>CAVMJV010000001.1:1972500-6772500 GCA_963681835.1 Meloidogyne enterolobii | reverse complement strand
TACAAAGGATAAAGAAAAATGGGAATTCATTTTTTTATAAATTAACTATTTTATAAAGTAGGAGAGTAAAAAGCGGAAAAATATATAAACCTATTTCATTTAATTTTATAATAAAAATTGAAAAGAGCTGCGCAACTGAGAGTGGGGCGTATATTATAAACTTTTTTTTATTTTGTGTAATTAATTGCACAATTTTTTTCAACTTTTGACGCTAATAGAGAAGACCTATATTAATTTAAAAATTGTAAAAAAAATAAAATTATTCCGAAACTCTTTGTTTTGTTGAGTTTGTGTGTGCTTTAAAATACACCTTTCTTTTCCGGTAATGTGTTTAAAATTGTTTTTTTTTAATTTTAAAATTATTCAAAGAAAAATATTGTAACAATTTTTTCTGATTCGAATTATACATACAAATTTTAATAACGATAAAATCCAAAAATTTTAATAAATTCACTCTATTCTCTCCAATACCAAAAATGAATGGTCCTTTCTGAAATATTGTAAAATGACAAAATATCCCAATAAATACATAACGCCAAAATTTAAAATAAACGATGATTTTTCAACTTTTCACTTTTGCTCGTTAGTTTTTTCACCAAATTTTTATATTGCTGGTGACGTTTTTTTACAATTTTTAATATATCACGTTGTAAATTTTTCTTATTACTTTTTAGTAAAATCAATATATTAATTAAATTTGCAAAAATGGTACCTTTACCTGGTCAAGACAATGCTAATAAAGAGAATGAAAAGTTGAAAGTTAGTCATTGTTTAAGCAGTGTTCAGGCGAATCTTCCTGTAAATAAGGTTATTTTAATTTTCTTTATTTTATTCTCTACTTTTTTTCTTTTTAAGGTTGTTGTGCACCCTTTGGTACTTTTGAGCGTTGTTGACCATTTTAATCGAATCAGTAAGACGCAAAGAGTCAGCAGAGTTGTTGGCGTTTTGTTGGGAAGCATGGGTTCTGATAAAACTATTGACACTTCTAATTCTTTTGCTGGTAGGTTTGTTTTTATATTATTTTTGTTAGGATTTCTAGAACGTAATTTTTTCTTCAATTTTGATTTTGTAGGATTGTTTAGATTTTTTGATTTGGTAAGATTATTTTTAAATGTATTTTTCATGGTTCGAGTACACTTGAAGTGCGAACGCATATAAAAATTAAAAAATATCGTCTTTACAAAGAGTTTAATTTTTCAGTTCCTTATGACGAAGATGCTGAAGATTCAAATGTGTTCTTTTTGGACGCTGATTATTTGGAAGATATGTTTGGAATGTTTTACAAAGTTGCTGCCCGTGAGAAAATTGTTGGTTGGTACCACACTGGACCGAAGCTGTGTAAGAATGATATTCTCATAAACGAAGTCATCAAACGTTTTGTGCCTAATCCTATACTTGTAATTATCCAAGCTAGTCAGGCTAGCCATGAACAAATGAATTTGGGACTTCCTACAGATGCTTATGTTGAAGTACAAGAAGTTCATGATGTTTGTTTTATAAAATTAATTTTTAAAATTTAATATATTTCTTAGGATGGATCTCCTCCAATAAAGACTTTTGAACATGTTCCTTGTGAGATTGGTGCTGAAGAGGCTGAAGAAGTTGGGGTTGAACATTTGTTAAGGTTTTCTAAAATATTTTTTCTTTTTAATCAAGTAATTTAAGGGACATTAAAAATTCAACTGCCGGAACTCTCTCACAAAGAATTACTAATCAATTTTTGGGATTGGTTGGATTTCAACACCAATTGGCAAAAATGGCACTTTATGCAAAACGTGTAGTTAATAAGGAGTTGCCTGTAAATCATTCAATAATCTACCATTTCCAGGTAACTTTGTAGACGTTTCTTTAATTCTCAATAGTTCCTCTGGTTCGATCCTGATAAATAGTGAATCTTCGGTAAAAGATTTTTTTGTTTCCTTCTTTTTTTTGATTTTTAGATCTGGGTTGCCAGTAGTTAATGGAGTATGTGAGGTCGAATACGAAACCATGTTTTGTTTCGAATCATGTACCCAAAATTTGGGCTTGAGTGATTGTGGTTTTTTTCCATTTTCTAAAATGGAATTAAATTTGTGTATTTTAGCCTTTCTTGTATTAAAGTCGTTTGATCTTTTTTTATTCAGGAAATTCTTAATTTGCTTCCTGATGTTCTTTCGCCAGACTTTGTTGACGCCCACAACTCAATGAGTAATGACCAAGCAATGCGTATATATTTGGGAAATCTTGCTCGAACGGTTATTGCTCTAGACGATCTCATTGACAACAAAGTTTTTATTACATTTTTTCATTTAAAGTTATTTATTTAAGTTGGTATTGCAACGAGATGAAGAAAAATCTGAGAAGAAAACTGATTCAGAAGAAAAAATTAAAGATGCAAAATCTGGAGAGATTAAATCAGAAAAAGTTTAATACCAAGTATATTTTTTGAAAAGTTCGTGAGGTATATACAAGTCAATAAGCATTTTGTCATGTGGAAATAAATAAGTTGACAAAGGTATGATAAGAGATATTTTTATCAAGCGATGTTTCAGATCTGTTCGTTCGCTCTAACGTCCAGTGTCTTGAATTTATTTTTGTGTCGTCTACAAAAAAATGAGTGAAAACCTAAACGTCAGCGACGACGACCAGATCGGAAACAATGATTGTCCGTTATAAATATAATCTTTTCGCACACATCCCTATAATATACCTAATCGAATTTTGAGAAAATACAGTCCTCCACATAACTATACAGCCACCCTATTTTTCGGAAATTTTCCCTCTTAAATATGAACTTGGAAATTTTTACACTTAAATATAATAGACAAGCAGCAAATGAACCGATTAGTATGCTTTTTCAGAAATTATTAAGTTTTATTCGGTTATTTTTCACTTTACCTGACAAAATTACCTCCACATAACTATACAGCCACTTGTATTTTCGACCTTAGGAGTGGTCCGAAAAATCTACAAAAATTTCTGTAAACATACTCATTGATATGTATAGAAAATACAAAAGAAATGAAGTTCCGATATAATTCCTTCATTGAGATCTGAAAACCCGAAAATCAACGGAAAACCGGGGTAGATGTCATTAAAAAATATTTTCGACCCCTTACAGGTGAAATAAAAATTTAATTTTAGGCTCATTTGAAAGCCCTTGAAATTTGCTACAAGATAGCATCAATTTTATTTTCCGAAAAAAATTCACCTTGAAGACATAATGTGATAAACTTTCTGGTCATAAAAATCACTCAAACGCCCCCAAAAAGCGACGAAAATGTAACTTACAAACTAAACTCATTTTTTCTCAAAGAATAATTTTTTCTGGATAATGAGATGAAAACTATCTTGTAGCAAATTTCAAGGGCTTTCAAATGAGCCTAAAATTAAATTTTTATTTCACCTGTAAGGGGTCGAAAATATTTTTTAATGACATCTACCCCGGTTTTCCGTTGATTTTCGGGTTTTCAGATCTCAATGAAGGAATTATATCGGAACTTCATTTCTTTTGTATTTTCTATACATATCAATGAGTATGTTTACAGAAATTTTTGTAGATTTTTCGGAACACTCCTATCAACCTCAAAATATATTTGCTTTTCTATTTTTAATGGAGATTGGCTAAAATTTTTGTCGATATTTCTGAGGTTATCTTTGATTATTGAATTGAGTCCTCTTCAAAATTTTCTTATATATTTTTGTTACATAAATGTTTCTCGTTATTTTTCTTGTCTATTAATTTTGCGTTGATTTACGCTTTTTATCATTTTTAATTAAAAATCCTAAAAATTAAGCTATTTTATTTGCTTTGCGAATATATACTTTGATATATTCTAACAATTTTACTGAAACGAGTAAACCGTATGATTTTTGCTTGCGCCTAAAAATTTAATTTTATTAAAAATTAACTTTTTACATATAGGTATTTTAATTTTTTAGTGATTGTTTCTATTCGGGTTATAAATTTATTTATGCTTTGTTGTTCAATGTCTGTTGTACATCATCAACTTGTGCCTTCTCCATCAACAAGTGTAAAGGTTGTTGAATTTATTTTTTGTCTTTAATGTTCGTCATTGAAGTGTAGTAGTTTTACTATACATCTGTCCTTTAAGACAATTTTAAAATTACATTTTTAAAAGTTAAGGAAAGCAGGGAGAAGCCAACAACGTCTAATGGTGATCATACAAAATCTGATGTATTGACAACGTCGCATCCATTGATTTCTGACAGCAAAAACATCTCAGATCCACAAATCATCAATAAATGGACGAATGAATTTTTGCCAAGGCCAGAACCTCCACGTTTTTTTCGACCGCTATGTAATAGACTTGCAAGGCAAAATCAAATTCTTCAAGAATTGGAGCAAAAGCATCACGATAATACTAAAAAAATAATTGCGGAAGCAAAGCGAAGAATGGAAATGTCAATAAGACAAACAAGGGATGAACAAAAAGTTCAACTTAAAGAAAAGAGGAAAAAAATGGACAAGAATGTTAATAAAAGGTTTTTTTAGTTTTATTTTGGTTAGGTGGTCTAAAATTATTTTTAGTTCCTTCCCCTTAAAAAAGAAGTCAACCAGTGATAATCAACAAAATTCTAACAATAAGAGGTCGTCTTCGCAACTAAATTCTGGTCATGATGTGAAAAAGTCAAGAAAGGATCTCATGCTCACTAAAAATGGAATTCCGGCTAAACTTAATAAGTTTAAGGCTTAAAATTTATTTTTGAATTATTTATCTATCTATATTTGCGGGCAAGGATTTTTCGGGTTCCAATTTGGCAGATTTGTAACTTAATCTGATTGTTTTAATTTTTTTTTCCTTTAATGATTTATTAAATATCAACATCAGGGGTTTATAATAATAGTTTTCGGACCAACAAAACTTCCCGAATTGAAATCTTTGAGAAATCCGGTCTATTTTGCTAGTCTTTCAAGACTTACTTGTTTTTGTTTTATAGTATTTTCCTACATAATTTTATTGGTTGTTTTAATTATGAATTTTAGTAAATACTTACTACATGCGATAATATAATAAATTTCTGAACAGTTTTTATATTTTTAAAATCATCTGCATTTACATATATGCATTATATTTTTCTATATAAATTTTATTTAATTTTATATGGATTTAGGAAGTTGTTAAAATTGCCAAACTGCGATTATTTTCTGACGCGGTTACCTATACCCGCGTCCCTTCTATGCAAGAAAATTCAACATCTGATTCTGTTAATACAACTTTACGCCTTGAAACAGGTTGCATAATTATTTTTTCCTCGTTGACTTTCTCATTTAAGATTTTAACGCCGAGTCCGGAGACGACGAAACTCAGGTTTTTATTAAAAGTGGAAATTACAAGGTGAAATAATTTTTAATTAAATTGTTTATTTTTGTTTATAGAAAGAGGAGCGTACCCCTCTACTCCCTGAGAGAAGTCCTACAAGTCGAGAAATGAGTTCACCTGATGAAGCTGGTATTCGTTCGGAACGGGTAAATACTTTGGATTCGCAACATTCTGATGAGGAAATTTCACGAATGTGTAAGATCTCTAAAATTGATTTTAATTTTCTATTTTTAAAGGTAATGAGCAATATGGAACTACAATAGGCACAGATTTTGCAGATAATCTCGCTGAGGCTATCCGTGCTATAAACCATGAAATTTACCCTGAACGAATTGCTCAAGGCTCTTCTGGATCTTATTTTGTTAAGAATTTGAAGAGGGTTTTTTAGTCTAGATTTGAAAATCAAATGAAAATTTAGGAAAAAATTGCTGTCTTTAAACCGAAAAATGAAGAACCTTATGGATCCTTAAATCCAAAGTGGATTAAGTGGCTACATAAGTTGTTTTTTCCTTGCTGTTTTGGACGTTCTTGTCTTGTACCGAATCAAGTTTAATAACTAAATGAAATTCAACTTTCGTATATTTTAGGGATATTTATCTGAAGCTGGTGCATCTTTGGTTGATCAAAAACTCGGCCTGAATGTTGTACCAAAGACAGCAGTTGTTTCTCTTGCAGCTCCAACATTCAATTATAGCCGTGTTGATCGTGCTATGACTCGCACGAAGGAACGAATCCGTGATCGTTATCCTGATATTGGTAGACATTTTCGGCGTATTGGATTACCTCCAAAGGTACTTTTTACCTTTTAATCTAAAATAATATCTTTCTCATTGTCAGCGTGGAAGTTTCCAGCTTTTTGTGAATGGCTATCAAGACGCTGCTTATTGGTTACGACAATGGGAACTTTTCCCTGAAATGGCTCCACCAACTTCTGTAATGTCTGAATTCCAATTGGAATTTGAAAAAATGGTTATTCTTGACTATTTGATTCGAAATACTGATCGTGGAAATGATAATTGGTTAATTAAATATGAACCAGTGACTGTAGAAGGGAAGGTTGGTGATATCACCTCTGGATTACTGGGGAAGACGAGGGATGGGACAGCTCCGGGAACTGCAATGCGACTGAACGAGGAAATTAACTCTCAGGATGATGCTAAATTAATCGATCTTCATGAAGACAATGAGGAAATAGACGGAGGTATTTGACTTTTAAAATTGTTGAGGTCTGAGGGGAATAATAGAATGTCAATTAAGATTCAATAGTTAAAAGTATTTTGGCTATTTTTCATTTTAAACTATTTTAGCTGATGAAACTCTAAATGACAGTGCAGGTTGGGAGAGTGTACTTATGCCTAATGCAAAAATTGCTGCTATTGACAATGGACTTGCTTTTCCGTTTAAACATCCAGATCAATGGAGAGCATGTAAATAAAAAAACTTTTCTTGTATTGACAATTTCAGATCCTTACCAATGGGTTGGCCTTTCAATTGCTCAACGTCCTTTTAGCGATGAAATAGTCAATAAAGTATTACCGTTGGTTGACAATACAGATTTTGTGCGTGAATTGGGTAATGATCTTCGAAAAATATTTGAGGTAATTAAATTATAAAATAATTTCTAAAATACTTTTCTTTAGGCAGACAAAGGCTTTGACAAGAAAACATTTGCCAAACAATTATCTGTAATTCGTGGTCAAATGTTTAATTTACGTGAAGCTTTACGTGCTAGAAAATCACCTGCTCAACTTGTTCAGGTAAAAATAAAAAATAATTTTAAATAAATTTATTTTCCCTTTAAAGATGACTCCACAATATATGATCGAAATAAAACGAAAGAAACTTCGTAAATTCCGAAAACTTGTAAAAAATATCAAAAGCAGTAACAGCCAAATTACAACGACAACTGAGCTTACACCTCCAACGACTAATTTAAACCAATCAACAAGTGGAAAAAGTTTAACAGAACAACCGCGCATACAGGATAATGGCAAGTTTCATAGTTTTTGAGTATGGAGAATTTTTTATAAATCGGTCTTGAGGATTTAGAGTATTCATATTAACATCAAAATTAGTGACCGACACAATCATTTTTCCGGGCCCGGAAAGAATTTTGGATTTCACACTCATGCCGGACCGAAGTCCGGATTTAGTCCGGAAATTTCAAAAAACCCTGATTTGGGACCCGGACACCGGAAAATCCGGTCCGGTGCCGGTCACTAATCAAAATTTTCTAAAATAAATTTAAGAATAAAAATTAATCTAGCAGATTTAACATTCTAATTTTTTAAAAAATTTTTATTATTTAGTTGCTGGTACTTCGTCAAGCGTTCCGGTCAACGAAGCTGCAATTGCATCAGAAGCCATGACTACTACCGAAGACGAATATGAGAATCCAAAATCTTGGCACAACACATTTAAACAAAAAGTGCAGACTCGTTCTCCATTCTTTGTGATTTGGTAAAGATCAAAATTTAAAAAAATATTTTTATCTTAAATTAGGATGCTGACTTTTAAATTAAACTTTTGTAATTTAAAAGGTTTCCTAGTTACTTTTAAATTATAAACGTGTGTTTGGATCTAAATATTAATTAACTTAAAACTGACAAATCAAGGGAGTACTAAAAAGCTTACGCGAATTAAGATTTTTACGCAAACACAGACCTGTATTCACAAAGCATATAAAACTATTTAAAAGTCAGACCCTTAAGGATACATATTTTATGAAAACAAAAGCTTAACTTGAACAAATGATTTTTTTAATATTTAATAAATTTTTAAAAATAAAATTATGTATTTTTGGCATATACCTATTTATATTCCTTTTATTTTGATTTGCTTTTTAATATACCGTTTTTCCACTTCTTGTTTTTCTTTTGCGACTTTTAATTTTCTTTACCGCCTTCACTTTCTTAAAATAGACAATTACTCAACTCTTTGTTCATTTTATTGTTTTTTCAAATATCAAAAATAATTTCTTTAATTATAATAATTTCAACAAATATATTTTATATAAAATTTATAGACTTTTCGCATTTATTCACAAACTTATTTTTTTACACAAGCCATTTTTTTGTTTGATAATTTAAAATTTCATCCATTAAATTTTTTATTTACTCTCACATTATTTTTGCTAAATATAGATAAGGTTAATAATAGGTAATATTTATAATTATGTCATCTACTAACAGTTCATAGGGAGGGGGGGGGGGGGGAATACTTCATATTTTCGCGTATTTATAAATTTCAGGTTAACTCAAATGATCCTTTAGATTTTTAAAGATATTTTTTAAAATATTTTTTTCTTGTTTATTTTGTCATATTCAAAAAAAATTCTGGGAAATTATTACTTTTACAAGTTTGTTTCTGGTTAACATATATTTGTGAGTAATTAATACATTTTTGTAAGAGGTCATCATTATAGGCCATAACATGTCAAATAAACATTTGGGTGTATGTTTATGTACTCTTTCAAATTTTTCCCTATCAAAAGGATCGTAAATTTTGCCAAAAATAAGCAGAAGGACCTTAAATTTCTGTTTTTTTTTTGTTTTCTGTATACACTACTGCTAAATAATCAAACATTTATGCTTCCAAAATTGTCTAGACGTGAGAATTATTGAACAGACTCCGCCTTTTCAAAAATTGCACATTAGTATATTTTATTTTGTACTTTAAATATGTATAAATAAAATATACTCCTTATTTTATATAATATTTTAAATTAAGTTTTTTTAAATAAGGGAGGGGGGATTTCCATAAAAGGTTAAGTTCCCGGAAGGAGTACATCCCTAAATAATTTAGACACCTTAAACTTAAGTTTTTCTTAAAAAACTCCTTTTCCTTTCGAATAATTAAATATACAAAATACATACTACTTATTTAATTCAAAAAAATACCAGAAAAGATTAAAAATAACCTTCAAAAACAACTTTAAAAATTGCCACTAAAAACAAGTAAAAAATAAAGTTATTTTCTTCCCATTCATTTCGGCAATGTTTGGTCAACCACTTTTCTGATCCACCAACAATTATTTAAATTCCCATACTTATTTTTGTACAAACAAAAATATTTTTATATAAGAAAAATATATCAAAAGGTAATCCAAAAAAATGTAATTCATTTGTGGACACTTTTAATTCTTCCCTTTCATTCATTCATTCATTAAATATAGTACTTTAAAATAGCATATAGTGGTCTCTCCGCAAATATTACCGCCTCCAAAGAAGTTGCCGTCCTTAATTTTTTTGTTCAAGTTCTCTTATTAAAATCCTCCCCACATTTTCCCTCATTTTCCATTTTTATTTAAAATTTTTTTTAAATATTCAGAAATGTCTTCATCTAAATTAAAATATAATTCAAATATTATCACTATTCTTCTTCAAACAGAAAATTATTTATCAGAAAATGAAAAAGAAAGTCCTCCAATGCCTGGTATTGGGTTTGGAATTCAAGGAGAGAAGCCTTCTCGTTTGATTGTCATCCCTGGCGGTGTTGCTGATCGGATGGGATTAAAAGTAAAGATAAAATGTTTTTGAGAGGATAAAAATCTGTTTATTTTATTTGATGGATGGGTATTTTGAGGGAAACACACACTAACTAATGGGAGATTCTTTCCTTTGAGGGATGTTGCAACATTTCTGACTGACTTGAGTGAATAAATAAAATCCCCCATTTCCATGGGTTTCCTTTTGCTTCGGCATTTTATTGAGAACGGTTCTGAATTCAATTTTTTTCTTTAAATTATCTTTTACTAGAATGATGACGAGCTTTTGGCAATAGATGGCAAAACTCTACACGGACTAGATCATCTAAATATTGTAACAAAATTAGCACATAAATGTGTAAATAGGAAGGAAATGCTTGTCACAATAAAGGCAAAATATTTTTAAAAAATCAAAAATATAAATCATTCTCTTTTAGAGAAGGCAAACAACAAAAAAGACAATACCAGAAGGAAATTTACGACAACAAAATTTTGGTAATAAAAATAAGGAAGAAAAAACGGAAAAAGAAGAAGAAAAAGGCCAACAAAAAAAGAAAAATAATTTTTCCTTTCAAAAGTTCCCAATGCCGTTAGAAGGAAGGGAAGGAGGAATATATCAATCCCGCTGGGTTTGTTTGCCAAAAAATTATATTTAATTATTTTTTTGGTATTTGCCAAAAATATAATTTATTTTTCTTTATTTTCTTGCAAGAAAATCAGAATTAAATAAAAACAAATGTGGAAAACAGAATAACTAAAACTTTTATTCTTCCCAAAGACAAAGAGGAAAGAAGATTTGTTGTTTAGTTTAGTTACTAGTAAATAGTAAATATTTTAAAAAATAACCTGAGCTTTATTTGTTTTCTAATTTACAAATATCTTTATACATATCGTCCAATATTCCTATTCGGACACGAAATTTTTTTTTCTTTCTTTCCTATTAACAATAGGCAATTTACTCGATTTGGATATTTTTAGACTATAATTGAAATAATCATCAGTTTCCTTGTCACTCTTAATTCTAACCAGTGGTTGGAATTTTGAGATTTGCTCGTATTCGTACTTCGTACACAGGTACGAGTACGGATTTTAGTACGAGCTTCCATTCACTGCTTCTAACGACAATAATAATTAACCCCCTCACATTTTGTACTCTTTTTCAATTTTTTCCTCAATTCTTTATTAATTATTTTCAATTATAATCTAAGTATGTTCAAATCCAGTAAATTGTCTATAATTAATTAATTCATTTTTTCAAATTCCATTACTTTTTCTCTTCATTTTTCAGTCTAATCGCCTCAATTTTCAAACAAAATTTCATCTAAATACTCCACCTCAACATTTCAATAAATATAAACATAGACGTTCATTACCTCCTTTAAATTCTTCAACAAAAGAATTTTCTTTTGAAAATTCTAAAAATTTAATTAAACAAAAACTACAACCAATATCTTTATTTGTAACTGAATTTATTGGAAAATTTACTGATTTTATTATTAAACCTTTAAATAATTATGATGATGCTATTTTATATTTTGAAAAGGTAAAAAATTAAATTTTAATTTCCCCAAAAATTTTAGACAACAAAAAAATATTTTTTTTTATTTTTTTAAATTTAATTTATTTTTATATATTTTTCAGATATTAAAAGAATTTAATATTCCAACAAATCAAAAACAAACATTTTGTTTACTTTCTGCTTTCGAGGATCATGTAAAATAAATTTTTTTAATTTAAATTATAAATAATTTTTTAAAAATAATTCTATTTTTGGTTTTTATTTACTTAGATAATTTTTAAATTAATTTTGGAAGTAGAATTATTTTTGGATCATCAAAAAATTTTTTTCAAAAAATTAATATTTATTTTCCATATAATTTTAAATAAAATTTATAAATTTCTAGTTACAAATATTTCCATTTATTTTTGACGAATTAAATATTAATCAAAACATCAATCCACCAATTAATTTAAATAAAGATCAGATTATAACAATTTCTCGTAGCCATACAGAACAAAAAATGTTTGGAATATTGACAACTTCTAATAAAAACAAAGAAAATATTTTTGAATGTTTTTTGTTCAAAACTTTACCAGAAAATTTACAAAAACATTCTGAACATGTAAAAATGTCAGAATTATTAAATATTAAATGCAGGTAAAAAGAACTTCTTTTGTTGATAACAGTGCCAGAAAAAAGATAGAAATAAACAATAAAAAATTGAAAACATTAATTTTTGTTCGACCAAAAATTCTATAGAAATTTTTTATAGAAATTTATAGAATTTTTTATAGAAATTTATAGAATTCTATAGAAATTTTTCGAGTAAAAAAGTAGAAGAAATCTACTTCCTTCTTCCTCGAGATCTCGAATTTTAAAAATCAACGGGTACATTACTTCAAGACACCCTTTACTTTTGGACCTACCATATTTCTGAGAATAACTACCCTGGGTAGTTATTGTTTCGACCTTCCACTGGAGGGAATGATTAATCGAGGGAGGGCAATTTTACGAGGTCTGAAATTGTTTCAACCTATTGGAGGGGGTAATCTTTAGAAGTGGGGTAACTATCTGAGGGAGGGCAATTAATTAGAGTATACGGCATATTTTTGCTTACTTCAAAATAAACTTTTTTATTTAAATTTCAGAAAAGAATCTTCTTCTTTTACCAACAAAAATCTACCAAAATTAACAACAACAACAACTTTTAATTGTTTAGAATTTACTTCAAATTGTTCTCGTATTATTGCAAATATTCGTTTTTTATCGTTTGAAAATTCCTCCTCTTCCTCCTCTTCTAATTCTTCTTCCCCAACAAAAGAAAAAATAAAAAACAAAATTGTTTACAAATTTTTAAAAAGTATTGGACTTGTAAATTCGTTAGAAATTGAAAGAGAATTAAATAATGATTTTGATGATTCTGATGAAAATTGTCAAAATACATCAACAGAATCTATTGCAAATTCTGGGGATTTGTGTGATCCTGAAGAAATTTTTGAAGGAAATTGTTCTTTTGAAGAAAGAGGGGTTAGTTAGGCTTTTAAACAAATAAATTAATTTTTTGAGAAAAAAAGTTTTTGAATAGGAAAGAACAAATAAAAATTATTTTAAATTTAAATTTAAAATTCAAAAAAATATATTTACTAAAAAGCGTCAGTTTTAGTCTGTTTTTTCTTCAATTTTCACAACTCCATTAACCTTGAAAATTTGAAAATTCTTAAATTATTTTTTGATTTTTTTATTTTAATATTTATAATTTTGAGTTTCTAGAAATAAAAGCGCGAATAAAATAAATAAAATTTATATTTCTCAAAAATATTAAAAGACAATATCTCTCCTTTCCTTTTTTAAAATTTCCAAAAAATATATTTGTTTGGGAGCAACTGACTGACCATCAAACACAAAAACTGTGACTAACGGGCTTTTTTTGTGAATCAGTATGTAATAGTAGAAGGAGTAGTCATTCCTAGTTTATTCACATCTATCGGCTGGCTTCTCTTTTATTTTTTTACAATTTATTTTGGCTTGTAATAAACCTTTGAATGTTTTTTTTCAATAAATAAAACCCTAAAAATACTAAAAATGTTTAATTATTTATTAGGTATCTTTATTTTTTTGTATTTGTTACTTTTACCAAATAAATCCCATTATCATTTTTTCATTAAAGAGATATAAAACTTTAGTTCGTTAAAAAAACTAGGATAGCTCTCGGTCCCCCGACAATTTTTGGCAAAAACCCCGACCCTAACCACGAAGGCTCTACCCCAGAAAATCCCGATCCCCGACACTTCCGACCCCGTCGGCTCAGGGAGCTATCCTAAAAAACTTTGGATTTTCCTCTTCCCATTTTTTGGAGTAGCTATTAGTATCCAATTAATAATTAAAACATCTTCAATCAAAAATATATTTAACTTGAATTTAGATATATTTTATTTTTTCATTTATTTTTTCTCTTTCTAAAAATGAGCACCAATCATTTCAATCACCAAAATTCAATTAATCATTTAACAATCAAAAATCAAAATATTCACGTTTGTCGACTTTCTGGACGTCTCACAGCTTGTTATCTTCGAGATTCTCGCCGATGTTATGCCAAAAAATTGAAAACAAATGAATTAAAAAATAATAATTTAATTAGAAAAAATTCAATAAAAAAGTTTAACAAAAAAAGAAATTTTAAAAAAATAAAAGAAGAAAATAAAGAAATTAATGAAAAAGAAGAAAAAGAAATATTTTTTATTCAAAAATTTGAGAATTCTCCTAAAACAAAAATAATTAATCGACGAAAAGGAGTAAAAAATAAATAAAAATAATTTTACAAAAATTTTAAAGAATTTAAAACTAATGAAAATTTTTTTCCCCAATTTTTAGTTCAACTCTCCACAAACTCAACAAAAAACAACAAATGAATATTCTCCTATAATTTCGAATTATTCACAAATGCCTCAATGTCACCGAAATTGTCATTTTACGCCATCTTCACATCAACCGATTTTTAAGGTAGTTAAATAATTTAAGGAATCTTTTTGGATTAAATCCAATGTAAAAATTAGTCAAAAAATAATTAAAAATAATATTCGGATTATTTTTTTCTGTTAATTGTAAATTGATAAATACTACTGGAAAACTAATCTCATTCCTAATCTAAAAAATATTAATTATTTATTTCACCAATTGACCTGAACAGGCTAAATACTAAATGATCGAACTAATTCTTCAACCCACAAAATCCCATTTTGAATATTTATTTCCATCTAAATATTTTTTATAAGTAAATAATCCCAAAAACTATTAGTATTTTCCACCAATTTTAATTACCAAAAAATTATTTTTAAACAAAAAAATTTATCAAACTAATTCTTCATTTAATATTTTTCTTTTTTCTCTTTACTTGCCTGTTTCAATATAAATAAGTAAAAAAAGCCAAAGCCTCTAAAAAAGCTTTCGTACTTTTTCCGCTTCGTTTGTTGTGGCGGTTGGCACTTCTTATTTTTATTTTTTTCTTTTTGCCTAATGATGCCCTTTTTTATATTTTTTTGTTGTCAAAAAGTCCTTTTCCGTTGATGTTCAAGGCTATATGGGTCGTTAGATAAATTTAAATCTCCCTCCTCTTTTTTTTTTGGTTAAATTAAATATATTTTTGTGAAGGTGGCAAAAAGAATTATTAAGGAAAAATTGTTAAAATGAGAATTTTAGAATATTTCCTTTGGGTGCAAACTTGGTTTAATTTAAATTTTAAGAAAATTTTTAGTATCTTTCAAAATTCTTGCCTCCAAGAGGATAGGGGAAATTTTTTTTTAATTATTCTCTAATAATTTCTACTAGGGTTGCTCACGACAGGTTATTAACCGTATCCCCGGTTTTCGGTTTTGAGTTCTAGACAATTTTCGGTTTTCGGTTTTTCAAATTTAGTAAAAACGGTTAATTTTTGGCAAAAAATATAAAAATTTTTGGGTTTAAAACCGATCGTGAATAACCCTATAAATAAAAATTAATTCTGAAAACTTTCCTTTGTTTCATTCTATTTTTATATTTCGCGAAATTCATCCCCCAAAGGAATGAATGGACTGTCAAAATTTTTTTGTTTAAACAGCAAAAAAATTTTTTAGACGAAATGCCAAAAAATAACAAAAAAAATTCGCTCATTTTCTTTTTATTCAAACAACCCTTTAGGGATTTGTCATTTCCTAACAGACATTATTTCTCTTTTTTTTAATTTTTTGTTGATCTAAAAACTTTAACTTTAAAATATCTTTAAAAAAGAGTACAATTTAAATATGTATATAAGATTTAAAAATAAATATTTGTTCAGACAATATTTTTAATTCTAAGGACGTTAGTTTTTGTTCAAAGAACTTTTTAAATTAAATTCGAGTTCAATTCCAAAATTCATTGAATTAAAAATAATTTCTTACAAGAATTTCTGGCATCTTTTTCCACGAACATATTTTTTTCTTCAAAAAACGTCATCTCCAAATATTTATTTTAGATACTTCTCTAATTGCACATAACTATGTTCTTTTGCCATTTTTCCTGCAAAAGTTTTGTGTCTTTCCGTCATAAATATTTATTTATTTACACTTTGGTTTGCGCGCCTAATTGGAACTTCCTTTTTTTCTGTTCAAACAACTAAAAATATTTATTTTAAAGCTCTTTTATTTTTTTAAGAAAAATATATTTATTTTTTATTTGCAAGTAAAAGAGAATATCAGAATAATTTTTTAAATAATCGTTGAAATTAAAGCCCTATTTAAATTTCAAAAATTCATTAAAGTCTAATTCAATTTTTGTAAATTATTTAGTACGTCATTCTTTTAATGAACAATATATAGTATTACTCATTTTGCTAATACAAAATTTTCTCCTTTATCTATATATTTTGCCAATAATGTTATTGTCTAGAAATATGCCTGTTTAATTTTATTAGTATTTAATTTTTATTTTATTACGTAAATTTATTTAATATTGTATTTTGCAATAGTTTGGTTCAGACCCCTTTCCTTTTTCCCTGACCATTTTCAGCTTTTTTGCTTGATCTATAATTTAGTACAGCGTATTCGAAAGAGCTAGGTCGAATAATACCTAGATCGGTTAGTGGCTGAACAAAATTATCAAGCTAAATCCTCGCTAAATCAAACTATTATCAACAAAACATTGTCCTTACTATTTTTAAATTTAAAAAATAAATAATATATATATATAGGTATATATAGTACATACATTTCAAAAATCAAATAGTAAAATTTCTCAGCATTATTTGTTGTTTAATTCTTTATTTATTTGCAATAATTCTCTTCTCTCATCTCCAAATTTTTTTAAATTTTTATGCAAAAATCCTTGTCTATCCTCAAAATTTTTTATACCTTTTTTTTATAAAAGTATCTTTATAATAGTGCAAGACCCCCCCCCCTCTCCCTCTTCTCTTTACTCGAGAGCAGGCAAACGAGCAACGGCTTTAAAAAATGGGTGGCAGGAAGGTATTGGTTAAAAAAAGGAGAGAGAGAGAATTATTTAGTTTTCTATTATTTAGTTTGCATAATCTCCCATTGAATCTCTGGACCCCCAACGGCTTTGGCATTCCCCCTCCTGTCATTTTTTTGTTTTTATTTCTTTTGCCATTTATTTTTTCCTTTACAAATTTTCACATTCTTTTTTTTTTGTCATCCAATATATCCTTCTCTCATTTTCTTTCTATTTTTACGTTGACTTTCAGTAAAGCTTTGCGCTTTTTTCTTCTCTTCTTTAGTCGTTGTGCCACCGCTAGTTTAGCTTATGCGGCTTTTCCATTGTGGGGTTTGTCATGCGAAAAGCCCTCTCCTCTTTATGTCTTACTTTTTCTCAAGATTTAAAAGAAAAAGAAGTGAAAATTGAAATGGAAAAGAACTGAAAAAGATGACAGTCGGCCAAGCAGCGTTCCTATCGACCGGCTGGCAATAGACAGCCGTGGGACCTCTACACATTTATACAAGAATATATAGTAGCTCTCTCTCTCTCTACATTCTCTCATCAACTAGTCATTCAATGAAAGCCTCGTCGGCCGCCACCCCGACTGCCTATTATTTGTATATGTCCTCATGGCAGTTGAGTGGTTAGTTGGTTAGTTAGTTTGTCGGTACCCGTCCCTGCCTGGTCCCTCCCTTCCCACACTTTTTTTTTATTTCTTTGACGGTCCTTGTCTCCTCTTCACCTTCCTTTTTTGCCATGCTTTCGCTGTCCAACCACTAATAACACGTCAATAAATTTTTGCGGCGCGCCAACCCACAGACAGTGTCTCAGTATTTGGTGGTACTCGAAAATTAGAGGGGAGATGCTAGGATTATTTTAAAAAGTATTGGCGCAAACTTCGACAAACTATTTAGAAATAGGATCCAAATAAATTTGGATGCGCGAAAAAATATTAATTTTTTGATCAATATTTTTTACTAATTGACAATTAATCGCATAATAAATCAATTAATTTTTAAAAATTATTTTTAATTAAAATTTATTTATTTCGTCTTTTTCTAATTTCTTTTCTAAATTCGTTCAGATCTTTTTTTAAATTTGAGTTTCTTCTAAATTTTCTGACAGATTTTAGTTTTTGTTTGTTAAAATATTTTAAAGACTTAAATATTTATTTTTTTTCTCATTTTCCAAATTTAGTCGATGAGAACATTACAATCTCGTCGTCCATTTACCAAATTTGGAAGAAAGGAAATTAAAGATGAGAGAATATATTTACGTTAAGCATTGGGTGGGGGAGGTTTACCCAATTTTTCCACGTGTTTAGAAATATTTTATATTTAAATTTGCATACTTTGGCGAGACGAACAAATTTTTTATTTCAGACAGTTTTTGGGATATTTTTGGAGATTTTTGGGTTTTTTAGTTTCGGTTTTTTAATTTCTCGTATCCCAAAGACTCTCTTCATTTTATTTAATTTATTTTTAATTTTTGTTTAATTAGGCGTCGAAAAATATTTTAGAAAATATTAATTAATTAAATGAGAGAGCTATTTTTGTAATTAAATATTTGTTTAATTTTTATAATTAATTAATTAATAGTTATCTTCTTTTTTAAAATAATATATTTAAATACTTCCTTTCTAATTAAATAAATATATTTAATTTTCTCTCTCTCCCCTTTTTTCTTCTCTTTTTTTAAAAATTAATTTCCTTTTTTAAAATCCATCTAATTTTAAATTAAATTTTTTATCTCTTTTTTAGCCAAAAAATTATTTAAAAATTAATTTAAAATCAATTTTATATTGACAACCAAATTCTTTTTTCTAAATCCTTTCTCTCTTTTTATTTAATCCTCTTTATTTCCTTTTCTGTTTTAATTTTTACTAATTCTTTAAAAAACTGATTATTAAACAATTACACAAAATTTATCCTCTCTACTTCCTTTATACTTTTTAAAAGCCAAAAGAAAAATCTGAAAGCCAAACTATAAAAATTTTCTTAAAATCTGCTGAAAATTTGTTTTTAGGCGCTCTTGTTTTTTTCTGATTGGGGTTGAGGGCCCAGTTCGGTTCGGTTCGAAAAATCGAACCGGGCCTAGAATTTTGGCCCGAAAACGAGGCCCGAAAAAATGTCTCGAACGTCGGCCCGGTTCGAAAAATCCAACCCTACTTCTAATCGAGAAAATGTTATTAAACATATTTTCATAAAAAAATATAAATTCGCTTCTTTTCTTAACCAAATTTTATTCAAAAATATATTCTTTATACCCCCAAAGCTCTTAAAATTAAAATAGTTTTTGAACTTTTTAAATGTTTCCTTTTTTTATTTTCAAAAATAAAAAAAATTTGGCTCAAAATAAATTGACCAATCCTTTTTAAACGTCATTTTGTAGTGGATGCCGTAATGTGACGCGCGTTTTTGATTTTTATTTTTGGCTTTTGAAACGAATAAAAAAATATATTTTCTAAAAATAGCTCCTCCCTCCTTCTATTTTTTTAACTAAAAATTTAATTTTATATTAAAAGATTAAAAAATAAAATGTATCAATATATTTTTCTTAATAAAAATTATTTTTATTTAACAAAGAAAATTTGGAAGATTGTTTACATCTGTTACTTTTTTTCCTATATTTATCTAAACATTCTTATCTTTTTTCAAATATTTTTTCATCATTCCCTCCTAAAATATTCCCAAAATATTTGGAAATGTTACTCTGATAGTATTTTTCCCATAACTTGTACTTTAATTAATAAAATAAATTTTCCTTTTAAGGCATTTTTTATTTTATTTAATTCCGAAATATTCAAAAATGTTAAAAGAATCTAACAAATTACCAAAGTCATTACTAATATTTTCTATAATTTCTCCCAATTTTAATTTTCAAAAAAATCCCTTAAATTTGATTTATCTCCATTTACACCCATTTTTGATCAAATTTTATTCTTTAAAAATGACCTATTTCAACGTCAAAAATTTTTTCCAAATAAAGAACATATACTAAAGGTGTTCATTCCCTCTCCCCTTTCCAAAAACGTTCTTTAAAATTTATTCTTAGTTATTTGTCCTTAAACCTTTTTTTTCAGTTTTTTGGGTGTGACAAAACACGTCAATGCCTAAAAAACAAAAAAAGGGGCGCATCCGGCAAGAAATACATCTGCACACATATTTACTCTCTATAAAAACCAGTAAAACTGATTTTACTAAAAATTCTTTTAAATTTTTCTTTTGTTTAAACAAAAAACTGTTAGAAAAAGATTTTTGTTTTTTGTCTCTCAATTCCCAAAAGATTGTTGTTTTATATGCCAAAAAAACTCTTTTTGAACATTTATATATATTTTTTTATTTCAATCTTTCAATTCATTTTTGTCTTTAAATAATTCCTAAAAATATCTCATTTTCAGTCTAAAAAAATTAGACAAAAAATATTTTTTAAAAAAGAAAATTATTTTTGAGAGACAGCTGCTCTTTTCATTCATTTTTATTTCACGAGAGTGAAGGTCACAAAATCAGCAAACGCCGATCGAAGATTGAAATTGACACCAAACAACTAAAACGATCTTTCTTTTCTCTTTTTCTCTTTTAATAAATTTATTTGTAGCAGGCTTGTTACGGCGCCTTAACTTTTCGTTGGGCGTTTTTAAATGATTAATTTTTTGATTATTTTATTTCATAATTATCAGAAAAATAAAATTTTGGATAAATTAACTTGACTAACTAAAATTTAATTTAAAATTTTTTTGATGGGTATTTGAGTAATTGTTGTTTAAATTCTTTAAAAATCTCTCTATTTTTCGACCATAACTTCCTAATTTTTGGACCACGAATTTTAAAATTAATTTATTTAAATTACCCAAAATTATCTACAAAATTTTATTTTCTTATAATATTTTGCCTGATCATTAACTTTTCCAGCGCCCAAATGTTTTCTCTCCTTTCCCCAATCAAAATTAAAATCAGCATGCTTTCACAATTTTTACAACAATTTTATTATACTAAGAAAATTCTCGTTTCTATTTTAGAATTAAATAAAAACACAGATTTTAATCTTTAGTAAAATGATTAAATGCTTTCAATTTATTGAAAAGTTTTTTTTGCTTATTTTAATTTATATATAAAACTTCTTGATTCTTTGCTCTTTCTCTCTTTTTTTTTGCCAAATTTATTATTTTCAAATACATATGTTTATTTATTTATTTTTTTAATTTTTAGTCAAATCGTTGGAGCCGCCCTTTTTCTATAAATCATCAATCTACAACATTTTCATCAGTGTCTCCAGCTTATTTGTTGGGAGTTATTGACAATTCTCAACAAGAAAATTGTCTAGATAAATTAGATAATATTAAACAACAAAAGGATTTTGAGAAGGAAGAAGAACAAACAGCCAATCAATTAAATAAAGGTAAAGAGAAGAGACACATTTTGTCCCCAAAATTTTAAATTAAATTTTATTACTTGCTCTTAATTCTTATTATTAAGTTGAGGGGAGGAGGAAGTTATTGTTAAAGAATGGTGGGGGGGGGGGGGATTTGTTTTTTTGGTAAGTAAGAAATTTAGGTAGGGCTGAAAAGGTGAAAAAAATAATAAACTTGGATAATTAATATAAATTTTTAATTTAAACATAACTTGAATATACACTAGCTTCTATTTTAAATTTACAACTAAAAATTAAAAAAAATTTCTTTTATTTTACAAAAAGAATGAAAAAAGTTTTAGAAACATTTTCCTTTCAAATAAGCATTAAAATTTTCTTTTATTTTATTAAACTAAGTTTGAGCATAAATACAAACAATTCCAATAACATTTACAAACATTTAATGCAACAAACATTAGATATATATTTTATCTAAAAATGAAATCTTTTTTTAAATAATTTTACATTTTTGTTCCTTAAAATAATTATAAATGATAAAATTATTTTTAATTTTATTAAAAAAACATAGTGGTAAAATAACATATCAGTGGTATGTCAAAACAGATTTTAAAAGCTAAAAGCGAAAAAGCGAAAGTTGATAAAAAACGAAAAGCGAAAATGCGAAAGTCAAAAAAAGGCGAAAATCGGCGAAAGACGAAAGGCGAAACTGACACATCCCTGATACATAGACTGATCGTTCTCCTTCTTTTCTTCCATTTTATTCCAATTTTCTTTCTACATACATACTATTTCCGCAGTTAACAGTCTCCATACTTAATATTTAGACTTGCCTCAACCTCTTTTTAACTTATTCTAATCATGAAATTTTTTTTCTAATTTTTTATTCAAAATTCTGTCTTAAATTACATAACTACATATTACGTCAATTATGGGGATAAAGTTTAAAGTTTTCTGAAATTATTAAAAGGAAAAATTATTAATTTAACTTAGAAAAAACAGAAAACACCTGGCCAATAAAAATTGGGTGACATTTATTTATTTTCATGTTTCTTTCTTTTTATTTTTATTTACGTCATATTTTTTTGCCCTTTTTTCGAACTTTTATTTTTACCTTTTTTTCTAAATTTGAGATAGAACAACAGCCCCTCCTTTTAAAAAAACAACCGCAAGATTTGATTTTTAACTTTTTTTTCTCTTTTTGCTTTGAGAGTTTATATACACAGATTGGCCAAATATCTTTAGATAGACATGCCAAAATTGTCCTATCATCTGGCAAAATTACTATCATTTTCTTACTCTGATCAAATAACTTTTGTAGGATGTGTAAGTTGATTCACCTAGAGCATTTAAAACGCTTAAGCGATGGTTAAACGATCTAAAAAGATAAAAGAGAAAGTTTTAGTTGATACCCGGTAGCTCACTCACAAATCAGTGGTAGACTACTACGCGCCTAGCAAAAACTACGAGGAGGGTGCAAGTTCGAATCCTGCCCGGGGGCTAAACTCTTTCTGATGTCAATCCCCCTCAATTAACTAAAATTTGTTTTGAATAATTTATTCATAATATTTTTAAGACTTTTTAATACTGGGGTTTTAACAAAAAAATTCCATTAAAATTTTTTTCAAATTAAACTATCATTTCTTTGAATTCCTTCTTTTAATCTTTTAAAGCTGATCAAAAAACTATTAAAAAATGACAAATAAATTATTTAAATTTATTATCCTTTAGTCGGTCAATTTAATCCTTTTTGAAACATCATTTTACAAGAAAAAATAAATAAAACTTTAATTTAAGAGAAAATAAATATAGTTTAAAAGTTGCGCATCATTAAATAAACTAATGGATTTTTAAAACTTTTTAAAGGAAATAACATCATTTTTTTAAATATTTAAATAAATAAAAACATCAGAATTTATTTTCTCAGACATTTTTGACTTAAAAATAAAATAAATTTATTTTTTAAATATTAAAATAAGCCACCTACCTACTAATCTTATTTTTTAAAACTATTATTCAAATTAAAAAAATATTTTTTTTTAAATAAATTACCTATCCCGCCCCTTTTCCTTTTATTTAAATATTTTGATATTCTCTTCTGGTTTACTTTAAATGTTAAAATTTTTTAAAGATTTAAAATCTTCCTCGTCTCCTTTCGTGGCCGCAAATTCGGCCACAATTTCAACAAGCAGACTGCATTCAACATCCTCTACCATATTTTCAACACAATTTTCAACTGAAGAGAGTCTCAAAGAAAATCGACGTCCAAATAATAGAGAAGGTTTCAAATAAAATTAAAATTACTTAAAATTACTAAAATTATTAAATTATTATTAATTTAATTATTAATTACTATAAATTACTTAAATTATTAGGGCCCGGATTTTTAGTTTTTTTTTATATTTCTTTCGCGGAATATTTTGGCATTTTTACAACCTATTTAGGTACCTATTTTCAAGTTTTTACAACCCTAGAAATTCCTGGCCCTAATAATTACCTATATTATTATTAGGGCCAGGATTACCTATATTATTATTGAGGCAATTTTTAATTTTTCTATTTTTTAGTTCTAAAATCTCCAACAACCGCACTTTCAGAGCTTAGCTCGCCTCGTAGTTCTTCTGTAAAAATTCGTTTATTAGACAGAACCCAACAACAACAAATAGGCCAACAAAAATCCCCAACCGCCGTCGTGCCGATGCCTGCTGGCGTTGGCAGCGGCGGCGGCACAAATTCGCCGCAACATCAGCAGAGTGTTGGTTTGGATATTGACTTAGAACAAGTTTTGCGTTCTGAAGCTGCACGTGCTCCTTTCCACGTAAAAATTTTTAAATTAAATATTTAATTTTATTTGGAATGGGAAAAACCCTTATCTTTTTATTGGATGAGATTTATTATTTGAAATTACTCAGAACCCGAGATAATTTAGGGAAACAACTTTAGTTGTCCTCGATAACCATTGAATTTTAAAGACCCTCAAAAACTAATAAAAAACATTTTTGAATTTTCGATGTTTTTTTCGAATTAAAAAATCTTATTTTTTTCAGCAATTTTTACAACAACAATTTTGTGCCGAAAATATAAATTTTTATTTGGCCGTAGAAGAATATAGAAAAATTCCTGAAGAAGAATTAGACAGACGTTTAGATTTTGGACGTCAAATATATGACAGACATTTTGCTGCAAATTGTATAGAACCTGTTAATATTGATAATTCTACTTCAAATCAAGTAAATTAATTTAGAGAAATTAAAAAAATAAATCCTCTTAAGATTCGTGAAGCTTATAAAAATAATCGTTTTACTGCAACTGTTTATGATGTTGTACAGGTAATTTTTATGGAAATTTTTAGAAATAGAATATTTTGAGTGAATTAAAAAAAAGATTCATAAAAATGTCTAAAAAATATTTTAGCAAACTTTTTCTAATTAAAATATTCGCGCATTTCTTTGCTTTATTTGATAATTGTGAAATAAGGAGTAACCCTTATATTTCTTCTTCTCTCAGAGCCGATCTCTTAAATAATTTTTAATCTGACTTTAAAATTATTTAATTAATTTTTAAATTATTTTTAAGTATCAAATCTTTCACTTGTTAAAATATGATTGTTGGCCTCGTTATTTACGTGCGGGTGGTCAATTGACTGAAGAATTTGGTGGAGATTCTAAATCACATGGTTAGGATTGTCTTTTAAATTTATTATACTTTTGAGGGTATATTCAAAATATTTTTTTGTTTTAATCATTTAATTTAACGTTTCTAACTTGCTTTATTTACAAATTACTTTAGTTAATATAGGTCAACAGTATTTAATTAAAAAAAAATAATTTTCTTAATAATTCTTTTAAATTTCAGATTCCGGTGCTTCACAACATCAGGTAGAATAAAATTAAAAACTTTTTTCTTAGTCATGTATCTTTATATTTTTGTGTTTTTTGTCCATTTTGTATTGTCATTTTTTGTCTTTTTAATTTTCTAGCAACCAAAAACTCGAAGTAACAATTCTTCAACCACAAATCGTCGAAAATCTCTTTTTCTTCGCCTTTTGCGTCTTCAAAGATCAGGTGCCATAGATATAGATGATGAAATTGAGGACGACAAAAATAATAAAATTTGTCATTGTTCCAATCCTTTTGTTAAACAAATTAATGGAGAATTACAACAACAAAGGCGGCCTTTAATTCCTTTAAATTCTTGTGGAACAAATATTTTATTTTCTGTTGATGAAAATAAAATTGAAAGAAGAATATCTACTCGATTACCCAAAAAACCTGTTAATTCAATAAATAATACAAAAAGGGCCCGAAAAAGTTATGGAGGAACTTCTACAGTTTCTTTTTGGAGGGATGCTACAAAACAAAGAAATAATCGTTGCAGGGCTTGTGATGGAATTATTGTTAGATATTAAATATTAAATATTTTTTGAGAGGAGGGATTGTTAGTAGTGATGGTCGGGACTCTCGGTCTCGGTTCTCGAGTCGGGAAATTTCCCGGGTTTGTTGAGCTCTCGGCTCTCGGTTCTCTCAACAAGTGGGATTTCTCTCATGTTTACGGGGTTCTTCTTGGATACTTGATTTTTAATAAAATTTTTTCTAAAAATTGTTTGTGTTGGTGGTTAGTATATTTATTTTCTTTGTAAATTAAGCAAAAATTTCCTTTTATTTTCCCAATTTTCCAAATTAATTTTTTTTTAATTTTCTAGTTTGGTGAATCTAAACCAGACTTTCCTCTTCGTTATTGTACTTTACTTTGTGCTGATAGTGCAACTTCTACAGAAATTACACTTTCTGATCCATTCCAATCTGTTAGACAATGGACTGTTACAATGGCTGAAGGTTGTGGATTAGACAAAAATGCTTGTGAAGTTGTTGATGCACAGGTAGAAGAAAGTTTTGTTCTTTGATTTGTTTCCGAAAAATTCCGGGAAAACTTTCAGTTTGGCTATTTCTAAATTTAATTTCAATGCCCTATTTTTCTTCAATTCTTTTTAATTTTTGAACTAAGGACCTTTTAAAATATACTATAATTATTTTATTCTAGACTGGCTCAACAATTGATCCTGTACGGCAAGCGGTTGATGCTTTGAACAATCGAGTGGTATGTTGACTGTTTAAATTAAACAATTAATTTTTTCTTTTTAAGGTCCGAATAATGTCTGTAGTTAAATTCCCTGTCGTCTTTCTCGGACCCTCTGCTTGCCCTTCCAGTGGGTCATCATCAAAACCATCAGCACCTTTACCGGCAAAGTATTCAATTGAAAATTTCTTCTCAAAATATTTTTTTATTTTTATTTAAAGGGTAGTAATTATTCGTTGTAGACCAGCATTAACTGTTGGGAAAGTACTTCGTCCAATAATGTCAAAATATAATGTAGACACTGAACAAGCAATTGTTTGTTTAGCAGGGACTTGTGATGTATTAAAATTACAAACACCTGTTAGCAATATTTATCAGAAAACTTTATCTGTTATGACACAACAACAATTTGCTGAAAGAAAATTACTTCCAAAAAGAGAAACACAAAAAGAACTGTTTGTAATTTTTAATAGAAGAGATTAATTTATTGACTTTAAAAAATCCCCCTTTTTTGAATTTTATCCATTCTGTAAATATGAATCCAGAAACATAATTTCGACTGTAATATGATCTTTTGTGTAGACAGTTGATTTAGTATTCTAGTTGGAGAATTGGGGTGACTAAGAGATATATGTTTCTGGATTCTTGAAGAGTTTCTCTGTTAGAAATTTCCCTCTGGAAGCTAGTTAGTTGGATCTATGTGCATATTCTTATATCCGTATTTCCTCTTAATAAATGTCGACTAGAGTGTTATGAATCCCAAAAATTAAGCTTAAAATTAATATACTTTTGATACATAAATAATATTAATTTAAAAATTTTTTCAGTACAATAACCCCTCAATGGATGCTTTCAGCAAGTGGACAATCATCCCCTGGAAGTCCAGATATTCCTTCACCACCATTTCATCAACACGGAGATATAAGTTTTTGTGAAGTACCTTTAGAACCAGAAAGTGGAATTAAATTGGGTGGAGGGCTTTTATTAAAACATTCCGCAACACGTTCTTACAGTTCTAATCCTCGAGTAATTAATTATATATTTTAATTTAAAATATATTTTTATTTAAGGAATTTTTTAAATTTGGTCGTAAGCCAACAGTTAAATCAAAAGTTGCCAGAAGTGGGGGAACAGAGACTGATTCAACCACTGCTAATGCTACAACAACAGCAACAACAACTCAATCTTCAGATTCCCCTCATCAACAACCAAGTACTTCAACTTCTGCTGCTTCACATTTACGATATAGAAAAGTAAAAACAATTCTGATAAGAATTATTAAACAAAAACTTTTAAATTTTAGTCAGGAGGCAGTACTATGGGAGCGGGAAGGAACAGCGCTTCTAAAGAGGCAGATAGACGTAAATCTTTTGGTGCTGCTGCTTCTGCTGCTTCTCCAATTGAAGGTTCTTCTGGCATTGAACCAGATGAGGGAAGTGGACACAACAAAGGGCCAAGACTAAGCGGAACTGCTTTGGTAAACGATAAAATTATTTTAAATATTTTTTAAATTTTCTTTAGGCTGTAGGTCTTGTAGCACCAAGTGACATTCCTTACTGTGGAGAGACAGAAACAACAGAAGATGAATCAACCAGGCCTTTGTACGAAGTTTGTAGTCCTTATTCAGTGCAAAGCTCGATGGCTAAGGTAGTAAATAATTTCCTTACAACAAATCCCTCAACTCTTTTATTATTTTCCTTTTACATAAATTAAATTATGTCAATAAGCAACTCTTATTATAATTTCCCCTATAGATTTAAATTTTTATAATAAAATATTTTTTTAGCATGAGCCTGTTCCTTTCACAAAAAGTGCCGCATTTACAAGTAGTAATTCTTCAAATATTTCTCCTGGTGCTAATTGCCAACCAAATCAACACCAACAACAACATTCTCCACTTCCTGCAATTTTTGCTTCAGCTATAGGAAGTGGTGATAAAGATAATAATAATGCAATTACTACAACAAATACAGGTATAAGCCCCTCACATTCAACAGAAAGTGGAACAATGGTTTGGCAAAAAGCAGATTATGTTTAGAAAGAAAAGAAGGGAATCGTTAAAGCCTGATTGAGAAAGAGGAATTCATTTAAACTGCCATTTTTTGTTTAAATTTAAGCATAACCTCTATTTTTGTGTAAACTTTTATTAATACCTAGCAGAGCTGAAAATAGCTTATAAAATAGAGGTTTTTAATTGTAACATTTTTAATTGTCAGTTTTCAACATTTACAAAGGTCAGTCCTGAAATTGTAACACTTACTATATTTACCTGTTTTGATAGGCCTGTAAATATATACTAAATATTAAATATTAAATACAGATCTCATTTTGATGATCAAAAAAGCATTTTTCTTTTTTATTTTTTTTCATTAATAAGATGACTAAAATTAATTTAATATTTTTCTATTTAAAAAATAAAGTAAAATGCTTTATAAAATTTTTTCCTTTTTTCTCTTACTTTTTTCTTTCATTCTAAGGAATATTTGAGAGAAATTAATTTTATATACTTAATATATTTGGATATTTTTAATTTGTATTTTATTTTTATAAATATTTAAATGTTTTTCTTTAAATACATATATTTTTATTTAAAATTTTTTTATTTGGAAAAGAAATTTTTGAGTTATACCGGGTTAGTTGTTAGCTACTATACTTAGTGGTGAATAGATTTTTCCAGACCCGAGTCAGGCTGTCCGCAGTTGAAAAAATTTTCCGCAGCTGCAATCCACAATTTTAATTTTAAAATCTGCAAACGCAATCCACAACTCAAAATTATTAGAGGTTCTCACTCTCGGTTTTGGTTATGGGTGTAATCTTATCTTTAACTTTTTGAACATTTTAGAAATTACTTTAGCTAGAGTAAAAGTCAGACTGCGCAATTTTTTCAGATTTAGGGTAGAGAGGAATTATGTCGGGATTCCCTGGCGGGGTACTTTGTGATAAATGCTTCTACAATAAACTATACATTAAGTAGCGTGTGCCCCTAATTGTTTTCAGCATAATATCAATCCAGTAAAAAATCGTTTGAATTTGATTGTGCTTCAGGTCGCAACACTAGTCATTGCACCCTAAATTTTCAGTTTTGATAATTCTCTTATTTTCAATAGATATCGAAATCTTTCATAATTTTCATAATAAAATTTTAATTTTTTAAGTGAATGAACAAAAAATACTCAAAACAATTATTTATATGAAAAACGAAAAATATACAAACAGCAAATTTGTGACAATATATACATATGTTAGGAAATTAGAAAATACATTACAACTGAATAGGAAAAAGCAATCACTTTTATTATCGGGACGACAATGGAGATAACTATCACTACATCACTATATCTTACAGCATCAACTAACCCGCCGGCTGGAACACTTGGAACGAGCAGCGCAAGTTCTCGTCGATGAACATAGTTGCGCCGGCGTTGTTATACTGGGCGGCGTAGTGTGGCGCACTGAAGAGCGTGATGAGCTTCCTGTTTGCGAAGAACTCTGCACCGTCTTGCACAACCTGAAAAAGAATTAAATGTATTTACTGCGATAACTGTTGAATGTTAAGTATAGTAGTACCTGATGAGCACGCACAACCAAGTCAATGTCCAATTGTTTGCAAATACGAGCGACAACGTCTTCGCCAAACATGACACTTGCACCTCGCGGACTTCTCACACAGCCTTGAACACCATTTTCCGGATCGGCCCAGAGCAAGTCGAGCTCAATTGTTGGGTTTGCCGCGTCGAAGTCAGGCACCGGGCGACGGAGAGAGCGCAACTGGTCCAAACTTCGCAGACGATCCGAGATTCCGCCGTGCATACCTAAAGAAAAAAATTTAGGGAATGCCTTTTCCCAATTATATATTTACTTACATAGGACCCTCCCGCCAACCAAAGCAGTGAACGGCAGCCAAGCGAACGCCTTGTTGAATGCTATCCAGGGGCCTATTTCAATTGTCCACAGATTCTGCATTCTGTGCACAGAACACAGATTCTGTGGAAATTCTGTTTCAATTAAATTCTGTGTGCACAGAATCTGTGGTGCCCGCAGATTCTGCGGAAACATCCAATGATTCTGTGGAAACATTCCGCAGATTCTGTGGATGAAAATTTCTGTGGAAAATATAAAAATCTGTGGATTTTTTCCACTGATCCACAGAATTTGTATTTCAATTATTTTTCTGTGGTTCTGTGTATTTTTTCTTCTAAATTCAAATTTTTTATTTCCGCGTTTTTGAAAATAACAGTTTTATTGAAACGAAAAATGGTTTGGACAGTTCGGTACTACCGCAGTATTAATGGTACCTGATTTTTTGAAGTAAAACTTTAAAAATTCTTAAATTAAACTGAAAAATATTGTAAAGATTTAAAAATTTTCCCTCCAAATCACATAACATCCCTTTAAATCTCTTTGATATCACTTTAAAACCGCTGATATACCGCTTAATTTTCTTGTTCATCCAATATCCTTAAATCTCCAATTAAATTAATGTCCTAAAGCAGGGTTCGGATCGGAAAAATCAGGAGATGTCGATCCGACATGTGGCTTTTTCAAACTACGATAGAAGTTGTTGCAAGGGAGGGAAATGTTTGGGGATTGTTTAGTCAGAAATTGAGGTTCCTGGAAATCGAAAATGCCTGGAATCCAAAATTATAGTCAAATCGGAACTTTAAAATCGTAGAGGAGTGATTAAGTGGGATATCCATTGATTTTGAGGTTTAATATATTGGAGTGATTAAGGAGGAAATCTATCATTAAATAGGAGGAGAGATTATGACGGATATCAATGAGAGATCATGGGAGATATCCCAGTATACGCTATACAGATATATTCTATAGATCCTGGTAAACATCCCCTCATTAGAGATATCCATGATGATTAGAACATCATAGCTCTAAATTTCAGAATCTCTCACGTTTTTTATTTTTTTATTGCTTGAATATAACAAAAACTGCGTAAAAAAGATGTACCTTTTTCAAAATTAATTTTAAGCAATAATTTTAGGTAATAAAATTATAATTTTTATATCAAAAAATAGAGAATGATTCAAACTTTAATAATCTTTAAAAATTTTGAAATTTGGTTAAGCCTAGGCCTAGAAAAAAATTGTTAAAGTTTTTCCACAGAAAGTTCGCAGAAAAAATTTTAGGGTGGATTTTTTAAAGAATTCTGTGTATTTTCCGCAGACCACAGAAATAATTGAAACAGAAATGCACAGAATCGACTAAAAAAGCCACAGATCTGTGGATTTTTTTCTGTGCACAGAAAAATAATTGAAATAGAATTCTGTGGTTTTTGCATGTTTTTGGATGTTTTGCAGAATCTGTGGATGTTTCCACAGATTCTGTGCATGTTTCCACAGAATCTGCGGACTTCTTTTTCCGCAGAATCTGTGGAATAATTGAAACAGAATTTCTGTGGTTCTGTGGTCTGTGCACAGAACGCAGACCGCAGAATCTGTGGACAATTGAAATAGGGCCCAGAGCGATTGAGTGTCGTGTGGAAATCGTCGGCGGATCTCCTCGAGGAACCCATAGACACGGTTGATGTTGCTACATTCATGGTTGCCGCGCAACAGGAAGAAATTTGCCGGGTATCTTGTCTTGTAGGCTAGAAGCAGGACAGCTGTCTCGATGCTTTGTCGGCCGCGGTCGACGTAATCTGCGAAAATTTGTTAGAAAGTTTAATAAAAAAGTGGTTGGTCCTTTACCTCCGAGAAAGAGGAAGTTCTTCAGCGGTGGAAAGCCAACTCGAGAGAAGATGCGCATCAAGTCAGAAAACTGTCCGTGGATGTCACCGCATACGACCACCGGCGGATCGATCTCCACAAGAGACGGCTGAACACGAAGAACTTCAATGGCGCTGTTGCACAGAGCTTTGATGTCATTTGCGGTGACCTTAGAAATTGGAAATTATTTATTGGCCGCAAAGTTTAAAAGGATAATAAAACCGACCAGTTGCGTGAAGCGCTGCGAGTTCGTTAGCAAGATGCGCTCGATGAGACCATCCACCTCCGCCAAGGTCAGCTTCGGTTGTGCCATTATTGTTGTGAAGTCTGGAGTGCAAAGGCCAAGTTGAGAAGAGCAGCTGTCGACGTAACAATTGGATCTAGTTGTCGAAGAGTTGCCAGTATTGAAAATTCATCTGTTTTTATAGTAGCTTATGTGATATTATACCAGGGTTGCCGCGGGTACAAAAAATCTTCGGGTACGGGTTTCGGGTATCGGGTTGGAGCGTTTTCATTTCGGGTATCGGGTTTCGGGTTGGCAAAAATATCGGGTACGGGTTTCGGGTTTCGGGTTATAAAATTTTCATTTCGGGTCACGGGTTTCGGGTTAGCAAAAATTTCGGGTACGGGTTTCGGGTTTTGCTAAAAATTCGGGTTATTTTCTGGTGTTTGGGTATTAGAAAAGCTATTTTACATAATAAGATTTTGGGTGATATAGAGAAAGGCAAATTTGAAGAGATTAAAGAGACATAGTGGGATTTGGGGATTAAGAGTGATATCTTGGTAAAATCCACTATATTGGTGAAATCCCCCTCCAATTTTCTCCCATTTTCAGCGCCGCAGGCAAAAATTTTTGGAATTTTGGAAGACCGAGGAGCCAAATTTTTTTATTTTTTTGCGCCGCAGGCGAAAATTTTGAGAATTTTGTAAGGTCTTAGGAGAAAAAAATTCACTTGGCAAAACAGCAGGCAAAAATTTTGTTGAAGTTTAGTTGGTCATGAAGCCAGAACTCTTGTATTTTATGCGCCGCAGGCGAAAATTTTGCAAAATTCATGACTAAATTAAAATTTTTAATGCTTTTTCAAGCTTAAAATATTAAAAAAAAATAAATTTAAAAATCTAAAATGAAAATCAAAGTTTAAAAACATTTATTTTTGAAAAGAAAAATTTTTTAGGCCTCATTTACAGCCCTGGACTCGAACCTTAATCTATGAAATTATCAGTTAGTCGCATTACCCACCCAGCCACCGATCAACATAATGAATTTATGGAAGAAATTATAAATATTTCTTTCCCTTTTCCTTTCTATAATTTTTTAAATTTATTTTACAAGATCGGGTAAGGCTAAATTTTCGGGTAGAAATTTCGGGTTTTAACTAATTTCGGGTCACGGGTTTCGGGTTGGAAAAAATATCGGGTACGGGTTTCGGGTTTCGGGTTGGAAAATTTTAATTTCGGGTATCGGGTTTCGGGTACAAAAAAAGGCCGGGTTTCGGGTTTCGGGTATCGGGTTTCGGGTTTCGGGCGGCAACCCTGTATTATACTAATTTTATGATTTGCCTACATAGGTAATTTAGATAATTAAAAAAAATATTATTGCATCCTAGTTTATTTTTTAGTGAGTTATCTCTTGCGCTGAAGGCTTTTCAAATTTACATTGTCTGATACATAAAACCACCTTCAGTAAATAAAGTAAATATTTACATAATATTTCATAAAATTAATTTTATTTTTAAAGTTTTTAATTTAAATAAATTATTTATTTATTTGAACTAATTCCTTAAATTAAATTTAATTTTTTATTCATTTAATAATTTACGTAAACATATTTTGAATTAAAGTCGAAAATGAGGGGGTGTTTGTGGGGGTGTTTGTGCTTATTCCCACAAATGGGCGTATATCCTTTCTATACATATGTAATTAGCTTTGTGTTATTTGGGTGCGGGGGTGTGTTAAAAGTTAAAAAATATATATTTAAATAAGTATTAAATAATAAATTTAAATTCTACGCTACTTTCCAAAGCAAATCTCCTTCAGAAAGGATTTTGGGGTTTGATCTAAATTAGATGCAAGCATTTTATGGCCTTATTTTTAGGTTAGCATTGGATATTTAAGATATAATCAATTTTAATATATGTATGTTTAAAATTAAAATTTAATAATTAGGGAACTCTTTTTCAAACATAATTTTATATGATTAGAAGGGTGAGAGCAGGAAAATGCTCTCAAATAAAGATATTTTACAAAATAAAAAATTTCCTTAACGAGATCAACTCAATCCCTATTTAATCTTTACTCACAAATACCCAGCTATTAAAAGGCCTAAAGAATAATTTAGAAATAAAAACTTAATAAGATACCTATATATAATTAACTATTTAATTGAGTATATATATTAATTCCCAAACATTAATTATATGCTTTTTTCGAGAGAATATTAATTTAATATTGTTTATTCGTACATTGTGCTTTATGTTAGCTTTGTGTTTGTTAGCTTTCCTTCCCTCTTATTAATTTATAATTATTGCTATTTTCTATTTATATTCTCTCCAATATTTAATTATACCAATAATTATTATTTTTTCATTTTTCTCAAATTAAACTTTCGTTTCTTGCCAAATCTTTAGTTTTGGGCTTGATAAGGAACTTTTTTGGTTCATTTTTAAAATCCCCTTTTTATTCAATTACTCTCAATTTTCATATAATTCTCTTTTATTAAATAAAAATAAAATCAAAAATTTAAAATTAAACCAGCTCTCAACCAATTTCCGTTCTTTACTAGTCCCCCAACCCCCCTCCCCCCAATCTCTAATTCCTATCTTTTTCTTCCCCTTTTTATCTGTACTTTCTTCACCTAAATTTAAAATTTTAATTGTAATTTTATTATTAAATTAAAATTTCCGTTTCTCTTTTTTTTTAATTTTACAACATTTAATTAAAACAATTGTTTCCACTTTCCTCTCTCTTCTTCTTTTTATTTTTTTAATTCCCAAATCTGGTTCAATTTTTTAAATTTAAAAATAAAAGAATTAAATTTATTTATTTTACCTTTTTGTCGTCACTCATTTTCCCCCTCTTTTTTTATATTTTTATTTTTTCGTTCAATCACCCCCACCCCCCCTTTCCCCAATTCTTTTTAATGACGTCAACAATTAAAAAAAGAACAAAAGGAATAAATAAAAAAGAGAAGGTGTTAGGAATAATTTATTTTTTTAATTAAAATTACGAACACTTTTTAAATAAATAAATGGGCCGAAGAACGAAAAAGGAATAAAAAAAGGATTTAAAACAACTGTGCAAAAATAATGAATTTGCAAATATAATTATTTTGCTGGAAAAGGGGAAGGGGGGTTGTTGGCCTTTTTCCATAAAAATTATACATAAAATTATTTTTGATTTTTAATAGGTCCATCCATCCCTGTTTGTCCATTTATGAATTTGTAAAAAAAATTAATATTTAATTATCATTACTTTTATTTTTTAAATTATATAATTGGATTTGGACATTAAATTAGTAGGTTTCTTGATTTAGCTTTCTATGTTGATGAAAAAAATTTCAAAACATAATTAACTTAATCGAGGATATAAATATTTATTTTAATATATCCCTCATTCAATTTTTTGATTTTGTCAAAAAAGGATAGAGTTATGAAAAATAATTTCCATAAATTATAATTTTTAAAAAATACATTTAAAGTCAAAATTTTAAATAAAATACCTAAATATTTTTTAAATCCAACCCTCTTTTCTTGCCCCAATTTCCAATTGGCCGAACATATGACGATTTTTAATTATTTTACAAAGAAAAATAAAAACAACAAAACTTTTCTGTTCACACAATTTTAAATAATTTTCGCGCATTAATTTTATTATTATCAAAGAATAACCCCCTTTTATTCTTTTTTTTAAAGAAATTTAAAATTGAGGAAATCTTTTTAAATAAAAAAATTAAAAATTAAAGTTTATTTTCTTTTTAATTTACTAGACATATTTTTTATACAAAATCAAATTTTTAAAGGAATGATATCATTACCTTAAAAAATTGTATAAATTTAAACAAATTTTATATTTCCTTTTTATGGCATACTTAGACTGTAATTTTATAGCACACTATAATTTTCATAAGTAGAATAATTATTGAGTTTCTTAAGTTTTTTTTCTTTCGAGTATCAATATCATTTTATTAATTTATTCTTCAACTCCCCATAACCCAAATTTCCTTTAATATTCAATACTTCGCTTAAACCCCTTCTCATATAAATTTAACTTTATTTTCGTCTTGCTTATTTTTTAATTATTTGCTTTTAAAGGTAATGGAAACACCAACAAATATTTTAAGTCCATGTCATAGTCCAATACTTTTAACCGAATTTCCACAATTAATTCAACGTTTGGACTTGGAAAAACAATTCGAATATCAGAAAAGATTAAATGATCAAAACAACATTATTTTTGTGGAAAATGATAAAATTGAAAAGAAAATACGTTCATCTAGAACAGGGCAAAGGTAAGAAGGAGAATAGTTAAATAAAAAAATCGTTTCTTTCATTTGAAATCTTTTAACCTATATTAAGCTTTTAAATAGTCCAGTAGAGACCAGATAAATTTTAGACTTTTCTCACTTCTGAAATACAATATTATCGTTAAGTTGGAAAAAAAGTAGTAATTATTCAGTCATATACAGTATTTGAAGGGAGTTTGATATTAATTGTTCAGTATTAAACGCTAAATGTCATTTTATTATCTCCCACTTTTCTATTTTACTTTTTTTTATTTTTTTAGCTAATTTAATGTTTTTTACTTAGTAAGGATAGAAAATTATTTAAATTTTTTTGAAAATTTCAATAATTTTATTTTATAATTTAGCGAATACTCTAATAATAATATTCTTCCTTCAACAACCTGCTCCCAACCATTTTTGCAACAAACATTAATAACAAATAATAACAAACGTCGACATGATTCTGAATGTAAAAGAAATTTCAAAAATAAATTATTAAATAATAATAAAAGATTAAAAGAAGAAGAAGAAGCTTTAATTAAATTTTCCCCCTCTTTAATACAACAACGACAACAAATAAATTTATCTAATCCTCTTTCAATGTCTAGTAATTCAACTCCCGTTTTTACTCAACAACCTTCTAATTCTGGTAATGTTTAAATTTGAGATGAATACTGGAAGGGTACAAACCAGGGGTCTAACTCGAAGGATCGAGCGAGCCGAGACTTTTCAGCTCGAAAAGCTCAATAACGAACCGAATCGAAAAAACCAAGCTCGAAAAAATGCACCGAACGTCGGCTCGAATCGAAATCGGCAACCCTATTCATAATACATAAATATCTCTAACTAATTTCTTATAATTTAATTTTAATCTTAAAAAACATTAAAGGTCAAATAACAAAAAATAAATTATGTAAACAAAAATCTGCCTCTTTCGATTCCTCATCACAAAATTCTAATTATTTATTTAATAATAATCAAAGAAGATTAACAACAAATGAAGGAACAACAAATAAAGAATTTATTAAAAGACGTTTATTAGTCTTTCAAGAAATTGAAACTTACAGAATGCGGTTATTAGAAGCTGAAGAAGAACAACAAAAACAATTAGAAAATATTAAAGAAGAAAGAATACCTCCTACAACAACAACTCTTTTAAGTAAAGGTAAATTAATTTTATTTTGTAATTTATTCAAATAAAAAGTTTGGTTATAAAATTAATTTAGGGTAAAGGATATGTGTAAGTTGCAATAATGTTTAGCTAAAATATCCGGAAAAGATTCGTGGATTTTTAAAATTAATCCCAGCCATTATCGAAAAACTTTCTTAAACAAAATTGTTACAAGGATGGCGATAAATCATCTTATCTAAAAAATTTAAATTGAGGTGGGACCTCCGATTAAGAACAAACTCTGGGATACCTTTGACCCTTACATTTAATAAAGCCTTCAATTCATTCATTCGCCATAGAAATTTTATTGAAAGGGAATAATTTAAGTAAATTGACTTTTTGGATGTAACTGTCTTTGCATTTGCGTTTTTCTAAAAAAAATTTCTTCGCGCTTTGCGTTATAATTTGCAACAGAATTTTTAAAATTAAAAATTTCAAATACAAAAATTTAATTTTTAAAAAGTTTAAAATGTTAAATTCTCAAAAATAATTTAAAAAAAATTATGAATCATAATTAAAATAATCATTCTTTAATATATTTGCTTTTAATATTTAAAACTTTTGGGACATTTTTTGTCACTTTATACTAAAAATATTTTTTGATTATATTTTTTATTTATTTATATTTTATTTAAAATTTCTGGGAAGAAATATAAAATTCTATTAAAGATCAATGAAAATATAAAAGAGGATTTAAATCTATTTTTAATAATTTGGGGCTTAAGGATTGTTTCTCTTTATCATTTCTTTTATAAAATATTTTAAATTAAACTAATTATCTAAAAATATTTTTTGTTTGATTTTTTCTGTAACTAAATATAATCTTTAAAAGTGATGATTGTTTTTTAAAGTATACCCTTTCTACGTTAAACTTTAAATTTCTTTATCACTGCCTTATATTTATTTATCTTCATTTCATCAAAATTTTAATATTTCAACCCAGGTATGAACTTGACATTTATCCTTTCATACCTTTTAATTTTTTAATTAACCCTGATCCACTTAAAAATAATATTAAGTAGACATTCTTGAACAAGCTTGAATTTATTGTGACATTCTTGAATTCGAAAGATCCCTTTTTTACTTCAGCTCCTCTTATTTATTTTTTAGAGGGAAAGAATTTCTTTTCCCTCTCTATTTAAAGCTTTGTAGTGTCTTGGATATAAAGAAAGCTTTTTTAAAAATATTTTTTAATATATTTTTTGTGTGCGAACGTCGAGAACACTTTTACTCAGTTTTTCCACTTTTGACAGACAAAAAAGAAGGAAAAAATAATAAAGAAATTGACAAAATAACGAAATAGTTGAAGAAGTAAAGGGAGGTTTTTAAGCAAAAAGAGAGAGAAATGAGAAAAGCAATCAACTGAAACTGAAGGAAAATTGTTAAATAAATGACGTGAATGAGAATAACTACAAAAAAATTTAAAGAAAATACTAGAGAGAAGACAATTTTAAAATGCTTAAAAGAGGCGGAGTTTGAATGTAAAAAATAGTGTTAGAGACAGCTAAAATGAAAAAAAAGTACTAGCTACTAACATAAATTTATATTTATTTGTTAGCTAAACAACAATTTATAGAAAGAGTAAAAAAGAATATGGCTAAAATGGCTGTCAAATTCTCTCTCTTATATGCTTTTTCTTGCGTAGACAATTCACTGAAATAATGAAATTTGTACCAGGGGTGTGCGAGTTTCGCCTTTCATCTTTCGCCTTTTGCTTTTTAAAATCATTTTCGGCACACCCCTGATATGTACACAATCGAGTATATTTTTAAAAATTTCTGAAAATATTTATTTAAAAATTGGAATTGTTTAATAATCTTCTATGTAAAACACAAAATTGTGAAACAAACTGTGAAGGAAAATTTTTTCCTAAATAATGCCTAAATGCCCTAGAGTTACTTTTTATTAAACAGATTTTTATTTATGAAAATAACAACGCCGCTTCCCAATTTTCAATTTAATAAATAGGTAATTGGGGTCTCAATTCCTATCACCAAATCAGACTAAAATAATAGAAAAAATCTGTTGATATTTACTAGGCAATTGTCAATTTGTTTGTGAATTATTATTTCAGTAAATTGTCTCTTTTTCTTTTTTCCTTCTCTAATATTAAATATATTTTATGTGCCATGTGTTTTGTTTGAGGCTTTTTTTGAAAACCTTCAAATATCCAACGATAAAGCGGAAAAGGATTGTGAAGGGAAAGAGTGCAAAGGAACGTAAAACAAAAAATGTTAGCGTGAATGAGAGGAAGAAATTCTTTTTTTTTTATTTTCTTATGTCTTTTGTTCTCCCCTCATTTTTTTTACCTTTCCGTCCCGTTTATTGATTAAGCTAGGCCAATCCTTTATTTACTCTCCCCTCATCCGTTAGCCGCTTTTCCTCTCATTTTTGTTTTTAAAAATATTTCTTTTGCGTCACACCTTTCTTGGCTTTTTCTCTTCAAAATTTTTTTTCAATTTTTATTTTGCGCTGCTCTTGACCAAGGATCTCTCTCCTCTACCTTTTATTTTTCATTCAAAAAAATATTTTTCTTTTTTAGAAAATAATTCTTTTTACTATTATTACGTTAGTGCCAGTTTATTTTCTTTTATTTTTTTTTGTAAAAAGAAGGAAATAAAAAGTAATATTCTACTATAATATTTCCTTTTATTTAAAGCAAATTCTCTCATTTTTATTAAAAAATACTAATGACTACTTTCTCCATATATTTTTGCTTTTACTTAGTTAAAAAATTCTTTAAAATTTCAAATAAACATCCGGTTACGTCATTTAAATTAAATTTTTCTCAATAACAAGATTAGCTTTAAAAAAAGTTTTTTTTAATTTACTAATTTAAAAAAATTTTATTTTCAATTTTTCTAGTTAATTCCAACTTTATTTTGTAAACAAAATTTCAAATTCTTTTCTTAATAAACTGATTATTTTAGTTGCACATTATTTGTATACCGATAACACATTTTAATTTTAAGTATTTTACTCTTGCTTTCTCGACGGAAGGGAGATTATTTAGAAAGAGTTTGCAAAAGTTTAGCCACCGGGCAGGATTCGAACCTGCGACCATCTGCTAGTTGTTGCTAGGCGCTTTCGCTCACTATATGCAGGAGCTCTACCTCTGAGCTACCGGGGCATCGACTAATGCTTTCTCTTTTTCCTTTTTAGATCGTTTATCCCCCGCCTAAGCGTTTTAAATGCTGCTAGGTGAATCATCCTTACAATTTACTATATTTTTTTCTAGATCATAAATAATAATTCCTTTTAAGAAAATTCTTTCCCTATTTTTGGAAATTTTGACGTAAATAGTATTTATGTTTTTGCAGAAATTATGTAAATAAATATAAATAATCATTTAGTTGTTTTTCTCGGATTCTTCACGAATTCTTGGATTTTATTATTTAATTTCACTTCATTTTCTCATTAAATTGCCAGGTCTTCTTCACCTTTTATTTTAATATACTAAATAATATTTATATCTGCCTGCCATTTTCTCTTTAAAAATTCATTTTTTTAATATATAATAATTAAATATTTATTCAAATGCTTATTAAATTATTTACAAATAAACACAATTTAATATTCATTCAATCTATCATTTTCCAATTTTTTTACACTTTTATTTGGCACATTCATTTTATATTTTAAATAAAATTATATTTTTATTTAATTTTTTCTCTTTAAAGCTTTCCCTTACTTTTACTCTTATTAAAAAGTTTCCATATCATTTAACTTGCCAAAACTTTCTAAATATTTTTTTATTTTTTTCTTTCCACAACATTTACTTAATTTTTATTTTTATCTAAAAATTGCAAGTTCCCACCCTTTTTATTTTTTATGTAAATATTTTTTGTTTAAAAATTTTTCATTTGACTCCATTAAAGAGAAAATTATTTTTTTAAATTACTTCCACTCCTTAAATTTATTTAAAAAATATTTCTTTTAAAATTTAATTGAAATCTTTATATTATTTTGAGAATTTAATTATTCATTCTCGAATATTTTTAGAAAAGTTCCCAATATTTTTTTATTCCTTGATTCAAAAATTACAAAATCTGAGGAATTATAATTAAATTTTAACAAGAATATTTCTACAAAAATATTTTTTTACAATATTTTTGATGCTACAAACACGTGTCTCCAACATTTTTTATTTCTATAATCCCTTCCCTTAATTTAATTTATTAAAAATAATTTTTTAAAACTCACTTTTGGTTTTCTCCCTCATTTCCTTCTTTTTTTTCTTTTCAATTTATTAAATTATTTTTACAAAATTACTAGACGTGCCAAAAACACATTTATTTTTTAAATAAATATTATGGTTATGGCATCTAGTACTATAACTACAACACCATTATTACCTTCCTCTCCTCCTCCTCCCCCATCTTCCTTATCCTCCACTTCTTCCTCTTCTTCTTCCACAATAAATACTTCTTCAACAACTTCCCCAACTTCCCCTATTCAAAACAAAACATTAATATCAACGTCAGCATTTATTTCAACAAAAAAATCTCCAAATGTCCCAGAACTTAAAATTGAGAATAATAATGGAGGAAATAATTCTTTAAATAATAATGGATGTTGTTTACATTTTAATAATTCTTTAAATTGTAAAAATGGAGGAGGAATTAAAACACCAATGAGTGCAGCAACTTTGTTTTCCAATGGAATTTGTTTTTTAGAAACTCCGACACCCAAAATACCCGACACTTTGAGAACACCTTCAGCTTTACTTACATCACCTACTAACTCCTCTGCTAGTTCAAAGTCTTCTGTAAGAGAAAAACAAAAATAAAATTATTTAAAGATTTGTTTTAAAAAATTCGAGCGACTTTTCCCTTTTTTGTTGAAGTTTTTTCAGTGAAAAAATAATTGTTACAATTACGCAAAGGTAATTCTTAGTTCTTTTGTTAAGCCCTCAAATGTTGCGGAAGTTCTCAAAAAATTCATAAGCTCCCAAAAAATGTTCCGAGAAAAATCATTGCAAATCGAATTCTAATGAAAATTAACAAGTTTATAAATAATCTGAAAAAAATTTTTATGTTTAAAGTCTCAATAAAACATCACTTTCAGGTCTTTAGGTTGAAGTCTTTAATTTCTTTTAAAAACATCAGGGCCAGAAGTGCCGTCGAGCAATCCGGTCCTGGATTCCCTTTAAAATTCTATTTTTTAATTTTAAAAATCGATTTTCTCTCTAAATATAAATTTTTTCTTATTATAATGAGGAAAGTCAATAATTGAATTAGGTAATTTATTATATTCAATGCTCTCTCCCTCTGTTGCTAATTTTAAGTTAAAAAAGGAAAAGTTGCTAGCTAAAATTAGAAATTATATTTAAAATTAAATTATTTCTGGCTAAAAATTTTTTGCAAAACTTTGTTTTGCAGCAATTAATGCACATTGATGAATTAAATACTCCCCTCTGTTTGAATTCTGCTACACCAAAAAGTCAACATCCACAAGCTTTCTTTGGAGATCACGAGCCTTTATTAACAGGTGTTTAGAATAAAGAGAATGAATTGGAGGGAGGGGGGGAGGGGAGGGGGGGGGGGGTAATAATTGGGAATTTTATGGAATTTTTGATTAAATATTCAATTAATTTTTGTAGCAAACATCGAAATAACCTCAACTGTTGTCTCTGCCCCTCATCAACAACATCCATCAAACTCTGATCAGTCATATCAATGTTCCTGTTCCTGTAATGCTTCTAACTGTTTGTTTTAATATTTTTTTATCTTATAATTAAGTAACCTCTTTATGGATAATTTTTTTTCATGAGATACTCAAGATACTCGGGCCGAGACAAGATTTAATTAGAAAATCCCGAGATTTTTCAAATGTCGATTCCACTTGATCGATCTAAACTCCAACCTTTAACTTATAAAATTTTTATTTTTCCAATACATACATACACAATAAACTTTTGGCTATATTTATTAACATTAAATTGGTCAACTACATGCATATATTTATCCTTTTTAAAGTCCAGCACCTTTAAATAATTTAAATGAGGTCGAAAATTATATTTAGACTTGTTTTTCTCTCTAAAGGCTCATCCACAAACTCCCTTTCTGAATGTGACCATCGTTGTTCAACAAAAATGTGCCAAAATGGAAAATCATTGAATGGGCAAACTTGCAGTTCTGAAACTTCAATTAATTCCTCCCAATCTGTTAATACATCAAAAACTGACCAAAAATTACAATTTCAAATAAAAGGTTCAATATCTACAAATTTGCCGTTAAATGCTCAAAACTTGAATTCTCCAGGTAATTAAAAAATAAATTTATTTTCCAAAATGGATTTTATGTATTATTTTAAAAACACAAAAAAGAAATATTGACCGATATAATAAATAAAAAAATATTTTTATTTATTTTTAAATTTTCCCTTTTTTCTATATTCGCCGAATTAATCATTTAATATATAATTAAATAAATACACATTTTGGCATTCTTTTATAAATATTTTTTACATTTTTGTTACTAAGGTTTTTTTAAATATGTAGATGTAAAAATTATTTTTAAAAAATGCGAAATTGCAATTTTTATATTTAATAAAGACTCCTCCAAAATTTGCGGGAAAGTTCGCGTTGAAAATTAAAGTTTTAATAGGTAACTTATAAGTTTTGGAGAGTAATCAACTCTTATTTTTTACTTGGCGATTTATGGGATTTCTTCTGGAATTTAAATAAAATTATTCGAAAAATTTTGCAAAAAATATCTAAAATCGATTATAGATTTAATTTTAACTTCCAAAAAATTTAAGGAAGGAGAATAGTAAGGGTAATTGTCGAGATTATTGTCTATCAGGCTATAACCCGCCCTTCTTAAAAATTTTTATTTGCAAGAAAGGGAGAGGGCAGAGGAAAATTCAATGCGCAATTCTATTTCCTTCCCTCTCTTCACTTCAATTTTATAAAATTTTAAATTAAAAAAATTTTTTTTAAAGGTTTAAGTGCTTCTTTCTTCCAATTCTCGCCTATTGTTGAACATTTTCTTCAATCTTTTACTAGAAATCAAGGTTTACCTGTATTGGACCCTAAAACTCCTAACGCTTCTGAAACGCCTGATTTGACTAAAGCAAGTCTTTTTAAATTAAATATTTTTAATAAAATTATTCATTAACTATTTTACCGTCTTACCAATAATTCGGTAAGTTGCCACTACCGAATCAGACAAATAGAGTTCAAAAGCCTTAAAATTTTTTATTGTTATACTGTGCCATGAACATTCACTAACATTTGTAATTATTATCCTCATTAAATTTATCCCCCCCCCTCCCCAATCCCTTAATAAAGAATTAAAAAGTTAATAAACAACAATAATATATTAATTAAAGGTTATGTGGATTAACAATAATAACAACAACAACAATAATAATATTAATGAAGAAGAAAAACTAAGAGGAACATCAACAACAACAACGTTATTATCTACAGATAAAGATAATCAACAAAATTTTAATTTAAATAATCAATTTTCTAATCATCAACAACAACAAAATAATAACCATTTATGCCCAATTTATGAACAACAAAGAGGAATACCAACAAATTTACAACAAAAACAACAACAAAATTTAAATAATTCTGGTATTCATAAACACCAACAAATGGCTAATAATGTGCCTTCTGGAAGATATCAGGTAAATTTAAGGAAAATATGTATTTAGGATTCTTTTCAAAGGGATACTCCCAAAGGTACCGCGAAGCCAGGCTATAACTTCGTTCAAAATTATCACATCCTGGACGCCCTAAATGGTTTGATTTAGCTCGTCGAGGAGCATCGGACCATACGAGGGTGTCCCGGATTCGATAATATTGAACGGAGTTATAGCTCGGCAGTAACACATTGGCCTGCTCCGTTTGGTAAATGTCCAGTTGACTCCCTACATGTCCGCAAAGAGAATGCACACTTTTCTTCCCTTTCTTTGCATTTTTGGCGTTAGGAAAAATGCCCGCTTAAAAGAAAAGTTCTCCCTCATGTTTCCTTTTCTTTATTTACCCCTTGACTTAAGGAGAGAAAATAATAAAAATTAATTAAACTACTGTATATAGCGATTAATGACGTGTAAACCAGCGATGTCGGGTCAGGTTTCGGATTGGGCTTTTGTTCGAAAAAAGACCGGGTATCCGGGTGGGTCAGTTAAAAAATTTAATTCGGTTTAATTAATAAAATTTAAATTAAAAAAATTAATTTTCATTTATTATTCCGTTATTTGGCGCCGCACATAGTTAAAGCTAGATTTATGATCCCCATTAAAGACTGTTATCCCATTGATCTTTTAAAAATATATTTGAGAATCTTATCCCAAATTTATGTTTTTTGATCATTTATAAAATAAAGATATTTGTTTCCACTTTGTTATTAGTTCATTTCTCTCTCTTCCATGCATGTACTATAATAGAAAAGGAAAAATGAGGGAGAATTTTCCTTTAAGCGGGCATTTCTTCTAACGCCAAAAATGCAAGGAAAGGGAAGAAAAGTGCGCATTTTCTTTGCGGACATGTAGGGAGTCAACTGGACATTTACCGCTCCGTTTTCCAATAATATTTAAAAGGAACTGAAAAAGGTTTTTCTCTAAATTCTTAATAAAAAAGTAACTGGAGATGACGATAATAATAAAAAATAAATATTATTAATCATTTTTTAATTTATAAAATAAATAAAAAAGAAATTCTAGAATTACCTATTCTCATTTATTAAATAATAAAGGGCAATGTTCTTCATCGTGATTATTATAATTTTTTATCAAAAATAAATTAAGAATTTGGGAGTGAGTGATCTACGCTCTAAAATTCTTTCAAATAAACTTTGGTAAATGTCCGGTTGGTGTCCTACATGTCCGCAAAGAGAATGCGCATTTTTCCTTCCTTTTCTTGCATTTTTTCCTGCAAGGAGTGGCGCCCATTCTTCCCTTATGTATGGTATGCCTTTTGGCACGTCGAAGGAAAGAGGAAAAATAATTAAAATTAATGACTAATAGAGTACAAATAAATATTTTTTAATAATAATTCCCACACAAATAATTCCTAAAGAGAAAATTTGTGGATTCCAATTTTCGTCGATAAAGAACTCGATATTGGATCAAAGAAAAAATCCCAAATGTTAATTATTGAATATATACAAGGCTGGATCTGCCTCAAATGTGGTAATGATATAAGTATAAAGTGGAAAAATAGATACTTCTGGCGGTAATTAAAAACTAAATTCATTATATATGTATTAAAATTTTTATAATTAAGTTGTCCCAGAAAAATTGCCAAGCAATAATTTCTGTACGTTCTGATATGTAGTTTTTTTCTCTGATCATTTAAAAAAAATATTTATTTGTACTTTATTATTAATTAATTTTAATTATTTTTCCTCTTTCCTTCGACGTGCCAAAAGGCATACCATACATAAGGGAAGAATGGGCGCCACTCCTTGCAGGAAAAAATGCAAGAAAAGGAAGGAAAAATGCGCATTCTCTTTGCGGACATGTAGGACACCAACCGGACATTTACCTAAACTTTTTATAACATTACCTATAAACCAGTTAATTTTTTTATTTAAAAAATAAATAACCAAATTCTTCTAATATTTTTTTTTGTTTTATTAGTTAATTGCAAGAGAATGATAATTTATTAGATATATATAAATACCATAACCTCTCTATTATAAATTAATTTAAAATGTTGCGATAGTTTGTTTCCAATCAAAAAAAGAATATTTTATTGCAAAAATTATTTCTAAAAATTTACTGTATTTATTCACTCTTCTCGATCCCCATCTTGCAACTCTTGACCTTCAAATTTAAAATTAACTTAAGTATATCTTACTTTCCTTTTTATCCCTTACCATTACTAATGGTATAACGTAAATAATTTTAATATGTATTTATTGTTTACAGTTAGACCCGTATATCTTGAAAATATCGACTCACGGTATCTTCACCATACCTTGAGTCGACTCTATTTTACTCTCTTCGAATTTTTAAATTTATCTTCTCTATTTTCCCCCAATTATTTCAGATACATCAAAGTATTAGTTGTAGTATAATGCCTGCTACAGCTTTAGGAAGTCAATGTTGTTGTGAAAGAACCTGCCCTTCAATCCAACACCATCAAAATAATATCCCAACTATGGTATCTTCCACTGCCCAAACTTCAGCTTTAGTTCATATGGCCCCAACTACAAATTCTTCTTTACAACAATCACGGCCAAATTCATCTGCCTCTACTGCTACAAGTTCTGGTTTAGAGGCCATTCATCATTCACCTCATCAACAACTTCAAATGAATTTTGGGGGAGAAATGTGTCAAATGGTAAGGAATTTCTTTTTACTAAAGATTAGATATATGTACTAGTTATAGTTTAACTTTCTCTAAAAACTTTTGGATTTTGTTTAAAAATTTAAATCGTTTCCCATACACATCTAAAACTTCTCTTCAACTTATAATTTTGTTGATTGTAAGCAGAGGTCGGTCGGAAATGACGAAGGTGCCTGAAAAAGTAACTGTCAGAAATCGGAATTCCGACCGACCTCTGGTTTAAGGTAAAATAACTAAGAAAATATACCTACAAAAATATTTTTGTAGTCAACAGAAATATTTTTAAATCAATTCCTTCTATTTTTTTATTTATTTTTATTTTAATTTTAAGAATTTCAAACATGAACCAACCTTCAACGAATGGCCATCATTTCAACCTGCTCCAATATTTTTACCTCCTGCTCAATCCCACTCCGTTGGGCCTACTAGTCTTAATCACCCAGATAATTATTTTGATGGTGCCAAAGAAAGGCGTTCAACTTTTTCGGTTGTTTCATCGATAAACGACGGGAATGCCTTAAAACAGAGACCGGCATCTTTAAGTGGTCTTCTCTGTGTTGGAAGAACTCGAACTGCTCGTTTGGATGAAGAAATGGAGGAAATTGGAAGGGAAGATGTTGATGTTAGTCAAAGAAATAGTAAAACACCTATACAGGAACGTCCACATCAATGCCCTATTGAAAATTGTGATAAACGATTTTCCCGTTCTGATGAACTTACTCGACATATTAGAATACATACTGGACAAAAGCCTTTTCAGGTAAAGAAATAGTCAAAGAACCGTACATATTCAATAATAATTTTTTTAAATTTTCTAGTGTAAAATTTGTATGCGAGCCTTCTCCCGTTCTGATCATTTAACAACACATGTACGTACCCACACAGGTGAAAAGCCTTTTTGTTGTGAGATTTGTGGACGTAAATTTGCTCGTTCTGATGAACGGAAGCGTCACACAAAAGTTCATAGTAAACAGAAAGGTGTTGGTGGAAGAAGACTTTCTGTTTCTTCTGGTGGAAGTGAAGGTGTTGGTGGACATTTAGTTGGGGAATTGTAAACTTTGATGTGTTATGGAATAAATTTAAAATTTGTCTTTACCTAAGAAAAATTGTTTTTTTAATTGTTGGATAGATTCTTAAGGATTGTGTAAAGTTAATTGTTTGTTTGTTTTTAAACAATTTATATTTTCTTTTCTTAAAACTAGTTTCTAAACTTTTTATTTCTATACTAACTTTATTCCTGAAGGGATAATTTTTATGTTTTTATTTTAAATTTTTGTTTGTTTAAAAAATTATATTCTGGTCATGTCCACTTCTTTAACAATTACATACACTGCTCCACATAATTATAAGTCCACCCTTTTTTTCGGGATTTTTTGCCTCCCAGTGATCCAAATTTTCTGAAAATTTAGAAACACACCTTTTAGTGAATAACTAACAAGGTGTGATTCGATTTTTGGCTGAATTTTTATTTAAAAAATTTTTAGACCAAAATTTGCATTTTCGGCCTCCACAAAATTATAAGTCCACTTTTCAAAAAAGATATTTCCAAGTTTAGGAAAAATCTACCAAAAATCCAGCAAAGATACATAATAATATTATGAAAAAATAAAAAAGAACTAGACCCATATCTTTTCCTGGAACCGAGATCATGAGACCCCGAAAATCAACGTAAAACGGGGGTAAGACTCTTTAAAAATTTTTTCGACCCCTTATCGATTATGTTCAATTTTGATTTTGGGCTCATTCGAAAGCCCTTGAAATTTGCTACAAGATAGCATTAATGATATTTTATAGAAAATTCGATTAGAAAGATACGGGCCGCTAATCTTCTGATGCAGCAAAAATCGTCTAAATACCTCATAAAATGCCTTATAATGACACCTAGAAAGTTTATCGTCTTGTGTCTCTCTATGGAATTTTTCTGAGAAATAAGACTAATGCTATCTTGTAGCAAATTTCAAGGGCTTTCGAATGAGCCCAAAATCAAAATTGAACATAATCGATAAGGGGTCGAAAAAATTTTTAAAGAGTCTTACCCCCGTTTTACGTTGATTTTCGGGGTCTCATGATCTCGGTTCCAGGAAAAGATATGGGTCTAGTTCTTTTTTATTTTTTCATAATATTATTATGTATCTTTGCTGGATTTTTGGTAGATTTTTCCTAAACTTGGAAATATCTTTTTTGAAAAGTGGACTTATAATTTTGTGGAGGCCGAAAATGCAAATTTTGGTCTAAAAATTTTTTAAATAAAAATTCAGCCAAAAATCGAATCACACCTTGTTAGTTATTCACTAAAAGGTGTGTTTCTAAATTTTCAGAAAATTTGGATCACTGGGAGGCAAAAAATCACGAAAAAAAGGGTGGACTTATAATTATGTGGAGCAGTGTATGTATTTAATCCAAATATCCAATTATTCCTTTTCCATTTATTTAAAGATTCGCCATAATTTAATAATTTTCTAACAAAGCTTTTTATTTAATATCTTTTTGTTTATTTACCCGGTTATTGTTTAGAAAAATTCCAAAACGTGTTAAATGCAATGCTCGTTATTATTATTTTATGCATTTTCAATATATTTTTGATATATAAAATTTTATATTTTAAGATTTCGATAAAAAAGTTTAATAATCCACCGGCACTCTTAATAATGGTTGTCAGTGAAAAAAACCTGTATTTACTTCCAATGGCCACTTTTATTATCTTTTCTGATTGAAAGGCAACTTTCGATTCTACAAAATCGAAAGCTATCTTAACAGTTCCCTCAAATATTCAGTCACTGTACCACACAAATTCTGTACTGATTCCACTATATGACCTAGTCGATTTACATATACTTTAGATCATTATTCACAACTTACCTGGCATTTTATAAAAAAAAATAATACCAAACTAAAATTTTACTGAAAAGTAGTTACTGAAAAAAACTTTTTACTGAAAAAACTTTAAACAATTACCTATATATAAAAATATATTTATTTATAAAATAAAAACTTTTCTGTCAAATAAATTCAGAAATAGTATTATTATAATATAAAGTATTATATAGGGAATTGATGAAGTGAAATTTTAAATGATTTTTTGACTATGAAAACAAAAAATTTAGGAATAAAAATAAATATTTTCCCTAAAAATAATTATTTTTTTAAATGTTTTCCAATATGGAGGGTAAAAATAAAAAGTCGAAACTCTAATTATTATATAAAAATTAGAAATTAAGGGTTTTTTGTTAATGTTTGGTTCTCAGCTTAAAAAATATTATAATTTAGATCAAAAGGGACAGAAAGGGGTCAAGGAACCTCTAATCACAAAAAATTCCAGAGTTCCTATTTTGCCTAATTCAGAAGCAAAATATCGATATTTTATTTGAATAGGAAATTTTTCATAAAAAATTGTTAAAAATCGAGTTTCGACTTAAAATAAATTTAAAGGGAATTAAAGCCAATTTTTTGAGAATTAAAAAAGAAAATGCAAAAAATTTAATAATATTACTCTATCTATTTATTTAATTATTATTCCACTTTGATTGCCCATTTTGGTCTATTGATTCCTCAATTGTATGAATTTTACTTCTAGATGCATTTCTCGAAAATTCATCAGTTGTCCAATGTGCTGGTTCTGCTGAACACATTAAACAAAAAGCCAAATTTGAAATTGTTAGAACTGCAGCAGTTAATAGAAAAACGTAACTAGAAAATTTAAAAATTAATTTTAATAATTATTTTAATTCCCTTATATTAAATTATCCTTTCCAATAAGCAACATAAAAATATATTTAGAGAATATAGTTATATTAAAGCTATTAAAAATTACTTTATACCACCTAATATTATTAGAACTTATACTTGGACAAAAATTGTCACAATTGATGGGGACTCTATACTAACAAGAGCTGATTAAGTAATTTTTAGAGATATCTCATTTCCTTCTCAATTCAAGTTATATAAACTCAAAAATTACCGCCATTCCTCTGCCTTGTTATGCGGTGCCAAAGTATTCTGCATAATTGGAACGAGTAGAAGAGTTATTGTAATTGCTAAAGCAAAGTTTATTTTACTATTTAATTAATTAATCTCTTTACCCAAAGAAATTTGTCCCATAACCACAAGCGCATAATGTTTTGCTACCTTAAAGGGGAAAAATAAAATTTTCTTTTAAAAAAATTCTTTACCAAAGGCCCAGCTTTAAAAAATCCCCCAGTTGTAAATCCAAGCAATCCAGCTGATATTCCTAATAAAACTAGACATAAAGTTGGTTGGTCTGTAGGGAAGAAAGCTAGCATTGAAAGGAAAAGACCAGAACCAAAAAATGCAATTGAATTGTAAAGACGTAATTTATTTGTTTCAGACAAGAATCGAATCTTTTAAAAATAATAATTTTTATTTAAAAATTAAAGTTTAATGGAATTTAATAGAGGATTGAGAAAATATAGAAGGAGGATCCAGTGGAGTTAATAAAGTTAATGAAATTTTTGTATTATTTAGGATTTGAGGCTAACATAGATTTTTTCAGTTTAGAACTCCAAAAAGATTTTCCTTGGTACATATACCCTTGCCACATAAAGGTTGGGCCCGGACCAAACATTATATCGAAAAATCAAGTATTTTATTTTGGCCGGATTTACTCAAACTTTAAATAAAATAACTCACAACTGTTAACTTTTGATATTTTTCTCTAGCTCTATTAACAATTAAAGGGAAAACATAGGATAGTGCCAGATAATTACCCAAAAAAACTCCTTACTTTATCACTAGTAAACCCAGCAAGTAATTTAATACAGAATTGGGCTAAAGGTGCCAATGAAGCTGAAAATCCAGTGTGTGCCACAGGAAAGCGAAGAACTACATTTAAATAACTTGGAGAATAAAGGAACATCTAAAAGAGATTTTTCTTTTAAAAAAATTATTTATTTATTTATTTTCACCATATTAACACAAACAAAATTTCCAATTGCCGCAATCCAAACAGCCCAAACAGAAGCTGTACGTAAAATTTCGCGAATAGGAATTTTCTTTTGAAGTTCTTTATTTAATTCTGTTTTGCCAACTGCTATTTTTCGAAGTTCTACTTCTCCAACAAATGGATGCTTATCTTTAATTAATTTTTTATGTTAGATAGATACTTCGTATAATAAATAAAAAAATTTCTTAAAATATCAGAAAATTAATTTATTACTTTTTCTGTACAAATGTTAAGTCTATTTTAAAATTTTATTTATTAATCTCTCTAACAAAGGAGAGGTTGTGGGGGTGTCCTTGGGTATGGTCTACCTGTATGTATGATCTACCTGTCTACCAAATTTCATCCCGAAGTCCCACGGACACCCCCACTCTTCTTTGTACGACCCTCTAATAATAAACGATAGTTTTTGCTAATAGTATGACTATTAAAATTCTTGCAAGTTTTAGTAGGTCGATAAATTTTAATAAAAAATTTAATCAAAATCTTGATTATTAAAACAACATGAAACTAAAAAAATATTACTTGGGCTATTTCTAAAAAATAAGGCCCATAGGGAGAAAAGAATAGAACAAGCACCACCATGCGCAAAGAAAACTGAAGGCCAACCAAGTAATTCACAAAGAGCACCGCTTACTGGCATCTAAATGAATTAACAGATTTTTTATTAAAATACGTATAAATTAACAGTAATTGCTGGTGCTAATTGAACGTAGGCAACTAAAGCAGAAACGAAAAGACCGTTTTGTTTATAATATGTCCATTTTGAAGTGAATGAGCCTGTAAAAATGATAGTAAAATTTCAAAAATATTTTTTTTTGGTTTTTACCAATAACTGGAAAGTTGGCAGAGAATGCAATTCCTTGAAAAAATTATTTTGAAGAAAAAATAAATTTAATTATCACCTTGAAGAAATCGACAAGCTAAAACATAGTAAAACCCAAGTTCAATAGCAGCTGGCAAAAGACAAGTGGATAAAGCTGAAAGCATTCCCAAGCAGGCAAAAACTGTTCTGATTCCACAATGGTTTACCTTAACGGACAAATTATTTAAAAAATAGAGTAGAGGATGTTTTTTAAACTCACCTTAGTGTCGACTTCCTTTCTTTAAAAGGGAATATCCCCAATAAGAGCTATTAAGATATAATTTTTTTATCAAGAAGAACACCCTTCACATTATCCAAATTGCAAATCTAGGGACTCTATAGAAGGGAGGAAATCGTTACTAAGGAGAGTTTAACAAACAAATGCCAAAAGATTTTTTGTTTACCAAAGAGACAACAGCAAAGTTGGAAATTAAAGCAGCCAATGCAACTGTTGACGTAAGAAATATTCGTTGTCTAGCAGTAAAGTGTAGTCTTGGTGGTGTTTTGCTGTTATTGTTAGGTGTTGAACTATTGTTGTCCAAAGTAGAAAAAGAAGAATTTGTTCTTTAAAATAATTAAAATTTAAAATTCAAATTCAGATATTTACCCAAAACTTTCATTTTCAGTTACACTCTCCAATAGTGACATACTTCCATCACTCCCATTTATTTGTTGTTGTTGTTCCACAGCTTCCATCTCAATTCCCTCGGCATGGTCAATACAAATTAATGCAAAATTAAAACACAAAATATTTGACCAAACAGAGGCTAAACACAACAAACAAAGTATCATCATCAAAAAACGAGTCCTTGTGTGGAAAACTTTTGAAAATCCTGTTGAAAAAAAGTTTTTTGAGGTTGTTGTTGAGGATAAAGAATTTGATAAGGAATCCAGAGAATTTGGGTCCAAAAATATTTCAACGAGTGGTGATGGCTTTTTTTCCTCATTTTTAGTTAATTCCATAATTATTTTTATTTTATAGTTGTTTTTAAAATAAATTTAAATAATTTTAATTTTCTGAGCTGTAAAAGAGATTCTTTTTTAGTTCTTTGTCTTTTAATTTTCGCTTATCAATAAATAAAAAATAAAATTTTTGGGAAGTTTTTTAATGATCGGGACCTTTTTTTAATTAAAGGCCGTCTGATTGACTGTTAAAAAATATAAGGAATGATGATATTATTAGGTGAAAATATATATAAATTTTGGAATGAAAAGAATGTGTTAAAACAAAGGAAGGAAAGGGGAAGTTTTTTTAAAAATATTTTTTGAGCTATTTTGTTTCTCAAAAAAATATTTTTTAGATAAAATATTTTAGATAAAATTTAAAAAAATTAATTTAAATAAAGGAAATGAATCAAGGAAGAGAAGAAGAATTTTTAAAAAATGAACAGGTAATTTTGAGAAAAACACAGATGTCTCCAATAATTTTTAAAATTATTTAAACAATTGAAATATATTTAGGATAAATTTTAACTTAAAAATCTGTTCAGAAAAGCTGTAAGAACTAATTTAAAAAATATTTTTCTAATAATATTATCAAAAATTAAAATTAATACCAGAAAATAAATTTTTATTATTTTTTTCTGGATGGAATTCAAAAATCATTAAATTTTAAAATTTATTGGAATAATAATTTTTTAAATAAATTTAATTGACAGCAATAAAAAATTAATAAAAATTATTTAAAATATATTTACAGCTGCTCAATGAAGAATATTAATTATTGGGGAAAAGATAAAAAAATAAAATATTTTAAAATTAAAAATAAAATAATTAAAATATTTTGGTGATTAATGATTTTCTAAAGAAAATATATTTTGAGAATATTTTATGTAAAATTGAGAAATTTTAGAGTTTTTTAAAAAATATTTTTCTAGAGAAAAATAAAATAAATTTGGAAGAAACTTTTAATTTGGTAATAATATTTAATAATTATTGAAATATTTTTAGAAAATTTTTAAAAAAAATAACAATGAGGAAGTCGAAAATAGACAGATTTAAATTTTTTAGTGTTTAATTATAAAATGGGGGTAATTGGTTAATAAAAGAATTAAGCGAATATTTGTATTGAGCTTAGTATTATATGTTAATGTTATTTTTTGCAAAATGATGGAAAGAATTGACGAGGTAATAGGAATGTTAAGGATTAAAAGGTGACAGAAAATTGGGAAAGTCTAGAGAATTTTGGGGAAACCACTGAAAATATATTAACATTATTATGATTTCCACGTGTTTTTAGAAGCAAATACAAAAATACTTTTAACGTCGAGACAATGATTAAATACAAAAAATCAAACAAAAAAACTCATTGAATTTAAAATTAATTAGAAATAATCTCTACTCTTGTTTTGGAATAATATCAAAATAAAAATACAACAATTAACGATCTTTGTTTCATCGATTCATCAAATTAATTTTTACCGAAAATAGTTTAAAAAATAAAAGAATATTTTGGGTTAAAGATAATTGAAAAAGATTAAATAAAAATATATAATTATTTTTAGAAAAATAGGGAAGGAGGAGGGGATGGATAGGAGGAAAGACTGCGCAGTTTAAAATAAATATAAAATATTTGTTTAGAGTATTAATAAATTAAAGTTTATTTAAAAAATGATTAATTAATTAAAAATTAGGTAATCAAAGTCTGATTAATTATTAATTAATTAAATATTATTTTATATATGAGTAGGTTGGTAATTAATTAGTATATTCTGTGAAGATAGAAAAATTAAATAGAAAAATGTTAATTTATTGAAGAAAGTTTATTTTTCGAGACAGGTTGTCGCTAAGAATCATAAAAAGTTGAAATTATGGAAAGTTTAAAATATTTATTTATTAAAAATATTTTAATCTACAAAATATTTATACGTATTTAACATATAAATATAAAAAAAGCCACCACCACATTCTCCAAAATAATTTTTAAAAAATAGTCTCTAAACACAAAAATTACCCTCCCATCAAGTATTTGACGAATAAAAATCAAAAATTAATTTTTAAAAAATATTTTTATTTATTTATTCAAATCCCCCACCCAAAGTAAAGTTGCCCTCTTCTCTGACTGGCAATTCTGCTAATTTTGCTCGCAATATTTCAGAAATTGAACGTCCCATTACAGAATTTTGTTGACGCTAAAATAATAATAGAGGAGTTTTATTATTAATTTGTCTCGAAAGAAATAAAATTCTTAAGAAATTTTTTTTTCAAAATAATTTTTCCAATAAAATTTATTAAGGTGAAATCAAGTCCTAATTGAGAGAGTAATACAAAATAGCGGACTTTAAATGAAAAGATTTATTTACCTTTAAAAAAGTCACCTTTTTAGCCTCCTTTGCAGCAATTATTTGTGACATTGAAAGAGTTAAATCTGTTGCTGTATTCGATTTAGATAAAGGAGGTGTTGAATTATTTTTGGATATTTTCTCAAATTTCTTTTTAGGTATATCTACATCAGTACTGTCTTCTGTTTCTAATTCTGTTGTACTTACATAAAAATCTCTTTTAGAATTAATAATTTCTGGTTCAGAATCAACTTCTTCTTTTCCTTCTTTTTCATTTTTTTCAATTTTATTTTCAATTAATTTAATCTCTTCTTTCTTTTCTTCTTCCTTATTTTCTTGCTCTTCTTGATCAGTTGCAGAAGCGGTCGCCATTTTTGGCACCGCAAAGGAAAGAAGCTTGAACTTTTCTTTACTTTTTAATTATTGAAGAAAAATATGTAGAGGAAAATATTAGAGTAAATATTTGAATTCTATATTTATAAAAAATTAAATTAATAATTAATGAATATTGGGACCTATTTTTATCAAAAAAACTAATCACTTTTTCAAAAAATATTTAAAAAAAACTAAAAAGAAAATTAAGCTCCTGTTATTCTGACACGGGGGATAAGACAGATCGTTTGGCATAAGGCCAATTAACTATCGGTTCAGATATTTTGCAGAATTTTGTTTAAAAAAGAGGAATACCGCTCATCCTCACCAATAACTAAAAAGATGAACATCAACAGAAATCTCATATGGTTTAAAAAAATGGACCCAAATCAAAGGACCCACCGCAGGAAGAAGGGGGAACTATACTGGAATTAAATTTATAGTATAAAAATAGTCCCAATAAATAAATAAAATTTTCAATTAAAAAATATGTGAGAATAAAATTTTATGATGGGAATTTGAAAATAAATGAGGAAATATATTAAACGTTACGCTCTACCGCTTTTTTATTTTTAAGTTCAAAAATGAATGTATTTAAATACTTTTATGTATTATTTACCAATTTATTTTTCATTAAAACCTTCGTTAAAAACTCCCCAAAAATTTCTGGAATAAAAAAAGGATTCAAAGTATTTTTGAACAAAAAAATAATGGCATTAATGCTATTTAACAATGAAAAGAGAAAATGCGCAGAGAGGATTTGAGGGAGGAAAGGGGATTGAGTGAATAATTTTTTTTTGAAAGAAAAAAATCGTTATGGAAAGACAGATTGTCTAATATGTAGAAATTTTAAATTTATTTATAATTCTTGTTAGTTTCTACCAGAGGCGATCGGAAATGACGAAGGTGCCGGAAATCGGAACTGTCGGAAATAGAAAATGGCTCAAAAGTCGGAAATCAGCCTAAATTTTCGGAAAACGGAAGTGTCGGAAGGAAAAAAATGTCGGAAATTGGAAGTCGGAATTCCGATCGAACTCTGGTTTCTAGACAAAGTTTAATGTTGTTTATAAATATTGAGATATCAGAAATACTGCAAAAACAGAAATATTATTTTTGATAAAACAGAAAAAGTAACATTTTTCGATTCTTATCTTTTTCTAAATTAGGCAACATTTAAATGTCAAACAAACAAATATAGGTAGTTGTTGTAGGTGTATAATCAAAATATTAATTTTATTTTAACACTTCCCTCCTTAATTAATGCAATTTTAATTTCAAAAATAGAATTTGTTATCAAAAATAATTTCATTATTTTAAAAAAAAAGTAAAATAAAATTGCGCAATTTAGTTTAAAAATATTTAATAAATTATTAAACTTAAAAAAATATATTTATTTTTAACATCCCATCACTTTTTTTTAAAAACAAGACGGGGACATTCTTTTTATTTTTAAATCAGAAGAGGTTTTTAACATCAAAATATTTTTTTTCAATTATAATTTTTTGTCCGGAAATGTATAGTAGTAATTCCACTTCAAAATTTTTTTTCTTTAAATCTTTTTAAATAAAAAAATTTTTTTAGGTGTTAAAATGAATTGAGGGAGTTTAGTTAATACAAAAATAATAATATTTAATGTGTTCGTCGTTCAAAGATAAAAGACGAAAAAGGTGAAAAACCAACGATAATGCGCCGACAACAACAAAGACATAAAAAAATATTTTTGAAAAAGTTTTAAATGTAAAAGAAAATATATTTCTTTTGTTAAGCATTTGACAAGAATACATAATGCTTTAACTATATTATGTATTTACAAAATCATTTCACTCTATTATTTAAAAAAGGAGGGAAAGGGAAAAGAATTTTTTTGTTTGAAAATTAACAATCTTTGAATACTTACATAAATTATTCAAAGAAATAATTTTGCAAATATGTATAGTGAAAAAGTCTCCGGATAGTGAAAAGTCTACTACGTTAATAATTAATGACATTCTGAATGGTTCCAAATATTTGTGAATATCAAATATTAAGCTTCGTCTTTCAAAACAAATTTAATAAAACAAAGGGAAACTTCCGTCTTTGCAATTTTTCCAATTTAAAATTGAACAAATTTCAACAAAATATTTTACAAAAATGTTTTTCTGTTAAAATTTAGCATTAACTTTTAAAATACAAGGAAAAAAAGAAATTGTATCAAGAGCTTAAATTTCTTTATTTTTATTTTGTCTTTTTAATAAATTTTCTTAAATTTTTAAAAAGCACACAAAATCAATTTAAAACCCCTTTCAAATGGTCTACCAACTGTTTATTTACCTTTCACATTTTGTGTCCACGAGACCAGGAAAAGGAGGAGGGAGGTTGCTAGCAGTTAAAAACATTTTAATTCGCCCCATTTCGCGCACATTGCGCTAACATTTACAAAATTTAATTTAAAGCGCTAGGAAAGTTTTGGAGTAAAAACAAATAAAAAAGTAAACATTTTAAATAAAATAAATTTAATCAAATAAATATATAGGCATTAAAGAAGATTACAAAATTGAAAGTCTCGACAAAAAAACTTTATTAAGGACTGAACCTATTAAAATTTCCTAGATATCTTTAACACCATGGGCTCTCAAACCACAAAAAAACACAAAAATTCTTTTTCAAATTTAAAAATAAATTTTACAATTTTCAAAGTAACCCCTCCAATTCCTTCAAAAAATCATCACAAGCCTCATCCACAGACTTTGTTGCATCTATGGCAGAATTTACTGCCGTCATTTGTTTTTGAGTAGGTTTTATTTGCGAAGATCTTGGCAAAAGTTTTGTAGGTCCAGCAACAGAGGATGTCGGAATTTTTGGTCCAATCACTGTTGGAACAACGGGACGTTGAATTTTTACTGCTGTAGGTACAAAACGAGTTGTCTCTTTCGTTACATTTCGCATTTGAGGGCCAGCAGTGATTGTTGTTTCTACATTAGATGGAGGAGCATCAGTTTTATGTTTAACTACCTAAAAATTAAGAAGTCTAAAATTAGTTTTTAGTAATATTTTCAATATTTAGTGGCATATTCTGACTAGCGTCCGGCAAATGGATTTTTTTGGTAAGGTAATACAAAAAATTCCAAAAATAATCGAAAATGGAAAAAATCGGAAACAAAATCTCAAGCTCTAAATTACTAATTTTAAAAATTCAAAAAATACTTGTGGCTCCGCGGAAATAACAGCAGCATCAGAATATCCACTAACAAGTCCAGTTTTTGATTGAGTAGATTGATGTTGTGAATGACGACCATGTTGTGGTCTCACCACAACTTCACGCATTCCATGAGACGGAATCATTATTGGATAACCTACAAAATTAAATATTGAATGGGGAAAGATAAATTTTTATTAAGTCTAAAAAACCTGGCGGATAATTTGAATGAGGTGGAAGAGCCATTCCAGGCATAATTGGCCCTGTACCGATAGCAGGTGCAGCCAAAGAAGGGGCAGAACGGGAATAGATTGGTTGTAGATGCTGCATAGGAGGTTCTTCAGAAGATAACATACTCTCAGGAACTTAAATTAAAAAAAAATATTTTGATTTAAAATATAGGAAATTGAAAAATAAGGATTTATAATTAATCAATAAGTATTGCAAATTAATACATATATGCATTCTTAAAAACTATTTTTATTTGTAAAATCGGATATTTGAAAATTCAGAGTAAGATCAAAAAATTAAATGTCAGAATTAAAACGGAAAAAAAAGTAAATGATTCTCAATTAGTGTGTTTAACAAGGGCATAGCCAGCAGGCCCGTAGCCAGGGGGGGGGGTGAGGGGGGGAATTCCCCCCCCCCCCCCCGAAATGGGAAAAAGGAAAAAATTTGGGGAAGGGTTGGGGCAAAAAGTGAATTTTTGGCCTATTTTCCCCCCTTGGCCCCCCCCCCCCCCACGAAAAAAAATCCTGGCTACGGGCCTGATAGCCAGGGGGCTTCTGAAGTTGGGAATGCCAAAACGCCAAAATTTTGGCGCACACTAATTTTAGCCCCCCCTGAAATCGACACACAAGCTACGCCCTTGATATTCAATAACATCTTTCTTTATTATCATAAATAAAAACATACTCTCAACAGGTGCATAATCTTCATCTTCATAATTTTCATCAGCATCAACATGTTCAGCAGCTTCATCAAAAGCGTCCTTAAGTGGTCGATTTCCAAATCTAACTCTTCTTCTCCTCCTTCCATCTTCTCTATAACTCTCTTCTTCTTCATCATATTCTTCTTCCTCCTCATCCTCACTTGCGTATAGATGGGGTGGCAAACCAGGCGGAGGTCCTTTATAAAATCAAAAATTATTTCCTAAAAACAAAGTAATCTGAAGCCTTACTATTAATATAAATAACGTTGAAAATTTAAAAAAATATCCGTAAAAATATAAAGTCCGGGAATTAATAAAATTAAGAAAAAAGAATCTTAATGAAAAACCTGGCGGATATTTATGCTTCTTTTTAACAGCACTAGAAACCGGCTTTTTCAAAATTCCAACTTTCATCGCTGATTGAGGCATTTGAGGCCCAAATCCTATTCCATGTATAGAATTAACAGAATATGGTGTATTAGCTGCATCCGGGGCACTAGCGCCAGTCGGAAGAGGAATTTCTTCAAAATTTTCACTTTGCGAAAAAAGCATTGCCCCTAAAAAAATAAACTTTCATTTTAAATTATTATACCTAAAATTCTTACGAAAATTTTCTTCTTTCCTGGCCCGTTCAACTTCATATTCATAAAGCATCCGCTCCAAATTTTTAACTTTCTTCTCTTCTTTCTCTTGACGACATAAATTAATTATTTGAAAATAAGATGCACGAAGTTTATTTCTTTTTTCTTGGATAACATTAAGCGAAAGTACACGTTGTGGGTCAAATTCTTTAATTAAAAAAATTATTTTAAAAAATCAAAGAAAAACCTTGTTCATCCAAACGGCTCATTTGTTCAATTAATTCGTCAGGATCACGACTTTTAACCATTGCTTGCCTTACAGCATTTCTTTGCTTTTTGTTTCGTTTAAGTTCTTTGGCACGCATCTGTTTACGTTCTCTATCAGCCGGATTCATCATCCTCCCACCTTTTGTGATTCCAGAACGCTTTCCCATCGTAGATAAAAATTTACAATGAAAGTCACTGAAATACAAGAAAGTTAAATCAAAACAAAAAATTAAGAAATTCAGAATAAACTTGACTAGACTCTAAACGAAGAAAAATATTTTTTAAACAAAATGCCAACACAATGACAATAATTCCACTTTTAGTAAATTTGTCTAACGCAAAAAATTACTGTATAGTTAGGTAAATATTTCTAGTTAAAGGTCTGTTTTACCCAAAAATTTACTACAAAAGGCCTCAATCATGAACAATCAAACTTTACTACACAAGACATTTTGTATCGACATTTGTTTGCTTTTTGCTGTTTCACCAAATGGACGTTGACGTCGACGCTTTGCTCCTCCGACTTCATGATCGCCGGAATGTCAACATTGTGGAGACCGTAAGTATCTGCATTTTATCCCAATTCTTATTTTGTATATTTTTGATAAATTGCAGGTTCCCGCTGATGAGATGCTTGCACTGCTTAGAATGGCACAAATTGTGTTCCAGACTCAGCCGATGCTTGTTGAAGTTCAACCTCCTGTCATCATCTGTGGCGATATTCACGGACAATACAGCGACTTGTTACGCATCTTCGATACTCTTGGATATCCACCGGCAACCAGCTACTTGTTTTTGGGAGGTACAAAGGACCGTTCTAATATTTTTAAAAATCTCCCAATTTTCAATAGATTATGTTGATCGAGGCTCGCACAATTTGGAGACGATTGCTCTTCTTTTCTGCTACAAGATCAAATATCCTCGAAATTTCTATCTACTCCGCGGCAATCATGAGACATCAGTCACCAACGCAATATACGGCTTTCGGCAGGAAATTGCAAGGCGCTACGGGGATCCTAGAAACGATCTAAATGGGATGTGGGGCATCTTCAACATTGCATTCTCTCAAATGCCCATTGCTGGATTGGTCGGAGGTGTATTCTATTGCTTTTCTTCAGTTTCTTCATATTTTCAGGCCGAATTCTCTGCATGCATGGTGGGCTTTCTCCAGATCTTACATCCCTCGATCAACTGAGGCAGATTCCCAGAGGATGGTACGATCCGCCAAACAACCGGGGTATTACCATGGATTTGCTTTGGTTAGACTAACTCATTAAATCTCTAATGACATTTTTGTTTTAGGGCCGATCCAGACCCGCGAATCAAAGGGTGGCAAACAAGTCCAAGGTGAGACTGCACAAAATAAACGCTCAATCCCTCCACTTTTTTTAATTTTAGAGGTTGCAGTTATCTGTTTGGCGACGACGTCATTCTTCAATTGACCGCTTTGCTAGATATCGATATGGTCGTTCGTGCTCACCAAGTCGTTCAGGATGGGTACGAGATCAATGGAACTCAAAAATTAGTCACAATCTTCTCAGCTCCAAACTATGCTGGACAAGTGAGCAAAGTAATTAAAATAGGAAAATTCTCTATTTTTTAGTTCGACAATGCTGGAGCGGTAATGATGGTCGAGGCTTCTTTGCGGTGCATGTTTTTCCAGTTTCCACCAACGAAAAGGTGTGAAAATTAGGATTTTTTTAAATTTTCTTTTTAATATTTAAGAGTTACACCACCTCCAGTGGCTCCTCCACCAAATGCAACACCGCTAAAGCCGCAGAATGGTTCAAAACCCTCCCCGGAAAAAGAATTAAAGGCTAAGGAAGAAAAACCAACCTCTCCAGAGAAGTCGACCTCGCCTAAGAAAGATGAGAAACCCTCGCCTGATAAGTCTGCTAGTCCTGAAAAGCCAAAAGATGAGGCGAAAGAGAAAACAGCTTCTGATGTGTCGACACAGGATTCTGTTGGGAAAACTCAGTCTACTTCGGAAAAATTGGCTGCAAACACTTCGACTGCATCAAATTCGAGCGGATCGGATTCATCGGTGACGAAAAAGAAGGAAAAGAAAGATAAGAAGTGATTGAGTCATCCATAATTGATATAGTAGATTGTTGTATATGTGTGTATATTGTATGTTATTTGTATGTGTTATAAGTATATTCCTGTTTATATTGAATGTAAATATATAGTATTATATGTTTTTGTATCCTTTAAATTTAAATGTTAGATAGGGCTAAACTAGAAAGGATTTTTTAGTACATTAAATTATTAATTTAGGAAAATATTTTCTTCGAGTAGCTTCCCTATTCCTATAAAATGACGAGGCCTTAAAGTAGAAGAAAATTATTTGTATTATTTATAAACCAAAAATAAGCAAGTTATCCCAATCTACTCTTGCTAATTGTTTTTCTTTTTAAAAAAGATTATAAAAGAATTTTATTTATTTTTTCTAAATCCAATAATTTTACATAAACAATTTAGTAATTAATAAATCCATTACTTTACATTAAATTTAGGGATGACACAAAACACATACAAAATTATTCATAAAATAATTGTATTTTTGGCATTTTTATTATTCAACGGTTCTTTCCCTCTCCTTCTTTTTGATTGTCGAGTCACCCATCGAGAATGATATATATTCTCCTTTATTTTTTGATCGAGAAAGACAATCATCTAAAAAAGACATCTAAAAAGGAATTGTTCATTTAGGCATTTTGCACTTTACAAATAAAAATAAACCTTTCCATCTAAACCTTTTCTCTCTCATATTTTTCTATTTTAAGCATTTCTTCTCTAAAAAATCAACGCCCGCTACTTTTCGTTATTTTGTTGAAAAAGTTTTGCAACAATTTTCATCAGCCGTTTTTTGCGTCTTTCCGAGTTTTCTTTAAAAAAGGTTTATTCATTCCCGTGCCCTCTTTTTTCCATTTTTGTACGTATAATTCATCCATTTTCCTCATTTTTCATTTATTAAGCATTTTCTTCAGCTTCCTATTCCTCATTCTCTTGTATTTTATTTGTAATAAAATCGTTATAACAATTCTTAAAATAAATTTATCAACATTTTCTAAACAAAAACAATTATTTTCAAACAAACTTTCTTAAAAGATCAAGTTTTGCCGTGAGGTTTGCTGTGTCAGTATGCCGTATATACCCTTATTTAAATCTAAGGGGGATCTGTCCACACTGGCCTTTCAAACCTCTCGGCAATCTTTTTCGATTTAAAATAAAATTTAAAAAAATATTAAATTATATTGCAATTCGAGTTGAGATTTCTAATGAGCATTGTACGCCGCTAGTGAGACAAAAAATGTTTTATGTAAAATGCCCCTCTGAAATCTCAACTCGATTTTGTGATTTTTTTTTAATTAAAAATAATTTTCATATTATTTACCCCTTTTCAGTCTTTTGGACATTTTTGGATTTTTATTAAATTTATGTGAGGGATTCGCGCAATACGCGTTGATTTAACAAATATATTTATTTTATTATTAAAAAACTCCGAGAAAGTTTAATGTGAGGGCAAATAACTGCGGTCAGTTATATGTACATATTTATAATATTGCAATTATTAAAAAAAATTAAAGACGTAGAAAATTCATTAAAAATAAACAAAATTTTCTAAAATTTAACAAAAAAATATTTATTTTCAAATGAATTTTTATTTATTTTTTAATTTTTTCCTTGTTTTCTCATTCTGTTTTCAATTAAAAATTATTAATTCGAATTATTCTGGAAAATGGAAGGACCGTTTACCTTATTACAAATTAAAGTTAAATGGTGACAGTAGACCTACTAATTGTAATAAACAAAATTCAAGTGTGTTTTGGAACAAAATTGGGGTAATTTTTAAATATTGACGAGTATTTTAAGCTTATAAGGAGGCGTTTTCAATTAATTTCGTATAAACATTGTTTTCTTATTTATCAAGTCAGTTCCTGAAGGTCCAGTCAACATAAAAACAACAAAACCTTTCTATCCAAATTTAAAATCAAACTTTGTTTTTCATTCACCAATTTCTTCTAAATCTTCATTTCCTTCTAAATATTCAAGTTATTCTTCTCATCATTTATCACCTCCATATAATCAGCGACAAAAGCACAATCTACCATCTCTTAAAAAACCTTGGTGGCCATTGCTTCATTCAACATTTCCTCCTTCACCTCCATTACCTCAATTTATTGGACCAGAAAAGAGAACAGAACATTCTGCTTCTTCGATAGATTCTCTGACTATACAACAACTTTACAGTAATAAATAAGTTTTTTAAGAATATTTGTTTTCTCAGTCCATGAGAAATTTTTGCCAAAAAATCGCAGAGGCAATACAATTGCTGAATTCCGCACTTTAAGAGAATCAACTTTTGTCCCGATAGAGAAATATAAACTCGTATTGAAGAATCCTATAATCAACAATTGTGTCTCCCTTCTCATGGCATAATAAAAAATACAATATCCAACTAGCCTCTTAATTAATTAAAATTCAAGAAAGAAGGGAGATCACAGAATCTATGCCTTTCCGGAGCTAAACTTTCCCTCTCTCTTACCAAAATTAAGAAATATTTATTTAAACGAAGCACTTTTAAGAAAACACTCTCAATGCCTTATGCCGTTTGTTACCCCGCCTTTTACAAAATCTTTCATATGAGGAGTGCATTGTTAGTGGACGAAAAGCTGCCAGGTTTGTACTAAAATTTAAAAAATTACTGTATACTAAAGAGAGGATGATTTATAATGTAATCATAATTACCTAACTCCGATTATACTTTACCGGGAATGGTACTGATTATTGTTGTTATCCGTCCTGGTTTACCTCGCTCTGTTTGTAAATTTCCCCCTTTTGCCTCCCCATCTTCTTAGTTAAAAGACCTTAGTACTGTCCCCGTTTTATATTTCGGTATTCACCTACAAATCTTTTCTTCCATTTTCTTCTTTCCATCTGCATCTAAAAATACTGAATGGGGCTAAACTAAACTAAAAAAAGCTAGTGCTGAAAATATGGGCACAGAAAGAATGGGCAAAAGATTTCATCTTAGATCAGAATAATTAGTAGCCCTCATAGACTTCCGGGAATCTTAGTTAACCAAACATTAAAATTATATAAATAGATATATTCGTCCAATAATTCGTAAACAAAGCGAACAAGCAAGTGAAGAAGACAAAATTCTAACAAACAAAGTAGATCAAGTTAATCGTTGGCATAAATATAGGTTAAAACTGCCACAATCAAAAACAGTCAAAGAATTAATTGAGCCTTGGTATTTTAGTGGATTAACGAAAGAAAATCAAAAAATTGGAAAGAAGAATTGCGGGAATTAAAATTTTGACAAACAATTTTTAGAATAAAATCAAAAATCGAGTTAACTTTTAATTTTATTCCGAAAACTAACTACATGTACATAAAACGTCGGTGATGTAAATCTACTGAAACATACATATTAGTAGAGTTTTTGGTAATTCCAAGGCTGGTCCCCCCCTTTTTTTCTGTTCGCCTGACCATTTTGAGCTTTTTTGCTTGACATATAATTTACAATATATCATTCGAAAGAGCTGTTCGAGCTGAGTAGAATGATACTATGATCGTTTCGATTTAAAGATTCTGAGCAAAATCAAGAGGCTAAATCCTCGATGGACATGCTTTTTGTGATGATGAAAGGGATTAAAACAAATGGTCATAACTATGTTTATTTAAGTCGGATTTTGATGAATTTAGTACCGTACAACTCAGCTTGAAGAGCTCTTTCGAACAATATATAATTTGCCATAAAAAGTTAAAAAAATCGGAAAAAATAGAAAGGAAAAAAAGGGGGGGACCAGCCTTGGAATTACCGAGTTTTTTAAAATCTCACCTAGTGCAATACTAATAAATATAAAAATTTTGTTTATTTAAAACAATTTAAGACTTAATTTTAATTGTTTATTTTAATTATTTCATACATACATATATTTATTTTATCCATTTTTTAAAAATTTCCAGTCGATGCAAGTGTATTACTATTTTATTTGTACCTGTGATTGCCAAATAAATAAACCAATTAAAAATCAGTTATACTATCACGGATAAATTGAACTTTATAAACCCCATTTTTCATCACTAAGTTTTCCGCTATATATGTACAAAATGGTCAGAATTTTCCATTATGCCTTTCTTATTTTGTCTACAATCAATTAAAAAGGATCATTTTCTTATTTCATATCTTACATCCCCATTTTTCCTCCTAAGTTTCCTCCTATTGGTATGGAAGGAAAAAGTCTGACCATTTTGCACATATATAGGAGAAAATTTAGGGAGGCAAAATGGGATCTGTAAAGTTCAAAATTACCCCAGCACGCTCCCACCAGTGATTTTTTTTATTAATTTTGCTTCCAACTCCTAATCATCAATTTTAATCTCTAAATTTTCTAAATTTAATTAACTTTTTGAAAATAAACTTAAATTAAACAAAATATTTAAATTTATTTAGTCAACTAACCTTTTTAATCACAAAAACAATAAATTCTCCTGATCAATTGATTATTTAATTATTTGTCAAATTTAAAATAAAATATAGAATTTATATATTTTTTAATATATTCAGTGGCGCGCAAGCGCTGAGATTAAAATGTTGGGAGGTTATAGTTAAAAGTACATGTGACTCTACCAACATAAAAAATCCCAGAACTCGCTGACGCTAATAAATATTTATTTTTTTTAATTTGTTGTGCTGATATTTTTTTAATTATTGGGAACAAATAAAAATAAAATTTGGATGACATTTTAGTGGTCGAAATTCCCCAAAAAATCGTCATTTATGATTTATAAAATATTTTTTGAAATATTTGAGCAAAAATTCTAAATTTCTATCAAAAAACAGGGGTAACTACATAAAAATTTTTTGATAGAGGGGAGCATTTTTTGACACGCTTTAATGTTACCAACCTAAACACTCCCAAATGCCCTATCTCTTAAAAATATAATTTATTTTATTAATTTAATTTATTAAATTGGCAAGTCTTTAATTTAATGGACCCACTTAAATTGATTATACAAAAATATATTAATGTCAAATTGTTAAATTTATTAAAAAAAAGAGTGTGGTTTATTAAATGTATAAATATTTTTATTTTAATAAAAATTGTGAGGAGAGTTCAATAAGATGAAAAGAAAAAATGAGAAAAATAGAGAAAAAAGGAGTATATTTTAATGTTGACTAACTGATTATAATAAATATGGTTTACCTGTTTATTACTAAAAAATTGCCCTTCCTTCCCTCATAAAAACCTTTCCCCCCAAAAAATTTTTCCGTTCATTTTCCCTTCACAAATAAATACATTTACTACTAACTTTTAATTTCTCAAACACTCAATCATGCCCTATCAATAAATGAATGATAAAAATTTAATTTAGAGAATATTATGAAATAAAAGGAAGGTGAGTAAGGTACCTATATGGATTTATGAATTAAATTATTTATTTAAACAGAAAAAAAGTTGCTTTTAAAGATTTTAATCAGAATTTTTGATTATTTAATTAAAATAAATTTTAAAATATAAAATTACTAATTTTTCTAGATTGCCCAATAAATTGAGAAATATACTACTACATATTTTGTAATAAAAATAAACGTCGAGTAGAGGGACTAGACGGATTAAAAGGACAAAATTGGTTAATGCCTGATAAGAAAATGGAAGAAAGAAGAGAAATGTTAAAATATATTTTAATCAAAAATCAAAAAAAAATAATTTTATTTAGAGGGCCAATCCTCTAAAAATAAATAAAAGAGAAAAAGAGAGAAAAGGGGTACACACAAATTCTCTGATAAAAAGAATTTTCTTTTGAATTTTGTGTTATCAGTAAAGTAAAAATTATTAGACGAGAAGAAAGGCTTATATGTACAGTTTTTTATTTAAAGATGGCCCGAAAAAAAGAAAAAGCATTAATTTTTTTCTGTATTTTGAGTAAACGAAATTTTGGAGTGATAAAAATATTGGACAAATGATTTTTTATAAGAGAACGGTTTTAGGGGGATGAAGAGGAGGGAGGGGGGATGGTAGTGTCAATTATAGAAAAAAAGTATTTGTAAAATATTTTTATTTTATTTATTTTTGTATTTTCAGTTAAATTTAGGCAAATAATAATTTTAAATTTTTTATTAAATAAAAAAAAGAGAGAAAAAAAAGAGGGGAGAATATTTTGTAGAGAAGTAGACTGTTTGTTGCGTTTAATAAATTTTGACGACGATTTGTTTTTGCCAATAGAAGAGTGGTTTAAAAATGAGGAGAGAGAGTGATGATGGGGAGAGAGGTTTGCAAATAATCGAGAAAAAAATAATAGTTTTAGGGACGTATATATTTTAGAATCGGATTAATAGATCCTATTGACTGACAAAATAATAATAATATTTATTTTATTTTGAATTTTTATGTGGAGGATGAGAATGTGGAGAAGAGGAAGGAAGAGTAGAAGAAATGGGAAAGGTAAGCATGGATTTTATAGGTGAATTTAGGAAGGAGAGAGTTTACTGAAGGGAATTAATTTAGAAAAATTAATTAGAAAAAATTCTTTTGGAGAAATAGTTTTTTACAAGAGAAAAATTGACCTAAGAACTACGGTAACGGAAACAGATTGAATAAAAATAATCGTATTAGGTTATTATTTTAATGGATAAATACATAAACTATATACGGTATTCTCTCTCCATCCTCTTATTATCTGCTGGTTTTTGTCTCTGAACCCGCAAAAAGTATAGCTTTTAATTTTCCAGTTTTTGTCTCAAATTATTCAGTAAAATTTTATTTTGAAGGGATTAAATAGGCAAATTATTTCAGAAAGTTTCAATTATTTTCTGCCCTTATTTGGAAAATTAGCTAATTAAAAAATCGCAAATATTCACAATAAAAAATATTTTTTTTAGATAAAATTGGGGCATTAGGTTTACAAACTGTGAAAAACTCTGCAGAAAAGGTGCCAATTAAATAATGCATGAAAATGAACAAAAATAAAGAGAAGAACGGTTCCCGCCTCTTTGCTTGCGTCATTTAAAAAAGATAAAATAATTTATTGCGCGTCTAATCGGCTCCTTGAGAGAACAACGGATAAAAATAAAAACAAGGAGAAATTGACAGAGGTGAACACGCAGAGGTACAACCACCTTGACAAGTGGTAAAGAGAACGAACGGACACGGGAAGGGGAAAAATAGATTAAAAAAGGGGGGATTGTCTCAAAGATCGAGGTCAGTCGGACACAAAATGAACGGGAAAGAATAAATGAACACACAAAGAATAATGCCGAAACGGATACAATTTAGGGTAATTAATTAATCCTCCTTTTATAAAATCTCTTTTAGTTTTGCAAGATTTTAAATTAAAAGTGTTCCCATTTTTACAAAAAATATTTGGTGATTGATAAGCTTTTAAAGAATTAGGTAATTTAGGGGAAAGAAAACACTCCCCCCTCCTCCCCCTCCTTTATTTATTTTTTATTTATCAATCCATGGCGGCATTAATCTAGTCAGCTGACTTTAATGTTTATTTTTGCTGCAAATATAGACCGTTATATGCCGGAACTGGAAAAATAAAAATTTGTGAAGGGATTAATCTAAATAGGAAAAATAAAGATAAAAATGCCTTCTTTGGTTATTGAGCATTTAATGAATAAAAAAATAATTTTTTAAATGAAGAAGTGTTTTTTTAATTTTTCTGAGAGAATTAGTCTTAATGGTTTTTGATATTAAAAATAATAATAATAATAATTTTCTAAATATAGAAGTTAATTTTTGTAAAAATATACCCCACCTGCGCGTCAATAACCATATGATTTGCTCTTTACTTTTTAAATCACACAAACGACCTAGACAGATTGACCTAGGAGATTTGAGACTTAAAATAGGAGAGGGGAGAGGGGAATATAAATTAAATAAAGGGATCATGGAAATAGAAGAGAGAAACGGAGAGAATAATAAATTAAATAAATAGCAATTTTAAGTAAAATTTTAAAAATATTTTTTGAATAAAGTTCAAAATATTTAAAGAATTGATGGACAAGACGATTAACAAATTTATTATTCCACCATTTTTTCTTCGTTGTGTGAATATGTAGCATTTTCGACATGTAGAACTCACAAAAGGACGATCATCCCCCTCTTTACAAAATTTTCTCAGTGACGATTAGTAGAGTTGGCGGTCCCCGGGAAATGCCCGGATTAACTATGAAGTAAATATACTGTATTCATTCAGATTTACTCAGACCTCCTCCTACTAGTATATCAGTTCGGCCAGAGACTATTAATTACTCCCTCCAGCGAGAAATTGAAACAATAATTATCCAGTGTAATTATTTAACTAAATACGGTAAAAAGAAGAATGAAAGAACCCTCTAATATTCAAATTTTTGGATTTAAATAATATATTGTTTATGGAGAAAGTTTCAATTTTTCAGTCTTTTTAAAACAATATTTAAGCCTTTTCTTAAATTTAACATGACTAATTAAACAAATTTAGATTAACATTCTTTTATTTTTACAAATATTTTTGGATATCAAAAACGGACTTTCATCTTTTGAGATAATTTAAAAAGACTTTTAAAGGAAGGAGAAGCATTTTTTATGACCTTAAGAAGTATAATCCTTCAAACAAGAAAAATAGAATGAATCATGTAAAAATATTAAATAGATATTTGTAGCAGTTTAGGGGAAAAAAAGAAATCTACATATGGACATTCTTTATTTAAAACAATCTTTTTTTAAAAATGTGAAGGAGGAAAGAGGAAGTATAAATTGTAAAAGTCAACGACTACTTATGGAATCTTGGATGTTAATTAATGAAAATAACTTGGCTGGCTTTAAAATTTAAAGGAATTATAAAAGGAATATATAAATAAAATTTTGGAATTTTATTAAAAATTGGGGAAGTAGGCTAAAAATACATAAATGTTTACTTGTTATTTTTAAGGAATTAAAAAATCTTCCATTTATTTTTTTATGTTTACTAAAAACACTTTTTTTATTTATATATTGTTGATTCCCTACATTAAAAATTTGTTTAGAAAAATATATTATTTATTTGCGCGGGTGGTATTAGTTTTAGATTATATATAAATATATTTATATAATATATTTAAGTGAAAATTGGCTTATCCGGTACTAGAAAATACTAAATATGGAGAGGGTTTAAAAAGAGATTTTCAATCATTTTAATAGTTGTTATTCTTTAATTTTGCAATGTTGTTTATTAATGTTTACATAATCTTGTTTTTAGTTAATAAAGAAGGGCAGAGGTTTTAGAGTTAAAATTCCGAAGACCCGAAAGCCTTGAAAAACCGGTTTGTATCATAGCCACAGACCCGGCTCTGTGTCGAACTCTACTTTTTCTCCTTCAAGTCTATATTTTGTTTATAAATATGTTTTAAAATAATGTTTGTTAATCGTTAAATTTTTGACTGATAGAAAGTAATTGTAATTAGGCGCAAACAAGTCTACAAACTACTAAACATTACTATAACACTATTAGTATATTTTTCAGACATTATCAGTAAAAACTAGAAGTATTTAAAGAAATGTGAGAGAAACTGAGAGAAAGTTTTTTAGAAGGGGAGTGGAGAATGAAAAAGTAAATTTTGATTTACCCTAATTTTACCCTAAAGTAAATTTTGATTTTATATATGTATAATCTTGGACAAACAATAACTTTTAATAAAAATTATTAGAAAAGAGAATAGATGTTTGTTAATTCAGTTAACCATCCAAAACTTTTGAAAGTTTTTAAAAAGGTTTATTTTTTATATTATCATAAATGCTTTTTTACTTTTTATTATCTTGTAAAGCTAAAACATAAAATTTATTTTTTAAAAGCCAACGAGACAAAACTTTTATTTTATAGAAAATATATTTATATGTTTTGTTGTGTTTAGCTTGCAAAATAAGGACAAACAATAACAACAAAAATAAAATGAGATTGATAAAAATTTATGTACATATATTGATAAAAAAATAGAAAATTTATTTTTTTATAAAGTATTTATTTATTATTTACATTATAAACAATAAAATTGTCCACATTTTTAAGTCTCATTTAGGGTCGAGGGCCAGATCCGGCCCGTTCCGAAAGATAGAGCCGGGCATTGAATTTTGGCCCAAAAAGATTCGGTCGGGCTGGCCCGAAAAAATGGGGCACGAAAAAAATGACTCGAACGTCGGCCCGACTCGAAAACCCCAATCCTAGTCTCATTGTCAAAGAGAGGTGCGCTTTGATCAAAAATTTCTGTAACCCGTAAACGGCGTTTATAAATAACAAAGAAAATTTGGCCCAGACATTTTTTTGTTTATATTAAAAATAAAATAAATAAAAAAATAAAATGTTTGAGGACAATTTTTGTACAAAATCAATCTGATTAAGTAGAAAATAAATATAAATTCTGCGCACAAATCATTAAAAAAAAGAGAGGATGTTGAACAAAAATAAAGAGAAAATGAATGAGTGAATGACTTTTTTTAAACTCTTCTTTGGCCGTCCAGACTGGTTGTTGTGAGAAGGGGAAAAAGCTTTTTTTAACTAAATAGTAGACAAGCATCAACAAAAAAATAAAAACACGCGCACATTGAATTGTTGACGCATCTGCAGAAGAGGAGCCAAAAAATGAGGAAAATGAATTGTCAGGAAAAATTGATAGAGAAAATAAAATGTATAATTATAGTGATTATTATACATTTATTTATTTATTATTTTCATATTTTATTTTTTCCCCTCATTCACTTATTTTTCTTTCCTCAATTTTCTTCATTTTTTTTCCAAAAATTCTTTTCAGAATTAATTTTTATCCTCCAGGTAGACGTCTCCTTTGTAAGCTACTTATACTAGAAGGCCCAAGGCAAAATCCAAGCAATTCACGAAAAGCTTTACGAAAACGTTTATCAAAAACCTGAAAATAAAAAAGAATATTTATGAAAAAACTTTTTAAGAGAAAGCAAAAAAAATACTAAGTAGATTAGTCTCTACGTCAAAATATTTAAATAGTTATTTTAGTAAAATATATATTTAAATATATTTAAATGTTACTTAAACGAAAATAAATATAATCATTTAGTATTTTCTAATTAAAAGCCCCTAATTTATTAAAAAATAAATTTAGAAATAGGAAACAAAAAAGTAGAATTATTTTTGAAATTTTAATTTTTAAAAGATTAAATAAAAAAATATTTAAATGTTATTTTGACTAAAATTTGACGAAAAAGAATTTTTTTAATTAGATAGCTTTAAATAATTGTAAAAAAATAAAAGATAATGAGAAAATTAATTCTGTCTAAAATTTCTAAATTAAAAAAAAAGATAAGGGGGAAAGGGGGGATAAACATTCCATCAAGATTGGCAAAGAATTTATTTTCAACTTACAGTATAAATTAAAGGATTTAGAGAAGAATTTAAATATCCCAGCCAAGTACATAAAAACATAGCTAACATATGAACACATTGTTGGCCCCCAGCAAGCAAACATAAAGCATTTGAGAGATGAAGAGCAAAGAAAGGAACCCAACAACAGAGGAAAACAACTTTAAAAATAAAAAATTTAAAAATGAGAAAAGTTGGGGACTTTTTTTTGTTAGAAATTTATTATCGAAAATTCATTTATAAATTAGTATAATTTGGAATGTTGGATTCGAACTGAACTTAAATTAAACAAAAAATTATCTATTGGTGGACTGCAGAGTATAATTTTAAAATTGTAAAGAACCAGAAATTATTACTTTAAAAAAATAATAATTAGCACCAAGTTAAAACACCAAAAATAAAACAATTATTTTTTAAAAATAACATTTAAAAATTTAAAAATTTTAATATAATTGATAAAAACCTTTCTAAAAGATTATTATGCTATTTCTAAATTAAATTTTCCCTTCAAAAATTTACCTAAAACAACGGCAAGTGTAACAGTTGCTTTCTGTTCTCTTCTCATTTGTTTAGAAGCTTTTTTAATTAAATGTTTTGAAGGACGATTTTTTTCATCCATAGCAGTTAATAAAGATCTTCTAAAAACACTTCGAATCCTTTGAAGAGGGGACGGTTGTTGACTTGAACTTGATTTTGTGTTTATACTTTTATTGGCTAAAGAACCATTTCTTTGATTTGATGGAATTAATTTGTGTGAGGGAGAAAAGGAATAATTGGCTAAACGGCTAGGGACTATTCGGACTGAACGATTGCCGGTAGTTGAAGTACTTTTTTGTTCGTCTGTTATTAAAACACCTGTTGGGCTTCGAAAACCGTTCTCGAGTACTAAAAAATTATTTTTTTATGATTAAATGGGGAAGAAAAGAATTAGAATTTTTGAGATTTCTATTTCCAACAAACCCCAAAAACATAACTTCACAATTTAGAAAATAATCTCAGATTAAGAGGTGAGAAGATAAAATTATTCTACGTCCCTTTGTCGGAATAAGGGGGTGAGGGCATTTCGTACCAATGTATGAGTATGAATTTTGGGCGAGCTTATGAATACTGATAAGGAGGGAATCGGAAGGTATTCTATGCTCCTTTGACGGAATAAGGGTGTGGTGGCATAACTCAAAACTAAAATTACTTAAATGAATTTTTAAACAGAACTACTGAATAAAATTGAATTGTCAAAATATATTATGTAAGGATCTAATTATTTCTTATCAACATTTAAATTTACATTTAAATAAACCAACCCTCTTCCTTACAAGAAGTTGTTGGTCTAGACCATTCAATTATTCCTCTTAACCAATCAGTTAATTTATTTTTTAAAGTTTCTCTATCTTCTTCTATTATTTTATTATTATTTTTATTATTTTCTTCTTTAATTATTAATTTATTTTGAGAATTATTTGTTTGTTGTAATAAATTTGGAAGTGAAAGTGCAGAATCTATTTGATTGTAGATTAATAAACATTGAGATTCAAAATTATTATTATTTTCCAATAAAATTTTCCTTTTAGGTTCTATTGAGGATGGAAGACTTTTTGGTTGTTGATGCTGATATTGTTGTTGATTTGTTGTAGTACTGTTATTTGTAAATGTTGAACAATTGTTGGAAAACTAATTTTTATAAAAATTAAATGAAATTGTGATGAATTTCATAGCATATTAAAGCATATATTTTGCTCAACCCTACTCATTAGGTGCATACCCAGAAGGTGCCGAAACTGATTTTAAAAAGCGAACGACAAACAAAAAAGGTGAAAATTCGGCATATGCGAAACGGCACTTTCCCGTCTCCAATTCGTTGGATCTTCTTTTCCTTATCTAACTTTAGATCACAATTTTCGAAAGAATTCTTGAACGAATTTCCAGAAAATTAACATAAAAAATTGTAACGTTCTAAAATTTCCAGATATCCCTCCCAACCTTCTCCATCAACTCTAACCTGTTTATTTAATATATTCCTTCTATTAGTAACAAAAGGAGAAGCGGAGGCAGAAGAACCGCTATCAATAAATTGAAGAACTTCCTGAATTCCATCACCAAAACTTCTATGAGTTGATAAACCTTCGTAAATACTTGGTTCATTTGAACAATTATTTTCTTCAAATTTAGAACATAAAGGTAATTTTTCAGAAGAAATTTGTTTGTATTCTTCATTTTCTTCTTCTAACGGTTCATTATTGTTTATCTTTAAGAAAAAAATATTTTTTCTTCAAATTTCACAATTTTTAAAAAACATTCGTAAAAGTTTTAGAATAATTTTAATTTTTATAAGGTAAAAATCCGGCAAATACAAAACGGCACTCTTCCCCGTCCCAATAATACCCAATTAAATTTTTCAATATTTCCTTCCTCACCTTATATCTCCTCTGCCTAACACCTCTAGTTTTGCAAGGTTCTTTAATTGTTTTTAAACTTGGCCGTCTCCTTATAATAGCTGAAGGCATTGAATTACACCGTCTAACGAGTAAAATATTTTGAAAATTTTGAGGAATTTCATCACTAAAAACAAAAAATTAAAAATAATTCTTTTTCTTTTTTCACTTTTTAATATTTCCTCCAATATTTCCATTTCTTAAACTTGGTAAAACATTTGATTGGGGAAGTGATAAAGGGTCAATAGGCAATACTTCTTTAACACTTCCATTTGTCATTGAATGATTTATTGGGGGTATATTCCTTCTGATCACAGTTTTCGAGTTAATTAATCTTTTTTCTCTTCCATCTTCTGTTACTTCCTCATCTTCTTCTGATGGACTTGGAAATGAAGAAGTTTGTACACTAAGCTCTAATAAAAGTTGGTCCTTTAAATGACTTTTTGCAATTTGCCTAAAATTTTATTTTTTGAATATTTATCTTCAAAAATTTGTTTATTTGCCTTGCCATTCTAGCACCTCCCATTAAAGCATTCAAAACAAGAGCACCTTCTGTGCCAGATGTTTGCCCTTTTCTCCGTAAATCCCGAGCTTTTTCCCTTTCTCTAAGTCTTCTAAAAATAACGGCGTAGAGTGCAATCATTGCCAAACAGGGAACAAAAAATGAAAAAATTGAACTTCCAATCATAAAAACTGGATTGGTAAATGAACAGTCATGTTCTTGTTCAATGTGGTTAGCACCTAAATTAAAGAAGATAATAAGAGATAAATATTAGCTGTACCAAAAGCAACAGGCACAGCAACTGCAATTGAGACAGCCCAAACAAGGGCTATCGACAAACAAGCCCGCGAACTGTTAGCACCAATTTGGCAATAAGCAAGGGGGTGAGAAATGGCTATATACCTACAAAATATTTTTGAATTATTTTTTAAATTAATTTATTAAATTACCTATCAATTGAAATTGCAAGTAAATTAAGAATTGAGGCGGTTGAGCAAGCAACATCAGCACCAATATATAAATTACAAAGAGAAGGTCCCAAATCCCAAACAAATGAATTCCACTAAAAATTATTTGAAAATTTATTTTTAGAAGGTATATTCTCTTTACTTCGTAGTAAACAGCAAAAAACATAACACAAAGGGCAACTAACAAATCGGCAGAGGCTAATGAAACAATTAAATAATTGGTGACAGATTGAAGTGATTTCTCTTTTCTGACGGCAAGTATTACCATTGAATTACCTAAATTATTAAAAGATTTAAAAATTAATTTAAAAGTCGAAGGAAAGAGACTACGAGATTAAAATCTATATCTAATCAACGGATTTATTTCTTGATGTGTATTTATTTCAAATTTTTAAAAATAAAAGTCGATCCTGATATGCTTCTGAAATTTGAGTAAATTCGTTAATTTCACTTAAGGGGTTTATTTATTTATCCAGAGAAATTTAGAAAGTTAAAAACTCCATTAAAAACTATAAAACAAACCAAAAATAGTCAAAACAGGAACTAATGCCAATACCAAAGCGTAAGGATTGCGATCCACACCGGTTGCCGAAAATTCAATTAAATTATTATTTTCCAAAGAAGTTTGGTTATTTAAAATAATTTCTCCTTCAAAAGGCAAAGGAAGTATTGGAAGAATGGCCACCACTTCCGAAGAGATATTTTGGCTTTTTCCTTCGTTCATTCCCTCTGGCAATGCCGCCAGTTCTTTTTTGGGACTGTTGACTTTTGATGGCACCACCTGGGGCCTTCCTTTTCCATTCAATGCAAAAAGACGGTCAAAATTCGTGATGACGAAGGCAAATTAAAAAATAGGCCTGTTGCCTATTTAACCAGAAGATTATGTAAATTTAACAGAAAATTATTTATTTAAAGGGCTGGAGGAATATAACGTTTTTATGGAAATTTTTTGTTGTTGAAGAAAGGAAGGATCTCTGAGCAGCAATATTTAGAAGAAAATTTTTTTGTTGTTTTTTTTGATGAAAATGAATTTTCTGCCAACCAAAAAATGTTTGGGCAAATGAAAAGTAAAAAAAGATGGTGACAAGCACGCAGAAAACGAAATTGATGCTTCCGCCCTCCAAAAAAAAGTCAACACCTCCTAAAGCCAAAATTTTGGCACTGTCAAGAATTGTTGAGTAGTGCCAGCCTTTAACACTTTTCTTTTATTTTTTTCCACCTAATTAATTACTGCAGACGGAAATTACGAAATTGATGGTTGTTGTCATGTATTTGTGTGTGTGTACTTTTTTGAATTGTTGATTAATTTATATTTTGTAAAGTCATTAATCAAAATAATAAATTATATTTATTTATTTTAATAATACTAAATACATATTTTAAAATATTTTTTAATCTAAAATTTAAAACGAAATTAATACAATTATTTTAGTAATCTTGCAGAATTTAAAAGTGACTTTATTTGGAGGATTTATCAATTAATAATTCAAGTATGTCTTTCAATCAGAGGTGGGTCGGAATCGTCTGGCTCAAAATTCGGAAATCGGAAATCAAAATCAATTTTTTTTTTCGGAAATCAGAATTCCGACCTACCTCTGCTTTCTATGTGGTTGCAATATTGAGGAAAAGTTAAACAAGAAAAATAAGTTATCAACTAGATATTGTCTCGATTAATTATCCACTAACGAGAGAGTTTTTAAACAATAATTACCCAAATTAATTATTCAATAAAATAACGGTATTTTATTTTTTATTAGTTAATTCCTTAATCTTTCCACTCTAAACTAAAGTTATTAGTTGGAAGTAAACAAATATGTAAATTTTAATAAAAAAAGACACAAAAAAATTAAAAATTGCCAATTTTAATCAAAAAATTATTTAAAAATTCCCAACAAATATTTTAAAATTAAAAAAATTTAGGTAAAATCCTCTCCATTTTATAAACCAATTTTCTCACTATACATAAATGCACATAAATTAAAAAACCTAAAAAATAAATATTCTAAATATCAAACAGTAATTCATTTTAAATGGCAACATTTAATTTCAAAAAATCCAATTTTTTGTTTTAATTTTAAAATTTTAATTTTTAGACCAAAAATCAAATACCCAAATATTTTTTCTTAAAATATACCTAATAAAAATAATGGGTTTTTTGGAGAGATTAAAAAAAGAAAGAGAGGTTATTGAGTCGGAAAAAGGATATTTTTTGGGAATTAATGATTATTGCCAAATTTGGCATTTTAATTGGAAATGGAAGAGGAGGGGAAAGAGGAAAGATTTTTTGATTAATTTTTTGGCAGAAACCCCCTTTTCCTCTAAATAATTTTAAAAGATAGAAGAAAACAATAAAATAAAAAATTTTAATGTTGTCTGGAAGGAATGGGATTATAAAATTTTTTAGGACTGTTATTTTTTTTTAAAAAAGAGAAAATGAATAATAAAAAATTTTATGTGAAATTTAATATAGTTGAGGAATCAGTCATTTTAGCATTCCTTTAATAACAAAACAAGAATTTTTGGTTAAATATTAGACAAATAAAAAACTAGTGTTAAATACCTTTGGTGTAAATTGGGTGGTGTGGTGCATCATTGTGCGCAAAAATAGGGCAAATGCCCCCTACATATAAGGCAAAAGAGTCAATTTGGTTAAAAAGTAGAGATCCGTCTTTCAGATCAGAGAGGATATAGAGGAAAAATCCCAAACGAAAAGAGAAGAAGAATATATTCGGAAATCTTTCTCTCGTTTTCCGGTAAAAAAAATAAATAAAAATTTAATAGTTGTAAATTCAGTAAAAAACTACCTATTATTTCACTTTCTTTTTACTTAAAAACCAAAGGAAGAAGAGAATTGTGGGAAAGGTTGGAGAGGCAAAAAAATGAGGAAGAAAGGAAGACATTTATGGGGTGGATCTTTACAAACACTTGAGAAGAACAAAAAATTATTAAGAAAATAAAAAAAATATTTTTTATTATGACATTACTCATATTTTTTAAAAAATATATTTTTTGTTTTAATTTTTATTTATTTTTGAAAAATATTGGGAAAATATTTAAAATTCAAAAAAAAATTAAAGAAAATAAAAAAGAAGGGTAATTCTTCGCCGTTACTAATTTGGATTGGATTAGCATTGGAAAAATTGGAGAGAATGTTTTTTGGAGGTTTTTCTCTTTGAGTAAAACCACGTGAGTAAAATTCTTTGTATTATTTAATTTTTGTATTGAAAATATATTTTGTTTTTAAAGAGAAAACTTTAAAGTTTTCAATAAAATGAGGAAATTGGAAATGAAAATCAGGAAATGAATAAATAAATATTGGAAGCTAATTTAATATTTTGGCAATTTTTGTTGACAAAAATGTTAAAACATACCGTATATACTTCATTAATTACCCTGGGTAATTATTATCCAAACCTTTCGATGGAGGGAGTAACTAATAGAGGTAGGGTAATTATTTGAGGAAGGGTTATTAATAGAGTATAACCGGTAATCAATTTAAAAATCCAAGATCAATTAATTGTAACAGGGAACAAGAAGACACCATTTTTGTGTAACTTCAAAAGTAAGAGCAGGCTTTATCTACTGCAAGCCCAACTATCGCAGCTCACATTTTTTGGGTAGTACCAAAAGAATTTTCATGAAATATTAAAATAAACTAACCCCTTAAGCTTTCTCCCATTCTTTTTTTAATTTTTGGTTATTTAAAATATTAGGCACAATAACTTTTGGCAATTTCATTTACGCGCAATTTTGTAAGCTAAAAAGATATTCTTCATGCGTGACATGCACTTAAATAATTCTTTAGAAAAATAGAGTCATCCAAATAAATAGCTTTTATTCTTTTATTGTTTTTGTATATTCAAATGCATAAATAGTTAATTAATAAAATATGGGGAGAAAAATAGATAAAAGGAGGTAAAAATGTGGAAAAATAAAAAATTTGTTTTGATGAATTTTTGTTAAAAATATTGAAGGAGTAGGAGCGAATTACAAAAATTAATAGTTTAATAAAAATTATTGTTATTAGTTAATCTGGATATTATAATTGTAAATAATTTATTACAATTTGTAAAAATTAAAAAAAATAGGTGCTATCTTTTATACGCCCACAAACTGTGTGCCAGCCGACTTTGATAAGCATTATCTTTTTTCCAACATGATGATCGGGATTGATCGCTCATTAAAGTTATAACTCGATAAATGTGGAAAACATCCATCGAAAAACTTTATAATTTATCGGGTTATACTTTTTGGTGAGTGATCAGACCAATCCATCAAGTTGGAAAAAAGATAATCTTATCAGAATCGTGTATAACGGATAAGTAGCAAAAAATATTTTTTCACTTTTATGTTCAACAAAATAAATTTATCCCTGTTTATTACAATTCCGAAAATTAATTTACCATAATATTTTGCCTAACTTTAAATAGCAGAGGGAGCCTTTAAGTTTCTAAATAATTCTTGTAAGTCAATAATTTATCCCTTTTAAATATAAATATTTTATACCAAATAATGTGCTAAGAAAATTACAGAATAAATATTTAAGTTTAACATTTAGCCATTAAATTTAGTGAAATTACTTAAAAAATTTTTTTTCAAGATTAAATATCCAAATATATATTTACTTAATCGTCACTCTAATATCTGAACCAAATAAAAACTTTTAAAGTACGATATATCTAAATGCTTAATATTTTTTTAATTTGAATATTTAGCTTGCACATAATCCTTATTTTAAATTTAAAATCACGCAAATTTAAATAAAAAGAAAAAAATATTAAATAAATTTTGCATGTTTTTAGAAGTTTTTAAAGGAAGTTTTCTTTTAAATAAAAATAAAATTTGGAATATTTTTTTTCTAATTTATATATAAAGAAATTCTGAATACACATTATTATTTTTTAATTTATTTTATGCGTATAACGGCGGAAGTTTAAATTAAAATATATTAACCTCAGCCTCAGTACTTTTAAAATTACCTTACTCATTTTTCCTCTAATATAATAGTTCCTCTGGGATTTTTTAGATTCCAAATTTTTTATGTAATTTATGATGTTTATAAAATTGTTTTTTTTTTATCAGAAATTTTTTATTTTTGTACTTTTATAGAAAAAATAATGAAAAGAAATGTAAATGTTTTAATTAAATTATTATTTTTATAGATTTTGAAAACAAGTAAAGATTAAAAAAGCTAAATCAAGTTCTGTTAAAGGAGACGAGATTGGAGGGTTGTTTTTTGGAGTTTGGAGGGTAGTTTGTAGAAAATTGGTAAAATATGCAGCTATATAAAAATATACACCTAAGTACCGAAATATAGAAAATTTTGCATAAATAGGTACTAACCAAATTTTGCTCAACCATAGTTATAGTAAGATCCAACTAAAATACATATAAAAATTTACAATTTCAACAAAACTTTAATATATATTTTAGGTAATATATTAATCCTCCCTAATTTAAAATTATAATTTAAATAGTAAATATTCTATTTTATCAATTTTTAAGTAAAAATAGCTTTTTGTCTTTCAAGTATTGGATTTTTACAAGTAAAGAAAAGAAAAAAATATTTGAAGGATTTGTGTGTATATTTTACAAAATGAAAAACGTTCTAAATTTTTATAAAATATTTTAGTTAAGAGGAAAGCTTTTTTTGTGTTTAGAGGGGCCAATTACTTAAAAAAATAAATATATTTTAGGAAATATATTGAGGGAATGTTTATTATATTTCTTAACATTTCCCTTTCCACCCCCTTTTTTAGTAATAAATATTCCAATGTATTTTTATTTTTTAAGAAAAAAATTATAAAATTGAAAAAAAAAATTCGAGGGACCATTAAATAGTTGTGACTAGAGATTGGACCAAGAAGGAATCTCCATCAAAAATTTCGGATATCAAGATCGATAATTTTTCGAGATCTCAATTCTCGTACGACGCTCCCAGTTCCGTTAAAATTATAATAAAAACAATCATAATAATTAATTTAAAGAAATAATTAAGAATTAGATTTCGAGAAGAATTATAAGTTAGGTAAGCGAAATTTCGAAGCGAAAACCTATTTCCCTTAAAAATCGAAAAATAGGGAAAGTTCAAATTTTATATAAAATACCTACGATGGTAGGATAAACACTATTAAAATATTAAATTATTATTTTATTTTTCTAAAGTTTTTTCACTACTAAATTGTCCAAAGAAATGGTTATATAGTAAAAGATAAAAGGAAAAAGAGAAGCTAATAAATAAATCGTCCAAATAACAGCTCACTTGGGCCTATTTTCCTTAAAAATATTTATTATAGTTAGTAGTATATTTTTTAGAATAATATTTTAAAGTAAGAAAGTCATAAAAATAAAAAATAAAAACATTTTTTGACTTTAAAAATTATGAGAAATTCTGTGTGGTCTTTTAAACCCCAACAAGTGGGAACAAAAAATAAAAAATGTCTGGATTCAGGGAAGAAGTGCAATAAATTTTTATTTAATTAAAAAGCAGGAATTTAAATTTTTGTTTGAAATAATTAAAATATACTAATAAAAACGAGAAAATAATTAAACATTGAACAATTTGAAAAAAACAAAGAGGGGAGATTTCCTTTGCAAGCGGATAATTTATAAATACAAATTTTTGTTTGAAAATAATTCCAAAAAATTTTTTAACCAGTTAAAAGCTCAGAATATTAGACACATAAATTCATTGGACTCATAAAATTTTGTTCGGCATCATAGACTTCTATCGAGCTACTAAAAACTACTTAACTGTACCAGAGCCGAAATTTTTTGTCAATTTAACCCTAATTTATTTAAATAAAAAAAAATATTTGATTATGATTTTTAATATTATTTTGTAAGGAAACAAAAATTGCTCTCCTCCCGAATTATAGGAATCGGGTTTGGAAAAATCTTGTTAAGAAAAATTTGAGTGAAAGTTTTTAAGAAAGAGATCAAAAGAAAGAATCAAGCAAGCAGAGGTGGGTTGGAATTCCGATTTTCCGAAAAAATTTTAATTTCCGATTACCGACTTTTGAGCCAGTTCCGATACGATTTCCGACACTTTTGCTTGTTCCGACCCACCTCTGCAAGCAAGAAATTTAGTTTATACATTATTAACTGTTTAAAAATAATTTTGTCTATAGCAAAGCCTTCATTTTGCATTTTTAGACAAGGATTAGCAATATTTAGTTAAAAACAAAAGAGAATAAACAATAAAAAAATTTATTTAGGCACATTTACATATCCAAACAATTGTCGCCTTTGGAGAGAAAAAAGAAAGGGAAAAAACTGACAAAAGATGAGTTATTTAGTTTTTATATATTTTCTCCAAAAATTGAGTTAGTTTCAATAGAAAATTGGAAAAATAAAAAAATGAAAAGAACATTTAAAAAAAAGAGAAGCAACTTTTATTTATTTATTTCCCTCCAAAAAAACTTTTTTTTTTGTTTCATCGCGCTTTACTTAAGACATTAAATATTTTAATTTCTTTTTTTCCTTTAAAAATTAATGCAAAAATTATGTTAAATAGTTTAAATTGTAATTGAGGGGAAATTAAATTATTTAAAATAAATAGTCTAAGAAAATCTCAGTCTTTCTAAAATAATTAAAAATAAAATTAAACTAAAAATTAATTAAAATAAATAGAAACTTTTACAAGAAAAATTAATTAAAATAAAAATTAATTTATAATAAATAAAAAAATTAAATTAATTTACAATTATAATAAAACTAGGCAAAATTAATATTATTTAAAACAAACTTTCCAAAAAATTTAAATAATAAATTATAATATTTGGATTCTTATACCAAATAATTCTACTAACTATTAATTTAATACCCACTAATTGGTAAAATTATTAAAATTAGCCAATAATTTTGCTTTTTTGGAATAATGAAAAGGTAATAAACGAAGTTATGTTTTTTTTCCTATTTTTATTTTATTAGCAAACAACACAGTATGAAAGATAGTGCTAATAGATGCCGTAAGTTAAAAAAATTTTTTTAAATTTATTTAAAAATTAGAATAACAATGTAATAAATTTTAGAAAATAAATGAATTTACAATTTAGTGTGAAGAAGAAAATATTCTTTGATTAAAAAATATTTGAAGAAAACAATTTTAATTCATTTCCTTATTTTGCCTTAAAGGAAATAAAAAAATACTTTTCACCCCTTCTCGTAGTTATTGAAACGAGACTGCTCATTCTTAGATACGTTTTTCAATTTAAAAAAAGGAGGGAAAGAAAATGTTGGAAGAAATGAGTAAAGAAGGAAGAAGGATATAAAAATGGGGGGAAGGGGTGTAAAGGGGGGGATTAATACACGGAAGTGCCCAATCCTTGTGCCAACAAACTTTCCATTTCCTCCTTTTTTGTTTATTTTTTATATCATCATTATTTTGAATATCTTTCAGACTTTAATGGACCTTTTGTTGAATAGTGTACTAATTTTAATTAAAATTTTGAAGGATTCATTTAAAGAGATAAAAGTTAAACATTAAAAACCAAATAAAAATGAACAGGAAAATTTTAATTTGAAATTTATTTGTTTTTGGAAACATAAAATTTATAAAGCGATTTGATAGGTTTGCTTTAAAACTTGTAACCCTAATTCTCAACATGTTTAAATTAATTTCAGCAACATACATTTCCACATTTTCCTCTAATTTTTCGAATTTGATCGATTATAACTTTTTTATGTTTGATCCATCCGTTGAATCTTATATCATTCGAAAGTCCTCGATAAGCACTATCTTTTCTCCAACTGGACGGATCAAGTCTGATCGCCCCTTAAAAAGTTACAAGTTGATAAGTGTGGGCTTTTGAATCGTGGGCTTATTGCTGACTTTTAAATGGGATACTCTTCATTCGTGTTGGATCAAGCATAAAAAAGTCGTTCAAATTCTGATAAAAGCAAAATGCTGGGATATAAACGCATAATAGTACATTAATTTCTTCATAAATTTAAAAATTTAATAATTATTATTTTCAAATTATATTTAGAAATCCTAAAATCGTAACCTATATCTGTGTAAAATTTTATATTTCAAGTTACATATGTATATTTTGTCCTTTAATAAGAAAAAAGCAGAACTGCCCTTTTTTATTTAAAAAAATAAGCTTAATAAACTTAAAAGGTTTTTTGTTTAAATTTTAATTTATTAAAAGTTTTTAATAAAAAAATATTTTGAACTTTTTTGTTAAAGATTAAAGAAAAAACTTTGTTTTTATGAATTAATTAATAAATATTTATTTATTTGTAAAGCTTTTCTTTGTAAATATTTGGGTTAAAGTTTATTTAAATAAAATTGTTTTTAAATAAATGAAGCGTTTTTAAAAGGTAAATAATGAAATAAATAAATAAAAATATAAGGAAATAAATTAAATAATAAATAAATGAATATTTATATGATTTTTAAAAAATATTTTTGTTGATAATATACTTTTAAAAATAGCTTGGAGGTATTAAATAAGGATGGGTAGAATTCAGTTTTTGTTTTTTTTATTTTTGCATATTTTACTTCCGCTGGTTAATTAAAAAATTTTGGGAAGATATTTTTGGAAGTTTAAAAAGTATTTAATGTTCAACGGGAAATACAAAAATTGTATCAAGCTAAATTATTACTATATGGCAATCTTAAAATAATTAAATCGATAAGTAATAAATTAGTGAAACTATAAATATTTAATTTACAATGCACTCCAAAAATTAATTGTTCCATAATTATGATTTAAGTTTAATAGTTTTATTACGATTAATATTTTATTAAAAATGGAATATCGGAAAGACTTTTTACAGCGACCACGTTTATGGCAACAATAAACTTCTTTTTTTTTACACATTAAAATTTTTAAAAAATATTTTTGGGAATATTATTGCCAAATTCAAATTTTAGGCACTCATTTTTGTTTATTTAAAAAAGATTCTGGTTCCGGTTCGTTTAATATTGTTTACAAAAATAAAATAATTAAATTAATGAATGCTTTATTTTAGTTTGTTTAAGTAATTTAATCTACTTTATTTCGTCACTATAATTACACGTAAATAAATAAATATATTTATTTTTAGGTTTTTAAAGAGAAAAAAAATAAATTTAAAAAATATTTATTTTCTAGAATTTTTAAACAAAATTAATTTAAATTTTTTAATCTAAAAATTAAATCACACATTATATATTTATTTATTTAAGAGATCAAAAAATAAAAATAGTGCTAAATAAATTTAAAAAATAAGCATTAATATAATGTAAAACTAAATAAAAAACAAATATAAAAAATATTTTTAAATATTTAGTATACACATCTTAAATATATTTCAAATGATTTTGTAGGGAAACCCCTTCTATTTAAAGACAACCTCCGTATTATAGAGTGTTCTAGATATTGGTGGCATTTCCACTCGTAATTATCTAACATAAAATGTGTATATATACTATTAAAATAGTTTTTGTTTGGCCAAAATAATTATTTATATTTATTTATCTTTTCCAATTCATTAAATCCTAAAAAAAATATTTTTTTCTTATTCCATCAATTTTTTATAATGCTACGGCTGCTTTTCTTCCTTCCTTTTTAACTCTTGTTTGGTTTGTTTTAAAAGAAGTTTGTTGCTGTTGTTGTTGTTCACTTTCTTCTTCATTTTCCTCAGAAATAACGTTTGTTTGTCTTTGTTGTTGCTGAAGTTGGGAACGAATTCGATCATCTGCTTGGGCTACTTTACGCAATCTTGGTGGGAAAAGACTAAAACGATTAGAAGATTCGTGGTTTGTTGGGAGAGAAACATGTCGAGAATGATGAATAAATGAATTTGATGTAGGGTTTATTTGAGAATGCCCCATTGATGGACTTGCCAAAACTGCATTGGATGATATTGACCGAACATGTCTGATATGGTCCTGAAAATGTATTTAAATTAGAATTTTTACCAAATTCTGGCAAATGTTAAAGAGATTTGTCTAAAGGGAAATATTTCCCCTACTACTTTTTCCTTAATTTTCCCTCACAGAAAGGTATCCTGAATCATTTGGAAAAGTAAACTTTATGGAGGAATGGAAGTGTTTGGTTCCACGTTATTTTTCATCCAAAACATCAACTAAAATATTTCATAATATTCTCTACCTTATCCAAATGACGTTTCTCTTCGAGAACAGCATCAGCCAAAAATTGCTGAGAAGCTGATGAAAGCCTTACTTCCGGACTTTTATTAAGTGCCACAAATTCTCCCAACATATTTAATAAAGTATCTCTCAAACGTAATTTATTACTACTATTTTTATTATTTCCCATATTATTATTATTTGAAGAAATAGATTCTTTTTGTTGTTTTTCTTTTATTTTTTGTTGTTTTATTTTTTTCTCCATTGTTGTTATTGAAGACATTTTTATTAATTAATTAATTTTTATTTAATTTTCTTTGTTTTGATTATTGATTCGAAGAAGAAAAAAAAGTTTTGCTTTTTTTCTGTTTAATAGAAGAATTTAATTAATATTATAGAGAAAGGAATGATTAAAATCAAGAAGGTTTTCTTCTATTTAATAAAGGAATCGCGCAAGTGATCCTCCTCCCCCTTTTCTCTCTTTTAACAGAAAACAAGAAAAAAGGAAAGGGCGGAGAGGTTTGTTGATTAAGTTTATTGGAAAAGGTGTTGAGGGTTAGTTGGACGCTGACTATTTCGAATACTGGGACATTAAAATTTTTCTAATTTAATTTTTATATTTCTATTAGGATTATGAATAATTTATAGGGAGATCAGAAATTAATGGAACACTTTATTTTTTTCATAACTCAATCCAGAATTATGATAAAATTATAAAACAAAAATTATTTGAAAAAATTAATTAAGATATAAGTAATTAGGCGGTTGATTTGTAAATTCTAAATAAAGGTAGCTGCGATTAAAAATTTTAGCAAAAAATCACAGCTATTTTGCTGAAATTTTTGGATATTTTTCAAAAATTGATTAAGGGATTTAATTCAAATTAGGGTTCAACTACTGCACGGGATGTTCCGGCCGGCTTATTTTCCGATTTTTAGTCTTAAATTTATGTATTTTTTCCTAAATTGGTAGAAATCTGACTTCGGGACTTCCAAAATTTCAAAATTTTCGCGCGCGCTGAAAAATCACCACAACTACTGTCCCCGTGAAAACAGCCACCTGACTGTAAATGCTGAACTCTAATTCAAATTTAGAACTAATATCCTTGATCTTATGAAATTAAAAAGGAAAAATTGGTCCCTAAGTTTAGTGAATAGTTGACTGCGCGTGACTTTCCCAAGATATTTTTTAAATTGAAGTTCTAAACTATTTTTATGGAATTTGAATAACAAAATTTCAAAATAAATATCAATTTCGAAATGAGAAAAACTTGCGCCGTATTGGCCTTCATAAATAAATAGGTATATCGTTATGGAATGTAAAGGTTAACAAAAAAAGTTTAAAAAAATTAGGTAATATATTTATTAATTTTCCTAAAATGGATTTTTTACAAAAAAGAATAAGGCAATAAACTTAAAGGAAAGTAAAAATTATTAAACCGGTTATTTTAAAATTTTTGAGATTTCTATTTATAGAATACACATAAATAATTTTAATAAATATTTCTGTTGTGGAATTTTTCTTAATATTTTAAATATTGCAAAAATGTTTACGAAAATATTTATCAGAAAATAATTAGGCGTTTCTAGACTAAATATAATTATTCATGTATATCTAAAACACAAATAGGAATATATTTATTTTAGAAAGAAAAATTTTGTTAGAAATTGCGGAAAGGCTTCTAAAATTTAATCTGAAATTAAAGTTAGATAAGAAATAGGGTTGCCAAAATGGCCCGACTCGGACCGAAAGATCGAGTCGGGGCTAAGATATTTGGCCCGAAAAAGACTCGTATGGCCCGACTCGAAAACAGCAACCCCAAAAAGAAAAATAGAAAAAGATATTTAATTTTTAAAGTAATAAGAATAAAAATTTTTAAACATTTTTTAATTTAATTTTTAATAATAGAAAATTAATCAAAATTCAATTCAAAACAATTCTGACAGTCTTTAAATGTTATTTAATATTTGTTTATGTCTGTTTGATAATAACCCGAATAACAAAAATTTAACAAAAATTATTTTTAAAGATTTAATCAAGTGTCATTTCCGACGAATTAAGAATAATTAAATTGAGTGTGAATTTCTTTTTGTTTAAGTCATTTTAAATTAAATCTTTAGAAAAAACTTTTTGATCTATAAATTAATTTAATTATTATTATTTTTTGTGTTATTTAAAGACCAAAAAATACTATAAAATAAAACCGGTTAAATTTTTATTGAGATTGAAAAATTAAATTTAAAAAATAATTTTTATTTTCCTGAAAAGTTTTAAAATATGTAATTCCAACAAAAAATGAAAACAATCAGGGGCCGTAAAATAAGACTCGGTTGCTGGTTAGGTAACCACCAACCGGCGGTTTTTACCGGTAAAATAAGATGGTCGTAAGTTAACCGTGACCTTGTGGTTAGGTGACAATGGTCGGGCCGAGTTCTTATGTTACGGCCCCAGGAAGGGGATTGGAATGTCACGTCAGCTGACTTTGATTATTTTTTGTATTTAATATTTTTCTACCCAAAAAAGTTAGAAAAAATAAATTTAAAAAATCTGTTTACGAAAATAAATTCACAAAACTTTTAAAATAAATTATATTTTAAGAAAATATTTATTTATTTATAGAAACTTTAAAAATATATTTTTAAAAAATAGTAAATGGTTATTTTTAATTATCAGCTGCTTTTGCAGCAAGGGCACCAAATTGGCGCCTATCAAATGACTAAATTAAAAATAATAAACAAGTGATATTTCTCTCATTTTTTAATTTTATTTTTAGTAGTAATTTGAAGGTTTTTTGATTAAAGTGATTGATTAATTGATAAAAATAAAAATTGGTTTTACAATTTTTGGGTGCAAGTAAATATTTAATTTAAAAATATTTTGAGAGGTGATAAAATGTTAATTAAAATTATTTTTTTTAATATTTGGATGAAATGAATTTTCAGAATTTTTGACTACATTAAAAAAATTTTTTACTACAAATTATTTTTTTCAACAATTTTATTTTCTAATTAATTTGGAGTAATTCAGATGATCGTTGTTTACTTTTATTTTTAATTTTTTTGTTGTAATTTTGCTGAAGAAAAAATTATCAATAACAAATACGATCAAATTTATTTTTTGAGATGGAGTTAGTAAACGTTAATTCAAAATATAAGTACTAAAACTTTAAAAAATAATAAGTGAGTAATTTATTTTTTAATCATAATACGTAATTTTGAAAGAATTAATGTCAGTTTTTTAAATTCTTCTGTATAAACCTACATAGAATAAAAACAATTTTTTCTAATAGTTTTACAATAGGTTTGTTAAATAATTAGTGGATAGTTTAATAAATTTTGTAGGATTTCTTAAAAGCAATATCTCCTAAACGATATCCTCTATTTAAGAGGCTATCCTCATTATCCTCTATCGTCTTATTAATTAGTCTGAAGGGTGTATCTTATATTTAAGGCCGATTTTTATTTAATTTCTTTAAATTAATTTATAAATTTTAATTGTTTTCCAAGTTAATTCATCCCAAAAGTACATATATTTATATTTTTATGTTTGTGTAGACAATATTTTTCTCAATTTAATTTTTAATTATCTATTCAAGCATATAATGACCGGCCATTAACACCAATTAAAAGCCAACAAAATCTTTTCATTTTTTATAAACTATATCTCAACCATAAAATAATTTTTTTTTCGTTTATTTTTAACGGCTGACCAATTTTCGAGAACTTGTGCTGAAACAAAAGAAAAATAAAACAGAAAATGGCGCCAATCAGTCGCTATCGATATACCCCCTTTTCTCTCAATCCTTTTGACATTTTTCGTGATTTTTGTAATTATAATCAATTATACTGATTAAGAACATCCATCCCCCTTCTCTCTTTTTTTCCAATTAAATTAACGTCATTAAAAAAAAGAAAATTTATTTAATTTGTTTAGGGCCTTTTTTTAATTAAAAAGAAATATATATTACAATAAATTAAATTAAATTTAAAAAAAGTTTTTAATTGTAAGAAGAACATTTTACTCAAAGAAAAGATTATTTGGAAATAATTAGAAGAGTATAATCATCTGACAAACAAGGAAGTTAAGAATTAGGAATATTTTTTGTAATAAAATTGGGAATAAAAATACATAAACTACAAAGAATATACATAAACTTACATAAAAAGTTGGTTGTGATTAGGGGTAAAAATAATTAGGGGGTGTAATCACTTATGTATAGGGTTTTCGGTTTTGGACCGAACCGAACCAAAGAACCGATGATTTTTCGGTTCGGATATCGGTTCGGTTCCGGATATCCAAAGATTTTCCAAGAACCGACAACCCTAATTATGTAGGTAATATACCGTAAATGAGCGAATAAATACTCTCAAATAATTTCTACCACTCAATTAATTACTCCATCTAGCAAAAGGCTGAAATAATAATAACCCAGGGTAATTATTCGAGCACATATGTTAATTAAAATATTGACAGAAATAGAGGGAGGCTTGGAACAAATTGATATGAAAAATTAATTTAAAATAGGCACAGGGATGTCAAAAATAAAACGGATGTCACGAGTTATCCAAAACCCAATACTCGAAAATTTTTGAGAACCTGAGCCGACTTTTCACAACTCGTGTCAACTTTGGAAATTGCAAAAAAAAGAAAATACACAATAATTTTGTTTTTATATAGGTATTTTATAGGGTTTCGCCGGAAGTTCCGGTTCCGGTTCCGGGTTCCGGAAGTTCCGGTGTTTTTTTGGTTCCGGTTCCGGTTCCGGGAACCGGAACTCAAATTGGTTCCGGTTCCGGTTCCGGCTCCGGTTTACAAATCGGTTCCGGCCAAACCGGAACTTTTTTACACCCCTAAGGATTGATTTTTTTTTAAAAATTTTAATAAAATACTAGTACTCTCATACTTGTAATAAAAAAATCGAAAGAAATATGTTTATTTTCTTTCAGTTGATTTCTGATGAGCGTGTGTCCGAGTGGTTAAGGGTTTGGGCTTCACTCAATGTGTTAATGATTTTATGTTGGGTTCGCTTCCCAATCGTAGGACAATAAATATTCAAATTTTTCTTTCAATAAATAAATCATTTTATGAGTTTAATTTTGTTTTAAAAATTATTTTATTTTTACATGGAGTAATTAAGGGTTTTTGGCCCTCTAAAATTCTTAAAATATTTCGTATGATTTTTTTGCTTACAGCCTTCTTAAATTTTCAAAATTTTCGCCTGCGGCGCTGAAAAAGAAAGTTGAATGGTATAAAAATTATTTGGATGGATTAATGTGGATTTTGATGTGGACCCCATTACAATTCTGATTCCTTATATCGTCCGATATCAAACACTTATACCACCGAATCCGTTATACACCACTCTCTAACCCAAATATATCACTCATCGCCGACAAATTTTCGGTTCAGTTTTGGTTAATCAAAAGTCTCGGTTAGGTTCGGTTTCGGTTAACCGAAGAAGTTGGTGAACAGACAACCCTACTTAAACTACAAAATTTTAAAAATTTGCTAGCAAAAATTTTTTTAAAAGTTCCGGTTCCGGTTCCGGTTCCGGGCCGGAACTTTGAAAAGTTCCGGTTCCGGTTCCGGGAACCGGAACTCAAATTGGATCCGGTTCCGGTTCCGGTTCCGGTCAAAATTTCGGTTCCGGCGAAACCCTAGTATTTTATCAGTTTTTTCAAAAAATTACATTTAATTTTTAATTTAATTTCAAAATTCCAAAATTATTTATGTATTAGTAATAATAATTCCAATAAAAAAAGTTTTTATATATCGCACTCATTCGGTGTAAATATTGTAATAAGTTTTTGCTCAAGTTTGAATAAAATATTATAAAAAATATATAAACGTCAGTCACACCCAAAATTTTGTGTAAAAATTAATATAAAATTTGGCCAATATTTACGGAATTCAAATATCTAAAGAATGTTAATAATTTTTCGTTTTTTTATTATTAACACATAGGTAAATATCAATTATATATTTATACCTATAAATTTTTAATTTATAGTTTTTTTATGAAAAAAAATCTTAAAAATTTAGACGTCTAGAACTCATTTAAAATAAACTGGAATTAAAGAAATTGTTTTAAATTTCAATTTTTTAATTACTTAAATTTACTATAATAAAATTTTATTACAAGAAATATATAGTTTTAAAAAATTAATTTGTCTAGCCGAAAATTAATTTGTCTGATTTATTCGGTTATTTTTGCTTATAGTACATATTATACTTATTTTGGGGTAAAATTTAAAGATTATTTCGATTATTGTCAAAATGAGATATTTAAATTTATGGGCGGATTGAAAGTACTATGATTAATAGATTCGAAATCTTGCGGTTTTATGATTCAAAATTTAGATATAGATATATACATATTTATTACAAAACACAAATTACAAACAACAAATGAAAATAAATATATTTAACATTTGTAAATATCGAATAAGGTTTTTATTTTTTATATTTCTTTACAATATTCTAGACAAAACTGGCAACATCTAGGCAAAGCAAATAGCATCCTATCATTATCCAATCCGAAGACCATCAGCATTTGAACGTTCCCACACTTGCCAATAAGTTCTCCTCACTAAAATTTAAAAAAAATTTTATATTATAATTTATCTCTCCAGCTACCTCTGGCAGACTCTGGCGGTTTTAACGTCGTCATACTCATTGTCCCAGGCCCGTCGACGAGCAGGTGACAAACCAAAAGCCGTATTAGTCTCCGAATTGCTGATGGCCGTAGTGACTCCAGACTCTCCTCGAGGAGGCGAACGAGAACGGGCAGAACGAGTAGAGAGCAAATCTGTTTTTTAAAAAAGATTATTTTAAATTTTAATGGTTGAGTGTGTCAATACAAACCATTCGGCAACTCATCAACGAACGATGCTTGCTCGCTGGCATTATCTGTCTGAAGAAATAAATAAACATTTTTCCAAGACAATTACTCAAAATCAAACACACCTCTCCCCCTGTGTTGGTCTCCCCACTTTGCTCACGCCCTCCGCTGGTACTTCCCGAACGACTGCTGCTCCTTCTAGTTGACCCCGAAGTTCTGCCGGTACCCGATTCATTAGATTGATGCACACTCGTGTCACTTCTCTCACTCGATGCTACGTCACTACGGATGCTTTCTTCGTTGCCGTCCTCCTCTTCCTCCCCTCCTTGTCCCACCTCCTCCTCTTCTCGGTCACCGCGCATCTGCTCAATTTGGTCGTCGGAATCGTTTAGGACTAACTGAAAATTAAAAAATAATTTTACAAAGTTAATAAAGAAAAAAGAAAAGATTTACATTTCTGGCCATTTGAACAGCAGGACGAAGCAGAGAATTGTAGAGAGAATCCATCGCGTAACAGCACACTGGAAACTTGATGTTGTTTAGATGTTGGGTTTAAATTAAATCTTAAGTTTTCCTTTTATACCAAAAATTTTAATTATTTATAATCCCTCCAAAAACATTCTATCAAAGCATGAGATCAGATAGCATTCAACTTTTAAATTTCGTTCAATTAAATCCTATCTGTAGAATTTTAATTAACGTAAATGCTGAAGTAACGTCCCTCTCTCAAATAATTATCACGCCCCTATCAATTACCCCCCCCCCCCCCCACCAGCGAGAGATCGAAAAAATAATTACCTGGGTAATTATTTTAGCTAGATACAATACCATGGTCGTTTATACACCCACCTAATTTAAAACCTTTAAGAGGAATTTAAAAAAAAAACAAATTAGAATTCTTTATAATCTCAAACAAAAAATATACTTAAAATATTTGTATAGGAATGACAAAAAAAACAATTATTTTTATTTATTTATTTTTATCCTATTTCTTTAGCTGCTTGTTCATATTGCCATTGTGCTACTTTCCCCGTAACCATCATTCCAAGTGTTACAATAACCTTTAAAAAATTATTTTTTAATAAAAATATTTCCTCTTTTACCGTTGTAAATGCAAAAACTATAAGAAATAAACGATCCAATATTGTAGCAAGAAATTCCCATTCAAGAGAGCATTGTCTCTTTACCTTCATTGCATTAACCTCGGCTGCTACAGAAGTTCGTTTCTTTCCTTTTTTGGATTTATTACCTCCAGCTGTAGGAGGACGACTTGCATCTCCAGGCAATTCTCCTTAATTTTTAGAGAATTCTTAAATTAATTTCTTGGTTAACAGAAAGGAAGAGAAGTCCCCTATCCCCCTTCCTTCCCTCAATCTTTAATTTAATCTTCTCACTTTGTCTGGGACTAACAACTCCAAGTCCATCAATTGCATTTTCCCAATTAGTGACAGCTTCAGAACTTCGTCTAGAAGATATTATATTTAAATTAAGGTCTGTTTGTTGTTGTGAACGAATACTTGGTTGTGTTGTTCTATCAGACTTTAAAAAATTATTAAAAATAATCTTTTAATTAAACTATACTTGATCACTTTTCCTACTAATTATTGAGCTAACTCTTAACCAATTCTTTTTTGCTCTGCCTATTGTAGTTGTTGAATTAATTGGTGAGACTTTTCGATGCTGATGATCAATACCATTTAAATTGTTTGGACTAGGTGGAACTACAAATGAGCCTATAAATAGAATAAAAATAAATAAATTGCGAGTTCAGTCTCTGTTATAGTTTCTATTAGTGTTTCACCGGAACCGAAATTTTGACCGGAACCGGATCCAATTTGAGTTCCGGATTCCGGAACAAAAAAACGCCAGAATCCGGTGAAACTCTAGTTTCTATGCACCCTCCCTTAAACTCTTAGTCTATTATTACTCATATTTTTCTGACTAAAGCCCAAAAATATCAAAACTATAAACTTATTATATACAGTTTAGACGTATACGACCTCTAATACTTAAGGATTAGGGGATAACATGCTTAAAGTGCCTTAAATTATATCACCCCATATTCAACAATTAATTAATTGCCAATTAAAAAGAGAATCTAAATTAAAATTTAAAAAGAATTTACCTTCTAAAGCAAAAGAAGGTACTTTACTTCGATTGCCTTCTCTAATTGACTGCTTTAAACTACTTCTTAAAGATCTACTTAAACGACGATTTTCGATCTTTTCAAACCGTTCAATTGAAGCTCTTCTTCTAGCGGTAAGTGGATGATCATTCATTTCTTCCCACAAAGTTAATAAAGGTGGGGGAACGGCCAATAAAAGGAATTTTGCAAGTTTAACAAAGAAAAGATGCCTAATCCATAAAGAAGGTAATTGGCCGTATTGACGCCTTCCTTGAATTGAAAGAATAACACTGGTAAGAAATGTACCTATTGAAATTATCTAAAAAAGAAATAAAAAGGTGTTAAATTTAATAAAAATATATTCCTAGGATGTATTTTTATTAAGCAAATTAAAGCCTCAAGAATCCCCAAATAAAAGCTGTAAATATTGCACTCCCTCCCTTCACTCCCTCCGACCACACACCCCCTCCCTACAAGCCACATTTAACAGTTGAGAGTTGATGGGATCACTTAAGCACTTATAAAAAAATTTCTGAATTAAAACTTACAACAATAATAGAAAGATAAAACCAAGCAATTAAAGGCACAAATTCACTCGTTGTTGGCATTTGGTCGCTGACCTATTTTTTAAAATTTTAATTAAAGACCAGTAAATATTTTTAAACTTTTATTTTCCTTACCATAAGCATAAGAATAGACATTGCTAATAAAGTTGTAATTCCCAAATTTATTTTTTCTGTTCTGTCGTCTGCTGTTGATGCTGGGGTGAAAAATCCGGTAATAGCTACTAATGTAATTATTGAAGTTGGAAGAATTAAATTAATAACATAATATAAAGGTTTTCTTCTAATAACTATAGATGCTTCTAAAATAACCCAAGGCTCTGGACAGCAAGCATATTTGTACTTGAAAATTTTTAAATTGAGAAGAGATTCATATACTTGGGGATGTCATTAAGAGGTCCAATGTCATTAAGAGGTCCAAACAAGGATCGCCTGACCCAACTATTTTTTCCAAAAATTGAAAATGGGGTCTTGTATGGTGCGATCCATGGTCCAAATTAATTTACATCCGCCCTTAAAAACTTGAGATCTTGACACAAATGTCTTGACTAGAGTTAACCCTTAAAATATCTTTGAAACAAAAATTCAAGTAATCCAAGGCAAAATTTTCGGAGAGTATTTACTAAATAATTTCAATATTTATATCTACCTCGTGTCTAAAAATTCTAAAAGACATTACATCCCATTCTTCATTAGAAATAAATGATGCTAGATTAACTTCTGGATCAGCATAATAGTCAAGTGCTGATTTGCTGTTAGTCCAAGAAGAAATAGTTAAAGTACAATTTTGTTGATCGTAAGGGAAATACCTAAAACGGAAAAATAAAAGAAATGTTAATAGACCAGTTTTTTAAATTAATTTTTCTAATATGAGAATTTACTTTGAGAACCCCAAAAAAGTATTTGTCCTATAGTGAAATATGTAAATTAATTGGCTTAAGGAATCCGTGTTGAATTTATATATTTTTTGAGAATTACCATAACCAATTAAGGTCCATTTAACCAAATCTTTTAAAATACAAAAATTAAATTTACCTAATATTTAACCGGCAAGTTACAGTATAAATAGCTGGATAAAGGAAAGACATATTCGACCCTCTTTCTCTCTCCCAAAAAAGAGAATCCGCTCTAATATTCATATATCTTTCTGTTTCCTCAGCCTTTTTTAAAATTAAATTTTATTTTCACAATTAATTTAAAAATACATTCATAACAACAGAATTGTATAAATAAGTATCAGGAATCCATAATACTTCATGAGGCAAAATTGTACTGTTAATCATATCGTAGTCTCTAAAAAACTTTTTTAGATTTTGTATAATAAAGAGGATTCTTCTTTATTTTCCCAAATTTTATTGAATAAAATTATCAAAAAATATTTATTTTCCCATTTTTTAGCTACCTAGGATCCCAATGAAGCATTTCATCTTTCCATTTTTGTATCATCCAAACATTCATTTTAATATTTTGTGCGGGTTCATTAACATCAATAATTTGATATAAACTCATTGAAATATAAATTTTTAAAGGTTTGGAATGGTTATTTACTGGACGAACTCTAACATCTTTAAAAAATAAATATTTAAACGTTAGTCCAAAAATAAATAATAATTAGATTACCATATCGTCCAGGTGCCAGAATATCCCTAAAAGTTTAACTGATTAAAATAAATTTAGAATAGCTATTTCCAAAAATGACTACACCCATAGATATAATTTGTCACCTTTTCCGAGGAAATGAAAAAAAGTTCTTTCAATTAACTCAGATTCCAAGCCTCAATTCCGATTCTTTTCCAAAAGAAATTTATTTTCCAAGTTACGATTTCCCTTAATTCAAAGTAAGTTCCTCCAATTTTCCACCCCAATTTCAAGTGTGGAAAAAATGAGAATCCCATAGGATGGAAGATTGGACAAAAAAATTATTTTCTGATCGCAACCCCAAAACATATTTTTTGAAAATTTCCCCTCACTTTGTAAGCCTCATCAAAGGAACAGTAGAAACTTGAAAATTATTATGTGATTGTCTCGTATCATTCCTCATTTTAAATTTTCCTTCATATCTTCCATTAATTTTATTTTCTTCTTCTTGTAAAGGAAAAAGAAATTCAACAGAAGAATAAATTTGTGGCCTATTTTTATTTTTTCTTTTATTAATTGCTGATTTATTTATTTGGTATTCATTTGAAGATGAGGAGGATATTGCTTCGTTTGAATTAATTTCTGAAGAATCTTTTCTGTTTGTTATTAATTGAGGTTTAGATTGGGGTTGTTGTGTCCATTTAAAGTTGCCGTCTGAATTTGAAATTTTGTTTTTAAAAGAAATTTTTTTAATTAAAAATTTCAGACCATTTTCAATTTCCTCATATTGAGAAGAATTTACTCTTGAAGTAAAAATAACAAAAATAATTAGAAAAAATTGAATGAAAAAGAAGATAATTGAAGGCATAATCTGTAATGAGAAATTAAAAAATTAATTTTGGAATAAAAATAAATAGAATTAATTTTGGATAAATCCAATAAAAGAAAATAATTTTTAATTAAAATATTTTTAAATTAAAAAGCACATGTAATATACAAATTAAAATATTTTAAAGTTATCTCGTGGAAAATAAATTCTAAAAATTGTTTTTGACTATTTTAGAATTTGAAAATTAATTTTTAATCTCGAGAGAAAACTTTAAATAAAAATAGAGGCAAATTAAGTAGGTAAGAAAAAATAAATAAAAAGGAAAGATCAATGGCAAGCAAAGAGTAAAAATGGCCATAAAGGAAAGAATTAAATACATAGGTAACTAATTTTAATAAAATAAAAGCAAATCTTAATTAATCTCACCCAACTTAAGGAAGATGAGTCTTGATATTATGGTAATTAATAAAAAATAAAGAAAAATAAATTAATAGGGGAGGGAGGGTCCTTCAAAATTTTGCTGTCCATTTAATTAATCTTCGCTGTAATTATCAAAGGCTGAATTTGGATTGCCCCAATGAAGAAAACCTTAAAATAATTTAATTTTATTGGTAATTATATATTTTTAAATTACCAATATAATTAATTCCAAGTGAGAGACAAAGAAATATTGAAACAAAAACAATAAAACAACAACGCTTAAAAATTAAAAAAATTATTTTGAATTAAAGCAAAAATTATTATTGAAAGAGTGTAGCAAAAGTTTAGCCACCGAGCAGGATTCGAACCTGGGGTGAGCGCATTGAGTTTTGCGTTGTTTGCGTTAAATTTTGGCCTTGCTTGCGTTTTGTGTTATTTTTGACGAAAATAACGCAAAAATACAACTAATCTGTGGACACAAATTGAATAGATCTACAGCTCGCGACCCACATGTCCGCAAAGGCATTTCTTCAAAAAAGTAATGCCTTTTTTGTAATTTTCCTAAAAAAGTTCCCAAACACTCAAAACAAATTAAACATTCAAAAGAATGTGCATCTCCTAAAATACAGTATTTTTAGATGACATTCTACATACAAATAAAATAAGTGAAGATTCTGATTCATGTTTGTTGATAACGTTTAGTTGGAAAATATCAGACAAATGTAAATTTGAAAAGCCTTCAGCACAAATTGTAAATAGAGATAACTTACTAAAAAATAAACTAGGATGCATAAAAATAATTTTTTAAATTCACATAAGCATAAGCTACTATAAAAACAGTTGAATTTTCAATACTAGCAACCCTTCGACAACTAGATCAGTAGTATCTTACCGGGTTTTACTACAAAAATAACGTTTTAAAATCCGGTTTTACTACAAAAAAAGAAAATGATATCTTTTGTGTAGTTACCACCTTTAATCAATTGGTAAGGGATTAGTACTATTGTAATCAGTTGTTACTCAATTAACACACAATACACTTAAAAATTTTAAAAAATTTTATAATTAAAAAAATTTTAAAATTTTACTTAAAAACACCAATTAAAAAATCAATTAAAAACCCACTTATAAAACCACTTAAAAAAATTCAAAAAATTTTATAAAAAACCCCCACTTAAAAAACCACTTAAAAACCACTTAAATAACCACTTAAAAAATTTTTTAAAAATTTTTAAAAAATTCTATAAAAAACAACCCACTTAAAAACCACTTAAAATAATTTAAAAATTTTAAAAAAATTTAAAAAAATTTTTAAAAAAATAAAAAATTTTATAAAAAAAACCCCCACTTAAAAAACACTTAAAAAACCACTTAAGAAATTTTAAAAAATTAAAAAAATAAAAAATTTTATAAAAAATACCCCACTTAAAAAACCACTTAAAAAATTTTAAAAAAATAAAAAATTTTATAAAAAATACCCCACTTAAAAACCACTTAAAAATTTATAATTAAAAAAAATTTTAAAAATTTTAAAAATTAAAAAAGTTTAAAAACCCCCCACTTAAAAACCACTTAAAACCCCCACTTAAAAACCACTTAAAAATTTTATAATTTAAAAAAATTTTAAAAAATTTTAAAAATTTCAAAAATTTCACTTAAGAAAACACTTAAAAATTTAAAATGGTTAAAAAATTTAAAATTTTAAAATTTTAAAAAACTTCACTTAAAAAACAATCACTTAATAAAAATTAAAAAAAATTAAAAAATGTACCTTCGATTTCGATTAATGGATAAGAGAGGAATTCCATTAATTGAAGACATGCACAAGGGTTATGGGGGGAAGGTAATTAAATGCACGAGTAAACGACAAAATTATTAATAAATATATTATGTATTTATTATTTAATTTTAATTTTTATGTAATTTTATTTAGTTTGTAATTTTTATTTATTTTTAAATTTTATTTATTTTTTATTTTTATAAGAAATTTTTATTTTAATTTAAATTATTATTAGAGGAAAAATATTAATCTAAGCTAAAAACTAGTAAAAATAATTAAAAGAAAACAATTGTGTATTAAAATTTTATTCTGAGCGCAGCAACAATACAAAAATGAGGAAAACAATAAAGCTAACAATTAAATATCTCAAAAAAGATAGGAAACGCTATCTAGTAAAGGGGCATATTTTAACATATCTATTCTTCATTTGTCACAACATCTATACATTCAAGTGGATAAAAATATTGGTGATTCTTTCCTCCAAAAACACATAGGACGGGTAGACGTGGAAGATAAAGGTTTATTCGATGACGGACATAGAAGTATTGCCTAAAAATGAAGAATATTAATAACAGAAGAAAAATAAAATTACCTTATTGTAACACGAAGATATCCTCTGAGAGCAAATACATGATCAGCGCCCAATTTTGTAAGCTTACAAGGATACAATTCCATCTGAAATTTATGTAAATGGTTTGTTACAAGTCCTTTATTTTTCATTGGAGCGTATCCATCCATCAATAGTTTTTGTCCGATTCCCGCTGAAATAACCTCTTCTTCAGTCATTCCAGATAGTTGTTGAATATATTTTAGATTTTCTTCCATTCTTTTACGCATAGCACAGTGCAGAGTTTCAGGCGTGCATCCTCCATTAAACTGACAAAGCAGACTAACAAGGGATGTTTTTTTAAGGCAAGGCGTGGGAGGCTTGGAATCGATATCGTTTCGTTTTTCCCTCCATTGAGTAAAAGCAGAAGTTGAGGTTATACACGAGGTTCGCATGTTGATATTTTGTTAGTAAAATCTGCGCCTTTTATACACTCGCAAGACGAACAGCTTCATTTATATTAGTGCGATTAAAGAAACCATTTCGAGCCTGATAGAAGAATAGTAAAAGAAAAATAAATAGTATGTATAAGATATAAGCAAAACCTAATAGAAAATTTTGTTGAGGAGGCATAATGATTTCGCTATCTATAAAGATTGTATTATTTTCATAAGGATTACGGGGGAAAGGAAGAATTAATTCGGAAATAACCATCATAGAATAGAATATAAGATACAATGCTACCGGTCTCTTATATACCAAGTGCTAATTTGTGAACAAAATTTCTTAGAGCGATATCACGACCTTCAGGGGGTATAGAGTGTAATTTCTGTAGGACTTTGGAAAATGTTCCATAAATTGAACGTAATACTAAAAAGCAAATACAATAATGACCGCACGTGTCAGAGAAAGGTGATTGTAAAACAAAACGGTTTTGCTTAACATTTGAATAGTTTGAAAGTAAGGATCGGCGCATCTCACAATTAGGTTCTTCAGCGAAAGAATCAAAGTATTCTATAGTGTCCGCTTTATCAGAATAACAGGCAATCCAATGTTCTCCTCTAGTTCCTTTACGCATTGTATTTGCAATAAAGCAAAAATTATTTTTTTAACAGAGGAAGGTATATTATTTGAAGAAAAAACCCCAATAAATTTATGTTTTAACGGTTCATATTTTTGCATAATAGTTTGAATTTGCAGCGAATTCATACTGATCCATCAGTGCTTAAAACACGATCAGCATTTATGGACAGAATTGAGTCAAACTCACCCATGATAATCATTTCATATCCCTCCTCTTTTACAGGCTCATTGAAAAGACACCTAACAGTTGTTGTGCCCTGTCTTATGAGTTCTAGACCATTTGTATCCTCAAGAGTTGAAGTCATAGGTATAACAAAGAAGCATGAAGATTTTGAAAATTCTTTCATACCGATACTAAGAGTTCTTTGCTCAGAGTTTGGCCATGCATCGAGATCCATACCTGAATACATATCAACATAGGCGCGCACAAAATTATTATTTGCAAAGTCTAGATCATAAGGAATAGAAGGGAACTGGAAGCCTCCAAATTCTGCTGAAACTGAACGAACATTAGCATTTTCAAAAGTAAATGGAGAAAGAGTAGGGACACCAGTAAATGCAGAAGAATTTACGAAACAAATTATCAAGCGTCTTGGGCATGTACTGGTAAATGCAGCGTGTGTAATTTCCTGGCGTCCTTTTCCAAGAAAAACACTGCGAATTTCATTCTTTTTATAAGCATATTTTGCGGGAGTTTGCTCTAAATGTCTAGCAATTGCATTATTTAGTGACATACTTAAGTCAACCTGCTTCACATAAATTCTCATATCATGAAGTCGTAGACGGTAAGTATGAGGGTTATTTACAAATTCTGCACCCGCCGCATTCGGAGGTATTATTCTATACTTGGGCGCGTGAATAAGAAACTCGTCAGAATTTCTATAGATGGTCCATATAACGTCGCTATGTGGAACTAAGAGCTGATTCTGCCGGGCGAAATCATAATCTAAATGAGAAATCATTCTACAGACCTTACCTTTAGAAAAACGTGAAAGACGAGATTTAAATCCTGCGCCTTCAAAATCATCTTTATCTAACACATCTTTGTAATAAAGTGAAGCCTCATACAGACCTCTACTTACTTCACGATCCGCACCAAGTTCATGAAGAATTATACATCTATAGGCATAGTGGATGCCTGAGTCAAAACATTGAGTACCGTTAATAGAAAGAGTCAGACGACGAATCCATGTAAGTCCTAGGTATTGAGCAACACTAATGAACCGATCCCCTTTGAAATCACCGTAACCGTCGGTAATTGGAACCCACTCACCAGTTTCGTCGATTTTTCTTTCAAGTGATAAATTTAAGTGGAAATAAGTCTTGCTTAGATCAAGATAGAGAGAGTCCCCAAAGTAACGAAAAATAAAAGGTCCTGCAGACTGATTGAGAGCATTAAGTGGAAGTAATTCCTTGTATGATGAACGCTGAATTCCTACATTTGTAGCAGGAACAGAAAAGAATGTAATTCTATTATCAACTCCTTCTGCACTATCCTTATCGATTTTCTTTATTGTAGTCATTGTTGCGATAAAATTCTAGTTAATACACTTATATACTACTACTTAATTGGTCTTTATAACGGCGTTTATTGGTTGTTTGCTTGCCTTTCCCGCATTGCTGCAGCTTTTTACCTACCTTTTGTAAACCCTCACTACCGTGTTGTTGTAGTGCTTCCTTAATTGATCTACCTTGTGCAACATCTTCGAGTACGTTTCTTCCCGCAGCTACAGCTTCTTGTCCAGCAGTAGTTGCTAGATTTTTGACAATCGGCAATAGTAAACGTCCAACAGAACCAAACAAGCCAAAGCCTCGCTGGTATCGTGTCCCTTGAAAGTAAGGACTACTGTCCTTGATTGCCAGCCCTCCTCCCTCTTGGGCATTCAAAAAAGGATCCCAATCAATGCTATCCAAATCAATAGCTACGTGGGTCATTTAAAATAGCGACCGTTGAAAATGTAAGGTTATAATACAATTACCCCAATGGAATTTCACGAGTTTTCCAGTCAAAGTTCTAATTTCTATAGTTATATCAGGATGTCTTTTACCTTGTAAACGATGATGATGTTCAGTCATATATACTTCCGAAACGCTATCTCCTGGTTTACCACTGACGTTTACGACTCTTAGAAGAGGAGCTGTTACGTTTCCGATAATACTATTCTCAACTAATTTTGGTGCATATACTAATAGTTGGCGAACTCCTCCAGAAATGTCGGGCATATACTTAGCAACATGGCCAGAGTAAATTGTTTGAGATTCAAAACCAAGAGTATATGCCAGTTGTTTACTTAATTGAATATATTTTACATTACCCTGAAACCAAAACCAAAAACGATTGTGAGTTAGGTCGTGATGTACGGAGACCCATTGATATCGAGGATCAGATAATTGAATTTTGTTTAAATCAAGAAGTTTCTTTTGGTATTCTGGGGGATAGCCATATTCTGTAACTTCCGTATTATCGGCATCTCTTCTCCGTCGAAAAAACCCTCCATAAATTCTTTTCTTTGCTTCTTCATTTTCCTCTTCTAATCGTATTTTTTCAAGTTCTTTTTCCCAAACGTCTAATAAAAATGAATTTAATGCTGATTCCAATGCAGCTTCCGAAGAAAAGAATAAATCTGGTATCTCTATGCGAGTTGAGCGAACCTCATCCTTATATGTTCTAAATACGGTTATTGATTCGGTTTCATTAGTTTCTGAGTCATCAAGTAAAGAAAATGAAAACGGGTAAATAATATTCGATAGAGCAACTGTCCAGGTTGAATCTAGTTCAAGAGTATCAGGCATGCGAACTGTGAATTTTGACGTGGTATTCCCGTCAACATCTTCAGTGTTTGATGGCAAAATTACATAAAAAGAATCCATTATCGTACAATATCGGTATCTTTAATCCAACTGTTATGTGTATCCTTATATCCTATCCAACGAACAAAATGTTTTAATCCTTCGCGAGTTCTACGTGTTTTCAATATTTCAGCTATTCTGTGCGTGGTATCTAGAGATGTGGGAACCAATTCCTCAAGATAGAATATTCCTTCAATTTCTTCTCCGTTTAAATCTTCGAGGCGATATATAGTAGGGACGCGATTATCGTTAACAGTAACAATACGGAAAAGCTCGTCAGTGTAATTGGCAAAATATCCTTTTTCAAATTTTCCTTTTTCTTTAGCGATTCTAACAATTTGTCCAGCGTTAAGTTTTTGTTTTGATCCTGTATGATTATAATTTTCCTTATATAGCCTCTCGAAAAGTTTTCTAGCGTTTTTAAAGTTTACAGAATTCGGAGTTACCCCTGTTACACGATTTACACTTGCATTGATTCCATCTACTATATTTTGAACAGCGTCTACCCAACGAAGTGTATTTTTCTGGCTAAAATAACGATAAAGTCTTTCTTTTATTGTACGATTAGCACGCTCGGCCATTGAAGCATGAACATCAGGACTAAAAACAACACGCTTATCTATGTCTTTAGAGGCGAAATAATCTCGCATTTTCTTGGCTTGAAACTCTAAGCCTCGATCTGTATAAAGTCTATGTGGAAGAATGCCTTTATTCGCAGAAAATATTTTTTCGAATGCCTCTATCATATTCTCAGAATGTTTAGATTTAACAGGAGCAACTAAAATTTTTCTGCTTAATACATCAATGCAAACTAGTAAATATTTATATCCTTCATTTTGTGCAGCAAGTTTATCAAATATTGCTAAGTCACCCTGCCAATCTGTATGAAGACCGCTAGGTCTTGTAGTGAGTCGTGAGAAACGTCTTCTTGCAGGGTAGTGCATAGTATATACACGTTGTTTATGCATGAAATCATGCACATCCTTCATTTTTAGCTTGGGATACTTAAGACGCGCTTCTTCATAAACACGACGAATTCCCGCATAAGAGGCTGGCGAGTTAAGCGAATAATAAACTTGTTCCAAATGTTTTTCTAGAGTTTTTCCCATATTTTTGGTACAAATTTCTTGTTTTGAGAATTTATACTTACCAACACACGTTTCCTCTTTTTTCCTCTTCCAGATTGGCTACTGCTACTCTCATCGGATGTGGTTTCTTCCCCCCGTGATGCACGAATCATTTCCTTAACTAGCGGATCTTTAGCAATTCTTCCAAAAAGGAAACTGAATCCTTTAGATATAGTCGGTCTTTCACCAGTAATATATTCAATTACATGACTAAAGTTACTTTCCTTAATACTTCTACCGCGAACATTTGTGTCAAAAGTCCCATCATCGTGAATTAAAAATTTTTCTCTGTTTTGGCCTATGTATTCCTCCAGATCGTCAGCGAACCTTTTTGAAATAATTCCTTTGAAAGGTGATACTCTTCTTGAATATGTTCTTTTATTCACAGGCGTATTTAATTCTTCCTTCTTAAAATCATCGAATGGTCTTTTTGGTTTACTACTCTCAAGGTATGGAACTATATCAGGTACAGTATTATCTTGAATTATTACTTTGTGAGGACGATTTTCTATTTTTTGTTTTAATTGTCGTCTTTGATTATACAACAAATTATATTTTTTAGCACGCGTTTCTTCATTTATTTTTGGATCTTCAAGAGTATCCTTTATCATAGCGTCAGTTTGTGCCTTCTCGGTGTGCATAAAATCAGATTTACCTTTTATCATCTTAAGTAGTGTAAGATATTCAATCTCAGGTATCATTATCATTTTCTTTGTGTGCTTCATTCCGTGATTTTATGGATGATATGTTCTGCTAGGGCACCTAGTATAGGTACGAGTATTGCTGCGAGTGCTGGGCTGCCTCCCTCTTGTAAACGTTTGCGAGCACTTTTTTCGGTTCTTGTTCTAGCTATTTTGCGATAAAAATCTGCAAACTTAGCTAGCTTCTGCCTTTGCCTCCTATTTAGTATAAAATTATGTTTTAGTACGTTGGCACAAATTTCAACGATGGCTAAAATTTGATCAGCACTAGCTTTTAGGATTATCGAATTTTTCTTTTTATCCGAACTAGTCTTAGCTAATTGTTGAAGAAATTGATAATTTTCGCGAATATATGGGCTATAATTGAGCGTCATTGTTATTATAATATATTATAAGGGTAAATATATACACTGTTTTTCACCTGGGAATATATTCGTAGAAAGCCGGAGGTGCTCTTCAGCATTTGGATGCATATTTATCAAAAGGTACGAGAATCTTTCCGAAGTTGCATCACGATAAGCCTCTAGGAAATAATCTAACTTTTTTGGAAATAGTTGCGACCCCATTGTCCTTACTTGCAACAATCCCTGTGGATTTTTTGTCAAGAGTATATAATGCGCATTGGCTCTTGCAGTCTTAATATTACGGCCATAGAGAGACTGGGTAACAAAGATAATACTCACATTCCAATTATGAGAGCCCTTTGTAAAAAGGAGATCAAGAAAATCATTTCCAATATTTAACATAAGGTCGTCGAGTACAAGAAGTTGATGTTTTTTAATTAGTTCAGGGTCTGGCACTCCATTATAAGTTGTAATTCCCATTTGCTTAAGTTTAAAGATGGTCTCATTAATTTCTCCAAAGCAGTATAATATTTGTTTTGGTGGAGGATCAACAAGCACTTGGCAGTTTTTAAGAAATTTAAGAAGCCATTGAGTTTTCCCACTACCCGTAGCTCCTGAAATAATCATTGTAAAAGGCGATTGAAACATTGTTATATACTTTTAATATTTTTGTAAAGTCTATTTATATTAATACAACAGTTCTTGATGTATGGTTAAGTGGTATTATGCTATGTTCTCTAATGCTAATCTCGTTACCTCCAAAACTAAAATACATGTAATGGTAGCTAGTTATGGATGTGACGGAATTAGCTTTGGAAAATATAGGATAATACCATTTAGTCATATATTAAGAACTTTTTATGTCTTTAAAACGTGGTTTAGTGGGTTCTGCTTAGACTGTACTACTAAGACACTTATTAAGGACTTTTTGCTATGGATAAACCACAAATTCAGAACGTAGTTTCAACAGTTACGCTACTAAAAGAGATTCTAGATCTTGAAGTTATTTCTAAAAACATTAAAAACTCCAATTACAACCCAAAGAAGTTTTCAGCTCTCATTATTAAAAATTTTGAGCCTATTCGTGCTACAGCTTTATTATTTTCAAATGGAAGACTTGTTTGCGTCGGAACGAAATCCTCTTCCCTGGCTAAAGAGGCTACAATAATATTTGTTCAACAAATAGCTAGTGCGCTAAATGAGACAACAATCGCAATGGATAAATTTAAAATCCAAAACGTTGTTGCTTCATTTAAGTTTCCAAAAACACTGAACCTCCCAGGTAATACTTAAAATTTTTCAATTAAAACTATCTTAAGCACTCTATGACACTATGAGGATTGTGCCTTCTGACTTGTTTGAAAAACACATTTCATTTAATCAAGAAATATTTCCTGGAATGTGCCTAAGGATAAGAGATTCTAGAATTGTTGTTTTGCTCTTCAATTCGGGAAAATGTATAATAACAGGAGCAAGAAACGAAGAATGTATTTTAAAAGTTTATCCGAAAATTAGCAATACAATTTCAATTTTTATGAAAAATTAAAATATACATTCGTTTATTTCTTTTCGAAGTTCCATCAACAAATCTCCTAATTTGTTTTCGCCATCCCATGAACTTGGATCACTTAAGCGATGAAGATCCGAAGACCAAATACCACATGTCCAATATTTATTAACTTCAGTCGCTTCAGCTATTAAGGCATTGCCAGTTTCACGAAGTTGCTTAAAGAGTTGCACATTTTGAGTGAATTTTGCCCAAAGACCCATGTACATGATCTAGGAATTCTATTATTTTGGCATTTTTATTCAAAATACCTTATCCCGCACTTTATTCCATTCATCACTTTTAAATCCTCTAATACGATGACCAATGCGGGTTATTTGATCAGGATTTTGTAGTTGAAGAATATGTTCCGCAATTTCAAAATCTGCGAAATAACGAGCTTTTTGCCATGTGAAGTATTTCTCCATTGTTGTAAAATTTATTCCAAGCACCGAGAATCGTGATGGGAATCTGTTACTGAAGCCACATGTACGGGACGACTGAAAAATAAATATTTTTTGTCCTTCTTTTCCAATTATCTCTGTTGGAGGATGTGAATTATAACACAGTGGTTCTTGATTTACATTCAATTTTGTAAACTGTCCAGAAAGATTTACTAAAATTGAAAATTAAGCTAAATAGAAAAAATAAGTATACCCATATCCGGATCACTGATCATTGCTTTAAGTTCTAAAATTTGTTAAAAATATTAATAGAGCGTAAAAATATAGACGATATCAAACGTTAAATTAATAAAAATTAAAAATTAAAAATTTATTCAATAGGATTAGAAATGGGTGTTCCTCTATATCCATAAGGGTAACAATCAAGCTTATCATCAATAATTCCTTTGTCGTAAATAGGTGCGTAGCGACTAAATATATATTTATTTCAGAGCAGAAATTTTAATTATACCGTTTCTGCGAGCGTGTTGAGACTTCCCCTTTGCGCCAGTTGGGACGGAAATGTGTTCTTTCAAGTACAATTGGATCCTGATCCTTCCCATAGGCGTTGACCATTTTCTTGAAAAAATATTTGTTAGTGTCATATTTATATTTTACCTTTAATTGATCATAGTCAAGAGGAGAATCCGCGCTATCCCAACATCCGCGACATTTAACAACATATTTTATCTCCCCGCTCTTTGTGCGCATCTTCATCGCGTACTATAATAAAAATATTAAGGCATTAAAAATTAACACTGACCTGTTTACATCCTCCAATGTAAATTGATACAATGTGATTATCCTCATACTCTCGACTCATCATTCCAAGCATGTCACCTACTTGGAACGGAGGAGACTTTCCCTTTGGATGAACAATGTAGCAGCTGTCCGTATCAGTATAAAGTAGTTTACAGTCTGGGTCGTTGAATATTTGGTCCATATAGTCGTATAGGAAAACTCGAGCTGTTGCTGTCGTTATAAGAGCAATCACAATGTTATACTTGTCGTGCGGCCGAACAAATTCCCTTTTTGATTGATAAGGGACGGAGAATAGATCGGTAGCAAGCATCTCCACAGCCCCGACTTCTAGCTTAGGATCATTAAGTACTTCATGTAATTCGACGGGTGAACGAGTGATGAGATCCTTTAAATTACTTTATAAATTATTTTTTTAATTTTTCTACCTTCGATAGATTGCATCTGAGAGCCCATCTTCCCCACCTAAAATTTTTGTTATTTATGAATTGAGTAAAAACAAACAAGGAATTGTTGCAGCTTTTAGCCATGTAACGCATTCCTTCATTTCGGGCAATTTTCTCTTTGTCCAATTTTATCCCATATTTTTGCTGATTTCTCATTAAGAATTCCTGTTTAAGCTTTTCCTCGTTGCTAATATTTGTCGGGTCAAGAACGGCGCTTGGCCAGCCGCTTGCTTCAATCTTCAGTTTCATCATATCTTGAACATAAGGACGCAGAAGTTTGTCTGTCCACTGTTCCCAATGCTATACACTGTAGATCCATGTTGCTCGATATCCCTTCTTCAGTGCAAGTTCTAATTCTACAGTACAGACTGTTGCAACATAACCTCTCTTCTTTTCATCGTGTGTACAAAGATTGCGTCCCAATTTTTGCGTATATTCATACTTCATTCTCCAAGAAAAACCAGTTGGAGCTTCAATGGCACATTGATGGCATAGATGGAAAACCTAATTTTTATATTAAAAAAGGATTTTAAAACTAACCAATTTGCCGTTAATTCTTTCTGGAATAACTGGAAGGTAAAGATCATCAGGAGGAATAATAAATAATTTAAAAATTCTTCGATACGGAAACAATTGATCAGGACGTCTCCAGTCAACAACCTTATTGAGTTGAATCACCTCAGGGTGGCCTAATTACTTATTTTTTGTTAATAAAAATTATTTACCGATTGGATAATATCCATAAAAATTCACTGCTGGATATAGGCTAACAACATCGTAACAGGTAATTTCATATTCATTCGCTTGTCCAGATTCTTCCAGATCACATTTTAAACTCTGGGGACCCGTTCTTCCGCCCTATATAATTGAATTAATAGTCTTAAATTAATATTTACATGAAATGCGTCTCTTGGAAAAAGTGGACCAATATCAGGCAATTCATTGAAGAAAAAGGCCATATCTTCCTTTTCTTCCAGCTGTTTCCTAATAGTACATTCCCAAACCATAAGCGGGCGCATTCCTGCTTCTTGAATAAGTCTTCTTCTTTCTTTCATTTTATCACGATTATAAAGAGCCGTTTTTCCATTTAAACAAATATCATTGGGTTTATAAAGGCTTAAACTATTTTGCCAAATTTATTTAAAAGAAATACAAACCATTTATGTCCATGCCATGCACATCCTAAAAATTCTATAGCAATATCCTCGTCGTCGGGTGAGCGGCGTACATATCCATCTAACCTTAGAAGTTCCCCATTTGAAAGACGTAGCCTAAATTCTCCCATAGCACTATTTTGATGTTGTACTTGAGATCCTGTCTCATGTTCCAGCCATTGCATATACTTGAGAGCAATTGCCGATTGGTTGCTATCCCGGTGATAACCTAATTTTTCTTATATAATTATTTTTAAAGTACAAACCGTTATCTGGAATTATCCCTACTTCCAGAGGCTTCAAGTAGTTTATGCCTTAAATAAAATGTAAAATGTAATAATTTTTAGCTTACAGAAATGACGAAGACAAGCACTAGCTAAGGTGAGTGAGGATGATAAAACATCATCTCGTTTTGACGGTTCAGGGGCGATATCAAAAAATAGTCGTTGAAATTTTATAACGGCATGAGCTAGAACACGGACATCTTGCTCGCAATAAAGCCCAATTTGTTCCGCCAGGCAGAAAGGAAAATGACTATTCTCTTGATACCATACTTCAAATTTCTTCCTTCTATCTTTCATCATTGATTCAGGATAATAATATTCCTTCTCAGGAAGCCCAGGTAGTTTTATATTCATGTTTTTGTTGAAGTTCCATCCATGGGGGAAGAAAGCCTTTCCTCCCTCGTCAATCTCCAATCCAAGTGCTTTTGGCAATTGTTCCAATTTTAGAGCCATCCAGTTGAATGAGTCACGAAAAGAGATTCTCGGACAAACTGCTCTTGTTCTTTTTAAGAGAACTTCATAAAGTTTATTGCCTAGAAAATCAATTAAATTTTTATAGAACTTATAATCACCTGATCTTGTGATATTAGGCTCTATTCCTGTTATTTTCATCAATTCTCCCAATAACAAATGCATATCATAGCGCCTAAATTATCAATATATTTTAATTCAAAATAAAACATACCCTCCGTAATGTGAAATTGCATATGTCGCAATTCTTCTTTCCTTTCCAAGACCATCAATTAACCATTCAATAAACTCCTCTAATGGGTTGACGTAGTTTGCTGATGTCCATGTAATTATTCGTTTTCGCTTTATTCCACAAATACTACAATCCATTGAATATTCGTCTTTCCATTTTTTCTCTTCACTGATACAGCGCGAGCATAAAAGCATAGCCTAAAAATAATACTTAAATAATTCTTCTTCCTTACCGATACACAATTAACGTGATGCAATTGATAATTTTCGTCGTTTGAAGGTATGCCACCTTTCGCAATAACTCCAAGTCGTTGCCATTCATCTTCATTTCGAGTAGGAGAAATTAGAGAACATTCAAAGTCAAAAATAACCTTAATAAATTATTTCTTTTTCTACAATAATAAAAGTAACCAGTATATAATCCCTGTGTCTTTTGGGAACGATTGGCTGGACATAACACGGCTCCTCTGTCCGATGAATCGAATGACAATGTGAACAGAAACGAGAATAGCAAACATGTTCGTTCCCATCTGATTCATCATCTGATTCTTGCTTTTTGTTTGATCGATATATTTGGCCGCAATCCAAACACCTATAACTTTAATATATATTATTTGCTTAAATTTACCTCTTATAAAGTCTGCAAATGTTCTTCATAATATGTTCATGAAAACATTTTGGGTTTCTGAAAATGTTGCTACATTTTTGGCACTGTTTCATATATCCTTCGATTTCTTCACACGGATAATCAATACCCATACCGCAGCATCGGGGACATTTTGCTAGGCATGTTGCACGGTGGTTTTTCTTCTTGTCATAAGTAGTCTCGCAATCAAGACAGTAATAATCAGTTCCGAATAAGGTATTTAATTTTCTTATTCCACTGAAATGCTCATCTTTCAAGAAGAGGCATAGCTCGTTGTGCGCACGTTTTTTTCCTTTCCAGATTGGTTTTGCATTGCCTCTATCTCCAAAAATAGCTATTCTATATTGTCCAGGGTATAGAATATCCAAAAGTTTCTGTACAAGAGGAACATGTTCGTCGACGTTGTATATTTTCTCATTCATTGGATATGGCACTTTGTGTTGTTTCATTTGAGAGAGCATTTCTTTTATCAATGATATTCGCTTTTGTTTTGACTTTTCACCACTCCCTTGTGTCAATCGTATAAATTGAACATTGCCTGTTTTTGAGTTTGGTTTGGAAATATATAATATTGTGAGTTGAACCGCTAGAAGCAAGCAATGTCGATTAAAAGGAGGTGGTAAATCCTCATTTTTTACCTAAAATAATTTTGTTATTTTAAAATTTTTTCTTACTGGTATAAGATTGTTGATATCGATTCCATGGTCCATTTCTCTTCTTTTTCTTCCACTTCCTTCTCGGTCAATACGCGACAATTTGAGAGCCTCTTCATGCGATGGCCCCATAACAATCTTTAAGATTTGAATTTAAAAATGTTACAAAAATGTACCTCGATGTTAATCGGCTGGCTGTAAATAGAAGGTCTCCCCATACGCTGGCCGCTTTGATCAACGGTGTCGAACTGTTCCATAACTACCTGAGGTGTGTTCTGTGCAAGTCCACGATACGGAACTTGAATAGGTCTCTCCAACACAGCGCTTCGAATAATAATTGAACACTTTTGAGATCTTGCTCCTGCAGCACGATATGCACGAACGTAAAAGTGGTCAATTAATTGTTCTAGCAGCATTTCCCTCCCTTGTGGCGCGTCGTCAGCATTGATTACTGTAAAAGATGCCCTAAAAATAAATTTTTTTAATTTCTTTTTCAAAAATACCTGAATACTCCAATCTTGAAGCGATTACTTCGAATATGTTCAATTGAATCCTCTCTAAAATATTTATTGATGTTATGGGCCATCTGTATTGATTATTTCTTAAAAAATTGCTAAAAAAGATTATAAAAACTAAACACAAAATCTCAGAGATAATGACTTGAATAAAACAGAATAGTTATAGCTTAATTATTTTTTACGTTTTATCAACACAGAAATGAATCATTTCGAAAAATTGTTAAACTTCTTATTTATCATTCCATGGAAATCTCGGTTCATAACACGGCATGCAGAACAACACTAAAATTATAATTTAAATAAAAGATATATTATTTACTATGAAATTGAGTGCATACATAACACCTCTATCGAACGCAAGGCCAAGCTTTTGAAGAAACAAGTCCCGCGCTTGACTTTTCTGAAGTGATTCGCATTTATTGCACTAAAAGTATTTATTGTTAAAATCTTTTAGTAATTTTACCTGATGTATTATCCACGCATATTTGTATCGTAATAGTTTTCTGTCTCCATCGGTTTGACAGCTTTCCCCAAGTGTGTAGTACAAAACGCCTGCTACTAAAGAACTCTTTTTAGTAATCATTTTTAATTACCTTTTTCAAAAGAATTTTTTGTTTGCGAGTCGCCTTCCAAGTATTCTTCTGTTTTTTCGATCGCCCTCTCTCCTTAAATTGAAATAATAAAGTTTATTTTCTTTGCTTACCCCAGTTTTGCCCATAGAAGTCCGCAAGAGCTATATTTTTGTCCAAATCATCACCGCACATCTCAATTGTTAGTACAAATATTCCACTTGCTCCTCCTTTGAAAAGATATTCTTCTCTACGCATCTGTTGTTCTTTACAATTATTACATTGGTGGACGAAAATCCCTTTTCTGGGATTTCTAAGCATATCCGATTGAACTAACAACTGCTGCGGCAAAGTTTTGTAAAAGCCTGGAACATTCAATTAATTCGAGTTTAAAATCTTACGTTTTTTATCTTCTTGCTCATGTCGAAGTAGTTTATACTCTTCCTCATCCTTTCCTAGTTCAATTATTTCGTCTTTATCGGGTTCATCTGATTTTTCTTCTTCATCATTGTATATGGGATTTGTCCATTTTTCACCAACCTGCTAATGCAAATCTTTAATAAACTTTTTTTATAATCTTACCTTTTTAGTAGGTGCTTTTGTTTTCTTTGGGACAGGCGGATGACACACTCCTGATTTCCCAGAGCTTGACGTCGTAGTTAACGAACGTTTGCGGCGTGCTTCTACAGCGTTCTTCTTCCTTTTTTGCTCTCGTATGAAGCCACGGATTTCTTCAAGCTCAATTGCACTAAGTTCTTCAATTTCATCACCTTAAGTAAAGATCAATTTCTGGCTTGTTTTTCTTCAAATAATTGAGCCTTTACTTACCTTTGTCACAGCAGTTTCCGCTGTAGAGACGGGTTTCCTCGTGTTCATCACCACCTTCAGAAAATAAATGCATTTATGAGTTATTATCATAAAATGTTTTATTCCCTGCCTTGCATTTTGGCTGTCATTTTTTCTGCCATTTTCATCCACTTCTTTTGCAGTAAAGAAATAGAAAAATAGATTTAAAACGAATAAAATTATTTAAATTTAAAATTATTTATATTTCTTTTGAAATAAATAAATGGAAAAAATAGATTTAAAACGCTTAAAATTATTTAAATTATTATAAAATTTATTTAGATTTAAAATGTTTATTGGTATTTAATATAAATATTTATTAAGGACAAAATATTTAGGAAGTTTGGAGATTTGGTCCGAAGAGACGATGTTTTAAAACTGATGCTGACTACTGAAAACTGATCGGTTTTTATACTGGAGAACTCAATGTACTTTGATCGCCCATTAACCCTCCCTCCCTTCCATTAACTTTAAGCCAAACCACTTAATTGATTTTAAAATCCATTAGTCACATTCTTTCGATCCACTTAAGGCTTTTAATTAATTTTTCTCCATTAAATCATGCGCATACATCCATTAGTGCCCCCCCCCCCCATTTTTATCCTTAATAGCTGGTTTTTCGAATGCCCTGGGGGTATTTAAGCAGATATTTTTCTGTTCTTTTTTTCATTTATTTTTTTCGAACTTATTTTACTATAATTTATTTTATTTATTTATATATTTTTTAATTTTACATTTTTTAAATATTATTTTTTATTAAATACAAATTTTTTGTTTTAATAAATTTTTATATTTTATTTTTTATTTTATTTTTATTTTTTTATTTTTATTTAATAAATTATTTTTTAATATTTTTTAAACTTTTTATATTATTTTTTATTCAATTTATTTTTATTAATAAATTAATATTACATTTATATTTTTATAAATTCTTACTATTTTTTAATAAATTTTTTCATTACTAAATTAATAATATTATTATTCAATTAATATTAAATTAATATTTTTTATGAAATTTTAATATTTTTTATAAATTATTTTAATTAATAAATTAATAATTTTTTTATAAAAATTATTTTTTTAATACATACTCTAAAATCCCCCATGCGCATGCATTCCATTAATGGGAACTCCCCAGTCTTTAATCGAATGTTTTGATTACGTGGTTTTTAAGTGGTTGTTTTTTATAGAATTTTTTAAAAATTTTTAAAAAATTTTTAAGTGGTTATTTAAGTGGTTTTTAAGTGGTTTTTTAAGTGGGAGTGGTTTTTAAGTGGTTTTTTTAAGTAAAATTTTTAAAATTTTTTTAATTATAAAATTTTTTAAAATTTTTAAGTGGTTTATACGTGGGTTTTTAATTGTTTTTTAAGTGGGGTATTTAAGTAAAATTTTAAAATTTTTTTAATTATAAAATTTTTTAAAATTTTTAAGTGTATTGTGTGTTAATTGAGTAACAACTGATTACAATAGTACTAATCCCTTACCAATTGATTAAAGGTGGTAACTACACAAAAGATATCATTTTCTTTTTTTGTAGTAAAACCGGATTTTAAAACGTTATTTTTGTAGTAAAACCCGGTAAGATACTACTTAGATCCAATTGTTACGTCGACAGCTGCTCTTCTCAACTTGGCCTTTGCACTCCAGACTTCACAACAATAATGGCACAACCGAAGCTGACCTTGGCGGAGGTGGATGGTCTCATCGAGCGCATTTTGCTAACGAACTCGCAGCGCTTCACGCAACTGGTCGGTTTTATTATTCTTTTAAACTTTTGCGGGCGATAAAGCATTTCCAATTTTTAAGGTCACCGCAAATGACATCAAAGCTCTGTGCAACAGCGCCATTGAAGTTCTTCGTGTTCAGCCGTCTCTTGTGGAGATCGATCCGCCAGTGGTCGTATGCGGTGACATCCACGGACAGTTTTCTGACTTGATGCGCATCTTCTCTCGAGTTGGCTTTCCACCGCTGAAGAACTTCCTCTTTCTCGGAGGTAAAGGACCAACCGCGTTTTTATTAAACTTTCTAACAAATTTTCACAGATTACGTCGACCGCGGCCGTCAAAGCATCGAGACAGCTGTCCTGCTTCTGGCCTACAAGACAAGATACCCGGCAAATTTCTTCCTGTTGCGCGGCAACCATGAATGTAGCAACATCAACCGTGTCTATGGGTTCCTCGAGGAGATCCGCCGACGATTCCCACACGACACTCAATCGCTCTGGATAGCATTCAACAAGGCGTTCGCTTGGCTGCCGTTCACTGCTTTGGTTGGCGGGAGGGTCCTATGTAAGTAAATATATAATTGGGAAAAGGCATTCCCTAAATTTTTTCTTTAGGTATGCACGGCGGAATCTCGGATCGTCTGCGAAGTTTGGACCAGTTGCGCTCTCTCCGTCGCCCGGTGCCTGACTTCGACGCGGCAAACCCAACAATTGAGCTCGACTTGCTCTGGGCCGATCCGGAAAATGGTGTTCAAGGCTGTGTGAGAAGTCCGCGGGGTGCAAGTGTCATGTTTGGCGAAGACGTTGTCGCTCGTATTTGCCGACAATTGGACATTGACTTGGTTGTGCGTGCTCATCAGGTACTACCATAATTAACATTCGACAATTATCGCAGTAAATACATTTAATTCTTTTTCAGGTTGTGCAAGACGGTGCAGAGTTCTTCGCAAACAGGAAGCTCATCACGCTCTTCAGTGCGCCACACTACGCCGCCCAGTATAACAACGCCGGCGCAACTATGTTCATCGACGAGAACTTGCGCTGCTCGTTCCAAGTGTTCCAGCCGGCGGGTTAGTTGATGCTGTAAGATATAGTGATGTAGTGATAGTTATCTCCATTGTCGTCCCGATAATAAAAGTGATTGTGCTCCTTCCTATTCAGTTGTAATGTATTTTCTAATTTCCCAACATATGTATACATATATTGTCACAAATTTGCTGTTTGTATATTTTTCGTTTTTCATATAAATAAATGATTGTTTTGAGTATTTTTTTTGTTCATCCAATATATGCAAAGCTTAAATGCCTCGGGCATACACATACAGTAGCTCTACCACTGAGCTTTGCCCTTTTTAGATCGTTTAACCCCTGCTTACGCGTTTTAAATGCATCCTTAAAATAGTAGTCGTAAGTTCCGGAAGGTATGCGTGCTATTTTAAATTAAGGAAAAAAGTGAATTTCCCATTGAGTTAATACTAAAAAGTAGGGTTGCAAAATGCTCAACTCGATTTGAAGAGCATAAAAAAAAAGACTCGCACTTGTAGAAACTTTCTAATTTTTTTCCGTAACACTCAATAAAATGTTTATGTATTTAATACCTCCAATATAGTCGCTAACCATTCATATTCTTTTTGTGCTAATTGCCGACTAAGTCGAAGATTTTCTTTAAAAATACTTTGCTATATTTTTAAGAATAAACCAAACCATTAAAAAGACCAACAGCTTGCCTAACTTCCATTTGAGCTGCTGCCGAACGGTTTGGTACTATTGGAGTGACTAACTCACTTCCCTTAAATTTTTTGATATTTTTTAAAATTTTTCTTAAATTACTTGACTATCAATTTCATCGTTTTGGTCAATCAAAGAAAGGCTAAAAGGTGCTAATGGTGGGGGATGTTGCCCTTTCCTTAATTGTTTTGATGAATGTCTTGAAATTGTTTGACTTCCTTCATCTACTGTGTTTCGTCTTATTCTTTGATGTTGATTTACTTTAAAAATTATTGATAATTTAATAAATTTATAGAGTTTAATGATAATTGATGAAAGTTTTAAAAATATAAGAAGTAAGAGGTTAGAAAACTTGCTTCAAACGAGGGCTGTCCACAATTGAAAAAAATTTCCCGCAGCCGCAAAACGCAATTGCGGACAGCCCTGTTTCGAACATAGATGGGCTGAGAAGAAGAAGATAAATTTTTAAAAATAAAAAAGGGAAAGAAAGAATGTTGATTATTAAATAAAAAATAATTGAAATAACTAAGGGGTAGGAATGGTCACAGTAAATCAAAAAATTTTGATTTAATATTTGATTTTCGTATATCAAATATTTGTTTGGCCCGTTATCTACTTTTAAATGAATTAATTATTAAAGACCGTCTCTTTTGACTTTTAACAAAAAAATCCTTCAATTAATTTCCAAATAAATTTACAATTTTTTAAATAAATATATTTTACCAATTTCTGCTGCCACTAAAGGTTCAGTAGATTTATCTGTAGGTATTTTATTATTGTTATTTAATTCTTCTCCTTCTCCCAAAATTCCTCCATTACTTTTAATTCCTTTTTTATTATTAAAAATTTGTTGAAAAACTGAACGTTTTTTATTTTCTTCTTTTTTAAATGGATGTTGAAATAATGTTGGATTAAAAGAAGAAGAGTCTACATCTGTTCGGCCAGCCAAATTTCTAACTAATTTGACAGATTTTCTGTAGGCATCTGATGGTGGGGGAGCATTGGCATATTCTTGCGTGCCTTTCCGTAAATGTAAAGGAACTGGAAAAATAAATTTTAAAGAAATGAAGAATTTTTTTGTTTCTTTTTTGGAGGATTTGTAAAATTTAAATGACGAAAAGTTTAAAAGAAGATTCTTTTTAATTCGAAAGATATAAATGCTTGTTAGAAAGATTTTAGCATCAAAAATAAATATTCCAAAGAGGGGGTGGATGCAACCGAGGGGTTTTCAACTCAATGATTCGCTATTTAAAAATCGACAATTTCGTTCATCCCTGATCCCAAACTTACTAAAAAACTAATTAAATTTATTATAATTTATTTAAAGTCTAAACAAAGTTAAAGAAATAACCTTCAGTAAAAGAAATAATTCCAAATATTTTAGCTATTTTAACAGATCTACGTGTTAATCTTTCACCAAGTCTTCCTCTAAAAAAGATAAATTTAAATGAGAAAATAGATATGGGTAATTTTTTTTATTTTTATGCAGAATTTCTCCCCTATCAGATTTTAAATAGTTAATCTTAAAAGGAGAAAAGAAAGTTTATTTAATTAAAATTACCTTTTTTGAACCCCAATAACAAAAGAAGAGGCAAGTGTCCCCATACTTATAACACCTTTAAATTGTTTCTTAAATTAAAAATAAATTAATTTTCTAACCAATCATTCCAAGAATAAACCTTTAAAAATTAAAAATTAATTAAAAATTAAATATAATTAATTACCAGCCAATTAAAGGAATAAATGTGGAAGTTGTTGGCATTTGATCGCTAACCTTTAAAGGAGGATTTTTTTAATTTATATTTAATTTATACCAACCATTAACATTAGAATAGACATTGAAAGAAGTGTTGTAATTCCTAATGATACCTAAAAAATTATTGAGGATAGGAATTCCAGAACTAAATGAAAAACAACCCCCAACAAATTATTTACTACCTTTTCTTCACGCATTCCACTAGCAGATGATGTACTGTAAAATTTAAATTAACTTTAAAATTTACCAAAAATAAAAATAAATATTTAATTAATGATTAAAAAATTTACGTAAAGAATCCAACAATAGCAATTAAAGTAATAATTGCTGTAGGTATAATTAAGTTGATTAAATAAAAGAGAGGTTTACGTCTCAGATATCTTTAAAAATAGAAATAAATTTAAAAATATGTAATTTAAGTTTATTTTTATTTTTTTATTTTTTGAAATTTATTTTAGAACAACTGCTTAAAAACAAATATTTAAATCAGGAAATAAAGAGTAAAAAGTACAAATTTTTAAAATTAATATGTCAATCACTCAAAAATCACTTGTACATAATTTTTACTTGTAAAATTAAATTTTAAACTTACAATTTTAATTTTAGGAGTGTATAATCTGAAAATTAAAAAAATAATTATTATTTAAATATTCAAAATAAAATAATTATTAAAAGTTTACTCAAAAATTAATAATTTTTTAAAAACTTAACTATTTGGGCAACAACTATATTTAACTTCCTTTCTTTGTATTGTTGTTTTTAATAAATACCATCCTTCATTTTCCAAATAATTAGAAGTTCCAATATTGTCAGAATAAGGTAAATAATCAATTCCTTTTTTTAAATTTAAATTTTAATTAATTTTTAATTCAAAAATTACCTTTACTGTCATATGTCCAGGAACTAAAAGTCATTGTACATTCTTGTAAATCGTAAGGAAAATAACGCAAATTGAGCAAACAAGAAAATTTATAAATTGTTGGATATAATAATTCTACTAAAACTGCCTTAAAATTAATTTATAAGAAATTAAAATAAAAAACAGAGGTAAGGATTAAGTGATATAGGAAATATGGCAAAATTAACGAAAATTAACGGGAACAAAAATTAAAAGAAATTAACAAAAACAGTCCCGGAAACTCTCTAAATTGTCTGATACTACGTAAGTATTTTTCAATAAAAATTTATAAAACATAAAAACCCCTTTAACCCTCCATAAATTTTAATTATTCTTTTAAGTATAAAGTAAAAAAAAGAAAAATTAATTTTGGAATAATTAAAAAAGACATAAATTTGTTAGAGAAATAATAAATTTTAAAGATTAAGAGAAAAATATTTAAAAATTTAGCTTGTCGTATCTTAATTACATTTAAATTATTTATCAATTTATCAATTATTTATCAATTCAAAATATCCCTTACTTTTCTAGTTATATTAGTTGTTAATTTAGCATTTAATAATCTGCGAGAATCATCATCCTTTAATTTAATTTAAAATTTAAATTACTTGAAAAATAATTATTACTTTCATCACAAGTGAATTATAAAGTGTTGTATCTGGTAACCAAATACTTTAATTTAATTAAATAAATATATTTTAAAAATATATTAATTACCAATCATAAGGCAGTCTTAATTCTGTAATATTTCCATATTCCTCTGGATGCCAAAAAAGAAATTCGTCATGCCATCTTTCAATAATCCTTTAAAGAAATTTTATTTTTTTAAAAATCCTGAAAAAATACCAAGAATTCAACAACAAAAATTGTTGAGGTTCATTCTTAAAAAAGAGTTTTTTAATTAAAAAAAAGATGTTTTTATTTTAAATTTTTCTTATAAAATAATTTGCGTGCTTATGTAAAGCAATAAATATTTTTATTTTTTTATTTTAATTTCCTTTCGTGACTTTTTTTTGCCTAAAATTTGTTTCAAAAACAATCTTTTAATCTTTTCAACTTTTCTTGTCCTCGGAGCTTTCTATACTTTCAAAGTTAATTTATCAAAATTTAATTTAAAATCAAAATTTTAAAAATAGAAAGTAACTAACCAATTCCAAAATTTGATAAAGATCCATTGAAAAAGTGACGTTAATTGCCTTAAAAATAATTTCTAATTTAAATTATTTATATATTCAATTGATCTAAATTTCTAAATTTTCACCAAATTTCCTTTTTAAAAATTTAAATTAAAAACCAAGTAAAGTTAATTTATTTGAAATTAAATTTTAAAAAATTTTCAAAAGAATTTTCTGACAAGTCAATCTTTCAAGGTTTATTGCTAAAAAAAGAATCAAAGCCTGTCCTCTGACTTGGATTTTGAAAAATCCGAGTTTTAGCCTCTAAACCCGGTCTTGTTCTATTTAAAAATAAAACCCTAAAACTGAAAATTTGAAAGTTTTAACTTAAAATTAATTTTTTTATTAATAAATATTTACTTTATTATTATCCCAAGTAGGCTTAGTTTTTCTATCATAAGATTCTAATATATCTTGAATTAATTTCATTTGATTACTTGCTTCAATACCTAACCCGCAACCAATACCTAATAAAACTGAAAAGAAAATTTAAATTAAATTTTTCAGACAAAAAAACAAACGGAATGTAAAAATCATTTTTTGTTGTTTAAATATTTTTAAATTATTAAAAGAATATTTTAAATAATTAATTAATTTTTTATTTTTATTTTTATTTCCTCTATATCTTCTCCATTCTTTTAATTTTATTTCTGTTTTTTTCTTTCATTTTAAGGAAGTAAATATATTTTAAGAAAAATTATGTAGAATTTCTTTGGGGAATTAATTATTGGAATAGTATTTTTTAATAAAAAAATAAAAGAACATTTTTATATAAAAAAGGCATTAAACATCTTTAAAGATTAAAAATTAAATAAAAAGTTTATTTTTGTTTTTGATAAAAGTAGGGAGGATAAGATTAGGGTTGGGTTTTTGAGTTGGGCCGACGGTCGAGCAATTTTTTGGGCTTCATTTTAAACACGGGCCAGCCTGGCCGAGTCTTTTTCGGGCCAAAATTCGATGCCCGATTCGATCTTTCGGACCGGACCCCCAACCCTAGATAAGATAAAGAATACTTAATTAGTTTTACATGATTTTACCTATCTGGAAATGGTTAGAATTTTGTTATTCGAAGTTGTAAATGATTAGAAATTAAATGTTTGGGAATATTAAATTTCCTACCCTGGAGGAAAAAAGATTGAGATTTTTAAAAAATGTAAAAAGTTAAGTAAATTTATGTTTAAATGAGGAATCTATTTTTCTCTAATTTAAATGCTCAATTTAAAAAATAAAAAACTAAATGGCAAATAATTAAAAATATATATTTTGGGTGACAATAATAATTCAAAGTGTGGCAGAAAATATTTTCTTTAATTACATCATAAACAAAAATATAAATAAAAAAAAAGAAAAGGAGCTACTAGTATAGAAGAATTAAAGAGTTAAAAATAATGGAACAAAAAAAGTCAAAAAATAAAAGGATTAAAAATAAATAATTTCTTTATTATTTATTTACCCATTTTCATTCATTCGACCTTTTTTCTTTTTTTTAACTTTTTTTAAAGGTGGGTGGTATTAATATATATGCCACAAAAAGATGAATTCATTCCCCCCTTCAATCTGCCAACTGTCAGCCCCCCTTTAAAGCTTTCACGCGTTCTTTCTCTCTCTTTCCTTTTTTTCTTGTTTCATGCACAACTGCTACAAAGAAAGTAGTAATGTTTTTATATAATAGCTTCAAATAAAAGAGAGGACAATTTCCATTCTCGGGTTTTTCCAGAAATTAAAAAGAAGAAACTAATGAAAATAAAGAAAAAATGAAAACAATGCAATTTATTTGAGAAAAAGGGTTGGGGATGACAATTACCCGAAAATATGTAGTTGTAAATAGTTACTTTTTAATTATCATAGAAATTTAATAAAGACAAAAACACGAGTAGAGCAGTTGGGCTACAGCTACATTTTCTCTCCTTCAGCTAGTGCAAAAGGTTATTCGGCGGCTGGGAGCGAACCAGCATCTTCAGTAGACCGGACTGATGTGTTATCCATTACACCACGCCGCCTACTGCACATATTTAGGAAATAAATAAATAGCTAAGTATATGCTTTACATTAGTAATAAAAATAACACTTGATAAGACAACTTTTTTAGTCCACTCGGATTCTTATATGTATTTTCAACTAAATTTTCATTTTTTGTTAAACACAAAAATCAATTATTGTACTATTCATGAAGCATTAAAAGTTTATTTTTTCATCAAAAGAATAAAATTAAAAAAAGTAAAAATAAATATATTAATCGAAAGTCAACTTCCTTAAATTGTGGGGTGTTTTGCTGCTTCAATGAGGGTGGCACTTTTAATTTTTATTTTTCTTTGAAAAGAATTAAAGGAAGAAAAAGTGGATTGAGTCAACAAACAAAAATAATTATTAAGGCACCCCACTGGTACGTTTTGGGGACTTTTATTTGGACTTTGAAGTTTTTATAATGAAAATAGAGAGAGGGAAATATTAGAATTGTGCAATTGCAAAATTTAAAATTAGAAAAAAATTTTGTTGAAAATTCTAAATTCTGTAACAAGCGGCTTTATTTTCTAAATAAAATTTGACTTAAATGAAGAAAAGGAAGGATTTTAAAGGAAATTTATAGGGTAGATTCTCCTTTCTAATTAAAATAATTTTCTCCGAATCCAAAAAAACTTTTTATTAAAAAGGGTGTCATGGAAGTCATGGAAGTGTATTAGTCCTTATTTCTAATCTTATATTTATTTTATAACCCCTTAATTTCCATAAATTTACTCCCTCAGGATCATATAAAATAAAAACCAAAATTTAATCAAAAAACGATTTTAAAAATATTAAAAAAATCTTTTCAAAAAATAAATACCCAAATATTTTTATTCCTAAATTGAAAAACAAATATTTAGTAGGAGGTTACATATTTTTAATGGTCTATTTGTTTTGTATGGATAAATAGAAAAATTTGTGGGGGGAAGGACAACAACATTAGGTTATAAAGGCACTTTGGAAATTAAATTCTTTAAATAAAAAAAATTGGCATTTGACTTTAAATTAAAAATTTATTTATTTAATTTGTATTTTTTTTGTTTTTAAAGAAATAAAAAAAATACAAAAAAGTTTTATTACTTTTTACTTTTATTTGGAGAAATTTTTATTTAAAAAGCAATGAAAAAGGGACACGAAAAAAAAATAAAAATTGGAATAAATATTTAAATATTTTTTAGTAAAAAATTGAGGGAAAAGTGTGCAGGCAATGCTTTTTTGAGATTTTTTTAATAAAAAAAAGTAAAGCAATATATCTAGGTAGGTTTTGACAATAATAGATTATTACTCAAAAAATGAAAAAAAATGTTTTTGGAAGTATAGGTAGGTTAGGTAGACATTTTAAAAGTGTAGAAGGGGAATAGGAGGGGAGGGGAGGGGAGGGGGGCATTTATAATGCATAAAATAATATTTTTTAGTTGAAAATTAACAAAATTGGAAACTTAAAAGTGCGAACGTTTTTAACACTTTTTGTTAATATTTAAATTAAATTTTTGACATTTGTTGCACTTTAAATTTGTTTTTTTGAAAATAAATTGTTTATTAAAATTGTTAAAAAATAATTTTGTATGTATTTTATTTCCTTAAAAGAATAAATCTTGATTTAATACAGTATTAAACCGATTTAAAAGTTGAAAACATAGTTAACTATTTGCTCCGCTATGGTCTTAATTATCATTTCTAATCCTACAAACCTTTAGAATTTTTTTTTATTTTTGTTCTCTCCCTACAGTAGTGTTGCGTCGTAACTGTAAATTTGGCCGGAACTGAAACTGAGATTTTGACCGGAACCGGATCTAATTTTTGGTGAAAATTTTGAGAATTTTGAGGGCTAATATCCGAATTTCTTCCTTTTTCAGCGCCGCCTTCAAGGTTAACCCTTAGTCTAAAAATATTTTTGTAATACATATTCACTTAACTATCAACCAGATAATCTCTCCTTTTATGTACATATTTTTCCTCATTTTAATAATGAAACTTGTATTTTGTCAACAATATAATTGAATTATAAATGACCTAATATTTTGTCTAGTCTATTTTTGTTTGATCTGTTTTTGGTCAACTTTTAAGCTCAGGCCGCTATTAATTTTATTATAAAAACGCGAGCAAAATAAAATAAAAATAAAAAATGATTTTTAATAAAAAGTTTTTAATTATTATATTTAATTTAATAATTATAAAATATATTTTAAATATTTATGGACAAGAAATAGCCCTATTTGCGAGTAATGGGTGTTATTCACATGATATTATGGTAAAATCTTTAAGAAAAACTATTCTTAAAATTTTGAAATAAAACCGGACCTCTTTATAATTACCCCTTTGCAGTAATTTTTCGTCTTATGATGAGGTGTAAGTAGATAGAGTTAGATTAATTAAAATATAATTAGTCAGTACTAAACCCAATAACCAACCATAATGTAAAGGATCTTATATGAGATACCCCCAATATACACATTAAGGTTTTTAATTACAGAGATGCCTAATCTATACTCTTTATTTAAAATACACCCCAGTGTAGGATACATCTCACTATATGATAAAAATAATGCTAGGAGAAGGAAGATAAGTATAACCATTATGATTCATTTGTGGAGGGATGGGAAATAAAAAAATCTTTGCTTTTATCCTTATCATAACTTGGGAGTGTGTCTAGCATCTGGAGTATCTAATAATGGGTGTATCCTATAATGAGGTGTATGTTAAATTAAGGGTAAGTTCATACATTATTTCCCTATCCAATTGTGCGTCCAACATTTTAGAAGAACTTATCTTAAATACGGGGAGTATCTAGTATTGAGAGTATCTTATATTAGGATTGGCTGTTCAAATCTTAACAAAAATAACAATAAAAATTTAATAGATGCGCGAAGTCGGACTCGCATTTGAAAATATGAATTTGCCTGAAAGACCGTCAAAAATTCTCCCAAATAAATTTTCAAAAAATTCTTCAAAAATAAAAATTAACTGGCTACAAATTTTTATTTATGATTTTGGATTTGGAAAAGTTGCAAAACCTAAAGACTTTAAAAATTTTTACCTGGTCGCTAAAAGGGCAAATTTTTATACTTAGGTGATAAAATCAAAAAATTTTAGTTACAAATCATTTGGGTACTCTAATAGTTTAATATGTGCTGCATTCGCATAAGCAAATAAATAAATTAAAATATAATCTCCTCCGTTTACTTTAATAAGCATGACGTGGACGTCATCTTAATTAAGTGAACTAGGTTCAGTTCACTATCAATCGGTTCAGCCTTGGAAATAACTATAGTTCAGTTCAGAAAACAAATATTTATTCAGAGCGTTAAAAGTTTATAATTATTTTATATTGAATTCAAAATAAGTTAAAGAGTTAAATTGCGGGGGAGTATTTATAGGGATTCTTACACAAACATAAATTGTTATTGAGAATAGCTAGGTCAAAAATTAATTATATAAAAGTGAATAACAAAATATATGATAAGGGGTTTTGGGTAAATATTTAGTCGGGAAAACTCAGTAAACCTTTTATAAAATTGGAAGGTCAAGAGTTTATCATTTATTTATTTATTTTTATATTTTGGGAAAAAGATATTTTTTTTTAATTTATTTATTTGCTTATGCGAATGCAGCAATATGTTTAAGCTGAATTATGAGGAATATCGGGGAATTTAGGCGTTGTATCATTTGAGCACGAAGGGTGATTTAACTTTTACTTTACGTAGATTTTAAGCCCTAAGAATGTAAGTAAATTTGAGGTCCGACTGTAACTATCAAAAAGTTCGGAAAACCCCCGAAAAAACCTGTTCTACCTACAGTAGTTCAATAAAATATTTAAAACAGTTAAAATTACAAAATGTTGAGAGAAGATATTTGTTTTATGCTGGACGTTCGGAGTTCATTACGGAGCCTATAAAACCTATAAATAACAGAATAAAGCATTTTGGTTGCTCAAATTGTGGGTAAGACTTCTAAATCAATTTTAACATTACATATACATATGTCAAACCTCGTTTTAAATTGACCTAAGTTGATAACATTAATTAAGTTCCAATAGGCAGCTTCCTTAAATAATGGCCAACCAAATTTTGGAATTGAATTTTGAAGAGGATTAAGGAAAAATTTCAAAAGGAAGCTGCCTACTCAATAAACAAGGTTTTGACTGTTAAATCTTGTTTTTCAGAGATGTTGATGAGTACAAAAATATTTTTGAAAATTATTTTATCAAAAATAAATCAACATTTAATTGTCAATCATTTAATTCAACTACAAATTTAAATTTAAATAATTATTTAAAACAACCTGATAATTGTAAAAATAAAAAAATTAACAAAAATAACTTTACAAATATTAAATTTCAAATAAATTCAACTCAAATAGAAAAATATAAAAAGATTAAATTAGAATTTTCAAACATTGATTGGGAGCTTATCGAGAAAAGAAGTTTTGTTCTAGTCAGTTTTGGAAGTATTGCTAAGGTTTATATTTATAATTTAATTTAGATTTGTAAGTTATAGCAGGGTCTAGTCGACTCTATTCTCGAAACTTACCGAAAAGTTGCAAAATCCCAACTTTTCTCGTGCCGGTTCCCAAATCGGAATTTTTTTATGTCGGCTAGAACATTGTTATCTACATAAAAGAACATCACAAATTTAAAAATGAAATATAATAGTGTAAATAAAAGATGCCGGATATGTCAACACGTATATAAAGTTTAAAAAAATATTGAATTGAAAGCCTGATTTGTGATATCGGCTGACAATTTCCTAGTGATTTCTGGATTGATTCGGCGCTGTAAACTGCATTAAATCTTTTATTTTTTGAAAACTTAATATAGACAATTTTAAATTTAAGGTAGAATATATGCCAAAAATATTATTAAACATTTTCTTGAATACATTTTCAACTTCATCTCATTTAATTATTTGGCAAACAAACAGTCCAATTAAAGAAATAATTAATGAAAATATTACAAATAATAATTTACCTTTAAATATTCAAATTGTTAAATGGGCACCGATTAAATTACTTTTAGGTAAAGTTTAGAAGAATTTCGAGAAAAATAAGCTTTATTTTTAATTATGTAGCACACCCAAATTTAAAATATGCAATTCTTCATGGAGGTGTTAATACTTTGAATGAGGCATTAATGTTTGGCAAACCCATTTTAGGCATTCCTTTACAAGTATTTTTATAGTAAATTTCATTTAAGAAAATTGTCAACTGATAGATTTTAGAACAAAACTAAAACAAAGATTCGGCCCTGTTTCGGCACATCAAAAGTCATAATCTTTGTTTGTCATTTTTGTTTGAACTAATTATTTCTGTGATAGCATTCTAAATAAGCCAAATGCTGCTCAGTAAGGTTGTCGGATCCGGATATCCGAAGATTTCCAACTATCCGACAACCTTACTGCTCGGGGACAATTTTGCTTTCCCTCCATATACTGGACCTATCTAGGTTTTAAATTGAAATTTTTGATTTGAAATTGAAATTTGAATTATTTATTTAAATTTCAATTTAAAAATTTGAAATTAAAATCTATTGACGGTCTCTAAGAAATCCCCGTAAGTCTTAATCAGCCAACCCTAATACTAACCATCCAAACCATTCTAAATAAGCCAAATCACCTATATTTTAAATTTAGGGTGATCAGCCTTCAAATTTACAACGTCTTGTAGATCTCGGAATGGCTGAATTGGTTACTATACGGAACGTTTGGGGAGGACAGTTAAATGACAAAATGTCTAAATTAGAATCAGAATATCCAAAATATCTGAAGAGAGCAATAAAAATATCAGAAATGATCAGATCTTATCGAAAACCCCATTCGGATCAACAAAACTTTTGGCTTAAATGGGCCCTTAGAAAAAGAGATATGTTGAGGGATAAAAAATTGGGAGAGAAATATTTTAATTTTAATAGACAAAATAATTATATTTCAATATTAAATTGGGAATTTATTATTTTTGTATTTATTTGTTTAATTATATGTTGATAAATTTATTTACTTATATTTCTAAGTTTAATATTTTAGACGTGGTTTACTTATGATAACGGTTTACCGTTACTTTGTGGTCACTAACGATGGCTAAGAGATCATGGTCAAGTGACATAATTGAGTTGGTTACCATAAATAAGACAAATCCTCCATATTTAAAATTCAGGGTGACCAGCCTTCAAATTTACAACGTCTTATTGTGAGAGAATAACCACAAGAAAAGTAGTTTTTAAGGAGAAGTGGTAACACAAGAAAAATGGTTTCGGTTTGCCCGGAACCGATTTGTAAGCCTGAGACGGATCATTTTGAGTTCCGGTTTCCAGAACCAAAAAACACCGGAACCGGAATTTACGGTGAAACCCTATCCTACAGTACACAAAGTTTGAAAAGGTAGGCGTTACGAACAAATGGTATTTCAACAGTGACGTTTCGAATGTTTACAAAATGACATTTTAAATATTTTTTAAGGCAATCCCGGAGAATTGGGGTCCCTGCGGAAAAAAATCTTAAAAATAAGAAAAAGGATTTTTCTAGGGTAAAAAAATATGCTGATTACGAATCCGAGCTCAGATTTTGAAAAAGTCGAATCCCGAACCCGAACCAAATTTCGAACCCTGAACCCGAATTTCGAATATGCAAATGATAGCTCATTCGAAAGAGCTCGTCGAGCTGCATCGAATGACACCAAAAACAACGCGATCGGACCTGTTTCGACAAAGTTATGACATGGAGTAAACCTCTGGGAGTACTGTAAGAGTCGGCGACTTATGTCATAACTTTGTCATAACTTGATCAATCACTGTAATTTTGGTGTCATTCGACTCACCACGACGAGCTCTTTCGAATGAGCTATCATTTGTACAAACTTTTTTTTACTCCAAAAAATCACCCCTGTGGTTTTTCAATATTTAGGGGTCTGTATCTCGGTTCAATCCGGTCGGATTTCATTGATTTTGGTGTCATTCGACTTAGCTCGATGAGTTCTAGATTCTTTTGAAAGACTGGCCATTTTGTACAATGTCCGACAATGTTTGGGGTCAAAAATCCTGTTCGGGGGCAAAAGTCCAAATTCGGGTTCGGGATTCGACTTTTTCAAAATCTGAGCTCGGATTCGTAATCAGCATATTTTTTTACCCTAGAAAAATCCTTTTTCTTATTTTTAAGATTTTTTTCCGCAGGGACCCCAATTCTCCGGGATTGCCTTTTTTAAAATTTGTTACGGTATTTTAGATAACAAAAATTTAATTTTTAAGTTCATGCTTTCTTTTAATTTTGTTTATCATTTTTTTAAGATTAAATAATGCTTTTTCTTCTATTTTCGCGTAAAAAATATACTGGAATATTTGCTGATATTATTTTAATTTTATTTGTCATAATACTTGCCGGTAATTTTTATTTAAATTTTGTTTATTTAAATATTTTTAATTTTAGCTTATTTAGCGGATTTAGCAAAATCAAAAACTTATGAATTTTCTGTTAAAAGTTTAACGAATAAAACTAAATGGACTAATTGTTTGTTTTTTTATAAAAATTTTATGACACTTGCAAAAAAGCAGGAACTTTTTAGCTGACTTTTTATGTGGACATTTTTCCTTCTCAATATTTTTCCTTAAGCGTCTTCTAAAAAATATTTTTTATTGTTTATAATTTGTCAAATAAAATTATAACAACAGTCACTCCTAAAAACTGTTGGGAGAGGCTGACTTAATTCAGGGAAATGAAGTTTAAGGTGTAACTTCGATAATAATTGTTCCATTTTTAAGTAAAAATCAAGGAATAAGAATGTGACGATTTCGTTAATTTTCTTTTGCCATAAGAAAAAAGACTCAAGAAAAACTCAGCTAAAAAGTCTTGACTTCTTTAAAAATGCCTAATTTTTTTCCTTTTTTCAGTTCTTAAAGGGAAAGTTAAAAAACGATTGAATCAAATGAAAAATTTTTCAAGATTTAAAGGCCTCCCAAAAATTCCAAAAATATTTCCAAGTCGTCTTTTAAAGCCTGATTCTAAACACAATCCTTGTGTTGTGGCAAAGACTAATTGTTTGAATGGAGGACTTTGTACGAGTGTTGGGCATGAGTTGTTTTTGATAAAAATAAATTTTAAAAATATTTTTTATTAAAAGATGGTATTGTGAATGCCCAAAAACTCATTATGGACGTTTTTGTGAATTTGTTGCTGATCAAACTGAATGTGAACGAAATTTATGTCAAAACAATTCTACTTGTTATAGGTAGTAAATGATTTATTAAATATCTTCTTTTAGGAAACCTCACTGTATTTATTCCGAAATATTTTTGATAGGGGGCCCATCGTAGAGAAGACCCAAACCCACACCGGGGTTAACGTCCTCTAATAACAAAACAAAAATCTTTTAGGAGTTCTATAGTTGGTAATTAGGGTTGCCGGTCCGGTCCGAAAGATCAAGTCGGACATCGAATTTTGGCCCGAGAGAGGCTCGGTCGGGCCGGCCCGATAAAAATGGGGCCCGAAATAAATGACTCGAGCGTCGGCCTGACTCGAAAACGGCAACCCTATTGGTAGTATTAATCTCCTTTTTTCTTTAATTTAAGCACAGAACATTACCGACAAGTCTCAAATCCAAACGTTTCTCAAGTCAAAGCTTGTGCTGATAGAAAGATGAAGGACAACACAAACAACGAAACTTGTCTTTTCAGTTTAAATGTAAAATATATGTGTTGGTGTAAATATGGAAATGAGGGAGCTTTTTGTGAATTTACTGAAGGAATGCGTTGCTGTGCTGAAGATCATTGTAATTATCATGGATTAATTGAGTTTGTAAATATTTTTTTTTAAATTCTTTTAAAAAATTTTTTTAAAGTTATACAGATGTATTTGTGAAGAAAAAAGGAAAATTTGATTTAAAAACACTTAAATATAAATTTAAACCTGTATGTGAAGAAGTTGTTTGTAAATGCGTTTGTGAAGAATTTTACAATGCAGAAGATAATGTAAGGGAAATTTTTATCAGAAAATTTTTTTTGTAATTTTTAAGTGTTCGACACCTGATCCCTGTCGCGATCTTGAATGTGTTAATAGAGGGATATGTAAAACTAAAATGAATGGCACTGAAAAAATAGGTGTTTGTGATTGCCCGTTAGATTATGAATTTATTGCACCGAAACAAGGAATTGAAATTTGGGGTAATTTTAATTTAATGAGGAATAAAAAATTTAATATTTTATACAAAAACAGGTGAACGATGCGAATTCATTAATGTTACAGATGATGATATTAAGGAAGATCAAAAGGCATGTATTCCTTGTGAAGAAGGAAATGGATTTGATTCATATGTTAATTGTATAAATACACATTGGAAGGATATGTCAAAATATTCTTCTAATAAACAAGTGAAGCGTGGCGCGAACTTTGCGGACCCGAATTTTGCGGACCCGAACTTTGCGGACCCGAAATTTGCGGAACGAAAGTTGCGGACCCGAAGGTTGCGGACACGAAGTTTGCGGATCTGATCTTTGCGGAACCAAGATTTTAGGACTGACACTTGAGTAAAAAGGAAAAATTAAAAATTTTATTTTTCGATGATTCCGGCAGAGTTTACCATGATCCGTACCTGATTCAAGAGTTTTTCTTGATTTTTCAAAATTTTTATCAATTTTTTATCTTAAAATTATTTCATAATTTAAATAATCGAGAAAATTCCTTAAAGAAATCATTTATATGGCCCTTTCATAAGGCCATGATGCCTGAATTTATCCAATTAACGCCGCAGGCTAAAATTTTTGAAATTTCCGAGGTTCAGTAGACTCTATTGTCGGTCCGCAAATTTTTGGTCCGCAAATCTCGGATCCGCAAAATTCGTGTCCGCATAGTTCGGGTCCGCAAAATTCGGTTCCGCAAAGTTCGGGTCCGCAAATTTCGGGTCCGCAAATTAAAATCCGCAAATTTCGGCGCGCCAAGTGAAGCCATTGGATATTTCAAAATATTTTCCTAAGGAGTGTTTTGATAATGGAAAAAGAAAACGTTGCACTGAAGCATTGAAAGGGAAATTTTGTTTGAATGGAGGCAAATGTGAAGCTATTGTTTATAACAGTTAGGTTTAACAAAAGTAAAAAGCTCATTAAGGAATCTAATATAAGCCCATCCCGGTACTATATTAACATCCCGAGTAGAACTTTGCCCATTCGTAGGCAGGAGAAAATAAAAGGAAAATTAATCTGACAATGAGATTAAATAGAGTTGGGGAACGGGATAAGTACCCCCATCCCTATTTAGAATCCCACTCAATGAGATCTATTGAAAAATAGTAGTCCAAGGCTAATAGGACATTTACGGTATTTCTATTTTATTATTTCTATTTCATAAACAGTTTATTTTTTATCCCGACACTCTCTCCCAAGTTTATTATACGCAATTTCAAATTTATCAAAAAATTAATTCTTTCATTTTCTAGTCACTTTATTCACCGGAGAAGATGAATCTAACAATAAGCCTTTCTTTCTCGTACCAAAATGTGAATGCCCTTCTGGTTATGACGGCGATTTTTGTGAAAATCGAATGTTAGATGAATGTGACCGCAGGGATATCGAAGAACACAAAAATTATTTAGCAGAAATTGAAAATCCAAATAAAATACTTTTAAATTTTTCTCAAGAAGCATTCATTCAAACATTGAAAAATAGACTTGGTTGGAAGCCAAATTATTTTGAAACTAGAAGGGATGCTCAACTTCAAGGTTTAGAGAAAGCTTTGCGCAATAGAGGTAAAATAATATTGGGAAAATTTTTAAATTTTTATAAAATTAGGAATGAAGACATATTGCGGTCCACATGGTTTTTGTCGCCCTTATATTGAAGAGGATGGAATGAGTTGCAAGTAAGAAGAAAAATTTTATGCAGGGGGATGTCTGGAATTTATTTTTAATTTTGAAAAATAATTTGTCTTTTTGGAAGGGTTGATGTCCCTTCTGACCCTCTACATAAATTTAATCAAATAACAATAATTATAAACTAGTGTTCTCGGTTCTGGCCCGAATCGAAGAACCGAGGATTTTTCGGTTCCGGATATCCGAAGAATTTTCAAAACCAAAAACCCTAGTATAACCGTTTATTCCTGGGAAAATTCTAGGATCAAAGCTTAGGATTTTAAGCATTACTGCACTAGTTTTTCGGGTTCCCAAGCATTTCTTTCAAGTAATTTCATATTTATTGTTAGATGTGATCTTGGCTACAAGGGTCCTCGTTGTGAATTGGTAGATCCTTGTGAGCCTAATCCTTGTAAAGAAGATGAAACTTGTATTGAATTTCCAGTTGCTGACGATTCTATAGAAGAATCAGAGCTTACTTATGTTTGCAATAGTTAAATGATTTTAATATTTAAAGGATTTTCTTTTGTTTAAAATTCTAAATTAAATTAATTTTTTTATTGTTGAATGTGTATTGTTGTAATAAATTTTATCTTTTTTTAATTAAACGTTATCTTAATTTTTTATATTTTTTTATTACATCGGTTAGAATTTATATTCTCCCGTTATTGTTTTTTTTTTCATTTTTTTCACATTTCTTATTAATGCGAGAATTGTTTATTTAATATTAAAGAGAATTAATTAATCTAAAATAAATAATTCTTACATTACTATTTATTTTCATTGCATTTTTTGTATCGCCTATCTAATCTTTTTATTTTTTTTTGAATACCCCTGGTCCATTCTTAAAATTTTATTTTTTTTTAAATCGATGATTAATTTCTTTTGGTAAAAGTAGGAGGGGAGAAAATTCGTGAGAAGCTATTTTTCATTTTTGATCTTTAGCCGATGACGGTTCGTGACATTATGTGCTCCTCTTCAATTTTACTCCTATAGAAATAAAATAATTTTGTGAATCATTAATTTTTTCGATGATTAAAAAATTTAAAATTTTATATTTTGTGTTTATTTTTCAAAAAAATATTTAATCATTTTAGTATTATTTTAAATTATTTTACTATTTTTTGCAGCCATTTTAGGTACCTATTGATTTTTCCCCCAAAATTTTAATTAAAAAAATATTTTTTAAATTATTTTTTTAATTTTTAGATGCTTTTTTAGTAAATCAAACTTGGTTTTGATGACAGATCTTAAACTTGTCTTTTTCCACAATAATTCAAAGAAACTTGAAAAAGCTTCTCATGTGTTGGTTGAGGTTATTTTTACAAATTTTAATTTTAAATAATTTTTTAATTTGTAAAGAGCGTCTTGGGTGATCCTCGTTTTAATTCACGCAAAGGAACTATACTTGGATTTGTTGGTTCTCCCTTGGTTTGCTTTGGATTTTCTTAAGATTTATTTAATTAAATTTAGTGTTATGACGACTCAGATGAAGAACCACGTATCGAATACCTGTTGGGAGTTGGGGGACGATGGAAACATGTTTCAATAATTTTCATATTGGTAAGACGTTGATTTTTAGTTTAAAGGAATTTTCTGGTTTTCGACGGTCCAGGGGTGGGCATATTTTTAATTTATTTTGTCCGCTGCTGAAAAGCACAACTTATGAAAAATTCACGATAAAAAAATATATTGAATAGTTGTACCTTTGTACTGGTGCAGAACAGAGATAAGGAAGAAACACGTATGGACGAAATTCCATTTCGCTATTTAGTGCCATTCCTTCCATTTCGTTTCGGATGCAAATAAAAAATTTCTATTTCGCCCTCCCGGATAGGGGACAGGTAGAGGATCACATCCCTTCCCTAACAAAGTTCAATCAAATAAACTAAATGTTTTCTTAATTCAGGAACACTTGTTACACCTGTTAAAAGAAACGACTGTTAAAATGGGAAAACCTTTTACAAAACTTCGCTACACAGTTGTGATACCTTCTGCTTCATTTTCCAACGTTCATATGTTACCTTTCAAAAGACACTTTAGTGCTGTGGACGAATATTATTTTGAACAAATATCTTTTGGAAATATCCTTCACCACAACCAACTTTATGTTCAACGAGCAATTAATATTTTGGAAGATGTCTCTACAACATTGAAAATAAATAAGAAATTTTTACCAAGTATAGCAATTTCAAGACTAACACAAACCCAAATGATTAAACAAACAAAATCGACATCGTTTGATAGTGGCACGGGATCATCTTTAGTTAATGGGGAGTCAAATGAACAGGTTTTGTATTTTTTGTTAGTTTTGTTTTGCGAGCATCTTAACTAATTTTCGAATATGAGATATGCGATATCCATTTCATTTGAATTTGCTGACCATTCAACTAGGCTGTATTTTAAGATTAGAATCTTGTTGAACAATCCTGAACGAGTTTATTTTATTTCCTTCACTTAATATAAAAATAAATTTTTATAATTTCTTGTCGGGCTAAAATCTATCCACAAATTTTCTCAAGTTTTTATTTTTAAATATTAAATTAAATTTCTAGAAGCAAAGCTGCAGCTACCATATGGCGGCCGAAGATTCAGATCATGATGATTATATAGTTCGCGAGTTGACTCCTCCACCAGAATCATTAACTTTGCAGGAAGAGAGTCATATAATTGCAGAGTTTGAGCACGATTTACGCGTTTTAAATCTTCGCTTCTTTGTTACTTATGATTCCCGAAAAGATCGAAAGAATGGATGGCGAGTTATTGATCAAATCCGTCTAGTTATTAAATACGAGTCAATCAAACAAGTTCACCTTGAATTAGAGAAGAGAACACCGAACACATTTTGGGCACGACTTGTGCTTCGATTAAAGCATCCCGTTCAAATATGGCGTATTGGTGATGTTTTTGCACTCAAAACTGCACTCACAACTGGTAAAGGTATTGATAGACGACGACATAAAGGAATTCGAGTAAATAAATGGGGAGGAGATAATAAAATAACAGAAGATTTGGCAAATTCGTCTGTCATTGTACTTGATTTTATGGAAGAAAGTCCTGAACGTTTATCTGCACTTATTGGAAGATTAATGGGGCTATTAAAGTTGGATCTCGAATTGAGGAATATTGAACAACGGTTTGGATTTTTAAAAAGAAATTGAATTATTATTTGTTTTTTTTTTCAGTTTTGTTTATACCATGCCGCAAGTGTAAGTATTTTTATAGAATATTAAAAAAATCTAATTCCTAAATAATTTATAGATCTTTACCTTCTGAATTCGACAACGATTTTGAACTTTATTATTGGATAGAAGCTTTGGGATCGCGTGGATCTGTTGTAATCGATCATTGGGTTAACGAAACTGAACAGAAGAAATTTTTCAAAACACTCATTGACTGTTACAAACAAGATCGTCAGAGAACATTAACTGCACTAGAAATGCTATCAGATCGATTTCTTGATAGAAGTGAAGTTCGCGATAGAAGAGGACTGACCGGATTATTTCAAGATATCGAGAGGGATCTTGCAAGGAATAAAATTGAACAAGAGGAATTGAAAAATGGTTTTGTGCGTCTTAAAAAAGTTTGGCAATATTCTCTTAATTTTTTGAATGAAATTTAGGTTATCATCACACCTTCACGCATGATTCTTTGTGGTAATGAGGTTCTTATGGGGAATAGAGTTGTTCGAATTGATCCTGTGAATTATCCTACTCACAAATTTCTTCGAATTGTCTTTCGTGATGAGGATGGAAGTAGAGTGCATCAAACATGTATTGGTGGTTCTCTGATTGATGGTTTCATTAGAGAAAGATTGAGAGGGGGAATGTCGATTTGTGAAAAACCGTTTCATTTTCTTGGAACTTCAAATTCACAAATGCGCGAGGGAGGATGTTACTTTCTTCAGGTATGTTATTCATTTTTATAATATTTTCAGAATTTATTATTAAAATATTTTTGCTTTGAAAAATATTTTTACTACATATTGCTGCAGAATACACCTTTAACTTTTTTTCATGAAAATCAGTTTTATCGTTATTAGTATGCGCTAATCGCGAATCTGTTGGCGGATTTTAAATGCTTTGCTTAAATACTTTGCTTCGTTTTAATACTTTTTTCATTTGAATATTAAAAATGCTTGATTTTTCGATTTTTAGGTGGCTGGATTTCGAAAACGAAGCAAATTATTTAAAGCCTTCCTTCGAATTTCTGATTTGAACAGTTCATTAAACCCCATGCAAACTTTAAAGGTGTAGTCTGTAATCTGCACCGTTACCTTAAAATAATATTCAGGCTGAACTAGAAGAAGTTGGAGAGTTTCGCAAACGATTAGGCCTTTTCGACCTTAAAAAAGGTATACCTAAAATGATGTCTCGTCTTGGCCTTTGTTTTACCCAAGGAAGAGATACTAATGTTGATATGAGTTTACAAATGCTTGGTTTTGATTTTATTGGAGGGCCGAATTCTAATGGTTTACATTAGATTTAATATTTTAAAGTTTTATGTTAAATTTAGGAGAGCATTATACAATTTCTGATGGATGTGGTTGTATGAGTATGGCAGCTGCGAGAAAAGTAGCAGAAGAAATGGAGCTTGATCCAATGAATCCCCCTTCGTGCATTCAAGTATTTTTCTAATTTGGTTTTAGTTCTATTCAACTCTAGTTTCGCTACGCTGGCTATAAAGGTGTTCTTTCAATTAACCCGAATTTGGATGCTGCTAAAAAATGTTTTGACAAGCTTCATAAGGAAAAATCAAAAAAGGAGACTCGAGAGTCCTACATGGCCGTGGACTTTTATTTCCGCCCTTCACAAAAGAAGTTTAAAATTCACGAAGAAGAAGAACGTCTATGTCGTTTTGAAGTCGTAAAATATTCTGCGCCGGTGCCATTATTTCTTAACAAACCTTTAATTAACATACTTGATCAGGTTAAACATTTGTTTAAATTTTATAATTTTATTTTTTAGGTTTCAAAACTCCATTCTGTCGAATCTTATGAGAGAATTTGTAAAAGATTGCATATGTTGCTTGATAAGCACATCTTTTCTTTATGTTCAACATTGACCGATGAATTGAGGGCTCGGAAACGTTTATCAGAATTACCAAGATATGTTGAGTACGACATGTTAGATGCGATTAACTTCACTCAAGAACCTTTTTTCCGACTTGTTCTACGTGCAGCGGGGAGAGTCTCCCTTTTTAAACTTCGTCAGAAACTAGCTATAGCAATTCCATATCAACTTGGTCGTGTAATGTTTGGAATTGTTGATGAGACTGATTCATTACAATACGGCCAAGTTTTTGTACAATACTCTAATGAAATGGCAGCTTTCAATCATGGGAAGGCCAATAAAAGACATTTTGGCAAGAAGATAATTGTGACAGGTTTTTGACATTCTTTTTTTGTTTAAAAGTTATTTTTAGGTCCAGTTTTAATTTCTAAAAATCCTGCAATTGTTGGAGGGGACGTTAGAATGTTTGAAGCAATCGATGTCCCTGCATTACATCATTTGGTCGATGTACTAGTTTTTCCACGGTTTGGACCTCGTCCGCATCCGGTTATTTTTATAAGTAAATTTTAAATAAATTTATTTGTTAGGATGAAATGGCTGGTTCTGACTTGGATGGAGATGAATATGGAGTTATTTGGGATCCAGAGTTGGCTTTCAATAAAAATGAACCACCGGTTCATTAATTTTTCTAATTTTTAGAAAAAATTTTCAGGCTGACTATACACCAGTTATTTACAATGAGGAAGCTGGCGATAGCTTTGATTGTGAGCAGGATGATTTTCAAGATAAAATGGCAGGATTCTTTGTGAATTACTTAAAGCACGATTCAATTGGACGCATTGCGAATGCTCATTTGGCCTGTTCTGATTTATATGGAATAAAAGCAAAGGTAAAATTTTATTTAAGTTTGAGGCAACAACAATACAAGTTTGTTATTATTTGTATTGTTGTCCAAGCCTGGTTTTCCTATTAAATTAATAACTTATAATAAACGACTTACATCAATAAACTTTTGAATTTCTCAGGTGTGTGGCAATATTGCACTTAAACATCAACGAGCAGTTGATTTTCCGAAAACAGGAAAACATTCTGCCCCTTTGGAATACAATTGGAAAGGTTCTGATCCCCCAGAGAGATTTGAGAGAGCGCCAGATTTTATGGAAAAGGAATCTTCCGAGGTTTAAATTTTTGTTAATTTGTGTTAAAAATATTTGCATTTTTAGCCTCAATATCATAGTAGTCGCCTTAATGGACAATTACACAGACGAGTTAGTGAATTGAGCGATTTTCTTTCTTCTGTAATTGTTCAAGAATCAACAAATTTACCTGATCCTGATGAAATGTTACTTTCTAATGATGGACATGATGCTTATTTGGATAAAGCTCAAAATGATTATAATTTGTATTCCTATAGAATTAAGGTAATTTTTTAAAGAATTTGGGGTAGAAATCATCTCTTCTTAAGTTTTTTTAACAACTTTTTTTTCGAAACAGAAAAACATTCTAACAATTGTACTTTAATTTCCTTTTACTCGTTAAATTACTCAAATTTTTAAGAGATTAATGGACGAATATGGAATTCAATGTGAAGGCGAATTATTCTCCTCAAGTTATTCTGTTCTAAGAAATCGCATTTCTGACCGAGAGACTGATGATATGTCTTTCTTCAACACAACCTATGTTATCGGTCAGCGTCTGTGGGAAATTGGTCGTTTAACTCGTAAAAAATTTTTTGCTTCTGCTGGTGGTAAAATTGAAAAGTTAACAGACGCTAGAGGTATTTGTGTTGATCCGTCAGACAAATTGCGATTATTGTCAAGAGCTTATTACACTATTGCTTATTGTAAGTTTTAAATATTCTAAAAATAAATTTTATTTAAACAATTTCAGATGCAAGCAAAAGACAATATCTTTCGTTTCCTTGGGTTGCCTGTTGGGATGTACTTGACAAAGTTAAACGCACAACAATATTAAAAAGAGGAGTGACAAATTTGGCAATTGATCCTTTTGCTGATAGGCTATTAAGTCATATTAATTTGTTTGTGAGAAGATATGAAGCAAAACTTAAAGAATTCCGTGAAAGAATTTTCCAAATTGATTTTGAAGGGCCTGAGGAAGAGTATGAAAGAAAGTGTTTTTTGCGTCGATATGCAGAGAGATACCTAGGTGAGTAAAATTAATTTCTCGTTGCGGATACGGGGAGGTAATTTTGAGAAGGGATCATCCAAAATTGCTAGGAAATATTTCTCTAGCCTTATTTGGGCGAAAGAGGAGAATTGAGCTAAAAATTGATGTGATATTGAGTGATATGTTTAACCAGGATTGAATCTATGTTAAAATATTTTTATTTTTAAGGGTTGGATATTCTCTTGTTTTTCTGCAGTGAGTGGGGTCAAAAGCAAAAATTATTTGAATTGAGTCCTATCAGAGAAGAACATTTATGTTTATTTGTGGTAGGCATTGAATTGTCTAGAGGATCTTTCTATGAAGTAAAAAGGACTGTTTAGTTAAAAAAAATATTTTTATTTTAGACGCCGAAAGATTGGAGTGATTCTCCATCATCTCCCTCTGCTGATATCTCTTCAAGTTTGGGCAGGCGTTTCTTCATGTTTTTGGAGGCGATGGCTTCTTTACAGTCTAATCGTAAAGAAATTTTTGATTTTCGACATTTTGGCCTAGAATATCAACATTTTTTTAATAATGGTGAATGGAGAGTATTACAACAAGTAGCACTAAATACATATTTACATTTGGTATTTTCTGATCAATTCGACATTGTTTTACCTTCAACTGTAGAAAAAGAGAATTTATTTGTAAAAGAAGAAATATTGGAAGGATCTTGCTTTCAATTAGAACTTCCAAGTACAACAGTCAATGATAATTTTGTAGAATATTACAAATTGTTGGAGGTTCTCTGCAAGGAGAGTGGGTGTGAGCGTATAATGATGCGGTGCCATCCACGTTATAGAATCTGGAGGCGTCGGTTGGTGCCCAATGGCGAATTTCCTAGAGCAGTAAGTTAAACTTAGAATTGGATATATTCTCATTTTCTGGTTAGAAAGATCCCTCGTCTTTAATTGCTTTCCCATAAAAATAAGCCATAATTTAGATATACTCCTTTCGTTCAAAATAATATTAAAATTTTTCATATTTTTTAAGATGAGAATCCTTGTAACATCTTGGGGCAAGAAACAAGCTATTGGACAATTACGTCAATTACTTGCAATTAAGCCTCAAATGGATTTATCTGTAGATCATCGTCTAGCTGTTAGAATAATTCCTGAAGTGACATTAGAATTATTCAATGAATTATTAGACCGTGAAAAAGTTAACTGGGCGATGGAGTATCAATTTAATGGTATCAATCAAATTGAAGAAGTTGAAGAGATTTCGGAGAATAGTCAAGAGGAAGAAGAACTTGTAGAATATTATGATGATAGCGAATGAATTCATTTTGAAATGTTTTTTTTAATTTATTTAGCTCCACTTTTATTTCCTTTTTTCAGTTTTGAGTGTTTGATCTTTTATTTTTCTCTTTACTTTCTTTTTAAATAATTTTTCTAAAATATACAGATATCCAATTATTATTGCCACAAACAATTGCTTATTAACTTAACTTATTTTAGCCTTTTATCTCCCTCAATTCTTGTCGTTTTATAGACAATTTTTGCCCCCTTAAATTGCGTTTCAGCTGCGTGCTATTTCAATTCAAGCCATACCGTTTAATTTCATTCCTACTTTTAAATATCACTTTATTCATGCCATTTAATTAATTTTTATGCATTTATGAGCCATTTTACCTTTTTATTGAATAAAAATTGCAAAAACATTTGATTCGTATTTTTGTTAAGGTTTTGATAATTAGGTTTTTGGACTGATTGAAGTATAATATGTATAATATCTAGTTAGTTCTCTATAGACAGTCATCTGTCAGGAAAACCGTCAGGCATAAAAAAAGTTTACTACAGAATTAATGCCTCCTATATGGCCGTATTTGTTAAGTATGTCTAATGCAAGCATTATCAAAATGAATCATCCTTACATTAAATTGTAAATTCTGTATCCTTTTAAAATTTTATAAGGACCAAAATGTGAGGAATTTTTCTACCTTATTGATGACCTTAAAATTGCTCGTTTCTTAATTTTTGTTTTATTTAGATAAACATAATTCTATTATTTTATTTTTACGAAAAACAGTGATACGTTTTTAAGCACCTCCTTCTTCTGCTGGTGGAATAGATGGAAAAAGTGGGAGTTCCCCGAGAAAGGGAGGCAATCGGGTCTAGCGTAACCAAAAAAAACTTTAAAAGACATCCAGTATTATTGTAAGAAATATAAAAAGCTTCAAATCCAAAGAAAGTTTTGGCAACCTTTTTAAATTCAATAAAATTTATTTTTACAAAAAAACCTCCAAAAGGTAAATAATCCATATGTCCTCTAGACACACCTTCAACACACCTTGGTAAAAAGCCAGAAGGAACTTTGCGGTCATAACTTTGTTAAATTAAAATTATAAAAAATGTTTGCAAAAAAATTTTTGTCCGCAAAAAATTTGCGGACAAAGATTTTGTCCGCAAAGAATTTGCGGAAAAATTGTAAAAAAAGGGACCATGCTAACATAAGATGCCCAAAATTCTTTGAAGAGTATCGGGATTGAGTCTACCACCAGCAAAACAAAAAACGATACAAACGGGTTTTCAAAGATCACCTTTAAATCACTCGTCTTCCCGTTCAAATTTTGAACAAAATTTAAATTACAAAGATATTAAAAACAAAATCTTTAGTGTCAATATTTCCTAAAAAAGTCAAAAAATTATATCAAAACATTTATTTTTAAGCAACAAAAATCAACAATTTTTATTTTTTAACAAACCAAAAAATTTATTATTTCCATTGGATATATTCTCATCAACCAAAAAATATTCTTTTCCTTTTATCCTCATCATCCAAGCAATTAACGACCGCTGCGAGAAAGTCGATTCGCTGGCTTGTCAAAGTAAGCCTTCACACCCTCCATAGTCCCTAATGCACCTAAAGTGTAAAATTGTCAAAGAAATTTTTTGAATTTTATTACTGCTTCCAACACCATCCCAAGCAAGAAGAACAGCCGGATCATCAACATCTCGAATGGCATCGTAACAAGTCTGGTAGAGTTGTTGAAGAAGTGCCCGCTTAGTAACGTAGTTAGCCTTGCTCTGAAATTAAAAAAAATTATTTTCGTAATTTAATAGGAAACATACGCCTCCTTCTGGATTGACATTATCAGGCCACTGAACTTCACCCAACTTCTAAATTATAATTAAATAAATTAAAGTCTAAAATTCATAAGATATACCACTAAAAGAGCATTTGCATAACCCTTAGTTGAAATTCCAACAAGGCCACGATACAAACCTAAAAAACAATTAAATATTGAGTATTTTCAAAAATAATAACTCTCAAAAGAAGCGTCAAAAAAACTAATTTTTGCGCCAGAAAAGTGCTTCTGTTGACCGTCCATAATGCGCAGTTTCCCAATAATGTCGTTGAACACGCCAAGAACTTCAGTCTTGAACTAAAATAAATAAATTTTTAAAATATTTCTGAAAAAGAATGGAAAAGAAGAGCCAAATCACCCTAGGGAATCAAAGAAAGTCAAGTGTATTATTAGGAAAATACTCACAATACTTAAATAAATAAAAAATTTGTGCTGATATTTAATCAAAAAAAGATCAAATAATTTAGATGTTTGAATTCCTTTCCATTTTACATTAAATGGAATAAAATGGATTAAATCAGCCAATAACTCTTTTGGCAAAAATTTTTTATTTTCCATTTATTTAAGTATTTATGCGCATTTTACTAAGAAAGGAAGTTGTCTAGTGCTTGTTCCCACTATTGTTTCAGGGATAGTCAATTAAAAATGGGCAATAAAAAGAGGATGGGAAAATACAGCCCAAAAGCTATTTGGCCTTCCCAAACATGGATTTTTATTTAAAATCCAAATATCACTTCGTGCCCCATTTTTATTGACCTACTTGATTTGGAGGATCCATTTAAGTCAACAGTAGACGAGAGATTTTAAATTTTTTAATTTAATCAAGTGTCCACAAAAATAAAAGATTTTTTTAAGCAAGCGAAAGTCTACTCTAAAATTTAAAACAAAACAGAGTTTTGATGTACTATTTTGAAAGAAAATAATTAAATAAAAAGATTATGCGAAGATAAATCAATAAAAACTAATTACGATGTCATTCAGAATGTTTAGGAAAATTTAAGATTGACCAAAAGAAGAATTGAAAAGATAAAAAGTCCAAAAATAAATAAAAAAAACAAAACGCCACAATTTAATAGTTTGAGCAATATTTTAAATAAAAACATCAAGGTAAAGAGTATGTAAATTGTGGAGACCTTTTCTACGCAATTTTCGTCGTAAAGCTCAATTCAGATTCTAATATCAATCGAGAGGTAAGCAAAATCGTTTTGTGGGATCCCTTGGATTTTTCCCAAAAAATTTTGCGGGATTGCGGACACGGGATCCTTTTCCGCACTGTCCTCTAAAGCAGACATCTAGCTGCCATTTCAATATCTCTAGTTACAAGAATCCTGCTTAATACTCACAACGTCTTAGTCTGCACAAATCCTTGATCTTCCAAATATTTGGATTTGACCTTCTGGGTTGTACCAATGTGTTGAATTGAAGCCGCAGTGAAAAAGGAGTTCAATAAGAATTCTTCCATGTCCAGAATTTTATAATTAATTTAAAAAATTCTTCCTTTCTTATTTTTTCTCATTTATACATAAAAGAAATTCAAGTCATTTTCATAATTTTTTAGATAAAAAATCAAAAAAAGGGCAGACAACGACCTTTTTCAAATGCATACAATTTTTTCTCCCTAAAATAATAATAATCCAAAAAAATATTCCTATACAACAATCATCTTCTCCAATTTTTATTTTGTCTTCCTATAAACGCCACCAACTCATTGAAGCACGCATTTCTTGATATATTGGCCATGCCTCTACTTTGCCTTTAAAAAATAAATTTTTTATTCAAAAATGTTTGAAAAATACCAGTTCCCGCGCATGCAATTTCTCGGTCATAAACATTGTCCATCATTGCAGCTTGCACAGTATCTGCACTAATAAACGAAATTTTACGTTCGAGTTTGGATAGAGTTATCTTTCCAGTATTCAACACCTGGAAAAACAAAATTTATTTTTTAAAGGGCACCCTAAAAAATATTTTTTGAATTAGAGGAAGGTCTAAGGTTCGATGCTTTGCTATAGTCCTGTAGCAAGAGGAACATGTGGAAACCCACACGGGTACCCTTCTAGTTCAAGAAATTTATTAAGAAGTCGTCCAAAAATTATTTTTTGAAGTGAAGGCCCAGGGATCCTTCCCGGTCAAAAATAATTTTTAAAAAAATTTTAACAAAATATTAGAAAAAAACCTCAGTAGCAATATAATTAGCAATTTGGGTGTTTGTCTCCAAATTTGAAAATAAATTTGTTTTTACGCATTCTTCGCTCTTTCAGTTTCTTCATCAGTTATACTTGTTGAAATGTATCTAAAAGGATGCAACAATGTACTCATTGCATTATAACAAGGTTCAATTAATTCTCCATAAAAGACAAAATAAGCGCCGAAAAGTCTAAAAAAATAACTGATTTAATATTGTAATTTTTTGGAGTCTATTTTGGGGTTAGAAAACAAAAATGAGTTCCGAAGATGTATTTAGGTCGAGAAAACATCCTAACTATTTTGGGTGTGAAGAGAAGAAAATTGGACGGATACAGAAATTTTTAAATATTCAAGGGAGACTCAGGTTCAATGCCTGGCCAGTTAGGGGCAGTTAGGCCCCTTAGATATAATCCCTGTATAACAGGTGGAATAGATGGAAAAAGTGGGAGTGCCCCGAGAGAGGGAGGCAATCGGGTCTAGCTTTGTTTGTAACCAAAAAAACTTTAAAAAATACCCAGTATTATTGTAAGAAATATTAAAAGCTTCAAAGCCCAACATTTCCTCTTCTGCTGCAGCTTTTTGAAAATCATTGAAGGAGCGTTTAACGACGCCGCATAAGTTTTGTCCCATTGTCATAAGAAAGTTTTGGCAACCTTTTTAAATCGAATAAAATTTATTTTTACAAAAACTCCAAAGGTAAATAATCCATATGTCCACCTTCAACAGCCAATTCCTTGAAGAGTATCGTTATTTAGTCCACCACCAGCACAAGACGAAACGATACGAAAGGGTTCGCAAATATCACCTTTGAAATCATTCAACGTCTTACAAAAATATTAAAGACAATCTTTAGTGTCAAAATAATTCTAAAAAAAGTCAAAAAATTATATCCAAACATTTATTTTTAAGCAACAAAAATCAACAATTTTTATTTTTTAACAAACCAAAAAATTTATTCTTTCCATTGGATATATTCTCATCAACCAAAAAATATTCTTTTCCTTTTATCCTCATCATTCAACCAATTAACGAACGCTGCGAGAAAGTCGATTCGCTGGCTTGTCAAAGTAAGCCTTCACACCCTCCATAGTCCCTAATGCACCTAAAGTGTAAAATTATCGAAAATCTAATTTTTATTTCGTTTACCTTTACCAAAAGATTTCCACTCACGAAGAACAGCCGGATCATCAACATCTCGAATGGCATCGTAACAAGTCTGGTAGAGTTGTTGAAGAAGTGCCCGCTTAGTAATGTAGTTAGCTTTGCTCTGAAATTAAAAAAATCATTTTCGTAATTTAATAAAAACATACACCTCCTTCTGGATTGACATTATCAGGCCACTGAACTTCACCCAACTTCTAAATTATAATTAAATAAATTAAAGTCTAAAATTCATAAGATATACCACTAAAAGAGCATGTGCACATCCTTCAGTTGAAATTCCAACAATGCCACGATACAAACCTAAAAAACAATTAAATATTGAGTATTTTCAAAAATAATAACTCTCAAAAGAAGCGTCAAAAAAACTAATTTTTGCTCCAGAAAAGTGCTTCTGTTGACCGTCCATAATGCGCAGTTTCCCAATAATGTCGTTGAACACGCCAAGAACTTCAGTCTTGAACTAAAATAAATAAATTTTTAAAATATTTCTGAAAAAGAATGGAAAAGAAGAGCCAAATCACCCTAGGGAATCAAAGAAAGTCAAGTGTATTATTAGGAAAATACTCACAATACTTAAATAAATAAAAAATTTGTGCTGATATTTAATCAAAAAAAGATCAAATAATTTAGATGTTTGAATTCCTTTCCATTTTACATTAAATGGAATAAAATGGATTAAATCAGCCAATAACTCTTTTGGCAAAAATTTTTTATTTTCCATTTATTTAAGTATTTATGCGCATTTTACTAAGAAAGGAAGTTGTCTAGTGCTTGTTCCCACTATTGTTTCAGGGATAGTCAATTAAAAATGGGCAATAAAAAGAGGATGGGAAAATACAGCCCAAAAGCTATTTGGCCTTCCCAAACATGGATTTTTATTTAAAATCCAAATATCACTTCGTGCCCCATTTTTATTGACCTACTTGATTTGGAGGATCCATTTAAGTCAACAGTAGACGAGAGATTTTAAATTTTTTAATTTAATCAAGTGTCCACAAAAATAAAAGATTTTTTTAAGCAAGCGAAAGTCTACTCTAAAATTTAAAACAAAACAGAGTTTTGATGTACTATTTTGAAAGAAAATAATTAAATAAAAAGATTATGCGAAGATAAATCAATAAAAACTAATTACGATGTCATTCAGAATGTTTAGGAAAATTTAAGATTGACCAAAAGAAGAATTGAAAAGATAAAAAGTCCAAAAATAAATAAAAAAAACAAAACGCCACAATTTAAAGTTTGAGCAATATTTTAAATAAAAACATCAAGAGAAAGAGTATGTAAATTGCGGAGACATTTTCTATGCAATTTTCATCGTAAAGAGAATTTATTATAAAAATAAAATTTTTGGTATAAAAGTGAAACTTGAAAATTTAATTTTAAATCAACTTCTAAACAACATCAAGTTTCCAGTGTGCTGTTACGTGATGGATTCTCTCTTAAATTCTCTGCTTCGTCCTGCTGTTCAAATGGCCAGAAATGTAAATTTTTTCTTTTCTTTCTATTCACTTTGTAAAATTATTTTTTAATTTTCAGTTAGTCCTAAACGATTCCGACGACCAAATTGAGCAGATGCGCGGTGACCGAGAAGAGGAGGAGGTGGGACAAGGAGGGGAGGAAGAGGAGGACGCCAACGAAGAAAGCATCCGCAGTGACGTAGCATCGAGTGAGAGAAGTGACACGAGTGTGCATCAATCTAATGAATCGAGTACCGGCAGAACTTCGGGGTCAACTAGAAGGAGCAGCAGTCGTTCGGGAAGTACCAGCGGAGGGCGTGAGCAAAGTGGGGAGACCAACACAGGAGGGGAGGTGTGTTTGATTTTGAGTAATTGTCTTGGAAAAATGTTTATTTTTTCAGACAGATAATGCCAGCGAGCAAGCGTCGTTCGTGGATGAGTTGCCGAATGGTTTGTGTTGACACACTCAACCATCAAAATTTTAAATAATCTTTTTAAAAACAGATTTGCTCTCTACGCGTTCTGCCCGTTCTCGTTCGCCTCCTCGAGGAGAGTCTGGAGTCACTACTGCCATCAGCAATTCGGAGACTAATACGGCTCTTGGTTTGTCACCTTCTCGTCGACGGGCCTGGGACAATGAGTATGACGACGTTAAAACCGCCAGAGTCTGCCAGAGGTAGCTGGAGAGAGTTTATATAAAACTAAAATCCAATTTTAGTGAGGAGAACTTATTGGCAAGTGTGGGAACGTTCAAATGCTGATGGTCTTCGGATTGGATAATGATAGGATGCTATTTGCTTTGCCTAGATGTTGCCAGTTTTGTCTAGAATATTGTAAAGAAATATAAAAAAGGAAAACCTTATTCGATATTTACAAATGTTAAATATATTTATTTTCATTTGTTGTTTGTATTGGTTGTAATTTGTGTTTTGTAATAAATATGTACATTAATTGGGTACGGCCCAAGTAGGCGCGACCGAGTAGGCGCACGGCCAAGTAGGCGCAAGGGCAAATTTCTTAATTTTTACCCAAAAATTTTTTTGTTAATCTTCAACTAATTTTGTTAATTAGTTGGCTGAATAATCGAGCAATTTTATTCAGTCACTGGGCTCTTTCCAAAACGGCCCTCCTTAGGGCAAAAAATTTATTAAGTGAAGCTCGGTGATGTTTTTATTTTGTGATATAGAAAATTTTTTCTGTTAATATTTTTCTCATAAAAGCTTGATACTTAGCTGTTGATAAGTTTTGGAGGTTCTACTGGTCAAATTTGTTAATTAGTGAAAGCCGCGCTGCTTTGATAATTCCTGTGGCTTACCAATGTTATGAATACTAACTAGTTCAGCTAGTTTAAGGGAATGTTATGAATAATTAACCTGTACTAACTAGTTAGCCTTTAGGAACTAACTAGTTTAAGGGAACATGAAGTTTATAGAAAGGTACAATTAACAATCAAGATAAGACTAAAAACTTCTTCAGGCGTTTCATAAAAAAGTCCAGCTACAGTTAGGATCTCTGGATGATCAGATGCTTTTAATGGATTAAAAAATAAATTATTGTTTTTTAATTATTCTTTTAGCTTTTAATTATACTAAAAGGTTTGCGCCTACTTGGCCGTGCGCCTACTTGGCCTTGCGCCTACTCGGTCGCGCCTACTTGGCCCGCGCCTACTCGTGCGTGTCCCACATTATATATATATAAAGAAAGTAGGGGGGTTCATCTACAAGAATCAAGATTGCATCGAAGGCGTAGAGATAGGTTCGGGGAAGTTTTTTTGTTATTTTGGGGCACCGGTGTAGTATTTGGGAAAAATCGGAAAAGTCGAAATTTGGTTCGACAAAGGGTCGAAAATCGAATTCGAAAAAAACGACACTTTGCCAGTTTCGGTATAACTCGAAAGTAAAAAGTCGGAGAGCTTAGCTTCTGCTGGCTGGCCCTCAAGTTGGACCAGATCCAACATTAATAAACTTTAGTTGAAGAGTTTCGGTCGACTTGAAGGGTAGATGTGCTCTGGACAAAATTTGGACAAAGTGTCACTTTAGAGGTTTTGGGACCTAAACATGTCGAAAACGAATCCAGACCGGAAATTTTTTGCCTGTAATCTTGCAGAACTCCCGAAAACACACCGAATGACATATAAACGGTTCAAAACGGACTTTTCTGGACAAAGTTATGACCGGTCAAACCCAAAGTCGCAAAGTCTGACTTTTCAGACTTTCGACCATAACTTTTTTTTAGGGACCGGGATAGAAAATCAAAAAAAAGCATTTTGAGATTTTTTCGTTAGGTTTCGAAATCCGTTGAGATTTTTAAAATCGGCCGAGCCATCTTGGAGCTACACATGGTATTCGCAGAATTGTCGTTATTTTGGCCAAGTATTCGCGAGCTTAGGGAAGGGGAAAGTCTAGGGGTGGAAAATTTAATACGACATCTACATGGGAGTGTGTGGTATCATTCGATAGGTCTAGGTGAGGGGAGTTTGAAAAAAATATTTTCGGGGGTCACTTGAGTCTCGGAAAAATTTTTTAAGGAAAATAGATTCTAAGGTATAGGGAGGGTTGGGGAGTAGTTGGACTCTTTTGGGGAGGCTTTGGGAGGAATTTTGGGAATAAGGGTCACTTGAGTCTCGAAAGTGAAAAATTTCAAAATGGTCGAAATCGGTCGAGTATGGTATCATTCAATAGGTCTAAAAGAGGGGAGTTTTATAAAAATATTTTTGAGGGTCACTTGAGTCTCAGAAAAAAATTTTTAAAGAAAACAGATTCTAAGGTATAGGGAGTGTTGGGGAGTATTGGGACTCTTTTGAGGAGGCTTTGGGAGGAATTTTGGGAATAAGGGTCACTTGAGTCTCAAAAGTGAAAAATTTCAAAATGGTCGAAATCGGTCGAGTATGGTATCATTCAATAGGTCTAAAAGAGGGGAGTTTTATAAAAATATTTTTGAGGGTCACTTGAGTCTCAGAAAAAAATTTTAAGGAAAAGTGTTTTTAAAGTATATGGTGTAGTGGGGGTGACTGGGAACGCTTCAGAGTAATGTTTGGTCGATAGGGTCACTTGAGTCTCAAAGGTGAAATTTATTCAAAATAAGCAAAAAAGACCGATTGGGGTATCATTCGATAGGTCTAAAAGAGGGGAGTTTTATAAACATATTTTTGAGGGTCACTTGAGTCTCAGAAAAATTTTTTCAAGGGAAATTGTTTTTAAGGAGTAGTGTGGGTTGGGGAGTATTGGGACTCTGTTGGGGAGGCTTTGGGAGGAAGTTTGGCAATAAGGGTCATTTGAGTCTCAAAAGTGAAAATTTTCAAAAGGGTCGAATCCGGCCGAGTGAGGTGTCGTTCGATAGGATTAAAAGAGGGGAGTTTTATCAAAATATTTTTGGGGTCACTTGAGTCTCAGAAAAAATTTTTAAGAAAAATAGTTTTTAAGGTATAGGGTGTAGTCTGGGTGGCTGAGAAGGCGTTAGAGTAAGTTTGGTCGACGGTGTCATTTGAGTCTTGAAAGTAAAATTTTTCAAAATTTGCGAAAAAGACCAATTGAGGTATCATTCGACAGGTCTAAAAAAGAAGAGTTTTATAAACATATTTTTGATGGCCACTTGAGTCTCAGAAAAAAATTTTGCCTGGTCAAACGTTTTAGATTTAAGGTACTGCGGAGCGGGGATGGCGGTATAATTTAAGGTACCGCGGAGCGGGATGGTGGCATAATTTAAGGTACCGCGGAGCGGGGGAGGGGGCATAATAAAGAAAAAAATTAAAGGCATAGTTTAAACTTGCTTAATATATGAGATAAGACCTGCAAAAATGAAAGGCATAGGGTAAACTTGCTGAATCTTGAAGAGAATTTAATATTTAGCAACTTATATTTTTGTCGCAATTTATATTTTTGAAACCGCGTAGCGGCTAGAGACAGCCCCGGAAGGCAAAGCATCGTAACTAAACCCGCCATGGGCGCGCAGCGCCCATTCGGCCGCGGAGCGGACGAAGTTTGGGCCGAAGGCCCTAACGGGCAAGGCTTAGGTTCCAACGCCCATAGGGTTACGCACTTTACCGCCAAGGCTTATCCATTTTAGATAAAGCATACGTAAATCTTATAGAGCTGAGGAAAAACACACAACTAGCCCGCGAAGCGGGCTAGTTGTGTGTTTTTTATATAATATATAAAAAAAGGGGTGGGGGTCATTTTTAAAGAATCAAGATTGACCGGAAGGCATTGTCGGATTCGGATGGGGTCTTTTTTATAAAATTTGTGGGTGGTTGTAGTATTTGGGAAAAATCCGAAAAGTTAAAATTTCCCGCGGGAAGGGGAAAAAATCCCGGGAAAACTGTTTTTCCCGTTTCGGTTTTTCGACCTTTTCGACCCCTAAACGAAGACGTAGAAAGTCGGACCTGCTTGCTTGTCGGATCTACACCTGATTCTCTACAACATAGCACTTCGAATTTTTCGGTTTCAGTGGACCGAAATTGAGATATAAATTCCACCGGATTTTCGCACTTTTCCCCGTTCGCGTTCAGGGGACCTGAACTTGTCGAAATCGAACCCGTATCGAAAAATATTTGGTAGCAATGTTGTAGAGCATCGGATGGGGCACCCTACAACGTTTGTTTGGGCTCCGTAGGCCAAAGTTAGGAAAAGTTATGGGAGGTCGAACAGCCGGTCGCAAAGTTCGACCTTTTAGACTTTCGACCATAACTTTTTTTTAGGGACCGGGAAAAATAATCAAAAAAAAGCATTTCTAGATTTTTTCGTTAGCTATCCAAATCCGTTGAGATCACGGAAATCGGTCGAGCCAACGAGGCGTGAAAAATGGCAACACCTCTTCAGGTCGAACTTATTTTTGGACGAGGAAGGGGTAGGTCTTGGGGTGAAAAATTAAACTGAGAGATAACTGGGGTTGTGTGGTATCATTCGATAGGTCTAGGGGAGGGGAGTTTGAAAAAAATATTTTTGGGGGACACTTGAGTCTCAGAAAAAATTTTTAAGACAAAGTGTTTCTAAGGCATAGGGATGGTTGGGGAGTGACTGGGGGTTATTGGGAAGGCCTCTGAGAGTAGTTTGGGTGAAAGGGTCACTTGAGTCTCAAAAATTTTATTGCCAGAATAAGTTGTATGCATGTGGGGTATCGCGGAGCGGGCATGTGAATGCTTGCAAAGCATTTTTATCAAATTTTCATAGTCGGACACTTGAGTCTTAACATTTCAAATTTTGCAAAATTCTATTTTTTGACCGCGCGTAGCGCCTAGAGGCAGCCCCGGAAGGCAAAGCAACATAACTAAACCCACCATGGGCGCGCAGCGCCCATTCGGCCGCGGAGCGGACGAAGTTTGGGCCGAAGGCCCCAACGGGCAAAGCATAGGTTCCAACACCTATAGGGTTACGCACTTTACCGCCAAGGCCAAATGTAACTCGGATAAAGCATACGTAAATCTTATAAAGCATACGTAAACGCTACATAACTAGCCCGCGAAGCGGGCTAGTTATGTAGCTTAATTATCTAGATAAAAAATTACAGTGTTCCATCTGAAATAATATCTCTCTCGAAAAATTAGTGCCACTCTAAAATAATCCTCTTCCCGACAAGTCTTTAGAAAGTACTTTTAGCTCTTACTTCGACAATTAGTTAAGGGGCAGCAATAGTCTTCCATAATAAAACTGGCATTTGGTTAGAAATCAGAATCGAAAAACTGATTGACCCTTTTGAACTATTTTTTCGATTTCTTTTTTTGATAATACAGAAGATTTATTCGCTCTGTTGGCACTGAACTGTTCCTATAAATTTTAAATGTTCACATTAAAAAATAACGAAACAACTAAAACTAGAAAAAATTATAAAATGTTCTAACGGAAAATTGTTGTAAAATGGTAGTTATCGAAATAAAATGTTATGATTTTGTTTCAGCTATTTTAAACCTTAATTAATTTTCAGGTAAAATACTATGTAAATGTCTAATTCAAAATTTGATAAATTGGATAGTCTTGCAGAAAATTCCAAAGATTGGACTCTTCAAAATGATATTGATGTAACTTTTAATTAAATTTTTTTAATTTTTCGATTTCTTTTTTTAAAGTTAAAAAATATACTTGAAGAATATTCAAAAAATTTAATTAAATCAAGTGAAGGATTAAATGAAGGAATTAAAAAATTAAATGAAAATATGGAGAAAATTGATGTTAGATTGGGAAATGTTTTTAATAATTTAAATTATTTAAAGATGACGAGACTTGTTGAAGAGGTCAATTTCTATTTTTGGAAATATTGGGTCTAAATATGAATCCTGAATATTTTTCGAATTGTTCAACAGTTAATTATGGAAAGGGTTCTTAATTTTCCTTAGGTTGTATATACTTTTACAGATGGTCAGACTTTTTCCTTTCTTCCATTCCAATTCCTTTCTAATTTTGCCATTCTATTCCTCCTTGGATCGTCGAAAGGAGAAATTTTACTATTCTGCAAAATTTCTCCATTCTCCTTCCAAAACACTTGTGGAGGAAAAAATGGGGTCTGTCAGGTCAATATTACCTAAATTTGTTCTGTCATATTTTGGGTTTATTGCCTCAATTTCTAATTATTTAATTCTTTTTTCTCACTTAGAAGGTTGATGATATTTCTCTAGATACTCTTGTTCAAAGAAATCAACGAAATGTTAATGAAAAGAAGGTTTATTTGAATAATTTTATTTAGAAAAATTTTTCAAATTTTTTAAGAATTTAACAAAAGAAGAATTTGAACAACAAACAATTCAGACAATTTCTTCTTCAATTATTAAAGCTTTTCAAAAAATTTCTGAAACAAATATTCCTATTACTGAGGGGTTTTCTACTTCCGATCCTTTAGATCCTTGTAGCAGTTCTCAAATAAAAAATTCTGATTTTAATAAAGAAATTGAAAATCCTTTTGTTAAAATGTGCAAATTTCCTCCAATTATTGGATCGAAGGAGTCTTTTAATTATTCAAGAAGGGGAGTTGTATTGAAGGAAAATACTCCAAATATTACAACAAATGTTGAAAAAAGGTTTGTTTTATTTTTAAATTCGTATTTGACAAATTTAAAAAAAAATTAAAAGTTTTGCATCATTTCCTTGCTTCTAGCAATATTTTAGGTTTATTCCCAACTTGGAAGTAGTTATCAGGGATCGGAGTTGTAAGGGAAAGGGTTTATGTTCTGAAATTTTATTCTTTTCTGCTCTATTTTAAAATGCAATATTAATGGCCTTGAAACCTTGCAGACCTTATATTTTTTATTTATTTTATTAGAGCTTCCCTCTCATTTTTATAGTTAGTACTAACAATAAACTGTTCATGGCTTATTGCTAGGACGGAATTTTTTGAAATTCTTTTAACAATGAAGCTGACTTAATTAAAATATTTCTCTAACATTTCTAGTTTTTTTTTTAAATTTCAGTTCAATACAAAAAGTCACTTTAAAAGAAGAGGATATTCAATCAACGTCTTCTGGACGTTCTATTCCTCCTCAAGATCCGACTGCTGGATTTAATCAAACAAAAACACTTCTTGATCAAATGGTTGCAAAAATGGCTGAGAAAAGTAGGGCAATGGGAATTGAACAGGTTTTTAATTTTATTTAAAAATTTTTAAAATTTACTTTTAAGGGAAATTCTGAACACTCTTCTCTTTCTCAAGGGTTATCTTTGGAAAATTCGGGTAAAACTACAAGTCCATCTTTTTCTTCAACAAGTTATGAAACTTCAACAAGTTCGCGACCTGCTGAAGTAATTTATTATTATTTTCCTAAGCTCAAACTTATTGCTAGTTAACTTATTAATTAAAAGACAATCTTTTTTAAAAACCAATCTTCCCTTTCCTCGATTTTTAAGACAGTGAGTTTGTTTTCATTTATATTAAAAATTGTTTACAATTAATGTCTTTAATTTTAACAATTTTAAATAAATTTGCTGAACTAATCATGCCCAAAAACTTCAACCCCCCTCCCCCCCCCCCCCCCCCCAAATCCACATTTTTATAAATTATTTTTTAATTTAGAAAATACAAAAGCCAGAAAATGCTCATTTCATAAATGAAAAAACTTCAGAAAAATCTTCAATTCATTCTTCTAAACAATCTACTAATTTTATTAAAAATCCAATTTCTGCAAAGGAAAGAGATGAAGAATTATTTTCAAGTACAGAAAGTGATGATTATGAAGATAATACAAGTATTTTTTCATCTAATACAAAGAAATCTGTAACGAGTGGAATATCTAATGAACAACAAAAAGTTCCTTCTAATATTGTTAATATTCCAAAAGATGATCGAAACAATGTAGTGATTCAACATTCTTTGGAGGTTAAATTTAAAATTTTCTTAGAGGGGTTAGGCTAGTAAAGACAAACATTGATTTTTATATTTCTATCAGAAATGCTTTGTTTTTGAATTCGTACGGAATCCCTCTCCCTCCAATTATTACAGCAAATATTGGACTAAATATAGAACAATGTCTGAGATTTTTCGTAAAATGTTTTCTAAAATTTAATTCACCATTTTGGCCCAGGCTTTGTCATATCTTTAATACAATATATTTTAATATCCACATATATTTTTATTTTTTTAGACAAAAGAGTTCGAGAAGACTTCAAAACCTTCAAATAATCAATTAAATTCTTCCAAACAAAATCAACAATTGACGGTTTATTAAATTTAAATAAATCTAAATTTAAAATTAATTTAAGGAACAATCATTTACTTCTTCACAAAATCAAGTTTATATTAAAAATGATAAAAAAGAGTCCAAAACTGGTGAATTTAGTTCTGTTTCTGTTAGAGGTTTAATAGCTCAAATTGGTAATAAAATTCCAATTGGCCGTCCTGATGAGAAAAATGCAAAGGAAACAAATCGGAAGGAAAGAGAAGAAAAAACGGAACAAGAGGAGCAGGCACAAATTTCAAATGAACATTTAAATATATTAAAGGTTTTTAAGGAGTTTTTTTATTTTATATTTGTTTTTTAGGGAAGAGTTAAAGGTCCAGCATCGAGAAGAGCACCTTCACATTTAAATGTAAAATTACAAAAAAATAATAATTTGGATGAAAATTCTAAATTAAATGAGGAATTTAATAAATCTAAAGAAAATGAAATAAAAGAATTGGAAAATAGGAAAGAAGATTTGGAAAAAGAAGTTGTAAAACCTATAGAAAAATTAGAAGTTTTAAAAGAAGACCCAAAAATTATAAAAGAAAGTTCAAAAGAACTTCCAAAACAATTAAAAGAACAACCAAAATCAGAAAATACCCACCAAAAATCAACTGCAATATTTAATAATCCCAAACCAATAAAGAAAGGTCTTTCAATTTTCTCTTCGAGTAGTGACGATGATTTTGATTTAAATATTAATAAAAAAATTGTAAAAGAAAAAGTTGTAGAACAACCAAAACAATTTAAACAACAAAAAGTTGAAAATATTGGAGAAATAAAACAACAAAATGTAGAAAAGTTGAAATCAAAACCTGGTGAATTTTTTTAAATATTTTATAATTAAATTTATGGAAAACCCGGGAAAACAGAAAAAAAATAAAAAATAATGAGAAAACTTTTCGTCTAAAATTCTTCTTTTTTGATATTTTCTTATATTTTTATTTGATATTTATTTATTGGGATAGCTCTACCCAGCTTTGAAAGTAAACAGGGGAAATCTCTTTTCCCCTGTTCCGAAGGAAAAAATTCAATTTTAAAAACGATTAAATTTCTCTAATTTTTAAAAATTTCCTATTTAGATGTAACACAACAAAGAAAAGGCCTTTTTGATGATTCTGATTCCGATTTTTAATTTTATTTTAAATTAATTAATGCTCATTATTGCCTTCTGACTTTGCTTTACTCAAAATAAGCAATTCGATTATTACGAGATATATATTCTATATAATTTTTGTGATATAGCAAAAATATATTAATTTACATATATTATTATAAATTTATTTGCATATTTTACAAGTTTTAAATACGCGTGACATTTTAATATATTTTAATAGAGTTAATCTCCTGTCAGTTCAGGTGATAGAAAAATTATTACAAAAGTATATTAAAAATCCATAACATTTTTGAGAGATTGAAAACATGTCGAGAAGGTCACTTATTATTTTATTTGACCAATCTTTCCTTTTAATTTAATTCTCAGGTTATTAGGGAGGATTCTTGAAGACTAATCAAGATTAAAAATCTGGGGATCATTCTACCTGTTTAATCTCATTCTTATTAAAAATCTTTCTTTTTTCTTTCAAATTTATTTAAAAACAAAAATTAATTTTTTAAAAACATTCCAAGGACAGATTTTTTACTTGATCATTCCACAACTTAAACCAGTCTAGTTTTTTTGTTCTTCCATATTTTCCACTAGAAAATTTAATTTGTATAAAAATGTATGCATTGATCCATGCAACAATTTTCTCTTTTTTACATTCCGGAATTTTTAACATAAATGAGAGAAAGAATGCACACAGATTTGCTAAACCAGTTTTTTGACTAATCTTCTTTTCCTCTGAAAAATATAAATTAAAGTGTGGCCACGCGTTACGATCTTTGGTCATTTTTAGGAAGGAATTAAAAACTACATACTTTCACATTCCCTTCTCATTGTCAGCTGTAATTAATGGGAGGGGTTTTATGCAAATGTTTCTTCCTCTTTTACAAGCAAGCAATGATTCTTTAAGTCTAATAAACATTCTTTCTGAATTCTCTAAAAAATAAATTGTTCTACTTTTTTAGTCCAAAACAATAAGAAAAATTAGTAATTGTATTCTTGTACAAGAAAAACTAATCTCATTATTACTAACTCAAAGGCAGTCCTCGTTTAATTCATTTTACTCCAGCAATTCTCACCCTTAATTACTCGTCGAGAATTCCAAAGAAAAAGTACTATGTCACATACAAAAGTGGTTATCAAACAATTCTAACTAGAATAGTTTATAGGATATTTATTCCTTTTTTGGCCAGACAATAGGAATCAGACTTATGTATGTCACCATTATTATTATCACTATTACATATTAGAAGAAAAAACTAACTGAAGGATTAACATTTTACTATACTATTTGTTATATATACAATTCTCCCTCCTATCTGTAAGTTTCCTCTTTCTAAAATTCTAGTTAATAATCATTCACAATCATGCAAAATAACAAAAATCAGTTTAGAGAGAAACTGTCGCAACTTTTCAAAATATTGTGAAAATATTATTATTCCCCTTTGACCAATCGATTTTATTTTTTTCTTCTCTTAAAAATTTCTTCATTCATTCAAGTCTAATTCTTTCACTCTACTCTCAATTCCTCTTTTTTACAGTCCGAAAAAAGTGGTTTTACGCCTTTCTTTCATATTTTTCTCCAACCAGTCGTTTACTCACCAATATATAAATGATAGATGAAAGAATTGTGAGGCAGCCATTTTTTTCTCCCTCCTCTCGATGAAAACACAAGAATGAAAACGAAGAACAACATTACTCTCCTCCTTATTATACTTCCCCCATTTTTTCTCTTTCCTCATTACATTTTACCCAAAGCTGGACGTAATCGTAAATATATTTTTTAAAAACATTTTTTCTTTAAAAATGCGCATTTTTGGTCAAATTTGGATATTTTATCCTTGTGGACGTTTATGAAAGGCTAGGAACTTCCAAAGATTATAATGAGAAGATTTAAGGTAGCAAAACTAGTCCCCTAAAACTAAGGCTAGTTCTTCTTTTAAAATACAACTTCCAGTCTCCTCCACCCCTTACCTTCCCCCCACTTTAAATCTTCCAGCCAGACATCTGGAGACTTCTTTTTGGTTTCAAACAAAAAAAATAAATAATTCATTCATTGACCACTTTTTAATCTTTAAAAAACAAAATTTTCCCCCTTCTCTTTCTCCTTGTTTTACATACAATTGTCATTATTGCTAAACATTTTTTCCCTTCAAAATCGCCAACCAGCCGTTTGTTTGCGTTCGTCTGTTAGTTTTTTCCAGTTTATTGTTGCGACCGAATGACTTTTTTTCTGTAATATATTTGGCCGGCTGGTTTTTTTCTTTTCCATTTTAACCATTTTTATACACAATTCTCTTTTATTTATTGAATAACCAAATATTTTTTTGAATTAATATAAGCTAACAATAAGGCCATGTTGCGTTCATTTTAATTTATTTTAATATAACATATATATTTTTTGAATAATTAAACCAAACCTCAATGTTCTGTTTTTTTTCTTCAATATTTTTTTAAATTTCATTACTCAAAATTTAATTAAAAATAAATTTTTTTATTAAAGAAAAGTATTTTCAGAATTTTTTTGATTTATTTCCTGATTCTTTTGAGAGAATAGATAAATAATATAAATCATTTTCCCCTCTTTTAATATTTCGGATTAAATATATTGCCAAAATTATTTTCCTTTTATTTCGTCTTATCATGAAATTCTCTAAATAACAAAACCTTTTTATAGGTTGCTGACTAGGATTTCTGCTAAAATGTCTATCGATACAGCAAACTTCCTCGATCCTTTCAGTTTGATATATCTAGACTTGATTTTACATCAATTTTAATAAAAAATGCTTGTTTTGCTAATTATTTATTTAAACATTTTTGGAAAGTTTTCAGATTTATTTTTCTATTTAATACTTAAAATATTTCAGCAACCCTTTTAACAACAATAAATTAATTAAATTTTCTTCAAAATTAATATTTTTCTTCTACATAAAGTTAAAAAAAAATTCCAACAATTTTTTATTACCTCCTCAATATAAATTCTAAATTAAATATCCTTCCCTTGTATTTAAAAATGATGACTAATGTCCAAAAAAACTCAACAAAGATGATTCATTTAGTATATTTTATTTGCTTCCAGAAGAGTTTTTATTTATTTTCTCTTATATTCCCAATAAAAACCTTTTAAAAATACTCTAAGTCAAAATATTTTAAAAGAAATAAAATTCGTCACGCAATTTTTTTGGATATTTTATTGCTATATTTTGGGTGATGTTTTCTCATCTTTTTTGGTATGTATTTTATAAAAGAAAATTATTTTTTTAATAAAAAAATTTTGAGAAGGAAAACTCTGGTTTTGGGAATAGACCATAACCAGAGTCAATTGTTCTCTCACTAGTGATCGAGATTTTTGAAAAACCTGGGCCTGTTCCTGGGTTTGATTTATTGACCTGGGCCAGATTCAGAAAAACCCCAGTAAGGTGAAAAAATGCCTGGGCTCTGGGTACAGGAGAGCTCGAAGCCTTGGTCCAAACCCAGCTCTATCTCTACTAGACACCTAATTAGCGATTTGTGATACTTGAATTGGTAGCAAATATTTTTTTGTGAAACAACAATAAAATATAAAACCAGAGTCAATTGTTCTCTCAATTTTGGAGAATTATCTCATTGTTAATATTTATATTTTGAAAATAATAATTTTTTATAGTGGGGGCATTATTTTAAAATAAAATTTAAAAAGACATTTAGGGGTTAGAAAAATTCCAAAAAAATAAGAAAAAAAAGTGCAAACTGCGCATGTTTCTTTTTCTCATCAATTTTCTCTAATTTTCTATTCTCGATTGTTTACTTGAAATACTTTTTGTTTATTTAATAATTTATGGTCGATAATATTAAAAATAAATAAAAACAAAATAAATAGTAAACAACTACTAACGGATTAAATAGATTTTTTAAAATCCAAGCCATTACGCACATTTTACCAAAACAATATTGAGGTGAACAGAACTTTTATTTTTTAAAAGTTAAAGGGAAATTTTCTTGGTCTTCATTGGGGGTAATTTGTTTGTTTCTCAGATATGAATTTTTCGAGAATTTTCATTTTTTTCCTCAGATTTTCAATTTCTTTCCTTATTCGTCTGAATTCTTTTTTTAAGTAAGATATCTTTTCTGTGAATTAAACTCCATACATATTTCATTTCTATTTTCAAAAATAAAAATTTTTGTTTATTTAAATAGTCCCTCTAAAATATTAAATTTTAACCTCATTCTTCCTTTTTCCATTCCCGACCCCCTTTCTGATTTCGAGACCACCCATTTACATGTCTCCTCCTTACTTTTCTACTCACATCTCTTTTTCCTAATGTCATCTCCTTCCTACACATATCGACGACAACAAACACAATTTGGGGGCCAAAAAATATATTTTTCAACCCGAATAGCCTCAAAAACATCCTCCCCTCCTCTCCCTCCTTCTCAATGTTTTTATTTTTCATTTTCTCTTCATCATTCGCCCTCGAGCGTTGAATTTTCTCTATTTTGTTTTTCCTAACTCTGCGTCTCTTTCCTTTTCTTTTGTCTGTCCGTGCCTGTCCGTTCCTGTCGCGCTTACATTTAGGACACTACTAATCGGCGGTCAGCAAGCTTAGGAAAAATTGGAGAAAAGAAAAATTTTTAAAAAATATTAGAGACATAATGGTCAGCAATTTATATGTAGTTAGAGGGGAGAATAAATTGACATGAGAAAAAATTTTTTTCAAAAAAATTTTGTTCCAAAAGAATAAATTTTTTTCCTCCCTCCCAAAAACTAGGCGTGTCAGACAAAACACCGTTCACACATTAGAGTAAAAAATACCGTACAATTTGCCTGAAGTAAACAAATTTTTAAATAAAATTTTTGGTGTAGGGTACACAATTTTTTGCAAAAGTTATCACATTTTTGAGAAAAATCTATGGACATTTTGTCCATTCTCTAAATATTTTGTGTTTTGAAAGAACAACAATTTCTCTTCTCCTTTACTCTCTATTTATTCTTTGCATACCTCTACTTAAATATTTTCTCCTATTTTCTCTTTTTATATGCGCATTCTCTATTCTTTGGCGGTCGTTTGTTGGCTTTTCGCCAAATAACCATTTCTCGTGACTTAAACTCCCCCATCTTCTTCTCTATTTTTCTCCTTTCCTTTCACAGTCACTAATCTTTAGTTTAACCTCGTTTCTCCGCCATTGGTCATTCACACTAAAAATATGTTCCAAGAGAATAAATTTCGTTTTATTTTCTTTCCGGTCATTTTCGTTCCCAAACAGAGATCTCTTAATTTTTTAACGATAAATGTTCTAAAATATTTTTTAACCTTGAAGATTTTTCTATCCTTTTTCTTAATATTTCTTTTTATAATCACACTAGGCACTCATGAGATCAACGCGGCCAAAATGGTTTTAAATGTCGATTTTTAAAAAACTGAGTAAAAGGGCAATTGAGTGCTGCTACGGAGGATAAGCCTTTGCTGCGGTCAATGTTCCGTTCGATATGCTTTTTTCATCCGTATCGAGAAAAAATTTTCCGCGGTTTCATAATTCCCATTTTCCCTTGAAAATACGAATAAAATAAAAACATAACCATAATCGGACCAAAAATTAGATCAATCCCTCTAACTCACTTAACCCTTTCCGAATTTTTAAAAATCGACGTTTTTTAAAAATCGACGTTTTAAAAAACGTCGGTTTTTTAAAAACCGACGTTATTTATCGGTGTATTTTTATACCCATTTTGGCCGTGGGGATCTTTTACTTTAGCTATATTTTGTTCTGATGGACACTCATGAAAAATACATATTTTCTGAACTTGTCCAAATTTTTCGTTATTTTTCACGTGTTTTTAATAATTTTTCTAATATTTCTCCGCTAATTTGATCTTTAACAAAAAAAATAATTCTAGAAAATTCTTTTTTGCTATTTTTACCTGTTCAAAATTTTAAATCCTTCAATTGGGCGAATTTTGGCAGTTTGCCAAAATGGTTCCTTTAGACACAGCTCCCTCATTATTCTACATATCTTTTTATGCTGTCTTTTTCTTTTTTCCTCTTCTTTTGTCCACTCATCTGGTCAATGGCGCTTGGGTTTTCATCGTTTCTTCCCTCGTGTTTAGTCCCTTCTGGCGCCGTCTAGTGGACTTTAGACGGTCTTTACCACTTACATTGTTCACCAACGATTCACTCATACAAGTGCTATGTTTTCTGTTGTTCTAGAAGAAATTTTTTAAAATTTATATTTTTGACCGGTTTCCCTCCCAGCTCTTATTTTATGAGAAATTTTCATTTTTTGCGCTTGGCTTGGATTTTAAAATTTTTTTTGGGGTACATCTCCCGTTCATCGTTTTCTTTTCACTTACTTCAGATTAACTGGTCGATTATTTTTAAATCTAATTGTTGACCATAAATTTTTATTCTCTAATTTATTCTGATTATGGCTAAAATCTCTATCTGATCAACCCGTAGATCCGAACTAGTCTCTCGTGTCCGTCTTTGGCGCTAGTCCAAAACGGGCCGCATTTGGGTAGACTGGCTCGGCGTTTCGGGTGGATTGGTTAGGTGGAAAGGCCTTTTTAAGCAATTCTACTCTATTAAATTCTTAAAATTATTAAAATTTAAATTCTTTTCCTACAACATTAACAACACAAATTATTGATAATAACAGAATGAGAATCATTAGACGAAAAATATTTAATCGCTGTTCCTTTTTAAACAAATTTTTTTTGGAATTTTTGATTTTATTTGAAAAATAAATTTTCAATCATTAACCCTTTTTGTTTAAATGAGAGGTTTAAAATTTGGAAAAAAAACATTTTGAAAGAGTTTTGAGTCATTAAATTACAAACTTAATAAATTTAAATTGCATAATGTGTATGTTGAGGTAGTAGGTTGTATAGTTAAAGAACAGTATCAGTCGGAGTAACTAACGCAGCCTGCTCACTCGGCAATCACATTCTTGCTCGAAAAATAAAAAAAATTGAATCTTTCTCATCTCTCTTTGATAAATGCGCAGTTTGCACTATGAAAACTTTAAACTTTTTGATATAAAAGAGTACAATTAAAAATAATTTAAACAAATTTTTATAATAAAGTCATGAAAAAATTGAGCAGATAAGTTACATGAATTAGTTATTTTGATGATCTTTTTGATTAACTTTTGGAAAATAAGTTTCAATACAAAAGGTGTATATCAGGAATGTACGAGTTTCGTCTTTCACCGATTTTTGCATTTTTTGTTGTTTCACCATTCGCTTTTTAAATTGACTTTCGCAGTTCGCTTTTTTGAGCGAAATCTTTATAACCCCTAATGACAGATATTTAATTTGAGTGAAAGATAAGCGGGAGAAGAAAAGGAAGGGTAAAAATGAGGCAAGTGAAAATAAATATAATTTTTTGTCGGAGGAATGTATAGTCGATTGGTTAAGTGTCTGTCTTGGATTCGGATATTCGAAATTTACGGTTCGGATATTGGATCCGAATATCCAGCGATTTCCCAGGATCCGACAACTCTATTCACAGTCAAAGAAAAGAGATTTCTAGGAATCATACACAAATAAAAAAATCAAGGTCAATATTTTCCTTTATTTCTGACGTCCTCTCAAAGCCACGATAATCTTCTAAAATCTTCTGAATCCCCGATGTAAGGATTATAAAGGTTATCTGGGATTGGGATAATTTATTGTGCTATTTAGATTTTCTTTTTGAAACTTCTAAAAGTCAACACAAGATAACTCAGGCGTAGAATTTCCAAAAAGGGAATTTATGAAGATTAAGATAGGAATTTAGTATTTTAACAATTTTGGGGTATCTTGTGAGGGTCTGATCATTTTTAGTGAAAATTTTTACACGTCAATATTTCTAGGATATGGATTATTTTGTAGCAAATTTTATGGGCTTTTCAGAAGGCCTAAAGGATGGAGATGTTGATAGAAACTTATAATTTATTGAACTCATAATGAAAAACCAAACTGTTCGCAATTTTTTCCCCGCACTAAAAGTGGACTGTCCGCAACTTAAGTTTTTTGGATGGAAATTCTCAAAATAGCGCTATTTATAAATTTAGTTATACAATTTACACAAAACTATCATATATTTATTTATTCACAAACGAAAAAATGAGTGAAATCAACACAATTATACAAGGCAAAAGAACAATAAGTGAGTGAAATCAACGCAATTATACAAAGCAAAAGAACAAGTGAGTGAAATCAACACAATTATCCATCAGTTCTTCTTTGTTGTTGTTCAGCCCTGTGTTTTTCATACTGCTCCGCAGCCTCCCTCCGCTTTCGCTTGACGACCTTTTCATATTCGGCAAGGAACGTTTCCACTGTCGCTTGTTCAAGCTTGCCTGCCACGACTGCTGCATCGATGACTGCTCTGTGGAGAAACAAGTACTGAAAATAAAAAAAAATTTCTTTTAGAAACAGTTACACTTAGAGTACTTGAAGGTCAGTTTGAATTGCCCGCTCCCGTTGATTGCGCACAGCTCGGTAGACGGTCGACATCTGGATCAGGTGGTCGTTCTGGATCAGGTTTCTGATGGCGATCTCTATAGCAGCATAAGTGCCAGTGCGGCCGACTCCAGCGCTGCAGTGTATAAGTACGGTGCACTTCTTTTCGATCGCCTGTCGCAGAATCGCAAGTCGGAATTGGCGAAACGAAGTTGGATTGTCAGGGACGTCATGATCGGGCCATCCATCGAACCGGAAATGCGCTACCTATAATTTTAAGAATTCGGTTTAACTCACTCACTCTTTGCTTACATCCATGGGCTTTTCTCCTCTCAGTGCGACGTTGAACAATGTCCTTTTCACATGCGGGTTAGAAGGCGATTCCTTTGTCTGGCCCCTTTGTTCCACAGTGACGTTGCCATAGTTGGTCGATTTCCCCTGCGGAAAGTAGTCTGCACATTTCCTCCGCCCATCCTCGACGTACTGGCAGAGTTGAACGATGACCTGGAATTGAACGAACAATTTATTTTAAACGTTGATATTCAGCTAAAAATTTAAGTCCTACCGCGCAATTGTTTTCTGCAACCATTGTCCAGAAGTGGCCGATCGTCCTGTCCACGGGTCCTTGGGCGCAAATCATTGGAAAAGGTCCACCTTTTACATGCGATGCATGAATGTAGTCTATCCCGCCGGAACTTTTCAAGATGACCCGCGAATGGTCCAGAAGTTGGACGTCCTCATAGCGGTTTAGGCCCAGAGACTCGCTCTCGATCCGATTGAAAGCCTGGTACGTTCCGCCGGGTCGCCTGTACTGCTGGAGATCTAGGGCGTACTGTTGACGAACAATCCTGACTTCGTCCTGATTGATGACTAAAATATAAAAATACAAATCAGCTTTTTAAAAAATTTTGCAAAATTCAAGAAAATTACCTTTAAACCAGCGCTGAGCAGCATTCTGTTCTTGTATGAGCGAATTTGTTGATGACCGTTGTCGTTCTTCGTCTGGTAAAGGCTCAACTGCGGCTCTCGATGCTGCGTCCTGACTCCCCTTACAATGGATTGCTGACCACCTGCCGTCCTCCCCCTGGATGCACTGCGTCCTTGAGCTGTTCGACGATGGTTGCCGGCTGTTACCATCCTTCTGTTGCCGACAGAACAACGCCTATTGTCGACTGATACGCGCCTGTTGTCCCTGCTCTTGCTGCGTCGACGTCCACGTGAGTCCTCCTTCCGATTCGGCGCCATCATGAGTTGTGAGAGTTGTGCCGATTAGTTCGTCTATTTGCTTACTTTTTATACTACGAATTCCCGGTTTTATCAGTTACGCTTCAATATAAAAGCAACCGGGTTATCATCGGACAACCATCACCGACAATACACCCAATCTTCCAGCTTTTTCTGTTCAATGGACTCCGACTACATCAACTTAGGCGCACCTGCGGCCGCGTGGAACCCAGCATCACAGAATCAGCAGCAGACTACTGCGCCCGAACCTGCTGGCCCGCGTTGTGTCGACGGCGGTCAAGCCGAATCTACCAACTCAGCCGACGTGATACAGCAGCCGAATTTCGATCAGTCCGCCTACGTTGACTTGTCTACAAGGGCGCAGCCGACGGCAGAGAACGAGACGCTCTATCAGGCCAAAAAGGCTAGTTTTTCTTTGAGTCCATTTCATATAATACATAAATAGTTAATTACAGGTTCCAAGCGCGCCGGATGCAAGTTTCGAGAAGCAGCAGCCTCAGGAGCAAGCATGTGGTAAAGAAGACAAGGGAAGCGTGAGCAACGACAAGCTTGCAGTACCAGAAGGAGCAGATCTCTCAGTGCGTGACAATGACTTGTTTGCCATCATGCGTGTTGGATATGGTCCGCTTCGTCTCGTTCACTTTGGACCTTTCTCCAGAGTCTACTTTGTGCGTCACAAAAAGAATCCGGCACATGAGTGTATGGTGAAAGTTGAAGCTCCCAATGAAAAGAAGTGAGTTTTAGGGCTAAAATCTCATAAAATCTAAATTCCTTTCAATTATTAACAGGAGGACTTTGGGCATTGAGGCTCGCGTTTATCTTGACTGCAAAGGCGTTTGTGGCTTCGCGGAACTCTACGACCGTTTCCAGACGTCCGACGGCAGCCGTGTTCTTGTGATCCAGCGTCTAGGCACCGACTTAAACCGAATTAGACTCTCGCTACCCAATCAGATCCTGACTCAAGCTGATGCACTCAAACTTTGCCTGGAAACTTTTGCGCGCATATGGTCACTCCATGATCGAAATTGGATGCACCGGGACATTAAACCGAGTAATTTCGTCGTTGGACTGCCTCAATCGGAGATGGATGACCAAGTCTTCATTATAGACTTTGGATTGGCTCGGCAGCGTCGGGAAAAGTCACGTCCAACCGGAGCGTGTCCAATATTGGGCACAGATGCCTACAGGCCGATTTCGAATTACAGCCGTGTGGAGTACCAGCCGAAGGACGATATCGAATCCTGGTTCTATATGTGCCACGAATTCTTTAATGGTAAATTTTTTGAGATTTACCAATTTTGTAAACCAATTTATTTTTCGCTTTTTCAGGTGATTTGCCTTGGGACAAACTTCCTCACAGCTCTACTCTCGACTGCAAGATCCACTGCCGCAAATTGGGACGTGATCTGCTGCTGTCTAATATGCCTGACACGTTTGACGAGATCTTAAAGTCCATCGACTCCTCCAAGACAAAAGTCGACTACTTCCAAATTTCGACTCTTCTGAAGGCTGCCCTTGCAAATCTGAGTCAGGAACAGTTGGCCGAGCCGTTCAGTTGGAAGGTGGGAAATTGGCCTTAGATTAAATTAATTTGTTTAATGACTTCTTTTTCTTTTAGAAGGATCCTACAATTGTGCACCGTGCTATCGAAATTGAGCAACCAAGAGTCATCCCTGGCATTTGAAAGGAAGATGTGAATGGTTAGAATAAAGGATGTTTGAAATATGATTATTATTGTTGTATGTAAATATATGTCGGCGGAAAATTTCAATTTTAGGAAAATTTCAATTTTTCCGGAAAATTTCAAATTTTCCGGAAAAATTCAATTTTTCCGACGATTTAGGAAAATTTCAGTTATTAATAAAGTTGTCAGTTGAGTCTGAGCTAGTTTTATGTTTTTTGGTGTTGTTTGTGTTTTTTATGATTGTTTTTGTTTTTTTCTGGGTTATTTATAAAATTTTTTATTTAGACAAGATTACCATGTATAAGTTTGGATAAAGTTACGACACGAAAAACAAACAACATAGACCTATGGGGAGTAGGCAAGACGCTTGTGCAAAACCCCGCGCTTCGCGCGGGGTTTTGCGGCACGCATCTTGCGGGAGTCAACGGTCGCTGGGTTCTACAATAGTAACATAATCCTACTCCTTTTGTCGATTTTCGGCATTGAAATGCCGACCTACCCATTCAGTAGTAGCACAAAAATTAAAAAAAAAACAAGAACTAAAAAACAAAATTTAAAAAAATAAACAAAAATATTAAAAAAAGACAAACAACCCAAAAAAACAAAACATAAAACAAAGGAAAAACAAAAAAGAAAAACATACTCAAAAAACGAAAAATAAGCGAAATAGTGCTAAACAGACTATTAAATTAATTTAATAACTGAAATTTTCCTAAATCGCCGGAAAAATTGAATTTTTCCGGAAAATTTGAAATTTTCCGGAAAAATTGAAATTTTCCTAAAATTGAAATTTACCGCCGACATATATATTGTTTGTATGTATTGTTTGTATATTGTTTGTAATTTGGTATATGAGTGTGGTTGTAGATATTTCTTATGATTTACTGTAATACTATATTGTTTGAATAAATTTGTGTGATAAAATCTCATAAAATAAAATTTTTGTTATTGTTTAAGCTTTAGATAAATCGGTTAAAATATTTTACATTTAAATCAAAACAAAAGTTTTTGTTTCAAAATTCCAAGAATTTTGTTAAATGGAAACTAACAAAATACTTAAAAATTTTAAGAGGACAATTTTTTCATAAGCAATACTATACAAAAAATCATTTTTATATGTCATTTTATTGTCGTCATAATTCATCTAATTCATCTTTAACAATCTTCTCACATAAACATTTTTTCAATAATGAATGGTAATTCAATTCTCTTTTTGTCATTCTCGCTTCCAATCTAAATATAATTTTATTTTTTAATTAATTTTAAAATTCTTTTAGTAAAAAGTTGATTCTCTTATATTAGTCCCCCCCCCCCCTAGTCCCCCTCTCCCCTTTAAACACTTATTGGACGGAATTCGAAAAATTAAAAAAAAATAATATTTTCAACCTCAAAATTTTTTTCAAAAAATTATTTTTATTATTTTCTTCATTCTGATAAACTCCCCAATAAAATTCTGTATATTCCACATAAAAATTTCGAAGCTTCTTTTCAATCTCGTAACCTTTATTTAAAACAAATAAAGAACAACTTCCATTATTTATCGCTTTTAAACGTTTTTTTACACATTTATTTATTTTTTTGCTAGCTTCTTTTGCTTTAATTTTCCAATTACTAAAATTTAAATTAAATTTATTTTTTTAAATACTTATCAGATAAATAATATTTAAATAAAAAATTAATATCCAAAAAATGAATGAAATTAATTTGAGCGATTTATGTTAAAGGATGTAAAAGGAATTCCTTAACCACAATTTAGGATTGAATTTTTCTATCTTAAATCGAGTATTATTGAGGGTATTGTTTAGGCAGCTCTCCATCAGAGGTGGTTCGGAACAGTCAGAGGTATCGAAAATCGGAAGAGCCGGGAATCGGAACTGGCTCAAAAGTCGGAACTCGGAAATCAGAAGGAAAAAACGTCGGAAATCGGAATTCCGACCCACCTCTGCTCCCCATATATGTATAAAAAATTCAAAAATGTCATCTAAATAATTTTATTTTCTATATAGATTGGAAGCGAGAATTGCAAAAAAATTAAAAATCAACTCTTAATTTATTTTTAATAGAGATCCGACTGTAAAAGGAATTCCTTAATTTTCTTAATTTTTTAAATTAAATTTTAATAAAAATTAAAAACTTTTCTCGTGGTTTCCCCATTGAACGTTCCCAAAATAAAATTCCCAAAAAATTGTCCAAAACTTCTTTTTGTACAGAATCTACAGTATTATCAATTCTTTCAATTTGTTCAAATTTTTCCTTTGGATTTTTAATTAATTCATTTAAATTATTTTTATTTAAAACTCCACGAAAATAATTAATTATTTTATTTATTTTTTCTTCGAGAAAAGGAAAACTTTCTCGAAAACAATGTTCAAAAGGTGTCAAAGAATTTTCTTCTTCAGAAGTATTTTTTTGAAGAAAGTCTGTAATTTCATTCTCCAAATCAAAACCTTTTAAAATTCAAAACTTTTTTTAAATTTAATTAAATTAAATACCTGAAGAATTTAAAGGGAAAATATATAAAGATTGGAGAATTATTGAAATAATAAATATATTATTGAACATATATTTAAGAAGTGTTTGGGGATAATTTAAGGAGAAAAATTTGAAGAAAAAAATTTCTGAAGAAAATTTCTTTAACAAAAATTTAATTATTTTCTGAACAGATTTTTAATAAGTTAAATTTTAATAAAATTAATTTTAAAAATAAAATAATGATAAATAAAATTTATATTTTATATTAACAATTACACAATATATATTTGCACTTTTCAAAGGAGGAAGTGAAAAAATATTTTATTTGAATATTTCTTAATTTTTAAAAAATATTTCCAAATATTTTATTTCTTTTATAAATTCGGAAATGAAATTAACAGGAAGTTAATATTAAATTATTTGTGTCTGATGTCGTCGGAAATTCTAAAGATGTTGGAAATCGAAAGTAACGAAAGATCTATGGATAAACTGCAAAATTGATTTGCGACTAAAGTTGTCGGATCCTGATCCCAAAAAATGCCGGATATCCGGAAATTTTCGGTTCGAGTATCCGGATATCCGAAGATTTTCATCTATCCGACAACCTTACTGGTGATACATTAGAGGGGTTTTATAAAAAAAACCCCGATCCAAAAATTAGCGTAGCCTATTATATTTAATCAAGTATACAGAAATACCTTTACTTTAGTAAAATGAAGAATGTATTTTTACATATTAAGTAAAAATAATGAAAGTTCTTTCTTTTTTCTTCAAAGATTCAAAGTGAATATTTTTTATACGTTATTAGTTCTTACGAAAATATTGACCCTTGATTTGGGCTGAATACAATTGGAATTGTGGATGGAAAAATTTTCTTTTCGATTGTACAGAGCGGATGAAAACACAAAAATCATGTTTTAATGTTATCTAAATTGAATTGCCAATCTGTAAAGGTATTCCTTGGACCAGGAATTGTTCTAAATAATTAAGAGCTGAATTAAAAATTCAAATTAAATAACCAAAAAATTTATTCTAAAATTTTAAAATATTTTTTCTCTCTTTTATTTAATTCCAAATAATTTGAAACATTTAATTAAAAATAATATAAATTCAAAAAAAAAAATCATTTTTAATTTCTTTCTTTTCTTTTTTTATTTTCTCTTTTCTTCAATATTATATTCAAATTGCGGGGCTGATCGTTTTCCAAGAGATTGCCCAGCTAGAGAATCAAAATAACGTTTAAAGGGTGGACGTAAAGCAAGAACTGGTTGATGCATTGATGGACCTGGCACAAATTGTGGCGGGCCAGCTAAAAGGTTGGCAGCCAAAGAAGAATCGGGAATGAAAAAACGCTGGAAAATAAAATTGTTTTTTAAATTTAAATTAATCTTTCTTGACTGAAATATTTGTTTATTAAATTATAAAGATTTTTAATTTAATATTTATTTTAGTTTATCAAGTTGGGATATCATGTCAATTTGTAATAATTTATAGTCTCTCTTTCGAAACTTTAAAATTTCAATTTCAAGCCATGAGCTATCCTAAACTCCCGTTTCGGTGAAGGTTAATAAATTTAAACTCATTTTCAAAAAAATTTTTCTGTGGATTTTTGATTTGATCAGTGAAGTTATGATATTACATAATTCCTTTAAAACATTTTTAATTATAATGGGAATTTTAATTATTTTATTAATTATTAGAAAAATTTTTCTATTTAAATGGAAATAAATTTTTATTTTAATCTTTTGGTTTCATTAAATATAAATTACTATGTTTAAATACAAATAAAGTTTGCGTGGAGACAAAAAAATATTTAAAATAATTTTTTAAATACAAAAAATTCTTTATTAAAAATACCGTTTGGAAATCGCTAGAATGTCTTCCAGGAAATGCAGAACAAATTGCCAACAAAACAAAAATTAAGGAGATGCCGAATGAAACTTTTTTGTTGCTGCTAAGAGATGACATTTTTTTGATAGTTAGTAGAAGATTGAAATGTAAATATTTACTGAAAAAAATTTTGGAAAAAATATAAACAAACAAAAAAGTGTTTGCAAAATATGGAGATTTATTTTTAAAAAATTTAAAAAATAAATAGAATATAAAAAATTTGTTAAAATTATAAGGAACGGCAAGATAAGAAAGGGTGGTACACCCCAAGTTACAGCAGAGCTATAACTTCGTTCAGAATTGTCGAATCCGGGACAACATGGTATGTTCCGATTCAGCTCATCGAGGCACATTGAACCATACAAAGGCGTCCCGTATTCAACAATTATGAACAAAGTTATAGCTCTGCGGTAAGTTGGCCTGCTCCTATGAGAGAGAGATCATAAAAGGGTTATTGAATTTATGAAAGTTTTCATTTTTAGCCAATCCCAATTTGCAAAACTAGAAAAATAGGTGTGCTCATGCTAACAAAATATATCATTGAAGGAAAAATTTTAAATATTTTTCAGTTACTAATCATTAAAGGAATCAAAATTAAAAGCGATGCCAATAGAATTGGCAACAATTCAGGCCACTTCTGTTTTCCAATAAATAGCCAACTACTAAATTTCTAAAAATGTTTAATTTGGATAGTCAAGCTCTATTTAAATAAACAATAAAAATGGGGGGAGTTGCCATTAACGGAAATTGCCATTTTAGAAAAAAATTATTTCAAAAACCAATTGTTTAAATATAAAATTAGAAAAAGGGCACAGATTGTGTGTTTTATTTGTTTAAATGAGGAAATTAAAATTTAATTTTTATTTTTTAATTTGCACATAAAAACAAAAAGAATAAAATTGAAACGATAAAAGAATTCCAAAATTAACAAATTAACTGAATGACCAATTTTTGGGATTATTTTGGTTTATTTAGGTAAATATAAATGTTCTTTGTGTTTTATTTTGCCGGATATCGGATAAAAACTGAAAATTTTTTAATTTTAAAATTAAAAACAAAAAGACTAATCTAGGAAATAAATTAAGGGAAGTACTAGTTGGGTATTTTTCCTTCGATTTTTTACCTAAAAGGCAGGGAAAATTTAAAATTATTTTGGTAAAGGTTCATTGACAAAATGACCTCATAAGCTGCCCCTATTATTTTTTATTAACTTTCTCCTCAAGGGTCAATGTATTATCTAATTGTAGATAGCGAACAAGCTTGAATTAAAACTGATTTATTTTTTTAATTCAAAAAAATTATTATTTAAAATAATTAAAAGCCACTTTTCGTTTCGTATATCACCTACGAAACGCGAGTTTTATTTAAAATGACTTGAAGAAAAAAGGAAATGAGAGAGATCTTGTGTCCCCTTTTTTACCTTTGGGAGTTAAATAAATAAATAAAATTTCTTAGAAAATTATTTAAAATTAAATTAGAAAAAAAGTAAAATAAAAATGAGAAAAAAGGGGAGGAGGAGGGAAGTTGATTTGATTAAACTTTTTATTGAAATATACTCAAATATATTTACTTTTTTAGTTAAAAAATGGGAAAAAATGGTATTAAGCGGAACTTGCGGACTTTTAGATTCTTTTAGGTATTTATTTTGTTTTTCTTTAAATTTTATGGATATCAGGAAATGATGAAAAATAAATTTATTTTTAGAAAAAGGATAAATTAAATTAGTGAGAAAATAATTGAGCAATTTTAGGGAAAAAGTTTTGAATGAGATTTTAGGAGGCTGACATGTGGGAGAGGACATAAAGGGATTTTCTCAAGTCGAGGACTGTTAGACTGTCGTTTTCGAAACCTAAAACAGACTTGGTTGTTCGCAGTAGTGTTCAGCAAATGGATTTTTTTGGTACAGGCACCGGGAGTACCGAAAATTCTAAAATTTGTTCGGGACGGTTCCGGTTCCGGGAGTGCCGGAAAATACCGACTCGGTATTTTCGGAAGTACTGAGGGAGTACAGAACTGTGCCGAACACAAGTTTGTACTAATTTAACAAGAAAAGCTCACAGATAAATAAACAATACCTGTGAAATATCCTTCTAGGCCAGAAATCCAAAATTCAGTCCGCAATTTTCATTTCCGTAATTTTTCGTAAAATAGTGGCAAATGACATTTTTTATTAAAAAATTAAATTATTTTTTAAATAACGTAAATATTTAATTTATTGTAAATTTAATTTAAACATACCCAAACAATTAAAAAAAAATTATTTTCAAAAATTAAATTAGTGTTTTTGCGCAAATGAGTTGGCTAATAATGATGTGAATTAAAAGGAAAAATTACTGTAAATTATTTTTATTTAATTAATTTTTGGTTAATTATAATTTAAATTATTTAAATTAATCTTTAAACGGTTAAAAGGAAAATTGGGGGTTATTTAGTCATTAAGTTGTTTTTAAAAAGATCAGAAATCTAGGTATATGTTTTGTTTGTAGCTTAAAAACAACAAAAATGCTTTAATAATATTCCAACTTTTTTTTTGAGTTTTAAAATATTAATTTTAAAAATTATAAACTCAAAATTATATGTTAATTTTCTTTTGTTTTGCCAAAAAATATTTTTTAACGTAAACAAAAAAATAATTTAAAATTCAAAAACCAATTATTATAAAATATATTTTTCAATTTTTCTTTTTATTGTTATTCTAACTAAAACAGAAATTATATGTTACAAAATAAATATATAAATTATTAATTTTATAAAATTAAAAATTAATATGTTTATTTTAAAATATAAATACAATTTAATGTTAAAAATTTTTTAAATAAAAAAAATTTATTTAACTTTAAAATTAATTTTTAATGAAACTTAATAATGTCAACGTTGCTCGTCTTCAAATTATTTAAAAAGAGATCTAAAATCTAAAAATTTTGTTTAGATATCCTCAACAGTAGTACCTTACAGCTTTAAACATTTCAGAAATTTTCGACTAAGATATTTCACAGATTAGTATAGAAAATATATAAAAATATCGAATCTTAGAAAATTTAAATTCATTTTCAATTTTTATTATACCTTTTAAAATATTTTATCAAAAATTTTGAAATTTTTAGAGAAATTAGTTGGCACTATTAAAAATATTTGTGTAAAATTTTAGAATTTTAAAGGCACTTAAATAAATTTTATAAAGGACGGAATCACTTCCCTTTCACTCACCCACCATTAAAAATAAAATTTAAAAATTTCTCAAAATTTAAATTAAAAAAATAAAATTTATATTAAATATTTTTAATATTCTTTATTTATTTCCTTAACATTTCCATTAAAAGCTCTTAATTAAATACAAAATATTGTTTAAATTTTATTATTTTTTTCTAGTTTTCTTCCCCTTCCCTTCCCTTACAATAAATCCAATCTTAAAAATAAATCCAATCCAAAACGGTTCGTTGCTCTTTTGCTGAAGCAGATCGAATGGAAAATAATTTAGAAGAAAAACGGAGAATATGAGGAAGAAAAAGAAATTAAAAGAAAATAAAAAGAAAGGGGGGAAGGGAAGGGATAATTATTTCTTCTTCTTCCCCCACAAAAGTCCTTGGCAGGGATTTTGTGAAGAAAAAATAAAAAAAATAAAAATATATATTTATTTCAAGGTGGGAATTAGTACAAATACATTACAATGAAAAATCATCATTTCTTGCAATTTTTTATTGTAAATTAATTTTATTAAATAAAAATATTTTTTGTATTTTAATTAATTAATTTTTGTTTAAAATCTTTACTTTAGCTGATATAAACAGATCGAATGTAAAAATTTTTGAGCAGAAACTTGCTTCATTTCGTTAACTAACTTTATTATTAATTCTGGATTTTTAATTTATTATTTTGAAAAAAAATCTAAAATTCTTTGAAAAATTAAGAAAAAAACTAAATAACTCTATTGATAAAATTAACACAAAATTTAATAACTTTTAATGTTGTATTTCGAATCTCGCTGAGCGATTTATTGCTGCAATGTCCATACAAAAATAATTAACAAAAAAGGCCGTTTTTTTATTTAAAAACATTTATAAATTAATTTTAAAAGAATTTTTTGCAATCTTTAATTTATAAAGCTTTTGCTTAAACGAAAAAGGGAGGATATATAAATTGAAAATACCAAATTCTACAAAATATGTAGAGGAAAAAAGGGGATTATTAAAAAGGGGTGAGGCAAAAAATTAAAATAATAATAAAAATAAAAAAAATTATTTTTGCAACATAATAAATAAATATTTTTTAAATTTAATTTTTTATTTTTATTCAAAAATTGGAAATGCTTAATATTATTTTAAAGGAAATAAAAATAATGGAAAATTTTTGTTGCTTTTTGTCCAAAAATAAATATCAAAGGTTAGTTTATAAATATTTTATTTTTTAAAATTTAAATAAAAAAAAAGTTTAGTTGAAATTACTAAAAAATTAATTAAATATTTTATGAAAAAATAAATTACCGTAAATACTCTAACAGAAGCCCAACCTCTTTCAGAAGCCCGCCTCTAATTCAAGCTCGTCTGAGGAGACCCAATTAACCTATTGGATATCGAAATTTTCTTAACAAAAATTAAATATCATTCCAAAAAAATTTTTAAAAGAAAATAAAAAAGTAGGAAAATTTTTTTTCTCAATTTGTAATCTCACTTAACTCAGCTATCCACAAAAATTATTAATCTAATAATTTTTAGATTTTCCAAAATCTTTTTATAATTTTCAGGTATTTATTAATTATTCTCTTTATTTTACTTATTTTCTTCCCAAAATTTAATTTAAATCAAAAATTAAATAAAAAAGAAGAATCAACAAAATTATTTAATTTTGTTGTTTTTGCAACAATAAAACAACAAAATAAACAAAAAAGTAACCAAAAAATTAAAGATGAAGAATTAATTGACAAGTAAATATTTAAATATTTTTTTTGAATTATTTATCTAATTGAAAATTATAAACAAAAAAATCTAAAGTACATATTTTTCTGAAATATTTTATTGTTTATGTTGATCTAACGATTAAATATATTTTTATAAAGTTTCGAATTTCGAAACTTACATTTTTACAAAGGGAAAATATTCGGAAATTATTCCTTTTGGTAAAAGTTACGTTATATTTCACATTTTTTTATTTTCCCCAAAATTCCGCGTTTTTGTCGAAGATTCTATTAAATTCCCTAAAATTTTTAAAGCCTATACTCAGTGGATTTCCTTATAAATTTCCTTCAAATTTTCATTATGTAGTTAACTAAAATTTTTGGGAGAAGTACAAATCACAAGCACAAACATATTTTCCTTTCTAATCAAAAATATTCTAACCCTAATAAATTATTTCTTAGAATAACAAAACTTGGATTAGAGGCTGAAGACAATAATAACAATAACAATTTAGTAGATGATACTAAAACAATTTTAAATAACAAAAAAATTAAACGGCGTCAAATAAATAATTTAAAAGAAAAAAGAAAAAAACAATGGGAAAATGAAATAATTAAAGAATTAAAAAATTCTGAAAAATCAGAAGAAGGAAAAGAAGATTTTATTACAATTTGGCGTTTATTTAATTTATGTACTAATGATTTTGTTAAAATACAAAAAAATAAAATTTTGGGTAAAGGAGAAGATGAGGAAGGAGATAATAAATGCTCAAGTAATATAAATTTTGAAAAAATTATTTCTTTAATTTTAAGCATATTTTTTGCCTGAAACTGTTTCTGAAGATTGGACAGGCAAAGGACAATTTATTTTGAAACACTTTAAGAGTGGAAAATATATTTGTTTTGGAAGGAAAGGTCTACAAGTTAGGGTAATTCTGTTCTTAGATTTTTTTAATTATAAAAAGTTAAAGGAATTATTTAAAACATTAAAATTAAGTAGTTACATCTCCAAGGGGTTAACTAACGTTCCTTAAATTTTTATAATTTTTGGTAAAGTATTTAATAAATTTATGAATGAGATCGTATGAAAAAATGATTGTCTTTTGTTGATAATTTTTGAGATATAACTTTGTGATTTAAGTTCAAAAAAATTTTTTTCATTACTACCTTCCGTCACAGAAAATAATTATAAAAAAATTTCTTTATTTTTCCCAGACAACCCTTCCTTCAACTAAGTCAAGTTTTTGTCATTTTCATGAGAGATTATCGCCTTCTGGACATTCAATTTTCGACTCTACATATTTCAATAATCGCTCAATAGGATTTTCTTTATCAGGAAATCCAATAACTAAAAGAAAAAGAAGAAAAAATAAAAATTCTCAATGTTTTTTATTTACAAAATTAATTATTAAATTAAATAAAAATGAGGATATTTGTAATAATTTAAATATAATTAAACGTAATAGAAGAGCTGAAGAAGGGAATAAACAAAAACAATTGAGAGAGACGGCATTAAAAGCTGTTTTGGCTAGAATTGAGGCTTCTGAAGAAAATGTTATTGAAGAAAATATTTAATTAATTTGTTTAAATTGTTTTTTAATTATTTTTTGATTTAAAGTTGAAAATTTAATAATTCTAAAAGGGAATCTTTTGAGTTTTATTTAGTTTTTTCTTTGATTTTTTCAAAAGTACTTAATAATTCAAAATATTCCCTCAAAACATTTTCTTTACTTTTATTTTAAATAAATAAAAAATATATGTATTTCCCAGGCAAAAATATTCTCAAAAATACAAAATTCTTTATAAAAATTGTCTTTAGGCCAAAAGTCTAGCAATATATGTATAAATAAACTTTTCTCTCATATTTTTCGTCAATAAAAAACTTTTTATAATTAAAAATAAAATTAAGAAAGAGGTCTCAGATTTTTTTAATTTTTAACAGTTATTAATTTAATTTATTTTTTGATAGAAATTTAATTGTTCTTTTAAAATAATTAAATTTAAATTCTTTCAAAATGACTGAAGAAGGCTCATCAAATTTTGATATGGAATTAATAGTAAATTAAAAAAATAAATTTAAAAAATAAAAATTTCTGTTTAAGCCAAGTCAAAGCGATTATTTAATAAAACTTCAAAATCTTCAAACAAAATTAATTGAAGAAAAAGAAAATAGTTTGAATTTGGAAAAGAAGAATCGTTTACTTGAAAATAAATTAAAAGAAGTTTGTTTGGGATATTTAAATTAAATAATTATTTTAAATAATTTTAGATAGAATTTAATGAAAAAATTAAGGAAATTGAAAATAAAAATATTTTTCTTGAAAATAAATTAAAGGAGAAGAAAGAGGTTATTTAAATTAATTATTTAAATAAATAAATTTTAGAAAATTCAAAAAATAAAAGTTGATAATCAACAAAAAGATGAAAAAATAAATTTGTTGGAAGAAGAAATTAAAAAGGTAAAGAAAAAAGATAAATTAGAATCTTCTACCCAACTGGGTTGATCAAGGCTGATCACGCATCAAAAGTTACAAATCGATAGGTTGAAAAACAGCGATTTTTTGAACTTATCGTTTTGTAACTTTTTCATGCGTGATCAGCCTTGATCCACCCAGTTGGGTAGAAGATGGCGCTTTTCGAGGGGTTTTGAATGATATAAGTTTTATTTGGATTGGTTCAGGCATAAAAAAGTTTCGCATAAAAGGAAAATTGCGGGAGATAACCGAAAAGTACCTTATTTTATTTTAAAAAAGGTCAACGATTTATTTAACAAAAAGTTTGCTGATTTAACAATTGAAATGGATAAATTTAAAATTATAAATTATATATCTTTGGTTAGTTTAATTATTTTTGATTAATTTAAATAATTTGTTTAAGAAGTTTATTAAAATTGAAAATAAATGGAAAATTGACTTGACTTTTAATAATAATTATAAATGTTGTGAATATAAATGTATAAATACGATCAATCCAATTGGAAACTGTATTCAAGGAAATGGATATGTTAATTTAATTAATAATGAGATTATTGAATATATTATGTGTGTAGAAGGAAAAGGTAAATTTACAGCTGTTTAAGGTGATGTAGTCAAAGGGAAGATTCCACCTCATCAGGGCCCGTAGAATAAATTCGGGGTAACATAACCGGTTGAATAACCGGGTAAAATAACCCTGGGTTAAATAACCCTGAGTTCCGAGTAAAATTGGTAGAATAAATTCGGTAGAATAAATTCGCATTTTTACTCCAAACTAGAGGTTACTGTAACTCGCGAGTAACTCTTTAATTTTATTTCTATATTGAACTTCCATTAAACAGCTTTAACTTTTAAGTAAAATCATTAGAGTTAGAAGTTTGAAAATGCCGGATCCGGTTTCCGGATTTTAATTTTTTCATCCGGACTAGGCTTTCCGGATCAAAATCCGGATTTTTTAGACCCGGATCCAAACCTGGATTTTCAAAAAAAAATTTCAAAAATATTTTTTCATTTTTTGAATATAAAATTTTTTTTCAAAATTTTGAAAACTTAATATATTTTGGAAAAGAGCAATCGAGACGCGTTTTACCCTGTTACACTGCCCCCGACCAGTGTAGCAATTTTACCCTTAGCTGAGGGTTATTTGACCCGAGTAAATAATTTATTCTACCAATGTGAAAAGCTACTCAGGGTTTTGGGTTAAACTACCGGGTTGTTTAACCCTGAACTCAGAGTAGGAATTTATGCTGCGGGTTGCGAGTTATTTGACCCTCGGGTAGGGGTTAAATAACCCTTACCCCGAATTTATTCTACGGGCCCAGAGGTGGGTCGGAAATCGGAAGTGCCGGAAATCGGAACTGGCTCAAAAGTCTGAACTCGGAAATCGGAAAAAATTTTTATTCTCAAAACTGAATTGATATATAAAAATTGTAAAGTGGCAAATTATAATGCCTTCTTGAGTGAACATCTGGAAAGAACTCCTCAAGAAGTGAATTTGGTAATAGTGTCGTTTCCAGTCCGCATTTTTTCCTCCCAATTTTTCACCCTATGTTTGTACGGAATGGTCAAATTTTCCCCTTTCTTTCACCAAATTTGCCTTTCCATATTTTGCCTAAAAACAATCAAAAAGACTTCTTTTTCCTTCTATAATAGCCAGAAAACATTTTCCATGCTTGGTGTTTCTCCTTGTGAAAGAACTGAATAAAAAATTAATCTTTTTGATTGTTTTTAGGCAAACTATGGAAAGGCAAATTTGGTGAAAGAAAGGGGAAAATTTGACCATTCCGTACAAACATAGGGTAAAAAATTGGGAGGAAAAAATGCGGACTGGAAACGACACTATTACCGTGAATTTTTGTCTACGGGCTTCCAAATTTCTCAAAATTTTCGCCTGCGGCGCTAAAAACCGGCACCCTGTATTTTCAGTTGAATTTGCCAAGTAAGGTCATAATTACTGGTTTTTTGAGTGCCCGGGATCAGGCGTTATGATATCAGGCGATATTGAATTTTCGAAGGCCAAGAAGATTTCTTCCTTTTGCGCCGCTCTTCCTTTTCCTCATCCTCCATCCCTGAAATATGGAAAATAAAAAAAATAGTGGGAAGATATAGACTTTAAAGCCTAAATCTTCTAAAATTTGCAAAAATCATTCGTTGATTTGTAGTAATTGTCAGCGGCATCGTGGTGCTTACCTTCATCAACTTTTAACTTTAATTTGTACATAAAAATATTTTAGGTGTAAATAATGATTCTTTATTTATTACTGAAAATTCATTCAAAAAACCTCAAGACTGCATTAATTATTCTTTATTTTATTTTGAAATTAAATGCATTAAAATGGATGGAGTAAATAATCATAAAATGTTTATTGGTCTAGAAGTGCGTGCTGATGATAAATATATTAGATTTGGTGCGGAAACTGCTACTATTCTTATCGAGAAAAAAACAAATTTTAAAGTTCCACAATTTTGTTGGAATAATAACGATGTTTTTGGATGCGGATTAGCTTATCCGCCTGAAGATTTTCCCTTTATTTTCTTTACTCAAAATGGGAAACAAATTGGTAATAATTAGAGGGCGGATTTTTATGCAAATGCATATTTTTTTGGTAAACTTGGCATGACGTATAATACACAAAAAACACACTTTCCGCTTGTTTCGAAAACATTAGAGCTGGTTTCTATTTGCATATAATGCATATTTTTGCATATTTCGGGTTTTGTTGCATAATGCATATTTTAATGCATATTTTGGGGTTTTTTGGTAAAATATCTCTAAAATTGCAAAAAATCTTGCCAAAATGGTGTAAATTTTGTAAAAATTTAGGAAAAATTTTGTAAAAATTACAAATTTTGATAAAAAAATTTTTTTTGAGGCCCGAAAATCGCCCTCACCATAATGTCTCGACCCCAAAACGACCCACCCCAAAATGTCCCACCACCAAAACGCCTCAACTCAAAATGTCCAACTGAGTAAAAATATTCAATTTGTCGAACTATACGTTTAAATTGAGAGTATTCTAAATAAAAATAGGTGTCTGAATTTTTTTGACTAAAAAAAGGTAAAATTTCTTGGTATATATTGTATTTTTCTTGCATATTTGCGTGGATATTTTGGGTTTCTTGCATATTTTCGTGCATATTTAGGCAATTTTTTATGCATATTATAGTGCATATTTTCCATTTTTTAATGCATAAAAATCCGCCCTCTAGTAATAATTGAAATTAAATAAATTTAAATTAATATTTTTTAAAGGCAAAGCAATATTGTTAAATGAAAATAATGACTCCTATAAACCTTATATTATAGTAAAATGCTGTTCTATAGAAACAAATTTTGGAAATAATTTGGAAACTAAACCTTTTATGTATGATTTTTCGAAATACTTTAACCACGAATTTTATTGAACGTTTGTTTGAGTAATTTTACTTTGATTTACTTTTTATCCGTTAAAACTTTTGAATTTTACAATTTCCTTATCAATAAAGTATTTTTTTAATATTTCTCAAAAATAAAAAGACCAAATAAGGAATAGACCAAATAGTTGGGTTGTTTGGGTCTACTATTTCCCCTTCACTTCTAATTAATTCAAAAAATTAAGGGAAAATTACAAACAACAAAAAATTTTTAAAAGTTAAATAGATACTAAAGCATTGTTGAGGACTATAGTTGTCGGTTCCTGAAATTCTTCGGATATCCATAATCGAACCGAAAAACAACCGAAAATTTTTATCTGTATATTATCTGCCATTAGAAATAGATTTTATTTAATATATCTATTTTAAAATTTAAATCAAAAATATCTAAAAATTTTTAAAAAACAATTTTACAAAAAATTCGGCCGTATCTGAAAATAATGCTGCAATCATATTTTTTCCTTCATTTTTTCCTTTCCATATTTTTCCTTATTTTGTACAGAAAGGTCAGACTTTTTCACTCGTTCACTTCCAATGAATTTCCCTGTGGCATGTTCAAATGTAATTATAGAGAAAAGATTAAAAGCAAAAAATAAAAAATATTACATTTTTGTGTTGTAAAACATGGACAGACAAAACACGGACGAAGACGGACAGAACATACGGACGAACACGGGCAGACAAAACACGGACGGACTCGGACAAACACAGACAGACAAAATACGGACGAACTCGGACAGTTTTGACAAAACACGGATGAATCGGACAGACAGCAAAACACGGACGGACACAGACAAACGGACGAACTCGGACAGACAAAACACGCACACACATCGGACAGAAAAAAAAGTAAATGCTCACAAAATTGAAGAAAAATAATCTATTGCGCTTATAGTCTTAAGGCACAAATCAGAAATAGAGAAAAAAATATGAGAAAATTAACCATTTTTAAGAATAAGGAAAAAATATGATTGCAGCATTATTTTCAGATACGGCCAAAAATTAAATTCCTTTTTAAGGACTATTAGGCAATTCCCCTTCTTCTTCAGCTATTGTAGAAATACTTTTTCTTCGCAATAAAGCAGCAAAAAGTTGGTTGGTAGTTGGGTTGTTTGGATCTATTTCCCCTTCATTCTCTCCTCCAATTGAAAAATGTGGAGGGGATGTAGTAGTTGCTGGTACTCCATTTTCAGAATTTTGATTTCTTTTAGAATTTGTGTCTTCCTATAAAAATAGATTTTTATTTTTGAAAATTAAAAAAGGGCCTAAGAAATAGCAAATAATGTTTGGAGGTAAACGCTTATAAATTGGTTGATTATTTATTATTGTGATTTGAAACTTTAAACATTTGAGGCTTCTGAAGAAAATGTTATTGAAGAAAATATTTAAAATTGTTAAATTGTTTTTTAAATTATTTTTTGATTTAAAGTTGAAAAAATCATTAATTCTAAAAGGGAATCTTTTATTTTCAAATTAACTATTTGAAAAAAGAAAATATATACATATTTGCTGATAAAACAATCAAATTTTTGTTTGCAAAAAGGAAATTCGAAATTTTCTCGAAAAATGACTTCTCCGTCACCCTTAAATTAATGAATTGCTCAGGCTATCAGACCTTCATTCTATGATTCTTCCAAAAGTACTTAATAATTCAAAAGGCTGCGCCCCAAAACGGCCCACCCCCAAAACGGCCCACTGAACAAATACCCCCGAAATGTCCCACCCAAAACGGCCCACATGCAAAATCCACAAAATGGCCCAACTGGTTTCCGGGAACCTTATTTCCGGATTTCCCTGAAACAATTCTACGGAAAACTTTTTTCCAGATTTTCAGGAAACAATTTCCGGAAACCGTTTCCTGTATTTTCCGGGTACAAGAAGAAATCAGGAAATACAGTTTACTGCAAATCCGGAAAAATGGTTTCCGGAAAAATAGTTTCCGGAAAAGTTTTTTTATGAAAATAATAGGTAATCGACCATGCGGAGTCCGAATCTGAGCTTAGAATTTGTTTTTTCGAACCCCGGACCCGAGTTCGACCAAGTCAAATTAGTGGGCCGTTTTGCGGGTGGGCCGTTTTGGGGGTTTTTGTTCAGTGGGCCGTTTTGGGCGTGTCGGGCTAAAACATGGAACGGACAAGACAAGGAACGACAAAACACGGTCGGACAAAACATGGAACGACCAAAATACGGACTATACCAAAACACGGAACAGACAAAACAAGGTCTTACCATAACCGTGATTTGGTCATTCCTTGTTTTGGTAAGACCTTGTTTTGTCTTGTCCGTGTTTTGGTATAGTCAGTATTTTGGTCGTTCCTTGTTTTGTCTTTTCCATGTTTTGTCGTTCCATGTTCTGTCCGTTCCGTGTTTTGGCATTCCTTGTTCTGCCCCTCACCCGTTTTGGGGGCGCGCCATTCAAAATATTCCCTCAAAACATTTTTTGATTTTTTATTTTAAATAAATAAAAAATATATTTCCCAGACAAAAATATTTTCAAAAATTCTTTACAAAGATTGTCTCAGGCTAAAAGTCCTGCAATATATAAATAGATTTTTTTCTATATTTTTTCTTCAATTACAAACTTTTTATAATTAAAAATATAATTAAGTAAAGGTCTCTAATTTTTTAAAATTAATTTTTGATTTTTAACAATTATTATTTTAATTAATTTTTCAAAATAAAACTCTGATTTTCTTTTAAAATAACCAAATTATTTCAAAATGACTGAAGATGAAATAGCAAATTTTGATATGGAATTAATAGTAAATTTTAAAAATAAATTTAGAAAAATAAATTTTTGTTTAAGCCAAGTCAAAGCGATTATTCAATAAAACTTCAAAATCTTCAAACAAAATTTTTTGAAGAAAAAGAAAATAGTTTAAATTTGGAAAAGAAAATTTTTTATCTTGAAAAGGAGGTTTTAGAAATTATTTAAATTAATTTATTTTGAAAAAATAATTTTAGAAAGAATTTAATCAAAAAATAAAAGAAATGGAAAATAAATTAAAAGAAGTTTGTTTTGAATATTTAAATTAAATATTTAATAAATATTTTTAGACAGAATTTAATGAGAAAATTAAAGAAATTGAAAATAATTTTCTGTTAGAAAAGAAAATAATTGAATATAAAAATATTTTTCTTGAAAATAAATTAAAAGAAAAGAAAGAGGTTAAATTTAAATTAATTATTTAAATTTAAATTTTAGAAAATTCAAAAAATAAAATCTGAGAATAAGCAAAAAGATGAAAAAATAAATTTTTTGGAAAAACAAATTAAAAAGGTGAACAAAAAATAAATTAGGATTTCCCAAAAAATAATTTTATTTAATTTTTAAAAAGACCAATGATTTATTTAACAAAAAGTTTGCTGATTTAACAATTGAAGTGGAAAAATTAAAAAATATAAATTTGGCTAGTTTAATTATTTTTGATTAATTTAAATAATTTGTTTGTTTTTCAGGATTTTGTTAAAATTGAAAATAAATGGAAAATTGACTTGACTTTTAGTTATTATAGTTATTATTATAAATGTTGTGAAAATAAATGTATAAATTCAATAAATCCAACAGGCAATTGTATTAATGGAAATGGATTTGTTAATTTAAGTAATGGTGGAAATGTTAAATATATTAATTGTGTGGAAGGGAAAGGTAAATACTAGTGATGTTCGGGAGTGAAAAAAAAGCCGAGAGTCTAGAGCCGAGACCGGGAATCAACCTCGAGACCGAGTCTCGGATCGAGACCGAGAGTCGAGACGAGAGATTAGGAGGGTTATCACTTGATATACCTCCTAATACCCAAAAATCCCTATATATCCCTCATAATCCCTTAAATCCCCAAATCCACATAATAACTTTAATCCTAAATCTACCGATATCCACCTCAATCCACTGAAATTCATATTAATCGCTTAGTTCCCCTTATATCCCTCGATATCCCTCCAAATTGAACGATTTTCGTTATCCCCCGATGCCGAGCACAAGTCCCTTTATGTTCATTTTAATCCTTAAAAAATTTCCAGATATCTCTCTTAACTTTAATCCACCTCTATATCCTTTCAAATCCCCATAAGCCTCCGATATTCGACAACTCCATTGACCCCCTACTATTTAAGGACGTATGCGATAATTCTTGCATTTTGGAAGGTTTTGAAGCCATAAATCCTCCAACCATTTTCTGCGCCGCAGGCGAAAATTTTGAGAATTTTGGAAGTCAAAAGCCAGATTTCTTTCATTTTTTGCGCGCAAGTTGAGATTTAGAGAATATAGGGAGAATTTAAGCGGCGCAGGCGAAAATTTTGGAAAATTCATGACTACATTTTAAGTTAAAAAAAGTAAAAAATAAGTTTAAATATTAAAAATCAAAGATTAAAGGATTAATTTTTGAAGAGGAGTATTTTCCAGATTATTTCCATGCTTAGAATCAAACCCATTCCTATCAAAATATCTAAGTGTGTGAAGTCAGTCACCCTAACCACTCAACCATCGACCAACAAGAAGAAAATGGGAAAAAGTATAAATATTTCTTTCCCTTTTGCTTAAAAAATAAATGTCAAAGTACGCGAGGTACAGTAAAATTCAAAAAATTTCCGTCGTTAGGGGTGTAAATTTAGTCTCGTTTTCCGAGACTAAAACACCGAGTTCGAGATCGAGACCGAGAGCTCAAAAAACCCGGGAAATTTACCGACTCGTGAACCGAGACCGAGAGTCTCGAACATCACTAGTAAATACTACTTATTGGGGAAGAGAGGGGGTGGGTAAATATTAGTTGGGAGTATGTATGTCAATTTACCGCTGTTTAAGGTATCTCAGGCGGTGTGTGGACATATAGGGTTTGGCGTGACAAAAATAATTTTTTGCGTGTTTGCGTTCGTTCTAAAACATAAAAATTGAAAATTTCAAAAATTTGACCTTTTTGAAAATTGTATCCTCAACAGGACAATATACTATCCAAGACCCAGTGACCTTAGGTCCCGAAATCAGTAGGGTAACTGTTCGTACATTGAAATATCCCGATATGTCTGCGTGCCATCACAGGCAAATGTAGCCAAAGTGAATAATCCACATCATCCAACCCCAAAAATGGGGAAAAATATTCTAAAAGTCGCAGCATTTTCACGCATTTTCACGTAAAATTATTGCATCAATTTTTAAATATATGCAATTTTTCATTCATTGATTTGGAGTACTGTCAGCGGCATCGAGGGATGTACCTCCCTCCATTAATTATAAAATTTGATTTATACACTATTTTAGGTGTAAATAATGATTTTTTATTTATTACTGAAAATTCATTCAAAAAGCCACAAAACAGCATCAATTATTCTTTATTTTATTTTGAAATTAAATGTACAAAAATAGAAGGAGTAAATAATCATAAGATGTTTATTGGTCTTGAAGTGCGTGCTGATAATGAATATATTAGATTTGGTGCAGCTTTTGCTTCAATTTTTAATCAAAATACAACTTTTAAACTTCCTTCATTTTGTTGGAATAATAACGATGTTTTTGGTTGCGGATTGATTTATCCGCCCAAAGACTTTCCCTATATTTTCTTTACTCAAAATGGGAAACAAATTGGTAATAATTTTAAAAATTAAAAATTAATTTATAATTTTTTAAAGGCAATGCTGTGTTAATAAAGGACAATAATGTCTCATTCAAACCATATGTTGTACTTAATTGTTGTTCTGTAGAAACGAATTTTGGAAATAATTTGGAAACTAAACCTTTTATGTATGATATTTCGAAATATTTAATTCCGAAATTTTATTAAATGATTTTTTGAGTAATTTTATTTTACTTTGATTTATTTTCTATCCGTTATAACTTTTTTGAATTTTACAATTGTTTTATAAATAAAAGTATTTTTTTAAATATTTCTCAAAAATAAAGAAATTTAAAAAATAGAATGACAAATAGGGAAATTTTAATTAATTCAAAAGATTAAGGAAAAATTATGTACATAACAAGAAATTTTTAAAAGTTAAATAGGCTTAAAGTTAATATTCGGAACCGAACTGAAAAACGACCGAAAATTTTTATCTTTATTTTATCTGCCATTGCAAATAGATTTTATTTAATATACATATTTCTTTAGAGTTCAAACTAAAAATATCTAAAATTTTCTAAAAAAACAATTTTACAAAAAAAACAATTAAAAAATGTTTAAGGACTATTAGGCAATTCTCCTTCTTCTTCAGCTATTGTAGAAATACTTTTTCTTCGCAATAAAGCAGCAAAAAGTTGGTTGGTAGTTGGGTTGTTTGGATCTATTTCCCCTTCATTCTCTCCTCCAATTGAAAAATGTGGAGGGGATGTAGTAGTTGCTGGTACTCCATTTTCAGAATTTTGATTTCTTTTAGAATTATTTGTGTCTTCCTATAAAAATAGATTTTTATTTTTGAAGAAAAAATTCAAAAAAGGAGCTTAAGAAATATGCAACAAGTAATGTTTGGAAGTAAACGCTTATAAATTGGTTGATTAATTATTTATTATTGTGATTGGAAACCTCAAATATAAAAAATCTAGAAATTTTTTAAGTTGATGGGTTAAAAGTTTTGATGTTTTTTATTTACAAAATTAATTATTAAATTAAATAAAAATGAGGATATTTGTAATAATTTAAATATAATAAAACGTAATAGAAGGGCCGAAGAAGGGAATAAACAAAAACAATTGAGAGAGCCGGCGTTAAAAGCTGTTTTGGCTAGAATTGAAGCTTCTGAAGAAAATGTTATTGAAGAAAATATTTAAATTTGTTTAAATTGTTTTTTAAATTATTTTTTGATTTAAAGTTGAAAAACTTTATTAATTCTAAAAGGAATCTTTTGAAAAAAAGATAAAGAAAAAATCATCATAAATTAAGATTAGAAACAAAATAAACCATCAAACTTTTCTTCTTCGATTCTTTTAAAAGTACTTAATAGTAATTCAAAATATTCCTTCAAAACATTTCTTTATTATTTTATTTAAGACAAATAAAAAATACATTTATTTCCCAAACAAAAATATTCTCAAAAATTATTTTTATTAAAAATTGTCTCTAGGCCAAAAGTCTAGCAATATATGAAACAGACTTTTCCCTTTTATTTTTTCTTCTTTTTTGTTGGCCTGAAACCCCCATCCTATCAGTTACATATTTCTAATTGAAACTTTTTATTATTAAAAATAAAATTAAAAAAAGGTCTACAATTTTTAATTAATTTTTTTTTTTTAATTTTTCACAGTTATTATTTCATTTTAAATAAAATTTAATTGTCTTAATTAAATTTTTTCAAAATGTCTGAAGAAGAATTATCAGATTGTGATTTGGAATTAATAGTAAAATTTTAAAAATAAAAAAAATAAAATTTCTGTTTAAGCCAAGTCAAAGCGATTATTTAATGAAACTTCAAGATAATTTTATAAATCTTCAAATAAAATATATTGAAGAAAAAGAAAATAGTTCTAATTTGGAAAAGAAAAATCTTTTACTTGAAAATAAATTAAAAGAAGTTTGTTTGGGATAATTAAATTAATTATTTTTTAAAAATAATTTTAGAGAGAATTTAATGAAAAAATTAAAGAAATGGAAAATAATTTTCTGTTAGAAAAGAAAATAATTGAATATAAAAATATTTTTCTTGAAAATAAATTAAAAGAAAAGAAAGAGGTTAAATTTAAATTAATTATTTAAATTTTAATATAAATTTTAGAAAATTAAAAAAATAAAATCTGAGAATAAGCAAAAAGATGAGGAAATAAATTTGTTGCAAGAACAAATTAAAAAGGTGAAAATTAAAAAATAAATTTTTAAAAATTAAAATTAGAGTTTAAATTTGGGAAATGCCGGACCCGATTCTGGGCTTTAAAAATTTTATCCGGTCAAATATATTTTAATTTTATTTAATTTTTTTAAAAAAAGGTGTATGGGTTATTTAACACAAATAATGATGATTTAACAATTTTTTTGGAAAAATTAAAGGAGATTAAACCTTTGGTAAGTTTAATTATTTTAATAATTAGTAACCAATGATTGAACCTTGTACAAAAATTCGTGCTTTTATTATGCTTTTTAAGAATTTTATTAAAATTGAAAATAAATGGAAAGAAATTGACTTTACTTATAATAATAATTTTAAATGTTGTGAAAATAAATGTATAAATACAAACAAGACAATTGGTGAATGTACTAAAGGGAATGGATATGTTAATTTAATTAATGATGGAAATATTAATTATATTAAGTGTGGGGAAGGGAAAGGTAAATAAATAAATTATTTAATGAAATATTTTGGTAAATCAGGGTAATATTCAACCTGACAGACCTTATTATTTCTCTCCAAGTTCTTTCTTATAGTAGTCTAATAATTCGAATTTTCAAAATACAATCTTTACTTTTCCCAATCTCTAGCGACTGCCAAAAGATTTATTTTTAATTTAATAGAAAAATATTTTAGGTGTAAATAACACTTTTTTCATTCTGGCTGAAAATTCATTCAAAAATCCACAAAACTCCAATAACTGGCCTTTGTTTTATTTTGAAATTAAATGTATAAAAATTGAAAGAAAAATAAATGAAACGGTTATTGGACTTAAAATGGATGGGGGTGATAATAAATATATTAGATTTGGTCCACATACTGCTTCAATTTGTAATGAAGAGGATAAAATGTTTAAACTTCCAATATTTTGTTGGAATAATAAGGATATATTTGGCTGTGGATTGGTTTATCCATCTGAAGGTGTTCCCTATATTTTCTTTACCCAAAATGGGAAACAAATTGGTAATGATTGGAATTAGATTTAAGGAAAAATATTTTCTTTTTTTAAAGGCAAAGCTGTATTGTTAAAGTATAGTAGTGACTCCTATCAACCTTATATTTTATTAAAATGTTGTTCAGTAGAGACAAATTTTGGAGAAGATTTGGAGACTAAACCTTTTGTTTATGACATTACAAAACATTTAGTTTCCGAATATTATTGAAGGAATTTTTGATTTAATTTTATCTTGCTTTGATTTATCTACTAACTGTTAAAATAATTGTTTTTTAATAATTTTAAGTTTACAATTTCTTTCTGAATAAAATTATTTTGGTAATAATGTTAAATTTCAAAAATTTAGAGAAAAATAATATTTTTTTTATTTTTTTTATTTTTTATATTTATTTATTTTTTAATTCCAATTGCCTTTTGTTTATGAAATTACAAAACATTTTTTGGTTGTGGCCACCAACAACTCTAATTGTTGAGGACTAGAGTTGTTGGTTCATGGAAATTCCTTGGATATTCGGAACCGACCCGAAAAATGGAACCGAAAATTTTTAACCACATTTTATCTGCCATTGCAAATTTAATATATTTATTTTAAAATTTAAACTAAAAATATCTAAAATTTTCTAAAAACAATTTTACAAAAAATGAAAATTTTTAAGGACTATTAGGCAATTCCCCTTCTTCTTCAGCTATTGTAGAAATACTTTTTCTTCGCAATAAAGCAGCAAAAAGTTGGTTGGTAGTTGGGTTGTTTGGATCTATTTCCCCTTCATTCTCTCCTCCAATTGAAAAATGTGGAGGGGATGTAGTAGTTGCTGGTACCCCATTTTCAGAATTTTGATTTCTTTTAGAATTTGTGTCTTCCTAGATAAATAAAAATATTTTTTGAAGAAAAAATTTATTTTTAAAAGCCTCAATTAAAAACCTTAATAGAAAATCCTTCGCAGCTTTAAGAAAATTATTTAAAACCCTCATACCTCATTATTAATTTCCTCAATGTGTATATCAACACCGCTAACCGCCCTTTCAATTTTTCCACAAAATCCATTTGCAAAAGCAAATTCGTGGGGAGCCATCCAATTATGTAATAATTCAATTAAATATTTTAAAAGGCATCCATTTACAGAAAATAAAAATAAACAGAAGGGTAAGAATAACCAAATTGGTATTTTATTTAAATTTGTATTTTTGAATATTGTAAAGGATAATAGAAATATTGAAAAGAATAAATCAAAGAAAGAATTCTGAAAAAATAAAAAAAATTATTTTTTAAAGTTAATTAATTATTAGGGAGGCTAATGTATCACCGAACAACCAATGGCATTTAAAACAAAATGCAGAAATAACCATACCTTCACCATGTCAGAATTTATTCTTAATCCCAGTTTATGCTCAGTCCCCCTCAATATTAAACCTTCTACTTTCAGCATGGAGAAATTTCCAAAAACGTTGTGTAGAGAAGAAGGAAATTTTTAAAAATATGGAGCTATTAAATAAGGAAAAATACTAGGACGATTATGAATTGTTTAATTCTGAATTGCTCCTAATTCCTATTTAGCCTTCTAATTTACACACAATACAACCAAATTTACATTAAATTTTTATTTTAAAATTTTTGGCATTTCTTAACTTATAATTTTTTAATCCACTTTAAATTTATGTAAAAAATTTAATCCAAAAGAGTGTATTTATGTCTATATTTTATGTTTTTACCTTTTCATTATCATCAATATCATTTTCATTAAATTCCAAATTTTCTTCTAAAATAATATCAAAAATTAAAGTAATTATTAAAATATTTCCAAAAAATATCCAAATTATAGCCAAATTTGGCCTTTCAAAATTATCTTCACAAAACGCGTAAATTGCTTTAATTGAATGTTCCAAATGAATTAATAATAATGGAATTCCAAATAAAGAAATTAAAATTGAAGTTGATTGAATTAATGGACCAGAAAATTGTTTTTGATTATTTAAATTAGATTCTCCTTTAATTATTTTTAATTAATTAATTAGTGGCTTTTTATTTTATTAAAAAATTAAAAATGAGAATCTGTCAGATATTTAATTTAGGGCTACTAAAATCAAAACAATTAGTTTTAACTTAGAAAAGAAATTAAATATCGAATTTAAAAACTAGGATCTAAATACATATCTAGTCCAGAATATAACCCCCTATGTCTTCGATTAATCAATTTTGGTTATAATGCCGTCACTAGGGGGAAATTTATTTTATTATCAATTTGACAAGTATTTTCTCATGATCAACTTAAAAAGCGATTACAAAGTCCTGAGGGCGGTATCGTAAATTAGGATTAATTCCAGTCTAAAATGAGTATACTTTGATTTTATTTTAAATTAACACTTAACACTTTCAATTTAATAATTACTTACCCACAGTACTTATCAATAAAAAAGTGAAACGTAAAGAAGAAATAAAATCCCAAAAATGTATTGTTGAATGTCTACTATTACAATAATTATTGGATATTTTTGATGATAAAATTATTCTCTCGTAAGAATCAAATTTTGCATTGGCTAATTGTTTCCAATCAGATTCTAAAATTTATTTTATTGTTAAAAAATTAAATTTTGTTTTAATTACTCAATTTCATAAATTATATTTAAATCCTTTATGTCAAAAAAGAGATTAAAAAAGAAATATGTCAGTTTGTAAATAGATAGAACTAGCGGTAAAGAACACCTTAGGCGTTCTACATCACAAAACAAAACAATTGCGGCTTTCGACTTTTACATAGAAATATTAAATTGAATTAGAAACATGGTGGTATTAAAATTTTTGAAATAATTTAAATAAAATCACAAAATTTAAATTTATTAAAAAAACTCTCTCTTTTTATTTCTACATATATTTTCATAATCAATTTTTATAAAGCAAATATTTTTAGTTTTATTATTTCTTGACAGACCGTAATAATTTCTTGACAGACCGTAATAAACAAAAATTTTAAATAAAAATAACTGATTAAAATTATAAATATGTATTAGGTATGTTCGTTCCGTAGAAAATTCATTAAAATTAATAGAGTATCATCAGACCGTGCTGCCCCGTATTTTTTATTTTTAACGATTTATTTGCTTTCTACAGGTGCGGACACAACCATAAACATTTAAAAATTTTTATCAAATACATTTACTATATAAAACAATTTATATAAATTTTTTAAAATTTTCATTTATATATTCAATTATCTTCAAATATCACAAGATTTTCTCTTTTTTTTCTATTCAGACTTAAATCTTTCTTAAATTAAATGAATAAACTTCTCGTAATATTTTTGTTCCCGTTTTCAAAATATAAACTCCCTCTTCAATTTGTAATATTTTAGCTTTTATCCATTTAGTCTTCTTTTTAATTCTATCATAAAAATAAAATTCAACTTCTTCCCCAGCTTGAAAATTTTCACTTTTAAATTTCCTTATATTACAAATATTTCTTTCAAATTTACTTCCATTCAATCTACATTTCTCAACAATCTTTACAGTATAATTATTTCCTCTTTTAATTTCTAATATTTTTGCTTTAATCCATTTAATCTCCCCTGTTATTTTATCAATGTTCATTACCTCAACAATTTCATCAATTTCATAATGTTCCAATTCATTTTTATTAAAATGCTTTTTTAAATAATTTGGATAACAACTAAATATTTGCCCATAAAATTCCCCACTTTCAATACCAACAATATACATCCCCTCTTCGTCTTTTCCTAATATCCTTCCTAAAACCCATTCTTTATAATTCCATAGTTCAACTATTTCGTTAATCTGAAAGTCAACAATTTTTCGAATATCTTCTGAACATCGAGTAAATATTTTGCCATAAAGAGGCTTATTTTGAATTTCAACTAAATACTTTTCATTTTCGAATTCTACAATTTTTGCTGATAACCATTCTGTGTTGCCTGTAGATTTATTGTCATTCTTTACTTTGACTAATTCGCCAATTTTGAATTCTTGTTCTCGTTTTGGATACCTATTTTAATTTATTTTATATTATCTTAAAGCATATATGTATGTAACTATTTAATTCCTAAAGCTGTGCTGTAGGCGGCGTGGTGTAAGATAAAACATCAGTCTGATATATTGAAGATGCTGATTCGCACCCAACCGCCGATTAACCTTTTGCACTAGCTAAGGGAGAGAAATAGCTATAGCCCCCAGCTGCTTTACTTTATTTTATATTTAAATTAAATACTCTTTAAAATCGTTTTCTGTTGGAGACCATATTTCGTTTTCATATAACGGCAAATATTTTTTATTTACAAAATTCTGCCTGTGCTTGTCAAACATATTTTTCTTTTGATTTAAACTTTTTGTTTCAGAAGACGATGCCTCGTCTAAAAAAAATTAAATTGAAGGGATTATTAATGGAATTAAGTTGGGCAGCCAAATTAAAGAAAAAACTGGCCTAGAAAATTAATGATTCGCTTTGATTCGCTTTCAAAAGTTCCATAAGAATTTGAAAAAAGTGATAAAATTATTAATAGTGGAATAAACATTTATAAAATTTAGATTTCTCGCTATTCAATATCTAAAAGGAAACCGCTAAAATCAAAAAATAAATATTTAAATAATTATGTATTTAAAATAAATAAATATAAAGGCAGTGAAGTAAAATAAAATATGATTGTGTTAAAATTGTCCAAGTTTTTCAGACTTTTTAATCAGACTTTTAAACAACTGGCAACTAATAAAGGAAAATGTAAAATAAACAAATATTTTATTAAGAAATATCTCTAAAGCGATGCGACAGGCACTTGTCGATAATTTCTTAATCTGCACTTATTAAGTGACTAAGTGCCTTATTGAGAGATATTTCTTAATAATAAAAAATGTAGATTAACTTTTGAAAATGGAAAATAAAATTTAATTACACACAGCCCTTCGCAAATGACGACTTGGCATAGGAACTTTGAGTTCCAACAGTGAGACTAGGCACAGGAAGCCCCAAAAGCAACTGGCTTGGCACAGGTCAGAATATCCGCCTGATGGGAATAACATTCCAAGTTGGAAAGCTTTTCCTTAAAGCCCCATTTAAAGCCCCCATTCCTTAAAGCCTCCATTTCCTCCCTGCTTCAAAACATTTTAATGTAAACCCCCACTTTTCTACCAGACACAACCTTTCTCAATTATATAATTATGTAGATACTTAAAATACCTTTTATTAATTTAATTTTTAGTTAGTTAGATGTTTCGCAGATCCAGAACCGAAAAATCAGTAGTATACTTTCTGATTTTTTATCTTATCGATAAAAAAAGGAAAAACTGAAGGGTTGGGATGTTCTTCTCCCAAATTTTTCCTTAATTTTCTTTTTACACTTTTTACAAGATCCTTTCGTTGGAAATTAATTTCAAAAAAAAATTTTTCTGCTAACCAGTTCTAACAGCCAAAGAATCAGCCCAAAGTGTATTAAGTAATTCATTTCTCTCAAAATCTAAACGTCTTCCTCTCTGTATTTCTTTCCTTCCTTTACATAATTTATTTAAATTTCCACTTTTTAATAATTCAAATTGTCCAATTAAAGAAATAATTAAAGTAGAAATAATTAAATAAATAAATAAAAGAATTAAAGAAAATATTGAACGACGAAATGATAATTCAAAACTTGAACCAAATTTTACCATTTTTTCCTTAAAGAGAGGGTGTTATTATTAGATAGGAAGTTTATTTTTAATTATTTTTCAAATAATAATTTTTGGGGAAAAAAAGAATATCCCTAATCGATTTATTGAAACAAATGTTTTTGTGTTTAAAAAACAGCCGTTTTCATGAAGGATAAATTCTAAAAAAATTTTCTTCCTTTTTTCTTTCTAACAAAAACTGATTGAAGTCAGAGAAATTATTATTTTAAGACTAAATATATTTTTTAATTAAAATGATAAATTTAAGAATAATTAAATAAAAAATATTGGCTCTTGTCCAGTTTATGCGTCCCATGAAAGTATATGCGTCCCATCAACAAAAAATTGGATATTTCTTGGTGTTGCAAAGTAGGGGTATGGTTCTAAAGCATTTGTTCATGTTCGGGATCTACGTCCACTGGGTCTGGGACCGTTCTTTACCCTATACCTCGAAATTTCTGAAAGTTATAGCCAATTTTTAAAAATTTCAGAAAAACGATTTTAACTTTCAGAAATTTCGAGGTATAGGGTAAAGAACGGTCCCAGACCCAGTGGACGTAGATCCCGAACATGAACAAATGCTTTGGAACCATACCCCTACTTTGCAACACCAAGAAATATTCAATTTTTTGTTGATGGGACGCATATACATTCATGGGACGCATAAACTGGACAAGAGCCAAAATATTTTGAATGAAATTAATAATTAAAATTGGGCTATAAAAAATTAAATAATTTTCTACAATAAATTAATTCATCCCGTTTTAATTTAGCATTTTAAAGTTGCTTGTTTATTTAAAATTAAAATAAAAATTTTTCCAAAATTAGATCCTTTCCTCAGTCTGTCTCGAAACAAAAATTACAAAACCTTGCTTGAATGTAAATTCGAGAGTTGATTATTGTCAATTATAATCCCAATTAAATATGTATATATTAGAGATGAGATTTTTGAAAAGCCTGGACCCGCTCCTGGGCTTTGGGTTTGATTTATTGGCCTAAGCCGGATCCTGGGACTGTAGTCCAAGAAAAACCCAAACCCTGGAAAACCCCAGAAAGGTCAAAAAATGCCTGGGCCTGGACTCTCGTACAGGAAAACCCCAGGACTTGCTCCAGACCCAACTCGATCTCTAGTATATATCTTCCACTCCCTTGTCAAATCTTTTAGATTTGAAAATATATTTTTAATTATTAAACTTTGGCCGAAATTTTGTCCATATATTTTTGTCTATATTTTTAAGCCCGCTCAAAAAATGTTAATTATGGCGGGCCAAAAGGCTTTTTTTGAATTTTGCACATTAACCGTTTGGTCCCTGCTCTTTTTTCTCCCCATTCTTTTAAATCTCTGGCCCGCTCAATTTAACTAGGAAAAGCTCTTTTGTATTTTTTGTGTATTTTGATCCTGTCTGAAAAATGTCCTTTCTCTTCCCTATCGTTCTATCTTTGCAACCCTTTGCACGGGTTATTTTGGCCAGCTAATTTTGAATGAAAATGTGCAAACACCTCCTTCTTTTTGCACCTCCCAACCCGAATATATAAATGGAAATTTGAGCAGTTTTGGCTCAGTTTTTGAACTTCCTTTACATATTCCTTCCAGCCAGTTATTTCTTCTCCCCGTTAAAAGAGATTTTTTCTGTTTTGTTTCTCCTTCTACCCGTTTTATAAAGATAAATGATAATATTTTGATTTATATACTATTTTGATGATATTTGTTAATTGATAAATTATTTTGGAATAAAGAGATAAAATGTTAAATCCCTTTTTGAGTAATTTGAGTTTAGGCTTTATTTTTATTCGAAACCTCCGGGTTTCGACAGTTCCCCTTTTCCCCCTTTATTAAAATTCTGCTTAGAATTTTACAGCTCAGCCGGTGACCACCCGGGACCGATTTTTTATCTACCATTTTCGAAAAGAAATTCTTTCTTGATATAATTTGTTAATTTCTTTAATAATTAAAAGTTTATATTTATTGGATTATAAAAAGTCCGGATTATTTATTTGTTTCAAAGGAATGTCCCTAACTTATAGAAACCAATTGTACCAGCTCTGTTCCATTACAAAAGAAATACTTCTCCCTAGCCCGTTCTCTGCCCTTATAGAAGATTATGATAATTTTAAAACCCAGTCTCTCGAATCTACTCAGGCCTTAATTAATGAAATAGACCTTACTTCCCAAGAGATCACCAAAATCCTAAATGATTTTAAAATGGCCAACGATTCATGGCAAAAGTTAAGAATTTCAATGTCAGAAAATGAAAGGGCAAATGATAGCCAAATTTTAGAGAAATTCCTCCAAGAAACAAATTATATAAAAATTATGTACGACCTTAAACGGTATGCACGAAGGCTTCGGAATTCCCGTAATGAATTAGAAAGTAACCAACCTAAAGTTAAACCCCAATTCGACCATTCCCATCTCCTTCCTGAACTTCCTCCTTTAAACCCTTCACAGAATAGGCAATTCAATGAAAATACTCAAACCTCATTAAAATCAGTTTATGCAAATACTATGGTTAATTCTTATCGAAACCGGCCACCTATACAATCTAATTTGTTTTTAAATCCCCCAGCTAAGGGACAATTTTCTCTTTCACCCGTTACGCAAGAAGAGGCGCCAACTCTGGCATATCCGACTAAATCCAAGCCAAACACATTTTATTCACCTCAACACCCAATAGTCCCTGAGAGCTATTTTAATGAAACCAATTGTTCAAATAGTAATAAAATGAATAAATTTAACCCACTTGCTATCCCTCCTGGTTTTTCCCCTCTAGAAGAAATAAATGTTGAAAAGAATCCTAACGATTTAAACAATCAGATGAGTGAAGAAATAATCCAATTACCAAAACTTATAAATGAAAAATATGAAGAAATACACATTAACTCGGAAGAATCAACCCCTTTTCTGATCAGTACCTCCCCTCCAGATATTCCCCCATTATCTCACCCCATTATCTGCTCCAATAATACACAACATTCGACTTCTACATCAGAAGATATATTGGAAGGAAATGAAGTAATAGACAACATTAGTAATTGTGAAGAAATTGTATTAACTACCCAAATTATAAATGTGAGTTTTGAAGAAGAAAAATCTGTTGGATTAAACAAACAACCTTTTAATACAATCAACGACACCAGAGCCCCAGCCAAAAGTCCTGACTCGTTTAATACTCATACTTACTGTAATAATGTGACCTTACCCATTGAAACCTTTACGAGAGATAATAACCCTTCCTCCAAAGAAGTAACAACAAAGAAAATGGTAAATTTGCGAAATTTCGACTTTAAAAGTATGACATCATTGTCTGAAGATTTTGTTAAAGATAATCCCTTTTTGTCCCGCAATTTTAAAAGTAAATTGTTAAAATTAAAAGCCCGAAAGCCACCAAGTATTTATGAAATTAAATCGCCACCCCTTGCCAATATTCCTCGGATATATATTATAGATTTTGGAAATCCCCCATTAGATGAAATCAAGTATCCCCTCATCGAACCGAAATACGAAACCGAGAATGACTCAGATAAGAATTCAATACTTCCCTGTCCCTTTTCTTTTGTATTAAATAAAAATGATTTTTCCGAAGATTATAACAGCTCTGTCCCTAGAATATTAAAGAGCCCTCCCTCAACAAATACCTTTACTCCTGAATTCTCCCCCAGTATCGAGATTGAATTTATGAATATAAACTATAAGCCCAATTCCCACCGATACCATCTTTTTAAATCATTTATATTCCTTCTGTTGAAAAATCCCATTAATTGTTGCTCTGGCTCAATATGCTTTGGACTAAATGGACTAATACACAATATGCTATGGATTTTACTGAAACTTCCGTTCCTCCTCATCTAACTACAAGTGGCATCCAAAACGGTAATAATAGATTTAAATGTAAAAACTAATTCCCAAAATTTACTCTCCTTTCTCAACGATTCTTATCCCGACAATATGTATGGCATGGACTATGGAATGAATTTAAAGGGAAATAATAATCAATTGGAGAATATGTTGATAGCCCTCTACCAAGAAGTTGAATGTTTTGAAAGAAGGAAGATAAAGAAAAAAGATAGATGGATCAATGTCGTAAAATTATTAAATTTAAAACGTACCCCCTCCACCCATCCCTGCACCTTAATCTAATACCATATTCCCGTATCTCCCCTACGCCGTCATCTAAATTTTTTTTTTGGGTTTCTCCCGAATGTCAAATCTTTTAGATTTGAAAATATATTTTTAATTATTAAACTTTGGCCGAAATTTTGTCCATATATTTTTGTCTATATTTTTAAGCCCGCTCAAAAAATGTTAATTATGGCGGGCCAAAAGGCTTTTTTTGAATTTTGCACATTAACCGTTTGGTCCCTGCTCTTTTTTCTCCCCATTCTTTTAAATCTCTGGCCCGCTCAATTTAACTAGGAAAAGCTCTTTTGTATTTTTTGTGTATTTTGATCCTGTCTGAAAAATGTCCTTTCTCTTCCCTATCGTTCTATCTTTGCAACCCTTTGCACGGGTTATTTTGGCCAGCTAATTTTGAATGAAAATGTGCAAACACCTCCTTCTTTTTGCACCTCCCAACCCGAATATATAAATGGAAATTTGAGCAGTTTTGGCTCAGTTTTTGAACTTCCTTTACATATTCCTTCCAGCCAGTTATTTCTTCTCCCCGTTAAAAGAGATTTTTTCTGTTTTGTTTCTCCTTCTACCCGTTTTATAAAGATAAATGATAATATTTTGATTTATATACTATTTTGATGATATTTGTTAATTGATAAATTATTTTGGAATAAAGAGATAAAATGTTAAATCCCTTTTTGAGTAATTTGAGTTTAGGCTTTATTTTTATTCGAAACCTCCGGGTTTCGACAGTTCCCCTTTTCCCCCTTTATTAAAATTCTGCTTAGAATTTTACACCCTATTAAAACCCCCTTACAGTCGTTTATATCAATTTCCCTTTTTTAATTTTAAAAGATAAAAGATTAATCAGAAAATGTTGACAGAATAAATAAACAAAAGAGAAAATGTCAGTTGTTGTTGCTCTTCTTCAATTTATTTGTAACAAAATATTTTTAGATGCTTTTAATCATTGGCTTTTAATTAATTAAAATGTATTATTTAAAAATTAATTTAATTTATTTTTTTATTTTCTACAATTTAATTGAGGGAAATAATAATAATTCTTTTTTTAATCCAATTATTTACAAAAATTGTAGTAAGTAAATAATTTATTTAAAATTTTAAAAAATTCAAAAAAATTTTTTTGAATTTTATATGAGAATATTGGGAATTAAAGTCTAAAAATTTACTGAAGATTTTCTAAAAAAAAATATTTCTTAAAGAATCCAATTTTGAAATAATTTCTGTTGGAATAACTGAATGCGATAAAAGTGAACGTTGTGAATTTAAACGTGGGAAAGAATATTCTTTACAAATTGGATTCAAACCTGACAAAAAAGTGGATAATTTAAAAACTTTGGTTTGGGTAAGTTAATTAATTAATTATTAATTTTTTATGAGGAAATCCTCTCATTACAAGTGTTTGGAAATTTAAAATTCCCTCGTACTCATTTACAAGTACGAGTTTCTGTAAAAGCTTCCAAACACCGCTTATTACTCTGAACAGTAAAATAAAATTAACTCAGAATTATTGTGTTCTCCTAGCAAAAATCAAATGTCCATTTTTAATTTACAAAATTAAGGCCCACCTTGGAGATGCTCATGGCGCTTTAACCCGTTTTCATGTTGATAACGGTTTTTATTTTAATTAAAAAAATAAATAAAGTTATATATAATTTAGAAGATGCTTGTATTGAAAGTAATATAACTTGTCCTTTAATGGCAAACAAAATATATTGGTATAAACAAACTGTAGGTTTTTCAAATATCCTCTAAATAATACCTAGCCTTAATTTACATTAAGGCTAGGTATTATTTAGAGGAAACATATAAAAATTTATTTGAGAGCATCCGTTAATTAGATGACTAAAATATTCTGTAAATTTTTGTTATATATTCGATAAATAATACTAAAAATGCTTTAATTTCCAAAATCACGCCTAAATAATTTCCTTAGTGGAATTTAAATTTTTTAATTAGTTAACTCATACATATTTGGTCAGAAAAAGCAATTAATTTCAATTAAATTATTTATTTAGGTTCTTCTTTTACAAGAATATCCAATTGTTGATTTACAGGTTTTTTAAAATATATATTTAATTAATTATTAATTAGGTAAATTGGCTTTTAATAAATCCTGATGCGGAAAAGAATGACAAAGGACTTCCAATAAATAGAGACGTTTGTATTAAATTTTTGGCAAAAGTAAAGGAATAATTAATTAATTGTTAATTTAAAAAATATTTGAATATTTTTTATTTAAATATTAATTTATAAATTTGTAAATTATATTTGTTTTTAATATTATATATAATTTTGTAATTTTAAACTAAACTTGAAGGTGTTTAAGGTTAATAAACACCTACATATTTACAAAAAAAATTGAAATTTTTAAAAATTATTTATATACACCTAATTTATTTGGAATAGATTGAATGTTAAAATAAATAAACTGCTATTTGGATTTGCTAAATAAGTTTTTAGAACTAATGGGAGTTTATGTTGAATGGATTAAACACAGAATAGACATCCCCCCCCCACTCTTTTATTCTCAAATATTTTTGTTTAAATTTTGATTATCCTTATCTCCACTGCCCATTTTTCTGTTATAAAAACAACGTTAATTCCCTAATTTTTAATCACCACTTGATCAATTCACTTCTGTTCACCGTGCTTGCTGCTACTCCATATAATGTTTGTTTAAATATTTTGCTAATTTTGTTTTATCATTTAGCTAATTAACTATTACTAATTATAGGGCAATCGGTAACGTACACTGGACGGATATTCCACAATTCTTCGACAATGAAGACGCCTACCAGAACGCTCTGAGGGAAATGCGACCGTTTTGGCACATCTCTGGTTGGACACCGCAAAGAATTTGTAAAAAGCTCGTTGGACTCTCTCACGGGATGGAAATTGTTGATCATTTGACGATATATCGTTGCTTCCACCGATTGTGCCGCGCGGAAAGAAAGCTGATGGTCCAAAGGATGGATGGGAAATTCGTTACTGGCGAGATGCTTGAAAGTGTTGAAGGACATTCCCAACACGAGGAACGAGTTCTGTCTCCAAGTGAGCGCTTCCTGCTTGGAATGGAACCGGAACCGAATCCACAACGTAATGCTTGACAAACAAATTTTTAGAAAATAATTTTCTCATTTTGCAGAATAAGCTGTGCTGGTGCTTGTGTTGTTGGTTGGCTATTTGCTGGTTCCTTATCTTTGGCTAATAATCTGACTCTTTGGAATCAACTGAAGCGAAAAAAATATTTGTGATAAATAGATATTTCTGTTGTATATTGTATATGTGCTTGATATTTATGTATAATATTTATTTTCTATCCATCTCATTTTTGTTTTTCTTGTGATAATAAATCCTTTAATTTTTGGCGTTTTTCAACTAGGACAGTAAAATTAGAATAAGTAAAATATCCTGAAAAACCACCCGGAAAATCAAAGTTTAATACCACAAAAACCCGCAAAATTTGCAATAGGATGACGATCCTCCTTTTGTAAACTGGATAGTTCAAAAATATGTGTTTCTGTTGAAACGTTTACAGGGAAAAAATCAGACTCATTCAAAAACCTCTGTTCAAAAAATTAATAAAACTACAATATATCTGTTTTATTCTCATAACTAAAAAAGTAAATACATAATTTTCTGATACGTATGTATTTTTCCTAATTTGTAAATAATAAAAAGTAATGTTTCTACAGATATGAACAGACAAATATATATTTGTGTTTTGGTTATGTTTTTGGATATTGAGGAAAGGAATATTGGTATATTTTTGGAGGAAAATTATATTAATTCTAATTTCGTCCGTTTTCAATTAAAAAGTTTTTTTTGGTTAAAATTAATTCTGTATTTTTTTAATTTTGCTAGAAAAAATAAATTTTTATTGACTAAAAGTTTAAAAAAATATCAAAAACCTCAAATTAATTTCTAAAAAAATTTCTCAAAACTTATAAAATTAATTTTAACCAAAAAAAACTTTTTTTGGGAAGAATGGCTGATACGAAGAATGATAAAAGAAGAAAAAGAAAAATAAATTAGGCCCAAAAGAAAGCTAAAAAAATATGAGGAATATTCAAAGCAAGAAGAAAAGGCACATAATACTGGGCTAAGATAGAAAAAAGGGTTAATTTAAAACTAAAGCAAATAATGGCTGATAGCCTAGAAAACAAATAAATAATAAAACATAACTGTTATTCTCTATATTGTGCAAAAATTTTGGAAATGTTAATAATAGACCACAACAAAAAATATTTAATGTTTTACAGTCAACTCCAATTACAAAAACTTTAAGGAATACATTTATTGATGGACTGATTAATAAGGTTGTCGGATAGCTGGAATCTTCGGATATCCGGATCCGGTATCCGAACCGAAAATCTCCGGATATCAGGCCCTTTTTCGAATCCGGATCCGACAACCTTACTGATTAATTCAAACAAGAGTTGACCGTATAAGAATTAATTTTAAATTTTTAGTAAAATTAAAAGTCAAATTTTTTCTAATTCTCTCGATATTTCTCAAAAATTTATAAATTTTTACTTTAATTTCTATTTAGGGTTCAATTGATTGACACGAAGAAATTCTGATTTCTCGTTATTTTCTAATTTTCGCATACTTTCTCAAAATACTTTTTTTGGAGAAATGAGTGTCTGTCATCAACATTTGAACCCTAATTTCAATTAAAAACAAAACTAAACTACATATTTTTTCTTTCTTTATCAAAAAAACATTCAAAATATATAATAATTTTAAAAGAAAATTCCCCGGGTTTTGACAACATTGATAAATAAATATATATTTTTTAACTAAAACTACAACACACACAACAAAATCGGTGTTTTTTTCATTTAAAAAAATGCAAAAAATGGGGACGGAATAAATATATGGATAAAGAATTTAAGGGGGATATAGAGGAGAGAGGGAGAGTAATGATAAATAAATATATAGAAGAATGAAATGAATGTATGTAAAGGAAAACAACAGAATTATAATAAGCTTTTCTTAAAATTTTTGAAAAAAAAAGAAGAGAAAAACCCTAAATCTGAAGGGTTATTTTATAACTAATATATAGCACAACACCGCTAATAATAAAACAAAAAAAATTTAAAGATGGCGCTAACAAAATGAAAGATGGAAAACTGGACGATTTGTTTGTGATAGTTGGTGGTAAATTATCCTTTCCTTTTTTTAGTTTTCTAAAAAGAGAAAATACCTTAAAAATATATGGTCAAATAAATAGTTTTTATCAATTATTCCTAGTTCAGCTATCCAAAGTATTTTAACAAAATTTACTTAGAGCCCCTAAATTCTCTAAAATCAAAAATAGTTTATTTTTCCACTCAAAAATGTTATCTGAAAAAAAATCAACCAATTTTTTCTACTAAAGGTAGGCAACCTATAGATGTATTTAACCAAAAAACTCTCAAAATTTGACCATATATTTTTAAAAGAATTTTACATTAGTAGAGAGGAATATGTCTAAAAACTAAAAGTACACATAATTAGTAGAGTTGGAATATCTGTGAATAATTTTTTGTTCAAAGGGATTTTTCGTCCTAAAAATCTACGCTTTTTTGTTGTTGTTTCAATTCAAAAAATATTTTTTTCTCAATCTAACACAAAACATCCACACTAAGGATATGCCCAAGGATTTGCATGGGAAGTCCTGTATGTAGATGACCACGGATTCTTTCCAGGCAATATTGGAGTAAAAAGAGGAGAATCAGCAGTAATCGGTTCATTAGTATTGTTGTTGTTGTTATTCATAAAAGAATGCGGCATTACAAGTGGTCCATGTGGAGTTCGTTGAGGATTTCTCAAAGAATTTAATAAACGTTCAGGTTCAAGTGGCATTGGAATACTGTCAGCAATAAATTTGTCAACATCAAAATCACGTTGAGAAGGCTGGGATTCACCACCAAAGTTGTTGTTGTTATTCTTACGAAGAATTTCACCAGGACTAATTGATTCGTAAGCAGATGGAATTGTTTTCGGAGCCAATCTAAAAATAAAAGAATAAAAATATTGTCTGTTTTTCAAGGTGTATATTAAATAAGAAACCTCCCACTTATGAATCCAAAAAATATTAATTCTGCCCCGTAAGAGGGATTGAAAAGATATTGTCCCCAGACTTATTCCCCACATTTCTTACCTCAAACTATCTGGTCTCTTCGTCACATTTGTATTGTTACATTTAGTCGTCCCCATTGTAGTCACAACACATCCCAAACTAGCTCTCTTCGCTTCTTGTGCTGCAAAAGCTTCACTTCCAATTGGCGCAATAGAAGGACGTTTCTGTTGAAGTAAAGCATTTGCCTCAATTCCCAATTCATCAGCAGGATCATCCTCTACAGAAGATATTGAAGCTGCTGTATGTGTTGTAATTGCTGTTGTTGTATTGTTGTTATTATTTCCTTCATCTCCACTCCAATAAAATTCGTATGGTTCTTCAAACGATCCAACAACTAAACCATTACCACTTCCAGTTATTGTTGTTGGAGTAGTCTTTTCTTCATTAATAGGCGAACTCCATTTTGAACGTTGTGATGGAACTTGCCAATTTGTGCCCAAAGAGATGGGTTGAGAAATATTTCCAGCCAAACGTTTAAGCGCTGCTTGTGTGTTTAATTCAGAAAAATCATGTGTTTTGGTTATTGAATCCTCAATCAATGAGTGAATATCTTAAAAAAAAATTTTTTTTGAAAAAATTCAAAAAAAAATTTAATACCAGAAGAACATTTCATCTTATTTTCTCTTTTATTGTTAGCAGCCATCATTTGTTGTTGTTGTTTCAAAACCAATTGAGCAGCTATTGCTGCTGTAAGACAGCAACATGCAACTGACCCCCCACCACAACAATTATTCTGTTGGTGATTAATATTTTGTTGTTGAGCAATAGCAACTGCTGCAGCAACTTCTTGCAAATCTAAACCCCCCAAATGTGGAGCTGGTTGTTGATATGATTGATAATGCTACAAAAAAAGGAAAATTATTTTCAAAAAAATTTTTTTAAAAAAACCAATGGTTTTCGACGCGGTGTTTGCTGGTCATATATTTGTGTGGCAGACATATTGACATTTCCTCCACCTCTTTTTTTTTGAAATGGAGAAGTAGCACCTGGTGGGGTTGCACCTGGTGGACGACGACGCCATCCATCAACAGATCCCATCTCATAAAAATAGCCATCATTGTCATAATATCTTTAAATAAATAATCTATAAGGAGAAATTGCAAAAAAAGAGGGAGAAATGAATAGAAATTCTTCTCAAAAAAATATTTGCGGACTCAAAAAAATCCGCAAGTCAAAAAATAAATAAAAATACCCCTCAAACCCCAACAAATTTTAAAAAAAAATAAAAATTAAATTTTACTTAATCGCCATTGGAGAATTATTAAAAGCATTAGATGTTGCTGTATTTGTAGAAGACATTGTTGCTTGTGGAATTAATTTCGACAATTGTTGGCTATTTAATAAAGAAGGCAAATTATTTCTACAATCGAGTAAAGATTGTTGTTCTTTCTTTTGTTTAAGAATTTTTTGTTGTTCCAATTTTTGTGCTTCTTCCATTCCTCGAAGTAAATTCTCCATTTTTGGATTATTTTTACGCCAACCACGAGTGCCGTTATGTTCATAATAATAACCATTACTTACATGATCATAATACCTTTAAATTTTAATTTATTAGAATTTTTTTAAATATTTAAAGGATTAAAGAAAGCAACTAGACCCTAAAATAAAGAAAATTTGAACAGCCCTCTTCAATCCCAAAAATAAAAAAGAATTACCAATAATTCTCTTTGCCACTCAGAAATTTAGCATTTGCCTTTTTCACATCAATTTGTTCTTTCGACCCAACAGACTGACCTAAATTAACAAAAATATTTTTTAAAAAATAAAAAAAATTGTCAAACCGCTAGTTTGTTGTCTTCTAGCTGGTGTCGATTTTGGAGCACACAAAGAGGAAGAATTTGCCCTCTGTCGACCTCCATTAATTTGATTTCCAACAAAACGTTGTTTAGAACGAGCTTTGCGTTGATCCTCTATTTCATTATTTACTGCTGATTTTGTTGTTGCATCTTGAAGAGATGCTTTGCGTTGAGCGACCATATGTTGCTGTTGTGATTTATTAACTAAATTAAAAAAATTTTTTAATAAAATTTGAAGGGAAGGGAGAGGTAAGGTAATATTTAAGAGAGTCTAGGCAGGTAAATAATACGTGAAAAAAATTTTTTAAAGAAAATAACAAGAAATAGAAAAAAATGTTTAAGGATTTAAGCTAATTAATCCAAAAAAAACTTTAAAAATTTTAATTATTTTGGTAAGAAAATGTCAAAATATTAAAAATATATAAAATTAATTTCCTCATTTTTTAGATTAAGAAATAAAGACTAAGAATTATGAAATTAAAGAAAAGGATAGATAAAAAATTAAAAAATAAAATTTAAATGTCTATAGAGTTATAATCATATGTAATTAAATAAACAAAAACTCTCAATGAGAAGAAAAAAAAATAAGAAATGAAATTTGGGGAAATAACACATATTTTTGTGTTATTTTTAAAATATTTTTAGTAAATTGACTAAAAATTAGAAATTAAAAATTTATTTTTTTATTAAGTATTTTGGCTTCAATCCTAACACCAAAAAAGATTTTTTATTATCAAAAGGACCAAAAAAAATAATCATCAATTTTGTTTGTTATTCTTGTAATCATAAACAAAAAAAATTTTTTTTTATTGTTTGTGATAAAAAAAGAATAATATTTTTTTCAAAAAAAATATTTTCTTTATTTAAAAATAAATTTTAAATATAAAAATATTTTTTTACAACAAAAAAACACTTGGATATTTAGATGACAATTCCTCTTTATTTATTAAAAACCCTCCCCAAGTGTTCATTCCTCTGTTCTTTACAGCCGGAAAAGTAAAGCAAAAGCGTTTCGAAATTTTTTGTTTTAGTCATCAAAGTGAGGAATAAAAGGGGGGAAAGGCCAAATAACGAGAGTGAATAATACTGTTTGGGGGAAGAGAATTGGGGGGATGATTCATTGAAGGGAAATAACAGAGAGAAATAAACACTCTTTGGAATTTTATGACAAATTGTTGAATAAATTGGTTGGGGGAGAATACTTAAATATTTTTTAAATGATTTTTAAGACTAAAATTTAAAAGAATATTTAAAGACATTGAAAGAAAAATATTCCTAGCCTTTGACTGAATCATTAAAATTCTTAAAAGGGCTTTACCTTATAAAACCCAAAAAAATCTCTCTTCCTTACCTTCCTTCTTCCCTCCATCCAAAGCATCCAAACCACTCATATACCACCCCAAAGTTTTGTTTCCTCTCCGAACACTGCTTTGTGGTGATTGTTGGTTTGAAGAATTTCCATTTTGCGGTAATTGCTTTGTGCCGCGACTCATTTTTTGTTGTTGTTGTTTTTAATTTGTTAAAAGCTTTTAGTTTCTCAAACTTTCTTAGTCAATTAGCGCAACAAAACGCTTTCGAATAAGTTAAAAAATGAATTATGAATATCTGAAAATTAAAAAAATTAATTAAAATCATGACAGAATCCAATCAAATAATAAAAAAATAAAGTAGAAAATTAAATTTTAAAAATTTTAAACAAATAATTAGAGAAAACTCTCTTATTTTCCCATTATCTCTAATTTAATTACCATTTTCAAAAAAAAATACAAAACGCCAAAAATATTTAAATTAAAAAATTCAAATTTACGGCCCTTTGTTTGATCAAAAACAATGTTTTTATTTATTATTTAAGTTGTTAACTTATTAAAATCTCTTAAAAAATAATTTAGAAATGCACTTAAATGGACTTTAAAGGGAAAAAAGGATTTGAATAAAAGCACTTTTAAAATATTTATTTCGTAAAGGGCAGAGGAAGGGCAAATCGGTGGTTGTCTTAATCGATATTCACTCTCTCAAAATATTAAAAAAATATAAAGATTGGGCGTGATACCGACATAAAAGGAGAAAAAAGGGAGAGAAATAAAGAAAAAAGAGAGGAATTGTTTAGTGGAGGGCTTGAAAAAAAAAAAGAATTTATTTTATTGTTTGTATGGAAAATTTACGGAATAATGGAAGGAAAAAAATATAAGGACAATGTACAAATTACAAATAATAATTAGTTTATTTAATGTATTTTATGTATTTGCTATTGTTTTATGTTAATAAGAAGAAGGAAGTTGTTAATTATTTAAATTATTAGACTTTCGAAATTATTTGAGAAAATTTTTTGATTTCATAAGAATAATGGAGACTAACAAAAAGTTGAATTAAACAATGCTTTGGGGATCTACTTAAATTTAAAAATGTTAATTTTTAGACTCTAAATCTTCTGTACACCGTAAATATCCTAATAGAAGCCCTGGACTTGTATTTTTCAATACCCCCATCGGGTGGGCTTATAATAGGGGATGGGCTTCTATTAGGATATTTACGGTAATTTAAAATCCTTCAAATAATTTAAAAGTTGATTTTGGACATTTTCAAAGCTATTTAGGAATAAGTACTCCCCTAAAAGGGGATGAAGACTTAAGATCTTAAAGAGATTCCTAAATTCACCAAAACAATCCAAACCTTTAAAAAGGAACACAAAAATTTTTACAAAACAATTCTTTTCAAATAAACTCCAAAAATAATATGTATTATTTAAAGATTTAGTATCCTCCCAAAAATTTTTGAACGGTGGCGGTCAATGAATGGTACGGGAAGACGGACAACAAAAATTATATTCTTTGAAAGGAGCAGTTAAATATATTTTTTTGCGCAGTTTTTTTAAATTGTATTAAAAAAATAAAATATATACATAGAGTATTGCGCGCGTATCTGACACGGAAACCTGGATGACGAAAAAAGAAAGGAAAAGAAAAAATGTTGAATAATAAAGGGGAGTAAGTTGACGCAATAAATAATAATTATTATTGTTATAAAAATAATATTTTTTTGTTAAAATGATTAAAAGAAACCCGAGAGTAAATTGAAAAAAGAATAATGATGAAAGTTTTAGAAGGTTCCAAATATTTATGTATAAGAAGTTATAACAGTTAAACATTGTTTTGGGACCTTGTTTGGACCTTGTTAAACCTTGCTTTGGAACAGTGGAGATTTTTTTGAGTTCATAGGTGAAAAAATGAAGGTGGAAGTTTTTCTAAAGGAAGAATGTTCCAAACAATGACAATAATAATAACAGCTAAATATTGTTTTGGGACCCTATTTGGACCTCGTTCTGGGTTTTGGAGTTATAGATGAATCCAAATTTGGGGACAGCCCAGAACTCTTTTTCATTTTCTGCATCACCCCCAAGTTTAAAAATATTTATTAGGTATTTATTAATCATTCAATGAATATTTAGTCAGTCAATTAAGGGTATGATTGAAAATCAGCTTTTTCTTTGGTAAAAAGAATTTCTTGCTTAAAATAGAAAACAAAAAAAATTTTTTTTAATAAAAAACATTTTTTAATTAAATTTTTTAAAGTTAATAAGGAGTAAAATTTAAAAATTTAAAGAAAAATTTAATAAATGAAATATTAAATTAAAATCTGTAATTAATAAAAGCTTTAAAAGGACTATACTAAAAGAGATCTCTTTTAAATTAAAAATTAATGAGGAAGAAAATTTTAATAAAATTTAAAAAGGAAGAAAAAAGGCTAAAAACTGAAGAAAAAAAACTTCTTTTTCTTCCAAAAAATTAATTTAAGTGTTGGAATTATTTAATTTTTATATAAAATTTAATATTTAATTTGTTTGAATTGCTGGATATTCCATTTTTGGAGAAAATAAAAGAGAGAAGGGAATTCTCTTTTTGGAGAATTTTAAAAAGAATAAAAAAAGAAAGGGTTTAAAACCTTTATTTGGTGTGAGGCTTTAAATGATTTTCTTTTTTTTTTTATTTTTTTTGTTTGAACACCTTCCAAATTTAAATACAAAAAAGGCAAACCCTTTGAAAGAGATTTAACGATGAATTTTTATATTTTATTAAATTTTGGAGAATTAGAAGGGAAGGGAGAGGAGGGGGACAAACTACAGAAAAGGTAATTCACCAAAAAACATAAAATTGGAACGTATTTTGGCTTTAAAAAATATAGAAAACCGTTAAAGACTGTTTAGGTTTTGAATAATGTAAAGCTAGCTTAGAATTTAAAATGGAAAAATATTTGCCTAAAGTTGTTCTTAATTAATTAATTTTCGGTGAATCGTCCATTACGGTGAATTGTCCATAACCGAAAAAGTCCTAGAAAGGCATTAAATTGTACTGACAATGAAAAGTAATAATGAAAAAAAGCTTTTACAGACAATTTTTTCTTTCAAATAAAACAAAAAATAATAAATATATGTCTATATTCCTTTTCATTGTCATTTGAAAGTCACCTACTACTTGCCCTTTACTTGGAGGACTTTCTAACCTAATTAATTGACATCACGGGATTGTAAAAAAGTGCTGTGTATATTCACGTTACCTAATTAAATGTTAAAAAGGTCAAAATACAAAAATATGATTTTTTTAATTGAAAAAAAAGTAAAATTGTCTTTCCAAACAATTAATTATTTTTGGAATTATTTTAAGGTTTTTGGTGGGGGAAAGGGGGGGGTTTAAAAATATTTAGAGAAGGTGAAGTTCAAAAAAGGTAACCAACAAACATCACCACCAAGTGTCCCCCCTCCTCCAAAATTTTTAAAAAATATTAAAATTAAATAATTGCCACGTGTTCCCTCTTCAATTCTTTTAAAGAAGCTTTTAAATCCCCGCGCATATTTACACTCCCACTCTTTTATTTTAATCTTTTTCCTTCACGTGTTCTCTTTTATTTTTTAATAAATATTATTTAGTTTATAAATTCCTTAAACACCAAACTTTAAAAAAAGTAAAAAGAAAAAAATCTTTTTTCAAAAAAAATCAAATTATGCCTAATTTACGCCTACTGGTTTGGAGAAAAGGGAGGGAATGTGTGTATTGTGTTGTGAAAATTTTAAAAAACAGACAAAGAAAATGCCATTATTTGAAAGAAAGGTTATAATATGCTTGGCGAATACAAAGAGAAAAAAATTATTTTTAAAAGAAAAAGAACGGTTATTAAATTGTTTTAAGCGAATAAATAGAAAAAAGAGAAGAACCGCCAGGAATAGGACAATTTACCGAATAGGACAATTCACCGAAAAAGATAATTCGCTGAAAAGATTTTTTTGAAAATTAAATATCCACTCTTTTTTAATCTTTAACAAACTAGTGACCATATTGTAGAATAAAATTATATCATAAACGGGAAAACTAAAAGATAAACGAAAAGCATTTGATATCACATAGGTCCTCCATAAAATTTTTATCGGTGAATAGTCAATTCGGAGAATTGTCCTATAATTATTAGAATATTTTTAAATTTCTAAACTAAAAATAAACTCATTTAAATAAAGTTGTGTTTTAATCAAACAAAATTTTTAAAACAATTAAAATAAAATAAACATCAACAACAATTTCAACTATTAATTAATTAAAACAAAAATTGTCAACGTCACCATTTGTCAAATAAACACACACAAAATAAAATATAGCTAGGCTATAAAACACACAAATATACACACAAAGGGTTGGCCATAGGCAAAAGAAGAAATAAAAAAAAATTAAAAAGAAAAAAAGGTGTGACAGTCGAGAGCATTAATCGATAAAAGAAAAAAAGAGTTGAAAGGCTAATAATAAATAAATAATAATATTTAATGTCCGCCAAAAATGAAAAGAATTTTTGACAATTTTAAAATACAGTGCGTTACATAAACATACGTTCACCCCTAATTTTTTACCTAACTCCATTTCGAATAGTCGGATTTATTTCAAATTTCGCCAAAATATAGCTAATTCGATTATAATTTGAGAAAAAATTATCAAAATGTCAAAGCAATTTTGAAAAAAATTTTATTCCAAATTTTTAATAAAACTAGTGTTACATAAATATACGTTCACTTTGAGAATCCCTGTAAAAGTCTAGTTTCCACTTATTGTAAAATTCTACAAAAAATACCGTGAATATGTCTATCGATTGTATAAAAAATAAAAAAAGAATTAGGGCTCTATCACATTTCAAAGTCGAGATCTCGATACCCTAAAAATCAACGTAAAACTGCGTTTTTCAACTTCAAAAAATATTTTCGACCCCTTATGGTTTGTTTTAAATTTTAAATTTGAGCTCATTCGAAAGCCCTTAAAATTTGCTACAAGATAGAAAAAATCTTATATACCAGAAAAAATAGTTTGGAAAGTTATTAAGTGTCAAATTTCTATGTCAACAAAAAACGCCTAAATGCCCCATAAAATGCCCTTTATGATAGCCTCGGAAGATTAACGGCATATATCTCTCATTAGAATTTTTTCTCGGAAATAAGATTTTTACTATCGTGTAGCAAATTTAAAGGGCTTTCGAATGAGCTCAAATTTAAAATTTAAAACAAACCATAAGGGGTCGAAAATATTTTTTGAAGTTGAAAAACGCAGTTTTACGTTGATTTTTAGGGTATCGAGATCTCGACTTTGAAATGTGATAGAGCCCTAATTCTTTTTTTATTTTTTATACAATCGATAGACATATTCACGGTATTTTTTGTAGAATTTTACAATAAGTGGAAACTAGACTTTTACAGGGATTCTCAAAGTGAACGTATATTTATGTAACACTAGTTTTATTAAAAATTTGGAATAAAATTTTTTTCAAAATTGCTTTGACATTTTGATAATTTTTTCTCAAATTATAATCGAATTAGCTATATTTTGGCGAAATTTGAAATAAATCCAACTATTCGAAATGGAGTTAGGTAAAAAATTAGGGGTGAACGTATGTTTATGTAACGCACTGTATATTTTTTGGGAGGAAAATCAATTATTTCTTAGAAATCCCTTTAATTTTAGGGGTATTTTGGAATTTATAAAATTAAATAAAGATTAAGTTATTAAATTTATTTTTAAATTTATGAACGATTAAAAATTATTTTTAAAAAGATTTTTTGAGTTTTGACAGTCGAGAGCACATTTAAGATTAATTTAAAACTATGGTTTCTGTGTAGGTGTTTTTAAATAAATTTTCTAAAAACAAAACAAACTAAATAAGAATTAAATTCTCTAAGGATATTCCTAAACATGTTAACTAACTTGTCAATAATTATCAGAATTTTTTGATCCAGAATTTATGAAAGAAAATCCCAATCTATTGAGAAATATGTAAACCAAAAATTCTCTCAAATCTAACAAAAAAAAAGTAGCTAATTTAAAATATGTATTTATTAAAAAATTTTGAATCTCAAAGAGTTTTAGATAATCTTTAAAATTAGCGCCAAACCTTTCATAAGCCCAAATAATCCCCTAAAATACACATGAAGGAAGAAGATAATTTTTGATATAAAATTAAGTGATTTTATTTATAAATCAAAAATAAGCTATTTATATAAATGATTTTAAAGGGATAAAAAGAAGGAACAAAAATTAAAAAAATTATTTTGTTGGCAATTTTGGGTAAAGAAAATTAATTTTTTTCAAATTTTTGATGAGAAATTCGTCATTTTGCAAATTTTTTATGTCACAAAATGGTGATATTTAAGTTGTTTTTAAATAAAAATAAGACGTGGAAATGTGTAAATAAAATGACGAGAAAGGGAAGTAGAAAATAAATAAAAATAAATTTTTATTATTGCCAACTAATTTTTAAGTTTTCGTTAAATGTCTAATAAAATTAATAAAAAAAAATAAATAATTATTAAAAATGACGAATTATTTCTCAAAATCTTCAATAAATAATATTTTAATATTTAGTATTTGATTATCGAAAACAATCATAGTTACAACATAAAAATTTCAATAAAAAATAAAGAGAAAATTTTCTAGAATTCCTCATACATTCTTTCAATTAAAGACAAGATTAGGAGGGTCATACGAGAATAGTAGAAGATATACCGAAGATTTTCAATCTCGATAGTAGGTCGTTCGGGATCCTGTCTATACTTTTAAATAAAGTAGCACTCCGAGCCTTCGGGGGCGGGATGGTCGGGGATCGGGGTTTGTCGGGGTAGAGCCTTCGGGTCAGGATTTTTGCCAAAAAAAAACCGTCGGAGTCGGAGCTTCGGTGGACGGGGTGGTACCCAACTTTTAAATCAAGGAAAACACAGCATAACAGGGATTTTATTTTAATTTTTGATTTTAATCTTGTCTCTACTTTTAAATCAAGGGGAAAAATTGTTTAGACTATTTGACCATAGTTGCCTCTCAATAAAAAACTTTCTAAAAAATGGCAAAAACCAAAAGCTTACCTCAAAAGAACAATCAGAAAACTAAAAAAATCGTTAATATGAGGAATAAAAAAAAATATTTTTTTTATAAATAATTTAGTTAAAGGAAGTAAAAAATAAAATTAAAATTATTTAAATCTTTAAATAATTAAATATGTAAATTAAAAAACAAGGAAAGAAAGGAAAAAATTATTTTTTGAATTTTAAAATAAAAAAAAAGAATATAGAATAAAAGATTTTGTCATTCAAAAGGTCACGGGAAAGAGAAGAAAAAATGTGACAAAAAATTAAAAGATATCAGCTGCTCTAAGTAATTTAATGATGGCTATTTAATTAAAATAAAAAAGAAAAAATAATTAACAAATTGTTAAAAATGCAAAAATAAAAAAAAATTTTTAAAAATTTGTAGAAGAGAAAAATAAAAAAATAAATGGAAATAGTGTTTGTCAATTTTTGGGGAGCTATATCAAGGATGTGCCGAAACAGATTTTAAAAAGCAAAAGGCGAAAGTCCAAAGAGACAATTATGGCGAAAGACAAATGGCCCCCTGATCTATATCCGCAAGAGTCGATCACCAAAAGTCAGTCCGCAAGTGTGGGTCAGCAAGTGTCGTTTACCCGGAGAAGGGTACTTTTCGCCTTCGACGAACGAGATGAATCGGAAGATTTTGGACCGGCCATTGGCTAACATGGAAACAATTTGTGAGGATATACATAACAGAAAGGTACCAAAAAGAATAAATAAAAATATAAAAAATTAAAAACTACCTAATTTTTCAAAAAAAAATAATCTGAAAAAATCCAAAAAAGGCCAACAATTTATATAAACAATTTTTTGTTTACAAAAATTTAAACAAAAAAATAAATACAAAGCTTTTAAAAAAATAATTTTTGTAAACAAAATGTACTAAAAAATAATTATTTTTAAGAAATTAAAGTTCAAAGATGGAAAATTGTTTTGTTGTTTATTTTATAAAGAGGAGAGGAAAACATTGTTTATTTTAAAAAGTACATATAAACAAATTGAATTTACTAACAAAAAAATAAAATAAAAAGTGTGTGACAATAAGAACACAAGTAAACAAAGTAAAATTGCGATTTAAAAATAAATTTAAAAAAATTTTTTTGGCAAAAATTAACAAATTTTTTTTTAATTTAAATGAAAAAATAATAAAATATACTTATTTAAAAAGAAATAAAAAAACAAATTAATTATTTAAGTAAATTAGTTCCTAAATCGCTTTTTGCTTATAATATTTATCCAACAAACTTGGGATTGAGTTGGACAAATATACATTTGCATAAAAAATATTGAATTGAATTAAAAATGAGATAAAAGCTTTTTTGCAGCCCTCCAACTAATCCATCATATTTTTAGCTAACTTATACATTTATAAATTAAATTTGAATGATAGACTACAGCAATGCAAAGTTAACAATTTTTGCTAGCGCTTATACTCTTGAATGTATTAACATTATTATTTTAATTAATTTTTGCCAATATTTCTAATTTTAAAAAGGGATTGGGTTTTAGCCAAATTCGAAATTAAAAAATTTTTCCAAAAAATTTCTTGAAATATTTCAAAAAACTCTTATCTTTATTTAATTTTTTTTGGGTTGTTGTCAAAACATGTTTATATAAAAAAATATTTTTTGTAATAAACAAAAGGACAAAAAGGGAAGGAAAAAAGAAGGAAGTAAAAATAAATAAAAGGTTAGAGGAAAGTAGATAAACAAAAAATAAATAAATTTTGTAAAATTATTTTTGGAAAAATCATAAAAATTTTTTGGAAGTTATTATTTAAAATACATGAACCCGTTATGTTTCTACCTTATCCTGAGAAACAATAACTTGAGAGGGATCTGAATTTTTAAAAATTTTAAAGTTTATTTTTATTTAATTAAATATGTATAATTCGTTAAAGTTAATTTCCAACGCCCCGCCCCCAAATCCATCTCGCGCCCAAACGTCTAACTTTAGATAGTAGAATCTCTCGAAGATTTATTTTTTACAAACAAAAAAAAATAAAAAATTTAAGTATTTTAAAATAAAAACTCTGTCAATTTAAAAATATTTAAATTAAAAATTACAAAAAATGTATATTTAATTTAGATAATCCATAAAAATTAATTTTTTTTCAAAAATATTTTTGCCTGCAAAATTTAAAATAAAAGCCAAAAATCAAAATTTTTTTTATTTTTTGGAGAGATTCTAAATTCAGATTTTATATAAAAAATAAAAAAAAAGATAAATTATATTAAATATTTTTTAGTTAAAAAATTCTTTATTACATAATTTGCCTTTTTTTATTGGCAACAAAAAAATTAATTTTCTTGTTCCAAAAATGAAATAAAAAAATCTTTATTAATTTGCTCTTTGAACATTAAACAAAACCGTTTATAATATTTTAAATGATTAAAACACGATCATATTAAATTAAAAAAAGATTAAATTTAAACGCAAAAAGGGGATTTTAAAATAAATTATGGGGAAGTTTGGGCGCAGAAATGTTTGGGCGCGGAATTTAGAAAATGACCAAAGACGAGACCTAAATCCGTAAAAATTTGTATAAATTTATTAAAAAGTGTTAAACTACTCTAATAAATTAAAAAAAAATTTTTATTTCATATTTTGAAAGATAACTCAGAAAAAGCAACAAGAACAGCCATTTTTTCGAAAAATTTCACTACTTTTTTTAACCAAACCACATATTCTTTTAAAATAAAAAAAATTCTAAAATTTTTAGATAAAATAAAATATGTAATTTAGCAAAAAAAATATTAAATTTCACGTATTTTTTCGTTCAACTTGGCAATTTTATAAACAAACGCCCAAACATGTCTGCGCCCAAAAATACCTTCTATTCTCTTGAATGAAAAGAATGGGTAAATGGGAAAAAAGAGAGAAGGGGGATTTTAAAAAGAACAAAAACCAAAAAAATTTTTTTGATTTTAGATAGCTCCCCTTTCTTTTTTTATTTTATTTTCCCTTCTCTCAACTTGAAAAAAAATTTTGAGGGAAAGACTAATTTAGAAAAGAAAAAAGGAATTTTTGGATTGATTTCAAAAAACAAAACACAAAAAAAGAAAGGAAAGGAATTCCCACAAAAATTTTTTTTTTGATTTTTGAAAGGAAAAAAATTAACAAAAAAATCTGAAAATGAGTGGAGGAATATTTCTAAATATTTTTTTGACTTTTGTGTTTTGGTTTTTAGTAACTAAAAAAGGGGGAGGGTTATTTTAGGGGGGGGGGGGATTTACTCTCCAAGAATATTGAAAAGACTTTAAATTAATTATATTTCATAATAAAGTTTTCTTTTTTATTTAAAATAAACGTAAAAATTAATTTATGGAAGATAATTAATATAAAATTAAAAAAAAAATTTTTTAATAAAAATTAGATTAAAAAATGAGATTAGTCCTTTTATAATTAATTAGTTTTTAAAATAAGTAGACAGACAATTTAAGGATTTTGAAAGAAAATTTTGAAAAGTTTTTTAAAGAAAAAAAAATAAAATTAAAAGTAAATTATTAAAATTAAAGACAGGATTAAGACAAGAAGATCTCAAACTAAAATTTCAACAACCGAGATTGAGAGTTTTCGAAATATCTCATAAAATTCTCTCGAAGGTAAATGAGAAAGAAAAAAAATAAACGAAGGATACTTACTATAAAGAAGGAATGGCAAAAAAAGCCGGTCATTATTTATTATAATCTTGATGTTTCCTTGAAAAATTGATCCTTCCAAGTTCAGTCTCTAATTAAAATATTAAAAAACAGAAAATTAAAAAAAAATTTAAAAATTTAAATGAAAGGGAAACAGTTCTCTCCCAAAACAATTCTCATCTCTTCTTCTATTTAAACAAAAACAACCACCACCTAATAAAAACAACCACTAAATAAGCACTGTCTGGGTACTATCATAATTAGTAAATTAATTTCGAGAAGTTGAATAACCTAAATATTTTTTTATCATTCGCTGCTTGACACCTTTAGCCGAAAATCGAAAATTAATTTTTTTTTAAATTGCAAAAATTAAAAACCAAAAATCTGTGCTCAATTAACACAAATATCCGCGCCTAAAAGACCCCCTTTTATCTCTACTTGTGGTAGCCCTTGCAGTTTTTTATGAGGAAAGTGTAAATGAATGGCGACTGGGACAGCCGTAGACTACACACACTAACCCCGTCATTCCCCCTTTACTCTTTCCCGCATGTTTACAACAAAAAATTAGTCTGTCACTAACCATTACCTCTTCTATTTTTTTTCTTTTTTTGCACCAATTTCGAAACAAATTGTTTATAAAACATCAAAGATGGGAGAGGAGGGATTAGTACATTCTTTTAAGATTTTTTTTGAAATCTGACCTAATAAAATATATTTTTAATATAGATTTTAATGTTTCTATATTTTTTGATGGTTTCCGGTTATTTTAAATTAAAAATTAAAGCTTAGCGACCAACAAAGGAGTGGGGGGAAGGGTATTTTCTATACTAAAAGATGTTAATCCCTTTTATCTTTCCTTATCACTATTCAAATAAATCTTGGAAAGGGACGTGGAGGGAGAGAAGGGACGGGAAGGGCAGGGAGGACGGGAAGAACGGGTAAAGTTAGGGACGGGGAAAAGGGACGGGAAGGCTAAGGGATGGGTAAAAGGAAAGAAAGCAGGGACAGGCTCAGTCACCAGAAACAAAATACCCGAACTTTTCCCGACTTGAACTCCAATCCGAAGAAAAATTTTCAAAACAGTAGTTAGTCCACAGTCACCGTCGCGGCTTTTTACTAATCCACTACCCGCCGAGGGGAGGGGTCCGACAAAACCAAAAGGGAGAGAGCATGCCGCGGCAAAGATCAAAGGGAGTGGACAATCTCGCGGGGGTAGAGGGGTCCGACAAGCGAGAGGGCATGCCACGGCAAAAATCAAAGGGAGTGGACAATGTCTCGGGGTGGAGGGGTTAATTTGTATATCGTCGATTTCGCGGCTGGCAATAAAATCATGTTATGTTTGAGAGTAATTAGTAGAGAATGAGTAATTTTCCACCACTGTCAAGGGTGATGATGTGTGTACATTACTAGATTAAACCTTTGCAAATATGGACCCATTAATCACTAATAGAAGGGTTTAATTTTGATGTTATCGAAAGTGATTACCCATGCATGTGATTACTCTAGTTATTACCAAAAGTTACACGGTGATTATTATGTCTTAATAATGATTTGTTATTGATTACATGTTAAAGTGATAGCTGATAATTTATTTAAAAAATTAAAATTCTGTATTTTCAACCCCCAATTTTTTTTTGCTCCCCCAAAATTTGACTTTTGTTTTTGGCAAGTTTCCAGATAATGACCTTGACCTTTTGACCTTAATCCTTTATTTTTTATTAAATTTAAAAATTTTTTTAAAATTTTCTCTTTGATGTTGCCGATATTTTAAATTTATGCAAATTTTTATTTTAAAACCCCTTTGAAGATGCCGCCTATATTTTAAAAATTTTTATTTTTCTTAAATTTATGCAAATTAATGTTTTAAAACCTCTTTGAAGATGCCGCCTATAAAAAGTTTTGGCAAAATATTAAGTATAAAAACAAAGATTTTTTCTCATTTGTATTCATTTTACAAAAAGTTTAAATAATTTAAAATATTTATTAACTTGCTCCTCATTTTTTTTATTTTCAATAGGAGCTCTCTTTGCTCCCCATAAATTTTTGCTATTTTTTCATAGGAGCTCTTTTTTCACAGGATTTTTTTTAATTAATGGATTATTGCCCTCCAACAAAACGCGCAAGAGCGTTCTTTATTGATAACCTCCTCTCTATCAATCAATCAGGAGGAGATGCTGCTCCACAGCAATATATTGAGCAGCTTGAAAATACTACAAAATTAATCGATAAATTTAAGATCACCAAAAATTACTCCAAATTCCTTATTCAGAATATTCCTGCCGACCCTGAGGCCTTATTATCAGGAATATTCCAACACTGCTTCAACCAAGCTGTGAACAACGCGAAGAACAATGGACTTGAACCAGAGGAGCTGAGTTGTACAGTAACAAGTGAGTTATTAGATACTGATATTTGGATACCCCTTAGGCCCTCATCACAAAACACCTTCAATGTCCTGCTTAATCAATTTAATAAAGTTTCTCAGAGTAAGAAGCAGGCGGGAGTTACCCTATGGGGAAAACCTTTTTCAGTTAATGTTATGGTTGTAGATAAAAAGAATTTGAACAAGGAGAACAATATTATTGGAGGAGCTCCTAGAAGAATTGCTCCTGTTCATCATCAGATCAAGCAACAGAATCTGATTAAAATCAACAACAACAACGACGGATATTGTTTATTCTATTCTTTATTAGCAACACTTGTACGACTCATTGGAACTATGTCACGCTCACAATTCTACAATTATATCCACGGGAGGTATGCATCATGTGGGCAATTTGAGAGAGAGACACTGGAGCTGATGGATCAAGTTGGAGCTCCTCCTGGTCAGAAGGAGTACAATGCTGAAGAGTGGGTTCCTCCCGTGGTCGACTTTTGGAATGAAATGTATGCAGGCCAGTTTATTTTTAAAGTTTTTATTTTTGATTGCTTGGGGCACTATAAGCCTTGTTTCAAATATGGCCCAGAGAATTATAATTCCCCATTGCTCCTCTATTTTGATGGTTCCCATTTCAACGGAGTAACGAGTACAGGAGGACTTTTTGGTCAACCTTATTGTTTGGAATGTGAAACAGTGTATCAACGCCCACAACAACATTCTGCTACATGTCGTGCACACTGTTTGAATTGCTCTCGTGTTGGTCCACTTTATCCCTGCCCTCCTAGGAACAATTTTTCCAAAAAATGTACCGGTTGCTCCAAGAGCTTTAACAACGAAAATTGTTTTGATCATCATTTGAGTTCACGATTTTGTCAACAGTCCAAGCGGTGTGAGAAATGTGGCGTGATCTGGGACACAAAAGTCAACAGTAAAAATGGTAGGAGCGGGCATGTTTGTAACGAGCGCTATTGCTCAACCTGCTCAGGATACCACGACCCAAAGCGCGGATGTTTTATTAAGCCCTTGGAGCCCAAGGAGCAAAAGCTCTATCGATTCGTAGCTTTTGATCTTGAGACCATGCAACATGTCTCAGATGAAAACAACAAAAGAAATCATCAAGCAAACTTTATTGCAGCAAAAGTTACCTGTCCCAAATGTATCGAGGAGCAGCAGGAGCAGTGCAAAGTTTGTGGGAGCAACAGAGTTGTAACTTTTTCAGAGCGCCCATTTTCCAGAACTAGTGTGGATCTACAGAAAGTCACCAACGATCCAATCATCTCCTTTGTCAAGTGGATAATCGACTTAACAACAGACTACGACACAATCGCCTTTTCACATTTTGGAGGGAGGTTTGATATGGTAAGTGTTCCGGGAGCTCTTTCTTATGGGCTACACTCCCGAAATATTGAAGAGAGGAAATAAAATGTATGAGATGAAAGTGAAAATAGGAAAAAAGAGTATCCTCATCTTCAGGGACAGTTTCAACCTGATGCCAATGTCTTTGGCATCTCTTGTCCCAGCCTTTGCTCTCGAGGTTGAGGACAAACCTTTCTTCCCCCACCTCATCAATCAGCCTAAGAATTATGGAAAAGAGGTGTTTCCCATCCCCTCTGACTACTTCGCAGATGGGATGATGCCAGAGAAAAGGAAGGAATTCGATAGATGGTATGATCAGCATAAGGAGCTCCCATTTTACTTGGATGAGGAGTTGGCAGCATACTGTACAAATGATGTGGAAATTCTACTAGCAGCTCTTATAGCGTTCAGACGAGAATTTATGGATGTTACAAAAAGAGCTCCTTGTCAAAGAGCTGCATCAAATAAGGCGCACAATGGTATTGACGTTTTAATGGAATCAATGACCATTGCATCCGCATGTATGAACCATTTCAGAACTAATCATCTGAAAGAAAACCATTTGGCTCTTGTCCCAGAGAAAGGCTACGATAATGTTGATAATCAGAGTCGCCTTGCTCTTAAATTTATGAAATGGTATGAGGAGGAGCACGGGGTAAAAATTCAATCTGCTCATTCAGATGGAGGGGAGAAGAAGGTTGGCAACTTCAAGTTGGATGGATGGATTGAGGAGGAGCAATTAGGGATAGAGATTAATGGTTGTGTGTGGCATGGGTGTGAGAAATGCTACCCGGAGGACAACACTATCCTCCCTAATGGAATTTCAGCCGGTAAACAAAGGGAGAAGGATGCAAGGAGGATGGAGTTCATTAAAAGTCAAGGAGTAAAAGTGCAAGTCTTTTGGGAGTGCGAAATTAGGAGTATGCTGGAAAAAAACAGGGGGATGAGGAGCTCCTTCAAAAAGTATTTGGATGATGGCCCAATTGATCTACGGGCATGCTTCTTTGGAGGACGTACTGGTCCACTTCAACTCTTCTACTCACCAAAAGAAGGAGAGAAAATATCATACTATGACGTCACCTCCTTGTACCCATTTATCAATGTATCTACAAAATATCCAGTGGGACACCCAAAGGTCCATATTCTCAACAAAGATGTTCACTGGAGCAAGCCGAGGGATAACAATTTTGGATTGGCTATTCTGAAGGTCTTTGTTATCCCTCCGAGGAGCATTGATATTCCTGTGCTCCCAATGAAAGTAGGAGAAGATGATGAGAGGTTGCTCTTTCCTCTCTGCTCCCAATGTGCAAGGGAGCACCCTGAAGGAGGAGTAAATGAAAACTACTCCTGCCCGCACTCAGACCTGCAACGTGGATGGGTGAGTACATGCACATCACTTGAATTGAATGTGGCTCTAGAGGAAGGCTACATCGTCACCAAGGTGTTCAGAGTTTTACAATATGACAGCTCCGACGACAAATTGTTTGCTCCATACATTAGTGAATTTATGGCAACAAAAATTCACTCTTCGGGATTTGATAGCTCTATGAAGGGGAATTATGAGGAGGAGGAGAGGTTCATAAAAGAGTGCAAAGAGAAGTTTGGAATTAATATAGAGAGGAGCAAGATGGGACCAAATAAGGGGAAACGTACTCAATCCAAATTAATGTTGAATAATTTGTGGGGGAGATTTTCTTTAAGGAATTTTGGGCTATCACAATGTGCAATTACAGACAACCCAGCAGAGCTACACAAATTCTACAATGACAAATCAATTGAAATCACTGGTCTAGATGAGCTCACACCAGATATTTTGCTCATCTCTTACATCAAAAAGAAAGATTGGATTGAAGAGCACAATTGCTCCAATGTTGTCATCTCCTTATGGACAACTTCAGCAGCGCGAATTCATTTGCTCCGGGCAATGCAAAAAGTTGTCCGTTCTCCTGGGTGCTCTTTGCTCTACACAGACACTGACTCCCTAATTTTTGCTCATCCGACTAACTTATGTCCACTTCCTCTGGGGCCTCACCTGGGGGAGTTTACCGATGAGTACCCCTCTCACAATATATTGGAATATTGTTGTGGAGGAGCAAAGCAATATGTCCTCAAACTTCAACGCAAAGGACAACAAGGAGCTGAATATGTTCTTAAAGTTAGAGGAATGACCCTAAACTACGATGTACTCAACAATCAAGGATTGCAATACAACACATTCAAGGAGCATGTAATTAGTTATGCCAGAACAGGAGAATTAGAACCGATAAATATTTTGTATCCCAATTTTTTGCGACCATCGATTAAAGATGGTCGTGTCACTTCACAGCCCCAACATAAATTGTATAAACCTGTAGTCAGTAAGGGAATTATCCGCCCTTCTGACTTTTCTATTCTCAATTATGGATTTATAAATAATCGCCATCCTCGTATTTCACCCCCATAATTTTTTTGTCATTTTGTCCCAATATTTCTAGGAGACGGAAAGTAGTCAGGGGTACTCCTTATCTTCTCTATACCAACCATTGTTCGATGAATATCAAGTGTGCCATTCACACTTTGTGAGGTCGTCCTCTCATTGTTTACGATGATTATCAACATGTGCCATTCACATGTTGTGAGGCATACCTCTCATTGAGATACAGTGGTAGCGGACATTCTAACATCCCTGGTCGAGTTAGATGAAGGAGTCGAATGGCGAAGCCGGTCTCCTCCCCCTCCCTCCCATTTTATTATTTTTCAATTTTATTGTTTGCTTTGAAATAAATTTTTATAAAAAAATGTGTAATTTTAGTGTTTAAAAGTCGTAGATTTTAGGAGTAAAAGTGCATAATTAAGAAACTAATGAGCATAATTAACGTTTAAAAGTTGTTGATTTTAGGGAGAAAAGTGCACAATTAAGCAAAAGAAATTGCAAAAAAGCATAGTTTAGAGTTTGAAATTGGTGATTTTAGGGGAGAAATGTGCATATTTTAACAAAAGAAAATACAATTTTTAAATTTTATTAAAATTCACGAATTTTATGTATGCGTGCGTGTTTTTGGCATGCGCGTGTATTTCTTACGGGCGCATGTATTTTTGACTATAAAAAATTTTTATTCAAAACTAAATTAATTACAATTAATTACCAAATATCAATATTATTGTCTTCATCTTTTTTCAAAATAATTATTGGACTCTTTTGCTCCTCTGATATCGTTAGTTTGTTTGATATATCATTGGAGAGTTGATTCAACCATTTTCTTGCCAATCGATCCTCCTTTTCTTCCACAAATTCAAGCAATTCCAAAGGATAAAAACGATCCTCTCCTCCAAATGGAATACGCTCAATAATGCATTGTAGGTATGGGTAACGTAGGCGAATCCGGTGACGAGCATAAAAGTGTGCAGCAACACTTACATTATATGGAAAAGGTAACCTCCCATAAGCTACGAGAGAATTTCCTCCATGTCGAGTAAGGCCATCTATAAGAAAAGTTTTCTTAAAGCCATTTTTATCTTCATAGGTCGTTTGAACCTTACGACCAAGGAGCTCCTTTAGAATTAGCACATGGTTATCAGGGTGATTGAGGTGATCTCGTAAAGATTTTATAGAGCACCCCAAAATTCTAGCGCATTCGTCAATTACTTTATTAGATGAGGTATGAGAATTCATTTTTTTATTGAATGATTTTTTCTCAAAAATTCCTTCCTTTTATACCCCCATTTTTGATATTTTGAAAGTTTACATTTTGATAAATAGGTAAAATTTTTTGATTTCCATACATTTTCTCTAATCATTTTTAAAATTTTACAAAAATGAGCTCCTCTCCAGAAGAAGAATTTATTAAATTTATGCACGGAACTTGTGAATATAGAGAATTTCACAAGAGGAAATATATGAATGGATTGAGTCAGGCTATCAAAGATGGCGCTCAACTTGACATGGGAGCAAGATTAAGTGTACTCATAAATTATTTCAGAGCCGGAAAATGGTGCCATGATTGTCTAAAGTTTGTTTTGAGCCGTATTCAGTGCGAAATTATAGTACCCAAATATGAACATAATTTCAAGTACGAATTTTATCTTTGTCCAGATTGTTTCAAAATTACAAAAAGTTATCTCGAAATACATAATAATTAATTGTTTATCATTTTATTTACAATATTATTTACAAATAAATCTGTATTATTGATTGACTCTAATAAATTTAAATATTTGGAAAAGGAGTAGCCTTGAGATAAAAAATATATTAGGGAAATACAGTGGTGAGCACAAGTCTTTGAGAGGGGTGATTGGTATGGGTTAGAATTTCTTTTTACAATTTTAAAATTTTTTAAAAATGAATTAACAATACAAGAACTTATTGGTAATGCAAGACTATCAAAATAAAATATTTGATCTTTTTCTAAATAAAGTGTAATCCAGTGAGACCCTTGTTTCTCATGGGGATCCAAGTTGACAATAAGAGCTGTAGGACATTTCAAACTATTAGGAGAAGGGAGCAAGTCACAAGGGAAGCACCCCTCGAAGATTTTGTTCGTCTTTTGATTTGATCTCAAAATTTGAGTTATCTGACTGCTGTACATTTCTTCGCAAAATATTTAATCTTACCCAATGTATTGATCGAAATTGATAAATAACAAGACTTATAATCAGAAGAATGTACATACAAATCATTCCCCAACAAAATATATGTCCATATATATCCTGCGGTGACTCCTTACATAATTGAATTTGAGGGAGACTACCAAAAGGTTGAGGAGCAGAAATAGGGGGAGCAGATATACCTGGAACAGTAATGTTCCTCTTTGGGGGATATCCCATTCTTTGTAAATATTCCCTATATTCTGGAAGGTTTTGAACATCTACACTCCCGTCAGTACTTAGAGTATTAACGCAAGGAGTAAAAACTCGAATTAAAAATATAATTTTGGCAAGTCTTAACATTTTTATTTAAATGAATAGAAAATGAATAATTTTGAGTTTATATAGTAGTATCACTTGTTATTGATCGATTTTTGTCTAACATTATCAATGCATCTGTTTCTCCCATTACTATAAGCATAACTCCTCCTTCTGGAACAGCCTGGCTAAATTTAATATTTACAGCTGTTGACCCATTTTTTATTAGATCAAATGTCCCGCCATTATCCTCACCACTGTTTGTTAGATTGAAGACATAGATACAGTGTGTTCTTCCATATTGTTGGTATGTTATTCCATTATTATCCGGTGTACCAGAAAATCCTATAGCATCATTCATGTCATGAAATGCTCTCACATATCGATTAGACCCATAGTCAAAATCATATGGAGATTGTGGAAATGAGCGTCCATTCGCTATAATACTAATTTCTCTAACTCTAAATGGTTGGAAATTGAAGGGGCTCCGCTCTTGTGTCCCTACATAGTCAGAATTTGCAACCAATCCTAGAGTAATTCGTCGGGGGATTTGATCCATAAACAAATTAGCGTGAAATTCATATCTTCCTTGACTGATAAATAACGGTTTCATCATTGTTTTTCTAATTGCATATCGAGCAGGTTTAACATCAAGTCTTCTGGTAATATCAAGAGCAAGACCATCCATCAAGTCCAACTTTTTTACATATAACTTACAACTTATCACTTCGAAAATATAACGTGTAGGTTGAGCTCCGACAGGAAGAGGAGCAATAAGAATAAATTTTGGCTCATTGGGCAAAATTTCTATATCAACCTCACAATGGTTTACCAAATATTGAGGCTGATTGAAAAGATCAGCATCAAGTTTTGAAATAAATTGCGCTGTTCGGCTATTAACAAACAAATTTTTTCTTGAGTTAAAACTAGCTCCGGACTCTTGTGATACACCTGAATCATAATAATACCCGGCAGAATTTAAATGAGAACTTTTTGCTCCTAGTGAGTAAGAGAGCTCATGGGAAAAGTACGTCTTATAGGCATAAAGAGAGTTTGAATTGAATATTTCGCGCCCATTTATGCTTATTCTCATATTATTAATAAAAGTATTTCCAATCATTTGTATAGGAGCAACATTTTCATCAAGAGTAATATTTACAGGTTGTCCATTCGCATTTTCTTTGCGGATTCGAAATTCAGTAAATAGGTAACATTTGGATAAATCAATAAAATTTTCACTTGAATGAATTTTAAAATGATAAGGTGTGTCTGTTAAAGGGTTACTAGGAAGGATTTCAAATGTTTTTGAGGATGAAATGGTAACATTGGTAGGAGGAACTTGAAAAATTTCTACAGCGTTTGTAATTGTATCAAGGCTATCTCTATCAATCTTTTTAAATGACATTTTTAATAAAATCCAAAAGCGTCTACACGTTTTTTCTTTTGTCCAATAAATGTTTGATGGGAGGGAATTCTTTTTCCTTTTATACTCTTTCTGCCAGTCCCAAATTGTTTTGGTAGTCCACCTTTTTCTAAAACCTTGTCTACACCTCTTTTTCCTTCACTAATAAAAGCTTCTTTTATCGGCTGACCTTGGTTAACTCTTTCAAGTACGCGCTGTCCTGTATTAAGAGCCTCGGCAGATACTGTACTTCCAACTCTCCGGATAATTGGGAGAAAAAATCTCCACAATCCTCTCATAATATCCCCTACTCCTGCTCCTCTTTGCCCATACCCCCTCTGGTATGGCGATGCTCCCTTAAAATAATAATTTTCCGTACCACTCCCACATTGATCTAAAACAAAATTGTACCCTACTGAGTTTGTATCAAATTGAACATGAACCATTTTTATCAAAAATAAAATAATAACGAGAGAAAATGAGGGTTTATATAGTCTCAAAAGTTTATCACTTTTTTAAAAATCAATACTATGCTTAATGTACCGTAAGCAAATGGTACAAGTCTCCCATTATCCATCGTTCTTAATTCAACTTCAATCTCATTAACTTCTCTAGGGAGCACTCTAACATAGATGGGAGAATCATAAATTTTCTCATGGTACTCTCCAGGTATTGCTCCTGAGACAGAAACTATTCGGAGTAGAGAACTTAGAGAATTTCCAACAATCATATTTTCAGTAAGCCCCTTTGCATAGATTGCAAAGCTTGAAAATCCTCCTCTTAAATCATAAGCATATTTTGCAATTTCATTATTTTGTACATGTTGTGAATTTGTAAAACCAAGAACATATCCCAGTTGAGGCGAAAATGATACATATTTGATGCTAGAATGAGTAAAGGATATTTTAAATCTCTTAAAGTCAGCGAGATAATTAATCGATATTGAATCAATAATCTGTTTTAGAAGAGTAGCTGTATATGGTGTTTTCCCTTTTCCAAGCAATATATCGAAAACATCTTTTTTTCCTTCTTTAGGTTTTAACCCAATAGTTTCTAATAGTGGTGATGGTGTTTGAGTCCATGATTCTTTTCTTTCCAATCCTAAAGCACTTAGAACACTCGGTGTCTGTGTGCTATTATCCTTGGTAGAATTATCCTCTTTTCTTTCCTTCTTAGGAGGTGGTGGTAATGGTTCTTCTTCCTTGTATGGAGAAAGTTCTCTTAGAACTTCCTTTTTCTCTTCTTTCTTTCCTAATCCTATTGCACTTAGCACAGGTGTATCTTTTGGCTTCTCTTCTTCATTCTTTCCTACTCCTAGAACACTCAAAACAGACGAGTCTTTCGGTTTCTCCACTGGTTTCTTTTCAACTCCTAGAACACTCAAAACATTTTCTTGCTCCTTTTTATGTTCCTCTTTTGGCTTCTCTTTTTCCTCCACTTTTTTCTGCTCTCCCTTATTATCCTCATTTTTCTTTTCTAACACTTTTTCCTTCTCGGCCTCTTTTTTCTTTTCCTCCTTTGGCTGCTCTTTTCCCACTTCAGCCTCTTTTTTCTTTTCCTTCTCCTTTTTTTGCTCCTCCTTTGGTTGCTCCTTTTTCTTTTCCTCCACTTTTCCCTCCACTTTTTCCAACACCTTTTTCTGCTCTTCTTTTTCCTTTTCATCCGCATTTTTATTTTCTTCCTCTTTTTCCTTCTCACTCTCTGATTGCTTAGTTAAATTAATTTTATCATTTTGTGGTGGTGATGTTTCTTCGACATCCTCTTGATAGGGAGAAAGAGACCGTAATGATTCATTCTCTTCCTCATTTTCATTATATGGTGTGAGGTCTTTGAGATCCTCGTGTTGGCGCTTATTTCTCCTATTAATAATCGTTGGTTTATCAAAGAACCCTTCAGATGACTCTTCAAGAGCTGTGTTATCAAGAGCTGAACTTTGATGTCTCAAAGTTGAAATCAAAAATTGTAAAATTTCTTCAGGTGTATTATGTGACCCTTTTGGGACTGGAACTCGTATAGTTTGTCCCTTCTTATTATTATCTGTAAAATTAATATCAATCCATTGCTCGTCAAGTGTACCAATGGTTGATGACCATGAATATGGATAACTGATACTATGGACACCACATACCCAATCACCAGAGAAATAAAGGGGTTTAGGTAAGTGGACCCTGAATTTATTCGGTTGATTATCAGGATAATCAGACACATTGCTCAATAAACAAACATAAAAACTATTCGACATTTTTATTCAAATGAGGTAAATACAATGAAATGAACCCTCTTTTATACAAGTTGGGTTTCATGAATCCACTCCCTTTCGGGATATCCTATAAATTTTACTAAAATATCGTATGTTCCATCTGCTCTCTTTTTCTTTCTCAAAACTTTTTCTATTCTATACTCTGTATCTGCATCTTTCTTCACACGTGCCAACTCCTCTCGGTAGTAATACCCTTTAAATTTGTCTCCGTTATCATTAATAATTTTATATCGGACAGGGTAGAATTGATCTTGAACTCTATCCACTCGCAAAATTTGGTCTCCCCAATTTGGAATATATCCCTTTTCAAAAGCACTTTTGCCAATAGACAAACGAACAAAATCTCCTTCTTTCAATTTTGACTTTCTTTTCTTTGAAATCTCATTACCGTACATTCTCTCCCACACCTCCTGGGCATTGGAAAAATCAATGTCTATCGGTCTTAGTCCATGTACTCTACACTTTGACTTATTTATTCCATCTAAAATTTTTTTCAAAATATCAACCCAATTAAGTGACTTATTTTGAGCAAAATATCTGTAAAGTCGTTGCTTTACATTTCTTATGGCTCTTTCAGCCACAGCAGCTTTGACTGTTGAATGTGTAGCCTCTAATTTTTGTATCTCCTCCTTTTCAAAATACTCTTTTACAAATTTATTTTTAAATTCTAACCCCTTATCAGAGAAAATCCTATGAGGTTTCATAGGCATTTGACCAATTAGTTGTTTAAATGCATCTAACATATCCTTTGAACCCTTTGATTTAACTGGGACACCAAAGAGTCGTTTGGAGAGAACATCAACTCCTAGGAGAATATACTTATTTCCTTTGTTATGCCGGGAGAGGGCCTGCATATCAGCCAAGTCTACTTGCACATCTGTCATAAAACCTGCCGCTACAGTTTTTGCTCTTTCAAAGTGAATTCTTTTTGGACGCATAAGAGTATATGTCCTGTGACCTTCCAGATAATCTTGGACAACCTTTTTGGGTAAATGTTTGAGAATTTTACGGGACTCATGCCATAACCTATCAACTCCGGAAAAGGCAGCAGGTGAATCTGGGTCATTGTAAAGTCGATGTAATAGTTGTGTGGGGTCTGCCATTTTTACCAAAGCGTTGGTTTAAACCTTTTTATACCAGCCTCCTTACGTTTAGCTTTTATAAGTCTTAACATCCATTCTCTGCCGGCTTTTGCTGATTGTATTTTTGTGACAGGTTTTACTTTTTTCAAGGCAATTAGAGGACTTTCGTCAGGACCTTCCCATTTTCTTTTTAATTTTAGTCGTCTTTGAATATCATCTTCCTTGCGAGTCTTAAGTAGCGCTGATTGATCAATTGGAACCCTTTGTTCTCGAATATTAATTTTTCTTTGTAAATATTCTCTTTTTTTCTGTTCACGTTTTAATTTTGCTTCTTGGTGTTCATCATATCCTTTCTTCCATCTCTTTGTACCTTCAAACTCTTCTGACTGTCCCCTTTTTGTAATTTGTCTAGTTGGAGGAGAGTCAGATACAAGGGGAGCATCAAGACCTTCAGGAATAGTTGGGATGGGAGGAGATGGAGGAAAATCATCATCAACAGGAGCATTATATTCAGGTGTATAAGGAATTCTCCAATTTTTCAACATCTTTTTCCTTTCTAAATTTTGCTTTCTACTCCTAGCCTTTTCAGAAAGTTTCATATACTCATCTCTTCTCTCATTTTTGTAATTACTCAAATGTCGTCTCTTATTTTGTCCATTATCATCCTCCTCAATTTTTCTCTTGATTTTTTGTCTAAGTGTAGGAGGAGTGGGGGAAATTCCGCTCCTTAATAATTTTCTATGCCGACCTTTGGGTTCTACTTGCTCGTTTGGAGAATTTGACAAAGGAGGAACAATATTATATGATAAGGCTGGCGGCTCTTGTGGGTACGCAGAATAAGAAAAATCATCGCTCATCCATAAATCATCGTTATCGTCTGTAATATTTGTTGCGGGTCTAATAACATCTCTATTCATAATTGCTCCTTTGGGGTTAGCTACCATTTCAACTCTAACGGGTTTATTCTCACTTTCATTCCTTAGTTTCAGATATCGTCTAAGTTCTTGGTTATAATGAATATTTTTGGCAGAGAGGTTTTCTTTTTTACTTTTAGCATTCTCCACCGCTCTCTTTGTGAAATCTAAATTTGGATCCCCATAATTATTTGAAGTAAGCCCTCTATAAATCTCTTCTGGTACAAGAATTAATTTTTTTGCCATTTATGATTGATTTTAATAATTTTGATAGGCTTTTATACTAATTGCTCGAGCTAGTTCCATTAGAACAGGAGTGAGAAGAGCAGCAAATACTCCTACTCCTTCACCATTTTGCCTCAAAACTTTTCTTGCTCCCCGTTCACTCCTAGCACGACTCATTTTACGAATAAATTCCGCATGTGGTAATAAACGGTTCTTTTGACGAGTGTTAAGATTAAAACGGGATTTTACAATATTCAAACAAATTTCAACAATGGATAACAACTGACTAGTATCAGCTTTTCGTAAAAGTTTTTTATATCTCCTTTCAGATTTTGTAAGCGCCAAAGAGCGTAAAAATTCTTTATTCTCACAAATTAATTGACTAAACATTTTTGGAAATGAAAATTATCTTCTCTTCGTCGTCCTTAAATATGTTTGTCCTAAGTCTTAGATTAGGATCTGATGAGGCATGCAAATCAATGAGTAAATATCCGTATGGCTCATTTGTTGCCTGTTTGTACGCATCTAAAAAATAATCGAGTTGACGTGGAAATAGCTGTACTCCGATATTTCTCACAGATAGTGCAGAATTCGGCGACCTCATCAAAACAATATATTGGGCATTTTGACGAGCGACCTTAATCTTTTTCTCAAATAGGTTTTGGGTAACAAAAACAACTGCAAAATTTTGATGGTGGGACTTTTTAGTGAATAATTCTGACAAATACTTTTCATCTATTGACAGGAGCAAGTCATCTAGAATTAGGAGCAAAGGTTTTGAATAACTTTTTATTAACTCCTCTGGGGGAACTCCTGCATATACATTAACTCCAGATTTTTGAAGGAGAGGGATATTATCGTTCATCTCCCCAAAACAATACAGTACACTTTTTGGAGGGGGATCGATCAAATCTTGGGAGTCTGCTATAAATTTCAATAGGAAAGAGCTCTTCCCACTAGAGCTTGGACCAGACAAAATCATACCAAAAGGTAATTTAAAATACAAATCTTTATTAGTAAATGATTGCGATTCCATAATTAAAAATATTTACGCTAAAAAACTAAAGTTTATATAGGAACATTTGTATCATCCTTTTTCTCATCTGACTCTTCCAACTTCTTCGGCGATGAAGTTAATCCAGTCGTAGCTGCCATTAAACTATCATAAAATTCTTGGAGCTCATTCTCAAACTCTACATTATCAGGAGGTGTATCAGGACGAGAGGTATTGGAAATAACATTTGGACAATCAGCTGGAGGTACAAGAGGGGTGAGGGAAATTTGAGAAGGTAGGTTAGCAGGAGGAGGCGTGGAAGGTGAAGGCAATTCATTCAATTTCCTTTTCCCTCTCTTTGGATTTTGATGGATAATTTGTTGTGGTTGTACTCCATGAGGGACATTGAAAACTCTTCCCTTATTTTTGATTTTGAAAAAGCATTGAGTGGGTAAATCATAAATTGTATCAAACGGAACAAATCGAGTACCTGATCCAATTCGTGTACAGTAGATGGTAATCCCTTCCTTAGTCACAATAAAGTCAATTTCCACTTCAGTGCTCTTACACTCCTTACATCTCCCTGATTGATCATAAGGAATAAATCTTGGAGTGTTAAGTCGGGAACTTAGGACGGTAATTCCACTGGAAGAGATATTGAAATCTACTTCTGGGAGGATTTGGGAAAACAAATTTTGATTCATTGTGAAATAATGATACAAAATTCAAAATCTCCACCCTTTTATACTCGGGTTTTCTATCAAATTTTACAACATTATTAAAACTGACACGCCCCTAAAAACACACACGCATACTCGAAACACGTGCACATCCCCAAAACACGCGCGCATGCCTAAAAATCTGTTGATTTTAAATAAAATTTAAAAATTGCATATTTCTTTGTTTAAATATGCACTTTTTCCCCTAAAATAAGTTATTTCAAGCTCTAAACTATGCTTTTTGCAACTTCTAATTCCTAAATGTGCACTTTTCTCCCTAAAATCACCTATTTCAAACTCTAAACTATGCTAATCGTAATCTTAGTTCTACACTTTTCTCCCTAAAATCTACTTTTAAACACTAAAATTGCAAATGTTTTTTATAATAAGTTTATTAAACATAAAATACAATAAAAAAATATTATAAAAAATTAAGTGAAAACAATAAAGAAATTTTATTAAAAAATGGTTTAAATAAAGTGAGGGTATTTTTTGAACAAAAAAAACCACCAAGTCTGGGCCCATCTCTAGTCTGGGTCCCGAGACCCATCCCAGATCTGGACCCATCCTTACCCCCGGGAATCCCTTAAGGTCCAAAAAGGCTGGGCCCATCTCTAGTCTGGGTCCCGAGACCCATCCCAGATCTGGGCCCATCCCTCACAAGCAGGACCCATGTCCAAAAGGTCTGGGCCCATCTCAAGTCTGGGTCACTGCATAGACTCCAACTCGAGTCTGGGTCCCAACATAGATCCCATCTCAAGTCTGGGTCCCATCCTAGAATGAGAAATCTCATTCTGTCTGGGACCCATCCCTGATCTGGGAGCAAGCAGGGACCCATCCCCAAATTGGAACCAAGCAGGGGCCCATCCCTGATCTGGGCCCATCCCTCATACCATAAACAACTATATTATATACCCCCACTATATTTAAATTTAAAATAAGTTAAAAAAATTTTTTTTAATCATTAAAAAAATTTCACTTCTTCCCATCTTCTATAGCCTCAAAAAATCTTCTACCATTCCATTAATTGATTCAGTAAGTTTAGTTGTTGTTGACTGATGATTTGTTTAAGAGCGTCTCGAAGAGCATTTTCAATAGTCTATTAAAAACGATTTATTTAAAAAATAATTTGAATACAATTTACCTCCAAAGATTGAGTTTTCAGGATTAACACACATATTGGCAATTGAACGACTTCTAAAAATAAAAATTTGAAATTAATAAAATAAAATTTTAAAACCTTTAGGAATTCTCAAGTTGACATTTAATAATTAAATTTATTTTTCATTTAATATCTAAAAAATTTTAAAACGTTATTTGACCTTATAAGTTGACTAAAACTAGAAAATGAGGGAGGAAAAGTTTGTTGCAGCGTCTTATGTTATCGATTGTCTGTTGCAGAAAGGAAAAGTAAGGGATGAAAATATGGAAATTTTACTGGTCACTAATCACCCATACACATTTAGTAAGGAGAAGGGAGAGGCAAATAGAGACGGCGTGGGGCAGCGAAATGAAAAGGTGAAGAGGAAATCCCTCAAATATTGACTTTTTTGTCTACCCCTCTTCCCTAAATTATTGGCATTTTCTTTTACCGGACCCCTCCACCTCGAGACATTGTCCATCCCTTTGATCTTTGCCGTGGCATGCCCTCTCGCTTGTCGGACCCCTCTACCCCCGCGAGATTGTCCACTCCCTTTGATCTTTGCCGCGGCATGCTCTCTCCCTTTTGGTTTTGTCGGACCCCTCCCCTCGGCGGGTAGTGGATTAGTAAAAAGCCGCGACGATGACTGTGGACTAACTACTCAAAACCCCCACCGAATTTTTTCTCAACCCGTGTCATCCCTGATACAAACACACACACTTATTATTTAAAATAAGAATTTAAAAAAGAAATTATTACAAAGAATAATTACAAAATATTATCATAAAATATTATTTAAAAATATAAGCGGATTTATTTTAAAGAATACTAAGAAAATATAAATTAAAATGAGAATAAAAAATAAAAATTAATATTTAAACTATTTTTAGAATATAAATTAATAAAATAGAGAGAGATTTAATGTAAGTATTTCCAAAAATGAATATTTCCATTTTTGTTTTAAAATAAAAAAGTTTTTTTGTTATTAGTCATTTTTATTTTTTAAATTTAGCTTTTAATAAAATAAATTTAAATTTTATACCCAAAAAATCAACAATATAAAGAATTGTTTTTTTTCTGAATTGAAGGAATTAGTTTTAAGGGTTGGAGGAAGGGGAGGAGTGGATCCAAAAAATTTTTTCAAAATATATAACGGATTGACTTTTAACTAAAATTTAGGGTTGGGGAGTCGGACCGACGTTCGAGTCATTTTTTTGGGCGACCGAGTCTTTTTCGGGCTAAAATTCGATGCCCGACTCGATCCTTCGGAGCCCCCAAACCCTACTAAAATTCAGATCTCGGCTGAAAAACTAGCAAAAAATTTGTAGGTATACAAGAACCAAATCCGACTATATTGCATGGTCCGGAGAACCTAGAAGAACTTTTCGGTTGATTTCTCAGTTCTTGTTTCGAATATTTGAGGAATTGAAAAAAAACTTTTTTCTCTGAGGAAATATCCTACAACAAATAAAAAAATTGAAAGAAACAATTGAATTATTAAACAAAAAGTACAAAAATTTCAAACAGCTTTTTAAACTTGAAAAAAATTTTTTTCAGACGCTTCACTAAAAAATTAAATTAAAAAGGTTTATTACACAATTAAATTAGCGTGAAAAAGTTTTTATTTTATTATAAACTTTTTCAAGCACAAAAGTAAAAAAAAAAAGTAAAAAAATTAAGTTTAGAAACAATGCAAGAGAGAAAAGTCGCTGCCATTTGCGGGTAATCGATGGCCGTAAAAGAATTGTTGGGGAGAATTGAAGGGAAGGGAGGGCATATAATAAACTATAAAAATTTTTTTTAAAAACTCCCCCTGCGCAAACTAAATAGAGTAAGTAGTATTCAATCTGTCTACTATTTGGACTTGAAAAGGGAAAGGAAAGAGAGGAAACGGTTCTTCCTGTTTGGCTTAAAGCCAAAAAAAGAAATCCCTTGCTTTCCTCTTCTTTCAAGCCATTAAAAGGAATTTAAAGCCTTTTAGTGCATCTTTTAAAAAATTTTATAGTAAATCAAACATTAAAAAATAGAGAGAGGAGAATTTATATAAAAATAATTTTTTAGTAAAAAAATGTTGAAATTGAGACTAATAAATGGAAAGTTTATATGAAATATTCTTTCTACATATAAACAAAAAGATTGTAATACAGATTTGTTTATAACCCCCCTCCCTATTAAAAAAATAAACAAATTAAATTAGACTTGTTAAATTAGATTCCCCCTTCTCTCCCTTCCCTCTTTTTAAAAAAATTAATTTAAATATAATTTTAATTTAAAATTAATTTAATTAATAAGGAAAAGAAAATTTTAAAAAAACTTCTTAATTAAAACATTGAGGTGTGGTTTTTAATTATTTAATAAAAATTGACGGCATGTATGGGAATTTAAATTTTTAATTTTTAAAGGCAAGGAGGAAATTAAAATTTAAAGAGTGAATAGAAGAAGAATGGCAAGGCATTTATTATAACCCCTTTGTTGAAGAAAATTTCTTCTGTCTCCCCCCTCCCCTCCCCCCCCCCCCCCCCCCTTCCCTCTTATCCCCCTCCCTCCCCTCCTCATGACCATCACTCACATGCATTATTCTTTGTCTTCCCCCTTCATTCTTTTCTCTTAATGCTTGAAGCAAATCAATTTTCAAAATTGAAATCTCCCGCGCGAATTGAGAGGGCATGCGCGCTTGGACAGACGCCAAAACCTTTAAAAAAATTAAAAAATTCGATTGTCTTTAGGTAGCGATCTCCGAGAGGAAAGAAGGGAGCGTTTAATTGTAGTCTGACTTTTAATCGAAGGCCACATTGTAATAGACAGCCGGAATTTAATTTTGAAAAGGGCAATAGCACTTTAATTAATTATTGACTTTTTAATTTAAATAATGTATTTTGTAGCTTAATGAATTTTGTAATTTAAAAAAATATGGGAAAAATAAATTTTAAAATCTAAATTTAAGGGTTTCTTGAAAAACAAAAGTTGCGGAACCATCAAAAAGTTAATTTGGAAATATTTATAAAATATTGCATCATTATCAGCTGTAACTTTTTTTATTTAATTGTCTCTGCGTGAGGTTGAAAACAAAAAAGAAAATATTTTTGATTGAGTAGGGGGCTAAATTATTATTTTAATTAAAAATTACCCTAACTATTTTTAACAGACAGTTAATAAAAAAATATAAGGCATTTTAATAATTTCTTTTCTCCCCCATAATATTACACAAACAATCTTTAAAATTTTGTTAAAGTCGTGATACAATATAAATTTAGAAGTAATATATTTTTGAAAATTAATTACAAAAATAATTCAAAAATATTCTTTTTTTTTGTGCCGCGACTTGAAAATTAAAAAAAAGGCACATTTGGAGAGAACAAAAACACTAAACAATATATAATACTATTAATTTTTAATGAGAATATATCCAGGGATTTTATAAGAGACAAGAAATTAAAACTATAGCTTAGATAGGTTTTCTAAAATTTTAAAATAAAATAAAAAGAAAATGAAAGAAAATGCTTAAAAATTGTTTTGCCCCGTAAATAAAATAAAGAAAAATTAGTTAAAAAATTTTTTAAATATAAGGCTACCACAAAGAGCTGTCCAAAATAAAATTTAAATTAAAAAAAAATTTCCAACCCCTAGATTTTTAAGATATTTCATATAAAATATCAATTTTTTATTTAAGCTTTTCTTCCATTTTTATTCTAATATTTTCTCTAATTCGAATATATATTTATATTAATTTCTCCTCTTAATCCCTGGATATAAACCAAATTTTTTCTAGAAATTTTGGCAATATTTGTCAAAAAATTATTTTAACTGCCAATTATGCAAAAAAAAAAAGATTTTTTAATCAGCTTTAGATTTATTCCTTCTTAATTCAGTGCAACTAAATGCCTGAACAGCTATCAATAAATTTTCTCGATTTAATCCACTCCCTAAACGGCAAGTAAGTCTGTGGAGTCCTTTATAAAGAAATAATTTTTTTCTCAATTTAAAAATTATTTTTAAAAAATACCTTCAATAGATGATGGTAATTCGTAAGCAAAAAATGAATTATTTTGTCGAGTTGTATAACCATTATTAGCAAAAACAGGTAAAAGCTTTGTTGCAGTACAATTAACGTCCCAACTGTCCAAACTGAAATTTAAAAAAAAAATTATTTTTAAAATTAACAAGGAGAGGTTGCGAGGTGTCCGACCTAAAAACGGTCGAGACCAGGCTCATTCGATAGAGAATGTGCCCTTTCTAGCAAGGATTTTGATCCGTTTGCCCGTTTTTTGATCTGGCCAAGAGTTTTGTAAAGATATTTCAATGTCTAAAATGAAAAAGAGGCACACAACAAATAGAGAAACATCCTCGATTAAAATTAAATAAAAACAAACATAGGATGACCAGCAACATAAAAATCTCTAGGAAAAGCCACTCTAACAATTTTTGGGTCTGAAGCAGCAGAACGTTCGTCAGTTGTTCGAAAAGCTATTGGAATCATAAAAAGAAACTAAAAAATAATTTTTAAAAATAATTTTAAAAAATTCAAAAACTGATTTAGGTCTCGGCCGATTCTGTGAAGCAAAATTATTTATTTTTGTGTGCAAATTTAATTGGCATTCAATCTAGAAATTAAAAAAAATATTAAAAAAAATTTTTAATAAAAAAATTACTTCAGATTTAGAGATTTTATTCAATCGAAGAAAGTGTGGAGTTGAAATAGATTTTTCAATAGAAAATGTTCTAGCACATAGAGATCTAGCAAAAATCAACATTTTTTGAGAAATTGCTTTGACACGTTCACGAAGCCAATAGTCAACCTTCAAAAAGATTTTTTAATTTAAATTTTTTTTAAATGTTCTCACAGTTGCCCCAGGATTTGCATGAATAGAAATATATGAAGGATTATATTTTGAATTTCTCGATTGAGCAATAGAAATATCTGCGCCATACCACATTAGCATTTTTACCTAAAAATTGCTTTTTTCGTCAAAAATTTTTTTCAAAAATTATTGTTACCATGTCTAAATTATTTCGTTCAACTGCATAATGAATTGCTGCCCTTCCCGATTCATCAAGTATATTTGGATCGATATCTTAAATTTATGAAGAGAAATAAAATATATAACCAACAAGTGAAGAGAAAAAATTAAAATATTAAAAAAACCTGTCAAAGCCAATAAAACACGTAATTGGCAAGGATGTCCAGTTGCCACGGCCAAATGCAAAGCAGTTTTTCCACTTGTTTTAGCAATAACTTCAATTAAGTTTACACGATCTTCATCTCCAAGTAATTTCAAAAGTAAATGAGCAATTCTACAATAACCATGATTTCTAACGGAGCAATTAAATTTTTTATCATGGTTGGCAAGTAATATCATTAAAATTGTAGTTTCTTCATTTTGGTCACAAAAGCGTTCAACAATATTCTTAAGAAGAGATTAAAATTTTGGTAATAATGAGTGGAAAAAGAAGCTTCAAGTTATTCAAATTTTTTCAGGCCCACGTCCAGGATTTTTTTCCGGGGAGGGGTGGCCAAGGGGGAAAATTTTTCTGTTCCGATTTTTTGCCGCCGAAGGCCACTCTTTTGTAAATAAGTTAATTACAAAACCACTGTCCTATCACGAAAACTGTCAGAAAATTTAAAAAAATAATTACATTAGCAACAAAAGCCGACAATTGTTGATTTGTCAAAGATTTATATTTTGCATCTCTTCTTTTTCTCAAACAAAGCATAATCATTTTAAAACGTCGAAGAAAACAATCAAAATCCCCAGTAATTATTGCTTGAGCCAAAGCTTCAGTCCATTTATTATATTTAAGTTGTTTTATCAACTGCTAAATGTAATTAACCAAATATATTATGAAAAAAATATAAAAAAATTAATACTATCTTCCCAAAAGGAAAGGTCCTAAAATTCCTGAAAGGATTCTTAAAAACATAAATTAACAAATCTAAAGGGAACCTATAATTATTTTTAAAAATCACCAATTAACTGGGTTTATTAAAACTTATAAAATATGCAAACTCTGTTAAAAGTTACGTCGGTATTCCCCTATATTCCCTTGTTTTTCATTAGATCTATTTAAAAAATGTAAAAATAATATTCAATGTTCCCATAGAACAAATTTAAAAGAAGTTGAATCTATTTAGCTTATACCTTCTTAATCCCAACAAGAACATCATGAACATATTCCAATTCAATATTGTCAATATTCTCGCCCTCAAAAAGACCAAAATTTGTTGAGAAAGTATGTAATGTCTTCTTATCTTCTGTCTGATTGTCAGAAAAACTTTCAGAAAGGCTAGAAGAAATTCCAGTACTTCCTAAAAAAGTTAAAAAAATTTAAATTCAATTCCCAACCTCCAATATCATCAGCCGAATCTCCATTACTTGCTCCAGATGATGGACTTAATCCAGTCAATGGTGAATCAGTAAGAGAGTTTCGACGCTAAAAGTTTGTTTTAAAAAATTAAATTTATTCAAATAAAACCTTTCCACGTTCAAAATTGTCAAAATTTATCGCTGCTGAAGTTGAAGTTTTGTCAGAATTTTTCTTTTTATTAATTACTTCTTTTTGTTTAACATTTTTCAGATTTTGTTGTTTTTCTTCATCTTTTGATTTTTTATTTTGATTTTCTTTTGAAGGTGGCATTAAATTAGTCTATTGAAAATTGATCTGTATTGAAAAAATAAAATGATGAATACAACAAATATTTTTCGAGACTCTAATTTGGAGAAAAATTAAAGAGTCCCACAACCCATAAATCCACAAATAACGTTAAATGATAAATAAATATTTGTGGAATAAAACACTTCTAGTAAATCGATTCAAAAAATAAAAAATTTTATTGAATATAGTAAATTTCCAAAAAAAACAATATAAATGAGAATCAGATAAAAATAAATTTAAAAATAAATTTAAAATTTTCTAAAAGAATTTTTATTAAACCAGATAAACTTCTCGTTAATTTAAACCAATTCCATTCCTATATAATCCTGAAAATTTTGTTCTTTTTAAAGAAAATTTAATTAAAATTTTTACCGTTCCTACTTGTCTAAATATTGCTTCTCTGCGCATCCACTGAGTCATAATTGGTAATGGATGTTCAACATCCTCATAGTAATCAAAAGGTTCCCAATAATTTCCTTAAAATTTCAATTTTAAAATTAGAAAAATTTTAAGATTTTAATTTTTTAGTTTCAAACAATTAGAATTCTTTGTTTTGTTCAACTTTTTTACACTGTAAAGACACAAATACATCATTGGTTTGTTTAAATAATCCTCTCCCACTCCAACTCACCCATATTAAAATTTGCATAATCTACTCCATAACTTCCATGAATTTCCAACATATGTCGATAAATGTCGCGAGAATTATCTGACTGAAATAAATTAAAAGCTTTTTTCTCAAAATTTAAAAAAAAACCTTAAAACTTTCACAAATCCAACAAAAATGAGTTTTACAATTTGTACACTCCATGTGATTACAACCCTCAATAGTTCTTTCAATAAGCATATTACAATTTTTATTTGGACAAAAACGACACATTTCTGATATTTCTCTTAAATTATTTTCAAATTTAAAAAAAAATTAGAAAAATTAATACTCTTTCCATTTTAACAGCAAATGATCATCTTTAAGCAGTAACGCATGTCGAGCCTAAAAAGTAGTTTTTAATTATAGAAAAAATATTTTTTTGTTAATATTATCTAGAAAAGCTCAATTTGAAAATATATTCCATAAAATTTTTTTGAAATAAACGTTCAGTATTCTAAAATTAGTTTTCCTGAAGTCTCATATTTCTTTTTAATAAGAAATACAAGTATTTTCAAAATGGGGGTAAGGGCCAAAAAAGCCGAAAACTGACAATAGGTTATCGACCCTGCTCTACACGCTGGTATAAAAATAATTACAAAATTTTTGACTAGATATAATGTTCTCTTGTTAGAATCATTCATAGGGATGAAGTAAGACTTATTTAAATTATTTTTAAATTAATTTTTAGAAAGCACCAAACAAATTCACCCATAGTGACCAAAATTTAAATATTCAGTAACAATTTGGTAATAGATTCTTTACCTCAAAACTAAAAATATTTTCAAAATTTTACCTCTTCACAATTCTTTCCCTCATGGACATCTTCTCCGCAACCACCACAGCGTAACCACCCACATTTTGGGCAAGTAATTGTTTGGCAAGTTATATTAACTTTTATTAAATAATGACATCCTGTAGTTTTGCACCAAACAAATTCATCATTATTATTAACAAAAGAATAGAGAGATCGTTGAAGAAGTGGTAAAATAAAAGTTTTCAAATCCTGTATTTTTGTAAATCTTCTTCCGAATACTTTCTAAAAATTAATTTAAAAATGATTAAAATAAAATGTTAATTTACTCGAATATCATTAATTGCTAAAAATTGGCAATGTTGATGAGCGCATCGAAGTGGAAAAGTTGTAGAACTTTCGATCTGAAAAATGGAAAAAATTGGACCTTTAAGGTTTCAGTAACCAATAGAAATTTAGAAAGTTTTATTAATTTTAATAAATTAAAAATGATTAAATAAATATGTCTATTTTACGTTTTTAAAATTTAATTTACCAATTGAAGAAGACATGTATCACAGTAAAAATGCCCGCAAAGCGATAATTTAATACAATTATTTCCTTCGTAATAATTTAAGCAAATTGTGCATGTTCCAGGATATATATTATTTTTGTTTGATTCATGCAAGGATTTTGACAACAAATATTCAAATAATCCATTTTTTATTACCTTTAGAATGAGAAATTTTTTTAAATAAAATTAGCCAATTTATATTTCACAATCTAACGAAAAACGCCACTTTCCATTACCTAGCTTCCTTTGAAAAGGACTATGTAACACTGTAACAATGCTCATCAAATTTCTGAGTCATAAACATTTTAACAATTTAAATAATACCTTAAATCCTTCCCCCTTCAAAATACTCCTTGTAAGCTGAACAAGAATATTTTCAAAATCTTTTTGAGAATTCAATACAATATAAAGATTATCATCAAAAATAAATATGAGTGGTTCATACTCGAACTGGAATATAAAATTTCTTTTAAAAACTTCAAAAAAATTTACAATTGTTAAACAGTAATCATTTAGAAAATTTTCAATATTAGATAAAAATGAAGAATCATTTTTGTTTTTGTCACAGTAAACACATAATGTGAAATTGCCTAAAGAATCATCCCTTTCAATTGAGCGAATTTTAAATCCTGGACCGAAATAAACCTAAAAATAAAATATTTAGAATCATCAGGAAAAATCCAAATAATTATATTAATTCTCTTGAATAATAAAGCTACTTTTTTAAATTTTGATAAATTAAACAAATAATTTAAAATTGATTTACGAATAAACTCACCAATGCACAAGTTTCCTCGAACAAACAGCGAAAAACATTCCAATTAATTTCAGTATCAGCAATACTTTTCACACGATTTTTGGCCCATTCTAATAACTCATTTTTTCCTACGTGTGTACCAATTAAAGACAAATAAGAATCACCAGGACGATAACTTTGAAAATTATTGACAAATAACATTTCTTTTGTAATCCTATTAAAGGATACTTCATCTTTTCCACCACTTTTAATTAAATCCGAAACAACAGCCGAGCCCAAATCAAGTTGGAAAATGGAAATCTTAAAAGAAAACTTTAAAAAATTTTAAAACTTAAAAAAACCTTATAAAATGGAACTGAACTTCTGTGTGTGTATGGAATGTCACAGATAAATGAAGCAACTTTTTTATCCGGTAAAAGTTCAAAAGCAATGGCTCTGCCGAAATTTTGAGTTTTAAAATATTCGCTCACGTGAATTACACTTTCCTGGTCAATCTAAAAGAATTTTTTGAATATTTTTAAATTAAAATTCACCATTACCACACATTTGTAATATCTGTTGTAAAAATTTAAAGTTGAAAAAATTTCATCACGAAAAAAGGTCAATGCTTTATCTTTCCCATAAATTGAACACAGTGAATGTGCTAATGCAGAACGAACAAATTTTGAAGATTTTGCCTGAGTTTAGGAAAAATTTGAATCTATTACTTTTAGTAATGCCTATACTTTCTAAAAACATTTCGACTAAAGTATTTCCTAAATAATTAAAAATTCACCGGTTGTATCCATTTTAAATCAATTTGAACATGATAAATAAAATGATGAACGTTAAAATTATCCACAGAGGGATAATTACTCCCTAAATTGTAAAGATTGTGATATGGAAGCTTTGTTGACTCCATTAATGAACGTGCACAAACAAAAACATCATCGAAAAATTGTTCCATTTCAGGCATATTTTCGTCAAATACCTCTCCAGTTTGATAAAAGTCACATAATCTACAAGCAACAGACAAGTCATCTTCAAGATCAATGAACTGGAAAAACACAAAACTAGCTTAAAAAATACGGATGTTGTCCCTTTCCCTTTTAATGTTCCCTTTTCCCTCAGTTAAATACAATTTTAGAACTACATCAGGGAATTTCTTTTAACAAAAAATCATTAATTTTTAACCTTAATTTTTGAATAATTTTTAAACGAACCAAATTATCTCTTGCATATTTGAACAACTCTGAACCTCTAACATTCAAAGAAATAATGAAAGCAGCTTCAAAACCAACCCCAAGTTTATGAGCAAAACTAATGAATTCCTGTACACGAGCCAATTCATTAAAGGGTGGAGACATTTTAATTCTACTTTAAAATATAAATTGAAAGTCAAAATTATATAGAGATTAAGCTATAAAAGAACAGTTTTAAATTAAATTCAAAAACAATTTATTTCCAATTTATCTACTTTCAAAAAACAACGGCAAAAACACAAAAACAGAAAGTGACATTAACCAAAATATACAATATATCAATAACAAAACAAAATTATATATATTTTTTGACTAGTTATTCATTCCCCTCTTTCTCAGCCAACCTTTCTTTAACATTTAGAATTGCTCATTTTTTACTTCATCTGGACGAGTTAGTACGAAGAAAATCTAAAATATGTAGGATTAAACAAAAAAATTATTCATATTCACCTCCAAATCGGCACTAATACTTGCCACAGCACTCCAATTATTCAACTCTGGATGATACCGAGCAGCAGAGAATATAGTAACCATCTTTTGGCCACAGAACATATCATAGCCATACTGAGCAACCTTAAAATTAAACTTAATTTTTATCTTTTAGATAATTTATAACACCTGGTGAGCACGTATTATCAGACTAATTTTTAGAGAAGACATCGTCTTCTTTAACGCCTCTTCACTAAAGAGGACTGAACAATTCCGAAAGTAATTGTGTACGAATCCTTCGTTACTTGGCAACAAATTTGGATCAGCCCACAATAAGTCCTGTATAAGTCCAGGTTCAATTATAATAGGAATCGGACGTTTCAGATCTCGAATGTCATTCAACGACTGCAAATGGGGCGAAATGCCACCTGAAAAAAGTGCCAAAAATTATTCAATAATGGTTTAACTGACCATGCATGCAAAGAATTTTTCCTCCAATGGTAGCAGCTAGAGGCATGAAGGCGAACGCATCATTGAATTTCAGCCAAAGTTCTTCAGCACGGTCGTTCCCAAAGCGACGACTCAGCTCGTCAAAGAAACCGTAAGCCCTGAAAAATTATCGTTATTTGTTTATCCAAAAAGGCACTCGCCGATTTATGTGAGTGATTTCATGATTGCCACGAAGCATAAAAATATGTTCGGGATATTGTACCTTACAGGCAAAGAGCAAACAAATGACCTTAAGAGAACAATATTTTTTTTCAAAAAAACGAAACCTCAAGAGAATTTCTTCCACGATCAACATAATCTCCGAGAAAAAGATAGCGTTTTTTATGCGGTGGTCCACAAGCATGAAAAATACGCAGCAAGTCAGCATATTGCCCATGAATATCTCCACACACAAATATTGGCCCGTTCAACTCTAGGAGTGTTTGTTGATCTTCAAATGACTCCATCGCCAAGTGCGCTATTTGCTCGATCTGATCAGCCGAGTAGTGGTACTCCTTTTTACCACGAAGCAAATGGCGTCGAATGAATTCGAGCACATCGAGGTCGGTACTGTCTGAAAGAAAAAAAAGTCAGATATGAAATTCCCGATTAAAACTGACGAGACATGTTGTTCGTCTTTGCTCTGCGTTTCTCGATGTCGAATATTCCTGGCATTGCCATTGGCTAAAAGTAAAACTAATTAATGAAAAATAAAAACATTTACATGTATCTGCGCGGGAATTCCACCTACAGGTGGACGGCCACTCGATTGCTGACTAGACTGGACCGAATTAGTCGAATTCGTTAAAGTAAAACTCTGTGACGAACTCGAACGCGCTTCTGTTGCCCCAAATAACGTCATCGCTACTTTGCTGTGGTAATTTGAATTAGTAAGACCAAGCAAAATTACGCTTAAATAGTAAAAATTTACTGTAGTTAATTCAAACGGTTAAATTAACTTTGGTCAAAAAACTTTTCGCCAATGGACTTTGAGTCAATGAAGTTTTCGTTAATCACGTGAAAGGGAAATTCTTTTTTGATAATGCAGATAGAATGCTAATTTCCAAACTCATAAAAATATGTAAATTTCGAAAATTCTTGTCATTTTTTCTTTGAAATGCTATAACATATCTTTTTGTTTTCGTTGTCCTAAAATTAAATTCCCTTTAATTTTAAAATGTAGCAACACAAATGACTCAATTAGAAGAAATCAACTTACATTTTGCAAGCAATCATATAAAGTTAAAAATGGAATGGCTCCGGGAAGTTGTTAATTTTCTCTCAAACATTAAGGTAGTTTTGCTGTTAAATCTTTTTTTACAATCTTTCTTTTAAGATCAGTACAGACAAATTAATAGGTTTAGTTTATCAACAATGGATTTACTCAAATATTCAACAAAGTACTGAACCTATTAAAGAATTTGAGAATTCTAATGATATTTTTGATTTGCCACAACCCCTACTTTTACAGGTTTACTAAAAAAATTAACCTTTTAAAAAAATTGTTTATAGATTGAATCTGTTACCGATATAGGCACTTCTTTTCTTAAACAATACCAAACACTTGTACAAAAAGACTACGATGAAACCGCCGCTGAAATAGGTGTTATTGAATCAGACGACTACAAAATTGATGTAATTTTTATCTTTTAGTCAAATTTTTAGTTATCATTTTAGAATAAGTTTAAATGTTTTTCTCTTCAACTAACCGATGGAGAAAGGATTTTTAAGGCTTTTGAACAAAAACGTATTCCAAACCTATTGTTATCTACACCTCCTGGAAGCAAGGTTGATTTTAATTTCATTTTATTCTAAAAATGTTTTTAAAGATTTTACTTTTTCGTGGGACGCGGATTAATCAAAATATTATATTTCTCGATCCAAAAAAATGTCAGTTATTGGGTGGTGCCGTCTATGATCTTATATTACAAAATAATTCTTTACATTCTCTCTGTAGGCTTCTTAATAGACAAATACCTTCTGGACCGAGGTATAGAATTTTTATTAAAAAATTTGGCCCTATCTGAAAGGAATGCCGGCATTATATTTTTCTTCATTTCCTTGAAATGGTTATTTTTTTAGTTTGTTATTTTTCTCTAATTTATTTTTCCTTAACCAAAGACAATAATTTTTTAAATTTTTTCGGACCGTTTTATGTCTGGACCGAGTTTCGGTAGACACGGTCCTCCAAAACTCGGTTCGGACAAACCGGTCCTACCAAAACTCGGACCAAACATAACTCCGTCCGAAAAAATTAAAAGAAAGACACCGTCTTTCATTAAGAAAAATAAATTAAGGAAAAATAACCATTTCAAGGAAATGAGAAAAAATATGATACCGGCACTGCCGGCAGGGCAAAAAATTTTAGGGTTTACATTATTTTATTTTTTCTCATAAAATCAATCATTTTATAGATCAGCGCAAATGACTCAATTAGAAGAAATCAACTTACATTTTGCAAGCAATCATATAAAGTTAAAAATGGAATGGCTCCGGGAAGTTGTTAATTTTCTCTCAAACATTGAGGTAGTTTTGCTGTTAAATCTTTTTTTACAATCTTTTTTTAAGATCAGTACAGACAAATTAATAGGTTTAGTTTATCAACAATGGATTTACTCAAATATTCAACAAAGTACTGAACCTATTAAAGAATTTGAGAATTCTAATGATATTTTTGATTTGCCACAACCCCTACTTTTACAGGTTTACTAAAAAAATTAACCTTTTAAAAAAATTGTTTATAGATTGAATCTGTTACCGATATAGGCACTTCTTTTCTTAAACAATACCAAACACTTGTACAAAAAGACTACGATGAAACCGCCGCTGAACTAGGTGTTATTGATTCAGACGACTACAAAATTGATGTAATTTTTATCTTTTAGTCAAATTTTTAATTATCATTTTAGAAAAAGTTTAAATGTTTTTCTCTTCAACTAACCGATGGAGAAAGGATTTTTAAGGCTTTTGAACAAAAACGTATTCCAAACCTATTGTTATCTACACCTCCTGGAAGCAAGGTTGATTTTAATTTCATTTTATTCTAAAAATGTTTTTAAAGATTTTACTTTTTCGTGGGACGCGGATTAATCAAAATATTATGTTTCTCGATCCAAAAAAATGTCAGTTATTGGGTGGTGCCGTCTATGATCTTATATTACAAAATAATTCTTTACATTTTATTTCTGGACAGATAAATGAACAAATACACTCTCAACAAAATGAATTTGTAATATTTAGATTTCAGAAATAATTTTCTTTATGATTTTAGGTGGAATATGATTGGGCTGTTGGATTTTAATTCGGTGAAGGAAATTTTTTTTGCATATTTTTATTTAGATTTAATTTTATTTAAATGTGTAAATATACTTATTTGATTAAGTTTTTTGTACAAAAATTTATTTGTTAATGGGAAGCAATTATGCTTAACCCTTAATTTTTTTAAATAATTTTTTTTCTTCCTGCTGCTTCCGACATCTTTTTGTCGGTTGAAATCCGAATATTACAAAAATTATAGAAATTTTCTATACCACTTTTAATGTTTATTACACCTATTAGGTCGTTTCGTTACTTTAAAGTATTTGCTCCTTTAATCAATAATAGTGGAATTTTACTGCATACAAGGTCAGTTTTTTTTTATTTAATAGTCAAAATATTTGGTTAGAAAACTTTGTTTATTCTTATTTTTTATAAAAATTTTATATAAACATTTTAGAACCGCTACAATAATGTCTACAATTGAAGAATTCAAGAAAAATTTAATTGTTTCTGATGTTGTTCCAACAGCACCTGAGAAAAGAATTCGTGTGACTTACGATAGTGGCGTTGAGGTTAGTCAGTGGAGATTTCATATTTGTTTGCTTTTCCTCAGAAAATCGGTGTCTTTGTGGGGTGGGGGGTCGAGAATTCCAAGACGGAGGGGGATAGCCATCAATTCACATGTATTTTGGCTCCATCGTTCCCAATACTTTTAAAAAATGCAGATTATATACTAAATTTTGCAGGCAAATCTTGGTAATGTTCTTACACCAACCCAAGTTAAAAATCCTCCGACTATAACTTGGGAAGCGGAGGATGGTGTTCTTTATACTCTTGCAATGACTGGTTAATTTTTATTTAATTGATTTTCTATCAGATTTCGTAATTTTTTAGATCCTGATGCTCCTAGCAGAGCTGATCCGAAATTTCGTGAATGGCATCATTGGTACATTTAAGAAAATTTTAAAAATTTTTTCTTATATTTAAAGGCTTGTTGTTAATATTCCTGGTAATGATGTCTCAAAAGGAGAAGTTCTTAGCGAATATGGTTAATCGAAAAAATAAACTAAATTATTAATTTATTAGTTGGTTCTGGACCTCCAAAAGATACTGGACTTCACCGATATGTATTTTTGGTTTATAAACAAAATGGGAAAATACATGACCCAGAACATGGGCATTTGACTAATCGTTCAGGTAAAATCAAAAAAAATTTTTCTTTGATTTGGTGAACTCCGCTCCAAGTTAGCTAATGGTTTAATCTTAAAAATTTTCCAATTTAGTGAATATTTTTCGATTTTTTATCTTTAATTTTGATCCTCAAAACATTGGTTTCAGAGACTTTAGTTTCTATAAAGGTAAAGGCAATTGGTGGGAATAGTAATAAAACCAGAATATAGCTATTACATTTTTCAACCTTTTTGATTTACTTTTTCCTTTCAAAGGTGACAATCGAGGGTGTTTCAAAATTAATGATTTCGCTAAGAAACATGGTCTTGGTAATCCAATTGCCGGCAACTTTTATCAGGTAATTTTGTTATTAAAAAAATAATTTTCAAATTAATTTTAGGCAGAATATGATGATTATGTTCCTATACTTTATAAGCAATTGGGAGATTGAATGGAAATGAATTAAATAAAAAAATAAAATTGAGTGGATTTCCACAAAAATATTATTTTGAGGTTTTCTGATATTTAAAAAATATTTATTTTTGTTTTAGGTATTTTTAAAAATAAAATTTTTCAATTTATTAATTCTTTTTCATATTTATTTGTTATTAAAAAAATAATGTTATTAAAAAAAAATAAATAGAAGCAATTCCACTAAAACCTTCTTTCTTTAAAACCTTCTTTTAATTCACTAAAATTCTTTTTTTCATCCTTTAAACATTCTTTATCGTCCAATCTCTTCCACGTTCTCTTTTTGAAATAATTAGTTCCGAATAGTCTAAAACAGGGCTCCGATCGACAAAATGCCACTCAAAAGTATCAAAATCTTGATTAAAAAGTATATAGGGAGAAAATTTGCAAATAAAAAGGGTAATAGTTCGGAATTCGCCCCCTTTTTTCAACATTTCCCTGACCATTTTGAGCTTGTTTGTTTGATACATAATTTATCATACATCTTTCGAAAGCGCTCATCGAGCTTGGTCGAATGATACCGTGATTGACCAGATCTGATCATTCTTACCGAAATTATGAAGCCAAATCCTAGTTTGGGCAAACTTTTTGTGTCAATGCAAGTGGATAAAATATACGGTCACAACTTTGTTCACTTAAGTCAGATTTCGTTAATTTTAATGTCATTCGACTCAGCTCGAAGAGCTCTTTCGAATGATATATAATTTACTATAAATTGAGAAAAAACTAGGAAAAAATAAAGAGGAAAAAAAGGGGGGGGGCGAATTCCAAACTATTACCATAAAAAGTATGCTCAAAATTAAATTAGAAAATATTTATTCGTCCTCAAATCTTTTACAGTCGTGGAAAAAAGTATGGAAGCGCTTTAAAATTTCTTTTTATTTTTTAATTTTTTATTCAAAAAATACGTTCTATATACCAATCGAAAGCTCTATTCGTATCTCAGTTGACATGTTTCTGCATTTTTTATGAAAATGAAAATTGGCCGAGATAATCCGGATCTAGATAATCCGGATCTATCCACGACTGTATATTTCTCTCCTAAATGAATCTTTTCTAATAATTTCTTGCTTCAACTGAGCATTTTGTCAATTTCAATGCACCTTTTGTGGGGCGAAAGGCGCCAAAAAATTTATTTTTTGCGCCGCAGGCGAAAATTTTTTGAAATTTAGAGCCCAAGAAGCTAGATTTCTTCCTTTTTCAGCGCCGCAGGCGAAAATTTTGAGAATTTCAAAGGCCGTAGGCCAAAAAAATTCACTTTTTTGACCAATTTCTTTCCCAATTTCATTTTCAATCAAAAAAAGTATATACTTTCAAAAAAGTATAAATTCAATTTCGTAAGTATGGAGGTCGATTTAAAAGTAGAATACTTTTAAAAAAGTAGGAATCGGAGCCCTGGTCTAAAATTTGTTCTTGAAAAATTCCATACTTTTTCATTTTCTCATAAATTTTCCTTTCGTCTTCTCACTACGCGAATTTCTTCTTTATTAAAATTAACTCCACAAAATCTCTAAATTTGTCAAATGAAAAGGGTGGTAAATCTTTGAGCTCATCTATGACTATCTACAACCGGACTCTTCTGACCATTTTTATTCGTGACCATTTTTAATTGAACCTTTTTGAAAATAACTTTTTGAAAATGACTTCTATATTGGACGTTTTTATTATTTTACATAACAAAATTTGAACAAGTACTTGCATACAAATTTTTTGAATATCATCCTTTTATAATTTAATTTTTCACCGCTTTTATTTAGGAATTGACTTTAAAAAATATTAATTTAAATGCAGCAATCTCTAGGCTTGATTTTTAAAAACACACTACTTACTGGAGGAGGTGGTGTTCGTGGATTCTTAGGACAACGTGGGCAGCTGACACCTTTTGTAGATGGCCTTGTTAGAGGTTCTAATGTTTCGACCTTTTCTGGCGGAGGCCCAACAAATGTTTTGGTTTTTATTTTTTTAAATTATATTCTGAAATGCTCAAATTTAGGATTCTCGTGTTTACCACCATGGAGGCGCTTTTTCTGGACATCTTCGATTTGGTGGTATGCAATTATCTTCTTCGTTTGTAGCCTTACGTGGAATCTATTGTGGTGGAGGTTTATCTTTTTCGACCTTTGCTGGGAGAGGCTCTTCGAATGTTTTGGTATGTTTTGGTAATTGTGAAGATTTCTGGTCCATGGAAGGAATAAGGAATAGCTTTTCGGTGTTTCCAAGATTTCCATGTAGGTTATTAAGTGTGCCCAGAATACACTTACAGATTTTATTTTTTCGAATCCCGGGCAAAATTAAAATTTGAGTTGATTGATCATGAGTCATAATACCCACAATAACTTTTATTTTGAATTTTTACCCCCAGAATTTGACATTCTCGAATTTTGGTCTTGGATCCGGAATAAAATTTGAACACATTTTCAGACTCAGGACACTGATAAATTACCTACCTTTGCTGGGAGGGGCTCTTCGAATGTTTCGGTTTTGATATTTTTAACATTTTTTTAATTGCTCGAATTTAGGATCCGCATGTTTACCATCAGGCAGTTTCTTTCAATAACTACATTCGAAGCTCAACTTGGACATTATCTCGATACTATTCTTCAAATGTGCCATTACCATCTCGACATTTAGAAGTTAATGGAAAGGATTGCACTGTTACTTGCGATGATGATCAATACCAAGTGTTGTGTGAATTATTGAGTATACCATTTGGTTCGGGAATTCCAGAAATGGTTCCATTTTTATTAGCTTATTTTTAAACTTATTCTTTTTAGAAAGTGTATAGTCACCCAGATCAATTTATTAGAGAGGCGGAAAAGTATGAACGTGTTGGGGATTACATCCAGTCGTCCAAGAAGGTATTTTTAAATTGATATTTTATGTATTTCTTTTATTTTTAAGTCATGGGGGGCTTATGTTTTGACCATTAAGAGTCTGTATAAAAATCTCCAAATCAATATACATTCACATGATACTTTACATAAATTGTCCTTATTTGCAATTGGTCTTGATGACGATGTTCCAAACAAAGAGTCACTTGGTTTTACTGTTAGACTGATGAATGGGTAATTTTATTTCATTAAACTGTTATTGAATTATTTTTGAATTTGTCATCCAATTTTTTGTCCACAAACTATAACAAGCATAATTGCCTTATTTCTTCTGACGTTTACAGAAAATCCTTTTCGTTTATTTCACAAGAGATAAAATCCTTTTCAAAATTCATTTTTATTTTTAGTTCTCATCAAAATTGGTACAAGGGAAGGAAGACACGTAAACATATTCAGGATTATATTAAGAGTGTAAAGAAGTTTGCTGAGCTTTTTGGGAAAATTAACGAGAAACGTGTTTGGAACAGACTTGCTCCCTATCTTCCAACACAACCAGGACCTGAACATGCAATAATTTTTAATGGAGTCAAATTTGAGATGAGAAAGCATTCTGACGCCATTTTTGGAAAATGGTTCAATTTTCTTTATGAAGCATCTGACCCGGAAAATGAAGAATAAATAATTATTTTGGTATTGTGATTGTTTTTAGATAGTCTATTTGACATTTTTATTTAAATGAATCTTTCAAAAAAATTTCAAAAAATGTTTTTCAAAAATAAAAAAATTTTATTAGGTGCGGACATAATTAGTGACACATTTTTTCAATCGCGGATAAAAATATTAAACTCTAATATTTTTCTCTTAATTTATATATCATTTTAAAGCTTAAAAAGTCCGCTTTCATTTCATATATAACGCAAAGTTCAAACACAAAACGAAAACAACGCAAAGCTCCACGCAAAGTTCGAAATTTTGAGTTTTTGGGGGTATCTCTACTCGTTTTTTCCTTTACTTGACATTAGGGTTTTTTGTAAATTTAATTCTTAATTTAAAAATTTTATAAAATTTTGTTAATACTATCTTGTGTAACTCAGAAAGGGCTTTCGAATGGTATATTACAAGTCATATTGAATTCAAAAATTTTTCGAGAAAATTTGAAATTTGTAAAATATGTCTGAATCGACTTTTTCGACTATAACTTTAGAAATACCTAACCAAAAAATCTCAAATTTAATAATTTGATGGACTAACCCATGATGAACATATATGAAAAATTTCAAATGGATTGGTTTATTTCTGTTTAAATTATAGAATTTTCCGCAAAAGCTTGTGAATTTCAGTTTGGGTTAGAAACATTCTTTAATTTATAAAATTTGAAATTTAATTAAAAGTCTATCAAGTTATATATGAAATGAAAGCGGACTTTTTAAGCTTTAAAATGATATATAAACTAAGAGAAAAATATTAGAGTTTAATATTTTTATCCGCGATTGAAAAAATGTGTCACTAATTATGTCCGCACCTAATATTTTAATATTTTTTTTCTTTCCGATATTTGTTCTTTTGACAAATTCATCACTTTGGATTTTTGCTTTAATTGAATTTGATTTTCGTTAATTTTAATTTTCGGAAATTTGAAATTTTTAGCTTGGTGTTCCACCTTTTCTCGCTCATACTTTTCCCTTTAGTTGTGAATCGATTAATCAATAAGTGAGATTTGGAGAGCCAAAAATCTTGGGAACATCAAACTCGAAATTCCCAATTTTCTAATATTTTTTCAGATGATTTAAGTTTCAGCTCTTTTATTTGTTTAAAATAAAATTCAATCCATTTGCTTCTCGTCGAAGGTCTCGTAAGCCTCAGCTTAATGCTACACATTCGACGTCAAATAATGTCTGCACCGCTGTCTAAGGATTTGCGTAATAAACATAAGTTCGCTTTATGCTAGCTGAGGTTTAATTTTTCAGTTTTTTTTGTAATTTTCAATTTGGGTTGTCCTCTAGAAGTCCATGTCCGTATTTTTCCAAAGCTCCTTTGTACAGATTTAGAAATTTCTTACCATTGGGAATCAAAATGGACAAAATTTAGTAAACATTTTACGATTTTTTTATTACTTTGAGTCTTTAAACAGAGGTTTCAGAGACTTTAGTTTCTGTAAAGGCAAAGGAATTTATTGGGAATAGTGATAAAACCGAAATAGAATCATTGCATTTTCGACCTTTTTTATTTATTTTTTTCCTTTCAAAGGTGACAAGCGAGGGCGTTTCAAAATAATGATTACATTAAGAAACATGGTCTTAGAATCCAATTGCCGGCAACTTTTATCAGGTAATTTTGTTATTTAAAAAATAATTTTCAAATTAATTTTAGGCAGAATATGACGACTATGTTCCTATACTTTATAAGCAATTGGGAGATTGAATGGAAATGAGTTAAATAAAAAAATAAAATTGAGTGGATTTCCGCACAAATATTATTTTGAGGTTTTCTGATATTTAAAAAATATTTATTTTTGCTTTAGGTATTTTTAAAAATAAAATAAAGATTTCCAATCTATTTTCTTTTTCATAGTCTTAGAATATTAGCCGCTCAAGTAGGTGCAAAATCATCTTGTTTTAAGAGTTCATAATCTTTCAAAATTTAGTACTAACCGATTCCGCTCATCGAGCTAAAGAGATTGGTACTAAAATTGTTAAGGTTCAGAAAATCTCGAGCCAGTTATGGCTTTGCGCCTATTTGGCCGCGCGCCTACTTGTCCCAAAATTTTTTGTCAAAATTTGTCAAGACTTGCTTAAATATTTTTTATGCAATTTCAATAATTTTATTTGTTTATAATTTAATTTTTCACTGCTTTTATTTAGAAATTGACTTTAAAAAATATTTTCAAATGCAGCAATCTCTAGGCTTGTTTTTTAAAAACACTTTACTTACTGGAGGAGGAGGTGTTCGGGGGTTCTTAGGACAACGTGGGTTGACACCTTTTGTAGATGGCCGTGTTAGAGGTTCTAATGTTTCGACCTTTTCTGGCGGAGGCCCAACAAATGTTTTGGTTTTTATTTTTTAAATTATTTTCTTAAACGGACAAATTTAGGATTCTCGTGTTTACCACCATGGAGGCGCTTTTTCTGGACATCTTCGATTTGGCTGTATGCAATTATCTTTTCCGCTCGTATCCGGACGTGGAGTTCATACTGGTGGAGATTTGACTGTTTCGACCGTTGCTGCGAGAGGCTCTTCGAATGTTTTGGTAATAGTGAGGATTACTGGTCATTTGGAAAATGAGGCCACCATTTTCAGTAGTACCCGAAAATCTACGAGACATGAAACGAAAAATTTTCGCCCATCTCTGTCCTAAACCGTTGTTTATCCTTTTTTCAACTTATTTTGTATTTTTAACCTTTTTACAGAAAGTGTATAGTCATCCAAATCAATTTATTAAAAAGGCTGAGAAATATCAACGTGATGGGGATTATGTTCGTTCATCCAAGAATGTATTTTTAAATTGATATTTTTTGTATTTCTTTTATTTTTTAAGTGCTGGAAGGCTTACGCCATGGTTGTCAAGCTTCTTTACAAAGATCTCAAAATTAATATACAGTCACATGATACTTTTCATGAATTGTCCTCATTTGCAATTGATTTTATTGGTTCTGGTCCAGATGCAGTTATACTTGGGTATAATAATGCCATGATGGAAGAGTAATTTTTGTTTACTAACATTAAATTCTTTTTTTTGTTATAGAATTATTTTTTGGGATCGAAATATATCCTTAACAAATATCTCAACCGAAATTTTAACCTATAATATAACTTTTAATTGAAAAATCCTTTTCAATTTATTCCATAACAGAGATTAAATCATTTTTATAACAATTCATTTAAAACTTTAGGGCTCGCGAAAACAAGGGAGAAGCGACATATAATGATATTGATGAGTATATTGAGGGCGCAGAGAAGTTTGTTGAGCTTTTTGCGAAAATTGACGAGAAACGTGTTTGGAATGGACTTGCTCCCTATCTTCCAACACAACCAGGACCTGAACATGCAATAATTTTTAATGGAGTCAAATTTGAGATGAAAAAGCATTCTGACGTCATTTTTGGAAAATGGTTCAATTTTCTTTATGAAGCATCTGACCCGGAAAAGAAAATGGATCCTCATGTTTACCAGCATGCAGTTTCTTTCGAAAACTATAATCAAGGCTCCTCGACTTTGCCACAATTTCAACACTATGCTTCTCTTTCGCCATTACCTATTAGACATTTAAATATTAATGGAAAGGATTGCACTATTTTTTGCGATGATAATCAATACCGAGTGTTGTGTGATAAATTGAATATCACGTTTGTTTCTGAAACTCCAAAGGTTTTATTTTTGGGTAAACCATGTTTATATTTCCCCTTTCGAACTTTGAGGATTCAAAGTTGTTGATCCGAATTTTGCGGGCCAGAAGTTCGCAGTCTGTCAATTAAGTCTTTTGGTCTTCGAAAATAATTTTAACTTAAAAAATGATAAAAAATTTTAAAAATTAAAAAATTGCTCCTTTTATGATGTCTCATTGGATATGTTATAGGGAGAATGAGTGGAATTGAGAAGTGAGATAGTCTAACCTGTTTGTACGTATAAAAAAGAGAAAACTTGGAAGGAAAAAGGTGGAACTCTAAACCTTTGTTTACCCTTTCAACTTATTTTGTATTTTAACCTTTTTACAGAAAGTGCATTGTCATCCAAGTCATTTTATTAAAAAGGCGGAGGAATATAAACGTTCTACAGATTGTATCCGTTCATCCAAGAATGTATTTTTAAATTGATATTTTTTGTATTTCTTTTATTTTTAAGTGCTGGAAGGCCTACGCCCTGGTTGTCAAGCTTCTTTACAAAAATCTCAAAATTAATGTACATCCACATGATACTTTATATAAATTGTCTTCATTGGCAATTGGTTTTGGTGACTCTCCAAACGCAGCTTTACTTGGATATATTAATGCCATGATGGAAGAGTAATTTTTGTTTACTAACACTAAATTCTTTTTTCTGTTATAGAATTATTTTTTGGGATCGAAATATATCCTTAACAAATATCTCAACCGAAATTTTTATTTGCCTTATTCAGACTTAATTCTCAAAAATCCTTTTCAATTTATTCCATAACAGAGATAAAATCATTTTTATAACAATTCATTTTAATCTTTAGGGCTCGCGAAAACAAAGGAGAAGCGACATATGATGATATTCAAGATTTTATTGAAGGCGCAGAGAAGTTTGTTGAGCTTTTTGTGAAAATTGACGAGAAACGTGTTTGGAATGGACTTGCTCCCTATCTTCCAACACAACCAGGACCTGAACATGCAATAATTTTTAATGGAGTCAAATTTGAGATGAGAAAGCATTCTGACGCCATTTTTGGAAAATGGTTCAATTTTCTTTATGAAGCATCTGACCCGGAAAAGAAAATGGATCCTCATGTTTACCATCATGCAGGTTCTTTCGAAAACTATAATCAAGGCTCCTCAACTTTGCCTCAATTTCAACAATATGCTTCTTTTTCGCCATTACCTATTAGACATTTAAATATTAATGGAAAGGATTGCACTATTTTTTGCGATGATAATCAATACCGAGTGTTGTGTGATAAATTGAATATCACGTTTGTTTCTGAAACTCCAAAGGTTTTATTTTTTGGGTAAATCAAGGTTTATGGTTCCCCTTTCGAACTTTGAGGATTCAAAGTTGTGGATCCGAATTTTGCGGGCCAGAAGTTCGCAGTCTGTCAATTGAGTCTTGGTCTTCGAAAATAATTTTAACTTAAAAAATTGTTAAAAAATTTTAAAAATTAAAAAATTGTCCTTTATTGATGTCTCATTGGATATGTTATAGGGGGATTTAGTGAAATTGAGAAGCGAGATAGTCTAACCAGTTTATACAAAACTTGGGAGGAAAAGGGGGGACTCTAAACCTTTGTTTACGCTTTTTTCAACTTATTTTGTATTTTTAACCTTTTTACAGAAAGTGTATAGTCATCCAAGTCAATTTATTAAAAAGGCGGAGGAATATAAACGTTCTACAGATTGTATCCGTTCATCCAAGAATGTATTTTTAAATTGATATTTTTTGTATTTCTTTTATTTTTAAGTGCTGGAAGGCCTACGCCCTGGTTGTCAAGCTTCTTTACAAAGATCTCAAAATTAATGTACATCCACATGATACTTTATATAAATTGAGTTTATTTGCTGCAGATTGTTCACCTGACGCAGCTTTACTTGGTTATATTACTGAAATGATGAATGAGTAATTTTGTTTACTAACACTAAATTCTTTTTTCTGTTATAGAATTATTTTTTGGGATCGAAATATATCCTTAACAAATATCTCAACCGAAATTTTTATTTGCCTTATTCAGACTTAATTCTCAAAAATCCTTTTCAATTTATTCCATAACAGAGATAAAATCATTTTTATAACAATTCATTTTAAACTTTAGGGCTCGCGAAAACAAGGGAGAAGCGACATATGATGATATTGATGAGTATATTGAGGGCGCAGAGAAGTTTGTTGAGCTTTTTGGGAAAATTGACGAGAAACGTGTTTGGAATGGACTTGCTCCCTATCTTCCAACACAACCAGGACCTGAACATGCAATAATTTTTAATGGAGTCAAATTTGAGATGAGAAAGCATTCTGACGCCATTTTTGGAGAATGGTTCAATTTTCTTTATGAAGCATCTGACCCGGAAAATGAAGAATAAATAATTATTTCGGTATTGTGATTGTCTTTAGATAGTCTATTTGACATTTTTATTTAAATGAATCTTTCAAAAAGATTAAATGAATCTTTCAGATTTAAAAATCAAACTTGGGAAATTTCTAACAATTATTTTGAGGTTCTCTTATATTTAAAAAATATTTATCTTGCTTTAGGTATATTTAAAAATTAAATAAAAAATTATTAATTTATTATCTCCTTTTCATATTTGGAAGCAATTCCACTAAAACCTTCTTTTAATTCACTAAAATTCTTTTTATCGTCCTTTAAACATTCTTTATCGTCCAATCCCTTCCATGTTCTCTTTTTGAAATAATCACCTTTAAAATAAATTTATAAACAAGTATGGAATGTTTAATTTTTAGTTCTAAATTTTTTGTTTAAAATTGGTTCTCGAAAAATTCCATACTTTTTATTTTCTCACAAATTTTCCTTTCGTTTTTAGAATTCATTTTAAGTCCGAAAAACTAACACATAATTTCCGATACGTATCTCCATAAATGAGACAAATAAAAAATCTCAAAAATAGTAGTCCTACCAAATTAAAAAATAAATTGTAACCTGCAGAATATTCAAGAAGTTGCATATTTTCATCTTCCCCATTAGTTGAATTACACCCACAGGACCGCACACTTCCAGATGTAAGACTCATATCAACATCATTTTCTTCAGTAAAAGCTTGAATTTTATCTAAAAAAATTTTTTTGAAAATTTTTCAAAAAATTTTTATTTTTTTTTTACTTTCAAGAATATTTGAAGCTTCCCCTGTCCATTTTATATTTTCATAGGGAGTATTTTGGTTAAGTGACATTTCAACTTCCATTAAACTTACTATTGGTTTAAAAAATTTATTTCCATCCAATAAAATTCCATAAGGACAACTTAACATTACAAAAACATCAATTTCTGCACCAAAATTTGTTAATTTAGCTTCGTTTAACTAAAAATTATTAAGATTAATTTTCAAACTATTTAAAGAAATATTTCTCAAAAAATTTTAGTTTTCGCTTGACTCGAAAATATAGTTTTGAACCAAGTAAGGGAATGTAAGTGAGAGATATTCTCCAAATGGTCTATCGGTACTTGTAGTCGTTTCTGGTTTTTATTTAAAAGGCAAAGAATTTCGATAATTTTTTCACAAAAATTAATTTAAAAAAATTTATTTAAAAAAAGAAAAACCTTTCCAATATAAAAAACATAAAGTTTTTTGCCTCTTTGTTTGCATAATTTTCTAACTCTACTAATCGCTTCTTTTCTACATTCCATTGATACATAACCAAGTACTAATCCAATTGTATTTGCATCTTTAACTTTTTCAGCCAAATACATTCTTTTCATTAATAATTTGTTTGTTTTTGAACTAGAAATTAATTTAAAAAATTTAAAAAAAAAATTCTTTACCTTTCCAAATAAAAACTTTTTTCTTTTGGTTCATAATGCAATATTTTATTTATTCCTTTTAATGTTAACACAAAAAGCGGTAAAAGTGGACTTTCTTTTTCTCCAAAAAATATTATTAAATTATTTTTATTTTCGTTAAAATTTGAAGGAATTTCACGTTTTAAAATAATTCTACAATTTTTTTCAAGTTTAGAAGAATCCTTTAAAAGTCTGCATAAATGAATGTTTTCTATTGAAAACACAGATTTTACATTTTGGTAGATTTCATCTGAAAATAAATTTTTAAAGGGTTTTTTAACATTCAATTTTATTTTTTTGGTTTTAAGAGGGTAATGAGAGAAAATTTTCGATTATATTCCCAGATTTCACTTCAAAACAAGGAAAATTCTAACTGGAAAGGAAAATTCTTCCCCTAAAATTATTAAAAATATCTCCCCCAATTTCTACATAAAAAATTCCAAAACTATCACCCCTTTCTTCCTACACAAACATTAAAAACATACTCTAAAACCATACTTTCCAAATCCGAATAGTCAGAATCACACAAAATAAGTATTTGATCAAATTCCTTTTCATCCTTTGTATTAATAAATTTTGAAATATTTTCTCGAAAGTTGACAAAATCGATGTTTGTATTTTCAAAAATATAAAGGGAAGGTATTTTGCCATTTAAATCCGTCATACATGCCCCTCCAAAGTGAACAATAGAATCACAATTTGCATGCTCAGCAGCAATCAAATCCAAACAACAACTGAAAAATGGAAAATAATTTAATTAAAAAGTATTTTAACAAGAGATTATTCCACATTTTTTTAGTTTTATAAAAGGCTCTATGTGGGTATTTAATTTTTGTCAAACTTCAGTCATACCGCAACAGAAGGCAGCATTGGAAATATTCCTTAAAAACCCTACCCTGGATGATTATTCTAAAAAATTTAAAACCTTCTGTAAGAAGTATCTGCCAAAATAAAAAATTGTTTGTCATTTGCACATTTCTCCAATTCCAAAAGAATTTCCGGTGCAATTGAAAGTAAATCTTGAGGAAATTGTAAGGCTATACGTTTATAATCATTTAGTTGCACCCATTCCAATATTTTTGTTAATTCAAATTTTGGTGATTCCATTGAGTATATAAAATTATAGAAAGATATTAGAATGCTGATAGTAGAAACAAAATTTTTACTACAAGAATTCAAGAAAATTCAACAATACAAGCCCGAAAACCCCTCCCTTCCCTTTTTTTCTGTAAAAAACAAAAATATAAAATCCAAAAGTTAAAACGGATCTAAAAATTCATCAACAGATTTTTTCCAGACTCATCCCTCTTAATAATTCAAATTTAGAAAGATTCCACTTATAGATAAAGAAAAAAGTCAAGAAATATTTAACATTGATTTACTTCAATTTAATCAAAAATAGGCAAGAACAAAAAAAAGAAATTTAACCAAATAAAAGCACAGGGAAAAATTAAACCTATATAAGCATTTATATATTAACTATTAAAAGTATAAGAAAATATGACACCTAATTTTTATTTATTTATTATCATTTTGAATAATTCAACTAGCTGCCTTTTCAAGCTCAATTAATTTCTTAACGCCATCATACATTTGCTTGACAGCTAAAAAATAAAAATTTTAAAAGAATTATTTTAAATAATTTTAACCTTCATATTCTGTAAGTCCAAGACGCGCCTTATTCGAAACATCATAGACACCACCTTCCGTTTCAGAATGCTCCCCATGAATTCCACGAATTTGCAGTTTCATATCTTCGCAAATTCTGAAAAATAAAACGTTAATTTTTTTACAATTTCTAAAATTAAACAAACTTCTTGAATTCAGGCTTTGAGCTTATCTTTGGCAATTTAATGTGTACAGATGCACGCACAGTTGTTCCCTGTAAAATTAATATTGAAACACACTTAAAAAAATACCAAATTGGAAGGGCAAAAAGTCAAATATCCCAGACGATCATCACGAGAAAAAGGCACTTTGTTCTCGATTGCCTTAACTCCTTTAATCAATCTCTCAAGCACCTGACCAACATTTCCACCATTTTGCATCGAAATTATGCGAAGATGGTCCTCTTCGTTAACCCAAACAAGGAAAGTCTAAAAAAATTTTTAAATGAAAAATAAGTATATAACGTTGCCTTTTTGGCGTTGTGGAAAATTCCTCTTCCTGCAGGCCAAAAGTGGTCTAGAAAATAAAATATGATATAAAATTAAATTAAACTTTTTCATACTTGCGTTAGCTTCTTTCAGGAAACGATCGCCTTCCTTAAACAAAAAGTGATCTGCAATTAATTGCTTTTGGGTATCCTTTGACATGCCTTAAAATAAATTTTATTTTCAAAAATAAAGGTCCAAAATTTATAAAAATTAACCATCAAGCGGATAGTAAGTTCCACCAAGTTCCGAATCACCCTTTAATCCATCAAAAACATTTTTGACTTTTGTCTCCATCATAATATAATCATCACGAGACAAAAGAGGATTGAATGGATATCTAAAAATTAATTTAATTAACAATTAGTATCTGGATAATAAATCAAACCCTTTGAAAGAGCGTCCACAACGAATTCTAAAATTAAAAAATAATCCTCAAAAATTGACAAAAATTACCTCGTAGAAAGAATATATTTTCCTTCTGGATCCAAATCTTTCAATTCCGAAATTTTGTCTTCGCCAAAATATGTCGCGGGATGCTTCGCATTTGGACCAAAACCACCATGATAGTCATCAATAATTGGGTCGAACAGAGCAGCAAATTTTGTATAGGATTCTGCATCTGGTGCATAAACACCGACACCAGAGTCAAGATTGGCAACACCTAAATTATCAAAATAGAATTTTCTGTATAGACTTTGCTCTCAATTATGAGAAAAATTATTTTCTAAAAAACTAACCAGAGCGGATGATATCATACAAAGTCCCTCCCAATTTGGTCTTCTTATATTTCAGCTTATCCTTCACACTTTCAGTGAAATGCTTCTTCAAAAGCGAATGGCATTCTTCACTTTCTTGAAGCTTACGATAGGCCTCTTCAATTCGCTTTACAGTGTAACCATCCGCCTCATTAACGCCAAAAGTTGAATACACACATTCACGCATCTAATTTAAAGATAAAATTAAAAATAAAAGAAAACTAACTGAGGGATATACAGTCTTCCACACCCACAAACCAATACCACCACCAACAATTCCACAGACTATAAGAGGGCCTTTATTCTTTTTGATAAACTGAGACATATTTATTTATCAACTAGAAAATAAAAAAAGTTTTTAAAAAGTGATAAAAGGAAATCAGGAAAAATGTGCGTTCTTACGCATCATAAAATCCAGGAATACTTTTCTGGGTGTCTCCCGCCAAATAGTTATTTTTGTTACTATGGGAACTTAAATACAAAAAAGTAAACAAGTTCAAAGAGGAACAACACCCGTTTAAAAAAGCTTTTATACAAACAGCTTGATACTGAAATACTCCTTTTTGTTGTAAACAAAAATAAAAAGTAAACAAGGTCACAGATACTACGGCGCAGACCACTATGGCTCAAGTAAAAATTAATGTCTTTACGCCGTGAGCGTCTAGTGGCCCGCGCCATGTTACCGATATGAAAAGGTGCATATCAGTCTGGGAGGTTTCATTCCTCACTGAAAAACGATCAAAGTATAATATTTATCAGCTGTGTTCTATTACATAATTCAATCACTTTGTAATAGAACACGAGTCTTTCTTTTATTTTTCAACGGGATTTTTAATGTTTTAATCAAATCTCCCAAAAATTTAACCTTCTAAATTTTCTTTTAAGCGTTATAATGGGATTATTCCCTCAAATCAACAACTATGTTCATTTGCGTCGTTGTTTGCACACAACATTGGGAAGATTGTCTTCAGTTCCTATGAGCCAGCATGAACCAAAGACCCGACTTCCTTATGAAAAACTTGCTACTAATTTGGAAATTGTGAAGAAAAGGTTTTAATTTAATTTGAAATTATTTTTCAATTTTCTCTTAAAGACTTAATCGACCTCTTACACTTGCTGAGAAGATTGTTTATTCCCATCTTGATGACCCTAAAGGACAGAAGATTGAACGTGGAGTGAGCTATCTAAACTTAAGACCCGACCGTGTTGCTATGCAGGATGCGACTGCCCAGATGGCTTTGCTTCAATTTATTTCTTCTGGGATCCCTACAGTGCAGGTTTATTATTTTTATATTTATGATGCCTTTTCAAAAAATCAATTTAGGTTCCGTCGACCGTACATTGTGACCACTTAATTCAAGCTCAAGTCGGAAGCGTAAAAGACCTTTATAGAGCAAAGGTATGGATTTAATCTTTAAAATTTTCATCCATATTTCTTATAGGAAATCAACAAAGAAGTCTTTGATTTCTTGGCCAGTGCTTCTAATAAATATGGTGTTGGATTTTGGCAACCTGGTGCTGGAATCATTCATCAAGTTGTGCTTGAACATTATGCTTTTCCTGGGTTATTGCTCATTGGAACAGATTCTCATACTCCGAATGGAGGTTTTATAGCTAATAATAAATAGAATATTCTCATAATTTCAGGTGGCCTTGGTGGTGTCTGTATTGGAGTTGGTGGTGCTGATGCTGTTGATGTAATGGCAGGTCTTCCATGGGAGTTGAAGTGTCCAAATGTAATTGGAGTGAAGCTAACTGGAAAGCTTTCGGGATGGACAGCGAGCAAAGATATTATTTTGAAAGTTTGTTTTTTAATTGATACTTTTAAATCTTATATTTATTCTTATATTATGTCTTTTAGGTAGCCGATATTCTCACTGTGAAGGGAGGAACTGGCGCTATTATTGAGTATTTCGGTCCTGGAACAGAATCTCTAGCATGTACTGGAATGGGCACCATAACGAACATGGGAGCAGAGATTGGCGCAACTACATCAATCTTTCCATTTACTCAATCTATGGTAGACTATCTTGTGGCTACTGGTCGTGGCAATATTGCCATTGAGGCAAAAAAGTACGCCAATTTGCTTAAACCCGATCCAGGTTGCGAGTATGACAAGGTAAGCTTTTAAAATTTATTTTATATAAATTATTTTCAGGTAATTGAAATAAATTTGGATGAATTGGTCCCTCATGTCAACGGGCCTTTTACACCTGATTTGGCCCATCCAATAGATAAACTTGGTCAACACGCAAAAGAAAATGAATGGCCTTTGGATATCAAAGTTGGACTGATTGGCTCTTGTACAAACAGTTCATATGAAGATATGGCTAGGTCTGCTAACATTGCAAGACAAGTAAGAGATGCTTATTTTTTGATTTTTATTAATTTTTTAAAATTCAGGCTTATAAGAAAGGCATGAAGCTAAAACCAATTTTTACTGTAACTCCTGGAAGTGAGCAAGTTCGCGCTACAATTGAGCGTGACGGTTTTATCAAAGATTTTGAAAACATTGGCGGTATTGTTCTCGCAAATGCTTGTGGACCTTGTATTGGACAGTGGGATAGAAAGGATGTTAAGATGGGAGAGAAGAACACAATTGTTAGTTCTTATAACCGAAACTTCACTGGACGCAACGATGCGAATCCTGCCACTCATGCTTTTGTAACCTCGCCAGAAATGACGCTTGCTTTGACTTTGGCTGGAACTTTAGACTTTGACCCGCGTCGTGACTATTTGACAGCGCCAGATGGTTTTTATTTAATTTTTAAATCTTAATGCATTTAATATTCTAGGAACCAAATTCAAGCTTGAAGAACCCAAAGGAGAATGTCTTCCAGAGAAAGGGTTTGATCCTGGCACTGACTTGTATCAACAACCAAAATTTTCTGGCGATGTAGTGGTTGATCCGAAAAGCAATCGACTTCAGTTATTGAGTCCATTTGACCCTTGGGATGGAAAAGATTTGACTGATATGGTTATCTTGATTAAGGTTGATTTTATTGAAAATTTTTTGTGTATATTTAATTTCTTTAAAGGTCAAAGGAAAGTGTACAACCGATCATATAAGCGCTGCTGGACCATGGCTAAAATATCGTGGACATTTAGATAATATTTCGAATAACTTGTTCCTCACGGCAAAGAATGCGGAGAATGATGAATTGAACAAGGTATTTTAGAAATAATGGGAAATTATATTCATGAAATATTTCGAAAAATTTAAGGTTCGCAATCAGTTAACTGGCGAATGGGGACCAGTTTGTCAAACTGCAAGAGACTACAAAGCAAAAGGCCAGGCATGGGTTGCTTTCGGTGATGACAACTACGGAGAGGGCTCTTCTCGTGAACATGCCGCACTCGAACCTCGTCATCTCGGTGGAAGGGCAATTATTGTAAAAAGCTTTGCTCGAATTCATGGTAAGAATTTAGGAGTGAATATTTAAAAATCTTGATTTTTCAGAAACGAATTTAAAGAAGCAAGGGCTTTTGCCACTAACTTTTGTAAATCCTGCCGATTATGACAAAGTTCGTCCGGACGACCGAGTTTCCCTTGTCGAGCTCAACACTCTTGCTCCAGGCAAAAAAGTCAAGTGTGTGCTTAAACATAAAGATGGAAGCAAAGATGTTATTGAACTCCAACATACTCTTAATGAGGGTCAGATAGAGTGGTTTAAGGCAGGTTCTGCGCTCAATCGGATGAAGCAATTGAAAGCGAATAAATAAGAAATTAGAGAGGTTTCTATTGATCAGTTTATGGGTATGAACTAATGAAAAAAATGTTAGGGAATATATAATTCTATAATATTAATTTTATAATAAAAAAATATTTTAATCCCCCTATAATAAATTGTATCCTCTGTGACGAAAAAATTTATATGTTAACAAATAAGCATTGTAAGACATTGAATATTTAGAATAAAAATTCGTAAATTTTTTGTATTAATTTTTCTACATTACTTTTGGAAGTTCAGTTTAAAGTTCTGTCTTTTATTTTTATATGGAATGTCCTAGCTTCTGCTTTTAGTTACTTAACAAAGTTATTTTTAAGCTTGAGCGCAGTTTTAATTTTCTGGCTGTAGCGTAATAAATATTCACACGTAAATAATTTAAGATAACAAACAGTTTCTGGGTCTTGAGGTGAAATAATTGTAAAAAATAAACTGATTTGAATTAATTGGCTAATACTCAACTTGCGGGAGTTACCGGCGGTACTCAACCGACCCCAACTGCTGATTTACATTCCAAATAATTTGACCAAATCTTTGTTTTTTTTGTCATCGTGAACAGGATAAAATAATATGGTTTGTTTGGTTTTGAATGATTAGGTACTTATTTTTAATAAATAAAGGCTCGTAATGCGGAAAAAGCAATGACAGCTTTGGCCAGATGGCGGCGTATGAAAGAACAAGAAGAAAAGGGACCTGTCGCTAAAAGACCAAATGATGTGCGTGAATGTAAGAAATTGCCCGATGCAGAACGTTTTAGACGAGAGATTATTAATGATATTTCAAAGAAAATCACTCAAATACAGGTTTTTGTTTAATTTTAATGATCTATCATAATTAATTTTTTTAGAATCCTGGTCTCGGTGAATTTAAGATACGTGATCTAAACGATGAGATTAATAAATTGCTCAGGCTAAAAGGTCTTTGGGAGGCTCGAATAAAAGAATTGGGTGGCGTTGATCACAGGTTTGCAGATTTTATTCAAATCAACTCGGGAGATCCTCCACTTGTTTTTTTCTAATAAGGCAAATAAATGAACATAAGAATAAATTCAGTTAAGAAAGGCAAAAGTATTTGGGGAATGGAGGGAAACTTATAAAATGACAAAATCTAAAAGAAGTCCCAAAAACTATTTTATAGGAGAATAGCACCAAGAGAGGTTGATCGTGATGGAAGGGAAGTCGCCAGCAACAAGGGATATAAATATTTTGGAGCTGCAAAGGATCTCCCCGGCGTCCGTGAACTTTTTCAGAAAGCTACAGAAACTACTTCGAAGAAAACTAGAACAGAACTTATGCGAAATGTTGATGCAGATTATTATGGATATATGGATGACGATGATGGATTGTTAATTCCATTGGAAAAAGCCGAAGAAAAATTGTCGATTGCGAGGATAAATGCGGTAATTTTATTTAAATTTTTTAATTTAAAAAAAAATAAAAAGAATTTAACAAAAAAATCCATAAATGTCAGTATTTTCGCTTGAGCGTCTTCTTCTCTTTCACCTTCAAAAAATTTATTCTTTTCGTTCACAAGGATAAAATATTGAAATTTGCTTCCACAAATAATAGAAAACATTACGAATATCGCCAAATTGAGTCCGCCAAATAAGTTCTTGTTGATATTTGTAATTATCCCTTCGTCTGTTGTCTGGTTTTTTGTCAATAATACCTAAAAATTTTGATCAGTTTTTATTTTTTTCTTTTTAAATTATTCAACCTTCTTCAATTTTAATTGGATTTTCATCTAAATATTTTACACAAACATCTCGAAATTTGTCAAACAATCCAATTATTGAAGCCTGGCTAATTTTAGTTTGAAATCCAATCTCTTTAATAGTCCCAAACTGTTGAGCCCAATAATAAGCTAGTTCAAATACTTGTTTTGTTGTTAAATGTCTCCGCTCGAAGAATGTCCCACACAAATAACCCGAAGATACTCGACAATTTTTAGTTGTGCAGCGCCAGGCTGTATATCTACTATGACCATTTTCGACTTTAAGTGTTGTTCTACCTCCGCATTGTTTACATGTTTTCTTTGCGTGAAGAAGTCCAAGTTCTTCGAGCCATGCATCGAAATCGTTGTCACTCATTTTTAGTTTTTCATATAAGTCAGTAAAATTAAAATTTTGCAGTTCTTCCATTTATTGAGAGAATTTTTTTCAAATAAATAATATAAGGAAATGAGAAGTATTCCTACATTTACGTTATTTTATATTTGATTTTGGTGTAGAGGAAGACGCTCAAGGCAAAAGAATTAGGTAGTTGGGAAAGGGAAACTGAAAGGTCAGGAGATTAAAAATGATTACCGATGTATAAGGGAAACTGAATAAAAATTAAGTGATTATTGGCAGAAAATTAAATGGCAATTTTTTTAAAATTATTTAATAATTATTTTAAAATTTACTTAGGAATGGGCAAAAAGAGGACCCGAAATGAACAGAGAAAAAGATTTTGATGAAGACATTTACAAAGTTCAAGCGGTTGGAAATTTTAAAATTTAAATATTTCAAAGGATTATTTTTAAGGATTCGGATGATGAAGAACCTGTACCAATAAAAGAATCTGTCGTTATGGGAGAAGATGGACGTGAAATGGTTATTAAACATGTTATGGTTCCTTCACAAGCTGAAATTGAGGAAATGATTGTTGAAAGGAAGAAGCAATATTTGCTTGAGAAATTTGCTGGATAATTAAATTTTTAAATTTTTGTTTTATTTTTATTTATAAATCAACAAATTTATTTTTAAAATTTTATTCCTGTTTATTCAGAAAGGAAAATATTTTTCATTTTTATACGATTTTACTATTTTGTTTTATGTTAGAATAATTCAATAGTTGATTGCTCATAATGCCGGCAGTGAAAGGTATTTTTGTTATTATAATTTTGAACTTGGGACAAAGGGAATGATTTATTGTCGGAGGTTTTTCAAACCTAAATCAAACCTCTAATGTTTTATCTAATGTAAGCTTCAGTCGATCCTACAAAATTTTTTAAATTTCCTATTTACCGTTTTTTAAAATTTATAGGTGATGGAATGCGTGGTCTGGCCGTATTTATAAGTGATATAAGAAATTGTAAAAGTAAGGAGGCTGAATTGAGACGGATAAATAAAGAATTGGCAAATATACGTTCTAAATTTAAAGGTTTTATTTTAAATCTAAAGAAGGAAAAATTTTATTTTTTTTTAAAAAGGTGACAAAACACTTGATGGTTATCAAAAAAAGAAATATGTTTGCAAATTACTTTTTATTTTTCTGCTTGGTCATGACATTGATTTTGGGCATATGGAGGCTGTTAATTTACTTTCTTCTAATAAATATACGGAGAAACAGATTGTAAATATTTTTGTATTTTTTTTTTAATTTTTAAAAATTAAGGGATATTTGTTCATTTCTGTTCTAATCAACTTAAATTCGGATTTAATGAAGTTAATAATCCAATCAATTAAAAATGATCTCCAATCGCGAAATCCAGTACATGTTAATCTTGCCCTTCAATGTATTGCCAATATTGGTTCCAAAGATATGTGTGAAGCTTTTGCTCATGATTTGCCAAAACTTTTAACTTCTGGGTACTTTTAAAATTAAAATTTTTTTATTTTTCTTTATTTTTTAGTGATACTGTTGATTTTGTTAAGCAAAGCGCTGCACTTTGTCTTTTAAAATTATTGAGAATTCCAATTGATATTATTCCACATAGTGAATATTCTGTTCGAATTGTGCAACTACTTAATGATTCACATTTGGTTATTTTTGTTTTAAATATTTTTTAACTTTAATTTTTATGTAAAGGGTGTGGTAACTTCAGCGGCTTCTTTAATTGAAGTTCTATCAAAGAAAAGTCCTGATGAATATAAAGGCTGTGTTTCCTTGGCAATTTCGAGACTTAGCCGGGTTTTAAATGTATATAGTAATTTACTAATTCTGAGTGATTTTTAGATTGTTACTTCTACTTATACCGATCTACAAGGTTTGGACTTTAAAATAATTTTACTAACATAAATATTACCAATTTAAGACTATACTTACTATTTTGTTCCTGCTCCTTGGCTTTGTGTTAAATTACTCAGATTACTTCAAAATTATCCTCCACCAGGTTTTTAAATTAGATTTCCCATTGAAAAATTTCTTTAATTTTTAGAAGATCCAGGCAATCGTGCTCGTCTTCTTGAATGTCTCGAAGGCATCCTTAACAGAGCACAGGATGCCCCAAAGTCCAAGAAAGTTCAACACGCGAATGCTAAAAATGCTGTTTTGTTTGAAGCGATAGCATTAATTATTCATCACGACAGCGAACCAAACCTTTTAGTTAGAGCTTGTAATCAATTGGGAACTTTTCTTTCTCATCGCGAAACTAATTTGAGGTTTGAAAAATTTTAAAAAATGTTTAAATTTTTATATTTAAGATATTTGGCACTTGAGTCTATGTGTCTTTTGGCTACCTCTGAATTTTCACACGATGCCGTCAAAAAACATCAAGAAACAATTATAAATTCTTTAAAAAGTGAAAGGGATGTTAGTGTTCGACAACGGGCTGTGGTGAGTATTTTTCGGTTTTTTGTTTAATTTTTGTGTAAAATTTAGGATTTACTTTACGCAATGTGTGATCGGTCTAATGCTGAAAATATTGTTGCTGAAATGCTTACTTATTTGGAAATGGCTGATTACTCTATTAGAGAAGAAATGGTACTTAAAGTGGCTATTCTTGCAGAAAAATATGCAACAGATTATACTTGGTATGTTGACGTTATTTTGAAATTGATTCGAATTGCTGGGGATTATGTTTCTGAAGAAGTTTGGTGTAGAGTTATTCAGGTTATTTTGTAAATAGTTTTTTCTTAAATTAATTTATTGTTAGATTGTTGTTAATCGAGAGGATGTTCAAGGATATGCTGCTAAAACAGTTTTTGAGGTAATATAATAATATTTTTGAGGGGGCATTTTCTAATTATTTTTAGTCTACTTTAAATCTTATTTTAAATGATCCTTCATTTTTTAGTTTTAAAATTCAAAAAAATTTATGATTTCATTTACTGTGTACTTTTAGGCTTTGCAACAGGCTACTTGTCATGAAAATATGGTTAAAGTAGGCGGTTATATTCTTGGGGAATTTGGCAATTTAATTGCTGGAGATCCTCGTTCAAGGTTTTTTTTTACCTATTTTAAAAATAATTTTGTTTATTTTATAGTCCAATGATTCAATTCGAAACTTTACATAGCCGTTTTCATTTGTGCAGTATTGCTACAAGATGTTTATTAATGACTACTTATATTAAATTTTGTAATTTGTTTCCTGAAATAAAAACTCATATACAAGAGATTCTACGTTCTGATACTAATTTGAGAAATCCTGATGCTGAATTGCAACAAAGAGCTGTCGAATATTTGCAGTTGAGTAAAGTGGCATCGCCTGATGTTCTTGCTACGGTTTTTTCATTTCATTATCCTAATTAAGTTCTGTTTAGATTCTCGAGGAGATGCCATTATTCCCCGAAAAGGAAAGCAGTTTGCTTGCAAAATTGAAGAAGTCGCAACCACAAGCAGAGGATTTGGACAGTTCCCAGACAGAACCAAAACACCGCCCTTCCGCAATAATGTCTTCAACCACAAATGCACCTAAACCTGTACTAATTATTTGTAAATATTTTTATATAAAATTTTGTTTTCTAGGGAACGTCCCCTTCTGCATCTGATTCAAGCAAACTTCTTGATCTTAGTGGTGATGTTCAGCAATTAACTAATGGATCTTCTGCAATCAATCAATTGTCAGATATTTTTGGGAATCTGAATACATCAAATGGATTTACATGCGATGAACCGATTTTTAACAAAAGCGATTATTTAAAGTATAGATTTTATTTTGGGGAAATTTAACGGAATTGATGTTTTTGGGAAATCTCTTGACTCGTGAGAAATTTATAGAGGGAGCGGGGACAATCATTTTCGTCTAAGCGTATATGTAGCTATTTGCGATGCCTTAAAACTTTGTATTTTCCAACAGCACTTAATTCTATTTTTTCAGATTTATAGTGAGACAAACTGGAATACTTTATGAAGATGAAATAGTCCAAATTGGTTGTAAATTAGAAGCTCGTTCAAATTTGGCTAGATTGGGAATGTTTTATGGAAATAAAACTAGTGCAAAATTTACACAATTTATTACAGCAATTACTTGTCCTGGTCAATTAGCTGGACAATTAGTTTGTCAGGTTTTTTTTCAATTTTTTACAAAATATTTTTAATAATATTTTTTCAATAGGCAAAGCAAATCGACTCAGAAATTGATGCTGGCACTCAAATCCAACAATTAGTCAATGTTGTTTGTTTAAATTTCTTTTCGCAATCGCCAGTAATTAAAATCTCGTTTACTTACACGTTTGTCTTTTTTTGATACTTTTTTTATCAAAAAATATTTTTTTAGGACAAAAGACAATCTTCAACAACAATTTTCTCAAAATCTCTACATCCCAATTTTTATCAATAAATTTTTCGAACCAACGGATATGAATTCAGAACAATTCTTTAATCGTTGGAAACAACTAAATTTGTAAAAATTAAAATTAAAAATTAATTTTAAACGTCTTTTTAGGCCAATTCAAGAATGTCAAAAAATTTTTGCTGCAAAATCTTCAATGGAATCAGAGGATGTTTCACAACAAGTGGGTTTTATAAAAGTGTTTTTGATAAGAAATCATTTTTAGCTTTCAAATTTGGGAGCTCGTGTTCTTCCAGGAATTGACCCAAATCCTGATAATTTTGTTTGTGCTGGCATAATTCACACACAAGCTGCTCAGATTGGGACTTTGATTAGATTGGAGCCTAATAAACAAACAAGGGTGAGGCAGATTTAAAATTAAAATTAGATTGAATTTGGTGGATCAGGATGGTTGATTTTTTAATCAATTTTTCGGAACATTTGGGACCTATTCGAAGTCCACCCCTGACGATCTACACCTTCTAGACTTACACCCTTAAGACCTATTTACCCTGAAGACCTACAACTTTTTGATCGACACAATTTTTACTTTTTATTTCTTTACAAGTCTAATCGGTGGATTTAAAGGAGGAAAAGAGGAAATAGGAGGAATTAAAGGGGATATCGATGGATTTGAAAGTTTTAAAGAGGATATCAAGGATTTTGAGTTTTAATCCACGGACAATCTTTAATATCTTCGATCTCCGGGCACATTTCAAAATTCTTTTTGCCTTAGATACCTCTAAAAACCCCTAGAATTTAAATTTAAAAAAATTTACAAAAAACTAGATGTATCGACTTACAATACGAAGTAGCAGAGAAGGTGTTGCTTCTACATTGTGTGACCTTCTTACAGAAGTTATTTAAAAATATAATATTGTTTTTAATTTGCAAAATATCTTTTCCTCCTCAAATTATCGATGTAATAGACAAAAATATATATTAATTAAATTTACATTCCTATAAGTGATTGCGATAATGATTTTAATAATATTATAATTATATTTTATTATTTTCCCAAATGACAAAATAATGATAACACAAAATAATTTTTAAAATGATTTTCAAGCAAATAAAAATCTCTCGCTTTTTAAGTATTTTTAATGAAAAGGGGAATTACAATTATTTACCCGAACCTGTTTAAAACCTAAAATATTTAGGGAGAGCACCAATTCAAATTGGAGCTCTTTATTTTTAAAAATTACAGTCAAACCTCTCTCATATGGAATCCCCTCGTCACCAGAGGTGGGTCGGAACAGTCCGAGGTGTCGGAAATCGGAACTGGCTCAAAAGTCGGAAATCGGAAATTAAAATTTTTTCGGAAATTGGAACGAAAAAACGTCGGAATTCTGATCCACCTCTGCTCGTCACTTTCATACGTCGGCTAAATTCATCCCCAAAAAGTGGTATTTATGAGAGAGGTTTGATTGTATAATTTATAAAACTTGAAAGAATTTTTTTTATCTTAAAGTTCTTCCTTTTCTTTCTTCTTTTTCTCAGTCTTTTTAGGCTTTTCTTTGTCCTCCTTACTTTTCTTTGTTTTTTCGGCAGTCTTTTGTTTTTCTTTTTTGGCCCCTTCTTTTTCTTTAGTAGCTCCATCCTTCACTTTTTCCTTTACTTTTTTATCAGCTTCTTTTTTTGTTTCAACGTTTTTATCCTTGACCACTTTATTCTTTTTTGCTTCTTCCTCCGCTTTTTTGGCAGCTTTGCCAGCTGCGTGTGGACAGCCGCCGCTTGCTGGTTTTTTGTTTTCTTTTTTAGCTTTTTCCTTAATTTTTTAAATTTAATAATTCCTCTATGTATTTCCCCTATGCTATTTTATTTTTTAGTTTATTTTTTTTCCAACCCCTATTGAAAAATTTTCTGAAAACGTGTGGAATAGTTAATTCAGGTCTTTAACTCTCAAATACCTTTACTTCCTTTTCCTTCACTTTCTCATCTTTCTTCACTTCCTTTTCTTCATCAACAACTTCTTCCCCTTCTTCTGGCCCTTCAAACTTTTTAAGTCCAAGTTTCATTGCAATTATAACATCAGGCACTTGTGGGAAATATTGTTTGTTGTTTGGATAATTTTTAGCATTATCCACAGTTAATGGATGTCCTTCTTTATCTGTAAAAAGTTTTTAAATTAAATTTTAATTTCCTTCCTTCCCCTTCCCTCACCTACTCAAAATAAATAATCGAGGAATATAGCGGCCATCCGGGGCATATTCTTCCTCTTCTGGTTCATCGTCATCTTCTACATTAACCATTACAAATTGTTTGCTTAATTCTACTAATTCTTCTCGTTTATTTGAACTGGCAAAACTTTTTTTCAATGCTGAATTAAAAAAAATATTTTAAATAAAGAACATGTTTGGAAGGAAATAGAAGGTTATGTCCTCCTTCCTGCATGAGGATAATAAAATAAATAATATGGGGAAAATGAAACTGGCATTATTAGTGATCGAAAGAGTCTTCAAGTCTAACTGTGTGTCTTCTAGAGATGTTGATCGTCCTCTATCCCTGAAGGGATTTGAGGTTCAATAGAGGGATGGGGAAATTAAATGATGCTTTTCCCAGTTGGGATCCACTAAATTCTCTTATTCTTTTATATTTTTCCTTTCGGAGTTCACTTTAAACTTTATTTAATTTGTCTCCATCATACCTTGGCAAGCGCCACACCAAGTTTTGTGTATAAGCAAAAATATAGGTTTATTCAAATCCAAAGCTATAGAAACAGCATCATTCCATTGCACCCAGTCAATGTCTGTTCCGAATCCTTTAAAAGATTTTCTTGATTTTTTAAAGAATATTTAAATAACCATTAGATAAATCAACTTCTTTTTCTTCAATTTTTTGATTTTCATCTTCATTAACTGAATTACTTTGTTTTTCTTTTATGGGCCTTTTTTCTTCTACTTTGGCAATTACAAAATAAAGAAAATAAAGGAGAATAAATGAAGAGAAAAAGAAGCGCATTCTCTTACTTTAATCTTTTACTGATTTTATCAAAAAACTATTAATAAAGTTTTTTGATAAAATTGCAAAAAACCTTGTAAACCAGAAAAATTCACTGAAAAAGTTGGGAGCATGGGGTCATTAAGTCAGAAAATGTAATAAATAAACCCTTTCTGCTTAATTGAAATTCAATAAACTAAAACAGGATATTCCGAATGAGTAATCCTTTAAGGTTAATTATGTGAGGATTTGACTTGACTTCCACTTACAAAAAAAAAAATAAAAAATTAATTTCTACTAGGAAACAGGAGTGGGTCGGAATTCCGAGTTCCAAAAAAATTTAGACTTCCGAGTTCCGACTTTTGAGCCAGTTCCGATTTCCGGCTCTTCCGATTTCTGACACCTCTGACTGTTTCGATCCACCTCTGCTCAAAAAATCCTTTTCCTTTATAAAAATTTTATTTTTATGAATTGTTCTTTTCGGTGAATTGCTTTGAGATTGAAAAATAAAATAAAGGAGAAAATTTTGAATATATGTATTTTATTTATTTACAAATATTTATTGTTTATTGTTGTAAATTTACGTGGCGTGGGCAATTATTTAATCGACATAAAGCAAAATATTTGAATTGAGAATTGGGGGAAAATAGCTTTCAATGTGCATTTTGTGTGTTATAAAAATGCGCAGAGGGAATAATTTTTCTCTTCTTTAACCAAAAATTCTTCCATCCATCAAAACATTATTTCGTCCTTCATGCAAAAGACGATCGAAAATTGTTTGAGTGGCTTTGGATTGAAAAATTGGTGGAAAGAAAAATAAATATTCTCTCTAAAATATACTGATAGTTTGCGTGGCTGTCAGTTAATGCATTAAAAGGAGTGACCCGAATGAAACAATTTATTTAACGAGAATTTTTTTTCAAAAATAAAAACATGCTGTAAATCAAATAAATACACACACTTTATTTTTTATTATTAAATAACGCGCATTTGAATAAATTATTTTTTTTATTTAAAATATTCAAAATATCTGAACACTCACTCAATTAAATACCTTAAAACCTGCAAAATAAAGGGGACATTGAACTTATTTTATTAAATCAAAAGGGGTAGACCCCGATGTACCGCGAGCCCAATGTACCGCCGAGCTACAACTTTGTTCAAAATTTTTGAATCCGTGGGGCCCTGATATGGTTCGATGCGTCTCGCCCAGCTGAATCGAACCATACCAGGCTTCGACAATTTTGGACAACGTTATAGTTCGGCGGTACATTGGGCTAGCGGTACAATGGCCTGCTCCCATGAAAAGCCTATTTACATTTTAAAAATTAGGGATACATCAGAGGGAGGGGGAATTTTTAATTTTTATTAAACCAAAAAAGAATTTATTAAAATTATAAAATTAAGAAAATAATTTTTTATAAAATCTAAAAGACTTATTTATAAATTTTTTTATCAATTTTAGTTAAAATTTTATCTTTTTTCCCTATCAATAACGTCATCAATTTTCCATTTTATTATTTTTAACTGTTTATATCACGTTTATATATGCTTTTATGACGCAAAACTGTTCAATTTCTAAATGTTAACCCTAAACAGAAAATTAAAAAAGATAAAATATTATTAAAATAAGGATTAATTTTATAACTAGATTAATGAAAAATCAAGTTTTAAAAATAAATTGAGCATTTCTAAATATTTTATTTTCTCCCTTCAAAAATATGCAATTTACCAACTTAACTACCGGTAACTAAGGTTGTTGGATCCGGATATCCGGAGCCGAAAAAAGCCGGATATCCGGAAATTTTCGGTTCGGATATCGGATCCGTATATGGATATCCAAGAATTCCCAACTATCCAACAACCTTACTGGTAACGTTATCGCGTAATTTAATTTTTTAAAATTCGAACTTTTATTTTTAACTTAATTTGTTAAAGCTTGGTGTCCCCCACACATCACTTTTCATATGTCAACTAAATCCGATTTCGAAGGTGATGTATTTTAGAGAGATTTTTAACTTCATTTATTATTACTTTTTTAAAATTTCTTCTCAGACATTTATTTTTTTCCTGTCCAGTTTCCGGTCCTTCCTTTCCTCATTTTTAAGTGCCGCTCCTTCCCCACTCTCTTATTTTTACCTTCCCAACAGTCCAATCAATTCAAAGTAATATGCTTAACCGCTATTTTTCTGAGAAATCCTCTCAACTTTTTTATTAAAAATATATTTTTAATTGGATTTTCATTTTATTTTTAATTTGTACTTTTTAGTCTTGTTTTTTAATTTTAACAAATACCCTCTATAAAGTAAAAATATATTGAAGTTTAGCCCATAATATTTGAAAATGTCTGATTTTTTATCTTTTTTATTTTCACATTTTCTTTTTTTTTAAATAAATTTAGTGTTAAAATACTGCTTTTTAGAAATCGGAACGAGACGAGATCTCAAATAAAAATCTCGGCTGTCGAGATCTATAGGACTTATTGTGAGTCTCGTATGCCCTTTTCAATCCCGTCTATACTCTTTCCAATTAATTTAATATTTAAATTAAACAATAATGTATACACATTTACATATAAAATAAACCAGCTGTTGTTATTATTTCCCTCACAATATTAGCCTTTCACCGCAAAGAATTGATTCCCATAGGGAGTATATTTATTTATTTGTTTATTTTTAGCTTATTTCCCTTAGCTTTTCCCTCACAATTTCTTTTCTGTCCATTTTGTTAGGGTCATTCATTTCCTCTCCTTCAATAGGAGAGGAAAAAAAAAAAAAAAAAAAAAAAACTTTTCAGCTGTTCTATACAAATATATTACTAAAAATATTTTTTCTTTCATTTCAAACTTTTTTGAATTATTTTTTGTCCAAAAACCCCCAAATTTCTTTTTTATTTAAATTTTTATTTTTCCTATTTAATTCAATTTCCGTTTCATTTCCTCTTTATTATTTAAATGAGGCTTATAAAAAATTAAGTAAAAAAGGATTATTTTGTGACGGGATATCCACAATAATAATGAAATATTGTGGACATACAATAATTCTAAATTTTCTTCTAATTCACCTAGTATTCTTGCCATAATTTTTATAAAATTGTTTATCGCCCTTACTATTTTAAGAATTTATTTTTTTATTTTATTTTTGAAAAACATTTAAAAAATAATTTTATTCAGAAATTGTAAATTCAAAAACATAAATTTTTTTAACTGATAAAAGATAAATAAAAAATTAAATCGAATAAAATCATTTAATATTTGTTAAATAAATGTTTTGAAAAATCATAAATAAATGGGTTCTCCTCCAAATTATTTCCAAAATTCGTTTCGACAGAACAACAATTTAATAAAATATATGGCTTAAATGATTCATTACTGACTTTTATTAAGACTGCTTTGCCTTAAAAAAAGAAAATATTTTTTTTCTAAATTTAATTTCAATCTCTACCAATTTGTTTTCCATTTTGAGTAAAGAAAATGTAGGGAAAATCTTCTAGCGGATAAACTAATCCGCAACCAAAAACATCGTTATTTTTCCAAGAAAATAGTGGAACTTTAAACCATTTATTTTCCTCATTCAAAATTGAAGCCTTAGCTGCGTCAAATCTGGTATATTTATTACAATCACACTTTTTAAGGCCAATAATCACATTATGCTTATTTATTCCTTCCATCTTCATGCATTTAATTTCAAAATAATATAAAGAATTATTGATACAATTTTGAGGTTTTTTGAAAGAATTTTCAGCAACAATTTTGGATTCGTTATTTACACCTAAAATATTTAATTATTTTATTTATTAATGCCCCTGTTGTGTCCGCACTTGCAAAAAGAACATAAATGAAAATAAATAACCCTTCATCGGGTTGGATGGTGGCACAGTCGATTGTGCTTCGGTCTGGGCTCATTCCGTGATGATTCTATTCCATCTCCCATCCAATGAATTTTTCCACAGCATGAAACTCGTATACAATAGCCCCTAAATAATTTACCTTTCCCTTCTACACACTTAATATATTTAACATTTCCATCACTAATTAAATTAACATATCCATTCCCTTCAATACAATTCCCAATTGGATAGTTTGTATCTATACATTCATTTTCACAACATTTAAAATAAACAAATTCTTTCCATTTATTTTCAATTTTAATAAATTTCTTAAAAATAAATTATTTAAATTAATCAAAAATAATTAAACCAACCAAATCTATATAAATTATATTCTTTAATTTTTCCAATTCATTTGTTAAATCAGCAAACTTTTTGTTTAAAAAATCATTTGCCTTAAAATTATATAAATTTTTAAATATTTTTATTTGGAAATTTTGTAAAAAAATTATTGAAGGGGGGAGGGGGGGGCATCAAGCGATTGAAGGGGTGTCTTGAAGGACCCCCTCCAAGACCAAGAGTCTCGGACAGCTCTAGGGGGTGTCTCTGGTTCGAAACCGTTAGTCGATAACTGACTTTTTTTAATTTTTCCTTTACCTTCTTAATTTCTTCTTCCAACGAATTTATTTTCTCATCTTTTTGCTTGTTATCAGATTTTATTTTTTGAATTTTCTAAAATTTAATTTATATTTAAATAATTAATTTATCCAAAGTAACCTCCTTCTTTTCCTTTAATTTATTTTCAAGAAAAATATTTTTATTTTCAATTTCTTTTATTTTTTCATTAAATTCCTTCTAAAATTATTTAAAAATAATTTAATTAAAATATTAATAACCTCTTTATTTTCTAAATAAAAAATTTTCTTTTCCAAATTAAAACTATTTTCTTTTTCTTCAATATATTTTACTTGAAGAACGTTAAAATTATTTTGAAGTTTTAAATAATTGATTTGGCTTAACTTAAACAGAATTTTTATTTTTTTTAAATAATTTTTTAATTACTTTTAATTCCGCCTCACAATTTGATAATCCTTCCCCAGCCATTTTGTAAAATTTCTGAAATAAACAAAGTCTTATTTTAAAAATTCAGATAAATGAACAATCAAAATAATAATTATTTTCGAAAAATCTTTAAAAAATAATTTTATTCAAAAATTGTAAAATTCAAAAATATAAATCAATTGTTTTAACAGATAAAAGATTAATAAAAAAATCAAAAATATAAACCATTCAATAATATTTGTTAACTAAATGTTTTGAAAAATCATAAATAAAAGGTTCACTCTCCAAATCTCCTCCAAAATTTGCCTGTACAGAACAACATATAAGTGCAACATATGGTTTGAATGAGTCACAATTGTTCTTAAGTAACACAGCTTTTCCTTTAAAAAAGAAAAATATTTAAAATAATTTTAATTTCAATCTTTACCAATTTGTTTTCCATTTTGAGTAAAGAAAATATAGGGAACACCCTCAGGCGGATAAACTAATCCGCAACCAAAAACATCGTTATTTTTCCAAGTAAAATTTGGAACTTTAAATTTTTTCTCATTTTCATTAAAAATTGAAGCAAAAGATGCTTCAAATCTAATATATCCTTTATTAGCAGTTTCCAATTCAAGACCAATAATCATTTCTGTGTCATTATTTAATTTTCCTCCAATTCTAGTAGTACATTTAATTTCAAAATAAAACAAAGAATAATTAATGCTGTTTTGCGGTTTTTTGAATGAATTTTCAGCAAAAATTACAGAAATATCATTTACACCTAGAATATTTAATTATTAATGTCACTAAATGATTTACCTTTTCCTTCTCCACATTTAACATATTTAATATTCTCTTCATTAATTAAATTAACAAATCCATTCCCGTTAATACATTCACCAATTGGTTTGTTTGTATTTATACATTTATTGTCGCAACATTTGTACACATCAGTATCAATTTCTTTCCATTTATTGCTAATTTTTATAAAATTCTTAAAAAAAGCCAATTATTTAAATTAAACGGCTTGACAATGCGTCAGTGGGCAATGCGTCATTGGAAAATGCGTCAGTGGACAATCGGTCAGTATCGATATGAAGTGATCAAAAGTGAATATTAATTCACTAATATCACTACAAATCGTCTGATCTCCAGCTTAATCCAACCAATAACTTAATATCTTTGTTAATCCTCCCAAACTCGAGATATCAGACATAATCGCAGCAAATCCCTCTATATCTCTTTTAAACCCCAAAATCCCTTTTTAAATACTCGTAATATATTTGTATCCGATCATTAGTCTTTTTATATTATTTTTTATCTCTTTACCTCATCAATTTTAATCACTTTATATCAATAATGACCGATTGTCCACTGCCGCATTGCCCACTGACGCATTGTCCGGACACGAATTAAACTAACCAAAGATTTAATATTTTTTAATTTTTCCAATTCATTTGTTAATTCAGCAATCTTTTTGTTAAATAAATCATTTGCCTTAAATTATATAAATTTAAAATATTTTTATTTGGAAATTTTTAAAAGAAATTATATTTTCTTTTAAATACACAGAATTTCAAGCGTGGGGCCCGTTTAAGACATTCCTTAATTAAATGACTCCTTAAAACTCCATAAAATGACCCGTCCGATCTGGGTAGTTGTGTGACAAATTGGGGGTCTCTGGTTCGAACCCGTTAGCCGATAACTAATTTTTTATTCACCTTTTTAATTTCTTCTTCCAACAAATTTATTTTTTCATCTTTTTGGTCATTCTCAGATTTTATTTTTTGAAATTTCTAAAATTTAATTTAAATAATTTAATTATCCAAAATAACCTCATTCATTTCTTTTTCATTTTTCTCCTTTTCTTTCAAAAACTTTTTCCATTTTTCATCAACTTCTTTCATTTTTTCATCAATTAATTGCTGGAAAGTTTGTTTTTCTTTCTAAAAATTATTTTAAAAAATAATTTAAATATCCAAACAAACCTCCTTCAATCCATTTTCAAGATAAAAAATTTTCTTTTCCAAATTTAAACTTTTCTCTTTTTCCTCAATATATTTAGTTTGAAGTTTTAAATAATCGCTTAGACTTGGCTTAAACAAAAATTTAATTTTTTTTAAAATTATTTTTTAAAATTTACTTTTAATTCCGCCTCACAATTTGATGATCCTTCTCCATTCATTTTGTAAAATTTCTGAAATAAACAAAATCTTTTTTAAGAAAATTCAGATAAACGATCAATTAAAATATTTTTATCAAAATTTTAGCGCCAAAACATTTGCGCTGCCGTTTATACGCCGTGTCAGTTTCGCCGCCGTATCTTTAAAAATACTTAAGAATACTGTATTTAGTCTAAATAATATTTAGAATGTGAATCATTCTATTTTCCAAAATCTATGAAATGTGTCATTCAAATGTCATCAACCAGAAGCTATCAAGCCATCAAAAATATGATTTTCGATTATTTAATCGTTTACTACAGAACAAAGAGAGAAGGCCCAAAAACTTGTCACTATAAACTTATTTAGAATATCCTCAAAACCTCTGTAAAAATATCCTAGAATATCATTTCCAGGTGCTGAAATGACTCCGAAAGGTTTGGCACCTTCATTTCAAATAACTACTTAGTTAAGTTCAAAATAATTTCAAATCCCTTTTTTCCCACATTTCCCTGACCAATATAGAACTCTTCCAGCTCTGTCGAATGATAAAGTGGTTGGTTAAATTTGATCATATATTTATTTGTTCTTTATTTTATTTCACATTTCCTATCTTTTTCCAAAAAATATTGTCTTTTAAACCTAATTAAACTCTTTTATAATTTCTTATAAGGAGCTTCTAATTAATTTAATATTTAAATTAATCAACAATAATTTTATTCAAAAAGTAAACTTTAAAAAATTATGAAATGATTGTTTTAACAGTTCTAATTTTACCCTACTTTTTTTTCCTTTTTTAAATAAATTATTAAAAATTAATTTGCAGAAAATTTAAAAAAGTAAAAATCGTTTATTTTTAACTGATAAAAAGTAAAATCAGAGCAAAATAAAATTAATCAATAAATCGTCCAATAAAATTTGGGAACTAAATGTTTTGAAAAGTCATATACAAAAGGTTTAGCCTCCAAATCATCTCCAAAATTTGTTTCTACAGAACAACAAGTAAGGACAACATAAGGCTTATAGGAGTCATTAATGTCCTTTAACGGCACAGCTTTGCCTTTAAAATTATTAAAATAATTTTAATTTCAATCTTTACCAATTTGTTTTCCATTTTGAGTAAAGAAAATATAGGGAACACCCTCAGGCGGATAAACTAATCCGCAACCAAAAACATCGTTATCATTCCAAATAAATTTTGAAAGATAAAAACATTCATCTATTTCATTCATAATTGAAGTAATATTTGCACTAAATCTAACATATTTATTATTAGCACAATTTTTAAGGCCAATATACATTCCCTTATCATTAAATTTTCCTTCAATTTTGCATTTAATTTCAAAATAAAACACAGAATAATTAATGCAATTTTGTGGTTGTTTGAACGAATTTTTAGCAAGAATTAAAGAAGTATTATTTACACCTAAAAACTGAATTTAAATTCGAATTCAAAGCGAATATTTTGAGAATTTGAGAAAATTTTTGGTTATATTTATATATTCTAGAGAGCGGGCTGGATCTGGATCCAGACCTTGATTTTTCCTTGACTCATGGTCTTTTTTGAAAATCTCGCTCTCTAATATATTCCTTAATATGTACAAATGGTCAAAAAAATTTTATATTACCGCTTTAACCACAGGAAAAAAGCAAAATAGAGGAAAAAAGAAAATCTGACCATTTTGTACATGTTAGGTAATAAAAAATGGGGAATACTACTATTACTAAATTATTACATTTTATCAAAATCGTCGGATATTAGTTAGCATATTAGATTCGACTTATCTCTAGCTGTAAGCAAACTATTTATTTCTTTGAATAATTTATTCTTTACCTTTTCCTTCAAAATTAACATATTTTATAGTATTTCCATCATTAATTAAATTAACAAATCCATTCCCTTCAATACACTTCCCATCAGGCTTGTTTGTATTTATACATTCATTCTCACAACATTTTAAACTACTATCATAACTAAAGTCAATTTCTTTCCATTTATTGCTGATTTTAATAAAACTCTTTAAATGAACAAAAATTTTATTTTAAAATTAATTAAACTAACCAAAGGTATATAATTTATATTTTTCAATTTTTCCATTTCACTTGTTAAATCAGCAATCTTTTTGTTAAACAAAGCATTTGCCTTTTTAAAAATTAAATAATATTTAAATTTACTTAAATAATTTTTACTCACCTCTTTAATTTCTTCTGCTAAAAAATTTATTTCCTCATCTTTTTGTTTATTATCAAATTTTATTTTTTTAATTTTCTAAAATTTAATTTAATTAAATAATTTATCCAAAATAACCTCTTTCTTTTCCTTTAATTTATTTTCAAGAAAAATATTTTTATTTTCAATTTCTTTAATTTTTTCATTAAATTCTTTCTAAAATTATTTTAAAAATAATTTAATTTAAATAATCTCTAAACCTCCTTTTCAAGAAAAAAAATTTTCTTCTCCAAATTTAAACTATTTTCTTTTTCCTCAATATATTTTGTTTGAAGATTGGCAAAATTATTTTGAAATTTAATTAAATAATCGCTTTGACTTGGCTTAAACAAAAATTTTATTTTTTTTTATTTTTTTTTAAATTTACTATTAATTCCATATCAATATTCGATAATTCATCTTCAGTCATTTTGAAAGAATTTAAATTAATTATTTTAAAATTTTGGTTAAATTAAAATAATAACTTTTAAAAATCTAAAAAATTAATTTAAAAAATTAAAAACCTTTTCTTAATTTTATTTTTTCTTATAAAAATTTTGTAATTGAAGTAAATGTAAGAGAAAAATCCATTTATATATTGCAGGACTTTTAGCCTAGAAACAATTTTTTGTAAGGAATTTATTTTTAAGAATATTTTTGTCTGGGAAATATATTTTTTGTTTAAAATAAAAGATAAAAAATGTTTTGAGGGAATATTTTGAATTATTAAGTACTTTTAAAAAAAACTAAAGAAAGCAGCAGCAAAAACCTCCACGGGAACCATAACATTTTTAATTAAATAAAAAATTTAAAAAACTATTCAACTCTTATTTGCGTATAGGCCAATTTTTTAATTATAGTACATTTTCAGTTTGATTTTTTTAAATTTTAACGAATACTATATCCCTTCACGGTAAATTACAAAACCTTTAATTTATTTAATGAGCTTCTAATTAATTTAATATTTAAATTAATCAACAATAATATTAAATAATTATTTAATTATATTCACATATAAACCAGCTGTTGTTATTTTATCCCTCACAATATTAGCCTTTCACCGCAAAGAATTGATTCCCATAGGGAGTATATTTATTTGTTTATTTTTATCTTATTTCCCTTAGCTTTTCCCTCAAAATTTTCTTTTGTCCATTTTGTTAGGGTCATTCATTTCCTCATACTTTTCAGCTGCTCTACAGCTGAAAAGCACTAAAAATACCAACTAAAAATATTTTAATCTTTTATTCATTTTAAACTCTTTGAATAGAATTTTAATCCATAAAAGCAATTTCTTTTTTCATTTAAATTTTTATTCTCTCGGTAAATGTCCAGTTGATGTCCTACCTGTCCGCAAAGGGAATGCGCACGTTTTCTTCCTTTCTTGCATTTTTTGTAAGAAGTGGCACTCATTTCTCCTTTTCCGTGCGTTTTGGCATTTGAACGGAAAGCAGGAGAATAATTAAAATTAATTAATTTTTACAATTAAGCATATTTCTTATTGAAATTAAAGAATTTATCGTTGAATGAAGCACGACGAGGAAACATAAAAATGTCAAAATTTGGCTTCATTGTGGCGCTAGGACACTTTGTGGTGATTTTTCAATTTCTCGAAGTTTTCAGATATTTCTGGCGCCACAGAGGAATTCTAGATTCTTGGCCATCGTAAATTTAAGGAATTTTCGCTACTATTTACAGTCAGCTTTATTTAAATTTTTTTCAAATTTAGTTCAAGGAATGCCGTAATAAATATATTTAGTATTTAGGCACACAATAAATATTTTTAAATGTTCCATAATTTTCAAATTATTTCAAGATTCCATTTCTTTCTCTCTATAATTTTCTTTTACTTTCAAAAATAGTAAAAATAATTTTATTTAAAAAAATCGTGCATAAAATCCAAAAATGTCAAATTAACTCAAATAAAAAAAATCATTTAAAAATCCTTCAATAATATTCTGTAACTAAATGCTTTGAAATATCATAAACAAAAGGTTTAGTCTCCAAATTATTTCCAAAATTCGTTTCCACAGAACAACAATTGAGTGCAACATACGGCGTATATGAGTTACTACCATCCGTTAAATATACAGCTTTGCCTGTAAAAAATTTTATTTCAAAATTTAATTTTATCTTTCTAATACCAATTTGTTTTCCATTTTGAGTAAAGAAAACATAAGTATCATCATCAGGCGGATAAACTAGTCCGCAACCAAAAACATCGCTATTATTCCAAGTAAATTGTGGAATATTAAAATTATCGTAGTTATCTAAAATTGAAGCACAATCTGCCCCAAATCGAATATATTCATACTCATCTCCCATTTTGAGTCCAATAAACATTAAATTTTTATCATTATTTAATAATCCCTCAATTTTTGTACATTTAATTTCAAAATAAAATAGAAAGTAATTATTGCTGTCTGGAGGTTCTTTGAAAGAATTTTCAGCAATAATTAAACAAGATTTATTTACGCCTAAAAATATTGAATTTTTTTAAATTATTAATGCCACTAAATATCCGTGTCAGGCTAAAACGGATACGACATAGGTAGTCGGATAAAATATGGTTTTACCAAAACACGGGACGCCCAAAATATTAATATTTTTTTAAATCAGAATTTTTTAAATTAGACTGAGATCCGGCCTGAGTAATCCAAGGAATTATGTATGGCATGAGCGCGGAAAAATGATTTTACAGGACACTAGTACCAAAATATTTATTTTATTATTTACCTTTCCCTTTTCCACATTTAATATATTTAATATTTTCATCATTAATTAAATTAACAAATCCATTCCCCTTAATACAATTTCCAATTGGTTTATTTGTTCTTATACATTTATTTTCACAACATTTAAAATCACTCCTGTAACTAAAGTCGATTTCTTTCCATTTATTTTCAATTGAAATAAAATTCTTAAAAACAAAAATTATTAAAAATAATTAAATTAACCAAAGGTATACAAGCCTTATTTTTTAATTGTTCCAATTCGATTGTTAAAGCATCAACCTTCTTGTTAATTAATTCATTTGCCTTTTTTAAATGAATAAAGTTAAAATATTTTTAAATAAAATAATATTTTCATTCACCTTTTCCAACGAATTTATTTTCTCATCTTTTTGATGATTATCAATTTTTATTTTTTGAATTTTCTAAAATTTAATTTAAATTTAAATAATTTATCCAAAATAACCTCTTTCTCTTCTTTCAATTTATTTTCAAGAAAAATATTTTTGTCTTCAATTTCTTTCATTTTTAAATTAAATTCTTTCTAAAATTATTTTTAAATAATTTAATTTAAATAATCTCTAAACCTCCTTTTCAAGAAAATAAACTTTCTTTTCCAAATTTAAACTATTTTCTTTTTCTTCAAAAAGATTTTTTTGAAGATTGGCAAAATTATTTTGAAGTTTTATTAAATAATTACATTGACATGGCTTAAACGGAAATTTTAATTTTTTTTCTAAAATTGTTTTTTTTTAAATTATTTACATTTAATTCCAAATCATGATTTGATGATCCTTCTTCAGTCATTTTTAAAAAATTTATTATAATTATTTTCTGAAAAAAGTTTTATTTAAAAAATCTAGATAAATTAAGATTAAATAAAATTATGTATTAAATTATGTAATTGAAGAAAAATGCGAAAAAATATTAAAAAACTCTATTAATATATTGCTAGACTTTTGGCCTAGAGACAATTTTTGAAAGAATTTTTGCGAATTTTTGTTTGGGAACTACGGGAAGGTTGACGGCCTGGGGTAATTAATTAATCCGTGGAGGGAATGGAACGGAGAAAGGAATTTTACAAGATACCTAATTTCATATTTTCTTTTTGCAATACGTACAAGACTGGACTATTTCTGCAAGTACATATTTTTGTTTTTAATAAAAAACCCCAAATTGTGCTTACTCCCCCCTATGGTTTTTCGATTTTCGGAGACCTATATCTCGGCTCATAGGCATTTCCGCAGATATAGAGTTGTACCATTCGACTCAGCTCGGTGAGACGAATCGAATGGTACCGGTTTCATGTATTTTTTCCGCGTCCGCTAGACTAAAGTACAGCCGATAATTCTGCGGTACGACAATTGCGGATACGCAATTTATTAAAATTAAGATTTTTATAGTTTTCAGTGCTGAATCAGTACAAATGAACCGGAAACCGTCAGAAGTCGGAACCTAACAGCCGGGACTAAAAAACAAGATCTCACTTCAATAATTTTTAAAATTTAAAAAATTTTAAATCCACAATCGTTGTCCGTAATTATTATATCCGCAATCGCGTATCCACAATTCTCGTAACACCGATAATTCTCACATTTAGAGCATTTGAATCCCAAATAATTCAACGCGAAGGTATCCTACAAGACGTTAAGAAGCCCTTTACCATGGAGATTCTTCAAAGGATCCGACAAACATTTATCTATATTTTTATTTTTTATTCAATCAAACCCTTCATTTATTCTCTTAATTTACACATTATTATTCCTCCTATGTAACAATTTGTCCCAAAACTCTTTACACTGTCCTCTCCCCCTTAATTGCATCCTTCGTGCCCATCACAGCTTTTTCTTCTTTTTTATTTCTTCCCTACTAGCCAGTCTCCTCTCCCCCTACCCCTTTTTGAATTTCCCATTCCCCTGTATGTAAAAGAGCTAATTTTGGAGGCAACCAAAACCCCTAGCGGCATTCATCGTTAAAGCATATATAAAAGTGAGTCGAAGGACGTTTGTAAATCGATTCAACAAAGAATGGGAAAAAGACATAAAAATGGAACATTTGTAATGAATCATAATAAAAAATTAAAAAATTCTTTTGAATAAATTAGAAATTTAAAATAAAGCCTCCTCATTTTTTGTATTTTTGGGACGCTTTTAGGCGCTGCGCAAAAAAATTATTAAGAAACAATTATAGTCTCGTTGCTTAAATTTTTCACTTAATCTACCAACTATCCTTCAAAATGTATTTTTTAACTTGTCTAAAAATTTTAGAATTTTTGTTTTGTCCTCTTAATTTATACATTATTCTCCCTATATAACAATTTGTCCTTAAACTACATTGAAGATCGGACAAATGGCATGGTTAATTATTTGATATTTGAAAAAATTTGAATGAAATAATTTTTTCAGATATCAAATCTGAAAAAAATTTGAGTGAGGAATGTCTGGTCCAATCTCTATTATTTTACAAGTTATTGGCAGATAAATATATATTTTTCTAAAAATTTTTAAATTTATTGTCAAGTTGGATCACGCTAATTAAAATTATTTTTTAGAAAAATAATTCCAAGTTCCCTAGCAATTATTAATTATTGTTGACAAATTTTTTCTTTGACTTTTCTTTTGTTAATTAAAATTTATAATTCATCTCCTGCTAATTTATTTTCTTACTCACATTTATTTTAAATTATATTTTTGCAAAAATTGAGAGAATTTTTGTTTAAAAAAAAATAAAATTTTTAAACAAAAATTATTTTTCTTTTTTTCTTCCCCATATTTGTCACTTCTCTCTCTCCTTATTTTACCGATCATCATCTTCTTTTCAATTGCTACTTTGCAATTTTTTGGGTCGAAAAATAATTGGAGCGGGAGCGACGGGATAAAACATTTTTTTAAAAACAAAACCAAAAATACCTTCCCTCCCCTACACGTCCTTCCCTTCCCTTATTTTTCTTTGTTTTTCCCCTAAAAATTTATTTTTTTTACATTTCATCCTTTAAAATCTTTAATTTTTAATTCTTTTTTCCCAAACAAAAATGTTTTTATTTGAAAAAAGGAGAAGCTATTCAAGCGAATAAAACGCGACAATTCCTTTTTCGGTTTTTTACTTAATTTGGATATTTTTTAATGTGAAAAACAAAAAAAAATTAAATAAAAATATATCCTTCGTTTAAAAGAAATTAATGGGGTTTATAGTAAATGACACACGATATTTTTATTTTTTTATTTAAAAAAATAAATTACTAATTAATTAATTATTCAGCTTTAATTAACCTTAGAATGATTAATTTTTTCTGTTAAAAAATCTTTTTTTTTGATTCAATAATTGATTCAAATTCAATAATTGATCATTTTTAATTATTAAATTAATTAAGGAATGGCCACCCCCTTTTTTCCTGTTTCCCTGCCTATTTTGAGCTTTTTTGCTTGATAACTTTGTTAAATAAATCAGATTATGTTGATTTTATTTTCAGCTGACCTAGACCGAAGAGCTCATTCGAATAATACTATATAATTTGCCATAAAAAGGGAAAAGATTTAACAAAATAGAAAGGGAAAATGTCAATGCTCAGCCAAACTACTATATTCTTTAAAATAAAAAAGTGTAAGGGTGGTTGGGGTAGTGGTTAGTGGTGTTGACTTTACTGTTTTTTAGCTAGGTTCGATCCCTTTTAGGGTTATATTTTTTATTCAGCTTTTTAATTCTCTAAATATCTCTTTAGACAATTTTTTTTAATATTTTTTAATAATATTTTTTTCTAACTTTCTTCTTTTTATTTAATTTATCAACTTATAAATTTTCTTCTCTATATGTATATTTTATGATTATTCACTTAATTCATTGAAGGCCAAATCTACTCATCAAATTACACATTTTCTCTAATAAATAAAAATATATATTTGTGTTTAAATGTTTATTTTACTATTTTATTTAAAAAAAATATTTTTCTTCTTTTTTTAATTATTTTTTTTGCATTTTTTATTTAATTTAATAGTTTAATCTTTACTTGTCTCTCTTATGTTTACACACTATTTCTTTAATTTTTTTTTAATTTTTTAATTTAATTTTTAATTTAATTTTAATTTTTAGCTTATACTAAATGCCATTAAATATTCTTTAATTAATTAATTCTTTCTGCTTTTCTTTTAAAAAACATTCCGGTATTTTTAATTTAAAAAATGTTTATTTTCCCTTCTCTTTCATTTATTCTTTTATTTTTAATTAATTTCTTCCAAACAACTTCTTCTGAAAATGCCAACAACAAAAATCATAAAACAACAGAAAATTCAACCCAAATTAAAATTCAATTCGAACCTTTCAAAAAATCGTCAGAATATAGGTGTGGGGCTTTTGGACAACAATTTTCTCAGAAAGATCCGGCAATGAAAATATTGCATTCAATACAGAATGGATTTATTAAAACGTTTTCTGAACCTTTTCCACATAGAAGTAAATAAAAATAATTAATTTTTAAAATTAAAAATAATTTTTGTTTGAAGAAAATTTCCTTCAATTAATTTAAATAAATTACAAAAAATATTCGGTCCGTTTATTTTGGCCGGCCTTTATTGGAGGCAGTTCAATTTAAACTAGGGTAGCACTCTGAGCCTTCGGGTGGGCGTCGGGGATCGGGGTTTGTCGGGATAGATCCTTCAGGGTGACGGGGTGATATCCTAATTTAGACTATCCGCAATATAAATTAAAATATTCAAATTCCCCTCTTGGGTTTTCATTTTATTTTTCTTTGATATTTTCAGTAATCTCTCTTTAATTTAAAAATCCTCATTGAAAATACCTTTCAAATACTCTCAAAAATATTCCACTTTTTCAAGCTTTACTTTCTGACGAAGCTTTATTGGGACAAAAAGATGCTTGGGAACGTTCTTTTACGGAACGTCGGGATCATTGGATCCAATTTGAACGTTGGTGGCTTTTACTAGCTTTATTTTTAATTTCAATACCTCCAATATTTGCTATTCTATATTTATTTATTCGTTGTTGTATTTGTTTGTGCAAACAAAATTCTGAAAAAACTGCCAGAGAAAATGATTCTGATAGACGTTGTGATTGGTTGAGGAGGGCGTTGTTAAATGGATTACTTGGAATTTTTGTTTTGATTATTATGTAGGTTTTTGGAACTTGTATTTTTGGGATAATCTCTGTTATAACGACGTCCCTCGGGTTGAGCATTGCTGATAAAGGAAGGAAAGAGTCATGAGAGATAATGAGGACGTTGTTCCAACACCAGTTGATTTTTGTTTCTCAATTGGAAAATCAGAATTGTCCCGATTTCTTAGGTTTCCGTAATTTTCCGGATGGTCAGACAAAAAGTGAGAGAGTGAACAATACTGCATGTAAACTTGAGAGAGACAAACCTTGAAAAAGAAAATTTTAAACAAATAATTTCAATAAATAATTTTAGTTTTTGTTCTGCAGTACTTTTATTGAGTACCCAATATGCCCAACACGGTTTGGATGAATTACCAACAAGATTGCATTATTGTGCTAATGATTTGTTAATTTATAGAGGGGAGTCTGTTGAAGTATTTAATTAACAAATAAAAATATTTAAAATAATTTCAGCAAATGAGAAAATTATTAAGAGACGATTTTGTTCGTTTCAATCAAACTTTGCATTCTGCCTTGGACAAAGCTGGGGAGAGTACCGTACAACGGTTAAAACAAGTGACAGGGGTTGAGAGATTGGACAAAGCTGTGATTAGTGCGAGTAGTGAGTCTTCTTTAGACTTTCTACCTATTTTTGAACTTTTCTACCTTTAAAAAGATGCCCCTCGTCTACTCTCAACATATAAGGAACTACAACTTGAATTGGGAAAAACATTAGATGCTCGTCATTCTCTCCAAATAAAATTATTAAAATTAAGACAAGCAAAGGATAATTTGGCAGATTGTGAAAAAACATCAGAAAATGGAGAAAAGTCGGCAATATGTCACCAAGCTAAACAAGCAATTAATCCTATTTTGGAGTTGGCAAAGTCTGTAATTAATGAAGAGGAAGAAGATGGAATTAATGTTGTTACTGGGGATTGGCAATTGGAACAGAGAGCTAGAGAAATTGTAAGAAGAGAAGCAGAAATTTAATTAATTTATTTAATTTCCGGAAATTTGGTCTCTCATTTTTCAATACTCTCTCGCTTATTTTTATTCACTATCTTCTGACTATTCTCTTAACAGTAGAGATCGAGATTTTTGAAAAGTCTGGGACTGTTCCTGGGCTCTGGGTTTGATTTATTGGCCTGGGCCGAATTCTGGGCCAGTAATCCAGGAAAAACTCAGGATGATCAGGAAATGCCTGGGCCTGGATTCTGGGTACAGGAAAAACCTAGGCTTTGGTCAAGGCCCAGCCCGATCTCTATTTAACAGTCATTTCCGGTTTAGAAACATAACGTTAATTCTAGAGAAACAACCTAAGGGTGAGTGTGTTTTGATGATTAAATAAGAAAGAATATTTCCGGATTTTACTGTCTAATATTAAATGTTTTCCTAATTAGGGTCATTAAAAGTCGAGACTTTCTTTTTCAAAATTTTTTTCTTTTTCTAGTCTTCTCTTTTACCCGAACAAATTCCAATAGTTTTAAATCAAATAGAACAAATAGATATTGAAAGAAGATTTGCTGCTCCAATAGAAGGGTTACAAATATTACAAAAAGGTATACAAACAGAAGTTGATGAAAGAAGGGAAGGTAGTGCAATTCTTAGAAAAATTTCTATAATTTTCCTTCTTAATGTTTGAAGATGCGGAAGAACGTTTACGTTTATTAGACAAAACTTTACAATCAAATTATGAACAGATTTCGTCTGCCATAAAATCTGTTGATTTGCGATTTTTGGATGAACAAATAATTGATCCAATGATGGCACATAGGGAAAGATTTAGACAATTTGTTCATTATGGGTAAGGGGAAATTTTGTTGGAAAAAAATATTTTTGAAATAATTCTAGATGGGTAGCCTCATTAATTGTTTCTGGTCTTTTTGCCTTTTTGTCTCTAGCTTTCTTACTTGGACTTTGCTTTGGATGTTGTGGACGAAGGCCTAGCGAATTTGAGGACGATGATTGTTGTGTTCGTTCAACTGGTGCTAATTTCTTTGGATGGTAAAAAAAATTTTTAGGAAATTTACTATAGATTTTTGTCTTTTTCTTTGTTTATTTAATCCAAATTTTGGCTGAATATTTTTCAATCTCTAATCAAAAATAAATAGCCTTCTATACAATAGACTCTCAATATAATAACCTTCTATATAATAAACTCTCTTTATTATAGACTTTTCTTAAAAATAAATTTAAAGCTCTATTTGGCTATCGCTTGCTTTGCTAAGCGTTTTTGGTTTAATCTCAGCCTCTGGGATGTTAATTGGAGCAAATTTGGGTCATTTAATATGTAACCCATTAAAAGAACCTTTGGCTAGACCTGACATAATTTCGGTAATTTTTAAAAATATTTTTAATAAATTAATCTTCATTTTCAGTTTTTTGATCGTTTAATAACAATTTATGAATTAGATAAACAAAAAATAAATTCAGAAAAAATAAATTCTTTCCAACAAATTTTTACTGAAAAAAGAAGACCAGAAAATTTTATTAGAGGGTGTAATCAAGGAAAAACTTTATATTTAATGTTGGAATTGGATAAAAAATTTACTTTAATTAATGGAGGGAATGATAATGAATATGAAGAAATGGTTGGGAATTTGGAGGAAATTAAAAATAAATGATTTTAATTAGAACCTTTTGGGATAGTAAAAATCCGATTCATATGTATTTAAAAAAGGCACCAATCAGATCTCTATTTTACAAAACTCTTTGGGGCTGAAAAGTTGTACCTAAAATCGAGTGTATCCATTATTGATAAGGGCAGCCAAATTAAAAAAAAAAGTATCTCTTGAACCCAATTGAAACCCTACTTGCATTCTGGATCTGGATTTAGGTTAGTAACCTGGACAGGATTCTTGATCTGGATCCAGGAAAATCCAGACTGGATCCAGATATAGACCGATCTCTAGTATTTACCTAGATATTTGATCTTCAAGACCCAGCCATATTATTATTTTAATTAGGTGTTTTTCCTTTAAATATTTTTATTTTGGTCTATAATAAAATTAATTTGGGTAATCTAATAATAATTTAATTAAAAGGCCAATTCAATTCGTCAATCTCTACTTTCTGGACGTTTATTAGAAAAAGCATTGGCTGGTCCACCCTCTTCTTCCTTCTCCCCAACATCAACAGCTTTTAGTTCAAGATGGAATTCTTTTGGAACAGAAATGCGTGTTGGGTTGGAAGAATTGGGGCAAGTAGAGATACCTGAATGGAAAGAAAATAATTTACAAGAAGTTTTTAATTTTTAAAGAATATTGTGGGCTAAGGTTGTCGGTTCTGGACCGAACTGAACTTAAGAACCGATAATTTTTCGGTTCGATTTTTCGGTTCGATTTCGGATATCCGAAGATTTTCCAGGAACCGACAACCCTATTGTGGACTAAAATTAAAATCCTAAATAAATCCGAAATCGCTTAGATTATTGACTAGAATCCTTTCGGACGATCCTATATTAAAAAGACAATGAGTATCCAGAAGAGGGGAAGAACCACAATTTTTCTCAAAAAACTTTACAACAAAATAAAAAATAAAAATTAATTTCAAGTTTTGTGCACAAAGAACTCGATTCCAGCTTGAAGGAGTAACTGCAGAATTGCGTCATTTGCGTCAATCGAGTGAAGAAAAACAGAAAGGACAAGTTGAAGAATTGGAAACTGTTTTACATTTTTTGGTAGAAAAATTTAAAAAAAATTCAAAATTTTCCTTTTCAGGAAGAATTACGTCCAGATACCGTCCAAGTTCGTGCTTTAATTGAGAATGTTTGTTCTCGTTTAGAACAATTTCGTTCTGATGTTTTTGCTTTAAAAATTGATTCAGAAACTCTTTTAAAAGATGTTGAGAAAGCACAAAAAGAATTAGGGTCTGAACAAAAATTAAGACAAAATTTACATTCTGTGGCTTTAAAAGTTGCTAATGAATTTGCCGATTTGGTTAGACAATATGGAGAACATATTAATAATTCTGTTAGTTTTTCTGATTGAAAATTGAAAAAAAAAATATTTATTTTAAAAATAGATGAATAATGAAGTAACAAGTTGTGCTCCATTAGCTGAAATTGCCAGCCATACAAGAGAAGCTATTTGTGACTATGCTTTGGACCCTATTGTATGTTATCCCATCATTATGTTATCCCAAACTTTATATCTGTGATAAGGAATACGTGGGGAAGTTATAGGGTAGACTTGGGATAAGTTAGAGATCGTTAGGCTTGATGAGTGATAAGAGAGATTGGAGTATATGTATGATAATAATGGGTGATAATAGCTCGCGTATGTGTGATAATCATATAAAAACAACCTTTTATTTGGGATAAGGGATATGGGTGAAAGTGATAGGATAGACTCGGGATAAGATAGAAATTATTTTTAATTAAGTGATAAGAGGGATTGAGATATCTGAAGATGTGTGATAAAATAAAGGTCATACAAAAATAATAATATCATTTTAGAACAGTCTTTGGCTTTCCCTTGGATTGGGTCTTCTATTATTATTGCCAATTATTGTACTTGCCTCAATACTAAATCCATTATATCGACGTACAAATGCTTATAGCCAATAGTAAAAATAAAAAAAAATTTCTTTTAAAATTCCTTTTAATTTTCAGTAATGTTCCAAGCATTACAGACTGCCCAAACGAAAATCATTTCCAAACAGATATTTATAATATGGATTCAAATAATTATATTAGTAGTGGAGGGGGGACATCAAAAACAGCTAGAGTAAAGAGCAATTTAAACAGCAATAATGGATATACCCAACACTATCATCACGGAAATTACCAACCTCCCTGTACGCAAATAACATCGCCATATGCTTCTAGTTATGCTGGATATGGATATACTGGATTGGGACCTCCAGTTTATATGGGAACGAATAGGGGATGAAAGGAGAGAAGAAAAGATAACTGTAAATAAAAAAAGAAGATTGAATTCAGCATTTATTTTTAAAAATATAAATTTCCCAAAAAAGCTCATTTAGTACATTTTCCTTATCTCATATACACCTCTGTCTATTTGGGGCTGCAGAAAACCTCTTAAAATTTTTATTTTTGGTGGAATAAAACGTAAGAGATAGAGGATTTTAGGTATTTTCTGCAGCCTGTACATTTATTCAAAAATCCTTCCAATAAAATCAAGTACCTATTGGACATAATTGAAGAAGACCGAAGCTTCGATTAAAAAATTTGAAGAATTATTTTGTTTTGATAAGAATATTATGTCCACACATAATTTTTCTTTAAAATTGTTTGTTGCAAGTTTACATTTACTTGGATATTCTGAAAAATTGTCACAATTTTAAATAAAAATTTTTTTAAAATTTAAATCATTATAAAATAATCTTTCATAATTTTGACAATTCGCTGCCAACAAAATAGTATAACAATTTTACTAAATTTAGTATAATTTCAATTTTTTTCAATAAATGGAAAAATAAATTTTTTAGTCAAATCTTAACGTTTTATTGGTTATTTTAATAAGACAAATTCGTGTTTGCTCGGATTTTTGAGTTGGAAGCTTATCGTTTTAAAATTATGTATTGCTGTTGGGGCTGATTAATTTACCTCTCATTTAATTTATTGCAAAATTTAAATAATTTATTTAATTAAATAGAAATAAATTTGACTACATACTACATTATAATAGTACCGAAAAACAGAAAAAACGAAAAATTTTTTGTCAGTGGCTGTTAATTTTTTTAATTTTTTTTCTTTATTTTTGGTGTTTACATCATCATTGAATATTACCTTAATTAAATTATTTCAAAATTATTTTTAAATAATTATTTTACTCAATTTTTGTAAGCTTTTTAGCTTTCCCCTTAACAGGCTGTTTATCTTTTTTGTTATTTTTCTTTTCATATTTAACTTCAAATGTAGAAACACCATCATCTTCAACATATTTATATGTTTTCTCACAATTTTCACCATTTTCTTTACATTCAAAATCTTTTTTCAAATTCCCAAAATATATTATTTCCCCTTTATTATTTTTATAATCCAGCTCATATTCATCGTCAGTTAATTCCATCTCGTAATTACATTCATCATAAATTACTCCATCTATCTCTACTTCATTACAATCTGTATCTTCTAAGTTTAGTATATCTCCTAGATATAATTCTGGAAATTCGAGAAAAAAATTTCTTTCATACCCAAATTCATCTAAAATTAATTTAAATATTTTTAAAGTTTAGCTCAATCTCTTAAAAAATCTGGAGCTACGATTTGTAATAATTATTTTAAAAGTACGTTTTGGCTAAAAAAAATAAATTTAAACTTAAAATTCTTAAAAATTTCGCTTGGAAATAACTAAATACTCACTGAAAATGTGAAATTATTAGAAACAGAAATTAACTTGTAAATTAAACTTTTTGTACTTTAACTTAAAATTTTCTCCGTTGGAGCCCTTAATAAATTCATTTCTCCATAAAGGTAACTTCATCTATATTATTTTTGTTTAAATAATAGGTATTTATCAGCAGAGGTGGGTCGGAACAGTCAGAGGTGTCGGAATTGGAAACTCGGAAATCAAAATTTTTTTCAGAAATCGGAAGGAAAAAACGTCGGAAATCGGAATTCCGACCCACCTCAATTTATCAGGGCTGTATTTTGTTCCGCTTCCGCCTTCCGTTTTCTCAAATTCAAAATTATACAGCCCTGGTATTTATATAGTTACTAACTTTGCAACATTCCATATTGTGTCAAATTATTTTGTAATGGTTTTAAATAAATATTATCAACTTTACATGGAGCAGTAATAATTAAAACACAAAACATTGCCCCTTTTAAATATTTAATTGGTAAAATTTTGTTTTTTGGAATATTTTGACATTTTATTTTAATTTTTTCTTTAAAATTTCCAACAAATTCGCAAACAGATTTTGAAATTGAATTTATTTTATTAAACCAATTATTTGATGAAGATGATTCTCCCATTCCAATCTCCTCCTCATTCATTGTTGGCAATTCTTCAAAAACATTTTTAGTTGGCGTTTCTTTTTTCTTTCCTTCCAAAATATTTTTCGATTTAACAGAGTATATCTCTATAATATAAAATATATGTATATTATCTCTAATAGATCTCTAGTTATTTTTCAATCATCCTCCAAAGTGGGTTGGAACAGTCAGAGGTGTCGGAAATCGGAGAGCCGGAAATCGGAATTCCGACCCAAAAGAGGGGGCATTCTATTAAAGATAATACGGTATTTTAATTTAATTTGATTAAAAGTTGACACTTAATTCGGCCGAAAAAAGATTAATATAATACTTTATCCTCGTTTGGAAATAAATTTAAAACTATGTTCCGAACATACTAGTTTCTGAACATTCGGAGTACAACTCTTGTGTGAAGCATATAACTATTTAATTCCTAAGGCTGTGCAGTAGGTGTGTAAGGAATAACACATCAGTCCGGTTTACTAAAGATGCTGGTTCACTCCCAGCCGCCGAATAACCTTTTGCACTAGCTAAAGGAAATAAATAGCTATAGCCCAGCTGTTTACTGTACAATACCTGCTAAAACACAAAGCATGAGAATGACCAAGAAATTATATTTCAAAATCATTCTTTTAAATTTTGAGAACTTTTCCTTTAGTCAAATCTTTGTTAATTTTTTTGTTTTTATTTTAAAAAAATTTTTTAATGATTAATATTTAATTTTTACTCAGGTATTTAAACACATTTTGTGGTTTATAGTTTATTAAAAAATTAGTTCATAATTAATTAAATCAAAAGATTTGCCGTCTTAATATTTTTAATAATTAAGAAATTTTAAAGACGGATACTGTTATTAAAGACGAGTTTTGTAAATTTGCACTTTATTAATATGTATATCAATTATCACTTTATTGCACTTTTATTAGTCACTTTACACTTTATTAATAATTTCACACTTCTAAATTTTTACTTAATTTGCACTTTCTTTGTATTTATTCAATTTTTTTTAAATTTACATACACTTTCCCTAATAAAAAAATTTCAAAATAAAAATAAAATTTTATGAAGTTAGCTGTGTAATTATTTTTAACAAAAAACTCCTTTTGGAAATAGAATTTTCTATAAAAACTCTCAAATACTTTTTAATTTATAACCAGGGTTCCGATTCGAAAGCGAACACACGGTCAGTCAGAACATGGACACACACGTTCATACGCTTATGGCCTTACGGCACAAATCAAAAACGAGAGAAATGTATAGGGAAATTACTAGGTAAGTCAAAAGATGGACAGACCGCAAATTTGGCCGAAATCGGAACTGTTAATTTTGATCAGAACCGGATCTAATATTTTGGTTCCGGACCGGAACCTGAACTTCTGGTGAAGCTCTAGAAATTATCCATTTTGAGGAATATGGAAAAAAATTTGATTTAGGACTTCTTTTCACATAAAGTCATTTTTACCAATAATTTATGACTGCTATAAGAATTATCCCATCCTTTAATTTATTTTTAAAAATTCAAATTTGAAATGTCAATTAAGATTTAACATGGCTAATTAAAATAATTATACATACATAAATATTGAATTTAAATTAAATTGAAAGGCTTTTTTGAGGGGTTTAAATTACATAGAATCGTTTAAAAAATAATTTAAATATTTTTTCCTTCAATAATTATTTACTACCTCCAAAACTTCCATTATTAACCGATTTTGCCCTTCTTCGTTCAAGTACTTCTTCTATAGCATTATCTTTATTTATACTTCTTTGGAGAGCACTAATCCAAGAATGCATTTCTTCATGTCCTGGTGCTGCCATTCTATAAGCGGTGTGTTGCCCTCCTCCCTCGATTAAACGACCTTTAAATTTTTAAGAATTTTAATTTTGATCATAATTTCCATAAGAAGGTATTCAAAAGTAATTTTTCAGTTATAAAAAATTGAAAGATGGGCTGTTACTCATTTCCTTTTCATGGAAAGAATTTTCCTTCCAATTTCAGAATTTTTAATTTTCAAAAAATCTTTTCCAACAAACCTTCAGAATTAGTTTTGTGTGCCTTAACAATCTCAGAATTTGGAGAATATAATTCAAAAGTGTGCGGCTTCTTACTTGAAGAAAAGGAATCAACATCCTTATATCCAACCATTCTCACACAAATACCTTCCAATGGAATTATTCCCTTAGGTTCTCGACTCTAAAAATATTTTCTTTTATTTTTTAAATTATTCTATTATTTTTAAACTTACATTTGGAAATTCAAAGTAATATAAACATTTATTTGAAAGAACAAACCATCTTTGATTCCAAGTCCAGTGATTACTACCTAGAAAAATATTGTCTTAAACTGAATTATTTTTTGTACTAGTTTTTTGTATACATTACAAAGGGCGTATCCAGGGAGGCTTCTGGGCCTGAAATGGGGAAAATGAAAAAACTTTAGGAGAGAAATCCCCCCTCCCCCTTAAATTGTCCTCCTGGCTACGCCCTTGTAAATTACAACACTTGACACTTATTTGAGATTTGAATTTAATGTTTACTTTCTTTTCAACAAGATTGGCATCAAAATTATCACTCATTCATTGATATTTATGTAGGAAAGGTAAAATTATGAGATTAAATAGGGGGAGGGATCGTATATGAAAATAGGAGGTATGATTTAAACTGTCCCCTATTTTAGACCAAAACCAATTTCCAAATTCAAAAAAAAATTAAAAAACCTTGTTTGTGTAGCCATCCCTGTTTTTCAGCCATTCTAAATAAACGAGAAGAATTGTAATTTAAATGGTTATCAATTTGATGATCTTTTGGGAATTTAAAAGGTTCTTCACGTATTGAATTATAAATTTGCTTAAAATGAAATATTAAAAAAATAAATTATAAAAAACAAACAATAATTAAATCTCGAGAAACATTTAAAGAATTTGTTATATTTAGAAAATCATCAAAACTCATTCTTTCTTTGACACTTGGATTGTAAAGTGAAGTGTTTAACATAATTGTTGCAAAACAGAGAGTATAACAAGTATCTAAAAATAACTTTAAATAACTAATTATTTATAGAGAATGAGGGAAGTAAGGCTGTTAGAATTATATTTCGAAATTAAAATTTCAGCAAGGCTCACTTAGCGAGCTTTTCAAAGAAAATAATAATTAGGCTTTGCTATACATCGATAACTAAATTTGAGCAAGTCTGAACTTTCCCTCTTTCCAAATTTCTTTTTTTGCCTATGGCTAGTGAATTAATCAGAGTTAAATTTGGGCAACATATGTATGTTAAAAATTAACAGAAAATTGATCTTAAATCCCCTCTTCATTAAGTATTAAAGGAAGGAATTAAAGAAAGGTAAAAAAATTCCCCAACCAACTTTTCAAAAAATATTTTCTAACCAGAATGATCAAAGATTGAAGGATTTTGTTCACAAAAACGAATAGCAAAACGTTCCATTATTCTATCAATTTTTTGTGCTTCTCCAGGCAATCGAAAAGAAGAGAGAAAGTTACGCATTGCTTGAACCAACATTAATCCCTCAAAATTTTGAAGACAAACAAAATGTCGGAGAACATCTAAATTGAATTGTTCATTTTCTCCAAGAAAATCCCCAACTGCGGACTAGAAAAATTTAAAAGAAAATAATTTTTAATACCAAAAACCTTTTTTAAATCATTATTTTTTAATAAAAAACGAGCAAAATCTTCAGCTGAATTTTCAACTAAACAAGCATCAATTAATGATTGGACACCCTTTCTGTAATCTTCATTAAAAGCACTAATAGCCAGTTTTTGAATTTTTGCTTTTGGTAATCTAAAAAACTTTAAAAAATTAAAAGAAAAATCTAAAACCGATTAGAAACTGGACTAAGCGTTTCAAGTCTTGAATTTGTTTTTGACAATTCTTGTTGAAGAATCTGGAATATAAAAACAAAGGATATATTGAAATTTTTTAAAGATCATTTCAACCTGTATTTCATCAAGTAATTGATTTTTTCGAGACCTTCAAAATTGTTTAATTAAAAAATATAAAATAATAACCGTAATTGCGTCAAACGTTCATACTCGTCAGGTGTAAGATCAACAGTGGAAAATGAAGAAGTCATTAAAAGAAGAAACGACTTCTAACAAAATAGCGATCTGAAAAGTAAATTTAAGAATTATTTTAAAAAACTAATTCGGAAAAATAAAAATAATTATTAAAAAAAATAATTTCAAACAGTCAAAGCTTCAAATTGCTTAAAAGATTTATTCACATATTTTAGAGATTAATAATCAAAAAAATTAGATAAACAAATATAAACTATTAATATTATTTTTCGTTGTTTAATTTTCTTCTATTCTTCAGAATTCTCATAAAATTCTTGAGAAACGTGGTGTTTAGAAACATCATATTTAAATGGATTATTATCCAAATCCTCTCCAAAGTTAGTTTTCACAGAACAGCATTTTAGACTTAAATATGGCGTACAATAATTATCTGATAGGCCTTTTATTGATTTTCCTAAAAATAAAAAAGTAAATTTAATAATTAAGTCTTTTTTTGAAAAAGTAGTAAAAAAGCTAGAAATTATTTGGCCTGGTAAAAGAGTAAAAGCTGAAAGATTCTTTCAATTTCAGCTAAATAACGCAAACTTAATATCCAAATACGAAAATCAAACTGGGCCATAATAATTTCTCGATCGAAAACAAAAAATAAAAATTAAAAAAAATTTTCTTACCAATTAATTTCCCATTTTGAGTAAAGAAAACATAAGGCTGTTTTTCAGGCATATCAGTTGGAGGGAAAACTAAACCGCACCCCAAAACATCTCCACTCTTCCAAAAAAATTCCATTTCGTCCAGATCTTCAAAAAACTCCTCTCCTCTAATTTTGTAAAAAATTCGAAAATCATGCGCTTCAATTGCAAAAATATTTCTATTGCTGAAAAATCCAACAGTTAATTCAATTTCATAATTAACACGATCTAGAATAAACTGACAAGTTATTTCATAATAGAATAAAGAATAAAAGAAGTAATCTTTTTCAGGTTTAATAAGTCTAAATTGTGCTTCAATAGAACATGTTACATTTGTTCCTGAAATAAAAGAAAATTTTATCTAATTTTAAAAAATTGTTAGTAACGTTCGAAGTCATAAAAAATGTCTTATAGGGATATATGACAATATTTTGTCAGCAATCTTTTAACCGGAGATTACTCAAAACAAGAATGTTGTGACAACGTGAAAGAATTTATCAAATGAATAAATATTTGAATGTTTTTTCCGTTAGTTAATTTCGAAAAAATCAGCCTACTATTAACTCTTCTAAATAGGGTTGTCGGTTCAAGGAAAAACTTAGGATATCCAGGACTGACATGAACCGAACCCAAAAATCATCTGTTCGGTCCAGACCGACAACCCTACTTCTAAACATCCTAATTAATATATCAGTAAAACCCCACCTCTATCTTCTTCACATTCATAATATTTCACACTGTCACTGTACAAATTAATAAACCCATTCCCATTAACACACAAACCCCCAGGAGCTTTTGTATTTACACAATCATTGTCACAACATAAAGAATTTATTGTTGTCCACTTGTTTGGAAATGGTAAAAAGCACTGAAATAGAACCAAATAGTTTTATTTAAAAAAGCAAAAACTGACCACTCTTTTTACGGACATTTTATCCAATTGCTCCAATTTCGAGGTTAAATTGTCAATTCTTTTATTTAATGCAGAGCTTAACTTAAATTAATTTCTTAAAAGATTTTTAAAAATAAGTTAACTAACCTTTTGAATTTTCTTATCATTTTGCTTTTTCAAATTTAAAATTTCTTCTTTATTTTCATTATGGATAAGTTGTACTCGTTGTTTATTCTGAAAAACAAAAATTTATCTCGAATGCCTCCTTCTAGGGTTGGGGGCCCGATCCGGCCCGGTCCAAAAGATCAAGTCGGGCATCGAATTTTGGACGAAAAGGACTAGGTCCGGCCGGCCGATAAAAATAAGGCCCGAAAAAAATGACTCGAACGTCGGTCCGACTCAAAAACCCCAACCCTACCCCCTTCCCTTCAAAAACCAACAAAACCAAACCTTTTTAATTTTATTCTCTAAAAATTGATTTCTGTCTTCTAAATTCTTTACTCGTAATTCCAAAGCAGAATTTTTATTTTTCTCTTCCAAAAACATTTTTTGTAGGTCTTGAACATTAACAAATAATTTAATAATTACATCCTAAAAATTTAGAAAAAAATTTTTTTAATTAATTTTAAAACTAACCTTTAAATCCAAATTAGAAGTTAACAATTCTTCCAACATTCTACAAAATTTTTAAATAAAACTTTCTAAATAAAAAAAAATAAAAATTAATAAATTTTAGCAGCCGCTTCGACTGGAAATTATTTGACCTTTCTAAATTAGATATTTCAATTTTAGATATTTTGATATTTTTTGCTCTATTTGACATTATGAAAATTAATTTTTCAACAACGCGCCAAGAAATATTAATTTAAATTTTAAAAGATTTTTTTAGTTTTTTAAGCTAAAAAATTTTTGTTTTTTTTTTATTTTTAATTTTTAAACTAATTTTAGTGGCTTTTTCAATGCAGTTAGACTCAGTTATAGCTGGACAAGAGAATGATGATGAATATGTGGCAGATGCTTTGCTTGCTGTAAAGCTTAACTTTGGTTAATTTAAATTTATTTAATCGTTTAATAAAATCAAAATTTAAGTTTCTTCAACTGACGAAATTGATAAATCTCCAAAATATTCTCCAGAATTTGCTTATCAACATTTTGGGGAAACGTTTGTTTTTGTCTAATTAATTAAAATTTATTTTTTTAGTGAAAAGATTGTTGGATACAAAAATCTTTCTGTTAATGTAATATATTCGGATGCTTCTCTTTTTCTTACTTCTTTGGTTAAATATGATGGAATTCTTAATGGAAATTCGGCTATTCAAGTATAATTATTTTATAATTATTTTTCATAAATTCATTTAGGCTGACAATATTGTTGAGAAAATCAAAGATGCCTTACCTAGCACACAATTGGATGCTTATTTGCCTTTTGACAAATTTAAGGATAAATTGATTGAGCAAACTAAATTTCGTCCTTATGGAGAACTTATTTCTAAATTTTATATTGAACAAGGTTTTTAGATTTTTTTATGAATAACGCGGCAAATGACAAAAGTAAAAGTTGGGTGGTGAAGGGTTAGGAATATATGAGGGGACTAAAGGTTGAAAATAAACAACATTCCAATAAGTGAACAAAACTACAAATATAATGAATGAAAGGCGGCTGTCATACACAAAAAAAAAAGAATAATTTTCTAAAAACAGATGCGCTTATTTAAAATAATAGGAAAAATATTTACATTACAAAAGAAGGGAAAATATTTAGATTAGATAGAAAATGGGGGGAAATTCAATTAAATATATAATTTTAGCTAAATAGAAAATAATTCTAGAAATCGGTAAAGAACGCTGCTTTGAATTATACAAATTTGATAAGTTGGAAACTGATCCCAGATTGGAAGAGGGAATTAAATTTTTGGAAAGGGCTCAATCAATCGCTTTTTGGTATATTGAATCGGTAATTTTTTTCTTAATAAATTTGAAATTATTTTATTCAAGTTTCTTTACTACTTTCAATTTTTTATTTCGGGGGGTGTATTAAGGATTTCTAATTTCTTTTCTTATGTTTTGGTGGTATTTGGGAATATCTCCTCACAAGTCTGCAAATGTTTGTCCGCAAATTTCTCCTCTCATAAAAGATTAAAAATGACTTCAAGACAAAATGTTAAAATTTATAATTATGCAAATAGATAATGTAAAAATCATTTAGGAGCCCGAATCTCTGCTATTTTCTCTAATATCCATTCGAAAAAATCTTCTTTTTTAACTTCCTTTCTACACATAAATTCTGCTCGATTTCTGTCAATTTCTACGGCCATATTTTCACCATCTAAATAATTTAATGCTAATACCTATCAAAACTATTATTTAATACCTTGATTCTTCTGCTTATTTACCACGTGTTCCACACAAATACTTAGTAACTTTTTTTTCCAATCATTTGTTGTTTTTGAGTTCATCTCCAATTCCCGTTCACAAAACTTATTGTTAACTGCTGTCATTCCAATAGCCCAAGCATAAATAAAACGAACAATGGTGACAATTGGAATATGACTTCCCTCTAACCAGTTTCCAACTCTTATATTGACTTCAGAACGACACGTAGATTTACTACATTGCCAGCTAATTTGCTCACCAATACTTAACTTCATTTCGTGGCCATTTTCACAAATTTTATTTGTTGGTAGAATATTTTTTGATTGTAAAAATTTTATCGCTGCTTCTTCAGTTTTTGGAAGACTAAAAAAATTCATTGATCTAAAATATATAATTCAAAAATTTTAAAAACAAAATTAAAAATGACTGCCTTTTCTCATTGACTGCCCTATTTAAATTGATATTTCGACAGTTTTTAATCTCTATGAGAGGAGAAAAAATGAAGGAGAAGAAAAGAAAATTTGGGTGGGTGATACTCCCTAAGCAGGCCCGTAGCCATGGGAAAAGGAAAAAATTTGGGGAGGGGATTGGGCAAAAAATTGAATTTTTTTGCCTACGGCCTTCAAAATTTTAAAAATGTTCGCCTACGGCTTTCTAAAACTCAAAATTTTCGCCTGCGGCGCTAAAAATTTGGCCCAGAAACCCCCCCCCCCAATTATGGACTTGTCCCTAAGTCTTTTTGGATTTTTCCTTAAATTTTTATTTTAAATTCTTGCTTATATTTTCTATATATTTTTGTAGGTCCAATATACAGATGAAGAAGATCCTCGATTCTTCAATTATTTTCTTTTTGAATCTCTCAAATCTTCAAATAATGGCCTTCGATGGAAGTTTGCTGGTTATGCAAATCTTTATCGTTTTTACCATTACCCAGATAAGGACAGAGTTAGAATTGCGCAAATATTGTTGGCTCCGCCATTCAGGAAAATGGGTCTTGGGCCTAAATTTCTACAAGCAATATATTCTGATCTTTGGAGAATTGAAACTGTTTGGGATATTACTGGTTTTATTTCATTTTTGATTTTTAAATTCTTTTTAAATTATTTTTTTTTTAATTTAGCTGAAGTCCCAGCAGATTCTTTTGTAATTATGAGGGATTATGTAGATGCTTTAAATTGCTCTAAATTGCCACAATTTTCAAAAGAAAATCTTATGAATGGATTTAACACAGAAATGTATAAAATAGCTCGTGAAAAATATAAATTATGCAAGGTTTTGAAATTTTTTAAAAGAAATATTAAAAATTTAGATGCAAACTCGTCGTATTTATGAAATTCTACGACTTTTCCACACTAAAGTAAATGTTCCCGAAGAGCTTAAGCAATTTAAAGATGATGTTTTTAAACGATTGAAAAAACTTGTAATGGATCCAAAAAGAGATAGAGGAAGGATTGCACAATCATTTGCAGATGATGAACAATCTTTGGCTATTGCAATGATGGCATTTGAACCGGTAAGAATAAAGAGAAATTAATGGGGGATATTATAGTAGATGGGATAACTAGAGAGTGAAGACACTCTTTTGACTTTTAGAATTTAGAAAAAAATTTAAAAGAAATTAATAAATACTCAAAATTTTCTTTTGGCTATAGATCCTCAAAAATTATTTTTTAATTATTTAAAAATTAGCGAAAATTCTTCTAATCTTTTTCTGCCTATATAATTTGATTAAATTAATTTTTTAAATAATTTATTTAAAGGAACAACAGCAACATCAATTGGAAACACTTTATGAAAATTTGGTGAATAATTACAGAATTGTTTTGGATCTTTTGGCAAAATATGAGAAAGAATTTGTTAAATGAATATTGAAATTTGGAATGAAAGAAGGGGAAGTTTATTATTGATCTTATTATTTTGATTAACATATTGCTGAATTTTTTTTTTGAATTTGGTTATTTTTTAAATTAAATACTTAATTTTGTAAAAGTTTTTTGAGTTTAAAGTTATTTTCTTAGATGAATTTCTTTTTTAATTTTATTATTTTTTAACAATTTGGAAGATGAATAAAAATGATCCAAATCGAAAACCTTTTGGCTTTCCATATGATCCCTATCCAATCCAAAGTCAATTAATGAATGCAATTTATAATTCGGCAGAACAGGGAAGTATTGCTATTTTTGAATCTCCTACAGGAACTGGAAAATCTTTATCTACAATATGCGCGGTAATTAAATATTTTTTGGTAACCAATTTAGAAAGTTATCCTGTAATGGTTATAGTATCAGAATTGGTTTTACCTTTAGAAATATCGACAAATCTTTATAATAGAAATTTATTTTTCAGTCCCTAACATGGCTCGAGGAAAACGAAAAAAGGCATCTAGAAGATGTTGAGAAGCGAATACGAGAATTATGTTTGAATTTGCAAGGTTTGTTCCTATTTTTATTCTTCACTTCCAATTTGCATTTTCTTTTTGGAAAGTAGCAAGAAAATGTCATCATGGGTTATAAAATGGAATTGGTCATAATCTTCGCCCTTTATTGTTTCCATTCCATTTTCCTAAAATAATTTAGGGGGATTTTTCTCAATTTCTTTCAAAAAACCTCTAGAGCGGTCAGTACATGTTCTTTAGTCAAAAAATGGCTGCTAAATCGTTTCCCTCCAAATCGGTATTCTGTTGCGTGAAATATTCCTCCTTGAAGTAACCAACCACCAGGCTTAATTAATCCACAAGCTCCATTTATAGCCCTCTTGTAGCCCTCAAGTGTCTCACAAGAATATTCCATACAAAATACTGTCGTTACTAAATCGAATTGTTTTGGAATTTCTTTTAAATTTTCTGCTTTCCATTCAATACTTTGAATAACTGGACGTTTTTGTACATTTACCTTGGAAATTTTTTCTAAAAGAAAATTCTCTCTCTCAATAATTACTTCCAAAACAGCCCTCATTTTCTCTCTAGTAAAATCCTGCATTTGTAACGGTTTCTCATGTCTTGCTTCTATCCCAGCAATCCAACAACAAATCTCAGACCAATCAAAGCTGTTTTTTGCAAATATCCAATCAATAACTCTTTGCCTATTTTGTGGGGAATAATCGGAACTAAAAATTGATTCAATGTGGTTTCGCAAAACTAGAGGAATGTATATTGTTGGACCTTAAAAAATTTTTTGGAGAAGATTTTCTATATCTTTTTCCAACCTGCACCCAAATCTAGCATTGTACCTATAGTTTTGGGAAGTCTACAAACCATTCCTGGTAGGAAAAACAGTACTATTTGCATTGCAACATCCTCACGTGGCGATTTGTAGAATCCCTGTCAAATAATTATTTTTGGGGTGGAAATTATCGTTAGATTTTTTCTCCTTTTTCTTACCTCTAAATACTTGTCTGGATCAAACTAAAATTTGAATATTTTTTAATTTTATTCAATTAATTCTGTACTTGTTTGTCATGTTCATCAGCTCTAAATATAGGATCAGGAGGAGATTTTTCCTTTTCCTTATTTTTATTTTTATTTTCTTCTTTATTATTATCCTCATCCAATTCGCACCTATACAATTGAACAATTAAGGGATGAACATTTGTTGTTGTATTTTTGTAATTAAGTCCATCTTCTGGTATTTCCTCTTCTTTAGCAGCCATTTAGAGATTACTTAAATTATATTTAAAATGTTCTCCATGTGGTTCTTTCCAGATCTTTTAATCTTTGCAGTGAATTTTTTCTTGCTACTTTAAGATCGATCATTCTCTTAAGATTAAGAGAAAGGAGAAGAGTGTTTAGTGGATATTTGTAAAGCACTAGAAATTGAGGTTTTTTTTGTTATTTGTTTTAAAAGATAAACATCAAAATAAGTAGAGAAAGTGTGTAAAAATGATTAACAGAAAGTGGAGCTCTTAGAAAAAATAAGTGGTAAATTGGAATTTTTTTGGAACATGAAAGTGAAAAAACAGATAATTTTGTAAAAAAAATTTAATTTTTAGAAGACGGTTATGACACAGATTGGATAAATGTACACAAACAAAAGATGGATATTGAACAAGAATTGGATGAACTTCGGGAAGAAAAAGCAAAACAACAAAGAATACAACAAAGATTGGCACAAATACGTCAAGATCAGAAAGAGTTTAGAGAATCTGGAATAAAAAAGAGTAGAAAAATACGTAGAGGGAAGAGATCTCGTTCAGTAGAAAATGATTTGGAGAATGCTCCTCCTCCTGCATCTTCTGATATTATTACTTTAGAGGATGATAGTGACAACAAAAATGATTTTAATAAAAGAAGAGATAGAGTTGGGTTTTTTTTAATTTTTTTCGGAAAGATTTTGGGCTTTATCTGAATTTCCCCCACACCTTTTATTAACATCCCTTGTTTTATGCGACTGGAATTGTTTTTAGATCCCCTCTCGAACACTAATTTTTACTGTAAAATCCTCTCAATAAATTTTTACTTATTTTTAAATTTTTTTAAGGATTTACTTCTCAGTGATAGCGAAGAAGAAGGCGATGAAAAGAAAGCTTCCAATAATTCAATTAATGGTGACGCTCCAGAAAGTGAACCTGTCCTTCGGTGTAATAAATTAATTTATGCTAGTCGAACACATTCTCAAGTAAATTTATTTTTCTTTGTTTGGAAATTAATAATTATTTAGTTGGAACAATTTGTCAAAGAATTGCAGAAAACAAATTTCAAGCCACGAGTATTAACATTGGGTTCGAGGCAGATGCTTTGTGTTAATGAAGTGGGGATTTTAGTGTAAATTTAATTGTGAAATCTAAAAGAGTAGGTAAACTCCTTCCAATTATTAACCTCCGATTTGATGTCTCTCAATAAGTATTTTAACTTTGTTCCTTAAAAAAGAGGACATGAATTATCATATATTATTAAAATATTTTAGGAAGTTCGCGAACTTGGAGAAGGCAAATTAATTAATGATAAATGTAATGAACTTCTTAGCAGTTCAGGCAAAAATACTGAAGACGGGAAGCGTCCAAAATTGGTATTTACATATAAAATTAAAATAAAAAATTAAAGAAAAGGCTAATGAAAACATTCCAAATTTTCTATTTTATTTTACATAACACTTCATTACCTAATTTAAAATTTAATCTGTTTAGGAATGTGAAGTCCCAAAAAGTGGTTGTGGTTGTTCTTATGCAAAAGGTGATGCTATAGAAGAATTATCTGATGCAATATTGGCCGTTGATGAAGATGAAAAATTTGTTGGTCAAGCTAGAGGAATTTCACAATTAGTAAAGTTGGGACGTCAAAGGCATGGATGTCCATATTATGCAAGCAAAACAGCTTTAGGATTAAGCCAATTAATTTTAGTCCCTTACAATATTTTATTACATAAAAGAACGAGGCAGGCGTGGAATCTTGATTTGTCAGGAAATGTTATTATTGTTGATGAAGCACATAATTTATTACAAACATTGGCTAGCATACATACTGTTAGGCTTTATATTTTTAATTAGGGTTGGGGTCCGGTCCGAAAGATCGAGTCGGCATCGAATTTTGGCACAAAAATCCTTGGTTTTGCCTGCCCGAAAAAATGACTCGAACGTCGGCCCGACTCGAAAACCCCAGCCCTACTTTTAATTCAGCAAAAGTAAATTTATTTGGGTGCTTAAGAAAGGGCGTCTATAATCAGAACTATCCACAATTGCGGATTTCCAAAATTTCGGGGTTTTTCGACTTGTGGATTTTTTGCGTCCAGCTTTGCTGTCTATAATTGATGATTGATTAAATTTATGTTTCCTGAAAAAATTTTCGATTGCAGACATTTATTGGGAAGAAATTCTTTCCCTTTTTAACCTTCGATTTTTCTGATTGCCATTCATAAATCTTTTTAAACAAATTTTATTTTAAATTTTCACAGGTAGAATTGAGCAATAATCAATTAGATGTTTGTTGTCAATGTTTAAGTGATTATATGGAACATTTTCAAGATCGTTTAAGTTTTCGCAATTTACGTAATGTTAAACAACTTCACTGCCTAGCATATTCAATGTATCAATTTCTTGGTTCTATTTCTAAAGAAAAAGGGTCTTCTACAGATGGAACTGTTATTAACATGGCACATTTTTTTGCTCAAGTAAAAATTTTTGACAAAAATTTGAAAAAAATTCTTTTTTAGTTAGGCGATGCAATAAATATAGACTTATGCCGTTTACTTTCATATCTCGAAAATTCACAATTATGCAGAAAATTGAGAAATTTTCGGCTAAGATATCGACCACAAGTGACAATATACAACCCTAATCGTGAGATTTAAATTATTTTGTAAATTAAAATTTTTATTTTTTAGTTTCTCCTGTAAATATTACACCTTTATATCAACTTCGGGATTTTATTGAAGTAATTATTATTTTTTTGGATTTTATTTTGAAAATACCAATCTCATTTTTAGATAGCCTTAAACAGATTTGGATACGATTTTAATAGGGATAGAAAATTTTAAAAAACCTTGACCTGATTCTTTATTTTGATTGAGGACCTTGACCATATTTTTGACCTTAAGTGAGGGAAAAATCCGTGAACACTGAAATGCCTTGATCCTGACCAGGTGTCTGGATCCAGATTCAGGCCGATCTATAGATTTTAATACTTCTGATTGACCTGCTGGGTGGTAGAGCTGTCTAACATAAGAGATACCCTCAATTTGAGGTATTCCTTATTATAAGGTACAATTTTTTAACTCTACGGGAAGGAGGGGGTATCTAAAATGTGGTTTTTGACTTTACCTAATGTACTTCAATTTCTTCTCTTTTACTAGGCTTTAACCTCTCGGTCAGAAGATGCTCGTATAGTTATTGACAGAACAAATATTCGAGATCCTCGTTTACGCTTTATTTTGCTCAACCCAGCAGAAAAATTAAGAGATATAGTAAATGAATGTAGATCGTTAATTTTACTTGGAGGAACAATGAGACCAGTTGATCAATTAATGGATGCATTTAAAAGAGTTTGTAAAATACCCCAACAACGAATTAAAGTATTTTCTTGTGGACATGTTATTGGGCCTAAACAACTTTTGGCAATTTCTATTGGTGAATTTTTCAATTTTTTTCTGAAGAAATTTAAAAAATTTTTAGGTAAAGGACCAGATGATAAACCTTTAAGTTTAAATTTTGCAAATCGTGATTCTGAATCAGTTCTACGTTCATTGGCCCAATCTTTTATTAATTTAATTAGACAAATACCTAATGGAGTTGTTGCTTTCTTTCCTAGGTGAGTGAGAGAAAATGAAATTAATTTTTTAAATTAAGTTTGAAATGTCTTGAGATCATAACTTAAAATTCAGTCATTTTAAGTTCTTTTAACATTATTTTTAGACGTTTGGTCTTCAAACCCCTTTTGTGAAAAAAATGTTAAACTCGAGTCCTCCTATCTGCTACCTCGAATCCTCCTATCCGCTACTAGTTAATAACAAGATAAGGGGAGCTTGAAATAAACTGAAGGGGAGTGATAACTCCTTGAACTAAACAATTTTAGATTTAATAGAAATTTATTTCGTAATTTTTTAGTTATGCTTTTCTTGGAACATTTATTCGGTCAATCCGTTCTTCTGGACATTTTGAACAATTAGAGGTTCTAAATAATTTTTAAATTAATTTGTCATAAAATTATTTTTAAGAGAAGAAAAGAAATATTTATTGAAACACGTGCCGGAAAAGAAGAAACATCCATTTGGCCAACATTTTGTAGAGCTGCTGTTACTCAACGTGGGGCTCTTTTAATGGCTGTTGTTGGGGGGAAATTGAGTGAAGGAATTAATTTCTCTGATGAATTGGGGCGGTGTGTTTTGATGGTAATTTAGGGATTGGAGATTAAAAAATAAATTTTTATTTTTTTAAAAAGGTTGGTGTTCCTTATCCAAATAGACAATCAGCTGAATTACAAGAGAGAATGAAAGTAATAATTAATATTTAAATATAAATTTGGGGGTTTGAGAAAAGGTGAGGGTTGGGAAAATGACCATTGAAACTTGAAAAAAATCTAAGAGAATTATGAGAGATTAGAACAACTAACTTTATTAGATAATAAAATTATGAACACTTTGGATTTGTTTAATAAACACTAAAATCTTTTCCTCCTCTAACCTTTATCCGTTTTTCGATCTTATATGTAGTATAACATCGGAATATTAATTGAGGGGAATCGACAAAATATATTCTAATATCCCAAATATTCCTTTTTTCTATCCCAAGTTTTACTATCATTTTTCTAGGCTTTCAAAATTGTAAAGGTTTTAAAGGGATTGAATAAAATAAGCCCCATCTTTAATCACATTTTTATTTAAAAATTTTAAAGTTTGTTGAACAAACAAATGGCCCAGGTGCCGGAAATCGTTTTTACGAGCAATTATGTCTTCAATCATTAAATCAGGCAATTGGGCGTGTTATTAGACACAAAAATGATTATGCAGTTATATTATTGTTAGATTCTCGATTTACTCAGCAATTCTTAGGGAATGGATTACCTAATTGGATAAAACAAAGATTAATTAATTCTTCAAATTTTTCGGAAGCTTTGGGGGCTTTAATTAAATTTTTTCGTTTACACAAAACAGAAAAAGAAGAAAAAATACAACAACAAATAACTACAAAATTAGTAAATGATCAAGAGAATAGTAATGATGATATTATTGAATTGTGAGTCATCAAAGGAAGAGAAGAAGGGAAGGGGGAGGAGGGGGAAGGGGGAAGGAATATAAAATTTATTAAAACTACAAAAATTTTGTTTGACAAAAATTTAAATTATTTATTTTTTTTTTGATTTTATTATACAAGAAAATTCCTTTTTTTAGAGAAAAGCTTTATATGTATTTTTGTGTTTTTATTTACTTATTTTTTGTTTTATTTACGCACAAAAAGGTTGTAAATTTAAATAAAATAAAAGTTTATAAAATTCAAAGAATTTTTTCTTAAAAATTATTTTAATATTCTTTTTTAACAAGAATTTCTCATTTTTTTATTGAACTTAGAAAACACAAAAAAAATTTTTTTTGTTAATTTAAATGGCCTCCATCGGAACCTGATTTTCTGTCTTTTGTATTTTAATTTTTCAATCTTTTTGTTTTCGTGCTTTTCTCTTTCTCAATGTTCAATTGCAATTAAAAAATATAGCGAATCAATCACCAAAATAATTTATTGAGTTAATTCTTTCAAAAAAATTTTTATTTCGAAAAAAAAAGTTAGAAAAGCTCGACAGGCTGTAGCCAGCCATCCCACAAAAACTCTGACTATTCCCGACTTGAAGGCGAAGTTGCTACACTAAATTAAGATGAAAAAATAGTCGAAAATTCAAAAGTTCCTCTCATTGAATTTTTTATTCCTCACCTTCTTTTACAATAGCTTTTTTTCAAATTTTTTTAAATTTTTATAAATTAAAAACAATTAAGATTAAATTTTATTTTTTTTTGAATATGGAAAGAAAAAAATATTTAATTAATTTAATTATTATTCTCTCAATTACAACAATTCCTCATGTCAGTACAGATTTTCTCGATAATTTATTTGGTGATAATAATGAAGAAGAAAAGCCTGTATCCAATGAAAAGGCTATGGTTAATAATAAAGATTTCCTTTATTAATTTTATTTTTTAGAAATATTTACAAGATTTTGGTTATGTTCCACCCGGAGAGCTTAACAACAATCGCGGTTCTGAAGGAGGCTTTGAGTGGGTGTTTCGAGGGAATTTTTGGGGAGAGTCCTTTAAGGAACAAGATTCCCAACTGATTAAAAAAGTTAGAACCGCAGTCATAAACATCAAATGCCTAGAGATTAATCCAGTCCCTTACATAAGTCCCTTACACAAACACCCTCAGATAAAATGGAGAGTTGGTCCCTTAATCCACTCTTTTTTCTAACTTCAAGTCCTTCCTAACTACCTTTTCCGCTAATCCCTACCCCATAAAAATCTCTAATTGCCAAATTTTGATATAAAATTTTTAAATTTTACTTAGCCCAGTAAATGATGCCATCAAAAAATTTCAACTTTATGCGCATTTAGTGAGTAAAAAAATTAACTATAATTTAAAATAAATTTAATATGTAGCCAGTTACCGGAAAACTCGATGTTAAAACAAAAAAGAAAATGGCTAAAAAACGTTGTGGAATGCAAGATGTTGAAATGATTACAAATAACAGAGGGACCAGTCAATTTAAATGGGATAAATCTTTAATTAAATATTCAATACATAATTTCTCTCCAGATTTGTCATCTTCTAGGCAAAGGTAGAAAAATACAATAAAGATAAATTATTCCTTAAACATTGAAAAGTCCCCGCTGTTACACGTTCGACAAACGTTAATTATTCCCTTCACTCGAGTATACAAACTGTTTAGTTGTCCTACGTGTTAATTATCCCTTAACTTACATACCCATCAAGTATCCTAACTTAAACTGATTTAGAGAGATGGGATAAGGTGGTAGAGTTGAAAAATCTAAAATATTTTTTTTGATTATTTTAGAGACGCTATTAGACGTGCATTCCAAACATGGTACTATGTCTATAGAAATTAATATAAATGAGGAATTTTAAAGGTCAGCTGTTATACCAATAAAATTTGAAGAGACTAGTGGATCGGCTGATATTAATATTGTAAGTAAGATGGATAAATTAAAAAAATAAAATTAAAAGCTCTAAATTATCCCAAAGATATTACCATTAAAATTATTGCAAGTTTCAGTCAAGATTTTCATTCTAACTCAAAAAAATCACTCCGGGTCAGGGGTTTTTGTTTTTTTTATTGCGTTTTTCACGATTGCCTTTTGCGCTCACCCAAGCTACGGGTTAAAAAGTTCCAAGGTTTTGGGAAATAATCGAAATTTAGTCTAAAATAAAAATACTTGTTTCAATTTAAAAAGATTTTTGCTTCTGGAAGTCATGGAGATCCATGGCCTTTTGATGGGAGAGGTAGAAAGAATTACAAAGGTTTAAAAAAATATATTTATTTGTAGGAGGAGTTTTAGCTCACGCAACAATGCCAAAAGATGGAAAACTTCATTTTGATGTTTTTAATTAATTATTTGAATTTATTTTTAAAAAAAAATTTTAAGGAAAGCGAGAACTGGGCATTAGGACCAGAAGATGCTAATAAAATTGGAACGTTAGTTTTCAGAATTTAATCAAAATAAGAATTTTAATTTCTCTCATAATGTGTCCTCACAATTTCTCTGATTCTACCCTTACATACATTAGTCAAAATAATTTATCTTTAATTTTCAGTAGTCGTTATACTGATCTCTATCCAGGTATGTAAACTAAAATCATCTTCTGGACTATACTTTCACGTTATCTCGGATCCAAAAAGGGGGAGGGATACGAAAGAGATTGCCCGAATTTTCTTTAATTTTTATAAAAAATATATTAGTGACTGTTCATGAAATTGGACACACTCTAGGACTTTCACATTCCAAAGTTGAGGATGCGATAATGGCACCATTTTATCAAGAAACTGTCGAAAATGGTGTTTATGTTATGCCCCGACTAAAGTATTTAAAATAAAATTTTTTGAAGATTAATAAAATTTTTATTAAGAAGCGACGATATTCGAGCTATTCAAGCAATCTACGGTAAAGAGGAAAGGAAGAAAAATAATTTTTATCTCAATCATATTTTTGTCAGTTTCTCTCATTTTTAGGTTCAGGGAGAGGAGAAGAAAGTGATTTTGGTAGTAGAAGTAGAGGAAGGAATGGAGGAAGTAATTCTGATAATAATTGGGATTGGCCATTCTCTCCAAGAGAATCCTCATCAAATAAAGGAAGAGAAGACAGATTTTTGGATAGAATATTTAGTAAATGGTTAGGATAGAAGAAATTTTAAAATTAAAATAGAACATCAATAAAAAGTTTAATTTCCAACACAAAAATATTGTAATTTTCTTTAAAATGCGAGACTCCAGTGACCGCGAGACTCTAATGACTTCTTATCAAAATTTTAATTGGCGTTTTGAAATAAAATTAATAAGTTGATATTTCGTAATTTTTCATGAAGAAAGCTTTCGAAATGGAAACTTTTAAAATGGAAGAACCAAATTTTTTTTATTTAATTTAATTTTTACTTTTTTTCCTTTGTTTGCACTTTCTTTTGTTTTATTCCGTGTTTTTATTTGTTTTAGTTTTGTTTAGTATTGCTACATTAAAATATTTTGCAAATTTAATAATTGCTTAATGGGAAAATTAAAAGAGAAAACAACATCAACTTCTGGATCACCAGTCAAAGGCCATCAATATCAATCTACAAGTCAAGCTGAGGTTATCTTTTTTAAAGTTTTTCCTTAAAGAACCGGGTCCCATTTAGCCTTACCTCCTTCCTATCCACAGTGGGTATATCTATCAAATCTTTACTAAATAACTTTTACGGATTTTATCTTACAAGGCAAACAAACACAAGGCCCCCCGACCCCCATTTCGAAAACTTGTAGGGCTTCAAAGTTTTCGTCTGTTGGAAGTCGGAGCCAAAAAAGCCAGGCACTCAAGGGCGTAGCCAGAGGGTCGATTTCGGGGGGGAGGGGGGCTAACACTGGGTGTGCGCAAAATTTTTGGCGTTTACCTTGGCGTTCTGGACGCAAATTTTTTTGAACCATATTTTTATTTTTTTCAGCGCCGCAGGCGAAAATTTTTTTAATTTTAGAAGGCCGTAGGCCAAAAAATTCACTTTTTCGGCGCCGCAGGCGCCAAAAATTCTTTTTTTTCCAAATATACTTTTTCGGCGCCGCAGGCGCCAAAAAAAATTTTTTTTTGAATGTTGGAGCTCAGAAGCCATATTTCTTCCATTTTTAGCGCCGCAGGCGAAAATTTTTAAAATTATGAAGGCCGTAGGCCAAAAAAATTCACTTTTTTGCTAGTTCTTCTCCTAATTTTTCTTCCCTTTCTCCCATTTCGGGGGGGGGGGGGGGGCTTTAGCCCCAGAAGCCCCCCCCTTGGCTACGCCCTTGCAGGCACTACAATAGGTTTTTGACCATGCTCTACACGATGGTATAATTTTTATTTCAAAATTTTTACTCTCAGTTCGAAATGTTTCCTTTTTAACTTTTAAAAACATTTTTTAGTCACTTCAAAAAACAAAAAAGAGGAAACACGAGGGCGTTTCTACTGATAACAACAATTTAATCCCTTCTACAAGTGCAATTAAGCAACCTGTAAGAAATTTCCTTTAAAATTTTATTTTATCTAACATTTTAGAAGAAAGAACCAGAAGTCGTCGAATGCTTGGATTCTGATGATGAGGAGCCTGATGGTTCTGTAACTTCAAATACTCCGACAGTCAATGTTATGCCGAAGGATATGTATTGCTTTTGCAAGGTTATTTTTTAATCATTTAAAAGATTTTTTTGATTTCTTAATTGAAATACTAGGTGAAAAGGTTATATATTTTGAATTTCTATAGTGAGATAAAACTGGAAATCTAGAAATAGAAAAATTTATGAAATACAAATTTTTTATATGAGAAGCTAGAATTATAATTTACCTATTTTTAAATTTTATTTTTGTTTTTTTTTTCAGTATATTTTGGATTTGGACGAGCAGAAGGCCTTACATTTGAGTGATAGAAAGGCCAATGTTAAATTCAATACGCTTTTACGAGATGTCCCGAATGTTGATCCTTCTTACGATTTAGCGTAATTATTTCATTTTAAGACTTCTTTAAATTTATTTTTTTAGTCAATTACAAGCTTGTTTTGTTCAATTTTATCGATGGGCAACATTAATGTCAGAAGTTCCTATGACTGAAGCAATTAAAAAAGTTATGGATTTTGCTCAGACTGATCATGTTCTTCAACGTCATCCAGAATTTCCAAAATTACCATCTCTTTGGAGTATTTTTATAAATAAATCGGATCCAGCTCAATTATTTGCAAAAAATAACAATCTAAAGGAAGCCTTTAAGGATAAAACAGTTTGTTTTTCGAATAAAGTTTCGGACAGACATTTGCGGACACTTACTAGTCTTTATTCTGACATAAAACTTATTTGCTTCCATAGGTTTATATTTTGTCCACAAATGTCATTCTGCAAATTAAATAGTAGTATCTTTTAAAAAATTTTATTTTCAGAACAAAAAAGTTATTGAAGCAGAAGAGGAATTTAAACAAAGAAAACGTGATGTAATCGTGGCCTGTAAGGATTTTCTTGAAAAATACAAGAATAATTTGTTTGAACCACAAATTACTAGCATTCAAAAGAAGGTGTTCAAATTGGAGAAGGAAATGGCGGTTTGTTTAAATTTTATTTCAAAAAAAGTTTAGGGAAAGCTAATTAAGTAAACTTATTGTTAGGTGTATTTTTGGGAATGAAAAAGGAATTTTTGTAAATACAACAAAAAAATGTTTTCGATTTACAATATATTTTTTTATTTTATATTTTTCAGTTAGACAATCAAGTCAAAGGTAGAACTGAAAAGAAGCTAAAACCAACAGCATTTGATTTATTTAAGAAAACGAAGGAAGGAAAGTAAGAAATTTATTTTAAAAATATTTTTAATTTAAAAATTTAGATATCTAAATTTGCCAGACGATGAGCGTGAGAGAAAACTTTTGCGTCAATTTGAAAAATTGGATCCCGTGCAACGAAATATTTATGAAACACTTGCAGAAAAGCTTTGATTATTTTCGATTTTAATCTCATTTTGAATATTTTAAAATAATTATATAAATCCACAAAAATATTGTCTCCGATCTCACTTTTTTTGTTAGTTAATAAAATCCTTTATTTGAAGCAATTCACCAAAAGACGTTTTTAAGACAACTTTAGATTCTGAGAATTTATTGAGTTTTGACTGGGTTTTGTCAAGTTTTACTTCGTCTTATGATTTTGGCGTTTTATAGTAATAGTTGTTCTACTCGCTTTGTTGGATCCCTGAACGAAAGTCTTGCTCTAGTTTAGACTCACAAGAAGTTATGGTACACATGAGCAGAAAAAATATTACCGGGTACTTATTGCCATAGATTGGGTTTCGAAGGAATTTTTGGGGAAAGTCCTTTAAGGAACAAAATTCCCATCTACGGAGCCGATTCAAAAAGCGTTAGAATCGGAGTCATAAACTTCAAATACACAGAGATTAATCCAGTGCTTTAAAATTTTTAAATTGTACTTAGCCCATAAATGCTGCCATCAAAAAATTTCAAGTTTTTGCGCATTTGTTTTTCCAAGAAAAAAATATTGTAATTTTGATTAAAAAAATCCGAGACTCTAATCTTAGCAAGATTTTAATTGATGTTTTGTAATATATTTAATTGGTTGATATTTCGTATTTTTCTAAATGAATTTCAAAATGGAAACATTTGAAATGGAAGAAACGAATTGATTTTTTCTTTTTGCCTACTTTTTTTATTTCTTTTCCTTACCCTTTCTTTTGTTTTATTCCGTATTTTTATTTATTTTAGTTTTGTTTAGTATTGCTACTTTAAAGTATTTTGGATATTTAATAATTGCTTAATGGGAAAATTAAAAGACGAAATAACATCAACTTCTGGATCGCCAGTCAAAGGCCATCAATCTACAAGCCAAGCTGAGGTTATCTTTTTAAAGTTTTTCTTTAAGGAAATTTCGGAAAACTAAACAGACTCCGATTGGGACAAATTATATGTCATTCGACTCAGCTCGGCAAGCTGAGTCGAATGACATCAAAATATCGATTGGGACGTAACTATGGGCCGAGATACAGGGCTCGAAATAGTCAAAAACCATAGGGGGGACCAAGCACTTTTTTGGGGTGAAAAATTCGAATATGCAAATAATAGCTCATTTGAAAGAGCTCTTCAAGCTGAGTCGAATAAGACCAAAATCGCAGTGATTGGTTAAGTTTTTTCGAAGTTATGACAGAAAAACAAACAACGTAAACCTATGGAGCGTCGGCGAGGCGCTTGTGCAAAACTCCGCGCTTCGCGCGGAGTTTTGCGGCACGCGCCTCGCGGGGAGTCTACGGGCGCTGGGTCTGGGCTCGTAACTTAATCCTATTCCAATTATCGCTGTGATGAGCATGCCCGGCTTCCTCCGCAGCAGCAAGAACATCCACGGAGGCCATAGGTAAGGAGCTAAAACAAACGAGCACAACTTTGTCAAAACAAGTCGGATTTCGCTGATTTTGGTGTCATTCGACTCAGCTTGAAGAGCTCTTTCAAATGAGCTATTATTTGCATTTTCGAATTTTTTACCCCAAAAAAGTGCTTGGTCCCCCCTATGGTTTTTCAATTTTTCGGGACCTATAACTCGGCACATAGTTACGTCCCAATCGATATTTTGATGTCATTCGACTCAGCTCGCCGAGCTGAGTCGAATGACATATAATTTGTCCCAATCGGAGTCTGTTTAGTTTTCCGAAATTATACCAAATGACCCTTTTACTCTGCCCCATTACCTCCTTCTTTCTTACAGTGGGTATATCTTCTATCAGATCTTTACTAAATAAGAATTTTGTGGATTTTCTTGTTATCTTTCCTTTTTAAAATCATTTTTTAGTCACTTCAGAAAGCAAAAAAGAGGAAACACGAAGAATCTTGTCAGAACAACGGCGATCATAAAGATGAAAGTGTTGTCCTTGAAACTCCTCATGCTTCATTTTCTGAAGTTACTACTGCAAGGATAGATTCTGTTGAAAATACGGTTTATTTTTAAACTTATAGTTAAAATTAAAATTGTTTAATACATTTAGTCTCACCAAAAGAAAAAGAAGAAGAAGAAACGAATTTTGGATGATTCAATGGGTGCTATATAATTTCGACAGTGACTAAATTCGACAGTGGCTAATTTCGACAGTGAAATTCGCCAGTGACTAAACTCGACAGCGACTAAATTCGACAGTGAACTATTTTTTCTTTTTTCACCGTTTTCCTCGATTTTCGACAGTGATTAATTTCGACAGCGACTAAATTCGACAGTAAAGCCTAATTTTTAAAAAGTGCAGATAATTAGAGAAAAAAATAAAAAATTTTCAGTAATTTAGAGAGATCTCAATAGGGGATATCATTTTTTCAACTAGAAAGATCAAGCCTAATCACTAAAAAACTACGAACCGAAAGACGCAATTATTTGGCATTTTTCACATTTATCGCGTTATAATTTTTTAATGATTGATCAGATTTGATCCAATCAGTTGGAAAAAAGATGCCGCTTATCGAGGGCTTTCGAATCATACATTATTTACTCGAATTGGATCATAGCTTAAAAAGTTATAGTCGATTAAAGCTCGTTGGCACTTACTTAACCGCGCTCAACTAGCCTGTTTCGCAGCAACACGGGATGCTGAATCGGCGACTTTGAATCTACCTTCAACGAAAATTTCACTTTTTTTCTCTAATTATCCGCACTTTTTAAAAATTAGGCTTTACTGTCGAATTTAGTCGCTGTCGAAATTAATCACTGTCGAAAATCGAGGAAAACGGTGAAAAAAGAAAAAATAGTTCACTGTCGAATTTAGCCACTGTCGAATTTAGTCACTGTCGAATTTATCAGACACGGATTCAATGACTGATGGTGGCGATGCTAGTTTTGCTGGTGCTTCTACTAATAACAACAATTTAATCCCTTCTACAAGTCAAATGAAAGAACCAAAAGCGGTCGAGTATTCACATTCCGAAGAAGATGAGGTTGATCTGGAAAAAATGCATGAACGTGATGGATCTATAACTTCAAATACTCCAACAGTCAATGTTATGCCGAAAGATATGTATTGCTTTTGCAAGGTTATTTTTAATCATTAAAAAGATTTTTTGGAGGTTTATTAAGGTAAATAGCTGAACGGTTATATATTTTTAAAGAAAATTACTTTTTATGTAAAAATTTTTTGGGTAGAACCGTTTCTTTTCCGAGTCTCAATTTATTTTTAAATTTTATTTTTGTTTTTTTCAGTATATGTTGGATCTGGACGAGCAGAAGACCTTACATTTGACTGGTAGAAAAGCCAATGTTAAATTTAATACGCTTTTACGAGATGTCCCGAATGTTGATCCTTCTTACGATTTAGCGTAATTATTTCATTTTCAAGACTTCTTTAAAATCGACTTTTAGTCAATTACAAGCATGTTTTGTTCAATTTTATCGTTGGGCAACATTAATGTCAGAAGTCCCTATGGCTGAAGCACTTAAAAAAGTTATGGATTTTGTTCAAACTGATCATATTCTTCAACGTTACCCAGAATTTCCAAAATTAAAATCTCTTTGGCATATTTTTATAAATAAATGTGGAGTGGATCAGGCACAATTATTTGGAAAAAATAACAATTTGAGAGATACTTTTAGAGATAAAGATGTTTGTTTTTTAAATAAATTAAAGATGCGGACAGACATTTGCGGACATTAATATCTTACATAAAACCATTTTTTGATTCAATAAGTAAATGTTTTGTCCACATGTCATCCCTCAATTCTGATAAAAAAATTATTTTTAGAATAAAAAAGTTATTGAAGCTGAAGAGGAATTTAAACAAAGAAAACATGATGTAATCGTGGCTTGTAAGGACTTTCTTGAAAAATACAAGAATAGTTTGTTTGAACCACAAATTACTAGCGTTCAAAAGAAGGTTTTCAAATTGGAGAAGGAAATGGCGGTTTGTTTAAATTTTGTTTTAAAAAAGTTTTGGGAATACGAATAGGTGCAAAAATCCCGAAAAATTTGGGCTATGGAAAGTTGGGCTCTAACTTTTCTGAATTCTGGACTCAAAATTTTAGGCATGGGGAATTGTGGACGTAGGGGTGAATTTTGATATTTGGTCAAAAAATCTTTGGTAAAAAATAAATATGAAAAATCTTGAAGCTTACAAAAAACACCAAAAACTTAAAGGCTAAACAATTTTTTAGCTTCAAAAAATTTTTTTTCTATTTTTCAGTTAGACAATCAAGTCAAAGGTAGAACTGAAAGGAAACAGAAAAAGCCAAAAGCAACGGCATTTGATTTATTTAAGAAAACGAAGGAAGGAAAGTAAGAAATTTATTTTAAAAAATATTTTTAATTTAAAAAATTTAGATATCTAAATTTGCCAGACGAAGAGCGTGAGAGAAAACTTTCGCGTCAATTTGAAAAATTGGATCCCGTACAGCGAAATATTTACGAAACAATTGCAGAAAAGATTTGATTTTTTGATTATTTTTTCAATTTTAATCTCATTTTGAATATTTTAAAATAATTATATAAATCCACAAAAAACATATTGTCTTCTCAATCTCTTATTTTTGTTAAATAGTTATAAATCCTTTACTTATTTGAGCAATTCACCAAAAATAATTGTATCACAAAAATAATGTTTTAGATTATTTTCTGAGGCGGTACACCTCAATTGAGTCCCCACGATTGAGTCCCCGTTGTATATACCTCATCAATTGAGTCCCCGTGGATTTAATTATATTAAAAAAGATTAAGAGGAATATTTGGGGATTTGGAGGGATTAATGTTAATATCAGGGGACTTGTATGCGACATCGAGGTATCAAGATGGATATTGGTGAATATCAAGGGATATAAGTAGATTTAAGCGGGGATATCGGTTGAATTAAGGCAGATATCAACAAATTCGGAGAGATTAAGATGGATATTGTGGGTTTGGGGATTAGGAAGGATATCGAGAGATTTTTTGAATGACAGCTCATTCGAAAGTAGTGAGTCGAATGACACGAAAATCAACATTGTTGAACAAGTTCTCGCCGAGATATGTGGCTCGAAATGGTCATCCATGGGGAATTTTTGTTGCGAAACATTCGAATAAACAAAAAATAGCTCATTCGAAAGGACTCGACGAGCTGAGTAGCCAGAACCTTCACTTTCGACTTCTATTAATTAAGAATAGCAGAATATTCTAAAATAATTTTTATTTTTCTAAGGTAATTTCATTTATGGAGGAAAATATGGCTATCTAAATGGATCTTCTTTAGCTATTTTCTAGTGACCTGGGCTTCCAAAATACACTAAAATGGAAGAAAGCTGGCTTCTTAGCCTTCCATAAGCTGGCTTCTTAGCCTTCCTTCTTAGCCTTCCATAAGCTTCTTAGCCTTCCATAAGCTGGCTTCTTAGCCTTCCATTGGCTTTTCCTTTCAAAATTCGAAAAGCTTTGCATGTGGTGCATGGATTACGATTATTAAGAGGGATTTGGAGAAAAATAGGGTTGTCAGGGAGTTATGGATTAAGAGGTATATAATGGATTGGGGATTAAGAGTATATTAAGGGATTAGGGGAATTACCCACATATTCAAATCTAGTTGAGCCATCTAAATCCGCTATTTTGACCTTAACTCACCGTTCTTCAAATCACCCTTTATCTCTCCAAATATCTACCGATATCCTCCTAAATCCACCTATAAGCATTAAAATGCTCTTAATCTCTCTTAATCCACTGATATCCCTCTTAATCCTCTGTTATCTATTAATTCCTCCCTTAATCTGTCGAAATCCACCGATATTATTTCCAAATCCGACTATATTCAACATATTTATAATTAAAAAATTTTTTAAATTGAAATCCCGGAATCCCGCGGGATCCCTCCCGTTCGATATTTTCAAACTCAATCCCGTTACGGGATCCCGGAAATGCGATTTTGCCGATCTCTAATGCAGGATATGGAATTTTTAAAATTAAATCCACGGGGACTCAATTGAGGTATATACAACGGGGACTCAATCGTGCGGGCTCAATCGTGGGGACTCAATCGTGCGGGCTCAATTGTGCCGGGACTCAATCGTGCGGACTCAATCGTGGGGACTCAATCGTGCGGACTCAGTTGAACTGCTCCGTTTCTGAGGGACTGGGGTTTGGCGCGAACTTATAAAGCAATGAAGATTGCTTATCTAGAAAAATAAAATTTTACAAGATATATAATTTCATAAATTTAGGTTTCGCCTAAGTGCCATTCTCAAGCCAAAAACTCACCAACCCTTTTCTAAGAATTTATTGATTTTTGTTAAGTACTACTAAATAAAAACCTTTACTTATTTCAAGATGTAAATTTATTATATGTTGCTTTAAGGTAGAAAATTAAAATATTGAGGGTAAACCTATACCAGTCACCGATTGGGAAAATAACCAAAGAAATTAATTTTAGAAATTAAGTAAACTTTAAGTAGGGATCAGAGGTAAGGCATTGAATTTTGCATTAAGTTTTTGCCTTGCGTTCTTCAGGATTGCCTCCTGTGCTCAACTCTGGTAGGTACAGTCAATAAAATTTTGAATCATTTTTGGTTATTAACCCAGATCAAAAATTATTACAAAATTGAATGACTGGTAGTTTATATGTGAAAATAAAAATACAATCTCTAAGCAAATGGAGGTTTGTTCGAAATTGAGTAAGTTGTGAAAAATTTGTGCTACGAGTCAAAGCAGTAAAAGATAATTCTTATTTGATACCAGGAATGGAAAAAATAAAATTCAAACAAACCACCATTTCTCCTAAACAAAATGAAAAATGAGGTTGATAATATCGGGTAAAATATTTAAAGTCTGAAAAATCTTCCAAAACATCTATTTTAATTTGTTAATTTCACCAAAATGACCTATATAATGATGGTGTAGAGTCTGGTGTTGGTTGTTGTTGCTTTATTATTGTTCCATGCCAAGGTAAAAGGTCACGATTAACAGCTAAAAAGAATTTTTTGAAAAGTAATTTAAATTAAAATATATACTAAAGTTGTCTTGTTGTCGATTGGAAGTCCCCGGCTGTTGATTCATAGTTAATCGATTAATAGGAACAGGTTGTTGACGTGTTTGTTGGACAGCTTTTTGTCGAAGCATTGATTCATCTAAAAAAATCTTTTCATCTAAAAAGCAAAAACATGGAAAAGGAATTATGAGATGATTATACAAAAATATGAAAAAACGAGAAAAATAAAATTAATTTTTCAGCTAAGAATTGAATTTAAGTTCACCTCTAAAAATTTTTAAAAAATATTCTAACAAAGGTCCAAGTTAAATAAATTCCCCAAATTCCTCAAAATTTCATAAAATAATTTTAAAAAATATTAAAAAAATTCAAACTTTGCAAAGAACGATTTATCATCTCTTTATTAGATTGATTGTGAGAATGAAAGTTTTCATGTACTCTAATTCCAGAACTTCTCCAAGTATTGCTTGAAGATTGAATATCAGAAGGGTTTCTTTGTAAAGAATTATTTCCATTAAATAATCTCATATTTTGTTGATTTGATTGTTGTAGTTGATGTAAATTTATTTGCTTTTGTTGTTGCTTTTTTGCTTTAGTTTTTTGTTTTAGTGCCAAAGAAGAAATTGGTTTAGCAGGCATACGAGGAATTGTTGTTGTTGTACCAGGCATTTTAGGTTGTGGTTGCTGAAAAATAAAAATTAAAGGATTTTTCAAAACATTGAAACAAACTAAAAAATTTCAAAAAATAAAGTTTCTTTATGAAAACTATCTAGAAAAAATATTTTTAGAAAAAATTTAAAAAATCAGGATAAAACCAAACTTTAAAAAACGATTAATCTGCAATTTATCTTCAGAATTCTATGGTTGTTATTAGAGCCCGGACTGTGAGGGTCATACGAGAAACGTACAAGATATCTCGAAAAATCTCGATAATCGATATTTTTGTTCAAGTTGTTAAGCCTCGTGGTATTTTTAACCCGAAAAGTGTTGGAAAACGTTTCCTTTAATCTTAAGGAATTTTTTAAACAAATTTTCCTATTTCTCCGTTCTCTTCCCTTTTTCTCTTTAAAATTTTTAAAAATAAAAACAAACATTCATTTGTCGATTGCTACCATCTAAAGAATCAGCCAAATCCAAAACAGCCTTCCAGCCCCTAGCAACTTCAAATGTTGTTTTCCGTATTTTTTCTGGCGGGGGAACAGCAGAATTGTCTTTTTGAGTTTGTTTAGTAGGAGAATTATTTGTAGTTGCAGATTTATTAATTTCAGAATTGTTGTTAATGTTTACTGAAGGAGATCTATCAACTTCTAAAAAATTTTAAAAAAATATATAAAATTTATTTTAAAAAATCACTTATTAATTCATACTTTTCCCGTATGTAAACAAAAACTAAACTTCCGCAAACCCAAGTTTTTAACAAAAAATCCCAATTTTTTTTATTTATTTTCCCCAAAAATTATTTTCAAAAAAACCTTCAGGAGGAGTCAAAGCACTCGATTCAGGCAAAGATTGACACGAAATAGACGATGCCCTCCCATTCCTTTCATTTTCCAATGCTTTTTGATATTCTCTCAATTTGTCACAATAAGCTCTTTTTAAATTATTTGCTTTTTCCAATTCTTTCTTTGCCAATAATTCTTTTTTATTGAATTCTTCTTTGTCTTTTTTTACTTTTTCAGCAAATATTACATTAATTCTTGCTCTTTCTTCAAGTTCTTGTTCTTTCTAAAAAATTTTTTTTTGATTTTTATTTAAGATTATTTTTAAAATAATTTATTAATATTTAGAACAAAAAGTAAAATTTATGTTTAAAACGGAATAACAAAAAAATATTTTCATAATTCCCTGTCCGGGATTTTTAAAATTAACAGAACAGAAAATTAAAGAATTAATATCTGACAAGATAAAAAAACTTTTTCAAACTAAAAAATGAAAAAAAGGCCCTACAACTTGGTCTGCAAAAATCAGGAAAATAAGATGAGGGCAGGGGCCGTACCAGCGGTAGGGGCCCCAGAAATGGGGAAAAGGAAAAATTTTTGGGAGGGGATGAAAAAAAAGTGAATTTTTCCCGTTTATAGCCCCAAAACTCCTGAAATTTTCGCCTGCAACACTAACAATCAAAATCTCTCTCTAACCCCAAAAAATCTTTTTCAAATTTAATTAAAATTACCATGGCAATTTTATTCTTCAAATCAGCAATTTGGTCAGTTAAATTATTTTGCACTTTTTGTTTAACCTCACAGTTTGCACATCTTTGATTTGTTGCTTTAAAAAAATTTAATTTTTAATTAAAAATTTAAAACAAACTCAAATAAAGCTTGTCCTGTAATTTTTGTTCAGTTTCTTTGCTTTCTTCTCTAGCATTAAAAGCCTCCTTTCTGGCTACTTCTAAAAGCCGACTTTGAACTTGAAACGCGTTCAGAACATTTTGGAGTTGGAAATTAATTTCGTCTTTTTCTGTCTGAAAATTTAGAAAATTAAAAAATATTTTAAATTTAAAAAAATTATTAACCTTAAGCTTTGTCAGTTTAGCCTCTTTTACTTTAATTTTATCAAGCGATTTTTGTTGTTCTGTTTCAAAGTGAGCATAATACTGAAAAAGATTTTTGAATTTTCTATTGTACAATCCTTTCTCAAAATTAAAAAAAAAACAAAAGCGTAGGACAACTTCTCAACATGTCAATAGAAATAGCAGAATTATAATAATGTAAATAAAAAACACAAACCTAAAAATAAACTTAAATCCAGAAAACTTAAATATTTCTCCATACAATGCTAACGAGCAGAAAACCAAATTTCCGATTTTCGGGAATCGTGAATCGGATATCAGCGCTATCCCTGCTAACGAAATTTTGACAAGTTGCCCCACACTAATATGACAAACGGGAAACAGAAACCAGAAAGAATCAAAACCCTTCAAAAATTAAATCAACCTTTTTAATTTGTTCATTTAATTGTTTTTTCGCATTATTTTGGTCTAAATTCAAAGCAGTCAAATTATCCAATAAATTCGTTTTATTAGCGTCATTTTCAGTTCTAAAAGTTTTTAATTAAAAAATAAAATTTTAAAAAAACTTGTAAATTCGAAGTTTGTCCAAAATTGAAGAAAATTTTAAATTCATTTTCCCAAGTCGATCTTTCAGTTCAAAATTTTCTTTACTTAATTTTTTGACGTGTGAAGACAGAATTATTTGACGTCGTATTGATTCTTCTGGAGTTTGTTCCTTTGGGCTTAAATTTAAATTGTTTTTTCAAATTATAATGTTTTGGGGAAAGGTCACAAATTTTTAAAATCGGAAAGCTCAAAAAGCAACACAAGATATTCACTGACAGGGAAAATTGGATTAAAAAAACGATTTTAAATTTCTTAACCTAGTTGTAAGTTAATCAGAAAAAAGTCTTACTCTGTCACATGTTTTTGTAAATCATTTAAAAGTTGATTTGATAATTTTAGTAAAGCATCATCTTCAGTTTGTACAAATTGTTCATTAGTTGTTTTTTTGCATCTGCTGTAAGTACGTTTAATTTTTGGCGGCATTCTTGTATCAAAAATGCTAAAAATATTTTTAATAGTTACAAGGAGAAATCAAATTATAATGATTAAAAACAGCTAGGCCTAATTACACTTGCAGAGATAATCAATATGTCATCGGAAGGAAAGAGCTCGACGAGGTAACCGAATGGCATAAGAAATAGTCCGCGAAAGCAATTTAATAGTTACGGCAAAAACTCGCCGCAGAGAACTTATGTAATGGGTTGACCGACTAGTCATAACTTTTGTCCAATAAAGTCAAATTTCGTTGATTTGGTGTCGGCAACTCCCCTTTCGAATGACATGTTTGTCCAAATCTGACATGAGTCCGGGACAAAAAAATAAGAATAAAAACATCTCGACTCAAATAGACACGAAGAAAAAACAATTCGATTCTTTCATTTCAATTTTCCTTTTCGAAATGTTTTTTGCGGAAATACAAATTATCAATTAATTAAATACATATATTTGAAAACACCAATTCTGACCTTAATAAGAGAAAACCCGGCTGAACTTCCAAAAAAATTTCTTACTAAAAAACGGGGGATTTTTGAATGTATTGTAAAAACGAAATTTAAATTAAAAAATAAGCTATGGAACAAGCTCAAAATTATCAACAAATAAAAAAGTACAAATACTGGAAATACCCTTTTCCCCGAGACTTACTTGAAGATAATTTGAATTTCCCGCTCTCGTTGGTCCCGCACAGCACGTAAGACGGAAGACATTTGGACGAAGAGGTTGCTCTGGATCAGTCGTTCGATGGCGATCTCGATGGCTGCAGACGCGCCGTCGAAAAACTGCGCGTCTGAGTTTACTGAAGGATCCTGGATCCAAGGGCAGATTATGATCTGGCCATCCGTCGAACTGGTAATGTGTTACCTATAAATGCAAAAATTTTTTGTTTTACTAAGCCAATGACTTACAGCCATCGGGCATGTGATGCGTGAATGTAGTCGTGCTCGCCAGATGTCCTTAAAACAACACGCGAACTGTCCAGCAACTGAATATTCCTATAGCGATTGAGTCCGGACTCAGCTCCCATGAAGGCCGTGTATGTCACGCCTGGTACTGCCGGAGAGTACCAGGCGGAGATCCTCTATGAACTGTCGACGAACCTCTTCAGCTCTGGGTTAGCGGGTGTTGCTGTAGTTCCAGCTGAAAGAGATCTTTAAAATATTTTTATCTCCTTTTTTTAAAATATTTTTTACTAACTACATAGCAGGGCTGGGCTTATTTCGCACTTTCGCGTTTCGCATTCTCGCATTTTTTGGCGCGAAAAGTTTCGCATTTCGCTTTTTATTTTTTCATTACGCCCAGCCCTGCTACATAGTACATCTAAATATAAAATTACAAAAGTTATTTTTTATTTTGTTCATTTTTAAAGCTTAAATTCCTTAAAATTATTTTTCTTCATATTTTTATCATAAATTTTATTCTTTGTGGGTAAATATGCTTTAAAATTTATGAGACAAGTCACACCTTTCCTTCTCACCTTTAATTTTGGATTTGTCGCTTCTTCTATTTTTCTAATGTCATTTACGCAATGCCACGGGGGGAAGACGTCCTTCCTCAATTTTTTTGTTTGTTTTCGTTGTATATTAAACCTGCTTTTTGATGGTTTTGTTTTTGCGATTTTGGCTGAGACCTACTTTAAATAAATAAATATATATTGTGTAACCTCTTAAATATTTTTATATTAATTATCTTCTTCTCTCCTTTTATAGACTCTCTTCTTTTAATTTCTTCTTTGTTAACAAAAAAGCTTTTCAGATTTGAAGATGATCCAATTCCATATAAAGGATAAGGGGAAGGGAAAAATAAAAGGAGAGGAAATTGTTGCGCAATCTTTTCTTAATTATAGCTAGTATTTTATTTTTGTTGTTATTATTCACTTAAATTATCACGCCTCTCAAATATAAGAAAGGACTAAATATGTTTTTCATTCTAGTTATTTTGATTTGTTTTTATTCTGTTCCAATTCCATATATCTTTATTTATGTTATAAATAGATCAAATTGAGATTCCTCTTTGGTTATAAATTCGCAACAAATATAAGCCAAATTCCTTATATTCAAAAAATCATACAATATCCTTTATAGGGTTGGGAGCTCGATCCGGCCCGATCCGAAAGGCGAGTCGGACATTGAATTTTGGCCCGAAAAAAGACTCAGTCGGGCCGGCCCAAAAAATGACTCGAATGTTGGCCCGACTCGAAAACCCTAATCCTTTACTCCCTATCTGAGCAGAGCAGGCTAACGTATAATCTCCTAAACGCTCTGATCATTCCCGAATTCCTTTAGTCGAAGAAATTGAAAAAAATTCTTGATAGATTAAATTTCTCTTTAAAAAATATTTTTTAAAGATTTTATTAAATGTTAGTAAATTTAAATAAAATAATTTTGGGAAGATGGCAACAACGACATACAGGAAACATATTTTCCAATTCTTCAACGCCAAAAATTTTCCTGAACAAAAAGTGAATAAATTAAAATTAAAAGTATTAGACCAAAAAATGTATAAAAATTTAAGTTTTCTCAATTTTCTCCAAAATATTAGCAAACTAATGAATATTTTTGTGCAGTATATACTCGATAATTATCACAATTTTGCTTAAAAATTAATAAAAATTTTCTTTCAAATATTCCCTCTCTTTCAAGCAATTTAAAGTATGTGATCAAATTTAGCCCATATTATTTTAGCCCGATTAAATTCAGCCCATATTTTTTTCCTTTCTAGTACAAATAAAAAGTAGGTTAGAGGGTCATTCTAAAATTGTGTCATCCAAATTTGAGAGAATGCAAAAGAAGGATAATTTAAATTTCTTTTATTTTTAGTATTTTTCTTCAATTCTTTTTCTTCTTGATTTTATTGTTGGATATACTTGAAAGGACAGAATCTTTAATTAGTCAAGAAGATGAGGGATATCCTGCAGTTTTGGAGGATGACGAACTAAGGATAATAAATACAAATAACGTAAGTTTCGTCCAATACTTGTTTTAATAAATACTAAAGCTCGGAATTTTGACTGGACCACCTATCGGAATACCAAAAAATACCGTTGCTAGTGTGGGCTCCAATAAAGGGCTTTAATAAAGATATCGGTAAACATGGGATAGAAAATTTATAAAAAAAGTACCTTTATTTTCCTATAAAAAATATAAGATGACCTTGTCTCACAAACATTCATTTACTAAAAAAAATAATTTTTTTTCTCAGTATAATCACCCCCATCACCACCACAATTATCATCATCACCATCATCGCGATATTTTAAATAAACATTCCCCCATTATTTTTCAACAAAATCATAACAATTACAAACAAAAATATCATCACAAAAAGAATCACAAAAGAAGAAGTCTACATTTACTACAAAAACAAACAGAAAGAAAAAGAGGGGAGGAGGAAAGTGTAGAAATTCCTTCAGCAAGAAGACCAAGGCGTTTATTTATTAAAAAACCTTTTTGGCCTTGGCCTTAGAAAATAACTGAAAATTAAAATGTTTGTATTTATTCTAATAGTGTGGCTGGCAAAGAAATAAGGACGAGTCCTTCCATTATTCCAAGAAAAATAGCCGTTTGAACGGAAACCCCAACCAAACAAAAAATGGAAATTCCAAAAATTATGGTGTAAAACAAGAGAAAAAAACAAGGGAATACACCTTCTCTTTGACAATAAAGTGTGGAGGGTTATAAGATTTTCTATTAGAATAAATACGAACATATATTTATAATTTATGAATCAACAAGTCACAACCGATTTAACGGTCCACTCTATTCCTAAAAGAGATTTTCTATTTAAACTAAAAAAAGATTTTCTTATCAAAAAAATATACACTTTTAAATATAAAATATGTAGCAACCCAAAATTAGAAATGAATTTTTACGGAAATTCCCAAAATATTTTTTAAATTGTTGATTCAACCCATAAATTTTTATATTTTTTATTATTTATTTCCCCTATTCCTCTCACCCAGAATCATACTAATTATTTTTTTGTTTTTTTAAAGATCTCTCATTTTTAATAAATTTATTATTTTATTTACTTTTTAACTAATTAATTTACTTACATTAAATTTAATTATTTGAATATAAAATTTTTTCATTTAAATCACTATTAAAAAAATCAAAAATTAACGGTTCGTCCAAATGATTTTCAAAATCTGCCAAATTTTTGTGTAATTTATTTTGAACAGCTAAAGAAGCTAAAGAAACTGTTTCGTCTGAATTTTCAACAAAATAATTAATTTCTTTCCATTTTTGAGAACTTTTTTTGGAAAAAAATAATTTTTTAAATAAACATTATTAAAAAAAACCTTTCTTGACAATAAGCTCGAAGACAAGGAGAGACTGCATTTAATGAAAGTTTGGAATTTTCTAATTGTAAAATTATTGGATTTTGGAGTTTATCTGAAGCTATTTTCATCCATTGTTCGTCAAAACTTAAAAAAATAATTTTAAATAATTGGTGGGAAAAAAGTAAAAATTAGTTTTTAAAATAAAGATTTTAAAAATAAAAAAACATTAATAATTTTTAAAATATTATTTTAGAAAAATAATTTGTTATATTTTCCTCTTTAATTAAAAACGAGGGAGACTCGATTCCATAATACTAAAAACCTGATCAGCTACAACTTTTCGATTTTTGGGGCCAAAAAAGGGACAGAAAAAACAGGGCCAAAAAAGCAAAAAATTGGCAAAAGGTTACCAACCCTGCTCTACACGATGGTGTAAAAAATTACGAAATTTTTTGTACCAGTTCTGAACATTTCCTAGCAAGATTTTACTAAATTATTTGAAATTTTGGCCTAGTACTCCAGAACTCTATAATCTCCCTCTAATTCCCAATAACCAAAAAAAACTTCAAAACAAACCTATTATTCATAAAAACATTATTAGCATAATAAAGCCCAACAATTTCCAAATGCCTTTCACGGCAATAAACATCCAAATGAATAAACAAAATTTCTATAGGAGGCACAACCAATGCAGAATGCAATGCCGGGATGACATCCAAAACTTCTATACAACCTTCAGAATTATTTTTACCAAGCAAAACACCTCTAGAAAATTAAAAAAACTTTTTAATTTAAAAATAAAAATTTACTTAATTTGACAATGTGGATATTTAAATGCATGCAAAATAATTTTACAATAAGAAATTGAAGAAATATTTATTTTTTCCATTTTTCTAAAAATTCTAAAAAAATTATTGTTAAATTATAAATAAAAATTTAAGAAAATAATTATAAGGATTTTTAACATTATTTAAAGAAAAAATTTTTTTTTCAAAATATTAAATTTATTTTTCTATGAGATCACAAGCAAAACAAATTTTTCCAAAAAAATTTTTTTTCAAAAAAAAATTTCCTATTCAGTCCCAGCATGATTTAAATAATGATAAGCCTTAAAATTTCCAATTCTTTGCCCATTATCATAATGAAAAGCAGTAAAACAAGTTGAACAGAAAAATGCTGGGGAATTTGGCAAACGATCACTTTCAGTAACCACAAAACTCGAAATTTCGTCGCTACAAGCACAACAAAGTTTTTGGGTTTTGATGTCAAAAAGACGAATTGGGTAATCTTCGATACGTTGAATGTCTCTAGGAAGTAATAAACGCAAATCGGTGAATATAATCCTTTTGAGAAAATTATTTATATAAATTTAAAGAAAATTTTCTCATAATTTAACCAAAATATGTGGGTTTCGGTTAAACATCTTAATTTAATTATAGATAGGATTGCTCACTACTAAATATTCTATTTATTCACCAGTAACCTCCTCACCCATGGCTTTCTGTTAATTCGAATTTTAAAAACACTGGTTTTCATTTTGAAATCTATTCTAATTAAATACATGCTTCTGAGGGAATAAAAAAATTCATTGTTAAAAAATTTTAAATTTTTTAACAAACAGGTCGCGAAAAAAACTATTTCCCCGAGAGAACATCAAGAAACGATCTCTTAAAATATATTTTTATAAGCCTATAAAAACCTACAGATGCTCACAAAATCCTTGATGAACATAAACATAAGGTTGACCCAGTCTCAATTTAAAATCAATAATCTTAACTCCAGCCATGTCTTTCACGTAAAATTCTCCAAAATCTTTTTTCTTTCTTTTCATAAATTCTCTTATTGGTCTTAAAATAATTTTTAAAAAATCTAATTAAAAAATAAATACTCGCTAATATCAATAGAATTTGCTCTCCTTTTGTCAACATAAAATGTGTCGTGGACAAAAATAAAACTTGAAGGGAATTTGTGCTAAAAATTGAGGAAATTATAAAAAAAATTAACAAAATATACATCAAAATAACATTCAGGATCAGGCGGAACAATTTCAAAATCCTCATAATTCGACCAAAAATCGGAAGCACAAAATATTTTCTCACGAAGTTTGACAAGTGGCATATCTCCACGGACTAGAAATTTAACTTCTGTTCGATTCTAAAAAAATTTTTTTAATTTTTAAAAACATTAAAAAAACTCAACCTTGAGCGAATCCTGTATTTCTGGAGTGCGATTGTAAGGCTTTAGTAATTGAACAGTAAGGACAATGTCTTTATCACAAGTGGAATTGGGAGGAGTGTAATACCGCCTTAACTCCTAAAAACAAATTTTGGTAAATTATTAAAAGACAAAGTAAAATTGAAGTTAATACACCTCCTCTTTTTTCCTTCCTCAAATTATTAAAAATGGTCAGATTTTGCTTCCTTCCTCAACTTATTCTGGACGTTCACATGAATAAAAGGTTTATAAAGATGTGACTCTTTCTTCATTTTTTATACATTGTCAAACTTAAAACTAGTAATACTTATTGACTAGCCATAAGGATATAGTGTAGCTGAGGAAAGAAGCAAAGTCCGACAATTTCTAAAACATTGAGGATGGATAAGAGGGGGGGGGGGAATGAACTTTAATTTTAACACAAAGAAACCTGTTCTCGATATTTAAAATATTTTCCATTCCTCACAATAGCATTCTTTGTGGCACTAGTTTTATTTGTCCGTCGAATATCATGGAGAACTCTTAACAAAAAATTTACAAAAAAAAAGGTTAAAATACTTGTGTGTCATAAGTTGGCTGTCTTTTGGAGGAAAAGTTATTTCATATTCATCCATAGGGCTATCATCCAAAATTTGAGTTAAAAATCCACTAAAAGAGAAAAATTACAAAATTTTAGAAATTAAAAAACAAACTCAGCAGTTTCAATGACAGAATTTGATTCTTCATTATTTAATCCACGTGCTGCCAAAAACTGACGAAAAATATCACGAGAATCATGACTTTCGCTTGAACCAAAAAAATTTCGCAAACGATCACTGCGAAAAGTTGCTTCAGCCAAAAACTTTTGGAGGTCAATTATGGGAGAAATAAAATGTTTTTCATCACTTTTAAATAAATTATCCAGCGACATTAAATTTCCAAATTTACTTAAAAAAAAGTTGAAAAATTAATAAATTAAACAAAAATCGGTAATTCCGAGGGCTCTGCTGCAATTTATCCTGTCTGTTCCGTGAGTTGGAATTTTTCGAGTTAGCTCCCACCCAACAAGTCTCCCACCAAGTCGTACTATTTTAATTGTTTACGTTGACCATTTTGAGCCTTTTTATCTCGACTCAGAATAAATGTTTCATTGGACTCATAAACTGTGATTGGACTCATAAACGCTCCATCTTATAGCCTGGCCCCCCCCCCCTTTTTCCTTCCCTAAGATTTTACTTGAATATGCCACAGGGCAAATAGGAAAAAGAGGAAGATATGACCATTATTTACAATCTTAGGGAAGGAAGAAGGGAAAATAGGCCATCGTCCGCTTGTAAAAAACAATTTATTAGTAATGTTTGTTTTTTCTGTCTTCATTCTTATATTTTTTGATTTTTGTAATTGATTTTTTGAAGTATGTTTTGGAAAGTCCTACTATTTTAATTTTGGTTCAACAAACGTTCCTTCTTCTTTTTCTTTAACAAAACTTATATTTTTCTAGTTTTAGATTTATTTATTTATTTATTTATTTGCCTCTTGGGCGACATTACAAATTTGAAAATACATATATGGATTGAAAAAATAAATTAAGTCAAGTTGAAAATTAAACTAAAAGATTAAGTAATTTATTCTCTATATACAATGGCATCATCTCCAGACTATATTGATACAAAGTTTATTTTTAAATTGTTTATTTGTAAATATTACTTTAAGAAACTTCGATAAAGATTACACGCCGCAAATGATTGCTGAGGAGCTCAAGCTTGGTGATAAATTTGTTGAGTGGTTGTCCAAAGAAAAATTTTCGGAAGAAAGCTCACTTCTCGTTTTGGATTATGTTGGCATTGACCTCCAGAACCAGGATGCTATTAAGAATGCTTTGGTAGGGTTAATTCTAATAAATTAGGGTTCTGGGATTACTTGCCAAAACTAGGCAAAAATTTTGGGTTGCTGAAACAGTTACAGAATTGAAAACTTTTCGCTATTTTAGTGTATTTGCGTGAAAATTTTTCTACATTCGGGATTAGTTTATTTCTCACTAATTTTTTAGATCGCAAACAAGGCGGAGGCGACTATATTTGACACCATCTTCAAATTCAAAAACTCGCGTGAGCTTCGTGATGCTAAGCGTGGGGTGCAAGCTACCGTGCCTTGGGCGTTTTACAATTCAACTGCTCTGGAAAAATCCTATCGAGGTGACAACGAAGAATTGATTGTCTTTACTTCTGCGCCAACTATCCTTACATCAGTGGTTTTGTTCTTCGACTATAAAATTGAAGTTTTGAGTATGCAACCATCCGCATTTTTTGAAGCGTAACTTTATAATTTTGACATGAATTAAGTTCTCATAAAATTTATATTAAATAAAATGATTTTCATTAATTCTATTGTTAAACATTTTAAATATTTTTTACTAAATGCGAAATTTATTCATTCTAACATAGGATTTATTTATTCTAAACCCCCCCCCCCCCTCTCCGAAATAGGGAAAAGGAAAAAATTTGGGGACAGCGGCGCAAAAATTCTATGCTCATTTGGAACTTAAAAAATGGCAAGCAATTTGTTCTTAAATATTTGATACTCCTTACTTATTTTAGGCTTAATTTTTTGTCTTTTTACTTAAAAAATAAGCGTAAATTAACTAATTTTTATTTATAAAAATGTAAAGCAATTTATTAACACAATATTTTTAAAGCACTTTTTTCTTTTTTAATTAACTTCATCATAGAAAATCCGAGCCAAACAAAATCGGCAAAAAAAGGCAAATATAGAACACAAAATTTGTAAAATAATAAATTTATTTATTAATTCCCATTCAAATTGAGGTCCATTGAATTTTAATAACAAGTTGAGGATTGTTAAGTTATTCATTGACACCCAACTAAATTTAAGGAATTTAAAAAGGAATAAATTACGTCTTGGCTCCGAGAACCTGTTCTAATAACCGTCGAAATTTTAAAGCAGCCAGAACAAAAATAATGGTATGGTCAAAAAAATTAGAACCGAGGAACCATTCGATTTTTGTACCCAAGACATCTCCAGAATTAACAATAAGCTAATTTTGTCAAAATCCCAAAGGAAAAGTTTTGTCATTAGCAATTTATTATTAAAAAAAACTTGCAAACCTTTCTCCATCTTTAATGTATTCCTTGTAATAAATTAATCTAGTCATTCCAAGTATTCGAAAACAAAGATTTCCAATTTTTGACAATTTGTGAGGTTGAAATTCTACCATGCTCATTTCTAATTTTCCATTTTCATTTAAACGTGGAAGTCGATGACGAGGACAGGGAACGAAATGAAAGAGTTGTGGACAGGAAAAAATGAAATTTATTATCTAAAAATGAATTAAAAAATAAAAATAAAATTACAAAGAAAACCTGTGGAAGAAGAAAAAGCAACAAAGTTTTTGAAAAACGTCCAGTTAAAGCAGAAACTGCAATTGTCATTCCAGCCCAATAACAATAAGTATCGCCAACAAATGCTTTGGCTGGATATTTGTTGATAATAAATAAAGCTGTTGATGTGCCAATAAAAGGAAGAATAAAACAAAGGGAAAGAACGTGATGCCATAATTGTATTGAATCTATTGAACGGATAACCTAAAAATGAGGAATTAAATGAAAAATTTGTAGAATGAAAGAGAACGATGTCTACAAATCAAATACAAGACCCAGACATTTCAATCAAAAAAGGAAATCATTTAGAGTAACTATGAATTCGATTAAGTACCATTCGATACCATTAGGTACCATACTTAGGTATCATTCGATAGAGGACCCTTGCAAAATGACTGTTGGCCGAGTTATAGCCATTCAAATTTGGACCGCAGTGAATTATAGGGGTAAAGGAGCAACTTCTCTTTTCTTTTCCCTACTCAGAAAACCAAAAAAATTTTCGAAAAATATTCAAAAAATAACCTGAATTGTATTAAAAACCGCAATACTAGCTGTAATAACCAAAGACTGTCCAACCTCAACTCCATTAATTCCAGCAATTATATTAATTGCATTAGTGCAAAAAATAACCAGAGAAACCATATAAACATAATAAAACGGCCCAATATCCAAAAAGCTAGCACCTCCCAAATATTTTTGTAAAAAATGTGGCAATAAAACAGCTGTGGAATTTTCTGAAAAAATTAATTAAAAGAATTTAAATATTTTCAAACTTGAAAGAAGGTAAACTAAAAGAAGAGGCATAGAAGAAAGTGTTGGAAATAAAAGTTTGTGGCGCCAACGAAGGTCAAGAATATCATCTGCAAATCCCAATAAAACAGCTGTACAGATACTTACAAGTCCAGCCAAAAGAGACAGCAAATTGAGAAAAGAAGAATTATCACTTAAATAAAGGAAAAAATTTTCATTTAAAAAAATTTTTTCAAAAATTTTGGAATTTATTTTTCCAATTCCAGAGGGAAGGGGCTGTTTCTCAGATACGCCCTCGGTTATTAAAATATTTTTCGAAAAAGAGATACCATTCAATGTTTGTTGATCCATTTTCACCAGTAAATATTGCCCTCTGATTTATTAAATCATAAAAAGGTAGTGGAATAAAAGTGAAAAGAAAAATTAAATAAATCGCTGCAGCGATAACCCCAATAGGTTCTGGTACTGGCTTTTTATCTAACTGAAAATTTGAAATTAAATAAAAAAATACTTTTATAACAAACCTTACATTGATCTAAACCATAAAGTTTTCGTTGAATAAATATAGGCAAAAATTGTAACATAAAATGATAACTTGCCAAACCAGCCAGTAAACTCATCAAAATATTTATAAATAAAACAACTAATGCACGCCAAAACATTTTTATTTGATCTGTATCAGAATTTTTTGCTAATTTATAACTAGAAAATATGACAAAAATTGGGCAAAAACTCTGGCAACTTTAAGGGAACTTTAGTCAGTATTTTGAATGTTGATATTACAAATTTGAATGATTGTTTTGTCAATAAAAAAGAAACTTTTGGAATAAATTCCGCATTTAGTAAAAAAATATCTAAAATGTTTCTCAACTTACGTAAAAACAATAGAATTAACGAAAATCATTTTATTCAATATAATTTTATGAGAACATAATACATGTCAAAATTAAAAAGTTACGCTTCAAAAAAATCGGATGGTTGCATACTCAAGACTCCAATTTTATAGTCGAAGAATAAAACCACTGATGTAAGGATAGTTGGCTTCCTAGTATATTCAATCCATTCTCTGTTGGGACCTTGATAGCCCACATCCAGAGCAGTTGAGTTGTAAAACACCCAAGGAACTGCATACTTCACCCCACGCTTAGCATCACGAAGCTCACGCGAGTTTTTGAATTTGAAGATGGTGTCAAATATAGTCGCCTCCGCCTTGTTTGCGATCTAAAAAATTAGTGATAAATAAACTAATCCCGAATGTAGAAAAATTTTCACGAAAATACACTAAAATAGCGAAAAGTTTTCAATTCTGTAACTGTTTCAGCAACCCAAAATTTTTGCCTAGTTTTGGCAAGTAATCCCAGAACCCTAATTTATTAGAATTAACCCTACCAAAGCATTCTTAATAGCATCCTGGTTCTGGAGGTCAATTCCAACATAATCCAAAACGAGAAGTGAGCTTTCTTCCGAAAACTTTTCTTTGGACAACCACTCAACAAATTTATCACCAAGCTTGAGCTCCTCAGCAATCATTTGCGGCGTGTAATCTTTATCGAAGTTTCTTAAAGTAATATTTACAAATAAACAATTTAAACAGTTTAAAAATAAACTTTGTATCAATATAGTCTGGAGATGATGCCATTGTATATAGAGAATAAATTACTTAATCTTTAATCTAAAACTAGAAAAATATAAGTTTTGTTAAAGAAAAAGAACAAGGAACGTTTGTTGAACCAAAATTAAAATAGTACGACTTTCCAAAACATACTTCAAAAAATCAATTACAAAAATAAAAAAATATAAGAATGAAGACAGAAAAAATAAACATTACAAATAAAAAACCAAATAATCGAATAAGAATCTATTGATCTTTTTACAAGCGGAGGATGGCTGAGTCCTGGAATACAGATTTTTGTTTTTGCGTAATTTTTTGTTTCAAGTGATAGTCATGCATATAAACCGTGCCCGCACAAAATACCGAATTCTCAAAATCGCGAATCGGCTAAAAAAGCTCAAAATACCGAATCGGGAAAAATATCTCAAAATATGGAATCGGCCAAAAAAGCTCAAAATATGGAATCTTAAAATATCGAATCTCAAAATCTCGAATAGGCTAAAATGCTCAAAATACCGAATCGGCTAAAAAGTAGTTAAAAATGTCGAATTTTTTAAAAACGAAAAGGGCCGTTTGAGTGCCGCCAATTGAGTGCAGGTCTTTTTCATTTATTCAGGGGTCTGTATCTCAGTCCAATAAAGTCGGATTTCATTGATTTTGGTGTCAGTCGATGCAGCTCGACGTGCTCTTTCAAATGAGCTATCATTCGGAAAATCGAAATTCGGTTCGGGATTCGAAGCTCGGTTCGGGTCTGGGATTCGACTTTTTCAAAATCAGAGCTCAGATTCGTAATCAGCATATTTTTTTACCCTAGAAAAACCCTTTTGCATATTTTTAAATTTTTTCGAAGTTGTTGATAAAATTGTTCAGACTCAACTGGCTTTTGCCGCATTGTCGATATTTTGAGCTTTTTTGGCCGATTCGATATTTTGGGATTCCATATTTTGAGATTCGATATTTTGAGATTCCATATTTTGAGCTTTTTTAGCCGATTCGCGATTTTGAGATTCCATATTTTAAGAATTCGGTATTTTGTATGGGAGCCCAGAAGTTTACTAAACAATAGTCCACATGGTAGAAATAGAGGAAAACAGACAAAACACTATTACGCACGAGAAAAAAAGAAAAGCCCAAAAAATCAAGTATGAATGAGATCGAACAACCTGATCTAAGGAAATCTTGAATTTTCGATTTCACTTCCCGACAATATTAAAAAAGTTGTCAACGTAATGTTTTAAATAACTTATTAACATTAAAATTTCTCAACTTAAAAACAAGAAAATTCACATAAATTAGAAAATCACTTTATTCTAAATAAATTTATGAGAACATAATATTGCGCTTATAAAATTACGCCTCAAAAAAATTGCCTAATGTCATATGCAAAACTCCAGTTTTGTCACTGAAAGAAGTGACAACCGCAGAAAGAATTGTTGGCGTCCTCGTATATTCCACTAATTCTCTGTTGGTGTCAAAGTTCGGTTCGATTAGGTCCTACAACACTTGTTCCAAAATATAAATAAAATATTTAATCCAAATATTTTCCAAATAATTAATTTATTCCAACAATAAATAATAATATAAATCGTAGAGAAAGGGATTTAGTTAATACATAATGAATGCTTAAAAGTCAACTTAAGGGGAAAAATCCTTAGTTTTATAGGAAATCACTTAGCGCCACTAAGGGCGATCATTCTCAAGCTTAATCATCGCCACTAAGGGCGGAAATATTATATTAGCGCTAATAAATAAAAACTTAATCGCTACAAAGAGAGAAAAAATGATTAAGTTTAAAGAAATAAGGGGACAAAGATTAAAAAAGAAAGAAATAGGAACACGTGAAAAATGTGTGAAATAAATAAAAATTTATTAATATTTTCCTAAAAATGTCGAACTTCGACATCCTCCCACTTTAGGAGAAATTGGTTCCAGACATCCTTCTTTTGTTCTTTGCATCCTTGCCATTTGTGCGCATATTCTTATGTGCCAGTTTTTGTTGATAGTTGCCATTTGTTGTAGCTCTTGTTTGCTTAGTTGTCTAGCTGTGGCTCCAACGCCTAATTTGTTGCCTGGTTCATTCCTTGGTTCTGCAAAGTTTTTACTGGGATAAAATTCCCGAAATCGGTTTTTGCTGCTATTGCTCACAAAGGAGCTTTGAGTTCCCGCATTAATTGCTCCATTTAAATTTTTCTTACCGAAATCTTTATCATTCACTGACATCAGCGGGGTACCCATTTTGTTCAGATTGATGAGGATTGATTGTAGATGTTCAGGCTCTTTAAATGATGTGACATTAACTAGGCCATGAATCTCTAGTCCCTCCAATGGTTTAATCCAAACAATTTTCTTCAAAATTTTCTTATACTCGTTTGCCTTTTTCAGGACTTCAAAGAGTCCTTTGTTAATGCTTTGCGTCCACAGTACTAACGTGTCTACGCTTCTAGTGAGCTGAATCTCTCTGATGAAGAGAGTTGCGTCCCATGATTTTGGTTTAAAAACCATTCCTCTTAGCTTTTCCTCTCTTAATATTCTTCGAAGCTCTAAGGCTCTGTCATCTCCAATAACTACTATAGGTGACCTTGCCACTAACGGCCTTCTGTTGATAATTGGTTGCGCACTAACACGCGTTTTCCGTTTTGAACTAGATGGCTTCCATTCGTCCTCTAACGGACTTATTATTGATTTAGTTTTCTCATATTCTAATTTTTGGATACTAACCACCTTGTTCCTATTTATTTCCCCTTTTTCTATCTCAACTTTCTTTTCTGGAATTTGTTCAACTTCCAAAGGTCCCTTATTATGGATGTGTGCGCCTAGTGCTTCATTAAATCTATCCTTATCTTTCTTTTCGATTTTTATAAACGAATTTTTTCTGGTGGGTACATTCGGAACCAACGTATTCGTCTCAACATGTATCCCTCCCCCCTTAAAAATTTTTTGAGCGACCTTCTCGGATCTAAGTCCGTAATCCTTCACTAGATTACCACTGACCCCTAACGGTCTATTATAATAGTCCGTTTCAACGGACTGAAAAGCCGCAACTATTTCCTTTTGTGTAGTTGTGGCACTAACGCCTTCATTTTCCTTTTGTATTTCTTTCGCTTCTCCGAATTTGCGCTCGCACAATGCTGAATGATGATGCGCTCTTCCGCAATATAGGCATCTTCTTTTTGGGACGTGACAGTTGCTGGCGAAATGTCCTTTTTTGAGGCACTTGAAGCAAAGTCCTTTTTCACTTGCTCTTTCTCTTCTTTCTTCTGCAGTTCTAAGACTGATGCATTCTACCGGTGTATGCCGTCCACCGCAGAACTGGCAAGGCCATTTTGTCGGACTTCCAGAGCTGCTTGATTCTCTTTGTGGACATTTCTTTGTAATTCTTTGACTTCTTGTCGGGTTAAAATACCCGGTATTACTTGATTCTTGTTTGAATTGTATTAAGTTGGATCTACTTTCTTCTCGACCTCTAGGTCTTTCAACTCTATCGGGTGAAAAGCTGCTTGTAGTCTTTTTGGTCATACAATTCACTGCGAAATTCATAGTCGGTTCTTCTATCCAGTCCCTAACGACCTGAGTGGGCTTCTGTTTTACTTCCAATCTATTTCTAATCTGATTGATAGCACGCCCTAAGGCGTTTCTGAATTTTGCTGTATTCCAATTATCATTATCCTCTGCATCTTTAATATTAAAATATTTTCCCAAAACTTTGGTAGACACTTTTCCTTCTAAAGTCATGAAATACGGAGCCTCATCTATGTTCTGGTTCAACGATTTCAACTGTCTACACAATTTTTCAATTCTCAAATAAAGCTTCTCATCTTCTTCGAAACTTTCGGAATTCGGTAAATTTAATAATTCCTGGTTCAAAGACCGAATCAACTTCTTTTCACTCCCAAATTTCGCTAACAAAAGATCTATTGCCGTATTGTAACCTTCGTTTGTCATTTGCAGACCTCCTAACAGGTCTTTTGCTTCGTTGTCTAAAATAGATTCTAAAATATTAAACTTCTCTACATGGCTCATTGAGTTGTCTTCGTGTATTAAAACACGGAATGTTTCCCAGAACGAACACCAATTTTCTATATTACCGTCAAAGCGGCGTAATTGGATTGCTGGCCTCTGTAACCTCTTCATTTCTACATTACTCGAGGTCTGAGACTCGTTTGTAGATTCTTCTAAATCGATAGGCAAGTCAAGTCTTTGAGCCAGACTGATTCGATGCTGCTTCCAATTGGCCAAATGTGTATTCGCAGCCTCCAGAATATTCTTAACTGCTGCCTCTTTTACCCATCTGCCATACTGAGCTAATTTCTCATCCCGCACTGAGGCAGGCACTGAGGCAACACTTGTTCCAAAATATAAATAAAATATTTAATCCAAATATTTTCCAAATAATTAATTTATTCCAACAATAAATAATAATATAAATCGTAGAGAAAGGGATTTAGTTAATACATAATGAATGCTTAAAAGTCAACTTAAGGGGAAAAATCCTTTTACCCATCTGCCATACTGAGCTAATTTCTCATCCCGCACTGAGGCAGGCAGTCTTTCAATTTTCTCCTTTATCTTATCATCTGCCTCCCCTACTATCACTAGACTTTCCTCAAAATCCTTAATTGTCTCCTTAGTCCAGTACAACTGCCTTCTCAACTGATTAACAGTTGCTTCAGGCCCTAAGTCCTGTGGCAGTTCCCGAACTAAACAAATTTTTAGCTTCCCCAACGAAGTTTCATACTTTAAAGTAATGTACTCCGTCATTTTTCTCTTTTACCCAGGAAACTAAGTTCCTTTTACTAAACTCTATCAAATTCTAAAATGTATTGAATCTGAGCCAAAGTCAGTTCAATTTTTTAAAAAATTTTAAACCCTATTTTTAGATTAATTCTAATCTATCCCCAAAATTTAAATTAACTTTCCCAAGTTAATCCTAGGTGAAAAAAATTTTAAATTTTAATTTGGCTCTTCCAGGCCTTTTAATTAAATTTATTTAAAAATAAATTCACCTCCCAGCAAGTGTTGTCCAAGTTTGATGCCGTGCTCGCCAGCTGTCAAAGTTCGGTTCGATTAGGTCCTACAACACTTGTTCCAAAATATAAATAAAATATTTAATCCAAATATTTTCCAAATAATTAATTTATTCCAACAATAAATAATAATATAAATCGTAGAGAAAGGGATTTAGTTAATACATAATGAATGCTTAAAAGTCAACTTAAGGGGAAAAATCCTTAGTTTTATAGGAAATCACTTAGCGCCACTAAGGGCGATCATTCTCAAGCTTAATCATCGCCACTAAGGGCGGAAATATTATATTAGCGCTAATAAATAAAAACTTAATCGCTACAAAGAGAGAAAAAATGATTAAGTTTAAAGAAATAAGGGGACAAAGATTAAAAAAGAAAGAAATAGGAACACGTGAAAAATGTGTGAAATAAATAAAAATTTATTAATATTTTCCTAAAAATGTCGAACTTCGACAGTTGGGACCTCGATACCACTTTTCCAGATCAGTTGAGTTGTAAAATGCCCAAGGAACTGCAAACTCCACCCGACGCTTAGCATTACGGAGTTCAGTCGAGTCTTGGAACTTAAATATATTTCCAAAATCAGTCGCCTCAGCACCAGATGTGACCTATCAAATTAGAGTTAAAATAACCCAGAATATAAATTAACAAAATACACCTCATTTCTTAATTGTTAAAGTACTATAATTTCTATCTGGCAATGACAACTAATACCAGAACCCTAATATATTTCAAATAAAACTAACTAAAGCATTTCTAATCAGCGCCCGGTTGTCAAGATTCAAACAAACACCGCCAACAAAGTCCAACACCAGAAGAGGGTCGCCATTTTGTTTGGTCAGCCATTCTTCAAATTTTGGACCAAGATGGAGTTTATCGGCAATAACTTTTGGAGTCAAATCTGGATCACGATTTCTTAAATTAATAAATATTTACAAGAAACAATTTAAAAATAAACTCCGTGTCAATGTCAACAATGTCCAATGATGAAGTCATTAATAAAGAGAATTAAATTAAACTTTAATCTAAAAACTAGAAAAATAGTTTTGTTAAAGAAAAGGAATGGGAAACTTTATTGAACTAAAATAAGTCTAGTACGAGTTTGTGAACATACGACAAAAAATTAAAACAAAAAACAAAGATGTAAAATATTGTACTAAAAATGAACATCAAAAATAAAAAACAAAATAATCGAATAAGAGACTCTATTGTTCCTTTTGCAACCAAGAGTCTCGAGACGAAACGGCCATATTTAGGGTTGGGGTCAGTTGGGCGTGGGCAGTTGAGCGTCAACCGACGTTGATCGGCTATAACTTTTTGCTGGTTGATCCAATACTAATGAATCATATAGCATTCGAAAGCCCTCGTTAAGCGCTATATTTTTTCAATTGGGTGATCATGTTTGATCGCTATTTAAAAAGTTACAATTCGATAAGCGTGAAAAACAACGATTTCTTGAACTTATCGACTCGTAACTTTTTAACGGTGTTCAGACTTATCTATCCAGTTGGGATAAAGATTGGGCTCATCGAGGGCTTTCGAATGATATAAGATTTATTCTGATACGATCAAGCTTAAAAAAGTTATAGTCGATTAAAGTCGGCTGACGCTCAACCGACCATGCTCAACTGGCCGCTCCGCCATTTTACGTTTTTTAGAGTCTGGCGTGATCCTGTGTTAAGATTCTAAATCCGTGTTATTTCATGATCTGATTATATTGGTCGGTTATCCGGAAGAATCCGGCATGGGCGCGAACTTCAAACTCTGGCTTCCGAAACCGGAAAAAATATTTTTACCAGACACTATTGGTGAAATTCGGGTTTGGAACACAAAATTTACACAAAGGGTTTAATAAATATTCCTTACATATGTACATATTAGAGACCAGCAAAATCGCATTTGCGGGATCTTGCATGCGGGAGTAACTTTTAATGTCTGCGGGAGGGACTCCCGCGGGAATAATCCCGCAAAATCCCGCACTCCCGCAAAATCCCGCAAATCGAAAAAAGTGCGGGATTGCGGGAGCGGGATCCCGCAAAATCCCGCGCGGGAGTCCCTCCCGCGCCGGTCTCTAGTACATATGTGAGTAAAATACTTGTAGGCACAAAAAGGCATCAAAAGGCACAAAAGGCATCATGTAGGCACAAAAAGGCCAATGAAACATTTATTCTGAGTCGAGATAAAAAGGCTCAAAATGGTCAACGTAAACCTATGTTGGGTGGGAGCTAACTCGAAAAATTCCAACTCACGGAACAGACAGGATAAATTGCAGTGTAGTCCTCGGAATTACCGATTTTTGTTTAATTTATTAATTTTTCAACTTTTTTAAGTAAATTTGGAAATTTAATGTCGTTGGATAATTTATTTAAAAGTGATGAAAAACATTTTATTTCTCCCATAATTGACCTCCAAAAGTTTTTGGCTGAAGCAACTTTTCGCAGTGATCGTTTGCGAAATTTTTTTGGTTCAAGCGAAAGTCATGATTCTCGTGATATTTTTCGTCAGTTTTTGGCAGCACGTGGATTAAATAATGAAGAATCAAATTCTGTCATTGAAACTGCTGAGTTTGTTTTTAATTTCTAAATTTTGTAATTTTTCTCTTTTAGTGGATTTTTAACTCAAATTTTGGATGACAGCCCTATGGATGAATATGAAATAACTTTTCCTCCAAAAGACAGCCAACTTATGACACACAAGTATTTTAACTTTATTTTTTTGTTTTTATTATTTTTATTTCATGATATTCGACGAACAAATAAGACTAATGCCACAAAGAATGCTATTGTGAGGAATGGAAAATATTTTAAGTATTGGAACAGGTTGTTTTTAAAAATCTTTTTGAAACTTGTTTTTAGAGTTAAAAATGTATTACACTCCTCCCAACTCTACTTGTGGTAAAGGCATTGTCCTTACTGTTCAGTTACTAAAGCCTTACAATCTCACTCCAGAAATACAGGATTCACTCAAAGTTTGGATTTTTTGGAAAACAAAAAAAATTTTTAGAATCGAACGGAAGTTAAATTTCTTGTCCGTGGAGATATGCCTCTTGTCAAACTTCGTGAAAAAATATTTTGTACTTCCGATTTTTGGTCTAATGAGGATTTTGAAATAGTAGATTTGAGTTTAATTTAATTCTCTTTATTAATGGCATCCTTTTTGGACATTGATACAGAGTTTATTTTTAAATTGTTTATTTGTAAATATTTATTCTTTTAAGAAATCGAGATCCAGATTTGACTCCAAAACTTATTGCTGAAAAACTCAATCTTGGTCTAAAATTTGAAGAATGGCTGACCAAACAAAATGGCGACCCTCTTCTGGTGTTGGACTTTGTTGGTGGTGATTGTTTGGATCTTGAAAACCGGGTGCTGATTAGAAATGCTTTAGTTAGTTTTATTTGAAATATATTAGGGTTCGGGTATTACTTGTCATTGCCAGATATATTCTGGGTTATCTTAACTTTTTAATTTGATAGGTCGCTAATGGTGGTGAGGCAACTGCTTTTGGCAACATATTCAAGTTCCAAGACTCGACTCAACTCAGTAATGCTAAGCGTCGGGTGAAGTATGCAGTTCCTTGGGCATTTTACAACTCTTCTCCTATGGTCGAGGGCTATCAAGGCGCCAACAACGAATGGATTCAATATACTCGAACGCCAACAATTCTTTCTGCGGTTGTCACTTCTTTCAGTGACAAAACTGGAGTTTTGCATATGACGTTAAGCGATTTTTTTGAGGCGTGATTTTACTGGTGAAAATGGATCAACAAACATTGAATGGTATTTATTTTTTTCGAAAAATATTTTAGTAACCGAGGGCGTATCTGAGAAACGGCCCCTTCCCTCTGGAATTGGGTAAATAAATTCCAAAAATTTTGAAAAAAAAAACCTAGCAGCATTTAAAACGCTTAGGCGGGGGTTTAAAAACGCTTAGGCAGGGCCTAGCAATAACTGTCAGGAGGTCGCAGGTTCGAATCCTGCCCGGTGGCTAAACTTTTGCAAACTCTTTCTCAAACATGACTTCTCAATAGGAATTCGGGGGTCTTCTATCGAATGGTACCAAAAAATATAGCAAATTTGCTGCTATGGTAAACGATGTTCCTTTGTTAGATCCTTTTTTTATCGAAGTCAGTCAAGCTCCTTATTTCCTTTTTTTCTTTTTAGGTTATCCGTTCAATAGATTCAATACAATTATGGCATCACGTTCTTTCCCTTTGTTTCATTCTTCCCTTTATTGGCACATCACCAGCATTATTTATTATCAACAAATATCCAGCCAAAGCTTTTGTTGGCGATACTTATTGTTATTGGGCTGGAATGACAATTGTAGTTTCTGCTTTAACTGGACGTTTTTCAAAAACTTTGTTACTTCTTCTTCCACAGGTTTTCTTTGTAATTTTATTTTTATTTTTTAAATTCATTTTTAGATAATAAATTTCATCTTTTCTTGCCCACAACTCTTTCATTTAATTCCTTGCCCTCGTCATCGACTTCCACGTTTAAATGAAAATGGAAAATTAGAAATGAGCATGGTAGACTTTCAACCTCATAAATTGTCCAAAATTGGAAATCTTTGTTTTCGAATACTTGGAATGACTAGATTAATTTATTACAAGGAATACATTAAAGATGGAGAAAGGTTTGCAAGTTTTTTTTAATAATAAATTGCTAATGACAAAGCTTTTACTTTACCTGGTTGTCCCGTATCCAAAAAATCGAATGGTTCCTCGGTTCTAATTTTTTTGACCATACCACTATTTTTGTTCTGGCGGTTGTAAAATTTAGACAATTATTAGAACTGGTTCCCGGAACCGAGACATAACTAATTTCTTTTTAAATTCCTTAAATTTAGTTGGGTGTCAATGAACAACTTAACAATTCTCAACTTAATATTAAAATTTCGTGGACCTCAATTTGAATGGGAATTGACAAATAAATTTATTATTTTACAAATTTTATGTTCTATATTTGCCTTTTTTTGCCGATTCTGTTTGGCTCGGATTTTCTATGATGAAGTTAATTAAAAAATAAAATTTCTTTAAGTGCTTTAAAAATATGTTAATAAATTGCTTTAAATTTTTATAAAAATTATAGTTAATTTACATTTATTTTTTAAGTAAAAATACAGAAAATTAAGCTTAAAATAAGTAAGGAGTATCGAATATTTAAGAACAAAATACTTAAGAAAAACCTTAAGAACAAATTAATTTATAAGGACTCAGACTGGGAATTTCATTGTTTCTTGTAGTCGAGGTCCCGATGAGATTTCTATTGGTCCATAAGGCTCTTCCTGTTCAATCTCTATTGCTTGCCATTTTTTAAGTTCCAAAAGAGCATAGAATTTCTGCGCGGCTGTCCTACGTGTTGACCCTTTTGTTAATAAGTCGTCGAATGTTATCTAAAAGTATAATTTTTAATTTGGAATTTTTTAAAGGTCTATAGGTGACCAAACTTCTCTTATAAATAGTCAGATTGGGATAAAGGAATATTTGAAGAATTAGAGATTACCTAACTAAATCCAAGTTATAACAAATTTTCTAAATTTTAGCCTTACAAATCAATCCTCTCTATTAAAAACAAGATACCTTATTCTCGCTGTTTGAACGTATTTTAGTTGCAATCGCCTGTAAAACATTTTTCGTTCTGCGAGTAAATAATTCCTCCTCTTCAACTTCCTCTTCATCTTTCTAAAAATTAAAAAATAAATTATTTTAAAGCAATTATATTAAAAAAAACAAACATCAACACGAGCGCGTCTCTTTTCCGATTTCTTTTCCACAGGTGGTGGGGAAGTTAAAGTTTCTGGGACTGTTGGAACTTCCTGTGACACCTCCATTTCTGGTTCTGGAACTAAATTTTCGTTGGCTTCAACAGGTGCACTTTCAGGACGATCCTAAAAACACTTAAAAATTTTATTCAAAAATTATTAAACCTCTACTCGAGCAATTTCTTCCTCAACAATTGTGTCAGACAATTCCAAATCGAGACGCAAATCGCTTTCAGCAATATCATAGGGATCAGCCGCGTGGAGTTCCAAACGTGATTGGTATATCTTAAAAGATATTTTTCCATCACAAAAATTTCTAAGAACCAAAAAAAAACTAACGCGAATAATTTCAGGATCTAAAATCCATTCTGCATTAGCCGGCATCATTAAAATCTTTTCTAGTTGACAATTTTCGCGAAGACGCATTAATTGTTTTGTTGGTGGTGCCAAATCAAGCGGTTGGAGGGTGTCACTGAAAAGTCAAAAAGCTTTTCGAAAATTTCTAAAAAATGAAAATATGAACCATTTTTCACTTTAAAAAATAAAATTTTCTTCTAAGAAGTTTATGAGAAAAATCATAAAATCTTAAAAAAATTTTCCACCCCTCCAAATTAAAAATAAATATATACAAACCTATAATCTGCCATATTAGCTTTCATTTCTTCTCCCGTTAAACTTTTTTGTTCATCAATAATTAATTTGCGCTTTCGTTTATGTCGCATTCTTTCGTGATGTGGCTGCTGCTCAATTGGTTCCAATTGAAAACTTAATTCATTGTTGGGGACTTGCTGCATTTCTCCAACATCCATCGGCTGGTCTTCTATATCGTCTCCTGGCGCCATTGGAGTGGCGGCCGCTTGGTTATTGAGTTCTAATTCTCTTTAAAAATTAAATTAAAATTTTCAAAATTTTTCGCCTTTCAAACCTTCCCAAATCCGAAGCATTAAAAAACAAATCCAAATCTTCAGCAGTCCCAAAATCATTCAAATCGCTATTAAAAAGTTCGAATCCTTCCTTGTCCTTTTGTGGCGGTCCATCTTCTCTAAGAAGACTTTGATCTCGAGGAATCAAAAAACTTTCTCCTGGTGCTGCCACAGAATTGCGAGATTCCCTTCGTTGTTGTTCCATTTCTTCTTCCATTTCTTCAAAAATACTTCGAGAGCGAGCTCGTCTATCTTTCTCTCCAAAATCGTCAAACTTAAATTTGATAAATTAAAATTTGGAATTAAAAAAATTTAGATTAAAAAAATTTAGCAAAGGGTGGGCATGCAACGCGGTTATCTCTTTGCTGACATTTTTCCACTTTTCTCACCTCATTCATTAAAAAAATTTTAGCTAAGGACATTTATTGATTTATTTAAAAAGTTCAGTTCATTACGTGCTCACGCATCTTTACAAGTTACAAAAATTCAAAAGCCAGTTAAAACTGGCAAAAAATCGCTTACCCCTTCTCCATCTGTTGTCGCAACGAAATCAAGGCCTTTGTTGTAAGCATTTGGTCGTTCTTCTCGAAGTGTAATATCATCAATTCGGCTCTGATTTGCTTGAAATTCGCCGAGCGGGCCAAGATCAAAATCATTAATTTCCGGAAGATTGTCATAAAAATCAGTAATCACCTAAAAATTTATGAAAAAATTTAAAAATAAAAACAAAGAGATTACTTCAGGAATGTCAGTACTCCCCATTCTGTCTTCTCTGTCACGAAGAGCAAGGTCACAAGTACTTCCATGTTTAAAAGTCATTTTAAGTTTAATAAAAGCTTCGTTACAATCAGCCAAAACATATTTGGCCTTGCGAGAATAAATTCTGACAATTCCAAGAAGTAAATGTCCAGTAGTTCGCAAAGAAAGTTTGACCTAAAATTAGGCTTATTTCGGTAATAGTTCGGATGAGACCCCCCCCCTTTTTCATTTCTAAAAGTATTAAAAAATGGTCAGTCAGACTTAAGTTATAGAACTCGTCGAGCTGTGTCGAATGACACCAAATTCAACCCCTGCTCTTAACTTTGGGCCGAGATACAGACAAAAACCCTCCGCAAAGAGAAAGGTTTTGCAAAAGCGTCTCACGACTACAATAGGATTACTTTATGTTATAACTTTGTCAAATCTTGTTCAATTATGTTGATTTTGATGTCATTCGAATCAGCTCGACAAGCTATTTCGAATGAACTATTATTTGATTAATCAAATTTTTATCCCGAAAAATAAGCCTGGTCTACCCTGTTATTTTTCAATTTTCAGGGGTCTGTATCTCGGCCCAAAGTTAAGACCGGGGGTTGTTTTTGGTGTCATTCGACACAGCTCGACGGGTTCCATTTTTTAATATTTAAAGATGGAAAAAGGAGGGGGGGGGTCTCATCCGAACTATTACCCTTATTTCCTCAAAATTTATCCAGAAAAAACCTTTGGTTGAATAATTTCTGCAACAGCATCCTGCACATTTGTCTCATAAATTTGAGTTTTTGAAAGTTTCTTTTCCCAATGTGCTGCTAGCCATATTTTTGCAAGCGGGCCTTTTTTGGATAAGACAAATTGGGCATAAAACATAATTAAAGGTTAAGAAATATCCTCAAGTTTATGTAGACAAGTAAAGAGGACGTTACAAAAAATATATAGTAAATCTGAAATTTTTTTAAAATTAATTTTCGTAAAAATTAGAAGAAAAACAAAGCCAAAATTAGAAAAAAGAAAGGCGAAACTCTAGCCAAACCGCCATATTTTCCACACTCTCTCTTCCTTTTAGTTTTTCTTCTCATTCAATATTGGGACAAACTGTCATTAAACAAAACGCCAAATTTATGAAAAGCTTTTAATTCAAAAAGGATTTCCTGAGGAGATTTAATATTTTGCTAAAAGCTTCGTAGTAAAGACAATTGGAAATTGAATACATTTAAAAAATCAAAACATAAATTTATAAACTATCTCAATTTTAATGAACATCTAATCAAACAAACTAATAAATTAAAATTTATTTACAAAAAGACAAGTTAAAAACGGCTCCGATTCGTATTTATTTTGAAAGTCTTACAAATTCCTCACAAATCGACTTTCGTACTTTCAAAATTGAAAACTTACAAAATTCCGTACTTCCAAAAATTCCCATAAAAATTTTTGGGGCATACAGTGCGCTTATTGCAAATAGAATAAGTCGAATGATGAATCATGATAATGAAAATAAATTAGATTTTTTTCTATTTTTGTTATATAAATTCCAGAAAAAAACATAAAAGGAAAAAGAATAATTATGCTAAATAATCCAAAGTCTGCATAAAACAATTACTATGTTAATTTTATGCGCACAAGTGTCTACCTATTGAATATTGAAAATATTAAAGATTTATTCTTCCTCAATTTTTTTATTTTCCATAGAAATTTTTGAAAAAAACATCATTTTTATCCACTCTTACCACACATTATTTGCTGGCATATTATTATTGCTAAGGAACATAGTATTCCTCTTCCAGTTTTCCTCAATTAAGGGATCAATCACCAAATCCTTAATTTTCAAATTTTATTCCTTGAAATGACATAAAAAAAAGTTTTTGGCAAAATTATTATTAAAAATTGTGGATGATTTAAACCAAAAGCTGTCAATTGCAGACTAAAATCCGGAATTAGATTCTTAACAGAAAACCCACTCAAAAAGGCATATTATTCCTAAAGAACGTCGTCTGCACACATACAAATATGCCGGAAGTATTTTAGGAGGGGCTAAATGTTGTGTGGTAAGCTTAGATAAAAATGATGGATGTCCTTCATTTACTATGTTTTTCCTCATCTCGTTATGCATATCCCCCTTTTAATGAATTGCGTAAATTTTGAAAATAATTTTTTTTAATTTTTTAGTGTTAAGGCACTGAATGTTCATTCAGAAAAGATTTTTGGTCAGCATTGGCCTTTTAATGGTTTTTTCTTTGTCCGAATGCGATTTTGGAGAACTTAAAATTTTGTTAAATTCGAAGCAATGGCGGCATTTGGAAAATGACTTAAACAACTATAATAGACAAAATTTAGTTGCTAGAGGAGGAATCAATAAATTGAGATGGCCAAATTTTTTGGTAAAATTTTGGAAAAAATTATTTACTCCAAAAAATTTAATTATATGTCAGATTGACCCCATGGAAATTGAAACAAAAGCATCCAAAAGAAATATAGCAACAGGGAGAGGTGATGGATTCAGGCCTGGATGAACTAATAAACAGAAAAGAATCTCTTCAAATTTGTTGTAATAAATATTGAATTTAACGAAGTAAATATTGGGAAATATTTTTTTAGAAATTTTTTTATGGTAAAATGTCTAAAAAGGAGATAAAATAGGTGTTAAAGCACTCAGTTGAGGAAGTTCCTTAAACTAAATTAACTGGTCATTACTAAATTAACCGGTCATTCAAACTCGGATAAGAGGAAGTATTATTTTGAAAAGTTTCCTCGAAAGTCGAAAGAAAGTCGACCTTTCGAATGCCCCTCTAACAAAAAAATAATTAACATAAAATTTAAAATATATTTACATATATTTTATACCCTTTTATTCATTTGCTAATATAATTTTTAAGCAAGAAAAAGGCACTTTGTAATTATGAAAGAAAAATAAAATTAAAAAAGTATGAGCAAAAAAACAAGTCAGATCAGAAAATAGGCAAGAAAGGATGGAAGGAATATATGTATCATCCAAAAAATTTGAGAAGATATGACTGAAAATACAAAAATATTTTTAAATAAGTACAGGATTTGTTTTTTTTGGTCACTTTTTCATTCCTTTTGGTTTTGGAGGCAATGGTGGAGCTATTGCTTCAGAATCAAATGGTGAAGCTGTTGTTGATGAAATTGATAAATTTTGTTGGTTTTCACATGTTGGACTTTTGCCTGAATTTAATGCTGCAAGTTTTTTAGGAGGCCTTGGGGGAGCTGTTGCCTCTGTTGATGCTTCTTTAGTTAATAAATTTAAACGAGGAGGCAATTTTGGAGGAAGTTCCTTTAAAAAAGAAAATTGCTTCTACTAAAGTATAATATGATAAAAACTTACAACTGGAGAATCCACCGAAGATTTTTCATCGCCAACTTCACCTTGAGAACCTTCTGAAGGCAACTTCTTCCGAGCAGATGGCGGCTTTGCCAAAGGAAAAGCAGATGTTGGCGAAAGAAAAGATGGACTTGGTTCTTCACTTGATTGATGATGTTGAATATTTTGATGGTGTTGTGGAGGTGGTGCTGGAGGTTTACGAAAAGTTCCTCCAAATTGAGGGTGTTGTTGTTGTGGAAGCGGTGGTGGAAAGGTAAAATGAGATTCACCTATACATAGAGGGACAGGCGGCTTTCTCCTACTATGAGGATAGGTGGAGGAATTAACGCCTGGAGATGATGAAAGTGGCGGTGATTCGTTGGAGCTGTGTGAGAGGGCTGAAGGCAACATTGCGGCTGCTGCAGCACTTGGTACATATTCGGAAATGAATGCTGGATTGACACGTCCACTGCTAGTTGTATCAGCTAACCAACGAGGGAACTGGCCTAGAAAATAAAAATTGTAACAATGATGATGTCCATGAAGCAAGAATCAAATATTTAATCAAATATTCGCATAAAAACCCTTACCAGGATTTATATCAACAACAGCAAAGTTTTGATCTTCTGTAGTCATTAAAGAAGCTGGGGAATTAGTCGAAGAACCGGAAGGTGGGCTGCTCCAAAACGGGACATTCATATGTGATGGTGAGAGTAAATTGCCACTACCGCTATCCGTTGTTCCAGGTTGGTTTGGAGATCGTGGTGATGAAACAGAAGATTTGGTAGAGCTTTTTGATGCTCGAAGCTGGGTTGGTGTAGCGCTAGGTGCATTTGCGCTGGTTGGAGTTTTTTGTTGTTGTCGAACTCCTGGCGACTTCAAAGCCTCAAGTGAATGTTTGGGCTTCTGAAAGATAGTTTAAAATAAAATTATTAAATTTATGTGAGAAGCGAATCCCTGTGTTAAATTTGGAAAAAAATTCAGTGCCCATTTAATCTTCAGGTAACACAAAAATCAAACTAGGCAACATACCGGATTAGGTATTTCTCCATTTTTTGGTTCAATTTTGCTAGACCTATTGTACAGGTATTCCTCAAAATCGTCTTTGTCTTTAAAGCCATTGAGAGGGTTGATAGATTCGAAGAAGTGCTGAAAAATAAAAATAAAAAAAACATAAAAAAACATTTAATTTTAATAAAATATTTATATTTTGATCAAAAATAAGACACCAATAATCGCCCAAATCCACTAGTTTTCCTTTCAGTCGATCCGTCATTTCTCAAATCAATTCTCGTCCGACTTCTTGAATTTACTGACGATTTTCTTCTTACATTTAATTTGTGAAAAGAATTTGGACGAGAATATAAAAAATTATTTACACATTCTTCTTTAACAGAAAAATTTTCCGAAGGAGGCGCAGAAGATGATTTATGTAATCTTTAAAAGATTTTTTTTGTTTGAAAGAAAAGAGACAAAGAAAAAATAAAACACCTTTCAACATTAGAAACAGAACATGTTCGAGATATTCTGCCAGAAAACCGTGCAGAATTTATTTGTGGAATACTCACAACAGAACATTTATTCGCAATACTAACTTTACGATACAAACTTGCTGAAGAAGAAAAAAAATATTTTTTAGAAAACAAAAATTTCAACAAAAAGAGAAACCATGTTTCCGCCGATTTTCATTAGGAAACATTAAATAATCATAACCACCATTTGTGGAAGAAAAACAATTATTAAAAATAGGTTCAGCAGCTTCACAAAAAAATGAAAACATTGCAACCATTTGACCAAAAAAATTTTTTTTATAAAATTTGGAACAATGAAAGTAAAAATAAAATATCCAAAAATAGGGTAAAAGTTTGTTGCTGATCAAGATAAATTAAATTTAAAAATTAATTAGATTTTAAAAATGAAAAAAAGGAGGAGGAAAGTGGACGAAGAAAAGAAGAAAATAGTTTATACTTTAAAAAAGATAAACGTCGTTGGACACATTACGAGATTGATTGTAATGAAACAGGAGGAGTATATGTGTTTTCGAAAATGAAGAAGAGGAAAGGGAAGAAATCTGTTTTGATTACTAAAAAGGTTTTCTTTCTCTCTCTCACTCACTCCTTTCCGATTCTAAACCGGAAGAAGCAATTTAAATTGAAAAAAAAGAAGAAAAGAAGATAATCAGTGTGTAAGGCCATTTTAGTGGGCGGCGAGTAACTAACTACTTCGCCTTTTTCTTCTTCGAGAGCAATGAATTGTGCGGTAAATTTTAAGAAAGACTTAATGAAAAGCGTCAGTTGGCTACTTTCTTCAAAATAATCAACGAAGCCAAATATTGTTTAGAAAAAAGATCAATGAGAGCTTACTTAATATATACCACAATTAACGAGATAAATTGCAACGAAAAATAATAAAAAAAAAGTGATCAAATTGGAGGGGTAATCTATAATATCTTTTTTCTAATCTTTAAACCTCTCTATGATCCCAAAAACTTTAACAATTTAAATATAGTTGCAGAAAAAGAAGCGACATTTGCAATTAAAACTCACGAGATTTGTTGTGTTCTACTATGTTAAATGAATGATTATTAGGGACAGCCAAAACATGCAAATGCATGTTTTGTATGCGGATATGCCTTGATGTGGGAAGCCCAAAAATGGTGTTTTTACATGTGTCCGAGCACTTTAGGACCCGGTTCTTAATGCATATATTTGCATATTTCGGCCCTCTCGTGCATATTTGCATATTTGTCCATATTTTGGCTAATTTTGCATACTTTGGTCCATATTTCGGCATTTTTTGTAAAATTATGCTATAAATTGACCAAAATTTTAAAATTTTTTGGTCAAAAATTTTTTTATAAAATTTTTTATATTTTTTATAAAAATTTCTTGAAAAAATATTTGCGAAAATTTTTTTGGGAAAAATTTTTTCACAAAAAATTCTTGCAACAGTTTTAAATCCATTAAATCTTTTAGGAGTGCTATTAAAATGTAAAATTCAGGCTAAATTATTGTTTTTAAATTAAAATATTGATTTTTATAGCATATTTTAACTATTTTTTGTTGCATATTTCAGTGCATATTTTAGCAAATTTTGCATATTTTAGTGCATATTTTGGGCTTTTTCGGTGCATATATATGCGCATATTTGGCGATTTTCCGTGCATATTTTGGCTGTCCCTAATGATTATATAATTTAGAAGGAAAGAAACTATTTTTTATTACTAGCAATAAGGAAGAAATTTTAAACGTAATTAAAGAGGTAATTTTGTCATTACTAAAACACGTAATCAAACGGAGATGAAAAAAAACTAAATTGAGAATTAATCAAAAATAGAAAACATCAAAATTTTTAGTAAATTTTTTTTAAATTTTTTTAAATTAAAAAAGAAAACCCCCACCCGAATTGTCGGTTCCATTTTCAGTGGGTAAGGCTGGTTTTGATACATTTGAATTTCACGGATTATAGCAGCAATTTTGCGACATTTAACAAAGGAAATAATTCTTTGAGAGACGTTTAGGCGTTCATTGGTCTTGGATTTTTGGGGCAATCGTGGGGATGAATTTTTGTCTGATTCAGTTTCTGGTGTAGAGACATCAGTTTTCTGAAATAATAAAAATTAAGGAATTTTAAAATGATTGTTAAAATAAAGAGGATGCATTCTCAAGAATACTTATGAGTAGGGTTGTCGGTTCTTGGAAAATCTTCGGATATCCGGAACCGAACCGAAGAACCGAACCGAAAATTTCGGATATCCGGAACCGAACCGAAGAACCGAACCGAAAATTTCGGATATCCGAAACCGAACCGAAGAACCGAACCGAAAATTTCGGATATCCGAAACCGAACCGAAAATTTTCGGATATCCGGGACCGAACCGAAAATTTTTTCGGTGTTAAGATGTAATTGAGGATTAGTGGCGGGTATAAAAGAATTTGTTTGATATAAGAGATTTGATATCGGGTGATAAAAGGGGTTCTGAATTGACCACATACTTCGCCGCAGGCGGAAATTTTGAGAATTTTGGAAGTCCAAAGGACAGATTTCTACCTTTTTCAGCGCCGCAGGCGAAAATTTTGAGAATTTTAAAAGACCAAATGACAGATTTCTTCCTTTTTCAGCGCCTAAGGCGAAAATTTTGAGAATTTTAGAGGACCATGAGACAGATTTCTTCCTTTTTCAACAGGAAATTAATGGATATCCGGATCCGAACCGATATCCGAACCGAAGATTTTCGGATATCCGGAACCGAACCGATATCCGAACCGAAAATTTTCGGATATCCGGAACCGAACCGATATCCGAACCGAAAAATCATCGGTTCTTCGGTTCGGTTCGGTCCAGAACCGACAACCCTACTTATGAGAATGCTTATTGTTAAGTTAAAACCCCAGAAATTGAAATAATCCGGTTTATTGAATACAATAATTCAATTTTTATAAAAAATTCAAACTAATAACAATCAAAAATTTACCGGATGTTGATCAGTATTTGGAGAGGCATTTTGTTGTTTTTGTTGGTTTGCCTTGTTATCACGATTTTCTAGTTGTTTAAGACTTTCCAAGCGAAGAACAATTTGAGTCAAATAAGTACCTAAAAGGAAGATAATTAATAATAGAAAAAATAAAAACCAGCAAAAGGTACACACGGTGGATTTATTGAACGAAGACGATGTAATAATTCACTTAAATGTCCATCACCACATAATTGAACAAAACGATCATACCAAGATTTTTTCTCCTTCTCAAGACGCTAAAATAATTAGATTTAAAATTTTTTTTTAAAAATTTCTATACACACCGACTTGCTCTCCTCTAGACGATATACTGGCTGACAATTAAGAGCCGAGAAAAAAGCAATTAATCCATTAAAATTATTCAATTCTTCAAAAACAAACATAATTTCAAGAACGCGAGAAAACATTTCGGCTCTCTCGTCTAAAGATTCAGTTTCTACTATAGATTTAGCCACCCAATAGGTTAACTAAAAAATATTAATTTACAAATTAAATTTAATTATAATTTACATTTGTGCTGTGGTCAATAAATTTGAGAAGCTGAGGGCTTCTTTGGTATTTGTCTTGTTTTGTCCAAGCAGCATCCACTAATTCTAAAGAAAATTGGAGATGAATATAATAAAGTTCGAGTAAAACAAACCAAAAGGTTTAATAGCACGATAAAGACTAAAATGAAGCAAAGTAATTTGTCTTGCAATTTCTAATGGATGGAGTGTCAGCATATCATAATTAGCGATATCGCCTTCTTTTGCAAAGTGCCAAACGGGCTGTAAAATACAAATAATTTTAATATATTTTACTTTAAGGCTTATTCAAAGGTGTACGGGGAAAAAGATAATAAGGCAAGAGAAAAACGACAGATTTTATTTATAAGAATGGGACCAAAAATAAGAATAAAACAAATCAAAAATAATCCTAATTTGATAAATTAAACCTCTGGAATATTAGGAGCAAAACCATCAGTACCTCCAACTTGTAAACTGTCATTGTTTGTTGGTTTTTGTAAAGTTCCGTCTGCAGAACTTGAATTACGTTGCTTTCTTTTAATTACATCCTTTATAAATTAAAAAATAAAATTTTAAATAAAATATCTCTACTTGAATTTTAGTACACCATTTTTTGTGATTTGTTGTCAATTTAATTGTAGTATCTTTGCCGTTAAGAAAGTCAACAAGTTTTTGTAGGAGATCGGGGTCATTTTCAAAGTCATAAAAGTGATTACTGACCCAATGATTTAAAACACTCAAAACCCTAGAAAATTAACTAATTTTAGAAAAATAAGGAAAATAAACAAACTTGAGTTGAATTGGTTTTTGATATTCTTGTCGAAACCGGTGAAATGCTTGCTCTAATTCTGCCGGAGAAAGGCTTTGATAAGCTGGAGAAGTGCTGGGACCATCCCCCGAAGTTCTTTAGAAAAACAAATTAAAAATCAAATATAAATATACCGATTCTGTTGATGTTGGGTAGCTAATACAACACTCATATGTGGATCTAATGAAGCAAATGGATGTGGGGTTGGAATTGTAAAACGTTCAATAAGCAAAGAAAAAAGTTCAGATGAAGAACAGAATGATCGATATGTTATCATAAAAGTCTTGACAAATTCATTATCAGTGTATCTGCAAGAAAAATATTAGAAAAATCAAAAAATTAGTAAACCTTGGAAAAGTCAGACGTTCAATTAATTTCAAAATTGTGCCTGAACGGACAACAGGAATACCACTATTATGGGTATAATCTTCAAAAATTATATTCTCTTCTGTATCAGGCTCTGCATAGCGATATTCACAAACAGTAGGGACAATAAGTGGAATACGTTTCTCTTCTTCCTTTAAATAAGCTTCCAACATGCGATGCAAAACGCTAAAAATACAATTACATCATTGCTTAAGTTTAGAAAATGAGAGCAGACCAACGTACCGCTAGGCCAACGTACTTCTTTCAAAGTGGCGGATCCGGGACGCCTTGGTTGGTTCGATGCGCTTGATGAGCTGAATCAAACCATATCAAGGCGTCACGGATTCGATCATTTTGAACAAAGTGTAACCCTAGAAATTCCCTTGGTTGAGGTAAAAAAGGGAAAGAATCCCAGTAAATAAAAAAAAACTCATAAATTACCCAGCAGTCTGCATTTCAACCAAAGAAGTCATCCAAGCTTCCTTGTCTTCAGGTGTTTGACAAAATAAAGTCACAATATTCATATATTCGTCATTACTCCCCTTTGCTGTTGTGCATATTTTAAAAGCATTTTTTACTTCATCATCGTCTTCTAAATCAATTATATCTGATCGTCGAATATATAATTTATCTTTAAATTTGTATGAAGCAGAGGTTGAAGATAAATATTGACTGCCAGTAACATTTCCTTTTGTGTTGTGGTTTTTAAGCGATTTACATATAACCAGCAAGTGATCAAAGAGAAAAACATATCTTTCAGTCCAATTAGATCGAGTACGGAGAATATTATCTAGAAACTAGTAAAATTAAGATTTATATTAAAAAAGAAATAAAAAGATAAGGATTTGGAGCTTCTGGTTCGTAGCAGCAATAACAAGAAGTTGAAGGGAATGAGAGGCAGAGGTGGGTGGAACAGTCGGAGGTGTCAGAACTAAGAACGAGCACAGATTGTGGAAATTGGAATTACGACTCAAATTTGGTAAAAGGAAATTATTTATACATAGAACGATCAACTAGAATAGAAAAGACTCATTCCTAATTACCTGCAATTGTCGGTGAATTTCTCATCTGAAAAAGTTCTCCTTCTCTTATAAACATATTACACATATAACCAATTTCTTTGCCTTCCCAGCCCTCTAAAATAAAAAACATATAAGAATTTTATTTAAAAATAAACCAATGCTTCTTTGTATATGTTGGATAACATTCATATGAAAAGACCGAGTATTGTCACGCCGAATGCCTCGAGAATATTTTTCGCTACTTAAAAATAAAAATTTGAGTTAAAAAATTTAGAAAACATGTGTGGAGCAATTGGAAGTTTAAGATCTTGAATTCGTTTTCCAACAACATTTAAATACATTGCTGTATTGTAAAGGTCTTTTTGATCAGTTTCTTGTTCTGTTGCACCCATCATTAGCTTAGAAAAATTTTTTATAAATAAAATAATTTAAAAAACCTTAACATATTCCCCATAACATCTAAAATGTGCCATTACAGAATAAAGTAAAGAAGGTAAAACATATTTAACAGCCATTCGGAAAGTATGTCCGCCTGGAGTGCCGCTATAAATTCTATCTTCAATCTGAAAATTAGGGGAAAAATTAAGGGCAGTCGAGATTAAATGTCATTTTTGATCAGAAAATGACCGCCAAAAATTCCCGAAAAATTTTTCCCGAAACAAATTTCCGATAAAAACGTTGAATAAAAAATTCTTTAGAAAAGACTCAAAAAATAATTTCAAAATAGACTTAGAAACTCACATCAAAATACTCCAAATAAGTGGGCTCTTTCATCATTCTTTCAATTTTCTTGTTTAGCGGTTCTTTAAAAACTTCCTTAAATTTAAAAAAAATTTATTAAAATAACATTTTAACCAAACCATAAATTGAAGATAAACATCAAATTCACACCCCTCTGCCAATTCCCAAAGTCCCATTCCAAGCAATGGGGGACTTGCCATATCAATTCCATCCTCAATTGTTCGATGTATTTTTATTGTAAGCTCATAAATTTCGTGAACATTTCCAAATATTCCAGCAATATAATTGTCTTTAGAAGGAGAACTTCCTATTATTCCTGCTTCCAAACGACGCTTAAAAACATTAACGATCATGCTAAGGTCACGAATGAATCGCATTTCGTCTTGTTTGAATTCATTACAAAGCTGAGAATTTAAGAGAAATAATTTTAAAAAATATTCAAATAAAACCTTTTCATAATATTGACTTTTGTCGGATTCTTGAACATGTTGGTCAACAGAAATTGAGGAAGATATTGACGGCTAAAATTAAATAAAATTTTTTAAAGGAATGGATTCTTAAAAATATGAATATTTCGAAGTCTTATTTTAGTTTAAAAATGGATGGGAAAATTTACTAAAAAATATGGAATAAACTTGCTTGGTTAAAAGACATTTTTAAGAGGATTTCTAAAATAATTAGGGAATTTTTCAAAGAAAGTTCAAAATATGGGTAAAAAATCCCGTAAAAGATTATTTAAAATAGACCTCTCCATTAAAAAATTAAAAATCAAAAAATTAACTGTATGTGCAGCTGGAGAAGATTGTGTAGTGTTTGTAAAAACTCCTGCCAAAGACAATTCCTCTTCATTTCCATAAAGAATTTCGAGTAAATCAGCTAGCCCCTAATAAATTATAAATTAACCAAAAAACTTTTAAACAAACTCTGTCAGCATTTAAAGCAGTTCTTAATCCAAATAGACTTATTGTACTGCTTTCATCGAGAAGTTTATTTACATAAGTGCCTGTCCACTAAAAAATTAATTTAAAAAAATTTAATTAAAAATCCCCTCCCTTACATTTAATAAATCATGTAAAATATATTCCAAAACATGCATTAATTGAGAAACTGTTTTTTCGTCCAATTTCTGTCCCAAATGTTCTTTAGATACATTATAAATTTTTCTATAAAGTGCAGCCAGAGATTTAACTTCTTTTGATTTGCTTTGGTTGAGGCGTTTGAGGAAGAAATTTTGAACAGAATCTCGAGTCTCCTTAGATGGTATATTTTGAAAATTTTAATTTTAAATTCTTTTTGGTAAAAATTGGTTACAGGGAAAATTGATTGGGGTTAATATGTATTAGCAGAGACCAGATCAATACCGATATTATCAAACGACCACTAAAGTTCGGTCTCTAGTTAGGGCGGGGAAAACAGAAAAACGGCACATCCTTTTCAAGAATTTCAGAGTGAATTTGATTGATTGCAACGAATTAGGAGAGAAATTAGAATAACTTGAGTGAGAAGGTTCGAATAATAAAAAGACAATTAACAGAATTGCCAAAAGGAGATTGCATAAATATTCAAAAAAATTTTCAACTCACTTTCGCCACAAAATTTCCCAATGCCAAAGGGAATGTAGTCTTTACTTTTTGTAATAAATCTTCAGGATTTGTTGGGGCTTGTTCCAATATTTCATACAAAACTCTTGCCAAAATTTCAGAAATATATTGATGAGCATCCTTTTCAAGTCCCATTCCAGGGTGGATTTGATTACAAACCTTTAGAAAAAAATTTATTTAAAAAAAATCTTTTTAAGAAACCAAATAAATTCTTTCAGAAAATATATCCCTCCATTGTAAACATCTTTTCTGACATAACTTTGCTTGTTGAACAGCTGTAATGCTTGGACAAACGGTTGCAGAAACAACAAAATCCGAATTTGGACCAGAAGAAGAATTGGCAAAAATAGGGGAATGATTTGAAGATGAAGAAGGCACAAACATTCTTTTAAAAAGGCAAGAAAAAAATCTGAAAAAATTTAAGGAAAGGTAAAATGCCCTAGGCAAGAAAATTTTTATGAATATTTTTTATTTTGGCATTATGTTATTTATTTAGTTTTTGGCGTATTTAATAAATACAAAAGGGAATTATTCTCTAAAAGGATGTTTTTGTTATTGAAGCTCGATTCAAACCCTAATTTCTATTATTTCGAAAGCCAGTAATCTCTAAATTTTAATTATGCTAGCAATTTCATATTTATCAATGCTTAAAGTATTTTTTGAAATAAAACCCCATGGGGCTCTATTTTTCAACTATCCTCCAAAGTGGGGCTCTATTTAGGCGTGAAGGTCAAATTCAACATCGGGCTCTACATATTTCAAAAAATACGGTATTTAAAAATCTTCTTTAAAAATTTTTTTCGTTTTTAGTCCAGCTATTAATCAGATTTACCTATTTTACTCTCGTTTGGTACTTCCAGTTTTTCCTTGGGAAATCTATAGGTCTGGTATATTAAATCTGCAATTTGTTAACTTATTAAAATTTAGAGATTATTAGAGTTAGTTAGCAACTGTCACAGTTATTAAAAAAAGTTTTTAATATTTTTTTTTTAAATTATTTTCAAAAACTGAGAGATTCAAGCACATACGAATAAAAAATAAAAAAAAATTAAAGTTTTCTCACACTTGATAAAAACTACTTTTTTTCTTTTTAGGCGTTGTTATTAATACTGCAATTATCAATAAATTTTAAAATAATAAAATGACTTGTTTTAAAAGGTCTGTGGTTATTTTCCATTCATTTTTAGAGTTCGTAATCTAAAAATGATTGATTACATTCTTTTTGTTAATTATGAATTTGCGCGCACGGATTCCTTCCCTCTTTTTAATTTTTTTGATATTTTTATTTTAAATGATTGGAAGGAGTAGGTAAATAATATAATTTTTGAAAAAAAATGTTTTGATAAATATGTTTAATGGAGGGGGAGGTTAAATTAGAAATGTTCTTTTAAAAGAGATTTTGAGATTGGAATTACCGTAGCTTGGAAGGGGGAGGGTGACATTTTTACGAATTTAAGACGTTCACACCAGTTCCTTAATGTCTCTAATCATCGCTAGCGCTAATTTGTGTTGACATATCTTCAGTTGAGATTTGAAGTCAATGTCGCCAATCGTGAATAGGCCCCAAGGGTCTAGTGGATTCGATTACCAAAATATTGAATTTATTTTTTAAGTCGGCTAGTTCCTTTGATCCCCACCAACATAGAAGACAACAAGAGAAGTTCCCATAATGACACAAGTCGTAAAAATTTTAGACAAACAAAAAAAAATGAAAAAGAATTTAAAGAAACATTTTAAACTTAATATAAATTTAAAGAAAATGAGTCATTCAAATTTACAATTTTTGTTGCATTAAATAATGCTACGCTTACATAAAAATCGCGCGCGACACGCGACAGTCGCTAGGCGACATGTCGCCGGCGACAATCGTTAGTTGTGTGCTTACATAAAATCTGCGATTTCCGCAAAAGCGACTGTCGCAAAGCGATAAAACGCTATTTTTATGTAAGCACAAAGCAGCGACGTCGCTAGGCGACATGTCGCCTAGCGACGTCGCAAATCGCGCGCGATTTTTATGTAAGCGTAGCATAACAGTTAAAAATATTGCAATCTAATATTTTTTTGGACTAAAAATTAAAAAAAAATTAAAATTTGCAGTTTAAAAATTTTTTCTTTTGATAAAGAAAAAAAGTGTGAAAAAATAAAAAAATAAAAGAGTAGTTAATCAAAGCCGGTTGACGAACATAAATAATTAATTAATGATTAACTGCAAACATATATATTAAATTTATGAAGATTTAAATATTTTTTGAATTTAAATTTTCTCTCTATAAAAATTAAAATTAAATATACAAAGTATATCACATATATTTATTTAGAAATAATTCACAAAAAATTTAGAATGAGGGAATTTTTGTACAAAAATATTTTTTTTCTTTTTGGTGGATTATTAACTAAAAATTAAAAGTTCTTTTTTTGAATTATGAAAGGATATTCTTCCGAGAGAGTCAGTTCTAGATATTTCAAGGAAGGGGGGATTTGATAGAATAAACAAAGGATTTATTAGAATCAACAACAGTATGGTTTAGTTTCCTATTAGTGGTGTTTATTTAAAATAACTCAACTCTCATTATAATGCTACGGTTACATAAAAATCGCGCGCGACACGCGACAGTCGCTAGGCGACATGTCGCCGGCGACAGTCGCTAGTGGCGTGGTTACATAAAATCAGCGTTTGTCGCTTTGCGACAGTCGCTTTTGCGGAAGACGTCGATTTTATGTAACCACGCCACTAGCGACTGTCGCCGGCGACATGTCGCCTAGCGACTGTCGCGTGTCGCGCGCGATTTTTATGTAACCGTAGCATAAGAGGCAGAGGTGGGTCAAAACTGTCAGAGGTGTCGGAAATGGGAAGAGCCGGAGATCGAAACTGGCTCAAAAGTCGGAACTCGGAAATAAAAACATTTTTTCGGAAATCGGAAATAGAAAGGAAAAAAATAGAAAGGAAATCGGAAGTCGGAAACCCATAAAATAAGAGAACTTTTTTGTCAGGTAAATTAAATTTCTGCCTATTTTGGACTAAAAAAAGAACTTTTCTTTAGATTACATTAATTAGGGTAGGTAAATATATTTTTTAATTAATTATTTTTTAATTATTATATTGCATCGAAAAATTGTTGTAAATTAATGGAAAAAAGAAAAAGGATAAACAAATTTTTTAAAAATTTATTTTTTTGGATGGCCTTTCCTTTCTTTAATTCATAAAACCATTTAAACTCTAAAAAATAAAATTATTTTTGATAAATTTATTTTAATAAATTTACTTGAGGAAGATTATTCATAGCAGAGCTAATATTATTTGTGTATCCATTCATGCTCATATTTGCAGCGGCGGCAACAGCCATTGTTGGATAAGCCTTTAAAAAAAGGAATTTTTCTCTAAATCTATTGTTGTTAAATTTTTTTTTAAATTTTTTTTTCGAAAAATTTTTTAGTTGAAATTGTATTCAATTTAGTTATTAGACTATAAAAATTTATTTTAATATAATTTAAAATTCACCGCTGTATACATATCCATAGAATTATTGGTGTAACTATTGCCATAAACACCGGCATATGCTCCATTACGAAATGGCGGGTAATAGTTTATCACTTAATTTAAATAAATTAATACTTAATTAAAATGGTATAAAAAAAACACTCACTCACGTTATACATACATAATAATAACATAATAATTAAAATGAATAAAAGTTAGAGGGATGTGACAATACTAGATTAAGGTTTATTTAGAGGCTCTATTTTAATAATTAAAATGATTTTTTATGGACATTAAAACTTAAACTACACTGGTTTATAAAGCATTCTCTATCTACTAGAAGATCGAAAAATCCCTAAGACAGACAAAGACTTGGCCTCAGATTAAAAAACATAAATTCTTAACGGCCCTATTTGACAGTTCTATAAGTTTTGAGAGTCAGTTGAAGAGCAGTTATTATTATTTAGACTACTTTTCTAGCTACCCAACGTTATACATAATTAACTCACACAAATCACACTAATCAAAATCACACAAAAAATCACACACAACAAAATATCCCAAATAAATAATTCAAACCCCCTTACTAGCGCTAGGTGAAAGATTTCCCAAATACATACTAGCCAAATGTTGTTGCTGCATTTTAGGTTCAGCTTCTAATTGGGAACCTGGGGATATCCCTCCCCCACTTTCATTATTATTTAATATTCCCCCTTCATTTTCTTCTAATTTTATATTATTTAAATTATTTATTTTTTCATTTTTTATTGAATTATCCAAAGAAGAATCTGAAGTTGTTGAAGAAATTCCCCCATTTATTATTAATTTTCCTCCATTTGTGGAGGAACATGGAAGACGTAAACAATTTGTTGAGGATATACGCTTATCCATTTTTTCGACTTGACGAGCTTTGGCCCGGCGATTTTTGAACCAGACCTTTAATGAAGAAATAAAATAATTTTTGCTTAATATGTACTAGAGTTGGGGGCATGGTCGGTCCAAAAGATCGAGTCGGGCATCGAATTTCGGTTCGAAAAAGATTCGGTTGGGCCGGTCCGATATAAGTTAAGACCGAAAAAAATGGCTCGAACATCGGCCCGACTCGAAAACTCCAACCCTATTTAATAGAGACGTTTCTTCTTTAAAATTAACGGAGACAATAAGAAAATATTAGGTAAACACTAAAAAATATGTGGAATCTGCGGATTATGGTTATGGGAAATCTTTGGATATCCGGAACCGATATCCGAACCGAAAATTTCCAAGTACACAGATTTCCAGTTCCGGATATCTGGACCAGAAACCTTAGAACCCATTATTATTAGCAGTGCTGGGTATGACCCCGGGAGCTAGCTCCGGAGCCCAGCTGCTTTACTTTAGGGGAGTTTGGAACTAAGTAACAACTCCATATTGGGTATTTAAATTTCAGAAATATTACACAAAAATAAAGAGGTTTAACCCACACAAAATTTTAATAAAAAAAAATTAATTTTCGACTTGCCTGTACACGAGATTCTGGCAAACCAATTTTTGCTGCCATCTCTTCTCTCAAATATCTATTAAAAAATAAATATATTCATTTTTAAAATTATTATTATTTTTTACATGTCTGGATATCTTTGTGATACAAATTGCTGTAAAATTAAGGGAAAAAATTATTTTTTATTAAAAATTAATTCCAAAAAAACCTTTTCAAGTATATCTAATTGGGCTCGAGAAAATGTTGTTCTCTCCCTTCTTTGCTTTCTTAAATTGAAAAAAATTTTTTCTACATAGAAGGAAATAAAAATTTTTACCCAAAACGTGGTGGAGCAGTTGACCAAAGCCCTGAGGCGTCTGGCGAAGAAAATGGAAATCTGTGAAGGGAAAAGATTATTTATGTTTAACTTGATATAAGAGAATTCTAAATTATTTATTCCTAAAATATAAAACCCCTTTGAGGAAATCAACCTCCTGAAATAACTGGGAGGGATAGTATTGGGATAATTCGATGTGATAAACGAGAAGAGATAAATTAGAGCTTTAAACTAGAGGTCGGTAAAATCGTATTTGCGGGATCCCGCATGCGTGATTTTTCTTTTAAATATTTGCGGGACGGGATCCCGCGGGATAAATCCCGCAATTCAAAAAATGCGGGATTTCGAGACGGAATCCCGCAAAATCACGCGCGGGATCCCGCCCCGCACCGATCTCTACTTTAAACAAGTGAGGGCGATAGGATGAAGAGTATGAAGAGTAATAGGATGAAGAGCTATTTGAGATATTTTAGAAGGTGTCCATTATATAGGTTTCTTTTAAATTTTTATTAAATCAAATAAAAGAATTACCCATTAGCTACAGCCATAGCAGCTGCAGGTGAAAACCCAGCACTGGCAGCCGCCGCCGCCGCAGAAAAGGCTAATGGAGCTACAAAAATTCCAAATATTTTTTATTTAAAATTAAATAAAAAACATTGTGAGGAAGTTGTGTACGGATTAGGCCCTCCACTAACTGATTTAAAATAAGCAGCCATTGATTGGGCTGCTGCTGAATTTTGGATGCTGTAGCTGCTCATTGTTTAGAGCGAAGAAAGGAAGTTAATTTGAATAAAAATTAAAGAAAAATTTGGCGTTTAAATTTGGCAATTTATTAAAAAGTTAAGAAAATCTGAATGAAGGAATATTATTAATAAAAAATATTAAAAAAAGAACATTTTTTGAGATATATATAATTGAACCTTATTTTTAAATACCAATAACATTAAAATAAATTTTCTTATATTTGGTAGAGTTGTACCCCGACCCCGTTCCCGAATGATTTTCCGCGACCCGAAACAATAGGAAAACCCCGTACCGCCGACACACCTGCCCCCGAGCTTTATAACCCCGATATTTGGTTAGTTGGAGGAACTTCCCAAGTTTATACCCGTTGTTTTGTAGTACCTCTAAATTATTAGGAATTATTATTAGCCCCCTCATTATTAAGTTTTCAACCCAAGGGAGTATATAAAAATCAGGTTGGACTGTATCACTTAATATGTAACTTAATATTTACTCTTTAATATGCCAGACCTCAAACTCTCGATATTTTTGAAGAATATTTTATTGAGGACAGAATGTGCTTTATATCCCTTCCTTCCATTCATTAAATTCCAGGCTATTAAAATCCAATTCATTTAAATGTTTTGTGTAGCTATTTCCTGACGCACTTAATTTTCAGTCAAAAATCAAAAAATGCCACAAAAATAAAGGAAAGAAATAAAAAATTTTCTATTTATTTTATTTTTTTTGAAAAGGATGCGCTCACAAAACTACGTAAAAATCTTAAAAAATATATAAAAGGAATCAAAGCCAAATCTGTCCCTATTTTTATATTCTTTCCCCTCCCCTCATTTTAGACGTCAGCAAAAATTAATCCGAGAATTTTCCCAAAAATAAATTTATTTTATTAAATGATCTCTCAAAGAATGGTCATAAGGGAGGAGAAGAAAAAAATGTATTTATATTTTTAATTTTGTTACAAATATTTTTTAATACTTTTTTACGTAATGTGGCAATTAAATAAAGTAGTTTAGTGGTCAAAATGTTTTTTTCTATTATTATTATTTTTCGTTTTTTTTTTTAATTTTTGCTTTTCATTTCCGTAAATTAAATTAAAAAATAATAAATATCTTTTGGAGGAAGGCTCGGATCGGATTTGGCTCGGATTTTTAAGAGAAATATCTTTTGGAGGAATTAAAAAATATGTATATACAAAATATGTACATATATACAAATAAATATCTTTTGGAGGAAGTAAATACCTATTTTTTTCTGAGATGGAAGCTGAAAACTAAGGGATATTGGGATTAAAGATAGAAGTGAAGGGAGCGGATCTTTAAGAGAGACAATCTAGAGAATCTTTATCATTTATGAAAATAGTCAAATCCCTCCAAAATAACATTATTTTCCCTAATTTTCCCCAAAAAATCAGGATCTCTCCTTACAATAGTAACTCGTTTTTTTAAGAGAAAGGATCTGGAGGATGAGGTTGCTGATAGGAAATATTATTTTTTAAGATAAGAGAGTAATTTAACCAAATCTATCCCTAGAGACTGGGGTTGGGGTTTTCGAGTCGAGCTGACGTTCACGTCATTTTTTCTTTCCTCATTTTTATCGGGCCGGCCCGACCGAGTCTTTTTTGGGCCAAAATTCGATGCCCGACTCGATCCTGCGGACCGGGCCGGATCCGGCCCTCAACCCTACTAGAGACAATAATTTAAAATTAAAAGAGAATTGATAATTCAGACTGCAAGGGAGGGAATCTCTCTCTCAATTTCTCTCATAATTTTAATTAAATAAAACCTTCAAATATTTAAAAATCCTTATCATTTAAGAAAATCGTCAAATCCCACCAAAATAACGTCATTCCCCAAATTTCCCCCCAAAAATCAGGATCAGCCTCTAAAAATCTTCTTTAGCTTTCTTCAAAAAGAAGATTTCCGGAAAATTCTTTTTAAAAAACATTTTCTTCATTTTAAACAAATAAAATCCTCTAATGATTTCATTTTTGTTATTTTTATTTGGACATAAAGATGACTGACCATAACTAAAAGAATGAAAAAAATCTGTCAAGAAAATCTTCTTTTTCAAATAATTCCCTCTCAGATTTTACTTTATCGCCTTTACTTTCTTTGGCTTTTATTTAATAAAAATTCCTTCTAAAATATTACTGACGTGGCAAATTAAAAAAATAAAGGTAGGAGGATATAGTATGTAATTATTAAAAATATTTATACAGTAATTCACTTATCTTTAAAATATTTTCGAAAAATAAACTTTGAAAATTATATTAGAGGAATTACAATTAGGGAGACTTTTGATCCCAATTTAAAACATCATGTATGTATCATGGATCATGCTGACAAAAAACCAAAATTCCCGGTTTCGGAAACTCCGGATTCCCGAGAAAAAATAAATTCTTGATTTCGGGAATAGGGACGGCAGGATCCCTGCCTGTAATATTTTCGTGACGTGGAAAAGTTTATAAGATGAGAGATGGGATAGAACCAAGGCCCTATTCCAGAAAGGGCCCGATTCAAGACCTGCACCACTATCCAACCCTTTGATTGGATGGTGGTCAACCACAGTCGATTAATAATCGATCCTCAGGCGATATCACATTTTTCTGCAAGTACTGGCACAACACTATAGTAAAATAAAAAAACTAAAATCAGGAAAAGTTGGATCGTAAACACACGAGTTGTATCTAATATGTATACTAAAGGTATCTTTTAGAAATTTTTGTCATTAATATCCTAAATAGAAATAAATAATAAGGTCTATATTTAAACTTGAGACACTCTTAACTACTTGATCAGAATAAATTAAGTTTGACCTCATATTCATAAATTTCCTATGTTGTCCCCTCTTTACTAGCTTATTCTCAGATTTTTTCATTCTCGATAAGATTAGAATCTTTTCATTAATTAGAGGATTTCCTTATAAGATTTATTAATCTAATTATAACAATAAAGATTACTTCCCCCTCCTCCCCTCCTTCTTCAAAAAATTCCCCTTCAAAACTATTCTTTTAATTTTTTAAGTAGGATAAGCCTTAGGTCGATGAGTATATATATTTTTTGGATTATCAACAAGTGATGGGGGGAATTACCTAAAATTTTAAAGAAAGGGCCGTGAAATGAAGAGAAAAAATTATTTTAAAAGAGGGGAGGAAGAAAAAGATTACTTATGCGGCCCGGCAGAGACTAATCGGCGCTTAGGAGGGCATTTTCGGGTATTTTAGTCTGCCGGGATTATTTTTCTGTTAAAAATACATGTTTTTAAAGAAGATTGATTTGAGAGGCTTTTAAATGATTTATGGGATTAAGTTGGGGAATTTAGAGGATTTTTGACAAATTTTGGGGGTTTTAACTAAAAGGGGGGAATTGAAAATTAAGAAGGGAAGACTATATAATATTTAATACACTTCTTGTGACGAGAGGGGAAAGAAAAAAGAAAATAAAGGGAAGGGGGAAAGGGAGGAGTTTTTTCCTATTGTTTGTGAGTGGTTGTTTAAATTGTGGTGGGCGGGTATAAAATAAACATTAAAAAAGATTTTTTGGGGTTCCTCTCACCCGAAATTCATTTCTTTCTCTCTTCTTTGTGGATTTTAAGGCGTGGGAGAGTATGGCGCGGGCTAAGATATTTCTGTTTATGAAGAGCCAAAAATTATGAAATTTTTATTTTGTTTATTTCGTAATATCTATTAGTGATGTTCGAGAGTCAAAAAATCCCGAGAGTCGAGAGTCGAGACCGAGACCGAGAATCAACCCCGAGACCGAGACCAAAACGAGAGTCGAGAGTCGAGACCGAGAGTCGAGACCGAGAGATTAAGAGGGATATCACTTGATGTCCCTCCTAATCCCCAAAAATCCCTTGATATACCTCAAAATCCCCATACTCGCTTGAATCCACTTGTCCACAATATATATTCAATGATATTCACATTAATCTCTTAAAATCCCCTCATATCCTTCCATATCCCTACAAATCCAACAATATCTTTTTGATCCATCGATGCACCCATCCCTTGATATTAAATTTTATCCTTCAGAATCCACAGTATCTAATATACCACAAACCACAAAATCTAATCCTTTAATCTTATTAAATTCAAATTTTTGCTGCATTTTTGGCGCCGCAGGCGAAAATTTTTTGAATTTTGGAGCTCAAGAAGCCAAATTTCCTCCATTTTCAGCGCCGCAGGCGAAAATTTTGAGAATTTTGGAGCTCAAGAAGCCAGATTTCTTCCATTTTTCAGCGCCGCAGGCAAAATTTTGGGAATTTTGGAGACTTTTCCTTAAAAATTTTAATATCAAAGTACGCAAGGTCCGAGTAAAGTTCAAAAAATTTCCGTCATTAGGGGTGTAAATTTAGTCTCGTTTTCCGAGACCAAAACACCGAGACCGAGACCGAGACCGAGAGCTCAAAAAACCCGAGAAATTTCTCGACTCGAGAGTCGAGACCGAGAGTCTCGAACATCACTAATATCTATTAACTTAACTGAAAATTTCAGACTTTTTGGGGAGGTAGTTCTTAAGTTATTAGCGAAAAACTCGAGACAAAAATATAAATTTTTAAAGAAAATTCGAACTTTTTGACCATACCTTGCCTAATTATTAACCAAAAATTTTGGGACCTTTTTGCAAAATTTTTTGCACACCACCACAATGTTCCCTTCACCCTACCCTTACACACTACACCTCCATATTTCCAACAATCTAAAATAAATTTTCACGCTTTAACACCACCGCGCCTTAATGTCTAAATCTGGCGCCTCATCTTTGATGATGAATAATACATAGACTAGTTAAATAGACTCCAACAATCGTTTACCCCTCTTTCTTCTTCTCCTAAATTCTCCCACAAAATTTTTTTTATTCTCCTTCTCTCCTACCCCCAATATAATGTTCCCTCCACACGACCTCAATGTTCCCTTCGCCCCACCAAATTTTCATTCATTCCCCCCCCCCCCCCCCCCCAACTTCGATATACCCAATTTTCCTTCCATTTTTTCTTTTTGACTCGCTTGAATTGGCGTATAAAACTAAGCATTACGGTAGGGAAGAATTTACTTTTAATTCTTCTTTTTATCTACTGCAATGATTTGCAAAGGAAAACAACCATTAAATTGTTGGTAAATTGTTTTGATTGTTGGTAAATTGTTTTTCTCCCTACATATTCACCTTCCTTTCTTTTTTTCTGCGCAGTAAAAAGAAGGAAAAATAAATGTTTTATTTTCTATACAATTAAAATTATCTAAAAAAAATATTTTTTTAATCAGGCAAGTTTTTTTTCTAAATATTCAAAAAGTTTAATTACTCTACCTCGTTTTTAGATATTTATTTTATCTTAGTTCCCTACATATACCTTAAAATTTCATTTTTTTCCTCAGAATTCCCCTACTTCCTATAATTTTTTTCTTGGTCGAAAAAAATGAAAATTTAGTTAAAAATGCGTTGGAAAGAAAAATGGTCACTTAATAATAAATACGAATGTTACGTGAAGACCAGTGCTAGCTAGGTATTAGGCGCGACCAATTAGGCACGATCATTAGGCGTTTTTGGCTTCGGCTCCGTTTCAAAATCTTAGCTCTGGCCGAGTTAGTCTTCGGAGCCACTGATAACTACTCAAAAATACTAAAAAAATTTAGATTGAATACAAACGGATCTCATTTCTACACACACTCATTAATAGATAACACCTCAATTTACGGTACATTTTTTTAAATTTCAGTTGGGTTTAATTGTGATATCTCCACCAATGGATATACTCAATTTTAGATAATTTTAAAGCCCCGAAGCAGGGATGGGACGGGTTACCCGATACCCTAAACCCGGCCCAACTTTTTTTCTCAAACCGTCCCATCCCTGCCCCAAAGGGTGTAAGTAAACGAGCCGAATGTACTTCAATTTTCTGATCTCTAATTATTACAAACAAAATAAAAATAAATAAAAGTTACTTATTTTTGAGACATTTTATTTAAAATAAATAACCGTCTCCAAAAAAGTCCCATAAACCTTTCTTAATATTTTTACTGATAAAAAAACTTTCTTTCATTTTTAAAACAAAAATATTAAAAGATAAGGGAAATAATATTCTCCTTAATCATCAACAATTTTTTTGGTTAATGTCGCGCCTATTTAACACGTCCAAAATAATTTATTATTATCTTTTCTTAATTTTTTTGCTTATTTAAACAAACAAAGCCCGACGACACTCCTTTTCCACAGTATTCCTTTTGTTAGCCTAAAAAAGTTTTGGGTGGGAAAATAATTTTATATTTTGTTTATGGAAGTCTGTGGGAAGATGGAGAAGACGGAAAATATTTTTAGTGGGGATTTTATAGAAAATTTTAATAAAATTTGAGAGAAAATTAAAAGAGATAAAGTTGAGAACGATGTTTGGTGTCCAAAATGCCATCTTTGCAGCTGATAAAATAATGAATACTCTTTTTGTGCCAATAGATATACCAGTTAATAGATATCTAATTAAGTATTATTTAATATAAAAAATTAACTACCGACTGTTCAATTTTTTTCAGCATCTTTTCATTCATTTTTTCGTTTTAAAATTTAAACTAAAAAATATTTATAACTCCAGTCCTTAATGTTAGGTATGATTTTTAAGTAAAAAGGGGACCTTCCTTCTAGGTACGTCTTTTTTATCTCTTTTTTACTATTTACTCTTTATAAATTTATTCTTTTCAACATAAAAATATAAATTTTAAATTCAAGTTTTAGAAAATTTAGTCATGAAAATAATTTTATATTTATATTTCTCCAACTTTTATTCTAAAATTATTACGACTGGCGCAACAAGCATAAATTTTTAGGAATAAAAAGAAATAATATACTCGCGCATATATTTATTTTTATTGCCAAATAATCGTTTCTAAAAAAAGAGAAAAATTAAAAAACAATTAAAATAAGAGAAAAATTAGAGATTGAAAAATTTTAATAGAAAATATTAATTTTTAAAAAATTTTTATATTTCTTTCTTGAAATTTTTGAGTTGATTAGTTAGTTAGAAGAAGCAAACTTTTACATCTACAAAATCTATATAACATCCATTTTTGTATCTTGAAAGCTTCTTCCCCTTCCTCTTTTCTAAATTAAAAATCTGAACTTACAGAAAGGGGAACCTAAAGTTAAGTAAATAAATAAATTTAGAAAAAATTAGGAGATGAGGCTGTGAAATCAGAAATAAATACTGAACGATGTGTTCGTTTAAGGGATCGCGCCGATAGAAAACTAAATTCACGATTTTCGGGAGTCATGAATCTTCTCGGCTCGATTCCTGGTTCCTTTATCCCTTGGAGAGAATTTAAAAAGTAGTATTTCTCTCCTTTCTATAAAAATTTTCTTTATCATTTTCTATTTATTTAAAAACAAATAAAAATACAAAAATGTTTTTGTTTTGATCTCGAGATTAATTTTTTTTGTTATTTCCGGTCGATTTGTTTCTACCTACTAAACACTTTCTTTCTTTATAACGTCACGGTCATCGGTCAAAAGGAAATGCCGTTAGAAGAATTTGTTAATCTTTTCTCCGCTCTTCAATGTTGGTAGTGTTGAACTGTTTCTGGCACGTTTATTTGAGAGTACCGACAAAAAAAGGAGACAGGATTAGCTGCGCGGAAGGGTAAAAATGTTAAAATAAAAAAGTATATAAAAAGGGGTTGTGGGGAATAAATAGTTGGAAATGATGACAAAAAAAAGATTTTTTTGTAAAAAAATAAGAGAAGTACAAGAAAAAAAGTTATGATTAGTTGGCATTTTTAATAAACAAAAATATGTACATAGGTCCTCAACAATATTGCCAATCAGATATTTAAAGTAGTGATCGGACCGATAAATGATAGTTCACAAAAAATTTTCTTGAGGTAGATCTTTCCTATTCAAAATACGGTACCGATGAAAAATTATCGCTACTCTTCGGTATTTATCGGTACTACAGTCATATTGCGGTACGAAATTCCAATCACTAATTCAAATTTTTATTTAAGAATGAAACTTAGAATATAAAATATTCAAACAATCTTCAATTGGGGACAGATTTAAGTAAAAATCGAAAATATTTTGCCAGTAAATTTTCCAAAAAAAAGCTAAATTACTTTAGTTGAGTGAGCCTGGAATATCCTTCTGGAAGATCAGACCTTTTCGAAACCTTGTTAGAGTTTATTGCTCAATCTCACAAATTTAGGTATATTTTAAAATCAAAAAACATTAAATATTCCTCTTAAATTACCATATTTTTCCTTCTTTCAATTCCCTATGTTTTTAAACAAATTAATTAGCCTTCTTCTACTAATAAATTAAATAAATAAAAATTCCCCTCTCTCTAATATTTATTTAAAGTCAAAAACATTTATGTATTTACTCCATTAAAAGCTTCCAAAATATTTTCATGTGAAAAATGTGCAATTAGCATTTAAATAAGATGAGGACTAAATAAAACAAGAAATGAGCCCCCAAAAACAAAAAGGAGGGGGAAATGGCACTTTTTAGAAAAAATAAAAGAAAGTCTTCTTCTTCTCTTAGTTCAAACCCCCCATAATTTTTGCTAAACAATCTTTTTTATTTTTTTTTCTTTGAATTACTAATGGACTATTTTAGTTAATTCGAGGGTGAAATAGACAAAAAAAAATAAATAATCGATCTGAATAAATTTTTAGATGAAATTCCCAATTTTGGAGGAAATCGCTCCGATTGGTGGAAGGATTAATTCATCCTCTCCCCCTCCTCTACTACCTTCATTTTCCTCTTCTCAGCAAACAAAAGTGCAAAAGCTGCTGCTAGTAGATCATCATTTTAATAGGAAACAATTTATAAAATGGACAATTCACCGAAAAAATTTTTTGCAAGTTTTTCTTGTGGTTGGGGAAGGGCATCAATCTTGGCTAGTTGAAAGGAACAAGCAAAAGGAGTGATACAGTCAAACCTTAATTGATATGACACCCCTCCCGGATCACTATCACTTTTCTTCATATGTCATCTTAATTCGTTTCCTATGGGTATTAGAGAGATTCCACTATCTCCGTAAAAACATTACCTTTACCTTTTTAATGCAATATTTTTGAAAAGGAGAATAATACTCGTATTTTGGATTGTTTTATTCTATTTATTAGATCGTTCAATATTAGATCATTTGTCTTTAGAGGTCTTCAATAGATCATATATTAGATATACAGAGGGATAAGGTACTGTATTTAATAAATCATCTTTTTAGGGAGAATCGTCCTTTTAGTCAATAGTCCTACCAAAATCCCTCTTTGCTAACATTTTTGCGCCAAATTCTCGTTTTTCAGTGATTTAGTTTTTTCGTCCACTCTCAACAAACACATTACACTTTGAAAGAGTTTATATTTTATATTTACTAACGAAGATTTGCCGCTCTCTCTCGCGCCATTCGCAGCAAAAATTTTTTGTTTGTTCGATCAGTGACTTATATTGCTGTAAAGTTTGACTTTAAGATTTGGCGCCGCCTCGATGAGTAAATGAGGGAAAAGCAGAAAAAAATGAAAAAGATGTATTAAATAAATGAGGAAAGGGAGATTTTATTTTGCAAAAAATTGTGTAAAGATAAACAAATAATTGGTTTTTATTTAGAAAAATTTTCATAGTGGAACATTAATTAGAATGAGCGTTCGCTATTTCAGTGTTATATCAGCCGTCTTTTCTACAATAAAAAAGTGCCAGAATTTTTACCGACTATTTGTTTTATGAAAAGTATTAATCGAAATAATGGAAAATGATTTTGGTAGAAGCCTTAGGAATTAGCCAATGGGTTGTTGTTATATATCAGTTAATGTCTTATCCCTTGTTCTGCAAAAATTTTTAATTTGAATTTTAGTGAATCTCCTTTTAAGTGAATTGAAGTTTCGGTGAAATGTCCTCATATATATTTTTACTCTTACAATAAAATTAATGTCAATCTTTAAATGAAAGAATTTATTTTTGGAATATTTTTAATATTTATTAATAGATCATTTGACGTTAAATTATGTTTATTAAATAACGTTCAATTTCCGAGAGGATTTTCTCTTTTTTAGATGACAATTTGTTGATGTCAATAAATCGGCTTTTACAAGGATATAAATAAATTTCTCAAAATATTATTTTCTTTTTGGGATATTAAACTATAAATAATAAGCTAAAAGAAGATTCAAACACGAGTGTAAATAGTAGAACGTCATAAAAGCTAAAAATTGAATGAATTGTATGAATGTCTAGAAGATCTTGAAGGAATTTTTGGACTAAAAGAATCTGGGGTATAAAAGAACCCCCCAATTGGGATGAATTTTAATGGATTTAATTTTTAGAGTTTAAAAGACTTCAGTAGAAATAAAGAAAATGAAAATTGTTTTATTCACTTCCTACCGGCTTTCTCTACATATTCCCATACTAAGAATTACCTTCTCTCCATTTGTATGTTGATCGGAGTATATAAAAATTATAAAAAAATCTACTTATGTATGTATTAACTAAAAAAGAATTATAAACGAGGGAAAATGACCACCATAAATACATACAAAAGAAGTGTTGAATGATCCCCTCTCTTTTATAAAGCAGGAAGATATACATAAATGAGGGAATAACCTTCCTTTTTAACTTAATCCCCCTCCTCTCAATTTATTTCAACAATACATTTTAAGTATCGTCAAAAATCTAAATATATTATTTAAAATTTCATTCAAAATTTTAAAAATCGGACCAACATTCCGAGTGTGATTATAAAAAATTGTTCTTCATTTAATAAATTTTCTGTGAATAATTGGCTAAAAAGCTCCCTCGAAATTCTTTGATATTTGCCAGGCAAAATTAAACAATCCTTTCAAAATTTAAATTACCCTTTAAAAATATTTGAAAGAATAATTTGAATTTTTAAATTTATTTTATTTATTGGTGTTAGATTATTTGCGGCACCTTTTTTATTGCAGCAATTAATTTTAAATTTATTGAGTAAATTAAATTGGAATTTTAAGTATAATTTTGTTTAAATTTTATATGTTTTTCTAAATTATTCTAACATTTAAAAATTATTCTAAACAATCTCAGTAGGCTTTAGGAAAGCTGATTAAATTTGAATAATAATTTTAAGTTAATATTCAAATAAAGTAAGGGGAAGAGAACTCAAAATACAGACAAATCTCTTTAATTATTCTAAACAATTTCTGCTTCCTGCTCTCACTGTACCAACATTTGAGTTGGACAATCACTTGGCTTCGAGCATTAACAACAAAATCCTTGTTGTGTTTCCCAATATCCTCGATTGTTTGTGCTGAGGTGTTCAATTCTGTTGCGAGTTCCTCGTCCTTTTCGGCAAAGTTACTAGCTATTACCTAAAATTTAAAAACGGGAATTGATCGAAGTATCGTTTCGTAGAAGCGTATCGTTTCGTAGAAGTTCGTAGAAGCCAACAATTGGACATGTCTGCGCTCCTACCCATTGGTCGCAAATGACCCTGCTCGTTCGGCTCAACGCTTGAAGAGGACTGCCTTCATCTTCCAGTTCGTTTATTTACTTTTTTAAAGCTAATCCCTAATCTTGTTTTTTTACTGATTTTTAGGTGTAGGGTCGCAGGTTGTGGCGCCTTCTCAAGCTGATCAAGACTGTGCGTGTGAAAGATGAAGGCTTCATTGCTGCTGTCCTCTTCCTGTCAGTCGCTGAGCACCGGAATCACGTTCGACGCTCGATCAGCCAGATCAACAACTTCTTGCAGGGAGTGCAGGGCTGAGGAACCAGTGCTGGCAGAAGAAGAGAGGATTGGATAGGAAGGATATAGGCTTGTGATTCTTGTGATTTTTCCCTCCTGTTTGTAATTTCCCCCATTGTTCTATAATGTAATTGTATTTCTGTTTTGTAAATAAATAATTGTTGAAAGGATTGGACAAAGCTTAGGGTTTTTAAGAAAAATTTTTCTTCTCTCTTCGCGTTGTCATCTTTGCCCTTCCCTTAAAATGAACTTTTGTTCAAAAAATTTTTCCTCCTTCTTTCAAAGTCCAAAAAAACCTTGGAAAGGTAAAAAGCGAAAAAACAAAAAATTCCTTTCTCTCAATCATTTTCTACTCCAATAAACTGAAAGGAGGAAAGAAAGAACTGAAAGGAGATAAGGAAAAGAGAGGATAAAGCAAGAGGAATGTTAATTCATTAATTTGAATATCCAAAAATAATTTCTGGTGAAATAGAAAAAATACTACAAACTTTAAAAAATTGTCAACCTTCTATTAAATTTTAAAAATCACGACTTTAAAATTTTATTTGGAAAAAAGTCGGTGCTAATAATGGAGTAGAAAAGATTACATGAATCTCTTAAATCACTCCTTTCTTAAAACAAATATGGAAAGAAAAAATAAAGGAAAAAAGAAAGGAAAGATCTCAAAGGAGAAAATAAAAATAATCAAAGTTTGGATAGACGAAAATAATTAGTGAAATAAAAATAAAAACTTTAAATTAAAACTTGTCAACACTTTTCTTTTAAAAATTTAAACAATAATTACAACTTTTACCTTTTATACTGGAAAATCTTTAATAATTTATTTATATTTTCCGGAAAGGATAGTAGTAGAAAAGTTTATTATATTAACTTTCCGGAAAGTTTGTTCTATTTATTTTACGGAAAGTTTATTATATTCTTTCCGGAAAGTTTTCAAACATAATTTTAAAAATTCTTTTTATTGATGAAAAAGTTTAAAATACCCGTAAAGTTTATTTCCAGAAAGTTTTTATTTCCATTAAGATTAAATAACATTTTTGCCTCAATCATAAAGTTTTACAAACTTGAAAAAAATTAATTCAGAATGGGCAATGTAAAAGCCATCACATAGAAATAAATAATCTCTCCCAACTTCCGGAAAGTTTATTTCTATAGAGAAACACAAGGAGAATTTTGTTGTTAATGTATGGAGCGAGTAATTTAGAGCCAACCGAAATGTTGATATAGTGTGAGTAGGCGAGAGAGCCTCTTCCATTTCCTTTTCCAAATAAACTTCCAGTTCACAAAAAGGAGGGGACTTAAAAAATTAAATAAATAAACAAAATCGGAAGGAAACTAGAAATTTAAAAAATAATTTTCGACAAAATCTTATTTAGAAAACTCAACAGCTTTTTTTAAATTTCTATAAATCAAAAATATTTTCATGTAAAAATAATTCTTAAAGACATTTAAATTTCACATAAATTTAGTAAATTTAAAATATAAGCTTGACTTTTTCTTTTATTTTTATTCAAGAATAAAAAAGACAATGAAATGATGGACTCATTGCCTTAAAAAATGTAATTTGCATAGTTATTCAGCGCTAATAATGGAGGAGAAAATATTATCTATGTACATTAATCCTTTTCTCCAAAAAATATACATAGAAAGGAAAAAAGTATAAATCAAAATTTGACAATAATGATTAGTGAATTTAATTGACAAAATGATTAGTGAAAAATTAAAATTTTTAAATGAAGTCAACACTTTTGACTAAAAACAATAATTACAACTTTTACTCTTTTTACTGAAAAAAGTTTAATAATTTATTTATGTTTACCGTAAACAAATATAACAAACCTTCCGGAAAGTTTATTATATTTGTTTTCCGGAAAGTTTTGTATTTTATTTTCAGGAAAGTTTAATATATTTATTTTCCGGAAGGGTTGCTATATTCGTTTTCCGGAAAATTGTTAAAAATAGTATTCTCAAAGTTTAATCCCAGAAAGTTTTAAATAGATAAAATACATTTTTGCCTCGATCTTTCCACATAAATAAAATGTTTAGTTCCAAAAATCTAAAAAAATTAATTCAGACCGGGCAGTATAAAAGCCATAATAAAAAATCTGTATTATTCCCCCACTTCCCTAAATTATTTCTACACTACGCGCTTTTACGCGATGATGCTGTGATGATCGTTTGATGATTTTCGACGTGTATCGAGATATTTTTTACTTGATTCAGTGAATCTCGCTTACAAAAGTTCGGGTAGCAAACCGAAAGTACTGCTCAAAAAGCAAAAAAAAAAATCTAAAATCCTCATAAATTCCAATTTGACTTTAGATAATGAAAATAAAAAAGGGAATAGGAAGGTCTTTTGAACCTTGATCACGTCTTTTGGTAATGTTTTTAAATTTAATATTATAAAGAGAAAATTGAAAAAAATTTTTATTACCCAAAAGAATAAAGGAAAAAAAGATTAAATCTGTAAAACAAAACTTTACAATACAAAAGTTTTTTTGGCTTTTTGCAATTCTTTTAATCAATTAAAAATTGTCATATACTCGCATTGATCTTGTGCCAATTGCTTCCGCATTACCACCAGAGGCAACTATTAATTAAAAATTAATTTAGAATATTTAAAAGAATTTAAATTAAAAAAAACTAAAAGAGACAAAAGTTAGAAAGAAAAAACTTTAAGGAAATATTGTTTAGAAAGAAAGGAAACTAGAATCAAAAATATTGATCTTTAGAGAGTGAGATTTTCAAAAAAAAACCTTGACATTGATTTTGGCAGGGTACCTTGACCAAGATTCTTGACCTTGAGACAAGAAAAAATAAAGGTATGGATCCAGATCCAGCTCGCTCTCTATTAATCTTAACTAAAATCGGCTCTACTGAGAAATTTGCCCTTACTGATCATGAGTCTATAAACTTGTTTTCAACCATGTTTGGGGATTTTTCAAAAACTCATCTTGACAGTCAAAAAATATTTAAAACCACACCTCTTCCTCGTCCAGAAGCAGGCATTCCTCCTCCACGCCCAGGAGGCAAACCTCTTCCATTTCCTGGAGGCATTCCCCTCCCAATTCCAGGAGTTGACATTCCTCCTCCTCTTCCTCGTTCAGCAGGCATTCCCCTATCATTTGCTGACAAATCTGGTGGTTGATCATTATTCATTCCCATTTTCTTAGCCCTCTTTTTAGCAGGAAAAATGACTTCTGAAGGAACCCCTGGGCCTTCTAGCGCTAGCAGTTTTGCCATTTTATTTCCATTGATTTGTCTAAGAGAATAACGAGCACTAGCAAAAAGTTGTTGTCGTTCTAAAGGAGTTATTGATGCTAAAACATCTGTTGGCAATTTTTCACAAGGATCCAATAATTTCGATCCAGCTTTAAAAAAATAAAAAATATCTTTTGGAATCTTTGAAAATTTCTTACGTGACAAAATAATTTCTTCAGAAATTGCTTTAAACAAAGCTTTTAATGCCCCACTAGGTCCAGGCTGTTGTTCTGATGTATTCGAAGAGAAAACTTTTTCAACAATTAAAATAATTACCTAAATTAGAGTTAAAAATAATTAAAGATATTAAAAAAACAAACCCAATCACTTAAAGGACTCCAAGCTGGGATTCTATTGGAAAATTCTCTAACAATTTTTACAACTCCAGTCATCCATTCATATTGAGCACATTTAACCTAAAAAATAATTTGGATAAAAATTCTAATAAAAATTGAAATTCACCTGATAAAATTTAGTTCGTCTCATTTCAGCCAAAGCTTGAAGACAGGCGTCTTGTGGCAATGCATTTTGTGGAATATTATAAGAATAATAATTTAAATCTTAAAATTTTGTAATTAATTTAGAAAAATATTTAAAGACAAAAGAAACCTCCAGGAGACCATTGACGAATAGTAGAGCAAGTAAAAGAAACACAAATATACATAGGAATTCCTGCCTGAGATATCGAGAAACCAGCTTCTCTAACATTTTCTTCAACAGAGATTTTTCCTTTATGGGTTAAAGTTTGTTCGCCTTTCTAAAATAAATGAGAAAAAAAAATAAATGAGAGGAATTAATAAATGAGAGGAAATTAATAAATGAGAGAAAATAAAATAAATGAGAGGAATTTTTATAAAGAATATTTAAACAACCTTAACATAATGAGTAAACAGTTCAGTTACTTGACTAAGCATATCAGTTGTTGGAATTGAAGAACAGAGAACAATTAGATGGGCCTGAGTAATAAAAATATTTTATATATTTAAGTTAATAAAAATTAGGAATAAATTTTTTTAATTGAGAAAGAAAGAAAAGAATGTTTTGAACAGGGTTTGGAAATTTCAGATCTGCTCTTACTTCGTACCAGCCTATTCTTTGCTCTTACTCGTATTTCGTACCTAACATAAGTACAATTACGAATTTTGGTACGAGCTTCCAAGCATTGGCTTTGATAATTAAATAAATTCTCAATTTACTTAAATAAAAATATAAAATTTTAATATACGTCTCATTGTCAGATTCAAAAATTTATAACTTACTATTAATCCTATTAATTAATAAAATAATCAAAAAAAATTCAAAACAAACCCTTCTATCATTTTTCAACAATAAATCATTTGCCAAAAGTCCAGTTCTCATTATACCACGTAACAAACGATTTGAAGAATTTATGTTAGTTCCAGAGACAGAATTAGCAACGTGTTGTTCTTCAATGATTCGAGAAACATTAAATAAAGTATCTTCTATCAGTAAAACTAATTGTTCAATTGAGTTTTTTTGTACTTTGTTAAGGCTTATTTGATCCAATTTCTCAACCATGTGTTCATCATTTTCACTCCCAAAAGGATTAACAGTATCCACAAAAACTTCACTAAAAATTTAAAAAAATTTGAAGTAAAATAAATTGTAATAGAAAATTTTAGAAAGGACAAATATATGTAGTTAGTATAAGAACAAATTACAGACAAAATTAATTATAAGATAAAAGCACTATAAATTAGAGCAGACACAAAAGTTTTTAGCCAAAAGGCCGTTTACGAAAAAATTATAAGTACCCTAATTCCAAAAATATGAAAACTCAAAACCTATTGATCAAATGATCAGAGATTGAAAGTTGAAAAATAAAATAAACACATAAATAAAAATTATTTCAAACCTGATATCTTTCCTTTTCTTTGGACCAACATTTTTTGGAGGAACAGACTGAATACCCTCAACAACAGGAATTGGTTTATTCTCTCTAATTAATCCTTTTATCACCTTTAATGTTTAAATATTCTATTTAATTTATTATTTTAAAAACCTTTTGGTGTTTTTGTCCATTAACGTGGGTTTGATAAATTTCTTCACTAGAACAATCAACATTGCAAATGACACAACGAAAAGCATTCCTACTGTTAGTAGTAAACTTGTTTTGAGCAGCTTCGATTAAAACAGCTTGTTTACGTTTGTGAATTTTTCCAGCTAGATTTTAAAAATTGAAAAATAATTAGAATTTAGATTCCTCCCAATTGATGACCTTCGTACATTCTGGGATTTAGATATTCTCACTGACTTTCTTAAATGAGTTTTGAGGTTCCCTTCTCAATTAATATTCTTTCGAAAACAATTGTTCCATAAATTATGATTTTGAATGTAATGCTAAATTGTGGAAGGCCCTAGGAGGTAGAAGGAGGCAAGGTGGAAGGCCCATCCACCTTGGAGTGGAAGAAAGGCGAAAGGCCCTTGAGAAAGAGTGGAAGGCTCTCAAAAAAAACTCTATCCAATAGAACCCTAATTTCATTTCATAAAAAAACTCACACAAATGAGCAAAATAATTATCATATCCAGAGCACATAACATTACAAATTTCACAATGGTAGTGCTTCTGTTTTCCATCATCTTCATAATACTCCTCTTCCCCATAACCCTCATAATAATCATAATAACCATCATATCCTTGATAAGCATTGTAATCAGCTAAAGTTGGTTCCTGACTAATTCCTTGAGTACTTCCAGTATCGGAAATTGAAGGAAGAGCATTATTATAATATTGATAAGATGTTGTTGGAGAAGTATAATAAGTAGATTGATTTGTAGTAGTGGCATTTGTATTGCTGGTTGAGTTAGTAGCAGGCAATGGCGGTTGAGGTGGCGGTGGAGGCGGTTGATAAGGAAGGTAATTACCTCCTTGGTAAGTCGGATTCATTTTTTAAAATCAAAATCAATTAACAAAATTTAAATTTTCTAAAAAATTACGAACAAGAAAAGCAAAAATAAATAGCAATGTGTTAAAATAACACTTAAAAGACCAACAAAATAAAATTTTTGTATAATTTATTAATTTAAAAACACAAAAATTTTAAATTACAAAAAAGACCTCTCTCAATTTTTTCCATTGGAAACTTTCTTCATTAAATTATTCAAATCCTCTATATTCGACTTAATAGCCTGTTTATCAGCATTCATTACTTGTGTAAAATCATGCAACATATTCGGTAATGTTAACGTTGGTACACTGAAAAATTTGAGATATTTCAGGAAAATTTTTAAATTTTTAACATTTCAAGTTTAAATATTTTATACCTTATTCCGGCATGTATAGGAACAGAAACTATAGCAGAACCAGCATTAGTATTGTATAATTTTCCTTGTTGTCTATTTACTTCCAATATCAACTTCTTAAAAAAGATTTCAAAAAAAATATTTAAATTCAAAAATAACCATATTATTTTCTATATTGTCACAAACATTCATAAAACTATTTTTAGCCATATCATATTGCTCTTTTGCTGATAATTCAATTTCTTTTTTCCCGAATTCATCAGTAGCAGAACCTGACTTGACTGATCCAGGTGGAATTGCACTAACAGATTGGGGATTAACAGAAAGAGGGTTTTGGACAGAATGTGGATTGACTGAATTTGGTCCTCCGAAGCCTAAATTTGAATGAGGACCAGTTGAATGAGGCCCTCCTATGCCTAAATTTGAATGAGGTCCACCAGTTGTTGAGGCACCAATAATATTAGATCGTCTCTCCTCTGGACGCTCGCCAGTTGCTGTGGGAACACCAGTGGATTCAGAAAGGAAGTTTTCAACAACTTTTTCTGCACAAAGGTTTAAATCCTTAATTTTGAGACAGTTAAATTGTCATAAATTAAAAAACTTACAACAATAGTTCTTCTCAAATCCTTCAAAATTAACATCTTGGAAGTCGCAATCGGATCAATATCCGCTTGTACAGCAGCTGGGGGTTGTATTGAAGTTGACGGCTGTTTGCTTGGAGATGCATTTGTCGATTGAGTAACGGCCGGGGTACCAACCTGCATCTGTACTGAAGACGGTGGGCCAACAGAACCTTGAGGTACTGAACCTGAAAATAAAATGTAAACAATAATTTCAGTTAAATAACCAGGTTGATGCGTATGAAATGTTGCTGTGGTGGCAGTTGAGCCAGTTGAATGAGGCTGTGGAATTTGTTGCGGCGTGGAAGGGGTATTAGGCGCTGGAGCATCAGATAAGGGATGAGACATTTGCTGCGATTGTGGTTGGTGTTGCAATAAATGTTGACTTCCATATATTGCATGTTGTTGTCCAACATTTACATGCTGTTGAGGACTAAAAGGAACTGAACCAGCAGAACCCGGATAAGAATAAACACTGCCTAATTGAGGAGACCGTCCAGTGTTGAACACTCCTGGCTTGTCAAGAACTTGTTGTCCATGAAGGGATTGAGCAGGCGAATGCGCCGCAACATTTGGAGACATTTGTGGATGAGCAGCAAGATTTGGCCTCTAAACAGAATCGATAATGTAAAATTAAATAAATCAACAAAAAGTCTTACCACAATTCGTGCAGGTGCACCATGTTGTGAAGGATTCGTTTGTTGTTGGTTATACATATCCTAGCAAGTCTTTAAAAAACTAACTTACATTAACATGAAATAAAATAAAAATTCGAAGAAACGCATAGCTAAATTAAAATTTATTTGCAAAGTTTATTATCTATAAATCAATGACGTTCTACAAATTAACCGGCATAAATAAAAGAGATTGCCAACAATTAAAGACTAACAACTAAAATAGTGTCATTTATTAAAGCTTCTATAATTCTCAAGGCTTTCGATAATTCTGTCCAGCGTAGACAGCCTCATCTCCAAGCTCATCTTCAATGACCATGATACGATTGTACTTGGCCAAACGCTCAGAACGACAAGGAGCACCAGTTTTGATCTGTAATTGAGAATGTTGATTCGTTGTATATTTTTAATTTTTTTGAATAAAAAAAATAAAAACCTGTCCAGTAGCAAGGCCAACAACCAAATCAGCAATGAATGTATCCTCAGTTTCTCCAGAACGGTGAGAAACCATAACACCCCAGCCATTGCTACGAGCCAAAGTTGCGGCTTCGATTGATTCGGTAACTGTTCCAATTTGATTGACCTAGATATTAATTTTTTTAAAAAAACTAAATAAAAATTAAAACCTTCAAAAGAAGACAATTACACGCTTTCTTCTCAACAGCTTGCTTAATTCGCTTTGGATTTGTCACAGTCAGATCATCGCCCACTAATTGAATGTCAGTTTGCGAAAGCAGCTTACTCCAATTGTCCCAATCATCCTGATCAAAAGCATCCTCAATCGACTTGACGTTGTATTTAGCGATGAACGATTTATAAACATCTGCCAATTGGTCACCAGTTAACCACTTGGTTTGATCAGAATTCGGACTAAAACAAAAAAAAATAAATTTTTGAAAAAATAAAATTACTTTTTAAAGTCAAGGTCGTATTTCTTCGCGTCAGATTTGTAAAACTCACTAGCAGCAACATCCATACCAATTATCACCTTTAAATATAAAATGGATTAGACTGAATATGGGGACGTTCTTCTACCTTGTCAGCATGTCCACTAGCCTTAAAAGCTTCAAGGAGCAAATCCAGACCCTCATTGTTGTCAAGAATGTTCGGAGCAAATCCTCCCTCATCACCAACGGCTGTTGCATCAAGGCCATAACGTTTATGAATGACCTAACAAAAGAATAGCTAAAATAAAAACCAAATTTTAACCTTCTTCAAGTGATGATATATCTCAGAACCAATTTGCATTGCCTCCTTGAAGTTTTTAGCACCAACGGGGAGAACCATAAACTCCTGCATTGCCAGCTTATTTCCAGCATGAGAACCACCATTAATCATATTGAAAGCCGGAACAGGCAGAATGACCTGTAAAAAATAAAATCAGAACTATACAACAACTATCTAAACCTTCTGAATGCCAGCCAATTCAGCAATGTATTTGTAGAGAGGAACTCCTTTATGAACAGCGCCTGCCTTGCAAACAGCCAGTGAGACTCCCAGAATGGCGTTCGCACCAAAATTTCCTCAAAATTAAAATTTTTCTAGAGCCAAAAAGTCAAAAATACCTTTATTGTCGGTTCCGTCAAGCTCAATCAAAAACTTGTCAATAGCAGCTTGATCCGTGACATTAAAGTTCTTAGCGATGAGCGCTGGCGCTATCTTAGAATTGACGTTGTCAACAGCTTTAAGCACTCCTTTCCCATGATGAACAGTCTTGTCACCATCACGAAGCTCAAGCGCCTCATAGATGCCAGTCGAAGCTCCACTAGGAACAGCAGCTTGGAAAAGGCCTTAAAATTAAAATTTAAAAATTCGCTCAAAAAGATAGAGAACCTTTATCTGTCTCTAAGTCAACAGCAACAGTTGGATTACCACGAGAATCGTAAATATAACGAGCGTGAACACGTTTAATGCTCATTTAAAAAAAGTTTATTAATTAAAGTCTAAATTAATGAATTAATTATACGCTAACACAAGTTAAGAACGTTTGATAGACAATAATAATAGATTTAAAGTTCATTAGCAATCATAAAGATCCAAAAGCCTAGCTAAAAGAAATTTAACAAGAATTTATGTCGAGGACGAACGCGTTTAAAGTGTAACTATTCTCTGAATCAGGGAAAATTAATCAAATAACGTAAGACTAGAAAAATAACCAACAAATAAAAATACATTGAAAGCTTGCAAAATAATCAAAATCAGCCCACTAACAAAAGCAAAAAATAAACTCTCATTCCAAAATTGTTTATTTTCTCTAACCTCTCGTTTTTACTTCTTCCCTAGCAAAATAGACATTTCGCCAATATTGCAAATTTGGGCAAATTACAAATAAAGTGCAAAATGAAACATGCGAGGTCTTCTCAGAAGGGTGGCCGAACGTTTCGTCACTGAACTTTTCGTCACCGAACCTTTCGTCAAAACCTTTCGTCACTGAACCTTCCGTCACCAAACCTTTCGTCACTGAACCTTTCGTCACTATTCACCATAAAAAAGAGAATGCACATCTGGATGGACAAATTTAACAAAATAGATTTATGGAAATTAAGTTGAATAAAAGAAAGTCATATGAATGAAGATGAAATATAATAAACAAAATTAATAACTTTTTGATAAAAAACAAATAATAATAAGGATGTTAAGTGAAATAAATTTATTTTGATTTACTATTTTTACTACTATTTTTATTTTTACTAAAAAATTATTTTCATAAATTTTTTTACTCATATTGGCTAAAATGGACGTAGGTTCATCATCAGATGAGGGGCAAATTTTTTCTTCATCTTCCGAGGAGATGGAGGATTTACTCGAATTTATTGAAGTAAAATCTAAAAGAGGTTCATCTCTCTTAACTCGTGACGGCTTTGAATACCAATTTGAACGTTATTCTGCCGTGGATAATCAAGTTGAATATTGAAAATGCCCAAAAGTATGGATTATGTTTGGTTTTTATTTAAGTATTTGTTAGAGACCTCCGTACTGTCCGGGCCGTATCCATGTCGCGTCAGCATGGCATGAAGGAGACGGGAACCGTTTTAAAATCGGATGGATAAAAAATGCTAACCATTCACATAATGCTGAGCCTTACAAAAAAGAGGTGCTGAGCCTTACAAAAAAGAGGCTAATGATCCAATTGGGTACCTACGTACTGTCTCCTATCATTTAGCAACACAGTAAATATAACTAAATTACCGATTATGATCAATTTGTCATTTTTGACAACTTCTTATTTGATTTTTAAAAATAAAGTCTTGGTGACGAAATGTTCAGTGACGAAAGGTTTGGTGACGGAAGGTTCAGTGACGAAAGGTTTTGACGAAAGGTTCGGTGACGAAAAATTCAGTGACGAAACGTTAGGGAACCTCTCAGAAGTTGCCCTAATAAACACAAACAAAATCTTTTTTTTAAACGTAGAACCCTTTTATTAAATTCAATATGCAACGAATACAATCACATAAATCTATGAATTAGGACAATAATCAAAATTAAATCAGTTTATGGTATGTCATTGACATCAATCATTCTGTTACTTCTCACATCAATATGAAGATGAGTCCACTTTGCCTGCTTCCCTAATTGTTCGAGTGCTCTCTTCGCCTAAGATATTCATTTGAACAAGCATCTGTCGAAGGTAATCAGTTAGTTCAGAAGCCTGAAATTTTTTAATGATTTTTTTTGTTTAAAAAATTTTTCAAAATTAAAACTCACAGCATGATTTTTGCAGAAAAGAATCCCTTCTCTTAGCAGCTTCATTCTCTTTCTAAAATCCTTCTCTTTTTTGCTTTCTCTGGTTTTTTCGATTTCTTTCAATTTTACAACACCGGCACGCTTCATTTCAGTCTCTAACTGTGTCTTCCTTTTGCCAATGTCGGACATTTCCTGTTTGAACTGCTTCCTGCTCTCACTGTACCAACATTTGAGTTGGACAATCACTTGGCTTCGAGCATTAACAACAAAATCCTTGTTGTGTTTCCCAATATCCTCGATTGTTTGTGCTGAGGTGTTCAATTCTGTTGCGAGTTCCTCGTCCTTTTCGGCAAAGTTGGCGGCATATTCTCTTAGATGATTGCTTAAAGCAAAATGAGGTCCGACTCCACTCGCAGCCTTCTTCAAGAAAATATCATAGACCTCAACCAGCTTGCCGATTGCCCTTCTCATGGTGTTGAAATCTTCAATAAACTTCCTGTAGAGTTCATCAACCTCTTTGGTCGGTACCTCCTGTTTGCTACCTAAAATTTAAAAAAACGGGAATTGATCGAAGTAAAAAATAAAATACTTCGGCACGTACCTCGACACATCGGGCCAAATTAAATATCGTCACGTAGAAGCGAGTAGAGTAGAAATATGTTAAGTGGAAGTAGGGGAGATTAACTGTTTTTATTTTATGGCTTTTATACTGCCCAGTCTAAATTAATTTTTTATTCATATTTTTAGAGCTAAATATTTTATTTATGTGGAAAGATCGAGGCAAAAATGTTATTTCATCAATTAAAAAACTTATTGACAATTATGACCTTTATTCCAGAGAGGCTTTTTCAATTGCATTGGAGAAAGTGATACGAGATAAGCTGCTCCATGTCGGTAAATGTGTTAATTAATTTTTGACTTATAATTAAATTCAGGAGTGAATACCCACGACATTCTTCAGGCATATGCAACGATAATTGAATGTCTATCACAATATGATCCATCATTTGTTTTGGTGCACAGAATATGTAGAATTATCAGAGATTATGTCAAGTTAGTTTTTATATTTCTTTTTTGATTTTAGTTGTGGGCTCGGAATAGAGACCGGCGCGGGACGGGATTTCGCGCAGGATTTTGCGGGATCTCATCCTGCACTTTTTTCAATTTGCGGAGTACGGGATTTATCCCGCGTGATCCCGTCCCGCAAAGATTTTAAAAGTTACTTTCGCATGCGGGCCGGCCTCTAGTTCGGATTCTTTCATAGTCATCTTCAATAATTAATTAGAAATTTAATTTTTAGACAAAGACCCGATACTAAGCGGACAATAATTACATTTATTGCCATTGAGAAGCCTGGAGATAATTGTTTAACCTCAGATATTGCTGTAACTAATGCTAGTCGTTTAACGCTTATGCTAGAGGAAGAGCAACTCAATGGGTTTCTTTTAATTTTAAATTAAAATTTTACAGCCAATTTTAGATTAAATGATGAATACGTAATTATGATGTGTGACAACAGAGAAAATCGTTGGATGGATTGGATACCGGATCCAATTGATGCTGATCCAAGTAATTAACTTTAAATTTCTTTAACGTTTGATTCCCAAATTTTAGAAGAGAGCAGACTTTTCCGAGAATCCGCAGATGTTTTTAACATGTTGGTCAGTATTTACGGAAGCAAGGATCTTTTTGTTAAAGAATATCAAAATTTATTGGCAGAAAGGTTGTTATCTAATGGTTGGGAAAGGCATATACATTCAGAATTTACTTATTTGGAAACAATGAAAAGAAGATTTACGGAAGGAGAGTTAAATCAATGTGAGGTCTGTTTTGAATATTTTTATTTTTTACATCAAGTCTCTTTAGGTAATGATAAGAGACATTCGTGATTCTTGGAAACTTGCTAGATTTGCTGCCTCTTCCCTTCCATTCCCAGTGAGCCCTCGAATTGTTTCTTTTGTTTATTGGCCAGAAATTCAATCAAGCGACCTCGACAGCAATTTTCCATTTCATCCTCACTCAATTTTCAAAGATGCTCTTGATAATTACGAAAAAGTTTACATTCAACACAAAGCTGCTCGAAGTATTACTTGGCATTCTGATTTTGGAAGCCTAGTCGAATTGGAATTGGAAATCGATGAAAAAACTTTGGATATTGAATTACCTCTTCCTCAAGCACAAATTCTTTTTTTGTTTGCAGAAAAAGGTTTTTTTTTAATTTGAAACTTTGTTTAGAATCTTTTTTAAAGAAAAATGGATTATCTCAGAATTAGCTGAAAAAAGTGGTATAAATGCTACGCAATTAAAAAAGAGATTGGAATGGCTATGTTCGAAAGGTTTAATATTCCAAGGAGGTTTGGATGAAATTACGCTCGAGGAAACTTTTTGTCTTACTTCTTCCCCGTCTTCTATTCAGATTATGGAGAAACGAGTAACTCGTTTTATTTTAATTTTAAGAAAATATTTTTTAATTTCAGGATGAAGCTGTTATGTTGGACGATTTTAGCGATGATGAAGAAGAGGAGCAAAATTCAGTTGAAGATGTAGTTGAGGAATTGGAGCAATATTGGAATTACACAAAAAATCTGGTTAGTTGATTTTAAAAGGGTTGTTTTTGGGGAAGTTAGGAGATTCTTTTGATGGGGTTTTTAAGAGCTAGGGGTTTTTCCAACGAATCCATTATGACACATTACGTTTGGGGATGTTCTAGGGAATTCTACTTGCTGTTGTTGTTTAGGAGGATTTTAGAGGAAACATCTCAAAAAATCCTTAACGACGGGGGAATCTTTCTAATTTAATTTTAAAGCTAAAAATATTTACAGTTAATATATCGAACAACAAACGAACCTTTAACAGCTCAATATTTGCATAGAATGTTTAAAAACTTTACTAGCCCAGGAAAAACAATTCCTTCATTAGATGCAGTTCAGATGTTTATGCATAGAAAAGTTCGACAAAATTTGGTAATTATTGAGAATGGGGTTTACAAGGCAACAAAAGATCTCAAATAAAAGTTTGACTGTTTATTTTTTATTAAGAATTTTTTATAATAAAAATTTTAATTTTTCGTCCTTTTTTGTTCTTAAAATTGTTAATAGAACCTGTTATTTTTACATATTTTTTATTTTTAAATTTTTATTTTATTTTGATGTTTATTGGGTGAATTATGCAGCAAAAGAAGAGTGAAAACGAAGATACTGAGAGGAGTCTTTCAATAATAGAATCGGTTGGGATTTTAAATTTTCTTTTAAAATTATTTTTAAATTTAAAAGGTTTCAAAAGCTTTGACGCGAAGAAGTTGTTGGACAGACAAAGATGAATTGTTGGATGTTGTTTATTGGGGAAGGCAGATTCTTTCACTTGTAATTGGCTTGTTATGGGGGTTAATTCCTTTAAAAGGATTTGTGGCGCTTGTTCTTTATATTGGAACTTCAACGATTCTAGGTAATTAAAGGTTTTTAATAAAATTTAATTTGGGCTACTTTTATGAGTCACAAGGAAAGTTTTCGGACTAAATTGAAGTACTACTATTTTCGCTCTAAAAACGATTAATAAGGATATGGCTTTCGGGTCAAAAAATCATTCTACGAAGAATCTTGGTCGAAGCTTAATTAATTCAATTTTTAGGTCATCTTTACTTGACGTGGTATCAAGAGGTTGTTTTAAGCATTATAACGTTATATTTTAAAAAATTCCAGAAAGACGACGAAGATTTTGGTGGTTTCTGGGAAGTTGCGAAGGAAGGTTTTGGTGCAGCCTTTGCCACTTTTATGGTCTCCTGGGTAACTGCATATTCGGCCAGTCAATTTGAATAGATTTTTATACATATCGATTGTATTTTTATCCTTTTTTTGTTCTCAGATTTCGTTAGTTTATTGTTCCCGAATATATTGATAAACTTCAATTTAGTGAAAAAGTGGGATTTTATGGGGGAAATGCCTAGACGAAAGCTGATTTGTAGGTTTACATATATGTAGAAGGATATTTTCTATAAAAAAGGGTAATTTAAAAATTAGAGATAAAAATGAGAGAGTGACAAAAAAATCAGTAAAAGTCCCTCAACAATTTTTTCTGACCTGCATCCCAGAAGTAAGGTGTATAAAAATGACTAATAATTCAAGGTCAAGATTTTTAAAAATAATTTAAATTAACATTTTTAATTTTCATTATTTGCCATTCTATTAATTATCTTATTTTGGAACTCCAGAAATGATGGATTGTAACCATTAATAGCCAAGAAAATCTCTCCATTGACAGCCTGTAAGACATTAATCAACTTCTCAATTTTCTCGATCATTTTTGAAGCTTGCTTGTGAAACTGTTGAAGCTGTCTTTGCTTTAATATTAAAAATTTTTAAAATTTATTCTAAAATTTTAGTTTAAACAAGATAATAGAGTTGATAAAATTTTTTTAATCATCCCCCACCTTTCACGGAATCACCTTCTCCCTCTCATATAATAAACCGCAACTTTAGGTACTCTAAAATTTTAACTGACCTCTGCAATTTCATCAATTTCGGTAATATTGAAGAGTACAGACCCCATTTTTTCCTCCCTATTTTTCACCCTATATTTTTACAAAATGGTCAGACTTTTTCCTTCCTTCCATCCAATTTGCCTTTCTAATTTGTGCCTAAATCAAACGAAAAGGATTATTTTTGATTCATGGATGGAAGAAATTGGGTTGAAGAAAGGAAAAAGTCTGACCATTTTGTAAAAATATAAGGGGAAAAATAAGGAGGAAGAAATGGGGTCTGTACTCTTCAATATTACCTCAATTTCTGCCATTTCGCCAACGTTTAGAATATCAAACCACCCATTAATTATATTTTTAAGAGTGGTGGAGAAATGTTTTGATTCATAGGCAACCATATAACCAGGACATAATAAGGCTTAAATAATTAATTTTTAACAAGATTTTTTTAAAAGTTTAATACCCCCAAAAAGTCCAGCGAGTCTATGTCTTAAGTTTGATAAAGAATTAAGATCGTTTATTGCTAATAATGGTTTCCAATTTTTTAAACAAGTATTTGCTGATTGAGAAAGTTGTTGTAACTAAAATTATAAATGGAAAGGTCTTAAGGAAAGACTTACTTGATAAGGAATTTTCTTGATGAAAATAATTTGTCTACTTTGCTTTTTAAATAAAAAAACATCAAAATACAGAGAGATTCTTAGTTCGGACCATCTTAAGTTGATTGGTAAATTATCAATAATTTCTGGCAGTAATTCAGGTGGAAGTGATTTTCTTTCGGTTTTCATATTTTTAGGAAAAAATATGCACGTCTAGAAATTTTATAAAGAGATTACGACGTAAAATATATATTTATGTCCTCTAAACGTTGGAAGACTCTAAAGACGACAATTAAAGTATAGGTTTTGTTGTGACTACCTGGTTTGTTGTAAACTTAAAAAGCTAATATAAGAATAAAAAATTGCTCAACTATCCTAACTTAATATTTAATCAGAAAAGAGTAGAAAAATAACACAGATCAGCCTAGAGGCGAGAAACTGTAATATTAACAAACTTAAAGAAATCCTAATTAATTTTTATCAAAACAGAAAATATCTCAACAAATAAATACAACAATATAATGGCACTTTTAAATGAGTATCACACTTTAACATTTTCACCGACTATATTTAAATTAACAAAAAAACCTTTCTAACTGGCCAAAAGCAACAACTATAGAACTAAAAATATTTTTTATAAAATAATTTTAATAAAATTACCCAAACATTTAGACTAATCCAAAAGAACGCTTCAATTCGAATGTGAACACAATAGGTTCAGAAGATCGAATTCGAAGTTGTTGAGGCTTAACAATTTTGTTTGAGCTACTAACACAATGTCCATAATCCAATTTTGTTTCCTCTAAAAAGAAAAATTTTTCTCTATTAAAATTATAAAATTAACTAAGTTCCCATTTAAACCCTTCCGTTGTCACCAAAGTACGTCTTTGCACAAGAGGAATGAGACCACAGGTGCCGGTAATTGGCTCTTCCAAAAGTTCAATGTTTGTATCACTCTGGTGGGAAAAATTTTTTGAAAATTAATTTTGTAAAGAAAAATTGCTGGAAGATTGAGAAAAACACAACGTTTAAATTTAATTTAGACCCCCCCTCCGAATTGTTATCGAAAAAATTCTTTGATTAATAAAAATATCTGAGTTCAGATGTGACAATTAAAGAGCAGAATAGAAGGTAAAATTCAAGTTCACTCCCCCTCTTTTTCTTTCCTTAATTTGTACACAACGGCTAGACTTTCTTTCATTAAAATGAAACATTTTCTTATTAATGTCTCTCATTTAAATGTGCCACAGAAAAATAGAGTGGAATTGAGGAAGAAAGTCTGACCGTTGTATACAAATTAAAGAGGGAAAGGGGGGGGGAACTTTAATTTTACCGAATAGAATATTATTTTTCAAATTGGGACTAACAAGATACCAGCCCGAATTATGACCAAAAATAAAACATTTAAAGGAGAGGGATGATCCCTTATAAAAGAATACCATAAAATTCAAAATACCTGTTGAACAATCATAACAACATTTGTACCATCCAAAAGATAAATAGGAATTGAGGGAACTCCTTGAATCTAGACAAAATCAAATTTACTAAAAAAATATTTAAAACAAAACCTGCAACATCATTGCATTAAAAGTTCCCATAACGTGATCAAAACGTCCTGTAAGTCCACCCAGAACCAAAATAGCAGCCAACGGTTTATCAACAAAAAAACTACCCGCCTTTTTTTAAATTAATTTTTAAAGAAAAATTAAAAAAAAACCTTTTGCATTAAAATCCCAATAGTTTTAGTTAAATCCGTCGTGTTTTGGTCATCAATTTTTAACACTTGACAGTCCTTTTGCGACTCAAAATATTTTTTGCTCTCTTCTGTGATAGAGTCGAAATCACCTACAACCAAGTCTGGATTTTTTGTTTTGGTAGACCTGAAAAAATAATTTTTTACTAAAATTAGGTATTTAAAAAATTCCAAAGAAAAGAAAATAAAAATCCCAGAAAACCAAAAAATTGTAAGAGGAGAAAGATTAAAAAGAACAAGAAATTCTTTCGACTCCACTCAGAAAAATAAAATCTCTCGGTAATATCGAAGCGTACAGACTCTCTTTTTTCCTCCCCAATTTTCCCCATATATTTTTACAAAATAGTCAGACTTTTTCCTTTCTTCCATCCAATTTGCCTTTCTAATTTTTGTCTACAATCAAACAAAAAGGATTATTTCCGATTAATAGATGAAAGAATATTGGATGGATGAAAGGAAAATGTCTGACCATTTTGTAAAAATATATAGGGAAAATAGGGGAGGAAAAAGGGGTTCTGTATTATCAATCTCTCGGTCTAAAATTTATTTTACAAAATTTCCAAACAAACTTGCAAGACTCCACCAAATTATTAGCAGCCCCATCAGTGCACAATCTAAGTTTGGCACTATTCCAAATAGTAAACCATTCATTCGGCAAAACCGTTTTTGGACCATCCACAGCAATAACAGCTAATTGGTCTTTAAAAAATAAATTTAGAATATTTTTTAAAGATTTTCAGAAATTATTTAAAATAAAAAATAACCAGCATTTTGTCGGACAAAATCAAAAGGCTTAAACAAACGAGAAACCATTTTTAACTAAATTTATCAAAAATACCTAAAATGAAGAGTATATATAAGTAGGTAATTGTTAAAAGTAATAAAATATTAATGATAACAAAAATAAGAAAAAAAGATTAACTGATAAAAATCCAAAAAACGAAAAAGTAGAAAAAATATAAAAACATTTTTCCGCAAATTTTTAATGTTTGGCATAACGTTTATGATAAATGACAATTCATCCTCTTTTTAGTTTTCCCTCATAATACCGTCTACTTTTACTTGAATTCCTCTTTAGAAGGTGTTAAATTGGGTGACACGACTCGGGCACAGTAATCCATTTGCAAAGTAAGACTTTTGCACAGAGGGCATCTGCACAGTGGACGATTGCACAGTAATTTGTGGTTAAGTGGATTTGTGTTAGGTTTTACTTATTGTTATAAGGGAATAAATGTTACTAATTATTAATACCTTTACTAAAAAAATCTTAAATTGTATTAGAATTCATAAGAAAAATCTGTAAATCACATAAAGGATCAAATGAATAAAAAATCTAACTGAACATAATTATTGCCCCGAGTCTTAACAACATTTTTTAAACAAGAAAAAACTTTTTGGATACGTACCCCTTTTAAAAAATCTGTTATCTTTATTGACTGTATTTAAATTTAGAAGAAAGCATTTTGTTATTAAGAAACTTATTAGAAAGTAAATATTTATCATTAAAAATTAGTAAAAATTCATTTTTACAACAAATACTTGCACTCTTTAATAAAGATCTGCTAGAATTTCTCCACTTGATAAGCGAACAAAAATTTAGAATATGTAAAAAAGAATTAGGAAATACTTAGGTTAGAAAAAGAATTATGAATTCTAATACAATTTAAGATTTTTTTAGTAAAGGTATTAATAATTAGTAACATTTATTCCCTTATAACAATAAGTAAAACCTAACACGAATCCACTTAACCACAAATTACTGTGCAATCGTCCACTGTGCAGATGCCCTCTGTGCAAAAGTCTTACTGTGCAAATGGATGCCCGAGTCGGAGCGCCGTTAAATTGAATTTTAAATAAATTTTTTTGAAATTTTTTTTGTCGATGAAGGAGATATATAGAACTTTGTTTCTTTTTTATTTTCTATCGACATTAATAGATATGTTTATAGGAATTTTTGTAAATTTTTCAGACCACTCCTAATGTCGAAAATTTAAAATGTGCCATTTTTTTTTGAAAAAGTGAAAAATTGAAAATTATTTTATAAAAAATTTAAAAAAAATGGTTTTTTCGCTCGGGTCTTTTTAAGAGCATTTTATTGAGCAAATCTAATTACAAAAAAATTTTTAAACAAAATTGACACTTTTCCGCTGAGCTAGGTCGAAAAAACATGATGTGCCATCTTTTTGAAACCCAGTGTATGTATATTCCTTTAAATTTTAATAATTTTAAAAATATTTTTAATAAAATAAAGTCTATTAAATAAATTATATTTTCAATACAAAAATATTATTTATTTCCCCCTTCTTTAATAGTCGTTGATCGAGAAATTTGGAAGAAAAAAATATTTTTTTTCTTTAAATGTTAAATTGGATGAAGAGCAAAGAAGTATATTTTCTTCTTTTAGACATTTCCAGAGATTAGATCAAACAAAAAAATATTTTTATTCTTTCAATCTTGCGCGGTGATAAATCGCTAAATGAGTGGAAAGAAAAGGGTGTAAAAGTCAATGAAAAATAAAATGTTTTGCAGTTTCTTTTGGTTAAATAAACGATTAAAACCAAACATTATTATGTGTACTACTAAATATTTATTTAATTTTAATTAATAAAATACTCCGGATTTGTAAAATTGAGTAGAAAATTTTTTTAAATTTTTGTTACAGTTTTTAAAAATCAGTTAGAATTTATAAAAGGTGAAGAAATTCTTGTTATTAACTATATTAGAGCAATGTATTTGATGTTTTCTTTAATAACCTCCGAGTAGAGCTGTAAAAACGTTTTGTGGCCGTCCCTAATTAGAACCTGAAAACTTCACCTATATCAAGTTAACATCCTTTAAAGAATACGGCGGTGCGTTGCAATAACGTTGCAAAGAATAACCTGCTTCCAAATTTCCGAATTTTAACAAATTTAGTATTAAACGATTCCTCTCATCAAGCTAAAGAGATTGGTACCAAAATTGATAAGGGCCAGAAATTTTCCAGTTATTTATGGCTTTTGGGCGTGTCCCCCTTTCTATAATGTTGCTAATAAATATTTTTTTAATTGAAATTTATATTTTTACAATAATTGGATTTTTAAAAAATTTTTTTTAATAAAATGTTTAAGCATATAATTAAAAAATTTCTTCTTATTTTAAAGGCTTTTTGAAAATTTTAAAATAAATTCTAATAAAAAATTAATGGAAGATCAAATAATATCTCCAATTGAAGAAGACGAAGTTGAACAAAATAAACAAGAAAATAAAGAAATTGAAGAAGAAATTCAAAAATTAATTGAAAAAGAAGAAAATAATTTAACTAATTTTGAATTTATGGAGGTTATGAAACCTCTATTATCTTCAAATAACAAAAATAATAATCCTCTTCCTCCTCCTCCAAAACCTTTAAGAACATCTTTAAATAGAAGAAATAGAAGTGATCGGCTAACTGTGAGTTTTTTTAAAAGTTTTTAAACGATTTTTGTAATTTTTGTGTTATCCGAGAGGATCTGGGGGGTTTTAGGAAATATTTAAGGCATGGGAAAGGCCAAAGGCCTTTTTTTAAATTGGTTTTGGGGTGTGTAGGGAAGCTAGTTTATATTAAAAATTAAATTAAATATTAACAACATTTAGTTAATTTTTGTTTTAAAAATTTGTAGATGAAAACTTCCAAAAAATGTTCCCTTTTTAAAATTTAATATCACTTAAAAGTACGTGAATCTCATTAAATAAGAAAAAGTTCATTTTAAAAATGTTTTAATTTCTCTACAAAAATTAACAAAAAAACTTTAAACTTCCTCGAATTTAGCTTAAGGAGGTATTTACGAGCAACAAGGTTTTCTTGTAATCGGAAATTTCTTTGTAATTTTAATTTGTAATTATGTATTATGTCAAACATTATTGAGTAGAATCTTGGTAAAAAAGATTTTTTTAATTTTTCAATCCTCAGAAAAATGTAATTAAATTATTTTTTGAACAAAAACTTTTTAAAAATACGGAAAATCACCGGGCATCAAATACTAACAGGTATTCTCCCATTCATTCATTTTTATTTCAGCAGGATCCCTTCTATCGAAAAGCCTACTAATAATTAACTTTTCACATTATCTTCAATCTTCATTTTTTACTTTATTTTAATATTTTTTTCTAATAATAACCCCACAAATATAACACTTACTCTACAAAAATATGTCCTTCACATTTAACATAACCCCCATAAAACTGATCGATTCTCTCCCCCCTTTTATCTAGCCTATTTTTCATTTGCAAGAAAAAAGGGATATAAAAAAATTAATTTTTTTCTCCTTTCAACTAATTTTTACAATTATTTTCTATTTAATCTTTAATTAATATTAAAAAAAAGGTGAAAGGAATTGTCGATTTGCTGCAAAAATCTCTTCTTCTTCTCTTCAAAAGCATTTTTCAGTCATTTAAATGGTCTTCAGTCAAAAATTGAACAGAAGAAGAGGAAATGGGGCTTTTTGTTTGTGGTGGGGAAGAGACTGAAAAATAAAATTTTTTTTGAAAAAAAAGAATTAGTCAATCTCTCCCCGCGATTTTTCTCTCAACAATTTTCTCTCTTTTCTATTATTTCCAAGTATTGAGTAAAATTTTTATTAATTTTACCGGAAGTAAAAATAAATTTACCTATAGAAATTTTGTTTTTGAGATTTTTTAAATTTTTTAGAGAAACTGCAGACTTTTAAGAAAATTTAGGAAGAAAAACTGCCCAGCTTTTCCCAAACATTCTTGATCTTAAGACGTTAGGATACAACCTTATGCCCTAAAAAACAACATAAAATAGCCAATTTATTTTCTATATTCGTAAAATTTTGTACGTATCTCTCTAATATTGCTACTCTAATCCTCTAAAAATTTCAGAATTTTTGGTTAATTTTTTCAAAAATTATAACCCATAAACTCAAATTTTAATAAACTTCGCGCCCAAATAATTCCGCGCCCAAACAACCCCTTCATTAAAAAATTTTCTGTTTTTCTCCATTAAATTAATTCATTTCAAACCTGAAGGTTAATGTAATAAATAGATTAAAATCAGCTAAAAACATTCTTTTCATTTTAAAGTCAGCAAAAAATGAAAAATAGTATTTCGATAAAATCAGAAAATACTTCCCTCTCCTCCCGAAAACAACACCATCCCTCATTTCTTGTAGTTTCCGGTTCTTTCCGTTGGTTTGGAACTTCAACTTCTCGCAATGAGGTAAACAAACATTTTTATTTTTCGATATTATTCTAGTATTTACTAGAAAATTGACATATGTATTTACTTTGTAGTTATTCAAATTAGAGGTCGGCAAAATCACATTTGCAGGATTTCGAACAGAACAGGATCCCTGGGATTAATCTTAAAAATCCTGAAAACTGAAAAAAAGGCAGGATTTCGGACAGGATTCTGTCCTGCGCCGACCTCTAATTCAAATGGGCGTTCTGCCCCAAAATTCTCAGATTCCTAAAGCAAGGTTGGCTTAAATATCCTTACTAGGTCCCTAAACCTACGATGTCTTTAAGTTTTTCTTTTATACTTGTCTTGGAATTTCTAAAATCAGATAACATCAGATTTGTAATCACACACCTCCATGTTTAAGCGCGAAATATTTAAGCTGAGATGAGGTGTTATAGATTGGGCTAGAATTGCCTCAAGCAAAATTTAATTATATTCCTCTTTTTTGGTAAATGGCCCATCAAATTTAAACATAAAACTTGTGTTTGTGACCTCAGGCAAGTTTAGTCAAGGAGTTACCTAAACATTAAGGTTCCTAAATTTTAAGGAGAGAAGAATAAACTTTTTATAAAAAAATTTAAACCATATTTTTCTTCACTTAAAAAGGAATTCCTTTGGGAAGTAATAATCACTTCCCAGAGATCCCCCTTAATATCTTTAACTTCATTTACCCCTTCTCGTCATTTCTTGATTTATCCTATCAATCTTCTTTCTCTTATTAATGCCTAACCCTATTATTATTAACAACAATTTAAATTCCATTTACTCTTGCGCAATCATAAATAGATTTGGGGAGGGAGTGGGAGGGAGTGTGCCTTGAAGGATTGAAGGGAGGGAAGGGAAGGGGTTATTTAAATATTTTTATTAGACTTTAATTTAAAAATATTTTTATATATTTCCCCAACTAGCTATTACGCAACAATCACTTATTTTTAATAATTATTTCTTCTCATTGAAGAGTTATTTAAGAGAATTACAGAGATTCAAGTAGAGCAATCATTCTTTAAAAATTATGAGAGAAGAGACACGCGAATTTTCCTTCCCAAAAATTGTTTTAGAAAAGCTCTCTTCTACAATTAAATAATAATTATTCTTTTCTTTATATTGTCTTTCAAGCCCTTCCAAAAAAAATTTTTTTTCAATAAAAATTAAATATAAAATTATGTCCATCATCTATTTGTCGGTGGTCATCAAAAAAAAATTAAAAAAAGAGAGAAGAGAGAGACAGATGCTCCTTCTCTCATCTGCCCGCAAATTGACGGAAGGAATGCGCAAAAAGAAAAGAAAAAAATAAAAGAATTTTCAAACTAACAAAAAGAAATGCTTGAAAATTAAAAATTTCCAGCTTTTTGGAGAAAGCGCCAAAAATCTCAAAAATCAAAAAATATTTTTATTTTACATGACTCTCTTCAAAATTATAATCTTTAAATTTTTTAAAATAAAACCAAAAATTATTCTTTTTAAAAATAATTTTTGGTTTTCTCTAAATATGTTTTGGAATTTTTTGATTTTCTCTGAAGATTCAAACATATCCTCATTTATTATCCCTCATATTCTTAAACTTTTCTAATGAAAAACTAAAAAATTAAAGATGATATAGTCGACCTCTGACTATTAGTTGATACCCTTAATTATTAGATAATCCCTAATTTAAGATCCATCTTTTCAAAATTTAGTGACCATTGAGTCAACTCCCATCCAGAGGTGGGTCGACAGTCAGATGTGTCGGAGATTGGAAGACTGGAAATCGGAACAGTCTGAGATGTCGGAACTCGGAATTCCGACCCACCTATAATCCCCATTCCATAACATCTCAATAATCACTCCTCTATTTAAACTATCACTCTTTATAGGATACGATTTTATCTAATGATGAGGTATGCTGACATTAAAGCCTCTCCTCAATTCTAAATTCAAAACTAGTAAAAGAGTGATTATTCAACTTTGTAAAATTAAAATATAAATATTTAATTCTTTATTTCTTTTTTACCTTGAAACCCTCAAATGTTTTATTAAGACAATTGAGTGGAATAATTTATATATCCTTTTTTGTTTGTAACCTTCAAAAGGGACAGACACATTTATTTATTTGCATCCTGAAAATGAACGATTTTATTTTTTTTGTTGTTCATTCAACCCCATCTCCCCCTCCCTCTCTCCAAAACATTAACGAAACCTTTTCTTTTTTAATACCTTTTAAAAAATAATTGTTTTTATTAATCATCAAAAAACATTTTTTTCGCTTCTAAACTTTAAATACCTATTTCTATAAAGGCTGTAGGCATTAAAGGCTACATATCGGTCAGTATATTTTGATTACCTTTATAATTATTAGTGGTCTTTAAATAGAGGTTTAAATCAAAGCACGGCCGATAACGTACTATCGACACCATTTTTCAGTATTTTCGGTATTCCGAACTGTACTGAATTTGTTACGGAAAAACTTAAGGTTAATCGGTATTCATTAGTATCATAGGTATTTAAGGTACGAAATGCGGTACGGTACAAAATTCCGGGCTCAGTTTAGATATTCTTGTCTATAAACATTTAATTTCTATTACCAATTACTAAGGTAAAGGAATTATTTAATCGTACAATTTAAACCCATATATTTATTTTTTATTTTTTAAAATCCTCCTCCTCCTCCTCCTCCTCCTCCCCTTCATCATCATCATCAGCATTCTTTTTTCCTCATTTTCTTTCTCCTTCATTTCCTCTTCCTTCAGTGCCGTTCTTCAACAAAAAAAAAGTCAAGGCCTTCCCCTTTCCTTAATATATATCCGCGCATCTCTCTTTAAAAGCCACTTTTCTTTCCAAGTTTTTCCTTCCAATTTTTGAATGCAAAATAGGGCGAAAAATGTCATGTATGTATGAAGAAAAAAAATAATTCAAGTACCCCTTTTTTCATAGACTCTTTTTAAAGAAGAAGAGTCTCTCTTTATTTGGAGATATATTTAATAATATATATCTTCTTTGAGCTTTAAATTTTTAAAAGTGCAAAAGTTACAAGTACAGAGGTGTTTAACAAATATCAAAGCTAGAAAACCTTTTAATTTTACTTAATTCAAGATTCTAGAAAATTCTAACGGGGAGAACTGAACGAAATACAGTTTAAAAAATGAGCAAAAACTACCTAGTCCAGATCAGACTAGCACATGGATACGGATATGGATACAGATATTATAGAAATCCCTGCGGATATCCGTCTGTATTCGCAGTAAATATGCGGATACGAATACCAAATTCAGTATCCGTGTGCTAGTCTGGTCCAGATTTGGATTTTTTCTTTCGGTATCCGAAAGTGTGGTCAATACTAGAAAATTAGTCTATAAAAATACCTTGAAACCGCAGGTATTTTTCCCGATTTCCGGGTTTTTCTTCTCCCGAACATCACTAGTTCTAATTTATATATTGAAATTTTCTAAATTTTTTTGATTATTTCAAATTAATCAATTTATTTATTGCTATGAAATTTAGACCTAAAAATTTTAAAAATGCGTCGGGGATCGGGGGTGGTCGGGGTAGAGGCTTTCGGGTTCAGGTCGGGGTTTTTGCCAAAAAAATCGTCTGGATCGAGTCGGGGCCTCGGGTGACGGAGTGCTACCCTAAATTTATCTATCGTTATAAAATTTATACCCGAAAAATTTTAAAAAATTTCTAAAATTTTTTAAGATCTCAAAATAAAAATATAATAATTATTAGTTCCCGATTTTTATCTTTATTTTCTTTTTGATATTATTTAATACTTCCCTTTTTTGTCGGAATATTTTTTTCAAACTTTCCCAAAAATTGGGCCTTCTTTCCTTTTTTCTTTACCTTCTTCTACCAAAATTGCGCAATACTAAAAAGAAGGTAAAATAAAAGAGTAAAATGTCAATATTTATTATTAGTTTCTATAAACTTTAAATTAAAAGAACTTTTTTTTTTATAATTTAATATTTAAATTCTAAATGTGAAAAACAAAAATTATTTATTTTAAATATTTTTCTTAAATTTTTCATGATTTTTTTTTAAATTAAGGCGAGCTTTTGTTTAACCTTTTATGACTAATCATAACGTTTTTTGGAACATTTAGGATTGAAAAATATATAAGAGTTTTATTTTAAAAAATTTCTTAGTGTGTTTACTCTAAAAAATAAAATTTAAATTAATTTATAAACAAAAATTAATTTAAAAAATTTTTTGAAAAAATATTTCTCAAAAAAAAAATATAAAAAATAATTCTGTATCCAAAAAGTTTTAAATGTACCCTAAAAATTTTTAATAGCCAAAACTCGATTTTACATACACACAAAATTTGCACACATGAGTGCTGGGTGTTGGACATTTGTTGGCTCCTAGCTCCGAGCTCCGGAGTATTTAATTTTGAATGTTAGGTGCAGTGCTGGATATGCCTCACAAAGGAGGGTGCCTGAGGTGTCCGTGGGACTTCGGGATGAAATTTGGCAGACAAGTAGATTATACCCTTTCTATTGTAAAACTTGAGGGTGCCTCAGGTGTCCGTGGGACTTCGGGATGAAATTTGGCAGACAGATAGAACATACCCTTTCTATTGCAAATCTGGAACCATTTTCGCTGCGGGGTACCAGGGACCGAGTTATAAGCCCCCAAAGTTTTAGGGTCACCCACATATAAACAATTTCTATCTAGTCACAAATGTGCTCAGCGGTGGTGCAGTGGTAGCGTTCTCGCATATCGTTTTTTCCCGCAAGGTTCGAGTCCTTATTTGGGAAATTAATTTATTTTAATTAATTTTTGATTTTTATCCAATGTTTTTTGTCAAAAAAAATTTTTTAAAAACTTTTGTGATATTTTTAAATATTTACTTTTTCCCTTTATTCATTAATAGGGTGTTACAGAAAAAGCCTTGTGATTATTCCTTTATAAGTTTTTTTTCAAAAAATTTTTAAAAATTTTCAAAAAAAAGTAGAACATTTTTAAAAAATGTTAAAAACAAAATTTTCAGAAAAAAAAACGAAAATTATGTTAAAATAAATTAATTTGCCCAATTAGGATTCGAACTTTTGGGAAAAAAGGAAATTCAAGAACTCTACCACTGCACCACCGCAGAACACATTTGTGTATAAACATAAATTGTTTATATGTAAAAATGAAAAATGAGGGGGATCCTAAAACTTTGGGGGCTTATAACTCGGTCCCTGGTACCCCGCAGCGGAAACGGTTTCAAGTTTTACAATAGAAAGGGTATAATCTACTTGTCTGCCAAATTTCATCCCGAAGTCCCACGGACACCTCAGGCACCCTCCTTTGTGAGGCATATCCAGCACTGCACCTAACATTCAAAATTAAATACTCCCTATTTTAATTAATTTAATTCAAACTCCTCCCTAATCTAACCATCAATCTTTAAATTACCCCTCTATTTTACAAACACACTTTTCTTTTTCCAAGGTGTGTAAATCTAATTTCAATAATCAATTTATAAAAGTTTATTTAAAACACATTATTTTTTTCTATTGTTTGCAGTCCAAATAACAAAAAAGGTAGAAAGTTTTAAATAAAAATGTTTGTCTATTTCTGTCATTTTTAATCAATTTAAAACCAAGCCTTTTTTGTATTTTTTAAAAAAAACAAGTTTAGGTATTTTTAATTTTTAAGGTTTTTTGAAATTTAAAAAAAAAAATTAAAAATGACAAAAAAGTTCCAAAAGATTTTATTTTAAAAAATTCTACTTAATATTAATTATTTCAATTATTATTTTACTTTTATTAAATTAGTTATCCAATGGCGATTTTTTTGTGGTAGATAATTTTTGTGAATATTTTTGAATATCAATGCATTGCATTGATAAATTATTTAGTAAAGAGAAGAAGGCTTTCTTTACGTCCTTTCCGCAAAATAAAATTAAAACTTGAAAATTCGCTTTCTTAAAATTAAAAAATTTTTCAATTTTGATTTTTAAAGTTTTGATTTTTGATTGATTTTTAAAATAAACAAGTTAATTTTTTTAGAGTTGGGCGGGATCGGGATCCCGACGTAAAATCGGGATCGGGATTTTGGAATGATGATCCCGATCCCGATCCCGACTGCGGGATCGGGATTGGACGAAATCGGGATCGGGATTCGGAATAATGATCCCGATCCCGGTCCCGATCCCGACTCGGGATCGGGATTGAAAAATCGGGATCGGGATTTAGTTAAAAAAATTTTCAAAATTTAAATTTTTATTTACATTGCATATACCTCAATATAATTCCATAATTTTCATCTGCTGTGCTGAAATATTGATTTTAAGTCCCAGCGCGCATTTGTTCTTGGCGTATCAGGGATTAAGGAGGAGAGATAAAGTATTAACGATAAGGTGATTCTGATAGATTAAGAGGGATATCGTTGATTAATGAGATATTGGGATCTAGATGGACATCTAGGATATCCATTATATCCGTTCAAATCCATTCCGTCGATAGTTTTATAAATGAGTCTCTTCTTATTCACCGCCGGAGGCAAAAATTTTGAAAAATTTCAAAGATTCTCAAGCCAAAATCTTCATTTTTAGCGCCGCAGGCGAAAATTTTGAAAATTTTGGATGGCGTAGAAGCCAAATTGCTTTCTTTTCAGCTCATTAATATATATTTTCATTAATTTATAAAATCCCGATTTCATCGGGATCCGATTGCTAATCCCGATCCCGGTCCCGATCCCGGCTCGGGATCGGGATCGGCCAAAACCGGGATCGGGATTTGTCTTTCGGGTTCGGGATCAGAAAAATCGGGATCGGGATTCAAAAAAACCGGGATAATCCCGCCCGATCCCGACCGGGATCCCGATCCCGCCCAACTCTAAATTTTTTAATTTAGGAGTTTTTTCTGATTTTTAAAGTTTTTTTTTTGGAATTTTTTAAGAATTAAAAATTTTAGAAAGCAACCTCTATGATTCAATAATAACTTGGTTTTACTTAAAAAAAATTTTTTTGCTTAATATTAATTATTTCAATTATTATTTTATTTTTATTAAATTATTTAACGATTGGAGATGGTTTTGGTGAAGTTGATGGAAATATTTTTGAATATCAATGCATTGCATTGATAAATTATTTACGAAAGTGAGGAGGGCTCTCGTTACGTCTTTCTCTGAAATTAAAATTTAAATTGAAAATTAACGTTCTTTAAATTTAAAAAAATTTTTTCATGTTTTGTATTTTTTTGGATTTTTAAAATTTGTTTATTTTTAATTGTAGTTTCTAAACTTTTTATTTATCAAATAATTTTCATACAAAATTTCCACAGTTGTTTTAACCCTGCGTATTTATTTTCCTATTTTTATTATTCATTTTACTGTTATTTATTAATCATACAAGCACTTGATTCTCCAATACAAAAGAGCAATTAACTAATTTATTTTTATTTTATGAATAATTCTCGAATATTTTTTTTGTTAAAATTTAATTTCAAATCTTAAATAATTTTATTAATTTTTTTAATAATCTAAAAAATCTACTAAAAAATTCCCTTCTATCCAATCGGCATCTAATTTCATTACTTCTTGACTTTTTGAAGTTTTTAAAAATTTTTTTGTGATTCTAAAAGGACGGACTTCCGACTTCTTGGTCATTGGAGATTCTAAAAATTTAATAGTAGTTTTTCTATTTTCACATTTGCGGCTTGCCAAATAAAGCTTAGAAGTACGAGCGTATTTGATCCTTTTCTGGATTTCTTTTTGGAGTAATATCATCTTCTATTTATTTTCTCGTTCCTAATATTTTATAAAATTTTCTTAAAATATTTTTTTATCAAAATTAATTGATCAAATGTGATTGACAAAAACGCGCAATTTAATATATATTTGTATATATTCCCATAAATAAAAATATTTTATTTTTATAATATTTGCTGAATAATCAAAAAAACCAGCTATGAAAAGTGAAACAACAAATAAACGAAATATTTATATGGGATTAATAAAATTTTAGAATTAAAAATAAATAGAGACACTCACACATTTGTGAACATTTTTTAGCTTTTTCAAAATTTTAAATTAAAAAAATAAGTGATTTTGAATTGTCAGATTCTCATCAAACAATAAATATTTAAGAAAGGGATAAAGCTTTAGATCTACTAGAAATGCCTTTTTATTAAAGATGCCTGGAGGATTTCGATTAGAGGGTGGGTTAGTGGAGCTAGTGAAATCTTCGGATATTCGGATCTGATATCCGAACCGAAAATTTTCGGATATCCGGACTTTCTTTTCCTGATCCAACTCCGCCAAACTTAGAGGAACCATTCCTCTATTTACGAATTGGTGGTAGAAACATATTTTATTAAATTTTGTTAGAAAATCACCTTTCTATTAGTGAGAGAGTAGGAAGGTTAGCGAATACACGGAAACCCATAGATCTTCGGATCAGATATTCAAACCGAAAATTTCCGGATATTATGACTTTCTTCGAGCCCAACTCCGCCAATCCTAATTAGAATGAGGCCGCTCCGCTATTTAAGAATTTGTGTTAGAAAACATATTTTATTAAATTTTATTAGAAAATTCCCTTTCTATTAGAGAGTACCCCATTCTATTCAAAACATCATCATTAAATATATATCTTTGAACATCTCTCGACTCGTCAAAACAATTCAATGTCATTTAAAGATTGACAAAGAAAATCGTTTTATATATTTTAATGTCATATATACATCCCCTCCTACCCAATCCTTATCTTTCTAAACAATCTTCTCTTCTTTTTCTTCTTTAACATTTTCTTCTTCTTCTTTTTATTCCTTTTATTTTCGCGCGAATCAGCCGATTATTGGCAGAAAAGTATCAACAACAAACATCAACATATTTTCTGATTTTATATTTTCTTTCATTCATGGACACCCGCGTCTTTTGAATATTTTTATTTATTTGCAAATTTCTGTAGTTTTTAATTATTATTTTTATATTTCCTGTTGTCTTTTATTAAATAATATTTTTATTGTTTTTATTATGTAAATTTATTTTTATGGAGTTTTCCACTAATTTATAAAAAATTTTTATCATTTCTTCCGAAAATATTAAAAATATTTCGAGAATTTATTTTAAAAATTAATAATTTAGAAACATCCTTTAATTGTTAGAGGTTAATAAATTCAAAATTAAATTTTTCCGCGGAATTAAAAAGAGAAATGTCGAAATGTCGAATTTCAAAATATTAAATTTTAAAAATATCTAATTCCTCGGGATTTTCTCGGATTTTCGAAATATTATGAAATTTTTTTGGTTTTTTTTTTAAATATTTTTTTGACTGATGTGAGAAATTATTTTTTTGACAGTCCAATATCCTTTCCATTATTTAATTTTTAAATTATTCTCTAATTAATTAATCTTTCCAAAATTTTTAAGCGTGCCATTATGCTCTCTACTCCCACCCGTCAACAAGAAAATGGGAAAGACACAACTCTAACAACACCTTCACCTAACAATATGTTCAAGGAAATGAACTTGAATAATTTAAATGGTTTGCAAAAAAATAATGGAATTAACACAAAAAGGCCTTCAAAAAAGGAAATTAAAGACGCTTATTGTTGCTGTGGTTCTATTAAATTGGAATGTTTTGTTATTGGAATTACTATTGTTGAATTGGTATTTTACGGGTATCAGGTTGATTTTTGTTTTTTTGAAAATTTAATTTGGTGGTTTTGAATTTACTTGAATATTGAGGGATTTATAAATATTAAGGGGAAGGAGAGGAGAGGGGATGCCTCCCCTCGTGAATCTCCCTCTTCCTTTATTTTTTTTGGCAAACCATTTTATTTATGGGATATAGTTAGCCGGTGGATTTAATGGTGGTGGCTTAAACTCGGTGTGGGTCCTTTCCGAGGCAGGCCCGTAGCCAGGGGGAGGTAGGGGGGAAAATCCTGGCTATTTGAGGGGTCAATGGCATTTAACCAAAAGGTATAGACGAATTTCGATTAAAGTCAAAGGCTACGAGAAAGAACCTTTACCCTTTACTAGATTTTTCGATTAATGAGATTGTAAAATTACCAACAAATTCATTTAAAAATACCAAAATATTTTTCTAGTTAGTTACATATCTTTTTGAATTATTCTTCACACCGGTTTCTTTAACCAACAATATTGAATCAATTCCTTCTCTTGATTTAATATCAGAAGAATCAACTTCAATTGGACTTGTTGGTCTATTTTTTATTCTTTTCTCAATTGTGGCAACAATTTTGGTACCTATTGGTTGGTATACACATTCGTGCCATTTAATTGTGCCTCATTTAATTATGCAAGTAAGTTGGAGGTTTTTTGTTAAACTAGAAAATTGTGATATATGGGAGAATACAATCTTCATTTTTAGAAACTCCAAAATATTGGATACTCAATTTAGGATTTATTTTTTAAAATTGATCGTCCTTTATGCTGTGGTTACATAAAAGTCGCTTTGCGTCTTGCGACAGAAAATAGCACTGAAAAGGAGAGACAAAATCGCGCGCGACTTTTTCCTTTTTATTTCCCATTATCTTTTCTGTCGCAAAACGGGCGCGATTTTTATAAAACCCTGGCATTAGATGGAAGAGCTGCTTAACAATAAGTGGTCTCACTATAATTTACATTTTTTTAGTCCTAAAGGGATATCTTAAGATTGGCTCGACTGCTACACCAAATTAAAATTGAATTTTTTCCGTTTTCTTTGATTTTTTGCGACCCATAACAAATTTCCTTATTATCAACAGATATTCTATTTTTAGACTGGGCCGTTATTCGATTAAAAAAATTTTTTTGAATGCCTCTCTTCTTTCCCATTATCCTCGCATTTTTCTTTCTCCTTCCCGGACATTCATTCCAATAAAAATTAATTTCCAAAATTTATTCATTAACGAAATTTTTCAAAGTTTGCCGTATTGTCTGCTACTCTAGTTATTATGTGTTATATTATGGCCTGGATATTTGGAGGAATTGATTTGCAAATTAATGCAGTTTTCTTTGAACATTCCTCTCTAGGGGAAGAAGGTATACAAGAATTTATTTAAAAATTTACTTTTGACGAAAAGGAAAAGGATAGAAAAAAATTGTTTTGAGTTTTCTATAAAATTTTTTTGAGAATTCTTCTCATTTAACAAAAATTTTTTTAAATAATTTTTTCAAAAAATATTTAGGTATTAGAACTGCCAGTCAAAGAACTCCAATTGAGGCTAATTTTACCATTACACATATGCAAATGATTTTGGCTGCTATTCTCTTTTTGTTGGCTGTTGTATTTTTAATTGAGGTAAATTTTGAAGAAATTTTTAATTAAAAAATTTTTTTCTTAAAGTTGTTCTTTTTTCATATTATGTTGCGTGTTTTTCGTTATATTAGAGATCAAAATGGAAATAAATTGGAGAGCAATAATAATTCTTTTGTGAAAGTTGAAAATGGAATTATTGTTGGAGGGAATGTTCAAAGTTTGTTTTTTATAATTTTTTTTTAATTTTTTTGAGTTATTTCTCTCCTTTTCTCTATAATTTAGACCACTTTTATAATTTTTTATACAAGACTTGACCAAACTTTGTGGACATTTAAAAAAGTTTAGGACCCAACACAAAATTTTGGACTCCTAACACAAAAGGACCAAACACAAATTTTGAATAATTTTGACCCCGAACATAAAATTCCGTACAATTCTTTAAAAATTTGTTTTTGGGGACTTCCTAAAAAATTTTTCTTGTTTAAAAATTGCGTCCACAAAAATATATATTAATTTTACTTTTTCATATTTTTCCCTCACATCTCTCATTTTCAAAAAAAAATTTTCCTATAAAATATAATCTCTTATAAATTTCTTTAAGATGACAACAATCTAAGATCTCCTCCACATAATCAACATCAACAACAATCTCCACCTTCACTTAAAACATGTGCAAATATTTCTTCTCCCCAATTACCAAATACAAGTACAACATCCACAACAGCCACATTTAGTATAAATTCTTCTCCGCCTCCTCCTCTTGTATTGACTGAAACGAATAGAATTCTACAGCCAACAATTCAGGTATTTTATTTTAAATTTTGGGATTTGTTAGGGATTTTTCTTTTGTCTACCCCCACTTTTCTGCTGTTTGAATCTTGGATTTATATCACTATGAAATTTTGGTCTCAAGCAATTTATAGGAATATTTTTATCTTAAAATCATAGCTTGTTTGCTGATTTAGTACTACCGAATTATGCCTCCGCATGTCCGCAAATGTTTGCCTCAGAAATTCTTTCTGACTCTCCTCTCAAATAATGTTCAAGAACTAATAATGGTTTGGCAAATAAAATGTTACTTTATAAATTTCCTATGTGTGGATAGAAAGTAGAATCTTCTGCGGACATGTGGGGGGTATAATGCGATAGTGCCAATAATTTTTAAAAATTCCATTTTAAATAATTCACAAAAAAATAAAAATTTTCAGATACCCGGAAATCAACGGCATCCATACAATTCTCATAGTAGTCCAGCAGTCTACTACGAAGTTCAACCGAGGAAGGAATTGCATGTTTAGAAAATACCAAAATTCAACAAATTCCAATTCAAAACATGGACATATGAAAATTATTTTAAATTAAAAAATAATTTATATATAAATTTATTTAGATTTTTCCTTCCTTTGCAATGCCTTGAAATAAGTGCCTATTTATTGCTCACTGACTTTTTTTTGAAAATTTTATTTCTTTCTATTACATAATATTCTTTGGAGATATTCTATATATGATTTATTTATGAATATCATATATATTCAAAGTGGAAAAGAGATTCTTTTATAAATGATTGAGGGTCTGTCTAATTTTATTAGCTTTAAATCTGGATAACTCTCTTCGCTTATGTGGGGATATTCTCGGTTATTTCTGTAATCATCCTTACCTTTTTGACTTTAATCCTTCTTAACGTTTCTATCATTTATGCCCTAAACTTGGTTTTTTTCATTGACTCTATTTTTGAGATTTAGATTTGAAGTTTTATGATTTTTTAAAATTTCGTTTTTATCAAAGATTTTATGACAGATCCTTTTTCTCTTTGCACACATTTCCTTTTATTATTGCCATAATTTATCGTGCCTTTATATATTTATTATGACTTTAAATGGTTGTATAATAAATGGATTTTATTGACAAAATTATTCTTTTTTTATTTAGACTATCTCTTTTGATTGACTTCAAAAAGTCACCACAGGATAACTCGGGCGTAGGATTTCTAAAAAGGGAATTTATGAAGATTAATGTGAGGAATTCAGTAACTTAACATTTTTGGGGTATTTTGGAGAGGTCTGATAATTTTTCAATGTAAGTTTATACACGTCAATATTTTTAGGATAAGGATTACTTTGTAGTAAATTTTATGCTTTTCAGAAGGCCTAAAGGATGGAAATGCTGATAGAAACTTAGAATTTATTGAACTCAAGACGAAAAACTCAAACTGTTCGCAAATTTTTTCTCACACAAAAAGTGGATTTGGTCCTAAACTTAAGTTTTTTGGATGGAAATTCTTAAAATAGCCCTATTTATAAATTTAGTCATACAGCTTACACAGATTTATCATATATTTATTTATTCACAAACAAAAAAATGAGTGAAAACAACACAAATATACAAAGGAAAAGAACAATAAGCGAGTGAAATCAACACAATTATCCATCAGTTCTTCTTTGTTGCTGTTCAGCCTTGTGTTTTTCATACTGCTCCGCAGCCTCCCTTCGCTTTCGCTTGACGACCTTTTCATATTCAGCAAGGAACGGTTCCACTGTCGCTTGTTCAAGCTTGCCTGCCACGACGGCTGCATCGATGACTGCTCTGTGGAGAAACAAGTACTGAAAATAAAAAAATTTTTCTTTTAGAAACAATTACACTTAGAGTACTTGAAGGTCAGTTTGAATTGCCCGCTCCCGTTGATTGCGCACAGCTCGGTAGACGGTCGACATCTGGATCAGGTGGTCGTTCTGGATCAGGTTTCTGATGGCGATCTCTATGGCGGCATAAGTGCCAGTGCGGCCGACTCCAGCGCTGCAGTGTATAAGTACGGTGCACTTCTTCTCGATCGCCTGTCGCAGAATCGCAAGTCGGAATTGGCGAAACGAAGTTGGATTGTCAGGGACGTCATGATCGGGCCATCCATCGAACCGGAAATGCGTTACCTATAATTTTAAGAATTTGGTTTAACTCAAACTTAGCTTACAGCAATGGGCTCGTTCCCTCTCAGTGCGACGTTGAACAATGTCCTTTTCACATGCGGGTTAGAAGGCGACTCCTGCGTCTGGCTCATTTGTTCCACTGTGACGTTGCCAAATTTGGTCGATTTCCCCTGGGGAAAGTAGTCGGCACATTTTCTCCGACCATCCTCGACGTACTGGCAGAGTTGAACGATAACCTGAAATTGAGTGAACAATTTATTTTAAAAGTTGACATTTAGCTAAAAATTTAAGTCTTACCGCGCAATTGTTTTCTGCAACCATTGTCCAAAAGTGGCCGATCGTCCTGTCCAGAGGTCCTTGAGTACAAATCATTGGAAAAGGCCCACCGTGTACGTGCGATGCATGAATGTAGTCTATCCCGCCGGCTCTTTTCAAGACGACCCGCGAATGGTCCAGCAGTTGGACATCCTCATAGCGGTTCAGGCCCAAACCCTCGCTCTCCACTCGATTGAAAACCTCGTATTTCCCGCCGGGTCGCCTGTACTGCTGGAGATCTATGGCGTACTGTTGACGAACACCTCTGACATCTTCCTGCTTGACGACTAAATATAAAAATATAAATCAGTTTTTTAAAAAATTTTGAAAAATTCAAGAAAATTACCTTGAAACCAGCGCTGAGCAGCATTCTGTTCTTTTATGAGCGAATTTGTTGATGACCGTTGTCGTTCTTCATCCAAAGGCTCAACTGCGGCTCTCGATGCTGCGACTCGGCGTTGCGTCCTGACTCCCCGTACGATTGATTGCTGACCGCCTGCCGTCCTCACCCTGGATGCACTGCGTCCTTGAGCTGTTCGACGATGGTTGCCGGCTGTGATTATCCTTCTGTTGCCGACAGAACAACGCCTGTTGTCGATGGATACACGCCTGTCCCTGCTCCTGCTGCGTCGACGTCCACGAGAGTCCTCCTTCCGATTCGGCGCCATGATGAGTTGTGAGAGTTGTGCCGCACAGTTCGTCTATTTGTTCAATTTTTATACTAAAAATTCCCTGTTTTATCAGTTACGCTTCTATTTAGTGTATAAAAGCAACCGGGTTTTCATCGGACAGCCATCATCGACAATACAGCCAATCTGCCAGTTTTTTCTTGTTCAATGGACTCCGACTACATCAACTTAGGCGCACCTGCGGCCGCGTGGAATCCAGCATCACAGAATCAACAGCAGACTACTGCGCCCGAACCTGCTGGCCCTTGCTGCGTCGATGGCGGTCAAGCCGAGCCCACCAACTCAGCCGACGTGGTACAGCAGCCGAATTTCGATCAGTCCGCCTACGTTGACCTGTCTACAAGGGCGCAGCCGACGGCAGAGAACGAGACGCTCTATCAGCCCAAACAGGCTAGTTTTTCTTTAACGAGTCCATTTCATATAATACATAAATAGTTAATTACAGGTTCCAAGCGCGCCGGATGCAAGCTTCGAGAAGCAGCAGCCTCAGGAGCAAGCATGTGGTAAAGAAGACAAGGGAAGCGTGAGCAACGACAAGCTTGCAGTGCCAGAAGGAGCAGATCCCTCCGTGCGTGACAATGACTTGTTTGCCATCATGCGTGTTGGATATGATCCGCTTCGCCTCGTTCATTTTGGACCTTTCTCCAGAGTCTACTTTGTGCGCCACAAGGAGAATCCGGCACATGAGTGTATGGCGAAGGTTGAAGCTAGCAACGAAAAGAAGTGAGTTTTTAGGGCTAAAGTTTCATAAAATCTAAATTCCTTTCAATTATTAACAGGAGAACTTTGGGCATTGAGGCTCGCGTTTATCTTGACTGCAAAGGCGTTTGTGGTTTCGCGGAACTCTACGACCGTTTCCGGACGTCCGACGGCAGCCGTGTTCTTGTGATCCAGCGTCTAGGCACCGACTTAAACCGAATTAGACTCTCGCTACCCAATCAGATCCTGACTCAAGCTGATGCACTCAAACTTTGCCTGGAAACTTTTGCGCGCATTTGGTCACTCCATGATCGAAATTGGATGCACCGGGACATTAAACCGAGTAATTTCGTCGTTGGACTGCCTCAATCGGAGATGGATGACCAAGTCTTCATTATCGACTTTGGATTGGCTCGGCAGCGTCGGGAAAAGTCACGTCCAACAGGAGCGTGTCCAATATTGGGCACTGACGCCTACAGGCCGATTTCGAATTACAGCCGTGTGGAGTACCAGCCGAAGGACGATATCGAATCTTGGTTCTATATGTGCCACGAATTCTTTAATGGTAAATTTTTTGAGATTTACCAACTTTATAACCCAATCTATTTTTTTCCTTTACAGGTGCTTTGCCTTGGGACAAACTTCCTCACAGCTCTACTCTTGACTGCAAGATCCACTGCCGCAAATTGGGACGTGATCTGCTGCTGTCTAATATGCCTGACACGTTTGACGGTATCTTAAAGTCCATCGACTCCTCTAAGACAAAAGTCGACTACTTCCAAATTTCGACTCTTCTGAAGGCTGCCCTTGCGAATCTGAGTCAGGAACAGTTGGCCGAGCCGTTCAGTTGGAAGGTGGGAAATTAGCCTTAGATTAGATTAATTTGTTTAATGACATTCTTTTTTAGAAAGATCCTACAATTGTGCACCGTGCTACCACAATTGAGCAAGGAAGAGTCATCCCTGGCATTTGAAAGGAAGATGTGAATGGTTAGAATAAAGGATGTTTGAAATATGATTATTATTGTTGTATGTAAATATATGTATTGTTTTGTATATTGTTTATAATTAGGTATATATGTGGGGTTGTTGTAGATATTTCTTATGATTTATTGTAATTGTTTGAATAATGTATGATAAAAATTTATCTTGATGTTTACTTAAACCTTAGAAAATATGCCAAATATACATATTTCGATTCCTATCTAATTTTATTTTTCTATATTTTTTTGAACAATGCCGATCCTCTTATAACTCCCAGCCCATCTTCACTTTAAAAATTTATCAGCCGGAAATTTTCTTATAGGGTAATGGAGATTAACTCCCCGTTAAAAACCATTTTGATGCTATAAGTATAGTGATAACGAATAATTAAATCTCTAATTTAACAGCCTTTGTTCGACTATATTTTTTCAATAACTAAATTTAATTTTAAAAATAATTTTATTTATTAAAAATGACTGGAATTGACTAATATTTAATTTTAAATTATAAAATATATTTATTAAAATATCTACTAATTAATTTCTAATAAATTCACAATTTTCTCATTTTTTTCTTCAAAATTTTCTTTAAATCATTGCAAATCACTACTATTTTGTTCATCAATAGAACACGCATTTAAGGAGATAGTAATAGATTCATTGGAGGAATTGATTGGGCTTGAGTTAGAATTTAATAAAAGTTGGGTTTGCTGGAAATTGAATTTTTAATTGAATATTTTAAATTTTATTTTTCCGGAAAAATGGAAGAATACGCTACCATAATAACTCCAAATTCTCAATCCTTTCCCCAAAAAATTCCCCTAAAAATTCCTTACAATTTGTTGTTGTTCTATTTTATTTGGCCTGTAGGATTCGTCTAAACTAGTAGAAAGACCACAATTATTTTGTTGTTGTCCTAGCGATAGACCAAGAAATTGTTGAGAATTGTCTGATCTTTGATGTTCTAATAAATGAACAGAGGCTGCCAGTGAAGAAGTTCCCAATTGGTTTTGTTGGCTACGACGATATTTGGCTCTCGCATTCTTTTTTGTTTTGAAATTTTTATTTTTTACATTAAAAGAGCTTTGATATTTTTTTGATATTTTCAGAGATCTCTCTGACTTTAAAATTTTCTTAGAACTACAAGAGTCTATAGTTTAAAAATCGAGATAGTGTTTAATTCAAAGTAAGTGGACTCATTGTTCCTATAAAATTTTAAACTGGATTTTTCTACTATTCAGTTCAATATGCCAAGAGGATTTGAGTGTTGCCACTAAAAACAGCCCTAACAAATAAGACCACTAAAAACTAAACCTCTAAAAACAGCCCTAAGACTCCATATGAAGTATTATTCTTGTGTTCACCACCCTAGGCAAATCCCGAACAGATTCCGGAAATAATATAAATTGTTTCTAGAATGCGACACTTGACCTATTCTGTGGTCAGAGATTTACTTTCCTTTTCCCTTTTTAAGCAACAAAATCCGACCTGAAACCAAACCTATAAAATTAAAAAAAATATTTTTAAATAAAAAATAATTTTGCCTGCAGAACACGTTTGCTCAGTCCTGTTTTGTTAGACAAAATTTTCAAATCCTTTGAATCTGGATTGTGATTTATAAAGAAATATGCCTTCATTGTACGTAACTAAAATTTTGGGAAAAAATATTTTTTTAATTATATTATTTTTTATCAAAAATCACTTCTAACTTCAAATTTTCTATTTGCCCAAGACAGGGCAAAAAATATTTTTCTAACTTTAAATATTTTCATTGAACTTCATGTGATCCATAATTATAAATTTTATCCAAAGGTGTAAGTTTTTTTTATCCATTTAAGGATATACCTAACAGAAATTTATTTTTACGTCGCTAGACTTCGATGCCGCTATGTGATGTAGAGCCTAGTCTAGTATGACTAGGGTATTTTTTGAAATTTTAAAGGAAAAATTTGGGGAAATATTTGAAGGGTCTTAAACAAAACCCCGATCCAAAAATTAACCAAAAATTAACATAATTAGCGGGTTGTAAATCGTTAATATTTTAATAAAATTTAAAATGTATTTTTACATATTAAGTAAAAATAAAAATAAATTTCTTCTGTTTTTTTCCCTCAAATATTTAAATATTTTTCGTTAACCTTTACAGTTTTTTTATTCAGGAAAATCAAAAAGTCTCAATCTTATAGAAATAAAATAAATCTCCAAAGGTTTTATGTTGGAGAAATTTTAAGGACAATCAGAAAGTCTCGAATTTAATGTACATAGGCTTAGTTTTACTAGAAAATTTTTTAAATTTACTTGTGTGTGTTTAAAACTCGTTCTCATTCTTTTCAATTTTTGGGCAGAATTATTTGAAGAAGATAAAGGGTCACCGCTGTCAGATAAATTAGAATTACCAAAATTAATATCTTCTGACTGCGCCCCTCCACGACTGTTTGGAGTTGTACTTCCAGCGACTAAAAAATAAATTTAAAAAAATATTTTGAGGATTATAGGGATAAGGGGTGGATTTTATTCTTGTCTTTATTGGCTTAGAAAATAGGCGAAAACAACAACATTTACATTCTTCTATTCTGCCATTTAAACAAATAATGCTACAGTATTATTTCTTTTTCTCTTCTTTATACCCACTATTTCGTTTTTCTCTAACACAACACAAAAAATAATTACAAATCAGAAGAGAACTCTTCCATAATTCCTTACCGGAAGAAGTAAAAGTATTTGTTGTAGCATCATAAGTATTATCATAATCAACAATAAATTCGTTACTAGATGTGTTTGTCGCCATTGAAAGAGGTGGTCGGTGGGAAATTAATTTTTGGGTGGAATTGGGGGAATGTTCTGAAGTTGGTTGAGTTAATAAATTTGTTGAACATAAATTATTTTCGGTTAAAAAGGAGGGCTGGAATTAATTGAAATTAAATTATTTTTAATTAATATAATTAAATTTTCAATCAAAATTTATAAAGGAGAGTAATTTTGTTTTTTCCTGGGGTTCCCAAAAATTAGATTTAAAGAATATTTTCCAAAACTAAGTGATTACCCTTCGATTTTAATTGTGTGAATTTATTAGGCAATTAAACTTAAACAATCCTTTGAGGAAAATGTATTAATGCTAGAGATGGGCTGGGTTGGGAAAAAGTCGTGACGAGTTTTGGGTCTGGCTTTCAAAATTTTCTTTAGATTGGTTATCGGGTAATCCGACCCATCTAAGTTTTGTTCAAAAACACTTAAATCTTTAGTTCTCCCTGCGAATTATTTAAAATATTTATCTACTTCAGTCCTGCAATTTAAAGCTTGGAATTCAGGAAGAAATGCTGATGGTCTATGAATTGCTGGATTTAGATGGAAATGTTCTTTAATTAATTAAAATTTATTTAAAATCGAAAAAAAGTTTTAAAAACCAGAACAAAAAAGACTTCCACCGGGTTCATCAAAGGGCCCAACCATATATTGTTCTCCTGGTTGTAATGGACGACCACAACAAATACATACAAAACCTTTATGTTAAAATTAAAATATGTAAATTTGTTTTTTGTGTCTTTTTTAAATTTTAATTCCCAATCCAAATAAAGGAGGGTAATTTTATTTTTTCTGGCTTTCGGTAGGACAACTATAATTCTCATTAAATCCATCTCTTCATTGTTTTTATTATAACGACAGTTATAACAAATTTTTCAAAATACGTGACATCAAAATTACTCATGATAAAATATGGGAATTTGTATGCACACATAAAGGGGTTTCAAACAAAACCCCGACCCAAGAATTAACGAAGCTAATTGAAAATTATTTGATTGGAAATTTTCAGTGCTTTAATAAAATGAAAAATGTATTTTTATGGATTAAGTACAACAATGCCATGTAGATATAGAGCATCAAAAAATTTAGGAAGGAATAATCTTTTAGTTGATAAGAGGGGAAAAATCTAATTTCTTGAATACTTGTAAAAGTATCCTTTCCTAACTAGATAAAATTAAGTAGACCCACATTGAATATGAAAGAGTGTTTCCTTTCCATTTACCGGCACCCTCATAACTAAATTTCCTCTTTCAATTGGAGAATTACACCTTTCACATTTCTTTCCATATTTTCTAAAAATTTAAAAAATTCTTTAAAATTTTTTCTTTAAATTAATTAAAAACACATGAGGTAATCTCTTCGGCAAAACAAAAATCCATCTCTAGCAAAACAAATTCCACAATTACCCTCTTCGTCTTTAAAATCCTCCAAATTTCTTGAACATACAGCACATCTGACGCATTCTGTGTGCCAACATTGGGAGTCTACAAACAGAAAGTGCTTCTCTACAATGGGTAAATGGCAAAAAGCACAGGGACCTTCAAGAAAAAATTTTTAGTAAATTTTAGGGAATAAAAGGCGTCTCAATAATTTTCTAGTAGCGATTAGGGTTGTGTCGGTCGATAAAAAATATCGAGTCTGATTATCAGCTATCATTTAAAATGTCAGGATTTAAGTTAACGGATAGCTTAGAACAAACATGGCAGCGATTATATGTAAGGTAGGGTTCATCCCCGTAGGGAATTCCCCGGAAACGGGGGAGGTCTCCCTCCAGAGCCCCCGTTCCCTGTAAGCCAAGTCCAAGCCCGTAATATCAAACCATATTATAAAGGACATGCTTTAGGGAAGACAAGGTTGGACTGAAGATGTCGTTTGTTTCATGATTCTCTTTCTCTTAATTCCCAACTTTCAAAAATGTATTTTCAAATCCTTCTAGTATTTCAATTTAAAATATTTTATTCAACTCGCCTGTTGGAGCCATTGACATTTGAAAATTATTTGGTAAAGTTTCAGGTTGTGATTTAAATTCATGTTCGTTGTCAAGGCTTTTTAGTTGGCCAAGAAGAGGAACAATAGATAAATTTTCCTTTAAATTTTATTTTTCATGCCTCTTAAAAATTATTTTGATTTTTCAAAATAATGTCCTCGTTGTCATTTTTTCAAGAAATCATCTTTCCTCCCTCACCCCACACCTTTATAAAAATCCTCCAAAAAATTCCCTACCCCATTCTGTTGGAAGATTTTATTCCTTTCTTCCTCTTCACGTTTATTCGTCAATTCACCCCCATTAGTCAACAGCCCCGGAAATACATTTAATCCAATTGGCTGAGGTAAAGAAAGTAGTGAGGATTGTGAGATTTGTTGTTGCTTAATTTGGCCCATTAAAAGTAATTGATGAAATGAGGTTGTTGAGTTTATCTTGAATTTAGTTAAAATTTGATAACCTTGATTTTATTGATACCCATTTTAAAGACTTAAGTTTCTCTATATCTCGCTTTTTCCCAGTTTACGCATTTCTCCCTCCCCGTTCCCACAAGAAGGAAGACAGCTCAGTTATTATTCCCTAACTAGTGTGCGACACCTGGTACCCTTAACCTAAAATTTACCTCAATATCGTCGCTGATTTTTCTTAAATATTTTTCTATCATTTTATTAACCTTTTGCCTATTGCATCCCCAAATTTTTTTCTAAACAATCTTTAAGTCTTACTCTTTGTTGTTCTTCCATAGGCCTAGACAATATACTCGAAGTATTAGCCCCACCTAGCCATGTTAAAGGTAAATTATTATCTACAGTAGTTTGGTGCTCTGTTGAAGGAAAATCGGTCATAGGTGGGAAGAAAAGCATACCAAAAACAAAATTTAAATAAAGAGATTTTTGTTGGATTAATTTAAAATAACCCTATCAAAAATAACCAAAACTACATATTAGAAGAAATTAGTAGAAAGAGTTTATCAGCTAAATTTAAAAATCTTTTTTAATTCGAACTAAAATTTCAATTCACGCCTTAGCTTTTTCCTAATTTTTACAACAAATATCATCCGAACTAAATCGGAAACACTGACCGATATAACCGCCCTGACTGTTCGGGGTAAAAATCTACAAACAATGTTAGTCATTTTATACCCTGCGCAACCCAAATAGGTATATTAACAGATTTATTTTAATTTTTAGCCGGATCAAAACTTAATTTTAAATACAGTATTGACTGGAATAGACACAAAAACATGTCTAATATTTAAAATAAATTTATTTTTATTTTAATAATTTTTTTTTCTGGTTGCCTCATAAATGCGCAAGAAAAAGGCGTTTTTATGAATTTTACAATCGACCCCAATTATTTATATTTTTTGTTGAAGAGAGGAAGGAGGGGATGATCATCATCAACAATTTAACCCTTTAAATCCTTTCCTAGTGTTGTGTGTCAATAATCCCCCCCTTTTCCCTTTTTCAAATCCCCTCCCCCCCCCCCCCCCCCACTTTTTATTTTACTTATTTTAATCTATCCAAAATAACCTAAACAATTTAAATTACCTAATATTTTAATAAATAAATTTTTAAATTGAATAGGGGCTTATCAATGTTATAATAAAGTGAGGTAAATTTATAGTCAAAGTTTGAAATAGTTATAGTGCCAAGAACAAAAAGTTCGGTTAACGAACTTGATATTTTCGAGATAAAAATCTGGATTCTCGTACGACCCTCCCAGTCCGGCCTTTAGTTTATTAAAGACAAGGATAGAAGTTGATCCGGTAAATAGAAGTAATTTTGAGGCTGCTCCTAAATAACCGAAGAAAGCTAAAAAAATATCAAGAGGTTTTTATTAGGGATCAAACTGGGAGTATCGTACGAGAATCGTAGGATTCGAGATCGCTCTCGTCTTGTCTCATGTTTAGTTTTTATAGAAAATGTCTTGATAAAATATAGAATCAAACATTTTATTTCAGCTAAAGAGAACTGAAATTATTTTGTTTTTTCAAATTTTTATTTAAAATCAGTACAAAATTTTTTCAAAAATCTCTTTTCACTAAATTAAAAAAATATTTTTTAATCAAAAAAGGAAATAAATCCAAAAAATTCAAAAATGAAAAATAAAATTAACGAGAGAGTAAAATACCTCTTAACAGTAATCTCAACAAATTATTTAAACTCATCAAATATTTCCACCTATTTAGTTAAAAAAATATTTTTTTTCGATTCTCTAGAGAAAAAAAAATAGAATTATTATTTTAAATAAATAAATAAATTTATTTTTTTCTTTTTTTTCTAGCTTTAATAATAAAAATCCGTTTATGCAGCAAATTTTAATTGGACACCGACAAACACATGTTTTAATAAAAGGGAAATGTGAACAAGCTAGGCTTTAAAAAGAGGAAAAGAGAGAAGTTGTGAGGGGGGGGGGTGTGAAAAGTAAAAACAAAAATAAAAACTTTAATTGCCCTAAGGGGACGACTGGCAAGTTAATAAATAAATAAAATAACAAAAACAATGTTTTGACATGGAAAACTATTAGTATTATTTATTTTTGTTTCAAAGTTTTAAAAATTAAATGTAAAATATCCAGAATGAGGGTAAATGAGGGGTAAAGTATTTTTGAGAAGTAAAAAGGGGGAGACCGTAATACGCTATTAATTCCCTGAGTAATTATTATTTCAACTTCTCGTTGGAGGGGGTAATTAATAGAGGCGGTGTAATTATTTGAGTGAGGGTAATTAATAGATACGGTAGGTTTGATATATAGTTACATCAAACAGTAATGTAATGCATATTTTATCAAGCAGATATTTATTCCTAAAACTTAGCTCTATTGAAATCTCCAAAACAAAGTTGGATAAATCTAAAAGAAATTTTACAATAAACAATAAACTTTTTTAATAGAATTTTTCTTTTAAGAAAACATTTAAAAAATAAATTTTATTTAAGCCAAAATTACTCGTTAATCACCAAAACAAATAACACACACAAAAACAATTAAAGGGGGTTGATCAGACCCCCCCAGCCCAAAAATTAACATCAATCTACTATCCTGAATCATGGTCAAATTACTATACATAAATAAAACATAAAACATATTAACACATATTAAGTAAAAAAAATTTAATTTTGAGAGAGAGAGAGGGAGAAATTAATTAAAATTATAAAATTAAAATAAAAAAAGAAAAATTAAGTTTTTTTTGTTTGTACCAAAATTACGCGTTTCCGCTACTCGACCCTAAAACAAATAAAAGCGAGCAATTCTTCTTTTATTCTCAACTCACAATTCCTTCCCTCTTTTCCTTCACTTTTACATTTTATTGGCGGCTTTAACTAACTAATACAGTAATTTACTTTAGTCAATCCTTTTTCTAAATCCAAATGGAAGGAAAAGCTAAAAAATCTTAATAAACTTAACAACTCATGTATGTACATAAGTATTTTATCGACTAAAATTAAAAGAATAAATCTATTAAACAGGAAAAACAAAAATTTTTTTAATTTTGTTAATATCCGAAAGTTACAATAAATCGAAAAAAAATTTAATTTTACCATGTATCAATAGACAGGAAAAAATTTTTATATTTGAGAAGAACTCTATATTACTATTTCCAAAAATATAGCTATAATTCATTAAATTATTTTTGCACTCTACTCGAACAATTTAAAAAAAATGTTTGAAATTATAGAATTTTTTTGTAAAATATTTCAATCCCTAATAAAAATATTTGAACAAAATTTAACTTGTATAAATCAATTTTAAACAAATTTTTCATATCCACTATAAACGTCGTTCGCCCTAAAATTCGTTCGCCTCTAATTTCTAGCCAGGGGACCTAAAAAGAGTCGTTTCTATATTTCCGGTCAGATTTTCCGGAATAATTTTTAACCTTATTAAAAAATAAAATTGTTTTTGGGAAAGAAGAAAAAGTTAATTTAACGTAGTTGAACCTCATTTTTGGGTACCTCATTGGGGCCAAAAAATTTTATTTAATAATGATTATATATTTAATTAAAAACTTGCAATCTTAAATAAATATTTGTGTTCATTCTATTAAAGAAATATATAAGGAAAAGCTTTTAGACTAAAAACAAAAAATATGCAAATGGGAAGAATGAAAAGGCAAAAATATCCATTTACTACATTTAATCTCCTCAAATTTTCGTTGCCTTCTCATAAAGCAGCAGGTGCTAGTAGCGGTGTCAATCCTTGTGACCAAGTTGGATTTTAAAAAATTTTCTTTCTCGATTTTGTAGAAGGGATATGGAAGGGATCAAATGTCGCTTTTTGCAAATGGAAAGGAAAAAGGAATTAAATTAATTCATGGCATAAATAAAATCCAAAAAGATATAGATTTAGTAGTTAAAATCAAAAAAGGAAAAAAAGCAATTTACGGCTCAAACGGCCATTGACTAATAAATATACTTCGGCATTTTTGGGAAAAAATTTTTTTTATAATTTTTAGTCAGGGATTTTTAATACTGGTTAAATTAAACTAGGAATTTTTGAAGAAGATCGTCTCTCGATTTAATCAATTATTTACTGATTAATTACTGATAAATTTATTGCAATAGTTTTAAAATCCATCTTCAATTATAGACAATATTTTTCGTAGACAAAAGTAAGCCGGGTTGCGACATAAAAACAAACATTAAATCATATTAATTTAAAATTTATTTTTAATTCAGCTTAAATTAAATTAAAAAGGCAACAAAATTAAATTTAAAAAATTACAAATATTTTTTTATCATTTTTATATTTAACCCATTTTTACCACTCGAATAATTTAATGAACTTTGATATTTTCTCTTCATTTTTCTTCACGATCAAACCAGTCAGCGATAAAGTTCACGATCAAACCAGTCAGCGACAAACTAAAAAATTAATTTTAAAAATTAATTTAATAAAAATCTACTCACTACAAATGGCAATTTTGTTTCTTCTGCATATTGGGCAATACGTTTATTGCTTGGCCGAGGGTCAGAAGCAAAGTGCTGAAAAATTTTAAGTAAAATTTAATTTAGCTTAAAAAAGAAAAAAAAATCTGAAACATTAGAATCGATTAGGGAAGTGATGTTTAGATTTTGGGTTTTTGTTTGTTCATAAAAATAGAATGAGAATGTCTCAGTTGGTATTATTGGTTGGAAGCTCAGGATTCTTAAAAAACCAGGGGCAAGTGTTCGCGGATATGGCGACCCTAATCATTAATTCTTCATAAGGGATTCATAGTAAAAAAGAATTTCAAAAAAATTTCAAATAATTTTTAAATTTTTCTTCCTACCGCCAAAAGAATTTTCTTCTGTTCTTCAGTTGCATATGTTCGTTGTTGAGAGGGTTTGTTCGTTAACGGATTATATGTTGTTTGACTACAAGGTCCCACGTTTAGATTTTCCTAAATAAAAAAATAGAATTGTAAAATAGGCGGTAAATAAAACAAAGTAAAAATATGTAAAGAGTAATGCTGGCTCACTGATACTATAGGAAACTAAAGCTTATTAACTTAGAAACAGGACAAGGCAAATATGCAAATTTCGATTACGAGTAGGAAACCCGCAAGATGAAACTTTATTGCGGGTAAAGGTTCGGATTTTATTAATAACACGATTGAAATCAATTTTGTTTTGTTTCTGTTCTTTTCAGTCTCAGGGGCAAATATCCGTAACTTTTAAACACACTTAAGTCAAGGAAGGTTTTCCTAACTTGAGAGCTCATCTTAGACTTTTAGCTGAATTTCTTTATATTTAATGAGAATTAGTAGAAAAATAATGTTTGTTATACCATTATTTTTTCTAACTATCCACTTATTTTAAATGGTTAGCACTGAAGGTCCTAGAGAAGAATAAAAATCTAAGAAACAGCCTTAATTGACTTTATTGCGATTAAAAGTTAAGGACCTTTACTCCCATAACTGAAGAGAAAAATACAGTCGACCAGGAAAAATTACTTAAAAGAAAGCAAACGAACTTGAAGACAAACAGGAACATTCATTCCATAATTACATTGTTGAGGATAATTTGAAGGCCCCAAATTCACATTTTGAGAATAACTGAAAAATACATGTATAACTTTAATAAAAATTATTTTAAGAAAACCTAGTCACTTGTGAAGAGGTAGATGTTGCAAGAGAATAACTAAAAATAAATAAAAAAAATAATTTGAAAAAAATAAAAATACAAAGGCATTGTTGTCAGAGCATGTGCAGTTGTTGTAATTGTATGATGAGAATATGGTACCTGCTGAAAAAATATGAATAGCAAATATCTAATAATTTTAGTAAAAAGTCTAGCTAAGCTTCCCTCCCACCCCCCCCCCCCCGTGGCGCTGCCTTCCCAAAAATTTTCCCCATGGCCTCGGGGAACAACCCTAGCCATAAGCCGGCCGGCACAGAATCATTTTGCGAGAAAACGAATATCACTCTGCAATAGAAAGTCGGGGGCCGTCTATCGAGTGGTATACCGAATTCGAGGTTAGAGTAGACGATGTTCTCTTGTTATCTCGACTAGAAGATAAAACATAAAAATTCGGGTTGTGGGTTCGAACCCACGTGGGAAAATCAAATTTTTCTCCAAAAATGTCACTGGCCATTTTGAGCACTTATTGAAAATTCGCACTCGCAATCGGCGCATTTTATTACATAAGACAAACACATTTTTGTGTTGCTGAGCACTCTTACCGAGGGAAGGGAGTGGAATTCTTAGAAACACTTGTTAAAGAATAACAATTAAAAACTCAGAAAGTAAACAAACTTGAACTGTAGGTTGAGGACCAACAAAACGAAAAATTGGAATTTCACGAGCATAAGGAAATTCAGGAGTCCACTCATAAGGACTCCACATTACATCGGTGGGCGTTTGATATCTGAACAATACAATTTTAACATAAATTATTTTAAGAAAAAACCCGTATTGTTGTGGACGAGTCGTAGCAATATTCCCAAAATTTTGAAGAATTGGCTGAAACTGGGTTGTTTGAGGTGCGTGGCTAGATGAACCAGCTGAATAACCACCACAACTGAAAATAAAAAAATATTTTGAAAACAGAAAAATACAAAGGTCGTAGTAGTGTCAGGGCAAAACCTCGACCAGACAAAGCTTCAACCGACAAAACTTCGTTTTACAAAACTTCGTCCAGCCAAGTCTACGAGCAAAACTTCGTCCAAAAATGAAAATATGCATTTTTCACCAGGGTGGGGTTTATTTAGCGCGAGAAATGCTGTTTGTATTTTTTCGCATTACCGAGCGAAATATCCGCTCTTCTTCAAGTAACAAACATCATTACTCGCGCCAAAGATTACAACCATTGAAGAGGCATGTCTTTATTTCTGGATGAAACTTTGGTTAGCCGAAGTTTTGGCCGGTCAGGTTTTTGTAAGACGCAGTTTTGACTGCGGAAGTTTTGTCTGGATGGAGTTTTAAATTCAAGCTTTGCTCCTCACCTGTAGTCTTTGCTCTTAGCACCAAGTTGTTGCATAAAATATGCATTTTGTTCATCCTTCTTTTTCAGTTCACAAATGAGTGAGTCCCGTTCACGAGTCCGTTGCTGCAAATCCATCAGAGTTGTGGAACTTGCATCCATGAGTGAGTAATATTGAAGATCTCTTTCGTGAAGCTGACGATCTCTTTCGCGAAGCTGACGATCTGTTTCGCAAAGCTGACGATCTGTTTCGCGAAGCTGACGATCTGTTTCGCGAAGCTGACGATCTCTTTCCCGTAGAAGCTCTTCTAAAATTTACTAACTTAAAATTAACTGAGACCTAAAATAACCTAGTTCGTGTATTTTTCTTTCATTTTCTTGTTCCTCTGCCATTTTTAACGAAAAAAATAAAATATAAGATCTTTAAAATAAAAAAAAGAAAGATTTAACAATGAATAAATCTGACAAATTTTGAAAATTTTGATTAAATAGACCTTTTTGAAATTTACCATTTTGTAATTTCGATTATTTTTAGGGTAGGGGACAATTCAGTATAGCAATTTCAGAATAGGGCTATAACTTTTGTGATTTTCGTCCTATCCAAATAATTCTCATGTCATTTGAAAGGTTATGAGATGCAGCATATTTTTCATAATTGGACCAATCTTATTTGAAGATTCTACAAAAAATTAGAGCCGGAAAACTGATTTTTTATGCATATGACATCGTTTAGCACTTAGAAACTTTTTGTAGAATGCTCAGATCAGATCGGTTCAATTACGAAAAAATGCAGCATTTCGAGAACTTCCGAAGCATACTTAAAATTTTCTGTAAATTGATGAACAAAAAGTTATGGCTTAAAAGTTGTTAATCTGAATAGACCAATTCAGAATTGAGATACTCAATTGTCCCTATCATTATTTTTAAGTGTGGACGATTCAGTGCAGCAATTAAGTTAATCGTTTTGAAATTCCTAAATTTATTGATCGAGAGATTTGCATGTGCCGATTTTTTGAACGCTTGTCTAGTTTATGCGTTAAGTTTGATTGGGCATAAAAGATTTATTGGACGCATAATGATTGCCGTCGATAAGTAAATTGGACGTAGAATGGTTGATTGACTATAATATGGAATAGTATGGGCAAGAGTTATCATTTGCTTAGAACTTGTGAATTATCCTGAAGATCATACTGTGAATGATCACATCCTGGGCCCGTAGAATAAATTCGGGGTTGGATAACCCGGTTAAATAACCCGGTTAAACAACCCGGGGGCAAATAACACTAAGCTTCGGGTTAAAATCGGTAGAATAAATTCAACACCGAGTTAAGGGTTATTTAACACTGAGCTAAGGGTTATTTAACTAGTTGAGTTACTGGGTTATTTAACCCTTTATATTTTATTGCCAAACCATTTTGCAATAATTGCGAAATGGCGCCGCAGGAGAAAATTTTTTGAAGTTTATAAGCCAAGGGGTCGTAATCCTTCATTTCCCAAAAATTCCGCAAAATGGAAAATATTTTGCAGTAATTTTTAAAAATGTTTGCGGAAGTTTTTAATTTTCGACTTTGGGTAATAGTATTTTTGACATTTCTTACTATGACAAGCAAACGTCAATATTCCATTGGAGGAAATTCTAATTATATGGAGGACTCTTCCACAAATTCGCCTCTTACTAAAAAACAACAATTACTTAATTCTATTTCATCATTGAATTTTGAAAATCTTACTACCATTCCATCCGACCCAAATATTCCTGAATTTGCCAAATCATTACTTGAACAACAGCAATTAATTATTAAACAATTGTCTGGTTTATTAAAAATTGCTTCTGAGCTTATTTGTGAAAAAACTGAACCAACTGCACCTTCCATGGAACAACAAAATCATCTTTTAGTTATTACTGGTCTTGCTGAAAGTAATGAAGAACGTCCGATCGACAGGGCCACTTCAGACAAAAACAACGTTTTGGAAATATTTAATGAACTGGAAATCGACCGCTGTCTCCCCACCTCTATTTTCAGAATGGGAAGACAGCGGCCACCTAATTCAAAACCACGGCCCCTCAAAGTCATCATGCCCTGCTCTGCTGCAGCAACTGAAGCCATTAAAAACAAAAAAAAACTTGCTGGTGGGAAATTCAAAAATGTTATTATAAGAAGAAGTCTTACAAAGGAGGAACTGGAAGAAAGGGCTTCTTTGATTGAAAGATGCAAAATTAAAAGAAAAGATACAGGTTTTGACTTTATAATCTATGCAGGTCAGATTATATTGCGTTCAGAAGTACATATTTTTAAAAAAACTTTATCAAAAAACCACTAAATACATCACAGAATTTACTTCTGAACGTACTTAACTATCGATCCACACAACCCCCAAAGAGTCTCATAAAAACACAAAATATAACCAGCACTAAAACAAACCAAAAAAGTTCCTTATCCTGTTTATATTATAATTGCCAATCAATTAAAAATAAAATTCACGAATTGGACCTTGAAATCGCCCAACAAAATCCTGATATTTTATTCTTGACTGAAACATGGATAAATTCTAGCGAAAATCCTCTTCTATATCTAAAATCAGCTTCACTCTTTCAAATAATTTTAGAAAATAGAAATCAATCTTATAAAAGTAGAGGCGGTGGTGTAGCTATGCTAATCAAAAACGGAATATCATTCCGACACATCACACGTAAAAAAATTGCTGGCATCGATACAATCGCTATTGACGTCTCCACAAATCGTTTTAAATATTATATTAGGTTAGTACTAGTTTATAGACCACCTTCCATTTCTAATCAATCAACACAGTCCCTTATTAAAGTTCTTCAAAAAATTTCTGAAGATAATGTAGTCATTATCGGGGACTTTAACTTTAATAAAACTTATATAAACTGGCATGATCTTACAGCTAATAATAGTATTGGCAAAGAATTTCTAGAATTTACATTAAACTTTCAGTATTCAAATCTCATTCTCGATTCTACCCATTATAAGGGTTCTATTTTAGATCTTTTGCTGACTAACAATTCTAGCTGTATTACATCTCCATCTTCATCTACAGGACTCTCAAATTCAGATCATTACTCGATAAAATTTTTGTTAAATATACAACGTCCCACACCCTCTATAAAAACCTTTAGAGATTATAAAAATATCAACCTTTTAAATGCTCACATTGCTAAGGAATTCAATAATCTCTACGATATATTTTTTATATCAGATAAGTATAGTTTCTTTGTATACTTCATTTTAGAATTAAGTAACCTCTATATTCCTATGCGATCACTCACTATTAAGCCTAAAGTAACAACTTATCCTAAATACATTAAGCGTCTACTTACCTCAAAAAATAAAATATTCAAAGATCTCAAAAATAATAAGATACATCCATCTCAGTACTTAAATTTCTGTAAAACTGTTAAACATATCATTAATAGATATAACTCAACTAGAATTAAAAAACTAGTCTCAAGCTCCCAAGGAATCCACAAATTTATGAAAAGATTTACAAAAGGTCACTCTCCAATTCCTTATTTAGTGCATAATGGATTATATCTTTTTGAGGATAAAGCTAAATGTGATTTATTTGCCAGAGCTTTTGCTCCATCATTCTCAAATGTACCAATTCAAAATCATCCTATTCTACCTCTATCAAATTATTCATCTCAGCTTGACGATATAGATTTTACACTTATAGATATTGTTAATATATTAAAATCTCTTCCTCCAAAAGAAGGTGTATCAGCAGACGGAATTAGTTATAAACTTTTAAAAAATTGCACAGATTCTATAGCACCATTTCTAGCAGATATTTTTAGGGATTCATTAGATACTGGTATTTTACCAGAACTTTGGAAAATATCCTTTATTACCCCAATTTTTAAAAAGGGTTCAGCATCTGATGTTTCAAATTATCGTCCAATTGCTATTACATCGTGCATATGTAGAGTCTTTGAGAAATTAATTTTACAACATATTTTAGCACATCTAGAAACAAATAAAATTATTAGCGACCAACAGTTTGGCTTTTTAAAAAAACGCTCGACTGTTACTCAGCTTTTATCTTCTTTCGATGCATGGTACAAAGCTCTTTTAAATAATAAATGTATTGACTGCATCTTTATAGATTTCAAAAAAGCTTTCGATAGTGTTCCTATACGATACCTCATTTACAAGCTCTCTAATATAGGCATTAATGGAAAACTTCTTAATTGGATCTCAAATTTTCTCTCTAACAGAACAGCTTTTGTAAAGATAAATGACAACTACTCTGATCCCATTCCTATTATGTCGGGTATACCGCAAGGAACGATAATTGGCCCAATTTTGTTTTTAATCTATATAAATGATCTTATTTACCAAATACCTTCCCCCTCGAAAGTCATGCTTTTTGCTGACGACCTAAAAATATTTTGTGAATTTTCACCTAGTAACGATAATGCCTGTCTCCAAGAATCACTTACTAAAATTGAAGAATGGAGCATTGATTGGGCATTGGATATCTCATTAAATAAAACATGTACTTTTCATATAGGTAAAAATAACCCTAGAAAACGCTACATCCTTTTTGACACCATTTTAGAAACTGTATCTTCCGTTACGGACTTAGGAATCACTTTTACAGATAAACTCTCATTTGAAATACATCTATCTAAAATCATCAAAAAGGCTTATCATCGTTCTATTCTTGTACTAAATAACATTAATTCATCAAATCCTAAGATTTTTTCCTTAGCCTTTAAATCATACGTCAGGCCTATTCTGGAATACGCCTCCATTATATGGAGTCCTAAAACAAAAAAATTCATTCTAAAAATAGAACAAATTCAAAAGTGGTTTACAAAGATTACTTTAGTTAAATGCAAAATTCCTAAAATGAGTTATGCAAATAGATTAAAATTTCTGAATCTAGAATCTTTAGTCCTCAGACGTACTCTATTTGACCTCTCAACAATCTTCAGGTTAACAAAAAATTTTACCCATCTTGATCCAACTTGTTTTGTCGAGTTTTCCACGCGTCCTATAAGAAATAAACATAATTTACAATTACGAGTTCCTAAAAAGATATCAAAGACTGAACATTGGATTATAAATAGAACTATAAATTTATGGAACGTTCTCCCTATACAGATTATTAATTCTCCAAATCCTAAATCATTCTGGATAAACCTAAGAACTTATTTAATACAAAATCAGGACCTCCTTAATGACTTTATTGGCCAGTTTTAGTGCTATTAATTTAAATTTAATGATTTTTTTGAGACTCTTCCGTCCCTCATAATTTTGCTTATAAATCAAAATATTTTTCTATACTCCATTTTATATAAGTTCTATGTAATTTATTATTTATTTTTAATTTTACAATTTTTACTTTTTAAGGCATTTTTAATTTTCGACTTTGGGTAATAGTATTTTTGACATTTCTTACTATGACAAGCAAACGTCAATATTCCATTGGAGGAAATTCTAATGATTCATTTATATTTTAACTTATGATATACAAATATGAAATTCCTCCATGATGTTTTCGCTTTCCCATATATAATTTTCACATTAATTTTTTTAATTGACATTGTTTTTTATGCTTTGACATTCTTTTTTATTGTACTAAATTTAAGTGACGTACTTGCTACGCCCATTTTAGTGAATAAATTATTATTATTATTATTACTTAAAATTTTCTGTAAATTGATGAACAAAAAGTTATGGCTTAAAAGTTGTTAATCTGAATAGACCAATTCAGAATTGAGATACTCAATTGTCCCTATCATTATTTTTAAGTGTGGACGATTCAGTGCAGCAATTAAGTTAATCGTTTTGAAATTCCTAAATTTATTGATCGAGAGATTTGCATGTGCCGATTTTTTGAACGCTTGTCTAGTTTATGCGTTAAGTTTGATTGGGCATAAAAGATTTATTGGACGCATAATGATTGCCGTCGATAAGTAAATTGGACGTAGAATGGTTGATTGACTATAATATGGAATAGTATGGGCAAGAGTTATCATTTGCTTAGAACTTGTGAATTATCCTGAAGATCATACTGTGAATGATCACATCCTGGGCCCGTAGAATAAATTCGGGGTTGGATAACCCGGTTAAATAACCCGGTTAAACAACCCGGGGGCAAATAACACTAAGCTTCGGGTTAAAATCGGTAGAATAAATTCAACACCGAGTTAAGGGTTATTTAACACTGAGCTAAGGGTTATTTAACTAGTTGAGTTACTGGGTTATTTAACCCTTTATATTTTATTGCCAAACCATTTTGCAATAATTGCGAAATGGCGCCGCAGGAGAAAATTTTTTGAAGTTTATAAGCCAAGGGGTCGTAATCCTTCATTTCCCAAAAATTCCGCAAAATGGAAAATATTTTGCAGTAATTTTTAAAAATGTTTGCGGAAGTAACTCCCGCGGGAATATTCGGTAATATTCAATTTCGTTCCCCCCTCCTTTTTTAGATCCTCAAAGTATTAAAAAATGGTCAGTCTGACTTAAGTTATAGAACTCGACAAGCTGAGTTGAATGAAACCAAAATCAAAAAAAAACCGACTTGATTTGACCGAAATGCAGACCCCTGAAAATTGAACAACCATGGGGGTGATTTTTTTAGAATAAAAATTTTTATTCAAATGATAGCTCATTCGAAAGAGCTCGTCGAGCTGAGTCGAATGACACCAAAAACGACGTGATTGGACATGGTTTGACAAAGTTATAACATTAAGTGTAGACCTAACGGAGTCGACGACTTATGTCATAACTTTGTCAAATCTTGTCCAATCGCGCTGATTTTGGTGACATTTGACTCAGCTCGACGAGTTCTTTCGAATGAGCTATCATTTGTATAAATTTTCGTCTTTATGGTTTTTCGCCCCTGTGGTTGTTCAATTTTCAGGGGTCTGTATTTCGGTCAAATCAAGTCGGATTTTTTTTTGATTTTGGTGTCATTCGACTCAGCTCGACGAGTTCTATAACTTAAGTCAGACTGACCATTTTTTAATACTTTGAGGATGGAAAAAAGGAGGGGGGGGAACGAAATTGAATATTACCGAATATTCCTGCAAAATCCCGCAAATAAGAAAAGGTGCGGGATTGCGGGAGCGGTATCCCGCAAAATCCAGCGCGGGATCCCGTCCCGCGCCGTTCTCTATTTAATACATGCAGGCCTGGTAGACCACAAACAAACCCAGAAATACAGGTTGGTGAGAGGGGATCTAGTTTTTATATTTTATCAATACAGATACTAACTACTTTGAAATATTTTGCTGCAAATTCTTTTGAAATTCGTATGGGAATGGCTAGATGACATGGAGTTATAAAGCGAAATAAAATTGCTATGCGTTTTGCATAGAAATTAATTTTTTTTTTAATTTTGCAATTTTATAAATGTTTTAATTTTTTTGAAATTATGCATAATTCGCATGTTACCCTGCCCCCTAGTAGGGTTGCAATTTGCCCCTTACCTGCGGGTTATTTAACCCGGGTAATTAATTTATTCTACCGGTAAGGTTACGCGGGTCAGATAACCGGGTTATCTGACCCGGTCATTTAACCCGAAGCTAAGGTTTTGAATTTATTCTGCGGGTTACGGGTTATTTAACCCCAAGGTAGGAGTTAAATACCCCTTACCCCGAATTTATTCTACGGGCCCTGAAGAGTTACAGCTGAATAAGAATCAAATCCACGTTCGTCTGCAGTTATTCGCAAGCAACTTTTTATGAGATTTTTTCTTGCTTTTAAAATTCATACTCAGCACACCCACCTCTCGATCAATATAAAGACTTCAGAATTTATACGAGAGAAGTAAAAAAGTTATGACTCGAAATAGAGCCTCAGGACCGAAACTTTGTTGAAGCATTTACAAAAACTGGAAAAAAAAATCACAAAACCACCAACAAAGCGTCGATTAAGTTTATAATTTTTTAATTAAAAAATGTTACACACTTAAATTTTTGATTATTATATAGAGGATTAAAAATCGTATAAATAAAAAAAGGCGTAATCAACAGTTGGCTTTACTCTACTTTGAATTGCAAAATTTTTAAAAATTTGAAAGTTTATTTTTCATTTTAATTTTTAAATTAAAATTTTCTGAATATCTAGGAGGAATAAACGACGACTATCCCATTTTCTCTCATTTTACCGTAATTTTTATTAATTTTTAATGTTTTTCTTTTGCCAATTTTGTCGCAACTCCGCTTTATTGGACTTTGTGCTTTATCCAGGAGGACTCTAATTTTCAATCTCTTATCACCAAATTATTTGTATCCCGTAATAATTCTGATTTTTTTTTCAGTTAAGTAACCAATAATTCTCTTAACGAGTAAAAGAAAGAATTTCTCACCTTGAATTCCCCAAACATTTTTATAAAATTTTTTCCCGCAAACGCATAAATTATTGCAGAGGAGGACATAATTTTTATAAAATATTCTTTCAATTGTAATACCATTGTTGTATATTTGGTGATAGTATTATCATCGTTTATAATCATATCACTATATCAAGAAAATATTATTTGGAATTTTTTCCCTTTAGTCCAGATAAAAGCTTAAAAAGGTGTGTAAGGAAGGAAGGGTGTAATTTTGGAATTTTTTGGTTGAAAAACTTAATTTAAAAAAATTTGTGACGAGCTAGAGCGCCGAGTAACCAAAATATACTATAATTCATTTTTTGAAACAAAATGTTTATCCAATAAAGTTATAGAAAATATCCACGAAAGTGTGAATGGCTCTCCAAATAAAGGGTTAAAGAATAACAACTATCATATTTGTATTTATTTTCTGGTAAACTTTAAAAGTATTGTGAAATTTTAAAGAGTAATATTGCTCCACACGTTAACGGCTTTAAATCCTTATACCTAAATTGGACACGCGAATTTAAATATTTTACAATTCTATAAATTTACAAATTTTTGTAAAATGTTCAAGAGGTAAATTTAATTAATTTTTGCTGTACTACACAAAATAAAAATTGCGGGTTGAGGATTTTAAATTAAAAAATCTATTCAATCTAACCCTAATAATTACAAATATAATATGGGATATTCCAAATATTCCCCTTAACTATCTATCCACTTACCTTGTATTAGCTGCATTAATTATATCAAAAAAGGCTTCAAGAGGTAAATTAAGTTTATTTTTGTTGTTTTTGTAGTTGTTAGTTTGGTTTTGTTTATTTTCCATTTTTATATAAAATTTTAAATTTATTAAATATATTTGATCAAAAAATTATTTTAAATAAATTTTTAATTCTCTCAAGAAAACTAACAAGTCAACACCAATTTTGGAATAAAACTTTAACTAAAATGTAAATTAGCTTGGTTTAGTTGACCGGACTTTAAATTCGATTAGTATCTTGAAAAAGTCTCTCCTCGACAAACGAAGATGTTTTTTTTAGAGTAAAAATGCCATTTGTGATTCAAATTCCCTTATTTTATACTAAAAATTTCTTCCCATACTTACACCATTAATAACATATTTGAATGGTTTAAAACAACGGCAAAATTGATATACATAAGAAAAACAGAAAGAATAAATGCCGCATTTATTTGAAAAGAGTGCCGGAATCATATTTTTTTGCCTTCTTAGACAGGCTCGGAATTGTTAAGAAGAGGAATGTTTTCTGAAGAGGAATGTTAAATTAATACAAAGGAATGAGGAAAATTGAGAATTGCTTTGTTTACGGTGAAAGTTTTTTAAGATTATTTTTTTTTAATTTTGACATTTACATAAATAATCTCAAAAACATAAATTCAGAAAGGAAGAAAAAAAATTAAAAATTTTTAAAAATGCAAAATTGGTTGAATATTTTGTAGATTTTTGATGTGATGATTTGATGTTTTAAATTGTTTAACAATTCCGTCCTAGTCTAATTTCTTAAGAGATTTTTAAATTTTAATTTTTTAAATTATTTTTTGAGTTTATCCAATAAAATCTAAAAAGAGTTTTGATAGTTTTATAAGGATTAATGCAAAATTCCGACAATTAAAATATTTACTAACCAATTATTATATTCAAAATCACCATGAAAAAAAACAAGAAAAAATTTATTGTTATAGATTTTTTAATTTAGTAAACACTTATTTTTATTTTAAATTAAAAAATGCAGGATTACATCGTGCGATGTAAATTACATCGTCTGAAAAATTTTGATTTCTAAAAATATTCTGATTTTAAAATATTCTGTGTTTTGGTCATTCCGTGAGTTTGACTTCCGTAGTTTCGTGGTAGTTCCGCCTGTCTGTTCCGTGAGTTGGAATTCCTCGAGTACATAAATATTTTACTTGAGATATGTATTCTCTACTTTACATCAACTCTATTTTTATATTAACAACAAAAAAATTTTCTATAAAATCTTTCAATAATCTTTAGTAACCAAATAATTTTATTTTTTTAAATCAATATAAAAAATAAATTTAAAAAAAACTAGTTATTCTTTAAGCAACAAAAGATCCCTTTTTCTTCCCTTCAAGGTTCTTCTTTTCATTTTCTTTTCCAAATTTGGATATAAAAAAGGTGAATAAAAATGAACATATATAAAAATAAATAGGAGAAGGAGGGTCACTCGAATTGCTTTTTTTTGTCCTTCTTGGCCCTTAAAAATATTTTGAGGGTCCTCAATCTTTTTAGTGTATATAGAGCCTTTTTAAACAAGAAAAGCATGTCAAGAATCGAGAAAAAAAAGAGGGAAGTAAATGAAGAAAAGAGAAGAATTTTTGTGAAAAGGTTTGGTGGTCTAGTTTTTTACCATTTTTAAATTATCCAAAAATTTGGATATTCTGAAAAAAAATTTTTTTTAATATTTATATCACGAATATATCAGCTCAAGAGCCTTTTTAATGAAAAATTTGTTATTAAAAAATTAGTTGAATTAGAATTGTTGGTTCTTTGGAGAACGGATAAAATCATCGGTTTTTTGGTTTGGATAGGTTCCATCCACCCTAGTTAGTTGATTTAAAGTAGAGTACGTTTGAATAGTTTTGCCCTCACTCAGTTTTAACAGACGCTCGAGTTTTTTGGTCTTTACTCGGGCCCGAACTTTAGATCCTAATATTTAGTGGAAGGATCCTAATATTCTAATAGTACTTACTTGACAGAACCGTGTAAACCGAGGTGGAGTTTTCCTAATTACTCTGTACTCGATGTACTTTAATTTAAAGAATATTCACGAAAAATTTTTTGTAAGTAAATCAAGCTACAAATAATTTAAATAAAAATTCAAAAGTCCCGTCACCTTTTTTAAATAATTTTATATAAAATATTTAAATTGAGCAGATGTTTTTTTCTTTTAATGTTTTCCCAAAAATTTATCTTCCAATTTATTTATTGCCTCATTTTTGTAAGCCTTTTAAAAGCCTCTCTTCTTCTCACATTTTTAACCTCTCCAATAAAAATATAAAAACTAAATTTATTATTTTTTTATTATTTTTTATTTATGCGAACGTTCAAATTACCGAAAAAAAATTTTTTTTTAATTTTTAAAATTAATTTTAATTAAAAATTTAAAGGTAGATTGAAGTAGATGCTTACTGCATTTTAAAAATTTAATTTGACATTTTTTCTCACCTTTTAATTCTGAAATTTTTACCATAAATTCCCAATAGTATCAACTATTTTCTCTACAAATTTCATAATTTTTGATCAATTATTGCAAAGGTTATGGGCAAAAAATAAACAAAAAATTGACATTTTCTAGTTTAAAAATTAATTCTCTCGGTATAAATTCAAAATTTTGGCCCAAAATTCTGAATTTTTCTGACAAGATAAATATTATAAATTAAAGTATTTTTTAATTATTTTTTGCCATTTTCTTTAACCAAAAAATTAATTAATTCTCTCAAGCTTATTTTCATTATTGTCTTCATTATTTTAAAGCTTAATTTAATTTTTTTAACTGAAAACAATATACTACTTTAGCAACAAATTAGTGAGGAAAACAAAAAAAATATTTTTAAGTGTTTCTAATTTTTGGGAAAAAATTTTCTTTGTTTAGGATAAATAATTAAGGGAAAATTAATTAGCTAGTAAATGTTAATTTAAATATTTCTACATAAATTACATATATTTATTCTCATTTTCTTTTAAAATTAAATAAGTAATTAAATACTATTTATTAGAGTAATTTTAAAAATTTTATTTATTTAAAACAACAATATAAATTAGTATGAAAACAATATACCGATACGGATGAGTTGAAACAATAATCCCCCCCAAATACCCTACTACACGTTAAAATTTGGGTTGAAAAAAAACGGTAGGTATATTTTGTGGTCCTCAATTATAGATATGCTTTTTAAAATTCGTTTGGCTATTGTTTCAGGACTGCCAAGCAATATCCTCATCTATACATACCGCTCGTTTTTAAATATACTTTTTGATGTAAGAGATCCTGATCGAAGTTTAGAGGCAATTTAGAAGCAAGGCTCTAAATAACATTGGAAATTAAATAAAAAATAGAATGGACCAGTCACTCAATTTTTGGACCAAATTTATTTTTAAAAAATTTTTTAGATGGGAAATTTCGTTTTTTTTCAAAAAAACTTTTAAAAAATGACCGCCATACAAAAAATAATATTTTTAAAAAAGCGCTGAGGTGAAATCCATAAATCATTTTCATCAATCCACTTACTCCCCTCTCTCCTTTTTTATTGTCTTTCGCCATTAATTTTTTACGATTTTACGACTTAAATGGAAAGAAAAAAAAGGTTTTTTAGCCTTCCTTATAATATATTTATAATCACTATTTTTATCGAATTTTTTGATTATATTTTTAATTAATTTATTCCAAATTTCTTAAAATAAGTCTAAAATAAAATAAAATTTTTCCTTTATTTTTAATAAAACTTAAAGGTTTACCTCTCTTTTTTGATATTTTTTTGGACAATTTTTATTTGCCAATAACTTGAATTTTAATTTTAAAAACTCTTAAGGAACGCTTATTAACAACTAGAAAAATGGAACAATTAACTCTCAACATAAGCGACCACCTCCTTAAGGCCGTATCTGAAAATAATGCTGCAATCACATTTTTTCCTTCATTTTTTCCTTTCCATATTTTTCCTTATTTTGTACAGAAAGGTCAGACTTTTTCAGTCGTTCACTTTAAATGAATTTCCCTGTGGCATGTTCAAATGTAATTATAGAGAAAAGATTAAAAGCAAAAAATAAAAAATATTACATTTTTGTGTTGTCTGACAGAAAACACGGACAGACAAAACACGACGAAGACGGACAGACAAAACACGGAGGGACTGAGACAGACAAAACAAGGACCGTCCGTGTTTTGTCTGTCTGTGACCGTCCGTGTCTTCTCTGTCTGACCGTCCGTGTTTTGTCAGGACGGACCCGGACAGACAAAACACGCACACACATCGGTCAGCTAAAACACGGAAAGAAAAAACGTAAATGCTCACAAAGAATAAGGAAAAAATTGAGAATAAGGAAAAAATTTGATTGCAGCATTATATTCAGATACGGATATAAGCAATATTTACTGATCGGATTTCCTTAACCTCTCGTTATAGGCGACAGATCTCTAAGCTTTTTAATACTGAGACAGAGGTGGATCGGAATTCTGATTTCCGACTTTTGAGCCAGTTCCAATTTCCGGCTCTTCCGATTTCCGACACCTCTGACTGTTCCGACCTCTGCTGAGAGGTAATTGTGAATATGGTTATTTTTTAATCTAATTTTAAAAAAATCTTTTCTTCCTTTCATATTCTTTTAAGAAAATAAAAATATTAAAAAATCCAGAAAAGAATTACTAGCTTGTCCTCTTTTAATTTCCTTCTTCTTTCCGTTTCCTTTCTTAATTTCCTTCTTCTTTCCATTTCCTTCTTCTTTCCGTCATTCAAAGTAGAATATACCCTCCGGCTATTTTTAATTTTTAAATTAAATTTTTTCGAATCTCTTCCAACACCCTAATTTTCTTTTTCTTCTGCCGTCTGATAAATCTCGTTATTTTTTATAGTTCTTTCCTGTTCCTCTTTTAAAAATAAATTACTAAAATAATTTCATTATAAGCGACTTAACCTAAGAGAAGCGAATATTTGGCGAGGATAACCTCCATAGTACATATTTAGGTTGGGGATAAAGCCCGGCTCGATACGATATTTTTTCGATATCTATCAAAAAAATACCAACCGACCCCTATGGCCGGGCTCTAGTTGGGGATATATTCCTAGCGATGCAGAAGATTGCCGAGCAGAGAGATCTGACCGAGACGAGAAGTCGAACAAAGATTTCTTTTATTGTGCTCGATATCCTTCTATATATCGATCTCTATTCTTATACGACCCTCACAGCTCGTGCGCTCTAATGCTAGTTGTTCCAACCCGAATTATAACTTGCCAGGCATACCCCATGGACGGTATAACGAGTGTCCCCAACTACACAAAAATCAACAAATAATGACCCTTATTTTTGCTGTTTTTTTAGAAAAATAGTAAAATAATATCCAAAAAATTATTTTTTTCTTTAATATCGGCTGAACGTTTAAAATAAAAAAAGACGAAAAGAAAAATGTTTTTGAACAATTTAGTTGTTTGTTGTTATTTAGATGGGAGCACGCCAACAAATAGTAAAGACATTCGAAGATGAACCGGTTATGGAGAAGATGAAAGAAGGAAGGGATAGCCCCTTTCTTTCTTTTTTTCTTCATTCAACTACAAATACTATACAAAAATACTTCCCGTATTTCTCGTAAAAAACTTTAAACGATTTTTTAAATATATTTATTTATTTGAGTATTTTTTTGTGTGTTTTTTGTTCAATTTTACAAAATTCTTAATCGAAAACTAACTCTATTTTAAATAAACTTTGTTGCTTTTTGGAGCGACTGCCTACGCTTGATTTTAAAAAAAGATCGTAGCCTTCTAATTAGTGTTTGACGAATAGGTAGTTTATTTTGAGAGTTGATTTTTGTAAAACTCGGAAATATATCAAATAAGCGAGATTTTGGATTTCTTGAAAAATTAAGTTTCTATTTTCGATAATACCGAAGCCACTACTCGGCAACGAGTCCAATAAAGGAAAGAAAGCCCGGACGTTGGGGTCGATCTATATTTTTCCGATAAATATCGATAAAAAAATTGTACCGGTCCGGGCTTTAAAAGGAAGGTGATTTGTGAGAGGCGGACTGGCTGTATTTCCCTCACATAAATTACTTCCATTATCCCCCGAATAAATTAAAAAAATATTTTTATTTAATTTTTTAAATTTTTTAAATTTTCCCTTGTCTAGTTACATTATGTATAATTAATCAAAAAATATTTTTAAAAACACTTTAATTCTCTCCCTTTTAATATTTTTAATTTACAACCAAATTTTGTTGCCTCTTTAAAACCCAAACAAAAAAAATAATTTTTTTAGAAAATAAAATTAATTTATCTTCTTTATTGGTAAAATTAAAAAAAAAATTTTTTTTATTTTTTAAATTTATTTTTCATCAAAAAATTTATTTTTAATTTTTCCTCTCCTTTATTTTGGTATTTTTTTTCCAAAAAATATTTTTCTTCTATTTTTTCTATCTTTTTTTTCCTTCTGTTTTTGCGTGTCAATTTGCGTTTTTTGATAATTTTTTTTTCAAAAATTTATTTTTTTTGGTATTGGCACACATTCTAGTATTTTTCTTCTTTTCCTCTATTTCGTGATATTTTTTTTCTCTTTTTTTTCAATTCAAAAATGAATGGACCTTGAGTTTTTAAAGGGAGGGAGAGGGAGGGGAAAAGATGTCTAATTCAAAAAATTTCTTTCAGAAAAAATTTTTTTGAAGAAAATTTTTATTGAAAGGTGAGGAAGAAGAGTCAAGAAACACCAAAATATATCCCGTTAAAAATTAAAAAGAAAAAAATTATAATGAGCAAGAAAAAATGCAAAAAATACCCCTCAACAACAACATCAAGACATCCTCTTCTATTTAGCCTCTTTCCCTCAAACATTTCAATTATTCTAATGGCAATATACCTCAAATATATATTCAATAGCTTAGCTGGATATTTAACCCTCAAAACATCTCAAAAAAATATTTTTATGAATAATTATGTTTTTAATTTTTACATTTTATATAAAATGACAACTCCAAGAATATATTTAGCATAAAAATTAACTGTTTTTAGATAATTTTATATTAAAATATTTTTTGATATTTTTAGATTTAAGACAGAACCCCTCGATTTTTTAAACAGGAGAGGTTATGGGACTTTACTAAAAATTTTTTAAAGATTTTTTGAAAATCAGAAAGAAGTTGATTTATTGTAAAAACCTTCTACATAGTATTTGACCATTAGAGGTCGATCGGAAATGTCGAAGGTGCCGGAAATCGGAACTCGGAAATCAGAAATTAGCTCAAATTTTCGTAAATCGGAGGTCAGGATTCCATCGGCCTTTGTTGACCACTCAAAATCTAAACTTTTATTTAATTTTGAGATATCTTACATCAAAAAAATTTTGATAATTAGATTCTTGTATTTGTATTGTCATACTATATTTATTGTGTAAATTTTTAAAATTTTCTTTAATTCGTTTTTTAAAAGTATTTCAATATCAGTTCACCTTTTATTAAAAGCCTATCTCAATTAGCAAACAAAAATAAAATCCCCCAAAGTATCCCCAACCTTAATATTTTAATCTCAAAATATTTTTAAAAAATAATTTCCTCTAATTTTTACAATTAAATATAATTATTTTTGTGCCAACTATTTTTAATAGAAGTTATTTTTGAAGTAAATTCCCTTTGGTCATTAAAAAGCAAATAACAACTCACCTAATTATTTTTTCAAAAACAAGGCCAATTAAAAGATACTATAGACTTGTTTATTTTACAAATTGGCCATTTCCTCTTTTTAAAATGACCAGGAATATACTTACTATCTTCTTCCCTTCCTTTACCTGTTTTTCACAATTCCCTTCGCTCTACTAGTAGTGTGAAGGGGTAACTAGTTGGCGGCATTTACATTTAGTTTATTAATATGCCGGTTGAAAGTTAATGATGGGGGGATATATTTAGAAAGGGGAAAGGAAGAGGGATATTTAGGTAGATTGTTTAAAAATAGAGGAAATATATAATTATACTTCTACTAATAATAATATTTTAAAATAAATATTGGGGGATGGAAAATATTATTTTTCAAATTTACTTATCTGTGGAATTTTAAACATGAAGGTGCTGGTTGCTCCAACTTTTTCAATGAGTGACGAAAAATGGAATAGTCTAATCTAAAGATAGAGATATTTGATTGGCCCCTGTTGATCCTGCTTTCAGCCCTACAAGATTAGTGGCCTTGAATCAAAACATATCAAGATTAAGACAAAATCAAGGAAGGGGCACTGAAAAATGCCTTGATATTGATTCCTGAATAATCAAAGTCTAAATTTATATTCATCCCGATCTCCAGTCTAATTTCTAATCTGAGGTGAATTTTTTGGTTTATCTTTAAGCGGGCTTTTTACATTATTGTGGCCGGGTTACAAAAAAGGTCTTTTTTAAGTTACCTTCTTGTCGTGTCCTCTTTCTTACAACTTGATCTCATTTACTATTATTCAATTGTCTTTTTACTATTCAAATCTCGTTCTAAAATTTCCTGCTTCATCTGTTTTTACTAAATAAAATAAAATATAATTTAGTCAATAAAATTATTTTTAAAAATATTAATTTAAATTTTCTTATCAATTTCTTTTAAAAAACTTTTTTTATCTTGCCTATCTCCCCTTTTTACCTTATTTTTGTGACCTAATATAATAATTTACCTTCTCCCCCAAAATTAAATATTTTCTCTTTAATTTTTATTTTTATTGCTTATCAGAAGCCCGTCTTTTAATTTTTTTTATTTTTTGTATGTTTCCTTCATTTTTTAAATAAATTGTAAATATTAATTAATTTTTACACTCAACATTCGTTTTATTCGTCATAAAACTTAATTTTTCCAAAAATATTTTTGGAAATTATTTTATAAAATTTATTAAATTTTTCTTCTTTTTTAACAAAAAATTTTTTTTCTAATTCGCAATTAAGGTTGCCAAAATGGCCCGACTGGAACCGAAAGATCGAGGCGTGCCAAAAATATTTGGCCCGAAAAGACACGTATAGGCCCGACTCGATAAAGTTAGGTCCGGAAAAAACTCGTACGGCCTGACTCTAAAACAACAACCCTATTCAAAATGTTCCCTTCACCCTACTAGTAGTTCGAAGGGAACATACCAGGCAACGTTCCGTTCCAATTCTCGAAAATCGGGAATTTATTTTTTGTTTTTTAAATCCTTATGATAAACAAACCCCAAACTTTGTCTCTCATTCTAATTTTATTTTTTTGAATATTAAAATGATTCACTCAATAAATATATTTAAAAGATATCCAAAAATACCAAGAAAAATCATTCAAGCAAAGAGTCTAAAAATCATCGCCAGGTTTTCCAAAACCCTTTAATATTTATTCATTTCTTTTTTAATATTTAAATATTCGAGAGAAAGCAGCAGGTGAAAAACAAGAGAAAATAAAGGGAGTGACCAAAAAAGAGAGGAGTGTGACAATTGTTGGGGGGTCCTTTAAAGACTAAAAAAGAAAGGGTCGAGAGGTCATTCCATGCATAAATTATTGTTTAAAATATTTTTTCTATTTTTTCCCATTTTCTATTTTTCTAACACCTTTTTTGGTTATTCTCAATAGATTTTTTATAATTTAAATAATTTGGGGTCAATTGGGAAGAAATAAATGGAAAGGGAAGGAAAAAATTAAATTAATTGAGGGGAATTAATTAATTATTTTTTTAAATAATTATTTATTTTTTTAGTAACAAATCCCCCTCCAATATTAAACATATCCAATAATTAAATAGAAAAATTAAATATTAATTTTTGCTTTTTAACCTTGCAGTCTTAAAAATCTTTCATGTACCTTACACATTACTTATAGTGTGAGCGGCACATGTCCACACATTTTCGAAAGAAATTATTAATTCTAACAAAAAAATTTTAGTTTAGACATGATTTTTTATTTATCAAAAAGTCCTCGAAGAAGAATTGAGGGCGTAAAGATTTTTTTGTATTCCATAACATAATTCTGTCCTCCTTCCCCAAAGCATCTAATCTTGAATTTACTGTGAATATCTATCTATATTTTTATTTAATATTTAATTTTATACCTCTGCTACCAATATTTCTAATTTTATTTTTTAATTTTAACAATTTTAAAAGCCTCATCTTTTATCTAAAATTATTTTTCTATTTTCCGGATTTGCTGAAGGGCATATGTTGTTCTTATTAATATAAGCCCCTCAATTTATTTACTAAAACCAATGGTTAAAGACCGCAAAAAAACTTTTTATTTTCTTTCTCTACAAGACTAAAAATTCTTTTTTTTATTCTATTTTCACTTTGTCACAAATCCTTCAAAGCACATTTGGTCTTTTAAACCGGGACTTGGGGACGCTTAGGCGCATGATTATAGTACTCAAACTAAAATCATAAAATCAAAAATAATTTATCTAAAATCACAAAATTTTGCACAGATATCTCAGATAGCGTTATCTTTCTCCTCCAAAAATTTCAGAATTTTTACTCTTTTATTTCCGAAATTATAGTCAAAAATGTCAATTTTTCTTTAAAAAATCGACATTTTTGCAAGTTTTTCGATTATAACTTTAAAAATATTTTCTCAAAAATTCTAAAATTAAAAAGGCATTTAGCCCAGCTTCTTCGGAATATTTGTACAAAATTCCATCAATCCAAAGTCCCATTGTTCGCCTCTTTTTCAAGCGCGCGCCCAAACTTTTCTGCGGCCAAACATCCCAAACTGCTCCTTAGGGACTGCTGTTGCTTTTAAACTTGCAGCCTAAAAAGATTCAAGTCTATCGCCATTTGCCAAAAATCTCAGCATAATAAATGGACAGATTTTATAAAGAAAGAGCAAAATATATAAACAATCCAAACAAAAGTGTATATTGGCTATTTTTGTGTTGGGTAATAAATAAATAAAATAAATCTTTTTTGGGAGAGAAAGGAAGGAATCGTCCCATTTTCTCGATAAATTAATACTTTGAGAAATGTGTATTTAATGTTCTTTCCGTTCTCACTTTGATTATCAAATATTAATTTTATTTTTGATAATATTTTGTTTAAAATTAAATGACAAACATATGCCTCTCTCTCCAAAAAATGCTGATTTCCCTGTTGGTCTAAAATTTATAAAATTGCCCAATCTGCACTTAGAACCAGGAAATTTTGCATAGGCATTCTCACTAAAGGTATTTAACTTGTCTAAAAATTTGAGAATTTTTTATTGAGTATTTCGGGAGTTATCGATGAAGAAGACAAAATATCCCAGAATATCCTTTACACGACGATATTTTTCTCCACAACTTTAGCTTTTTTTGACTAAAAATTTTGAAATTTTTAAGGGAGTTAGTTGACCACAATTAGAATATCCTTGCAAAATTTCATAGCCCTAGCTTCTAATTTTTCTACTTTACAGGTCCGCGCCCATTACAACCCCTTGCCTTTATTAATATTTTTACAAATAAATTAATAAAAAAAAATTTTCAGTCAAACCAAACCTCCCCCACTCAATTCTTTTAAGTGGTTTTTAATCCGATTCAAAAGAATATATCTACTTTATTTGGAAATGTACTTGTAAAACTAATTTTAATTTATTCTTTCAATTGTCTTATGCCATCAAATTAATTGCCTTATTTCTTCATTTTAAATAAATAAAAATATATTTGTAGTCAATATTATTTATTTAGACCTTTATTTTGGAAAAAATATTCAAAAAATATTTTTTAAATATTTTTTAAATTTCTTTTTTGTTTTTCAACGTAAACTTACAGGTTAGTGTAAAATACCCTCAATTTAATGTAGACAATTTTTAAATTTAAAAAATGCGTGCTGAACAATATTAGGTGGGAAGTCAAAAAATGATAATTAAGGGAAGATGTAACATAATTCTTTCTAAAAAATTTATTTAGTCATTGCCCTCCTTATCCAAATTTTTCACAAAAACGCTGAGACATTGAGATATAGTTTAAGCTAGAGTACGTCGAGTACTGAGTAACCGAGTACTTATTTGTTAGTAATTGTGAAAACCATGAATTTATTTACACCGAGTCTGTCGATTAGGATATTAGAATCCTCCCCCCCCCCCCCCCCCCCCCACTTATTAGGATCCAAAGTTCGAGCCCAAGTAAATACAAAAAAACCCGAGCGTCTTTTAAAACTAGGTGAGGGCAAAACTACTCGGATGTACTCTAGTTTAGGCTTTTAAATGATACATGGAACATGTAGATCATTAACGTTTCTTTGTCCACTCCAGTAACAGAAAAATCTATTTTGTATATTTTTCAATTTTAATTAGATAAATGAGTTTCTTATAAAGACATTAGTTTAAAAACCCCCTTAAGTTTCTTTACTTTTTTCAAGTTTTTGTGACTATTAAAAATATTTAGTAACTCCTTCTGGCCATTACATAACTTCTGTTTTCCTTTCAAAAAGAGTAATAAATTCACAAAATCTTTACACTAAATTACATATTTATTTTTTACAAATTTTTTTCACTCTCAAATCATTAACAACAAAATATCAATCATTAAAACCTACAAATTTCCGCCCTTCTGGAAATGTCAAAAAAACTTTTCTTTGTTTATTTGCTTTTACAACAAACTTATTGTCCAACAAATCCCCTTTTCTCTTCAAAAAAATCCTTAAAGAATTGTCCAAAATTTTTTTAAACTTTTCTTTGTCCACTTCTCTTGTTTAAAATTTTTATTTCAATTTATTTTCCCCTCTTTTCCTTTCATTTGTCACTTTATCCTCCTCAGATTTACATTAATCTTTAAATAGCTGGTACGTTGTGGAGCGGCCAATAAAATAATTTTAAAAAGCACCTAGAACCGTGAAATTTTCCTCAAATATTTTCTATTAAGTTATTTAATTTTTCTAAAAATTTGAGAATTTTTTGGGAGGTTTTAGGAGAAATTATGGTTAAAAATGTAGCATAATTTTTAAAATATTGACGTTAATTTAATTTTTCTTTAATAACTTTTTAAATAAAAAACCTCAAAAAATTCAGGAATTTTTATTAAATCCTGGCCTGGAATTAATTAACACTGAATAAAAATTTGATAATCATACCTAAATATTTTTGAAATTAATTTAAAATTAATTTTGAGATAATTTGGGAGAGTTATTTAAATTTAGATCAGTTAATGATTTGGAGTTCTGTGGCCCTCTCCGACATTTTTCAAATCCTGGCTCCGACTCCAGGCATCTCAAAATCTTGGAAACTATGTAGCTCCGGAATCAGACTGGTTTTTAGATATTCTCCATCAGGGCTGTGCGCCAAAATTTTCGCGTGGCGCGCCAAACGCCAAACGCCAATTTTTTAAATTTTAAAAACACGCCAAACGCCAAACGCCAAAAATCGGCCAAAATCAACGCCAAAACGCCAAACGCCAAACGCCAAACGCCAAAATTTTTAGAGACTATAAAGACTTAAAACCCACTGTTCATCTCATTTTAGCGCCGCAGGCGAAATTTTTTTAATTTTCAAGATTCTCAGAAGCCAGAATTCATCCATTTTTTACCGCCGGAGTGAAATTTTTGAGAATTTTGGAGGCAAAAAAGCTCCTTGAGATTAAGGTGGATATGAAGGGATAAAGGGAGTAATGAGTATAACAGAGGTCATGAAGAGAGTAAACGATTAACGGGACTAAAGTTTTTTTCTACCATCTATTAGTTTAAGATAAGAGCTTCCTCCTTTAAGCGCCGCAGGCGAAAATTTTGGAAGTCCAAGCAGTCAACAACAACATCAAGACATCCTCTTCTATTTAGCCTCTTTCCCTCAAACATTTCAATTATTCTAATGGCAATATACCTCAAATATATATTCAATAGCTTAGCTGGATATTTAACCCTCAAAACATCTCAAAAAAATATTTTTATGAATAATTATGTTTTTAATTTTTACATTTTATATAAAATGACAACTCCAAGAATATATTTAGCATAAAAATTAACTGTTTTTAGATAATTTTATATTAAAATATTTTTTGATATTTTTAGATTTAAGACAGAACCCCTCGATTTTTTAAACAGGAGAGGTTATGGGACTTTACTAAAAATTTTTTAAAGATTTTTTGAAAATCAGAAAGAAGTTGATTTATTGTAAAAACCTTCTACATAGTATTTGACCATTAGAGGTCGATCGGAAATGTCGAAGGTGCCGGAAATCGGAACTCGGAAATCAGAAATTAGCTCAAATTTTCGTAAATCGGAGGTCAGGATTCCATCGGCCTTTGTTGACCACTCAAAATCTAAACTTTTATTTAATTTTGAGATATCTTACATCAAAAAAATTTTGATAATTAGATTCTTGTATTTGTATTGTCATACTATATTTATTGTGTAAATTTTTAAAATTTTCTTTAATTCGTTTTTTAAAAGTATTTCAATATCAGTTCACCTTTTATTAAAAGCCTATCTCAATTAGCAAACAAAAATAAAATCCCCCAAAGTATCCCCAACCTTAATATTTTAATCTCAAAATATTTTTAAAAAATAATTTCCTCTAATTTTTACAATTAAATATAATTATTTTTGTGCCAACTATTTTTAATAGAAGTTATTTTTGAAGTAAATTCCCTTTGGTCATTAAAAAGCAAATAACAACTCACCTAATTATTTTTTCAAAAACAAGGCCAATTAAAAGATACTATAGACTTGTTTATTTTACAAATTGGCCATTTCCTCTTTTTAAAATGACCAGGAATATACTTACTATCTTCTTCCCTTCCTTTACCTGTTTTTCACAATTCCCTTCGCTCTACTAGTAGTGTGAAGGGGTAACTAGTTGGCGGCATTTACATTTAGTTTATTAATATGCCGGTTGAAAGTTAATGATGGGGGGATATATTTAGAAAGGGGAAAGGAAGAGGGATATTTAGGTAGATTGTTTAAAAATAGAGGAAATATATAATTATACTTCTACTAATAATAATATTTTAAAATAAATATTGGGGGATGGAAAATATTATTTTTCAAATTTACTTATCTGTGGAATTTTAAACATGAAGGTGCTGGTTGCTCCAACTTTTTCAATGAGTGACGAAAAATGGAATAGTCTAATCTAAAGATAGAGATATTTGATTGGCCCCTGTTGATCCTGCTTTCAGCCCTACAAGATTAGTGGCCTTGAATCAAAACATATCAAGATTAAGACAAAATCAAGGAAGGGGCACTGAAAAATGCCTTGATATTGATTCCTGAATAATCAAAGTCTAAATTTATATTCATCCCGATCTCCAGTCTAATTTCTAATCTGAGGTGAATTTTTTGGTTTATCTTTAAGCGGGCTTTTTACATTATTGTGGCCGGGTTACAAAAAAGGTCTTTTTTAAGTTACCTTCTTGTCGTGTCCTCTTTCTTACAACTTGATCTCATTTACTATTATTCAATTGTCTTTTTACTATTCAAATCTCGTTCTAAAATTTCCTGCTTCATCTGTTTTTACTAAATAAAATAAAATATAATTTAGTCAATAAAATTATTTTTAAAAATATTAATTTAAATTTTCTTATCAATTTCTTTTAAAAAACTTTTTTTATCTTGCCTATCTCCCCTTTTTACCTTATTTTTGTGACCTAATATAATAATTTACCTTCTCCCCCAAAATTAAATATTTTCTCTTTAATTTTTATTTTTATTGCTTATCAGAAGCCCGTCTTTTAATTTTTTTTATTTTTTGTATGTTTCCTTCATTTTTTAAATAAATTGTAAATATTAATTAATTTTTACACTCAACATTCGTTTTATTCGTCATAAAACTTAATTTTTCCAAAAATATTTTTGGAAATTATTTTATAAAATTTATTAAATTTTTCTTCTTTTTTAACAAAAAATTTTTTTTCTAATTCGCAATTAAGGTTGCCAAAATGGCCCGACTGGAACCGAAAGATCGAGGCGTGCCAAAAATATTTGGCCCGAAAAGACACGTATAGGCCCGACTCGATAAAGTTAGGTCCGGAAAAAACTCGTACGGCCTGACTCTAAAACAACAACCCTATTCAAAATGTTCCCTTCACCCTACTAGTAGTTCGAAGGGAACATACCAGGCAACGTTCCGTTCCAATTCTCGAAAATCGGGAATTTATTTTTTGTTTTTTAAATCCTTATGATAAACAAACCCCAAACTTTGTCTCTCATTCTAATTTTATTTTTTTGAATATTAAAATGATTCACTCAATAAATATATTTAAAAGATATCCAAAAATACCAAGAAAAATCATTCAAGCAAAGAGTCTAAAAATCATCGCCAGGTTTTCCAAAACCCTTTAATATTTATTCATTTCTTTTTTAATATTTAAATATTCGAGAGAAAGCAGCAGGTGAAAAACAAGAGAAAATAAAGGGAGTGACCAAAAAAGAGAGGAGTGTGACAATTGTTGGGGGGTCCTTTAAAGACTAAAAAAGAAAGGGTCGAGAGGTCATTCCATGCATAAATTATTGTTTAAAATATTTTTTCTATTTTTTCCCATTTTCTATTTTTCTAACACCTTTTTTGGTTATTCTCAATAGATTTTTTATAATTTAAATAATTTGGGGTCAATTGGGAAGAAATAAATGGAAAGGGAAGGAAAAAATTAAATTAATTGAGGGGAATTAATTAATTATTTTTTTAAATAATTATTTATTTTTTTAGTAACAAATCCCCCTCCAATATTAAACATATCCAATAATTAAATAGAAAAATTAAATATTAATTTTTGCTTTTTAACCTTGCAGTCTTAAAAATCTTTCATGTACCTTACACATTACTTATAGTGTGAGCGGCACATGTCCACACATTTTCGAAAGAAATTATTAATTCTAACAAAAAAATTTTAGTTTAGACATGATTTTTTATTTATCAAAAAGTCCTCGAAGAAGAATTGAGGGCGTAAAGATTTTTTTGTATTCCATAACATAATTCTGTCCTCCTTCCCCAAAGCATCTAATCTTGAATTTACTGTGAATATCTATCTATATTTTTATTTAATATTTAATTTTATACCTCTGCTACCAATATTTCTAATTTTATTTTTTAATTTTAACAATTTTAAAAGCCTCATCTTTTATCTAAAATTATTTTTCTATTTTCCGGATTTGCTGAAGGGCATATGTTGTTCTTATTAATATAAGCCCCTCAATTTATTTACTAAAACCAATGGTTAAAGACCGCAAAAAAACTTTTTATTTTCTTTCTCTACAAGACTAAAAATTCTTTTTTTTATTCTATTTTCACTTTGTCACAAATCCTTCAAAGCACATTTGGTCTTTTAAACCGGGACTTGGGGACGCTTAGGCGCATGATTATAGTACTCAAACTAAAATCATAAAATCAAAAATAATTTATCTAAAATCACAAAATTTTGCACAGATATCTCAGATAGCGTTATCTTTCTCCTCCAAAAATTTCAGAATTTTTACTCTTTTATTTCCGAAATTATAGTCAAAAATGTCAATTTTTCTTTAAAAAATCGACATTTTTGCAAGTTTTTCGATTATAACTTTAAAAATATTTTCTCAAAAATTCTAAAATTAAAAAGGCATTTAGCCCAGCTTCTTCGGAATATTTGTACAAAATTCCATCAATCCAAAGTCCCATTGTTCGCCTCTTTTTCAAGCGCGCGCCCAAACTTTTCTGCGGCCAAACATCCCAAACTGCTCCTTAGGGACTGCTGTTGCTTTTAAACTTGCAGCCTAAAAAGATTCAAGTCTATCGCCATTTGCCAAAAATCTCAGCATAATAAATGGACAGATTTTATAAAGAAAGAGCAAAATATATAAACAATCCAAACAAAAGTGTATATTGGCTATTTTTGTGTTGGGTAATAAATAAATAAAATAAATCTTTTTTGGGAGAGAAAGGAAGGAATCGTCCCATTTTCTCGATAAATTAATACTTTGAGAAATGTGTATTTAATGTTCTTTCCGTTCTCACTTTGATTATCAAATATTAATTTTATTTTTGATAATATTTTGTTTAAAATTAAATGACAAACATATGCCTCTCTCTCCAAAAAATGCTGATTTCCCTGTTGGTCTAAAATTTATAAAATTGCCCAATCTGCACTTAGAACCAGGAAATTTTGCATAGGCATTCTCACTAAAGGTATTTAACTTGTCTAAAAATTTGAGAATTTTTTATTGAGTATTTCGGGAGTTATCGATGAAGAAGACAAAATATCCCAGAATATCCTTTACACGACGATATTTTTCTCCACAACTTTAGCTTTTTTTGACTAAAAATTTTGAAATTTTTAAGGGAGTTAGTTGACCACAATTAGAATATCCTTGCAAAATTTCATAGCCCTAGCTTCTAATTTTTCTACTTTACAGGTCCGCGCCCATTACAACCCCTTGCCTTTATTAATATTTTTACAAATAAATTAATAAAAAAAAATTTTCAGTCAAACCAAACCTCCCCCACTCAATTCTTTTAAGTGGTTTTTAATCCGATTCAAAAGAATATATCTACTTTATTTGGAAATGTACTTGTAAAACTAATTTTAATTTATTCTTTCAATTGTCTTATGCCATCAAATTAATTGCCTTATTTCTTCATTTTAAATAAATAAAAATATATTTGTAGTCAATATTATTTATTTAGACCTTTATTTTGGAAAAAATATTCAAAAAATATTTTTTAAATATTTTTTAAATTTCTTTTTTGTTTTTCAACGTAAACTTACAGGTTAGTGTAAAATACCCTCAATTTAATGTAGACAATTTTTAAATTTAAAAAATGCGTGCTGAACAATATTAGGTGGGAAGTCAAAAAATGATAATTAAGGGAAGATGTAACATAATTCTTTCTAAAAAATTTATTTAGTCATTGCCCTCCTTATCCAAATTTTTCACAAAAACGCTGAGACATTGAGATATAGTTTAAGCTAGAGTACGTCGAGTACTGAGTAACCGAGTACTTATTTGTTAGTAATTGTGAAAACCATGAATTTATTTACACCGAGTCTGTCGATTAGGATATTAGAATCCTCCCCCCCCCCCCCCCCACTTATTAGGATCCAAAGTTCGAGCCCAAGTAAATACAAAAAAACCCGAGCGTCTTTTAAAACTAGGTGAGGGCAAAACTACTCGGATGTACTCTAGTTTAGGCTTTTAAATGATACATGGAACATGTAGATCATTAACGTTTCTTTGTCCACTCCAGTAACAGAAAAATCTATTTTGTATATTTTTCAATTTTAATTAGATAAATGAGTTTCTTATAAAGACATTAGTTTAAAAACCCCCTTAAGTTTCTTTACTTTTTTCAAGTTTTTGTGACTATTAAAAATATTTAGTAACTCCTTCTGGCCATTACATAACTTCTGTTTTCCTTTCAAAAAGAGTAATAAATTCACAAAATCTTTACACTAAATTACATATTTATTTTTTACAAATTTTTTTCACTCTCAAATCATTAACAACAAAATATCAATCATTAAAACCTACAAATTTCCGCCCTTCTGGAAATGTCAAAAAAACTTTTCTTTGTTTATTTGCTTTTACAACAAACTTATTGTCCAACAAATCCCCTTTTCTCTTCAAAAAAATCCTTAAAGAATTGTCCAAAATTTTTTTAAACTTTTCTTTGTCCACTTCTCTTGTTTAAAATTTTTATTTCAATTTATTTTCCCCTCTTTTCCTTTCATTTGTCACTTTATCCTCCTCAGATTTACATTAATCTTTAAATAGCTGGTACGTTGTGGAGCGGCCAATAAAATAATTTTAAAAAGCACCTAGAACCGTGAAATTTTCCTCAAATATTTTCTATTAAGTTATTTAATTTTTCTAAAAATTTGAGAATTTTTTGGGAGGTTTTAGGAGAAATTATGGTTAAAAATGTAGCATAATTTTTAAAATATTGACGTTAATTTAATTTTTCTTTAATAACTTTTTAAATAAAAAACCTCAAAAAATTCAGGAATTTTTATTAAATCCTGGCCTGGAATTAATTAACACTGAATAAAAATTTGATAATCATACCTAAATATTTTTGAAATTAATTTAAAATTAATTTTGAGATAATTTGGGAGAGTTATTTAAATTTAGATCAGTTAATGATTTGGAGTTCTGTGGCCCTCTCCGACATTTTTCAAATCCTGGCTCCGACTCCAGGCATCTCAAAATCTTGGAAACTATGTAGCTCCGGAATCAGACTGGTTTTTAGATATTCTCCATCAGGGCTGTGCGCCAAAATTTTCGCGTGGCGCGCCAAACGCCAAACGCCAATTTTTTAAATTTTAAAAACACGCCAAACGCCAAACGCCAAAAATCGGCCAAAATCAACGCCAAAACGCCAAACGCCAAACGCCAAACGCCAAAATTTTTAGAGACTATAAAGACTTAAAACCCACTGTTCATCTCATTTTAGCGCCGCAGGCGAAATTTTTTTAATTTTCAAGATTCTCAGAAGCCAGAATTCATCCATTTTTTACCGCCGGAGTGAAATTTTTGAGAATTTTGGAGGCAAAAAAGCTCCTTGAGATTAAGGTGGATATGAAGGGATAAAGGGAGTAATGAGTATAACAGAGGTCATGAAGAGAGTAAACGATTAACGGGACTAAAGTTTTTTTCTACCATCTATTAGTTTAAGATAAGAGCTTCCTCCTTTAAGCGCCGCAGGCGAAAATTTTGGAAGTCCAAGCAGTAGATTTCTTCATTTTTTATGCGCCGCAGGCGAAAATTTTGAGAATTTTGGATGACTGTACGCAGAAAAATTTCCTTTTTTGATCATCCCTTTCTCCATTTATTTTTAAAAAATTCCATCATTAGGGGTGTATATTTTTGCCGTTTGGCGCGCCAAAATCGGAAAATCACGCCAAACGCAAAACGCCAAAAATCGGCCAAAATTAACGCCAAAACGCAAAACGCCAAACGCCAAACGCCATGACGCACAGCCCTGTTCTCCATCCCCACTTAATTAATTTTTTTTGTAAATCACATTTTAAAAATTTATTAAATGAACACTTAAATACATATCATGAGGTGATGGATCGAAAAATCCCCAAAAATATTTATTTAAATAATTTTTTCTAAAAATTTTTTTATTTTAAAAATAAAGACATAATATCCCAAATAAATATTTTTATTTGTTTGTTCAAAAATCGTTCGTTTCTCTCTCTGATTTGTCGGCCCTTCAGCAGCAATAATGTCCTTCGATTTGGATTTGTTAATCCCCTCCCCTCTAAAAACATTTTAACAACCAATGTCCATAACCTCTCTTATTTCCCACTTTTCAATGTTCTTCTAACAAATTCCCCCCTTCCCCCTTCCCCCCTCCCCTTCCCCCCCCCCCTTCCCCCTCCCCTTTTTCATTTTTAAAAGAAAAATCCAAAACGGATGTTCTTTCCCGAGTTTCTTTTCACAAATTTTCATTGCCCAGTTTTTCTCTCATTTCCCCTCCCCTTATTTTTTCTATTCATTTCCTCAACAACCTTTGACCATCCCCCTTATTATTTTTATTAATAATATGTATATCCGGCTATGTTGACATTATTATTAAAATTTAATATTAATTTTTATTTCTCTTATTTTGCCACAATTTTATTTGTTTTTCAAAAAAATTTTTTTGGAAAAATTTTTCATTTAAATAAAAAATTTTATATTAAGTAGAATATTTTTTTATTTTTATTTAAAATTAATTACTGTATTATTTATCCAACTTGTAAAAAAAGTTTATATAAACAGAACACAAAAAAACTTTTTTTCCATTAAAACTTTTGTTTATTTTCGTTATGTTCTGGTGTTGATAATGTTTAGTCGAAAGCTTATAAATTTACCAAAAGAATAGATATAAACATGAAATTTTATACAGATATTTTTAATAATATCAACTAACTTCTCTATAAATTGGAGAATTTTTGGTTGATTAAATCAAAAATTATCAAGAAAAAATTAAAGAAAATAGGCATATTTTCCATCGAAAATTTCAACTTTTTTAACATACATAATTCCATTCCGAAAAATTTTAAATTTCTTAGAGAGTTAGATAACAGAATTTTTTAATAAAATAAATATACAAAATTTCAGTATTTTAAGTATATCCTTGGCTGTTTTATGAATTTTCTACTAAACGCTCCTTAACTATTTACCTTCCCTCCCCATATTTACTCTTTCTGCCATAATTTGTAAAATACCCAAGCAAAAATTCTCAAGTTTTTATACATGTTAGATATACATATTGACTACATCTATGCAAAATTTCAGAATTTTAGGCCTCACCCTAGTTATTTTATTCACCCTCGACTAGGCGTTACTTCGCCCACAATTTTACTTTTTTAATAATTATTTTCTAAAAATTAATTTTTTCTTTCCTTCTTCCCTCTATTTTTCTCAATTAATTTACCCTAAATTTTATTTTTAAATAATTAATTAATTTTTAAACATATTTAATATTGATTAAAACCTGACAGACGAAAAATAAAAGAAAGAACATTTTTACCTAATTTTCTCTCCAAAATTTTGGAGATAAATGGGCACAACATTAAAATAAGAGGAGAGGAAATGTGTAAAGGATATATTTTTAAATGCGCATTCAACTAAAAAAAATAAAATTACTCAAATAATTATTTTATATTTCCTCCCTTCCCCTCAAAACAACCACCAACACAATTATATACCCAAACACTTATTTAACTCACGCACAGACACTTTCCTTTATTCTTTTTTTATTTTTATTTTACCCTGAGGATGTACTTTAATATATTTTTGGGGTTGACAAGTATAAAGGGATATATTAATTTTTTAAATTTAATTTTTGAATATTTTTACATAAAAAATTTTTTTGAGAGAAGAAACATTAATAGGGAGCTTGGAGCGTTTGCGCGGCAATAAATTTCAAAAATCTAAATTTTGAGCCAGTTTTTAACTATTTCAGAATGATAAGTGGGTATCGAGTTTCTCTCTTTTTTATCTGTCCATTTCTAATCCAAATTTTAAAATTAATCGAGAAATTTTTAAATTAATTTAAATTTTATTTTTATATTTTTAATTAATTTCCAACGTTTAAAATTTATTTTTAATTTTTTTTGATAATTAATTTAATTTTTTTACATTTTTAAGAGAATTAATAATTTTAAAAATATTTTTCAATTAAAAATAATAATATTTATTTTAAATAAATTCCCAAATATGGGGAATAAAAGGTTGTTAGAACATAATGATTGGCCTACTTTATATTATTTCAATACAAATATGTCAACAAAATTAGAACAACAATGCAACAATAATATAGTAGAGGAAAGGGCGAATAATAGAAATAATTTATTTAAAAAATTTAAGAGGTACAAGAGACAAAAAAATTTTTTTTTAATTTTTTGAAATTTTCAGAAAATTTTTTTGGAATTTTCTCGAAAAATTCGAAATCTAAATTTTTGCAGAAAATTCAAAAAATTTCCAAAATTTTTTGAAATTTTTTTATGGAAAAATTTTTTTTGGGAAATTTTTTGAAAATTTTCATAAAAATTCAAAATTTAAATTTTTGTTGAAAATTTTAAAAATTTTTCCAAAAAAATTTTTTTTGAAAAAATCAAACATTAATTGTTTATTTGGAAGGCTATAGAGATTTTAAAATTTGGAGACAAAATTTTAGGAATTTTTCTTTTTTGTCCTGTCTATAATCCAATTCTCTGAAACTCTTTTAAAAGATTCTTTATAATTAATTTAATTTTTTTCTAGTTTATTCCCACCAAAACTTCAAAAACAAAATTTAATATTTATTTTATTTATTTATTTAATTTTCCTTGCCCAATTAATTTCTTGTTACTCAATGACTGTTAATCGACGACATTTAAGACGTGTCATAGAATATCAACAAAATAATAATCCTATTCCTCGTTATCAATGCCCCAATGGGTAAGTTGTTTTGAAAAAATTTTAAAAATAAAAAAATCTTTTAAAATAATTTTTGGTATTTTTAAGACCTTTAATAAATTTAAAAATATAAATTTTCTATAAAATTCTCTTTTTTTTTTTTTTTAAATTAATTAATAGCTGAGATAACAACTTTAAACGACGTTAACGTTTACATACGCGAGCGCTTATAAAATAGTCTAAAATGAACCTAAATTGATGAAATTTTGCTAGGATGAAATTAATAGTATTAGCTGGCGCGCCGAAATTTGCGGATTTTAATTTGCGGACCCGAAATTTGCGGACCCGAACTTTGCGGACCCGAATTTTGCGGACCAGAACTATGCGGACCCGAATTTTGCGGATCTGTGATTTGCGGACCAAAATTTTGCGGACCGACAATAGAGTCTACTGAACCTCGGAAATTTCAAAAATTTTAGCCTGCGGCGTTAATTAGGATAAATTCAGGCATCATGACTTTATGGGATGGCCATATAAATGATTTCTTCAAGGAATTTTCTCGATTATTTAAATTATGAAATAATTTTGTGATAAAAAATTGATAAAAATTTTGAAAAATCAAGAAAAAATCTTGATCTGGTACGGATCATGGTAAACTCTGCCGGGATCATCGAAAAATAAAATTTTTAATTTTTTCCTTTTACTCAAGTGTCTGCCCTAAAATCTTGGTTCCGCAAAAATCAGGTCCGCAAACTTCGTGTCCGCAACCTTCGGGTCCGCAACTTTCGTTCCGCAAATTTCGGGTCCGCAAAATTCGGGTCCGCAAAATTCGTGTCCGCAACCTTCGGGTCCGCAACTTTCGTTCCGCAAATTTCGGGTCCGCAAATTTCGGGTCCGCAAAGTTCGGGTCCGCAAAATTCGGGTCCGCAAAGTTCGCGCCACGGTATTAGCTAGCTTCCATGAGAATTTCAGAACTTTTAGTTTATTATTTTAAAAGTTATGGTCAAAAAAGCACCAAAAACAACCTCACTTTACTGATATTCTGACTTTTTCACCTAACTTCTAAAATAATTAAGCAAAATTTTTGAAATTTTAAAGAAAGTTGGTCAATATTATTACGAATACGTTTCTGGGTTCTTTTTGGGGTTCTTCGGGTACTTTTTTGGGGTTTTGAGTCCTTTTTTGGGCTGTTTTATAAATTATTCCTTAGAGACTATTTACCCTTATGTTTTAATCATTTATTTATTTATTTAAATAAAAATTTTGACAAAATTTTTTAAAAAAAGATTTTCAGAATTTTTTAAAGATTTTTTTCAAAAATTTCTAAAAAAAATTCCAAAATATGTATTCTCCTTCAAAAACCTCCAAAAAATCTATAAATACATACCTATTTTCTCATTACCTTCCCCCTCTTATCTCCCTTATTTTTCCACTAATTTTCGGCATTTTTAATGGATTTATTGTTAACCACCACCAAAAAAACACTTCATTCCCCCTTCACTTTCTTTTCCTCATTTTCTTTTAATTTTTGCCGATTTTGTTGCCGAAAGGCAAAGGAAACGGAAAATTTTATATACCTTTAAGGGGTAACTACTATAAATATATCATTAATATATTTTACTCTCTTTGTCTTGTTCATTTTTTGAAGTAGAAAACAAAGAACAATTAGGTAATTTTTCATTATCTCCTTTTTTTCTTAAGAAAATCCTGTTTTGGTTGTTGGGAATTTTTTAGAAATTATTTTCCGTTATAACTAGGGTAGCTCCCCGAGCCTTCGGGTAGGAAGTGTCTGAGATCGGGGTTTCCGGGGGAGAGCATGTCGGGTTTCGGGGTAGAGGTCGAGTTTTGGGTAGGGGTACGCGGGACGGGGAGCTACCCTAGTTATAACCTCTGTTAGAAATTTAAAATTACAAACTTTATTGTTTCCTTACAATCGAAAGGATAAACAACACAAGTACAAGTACAGATTTTGGTACGAGATTCCAAACAAGGGTTATTTTTCCGAGACATTTTTTTTTTGATTTTTCTGATTTTTATTATTTATTTTGGGAAAAAAGGTTAAAAAAGTTACTTTCCTTTATTTCCTAATCTTTCAGAATTTTCGTTTTTTTCTGACCTCCCCCTTAACCTTTTCTATCACAAAAGGCTTTTAAAAATTAATAATTTTTACATATGTTTTTTTGATAAATCCTTTTCTTTCACTCTCTTAATAACGGGAAAGGCCGATTTATTTTATTCGCTCGATTGCTTTGATAGGTCATTAAAAATATATTAGAGTGAATATAGAGAAAGTGAAAGGGAATGAAGAAAAAAATATTTTTTGGAGAATTTTTAGAGGGAAATGACAAAAGAAAAATTTGGCAAAAATTTTTTTGCCTGAGGGCAAAATTTTAAAAAATTTCGAAATTTTTTTTTTTGAAATTTTTTAAATTAAAATTTCTTTCTCCTCTTTTCATTATTCACATATATCATCAATTTATTTAACAAAAATTTAATAAAATTTATTGAAAAATGGAATATTTGACAAAAAAAGCAATTTTCGGTCTTTTATTGCCTGAGGGGAAATAAATTAAAGAATAAATAAATAAAATATATTGGTTTTTGGCAATATGGAAATTAAAAAATTTTTATTTTGTAATTTTAAATAAGAGATAATATCTATTTAAAAAAAATATTTTTTTGTTCTTGAGGGGAAAATAAAATTTAAACGGATAAGGGGTGTAGTAAATGACATTGTTGGGAAATAAATTTTATAAAATTGTTTGAAGAAGAGCTAGAAACTTGACATTTTACTTAAATATTCCCAATAAGGTTATTTGCCCCTTCTAAAAATTTCAGAATTTCTGATTGGGTATTTTCAATGTTATGATGGAAAAATCACAAGTGATTGAAAAAGAGGTTGTCTTCGTTGTCTTCTGTCACTTTTTCGGCCATAACTTTTGAAATGTTTCATCTAAAATTCTAAAATTTTTAGAGAAGTTAGTTAACACTATTAAAGATATCCATACAAAATTTCATAGCTCTAGGGTTTAATAAGACTATTTTATGGCTCTGCGCGTAACGTTACCCGTTCGCTCAAAGTTGTTCTCAGGAAAATAAAAAAGGGAAAAAATTAAAAGGAAAAAATATTTTAATATTTCAAATTAAAATCTAAAAAACCTTCTAAAATAATTTAAAAAAAATTTTTCAAGTTGCCGTTGTGTTCCAGACAATAAAGTTAATCATTTACTAAGTATTACTTGTCATTGGCCTTATTTAAAAAATAGTAGAATTTTTAATAATTTTCCAAAGAATGGAACTAAATCTTTAAATATTTTTTGTGAAAAAGAAGAATATATTGAAGACAATATTTTGGCGATTGATGGAAATTTTTTTGGATTTAATGAACTTAGGGAATTGAAAATTAATGTTAGTTAAATTATTATTAAAGAGGGTTTTAATTAAATTTTAATTGGGGAAAGGGGAAAAAGCTTGAAATTGAGGAAAATAAAAAATGTCTGCCTCATAAAAAGAGGGGGCATTTCAAAAGTCTCCAGGCACTTCAAAATCCCAGCTGCAGATCCCTAGAACGGCCGCACGCAATTGAAAAAAATTTTCTGCAGCCGCAATTACGTTCGGCCCGGATCCCTAGCCATACCCAACACTTGGGACAACTTTTTGTTCTTCCTCATTTCTCCGTCTTCTTTTCTATTACACTAATTTTTGTAATTATAATTTTCCGCAATTAATTTATAGATGAATATTATTTTAATTAAAAATACTTTATATGTATATCTCGATATCTGCCTTCAATTTTACTTTTCCAATTTTATAGAATTGCCGATTTACCCAACTTTCTGCCGGTGTTTTTGAAGGTTTACCTAAACTTCGTTCTCTTTCAATAATTGGAGCTAAATCCTTACAAAGATTAGAAGAATATTTTTTTCTTAGATTAACAAAATTGGAAAGTTTAATTTTATCAGATTCTGGATTACGTGAATTTCCTCTTGATGGAATTTGTTCTTTACAGAAATTACAGGTAGAGGGGAGAAATTGGTTTTTATTTAGAGTGTGAACTGTGAAACTGTAGAGAAGCTGGAAGCTTTTGAAAATCTTTTCCTTTTTTCTCTATGATCCATTTATTAAATTCTAGGGACTTTTAGAGCTGTTCAAGGCTTTTGGTCATAAATCATGAGATTAGAGTTGTTTCGAAACAAAACATATACGAAAATCAGAAATCGAAATTTCGAAACAACTCACACAAGATTTTCTTTGGGTTTGCCTAGGTCTTTACTTTCCATTTTTGCCTTTAATCTTTCAAGATTTTCGATTTTGGTTCTTTTCTGTTATGTGGACAAAAGTCCGCAAAGTTTGTCCACAATACTGGTCAGATTTTTTCTTCCTCTTCACTCTCAACTTTGCGGACTTTTGGGCCCAGAAAAGAACCTCAATTTTTTTTTCAAAATTTTTCTAAATAATTTAAATATTTTAATAAAAAGGTGTTGGATTTATCAAAAAACTTGTTAACTTCTGTCCGTTTGGGTATTTTCCTTCCTCGCCCTGTTCACCATCCTTGTCAATTAATTAATTTAATTGTTTTAAATATTGCCGAAAATTCAATTCAAATAATTTCTGAACAAGATTTACTTCCTTTTCCTGCATTACGATTATTGAATTTATTTAATAATAAATTGATTGAGGTAATTTTAGCAGTAAATTAATGAAAGTAGTTAACCCACAGTCGGTGTCGTGGCTTTTTACTAATCCACTACCCGTCAAGTGGTGGAGGGGTCCGACAAAAACCAAAAGGGAGAGGGAATGCAGCGGTAAAGATCAAAGGGAGTGGACACTGTCGTGGGGAAGGAGGGGTCCGATAAAAGGGAGAGTGCATCGGCAAAGATCAAAGGGAAGTGGGCAGTGTCGTGGGGAGAGAATGAAAAACCCAAAAGAGGGGTGGGTAATTTTAAAACATGCGGCTGGCAATAAAATCTTGCTTGTCTGTTAATAATCCTATAAGTAGTAATCATGTACTTACAACCTTATTAATCAATAATTTTATTAAAAAACTTGTACAATTTTAAACTTATGAAGTACTAGATTTTAGGGAGAAAAATGCAAATTTTGGAAAAAGAAAATGCAAATTTTTAATTTTTATTAAAACCAAAGCATTTTAGGTATGTGCGTGCTCTGGGGATGTTTGTGTTTTTTAGGGGGCGTGCACGTTTTGGTGTAATCCACTGAAAATCCAGGTATAAAAGGGTGGAAATTCTGGATTCTAGTATCATTATTTTAAAATGGGCCAAAATTTGTTTTCCCAAATCCTCCCTGAAGTTGATTTCCATATCTCTTCGAGTGGAATTACCGTCCTAAGTTCCCGACTTACCACTCCACGATTTATTCCTTATGATCAATCAGGGAGATGTAAGGAGTGTAAGAGCACTGAAGTGGAAATTGACTTTATTGTGACTAAGGAAGGGATTACCATCTACTGTACACGAATTGGATCAGGTACTCGATTTGTTCCGTTCGATACAGTTTATGATTTACCTACTCATTGCTTTTTCAAAATCAAAAATAAGGGAAGAGTTTTCAATGTCCCTCATGGAGTACAACAACAACAGATTATCCATCAAAATCCAAAGAAAGGGAAAAGGAAATTGGATGAATTACCTCCTACAACTGCTCCCACTAATAATTTGTCTTCTCAAATTTCCCCTACTCCTCTTGTACCACCAGCTGATTGTCCAAATGTTATTTCCAATACCTCTCGTCCTGATACTCCTCCTGATAATGTAGAGTTTGAGAAGGAGCTCCAAGAATTTTATGATAGTTTAATGGCAGCTACAACCGGATTTACTTCATCGCCGAAGAAGATTGAAGAGTTAGAGAAAAAGGATGATAAAAATGTTCCTATATAAACTTTAGTTTTTTAACGTAAATATTTTTTAATAATGGAATCGCAATCATTTACTAATAAAGATTTGTATTTTAAATTACCTTTTGGTATGATTTTGTCTGGTCCAAGCTCTAGTGGGAAGAGCTCATTCCTATTAAAATTTATAGCAGACTCCCAAGATTTGATCGATCCCCCTCCAAAAAGTGTACTTTATTGTTTTGGGGAGATGAACGATAATATCCCCATTCTTCAAAAGTCAGGAGTTAATGTATATGCAGGAGTTCCCCCAGAGGAGCTAATAAAAAGCTATTCAAAACCTTTGCTCCTAATTCTAGACGATTTGCTCCTGTCTATAGATGAAAAGTATTTGTCAGAATTATTCACTAAAAAGTCCCACCATCAAAATTTTGCAGTTGTTTTTGTTACCCAAAACCTATTTGAGAAAAAGATTAAGGTCGCCCGTCAAAATGCCCAATATATTGTCTTGATGAGGTCACCGAATTCTGCACTATCTGTGAGAAATATTGGAGTACAACTATTTCCTCGTCAGTTGGACTATTTCCTTGATGCGTATAAACAGGCAACTAATGAGCCTTATGGATATTTGCTCATCGATTTGCATGCATCCTCAGACACTGCGCTTAGACTCCGTACCCGTATATTTAAGGACGACGAAGAGAAGATAATTTTCATTTCCAAAAATGTTTAGTCAATTAATTTGTGAGAATAAAGATTTTTTACGCTCTTTAGCGCTTACAAAATCCGAAAGGAGATATAAAAAACTTTTAAGGAAGGCTGATACTAGTCAGTTGTTATCCATTGTTGAAATTTGTTTGAATATTGTAAAATCGCGTTTTAATCTTAACACTCGTCAAAAGAACCGTTTATTACCATATGCAGAATTTATTCGTAAATTGAGTCGTGCTAGGAGTGAACGGGGAGCAAGAAAAGTTTTGAGGCAAAAAGGTGAAGGAGTAGGAGTATTTGCTGCTCTCCTCACTCCTATTCTAATGGAACTAGCTCGAGCAATTAATATAAAAGCCTATCAAAATAATTAAAATCAATCATAAATGGCAAAAAAATTAATTCTTGTTCCAGAAGAGATTTATAGAGGGCTTACTTCAAATAATTATGGGGACCCAAATTTAGATTTCACAAAGAGAGCGGTGGAGAATGCTAAAAGTAAAAAAGAAAACCTCTCTGCCAAAAATATTCATTATAACCAAGAACTTAGACGATATCTTAAACTAAGGAATGAAAGTGAGAATAAACCTGTTAGAGTTGAAATGGTAGCTAACCCCAAAGGAGCAATTATGAATAGAGATGTTATTAGACCCGCAACAAATATTACAGACGATAACGATGATTTATGGATGAGCGATGATTTTTCTTATTCAGCGTACCCACAAGAGCCGCCAGCCTTATCATATAATATTGTTCCTCCTTTGTCAAATTCTCCAAATGAGCAAGTACATCCCAGAGGTAGAAAATTATTAAGGAGCGGAATTTCCCCCACTCCTCCTACACTTAGACAAAAAATCAAGAGAAAAATTGAGGAGGATGATTATGGACAAAATAAGAGACGACATTTGAGTAATTACAAAAATGAGAGAAGAGATGAGTATATGAAACTTTCTGAAAAGGCTAGGAGTAGAAAGCAGAATTTAGAAAGGAAAAAGATGTTGAAAAATTGGAGAATTCCTTATACCCCTGAATATAATGCTCCTGTTGATGATGATTTTCCTCCATCTCCTCCCATCCCAACTATTCCTGAAGGTCTTGATGCTCCCCTTGTATCTGACTCTCCTCCAACTAGACAAATTACAAAAAGGGGACAGTCAGAAGAGTTTGAAGGTACAAAGAGATGGAAGAAAGGATATGATGAACACCATGAAGCAAAATTAAAACGTGAACAGAAAAGAAGGGAATATTTAGAAAGAAAATTAAATATTAGAGAGCAAAGGGTTCCAATTGATCAATCAGCGCTAGTTAAAACTCGTAAGGACGATGATATTCGAAGACGTCTAAAATTAAAAAGAAAATGGGAAGGTCCAGACGAAAGTCCTCTAATTGCCCTGAAAAAAGTAAAACCTGTCACAAAAATACAATCAGCAAAAGCCGGTAGAGAATGGATGCTAAGACTTATAAAAGCTAAACGTAAAGAAGCTGGTATAAAAAGATTCAAACCAACACTTTGGTAAAAATGGCAGACCCCACACAACTACTACATCGACTTTACAATAATCCAGATTCACCTGCTGCCTTTTCTGGAGTTGATAGGTTATGGTATGAGGCACGAAAAGTTATTAAAAAGTTACCTAGAAAAGTTGTGCAAGACTATTTGGAAGGACATAGGACGTATACTCTTTTGCGTCCAAAAAGAATACATTTTCCCAGAAGTAAAACTATAGCGGCAGGTTTTATGACAGATGTACAAGTAGATTTAGCTGACATGCAGGCTCTCTCTAGACATAACAAAGGAAATAAGTATATTCTCCTAGGAGTTGATGTTCTCTCCAAACGACTCTTTGGTGTCCCAGTTAAATCAAAGGGTTCAAAGGATATGTTAGATGCATTTAAACAACTAATTGGTCAAATGCCTATGAAACCTCATAGGATATTCTCCGATAAAGGGTTAGAATTTAAAAATAAAACTGTGAGAGAATATTTTGATCAAGAGGAGATTCAAAAATTAGAGGCTACTCATTCAACAGTCAAAGCTGCTGTGGCTGAAAGGGCTATAAGAAATGTAAAGCAAAGACTATATAGATACTTTGCTCAAAATAAGTCACTTAATTGGGTTGATATTCTGGAAAAAATTTTAGATGGAATAAATAAGTCAAAGAGTAGAGTGCATGGACTAAGACCTATAGATATTGACTTTTCAAATGCCCAGGAAGTGTGGGAGAGAATGTACGGTAATGAGATTTCAAAGAAAAGAAAGTCAAAATTGAAAGAAGGAGATTTTGTTCGCATGAGTATTGGAAAGAGTGCTTTTGAAAAGGGATATATTCCGAATTGGGGAGACCAAATTGTGCGAGTGGATAAAGTTCAGGATCAATTTTATCCTGTTCGATATAAAATTATTAATGATAAGGGAGACAAATTTAAAGGGTATTACTATAGAGAGGAGTTGGCACGTGTGAAGAAAGATGCAGATACAGAGTATAGAATAGAGAAGGTTATAAGAAAGAAAAAGAGAGCAGATGGTACATATGATATTTTAGTAAAATTCATAGGATATCCCGAAAGGGAATGGATCCACGAAACCCAACTTGTATAAAAGAGGGTTCATTTCATTGTATTTACCTCATTTGAATAAAAATGTCGAATAGTTTTTATGTTTGTTTATTGAGCAATGTGTCTGATTATCCTGATAACCAGCCGAATAAATTTAGGGTCCACTTACCTAAACCCCTTTATTTTTCTGGTGATTGGGTTTGCGGTGTACACAGCATAAGTTATCCATATTCATGGTCATCAACCATTGGTACACTTGACGAGCAATGGATTGATATTAATTTTACAGATAATAATAAGAAGGGACAAACTATACGAATTCCAGTCCCAAAAGGGTCACATAATACACCTGAAGAAATCTTACAATTTTTGATTTCAACTTTGAGACATCAAAGTTCAGCTCTTGATAACACAGCTCTTGAAGAGTCATCTGAAGGGTTCTTTGATAAACCATCAGTTCTTCATAGGAGAAATAAACGCCAACATGAGGAACTAAAGGACCTCACACCATATAATGAAAATGAGGAAGAGAATGAATCTTTAAGGTCTCTCTCTCCTTATCAGGAGGATGTCGAAGAAACATCACCACCACAAAAGAATAAAATTAATTTAACTAAACAGTCTGAGAGTGAGGAAGAAAAAGAGCAGTCAACGAAGGCACAGAAAAATGAGGATAAGAAGGTAAAAGAACAGGAGCAGAAAAAAGTGGAGGAAAAAGTGGAGGAAAAGAAAAAAGAGCAGCCAAGAGAGGAGATTAAAAAGGAGGAGGAACGGAAAAAGGAAAAGTCAAAAGTGGAGGAAAAGAAAAAGGAGGATAAGGTGGGAAAAGAGCAGACAAAGGTGGAGGAAAAAGAGAAGCCAAAAGAGGAACATAAAAAGGAGCAAGAAAATGTTTTGAGTGTTTTAGGAGTAGGAAAGAAGGAAGAAGAGAAACCATCGGAGAAACCGATAGACTCGTCTGTTCTAAGTACCTTAGGAGTTGGAAAGAAAGAAGAAGAGATAACACAAGAGAAACCGAAAGATACGCCTGTTCTAAGTGCCTTAGGAGTTGGAAAGAAAGAAGAGAAACCGGAAGATGTGCTAAGTGCAATAGGACTGGGAAAGAAAGAAGAGAAAAAGGAAGTTCTAAGAGAACTTTCTCCATACAAGGAAGAAGAACCATTACCACCACCTCCTAAGAAGGAAAGAAAAGAGCAATCAAATGATACTAGAGTAAAAGATAATAGTACACAGACACCGAGTGTTTTAAGTGCTTTAGGATTGGAAAGAAAAGAATCATGGACTCAAACACCATCACCACTATTAGAAACTATTCGGTTAAAACCTAAAGAGGGGAAAAAAGATGTTTTTGATATATTGCTGGGAAAGGGGAAAACGCCATATACAGCTACTCTTCTAAAACAGATTATTGATTCAATATCGATCAATTATCTCGCTGACTTTAAGAGATTTAAATTGTCCTTTACTCATTCTAGTATCAAATATGTATCATTTTCGCCACAATTGGGATATGTTCTTGGCTTTGCAAATTCACAACATGTACAAAATAATGAAATTGCAAAATATGCTTATGATTTAAGAGGAGGATTTTCAAGTTTTGCAATCTATGCAAAGGGACTTACTGAAAATATGATCGTTGGAAATTCTCTAAGTTCTCTACTTCGAATTGTTTCTGTCTCAGGAGCAATACCTGGAGAGTACCATGAGAAAATTTATGATTCTCCCATCTATGTTAGAGTGCTCCCTAGAGAAGTTAATGAGATTGAAGTTGAATTAAGAACGATGGATAATGGGAGACTTGTACCATTTGCATATGGTACAGTAAGCATAGTATTGATTTTTAAAAAAGTGATAAATTTTTGAGACTATATAAACCCTCGTTTTATGTTGTAATTATTTTATTATTGATAAAAATGGTTCATGTTCAATTTGATACAAACTCAATAGGGTACAATTTTGTTTTAGATCAATGTGGGAGTGGCGCGGAAAATTATTATTTTAAGGGAGCATCGCCATACCAGAGAGGGTATGGGCAAAGAGGAGCAGGAGTAGGGGATATTATGAGAGGATTGTGGAGATTTTTTCTCCCAATTATCCGGAAAGTTGGAAGTACAGTATCTGCTGAGGCACTTAATACAGGACAGCGCTTACTTGAAAGAGTTAACCAAGGTCAGCCGATAAAGGAGGCATTTGTGAATGAAGGAAAAAGAGGAATCGATACAATTTTAGAGAAAGGAGGACTGCCAAAACAATTTGGGACAGGAAAAAAGAGTATAAAAAGGACTAAATTGCCCTCCCATCAAACATTTATTGGTAAAAAGAAAAAACGTGTAGACGCTTTTGGATTTTATTAAATATGTCTTTTAAAAAGATTGATAGAGATAGCCTTGATACAATTACAAATGCTGTAGAAATTTTTCAAGTTCCTCCTACCAATGTTACCATTTCATCCTCAAAAACATTTGAAATACTTCCTAGTAATCCATTAACCGACACCCCCTTTCATTTTAAAATTCATTCGAGTGAAAATTTTATTGATTTATCCAAATGTTACCTATTCACCGAATTTCGAATTCGCAAAGAAAATGCGAATGGACAACTTGTAAATATTACTCTTGATGAAAATGTTGCTCCAATACAAATGATTGGAAATACTTTTATTAATAATATGAGAATAAGTATAAATGGGCGCGAAATATTCAATTCAAACTCTCTTTATGCCTATAAGACGTATTTTTCCCATGAGCTCTCTTATTCGTTAGGAGCAAAAAGCTCTCATTTAAATTCTGCCGGGTATTATTACGATTCAGGTGTATCACAAGAGGCCGGAGCAAGTTTTAATTCAAGAAAAAATTTGTTTGTTAATAGCCGAACAGCACAGTTTATTTCAAAACTTGATGCTGATCTTTTCAATCAGCCTCAATATTTGGTAAACCATTGTGAGGTTGATATAGAAATTTTGCCCAATGAGCCAAAATTTATTCTTATTGCTCCTCTTCCTGTCGGAGCTCAACCTACACGTTATATTTTCGAAGTGATAAGTTGTAAGTTATATGTAAAAAAGTTGGACTTGATGGATGGTCTTGCTTTAGATATCGCTAGGAGACTTGATGTTAAACCTGCTCGATATGCAATTAGAAAAACAATGATGAAACCGTTATTTATCAGTCAAGGAAGATATGAGTTCCACGCTAATTTGTTTATGGATCAAATCCCTCGTCGTATTACTTTAGGATTAGTTGCAAACTCTGACTATGTAGGGACACAAGAGCGGAGCCCCTTCAATTTTCAACCTTTTAGAGTTAGAGAAATTAGTATTATAGCGAATGGACGCTCATTTCCTCAATCTCCATATGATTTTGACTATGGGTCAAATCGATATGTGAGAGCATTTCATGACATGAATGATGCTATAGGATTTTCTGGTACACCGGATAACAATGGGATAACATACCAGCAATATGGGCGAACTCACTGTATCTATGTCTTTAATCTTACAAATAGTGGTGAGGATAATGGCGGGACATTTGATCTAATAAAGAATGGGTCAACAGCTGTAAATATTAAGTTTAGTCAGGCTGTTCCAGAAGGAGGAGTGATGCTCATAGTAATGGGAGAAACAGATGCATTAATAATGTTAGACAAAAATCGATCAATAACAAGTGATACCACTATATAAACTCAAAATTGTTCATTTTCTATTCATTTTAAATAAAAATGTTTTTTAAAAATATTGCAAAAGTTTTATTTTTTCTTCGAGTTTTTACTCCTTGCGTTAATACTCTAAGTACTGACGGGAGCGTAGATGTTCAAAACCTTCCAGAATATAGGGAATATTTACAAAGAATGGGATATCCCCCAAAGAGGAACATAACTGTTCCGAATATATCCGCTCCTGCTGCTCCTCAACCTTTTGGTAGTCTCCCTCAAATTCAACTATGTAAGGAGTCACCGCAAGATATATATGGACATATATTTTGTTGGGGAATGATTTGTATGTACATTCTTCTTATTATAAGTCTTGTAATTTATCAATTTCGATCAATACATTGGGTCAGATTAAATATTTTGCGAAGAAATGTACAGCAGCCAGATAATTCAAATTTTGAGATCAAACCCAAAGACGAGCAAAATTTTCAAGGGGTGCTTCCCTTGTGACTTGCTCCCTTCTCCTAATAGTTTGAAATGCCCTACAGCTCTTATTGTCAACTTGGATTCTCATGATAAAGATGGCTCACATTGGATTACACTTTATTTAGAAAAAGATCAAATATTTTATTTTGATAGTCTTGCACTACCAATAAGTTCTTGTATTGTTAACTCATTCCTAAAAAATTTTAAAAATGTAAAAAGAAATTCTAACCCATACCAATCACCACTCTCAAAGACTTGTGCTCACCACTGTATTTCCCTAATATATTTTCTATCTCGAGGATACTCCCTTCCCAAATATTTAACATTACTAGAGTCAATCAATAATACAGATTTATTTGCATCTAAAATTGTAAATAAAATGATAAACAATTAATTATTATGTATTTCAAGATAACTTTTTGTAATTTTAAAACAATCTGGACAAAGATAAAATTCATATTTAAAATTATGGTCATTTTTTGGTACTATCATTTCGCACTGCATACGACTCAAAACGAACTTTAGACAATCATGGCACCATTTTCCAGCTCTGAAGTAGTTTATGAGTACACTTAGTCTTGCTCCAAAGTCAAGTTGAGCGCCATCTTTGATAGCCTGACTCAATCCATTCATATATTTTCTCTTGTGAAATTCTCTATATTCACAAGTTCCGTGCATAAACTTAATAAATTCTTCTTCAGGAGAGGAGCTCATTTTTGTAAAATTTTTAAAATGATTAGAGAAAATGTATGGAAATCAAAAAATTTGACATATTTATCAAAATGTAAACTTTCAAAATATCAAAAATGGGGGTATAAAAGGAGAGGAATTTTTAATAAAAAATCATTCCATAAAAAATGAATTCTCATTCCACATCTAATAAAGTAATTGACGAGTGCACTAGAATTTTGGGGTGCTCTATAAAATCTTTGAGAGATCACCTCAATCATCCTGATAACCATGTGCTAATTCTAAAGGAGCTCCTTGGTCGTAAAGTTCAAACGACCTATGAAGATAAAAATGGCTTTAAGAAAACTTTTCTTATAGATGGCCTTACTCGACATGGAGGAAATTCTCTTGTAGCTTATGGGAGGTTACCTTTCCCATATAATGTGAGTGTTGCTGCTCACTTTTATTCTCGTCACCGGATTCGCCTACGTTACCCATACCTACAATGCATTATTGAGCGTATTCCATTTGGAGGAGAGGATCGTTTTTATCCTTTGGAATTGCTTGAATTTGTGGAAGAAAAGGAGGATCGATTGGCAAGAAAATGGTTGAATCATCTCTCCAATGATATATCAAACAAACTAACGATATCAGAGGAGCCAAAAAGCCCAATAATTATTTTGAAAAAAGATGAAGACAATAATATTGATATTTGGTAATTAATTGTAATTAATTTAGTTTTGAATAAAAATTTTGTATAGTCAAAAATACATGCGCACCTAAGAAATACACGCGCATGCCAAAAACACGCACGCATACATAAAATTCATGAATTTCAATAAAATTAAAAAATTGTATCTTCTTTTGTTAAAATATGCACTTTTCTCCCTAAAATCAGCTATTTAAAATTGCAAACTTTGCTTTTTTGCAACTTTTTTCACTTAAATTATGCACTTTTCCCCCTAAAATCACCTATTTCGAACTCTAAACTTTGCTAATCTAATCTTAATTATGCACTTTTACCCCTAAAATATACAACTTTGAAACATTAAATTTGCACAAGTTTTTTATAAAAAAATTTATTTCAAAATAAAAACAATAAAAATTATAATTGAAAAAATGTGAGGGAGGGGAGGAGACCGGCTTCGCCATTCGACTCCTTCATCTAACTCGACCAGGGATGTTAGAATTACTAAGTCCGCTACCACTGTATCTCAATGAGAGGTATGCCTCACAACATGTGAATGGCACATGTTGATAATCATCGTAAACAATGAGAGGACGACCTCACAACGTGTGAATGGCACACTTGATATTCATTGAACAATGGTTGGTATAGAGAAGATAAGGAGTACCCCTGACTACTTTCCGGCTCCAAGAAATATTGTGACAAAATGACAAAAAAAAACTATGGAGGAGAAATACGAGGATGGCGATTATTTATGAATCCATAATTGAGAATAGAAAAATCAGAAGGGCGGATAATTCCCTTACTGACTACAGGTTTATACAATTTATGTTGGGGCTGTGAAGTGACACGACCATCTTTAATTGATGGTCTCAAAAAATTGGGGTAAATTATATCAATTGGTTTAATTTCTCCTGTTCTGGCATAATTAATTACCTGCTCCTTGAATGTGTTGTATTGTAATCCTTGATTTTGAATCACATCGTAGTTTAGAGTCATTCCGCGGACTTTTAAAACATATTCAGCTTCTTTTTGTCCTTTGCGTTGAAGTTTGAGACCATATTGCTTTGCTCCTCCACAACAATATTCCAATATATTGTGAGAGGGGTACTCATCGGTTAAATCTCCCAGGTGAGGGCCCAAAGGAAGAGGACATAAGTTTGTAGGATGAGCAAAAATTAGGGAGTCGGTGTCTGTGTAGAGCAAAGAGCACCCAGGAGAACGAGCAACTTTTTGCATTGCTCGGAGCAAATGAATTCGCGCAGCTGAAGTTGTCCATAAGGAGATGACAACATTGGAGCAATTGTGCTCCTCAATCCAATCTTTCTTTTTTATGTAAGAGATGAGTAGAATATCTGGTGTGAGCTCATCTAAGCCAGTGATTTCAATCGATTTGTCGTTGTAGTATTTGTGTAGCTCTGCTGGATTGTCTGTAATTGCACATTGAGAGAGACCAAAATTCCTTAAAGAAAATCTCCCCCATAAATTATTCAACATTAACTTGGCCTGTGTGCGTTTCCCCTTATTTGGCCCCATCTTGCTCCTTTCTATATTAATTCCAAACTTCTCTTTGCACTCCTTTATGAAACTCTCCTCCTCCTCATAATTCCCCTTCATAGAGCTATCAAATCCAGATGAATGTATTTTTGCTGCCATAAATTCAGAAATATATGGAGCAAATAATTTGTCGTCGGAGCTGTCGTATTGTAAAACTCTGAACACTTTGGTGACGATGTATCCTTCCTGAAGAGCTGCATTCAATTCGAGTGATGTGCATGTACTTACCCATCCACGTTGCTGGTCTGAGTGCGGGCAGGAGTAATTTTCATTTACTCCTCCTTCAGGGTGCTCCCTTGCACATTGGGAGCAGAGAGGAAAGAGCAACCTCTCATCATCTTCTCCTACTTTCATTGGGAGCACAGGAATATCAATGCTCCTCGGAGGGATAACAAAAACTTTCAATATTGCTAATTCATATATGTTGTCCTCCGGCTTGCTCCAGTGAACCTCTTCGTTAAGAATATGGACCTTCGGGTGCCCCACTGGATATTTTGTAGATACATTGATAAACGGGTAGAGGGAGGTCACGTCATAGTATGATACTTTCTCTCCATCTTTTGGTGAGTAGAAAAGCTGAAGTGGTCCTGTTCTACCACCAAAGAAGCATGCCCGTAGATCAATTGGACCATCATCCAAATACTTTTGAAGGAGCTCCTCATCTCCCTGTCTTTTTCCAGCATACTTCTAATTTCACACTCCCAAAAGACTTGCACTTTTACTCCTTGACTTTTGATGTACTCCATCCTCCTTGCATCCTTCTCCCTTTGTTTACCGGCTGAAATTCCATTTGGGAGCACTATGTTGTCCTCCGGGTAGCATCGCTCACACCCATGCCACACACAACCATTCACCTCTATTCCTAATTGCTCCTCCTCAATCCAGCCATCCAACTTGTAATTCCCAACTTTTTTCTCCCCTCCATCTGAATGAGCAGTTTGAATTCTCACTCCATGCTCCTCCTCATACCATTTCATAAATTTCAGAGCAAGTCGGCTCTGATTATCCACATTATCGTAGCCTTTCTCCGGAACAAGTGCTAGGTGGTTCTCCTTCAAGTGATTTGTCCTGAAATGATTCATACAGGCAGAAGCTATGGTCATTGATTCCCTTAAAACATCAATACCTCCGTGAGCTTTTGAAGACGCTGCTCTTTGATAAGGAGCTCTCTTTGTAACATCCATAAACTCGCGTCGAAATGCAATAAGAGCAGCTAGAAGAATTTCCACATCATTTGTACAATATGATGCCAGCTCCTCGTCCAAATAAAAAGGGAGCTCCTTGTGCTGAACATACCATCGATCAAATTCTTTTCTCTTCTCTGGCATCATCCCATCTGCGAAGTAGTCTGAGGGGATGGGAAACACTTCCTTTCCATAATTCTTTGGCTGATTGATGAGGTGGGGGAAGAAAGGTTTGTCCTCAACCTCGAGAGCAAAGGCTGGGACAAGAGATGCCAAAGACATTGGCATCAGGTTGAAACTGTCCCTGAAGATAAGCATATTCTTCTTCCCAATTTTCACTTTCATCTCATACATTTTATTTCCTCTCTTCAGCATTTCAGGAGTAAAACCCATAAGAAAGAGCTCCCGGAAAACTATTACCATATCAAACCTTCCTCCAAAATGTGAAAAGGCGATGGTGTCGTAGTCTGTTGTTAATTCGATTATCCATTTTACAAAGGAGATGATTGGATCCTCGGTGACTTTCTGTAGATCCACGCGTGTTCTGTAAAATGGGCGCTCCGAGAAGGTTACAAGTCTGTTGCTCCCACAGATCTTACACTGCTCCTGCTCCTCCTCAATACATTTGGGGCATGTTACTCTCGCTGCGATAAAGTTTGCTTGGTGATTTCTCTTGTTGTTTCCATCTGATACATGTTGCATGGTCTCCAGATCAAAAGCTACAAATCGGTAAGGCTTTTGCTCCTTGGGCTCCAAAGGCTTAATAAAGCATCCACGCTTTGGGTCGTGGTATCCTGAGCAAGTTGAACAATACCTCTCATTGCAAATGTGGCCGCTCCTGCCTCCTCTTGTATTGTCTTTTGTATCCCAAATTACTCCACACTTCTCACAGCGTTTGGACTGTTGACAAAATCGTGAACTCAGATGATGGTCGTAGCAATTTTCATTGTTAAAGCTCTTGGAGCACCCATTGCATTTTTTGGAAAAATTATTCCTAGGAGGGCAGGGGTAAAGTGGGCCAACACGTGAGCAATTTAGACAGTGTGCACGGCATGAAGCAGAATGTTGTTGTGGACGCTGATATACTGTTTCACATTCCAAACAATAAGGTTGTCCAAAGAGCCCTCCTGTACTCGTAACACCATTAAAATGTGAGCCATCAAAATAGAGGAGCAATGGGGAATTATAATTGTTGGGACCATATTTGAAGCAGGGTTTGTAGTGCCCCAAACAATCAAAAATGAAAACTTTAAAACAAAACTGGCCTGAATACATTCCATTCCAAAAGTCAACCACGGGAGGAACCCATTCCTCAGCGTTGTACTCCTCTCGACCAAGAGGAGCTCCAACTTGCTCCATCAGCTCCAGTGTCTCTCTCTTAAATTGTCCACATGATCCATACCTCCCATGTATATAGTCGTAAAATTGAGAACGAGACATGTTTCCAATAAGCCGCACAAGTGTTGCTAATAAAGAATAAAATAAACAATAACCATCGTTGTTGTTGTTTATTTTGATTAAATTCTTCTCCTTGATCTGGTGATGAATAGGAGCAATTTTTCGGGGAGCTCCTCCAATAATGTTACTCTCATTGACCAAATTCTTCTTATCAACAACCATAACATTAACTGAAAAGGGTTTTCCCCAAAGTGTAACTCCGGCCTGCTTTTTACTTTGAGAAACCTTATTAAATTGATTAAGCAGGGTATTAAAGGTGTTTTGTGATGAGGGCCTAAGGGGTATCCAAATATCAGAATCTAATAACTCACTTGTTACTGTGCAACTCAGCTCCTCCGGTTCAAGTCCATTGTTTCTTGCGTTGTTCATGGCTTCGTTGAAACAGTGCTGGAATATTCCTGATAATAAGGCCTCAGGGTCGGAAGGAATATTCTGAATAAGGAATTTTGTGTAATTTTTGGTGATTTTGAATTTATTGATGTATTTTGTAGTATTTTCAAGCTGCTCAATATATTGTAAAGCATCTCCTCCTGATTGATTGATAGAGAGCAGGTTATCAATAAAGAACGCTCTTGCGCGTTTTGTTGGAGGAATATAGTCCATTATTGAAAAAAAAGCTCGTGTGAGAAAAGAGCTCCTATGAAAAAAAGAGCAAAAATTTATGGGGAGCAAAAAGAGCTCCTATTGAAAATAGAGAAAATGAGGAGCAAATTAATAAATATTTTAAATTGTTTTTTTATTTTTAAAGTGAATACAAATGAGAAATAAATTTTAAAAATCGTTGTATTTATATGAAAGTTTTTGGCAAAACTTTTACTTGTGAAATATAGGCGGCATCTTCAAAGGGGTTTTAAAAGTTTAATTTGCATAAATTTAAGAAAAATAAATTTTTAAAATTTTTAAAATATAGGCGGCATCTTCAAAGAGGTTTTAAAATAAAAATTTGCATAAATTTAAAATATCGGCAACATCAAAGAGAAAATAAAAAATTTAGAAATTCAATAAAAAAGGGATTAAAGTTAAATTTTAATTAGGTCAAGGTCATTATCTGAAAACAAAAGTATTAAAAACAGAGATGTTTCGAAATAAAAAAATCTTCGAAAATCGGAAATCGAAAATCGAAAAAATTTCAAAAATATCGAAATCGAAAATCGAAAATATTTTTCAAAATCTTCGAAATCGAAAATCGGAAGAAAAATAACCTCGAAAATCGAAAATCGAAAAACGAAAATCGAAATTTTTAAAAATTTTAGAAAGTTACAAAATTTTATCATGTAATATCAATAATCAAAATTATACAACTCTAAATTTTTGTTAAGAAACAATAACATCTCTAAATTTTCATGAGAAAGTAATCCTCTGTATTTATTAACAATATACCCAGCAGAACTAAACAATCTTTCCGATTCTGCACTTGTAGGTGGGGCTGAAAGATATTTTTTAGCAAGAAATGATAACTCGCTAAATTTTTCTTGATTAGTTCTCCAAAATGCAAGTGGATTACTTCTTAATGCGATGACTGGCTCGTGTAGATATCGACTAAGTTGATTCAATCCATCGAAATATTCTGTGTCAATTGTTCCTTGACTTTGACTCGACTGACTTTCCTCCTAAATACATGGGCTTTAAACGATTGATTTAATGAAAAATACCAGTAATTCACTCAAAAAATGATCAGGTGATGAATGGGCCTCAATAGATTTGGGAGGGGAAGAGCGTTCTGTTGTCAATTCTTGTTCAATCCAGTTTTGAAAATCTGGTAAATCCGCACGGTCAAAAAATTTTAATTTGAATCTTGGGTCCAAAATTGTAGATATGACCAAATTTCTATAATTTTATATAAAAAGCAAATCGATTATTTATACTTGTTTCTTTTCCATTCACTCATCAGACATTCAAGCCTCTCAAGCATGCTAGTTCTTGCCAAAGTTGCATCAAAATCGTCTGCAAGTTTTTTAAGTTCTTGCTTCAGCCAACAATAATATGGAATTATAGAAGAAATCAAAACACTTCTTGATTGAATTTCTAATGTAATTGTATAAAGGGGTTTCAGCAACTCAATTATCTTTTTTATTTTTTCCCAATCGACCAAAGTAAATTTAGGAAGGTCCTTGTTTTTGTTGAACTTAAGATAAAATGCTAAATTTATAAAGAGTAAAGCTTAACCTGAACTGCTTCTCGAGAATCAACAAACATATCTATTGCGTTTCTGTTGTTATATAAAGACTCAAGCATTAAGTACATACTATTCCATCTTATCTCTATACCCTAGATTTTAATTAATACTTTTGCTTTTATTTTTGAATCAAACCTTCTTTAGTGTCGTAGCAGGAATATTCAAAGAGTTTTGTAATTGCTTCAAATATTCTCTATTTATCCCAGATTTATTTATTTTTCTGACAAGTTTTTTTGCATTTTCAATAAGCAAGCTATCCATTGAAATTTCTTTCTCACCAGTTTTTGCAACTAAATTAATAACATGGGCAAAACAAGTGACCGCAGAAATTTCTAGAATTTTTGTAGCCGAAATCATATTCGAACCTTAATTTTTAAAAATCCCTTTTAATTGGTTAAAAATAAAACCTGCATCACGCACTAACACGTGTATTTTCTCCTTTGGAATATTTAAGAGAGCCAATTGATCATTAATTTTACCCGCAATTACACTTCCAGTTTTATGTGTTTCTTTAATAGGGATACATCCAAGCACAAGCCATCCAATACTAAAATCGTGTGTAACAAAATGTGCTGTCAATCCTTAATTTAAAAATTTGTACCTATATTTAAAATGTATAAATAAACCTAATAAGTTATGTTTGAAATCAGTAGAAGACCAAAGATCAGCAGACAGAGATAAAAACTCGATTTCACTTAAATCATCACTAATCCGTTTTTTCATTTTTTCAAAAATTTCGGGTAAACAAACATTTGTGTAATAATTTCTACCCCTAAATATAATTGACAATAAACCCCTTTATTTTGAAATGAAACCTTATTTTCCACCTAGGTTCCAACATTTTACAAAAATTTCTAAATCCAGATTTGTCTCCAAAAGAAAGCGGCAGTCCATCTACGCATAACATTTCAACGAAAGCCTTATCGGCTCTTTGGCATTTCTCGCCTTTTTGTGTCCATTCAGCTTAATTTATTGTTTTAAATTTTTATATCGATTTTAAATTTATCTTACTGAATGCCTGGGTAATCTTCGGTTGTTCATCCAAAACAGATTGAGGTCTTTTTGCTGATGTAGAGGGAATGTCCTTAAACTAACATAATTCAGTTCTGAATTGAAATTTTACCTCTATTTCTTTAGTAGCTCTTTTAAACGACAATTTTGGCTGACTCTCTGCTGCTTTTTTTATTTTTGCGTCTTTTTTCAATTTCGCTTCCTGATATATCTTGTAAAGATCTGGATGCTTTGTTGAAAGATGATGTTTTAATGTTGTAGTTGATTTAGTGACCCCTTGATCTCTTACCCATTTGCAATCTTCTGCCTTACATCGAACAAGTGAATTCTCAAGTCTTTCAAAATAAAACCACCACGAATCGTTGTTTGACATAATTCAAATATTTAACAAAGAAATTTAATGATAAGAAAAACTAAAATAATTTATGAATTTAACATAATGTTATAATTAAAATATCAAATTTATTCAAAAAATTATTAATGCATCGAAGGCAAAAATTTTTAGAAATTTAAAAAACCAAGAACTTTATTATTGATTTTTTATTCCTTCTTTTCTTTTAGGTCAAGGCAGAGTTAAACTCAAATGACCAAAAAAGAAGCCAAAAATCCTCCACTTTGGCGCCAAAAATTCAAATTTTTTCAAAAATTCGGAAATCGAAAATCGAAAATATCACAAAATTTCGAAAATCGGAAATCGAAAATCGAAAGGAAAAAAACCTCGAAAATCGAAAAACGAAAATCGAAAATCGAAATTTCGAAACATCTCTGATTAAAAACAAAGGCAAAATTTTTAGGGAGCAAAAAAAAAGACTAGGGATTGAAAATACAGAATTTTAATTTGGTAAAAAATTATCAGCTATCACTTTAATTAACATAATCACTTTCACTATCATATCATTATTAACGATACAAAACATAATAATCGAACTGTATAGTAATCACTTGAGATATCAATCTGGGTAATCACTTTCATTATTGATATGAAGTGGATTACAAGGTTTAATCTAGTAATATACGAATTCTCGACATTGAAGATTTGTAAATTGCTCATCTCTACTAATTAATCACTCATTCATTTCGTTCTACATGATTACGTGTTATTGCCAGCCGCGACGTTAACCAGCTTATTACAAATTACCCACTCCCTCTTTTGGTTTCTCCTCTTTCTTTTTGGGTGTCCACTTCTCTTCCTTTTATCGGACCCCTCCTTCCCCACGACAGTGTCCACTCCCTTTGATCTTTACCGCTGCATTCCCTCTCCCTTTTGGTTTTTGTCGGACCCCTCCACCACTTGACGGGTAGTGGATTAGTAAAAAGCCACGACACCGACTGTGGGTTAACTACTAATGAATATTTGGACAATTCACAGAATGGACAATTCACCGAAATTTTTTGATAAATTTGTCATTGAATTTAAAATATCCTCTCAATAATGTTTTTGTAACTTAAAAATTTTTCTAGATTTTTTAGTCTGATATTTCTCATTGTGAAAAACACAAAAAAATTTTTGAAAGAAATATCCACTACCATAACTTTTAAAATAATTAACCAAGAAATCTTAAATTTTTGGAGGTGTTCAAGTATCTTGCCCTTGTCTAAAGTATATTTCTCTAAAATTCTAGGGCAAATATCCAGTTGATGCCCTACCTGTCCGAAAATGGGATGCGGACTTTTCTTCCCTTTTCTTGCATTTTATCTTCCAGGAGTAGCCTAGAGGAAGGGATACATGAAAAGGGAAGAAAAGTCCGCATCACATTTGCGGACAGGTAGGGCATCAACTGGATATTTGCCAATATAATCCAGAGGTATTAAAAGTTACTTTTTATGTGAATTGTCATCTTTTGTGAATTGTTCTGACACAAAAAATATTAAATTTAAACAAGAAATATTTTTTTAAAGATAGAATCGGATGCCTTTCAATCAGGCCAAGCCCCTCAACTTCAAACTTTATACCTTTCCTCCAACCAATTAAATAATTTGCCTAAAAGACTGCCTGAAGGACTTTTACACGTTGATATGTCCAATAATCGTTTTCAATTAATACCTGAATCTATTGTTGAATTGACTGGATTGGTTGGGTTAAATTTAAGTGGGAATAATTTTAATGATGAAATTGATAAAATTGTGAGGAATTAATATCTTGAATTAGGGTAGCACCCCGTCCTCCGAAACCCCGACCCGAACCCCGAAGGCTCTACTCCGGCAAACCCCAAAACCCGACACTTCCGCCCCGAAAGCTGCGGTGCTACCCTATCTTAAATAATCGAAAACCTCTATTTTACGTACTCTCTATTTTGTAGATATATCAGGGCTAGAATTCCTTTTCCAAATTTTTGAGCGGATATTTCCTATTTGAGAGACTCCTCTTCTAACTAACGTATTTTGTGGAGTCCCCTCCAGAGATGTTTCGAAATAAAAAAATCTTCGAAAATCGGAAATCGAAAATCGAAAAAATTTCAAAAATATCGAAATCGAAAATCGAAAATATTTTTCAAAATCTTCGAAATCGAAAATCGGAAGAAAAATAACCTCGAAAATCGAAAATCGAAAAACGAAAATCGAAATTTTTAAAAATTTTAGAAAGTTACAAAATTTTATCATGTAATATCAATAATCAAAATTATACAACTCTAAATTTTTGTTAAGAAACAATAACATCTCTAAATTTTCATGAGAAAGTAATCCTCTGTATTTATTAACAATATACCCAGCAGAACTAAACAATCTTTCCGATTCTGCACTTGTAGGTGGGGCTGAAAGATATTTTTTAGCAAGAAATGATAACTCGCTAAATTTTTCTTGATTAGTTCTCCAAAATGCAAGTGGATTACTTCTTAATGCGATGACTGGCTCGTGTAGATATCGACTAAGTTGATTCAATCCATCGAAATATTCTGTGTCAATTGTTCCTTGACTTTGACTCGACTGACTTTCCTCCTAAATACATGGGCTTTAAACGATTGATTTAATGAAAAATACCAGTAATTCACTCAAAAAATGATCAGGTGATGAATGGGCCTCAATAGATTTGGGAGGGGAAGAGCGTTCTGTTGTCAATTCTTGTTCAATCCAGTTTTGAAAATCTGGTAAATCCGCACGGTCAAAAAATTTTAATTTGAATCTTGGGTCCAAAATTGTAGATATGACCAAATTTCTATAATTTTATATAAAAAGCAAATCGATTATTTATACTTGTTTCTTTTCCATTCACTCATCAGACATTCAAGCCTCTCAAGCATGCTAGTTCTTGCCAAAGTTGCATCAAAATCGTCTGCAAGTTTTTTAAGTTCTTGCTTCAGCCAACAATAATATGGAATTATAGAAGAAATCAAAACACTTCTTGATTGAATTTCTAATGTAATTGTATAAAGGGGTTTCAGCAACTCAATTATCTTTTTTATTTTTTCCCAATCGACCAAAGTAAATTTAGGAAGGTCCTTGTTTTTGTTGAACTTAAGATAAAATGCTAAATTTATAAAGAGTAAAGCTTAACCTGAACTGCTTCTCGAGAATCAACAAACATATCTATTGCGTTTCTGTTGTTATATAAAGACTCAAGCATTAAGTACATACTATTCCATCTTATCTCTATACCCTAGATTTTAATTAATACTTTTGCTTTTATTTTTGAATCAAACCTTCTTTAGTGTCGTAGCAGGAATATTCAAAGAGTTTTGTAATTGCTTCAAATATTCTCTATTTATCCCAGATTTATTTATTTTTCTGACAAGTTTTTTTGCATTTTCAATAAGCAAGCTATCCATTGAAATTTCTTTCTCACCAGTTTTTGCAACTAAATTAATAACATGGGCAAAACAAGTGACCGCAGAAATTTCTAGAATTTTTGTAGCCGAAATCATATTCGAACCTTAATTTTTAAAAATCCCTTTTAATTGGTTAAAAATAAAACCTGCATCACGCACTAACACGTGTATTTTCTCCTTTGGAATATTTAAGAGAGCCAATTGATCATTAATTTTACCCGCAATTACACTTCCAGTTTTATGTGTTTCTTTAATAGGGATACATCCAAGCACAAGCCATCCAATACTAAAATCGTGTGTAACAAAATGTGCTGTCAATCCTTAATTTAAAAATTTGTACCTATATTTAAAATGTATAAATAAACCTAATAAGTTATGTTTGAAATCAGTAGAAGACCAAAGATCAGCAGACAGAGATAAAAACTCGATTTCACTTAAATCATCACTAATCCGTTTTTTCATTTTTTCAAAAATTTCGGGTAAACAAACATTTGTGTAATAATTTCTACCCCTAAATATAATTGACAATAAACCCCTTTATTTTGAAATGAAACCTTATTTTCCACCTAGGTTCCAACATTTTACAAAAATTTCTAAATCCAGATTTGTCTCCAAAAGAAAGCGGCAGTCCATCTACGCATAACATTTCAACGAAAGCCTTATCGGCTCTTTGGCATTTCTCGCCTTTTTGTGTCCATTCAGCTTAATTTATTGTTTTAAATTTTTATATCGATTTTAAATTTATCTTACTGAATGCCTGGGTAATCTTCGGTTGTTCATCCAAAACAGATTGAGGTCTTTTTGCTGATGTAGAGGGAATGTCCTTAAACTAACATAATTCAGTTCTGAATTGAAATTTTACCTCTATTTCTTTAGTAGCTCTTTTAAACGACAATTTTGGCTGACTCTCTGCTGCTTTTTTTATTTTTGCGTCTTTTTTCAATTTCGCTTCCTGATATATCTTGTAAAGATCTGGATGCTTTGTTGAAAGATGATGTTTTAATGTTGTAGTTGATTTAGTGACCCCTTGATCTCTTACCCATTTGCAATCTTCTGCCTTACATCGAACAAGTGAATTCTCAAGTCTTTCAAAATAAAACCACCACGAATCGTTGTTTGACATAATTCAAATATTTAACAAAGAAATTTAATGATAAGAAAAACTAAAATAATTTATGAATTTAACATAATGTTATAATTAAAATATCAAATTTATTCAAAAAATTATTAATGCATCGAAGGCAAAAATTTTTAGAAATTTAAAAAACCAAGAACTTTATTATTGATTTTTTATTCCTTCTTTTCTTTTAGGTCAAGGCAGAGTTAAACTCAAATGACCAAAAAAGAAGCCAAAAATCCTCCACTTTGGCGCCAAAAATTCAAATTTTTTCAAAAATTCGGAAATCGAAAATCGAAAATATCACAAAATTTCGAAAATCGGAAATCGAAAATCGAAAGGAAAAAAACCTCGAAAATCGAAAAACGAAAATCGAAAATCGAAATTTCGAAACATCTCTGGTCCCCTCCTCCGCTTGTTGAATTCTATATAGTGATCTCTTTAACTAAATACTGCCTATAAAATACCCCCTTTATTTTACTCACCTTCTCCTTTCTTTATAAGATCATGTCCTTTTAGAGAAGTATGTAAATTAGAGGTTTTTTATACATAATTTTTAAAAATTCTCCCCTTTCCCCCACAGACTTTGAAAAGCTCTAAATTAGAACAATTAGACATTTCATGGAATAAACTCCATAATTTACCTGTACAATTCCTCTCACAATCAACAAATTCTCTTACAACACTTAAATTGTCAGGAAATTTAATTGAAAAGCTTTATTCTAATCAAATGCAAAATTTTACTTCTTTAAAGGAGGCAAGTTTATTTAATTTCGGCGCAAGACAGTTATGGCGCGCGTCTGTAAATAACAATTCATATTGGTCCTATTGTTATGAAATTTTGTTTAAATATTTTCCTAAGAGTTTTCTATCAATTCTGAAAATTTTAAATTTTTTAGTTTAATATTTCTGAAGCTATGGTTAAAAAACTAAACTGGTTGGGTTTTTGAGAGAAATGTCTACTCTTTCGACCATAATTTTTGAAATAATTAACCAAAAACTCTGGATTTTTTGTAGTTTGTAGATTAAAGTATTAGAGATATTTGGGCAAAATTTCAATGCTCTAAGTATTTATCTGGCCATTTTAGAAGGTCTCAACCTAACCACATTATTTGCTTTAAACGCTTATTTATGCCTCCTTTAATTAAACCTCCTCATTTTTTCCCTCAATTTTTTAAAATTAAAAAAAATCTTTTTCAGCTAGATCTATCTTCAAATAAATTAACTAGTCTAAATATCAGAACTTTTGAAGGACTTGATAAGCTTGAACGACTTTTATTATTTAATAATTCTATTCAAAATATTCACGAAGAAGCATTTCAAGAATTGGGAAATTCTTTAGAATATTTAAATATTGTTTGTGTTTTTTTTATTTTAATTCAAAAAATTCTTTTTTAAGAGTCATAATTTAATTACAAAACTTCCTGCAGCTATTGGACGATTAAGTAGAGTTGAAACTGTTGACTTGTCTAACAATAAAATATCGTGGGTTTTTATTTAATCAAAAATTTAAAAAATTGTTTTCTTCGTAAAGAATGTTTATTTTGGGGTAATCAAGAATAAAAAAATTAATTAAAAATTAAATTTAAAAGCTAAAAAATTTTCCAGAATTTTTTCTCATTTTCTGTTAAGTTATTAAAATTGCTTTTTATCATTGCCTATTTTTCTATATTTTTTAATTATAAATTTTGAATCCAAATATTAATTACAAATTAAATTTTAAGCTAATTTTTAATTAAAAATTAATTTTTTTAATTTTTCCAGAACCTACTACAATTTTATTTTAAACAAAATGTCCCACTTAACCCATCTCAATTTAAGCCAAAATTTATTAACTTCAATAGATAATTATGTTTTTGATGGGTGTGAAAGTCTTTTGGAAATTAATCTTTCATCTAATCGAATACAAAATATAAGGTATATTTTTAATTAAATTTTTAATTTTTAATTTTTTTTAATTTTTTAAGTCCCGATGCTTTCAATAAATGCCCAAAATTGAGGAAAATTGATTTATCCAAAAATTTATTATTTCAATTAGGGACGGCTTTGACTGGCCTAAAATCGTTGAGAATATTAAATTTGAGTGAAAATGCTTTGGAAGAGGTAGATAGTTATTTTATAGTTATCGAATACAAAATATTAGATGAAATTTAGGGTTTTTTAACGGCAGTCTAATTTTTGGAACTGCACAGGACTCTCTTGAATCTTTAAAAAATTTCGGTCTTTATCAGCTCTATTAAGTCATTATCCGAGATTATCATAACTGAATAATCCCAAATATTTAAATATTATTTTTACACGCAGTTTGTTATCTAAATAATCCATAAGATATACCTAATCCTGTAATATTCCAACTCGTTTCCATATATAAATCACTAAATTGTTTTTTTACTTGACCTTAAAAAATAAGCAAATATTTTTAATATTTTTTCTAAATTATAGTTGGAATGGTCTAATTTTCCCAGTGATTTACTCGAACTTTCAGTTAATTATAACAAGATTAAAAACGTTGGTATATTAGTTGAAACAGATGGAAGGAAGTTAAAGAAATTGGAAGTAAAGTTTAAATTAAAAAAAATAATATTTACGGGACTGCCTAATGAAACCGATATGATATTATGAGTATATCCCACAGTAAAAATCCAATGAGATTTGGTTGTAAAAGTGAAATCTATCCTTCGATTTCTCTTAATTTTTAAAGTTTTTTTAATTAAAAAAATTTTTTTTGGAAAATTTAATAAATTAAAATAATTTTTTCTTTTAAAGCTCCACTCAAATAGGATTACAAATTTATCTGTTGACGAAAATTATTTTAAAAATTCTCAAAATTTGAAGATATTTCCTTTAGAATTAGAAGAATTAGATTTAAGTGATAATTTATTGACATTAATTACAGAAAATAATTTTCAAGGAATGTCACAATTAAAAATGGTAAAACAAAAATTTTAATAAATAAAAATGAAAATTTTTTAGGTAGATTTAAGATTAAATAAATTACAAACAATACCTAAAGAATTATTTGAAATAACTGTTGTCGCGAATAGTAGATACGGTCAAATGTTTATTTCTGGTAAAGTTTTTACAATTTGAAGCAAATAAAAAATAAAACTTGAAACAAATAATAAAACAAAACTTGTAACTTAAAACAAATAAAATAAAATAAAACTTGGTTTATTAAAACTTGAAAATAATACACGCTAATAAAACTTTATTAAAACTTGAAACAAATAAAGTATAAAAATAAAACTTGAATTAATAAAACTTGAATATTTATTAAAACTTGAAAAATCAACGCATAAAACAAATAAACTTGTAACAAATAAAATAATTAAACTTGAAAACAAATAAATAAACTTGAAGCAAATAAAAAATAAAACTTGAAGCTTGAAACAAATATAATAAACTTAGAATAAACTTTAATTAATAAAACTTGTAAATTTATTATTAGAAAACCCTTTAATTTGTAACTGTGGAATGGAATGGCTTTTAAATGCTAAAGATAGGAAAAGTGATGATATTCCTAGTATAAGCGAAAATGGAGGTGTTAGGGATATTAATGAAGCAAAATGTTTACTTCCATTAAATGGGCAAATTAAATTTGTAGCAGAAACTGAGGTTGAGTGATGCTTGTTTTATTTTTTAAGGGTCTTATGAGGGGTAGAAGATGTGAAATATAAAAGTTTAATACTAATACAGCTTGACGGAAAGGATACAAATTTTATTCTCGATAGAATAAATCTTATTTTAGAATACATTTATTTAATTTGGTTGGCCATCGGTAGGGGGTGTTACGTAGAATTTTCGAAATTCCCTTTTAACAATTATTTTTAATGTTTTTCTAGGCATCCGATTATTTATGTCCTTACAACACTTTATGTGAGCCTAATTGTCCTTGCTGTCAATTATCTAGTTGTGATTGCAAATCTATATGTCCAAAAGCCTGTGATTGCTTTCGAGATCAAACTTTTACCAAAAACGTTGTTAAATGTAGTGGAACAGAAAAAGAGGAATTTGATTTACAGTAAGGAAATTAACAATCAGAGACTTCTATTTAGTGGACACTTCTATTTAATAATAAATTATTCGTCTCTATTTAGTGGACGGCTTTTCAATCCAGCTTATTTATCCCCTAGAATACTCCTATACAGACACTAAACTTTTAGTAACCCCTTCTATGTTTGTAAAATTTTTGAGATTTTCTCTAGTGGTTGTTGTCCACTAAATAGAAGTTATAAATAAATTTAAAAAATTTCCCTCATTTTATAGAAAATTACCTATGCAATCATCACACATTCTTTTATCAAATCTCAACTTTCCGGTTCTGAAAAAATCAGATTTTTTTGGTATGGGAAGACTTGTAGAACTACATATTAATTCATCAAATATTCAAACAATAGAACCTTCAGCCTTTGACACAATAAATAATTTAAAGGTAAGAGGAATTTAGAAATATTTAGATAGGTCAATAGCTTTAGAAAAATCTTAAAGGGAAAATTTAATTTTGTAAATTCTTTTCATATCATTTTCATTCCCGCTCGTAGGTAAAAACGGTTAAAGAATGGTTAAAAAAATTTAAAAAAAAATTTAAAACGGTTAAAAAAATTTTTCTCCGTGTTTTCCAACAATTTCCACCTTTACCAAAATTTTTCTGATCACTCACTTTCACGCAAAAGCTTATTTTTATCCATCAAAAAATTTTTTTACAAAAAAAAAATACAAAAATAAAAATTAAAAATGAAGGAAAAAGTAAATAAAAATATTTTTTAATCAATTCAAAGTTATTTCTTCTCCTTCTAGTTTTCCTTCCCATTATTTTCTCCATTTCTATTCTTATTTATTCCATTTCTATTAATCTTAATTTTAAAAAATCTCTTTTTAAAATTTTTCTTCACCCATACCTTTGCACGTTTAACTGCAATATTCTGATTCTGATAATTATTCTGATTATTCTGATTGCTACTTCCAGGCTTATTTTCTTTAATATTTAATTGATTTTGACATTCAAATGCTAATATTCCCTGCCCATCAATACAATTATTTTCATCATTTCCTTCATCATTTATTTCTCCTCCAAGAGGGGATAATGGCCCAATAAATATACTTTAAAAATTAAAATTATTTTTTTAATTCCCCCCCCCCCTCTCCCTACTCTGCTATTCTCCCAGCTTCTCTAAGTCCCGAAAGAAAAGCCCCGTGTACTGAAGATGGGTATTGTTTAATTGTATGTTCTCCAGCAAAGAAAACTCTTGCAAAATCTTTTTTGTTATCTATATATAAAGGCTCTGCTAATTTGTCATAATCTTCTGCTAAAAATTTTTAAAATTTATTTTTTTTCATTCTCTATAATCTAACGTAAAGAGCCATTTTTCATGTAACTATAACATCCATATGCAAAAGGGTCTAAATGCCATCGAGTCACAATATACTTTGAGGGCTAAAAATGGGTATTAGTTAGAAAAAAATTTAAAATAGAAAAGTTGAAGCTCTGTTATTGAGAGAAGGGAATATTGTGGAATGAGGGAAATCCACATCCCATATCTATTTCCAAAATTTCTCAACATATCGTTTTTTTAGTGCAGAATTCCCATCTTTTCAAGAAGGGGAATTACTACGAATCTAAGGATTCGAAAAGTCTGGATATTCAGAAATTCTTGGTTCAGATAGATTTCCAGGATTTCTGAATTCTCATTATTTTTTATTTTTATTCCGATTTTTTCACCTTTGTCTAGATCCGCTAACCCTCTTACTATATCTCTCTACACAGTTCTTTCAAAATTTCCTAAAACCCAATGACCAATTCTTTAAACTCACCTCAGTTGGACAATTATTCCCAAAAATTTTGCTTAATATCTTCATTGCATTTTGAGCAATTACTCGATCTTCCAAATGTCCCGTAACAGAAGCAGCTTCCCCAGCAAACAAACCAGTTAAAATAGGTAAATCTCCAATAGAATAAAAAATGAAAAGTTCTCCACGAGAAGCGCTTAAATATTTTTTTAATTTTATTTTAAAAAATAATTATTTTACGTTGTTTCATTTAAATGTCCAAAACAAGTTTTTGAGATATCCCAAAAAGTTTTTTCAAAATAAAGTGTTAACTTAAAAAAATTAAAATTAATTTAAGAGAATTTTTTATTTGCCTTATTGAGTGACCCAAATCCCAATCTAGCGATTGCTTCAGTTTTCCAATTTGGCAATTTTGGCTCGAATCGAATAGCACTGGCATCTGACATTATATTATCCGTTAAAACTGTTTTTTTGAGCATAGACAAAGGAACTGTGCAGAGAACGGCATCCGCCTTTAAATAATAGAAATAAAAGATTGGGGGAATACAAAGCTGGGGAAGAAGGAGAAAGAAGGTGATAAGAAACAGAGAAAACTCATTGGGGGTATCCCAAAAATCATCTCAGAAAAGTTCGCTGAGAAGACTTCAACTTAAGGAGTATGTAAAATAGAGATCTAAAAGCACAATAAAATTACCCGAATCGTTTGCAGAATTCTTTCAATTCTTTGACTACCTCCACTGCCATTATTCACATTTTCTGGTTTTGAATTTACAAAATAACTAACATCAACACCTTTAAATTCAAAAATCTTTTAAACCCAACTAAATTATAAAAACACCTCTTGTATCATATTGTATATTCTTTACAATACAATTAAGCTTTACATCCAGATCATTACCCAGTTGTTCAAGTACAGTTCCTAAGCCTTCTTTTACTAAAAAAATAAAAAATAATTTTAAGTCTGACAAATGAGAAATTTTTTTGGGCCGAGGAAATTTAGAGCTAACAAGTAAGCTTAGGTCCCTTGTCCGGGAAGACTAGGAAAGGAACATCCCAACTTAAAAAACATTTATAGATTTTTTAAAAAAATTCTAAAAAATTTCCACAATTTTTTCAGGCTCTTCACCTATCCGGAAACAATTTAAAACGAATAAACGGAGATGAATTTACTTCAGCACCAAACCTTCACCTATTAAACTTGGCAAATAACAACATTTATGAAATAAATAATTATTTAAATTTAATAGCCCCTCATTTAGAAAAAATAATTTTAGAAGAAAATAGAATAGAAGAATTGCCAATATTTATAAAAAACATCAAAAATTTACGCCAAATTTATTTGGGAGGGAATCCGTTTAGATGTGATTGTTCTTCTAATGGAAGATTTTTGGCCCAAGAATGGATAGCTCAAAACCAACAAAAAATTAAAGATGCAGGAAAAATTCAATGTGTTGAAAATGTAACTAGAGCAAAGGAAACTAATGATACAACAATATTTTCAAATTATTTCCCAAATATTAACGATGATTTATTTGTTATGTCAATGCTTGAATTTCTCAACCAGGAAAATAGGTAGGGGTAAACGAACGCGAGGCCAACGTACCGCAAAGCTATAACTTTGTTCAAACTGGTCGAATCCGGGACGCCTTGGTATGGTTCGATGCATCTCGACGAGCTGAATCGAAACATATCAGGGCGTCCCGGATTCGACCATTTTGAACAGTTATAGCTCTACGGTACGTTGGCCTGCTCCCATAGGTAGAAATCGGGAAAAAAAATAATTTTAAAAATAATTTCATTATTTTTTTCCTAAAAGGACAATATGTATCGAGCAACCAAAAAGGATATTTGGAGTTTTTGAATATGCCGACACAATGATGATTATATTATTTATAATAGCAATACTTGTATTTTTTACATTTTTAATAATTACTGTTGCCAAGTCTTGTTTTCAATATTTAAACGATGTTCAAAAACAGCATAAACCAGAAAAGAAAAAATGCCAGAAAAATAATCGAAGCCCAGTTACTTCTTCGGAAAGCATGACATTAATTGACAGAAGATTGATAAGTCCAAGGCATGTAAAGATTGATGAGATAAATTAATATTATAGAATTTTTAATTTAGTATTCCCTCTACAAGTAGATCTTCTAATGATGAAAGCTACTCTTCTTCTACTTTAGAAGGCCCAAATTATGACATTTTTATTTGTTATGCAAAGAAGGATGAAAAAATGGTTTTAAATTTGCGTCGGTAAGAGAAATTTGTAGGGAGGATGGATTAGCGGGATTTAATGGGAGGGGGATCGGGATCATAGAGAGATTCATTCTAAAGGGAGCCTCCCTGGATCTAATTCAATATAATTTTTAAAAAATTCAAAGGGAAATAGAAAGAATAAATAACAACGGCTACAACTACAGAATTTGTCTACTACAGCATTTGCCTGAAACATATTACAATACTAAAGTTGTCCTATTTCCTACTGAAAAATTAGAAAAATTAGTGTACGGAAGTCGACTTCTTATATTATATGTATCTCCAGAATTTATTAAAGACTTGAATTATCCTCAGTTAACAAATTGTATTATTCACTACTTTGAAAAAACAAAAAGCCCAATCGAACAGAAGAAAATTTTTGTAATTTATGTAAGAAAAATTTTTTAAAGAATTTAAAAAAAACATTTTCAATTTCAAGAGCACAAAAACAAAAGAACATGACAAGAGTAGGATACCGGAAAGTGTAGGGAAAATTATTCGAAATACTAGGAATATGGAGCAAAGTGATCCTGGATTTTGGGATGAATTGGCCAGGGTTTTGCCTTCACCAATTGTTAGAGAATCGCCAGAAGAACCCTTTTATGAACAAATTCATTCTCCTTCTCAGAGTGCTTTTGTTTAATGAGGATTTTTTTTGTTGGTTATGTGGGAGAATACGACCCATACCTGGATAACCCCGGGAAACATCAAAGGAGATATCCTCCAATAAGGTTCGTATCTTCTCACATACACAAAACATGGTATTATTAATTTTAACTCTCTCCTACTTAAAGTGCTCTTAATAGTTCTCTCATATCTCCCTTTCCTGTAACATTAATCCTTTCAACTTTAACCCGTGCCCCACTAATTATTTTTAATCTTTCACTAAAAATACAGCCAATTTCTCAGGGAGACCCAAACGATCCTCCAAAAATTATTTCAAGTTTAACTAGAAAATTCAAATAATAATCAGAACCAACACCCAAAGATTTGACTGTATCATTTTTAAAATCTAATGCATGTTCTCGCCAAAAATCAGTCAGTACTAAACTTCACAAAACGTGTAATTTATTTATATACATATAATTTAAATATATATTTCTAAATATAAAGGATAAAGCTTTGTTCTTTTTTTCTTAATTTTGTAATTGAATGTGCATAAAAGAATAGGGATTGTGGAGGAAATTAACGGACACAAGAGTACACCTTTTTTCGTTGTTTATAAATTTACAACTACCTGTTATGTGTGAACCATCAAAGCCATAAAGGTCATCTTGATCCCAATCCTTTAAAGCAACTGTTCGAAGCGGCGCACCAATAGAAGATTCCAAACTTGCGAGATGGAAATCAAGAATACGTTTATCATAGTCGTTCATAAAAACATGACTAAAAAGGAAAAAGTTTTTTTAAATTTCTTTCAAATAGTCTAGAGGATTATACTCCTTTATAATCAGGCCTAAATGCTTGGCCCCTCAACAAATTAATTTTCTTTTAATTTTTAAAATTTTGAGGCCTCGTTTGGCTTATTGTTCGAACTAGGGTAGCAACCCGTCCCTCAAAACCAGACCAATTTTTAAGCAAAAACCCCAACCCAAAGGCTCTACCCCGGCAAACTCCGAAACCCGACACTCCCGCCCCCGAAGGCTCGGAGCGTTTCCTAATTAGAATTACTTTTCTTTTGAAAAAGAAAAAAACCACACCTCGGTTCCATTTTTTCATATTCATTTTTCATTTCTTCAACTTCACGACGTTCTTGGACAGCTTCCTCATACCCCTTAAAAATACTTTAAATTTTAAAAATAATTTTTTTCTTTACATCAACAGCCATTTTTAAACATTGACGCATACTTCGTAAAGACAATTTTCGATTTAATAAATCCTGAGAAACTGAGCCATTAAAAGTTAACTTAAAAAAAATTTTTTTGGAAATTTAAAAAATAATAACCTCATAAGCATCCGGATGTTCTAAAAAAGCACCATTCTGATTTAAAGTATCCATACATGTGTCTATAGCATTCCGATAAGCTTTCGTCTAAATTAAATATTTTGTTTTTAAGAAATTAGAAAATAATGGGGGATAGGGGATCTATTGTAATTAAATATAAGCATAAAATTTATGAGATTTTGTAAAAACCTTCTCCAAATAATTGACGACCAAACCGATTTTTGAAATTTTTAGAAAAGAGATTTTTAGAAACTTGTTAATGTCTCTCATAGAACTCGATTGAGTGAAAAGAAATAAAAATAAAAAAATTAACATTCTTTTAAAAATTTGGCCCTTTACTTCACTAATTTTCCTTAAACTATAAACCAAAATTTTGCAATCTTAAGAAAAGATAGAAACAACATTAAAAATATATCTGTACAAAATTCACACAATCGCCCAACAATTTCACAAAAAAAACTTGCCTTTTCTCCAGCATCTTTCAATTTATTACAAAGTTGTTCAAATCTTTGCCAATATTTCATTAATCTTGTTTTTACTCGAAGTTCATTTTGACTAAAAAATTGAAAAAAATTTTTAAATTATTTTATTCTAAAAACCCAAAAAAAATCAGGAAGATCAAAAAATTTACCAAAAAGGTATATGGAATATAAGGAACTTTTCCCCGAATTTTCTTCTCGGAATTAATTCTCTATATAGACAACAAACGGTTTAACCATCCTAAACACACTGGCTATCTATTTTAAAACCTAAAAAATTTCCCAAATTTAACTCCGACAAATTGTCTTTTCCATGAATTGCCCCGTTAATAATTACTTCTAATTTTTTTACTTTAAAATAAGTTGAATAGCTTCTCCCAAGTTTATTTTTCTTCCTCCTTTTTTAGCAATATTTTTATTATTATTTTGAGAATTTGGAGAATCTCCATCAATTTTAGTTATTCCCATTTCATGAACAATATAACAAATTGTATTCAGAATTTTATTAAGTGAATTTAAAATCATTTCATTTTTTTGTAAATCAATTAATTTCCCATCTTTGTCGTATATTGGACATTTTTGGTTCATTTCTACAATATTACATTGAGTTTGTCTGATAAGTGTAATTAATGGATTTCCAACTGTAAAATTTAATTTTTAAAAAGAAAATTTAATTTATTTTTGTATTTTAAGGGCAAGCGTTCGGAAATGGGAGAATAGAATAATAAAAAATTTGGGCATTTGATAGCAAAGCAATCGAAATTTTAAAAGAGTAAATAGAATGTACATATGTCTCATTGAACAAAAATTAGGAATTACGCTATTTCCTTTTTCAATACGGATAAAAATGAGTACGGATACAGATGAATGTATTGCCCCTTGAAATACGTATTTTGAAAAGGAGTAACCACGACGAACTCATAGGCAGGGAGTATCCGGACTTTCAGTATTAAAATTTTTTAGTGTCGTTGGCTTCGGGGTACTAGTATTTACTAGCACCTTGTAAATAGCAATCCTGACCTTTGAGACCCTGATTAAAGTTCAAACCAAGGTGAGATGCATCAGCCTAAATCTCGTTTTTCGAGACCAACATTCTCTGCCGATCCGCTTCCCATTGCTACAAGATATTTTTAATAAACAAAATCGCTTACCTATTCCTTTAATAATCATTCCACCCAAATCGACAGGCGGCAGGCCCGCACCTCTATGGTAAGTAAATACACGTCCACACATTCTAGGCTTAAATTTAAAAATTTTTATAGAAAAATTAAATTGAAAAAATAACCCTAGCCTCCAATACAATAACATCAAAACCAAAAAATTTTAATTGTCGAGCAGCGGCTAGCCCTGCTGCTCCCGCTCCAATAACGACAATTGTTATTTTTTTGTCAAATTCTCTAACTGAAAAATTTGAATTAAAAAAATTTTTTTAATTAAAAAAAGAACCTGATAAACGAGTAAATACTCCATAATTAATATAGCCATAGCGCTCCAAATAATTATGAATACTTGTAACTAACTCAATATCACCTTAATATGTTGGTTTATTAATGGAAGGAGAAAAATAAAAAATTAAAGGACAACTCAAATAAAGAAGAATAAACTTAAAAGGATAAATTGACGTATAATTGATTATTTTATATATTCGTATAACTGATTTAAAAAAAATTTTATTTGGAAAATTTCAAAATAAAACATTAGAAGGCTCATCTACACATCAAGTATACGTCAATATTCAAATAAAAAAATTTTTGTTGATTAACAATATTGAAAAGCGAGGAGAGAGGTAATGAAAAAAATAGGTAAAAGCTTTCGAGGATAAGGGAAAGTTTCGTTAACAGAATCAACTATGGAGAAAAGGAAATTGAAGGAATTATCGTCTAGCTGAAGAATCTTAAATGTTCGGTTCAAGTCTTGGGAGAAAGAGAAAGACATTTAGTAAAGTGTCTAATTTTCAGGAAAAAAATAATTTAAAAAATTACTGTTAAATGGTTCAGGTAATTCTTTTAAAATTGCTCCCAAAGTAAGTTCTAAGAGTGGATCAAATTGCCATTGTGCCAACTATAAAAATTAAAAAAAAAATTTTTAAATAATTAAAATAACCGTTTTATTTCTAATATAAAGGAAAAGGGCAACACTGTGCTGAGAACGTGCCATTTCCGGGAATAATTCCAATTCCCGAAGTGTCATCCTATCATAAGGCAATCTTGCTTGCGCTGCTGCTGTACGGATGGCTTAATTTTGTGAAAAAATAGCTAGAAAAATTAATTTTAAACTAACAAAGATCGTCATCCTCACAGCGATAAACATTTAACCTGAAAATTAAAAAATTATAATTAGAAAAAAAAACTATTTTTCGAAGTTAAATTTTGACAATTAAATATTTCCCTAATTGTCGGAATAGAGAACTCAAATTCTAATTATACATCCTTGGATAATATTCTATAGATAAGAAATGTTTGGGCAAAATTTTTTGGTATATTTTAAAGATTCTAGGCTGGACAAGAATTTTGGTCAACTGATAAACATTTTTTGGAAAGAAATAGTTCAATTTTTAATATATCTACAAATTTTAAAGGCCAGTCGAGAACCTAGTAAAAGCCAAACTCCCCGTTCCTATAAACCTAATCTAACTATAAACATTTAACACCTACCCGTTCAATTCCCGTTCAGTTAAACTGGCCAAATATTGATTACGAATACCATAATTAACATTTTGACGTCGAGAACGCCCGACAGCTCCATTTACGTGATTCCTCTTGTCTTCTGGAGGTGGTGAAAGACTTGAAGGAGAACCTGACGACATCAAAAAGGATTTTTAGTAGCCTCAAAAATAATAGGAAGCTATCAAAAAATTTAAAAAGGTAACTTCCAAAAAATTTTAAAGAAAAAATTCGATAAAATAACAAATTTATATGGCAATAAAAACAAAAAAAACATCTCATTTAATCAAAACTTTTTAATCAAAATTTCTTAAACGATTCAACAAATGAGCCAAAAATGTGGACATTATGATATATTTATGTATATTTTTGGAAAAAGAACAAAAGGAGTCCTGGAAGTACAAAATTAAATTTTTTAATGAAAAACCCGAAAAATTTTCTTCTCAAAAAAATTTATTTTCCCGCCAATTTTCATCAAAAAAATTTTATTTTAATAAAAACATCCAGGACTGCCCTCAGAAAGAACACTTTTAATAATAATAATCTTTAAAAAAATACTTTTTACCACTTTATATCAATTGTATTTCTCATCATAATCATCATATTCATCCTCCAAAAGATCTTCACGCACTTGCTTATTTATCGCCTTTTTAACAGTTTTCTGCTTTTGCTGCTCTAATTTCTTCTTTTGCAGTTCTTCCTCGCGTTTAACATGAGCGTCAATATTTTTCTTTAAAAAATAATTGTTTAAATACAAATTCTTTAAAGAGAAGCTGGGAATATTAGACCTAAAACAGTGGGAATTTTATCTAACGAAGCTATGAGGACTTCACATTGATATAATGTTTTGATACTAGGAATATTTTTTATGCCCCTACAGCTCCTTTGTTTAACCCGTTAAGGCCAACCAAACCTTCGATTTTTATATTTTTTGTTCACAATGAGTAAACTATAACTTATTTTTCGAGTTAAGTCTCTTGTGATTAAATCTCGTAACTCAAAAAATCCCAGAATCTTTACAGGAGAAAGGAGGCATGGTCTAAAGGCATTGGCTACGATCTAATTAAAATATAAAAATAAATACCTGAACAGTGCTCCTAATAATTTCAAGTTGAAGCTTAGTCACTGAAAAGAATTTATTTAATTCAACTAAAAAATATAAATTACTTGATCCAATCATTTTTTCGACAAGAGAATTAACAAAAGTTAAATAATGAGTATGTTCATGTCTCTCAGTAATTTGTTCACTCAATTTTTCAGCATACGCAAGAAAATCTGCTCTGGTTTCTAAATCCTTAAATGATTGCTCCTTGTGGTCAGCAGCTACGCCTAAAATCAAGAAAATGTTTGTTTTTATGTCAAATATCGATTTTTAACAAAAAATAGAAAAACATAAACTAAAAATTTTACCAAATAAATCCATCCCGGCAGCCGCATCCGCACGCAATTGAGCCTCTCGCTTCTCCTTCTCAGACAGTTCACTATTTCCAAATGATGAAGTCTTAAAGAGAAAATTTTAATTGGATAACCCTTCCCGTTTAAATAAAAGGCGTGGCGTTAAGAAGAAATCATTCTGAAAAATTATTTCTAAAAATGGACCCAGTATCTATTTAGCACTCGTCCAAATATAAATATTCAAAAACCTTTGACTTTCCTTTTGACGCGTTCTTCAATTTATCCTCAGAATACGCTGCCGAATTGCTAGGCTTTTGCTGTTTGTTTACATCAAGACCTAGATCCGCAATTTTCTCAGTTGCCTGAGCAGCAAGTTGAGCACCAGCATCATAATCTTCATCGTCTAAAATTTATTAAATTTTAAAAATTAAAATAAAAAACAAACCCCAATTATCACTCATTTTCGATAATGTGGAAGATTTGTAGCAATTGAATAAAAGGCAATTTAAACTAAAACTTAACTGAAAAGAAAATAAAAAAATAATCAAATTCATAGAATGACTAATTAACGAGAAAATTAAGCGAATCTCTAAAATAATAAAAATAAGACTCTAGTGGAAAAATAAAATCATAATGCCAATATTATTTTTTACGCCAAAAAACACCGGTTTAAACGATCCAGAGTGAAAAATTTTAGAGTAGTTAGATTTGTTTTTTTCCGACCTCCTTCGAATGCTCCCATACTTGTCCGGTTTCGACGACGGAGGAAAAAGGGCAATAAGTGAAGAGAGCCCAAAAATTAGTTCCCACTTATTCGTCAAAAATAAATTTTATAATTGTTTTTTCATTAAAGCCTTAAAAAATTTTTTTTTAATTTTTTTCTAGATATGATGATGAAATTAATTACTAAACTTTTTCGAAGAAGTATTTCATCATTAAATCAACAAAGGAAATTGCATTATCCGGCTGTAGATGATTTGAAACAGTTGAGGGAAAAAGAAGAAAACAAAATTGATGGTGAATTTGTTCCTGTTGAGTGTAAGCCAACTGAATTGCTTAAACAATTGATGAAAGATGATCTGACACTCCAATCTAGAGTTGAGAGAATTCAGAAAGAATTTAAGGTTTTTTAATTTTAAATTTAATTTTTTAAATTAATTCCGTTAGATTTATGAATACTTCTCTTCTTGTGTGCCTACTGCTTTTAGGGACAAACATTGGCTTTAGTAAGTTTTTATTTTTCAAATAAAATTCCTTTTGATGTTTAAGTTTTAGGGTAATTTTTTTCAAAATTTTGGGCAATTTACATATTTCTTGAAATATGAATTGGAAAAAATTTTTCCTCAAGAAGTCTCATTAAATAGACAAAAACTCCACCCATTATTTATGGATAGGGTTGTCGAAATGGACCGACTCGGAACGAACGATCGAGTCGGGCCTAAGATATTTGGCCCGAAAAAGATGCCCGACTCGATAAAAATAAGGCCTGAAAAAATGACTCGACCGTCGGCCCGATTCGATATGGCACCCCTTATTTTAGAAACAAAGGTTTATCAAAAAAATGATTATAAATATACATTTATCCACTTTACTTTTATTTTCGTTGGATTACCTTGTTTTTTTGATTGAGAAGGGGATTTTGTTTTACATAAAAATTTCCATTTTTTGTCATTCAAATTATTTTTTAATTTTCCTGTTTTAATTTTTTTATTATTTTTTAAAGTTTGCTTAGGACTAGTGACATACATGAGCGTGTTCGTTATTTTTATTTTATGGGACTAACAGAGCAAAGAGATGCAAACGACAAGCAAAAAGAAGAAGCTAGAAAAGCTGCAAAGAGTGAAAAATTTATGGAAAATGTATTTCCAGTTTAAAATTTATTTTTAAAATTTATTTCTTTTAGTTGGAAAAATTTGAAAGAGGAGAAATGGCTTATGGTCCTCCTGCTTATACTCTTATGTTTTATAAAAGTATTTTTAATTAATTTTTTAAAAAAATTTTTGGTATTTTTAAATTTTAGGATCAGTAACTGAATTTTATTTTTGGAATGCTATTCAATTAGCAATGCAAAATGAAATGCCTCGTTTACTTTTTGATTGTCAATTTCTCCCAAATATGCCGACTAAAGAATATGGACGTGTTTTAAGATCGGCTGGGCATGCTTTTTTTGTTTGTTTTTGAATTTTTTTGAAATAATTGGTAAATAGGCTAACTTTAAACTAAATTAATTAGTTAATCTAATCTTTTTGATTAGATTAACTTTAATTTTTAAAGAATTTATGGGAATTTGAAAAGAATCTAAAAATTTCATTAGCATCTTTTCATTCTTTTCTGACATAAAGAAAAGTAAATATTAGTGTGCGGCACGGGACGGGATCCCGTTCGGGATTTTGCGGGATCCCGTCCCGAAATCCCGATTTTTAAGCGACGAACGGGATTTACGGGATTAATCCCGCGGGATCCCGTCCCGAAGAAATTTTTGAAAAAAATCCCGTTACGGGATCCCGTGAATTTTTTCTCAATTTACGGGATTTTTAATATTGTTGTAAATTGCTCCTCTGCCCTTACAAAATTCGAAAAATTTTCGCCTGCGGCGCTGGAATTTGAGGAAATCTGGCTTCTTAGCCTTCCAAAATTCTAAAAATTTTCGCCTGCGGCACGTTAAAAATATATCGTAGTACTTCGTTAAAAAATATCGTAGTAGAAATAGAGAGGTCTGGCGGAATCTTAGACCAAATCCTTCGACGGAGATATCGAGGGGTTTAGGTGACTAAGAGTGAAATCAGGGTATGTGGGTTGATTATAGGCAATATAGAGGAATGTGGGCGTGATATCGAGGGATCAAGAGGGATTAAAAGGGATATTGGTTAATTTGGAGGGGTTTAGAAGAAGATTCGAAGGTATACCGAAAATAAATACCGATACCATTAATCTGCCGGTATCACTCCAACTTTCCTTGATCTAATGATCCCCTTAATCCTCCTAATCCGGCTTATCCGACAAATCTCCTTAAATCCTTCGATATCACTCAAAATCCTCTTATAACTGAGATATCAAAATAGTTATCTCCAGATATCCTTTTAAATCACTTAAAACCTTCAAATCCTCTGATCTCCCCGATATTTATTACGTAAAAAATTTTTAGGTGAAAATCCCGAAATCCCGCGGGATCCCGCAAAATTTTCGAACGGGATTATCGGGGTTTACGGGATCCCGTGAATGCGTTTTTTTCCCGTCCCGTAAAAAATTTTTAAAAAAATCCCGTTACGGGATCCCGTGAATGCGTTTTTGCCGCACACTAGTAAATATAATAATGCCTTTCATAATGGTTTATTTCAGAGTATTATCCCGAAACCCCGACCCGGCCCATGACGAATTTTTAGGAAAAAACTCCGACCCGACCCACGAATTCTCGGAGTGCTATCTTAGTTTATTTTGTTTAATTTATGTAAATCTTGATTTTTCTTTATTTTTTTTAAATATTTTTTTCTTGATCCACTGGGTTTTTCACATATCACTAGCTCAATTCATGCTCAATAATTAAGCTTAATAATTAACTTAAAAAATTAATAGAGAGTGAAACAAAGGGGAGGGAACCTAATTATTTTTAATACCTTCCCTAATTTAATTTCTTTTTTTAGACAAATTTGGAAAGTCGGATATCTTTACCTGCATCATTTATAAATGTGAATGAATCAGATCCGAATACAAAAAATTTAATTTCAAAGTTTTTTTAAATTAAAAAATTAAAGAAATATTTCTTTTTAGACACATTGTTCCTTTTGGAACGACAGATTATCACAAACATCAAAGGATCAATCCTGATTTTTATCGAAATGATCCATTTCATGATTCAAAGAGTGCTGGCCGAAGTTCAGATGAAAGTGATCAAGTTATTTACCTTTCCAAGTAATTTTTTTGGTTAATTTTTTGTAAATACCAAGGAGTAAAAGGAGTACTAGAGGTCGATGCGGGATTTTGCTAGACCCCGTCCCGCAATCCCCAGCATTTTTTTTGAATTGCGGGATGCGGGATTTATCCCGCAGAATCCCGTCCCGCAAATATTTAAAAGGAAAATCCCGCATGGGGATCCTGCAAACACGATTTTACCGACCTCTAGTGAGTACCTTCCTTAAGTAATTCTTGAACGAATGATCCTAAAAAATTCTTACAAAATTCAGAATCTAAAATAAAAAATTTTTGCCCCAATTTTTGGTCATTTCTTATAAATTAAGTTGATTCTAAAGAGAAAACATGACGATTGAATAATTAAAAACATTTTTTTCTTTATTTTTAGATATGCAACAGAAACATTAAAAGGCCCATTAATTCATAAAGCTTATATTCTCCCACTTACATTTGACTCTAAAAAGGTTAAAAATAAATTTTTTAAAATAAAATTTTACTTAAAATATTCAGGAAACAGTTGGTGCAGTTAGGAGAGGCAATTATCGCGCAATGTATTTCCCTATTAGAGATTATATTGAGTTGGTTTTTTATAATTAATTGACACGTTTATAAAAGGAGTGTTGGGAAAAGAAATCGGGATTTCGTGTCGACGCAGAAGACCCGCAGACAAAAGACCCAAAACCATTTTTCTTATCTTTATTATATTGTGCTTTCATATTGGGGCCTTATTTATGGTCTTCTTGGGCAGTTTTTGCTGCTGCGGAAGATGCCGGGCATGCCCAATAGGTCTATGTTATTAGTGCAACCCATCGACCTTTGATTCTGTCTGTGGGTCTTCTGTCACTACGCCACAGGATCTTAAATCAAATTTTAGGGTTGCTATGTGAAGGAAATTTTGTCGGGCCCTGAAAATTAGGATTATAAAGAATTCAATTTCTTTTAGTATCATTTAAATTTCCCAAGTAAAAATGTCACTGTAGGAGGGAAAACGTCTTTTAGTTTATCCAAAAAATAAAAATAATATATTTAATAAATTCAAAATAAAATTTAAATTTTAAAGATGGAAATGTGGGTCGTTTAAATTAGCCTTTGTTATTACTGCAAAAATTTTACAAGAAGTGGCTTCCAATGGAGGTGATTGGAAATCTGCTTTGGATTTATATGTTCCAATGTATCGTTAATTTTTGTTTAAAGAAAATAAAAATTTTCTTTTTTTTAAAGAATTAATAGAAGAACTTTTTCTGAGCGAAGAGAAATTATGGGGGAAGAAGAAACGCGATTAGTTGTCGAATCGAGAGAAGAAAAAAGGCAAATAAATGAATATATAGTTCAAACTATTGGAAATCAACCACCTTATTTTGAAACAAGAAACCAGGAAAAATATGGAAAAATTCTGAATGAATATGCAAATAAATTGGAATTTTTTTAATTTTTAAATAAATAAATAATTGTTTTTTCTTTTTGTTAAATAAATTTTAAAAAAATTTTTGAAGGTGTTGGAGACATTAAATCTTTTTCTGGAAGTACTCCTATTCTTTGACCTTGTTTAGGGTTGCCGTTTTCGAGTCGGGCCGACGTCGAGTCATTTTTTTCCGGCCCTCAATTTTATCGAGTTGGGCATCGAGTCTTTTGGGCCAACTATGTATCTTAGGCCCGATTCGATCTTTCGGTCCGAGTCTTGTCATTTTGGCAACTCTAATCTTGCTCTCCAACCCATATACGCTAAGTTTCCTTTCTGTGTTTTCCTCTGTGTATTTTTCTTTCCGGAAAACTCGAACATTTATAATCCGGAAAAGTTTTTAATTCAAAAATGTGTTTTCCGGAAAAGTTTCAGAATTGTTTACCTTAAGAAATCTGAAGAAAAAAATCTGAACCTTAGTAAATCTAAGATAAAAATAATACTAGCTGTGAAGATAGAAAAATTTTTATCCTTTTAATTTTTTTGAAAATAAGAGAAATTTTTTTAAGTTGTTTAAATAATCTTCAATTTAATATTTAGAAGAATTATAAAAGAATTATGAGAGTATTTTATTGTAGTTTATTGTTCACGAATAAAATTGACGCTTTGTTTGACAATCTTAAGGAATAGAAAAAAAATTTTTTTTATGAAATATTTTTAAAGCAAAAATCAAAAATTAATTTTAAATTTGAGGAATGTTTTTAATTAATTAATTTAATTTTAATTATTCTCTGTTTGAGTACTTTCATCTCTCGTTTGTATTAATTTTCTTTTTAATAAACTGACAGACATTAATGGTTTCATTACCTCTTTTGAATAATGTCGAGTGTAGATACATGAAGCTAATGCCCACTGAAAAATAAATTGTAGATTTTTTTAGTTATTTTCAGAAGCCCTTTATGTAGGATTTTAAAAGTGGAGAAAATTCTTTGTGTATTTCGAGGAATTTATAATTGCTAGGATCAGTGTATATAAATTTAAGATTTACTCGTACTTTGTACCTGCTTATTTTTGGCCTTGTACCTCGTACTCGTATTTTGTGCCAGCCTATTTTTTTGCTCGTACTCGTAAATACTTGTATTTCACTCATAAACACTGTTTGGGATAAGAGAGGTAGAAGCGGGACAATTTTGGTGATTAATATTCAGGAAAGATGTTTTATAAAAGAGAAATTTTTCCCTTGATAGTGGAGCGTTGAAAAGATTTCACATTTAATTTGAAATAATTTTTTTGATTGGAAGGACGACTTTGAGAACAAGTGCATTACCCCTATAAACTAGTAGAATCAAATACTCGATACGGGTCTCTAGAATTCTTCCAAAAAAGTGTTTGATCTGTTCTCTTAACCAATCCTTACTCTCTTCCTTTACCTTTCCACTCATCCAAAACCAGACAGCAGCAATCCACAAATTTTCACCCATTAAACCTTCACGTGTCAAAGTTTGTTGCCATATTCCAGCTAATATCAAACATACAGTCATTCCAATAAATCCAAATATACAAATAAATAAATCTTAATTTAATTTCCCCATTTTTAATGGATTTCCCCCACCAACTAGACATCCAAGCGATTTTAACACGTGTTTCTGACCAATCGAACATCCAAGATTTGTGATATGCCCAATGAGTATAGTAAAGGTATATTGCACAAATTGTACTGAAATAAGCCATTCCTGTTGCCAAATAATTCTAAAATAAGGAAAGATACTTTTTGTGTTTGATATTTAAGAGAATCTTCATCTCACATCGTAGATAGTCTAAGATATGTAAATAGAGGTGAGATGCGTGAGATGCATCAAGATGGTATTAAGGAGAGGTGGGTCGGAATTCCGAGTTCCAACGTTTTTTTCTTCCGAGTTCCGATTTCCGACAGTTCCAAGTTCCGGCACCTTCATCATTTCCAACCCCTATCTGGTATACAGAAACGAATCAAGTCGAAATAACGGGAGGACTGGGATATCCGAGATTGTGAGATATATGTAGAGGTTGAAAATTCGGTTTGGGATGAGATAAGGATAAGATAGATACAGAATAACTTAACAACCTACAGAATAACTTATCCAAAAAACAGTTCCCGCCATTATTCCAGCAGAAATGCCAACGGCCGCCCAAATAAGTCTAATTTTCATTCCAAATTTCATTTTTTTTTAATTTATTAAAATTTATTTTAATCTAAAATTTTTTTTAATTAATTAAATTAAATTAATTTTTGGAAGGAATCTTTTTTAAATATTATTAAATAAAAATATTATTTAATAAAGCGGATAATTAATCGTTCTCTTTATTTTCTGTTGATTTAAAAACAAGAAAAATTTTTGAATAGAAAGCTTTATTATTGTTGTTGTACTTTTATTTGTTTCTTCTTTCCTGTAATAACCGGATATTTTCTAACAAATAAAACTGGGACGGCGATCAAAAATTTTTTTTTCTTTTTATTTTAGGGGTAAATAAATAACGGGAATTCTTCTTCCCTCCCTTACATTATTATTAGAAACATACTCTTCCTTTAATTTATATACTTGATTGATTCTTCTTTCAATATAAAATTACATCACAGCAACAATTACCCCATATGATGTAAAAAAGAATATTAAATTTTGATAATGATATAATAAAAAAATTAAAAAAAGAGAGAGAAAAGATAAAAGTGTGGAAAATTAATAGGTATATTTTAAGGTAGTAATTGAATGGGGGGCAGTTTAGTCTTTTACTTTCTGAATAATTTTCGGCACTTCCTTTTAAAATATTTTTTAAAAAGGAAAAAATATTTTTCTATTGGCTAAATTCTATAAAAATTGATAAAATTCTTTTTTTTATTCTAAAAAAGATTAAAGAATTTATATAGTTTTTGCTTGGTTACATTTTTAAATTATGGGAAATGAAGGAATTTTCAGAGGTCAGAAGGTAAGGTTCTGTTTAAACGATGTTTGGTTTAGGTGATTGGAAATTATAAATGTTTTCGGAGCTTACAAATAAAATTAATTTTTGATTTATATATTTTTTGTTCCACGTTTAATACAGAAAAGGTTTTAACAAGTAAAAAAATTATAAGAAGAAAAAATTATTTTTTATCAAATTTAAAAAATAAAAATCTTTTATTAATTTTATTTAATTTCCCGTGTTGCAAAGATTCTCAAAAAATTATTTAAAGATTAAATTAACTACCACATTCTTAAACCACTAGAACTGCTATTTCGAATAAGTGTGTTCTTTTCGTCAGAGTGTAAATCAACTGTTAAAATTTGAAAAATTTTTCGAAGAGTTTTGAAAAATTTGAAAAAAAAAAATTCAAAATTATAAAATTTTCCTTAAAAAATTTCAAAAAAATTTCATTTTTTTTTCAAAATTTTCAAAAAATTTTCAAAAGTACCAGTAGTGGAATTAGATAAATCTTCAGTTTCTCCATCAACAATTTCAAGCCTATCAGATTCAATAATTAATAATTCTCTTTGAGAATCTGAACATAATAAAAGTGAAGGTTGCCTATTAGTAATAAATGGTTGGTGTTTAATTGTTGGTTCCGCATTAAATATTAATTGGGCAAAAAATGTTGATTTTTCTTTAAAAATTTAAATTTGTATTTTTTAAATTATTTTGTATTTTCTGTGTTTTCCGGAAAATATATCAGAATTTATAAAAAAAACACCAGAAATTATTATAGAAGTAATTCTGAAATTCTGGCCTTGTTTTTCGGAAAGGTGTCAGAATTAATTTCAGAATAAGTTTTAAGAAAATTCCGTGTTGTGTTTTCCGGAATTTTTCAGAATTAATAACAGAATGTGTTTTTGGAAAGTGTTTCAGAATTTATTACTCTTTCCAGAAAAATATATTTTTAAATTAAAATAATTTAATAACCATTTAATGCAGTAAGCATTTTTGTTTCTCTACTTTTTGAATAATTAGAAAATAATAAATAAAATGCAAAACCAATTAAAGAAATACAAATTCCTAAAGAAGTTATCTAAAAAAATTTAAAAAGTCAATTAAAATTTTGAAAAAAAATTACAGCAAATTCTCTCCATATTGGCACAGCAACTAAAGCTACACTTATTACCAGAAATAAATAAATTCTGAAAAATTTTTTTAATTAAAAAAATTAATTTGTTACAAAATTTAATAAAAATAAGTAACCTACTCTTATTCTCTAACCAGAACTTTTTTTTTCTAACAACTTATCTTAATCTATTTTTCTTTGTGTAATTTGTCTTTGTTTTATCTGGAATATTTTTATGTATTACTCTTTATACAGAATGTATTTTCCGGAAAACATTAGAGAATTAATAAATATAAATATATCTTCCGGAAAGAAAATATATTTTCCGGAAAATATAATAAAATGTATTTTCCGGAAAGAAAATATAATAAAACACAAGTACGTATTTTCCGGAAAACATCAGAGAATCACTATAAATATATTTTCCGGAAAAATATATATTTTCCTCCGGAAAATATATAATATGTATTTTCCGGAAAGAAAATAAAAACACATATTCGTATTTTCCGGAAAATAGTCAGGAATTGTTTTTAAAATGTACTTTCCGGAAAACATCAGCGAATTAATTACTATAAATATATTTTCCGGATAATATATTTACCGGATAAATATAATAATATGTATTTTCCGGAAAACTAAAATGACATACAAGGGTAGAGGTATTCTAATACAATCCGGATGTACAGGAATATTGTGATGTCTAATAACTAGAAGAGCACATAGTGTAAAAATCTTTAAAAATATTTTTTTAAATTAATATTAAAAAAATTAAAAACTCGTTGCGCCCAAAATCCAAACATAACATAACCAATAAGTGCTTAAATTTTATTTTAAATTTATTTAAAATAAGTCAATTTACCATCCAAATCCCCAACAAAAGAAATAGCTACAGCTAAGGCTGACTTAAAAATAAAAATTAAATTTAAAATTTTTTTTAATTATTTGCCTGTGCAAAAACGGCAACTCTAGGGCTTTCATGAAAAGAATTAACACAACTAAAACAGGCTGGTAAATGACCTTAATTAATTTAAAAAAATTTTATTTTTTGATTTTCAAATTTTGCCTTGTTTAGCTGCTGCATACATATAACGAGAACCACAAAATAAATTAGAATTAAGTGAGCCAATTAAAAGAATTCCAATTAAAAAGGGAATAGCCTCACTGAAGCCGCCTAGAGTTTTTTGGCTGAATAGCTAATTGAAAAAATTGAAATGAAATTTTTTTGAAAATTTTTGAGAATTTTTGAGAATTTTTGATTATCTTATAAATATACTCTCAAAAAGTGTTAACCACCTTCATTAAAAAATTTCAGAATTTTTCGCTAAACATTTCAAGGTTGTACTTAAAAACTAGTTAAGAGTCTTGAAAAAATGGACATTTTCGGCCATAACTTGACCTTTAGTGAACCAAAAATTGTCATGTTTTTAAATTATTTAGTTAAAGATATTAACAATATTTGTGCAAAATTTCAGAATTTTAAGTTCACAATTGGTTGTTTTACAAATTTTCGAATAACTCTTACTGTAACAGTTCTTTAAATATTTTATTTTTCAAAAAAACTTACCGCAGCTACAGCATTACTTGATTTCATTGTCTCTACATCCAATACAGCAAAATAAGCTATATTAATACAAAAATAGGCCTAAACATGTAATTATTTAAATTTTAATCAAAAGATTAATGAATTCACCAAGAAGACAATTAATATTCCGCTAAGTAAAGCCAAAGGTGCATTTCTAAAAAATTAAATTTTTACTGAAAGAAATTAAATTTCTAATTAATTTTTGAAATTTCCAAAATAAAATTTTATTATCCGAATTAAATATAGGTAATCCTAAAAAATGTCTGTTTCCCTATATTCAAAAATTATTCCTTTTAATAAATTATTCTTCTAAAACGGAACAAAAGTATTTCCGATTCTCATTAGCTTTAGTCTAGGGTACTATTTCAAATTTTAGAAGAAAATCCAAAATCCATAGCTTCTCTTCTTTCAGCCTCTCAAAACTCTTACATTAGCTCTATATCTCCTTACACTTCAACTCAAATCCAAACAAAATTTCAAAATTTATTTTTCATTACTACCTTCTTGGTCTATCAATTTCATCTGTTCCATAATTTAAAATATCCCAACCGCTATACTAAAAACTTAAAAATATTTAAAAATCCAAATTTAATAACCGCATATAACCCTCCACATATCCCCATTGTTAAATCACCAGCATTCCATTTAGAATTAGCCATTGGTTCTTTCAATCCCTCATTCCATCCCAACACAAAATAATAATAAAATCCAGTTAAAATGATTATGGAACAGGCTAACTTAATAAAAAGTAAAAAATTATTTTTAACCTCTATATTGTGTACTCCATTGGGGCTTTACAAATTTCTTCTATTAAATAGAGGTAAATAATAATAAAAACAATAATATTTAGTGTGAATCCAGAAATAGCAAAAGATTGGATAAAACTCGATCCTAAGAGCTCTCCAGTCTAGGGTTGTTAAATATGTAGCTCTAACTATTCCATCAAAGACTGAACGTATCTATTTGTACTTTATTTTTGCTAGAACTTCGCCGGCCTTACTAATTTTTATTTTTTTTCTTTGCCAGTCTTATGTTGGATTAAAAAAAATTTTTGTTAAATTAAATAGAGATATTATTTTTTGTTCTCGATTGTTAATCATTTCTGAGAAGGTTCCATCAGTAGGATTTCTGCTACACATTATAGAGGTTAGACTTTAAACCGCTAGAGATTTCTTTTAAATTCTCTGACCAATTTAGCAAAAGTGGCAGCAATTTGAAATCGAGCAGCGAATTTGCCCAAGGCAAAGAAGTTCATCCACGTGATTAACCCTAAAATATGCTTTCTTTATTTAAAAATTTTTTTTGAATTTTTAAAATTTTTTTTTTTCGTGATTTTGTCTTCTCTAAATATTAGCTGAATAAACAAGTGTTTTCTTTTTAAATATTTTTATTTTTTTATTCGTCCTTCCCCCTGAAAAATACTTCTCTTCTCTCAATCAAGGTGACCTTCTATTTTTAAATATTTTTATATTATTTATCAATTTCTTCCTTCACTTTTTATGCCCCCATTTAATTGAATTCCTCTTTAGCCAAAAATAAATCAATTTTATAACGTTAGAAATTGCTTATATTTTTGCTAAATTCTTGTCAATACACTTTTCTTTTACTAGCTAGCAGAGGTGAATCGGAATTTTGATTTCCGACGTTTTTTCCTTTTGATTTCCGATTTCCGAGTTCCTACTTATGTATTTTTACACAAAATATTCTCTTTGATTTAATAAATTAATCGGAAAATTTAAACTAATCTGTAAGGGAAATCTAAACTCCCCTTCCCTCTACTTCCTCTTCATTTCCCCCTTTTTTGGAGACGTTTGTGCTTCCGATCTTTGATTTTCCCCATTATTTATTTAAAAAATAATCACAATTTTCATCATTATTTTAATCCAGTACTTTATAGTATTAAACATTAATTTGTGTGTTTAATTAATTTAATTTATATTTATGTGTACCCAATATAGGGGAAATGTAGGGGAGATGTCTTCACATTTAAATTTATTCTCCCCAACACAAGATAGCACACGTTTATATTTTTTTCTTATAATTTCTTAATGTTAAATGATAAAAAAATATTTTTTTATCATTTTTTGATACAAAATCTAACTAAGCATTTTTCTCTTTCTATGAGGGCAATCTAAACCCCCTCCTCTAAGAAGCATATTTCTCCCTTCCATTTTTCTTCCTATAAAATTTCCAAAAATTAGAATATCCACTAATTAACTATTTTTTTCTCCTTTATTTTGATTAAAAATTAAAATTTCCTTAAAATGAAATAATTTCAGGTTAGAGAGCACAGAGTAAGTTACTCTACTCTTTTCTTTACTTCTGGGTTTTAGGTATATGTCATTTTGGTCTATTTGAGTCTCGAATTATACAAAAAACGGGAACCAAATTTTTGATTAAAAATAATCCTCAAATTACAGAATTTCATATGCGATTTGCCCCTATAAGATACTTTTCCGTTTTCCCTACCGAAATTTTTTGCGGGCTTTTTTCCCTTTTAGCGGACACATTTATTTTAAAAGTTGCGCCGCAACACAACAACAAATCCCTCTTTCTTTTAAAAATAATTTTTAAATGTTTTTAATCATATGATATTTAATTCAATTAATTTTCTAGTTCAGATATAATTAAAAAAAATAATGCCAGCATCTCAAATAGAAGAAATGGCAGATATAAAACCTTGGGACCCTCAGGCGAAAGAATTAATTAAATGGCATGAAGATGAAGTTGAAGATAATTTTGGACATTATAAATTTGCTTCGATTATGTAAAAAAAATTTAAAAAATAATTTTAAAAAAAATTGGAATTTTAGAAAGGAACAACCAAAAATATTAAATTCAATGTTGGAGGCTATTGGGAATACTCCTTTGGTAATTAAAAAAATTTTTTTGGAGGATTTTTAATAGAATAAATAATTTTAGGTAAAACTTAATCGTATTCCAGAAGAATATGGAATTGAATGCAATATTTGTAGGTGTTTTTGTTAAAGAAGTGAAGAAGTGGAAAGGGGGAGGAGGGTCTTTCGAATATGAGAGGGGGGGGGGGGGGGTATTAGGGATGGGATTTCCGAGTCGGGCCGACGTTCGAGTCATTCTTTAGGGCGGCCCGACCGAGTCTTTTTCGGGCAAAAATCCCCGACTCGATATTTCGGACCTGGCCGGATCGGGCCCCCACCCCTAGTTTTTACTTTATTTCGCGGATCTTAGTCTTTATTTTTTTTTCAAAAATTTCTGTTTTTTTCCTTCTATTATCTACAACCTTTTCTAATAATTTTAATACCTAAAAGATGGAAAATGTGAATTTCTGAATGCTGGGGGTTCCATAAAAGACCGTATAGCTGTTAAAATGTTGGAAATGGCTGAGCAGAATGGACGTTTAAAGCCAGGAATGACCGTTATAGAACCAACATCGGGGAATACAGGAATTGGATTGGCTTTAGCATGTGCTATTAAAGGTGGAAAATTTTCCGAAAAATTTCTAAGAAAATTTTTTGAAATTTTGCAGGTTATCGCTGTATAATAATTATGCCGCAAAGAATGAGCCGTGAGAAGGAAGTGACTTTAAAAGCATTGGGGGCCGAAATTATCAGAACTCCAAATAATGCACATTATAATAGTCCAGATTCTCATGTTGGAAGGGCTTTTAAAATGAGAAAGGAAATTCCAAATTCTATTGTGTTGGATCAGGTACTAGTGTAAAATATAGAGTTCTACTGAAATTTAAAAATCATAACTCAAAGGAAAATTGACGGATAACCATAAAATTTTGTGTGGATATCCTCAATAGTCTTTATTAATTTCTTTTAAAATTTCAGAATTTTTGGTCAATTATTTTCAAAGTTATGGTTTAAAATATGACTAAATGTCGACATTTCCATTAATATTACGATATTGTCTACTATACTTTTTGTTATAATAAATCAGAAATTCTGAAATTTTTATAGGAGTTAGCTAGTATTGTTGAGGATATTTCTACAAACTTTTTCTGACAAGACGTTTTTCTTTGACAATTATATAATCGCTAGAAGGGTGCTAGTTAAGCATTGATCTTTTAGGTTGTTGATCTTTTGGGCTAACAGTTAAATTTTCAAAAAAAAAGGAATTTTCACATTTTTCAGTACAAAAACTGTACAAATCCCTTGGCTCATTATGAAAGTACAGCAGAAGAGATTTTAGATGCTTTGGATGGGAAAGTAGATATGGTTGTTATTGGTGTAGGTACTGGGGGTTCTATAACAGGAATTTCAAGAAAGATGCGCAAACGTTGTCCTCAATGCATTGTTTGTCCCTCCTCGTTTTAAATTTAATTTTTGACATTTAAAGATTGTTGGTGTTGATCCACAAGGATCAGTATTGTCTTCTGGGACTCATGGAAAAGAAGAAAATAGTCATCATGAAAGATATCAAGTAGAAGGGATTGGTTACCAATTTGTGCCTTCTGTTCTTGAAATGAGCGATATTGATAGATGGGTGAAGATTTTAATTATTTAAAATTTGAATAGAATGGAGATCTTTCGCCCTTATATCGTTCACAAAGCCACAAAGCTCAGACAATACCCATCACTATTAGAGTTCAAACCCAGTCAAAGGCCGGGTTTTCTAGGCTTTAATTCGGAAACCGAGCCCGGCATTTAAAAAGCTCAAACTATCAGTATATATTTCGTGCCCTTAGGCCATATTGTTCAAATTTACACCTTTGAGTGGGACAATTAAACAAATCATCGTCCCAATAACTTTAATTGCCAGTAACCACCTATTTCGACAACGTAACTAGGTTCCCTTGTTCCCTTCCTCAAGTAAAGGTTCCCCTTCCTTAAGTAAAACCTAAAAAAGGTCCCTAAACACTGCTAAAACCTTTTAAACTCTATATTTTATAAGGAGAAAACAGAAGACGCCGAAACATTCCAAATGGCCAGAGAATTACACCTGAAAGAAGGAATATTGTGTGGAGGTTCTTCTGGTGCTATACTTGTTGGTGCTTTACGTGCAGCTAAGCAATTAAAGAAGGGACAAAATTGTGTTTTTCTTTTACCTGATGGGGCTAGAAATTATTTGAATAAATTTCTTAGTGATGAATGGATGGTGAGGAATTTTAATTTGAATTTTTGACTTATCCCATTGATGGGACTTATCCCATTGATATCCCATTCATTGGGGAAAGTTTGTAATAGGATTTGTAAGAAATGACACAAATATGAACTGGATTTTGAGATTTATGAGGGTAAGGGGTTGGAATGATTGGGATATATGTCTGAGATAAGATAGAGGTTGGGGATATATAGGGGAGAGTTAAGCTTAAATATCATGATAGGATAGATTTGAATAAATTGTTGAGTGGTAGGATAGATGGGGGATGTACCACAGACTCTCCTACTTAATCTTCCTATTAGTTCCAAATGACACATGTATGTGGGATAAATTGGAGATTTGAGCCAGTTAGCTTGCCTAAGTACCTAGCGGGAAGAATTCCAAATACTTTAATAAAACTGATAAAATATTTTTAGTTCTTTTTTATTTTTTTAAAAAGCTTTCCAACGACTACATGCCTGAACCTCCACCACAAAAACCGCTCTACCCAAAAACTACTTTTTCTATACCAGAGGTGTATAATCCAGAAAGTAAAGCAACAGAATCATTCCAAATAGTCCCGAAACCTTGGAAATCAAATCCTTTCAAGTAAATTGATTTTGAAATTTTATCTTCAAAATTCTTCCCCTTTTTAGCCCTCTAAAACGTTGCCGTTTAATTAAAGACATTTCTGAAGCTATTGGAAATACCCCAATTGTTAAACTTTTTAAATTACCAAAAAAGTATGGAATTGAAGCAGAGATTTTAGTTAAATGTGAATTTTTAAATGCTGGAGGTTCTGTTAAGGATAGGATTGCGAGAAAGATGATTGAAATGGCTGAAGCTGATGGAAAGTTAAAGGCTGGTTATAGTACTGTTATTGAACCGACATCTGGTAAATTTTTTGATTTTTGGAAATTTTGGGACTTATTTAAAGGAGGTTAAAAATGGTTTTAGAAGCTGACGGTAAAATCTCTACGGACTGAAAATGATTTTGGAAGGGAAATAGAGGAAGGTAGCGTATTCTGGTCTGGCTAGGGCCAAGACTAGGGTTTTGGATTATGGATCTTCGGATATCCGGATTTTCGGATATCCTTTCTTTTTCTGGATCCGAGTCCGTAATCCAAACCGGAACGAGACTTAGTTCAAAAATCTCGATTATACATAGACAGGAATTTTTCGAGATATCCAGAAACTTCTCAAGCCCGATCTTTACCTAGTTCAAATGATGACTGATCTCCACCCTTATTAATTTCCTAAATTTACTTTTTTTCTCATCAGGAAATACCGGAATAGGTCTAGCTTTAATGTGTGCCATTCGTGGATATCGCTGTATTATTGTAATGCCCGAAAAGATGAGTTTAGAAAAAGAAGTTATCCTTCGCTCGTTGGGTGCAGAAATTGTTAGAACGCCTACTGAGAAAGGCCATGCAGATGCTGATTCTCATATTGGGGTTGCTTTACGTCTTCAAAAAGAAATACCTGGAGCTATCATTCTTGACCAGGTAGAGAACTATCATTAAAAATTGGGGTCTTCAAAGAGCCCCTTCGTCTTATAGGGGGTCCAAACTTTTTTTGGTCCCATCCTTTTTGGTCCTTTTTTGGCCCCCACTTTTTGGTCCCCAACTTCTGTCCAAAATCCTTACTTCTTGTCCTTTGACCATCGCTTCTTGATTATCCCTCAGCCTTGTTCATTCCTTTTCCCCTTTCTCAATTCCCTTTCTCGATTACCTTCCCGGATCGCAGGCACATACAATCCCTCAATCCTTCATCTCTTATAATTTAAAATATATATATTTAACAGTATCGAAACGAAGGAAATCCTTTTGCCCATTACGAAGGAACGGCAGAAGAGATTCTTTGGGCATGTGACGGGAAATTGGATGCTTTAGTTATTGGAACTGGTACAGGAGGTACTTTAAGTGGAGTTGCTAAAAGAGTGAAAGAAGTTGTGCCGGAATGCAAAGTGAGAGGAAAATTGAAATAATACTTTTAATTTCCAATTAAAGATTATTGCTGTTGACCCGGATGGTTCTATTCTTGCCAATCCAGCATGTAAAGAGACTAAAGCTTATGATGTAGAGGGTATTGGATATGGTACGAAAATAAATGTAGAAATTGGGTTCAATCTCATCCTATGAGGAAAGGGTCGTCACGTTAAATCCTGCCATGTCAATGATGAATTCCTCGAATACCAGGGACTGATATCTTCTAAGCATTTTTTAGCTCAATCCCTCTATGCCAACATTTCCCGTCTCCTAACAGCCCCTTACTTTCTCTCTCAACAAAGATTGAACCCTTAAACACAGCTAGAAACGTCTTATCTCCCAAAATTTTATAGATTTTGTCCCAGCGGTGCTAGACCGTTCTTTAGTTGATTATTGGGTAAAAAGCAAAGATGCTGCTTCCTTCTATATTGCTCGTGAACTTATTAAAGAGGAAGGAATTTTGTGTGGAGGGTCTGCTGGATCTAATGTTTTGGCAGCCATGGGGATTGCTAAAATGCTTGGGCCAACTTGCCGTCGTGTTGTGACTATTGCTCCAGACAGTATTAGGAATTATATGTTAGTGTAGTTTTTTGAAAAAAAATATGAAGAAATTCTGAGGAAACTGGAATCTTATGAAGGGAATATGAGTCCTTTCTAGATCACCTAGATGAGGAAAAAAATACCGCTATTTGCAGAGTTAACACCTCTCCAAGTGGGAATTATCTCCCCTTTTGGTCTCTTGATCTTTCAAAAATCCAATCTGCAATTCCCATTGCTTAACTAGTTCTTTTCCGTTAACTCAATAATAATCTTAAGTACTTTGTCTCAAATTAAATTTTTATATTTTTAGGTCAAAATTCTTAGACGATGAATGGCTGAATGCTAAAGGACACATTTCTACTGAAAACTTTGAGTTGACGGAAAATTTTGTTATTGAAAAAGGATCTAATTAATTAAGGAATACTGATAAGATTACATATAATTAAGACTGAGAGATAATATTAAAAGAGGATTAAATTTAAAATAATATTATAGTGATTAAATAAATTAATTAATAGTATCCCAAAGGTATAGGAAATAAGAAATGGAAGGCCTAAAAAATACTTGAATTAACAGGAGTATTTTTCAGACGGGCTTTTCTGCCCTACCCTACTTTCCTGCTCCTGGTAGTAGGGTAGGGCCAGGAAACTTTTTTTAGGCCAGGAATACTTTCCTGCTCTGCTTTCCTTTCCTGGCCCTCACTTTGCTTAGTTTAACAAAATCAACTTTAATAATAATTTAATTCTCTTCACGAAAATATTTTTTGATTGACGCTCGTCCCCGAACTTTATATATTTTTTTTCTACATTTTGAGGACATTTTTTATTTACTTTTTTTATTTTTAATTTATTTTTTAAAAATAAACTTACAAAGCAAAGTTATTCCAAAACATTTTTGTGCTATTGGAGCTAATTTAGGGTCAATTACATATGTTTGTCTTAATCCTTCAAGTAAATATTGCCCAAAAGTTTCTGAAATAACTGCTATTGTTGCTGGATATGTCATTAATACAGAGACCCACATAAATGAGAAGGCTATTGAATACCTTTGAGAAAAAAATTTTTTTTGAATAAACAAATTTTTTAATAATTAATTTTTGTTTGAAAAGGGAGTCCTTTAAACCTTTAAAAATTTATATAATCAAAAAATTAACAATCGGAAAATGGAAAATTTTTTTTTAAATAATCGCAAATAAGTCTGAAATTAGTTTATTAATTAATTAAGGTAGACGCTCTCATTTTTAATATCTCCAACCTTATCCCAACCAGGTCTGTCCGCAAGTGGAAAAAAATTTCCGCAGCTCCGCCAGTTCAAAAAACAACCATGCAATTTACGAAATCCGCAATTGTGGACAGCCCCGATCCCAATCCCTTCTAGTCATTTTTACTCTATCCCTCTCATTTTTCCCGGTTATTCCACAAATTAGTATTTGTTCCGTTAAACGGGGAAGATTCTCAATACCCAAGATTTTTGGACTAAATCCATCCAAGATTTCTATTTTTAACATTTTATTTAAGTTTTTATTACCAACCACTTAACATAACAAATATAGGCAAAATCACAACCAGCTTCTCTTATACTTGTACCCAATTCTATATAACATAAAGAACCTTGAAATAATTTTTAAATTTAAAAATTAATTTATTATAACCAAGAAAAGCAATTAAAGCACCAATAACCCAAACAAGGAGGGAAAGACCGGCAGATTCTGTATGTCGAATTATTGTTGACGGGGCTATAAATATACCAGAGCCTATTATATTGCCAATTACATAACTAAAAAAAAGAGGGATTTTTTTTGTAAAATAATTTTTTGAAGTAAATATAATATAGCATAGCTCTCGGGTCCAAAAAAATACTACTAAAAATCTAAAATAATCTGATCCCATGGCCTATGATCTAAAAGTAGGAAAAGCCATTAATAATAAACCAACTGACCAAGGTTTATCTTTGTTGTAAAGAGTAAGTTTTAAAGCTAAACCTCGTTAATAATAAATAGAAGGGGCATAATTATGAGGTTGGAAACCTTTGGGAAATCCCATTGGATATTAGGGATTTAAAAGGAAATTTAAAAAATGAATTTGAACCTCACTCGATAATACCCTTAGGATTGAAAAATTCTTTTAAAAAATGTATATTAAACAGAGGTTTATCTAATACTGGGTGTATCTAATAGAGCTTCGCCGGAAGTTCCGGCTCCGGTTCCGGCCAAATTTTCGGTTCCGGCGAAGCACTAGTACCTAGAGTCCATCTAGTATTCCATTTAACCTACAAAAAGGGCATTCCTTAAATTATCCAAAAAACCGATTAAAAAACTAACGAAGTAGCTCCAAAATAACCCATCTTTGAAGGTGAAGGTTTATTCTGTTGTTGTTGGTTATTAATTAAAATAGGTATTGGAGTGTCTGTTCTGCTACTTGGGGCTGTACTACAGGAAGGTCTGTGTCCAGAACATTCAAGTAAAGGTGTAGGGGAGGGTGGGGGGATTATACTAGTTAAGGAATCTTCTTCAAAAAGCATTTTTTGACTAAAAGAAGATAATTTTAAATAAATTTAGCCTTTTAATCAGTCTAATAAATTTTGTCCTTTTTTGGATTTTTAACTTGTTTATTATAAATTAAATCTTTTTTATTGCTTGCTGGCTTTATAGCAATTAATTTAATGGAAATAATTCTCAAAAGTCTGGCACTATAAGTAGATTAATAATTTTTCTAGGATTATTGAATAAATTTTTAAATTAATAATTAAAAATATCGTACTTTTCCGTTATAAAACCGCAAACTGAGTACCAGCCGACTTTGAACAGCTATAACCTTTTGATGCTAGATCCAATACAAAACAAATTAGTTTTATATCATTCGAAAGCCTTTGATAAGCTCTGTCTTTTTTCCAACTTGAAGGATCAGGTCTGATCACCAATTAAAAAGTTATTAAACTCAGTTTGCGGTCGTATAACGGAAAAGTACCAAAAATATTTTTAATTTCTTAAGTAAGAAACAATAGAAAACTTTAAAATAAAATAAGAGAGTATTTCCCCAGTCAAAATAAATTAATTTAAAAATTTAGAAAAATCAAAAACATTTTTTTTTCAAAATTACAAATTTCAAAAATTAGAAAGATGGAAAACCTCACGAAAAAAATTTTATATTTTACTAAAATAATTTTTAACGTGAAACAAAAATTAAAAATTAGACAGAGGAAGAGGAAAGGGGGGGGGAGTAGGAAATTCAGCCGCCATTTTTTATTTTTTTTTCCATTCATTTTTCAATATATCCAAGCATCCAAAGTACGTATAAAAAAAAAAGTATAAAATAGTAAATAGTAGTCATTTGCCAGTGCTCTCAACAGAAAAAAATGGGTGGTCGACTAGCTAACTATTTAGAACTAGAGAGGAGAAATATTGGCAAGGATAAAAGGAGAGAATTTTTTGAAAAAATAAAAAGTACGAAAAATTAAAAAAGCTTTTTCTGTCTCTCTGGATATGTTCAAAAATAAAAAAATTGAAGGAAAGTGAGGGGAGAATATTGAAGTTTTTGAAAAAGTATAGGAAATAGAAAAGAAAAATAAATAAAGAGAAAATGGCAAAAGCTTTGGCACACAACTGCCCCTCTAAAAAAGAGAATAGCTTGGCCTTTAAAAATAAAAATAGCTTGGAATTTATTTTTACGTGAAAGCTAAAGAAGTGTGTGACAGAGTAAAGAAAAGAAAACATGAGACAGGATTGTGTATATTCCAAGAAATTGATTTTTGAAGAATTTATCTGTGTATAGCAGGGGGATCTAGCCGATTCCCAAAAATCAGGAATTTAATTTCTATGTCGACTAGATCCCTCATGTAGAGGATCGGGCTAAACAAATAATTGACGTCAGAAAATCAAATATTTGATCAAATATTATTGATCAATTTGATCAATCATTTTATTTGATCAGTTATTTGATCAAATATAATTTTTGGGATGCTTTGGTGTATTTTTTTAATTTTTAAATGATCAAAAATGATTAATTGACTGGCTATAAACTATTAATGTTATTCTAAATTCCTTAAATAATTTTTGATACATATTTGATCAAAATATTAATATTTTTTGATAAAATTATTTTCGACGCTTCTAATGTTTTATTTGTTTTTTTTTTGATTTCTAAAAATTACTTCGATGAATTTAACTAAAAAGACCGTTTTTGGTCATTTTTTAAGCCAACACTTTTAAAATGAACTTTTTAATAAAAGTAGAAGACACTTGTGAATATATTTGCAAAATTTCAGAATTTTAAAAGGAAATTTGGCAATTTTATAAATCATGAAACTTCTTTTAAATTTGGAAGGCGAGATAAATCCACTGATATTCATTCAATTCTCATGATTTTTTAATAAAAAAATTTTTTTAATTTTTCTAATTGAAAATTTTCTCTTCTTAAATTTCTACTAAAATACAAAAAAATCTTTTTTTTTAATAAAAAAAATAAAAGTTTAAATAAATTCAATGCTTTTTTGCCTACTTTGTTTGCTTTTTAAATGAACAAAAAAAATTTTTTTAATTATTTGCCTAGTAACTATTTTTAACTTAAAAAATTTTTAAAAATATAGGTATGTATAAATTTATTTTATTCAAAAGAAAAATTAAATTTTACAACAAAAAAATTTAAAAAAAATTAAAAAAGGAGAGAATATCCAAACCATAATTTGAGTAATTGTGAGTGTAGATTTTAACTGTTAAAAATGAAAGAATGAATTTAGGTGGATAAATCTTAGAAAAAAAAAAGAAAGAAAATATTTGGAAGATTAAATAAATAGACAAAAGTAGGCATATTTTTTATTTTAAAAATTAAAAAAATTTTCCAAGAATTTAAAAAAAAATTTTTTTAACCCCCCTTTTAGGCGCAGGAATTACTAAAGCGTTTATAGAATACCAAAAATCGCGCATGTAGAAAGTCTGAATTATTTTAAGAAATTGAAAAATAATTGTAGCAATTAAAATTTAATAAAATATATTTTTGAAAAAAATTTTTTGGAAAAATTCTAGAAATTTTGAAAATTATTGGAAAATTTTTTTCTTATTATTGGGTGTGATTTTTGATTAAAAAAATTATTTTTTAGCCTTTTCACTCCTTAAAACGACCATTTTTACAATTAAAAATTAAAAAAAAATTAAATTAAAAAATTAATTATCGATCAATCAAGCCGCTCTACTATTAACAGCCTTCCATTGTTGTGAAAATCTTTCATCAAACCCAGGAGACCCTGCCCAACAACGAAAATGATATAAATTTCTAACTAGTTGTTTTGGCCTTTGGGCCACTCCTAAGGCTGCTCTATTCGCATCTTTCACACAGACTTGAAGACTAAAACAATTTAATTGTCGTTTATCCATTACTAAATTTGAACGAACTCCATAATTGAGAACTCTAAAAAAGTTAAAAATTTTAAGAAAAATATTGAGGCCTAGGGACGTTTGGGCGCAAGAATCGCTACGGCGCAAATGCTTATAAAACAACTAAAATGGCACTTAGAAAGCTGAAATTTTCAGAAAGGATTCTTAATACTGTTATCTAGAGTGTCTAAAATTTTCAGAATTTTAGGGTAAATATTTCAAAAGTTATGATCAAAAAGGTCAGAAATTTGTGGAAAATTATGTTCTTTAGGTACTTCCCCAGCCAGAACTTCTGAAATAATAAACCAGAAATTCTGAAATTTTTAGTGAAGATGGAAGACACTATTAGAAATATATTTGCAAAATTTCAAGATTTTAGGAGCTCATTTGACAATTTTACAATACCTCAATCAACCCCCATACCTACAAGTATTATTTCCGAAAGACTTGCCTAGCAAGATGGATAGATTCATTTTCTGTAGTTCTAATAATTATAGTTTTTGCATTAGGCCAATATAGATTGTCTATTTTGTCGTAGGGATCGTCCTATAAAAATTTAGGGAAAACTTTTTTTTTCAATAATTTACAACTACTAGCCTGTTGTTGTTGAAGTTGGGCAGCTAATTTATTTAATGCTGCATTCATTTGGCATTCATCCACAGCTTTTACAAAACATTGATAGGCAAACCAACGATCCAAGTCTATCGAAGCTAACTTGGCTACAATCTAGGAATTTTTTAAATTTTTTGGGATTTAAAATTTTTCACCAAAATTCGCCCATTTTCAAAGACGTTAACACAAAGGATTAAATAAACACACCCTTTCTTGATAAAAATGAACATATCATTCAAATTTGCTTTATTTCACGTGAATAAAAATATGAGAGTGCTTTTGGGTTTTTTAATCCTTTATTTTCTAATCCCTATAATTTAACGGGGAACAATTAAAAAAGATCGCTTATTCATTTTCTGATTAAAATTAAATTTGTATTTTTGAAGGGAAAAAAAGAATCAACACATTATAAACTGCCCAAATGCTTGAATCGAAGCATTGATCAAATAATTTTAATCAGAATTTGATCGACACTTAGATTTTTTATAAGTCAAAACTTTGTTTTGTTCTCTAAGAGAAACTTTATTCGAACCCTTCACAACTTTTTTCAACCAAAACCCCCTCCTTCCCTTCCCAAAACAACTTTCCCCAACAACCCCCCCCCCCTTCCTTTCTTTCTACCAGCACAAATTCCCCAACAAAGACACCCCCCCCCCTCCCCTCCTTACCAATTCAAAAATAGGAGCATCCAAACTAATTCTATTCAAATTAATTCTAAATTCTCCAATTAAAGAACACAAAACAGCAATTTCCCTGCTTGTCCATTGTTCATCTACCAAAATTTCTAAACGGAATTTCGGGTCCTTTTTATCAGATTTTTCTTCTTCTTTGTCTTCTTCCTCCATTATTAAATTTGTAATTCTTCCCAAAACTTTACATCCACTCGGATGTGTATGCCACAATTCCCCTTCTACTATAGCTGAAGTACAATTATTATCTGCACTACAAGAATTTGATAGAGAACAGGAAGAGGTTGTAGAAGTGGCTGATAAAGTTTCGAATTTGACACGTCGAACATCTAATTCTGTTACACACTGAAAATTATGAAAATATTGGAGATACGAAAGAGATTGTGTGATATTTAGGAGTAGGGTTATCAGTTCCTGCAAATTCTTCGGATATCCGAAAACGAACCGAAAAATCCGCGGTTTTTCGGGTTCGGTCCAGAACCGACAACCCTATTTAGGAGGGTAATCGAGATATGATGGGATAACTACGAGTAAAAAATAAGATCTAAATTCAGGTTGTGATAAGGCATAGATGGGAATATCATTTAGAATTTAAGCAAAATATTGGAATATTAAGGATAGGGATATCAAAGAGATTGGAAAGGAATATTTGAAAAAAGACTTACAGAAATTTTATTTTTAACATATTCTGCTGCTTTTTTACAAACTCTTCTTAAACGTATCAAATCAAAAGGACTTTCAACTGCATCAAATACACGACACAATAAGGCATCATGAAATAATTGTTCAGAATGTAATAAACAAAATAGTTGATCCGAATTCTAAATTTAATTTATTTAAAAATCAAATATAATTATTTTCACGGCTAGGAAATTTTTGTTAGAATCGGTGTGGGAAGAATTCTCAGTCATAAAAAATGTCAAGTCACCTATAAAAAATTTGTGGGGCTATTCTGAGTTTATTGTCCTAGGATGAAGCTTTGTAGAATCCAAGAAAAGAAGCTCAAACTAAAATTGTTTTTGGCAGGATTAATGGAAAACTCGGTCATGGCCATCAGCCAGCTAGTTACTGACGATTTATAACTGTGCTCGGAGAAGTTTCATTAAATAACCCATGCGTATCGTAAAACTTTTTTAACTACCCTAGGTAATTATTGTTTCGACCTTCCGTTGGAGGGAATAATTAATTAAGGGAGGGCATGTTTGAAATTTGAACGTGTTTTGTGGTAATTGATGTGGGGCAATTATTGTTTCAACCTATCGCTGGAGGGAGTAATTAATAGAAGTAGGGCAACTAGTTAAGGAGGGCAATTAATACAGGTTATACGGTATATTAAGTAAATTAAGGGACTTATTCAAGATTTAAACTTTATCCCTAAAATTTATTTTAAATTTATTTCCACCTTCCTTCCAGTCCAACTATTCTTTTTTAAAGTTTGTTGATCTCCAGAAGGTATAGAAGAAGAAGTTTTACGAGAACAACACCCACCTACTCCCAACCCTTTTTTGTTATTATTTAAATTATTTATTAAATTAATTTGTGTAAATTCGTCGTGAAATAAATCTTTCTTCTGATTGTTATCTTTATTTAAATTTCGTTGTTTCTGTTTTTCTCGGAAATGTTGAAATATTTTATTTAATGAATTGGGCATTTTTTGGAAAATTTAAAAAAATATTTATTTTAACTAGAAAATAAAAAATATTTAAATTTATAAGTAAAAATTAAATAAAATTAAGCAAATTTAGAAAGAGTATTTATTTTCAAGAAATTAGTTTATATTAATGAAATTAGAGCGACCTGAATCTAAATCCAAGCATTGATTTTTGCCTGGATCTAGAGTCAAGATTAAGGCATTTTTCAGTGTTCCTTGATTTTTTCCCTTGACTCGAGGTCAAGAATCTGGTCAAGCCCCCCCCCCCCCCCAACCAAACTCAGGAAGTTTCGTTGGGGGGCTTTTTTAAAATTTCCGATACTATCTACAAGAAATATATCCAAGAAAAGATTTTAATAATTATTTTCCTTAAATATAAAGTAAAAGCAAAGATTTCTGGAAACAATACAAAAGAATTGAATCTTTTCGGAAGTTAATTAGTGGAAAATAAACCCTTCCGGAAAAATTACTATCTAAATTAATCATTCCGAAAAAAAATAAATTTAAAAATGTGGGGTTTAAAAATTACTATTTTTTAATATTAAGTAGTGGGGAAAATTAAAAGAAAATTTGCCTTAAAATTTGAAAAAAATTGCCTTAAAAATTAAAAGAAAATTACGTGAATCATACTGATATTGATTTAAATTTAGACTGGTACAAAAATAAAAAAAAAAGTTTAAAAATAAATTAATTTATAAAAGTTCTCTTTAATTAAATTAATTAATTTTGAGATCCTCTTTCTCTCTTGAAAAACAAGAAAAATAAATTAAAAGGTAAACACTTTTAGTTAAAAAATTTCTTAAAGGTAAAAGACTAAAAATATATTGGCCGAATAAAAAAAAGAGTACTAATTGTAATTTATAAAAAAGATATTTTTAAATTTTTAATTAAATTAAATAATTATTTTTGAAATTTATAAATAAAAAAGGAAATATTTTTAAAAAATTATCACCTTATTCTTCAGATCTTCTCTATCAGAATCTATTTCAATTTTCAGTTTACACGATAATTAAGCAGTGAAAATTTACTTGGAAGTTGCCTAGTTTCAAAAATACAAATTTTTGTATTTTACCTCTAAATCCTGTCAATATAATGACTCTGATTTTTCGCACAAAAATAGGCAACTCTCTTAGGAACATGAGGAAAAATAAATTTTATTTTTAAAACATTTTGTTGAATTTTAATAATTATTTAATGCGCTTCCCAAGGGGGTCAAAACTTAGTTGAAAACCTAAATAATCTAAGTTTCCGGAAAAATATTATTATTTTAACTGCAATTTTCCGAATTGATTAAATCAACGGGAAATCTATTTCTGGAAAATCTATTTTTAAATAATTTATGAGTATACTAAAAAATAAATTTTTTTTAAAAAGGGAAAAATCGGAGAAAATAAATATTTACTTATACCTCTACCACAAACACGCGCAAATCGATAAAAGAACACAAAACTTGTGATTTTTATGATTATGAGTTTAAAATATTAGGGGGAAGTATAAGGAGAAGAAGAACACACAAACATGCGTTTTGATTTTTTAAATAATTTTAAGAAAAAAATTTAAAAAATATTTAAAATAAAATTGCTGAATTTCTCTCATATTAAACAAACTTAAAATTGAAACGTGACAAATTTTCTAAAGCTGTGCGCCAATTTTTATAACGCAAAACTGAATTTCCGGAAAGAATAATTTAGAAGAAATATTGAATTGTATTTTTATTGTATTTTTCCGGAAAGTGTTTTGTCCGGAAAAGTTGTCCAGAAAGACAACTGTGTTTTGTCCGGAGTGTTTTTCCGGAAAGTGTTTTATAATACAAAAACCTATTATATTTCCGGAAAGTTTATTTCACTTTTTGTGTTTTGTTTCCGGAAAAATACATTTTTTTATATTTTTCCGGAAGTGTTTTGACCTGAAAAATTTCCCGGAAGGACAACTGTGTTTTGTTTGGTGTGTCTTTTTCCGGAAGTGTTTTATAATATAGAAACCTATTATATTTCAGGAAAGTTTATTTAATATAATTTCCGGAACAATTTATTATAATTAGGTATATCTTCTGTATTTTCCAGTTTTATTTCCGGAATATAAAAGGTGTTAAAAAATATTCTTTCCCTAAAATTTTAAATCGAAAATAAAAAATTGTAAGTATGATTAATTTAAATTAACTTAAAATTTTATTTTAAATAATTTAAATAAATAAATCCAAAAATGTCTCCTTATCTTAAAACGCTTATTATAAAATTTATTTTTGTTGTTTGTTTTGATAATCGCAAGTTTTTTTTATTCACACACCTATATTGATACAAAATGATACTTAAATAAAGTATAAAGTATATAATACAGAAATCAGTCAAAGAAATTTTTGGAAAATACTTTTAGTTCCCTCCATTTCAGAAGAAGACCCTAGTGGACAGAACTAGGCTAACTTCAAATTTTTTAAAAATTAGAGACGAAAGCAGAAAAACGTGAGGAAAGAAAAACGTGCGGACATAAGGAGGATACATGAGTAGTCAAAACTTGATAAATAAAAATTAATTATTTAATTAAGAAAAGTAATAAATTAAAAATAATTTTTAAAAATATGTGGACCATAGAATAAAATTTTATTATCAAATTATGAGCCTTTTTGAGACTTTAAAATGAGCCTTTAATTAAATAAAAGTAATAAAAAATGCACAATTTTCAAGGATAATTTATATAAATAATTTTTTGTTTCTATCAAAGTTGTGTAATATTTTTAAACAAATAATTAAAACTACAAAGAATGTAAATTTAATTAAATATTTAATTATTTAATAAACTATAATAAATTTAAATTATTTTAAAACGTCACAAAATTGTTTTAAAGAAAAAATGAATAGAATTGAGTTAATAAAATATTAGGTAATTTAAAAAATAATTTTCGGGGGAGAGGGAAGTGAGTGGGAGGAGGCGTTTAGACGCGAAAGGCGTGACGGCGCGGGAATTTATAAAATTGCCAAAATAGAACCTAAAATAGTGAAATTTTGCAGAAATATGCTTAATAGTGTTAACTATCTTTTCTGAAAATTTCAGAATATTTGGTTGAGTATTTCAAAAGTTATGGTCAAAAAATGCAGAAAATATGAGCATTTTCTCGAAAATTTTTTGAAATTCTGACCGAAACTAGGTCCAAAAATTCTAAAAATTTTAAGAAATGTTAGATAACTGAATCGATGATATTTATTAAAATTTCACGTTTCTAAGTACCCCTTGACTATTTTACAAAAATCTGCGTCTCGACAACCTTCTAGTTAAAAATGTCCCTTACCCAACGTTCCTTATTGTGCCTTCCTTTAAGAATTTCTTTGAATTTAAAAAATAAACGAAATTTGTACCAATTTATATATTAACTAAAAAAATGTGTTGTTGATCATGTAAATAATTAAAATAAAAAATTTTTTTATTTGGGCGACGGTGTCATTTTTATTATTTATTTAATTTATTTGCGCATCTTCCCCTTGTTTCTCCTAAATATATGGGTGGGGGAAGGAGGAAAGAAAATAAAGAAATAAAATAAAAATAAAGAAAAGCACACGCAATAAGCAACTAAAAAGACCAATTCCCCTCCGGCTTCTGATAATAATTTTATTTATTATTTTACATTCCCACCCACAAATCAACGAAAAGACAGCGATTATTAATAAATATAGCAATGACAAGCAAACCAATTTTTTTGTAAAAAAAATTTTTTTTCGGTAAATTTTCTTTGTTTGGTGATTTCTCCTATTTTTTATAAAATTTTAAATGTCTACAAAGAAAAAAAAGAAGAATGAGAATTTTGCCTTTTAAAAGAATTTCTTGATTTGTAACACTTTTTGTGGTTTTCCGAACAAAAATTTTTTTGTAAAATTCTTTTCTTTGAATTTAAATGTCGGAGTAATTGCTTAATTTCTTTGAAAAATAAAGGAAATACTAAATAAAAATAAATAATTTATTTATTTGATAAAAAAGACTATGATGTGATGTTTATTTATTTATTTAGTCATTGAAAATGGGTTAAAGCCAAAAGATTAAAATTTTTAGTTTATGCCTTAACCTCGGTAATCTATGGCTCAAAAATGATTGGGACTAAAGAGATCAAAAATAATGTTTATCGTTACCGATTGATCTATAATTTGAACTTATCAGTTGACTGTCTATAACATTTAATCCTTACAAACAGTCTTACAACCTTCTAAAAAGCCTCCCCTTCTAAAACTATCATGGGACATATTCTCTTTTGTCACTTTTTGGCATTCCTTATGAGTAGGGGTTTTTTTAAGGGTTCGGGTTTTCGAATCAGGCCGACGTTCGAGTCATTTTTTTGGCCCCATTTTTATCGAACCGGACAAATTGAGTCCTTTTCGGGCCAAAAATCATAGCTCTATTCGATCTTTCAAACCGAACCGGGCTCCCAACCCTAGTAACAATATCAGAATTAGGGGTAGTCTTTATTATCTCTCAATAATGTCGCTATTCTTTGACTCATAAAATATAAATAAAAGAATAGATTAAATTAAGAAGATAAAAAAAATTGCCAGAAAAACTGATAAAAAATAGCTTTCGTAATAAATCATAATTTTGAAGAAGAAATAAAGTAACTTTCCCATAGTTATTAAATATGTTGACCTACTATTAATATAAACTAAACTTTTTTTTTGTTTTCCTAAAATGGCATTGAAAATGATTGATGGAAATTTAGAAAAGATTTTAAAAAAGATTGATCAAAAAAAATTTTTTGAATAAAAATATTTTTAATTTTAATAATAATTTTAAAGAAGGGAAAGGGGGGTTGGGGAAAATGAAAATATTTTTTTTCAAAAACAAATTTTTTTGTGAAAAATAAACAAGTCAAACAATAACAAGAAAGTGTGCCATTCACAATAAAATATTTATGATTAATTACAAACAATCGGAAGAAATGATCTTTGTGAGAGCAATGGCGTCAACAATGAAAAGAATGCGCAAAAAAGGAAATGATTTGACTTGGTATTCTATTAAATTCCATAAATATAATTCAAAATTCCACAAGAGCATTAATAGTGCAAGGAGAAATATCAAAATAATCTTTCATTAGTTAACAAAAATTTTGGGAAAAGAATGCAGTAAGTAGAATATGAAAAGTTTTGAATTTCGTAAATTTGCGCCAAAATGGGATTTTTTGTCATTTAATTCTTAAAAATTTTCTCTAACCGTCTCTGCACAGTCTCTAACTTTTTTTTAAAATTTTTCGTTAAAATTTTTCTTGAAATTTTTTGTAAAATATTTTTTGTAAAAAGTTTATTGAATCTTTTTTTTATCAGAATGATTAAACGGATTTCTCATCCCATTATTCGCCAATTCAATGCAAGTGCCAAAGCTTTATTTCAACATGGTTAATTGTTCTCTTTTTATTTTTTAAATTTTTATTTTTAGAAAATGTACTCCCCTCTTCTTCTCAAAATGTAGCAAAAACAAATACAAAATTTATTAATAAAACTTCATTACCCGATTCAATAGAAAGAGATTGTCAAAAATGGGAATCTGCATTGAAAAAAGACATGGAATCGAAAATGGAGAGTCGGCAATGGCTTGATTTAAATTTAAAATGTTTAGACGTGATTTCACATAATCGTTCTAGCAAATTGGTTATCTCAACAGAAAATATTTCAAAAAATGTTTGTTTTTAAATTTAATATATTATTTTTACTTAAATTTAAAGGGAATGTTAGAAAATTAAATAAAATCCCCTTTCCATTTTCTATTTCCAAAATGAAAATTTTTTGGGTTTTTTGGTCGTTTTTGATCAGTTAAATAATTTTAATTGAATTCAAAATGAAAGTAAGCAAAAATAAAATTTAAAGAAAGCTAAACAAATACCGGTCCCCATAAGCGGGTTCGAACCTTAGAACCCTCCAAGTCAAATCTAGCACTATCGCACTGGTAATATTGAACCTGACAGACCCCCTTTTTCCATCCCCGATTTTTACCTGTATTTTTACAGAATGGTCAGACTTTTTCCTTGATTCCTTCCCAATTGCAAAAGTTGTTCCATTTTTTATAAATTGAGAACAAAATACCCCTCTTACTTTTTTGCATATACTTTCACTTGTATAAAATTAAATAATCCTTTTTGTTTGATTTCTGGCAAATATAGAAAGGCAATTGGGATGGGAGAAAGGAAAAAGTCTGACCATTCTGTAAAAATATAGCGGAAAAACTTGGGGAGGAAAAAAGGGGGTCTGTCAGGTTCAATATTACTATCGCACTTAACCACAACTGCCTCTGTTGATTTTCTTAAATTTTTTATTTAAGCTAACTTCAAGCCAAAAGAACGATCTTTCTCAAATACTCAAAGTCAATTCTTCTATTTATTTACAAATTCCAAATTTTTCATCAGATAATTGTGAACATTTTATTTCTCCAGGAATTGTTGTTAGTGTTTTTAATGGAGGTTTTTCTGTTTATTTTAATCAACCAATTGATGATTCAACTCCTTTTTTGGTTTATTTTCTCTCCAATTTTGGTAATAGTGTCGTTTCCAGTCCCCTTCTTTCTCTCCCCAAGTTTTTTTCCTATATTTGTACAGAATAGTCAGACTCGCTTTTCTAAAAGGACTAAAGGACCTTAGAAAGAAAGGCAATTGTGATCGAAGAAAAAGTGCGACTAGAAATTACACTATTACCCTAAAGTTTCCTCTTTAATTTTCCTCTTTTCTAGAACAAAACAGTCCAAATTCAATTATCTGGAACAAAAACAAATATTTCCCAATTAGAGTTTTTAAGTATACGTGATACTTGGCATTCTCTTCCTGGTTATGATTTGCTTCTTTATGCTTACAAGTGTAATAAAAGAGAACAGGGGAATAGATTGGTTGATTCTTTGAAATTTATTGAAGGGGAGGTTTGTGATTTTTAGAGAATTTTGAGAATCTAAAAATAATTCAAAAAGGATTTGGAAGCAATTGAAGAACGTTTAGCTTTTGCAGCTGCTCTTAATTTACAAAGAAAACTTGTTTCAATACACATTGGTGGGCAGACACGGACTAGAATGGTGGCAAAGTATTTGGATATTATTACAAAAAAGGTTTGGGAATTTTTTAAAGAATTTAAGAAAATTACTGGCATTATACTATTAGAATTTGGGGAGACTAATTCTTGTTAGTTGTTAATCTTGTGGAAGACACACATCGTCCTCGCTTTCTTTAAGCTCTAAAAATCAGACAGTTCCTTGTTGTTTTTTCCTTCCAGTTCAGGGCAGTCCAAAATTCTTTTATTTACGGCTCCACAATATTTCCCTTAAAAATCCATTTAACAATCAAAAGAGAGACTCGTATTTTCAGAATTCAAATATCAAAATCGCAATTATCTCCCCTCAAGTCGATCAACTCTATTTAATGAGCCGTTATCACGAAATGTCTGGAAAAACCAATTTTGTTTCAATTCAAAAATTGGATTTAAAATTACTACAAAATATCGTTAAAAATCCGGATACAAGAGCCCTTATTGAAAGAAAAAGTGTTGAACCTGGGAAAGGACTTTTAGTGGAAAAAGCAGTTAATCAAGGAGATAATATTGTTTTTATTGGACATAGCAATTCTTTACTAAAAATTTTTATTTCTTCAAAAATTGTTTTTGATGTTGTTATATTAGATGGTGCTGAAAGACGCTCTGAAATTGGGTCATGGCAGCCTATTCTTTCTTTGGTAATTTTTAAAACTTTCAAAATCCAAGACAGACTTGATTAGTTTAGGAAGGGAAGGAAGGATATTTAAGGGTAGGGAACAGGGCTGGACGCAATTGAAAAAAATTTCCGCAGCCGCAATTTTAATTTTAAAATCCGCAATCAAAAAAACACGCAATCCGCAATTGCAACCAGCCCTACTAGGGAAGGACATCCGATATTTAAGGATAGGGAAGGACATCCTTTTTCTTGTCATTAGAAATTTGCTCGTATGCCAGGGGGATTTTCCAATAAAGTTTTTCGAGTTACGAAACCTGGGCCCATAAACTACCTAAACTGAATAATCTTAACCTTCTTTCTTGCCACACCTTTAAAAAAATTTAAAAACAAAAACTTTCAAGTCCTCATGTGCTCGTCTTTTTGGAGATTACACTCATCTAAAAAGAACATTTACTCCAATGCTCAATAGATCACTAATTCAAAGGTTAGATGAAGGTTTTGGTGAAGAAGTGAATTTTCATATTACCAATCCCCGTGATGATCCCATGTAATTTTTAAAATTTCTAATAATTTGTTTTTATGTTTTGAGAAATAAACAATATATAAACAAATAAATTTCGTATAACCTAATTCCAACAAGTAAAGTATACATTTTTAAACGAAGCCTAAAACGTTCTAATGCAAAATGACTATTGGCTATTGAGTGAAAGTAAACAGCTTGAACACAATGTTTTGACATCTGAAAAAATTAGAATAATTTGTGTTATGCAAATTCTGTAATTGTCATTCCCGTGTACTTATAACCAGTGCTGGGTATGACCCCGGAAGCTAGCTCCGGAGCTGACTCCGGCGGAGCCGATATTTGAAGGCAAGAGTCGAATCCACAAAATGACAAATACCCAACACTGCTTATAGCCAAAAGACGAAAACAAGTTTTAAGTCTTAATTTTCTCGGAAGTCAAGAACCCCTCTCCAATCCCTTGAATACACCCTTAGAATGAGCTAACTCTAAATATCTTATTGTTAGTCAGTAGAAGAATAAGAAAACAAACCTCGGTAAAACTATCCAAATTATGTTCGGCTTTTAATCTAAGAGCTATACTTCTGAGCAAATCATTAGTTTTTAGTAAAAGTAACATTTGACGAGGGAGGGAGTCAAGCAGTAAAGATATTTGAGGAATTAAAGAAGCAGCAAAATTTTGAACTCTTCTAATCTAAAAATAACTTTAAAATTAAAATTTATTCCAAAAACAACAAAACCTCATGTTCATTTCTTTTTGTTTTAATAATTCCTTTACTAACAGCATCCCAAGAACGCATAGAAACAACACATGCTAAAAGGCCATATTGAGAACCAACATTCATTCTTTCACTGATTTTTTGGATTTTATTCTTGTCAGCCTTTAAAATTGCAAGCCAAAGATGGGCATAATCAATGCGTAAATCATCTGGTAGAGTCTGAAATAAATAAAAGGAAATGAGTTTAATTGCAAAGATGTTGTTCCTTTTTCAGGCAATTTTTGCGGACTTTTATTCACTGTCCACAAATTTTTTTATTCACAAACAAACGTCTCATTGAGAATTTTTTTTTCTCTCTCGACATATATTTTTCGAAAGGCCTTTAATATTACAAGAAAACTTACAACGTAAAGTCCGTGATCGAGTAAAATAATTTCTTCATTCCCGACAGGAGTTAATCTCACAAAAATATTGCCAGGGTGTGGATCGCTGTGGACATATCCATGTTTAAATATCATTTCGCTGTAAATTCTACCCAACATTTTACAGACCTTAAAAAATAATTTTTAAATTTTTCTAATTTAATTAAAAACTTACTTTATGCCTATCTATTCTATTAGCTTTGAAATATTCCAAATCATTAATTTTTCCACCTTCACAGAATTCCATAGTGAGAACCATATCATTTGAAAGTTCGTAATATATTTTTGGGATCTAAATGGAAAATCTATTAATTTATTGGAAGAGTTTGTGGAAGAATGATCAACTGAAAAAATTTTAGAACTAGGCCATTAAGTTCTGATCAGTCGTGACTCGCGAGTTATGGTTAAAAAATTTTCAATTTCATATCTCATTGACAACTTTAGCGAATCCAAGCCCGTAGCCAAGGACCAACAAACCTTTAAAAACGGCAGATGTGCAAACATTTGCCTAACTCTGTCAGCATTAGCAGCCTCATAAACAAAATCCAATTCAATAGGTAAATTCCTTTTCATTTCATTAACTAACCAATTTAAACGAAGATTTGGGAATACAAAAGCAGCAATTCCAACAAATAACTTTTAAAATAAATTTAAAAAATAAATTTAGAAAAAACCTCCATTGTAACTATATCAACAATACTACGCGCTCTAACATGGGGGTGTTGAAGTTTGACAGCAACGTATTCACCGGTGGATTTTAGACGAGCTTTGTGAACTTGAGCAAGTGAAGCTGCTCCACAGGGTTGAGAATTAAATTCATCAAAGACATCGTTGAGCTAAAAAATGATTTTTTAGAATAATTATGAGAGGTGTCCTCCTCAAAAAAATTTAGAAAAAAATCCCACAAAAAATTTACTCATACATTTCTCGAAGTGCTCCTCTCAAAAACAGATTTAATTTCTTCAAAAGAGCTTTCTGGAGCATTTGAATGAAGAACTGAAAGAGTTTTTGTGTAAGGCTCGGGTAGCAAATATTGAAGCGAAGCAATGTGTTGTCCTACCTAAAATCCTTTTTTCTTTTTAAAAATAGAAAAGATTTTAAGCAAACCTTAATAAAAACTCCTCCATTTCTCCTCGCTAAAGCAAGCAATCTATCAGCTCCGCGTTGATGGCATTTTTGTATTTTTTCGTCATAAATTGGAGAATCAACTTCCAAACTCCAAAGACTCCATTTGTAGTCAATCATTGTTTGGCTAGCCTAGGAAATAAATTTTGGAAATTAGAAAAAAAACTTACAACAACTCCAACTCGAGCAAATCTAACAATTCCAATATGTGAGAAAGAATAATCATTTTTGTGGAGATAATAAATTGAGGTTCCTGTAGTGAGACCGACTAGGGAATATTTTAATATACGACCAACAAGCAGCCGCATACCAAAAAAATATAAAAATAGCTTAATTAAAAAAAAATTAATTTATAAAAAAAGGGCTCCCCTACAAAGGATAGATGAATTAAAGGATAGATGCGCTAAAGGATAGATACGGGCAAAAACTATCAAAGGATAGATGCATCAAAGGATAGATGCGCTAAAGGATAGATACGGCCAAAAGCGATCAAAGGATAGACAGCTGAATAGGTCGTTTGAGTCTGGACAAAAATGTTTAATAATCTGAATCTTCGCTGGAAAAACTGTTTTTGTGCTGCTACGGAGGGTAGGCCGGGCATGTTCTTCGCTACACGATGGCCGTGTTTCGCTGCGGTCGTTCTCGCTTCGCTCGCGGCGACCGTAGCGAAGCGGCGGCCGTCGTTCCGCTCGACATGTCCGGCTTCATCCGCAGCGGCAAAAAATTTTTTCCGCGAATATACTAAAGTACAAATAAAATAAAAATCAGAACAGAAACATGAAATCAGAACAAAGATCTGAAAAAAACAAACAAAGATCAGGCACTCAACAGTTGGTACTCAACTGGACTCCAAACTTTATCTATGTTTTACCCAATTTTAGACGTGTCTATACTTTAATGGATTCTACCCCTATCTATCCTTTGGCGCATCTATCCTTTGATGCATCTATCCTTTAATTGTTTTTTGCCTTATCTATCCTTTAGCAGCTTTTGGCCGCGTCTATCCTTTGATCGATTTTAGCCGTATCTATCCTTTGATTCATCTATCCTTTGAGCGGGCACGAAAAAAAGAAAGGGAGAGAGAGAGAGAAAAAAGAAATAGTGTATTAAATTTTAAATTAACGTCCTTTGGCAATATTAAATTTTGGCGTTATGTATATTTTTAGTTTAGAGAGTATAGGTTAGAATGTTAGAATATTTAATTTTTTTAAGTTTTATTTTTTTCTAAAATTATAAAAAAAATTTTTTGATAATTTATGTATGATTTTCCATTTGTTTCCTATTAAATAATTTTTATTTTAGTCGTATTATTTATTTAAAGACAAGATGACTGAACAGTCAATTTCTTCTAAAAATGTTTTAATTAACGGAAATTCAAAATTAAATTATAACAACGAAACACTTGATGCTTCTACAAAACCAATTAATGAAATGACAAGTAAAGACTACTATTTTGACTCTTATGCTCATTTCGGCATTCATGAGGTTTTTAAAGTTATTTTTAAAATAATTTTAAATTTTCAGGAAATGTTGAAAGATGAAGTTAGGACAGTCACTTATCGGAATGCAATTTACCACAATCGTCACTTGTTTAAAGGAAAGGTTGTGATGGATGTTGGTTCCGGTACGGGTATACTTTCGATGTTTGCTGCTAAGGCTGGAGCTAGGAAAGTTTTTGCGGTGAGTTTAATTAGTAACTTGATTCAAAAGCTAGAATATAGAAAACCCAGAGCCTTAGAACACATTTAACTTGGTTCATTTATGTGGCCACACGGAAAATTTTTTGCTTGTCCGATAAACAAAAATTCATCAATCCCCAGTTTTTTGTATACTATTCATTTTTCCTAATTGGACCCCTCTTAAATTATTTGCGTGAACAGGTCAATTTACCACGACCTCAAAGTACCGCAGAGCTATAACGTCGTCAAAGTGGTCGCCGAATCCGGGACGCCTTGACTGAATCAAACCATACTAGTGCGTCTCGGATTCAACCACTTTCAACGAAGGTATTGCTTTGCGGTACACTTGGATGTACCCATTACTGTTATCTTTTATCACAGTGTTTTCATTCTCCAAAACTTAAGCTTTACTGCAACCAAAAATGTCTGTTCTCTTTAAGGTTGAGTTTTCTAGTATGGCTAATCAATCAAAACAAATTATTAAAGACAACAATTTGGACCATATTATTGAAGTTGTTCACAGCAAAGTTGAGGATATTCAACATTTGCCAGATGGATGTGAAAAGGTTGACGTTATCGTTTCTGAATGGATGGGTTATTGTCTTTTTTACGAGTCTATGCTTAACACTGTGATTTATGCACGTGATAAATGGCTAGCTCCAAATGGTATTTTGTTTCCTGACAAAGCGGTTTTATACGTTTGTGCTATTGAAGATCGCCAATACAAGGACGAAAAGGTTTTTAAATTATTTACAAAAAAGTGAAGTTTTTAAGATGAATTTTTAAGATCAACTGGTGGGACAATGTTTATGGTTTTAATATGGCAAGTATTCGCCAAGTTGCTATAACTGAGCCGTTGGTAGATGTTGTTGACAGGGGTCAAGTGGTTTCGGATAATTTTGCAATTAAAGTGAGTTTATTTTTGGAGAATTTTTTATTGGTTTTTCGATAGGAGTTTTTAATTTTACAAAAATATATAGTGAAATTTTTTAAATAATTTTGATTTCGAGGTTATATTGTTTTTATTCTCTAAAGTAAGAGCAGATTCGGGCAATTCCTTTCTACTCTTTTTTAAAATTCGATAAACTTTTCAAGGAAGTTGATCTCTATACAGTCACTGTTGCCGATCTTACATTTGAATCTCCATTCACTCTTCGGTTTATCCGCAACGACTATGTTCAAGCCTTAGTTTCTTTCTTCACTATTGAATTCACTAAATGCCATAAACGTGTCGGATTTAGTACTGCGCCGGACCAGAAATATACGGTTTGTTTTTTTAAATATTATCATTGAAAAAGCTAAATAAGGGAGTATATAAAAACTTGGGGTATTTTTAAAAATTTCATGGACTGAATTTTCTCTATGGGTAATTTGCTAACTCTAAATTGTCAAAAAATTCTTTTCAAAAAATGTTTTATTTTTCAGCATTGGAAGCAAACAGTTTTTTATCTTTGTGACTCTATAACTTGCAAGAAAGGGGAGCAGATGGAAGGCGTTTTTGGTGTTATGCCCAATTCAAGAAATCCGCGTGACTTGGACTTTCGTATTACTATTAACTTTGCCGGTGAGCTTTGCGAATTGCAAGAGAACAACAAATATGTTATGCATTAATTGTTTGTTTTGATTTTTTATTATTTAATATATAACAAGCTCTTACTGATTGACTCTATACACAAATAATTTTAGTTATTTGTGTATTTTATCATTTACACTTCTTTACATAGAGTTGGATTTTTAGTAATTTTTGGAAATTATTTTCTACTAACCCTAACTTTTTTGGATCAGAAATATTTTGGTTTTGTATTAAAATTAACTGGTTTGTATGCCTAAAATTCACATTTTGGGGCTTTTTTGTTGCTACGTTTTCCATTACACGAAACAACACTCCCAAACACGGAAACTTTGAATAGCCATAACTCGGCCCAAGCCATAACTCGACCGAAATCACTTCACAATAGGAAGTTGGGAGTCCTCTATCGAATGGTACAATAAAATATATCAAATTCACACTCACAGTAAACGACGGTTCCTTGTCAAAACTTTAATTGTCCAATTTTGACTTGATTAGCTATAATAACCTTGACTTTTATTCAAAGTTGGTTTATCAAAATCTCCCAATTCTCCGAGTCTTAAAATCCAACTATATTTAAGGGATCGTATGTGTCCCTTTTAAATATTTCGTTTTATTCTTTTTTGTTTTCATTTTGTTGGAAATTTTAAAAAAATATTAAAAAATGTTTCTTGATGATTTTTATCAATTTTTACTTGATTACTTTTTTATTTTATTATTTTGTTGTTTTTATGTAAACAACCCATCATTCTTATTCAGAGAATGTATGGGGAGAGATTGAAAACCAAATATTTTTAGTATTTTCTCAGTCAGTTTTCATTGATTTTACTGACCTAATATAAATTGTTAGTATGCAATAAACAAACTTGAAAGTAGTTTTTTTCTATTATTTTTGGACAGAAGGAGAATAGATTCGTATCTTAAGATTCTAAATTATGATAGAAATATTTTTGTACCTTTCTGGATTTTAAGACAGAATATCTTGATGAATTAAAGAAAAAAATTAATTAAAAAAAGTTTTTGTAAGAGAAAAGGTCTTAAGTGCCTGACCGTTTCTCTTTCAAAAAGCGCCTAATTTTAACACAAAATTTCTTTTTAGAATTTAACTTTTCTAACCAAAACTTTTATTTTTGTTTTTGATGTCTACTCAAGTACCAATACGCGTGCTGGTTACTGGAGCAGCTGGTCAGATTGGTTATTCTTTGGTATATTTAAATTTACAAAAATTATTTAACAAAATTTCTATTTCAGGTTATTCAAATTGCAAAAGGTGATGTTTTTGGAAAGGAAACGGTTTGATATTTTTAAAAACTTATTTTTAAATTAGAATTTTTTAGCCCATTGTTCTGGTCATGTTGGATATTCCTCCAATGGCCGAAGTGCTTAAAGGAGTGGAACTTGAACTTTACGATTGTGCCTTGGCAAATCTTATAGGTTATTTAATTTCTAATTTTATCTCAACGTTAGGATTTATAAACCTCACTAATAATTTCAGCTGTCGAGCCGGTCACTACCGAAGAAGCAGCGTTCAAAGACATTGATTATGCTTTTCTTGTTGGTGCAATGCCTCGAAAGGAAGGAATGGAACGGAAAGATTTACTTGCTGCTAATGTGAAAATATTTAAATCTCAAGGATTGGCTCTGGCAAAATATTCGAAACCAACTGTTAAGGTAAAAGAAAAATTAAATTTTGGCATTTAAAATTTTTCTCAAAGGTTCTAGTTGTTGGAAACCCAGCAAATACAAATGCTTTTATTTGTGCAAAATATGCAGCAGAAAAGATTCCAGCAAAGAATTTCAGCGCTATGACACGTCTTGACCACAACCGTGCAATTGCCCAAATAGCTGCTCGTTGTGGTGTTGACTGTGGGTCTGTGAAGAAAGTTATAATTTGGGGAAATCATTCAAGCACCCAATTTCCTGATGTTAAGCACGCTAAAGTAATTAAAGGTTTGGAAATTTTTTATTTTTTTGTCTGAAACCTTTTACTTAACAGGTGGCACAGAGATTGGTGCTTATGAAGCTGTGAATGATGTGCCGTGGATACAGAATGAATTTATTTCGGTTATTTATTTTTTAAGAACATTTAGAAACTCCCACATTTTTAGACCGTCCAAAAGCGCGGAGCTGTTATTATCGAAAAACGCAAGTTGTCCAGCGCAATGTCTGCAGCAAAGGCGGCATGGTAAGTTTGGAATAAACCACGGGATTTCCCTTGTTTAAAAACCTAATATCTCCTCAATTTTAGTGACCACATTCATGACTGGCACTTTGGAACAAAAGATGGCGACTGGGTTTCTATGGCCGTTCCTTCCGATGGTTCTTATGGAATTCCGGAAGGTCTGATCTTCTCGTTTCCAATCACAATTGATGCAAAAACGCGTGACTGGAAAATTATACAGGGATTGGAACTTGATGATTTTGCTAAACAGAAAATTGAAATTACTACAAAGGTTTCTTCAGACATTAAAAAAATAATTTTTATTAAATATTTTAAAGGAATTGACAGCAGAACGCGAAGATGCTTTAGAGGTATCCAAATAAATATTAACTAAAAATATCTGAAGTTAGAGAATGGTTGGATTTTTAGATTAAATATGGAAAGAAAATAGTAGAACCTTATGAGAGGAACCTAAAATATAAATCAAATATTTAAATCCCGAAAAAAATGTAATTTAAAAAATAATCGCTCAAGTAAATTTAAAAATATCAAGTGAAAATAAAAAAATGAACAATTTTTGGGTAGCTGCTTGTATTTTAGTAACTAATTACAAAACTAACAAAAAATAAGGTTTGAAAATTATTATGAACAACAACCAGATTCAGTCAAATATTTGCAAGTAATAAATAATAAATGGAAGCATATGAAGGAGAATGACATAACACACGCATCCACTGTAAATTCCAAGAGAAGATTGAAGATAAATTGAGTCCATACAACCTTGAAAAGAAAAATTTGGGGTTTTAAGTCAAAAAATAATCACAGATTTTTGAATTAGAAATGGATTTAGTGTTAATAGATTAAATAGTACTAAAAGCGAAACACTCGCTAACTTACTAAAATCCAAAATTTTAGTAAGTTATTCCCAATGAAAACATTCCAATCCAAAGGAGACTTTCCTAATTTATCGAAAAATGGGCACTCTTAAAGTTGAGGAAATCTACTCCCTTATCTATTCAACTTTAATATATTTGAGGAATTTATGGCTTGTTAACCTCCTAAAATCCAATAAATATTCAACTCACCAATCTCTTATTAAGTCCTGTAACCATTAACATATTCACCAAAAAGTCATTCTTTGGATATCTAAAATTTTAAATGTAATAAAAATTCTAATATATTCAAACCTCCTAAATAACGTTCTATTGGAGAATATAACAAGCAATTCCCATGAAAAGAAAATTGTTGTAAAAGATAAAAATACATAATTGAGCAATTCGAACATTACGGCTATACGAAAGAAAAGGCCAAGAGCTATCATTATCCAAAATCTATTTTGGTCCACAAATCCACAATAATTTGGTTTGACAATCGGAAGATTAATGGTCTTAAAATTAAAGAATCAAAGAAACTAGCGATTTTAGAAGTTCTTAAAGGTATGCAAAATGAATTTTAAAAATCAAAGAAGGAAATGGTATACTAAAAAGGTGTCTTATCATTTATCTCTAATGGCCTGGCATACCCTTGTCAAGCCATTAAAGATAAATGCCTATACCCAAAAAATCTGAAACAAGAACCTGAACATCCTCGTGTTTTTTCACTTCTCCTTCTGATCTCTCCTCGTCGTTCAATGAAGCAAATCCGTCCATACAAGGTGCTTGACGATTTTCACTCCCATCAGGTCCCTTAAGTATTGTCGACAATCGCTTTTCAGCATTCTGCAGAATTTTTTGACGACGACGCTCACGCAAATCAACTGAAAAATAAAGGATTAAAAATTATTTGAAGAAATATGTCAAACCAGTGGCCATATTAGCACAATTATGAATTGTTAATAATGACATCTAAAACTTTAGATAAAAAATTAAACAATTAAAAAATAAAAAAAATATAAATTGACAATAAACATTAATTAAAAAATAAAAGGGAAAAACAAATTTTCTAATTTATTTAAACTAGGTGATAAATATAAAAAATAAAAACACAAATTTAACCATCATAAGAGTGTGGACGAATCGGTTTTAATGGATCAAAAAGTTTCGGATCTTTCAAATATTTTGGTTCTTTCGTAAGTGGTGGCATATAACCAGCATATCTAAAAAAGGAATTGAATTTCTTATATTCAAATGTTTGTTCTTTTAATTTTTTAAAAATATATTGGTAATATCTTATGTATTCTAGAGATCTTTAAGCAGAATTATTTTGTAGAAATAGATTATAATTAAGAAATGTTTTTGATAACCCAAAAATTAAGCTTTAAATTCATAAAATATAATAAAGTTAAAAAACCCTCCAAAATTTCAAAAAGAAATAACGTTCGTGATTTTTCTAATAAAATAATTTATATTTTGGAATTATTTTTTTATTAATTTCAAAATTTCCTTCAAACCTGCTCATCCTAATCGTTTTAATAAGTGCATCATGCTGCTTTGAACAAAGCCCAGTAATATGTCGATCATAAACACGTCCACTGAATGAAGAAATAAATTGTTGAAGTAAACGAGCATTTTTGTAGTCCAATTTGATTCCCAAATCACAAAGTAAACATTTTCTATCAGCCTAGAAATTCTGATTGAAAAAATTTAACTATAAAAAACCTTATCAAATGGATTAAAATCGAATTCAATAGGTTGATTGAAGTCAGTTTGAGTTGACACGTTTTGATCCCTATTTGATCTATTCAATGACCTAAGACTACAACGAATTTTGCTGAAATCAATCTAAAATTAAATTTAAAAAAATTAAAATTGCCAAAATTCAAGAAACCTCATCTCCAAATTCTTCTTTAATTGGTCCTCCTCTCGATTTTGCTCTTCGCATATTTCGTATTTTTGTGATGAAATGCACTTTTTCGGTACAAAAGGAGCGACCAAGAAAAATTGAAGAGCCGAGAATGCTTTTGATTTTCAACATTTCAAATTATTTAAATTCTCTAAAATTAATTTAACATTAAGTGAAGTAGACAGAATCAATAGAACTCCAACGGGAATTGTTAAAAAAATATTCCAAGTTTCGATACTCTTCAAATCTCTCTAGAAACTATCAATTTTTTATATCAATATCACCTTTATTTTTCATTTACATTGAAAAAACATTAACGATCAAAACGGGCGATAGAGAAATCTTACAAATTTTATAAAAGTACTTGTGTACTTGTAGCAATGGTTTTAACTAGGGTTGTTGGCGACCGGTTATTAACCGGTACCCTCGGTTTTCGGTTATCGCCGGTTTTCGACCCCCGGTTTTCGGTTCCGGTTTTTGATTTACCCCCGGTTTTTGGTTAACCGGGACCGGTTTTTGGACAAATTTTTATCCAGAATATCCAATTAAGATGTTGTAGCATTCTAACGCCTTTAAATAAATATATACACTTCATCGGGGATTAGGGAGATGAGAAGTTATCAAGGCGTTGGGATAAATGATAGTATTAAGAGGTGTTGTCTAGGGATTTATAGGGATGTATCTTCCTTTTTCCTCTAGGATGTCTAGAATCTAGGGATATCGAGGATCTCCTGATATCCTCGATATGCAACATCTCAATATATCCCTCCAATAAGGGGGATCTTTGTGATTAAGAGGGAATTCGGTGGATTAAGGGAGATCTAACTAAATTGAGCAATCCAAGCTCAAAATAAAGAGATCAAGTGCAAGAAGCAACAAGAGCACTGCTTCAACTTTCTCTTTTAATCGTGTACTAATTTTGCTGTCCCAATTTTGCCCATTTAATTTTTATGGTTGCTAGTCCAGTTCGGAAGATCAAAAAAGTTGAATGGCAAGATTCTATAAAAATAGACAGGCGAAATATTGTTTATTTGAGCCAAATTTCTTCCATTATCAGCGCCGCAGGCAAAAATTTTAGAAGTTTTTAAGGCTAGGTCACCAGGTTTCTTCCTTTTTCAGCGCCGCAGGCGAAAATTTTGAGAATTTTGGAAAACAGTAGGTAAAAATTCGCTGTTTTCTATATCTTTCTCCTCATCTATTTAAAAAATTTTCTACAACTTTTTACACTTTTGATAATGTTTAAAAATAAATTTGCATATTTAAGAGCAAAATTAAAATCTTAAACTTCAGTTTTGGAACAAAAAAAAACTGAAATAAACTTCATTCACAAAGTAAGATCGAACCCGACCCTATGAACATTGTCGCCCGCCAGCTTACCCACTAAACTAAGGATCTCCTCAAAGAAACAAAAAAATTATTATATGTATATATTTCGACTTTTTTAATAATTCTGAAGAAAATATTTTGCCAAAATGTATTTTAGTCATTCGAATTTCCGAAAAATTCCCAAAAATTTCCATCGTTAGGGGTGTATTTTTAAAACCGAAACCGGGCGGTTTTGGACACCGGTTTTCGGTTATCGCCGGTTTTCGACCCCCGGTTTTCGGTTCCGGTTAATTCGCAAAAAACACCGGTTAACGGTTCCGGTTCCGGTTCGGTTAACCGTCCGCCAACAACCCTAGTTTTAACGATAAAAATGTTCTTTAGATCGAAAAATTTTGAGAAACAAAGGAAAAATTTATTTCATTTTTATTTCTTCATTGTTGTGCGCACTGAACATGTTGCGCTCCAGAAGGCATATCATCATCACTTTCATCGTCATGGTATGCCTCACGAGATCCCCCTCCGCCACCGTGACGTTCATAACGACGAGAGTCGAACTCAGAAAGCGTAACCTCTTCAACTTCAGCTGTTGCAGACAATTTTGGAATACGAGGTCGAGGTGGTAGTAACGCTTCGAGCTCCTAAATTTATTTATTTTTAAACAAAAAATATAAATCAAAACCTTATAACGCTGTTCATTCTCAAGAAAATGTGTAGGCGGAAAAGTGACATTGAAAACAAAATAGAGATTACCAAATTGTCCGGGTTTACCCTGCTTTGGCATTCCTTTATTATAAGCTACGCGGACAGACTCTAAAAAAGAAAAAATAATTTAAAGTGATAATTAGCCTAAAGACCTGGTTTAATGACTTCCTCGCTGAGAGTATTAACCAAAATATCTTTGCCATTTAGATGTTTGATTGTGTAAGCAAATCCACAGAGCGCTTGTTTCAAAGAAATAGTCCTAAATAAAAATTTAAATCAATTAAAAAAGAAAACAAACTTTTTAATAAAAAGGTCTTCGCCTTTGCGCTCAAAAATATCATGTGGCTTTGTCTTTACAACCAACACAACATCTCCAGGCTCAATTCCAGGTTCTTGATCACCCTCGCCGTAGAAAACGATTTTCTGATTCTCGCGCATTCCAGGCTCGACTTTGACTTCAATAATTTTCATCTCTTGGACAGTTTTCCTTCCTTGGCAAGTCTTACAACGATTGGCATCATCAATGGTCTCGCCTGAAAATAAATTTTTAAGTGAATGTGGAACATTTGATTATAGTAAACACAAACCTCCACCACTGCAATGGTCACATTGTGTTGCAATCTGCTGAAGCATTCCAGGCCCAATCTGTCTCGTTGCAAAAACACGACCACTACCACGACAATATTCACAGCGCTTAACGGAGCCAGGCTTGCCACCAACACTAATTTAATAAAATCGTAATAAACTCACAAAATTATATAATTACCCATTACAAGTTTTGCAGAGTGCCTTCTTTGTGAGTTGTAACTTTGAAGTCTTTCCATTGTAGAGATCTTCAAGAGTAACATTTAAAGGTTGGACTGTTGTCTCTCCCTTCCGTCGTCTTGAACCACCTCCAAACATTTGTCCAAGAAGTCCACTTCCACCCATAAAACCTCCCATACCGCCTCCATTTGAAAGCATATCAAACAAATCACCTTCCATGCCATGACCACCAGAGAAATTCATTCTGCCAATATAAGTTCAATATAAAAAGTTAAGAATAAATATCTCTAAAAAATCAATTTAAACAAAAAATTTAATTTAAGGCAATCTTATTGTTAAGTTACAAAGAACGTCACAAAGTTGAAAGAAAATTAGGTGATAAACTAGATTTTTCTAGGCGTTTTAATTACAAAATAAGTAAAATTTGTCAGTCGAGTTGACAAAACGGACAAAATCAATAAGTTGACAAAATGAAAGGACAAATTTCAAATTGTAATTGACCAGAAAAATTACAAAATACCAATTACAAAATAATATTTCCCCGAAACGTCAGTTTTTTTGTAAAAATCTTGAGGGATTCTGCTTCAGTTTTTTTGTCTCATTTTGCTTTAAAAGTACTTCCAAGAAATTACTGATCACTTTTTACTTGATAATCTTTCAGATTTCTCATCTATGATTACTATGCAACACAAAAATAGATTTAGCTACAACCAAGCTGTTAATTACTCATCAATTGAAATTTCGGGTCTAACAGAAAATTCGAAGGTAAATTTTTAAAATTACATTCAACTTTCTTTTTTATTTACAGGATATTGTTGATAATCATAATGGACAATATATCGTTATAGGAAAGGATGTTCAGAAATCCTCATTGAGCGAAAAACGAGGTAGCGAATTGCATGAATCAAGCAGAGGTCCTTATATTTTTCGAGATCTTGAAAGCTTGCCACCTAGAAGACATGCTATTACTTGGCTATTGCCTGGAGAAGAATTACATTTGGGTATTTTTTGCTTGTATATTTTAATTTCTTATTTAAGAATTAAATGTTATTTATCACAAACAACAAGACAAACGTGAAGAGCTTTGTATGGGCTATTTGTACGTGACAAATTATCGTTTAAAATTTGAAGAGAGAATACCAGAATGGATGTCTTCTGAGGTTTTACTTCAAATGTGTATTTTTATTCCTATTTATAGCCTCTTATATTTGACGTTGTTCTTGGGTGTATATCAAAAATCGAAAAAATTGGATATTATAATGTTCGAGGAGGCTCAAAGAATTCAAATTTGAAAATACAACCTTATGGGATTTCTATTAATTGCAAAGTTATTTAAAACTTGAATAATTTCTGACATTAATATTATTTTAGGATGTCCGCAAAGTCAGATTTTTCCTCAAAAGAGAACTTCGCAATCGCCGAGCATTATTCGATTGTCTCAAATTATACTCATTTCCTAACACCAATAGACAGGTTTTTTAATTTTTAAATATTTTTCTGACATTGTATTTTAGCCCTTCTTTGCCAAAAAATATAAAGAAAAATTTCAATTTGATGGTTGGCTTTTATTTGATGCAAATTCTGAATTTATTAGACAGGTTTATTTTCAGTGAATTTCTTGCAATTCTTTGAAAATTTTTTAGAAAAAATCAAATGATTCTTGGCGCCCTACTCTTATCAATAAAGATTATGATTTTGCTGGAACATATCCATCCCTTCTTTTTGTACCCAGCGAAGTTTTTAAAACTAAATCCCCTGATGATTTTCTTCGTTCTGTTAGCAAATTCAGAAGCAAAAAACGAATTCCGGTAAATTTTTATATTTTTTAAAATTTTATTCGCAACTTTTAGGTTCTCTCTTGGATTGATTACCGCACTTCTGCTGCTCTGGTTCGTTCATCTCAACCACTTGTTGGAGCATTGTCGCGCAAATCTGCCAGTGATGAAGAGTTGGTGGGGTTGGGGGTAAATGGTTGGGTAGTAACAATCTTTTGAGAAAACGGAGATTTAACACTAGTTTTTTTTCTAGTTTTTTAATCCAAATTTAAAAATTTCAACTCCAAAAATTTCATTCTATAATTTTACTTTTTATAGTTATCTGGATATGATTGTCTCTGTAAATCCAAATTCCAAATATCTTCTTATTTTGGATGCAAGACCGAGTATAAATGCAAAAGCTAACAGAGCAAATGGTGGCGGATATGAAAACTATTCAAATTGTCAACTTAAATTTATGGACATTCAAAATATTCATGTAGTACGTGAAAGTTTAAAAAAGTTAAAGGATGCCTGTTTCCCAAGAATTAGACAAAAACGATTTCAACAAGCATTGGAAGAAGTAAAAATTTATATTTTAATCTTTTTAAAATTTTATTTTTTTAGACAAAATGGCTAGCACATTTACAAACAATTTTGGATGCTGGAGCATTGGCTGCTCGGGAAATTTATTTGCACAAAAATTCTGTTCTCGTTCATTGCAGGTAAAAATTGTTTTTAAACTATTAATTTAGAAAAATATTTTTAATTATTATAGTGATGGTTGGGATCGAACTGCGCAGGTTGCTAACTTTTTTTTATTGGAGATCATTTTTTCCATAATATTTTTCAGATCACTTCACTTACAATGCTTCAACTTGATCCTTATTATCGAACAATTGAAGGATTTTCAGTGCTTATTGAAAAGGAATGGTGCAGTTTTGGACACAAATTTGCTCATGTTTTTTGCAAAAACAAATTTTCCATTTTTTAAAATAATTTAAGAGGATTGGACATGGTCAAGACAAACCTGAAGATAAAGAACGTTCACCAATTTTTGTTCAATTTATTGACTGTGTTTGGCAACTTTATAATCAATTTACATCAGCATTTGAATTTAATGTCCGTTTTTTAAAAACTATTTTGGATGAACTTTATTCTTGCCGTTTTGGAACTTTTTTGTATAATTGTGAACGTGAACGTAGTGAATTGGTAAAATTATTTTTGAGATATTAATTAATTTTTTAAATTTATTTTTAGCAAGTTAAGGAAAATACAATTTCAGTGTGGTCTTTTATTTTGGAGAATCGAGAATCTTATGTAAATGATAAATATGACCCTGAGGTAAATAAATTTAATTTATTTATTTTTTAAAGAATTTTTATTAGAGAAAAGTGTAAATCCAAAGAAAAGTTTGGTTGAAATTCCGAATAATTTATTTTATAATTCCCCCTATCCTCTTCTCTTGAATCATCACTTTATAATATTTTTTTTAATAAATAGGGTTGCCGTTTTCGGTTCGAGCCGACGTTTGGTGCATTTTTTCGTGCTGGGTTTTTTTCGATTCGGTTCGTTTTCGAGTTGAAAAGCCTCGGCTCGCTCGATCTTTCGAGTTTCGGGTCGAGCGAACTGGCAACCCTAATAATAAAATTCCTCTACACTTCTAAAGTATTTTACTTTCCAGGCAACACTCGGTGATTTTATTCGTCAAAAAGCAAAAGTCTACCCTCGATTTTGGACCGATTATTATTGTCGTTATAGCCAATTAGTTCCAAAAGAAGATGAGGTAACTTATTTAAAAATTTCTTTTTTTTTTTATATTTTTATTAGGATCGTTATTCTTTGTTTGATCACGATGGATCAGCTGATGCGATGACAATTTTGAATGGAGAAATTACTCGTTTTAAAGTTATTGATTCTGGGTCAAGTGAGAGTGAAGGTTTCTGTTTAGAAGAATTTTTTTTAATTTTTTGTTTTAGGATTGAATGAGCAGAATGAAAGTATTGAAATTCCAAAATTTCGTCTTTCCCCGGCTATCTCTCCAACTTTTAGTCAACAATTTTCTTATATGCCACATGAAAGAGGTGTTCAGTCTAATAGATGGAGTCCGGCCAGAATATTGCAACAACATGTTTGTTTTTAATTTTAATACTAGAATAATAGAATAATATAGTCGGGCCTTGAATAAGTCGGGCCTCAAGATTAGATATACCTAGATTTTAGATACTTTTTTAAAATTTGGTTGGGTGCTGATAGGACTTAATTTACTCGCTAACTATACGTTTTACCTCAACATCTCATCTTTTACGACAATTTTTTGTGCCTACGGACCTCATAAATTCGAGGTCAAACTGTACTAAATCTAAAATTAAGGGTACATATTCCTTCGTCGATGTTAAGGAGCGTTTGCCTAATAAATACTACAATCTCCCATCATCTTCAACCATGTCAGATTGCAAAAATGAAACAAAATTTTAATTGAAAAATATTTTTATATGATTGTGAATTTTTAAGCATTGTGAATATTCTCTAAGTGACCTTAATATATAATCTAAATTTTAAGAAATTTTTATTAATAATTTTACTATGGAATATGCATATACTATACTATTCTTTTTTTCAAAACATTTTTATTAGGGTTGCCGTTTTCGATTCGAGCCGAGTTCGGGGCGTTTTTTTCGAGTTTGGTTTTTGATACGGTTCGTTTTTGAGTTCTTCGAGCTGAAAAGCCTAGACTTGCTCGATCTTTCGAGTTTTGGTTCGAGCGAGCTGGCAGCCCTAATTTTTATATTTAATATTATTTTATTAACATTTTCACTTATTTTTGAAAAATTACGAAGTTTTTTAAGTGAAAATATTTTAAACTTTTTCTATTTAAATTTTCATGTGAATTAACTAAAAAAAATTTTTTTAAATAATTCTATTCTTATTTCAATACTTCAATTTGAGAAATCTCATTTTAGACTGAACGAATTTTCCTTTTTCTTCTTCTACTAATTTGTTCATTGTTTTTTTTTGTTTATAAATATATTTTTATATTAATTTTGATTTTTTTTGAAATTTTTGTTAAAATTCTCTAATCTATTTTAATGATTTAATTATGAACAAAAAAATAATTTTTTTGAAATTATATTTTGGATGTCATCCTTTTCTACTGGTATTGGTGGAGCTGGACATGGTAAACCTTATAAAGGGGATGCTGTGGCTGCGTTAGGACTTGGCTTTGCAAAGTATATTTTTTAAATTTATTTTTTAAATATTTTTTAAGTTTTATTAATGGTGTGGTTATTCGACATCCATTTGTTGTTCTCCGACGTCAGTGCCAAATACATGACCATGCCTATCGGAAGCACTTTTTTCCTACTACTTTGGTGCCTGTTATTATTAAATTGACTGCTAAAGATGTATAAATTAGATTATTTTTTTAAATTAAATTTCTAAAGGGTTTTCTCTCATTATGGAAAGGAGCTGTTGGTAATGGAGTGCTTTGGGCTTTTTCAAGCGTCTCAGAATTGGTAAGATTTTATTTTTCTGATGAAGTTTTCTATCAAATATATTTTTCTCATTTTTAGGTCATCGCTGAATTATTAGGCTTGCCAAAATCCTTTGTACTCGATGGAAGTTCTCAACGATTTTGGCGGCATGTCTGGCTTAAAACGTTTGTTTCTCGATTTCTTTACAAAATTAATTTTTTTCTCTTCAAGTTTTAATTTTATTTTCTGCACCCCTGTAATTGTTACTGCCTTTCTTGAAACAGTCCGTACTGGCACTGGTTTAGCCGAAGATCTCCAAATTGCTGAAATTATTACAAAAGGATATGATGTTTGTTTTTTTGGAATTTTTAAAAAATATTTCCTAATTTTTCTAGAGACTTAGGCAAGACGTTTTTGGTGGTTCTGCTGTAGTAGAAGGCGTTCGTAGAAGGCATTCTTTGCTTTGGCTGGCATTTCCCACATCCCTTCATCAAACAATGCATTTTCTTGTCTGTCAATATGTTTATACTACTTCATATTCTTGGACACGCACCTTTGTTGTTAGTTTAAAAAATTTGTTTTTTATGTTTGCGTCGGTATTGGCTTTATTAAGGATAATTTCGGTTTAGATTTAACATCCCTTCATTCTCGAAATTGTTTTGGATCTAGGGATTTTTTCAAATAAAACACCAACTTCAATCATTTGGTTTTAATTTCTTTTTAAATTTTTTCAACGATCTATTTAATTTTTTTTTGTTTTTTAGAGTCGTAAACTTCCTTCAGAACGTAGGCGTTATCACACAATTATGCCAGAACTTTTTTCTTCAATGACCAGCGTTTTTGTTGCAGATATCGTTTGTTATCCACTTGAGACTGTTCTTCACAGACTTTATATTCAAGGTTTTTATTTTTAATTTTTTAGATTAATTATTTATTTTACTTTTCAAGGCACCCGAACATTAATAGACAATTTGGATAGTGGTGCAGAAGCTTTAGTTCCTGCTGGTCGTTATTCGGGAATTTTTGATTGTTTTTCTTCTATAATAAGAAAAGAAGGGGTTATGACGCTTTTTAGGTTTTGAGTAAAAATTTAAAAATAAATTATATTTGATATTTTATTTTTAGTGGGATTGGTGCAATCTTTTTGCAATATATGCTTCAACATTGTGTGGCTGGAATAACTTATTGGTTGCTTGATAGAGGTGGGTGAGGGTTTTTTAATTTTTTTTAATTTTGATTTTTGGTCCTTTTTATTTTTTTCTTTTTTTCCCATTTATTTCCAAAAAGATTTTTTATAAATATTCTGAAAAATATTTTAAATCAAAGTCCATATTTCCTAAACCGAGTCATATTAATAATAAGAAATTAGTGTTAGTTAAAATTTTTAGGAAAAAAATTAATTTAGAAAGAAATTCTTTTCAGGCAGTCGAGGATATACTTCTGGCCATTTAAAAATCAAAATGGGTTCTTCAGAATTTGTAGACGTTGCTAATGTAGAGACAACTTATGACCCTTTTGCAAAGAACAATATTCCTCAAAATCCTAGCGCTCAATTCGCTGCTACATCACAAAATTCACAGGTAATTTTTTTAATTATTTTTAAAAATTATTTACCAATATTTAAAGCCATCAACATCCGGTTTATTTCCTTCATTTGCTCAAGTCCAAAAACAAAATAAATTTAACGACGACCCTTTTCTTTCTGCCTTACAGCGGCGTAAAAGTTAGTTTTTTTGAAAAAGAGAAAATTTTCTTTAAATTAATAAAAAAATTTTTTCTCAAGAAAATAAATTAGGTAAATAGATTTATGTAAAAATAAAATTTTTCTTCTGTAGCTGATCGACAGCAACATGAATTTGACTACAAATAAAAAGTAAATATTTTTAGAGAATTATGGAATTAATATTTTTTGGGTTACTTTTTTTGTTTTATTATTTCTCACAGATTATTTTAATTTGAATATTATATTGTTTTCTAAGAAATTTTTAGAATTGTTAATTTTTAGGATTTTAGTTTAAAAAATTATTGGCAGGGGTGTGCCTTTCGCCTATTCATCTTATGCTAAAATTTCGCTTTTTTGGTTTCGCTTTTTAAATTAACTTTCGTCTTTCGCTTTTTTTATTGACTTTCGCCTTTCGCTTTTTAAAATCTGTTTCGGCACACCCCTACTAGATAGGTATTGAAATAAGTTAGAACTTAAAATCCTAAAAATTAATAATTTTCAAAAATAAAAGAATCTTCACAAATATAAAATTGAGAGAGTATTTATTTTTTAGTAACCGTTAAAATTTGTGTTGAATTTTTGATTTATGAATTGAAGAAAGGGGAGGACGGAAGGGGGATATTTTCTTTTTAAATTAATTAATTTGTTTCTATTTTTAAAATACCGGAAGTTATTTGTCTACCGATCTTTCGACGAATAGAGTGAAACCAAAATAATATGAGTCATTTCTTTAATAATAATTTTCTGGGTTTACCTATTTTTGGATATTTTTAAACGAGCAAGAGATGAATGACAAAAAAAATTATTTCTGGGATTGTATAGGGGAGAACCTTGTTCTATTGTTCTAGGCTCTACTAACTACTAGTGATGTTCGAGACTCTCGGTTTTACGTAAAAAGGTACTCTCGAGTCGGGAAATTTCTCGGGTTTTTTGAGTTCTCAGTCTCGACTCCCGGTTTTTAACTTCCAAACATCACTACCTACTACAAACGCAGTGATCCTGTTTGTTCACTAACACTTTTTTAGACATTTTTTCCTTGTTGATAGGGAGGGAGACTTACTGGAAGGTAGGAAATCTCCTCATCTTCCTGGAAACTCGAGAAGATAAAAATGTTTCTAGCCCCGTTTTCTAGCCCGTCAATGAGATCCCCTTCAATATTCTAATTAAATTCTCATTTCCAAAACACATTTTTGGGGCTATTTTAATTCTATTTTTTGATTTATGGTCGTCTATCTTTCTGTTTTATTCAATAAAACACCCAAGAATGTATAGAAAGATAAAAACTTTCATGTGATCAAACCAATATATATTTTTCTTTTCTCATTCTCATGAAATTTATACATGGACAAACGTTGAACAAAATATCAATAAATAAATTTATTATATTCGATTGTGCGCACGCCTTCCTTTTATTTCTTCACCCAAGAAGTAACCAACATTTTAAATAAAAAAATGATTTTTACAGTCAAATTTCTTTTTTAGTTTTTAACTTTCTTTTAAATATATCCTTTATTTTAAAGAATTTTTTTACGTAAAAGGGTAGTCCTGAAAGTGAAGGCTTTTATTAATGTACGTCAAGTACCGAGTAATTGGGGGAAAACCCCGATGCTGTTTACTCCAGGTCTGTTGAGCAAGTATTAGGACCCTCCTCCCCTTCCCAAGTATTAGGACCCCTCCTCCCTCCCCTTACCAAGTATTAGGATCCCGAGTTCCGGAATAAAGACGAAAAAACCAGAGCGTTCAAGTCGAGTAACCTCGTACACGATTGAACTCGGACGTACTTTAGTTTTTATCTATTTTGGATACCTCGTCTTTGCCCCTTTCTAGACCAGTCTTGGACCTATGATCCTTCCTTCCTATTTGCCGATAGGAATTTTTTCAAGTCTTTTAATCACCCAATTTTGAAGACACTATTTAGCATCTCCCTTCTATTTTGTATATGGTAGTCCAGAAGGTGTCTACTAAATAGAGAGTTTGACTGAGATATGTATTTTTATACAAATTTAGGCTAATTTTAATTTCAAAATAACAACTTCAATTTTTTATTTTAATTCAAAAATAAAAAGAAAAATAAAAGAATGGCTTCAGGAGCAGCCCCTTGTAGCGAACAGCGTTCTTCGACTGGGAAAACGGAAAAAACTGCCGTAGGGAGAGGCAGACGCGGAGCTGTTATGAACCCATTGGGGACAGGTCATTGTGAAGTTGTAAGTTTTTTAAAAGTGTTTAGGACTTACCTATTTAATTTGGGTTTATTAGTAAAAATTGGGATAATAACTTTTAGTGGAAGTGTAAAAATAGCTTCATATTCGTCATAATATCAACGGACAAAATGCCCAATTCAACAAAAACTTATATTTTGTCACATCCATACTGTAGAATGAGAGAATAAAATTTATAAATTGTCAGCTATTCTTAAGTTTTTTGTTGGAAAATTAATAAGATATCTAATATTTAAATTTTATCAACTTTTTCTAAATTTTCAGTGTGTTGTTTGTGGTGACGCAGCCTGCAATCATCAGTAAATATTTTTCATGAAAGCGATTTCAAGCCATTTTTTCACAAATTTAAGTTATTATGGTGTCCCAGCTTGTCACGGATGCAAATGCTTCTTTTGGCGATCCATCAAAAATAAAATGAAATATATCTGCCGAGTTGATGGCCATTGTGATATCAATCCAAATTATCGAAATGCTTGTCGTTATTGTAGACTGCAAAGGTGTTTAAAGGTATAGGAGGAATAGAGAATTTAATTGATATAAGAGAAATATTTGAAGGCTGGAATGCAACCAGAAGCTGTTAGAATGCCTAAAAAGTCTTCAGAAGTGGAGGAGGATTTGGCAAAAATGGAGAAAGAAATATGCAAAGAATCGAAAGAATTTTCATGTGAAATAAGTTTATTTAAATTTTATAACCATATTAATTATTGTGTGGTTCAATGGATTTGTTTTTAGTTAATTTAATTTTTGTAGTGATAAAGTCGTTGGTTCGAGTCCAGCCACTATACGTTTATTTTTCTAGTTGAAAAACGTTAACAAAAAATTTTTCCTTATTTTTCCCATCATCCAAAAAATTTTCTAAAAATTTTTCCAGTCTCTCTAGACAATGCTGGATGTTGTCCTCTTTGCCACCAACAGCCAAAGGAAGGTCTAGCCCTTGAAGATAAAAACGAATTTAATTTGTCACCAAAGAAAAATCAAAATAAAATTGAAAATTATTTGGAAACACAAAAACATCACGTGGATAGTAACGAAGAGAAATGCCAATTTTTAATTAAAAAATTAATTGAGGCAGAAATGACAATAAACGAAGTTGTTGATTTTAGCGAGAATGAAGCCCCTAAAAGGGAAATTCATTTGGAGAGTATTTTTGAATATCCTCAAATTTTGGATAGATATAGAACACAGGTGTGGGTCAGAAAATTTGTAAGAAAAATTAAATTTCTAGGTTAATTATTGTGTTAGACTTCGACGCGTGACCGAAGAAGAAATGGAATTTTGCAAGTACCGTTCACTAACAAAAGTTGTCGATTACATCAATTATTTGTCTTTAATTAATTTAAACGAAATTATGGAGAAAACAACTTTTAAAAGTCAAAATTCATTTTTAAGTGAATCCTTGTCTGTTCAGGATAAGGTTCATAAAAATTTTGTCTTTTCAAAACCTTTCCTTAATTTTAAAGATTGTTTTGCTTCGTTATGGTTTTGCTCCACTAGTTCTGTTTGATATTGCTTTTGGGACTGTATCAGTTACTAAGGATACTCAAAATTTGCTTTGCTTGCCAACGGGGATTACTCTGTGTGCTGGGGAGACGGTAAAAGAAAATGTTTTAAAATATTAGAAAGTTGGGCCTAAAATTTCGAAAAATTTCAAAAAAATTTTCGATTTTCAACCATATCTTTTGAAATTCCGAACCGAAAATTGTTAACTTTTGAGAACCTCTAGATACCACTATAATGGATATTCGAGTAAAATTTCACGTTTCTAACCCCCATCTGAACTGTTTTAAGAACATCCACGCCCAAACATTCCCGCGCCTAATCGTCCCTTTAATTTTAATTGTGTTCCTCTTTAGATCGTTCCCAACAGTTTTCTAACACAACAAATTGTCAGTAAATGTATAAGTTCATTAGTTCGATTACTTGATGAATTAAAAATGGACCAAGAAGAGTTTATCTTAATGAAATTAATAATTGTTTTGGGAATGGATTCAGCTAGTGGAGAAGATAATAATGAAGGAGGAGGGGGAGGGGGAAGTACTTCAACAACAACAACAACTTCTTCCCTTCTTTCCCCAAAAATTAATCAAAAAGATGTTAATAACCCTCCTCAACTACTTTCAAGTAAAGGAAGACTTTTTGTGGAAAAATTGAGAGATTCTGCACATTCAGCACTTTATAGTCATACACCACAAAAATCAGCTTCTGTTAGTCCATCAGAGGCAGCTCTTCGTTTCGCCAAACTTTTACATATTTTGCCTAAATTAACGGCAAGTTTTATTTACTTGAAGATTTTTAAGAGGGAAAAATTCTGAAATCTTTCCTCCCACTTTCTCGTTGTCTTTCCGTCTTCATGGAAAGCAAATCATTAACTCTGAAAGGATCAAATCACACCTATGTGAATTCTCTTGTGTCTAAGGTCCTAAACTGGTCCAATTAGAATATTACGATGTCGAAAAGTTTCTTCCTAGCTCTCGGATAAAAGAATGAAAATCATTCAATTGATTGGTGGGAGATCCTCCAAACTTTTGCTATTTTCTTGGGTGTGTTCCGATTATTTTATATATTTTAATTTTTAATTCTAACTATTAAATTTTTTCTAATTTATTTTTAAAAATTTATTTTTTCAGTTAATTTCTCGTGACTTGATAGAAAACATTCGGATGGTACACACATTTCCAAGTACACGTTCACGGCCTACAGACCCGTTATTTTTTGATTTATTTGGGGATATATTTCAACCAAACAAAAAACAAAATAATTTAAATTCCCCCCAACAATTTACTATTCAAAACACTCAACAAATTAATAATTATTTTGGGGAGGGAAATAATGTTGTCCAAAAACAACAACAAAATAATTTAAGTGATTATGGGGAACAACAATTTCAAAATGATCTCATCTCTACTAGAATAAAACGGGATTTTATGTGGTGGCAAAATGAAAATTTTTAGTAGAAAAAAATAATTGGAAAGAATTTTTACTTGCAAAACTTGTAGGTACTTATAATTTTGGTACTTATCCGTTATTAGAGCTGGGGGCCCGATCCGACCCGGTTCGACAGATCGAGTCGGGCATCGAATTCTGGCCCGAAAAAGACTCGGTCGGGCCGGCCCGATAAAAATTAGACCCGAAAAAATGACTCGAACGCCGGCCCGACTCAAAAACCCCAACCCTATCCGTACCCCCATAAACTGTGTGGGAGCTGATTATGATCGCCTATTACTTTTTGCTGCTTGATCCAATTAAAATGAGTCTTATATTTTTCGAAAGCCCTCGATAAGCGGTATCTTATTTCTAATAGGATAGATCAAGTCTGATCATTCATTAAAAAGTTATATATCGTTGTTTGGGTACCTATTTTTAGTCCCGTAAATTTCTGTGGATGCCTTCCCTTTCCTTTAAAGTAGAGGAAAGATAGAGAGTTTTTAAAATAAAATTTTTTTAAATTTTAGAATACTAAACTAAAATCCACAAATTAATATTAAGAAATGAAAAGAAAAATTACAAGTAAACTTATGTTTTCAATTATTGTGATAATTATTTTATTTAAAAAGATTTTTGTTTAGTTAAATTTAAAAAAATAAAAATTCTTGATTGATCAAAATATTATACTTTTAAAGGATTAAATTAAGGGGATTTGCCGTTTGCTTAGATATTGTGAGTTAGAGAGTGGAAGGAATCAGTTTTAGCTTACAATTAAGGGGGTGGATGGGCAAGAATATAAAGCAAAGAGTATTGAGTTAATGGGCAAAATTTGAGGTTTTATTTGGATCTAGACACACAGCAACTTAATAACACCAGCCAATATTACCCCCACGGGAGAGTTACCATTTTAGAGTTTTTTCCTGCGTTTACTCAAATAAAAGTATCGAGTCTAAAAGTGGTATTTTATATAGTGTAATTTATTAAACGTTTCACAAAACTTTTGTCGTAGATATTTGTGAAAAATTAAGCTACCCAATTTTTTATTTTTCCCACTAAACATGCTTGACTTCGATCTTTTTTTTTTCAGACCGATTTGTTGAATATTAACATTAATAATTTTTTTATCAAAAATTTCAATTGTCTTCTCTTTTAGAATATTTCAACATTTTTTTCAAATTTTTTACAAAAATAAAAATATCTGTTAAAAATATCACTTGTAGGTCAGTCTTGGCCAAGCATCTTTGTTCACCTGTTTAAGCACAATCTCCACTTTACGTTCACTTATCAAAACCTTAAAAATAAAAATAATTTTTTTAATCCAAAAAGTGAGGTTTTATAACAGGAATGGGCCCTTTGAAAGATGGGAGGAAATAAAATTGGAAAACCAAAAATGACTAAATTAGGCACAACCAGAAGCAGAAGAAACCCTGCAACATTCCTATCCAAACAATATAAAGACTTCAAAAATTGGACTACTATTCGTTCAGAAAGTACAAAGACGAAGTGCAACCACTTATTAACCCCATACTTAAAATTCAAAAACATTTATAAATATCAAACCATGCTCTCAGAAGGAATAATTTCACCAAAAAGTTCATATTCTCGTAAGGTTTCTTTATCTCCAAAATTAAATTTAATTTTAGCCTTTAAATTAAGTCCATCTGTGTCAATTTTAGTTCCTTCAATTATCGCTCCTTTACAATAAATTGAAATTAAAATTTGTCCATTTCGCTGAAACCAATCTTCTCGAAGATTTTCTGTTTGGTCAATTTGCTGTTTTAATAAAATTAAAAAATTAAATATTTTAAAGAAATTTTTTTAAAGTCTCTCTCGAGGTGAACGAGACAGAAACAATTTAGTTAGAACAGACGAAAAAAAATTATTTAAAAATCTTCTAACAAGGGAACATTTCGAACTGTGAGTAAAAAGTTCGAAATAAAAGTTATACCATCGTGTAGAGCATCGTCGAAAACCTTTATGGTTTCCGGCTTTTTCGGCTCCGACCCCCATTTCGAAAAGTTATAGGTCTTCAAAGTTTTCGACTTTTGGAGCGGTTGAGTCGCCCTCATAAAGAGAGAGTTTTCTTTTATTAGGAGAAAAATAAGACTCCCACCTCCTTTTTTCCTTTCCTTTTCTTTTCCAATATTAGTTAAAGACAGAAAAAAGGAGGAGAGAAAAGAAAAGGAAATTGCCTTGCATCTGCCTTGCAGCTAATGTCAATTAAAAAGGAAAGAGGAGATGGCAGACATGCCTCTTTTCCTTTTCTTTCCTCTCCTCTTTTTCTCTTTCTTTAACCGACATGGGAAAAGAAGAAGAAAGGAAAAATGAAGAGAAGGAGTCTCATTTTTCTCTTTGGTAAGACAAATAATAAGAAAGGTGAGGGCGACTCAACCGCTCCAAAAGTCGAAAACTTTGAAGACCTATAACTTTTCGAAATGGGGGTCGGAGCCGAAAAAGCCGGAAACCATAAAGGTTTTCGACTATGCTCTACACGATGGTATAACTTTTATTTCGAACTTTTTACTCACAGTTCGAAATGTTCCCTTGTAAGCTTGGTTTTTGAATAATTGATATTTATCAGAAATATTAGGGAATAACCGATAAATGCCCAGAATTTTAGAATGGAAATGTCAAAAAATGATTTTTTTGCCGACAGGATTTCTTGACAGCAATTACTGTTCAAAGTTAAATAAATTAAAGACCCTCTAAAAATAAAAAAATTCCCACTCCCAAAAGTTTTATAAAACAAACTTTAGTCCAACAATGCTTTCCTCTAGAACATCCCTGTTGATCAAGAAAAGCTCCAAAATCGGTAGTTTTGCGCTCACAACAAGACCAATATTTCATTCCCTCATGGAATATTGCATTGCCTGGATGGTGTAAACATTCTTGTAAATCTGTTTCGGGCCCAGTATAAGTCTAAAAAAATTTTTCAGAAAAATAAAAAAAAATTTTAAACCGCTTTGCAAGCATTATTAATACATCCAGTCCCAATCAAAAGCTTTAAATTTTGAATTTCATCGATTATTTCAACATTTTCTTTCCTTCGTTGTAATTCATTTTCTAACGCTTTCCGGGAACTCTAGAAAATTAAAAAAAAGAAAACTGAACATTAAGTCGAATAAACTGACCTCTGTCATTTGCACTGAAATTTGTACTCTTTCTCGATTTTCAGCTTTTGATCGTTCAGCCGGTTTGTTCAATCCATTCCAGACGATCATCTAAGATTGAAAAATTCTTCGCTATAAATTTAGATTTTAGATCCACAAAATTTTAAGCGATCCCACCCATAAATCCTGGAATTTAAACGAGAAAATGAATTCAGAGATTAATCCGGAGAGATCCCGTCCCGTACAAAATGTTGAAAAAATCGGAATTCGACACAAGAATGCTTGACAATAATGCTTAAAAAATCTCTAACAACCAAAATAAAAATCAAACCTTTTCTTCAACTTCAGACTGTGACGGCAAAACTTTAGGAACATCATTGCAAGGTTTATCAGGATTATGCTTTTAAATAAAAAATAATTTTTATTAATTTAAAATAAATTACAGGTCCACGAGTACATCCTTCAAAACTCAGCCAAGTGCTTTAAAAAATTTTTTAAATGAAATTCACATTAAAATGAACCTAAAATCTGTGCTTTTTTTATTGCAACACTTCCAAATTTTGTAAGCATCATGAAAATAGGGCGGCCCAGGGTGGAAAATGCAAGAATCTTAAAATTTATTTTTTAAAATTAAAATTTATAAAAATTAAAAAAAAACCTTCTTTATTTTCATCAGGATTAAATTTAGCTCCACATCCTTTGTTGTAACAAAGTAAAAGTTTTGAAGTATCCATCAAAAATAAATTTAAAAACACTAAAAAAGAACTAAAATTAACCTTAAAAATTTAATTAACAGAAATTTCTAGACAACAACTTAACCAGCAAAAACTGAGAGACGTTTCAGTGGAAAAAAGAATAAGCGCCCATTTCATATTTATTTTATGCTTTTATTTTTCGATACTTTTATTTGAGTAAACGAAGGAAAAAGAACACTAAAATAATAACTCTCCCTCGTGGAGGCAACAAGGGAACCTTCCGAACTGTGGCCCAAAAATTTTTTCATAAAAATTATACCACCGTGTAGAGGTCGATAGCCTATTCCCATACCTCGCTTTTTTCCCCTGACCCTCATTTCGAAAAGTTATAAGGCTTCAAAGTTTTGACTTTTTAAGTTGTTGTGTGTCTAAATCCAAATAAAAATTTTTAAGTAATTACAAAAAAAGCTAGAAAAAATATTAAGGTTAAAATTTTCCCGTGGTTTAAATTGAAAAAAATATTCATGGTTTAAATTTATCATATAAATAAATTAAAAATAAATTAAATTTATATTTTAATTGGTCATAAAAAAGTCCCATATTTTTTACATTTTTAATCTGAAAATCCAACCGTTCTCTAACTTCAGATATTTTTAGTAAATATTTATTTTGATACCTCTAAAGCATCTTCACGTTCTACTGTCAATTCCTTTAAAATTTTTAATAAATTATTTTTTAAAAAAGGTTGTAGAAAAACCTCTGTTGTAATTTCAATTTTTTGTTTCGCAAAATCATCAAGTTCCAATCCCTGTACAATTTTCCAGTCACGCGTTTTTGCATCAATTGTGATTGGAAATGAGAAGATCAAACCTTCCGGAATTCCATAAGAACCATCAGAAGGAACGGCCATAGAAACCCAATCGCCATCTTTTGTTCCAAAGTGCCAATCATGAATGTGATCACTAAAATTGAGGAGATATTAGACGCCCATGTCTTGATTTATTCAAAACTTACCAAGCAGCCTTTGCTGCAGACATTGCGCTGGACAGTTTGCGTTTTTCGATAATAACAGCTCCGCGCTTTTGGACGGTCTAAAAAATTGGGAGTTTTCTAAATGTTCTCAAAAAATAAATAACCGAAATAAATTCATTTTGAATCCAAGGCACATCATTTACCGCTTCATAAGCACCAATTTCTGCGCCACCTGTTAAGTAAAAATATTCGGACAAAAAATAAAATTTCCAAACCTTTAATTACTTTAGCGTGTTTAACATCAGGAAATTGGGTACTTGAATGATTTCCCCAAATTATAACTTTCTTCACAGACCCACAGTCAACGCCACAACGAGCAGCTATTTGGGCAATTGCACGGTTATGGTCAAGACGTGTCATAGCGCTGAAATTCTTTGCTGGAATTTTTTCTGCTGCATATTTTGCACAGATAAAAGCATTTGTATTAGCTGGGTTTCCAACAACCAAAACCTTTAAAAAATTTTAAATGTCAAAATTTATTTTTTACCTTAACAGTTGGTTTAGAATATTTTGCAAGAGCCAGTCCTTGCGATTTAAATATTTTTACATTAGCAGCAAGTAAATCCTTTCGTTCCATTCCTTCTTTTCGAGGCATTGCACCAACAAGAAAAGCATAGTCAATGTCTTTGAATGCTGCTTCTTCAGTCGTGACTGGCTCGACAGCTGAAAATGTAGGAGATTTTAGATAAAATTAAAAATAAAAAAAACCTATAAGATTCGCCAAGGCACAATCGTAAAGTTCAAGCTCCACTCCTTTAAGCACTTCGGCCATATGAGGAATATCCAACATGACCAGAACAATAGGCTAGAAAATTTTAATTAAAAAATAAGTTTTTAAGAATATCAAACCGTTTCCTTTCCAAAAACATCACCCTTTGCAATTTGAATAACCAAAGAATAACCAATTTGACCAGCTGCTCCAGTAACTAGCACGCGTATTGGTATCTGAAAAAAGTAAGTATTAAAAGAGTAATTAAGTTTAATTAAAAATAAAAAAAGTCTTTTAGTTAAATCCCTAAAAAGACCCTGGAAACGAACTGCCACTTGTAAAAATGAGCGGCCTGGGACTTTTCCCCACTGTTAACAGATTGAAAACGGCAACCCTATTTGATGGGCATAGGCGCCCATCAAAAAAATAGGGTTGCCGTTTTCGAGTCGGGCCAGATTTTTCCAAGCATTTTCTTTCGGGCCTAACTTTATCGTCGGACTGGAATAAGTCACTTTCGGGCCAAACATCTAGGCACCCGACTAGATCTTTCGGTCCGAGTCGGTCCATTTTGACAACCCTACCATCAAAATAAAAAAATCCAACCTTTTCCTCAGCTTTAGGTTGAGTCTGCTGTGTTTTGGGGACATCAGGTTTAACAGGGTTATGCTTTTAAATAAAAATAATAATTTTTAATTATTTAAAAGAATTACAGGTCCACGGGTACATCCCTCGAAATTCAACCAAGCCCTTTAAAACAAAAATTTTTATTAAAAATTACATTAAAGATTTACGTAAAATCTGTACTCTTTTTATTACAACACATCCAAATTTTATAAGCGTCATGAAAATAAGGCGGCCCAGGGTGAAAAGTGCAAGAGTCTTAAAATTGAATTTTTAAATTAAATCAAAAATTAAAAAAAAACCTTCTTTATTTTCATCTGGATTAAATTTAGCTCCACATCCTTTATTGTAACAAAATGTGAGATTAGGGGTATCCATTATTTAAAAAAAAGAACTAAAAATAACAAATAAGGTAATCTCAAACAGAAATCTTAATTACGAATAAGAATTTAAAAGTTACCAAGAGTGCTGAAAAGAAAATAATGAGACTGAAGTGTACCATTTCGAATAGAGTTCAGTTGAGTCTCAGAAGGTTGTCCCAGGCGTGTCTGGTGAAAACGGCAGTGGTGAATTGGGCAGTGAGTAATCTGGGCAGTGAGTGATTTGGGCAGTAAACGTTTTTTAAAAAATAATTTTACACGCAAAAACAATTTGAGTAACGTTAGAAGAATAATTTAAAGTGATTTGGGCAGTAACTTAGAATTTTTAAATTATTTACATAAAAATTCAAAGAACCGTACCCCTTTTTATTTTGATAACGTTGTAGGTACAACATACCCCTTTGTTGAAATCGTCTTGGTCTCAATTTTGACGTTTCCCTAAGTGTTAAGTATATTTAAAGTATAAAAAATTGAGAAATAATTCCTATTTTAAGTTTTTAGGTCTCAAGACAGGTCCAAAATATCTGAAAAGGGTCAAAATAGTTTTGGAAAAATATGTTCAAATTTTGGATTTACTTTAAGTTAAATAAAAATTTGCGGAATTTTTCTTATTAATTTTAAATAATCTTAAAATTCTAAGTTACTGCCCAAATCACTTTAAATTATTCTTCTAACGTTACTCAAATTGTTTTTGCGTGTAAAATTATTTTTTAAAAAACGTTTACTGCCCAAATCACTCACTGCCCAAATTACTCACTGCCCAATTCACCACTGCCCAAATCACACGGCACCGTCCCAGGGCTATATTTTGGGCCATAACCTTTTTATTTCTTAATCGATTTAAATAATTAATATATTAATAGAAAGCTCTCAATGTAAGGATCATTTTTTCTAGGGGGATTGATCTGATCAGATCAACAAACAAAAAGTTAAAGCCTAATAAATATCAAAAATCAGGATTACACGCACTTGTCTAGATGTAACTTTTTGTGGAATGCTCTGCTCAAATCATCCCTGTTGGCGAAAATGATTCACACAACAAGGGCTTTCGAATGTTAAAAGAATTACTCGAATTAATTGGATAGCTAAAAGTTATGGCTCAAAGTATGGCTCAGGGATTCAACCGGTGGGACTCAATGATCCCCACCCTTTTCGGAAAAAAATTAGGAAAATGCTTGAGTCCCACCACAATTTCCAAAGAAAGCTGAACAAAAAATAACATTGTTTTGTAAATAACAACAAACTTTGTAGTTTTCTAGAATAAAAGAGGAATTTTTTCATCTTTCTTTGATTATTATCTTACAACATAAATATTTTTTATTTGCGTTAAACTTTATTTTTTTTCAGATTTCTCTTATTTTATTCTGCAACGCCAGCTTTATAAATTAATCTACGGGTATATTAATTATTCATCATGTCAGGATTGCGTAAGGTAAATTAAAAAAATTTTTTTTTCTTCAAAAAGAAATTTTAATTAAATTTTTCTTTTCACAGGAATTCAATTATACTGATAAAGAAATTTTGTCAATGATGATGGAATTAAAGGTTACACACACTATTAATTTGGTAGAACTTAGAAGAGCATTTTTCAAGGTTTTTTAAATTTATTTAATTGTTAATTTTGTTTTTAATAGCAAATAAAAGCTCATCATTCGGATAAAGGTGGCGCTGTTCAAAAAGCACAGGTCTAAGGATTTTTCAAAAAAATTTTTCTTTAAGGATTGTTTGGTAATATTGAACCTGACAGACCCATTTCTTCCTCCCCAAGTTTGTTTATCTGCAGAATGGCCAGACTTTCCTTTCTTCCATCCAAATTGCCCTTCTTTATCTTGCCTACAAACAATCGAAAGGAATTAATTTTTATTCTTCCTTGGATGGAAGTAAGGGAAATTGAAAGAAGTATGACCCTTCTGCAAATATATAGGAAGAAACTTGGGGAGGAAAAATGGGGTCTGGTAGGTTGATATTATCGATTGTTTTCGAACAATTTTTGCAAAAAACCCATTCTTGGAATATATTTTAAAATTTTCAGATTATAACTCAAGCCTATCGTGTTCTAAAGCAATATGTGGAGGCCGGAATAATGCTGCCTAAAGCTACTCAAAATGGCTTTCATCAACCTTCAACATCTGCTGATTTTGGGGGAAGGAGTGGATGCAGACCGAATCAATCAGCGCCTAGAGCTGCCCCAGATGGATTTGAAGATTTTGGGGATTTTCAGGTTTAGCTTTTTTTGACTTTAAAAATTTTAAAATTATAAGGACGTAAAATCTAAACGAAGAAAAAAATTTGGAGGAATGAGTAATGGCAAAAATAACCAACAACCAGAAAGTGATGATGCTAGGGATGAGCCTTCAACTGGAGGGAAACCTAAAAATATGTATAAAAATTTTGGCCCTTTCCTAAAAAGAGGGCGCCTTGATTTTTTTCATCATTTTTTTCCAACCTTAATATATAAATAATGGTCAGTCTTTTCTTCCTCGTTCAATTCCACTCTTTTTACCTTTGGCATATTCAATTGAGAGGACAGAAAAGCACATACACCAGACAAAACACGGACGGACACACACAAACTTGTTTTGTCTGTCCGTGCTCGTCAGTGTTTGTCCGTGCTCGTCCGTGTTTTGTCTGTCCGGGCTCGTCTGTGTTTTGTCTGTCCGTGTTCGTCCGTGCTCGTCCGGTTTCATTTGTGTTCGTCCGTGTTCGTCGGTTTCGTCCGTGCTTTGTCTGTCCGTGTTCGTCCGGTTTCGTCCGTGCTCGTCCGGTTTCGTCCGTGCTTTGTCTGTCCGTGTTCGTCCGTGCTCGTCCGGTTTCGTCCGTGCTCGTCCGGTTTCGTCCGTGCTTTGTCTGTCCGTGTTCGTCCGTGTTTTGTCTGTCCGTGTTCGTCTCTGTTCGTCCGTGCTCGTCCGGTTTCGTCTGTATTCGTCCGTGTTCTTCCGTGTTCGTCCGTGCTCGTCCGGTTTCGTCCGTGCTTTGTCTGTACGTGATTGTCTGTCCGTGAGTGTATTTTTCTGTCCTCACATTTGAATATGCCACAGGTAAAAAGAGTGGAATTGCACGAAGAAGAAAAGACTGACCATTATTTATATATTAAGGTTGGAAAAAAATGATGAAAAAAATCAAGGCGCCCTCTTTTTAAGATAGGGTCAAAATTTTTTAACTTTGTTAAAGTTCGTTCTTTAAGTAATATTAAAGCACAAAAATTTGTTAATGGCTACACTTATTTAAAAGAAGATTTTTCTACTTATGACGACCCAATGGAAAGGCCAGATCGACAAAAGGATGGAGTTAGAAAGTAATTTTTATTCTTGTATTTTTGAGAAGTTTGCAAATAAATCCGCAATTTTTGTCCGCAAATTATCTTAAAAATTGCGGACAAAAATTGCGGATTTTTTATCTTTGACCTTGAGAATTTTCATTTACGGCAAAGAATTTCGAATTTTTATTAGAATTATCTTTTTTATTTTCTAATTATAGAATTCGTGGTGGTTTACTTCTTTACAAAGACTTTAATCGTGCACTTGTACTTCCAACAGAATATCAAGAATTGGGAAGTACATTTTCCGTAATTAAAAAAATTTTCTTCTAAATTAAAAATTTATTTTTTTAAAGGAAAATGATTTGGTAGATGACCCTTCATTTGCACCAATTTTGGAAAAATTACAACAAATTGCTTGTGATTTGCCTTCTTTAGCCGAAAAATTGAGAATATTTATTTATATTGCTTGGGCATTTGATGGAGTTTGTTTTCTCTTAATTTTCTAATTAAAAAAATTTTTTTAAGGGTGCTATGCAAGATGCTAAAATTATGTTACAAAAAGTTAAAATGGAACCTTATGGTATTGATGATGATTCTCTTTATGAGGTTTTCTTTAACGATTTTTTACTCTAGATTAAGATAATTTCCTAAAAGAAATTAATGAATAATTTAAACGAAATTTACTTCTTATCCCTTATTAAGGGAAAGATCTTTAAATCTTGGAAAGATTTTTAAACTTTTACATTTTTCTCAATTTAGATAAAAATACCACGCCGAACATTTGATGACGATGTTTTAACTACAGGCCTTCACGTTTCTGTACGTTCTGTCTCTGATGGAAAATTATATGCTAATGTAAATTTATTTTTTAAGTATATTTTTTAAGTTAAACTCTAACGTCTTTGTGGTTAAGTTGGTAGTGAATTTGATTTTATTTTGTTGCTCGCTTAATCTACTGAACTAATTAAATAATTTGAAAGTTCGGTCTACAAAGTGAGCTAAATAAAATTTTAGGAGGGTATCTGCTTTTGGACTATTTAAACAAAATGCCAAAAGTTCGTCCCTTCTGAACACGATTTTCTTTAATTTTTGTTTTTTTAAATTAACAACAATTTTTTCCTTAATAGGCAGTTATAGAACAAGTCAACCCTTCAAGCCAAAGCATTGTTCTATTTTTTGTTGATCCTTTACGACTTTCTCGAATTTTGGCGTTGAGCAATAATGTAATAAAATTTTATAAATTTTTTGTTAAAATGAATAGGAAAATATTTTTTAGGTAAATGTGTCAATTAATAGTTCTGCTTTTGTTTATCGCTCACAACTTCGTTCATTAGAATGGATATTGGCAAATTGCGGAAGTAGAAGAAATATGGATCAAATTATTTATCCTAAACCTGAATTTACTGAGGTTTATTTAAATAAAATATTTAAAAAGGAAATATTATTTAGACCCTTGAAGAGTTTCGAGTGCGCAGAGCTGTTGAATTGTTGTCAATGCCATTTCGGGAAGAAGCTGATCATAGCTATAATGAGGAACAAGTTAGTTGATTTATTATTTGTTCATTAGAATGGGGACATTGGACAATGGGATATGTCCCCAACATCAATTCATCCATATTTATTAGGACACCCCTTCCCTAACTTTATCCTAGTCACAATTAAAACTGGTCAAGAAAGAATTTTTCAGTCAAAATCACTTTTGTATCTATTCTTCTATCCCTTCTTATTTCGATACCCTTCTTTTCCCAACTTCTTGAAATACACAAAAAATTTATTCAAAAATTACAGAAAAACGCCATCTTCTCAATTGTCAATAAAGAACACCATCCATGGCCGTTTGTTTTATTTGGACCTCCAGGTTTTTAAAAATGTTTGAGTTTTCAAATTTTTTTTTCAATTTTAGGAACTGGAAAAACAATTACTTTAATTGAATCAATTAGACATTTAGTCCTTCAATCATCCCAAAATCGTATTTTGGTTTGTACTCCAAGTAAAATGGCTGCTGATAATTTTGCTGAAGCTCTTTTACAACATGACTTTTTGGAACACAAATATATTTTTAGAATGCATTCTCTATGTTTGTTTTTTTTTGGATTAAAAAAATTTTTTTTTATTTTTTAAGCAACGATGGCACACAGTCGAAATAAAAAATTGGACCCGATATCTTATTTGGCGTAAGGTTTTTTGATTTTTAAAGACATGGATTCCTCTTGTTGATTATATTTCTAGCTCATCCTCCCTTAAAACTTCTCGTACTTAAAAAAATTTTTTTATTCAACATTCGACTATTTTTGACATGAAGCCAAATAATAAATAAGAGAAGGGGAGGGGGCGCGACTCGACCGCTCCAAAAGTCGAAAACTTTGAAGCCCTATAACTTTCCGATTTGGGGGTAGGGCCGAAAAAGAAAAAAACTGGCAATAGGAAATCGAACCTGCTCTACAAGATGGTATAAAAATAATTGCGAAATTTTTGCTAACAGTTCGATATGGTTCCTTGTGAGGAAAAATTTTCGTCGACTTCTGAATTTACTTGTCATTTCCTGTCATTCATTTTCTAATAAGTCCTAAACCCCTAAATTTTACAGAGAATATCCTTTACAGATATTAAAATTAATTTTTAAATTTTAAAGAAAAGAAGCCAAACATCGTTTCTTTGGAATTCCTGATCGTTTAAATTTAAAAATGTTTCGTGTAATAATTGCAACATTAGCTACTTCATCTTATCTAATTTTGGCTGGCGGTTTAAGGGATTATTTTACGTTTGTTTTATTTTTATTTGTTTTCAAATTTTTAATTTTTTAGACATATAATTGTTGATGAAGCTGGTCAAGCATTAGAATCAGAAGTTTGGATTCCTATAGGCTTGTTATTTTTAATTTTGTAAAAAATGGAAGAATGTTAGAGTGAAAACAATTAAAGATCCGTCTTTTTTATTTATTTTTCGTTTATCATTTTCTCGAAGATTTTTTGTAGCTTATTTAGTATTCCATATCATCTACTATTTTCCTTTTTTTCGTTTTTTTTTGAGAGGAGTGGAATGTTACATAAGGTTAATTGTTCTAATTTTGGGTTCTTTTGTCTTGAAAGGAGAAAAAAAATATGATGGGATCAGTTTATTTACTCCTTTGATTTATTTACTTTTCCCATCAGTTTATTTACTCCTTTGAATATAATTTTAAAAATGAAATGATTTAAAGATAAGCCTTAATTATTAAAAACTTAAAATTCCTTTTTTAAGGAGGACTTGTTGGAAAAGAAACCTCTGTCGTTTTGGCAGGCGATCCAATGCAATTAGGCCCAGTTCTAAATGTAAATTCAATGAAATGGTTTGGTTTTGATATTTCTATGCTTAAAAGAATTATGCATTCTGAAATGTACAAGGATTCGTCTGACGAGTATTTTTAAAATTTTTTAATTAAAAAATTTCAAAAATTTTTTAGAAGATTTTTTGTTATTCTACGCCAAACATATCGTTCACATTATAATATTTTGAGGCCTTGTTCTTATTTATTTTATGATAATATGTTAATTGTTGATGATAGACAAGGAAATTTTTATAAACTTTCTGATTGGGAAGGATTACCTACAAAGGTTTTTTTTAATTTTAAAATTAATTTTTGTGGACTTCAGTGCCAATTATCTATTTAAAATAAAATTTTTTCGGGAACTTAAGTGCCGATAATATTTTTAAATTTTAGGTACTCTGCGTTTATATACCACCATGTCCGCAAACGTATGTCCGCACTTATTTTCTTTTCCTTCTTTCTCCTCTCATAAAGATTAGAAATGGTAAGTAAAAACAACAGACAAATATTCGTTTATATAAAAATATAAAAGCAAAAATAAGACAATTTTAGAAATTATTTCGGAGGCCATATTTCTGCTATTTTTTTTACAAATCCATTCGAAAAAATTTTCTTCCTTAGCTTCTTGCCTACACATAAAAAATTTGACTGCCATTTTATATGAATGATTCTCTATAGTATTTGATGTTCTTAATATTTATGAGAAAATTCTTCTTGACCATTTTAATCTTTATGATAGGAGAAAGAAGAAGAAACATGGTTTATTAATACTTACCATTTCTAATCTTTATGAGAGGAGAAAGAAGGAAAAGAAAATAAGTGCGGACATACGTTTGCGGACATGGTGGTATATAAACGCAGAGTACCAAATTTTATTTTTAACAATTCGAAGATGTACTTTGACAACAATTTTAAATTTATTTTTTGTTGTCAAATCAATCTTCGGTAAATAATGAAAGGAATAATCATAAGAAAATATTTGTTTTTATATCTTATTTTTAATACTTATTCTGACATTGTTTAAGGTCTAAATTTGCCCTTTTATCAGTGTCTTTGACCCCTTACTTGCTTATCCTGTTCTCACATTTCTTAAGCTTTTACTTTTTGCTTTTCATCGTTCTCTCATTTATCGGCTCCGGTACAAAATATGGAATCGTTAAAATATGGAATGGTTAAAATCGCGAATAGGCTAAAAAGGGGTTAAAATACCGAATCGTTAAAATATGGAAACGTTAAAATATCGAATCGGGTAAAAAAGGGTTAAAATATGGAATCGTTAAAATATGGAATGGTAAAAATGTCGACACGGCCAAAATCTGTCAAAATGTCGAATTCTTTTAAAAAAGGGTCAGATGAGTGCCATACGTTGATTGTAGATGATTTTATCAACTTATCAACTTATTAATGATAAGTTGATTGATAAGTCTCTTATGTCGTAGTCCGGCACAATCTTTTCTGCCAGAGTTCATTGTATTTTACCGAGTAAAACCGGACCGGATAAATCAAGCATAATCGACCGGATCCGGTCCGGCATGATCGTACGGATCCGGAAAACATAACGCGATCCTGATATGGAAAAATTAGAGTGGTGTGCATTAGTTTTTAGTTAAGACCTAAAGTTTGACCTTACCGTATACGGTACGAAATACCGAAAAATACCGATCAGCTTTTAAATTTTATCGGTCGGATTCCGTACCGTACAACCGACACGGAATATCGAAAAATACCGTCGGTATTACGGTAACGCCCGGATTCTAGTTTTGGCGCCATTTTTAAAAAATTCGACATTTTGATCGATTTTGGCCGTGTCGACATTTTTACCATTCCATATTTTAACGATTCCATATTTTAACCCTTTTTTAGCCTATTCGATATTTTAACCATTCCATATTTTAACGATTCCACATTTTAACCCCTTTTTAGCCTATTCGCGATTTTAACCCCTTTTTACCCGATTCGAGATTTTAACCCTTTTTTAGCCTATTCCATATTTTAACGATTCGATATTTTGTCCGGACACGCATTTATCACACAGCTCAATAAGAGAAACTCTTATGTATCCCTCTAATTATCCCACCTTGCCCTCCCTTATCTATCCCATTTTTTGGTATTCCTGTCTTTTACTATAACATTCTACTCATTTTAGGGCTTCCCAATAATTTTTCATTCTTCTCGTGGCAGTGAAGATGAACAAGGAGTTAATAAATCACATCAAAATACTTTTGAAGCTAATCTAGTATGTAAATATGTACAACGAATTTTGGCTGAAACAAATACACAAGAAAAGGATATTGGGGTTATTTCTCCCTACAAAAATCAGGCAAAATTTAAAAGAAAATTCTAAAAAATTCCAAAAAAATTCTTTTTAAGGTTCTTCGTTTAAGAGTTATGTTAGCTTCATTTCCTGGTGTTACAGTCGATTCTGTTGAGGGATTTCAGGTATTTTAAAAAATTTTAAACTTGAAATTTTTTTTTAATTTTCAAGGGTTCTGAAAGGGAAGTAATTATTATGTCAATGGTTAGGCAATATGATTTGGGATTTCTTCGTTGTGATTTGGTAAAATTCGTATTTTTTGTTCAGATTAATTTTTGACATTTTTAGAGAATAAATACTTCAATTAGTCGAGCAAAGTATTTGCTTATAATTATAGGAAATGAAGCTTTATTATCCTTACATGCAACATGGAAAAAGTAAATTAATAAAATAAAAATAAAATTTTTCTTGGGAGGGGTTGAATACAGTTTTAAATAGTCCTCATTATCTCCACAAAGATTCCGTCTTTTTTTAACTTATCTTTTTTTCTTTTACCCATTCCATGTAGTCGAAAATTTCCAGTTTTATTCTTTTCCGCACAAAGTTGTTTTTATCTAACATGTAAGACCATCATTTCATCTCTTCAATATCTCACCAATTACTAGACCATAATTTTCTTTGGGGGGTTTCTAAAATTAGATGCAAGTCCTTTATATATTTTTTCTAATATTTCAAAATACCTCAAAATTACCTCCTTTCTTAATTTTTTTCAATAATTTAAAAAATTATTTTTTTAAAGGTTTATTTATTATTGTCGTTTTCATGGAGGATTTTTAAATAGTTGTGGAGTAAAAATGGATCCTATTGCAGATGAAGAAGAAATGTATGGAAAAGATGAAGAAAGGGAGGAAGAAGAGGAGGAAGAAAATTATAAAAATGAAGATGATGAAATTTATGAAAATGGATTGGAAGAAGAAGAGGTGGGTGAGGAAGAAGTGTTTAATGAATCTTTTCCGGATGACCCTCTTAATAATTTTATTTAAAAAAAAGAATTTATTTAAAAAAAAGAAAATTTAAAGAGAAGAACTTTTATAATCAATTAAAAAACACTTATTTTTATTAGAGAAACGGAATTTTTTGAGGGGGTTTGGAAGGGGTTTTCGATCTGATTCAGATTATCCTTGTATTTTTCAGAAATTAATGAAAACATTTTTGGTTATTTTTAGAGAGCAGGCTGGATCTGGATCCAGAACTTGATTTTTCCTGGATCCAGAGTCCAGATCAAGGCATTTTTCAGAGTTCTTTGATTTTTCCCTGACTCAAGGTCAAAAATCTGGTCAAGGTACCCAATTAAAATCAAGAATCAAGGTCACGGTTTTTTTTGAAAATCTTGCTCTCTAATTATTTTGTCAAATTTTTTGGATTAAATTTTATATTAAAAATCATCCTCTATTTTCAAAATTTTGTTATAACCTTAAGACCTTTGCCAATCCCTTCTCTAATAATTTTACTATTATTTTATGCCTTGACTTTTTTTTATAATTTTATTTCTATCTTTGCTTTCTGACTATTTTAAATATACTGCCAGTTTTGATTATTAAATTATATATTTTTGTTTTTGAAATTAGAAAATTATAAATTTTTTAATTTTTTTAACTATAATTCTCAAAATATTTACTACAATATCATAAAATTTATTCAACAAAAAAATTAAAAAAAAAGAATATAAAAGCAGTGAATTTAATCGTTTTTATAGGGCAGATTTAAAGAAAAGTTTATTTTTTGAAAGAAAATTTTATTTTTTAAATGAGGTCAAAAATAAAAAAAAATCGGGTCTAAATTAATTTTTAGAAAAATTTTTAAAAATTGTTGGATCCCTTAAGGAATTGAAAAAAAAATATTTTTTGAAAAATTCTAAAGGATCTTAACAATTTTTTGAAAATTGAATTTAAAATAATTTATTTCAACTAATTTTTAAATAAATATTTAAATACAAAATGCTATAGAAGGTCAAGAAATATAAAGAAAAAATATTTTTAAAAATTAAAAAAATACAAATTTCGATTAATACAAATAATTAAAATTTACAAAAAGAAAGCTAAGTTCTTAGTTTGTATTTCTCCTCCTTTTTTCTCCAGAATTTGAATCATTTTTGGATTTTTTACATAAAATTTTAGAGTTTTTGGAAGAATAAAAGAAGGGAATCACAAAACTAAAATTTTTATCTAAAAATTCAACTTATTGGTCAATTAAATAAAATTGTTGGACCGGTTGTTGAGATGGGAAAACACCTAGAAAAGGGGAGAAATTAATTTAAATTTTAAATAAATCTTTGGATGGTGTTTTATATCCAAAATTAATCCTGTCTTTAAAAATGTTAGAGATTAGGGTTGGGGTTTTCGAGTCGGAACGACGTTCGGGTCATTTTTTCGGGTCTCATTTTTATCGGGCCGGCTTAACCAAATCTTTATCGGGCCAAAATTCAATGCCCGACTCGATCTTTTGGACCGGGCCGGATCGGGCCCCCAACTCTAAGAGAGATGCTGCTATCAATCCCCGCTTTTTTAGAAATATATCCCCACAATTAAAAAATTGTTCCCCCATTCCCGTAAGGCATTTTCACTAAAGTTAACCTATTGTGGACCTTGTTTGATATTTATAAAATTATTTTATTTACCAATTTGTTGTTGTTCATTTTGTCCATAAATTTGCCTTTCATTACTAGATTGCATTGTTGAAGGCTGTTGTTGTTGTGGAACTACTAAGCCTGAAATGCCTGGCATTTGGAAGGAAACTGGTGATGAATGTTGCGGTATTTGTGGAGGATTATAAGCTGAATATGTACTATGTTGATTTTGAACACCGCTAGTTGAGGCTGCTTTTTTAAAATTTTAAAAATTAATAGGGAAAAGATGGGTTGACTGATGGAGGTTATGACGACACAAATTTAAACATAAAAATGTCAAATGACCATCTAATAACGTGAAATTTCGCAGAGATACTCTCAATACTATTAATTAACTTGTCTCAAAATTTGAAAATTTTTTGTTAAAAATTTCAAAAGTTATGACAGAAACATTAACAAAAAACGACAAAATTTTTTGAAAATTCTACATTTTCGAGCATAACTCCCCAAATATTTAACCAAAAATTCTCAATTTTTTAGCAGAGCTAGATAACAATATTGAGCACAATTATACAAAATTTCAAAATTTTTCGAGCCCATTTGACTATTTTACAAACGTTTGCGCCCAACAACTTTCGCGCCCAAACATACCAGTATCAGGAAACCCTGTAAAGAATTGTTGTGTTTGGATAGTTTGTTGGGGAGAATTTAAAGAAGAATTTAATAAAGAAGTTTGTTGGAAATGTGGAGATGTTTCTTGCATTAATTGTTGTGTTTCTTCAAATAATGTTTGTTGTGTTTGGTGGAAATATTGTTGTTTGGTGTCTAAATGTTCAAATTGTTGTTGTCCTCTATTTTCTATAGGGGCGCCATAATTTAGAAAGGACTGGTAATTATTGGGGGTGTTGTTGTTAGTGTTGTTGTTATTGCTTTAAAAATATAATTTTTAAATTAAAGACCTCCTTATAGTGGCTTCCTTATTGTGGCCTCCTTATAGTCCTTATACCTAGTGGAATGTAGAAAAAATTTTTTATAGACTATTGGTAACAGAAGGAAATATACGAAAAACAATATTTTACGTAAATCCTCAAAAATAATTGCGGACAGTAGTTGCGGACACAAATCCAATCATAAAACTTTTATTGAGATTACAACTAGATATAAAAAATAGTGAATATTTTAGGTAAAATTGTTAGGCAGGATTGATCTCCCCTTTATAAAATATACCCTCTATATAGTGTACAACATTATCAATAAATATTTTGTATTTTACCTTCTCATATTTATTCCATTGGCGCTTCTATTCAAAGGTAGTCTTTCCCTATCTTTTTGTATAGTTAATTGAGGCTTTTGGCTGTCTTGTTTTTTAATCTTTAAAGATAAATTTAAAATTTTTTTTAATTTCCAATTTTACCTTCTTTCTAGGTCTATATTTATAGTCTGGATATTCCAAACAATGTAACTGTCTCAATTCTTCAGCTTTTATTTCATATGGCCTCTTGTCTTCTTTAGTCATACTTTTCCAGCGAAAGCCCAACTTTAAATTGAAAATTATTTGGTTAAAAGATAGGAACTAAAAGACCTCCAAAATGATCAACTTTCGTTAGTAGTGACTTGAATGTCTTAGGAAAAGTCGCCTATAACGAAATGCCCCTCTTTACTGTGAACTGGAAGATTGAAACGAAAGAAAAGTCGCCTATGTTGAAATGTTCGTAATTAAGAGGGTCGCTACAAACGAAACTTGACCTCTATTTTTTTCTTAACCCTCTATTTTATGTACATCTTGAGAAGTTAAGAAAACTTTTTTTACCTCTTTACTAATTTCAGCATTATGTTTGTCTGGTTGAACACTACAAATTTTTAAACGTTCATCACGTGACCATACCATAAATGCTTAAAAATATTTTTTATTAAAAAATTAATTTCCAAATTGGAAAAACCATTCATAGGCCTTTTGATATGATTTCCCGATTTTTTACATTTTGTTGCATTTGTGTATGGCTGGAAAGGCTGAAAATAAGAAAGGGATTTTAAAATATATTTTAACTGAAATGTAATGTTACGGCGAGCCTTATAAAATTGCCTAAAGAAAGGTTAGGGGGATAAAATTTTGCACAGATATTCTCAATAGATATATCTAGCAACGATAAAAATTTCAGGGTAATATTCAATTTCGTTCCCCCCCTCCTTTTTTCCATCCTCAAAGTATTTAAAAATGGTCAGTCTGACTTAAGTTATAGAACTCGTCGAGCTGAGTCGAGTGATATCGAAATCAAAAAAATCCGACTTGATTTGACCGAAATACAGACCCCTAAATATTGAACAACCATAGGGGTGATTTTTTAGAATAAAAATTTTTTATGCAAATGATATCTCATTCGTAAGAGCTCGTCGAGCTGAGTCGAATGACAGCGAAATCAACGTAATCGGACGAGTTTTGACAAAGTTATGGCATTATTTAGACCTACCGGAGTCGGCAACCTTATGTCATAACTTTGTCAAAACTCGTCTGATTACGTTGATTTCGATATCACTCGACTCAGCTCGACGAGCTCTTTCGAATGAGCTAACATTTGTATACTTTTTCGTCCTTTTGGTTTTTCGCCCCTATGGTTGTTCAATTTTCAGGGGTCTGTATTTCGGTCAAATCAAGTCGGATTTTTTTGAATTTGGTGTCATTCGACTCAGCTCGACGAGTTCTATAACTTAAGTCGACTGACCATTTTTAAATACTTTGAGGATGGAAAAAAGGAGGGGGGGGGGGAACGAAATTGAATATTACCAATTTCAGAATTTTTGATCCATTAATTTTTAAATTATGGCCAAAAAACTAACAAAAATACGGATTTTTCACTAAAATACCGACATTTTCGACCATAACCTCCCAAATACTAAACCAAAAATTCTAAAATTTTTGGACATGTTAGATAACAATATTATGAACAATCTGAGAAAATTTCTACAATTTTTGTACTCCTTAGGCTAATTTTATAAGCATTCGCGCCCAAACATTCCCGCGCCCAAACATGCCTGTTTGTGTATTTGATCAGGCCAATTATTGTTAGATAAAAGAGGCACAGAAGAAATATTTGATGTTGGATCATTCTCAGAAGGAAGAGACTGACCAACAATTGCAGCAGAATGTTCAGCTATCTAAAAAAATATTTTAAAAAATTTTTTCAAATTTTTTTCCTCTAAATTTTACTTGTTGTTCAAATAATTTAGCAGTTTCTTCATCCATTACTCCCTCATTCATTGTATTCACAATTTTTAAATCATCAGCATTAGGCCAAAACATTTGTTGTTGTGCTGCGTAAAAGGCTGCCAAGTCAAGACTTTAAAAAATAATTTTTAAAAACCTCTATAATGAACTTTTAAGGAAAGCCTCTATATAGTGGGAATCATTGCTAAGTTGGTTATAAAAAATTAAGTTTTTAAATTTTCATTTAATGTGACAACTAAAGAAACCTCTTTTAATTGTTCTAACTTATCCCACCTTCATTTTCAGATATCAGAAGAAAGGAGACAGATACACAACTTATCAATTGGGGGGGGGGGTCCCTAATTTATTAAGGGTAGGATAAGATAGAGAGGTTCAAGTTTAGATGCCTTTTTATTAGAGAGGGTTTTTCAAAAATATTTTTTTTAATTTTCTCACTTAGGATTTCCATCATTAAAGCAATGAGCAGGATTAAAATCAGCAGCACCAAAGAACATAGCGGCACCAGGCATTTCAGGGAAATGTGTGGGGAGAAAAAAAGGGGAAGGGGAATCATTTAAATTTTGTTGTTGTTGTTCTATTTTTGGTATTAATCCTTTAAATTGTTTTAATTTTGAATTTTCATTTAAATTAAATATTTACCGGGAACAACATTTCTAGGGCTATTTAAATTACTAGAAGCTGCCTTCTCCCCATCCGCGCCTACCAACATTTTTAGTTGGGTAGCCACTTTGATTTTTTAATTTTTAAAATATTTTTTGTGGTCAATAGGCTAAAATAAAAAAATTATTAAATTAGAATGATTTAAATTTTTAAAATTTAAATTAGTCAGTTAAATTATTAGATCCCTCAACTTTTTTGAGGGAGTATGAATGATAACCCTCAACCTCTCCCAAGTCCCTTAACTTCCCCTCCAAAAGTCCAAGTAATTTCCTAGTTGAGAAAGGCTATCTGACAGCTTTTGATAATTCATACTAAAAACAACCAAAATTTCGGGCTTAACTGGGATAAGATGAGAGGGATAAGCATTCTGATAAGAAAGCCCTTAGTTATCCCATTTTTAAGGGATTAGGAGTGATAACTGAGAGTGGATATATAGGAATATGTGAATTAAAGATCGGTATTTTCAAAAATCCTGGATCTGGATTTAGGTTAGTAACCTGGACAATTCTTGATCTGGATCCAGAAGAAATCCAGGACGATCAAAAAATGCCTAGATGTGGACTCTGGATAGAGGAAAAATCCAGACTGGATCCAGATCCAAACCGATACTTAATGTGAATGATCAAAAATGTGTTTTATCCCTTCTATATCACCCTGTGATAAGATAGAGATTTTGATTATTAATTAATTTACTTTTTATCTTCCAATAATCTTCTATTCTCGTTGATAATTTTTAGTTGTTTTTTTGTCAATAAAAATTAAATTCCTTTTTAAGTACTTAGAAAAATATTGAAAAAATAGGTGTGTTTGAAGGTCGATCGAAGGTAAAATAATAAATAAATATTTTTAAAATAATGACGAATGAAAAGTTTATTAATTTTTTGTTTGATAGACACTAAAAAATTGAAAAAAAGAAAATTAAATTAATTAATTTAATTAAAAAAGCTTTAAAATTAAAGGGGTGAGGGGAGGCAGGGGGTTACTTCAAAGCCTATAAAATTGCAAGATTAGATCCAAAATTCAAGAAATTTTGTATGGATACCCTCAATACTGTTATCTAACCTCTCCAAAAATTTCAGAATTTTTGGTTTATTATTTCAGAACTTATGGTTCAAAAATCAGAATAGGTATTTCGATAAAATGACGCTTTTTGGTCGGATTTTTGACCATAACTTTTGAAATAGGAAACCAGAAATTCTGAAATTTTTAGGAGAAGTAGCTAACACTATGACATATTTTTGTGGAAAATTATAGAGAGATAGGTATTGTTTAAGTGGAGATTTTTAATTTCGCACGAAAAGGTAAAGGAGGACAAGGAGGAGACTTCAAGGGGATAAATAATAAAATAAATAATTTAAGGAATTAAAAAATAACTGACTGAACAAAAATTATAAAAGAAAATAAATTTAAATATTTAATTTATAATTAGAATAAATTAAGAATAAACCGGAAACTTCCTTAAAAATAAATAATCAACAAATTTTGTATTTGACACGCAAAGTTTCAACTACGCAAATGTTTCATTTTTATTTTTAAAAAATAATTTTATTTATAGAAAAATTTTAAATTTGGGTTTTAAGGAAAAAAATAAATACGGGGAAATTGAAACACGCAAATTTGGAATTTTTTGAAAATTTTCTTTTTGTAAATTTTAAATAATTTCAGTTCCAAGAAAAAAAATTTTTTTAATTAAAATTTAATTAATTAAATACAAGTGCGCGAACGGGAGAAAAAAAGATGATATATACTAATTGGGTTGATAGAGAAGAAAAATGGCGCAATCCCGAAAAGCTACTAGTTATACTTATTTATTGGATGTGTGGCATCCCGTTCTTTCCAGTCAAAAGCGTTTAAAAGGGAAGAAGAGGGGGGGTTAACTTTTTGGGCGCAGGAAATGTTTTGGCGCAAACTAGGTTATCTCCAAAATGACCAAACCTATTTCTATGAAACTTTGGTTGAATATTCGTAAATATGTTGTCTAACTTTGATAAAAATTTCAGAATTTTTGGTTTATTATTTCAAAAGTTATAGTCGAAAAACCAACAAAAAGTCAACGTTTACTCGAAATATTCTGGTTTAGTGGCGATAACTTTTGAAATAAGAAACCAGAAATTCTGAAATTTTCAGAAATATTAGTCAACACTATTGAAGATATCCAGGAAAAATTTCAAGTCTGTAGGTATTCATTTGTTAGTTTTATAAGCATTCAAATGCCCCCGTCCAAGCTAAAAACACGCCAAAACACCCCTTATTATCTTAACAATTTTAAATATCCAAAATCCAAAAATACTTTATTTAAACTAAAAACCTCCCCAACCGGCGCCAAATAGGGGATATATGTATGATTTAAAGTAAAAAGAAGAAAAAGATTTACAAATTATTTAAAGTGTTTCTGGGTTATCTGTCAGAAATAAATGAAAGAAATCTCTGGAAAAGGCAAAAGATTGAAGAATATATATAAAATAAATTTTCGGGGTTAAATCATTTGAGATGAAGAAGTAAAATATTTTTGGGGGGTCTTCTCTTCCCGCAAAAATTTTTAAAAATAATTTTAATTTTAGGTTAAGTTAAAGATTAAATTTTATTTTCTCAAAATTTTGTTCGAATAAAATAAAAAATTAAGTGAATAAATTAATCTTAAAAAATATTTTTGAAAAAATTTCAAAAAAGTTAGCGATTAACATGAACGTGTCAATTCATTTCCCTTTAAAACCCCAAAACTCAATCCATCAACAAAAACTTGTTGTGTATTTTATTTTTCAAGCTGCGCATAATTATTCATTTTCTTTTTAAGTTTTAAAAATATGTTTTGGAAATATTTAAATGTTGTAATGTTTGAAAAACATAATTTTAGGAAAACATGAGAAAATATAAACATGTTTATGTTTGAAAAATAAATTTAAAACAGAAAAACAGAAGTTTGTGTTTTACAAGTTAAAAACGTAAATAAAACAACAAAACAAACTATGAATGAAACAAATTGAAAAACATCAAAAACATTTAGAACAAATAAAACATAAGAGAAAACAAATAATTGTTTGTAGAAACACAAAAAAACACAAAAACATCTAAAAACTTGAGTAAAACATTTGTTGTAAAACACAAACCAAAAACACAACAATTTTTGTGTTTGTTGTAAAACTCAAAAAATAAAAACATCAAAACAAACTTGGAAAAACACAAAAACGAATAAAACATCTAGAAAACACAAGAAACACAAATTAATGAAACAAACATAAAAAGGTCGCTAAAACACAAAACATCCCATGCTGCGCAACATGTTTAGCTAAAAATAAATACAAGTTTGTCCCATTTAAGTAGAAAATGTTATCGGATTTAGAAAGCGAAATTTGCGCTAAACTTTTTCTTTATTATTATTCACCTCTTCTTCTAAACATTTTGTGGCGCGACAATTTTTCTTTGTTAAAAAGGAAAGATGTGAAAAGTGTTTGGAGAGTTTAATAGGGGGAGTAAAAAAAATAAAAAAAGAGATTGGTCAAAGTCTATATTTAAAAGGCCAACCCTTTTCTCAGGAGAATTACTGTAAAATAAAATATTTTTAAAAATGAGGGGAGGATTGGATAGAAATTTGGGAAAGTGGTTTTAAAAAATATTTTTTTAAAGAAAGCAAAAATTCAAATTTTTATTAGAAAAAATTTTTCTTTGAATTTAAAATAATATCTAGAAATAATGTTAATAAAAAATAAAATCGGGAATAAGCGAAAATCCGCATTATATTTGCGGACGAAAAATATTTTTGCGGACAACGCCTATTTTAATTTAGAGAAGAAACACTTAAACAGTTAATTAATTATAAAAAAAATTTAAAAATTATTTAGAAAAAATCCTATTGAAATCAGGGTCTACGGAGACTGTGGTTTCCGTAATATCGATCCTCACCCCATACGGTCGCTTTTTAAATTAGAGATTATTAATTAAATTATTTTAAATTTCTTCTCGTCTTTATTTTTCAAAAATTTTTTTTCTTATTTTTCAGGCCATAAATAAAAGAACAAAAATATTTTTTTTCAATTTCTAAAAGAAAAGTACATCTGCGCGCACAAGAAAAAGCCCTAAAGCAATTTTGGAAGTAGTTGACTTTTTATAATTTGTTGTGTTGTTCCAGTAATTTTTTTGTATTAAATTCGAGAAATTAAAAATAAAAATTTTGGAGGAATTATTTAAAAATTAAAACAAAAAATATACATTTTTAAAATAAAAAATAACTCGTTTTGTTGCGGTCGTTTTTAATTTTGGTCATTTTAGTAGTTTAATAGTCAAGGTTAAAAAACAAACAAAAAATAAAGAATTAAAAGGAAAATGAAGGAAAAAAATAATTTTTTAGACAAAAACAACCACACACACACACACGTTGTTAAATTAAATTTAAATAAAAATAATATTTTAAAATTTAATTTATTAAAGTTTAAATTAGTGTTTGATATCAGGGTTGGGCAGGATCGAAATCCCGGCATAAAATCAGGATCAGGATTTTGGAATGATGATTCTGCTCCCAGTCCCGACTGCGGGATCGTGATTCAAAAAACCCGGATAACCGCGCCGATCCCGACCGGGATCCTGATTTTCAAAAAAAAGTCTATTTGATATCAATATTAATACATACTTTAGCATTATAGGTATCGAAAAATAAAAATCTAAAAATATTCCTATAATTATTTTCATATCATTATTTTCGATTTAGTATCATGCCAAAAAATATTTTTTTTTAATTAAATTTAAAAAGAAAAATATTTTAAATTATTTTTTCTTTTTAGATTTAAAAAGAAAAAATAAAAATATAAATTAAATTTTCGAAAGTTAAAAAATAATCAAAATAAATTTTCCTTAAATATTTAGAAAATAATTTCCCAATTATTAAAATAAATCCTCTTAAAAACCTTTAAATGACCAAACATTAAAATAAATACATTTATTTTGTAATTAAAAGTAGCCTTAGAAAACATAGGAGATTTAACATGCTTTACAAACTACTAATCCTTTAAATTACAAAAATTTATTTTACTAATAAGATTACAAATAATTTCTCTCTAATTATTTTGCCTAAAACTACAAAAGGTGTTGAGGGCAAAAAAATAGTTTTTTGAAATATTTTTTTTAAAAAAAAGTAAATGCCATCCAACTACTTCCTTTTGTGCGCAAAGCTTCCTTTGTAAATTTTTTTCCCTCCCTTTGCTTCATGTATAGGTGCATACATAACAAAATCAGCAACAAAACAAAAAAAATAGGTAATCATTTGTGTCAATCAAATACATACTTTTAAGGGAAAATTAGCCACTTCATTTTTAAATAATTCAAAAAAATGCCACTGACCTTGGCATTCTTTTAAAAGGGAAAAGGAAAAAGGGAAGGAAATAAGGGGTTGATCCTGAATGAGAATGAGAAAAAAAATAAGAAAAAAATGCCCTTTCTTCCTTCTTTATTGTTAAGGATTATTTAAATTGATTTGTGTCTTCTCAGAAAATATTTAAAAATAGGGAAGAAAATACATAACTAATTTGACGTTTGATTAAGTGTGTAGAGGAAAAAATTGGTAAACAATTTTTAAATTTAAATTTGAAAAGGTAGTCTGTATAAGAAATAAAATTAAAATCAAACATACATTCGGACCTTGTTTATAAATACTCCCCTTGAGCTGAAATGAACGTAGAAATGAGGTATAACTAAAATGCGAGGGAGGGCTGTACCTCGAACGCTCGTAGGTGGGTGTGTAGGGGTACAGGGAAATTGGGTTGGGTTGGGGATAATCGTGGATAATCGTTAGGAATCAGAGATTGGGATAAGGGATGATCGAAATTTCGTTTCATTTCGCCCCGAAACGAAATAAAAAAATTTTTTTATTTCGATCATCCCTGATCTGGATACAAATCTAAATTGTAAGTATTGTTTAAAAAAACCCTCCCATCGCAGGAAAGGTTTTTTCCCTCCACTTTACAGACCCGACTTTTAAGAAAAAGTTCCATTAAATTAAGAATAAAGCTATCAATAAAAGGATATAAAAATAAAAATATTATCTTACATTTTATTTTTTTTTTCGCCGAAAAATATTGGCCAAGTATTACTATATTTATAAAACATATTTTTTAAACAAAAGAAAAAAATATTTTAAAGGATTAGGCTGAAAATGGAAGAAAATAAAGGGAAAAAGTTGCCGTTAATTTTAAATAAAAGGAGGGGAAATAAGATTGTAAATCATTCAAATAATCAAAATAAAATGGAAGGATGTATTGTTGATTTTTGAAAGAAAAAAAAAATAAAAAAAATATTTAGAGAGAAAAAATGAGGGGGAGGAGGGGGTGTGTGAAGACTTTGAAAGAAGGGTGTTAGTAGATCGCTTATAAAATAGCTTAGAGTCAACCTAAAAACGTAAAATTTGGCAATAATATTCACATTTGTGTTGACTAACAATCCTAAAAATTTCAGAATTTTTGGTTTAGAATTTCAGAAGTTATAGGCGAAAATGTCTGATTTTCTCGAAAAATCCCGTTTTTCGTCGATTTTTTGCTAATAACTTCTGAAATACTCAATCAAAAATTCTGAAATTTTCAGAATAATTAGTTAACATTATCAACGATATTTGTCAAAAATTTCAAATTTTTATCTCAAAATATCGATTATTTATACTCAATCGCGCAAGCAATACCCATTGTCTCTCTCATTTTTACCTTATCTCTAATCATCCTTCAAAAATATTTTTTATTTAAAATTTTCTCAATATTTTTTGGACAGAAAACATTAAAAAGGGAATGTACACGTTTGTTTCAGTTGATTTTCTTTTGTTATTTAAAATTAATTATTTTCCCCAAGCTTTTCGCAATTTGCCCTTTTTAGTTACGCGTGTTCTTTTAAAAGGGTAGAACTTGGAAAAACAACTTTTTTTTATTCTCTCGACCTCCCAAAACTTGAATTTGTTTCAATTAGAAGTAAACAAGTTAAAGTTTTTTTTGGAAATAAAATTAGCTAGAAAAAAGTCAAAAGAGAAGAGAGGAATAAATTGACTGGGACGCGTCTGCGCGGGAATATAATACATATTAGCAGTCACTCCGAGAGGGAGAAGAGGGAAGAGAGGGGAAGAAGAGGGAAGAGGGCTAGAAAAAAAATTATTGAAAAAAAGAGGGAAATAAATTTTAAGGTGTGACCGGGCCAAAAAACACGAGAAGAGAAAATTTTTTGGGTGTTGGGGGTGGGGGTGAGGGGGGAGGGTGGTGAGGGTGGAAGAAGAACGTGACCGATAGATGAGGGAATGAGGAAAATTAAGAGAGGGGGGAAAGAGAAAAAAGAAAGAAAATTGAGGAAGTTTATTGAATAAAATTTTTAAAAATTTCTTATATAATTTTTAAAACAAGAAATCTGTTAATTAAACAAAGCTCTTTAGTGGCCATTTAAATAACTCGTTATCTCAATTTTTATTTAGTTAAAAAATTTTCCTTATGTTAAGCTACCTGCCTCTAATAAAATTCTTCTAGAATTTCAACCTGTTGTTTAATTAAAAAAATAAACTTGGAAAAACTTGAAGCAAAAAATAAATAAATAAAAACTTGAAGCAAAAAATAAATAAATATAAACTTGAAGCAAAGAGAACAAAGAAGGGTTTGTTGATTATTAATCAAGAAAAAAATAAATTATTTAACCGGTCATTATTATTTAATATTTACGTAATTAATATATGTAAATGCAACTTTAAATACAAAAATACTAATTTTTTTATCTAAGAAAATATTTTTGGATATTAATAATTTTGGGTTTTAATGAAGAAAATAAGGAGAAATCTCACTCTTTTCACTGTTGGAAACCAACAATTAATTAGAAAAAATAAAGAGTTTAATGAGATCATCATTATATAAAATTATGTATTTTTCTGGCATTTTTCTAATTTTCCTTTAGTTATTTAATTGGCGCAATGCCGAGGAAAATTAAATAATTCCTTCATTATCCATAGATTTTTGTGTTTATTGAGGCGAATTTGATGTTTAAGAAAAATTAATGTATTGTTTTGAATTAGTCATGTAAAAATTGATGAACAATATGTTTTGGAAACTTAATTAATTAGATAAAAATACAGAAAATACAAAATTAAGACAAACAGGGGAAAATACAAAACTAGAAAAACACAAAATCAAAACCAAACAAAATACAAAACAAGTGATCTTTAAAATAGGAAAATACATAAGAAACACAAAATAAAAACAAAAAAACACAAAAACACAAAAACATTTAAAGATAAATAAACCTAACAATTACAAACTTAGAAATACAAAATTATTAAAACATTAGAAACATGAAAAAAACATTTAAAACAACAAAACAAATAAAACATTTAAAAACAACACAAACAGAAACAAGAAGCATTAGAAACATCGAAAAACATTGAAAAACATTGAAAAACATCAAAACATCTAAACTTCTAAAATAAACATCTAATAAAAACAACAAACACACTAAAAGCAATAATTTAAGGTAAACATGTTTTAAAAGCTAAGCTAACATATATCTACTTAAATTTGTCTATAAATATTTTTCTATTTCGCGCACCTGTGAGAGAGGAGTGAAGAGAGGTACTTCATCATTCTCTTCTTTAGAATATTCAAAACATTAACAAATTGGATGAATGTTTATAAAAAACAAAAGAAATGCCTCTAGGCAAAATAAATGCCAAGTACTGATAACCATCCATTTTATATTTTAAATTGGCACTAAAGAAGGGAAGGAAACGGTAGTCTCCAAAAATAAAAATAAAAGAAAATAACGAGCACCCTGCTGCGAAAATAAAATTAAAACACAAAAAAATGAGGGAAATTTGTAAAAAATAGGAGGGAATGTTGTAGTAACATTAAGGCAAGGTGAGGTTACTTTAGGCCTTATAAAATTGCCAAATAAAAACGTAGAACTGTGAAATTTTGTACAGTAACAGCTAATATAGATAATTAACAGAATTAAAAATTTCAGAATTTTTGGTTGATTATTTTAAAAGTTATGGTCAAAAAATAAAGGATTAATAGTGAAAATGTCGACACTTTCGAGTTTTTCGACCAGAACTTGAAAAATATTGAACCAAAAATTCTGAAATTTTGTATAGATATAGTCAACACTATAATAAATGTTTCTGATAAATATCAGAAATTTTGACTCATTTTAAATAAAAATTTAAATGAGCGCGCCAATGCGTCTCTGCGCCCTAGCATCCCCAAGTTAATTAAAAATTAAGCTTTAAAAATTGGAAAAAAATTTTAAGAAAAGAGGATCCTTTATTTCTAAATAAAAATCCAAATAAAATATAAAATAATTAAAAATTATTTTTAGATTTTATTGTCTTTATCAAAAAAGGCGAGGAAAATAAATAAATTATATTTATTGTGAGGAAAATTCTCCCTTTTCTGGAAAAATACAAAAACAAACAAAAACACAATGTTTTTGTTTGTTTATTTAATTTTCTCTTATTTAAAAACAACAAAAACATTAAAACAAAAACATCCAAAAACGGAAGCAACTGTTTTTGTTTAATTGTTTTTGTTGTTTTGTTTATTGTATTTTTATTAGGAAATGACAAATACCCCAACAATTTTTATTTTCTTTTACTTAAAAAATTCTAAAATAAATATTTATTTATTTTCTACATTATCGTACTAATTGCTTTTTATTTTCAATTCTTTTTTATATAAAGGTGTCCATTCCTTTTTTTATTTTCAGGCGTTTATTATTTCAATTGTTTAATTTCAAGCAGAGTAAATAAAGGAAAAGAGAAAAAATGATGAAAGAGAAAATTATGAGTAACTAAAAAAATTAAATAATTACTAAAATGAGGATAATTACTAAAAAATAAAATTATTAAAAAAAATAAAATTATTAAAAAATAAAATTAAATAAATTTTTAAAGGAAAAGTTGTCGGGTTATATTTAAATAAATACTAAACAAACAAACAAATAAAAACAAAAACAAATAAAAACAAATAAAAATCCTTAAAATACAAGTTCGCGCATATGGGATAATCCAAAACATATAAAAAGAATATTAAACTTGTTTAAACTTTAGTGTTGTTCCTAAACCTTAAGGTTTAGGAAAGTTTAAACAAACAAACAAATAATGTTCGGATCAGAATTTTTTAATTATTAATTTTAAATAAAATATTTATTTTTTAAATAATTTTGTGAATAAAAACAGCTGAAAAATAAATACTTTTTGTTATTTACTGATAATTTACAATCTCATAAAGTAAATAAAAAAATTTTGATTTGATAAGAGAAATCAAAAATACACAAAAATATAAGGAAATATTAAATTAAAAAATAATGTTTTTATGGATGTTTAGAACAGAGTGCAAAACTTGATAAAACATCGAAACATGTTTTACGTTTATTAACAAAAACAATGTTTTTAGTAATAAAAACATTTTTTAGTAAAACAATGTTTGTAATAAAAATTTTAATATTCACATGTTTGTAAAAATTTAAAGGGCTGAACATGTTTTGCTGCTCATGTTTTGATAATATTGTTTTAAGTTTGTAGTTCTAACAAAACATGTTTGTGCATATTTTTAACTAAACAATGAAAACTTTGTTTATGGAAATGTTCATAAATTAATTATTTATTTAAATGTCTATATTAAAATATTTTTAAAATCCACATCAGAATATTTAAAAAATGTACTTTAAATAAATTAATAATGTTGAATATCTGAACTAACTTAAAATTAAAATAAAACACACAAAATATGTACTTTTTAAAATAAAAAATTAATGAACTATTGAGAATAAATTGATAAGAAAAATAAATAAATTATAATTTTTTTTGAATATTTTATTTAATTAATTTAAAAAAAAAATAAAATTTTTCTTGAATTTAAAGGAAAAAATAAAAATTTAAAAGAAAAAATTTTTTTTGATGATCTGATGCAAAAAGGGGAAAAAGACGATTATTAGAAAATATTTTTATTTTATTTGTGTTCGAGGAATATTTAGAAAATGGCCGTCAAGAAGCGGGGGATGAGAGAGAGAGAAAAATCAGTTTGTTGAAAAGAAGGAGGGGTGAATTGTTTGAAGGGGGATGTTTGGGCGTGGTAATGATTGGGCGCGGATGGATAAAAAAGAGAATCTAGGCTTAGTTAGAATATTATTAATAATGTTTCAGAAAATTTTTGAAAAATTTTTTGATTTGATAAAAATTAAAATCCGAAGGAAAATATAGGGAATTGTTGCAAAATTGGGGCTTTGTTGCAACCGGGCTGGTCAGTCTCTCAAAAAAATGAATTTTTTAAAATCAAATTAATTTTATAAAAATCAGAATTCTGTCCACAGATCTCTTAACTTTTATTTCCATCATTTCTAAAAATTCCATAAATTTCTGTAAAAAATTTTAAAGAAAATATGGCAAAAAATGCTTGAATTATTCGAGAAATATCCACTTTTCGTTAGTTTTTTGATCATAATTTTTGAAATAATTTGTCAAAAATTCTGAAATTTTTAGAGATGATAGTTAATAGTATTGGGGTGATATTTAACAAATTTTATAGATAAAAGTCTTGATTTGACTTTTATTTTACAGTCCCGCGCCCAACAGGTATTCAACAGGAAGTGTGGCAGTTAGGACTGTCTCCCTCCCTATTTCCTCATTTTTTTACTTCATTAAGCAGGAAGAGGGTCTTTCCACAGCTTCTGGTGATGGTCACACTTCCTCCTTCCCTTCTAAATATTCTTTTGGCTATTACTTAAATGAAAGGGGAGGGGGATTGAGGAGGTATTGCTCTTCCCTCTTCCCTCTTCCCCCCCCCCCCCTTCCCCCTCTTTTCCCTTCCTCCCTCCCGAAGAAAATCGCCTTCTTCTCCCAAAAATAGTTGCTCAAAAATCCCTTCAAACTAAATAGAAAAATTTTTTTCTTCCAAACAGTCAAGATGGGCAAACAATTCATTCACTCTATAAACACAATCAGCGTTTCTCTCCGCGAGTATGGTTGGTGAGAAATAATATTTAACTGTTTTTGAGTTGAAAAAAAGGAAGAAAAAATGTAAAAATTAAGTAAAGTGGCCAATAAAACCGGAATTATTTTTAAAAAAAATTAAATAATTTTTTTAATTTGTTGAATATTTGAATAAATATTTATTTATTTTTTAAAAATTATTTATAACTTCTTTGCCTTATCGTTTTGTTATTATTAGGGCGTGTCAAAATATGCACGGAAAATCCCAAAATATGCGCATATATATGCACCGAAAAAGCCCAAAATATGCACCAAGATATGCAAAATATGCTCTAAATATACAGCAAAAATAACAAAAATATGCTTTAAAAAATTAATATTTGAGGTAAAAAATACTAATTTAGCATTTAAATTGCAGTTTAAGAGCACTTCTAAAAGATTTTATGAACTTAAAATTCAATTAAAAAATTTTTTTTTGAAAAAAAAATTTTTCGCAAAAAATTTTTCGAAAAATATTTTCAACAAATTTTTATTAAAAATTTTTTTGCCCAAAAAATTCCAAAATTTTAAAAATTTTGCCTGATTTTTACTAAAAATTTTTCAAAAAATGCCAAAATATGCACAAATTTTGGTAAAAATATGCACAGATATGCAAATATGTACGAAAGTACCGAAATATGCAAAAATATGCATTAGGAACCGGGTTCTAAAGTGCTCTAACCGATGTAAAAACACCATTTTTGAGCATTTCAGCTCATGGCATATCCGCATGCAAAATATGCATTTGCATGTTTTGACACGCCCTAGTTATTATAATTAAAATATCTCTTCTAAATGAAGATAGAAATACAGCTGTCCAATATCCTAGAAATTAAGGGAAATTCGAGAAAAATATGAGATATTTACTCTCATCTCCCTAACCTTCCCCTTGTCTTTAAAAATGGGGATTCAGCATCTAATCCTGTTTTCATAATTAATTAGACTTTCCCTATTTTTTACCCTAATTTGGATAGAAAAATTTTTTGAACAAAAATATTTATTAAAAAATAATAAAAAAACTTTCTTTCTTCTTTTCTCGAAAAAAAAGTTTATTTTTATTCCAAGTACTTATACAAAAATAAAATATCATCATCAACAGCACATCTCCCGTTGTGAATTATTGTCCCTAAAAATATTTTTTTTTAAATAATGAAACATTTTTGTGGCCATTCTTGGATATATTTATTTACTTGAATAAAAGTGAGAAAATGACCATTTAAAAGGCGAGAAAAAATAAGAGAGAATAATGGATTGCGCAATTCTATTTTAAGAAATGAAATAAAATTAATTTTATTTGTGGAGAAATAAACAAATAAAAAGAAAAAATGTTTGGACGAACATTAAAAATGTTTTTGAAAAATATTCAAGTTGAAAAAAGTTTATTTTGTTTGTAAACAAATAAATGTTGAAACAAATGTTCAGATAAACATTGAAAATGTTTTATTTTAAATTAAAGATAAACTAAATTAGGAAAACACGTGGATAAACATGTTTAGATGTTTGGGATGTTCAGATGTTTTGAAAATTATGTTTTGGAAAATGTTTAAAAAAAACATGTGTTTTTGGAAAAACATTAATGTTGAAATTATAAAAGGCTTGTTTTTTTTAAACAAAACATAGATGTTGAAAAGAATGTTCGGATAAACATTACAAATGTTTCTAAAAATGTTCAAATAAACAATGTGAATGTTTAATTTAAGTTAAAAAATATTTATTACATAATTTATTGCATTAATTTATTTCTGGCCAAAAAATCAAAAAATTTAAATTTAAAAATTATTTATTTTTTTTTTATTTTCCCCACCACCACTTTATTTTTATTCCTCCTTTCAAAACAATTTTTCCTTCAATTTTTAAATTTTGCGGTTTTTATGTGGCCGGAAGTTGTTTAGATTTAAATATAAATTTTAAAATTCTCCTCTTCTTTTCAAAAATAAAAACCGTGAAAATGATCCGCGAATTAATTTATTTTTTCAATTCGCGCTCTTCCCAGAGAATTTTTTAATGAAAACATATAAATAAATAATTTTATTTACAAGCCAAAGATTTTTGAATTTAAAGAGGGAAAAAAGGAATTTTTTGAAAATAAAAAAAATTATGCTTAAAAATATATGGGAGAGAATAATTATACGAGAAGATGGCCAATAATAAGTAAAGAAAAAAAATCAGATAAAGTTTAAAAAAAAATAAACAGAAATAGTTAAAGATCAAGATCGGCATTAACATCTGGTGGTTTTTAATGAATTTTTATTTATATAAACAAAAATTGCTTTTAAATAATTTATTTTTTAAATTTATTAAATTTAAAAATTTTCCAGAATCTCTTTTTTCCTTATTAATTTTTAAAGACATTTGAGCTTTTTAATTAATTAATAGTGGTTCTAACAAAACAAAATGTTATGTCCGAAGGCAGTTTATCCTATGAAGAATTGGAAAAAACGAAGGAGATCAGTGACGAGCTGGGCTAGTAAGATAAATTAAGAGAGCATTAATATTTTCTTAAGACTCTCATTTTATTCTTTAGAATATTTCGTAAATCCATCTAATTAATAAAATATTAAATAGATGTACTCTTCCTGCAATAATTAACCATCTATATTAATTATTACGCCTTTTCCCTTCCATCAATGATTATTTTTTTAAGTAAAAAATAATCATTCTAAATTTTCTATTAATTTTCGCGCATATAAAATTTAAGAAATTTTTTTGTAAAGATCTCTTTTCCAAAAAAACAATAAATTAAAAACGTTTTCAGTAAAATCCACTAAGGACACTTTTTGGTGTGAATTTGGCGAAATTATTTAGAGAGATTGATGGTTTTTTTGGTAAAAAGATGGAAAAAAAAATAGTAAAGAAGTTAATTTTGAAAATAAGAAATATTTTTTATTGAAAAAAAAATTAAAATTTAATTTTAGAAAGTTTACCGTCTCAAAAAGTGTGAAAGAATAAATCGAATAATTAAAGGTAAAAACACTGGTTATTTGTATTAAGTGGACAATTTTTGTAATATTTTTTATTTCCAATTATTTGAAGACATAAGTGATATCTAATTATGTATTTATCTAAACAATCTTCATTCTTGTTTAAATAAATACATAATTAAATATCACTTATGTCTTCAAAAAATGCCATCAAAAAATTGAAAAGTGAATAGAAAGGTTGGAAAGGATATCTAAAAACTTGGGGACTGTTTTCTCATATGTAATTAACTATATTTTTCCCAAGACCAGTCAAAAAATTTATGTTGAATGTGTTGCAGAGGTCGATCGGAAATGACGATGTGCCGGAAATGGAACTGTCGGAACTCGGAAATCAGCTCAAATTTTTGGAAATTTTCTGGTGTGTTGGTAAAATTAATTTGGAAAAATTTAAACAGTAACGGAGAAAAAGAAAGCGGAGAAAGCGGACTTATAGAGAAAGCGGAGAGAGAAAGGTTCAGGAGAGGAGAGTTTTAAATCAAAAGAAGGTGGAAGACATTCCATTTTTGTATTTTATCAAAACCAACAAAATTATGTAAATTATTTTTTTCTAAACAATTAATTGCATAATTAAAAAAATGCCACCACTAGAAAAATATTTTGACAGTTTCAAAGAAAATATATCCATTTATCTTACACCGCTAACCGGTTTTTATAAAATAAAAAAAGATAAACTACATCCCTCCCTCCTCCTCCTTAAATTTATTTCCGCCTATTTTTTAGTCTTTTAAAGTGTCCAAAAAAATAAAAAAAATTAACATTTCAATGATCGTTTGGCCGAATAATATTTTTTATTGGAATAAAAACACGGCATTTTCCTTTTAAGGAAAAAATAAAGAGACAAATTTAATTTTGGAAAAATTAAAAAGAAAAAATTGGGAAATAGGGGGAATTATTTTTTAAGAAAAAGGTAAAATTTTAATTGACAAAATTTATCTAAATTAAAGGGGGACGAAAAATTTTTTTGTAAAATTAATCCAATCAAAATTAACAAAATTATGTTTATTGCAGAATTTAGGAAAGAATTTCTTTTTAAATTTAAGATAGAGATAGGTCTAGGTTTCTTGAAAGACCCGAGACCGGTGTAAAGGTTCGAGGATAACCGATGTCTCCGGCGAGTTCTGAAGCACGAGGGCAGTCGATCCGAGACCTAGAATCTAAACTAATCCAATTTTGAGGGTATATAAATTAGATAGTAAGACTGCGGCTAAAAATAGGACTCCGGCTATAGTTTATTTTTTAAATTAATTCAAGTGGACCTCGGCTTTGACCTGCTCTAATTTCGAATTCAATCTTATTTAGTGTAGTTGTCAAGGAAGGGTTGAAACTCTTAGCAAAATATTCACGAATATTTAATTAGGCATATATTTATTCTTAAAAATTGGACGATACCCCTCTCTAGCTAATCAACCTCTTCTACTAAAGCTCTAAAATATTCTCCATTCTTTACTCTATTGAACTAAATTAATTTAAAATTTAAAAATAAATTTTAGACAGTTTTCTAAGAAAAAATTAAAATTAGAAAGGTCCATTAGCTGGAAATAATCCAGGAAATCCAATATAATGAGTAGCCCCATCAATTGTCCATCTATCGCCTTCTAAGCCTTCATGTTCACCTCCAAGAATGTGTGGGGAAAGAATCTTTTTCGAATTAAAATTTTCTAAAATAAAAAAATACCTCAACTTGTAGTCCTTCCTGTGAATTAATACGTGGAGATAAAAAATTGGGGCTGAGAACTACTAAACCTCCAAATTGTGGAGAAGCAAGTCTTGGAGAGGCGAGCACTTTAAAATTTTATTTTTTTTAATTAATTAAAATATATTAAAAAAGAATTTCCCTTCCTTTTGGCTAAGGCGTTATTTGCTTAGACAATGCTGATTCAATCAACAATAAGATTCCTAAATGAGTACCTAGAGCCATGAAATTTTGTTTTACAATCTTTAGTAGTGTTAAATATGTCCACAAAAAATTTCAGAATTTTTGGTCTTGTATTTCAGAAGTTATAGTCGAAAAAGTCAGAATTTGTGAAGAAAAATTCCAATTATTGTACTTTTACGATCAGAACTCGTGAAATAATCAACCAAAAATTCTGAAATTTTTGGCAAGGATATATAACACAATTAGAGATTTAATTACAAAATTTCAGAATTTTATGTTCAAGATAGACTCTTTTACAGACACGTAACTAGTCGTTACCTCATTAGAAAAGCACTACTACTTGTTTTTTTAAAAAAATTTTCTTTTAATTTTAAATTTAAAATTTCCAAAAAATTAATAAAATTCTGTTTAAATTATTTTAACCCCTTCCCAGTAGAAAAATAAAAAAAATTATCAAATTTACTTGGTGAAAGTATTTGCACAAACAAAGCTTTAGGGCTAAGCACTCTAGTTTGCATTACAGCGGGAGACAATATTTCTGCCAGAAAAACATCCGGAGAAAGTAAATAAGCAGATAAAGCTTCAGGTGAAAGAATTTGTGAACGGAAGGCTGAGGGAGAAGTAATTCTTGCTGTTAAAGCTAAGGGGGAAAGTATGGCAGCGATAAATGCTGATGGAGAAGCGACTTTTAACTTTGAATGAGAGATTTATAGAGGTTAAAATAAATTTTATTTAGCTTACAGTTAACACTTCTGGTGATATGATTTCTGAGGCAAATGCATAGGGAGATAAATAAATCTAAATTAAATTAAACAAATTACTTTAAATCAAGGGGGTGAATGTGAGGGAAGTATCCCTCCTTCATTTAGCAGCTAACTAAACTAATTAAATCTTGAGGGTATATAAATTAGAGGCCCAACTTTATATAATAACACCGCGGATATAACTAGATGTGTTATTGTCAGTCACATATTGTCCGTATACCATATTTCCTAAAATAAAACTCCATGGGGCGGCTCTATTTTTCAATTATCCTCCATAGTTGGGCTCTATTTTAGGAAATTATATTAAATCGTAATTAAGCTTATATTAGCTTACAGTTAATATCTAATTTTGCATAGAGCTTTATTTTAGGAAATACGATATTTCTTAAAGTATGATTATAAAATAAAGGTAACTTGCCCCTTCAAGTATAACACCTCCAAATCTATTTTGAAAAGCCCAAGGAGACAAAAGCACATTTCTCGGGACCGTAGCAATATTCACTTCTGTATCGGGAGATCTTCCCCATGGAGTTAAGAATTGATCTCCATTGCTGTCTATACCTCCAGTTACTGTAGAGCCTCCGAATGGTGGGGGAGGTGGTCGAACGGGGATAAAAACAGGTGTAGGTTGAGGTAAGGGAAGGGGAGGGGGAAGAGGAGGAAGAGGTGGGAGAGGCTCTGGAAGTGGTAGGGGAGGGGGAGGGGGTAGTGGGGGAGGAAAAGGTTCTGGTAAAGGAAGAGGAGGTGGAAGAGGTAAAGGAAGAGGAAGGGGAGGCAAAGGAACAATTGGATCTGGAAATTCATGAGAACTGCCACCACCATCAATAATGCCCTTTAAATAATTGAATAAAAATTAAAAAAAAAAATTTATTATTACTCTTTTTAAATTATTAGATTCACTTCTCCTCCTCCTTTTCACTCCCAAATAATTTTTATAATCATTCTCTTCATCTTTATCTTCCAAACTAGCTAACAGTTTTATTTTTTCCTCTAATCTATTATTAGAATTATTTATCCATTCATTTTCTTTAAATTCTTTACCAAAAAACATTTCCTAGAAAAAATTTAAAAAAATTTTTAATTAAAAATTTGAAGGATATTTTTTTAATACAAGAAAAACTCATTTAGATGACAAAATAAATGCCCATAAAGCTGAACTGGGATAGCTAGATTACCTTCAGCTAAGGCAAAAGGTTTCCCAGCATGTTCAGTCTACCGGGCTGATCTGTTGTCCATTTCATCCCCTTGCATAGCCTTAGGAATTTAATAGCTAGGTATATGCCACGCACAGAGGGACGGACGATTATTCTAAGTCCTTTTTAGGTCAAGAATAACTAATTTGGGTGTTTCCTAAAGATGAGCGCCTATTAGAATATTTTTAATTAAAAAATAAAAAATATCAAAAATCACCAATTGCCATCTATCCAAATTAACAAATCCTTTAACAGACAATTCTCTCCTCTGTTTATAATTAAAACTTTTCTCTAATCTTTCCCATAACTCTTCTTTCTGCCTAAGCTTTTGAATTATTGGCCAAATTTTTTGATTAAAATATTTAATTTCTGGATTTTTTAATAATTGTTCCAATTGTTTCCCAGCACCGCTAATTTCAAGTATAAAGTCAATCCATTCTATAGGTTCTTTAGAATCTTTATTTGGTGACATAAGCTTTTAAAAAATAATTTTTAAATTATTTTTACACTAACTAGGTAAAGGGAACATGAATCGAACTAACGTCACTCGCTCGCTTATAAAATGGTCAGATTATAAGCTAGAAACTTGAAACTCTGCCCAGATCTTCCCTATACTGTTAGCTAACTACGCTAAAAATTTCAGAATTTCTGGTTTTTTATTTCTGAAGTTATGGCCTAAAAAGTAGCTTAAAAGTAATGAAAAGGGACGTGTTCTTCCGATAATTCTGATATTTTCCTCCATAACTTGAAAAATATTTAATGAAAAATTCTGAAATTTTTAACATAGCTACAAGACACTCTTGTGGATATAACTGCAAAATTTCAGCTTTCTATGTTCACTTTTCACTATTTCATAAATTCCTGTCTAAACGTTATCTCACCTGGAAAAGCTTAGGTAAAGGAAGAATTCCATCGCCAGAAAAGCTAAATAATTCTGGTGAAAGAAATTTTGGTCTTTTTAATTTTCTGGAAGGAAAAAGAGAAAGAAGACGTGGTGAGAGTAGAGACATTCCTTTATTTGTTAAATTTGTTGAATTTAAAATTGAATAAATTTGGGAAATTATTGGTTCTGTTGCGTCTTGAGAAGGCACAAAATTAATTGATTGGTGAAGGAATGGTTCAAAAAAGCTTTGAAAAATTTATAAAAATATTTTCAGTTTAGTATTTTAATGTTAATCACATTCCCTATGGGAGGGGGATTTAAGGAAAATAGGCGAATGTGTAAGTTCCAATATCACATTAGTAGTGGATATGTAGCATGAAGAAAGAGTTTGCAAAAGTTTAGCCACCGGGCAGGATTCGAACCTGCGACCACCTGCTAGTTGTTGCTAGGCTTTCGCTCACTATATGCAGGAGCTCTACCGTTGAGCTACCGGGGCATCGACTAATGCTTTCTCTTTTTCCTTTTTAGATCGTTTATCCCCCGCCTAAGCGTTTTAAATGCTGCTAGGTGAATCATCCTTACAATGAGAGATTCCCTCTTTTAAGGGATGCTTGGACAGATCAAATTTTCCTCGTATCAAACGAACATGTTTCCCTCACCCCCACAGCCCCAAAAAAAAGCAGGGATGATTGGACAGATCAGGTTTTCCCCGTATCAAGGAAACACATTTCCCACCCCCACATCCCCAAAAGAAAGCGAATTTTCAAACATGGATGGGCCAATTTGAGGAAAAAGTAGGGCCATGTTTCGGGTACCCCGGCCGATCCCTGCCTTCAAAGTCTAAATAATTCTCTAGTAAAAACTGCAAATTCCTCTCATTCAGATAATCCAAGTAAAAATATTTTAAATTACCTAGCACTTTGTTGGCTAATATTATTTAAATAATTCTGTGCCCATTCCATTCTATTTAAATATTGTTGAAGTAAATAAAGGGCCCTTATATTTTTTGGGAATTTATTTAAATTTTTTAAATTAATTATTTCTCTTTTTTGACGTCCATTTTTTATTTTTTTCTTTTTTAATTTTCTTCTTTTAATATTTCCTTTAATTAAATCAGCCTTTCTTTGGTGATTATTTGATGGCAATATATTTTTAGGTATTTTTAGATGGAAGATTTTGGCAAACCAATCCTTTTAAAAAATTATCTTAGTTTTTAAATTTTGGATAAAAAATAAATTCAAAACCTCTTAATTAAAAAGATGGAAGATAATTTAAAATCAGAATTAGGAAAGAGGGCGGAACGGGGTTCTGGTCCGGTTTCAAAATTTTCTTAGAGCAGGGTTTCGTGTTTCGAGTCGTTAAAGTCTATTTTGTGTATCAGTTTCGGGTAAACCATCCCATCTACCGTATTTCTTCTAATAGTGCGACTCCCTCTATTAGACCGACCCCTTCTAATAAACCGACCCCCTAAAGGATGGTCGGAAAATAAACCGACCGGTCGCACTATTAGAAGAAATACAGTATATGTAGAGCAAATGATATTACGTCACCCCATTCAAGTCCGTAAATTTTATTCCAAAAATGCCTAGAAAGCTCAGACAAGAATTATTATTGAATTTAAAAAATATTAAAAAAATATTTAAAATTTTACCAAAGTTCCCCAAAACAATCCCTTTTCTCGTTCTTCTTCTCCTTCTTTAATCCTTCCAACATTCCCAAAATACTCCCAATTATTTTTATTTTCCTCAATCTTATTAATTAATTTAACCAAACATTTTGAATATTTTGAAGGACTTTTATATCCATTATATTTAATACATTCATAAAAAATTATTTTTTCGATTGTTGGGACTTTAGTAATTAATTCTTTTGTTTTTGCTTTAAGTAAAGCCATCGTGGCCGCTCTGTAAAATAATCCATCCAATTTTTCTGGATTTAACCAAAAGTGGGTTTTTAAGTTTTCTGATGGTTCTGGTTGTTTTAGGGTACCTTTAAAGTAAATTTAATTTTAAGAGACCCTCTCCAATAAAAGGGTTTTTGTTAATACACACTAGGGATAGGTAAATTTCCGTCTCCTAACTCTCCCAAATTCTCGTCTTTTTTGGTCTTCCTTTAAAAAAATTTTTTGGTTCATTTCTGTCCTATACCAAGGAACCTGAGAAAAAATTTTCTGTCCTATCTCCCTAACTGGAAGTAAATTTATATAATTAGTTATCGAAATTAGGGATGAGCGCAGTGCGTTTTGTGAGTCTCTTGTAGAGATCGTTATTTTCAAAAATCCTGGATCTGGATTTAGGTTAGCAACCTAGATAGGATTCTGGATCTGGATCCAGGAAAAGTCCAGATCCAAAAGAAATCCACGATTTTTTATTTGGATCCAGCCTTGATTTCTGGGATCCAGACCGATCACTAGTCTATTGCACTCACCGCCGATCGGGATATAAAATATATATTGCAAATTTATTTTTATTTAAAATCTACCTTTGCAAACTGAAAAAAATTTTATAATAAGAAAAATAAAAATTAATATCAATTGCATTTAATTTTTTAATTAAAAATAAAACTACCAAATAATTTAATTTAAAAATCAAATAAAAACCACAAAACCCATACTAGACTTCCCTTATTTAGTACAACAAAATTTAAACAAAAGTGTAACAAAAAAAGTAAAAATATCCCGAAAATGTATATATTCTTTTGTTGTTTTTTTGTACAAAAATTAGAGTGACCTATAAGACACAAAAATTAATTTAAAAAAAAGAAAAGGAGTTCAGAAAAAAATTTTTTTATTAAAAAAATAGAAAGTAAATATTTGTATGTACCAGGGGTGTGCCAGTTTCGCGTTTCGCCTTTCGCGGATTTTCGCGTTTTTGTACTTTCGCGTTTCGCTTTTTAAAATCCGCTTCGGCACACCCCTGGTATGTACCAGTGATGTTTCGGGTTGAGAAAAATGTAGTAGTCGGGTATCGGTTGGAAAAAAGGCCGGGTTTTGTGATTCGGGTACCGTGACATCCCTGGTATGTACATAATATTTATTTAAAAATTAAAGAAATTTTATCTTAATTTTCCTTCAATTTTCTAATATTTAGTTGATAATAAACTGGACGATTTCTATTAAATGCTAAAGAAGTTGTTGAATTTGTTTTTGTTAAAATATTTAGTGGAATGATGAGAATTCCGTTGTTTTCTTTGAAAATTATAAAAATTCAAATTTTAACTAAACTAAATTTTAAGGAATGGACATTGGAGTTGGTGATAAATAAAAGCGAGTGATAATCCCTTTGGTAATAGGTGTGTTGTAAAGCTATCCATGACCGAAACTTTCCTGGATTTAAGACTAAAAGTTTAAAGGACAAAGACTACCAAAATAAGGACTAAGTCCGAATAGACTCAATTAAATATTTATAAGTAGGGTTGTCGGTTCTGGACTAAACCGAACCGAGGAACCGCGGATTTTTCGGTTCGGTTTCGGATATCCGAAGAATTTCCAGGAACCGCCAACCCTATTTATATGACACCAATATTTTTGTGTGGAATTTATTTAGCTTTTCTAGTTTTTTGTGTTTTAAATGTCTTTATTTTAAAATCATCAATTATCACAAATTTTAACTTGCCACTAATTTCTCTAAAAATTTTCTTTTTTAATTTTCCTATCCCTATTACCTTTATTATCATTTAACCAAAACAATTGTTCAGGAAAAGTCCCTTCCAAACATTCTATCCATATTGGAATTGGCCATACTTGTTGTTTTTTATTTACTCCTCCTTCCTCCTCTTCTTCCTCCCCATAATAATAAATAATTTTTGGTTTTTGTGAAATTAAAATTAAATTATTTAAATTATCCAAATTAACAAAAACAATAGGTAAAGAAGGTAAATGAAGCCAAGAATGAAGAAAGTTGGCTGCCATAGATCCATCGACGAAATTATTATTTTGGGATGGAATTTCCTTTAAAATTAAAAGCTTATTAGAGATATTAGCGACAATAAGATAGGAGCAATCAGAAAATCATTGTAATTAGAGATCGGACTTGTAAGGTCCACCGAGAATTTCAAAAAATCTCCGTCTCGATAACTAACAATTTTTAGTTTTAATTATTAATGGGTTTATTTATGTTCAATGAAACGTCTGCAGAATGTATACAGATTACAGTGTGCTAAGAAATTATGACTCCACCTGTTATGTGGACAGATTAAACAGGTCTTATACATACAATCTTCCGATATGGAATTATATACCAAAGGCCCTTCCGTATTTTTACAAACGGAAGACGGAACAAAATAAAAAACAAAAGACGAAGATGAAAGGGTAAAAAACGTATTCAGTGGAAGATGGAAGTCTAAAGAGATTCTAGTCTGTTAAATACGGCTTAATTTTAGAGGAAATATTCGTTCGGGAATTTTAATTTAATTGTTACCCTTTTATTTTCCTTATAATTTTTAATATTTTCCTCGACATCAATTTTTTGTAACAATTCAATAAAATCGTTAGTTTCTGCAGATTTAAATTGAAAATTAAAAACAAAACGGCGCAAAAGTTTTTGCATTCGTTTAGCGCCAATTAAAGAATCCAACATTTCAAACAATGCTGGGCCTTTTCTGTAGACTGTACCTAATGGAAGGAAATTTTTAACTGTTTATTAGACTAGCTAAAATTTGTTCTAACCCCCTGAATTGAAAGGCTAATTTATCATTTAAGTAGGTAAGGGGGCACTGGATATTTTCCGATTTATTTTGGATGACCCTCCCCCTATCCCCTAAAGTTCTTCACGCAAACTTTGAATTGGTTGGACAACTCCTTCTGCTGCTTGTAATGCCCATTTTTTATCTACAATGGGTGTTTCGCTTAAATCTGTTGCTGGATCAAATACTATTGGGCGTTGTGAAGCCATAAATGTACTCAATGATTCTGCCAACCAAATGGAATCCCACCATTTCTAAAAAATTTTTTAATTGTCGAAACTTTGATTTGGACAAAATTAACCTAGTTAGTCTCCTTATCCACTTTCCCACATATCCCACCTTTAAGTTAGTCCGACCCAATTTTTCATAAGAGAGAACTAACTAGGTTTTGGGCGTTTTGTGCTTTGGCTCTGGGCATTTCTAAACTTAAGCTCAGACTCCAGCCGGCTCCGGTTGGCGATATTTTCCGAAGCCAGTCCAGGAGCCATTCTTTTACCCAAGATACTACAAGAATCAGTTAATCTTTAAATCTCCCCCTCTTTTGAATCAAAAGAGCCAACCAACCCAACCAATACTCACCATAGTAACCAAATTTCCAAACCATTGGTGGGCCATTTCATGGAATAAAGTTTTTTCGAATCTTTTAATATTTTGTTCAGTATCGTTATCTAAAGGCCACAACTGAAAGCTGATTAAAAAAAGAAAAGTTGATTTAAAAAATCTTAAAATTAACCGCTTCTCGAACATTTAAAAGGCCAAAATTTTCCATTCCGTTAACCTTAAAAATATTCGATATCATTTGCTCCAACACTTATAAAATTAAAAAATGAGAAGCTAGAACCACAAAACTTTCTACAGACATACTCAACATGCTTATCTAACTTCCCTAAAAATTTCAGAATTTTCTGATAAAAATATCAGAATTTATGGTAAAAAATCAGAATTTTCATTAAAAATGTCGATTTTTGGAAGTTTTTTGGCCATAACTTCTGAAATATCAAACCAGAAATTCTGAAATTTTTGGAGAAATTCTCTAACACTATTGGGTATGCCCATACAAAATTTCACACTTCTAGATACTCTCTGGACAATTTTATAATTAAATTTCTCACCCTCATTGGGATGATTAACAAATTTAAGCGTGCACTAGTTCCAATACCAATATAATTAAACATTCCTCTCTTTAAATTTTTTCCTTTAAAAATTTCGAAATATTTTTCTCTAAAAATACCTGAAATTTAGCCATTTCTTTTATAAAATATAAACTTTTATTTTTATTATTTTCCATTTCTTTATTTCCGTTAATTAATTGCCAAATACAAATTAAAGGGTTTTGAGACATTTCTTCGGGGAAATCTTCAAGGCTACAAACATTTTGAAACCGGCCAATAGCCAACGAAAATAAATAACTGGAATATTATTAAATAAAAAAACAGTAATATTCAGTCCTTTTACAGGCAAAAAATCGTCCATTATATAGAGGTAGTCTACTATAGAGGGGTTCACTAAATAGAGGTTCTTTAAAATTCAATCGTAAAAGGAGAAGGCAACTTTAATGTGAAAGTCTGAGTTAATGGAATCTCCAGCCTATCCCTGCCTTTGGACAAGATCGAGACAAGTTGGCAGGGGAAGAGTCGACGGGCAAATGAATGACCTCTATAGTGTGTACACCATCGTATGAAGTAATTGTCTGTAAGATACTGGAATACAAGGTGAGGGACTCTTGTAATTAAAATCCTCAATGTCCATGCCGAGATGTTTAAGAGTTATATTAAATTACAAGCTTAGATATATCATATCTCCATCTTAATACAACTTTCATGGTTATATTTTTTATTCCCTAACCTAATCTTAAACTCTAAGCTATCACGAGCAGACATGAATAGCCTTAAGAATGTGATAACTGAGAGCGTCTTTAAATTTTAAAAAATTCAAACGTTGGAATAGGAGGAATTGGCTCAAAATTGCAAATACTCAAATTCCCATTTAATTGCCTACAAAAACTGTCAGTAGCAGAAAGTACTTTATAACTTGAAAATAAAAATAAAAAATTATTTATTTAATCAACTTGCCCATTCAAACCCCTCAGAAGCAAATTTGTTTAATAACCAAATTTCTAATTTAATTGCTGTTCGGAAACGAGGCTCATCCCAACAGGGGAAGAGGCGACGGGCAAATGAAGGTTCAAATAAAGAATTGATCCAAATACCTCTTTCCTGGAAATTTTTTTGGAAATTTTTAATTTGTCGGACCGTTATAATGTGTACACCATCGTAACAAGAAAATTGTCTACTATATAGAGGTTTTTAGAGGTTTTTCACTAAATAGAGGTTTTTCCTTTATTTAGAGGTTATCTCTTATAGGAGACCTTCAGAGGACAGAAAATCGTTTGTTAAGTGTGTAATTAATAGAAGGTGTCCATAACATAGAGGACTTTACATTATAAATTTATTTCAAAAAATCTAATCAAATTTCCAGTAAAAGTAGAATTATAGGGGTAAATTCAGCTAAATCTAGGCTTACATTTTTATCCATAACTTTTTTTCTAAAAGATTAAAAATTCTGATTTTTTGTGGTTTTATAGAGAATTTAATTCTCTATTTAATGATACCAGAATTATTTTGAATATTTTATTGTAGCTTGAGTTACACTTCCAAAAAGCAACCCAGGTTCTCATAGGGACAATTAACGCCTCTTTTACTCTTTAATTTTTATTTTTATTTTCACCTACCTTGTCATAATTTCGATTTAAACCCCTTCCATCATTTGAAAACTTGGAACTAAACCAAATACTTAAATAATAAATATTCCCAATTTCCAAATTTTCGTTTAATCCCAAATTTAATTGTTGACGTTTCCAGTCAGTATTAATAGAGGTTAATTTAAATAAATTTTTAATTGGAAAGGCAGATTCGAGTAGAACGTGGCCAAGTTGTACAAAATCTGGAGCTATATTTAATTTAATTAGGGAAGTGTTTTGTAGACATTTTAATTCTGTTTTGACCTGAGAAAAAAATTTTTTTGAAATTTATTTTTACATTTTTTGTCTTCTATACGGGGGAAGGTAATCCTTGGGCAATCACTTATAAAATAATCAGGAGTGAACCTATCTAAATAAAATTTTGCACAGAGACGTCTTATAGTCTTAACTTACTGTTCTAATAATTTCAGAATTTTTTAGTGAAATAATTTTTAAGATGTGGCCGAGAACTGGCTAAAAATCAAAGATTTCCCATTAAAATTATGCATTTTTGACCATAACTTCTGAAATACAAAATCAAAAATTCTGAAATTTTTAGACTAGTTAGTTGACACTTTTTTAGGATATTCAAGAAAAATTTCAAATTTATAGTAGATATTGTTAATTTTGGATATAGTGTAGTGTACCGGTGGTAAAAGTTCGGGACGTGACATATGTCATTCGATTCGTCTCGACGAGCTGAGTCGAACGGTACCACTCCCTACTTTAGGAAATAATTCTGGACCGAGTTATAGGTCCCGAAAAATCGAAAAACCAAAGGGGGGACCAAGCACATTTTTGGGGTGAAAAATTCGAAAATGCAAATTATACCTCATTCGAAAGAGCTCGTCGAGCTGAGTCGAATGACACCAAAATCAGCTTGATTGAACAAGTTTGAGTCGAGATATAGGGCTCGAAATGGTCAAAAACCATAGGGGGGATTTTATGGTCAAAAATTCGATTCCACAAATGTTAGCTCATTCGAAAGAGCTCGACAAGCTGAGTCGAATGACATCAAAATCACCGTGATTGAACAAGATTAGACAAAGTTATGATACAAAAAACAAAAAAACCTAAACCTATGGAGCGTCGGCGAGGCGCTTGTGCAAAACCCCGCGCTTCGCGCGGGGTTTTGCGGCACGCGCCTCGCGGGGAGTCTACGGGCGGTGGGTCTGGGCTCGTAACATAAACCTATTCCTATCTCCCTTGCTCTGGACGTATTTGGGGCCTCCGTAGCAGCAAAAATCTCTACAAAGGACATAGGTAAGGAGCTAAAACAAACGGTCATAACTTTGTCATATCAAGTCGGATTTTGTTGATTTTGGTGTCTTTCGACTCAGCTCGACGAGCTCTTTCGAATGAGGTATAATTTGCATTTTCGAATTTTTCACCCCAAAAAAGTGCTTGGTCCCCCCTTTGGTTTTTCAAATTTCAGGGACCTATAACTCGGTCCAGAATTATTTCCTAAAGTAGGGAGTGGTACCGTTCGACTCAGCTCGTCGAGACGAATCGAATGACATATGTCACGTCCCGAACTTTTACCACCGGTACACTACACTACAGCCTTAATTTTATATGTATGTAATTCCCCCAATTAACCATTCTCTTCAAGAAAATTTCGTTAATATTATGAAGTTCCCTAATTAAAGCATGTCTTCCTTTCCAAACCTGTCCTTGTATTGTATTTAATTCTGAATCAAAAATAATTTTAATTTCATATTTCAAAGGTTGTAGAGAATCTGGCAACCTTAATTCTTCTTCTGTTAAGTGTGTGGATAACAAATTTTTTGGTTCAGACGGGGAAGGGTTTAAAAGTTTGGACTCATTGAAATTCTGTTCTTTTTCGGTTGCCAACGTTGTTATATTATTTTTTAATTTATCAGAAATAATTTCTGAATTATTTTCATCAATTGAGGAATTATTTGAGTCAATAGAATATGTGGACATTTCATCCAAATCGTCCGATTCCAATTCTAATATTCAAAAAAATTTCAAATATCCCTAGGAAACATTAATTACCCATTAAAATATTCCAAATCTCGTCTTTTTCTTCGTCCAAAATTTCTGGATCCTTTCCCTTTTTATTCCAATCATTTTCTTTATCAGCTTCATCATCTCCTTTAAACTGTTCAATTTCAATAGAATGAATTTTGTAATAATTTAGAATTAAAAATGGAAATAAAAATAAAACAGAAAACTTCATATTAAGTAGAAAATAAATTTTTATTTTTAAATTATTTTTGTGAAGAAGCTTGGATGGATTTTACTTCGAGAAAGTAGACATGTGTGTTAAATAAAATTGGGGAAAATTCTTTTCTATTAAACAACAAAAAGCAAAAACAAAATTTATGAGATAAAGAATTGTTGTACTTTTATTACCTCACTATAAAAGAAAACATAAAAAGAGACCACACATTTCTTTTAAAGATTGTTTGAAAATTAAATTATATACCTATTTAGTGTAATATTATTGTTGTTTGAGCAAAACAAATGTTAGAAATATTAAAGTTTTATTTTAAAATTTATTCATAAGGAAACTTTGTTTAGCAACATTTATTAAAACACTGATTGTGAAATAAAAAAGTTGAAGAGTTTGAGAAAGTTGGAAATAAAGTTGGAAAATGTTGGAGAAAAAGTAGTAGAGTTAGAGAATGTTGAAAAAAAGGCTGGAGAAAAATAATGTAAAACTTGTTTTAAAATTTTACAATTATGGAAAGTTCCTGTAATTTTTAAATTAACCTTTTTCCGCCTATTTAAATAAATAAAAATTAATTTTTGGCGTTCTGTATTTATTTTATTAAATTTAATTTTTTACTTTTTTATTGTTTTTTTATTAATTTTAGAGATCGGAATTTTGAAAAAACCGGGACCGGGAACCGGGAAACGGGTTCTGAAGGTCGACCGGGAGGGACCCGGACCGGGAAAACCGGGAATTCCCGTTCCCGGTTTCATCCCGGTCAAAAATGACCGGGACCCGGACCGGGAAACCGGGAAATTAAAAAAAAATTTTAAATCCATTTAAAAATTTAAAAAAGTTATGGGAGTAGTTATTTATTGAAAAATCTAATTTATAAATAGAAGAATTTAATAAATCAGTAGAATAAATCAATAAAACAAATGTAAATTACAATAAATTAAATTAAAACATAAAGCGGATTACGTAGGGCTAAAGGGATTTGAGAGGCTAGAGAAGGATTGATGGATATTAGGAGATTTTGGAATTTAAGATCTCCAGATAGCCTCCTCAAATTTTTTTATATCGCCTATGTGTATTCCTCATCTAATTTCCTTTAATCCCTCCTAATCCACCTTGATGCTGATTTAATTTTTAATTTAATCTTTATTTAATCCCTCCAAATCCACTCTGATCTTCACTGTGCAATAGTGATATTAGGGATTAAAAGAGATATCGAGTTATTCAAGTATTTGTTTGGAGCATTAAGAGAGATTATGGAGAAAGACCTCCAACCACCTATATCACCTGATATCTATTCAAATCTCTTCAATTGGAAGGCAATGATATCAGATGATTAAGGCAGATCTAATGGATTTAGAGGGATAAATATAGCTTAATCACCAGGTCCCTTGATAAAATCGCACTATACACTAATTTCCCTCAACTTTTCCTACAATAATACCTCCAAATTTCTCCGTTCCAAATTCTTCCGCGAAAATTTTGAGAATTTTGAAAGGCCAAACAGCCAAATTTCTTCCGTTTTCAGCGCCGCAGGCGAAAATTTTGAGAATTTTTGTAAAATATCCAATATTTTTAAGTCAAAAATCAAAACGCCAAGCAAAAATATTTAAAATTAGCTGTTAGAATTTTTCCCGGTTTCCCGGTCCAAAAAAAGCCGGGATCGGGAACGGGAAACGGGAAATGAAAATTGACCGGCCGGGACCCGAACCGGGAAAACCGGGAATTCCCGATCCCGGTTTCATCCCGGCATCTTCAAAAAAGCCGGGAAAAAGGACCGGGAAACCGGGAAACGGGACCGGGTCCCGATCCCGTTCCGATCTCTAATTAATTTTTATTATTTTTTCTTTTGTTTTCTTTCATTTTTTAACTTTAGAAAATGTCTACAGAAATAGAAAAGGATTTAGAACGTTGGGAAGATGTTCGTCGATTTACTGAGATTGGTTCTTCCAAATTTGCCCATCCAGCTTTTGTTCCCGGCCCGGAGGTTTTTTTATATTCCTTTTAATTTTCATTACCTTTTAATTTTTTTTAATTTATAGAATCTTGAACGAGTAAGGAAATGTCCAGTTTTGGTTGTTGGTGCTGGCGGGCTTGGATGTGAAATTTTGAAAAATTTGGTTGATTTTTTTTTGAAAATTTATTTAAAATTTAATTTTTAAATTTCTAGGCCTTATCAGGATTTCGAAATATTGAAGTTATTGATATGGACACAATTGACCTTTCAAATCTCAACAGACAATTTTTGTTTCGGTATTTTATTAATTAAAAATAACCAAAAATAACCGCTTATTCTCGTCGAAAAACTGTCCAATTTTTTAGTTTAGTTGGTAAAATTCGTGTTAAACTTTCTTTGGTTACAGGTTCGAATCCTTTCTGGGAGAAACATTTTTTGTTTCAAAGAAAAATCATTTTTTCAAGAAAAATATAAAAATTTATCCTCTTTTTATGATGAAAAAAATTTTTTCAAAATTTAGAGAGCACGATGTTGGCTTATACAAAGCAGAAGTAGCTGCCGCATTTGTTCGAAGACGTGTTAAAGGATGTCGTCTTACTGCGTAAATATTTTTAAAAATTCCAAATTATTTTTTCAAAAATAATTTAGACATAATTGTAAAATACAAGATAAAGGACTTGATTTTTATGGACAATTTTCAATTATAATTTGTGGACTAGATTCTATTGATGCTCGAAGATGGTTAAATGCTACAGTGGTTTTGTTTATTTTTTAAAAATTTTTTTAAAGTTTTTTTATTTTAAAGTGTTCTCTAGTCGAATTTGACGAAGAAAACAAGCCACGGCCAGGCACAATTATTCCACTTATTGACGGCGGGACTGAAGGTTTTAGTGGAAGTGCCCGTGTAATTTTGCCCTACCACACGCCTTGTATTCAATGTACAATAAATCTTTATACACCACAGGTTTTGAAATAATTTTTCTCTTAAAAATTGTAAACTTTATTTTGATTATTTTTTAAGCATAACCAAATCCTCCCCAAAATCTAGACCCTCATCTACCCTTTCAAACCGTTCTTCTTTCCTTTCCTAGTCATATAAGTTCAGTTAATTCAATTTCCTGATCAAACTAACAGACAACGTTCTCTTAACTCTAAATCTTATTTAATTAAAAAAAACATTTTAACTTCTAAATAAATTCATAGGTTAATTACCCTCTATGCACAATTGCCCATACCCCCAGATTGCCTGAACATTGTGTTGAATATGTTAAAGTTGTTTTATGGGATAAATGTAAACCTTTTGGTGAAGGTATTTCTATCCATTTTTTTAGAGAATTTTAAAAATTTATTTTTAGGCGTTTCATTGGATGCAGACAATCCCCAACACGTAGAATGGACTTTTAGAAAAGCACAACAGCGGGCTAATGAATTTGAAATTTTGGGTGTTGATTTGCGTCTAACACAAGGAGTGTTGAAAAGAATTATTCCTGCTGTAGCTTCTACTAATGCTGTTATTGCTGGTCTATTTTTAAATTTTTAAAGTAAATTTTGTTTCTCAAATTAGGTTGTTGTGCACTTGAGGCGTTCAAAATGGCTTCAAAGTAAGTAAAAATAAGGGATCACTTTGAACTTTGGCTTGGAGAACCTATTCTTTCTGGAATCAATTCTTCTTTTATTCGCAGTTTTTTCTTGTGTTTGATTAAACTTTAATAGTTTTCCTGCTTTTGAAAATTTATGTTCGGGAATAAATCTAATTTAATTTTTAAGCGCTTCAATTCCAATGCAAAATTACTTGAATTTTGCAAATGTTGAAGGAATATGCTTTAATGTAGTACCTTTGGAAAGAGATCCAGATTGTTTTGTCTGTGGAACAAGTCAAACATTAACATATCATATAGGTGCAGAACAAACTCTTGGAGAATTTATTGAACAGTTGAGGAATAAATTGTAAGGTTTTTTTTATTTTTTTTTTTTGAAATTAGATGGGCATCTAAATACAATGTTACCTGGAACCAGAGAAATACATATTATAAAAAAGGATTTTTGGCACCTCAATTTTTAGTTCAAAAAGCCTCATCGTTTTAAAACTAGGAGGTAAAAACTTGGAAAACCTTGATGAGGGAGATGGGCAATGTTAATAAAAAAACAGGGACACTGAAAGGGTTTGATCTTTTACCCTCATTTTCCTTTTAACTTCATTTTTCGAATTTTTGGCTAAAAAATGGTCAATTTGGAAACCTGTAGATACAAAATTATTCCAAAAAATTTTTTTCTCTTTTCTTTAGTCATTTGCGAAATCCATCAGTTAAAACAAGCGATTCTTTCCTTTATGAAATTAATTCACTTATTCCACAAATGGAAGCTACAAGTAAATCAAATTTAGAAAAAACATTAAAAGAATTAAATGTAATAGAAGACAGTGAATTTTTAATAGCTGATGGGTCTCTACTCAAACCAATTATTTTTCGAATTAAATATCAACAACAACAATTGGGTGGATAAATAAAAAGGGAAACAAATTTTTTTAATTAAAAGTTGGACAAGACGATAATATTGAAGGGTACAGATTCTCTTTTTTACTCCCCAATTTTCCCCCTTATATTTTTACAAAATGGTCAGATTTTTTCCTTCCATCCAATTTGCCTTTCTAATTTTTGCCTGCTTAAACAAAGGATTATTTAATTTTATACAAGTGCAAGTAGATGAAAAAAACAGGTAAATTTGATGGAAAAAAGGGAAAAGGTCGACCATTTTGTAAAAATATAGGAAGGAAATTGGGAGGGAAAAAGAGGATCTGTACCCTTCAATATTACCGTCAAGACTTTAAAATTTTTTTTAAATTATTTCGAATCTTGAAAATTAAATAAAATATTTTCAAAAAAAAAAATTTTTTTTAATTTTTAACGGTTAAAATAACGTAAAATTATCTAAAATTTTTATTAACTCTTTACTATAGATTTTCTTTTACCAATTTTATTATACGCTTTTAAAAGCAGGGCAATCTTCCTTGTAGAATGAACAAACATTTATATTTTCTCTCTCTCATTTTATTAATTTTCTCTCTAATTTAGCTCTCTATTTTGTAAACTCTCCCAAACACACATTCCTTTTTTCTTCCCTTATAAATTTTATTGAGAAAGAGTAAACGTCTCTATATAAGAATTTTTGTTTTAAAAGTTATTTCTCTCTCTAAATATTTTTTTAATCAATAAAGTCAACTCTCAATTTAAGAGACGTTCAATTTAAAAAAAAATTTTTTTTAATTTTCAGATTTAATTAAAGGAAAATGAATATTTGTAAGCGCAAAGCTATAAGTTTAGAAACAAAAAAGAATATTATTGAAGAATCTGAGGGAGGAGTAAAAAATTCAGAATTGTGTCAAAAATTCAATATAGACAAAAGATCAATTTCAAAAATTTTAAAAAATAAAGAAGTCATTTTAAACGCAATTGGAAAAGGTGGAAGTATAAAGCGAGTAAGAATTACTGGAGGGAAGAATAAAGAATTGGATGAAGCGTTAATTGGGTGGGTAAGACTTCAACAGGCTGATAATATTCCAATTAACGGACCGATACTTAAGGTTTTTTATTTAAAGTTTTATTTTCTAATTGAGTCGGGTTATTCCTCTGATGAATTGACATTTTTGGAGTTTTTGAGGGTCCGTGGTTAGGTTACAAGAGATTAAATTAAGTAATTTGGGAGGAAACGAAAATAGGGGACCATTAAATTTTAAATTTTCCCAATATTCCTAGCAATTACCCAGACTAATTTACTAAATTTGGGTTCCTCTGTAGTTAACAATAAGCTGGCTAAACCCAAAAAATTTATTTTAATTTCAGGAAAAAGCCTTGGAAATGTCCAAGATTTTGATGGGAGAGTCTTCAACTTTTGCTGCCAGTGATGGATGGCTTTCACGATTTAAAGAACGTCACGCTATTACATTCAATAAAATTATAAAGTTGGAGGAAGGGGAAGCTGTGGATATGCAACAATTTGAAGATTCTGGGCTTGAAGGAATTTTTCAGGTTATTTTTTCATTGAAATTTCTTCCTTTGAAAGAATTTTTCACTTGGGACGTGAGCATTAAATAAAAAAAATCAGAAGATAAGGAGCGTTTGTGGGGCTTGACTTTTCACAAAATTGTTAAGGGCTTCCCGTTAAACTTCATTTTTTGGAGATGGGGCTTAAAATGATTGTTTTACGCTTGACTTTAAGCCTAAAATCATGTCCCTTAATTTCCTTGTTTAATTTTTTTTTAAAAATTAATCTCATTTTTTTAGAACAATAATCCAAATCTAACTCCAAAACGTCAAAAAATTTCTATTGAACTAAAAAAGCAAATAATTGATTATTACTTGGCAAATCCAAAAACATCTTTAAAACAAATAGCAGAAGAATTTAGCAATTTTAATATTTTACTTAAAAAATCAAGTATTCACTCAATTCTTAAAAACAAACAAAATATTATTGCTGCAATAAATAATGGAATAAAAATTAAACGTTCACATTTAACAAAAGGAAGGCATGCAAATTTTGATGATGCTCTTTTAAATTGGATTAGACAAGTTAGGGCTGAAAATGTTGTTATTACTGGAACTTTATTGAAGGTTTTTTTTATTGTTAAAAATTTTTTGAATTTTTAATTTAAGGAAAAAGCGATGGAAATGGCTAATTTAATGGGAATTGATAATTTTAAGGCAAGCAATGGATGGATGGAAAAATTTAAGGAAAGACATTCAATAAGGTTTATATTTAATTTTGTCTAATCTGACGGACCCTAATTTCTGAATTAGTCCAGTTTTGCAGAGACTGGTCGCAATTTCGGTTATGAATTCTAAAAACAGCTTTCTTCAATTTTTTCTAATTATATCCGGAATTGCCCCCTAGCTATACCATTATTTTAAAATTTATTTAAATCCTAGATACTTGTAGTTTCAAACTCTAAGACAAGTTAGGTCTGAAAATTTTTAACTTTTTTTCTCGACTTCCATCTATTTTTTAAATCCCCTATTTTATGTCCTATTTCAAGGGAAGATGATTTTTTCAAGTATCCCTTTCCCAATTCTGTCCCTTTTCTCGAGCTCCTTGATATACCCTTGGTTAATTTTGTTTTGGTCTTCTGGTCTCGATTAACTTTTTCCTCGACTTCCAACAATTTTTAAAATTAAAAAATAAAAAAATTATTCAGGTTCAGAACAGAAAAAAGCGAAACAGAAGAGCCTATTATCGACATTATACAAAATGTAACAAATTGGGAGGTTTTTCAAAATGCTCTAAATTTGGATACCTGTGAAAGCCCTGTAGAAGAAATTGAAGATTTTGAAATTGTTATGCCAATATCGACAGATTTAGCTCGTCAATCATACCTTTGCTTACGTAAATATTGGCAAGAAAATGGTTTAGATGAAAGTCTTTATTCATCTTTTGACAAAATTGAAGATATTTTGTTTAAAGAAGAATTAGACAATTTAATTGAAGAATAACAAGAAAATTTTTTTTAATAATTTTGTATATTTAAAATTTTTTTTTTATTTTTTAATATATAGTAAATTTTAATTAAATAGATGTAATGTTTATTAAAAGCCTAAAATCATTGTCTTGGCTATTTTGCTACTTTTGTATTTTTTTATTCTTTTTAGAAACTAAAAATATCTTAATTTAGGACTTTAATGAGCATATAGTGAGTGTAGAGGAACCAAGGCAGAGTTAATTAGTAGTTATAATTTGATGATGATTGGTCTTTTCATTGCTCCATTCGCAATTGTTGTTGCATTATTTGCAATCGGCTATATAGGTTTTGTTTACCTCTTCACGCAATCGCAAAATCGTAAATTGGCAGCTCTTGCAGCATCAGAAAATAATCTAATTGCAGGTATATCAGCATCAGAAAATCGTCTAATTGCAGGTATAGCAGCATCAGAAAATCGTCAAATGGCAGCCTTAAACCAAATTCTTTTTGAATTGCGAGGCCGTGCTCGTCCTAACGGGAATGCTTATAGTTTACAGGTTGACTTTGATTAAATTTTTGTATATTTGAAGTCGATTACTTCTTTTTCACTTTTTGCTTGAACAGAAAGCAAATGTCGTGCTCCCTAAATTATTGGGGGAAATTTTGTTTCTTTTTTTCGTTATTGATTCTTTTGCTAGTTAAGTTGCATTTTTATTTGTAATTGATTTTTAAAAATTAATTTATCTCATTTTTAGGGTTTTTTTAAATCGCCAATTGACATTTGTCGTGGAGATACTGCATATAATGGAATATTGCCAAACGCACGGTTAATTGTAAACTACGGAGGATTTACTGCTCTGATGGAAAACATTCAAAATGTTGGATTGTCAGTCAGATGGACAAACCCAAGTGTGACGAATTTTCCTTATATAATCTGTAATGACAAAAAATTCCGACTTCAACAATTATTTATAAATTGGGGAAATGGTAAAGAAGATGGAAGTTTGGTATATTATTTATATTAATCAATTAAATTATAAGTTGGCACTTGTAAAAATTTCTGTAAGACCGTAGATTTTGAATTAAACACTAATTCAAAATCTACGGTCTTACAGAAATTTGTCATATAGAATTGCATTTAATTTTTAAAAGTGCCAATTAGGGTAGGACGAGACCGTTTAATAACCTGGATTATTGTTCCCTGTGGCGGGTAAAAAAAGAGAAGAGAGAAGGAAAAAGTCTGCCACAGGGAAAAATAAACCTCGAATTAAACGGTCTCGTTCTACCCTAGTGCCAATTATGCTTTATTACAATTTTTCATTAATTATAGCACAAAATCGGAGGAAAGGGATTTGCTGGTGAACTAAATTTTCTGCATAGAAATGTTCTATTTGGTGATATGTCTGATGCTCTGAGATCTCCAGATGGGGCGCTTTTTATTGCAGTTTTTTTAATAGTTTGTTTTTTTTAATTTTGTCATTCGATTTATATTCTCAAATTTCAGGAAGCGAAGCAGGACAACGAAAATCTCACTCCATTAATTGATGCTCTTTATCATGTTAAATATGCTGGCACTGAATTTTTACTCCCACAATTTGATGCTTCTCAACTTCTTCCAATTCGTGATAAACGGTTTTGGCTTTATTCTGGTTCTGAAATTGTCGCACCGTATCGTGAAACGGTTATTTATAATTTCTGTGATATTTACTTCGTATTTTTAGGTCAACTGGCTCGTTTGTTATTCAAAAATCCCAATTTCTTCAAAACAATTAGCTAGACTCCGAGAACTTCGCAAAGGTCCAAGAGGAGATGTTTCGAATGCGCCTTTAATGTACCCTCGTCCGCTGCATTTATTGAATAATAGGACTATACAATCCTCTTTTGTTTGGCCTGATGAATGAATTGAGACGTTTGGAGATTTTTATATATAGAAAACTTGTAGTGATTTTTGAAAAAATAACGGGTATTGATATACCTATTTAAAATCTCATTTTTTTGACTGCCTTTTATTTTATAGACCTCTTTAAATATTTTTTTGCTGAAAAAAGTTTTAAATATTTTTATTAAAAATACGGCTTTTAATAGTGTCCTAGGAGAAATATGGCCTTCTTGCAGCAATAATTTCTTTCTTTGATTTAAAAATAGTTTAAAAATATTTTTGATATTTTCCATTATGGGGATTTTTTCTTACTCTGCCGTATTTTAAAAATTATTTTTTAATTTATTTATTCGTAAAAATAAATTTTATAATTTAGTTAAAATTGTTTATTGAAGCCTTAAAATATCTCTAGGCTAATTTGCTATTTTTTAACTTTTTTTGTTAATATTTTTTTCCGTTTTTAACTTTTTCTTTAGAATTTTCGGAGAAGTATTACAATTTCATTAAATCAACAAAAGATGTTGAATTATATGCCTGTAGCTAATTTGAAAAAGTTGTTGGACAAGGACGATCTAAAAATTGATGGTGAATTGTTCCTGCCGATTGTAGATGAGCCAACTGAATTGCCTAATGAATTGATGGCAAGTATTTATTGAAGGATCCAGAAAAGATTTAAGGTTTTTCTTTATTAAATTTTTAAATTTGTGAGTGTTTCTTGTGTACTTCTTTTAGCGACAAGCCTCAATAAGTTTCTGACACTATAAAAGTTCTGTTAGGAGAAACATATTTTTCATTTAAAGAATGCCTCACTTAAATTCTAGAATCTAAAAAGTTCTCTTAGAAAGTTCTTTTAACAATCTTGTATCTTAGGACAATATTTAAGTGATGGAAAAAAGCAGAGGTTTTGAGTTTTTAGTGTTGATATTATGGACTGAATTTTATCCTTTGGCCAGACTTATTTTAACTAGTGGCAGTAATGATTGAACGACGCTTTTAGATAATCGATTTCTTTTGCTAGAAAAGATTTTGACCAGAGTTTTCTCTTTTTTCCTCTTCAGTTTTTTCCTTTTAATTATGCCTTCATTTTTTCAACAATTCTATAAATTAATTTTTAGTTGTTGAATGGCATTCTTTTTGCCTTCAATATTTAACAAATTTTTCTTCATTTTATTTTTTATAATTCCAATACAAGGTAGTCCTGAAGATCCTTCCCTGTCTTTTGAGCATTTCTATCAATCTGGCAAAAATGAATATACAAATGGAAATTGGGCCGATTGTGTGGCTTATATGCTTAAAGCTGTTGAAGATTTTCTTTTCTACCGACAAGAGGTTTTTTTATTAAAGATTTGATTAAAAGGTTATTTTTTATTTATAGGTTCTCTGGTGTAGAAGGCAAGTTTGTTTGTTTTTTTTTTGGAAAATAAGAGCAATTCCAATGATCAGTTCTTTTTGACAATTTCAATGATCAGTTCTTGTTAATTTCCAATATTCTTACCTCAAGTTTTTCAAAAAAAATTATTTTTCTTTTAGAATGTGCCGTGGCCGATACGGAGCTGATTTTACAAATTTTAAAGAATTAGTTGAGGAATTGAACCCAACACTTTTATTTTTGCAATATGAAAGCAATCAGGCTCTCTGTTTACTCAAGCAAGTTTGCCTTTATTTTTAAATTTATTTTATAAAAATTTTAAAGATGTCGTCTTGACAAATTTACGAATCAACGGCCGTCTTTAAACAATCCAAAAAAATTATTTGAAGAATTTAAGAAGCGTGGACCTTTTCATTATTTACAATTTTGTTATTGGAAGGTTTGAAAATATTTTTAATTTTTTCCCCAAAAAATTTTAGTTAGGAGATTTAAAACAAGCTGTCAAGTCAGCCTTTACTTTTTTGGTGGCCAATCCGGGTGATGATGATACTTTGAATAATTTACATTTTTATATGGAACAGCCTGGATTTGAGCGGGAAATGCTTATTGATGAGTGGCAATATCGGCATGAGGTGTAGCTTTACTAAAATCATACCATGCCTTTCTACCTTACTCCATACTTAAAACCTCTGGGATAACTGGAAAGTTGTGATATATTAATAGGAAAATATTTTCAAATATAAATATGGGATCTCTGGTAATAGGAAATAAATAAGTTTTGGGATATCTTGGAGGTTATGAATACCTTGGGAGAAATAAGATGGAACTATATTGAAGAAATAAAAATAAATTTTGCAGAAGCTTTATATGAAGGCCGTAAATGCTTATAGCAATCAAGAATGGCTAAATTGTGTTAATTTATTCCAAGAATCTTTACAACAATTTTGGGAAGCTTTGGAAGATTGTAGGTCAGAATGTGAATATTTAAACAACAAAGAGGAAATTAATGGTGGGGATGAGCAGAATGAGTGGAGTGTTTTTATTACGAGTAGGCTTAATATTTGTTTTAATTTAATTTGTAAAACTTGTTTTGTAACATTCTTTTTGCAAAACTTACGAACAAAATTACTTTTAAAAATAGAACTTGTTTTGCGACTTGTTTGTAAAACATGTTTTTAAAAATAAAACTTGTTTTTGCAACTTGTTTTGTAAAACTTAGTTTTGCAACTTTGTTTAGAACAAAGTTTGTTTCGGATAACTTACAAACAATTATTTAAGGTAAAATAAACTTGTTTATAGAACTTGTTTTGAACAAAGTTTATCTTTTCATGTTTTACAACAAACAAGTTTTATTAATGTTTAAATACTCAAACAAACATTTTCTTATTTAGAAACTTATCTCTCTGTTTTACAATGCAAACAAAGCTGTATTTCTCAACAAAGTTTTCTCAATGGTCGTTTTACAAAACATTTGTTGCTTTCACATTATGAACATTTACATGTTTGCCAATTTAATTGTAAAAACAAAATTTAAATAAAAAAGTTTTTAAATTTTATTTTTAAAGTAAAACGTGGAAGAGAAGCTTGTCAATCTGTGGAAAATGCTTTATTACTTCAACCTAAAAATATTGTAATGAGAAGAAATAAATTATTTTATTTAAATTATTTTAATGGAAATGTTGAGAATGATGTTTCTTTGTTTCAACCTAGCAAAGTAGGAAAAGAAAAAATTTTTTGAAAAATTATTTTATAATTTTTTAAAATTTTTCTGAAGGAAATTAAAAATTTTGTAAGACGAGAGGAAATGGAACGCCAATTTTTACAATTTTTAGAAAAGGAGATGAATGAAGAATATGTTGGTTTGAATTTTAAAAAACTATTTTTTAAATTAAGAAAATTTAAAAGAAATATTTTTAACTAACAAGGGAACATGTCGTATTACGACCAAAAATTTTGCGTTGAAGCACACACTATTGTGTAGAGTATGGGGGTTCAACCGCTCCAAAAATACCCAACCTTTGAAGCCCTATAATTTTTTAATTTCGGAGTAAGGGCCAAAAATTGACAATAAGTTATCGACCATCTCTAACATGTTGTGTGTGTTTGTGTGTCTCAACACACAATTTTTGATCATAGTTCGATATGTTGACTCTAGTATCTGAAAGGAGTTTCGGGATCATATTTTTTCCTCCTTCCTTACACTAGTCCTTAATATGAAAAAATGTCTTTTTTTCAGATATATCCCTTGTAAGAAGATTAGGAAATTTTTTTCCTTTAATTTGAAAAAAAAATTATTTTTCCCCCAACAGTTACTTTCTTCTTCACCTATTGGAAAAATGCAGTTCCCACTCAATTCTGATGATAATTTAATTGATCAATTTAATTATTCCAAAATATTACAAAATCAACTTATTTCACATTCAGAATGTTTATTTTTACGTTCTGCAGCAGATTTCTTCCCTCAACATTTCCCTCTTTTTCAACAACTTTTAATTGATGAATTTTTGCTTAGAATTACTAAACTTTATGAAATTGAAGAAAAACCAATTTTTGAGGGAATTTATTGTGTTCCCAAAGGTTTTTTGAAATTTTTTAAAAAATTTTTTTAGTTTTTGTAGAAAAAATTTTTTGACAAAAATTTTTAAAAATATTTTATAAAAATTTTAAAAATATTTTTTTAGGTTTATTTGGAAAAAGTAATTGTGAACGTCCAACAATTTCTGTGTCAATAAATAATTTTAATTGTGGTCAATTTGGAGGAGAAGAATTTACTGGATGTGTAATTGTATTTTGTGAAGTGTAACAGAAAATATTTGGTAAAAAAAAGTTTCTTAACATTTAAGCTTTTTAAATTATTTTATTCTTTATGATTAACTCCCACATATTATTAACAAGTTTTGTAACATTTAAAAGACTGACTTACTTTTTTTCAATTTTTAAAAGAAATGTTTTAATTGCAAAATTTATTTATTTTTGCAAAACTCAGTCTTTTGAAACTTTGTTTAATTTTTTTAAATTATTAATTTAAGTAAAACTTATTTTTTAAGCTTAATTTTGCAATTTTTTAAAGCATTGTGTTTTTACAATTTCAATTTTTGGGGACCTGTATCAAGGGTTTTACTTTATTTCTAATTTTCCGCACCCTTGCAGTGGTACTATTCAATCCGTCTCGCTTAGACGAATCGAATGGTATACATATCGAAAAGCTTTAGAACTTTCCTCCTACAAAATTTCAGTTTTTTCAGGTTTTAGTCATAAATTTTCTCAGAAAATATCGTATATAATTTAGTTCTATTTTATTTTTAATTACCAGGGATCGGATTTATATGGATTTCTGTTTTTTCCTGGCCCCGTTGGGTTCTGAAACGTCCGAAAAACATAGTTTTATCATATGTTGCCAAGGCCGTTTTTGTGTTATCAATCCATATTTTCGCGTTCAGTCCATATTTTTCATATTTTATCCATATCCGTTCCCTATTAATTAACTATTTTTTTCTGTTTACTTAATTATTTAATTAAATTTGTTTAAAAAATAAATTATCAGATAAAAATTATTTTCGTTCGAAAAATTAATTTTTTAACAAAATTAATGTATTAAAAAATAAATTTTACAAAAATATCTCCATCCAATAACCCCCCTATATATTTTCTCTTTTTTTATCTGATCTAATATTTTTATTAAAATTTTAATAATTAATAAAAAAAATATTTCCGGCAAAAATAAATATATTTCAACAAGTTAACAGATTTTTTTGTTTTAATTTCCTTTTTTTTGCATTTTTTATTTTTTTCTACATTTTTTTTGAAAAGTGAATGGCCTTTAAATATATCAAAAAATGAATCATTCATTTAATTTTTTAAATTTTTTAATTTTATATATAAATTTATTTTTAATATATAAAATCATCATTTAAAAAATTTTCTTCTCATTTTGTTTTTAATTTAAAAAAATTATTTTTCTTTTTTCAATTAAATTATCCAACTCCCTTTCCCTTTTCAATGTTTTCCAAAAAAATGTTATTTTATGTTTTTATTTTGGTTTATGCTTCAAGTTTTGGGTTGAGTAATGGAGAAAGTGAAGAAATTATAGCTAAAAATGGTTGAGAATAAATTTTTTATTTTTTCAAGTTTTTAAGTTTAGTTTCAAGCTTAGTCAAGTTTAATTAAGTTTATCTAAGTTCCTTCAAGTAAGTTCATGTTTATTTAAGCCTGTTTGTTCATTTAAGTTCTAGTTTCATAATTAAAATATACCAACATCAGAATTTCCCTCCCTTTTAGGCTCCTACTTCTGACTCAGAATTTTATGGTTCTAGTTGTCAATTTATTTTACTTCATAAGCGATCGGATGTCCTTGCATTACCCAAAAGTTCTGAGTAATCCAGAGTCATGCGAGTGCTAATGAAATAGATAAATTGACACCTAGAAACTTAAGATTTTGAACAAATATCCCCAATAGATCCAACTAACTCCACTAAAAATTTTAGAATCCTTGGTCTATTATTTCAAAAATTATGGCCAAAAAACTAGCAAAAATTGTCATAGTTATTAAAATAAATATTAAAATTAAGTGAATTTTAAGTACTTTAGTTAATCTTTACTTATATTCAATCGTACTTCTGAATAATTCCATTATATTTATTTTAGGACATCCAGGATTGCCTCGGTCACCTAAAAATGAAAAACCTTCCGAAAAAGAAAAGAAAGAACCTTCCGAAAAGTCGAAAAATTCTGAAACTTCTGAGGAACCAATCATCCAATTGCCAAATAATTATACAAACATTACTAATCCAAAAGTCAACGAATCCGATTATGGACCCAATGGAGATTTTAAAATTTATACCCCAATTCATGGCACTGGAGATGTTTCTGCTCTTCGTCAAATTTTGTTTAGAGAGGATCCACGTTTAAATGGAGGAAAAGTCCCCTTTGCCTTTCAATTCTGCCCGCCTGCTGAACCTAAAAACGAAACTGAAACTAAATGCAAAAATTCAACTGCTGGGTATTCTTTTAAATTTTATCAAGAAACAAGAAAATAAGCTTTCCGGAAAACACAATGTAGCGGAGAAAATATAAACGTATTCTTAATAATTTTCCGGATAATAGTCAGCCATATGAGAGAGAGAGAGAGAGAGAGAGAGAGAGTATACGAATTTGAGAGAGACAAAGCCGGACCATACAGTTTTATTTTAAGCTGTCCGGAAAACACAATGTAGCAGAGAAAATATAAACGTATTCTTAATAATTTTCCGGATAATAGACAGCCATATGAGTGAGAGAGTATACGAATTTGAGAGAGACAAAGCCGGACCATACAGAATTATTTTAATAGAAATATTGAATAAAGTGTTAAATTAATAAAAATATTCGATAGTAGAGAAATTTTTTAATTAAGTTATTTGGTTTGTTATGTGGGCCAGCTTGATCCTGAACGTAAAGATGGAATTGCTGTTAAATATGCTGTAAAGAACAAGAACAACGATCCGATTTTTAAGGAATGTACCGATAAATCACTCAAATCTAAAAATGCTGATAAAAAGAAAGGGGTGATTTGATAATATATATAACCCTAAAATCTTTTACTATATAGAACGAACCGGACTACGATTATTGGAATAATGCTGGACCTAAACATGGACTTTTGGTTAAATACTTGTCTGGCGGCAATTTTAGCTTTTCAGCCAGTTATCTAAAGGAATCGTAAGTGGACTTTTATCAAGGACTTTTCTAAATTGATGGAGCGATCCAGGAAATTAACCAATATAGACGTAACTAACGGGGTGGACCAGAAGGTTGAATTATTTGGTGTTTCCGGAACACTCTTGAAAAGTTCCATAGTACCTTCTCCCCTTTCAGGTTCACCTACAGTGTTGGAGAAGGCAATTGTTTGTTGATGCGTCTGTTTGAAAAGAACACGTTTCTGACTGGATTTTATGCAACCGGACCTAACGCTTCTGAAAACGGGATATATCCAAATGAAGGAAAATTATATAATCAAGAATTTGTTAAATTTGCTAATGGATTGTTAATTGAAGATACTAAGTTGGTTGGACCTTGGTTGTTGGGAGCGGATGTTTTCCTTCGTAATCAATCGAAATTCCAACTTTCAACATTAATTACTGGAGATGAAGAATGTGCCCCTAGCTTTTCTTATTTGTTGAGTAAATATGCAGGCATACATTCGAACGTTGTGCTTAACACGAACTTGTGAGTTTTTTGGGGATTGAAATAAAATTCTGTGTCATCTTCCTTCTATCTCAGTGAGGGATATAAGAGAGGTTGGGATATTTGGGAAAGCGTGTCCGCACATCTTGCCAACTCGAAAAGCTTGCCAAATCATAGTTTATGTTTCAGGGTAGAAACCAAGGTACCGTTGACTCCTATGAGAAGCAATCAAGCGACAAACGTCGAGCTTTTGCTAAGGGTAGAATAAGCTAAGAATACCGATAGGCTTAGGATTTTAGAATTTGGCAAGATTTGAGGTTATTAGCCTTGTTGGCAAGTTTTGAAGGAGCCTTGGGAAAGTAAAGAGACAAAAATTATCGAAGAAATAACAAATTTCTTAAATATTTTTTAAGAAAAAAACATGTCGGATCTTCACTAACTATGTATGGAGTCTCTACATTTGATAGTTTCGAATTTCGTCACAACCTGACATTAACAGGAAATGATACAAATTGCTTGGATAAATTGGAAAAAGGAAGTGAAGCAAAGGATTGTAATGATTCTTGTGCTAAAATCAACTTTACCAATGCGTAGGAGATATTTTTACATTAGAAATGAGGACCTCCTAGAAGATGAGGACCTCTTAGAGGATGAGGACCTCTTGGAGGATGAGGACCTCTTAGAGGATGAGGACCTCTTAGAAGATGAGGGGACCCTCCTCCCACCTTCGTTCCTCTTAATAATTTTTATTTCTTAGGTATATCCTTAATTATGGAAATAATGACAAGGAATGTGCTTTTAAGTTATCCCACATAAACAACTGCAGTTGCTTGGAGGCGTTGAATGGATGTACATTTAATTTAGCAATTTTAAATAAATATTGAATTTAAGCACTTAAAAGTTCTGCCAAAGGCGAGAACGGATCTGTGGAAATTAAAATTGTGGGGAATCAACTCTCCCATGGAAATAATAACTTTACACTCTTACCAAAATGCGCTGCCAAAAATATTCCGAGAGATGAGTTTAAAGCTGTATTAGCTTTCCTTATTATCTTTTTAACGTTTAATTTTCAGGTTATTGGCACCGATCAGCCATTTGTTTTTAAACTTTCCATCAATAACCAGAATAGCACATGTCTTGGAACAGACCCATTCAACTTTGTGAGTGATTTTGACATAAAATTTACTCATAATTTTTCATTTTAAGCGCGGAAGTTACAAAAAGCTTTTAACCAATTCATTTATGCCAGAAGACCTTTCAGATACTAAAGAATACCTTCATTTTGAGGAGAGCAACGACAACAAGGAAAAGAATAAATAAATGGATAAGCCAAATCTGAATTTTTTTGTATTAATTATATTTTTTATATTTTTAACCGAAATAAATATTTAATCATTGATTGTGTATTTCTGCCAAATACAAAGGTACAAGAACCTTAATCCCTAAATTTTACCATAAACTCATTTAAAAATCGCTCTACACCGAAACATCCTGTTATTTCAGACACTCAAATATCGGCACTGAAACGTCTTTATAAAATTCAAATTATTTGATGTTCATTCGTTTCGAAAAATTAATCGATAAAGTTTACTGTAACGTAAAGTTTTTTTTGTTGTTGGTTACATTTCTCTTACCTTGATTGAATGAATAAATTCCGTTTAATGTTGTGTTATTTGTGTGTGTAAAAATTTGGTAATAGATGTTTGTATTGCGAAATAACCTTCGTTTTTCTATTTTGATAAAAGTTGATTAACACTTTCATTTCTAGATAATTTTTATTTTTACCGATAAACCTCGTTCATAAAAATGGGAAAAGAAAAGATCCATATCAACATTGTGGTTATTGGCCACGTCGATTCTGGGAAATCCACAACGACTGGGCACTTGATCTACAAATGTGGTGGTATCGACAAGAGAACGATTGAGAAGTTTGAGAAGGAAGCTCAGGAAATGGGAAAGGGATCGTTCAAATATGCTTGGGTATCTAAACCTTTAAGAATCCTCAACTCTTTAAAATTCTAGGTGTTGGACAAGTTGAAGGCCGAGCGTGAACGTGGTATTACCATCGACATTGCTCTCTGGAAGTTCGAAACCGCCAAATACTACGTCACAATTATTGATGCTCCAGGACATCGTGACTTCATTAAGAACATGATTACTGGTTTCTTTTAACTCCTTGAATGATTTTAACGCTCAATTTAGGTACATCCCAAGCTGATTGTGCTGTTTTGGTTGTTGCTTGTGGTACGGGAGAGTTCGAGGCTGGAATTTCCAAGAACGGTCAAACTCGCGAGCATGCTCTTCTCGCTCAGACTTTGGGAGTGAAGCAACTTATCGTTGCCTGTAATAAGGTTTATTATCTCTTAGCTTGCCCTTGTATAATCGAAATTTAGATGGACACGACTGAGCCACCATTTTCGGAAGCTCGTTTTGAGGAAGTCAAGAATGAAGTCTCCAGCTTTATTAAGAAGATTGGTTACAACCCTGCAACCGTTGCTTTCGTCCCAATTTCTGGCTTTAATGGCGACAACATGTTGGAGCCGTCTGATAAGATGCCTTGGTTCAAAGGATGGGCTATTGAAAGGAAGGATGGAAATGCTAGCGGTAAGACTTTGTTGGAAGCCCTCGACGCCATTCTGCCTCCAAGTAGGCCTACTGACAAGCCACTTCGACTCCCACTTCAAGACGTTTACAAGATTGGAGGTTTGCTTTGGTTTTTCCTTTGAAGAGATTTGAACGAACTATTTTAGGTATTGGAACTGTGCCCGTTGGACGTGTTGAAACTGGAATTATTAAGCCTGGAATGGTTGTTACCTTTGCACCGCAAGGAATTTCTACTGAAGTTAAGTCTGTTGAGATGCACCACGAGTCTCTTCCTGAAGCTGTTCCTGGAGACAATGTTGGATTTAACGTTAAGAACATCTCCGTCAAGGATATTCGACGTGGTTCAGTCACTTCTGACTCCAAGAATGATCCAGCTAAGGAGACCAAGCAATTCACTGCTCAGGGTTAACTTGTTCATCAATTTTTTGTTTTAATTTCCCTTTTTTCAGTTATCATCATGAACCATCCTGGACAGATTGCTGCTGGTTATACACCTGTTCTTGACTGTCACACTGCCCACATTGCTTTAAGTTCGCTGAGCTTAAAGAGAAGGTCGACCGTCGAACTGGAAAGAAGGTTGAAGACAATCCAAAGGCTTTGAAGACTGGAGATGCTGGTTTTCTTTTAACTTCATTTCTTTAGTAAAAATCAATTTTAGGTATTGTCGACTTAATTCCAACCAAGCCAATGTGTGTTGAGGCTTTTACTGACTACGCTCCACTTGGACGTTTCGCCGTTCGTGACATGCGTCAGACTGTGGCTGTTGGTGTTATCAAGGCCGTCGAGAAGGTCGAAGCTGGTGGAAAGGTTACCAAATCTGCACAGAAGGCTGGTGCTGCTGCTGGAAAGAAGAAATAGCAGGCTTAAGATGTTAACTATTTAAAAAAAGAAAATCCACACATCGTTATTGCAAATATATGTCTGTCATTTGATTTAAAAATGTTGTTTTTGGGATTCTTTTTTGTTGTTTGGTAATTATTATATTTGTTTAAAGAATTAAATTTCCTCATTGTTTTTTGGTTTCTATAAAAGTTTCCTTATATTTGTTGATTTTTTCAATTGTTCTGATTTTAGTTTTGTGTCATCTTGTGAGTAGGGATAGAGAATGTTTTTAAGATATACTCAGGAAAATTTAGGAGAGGACTTCCCTACCCATATAGATTGTTTTATGTTGTCAATTGCATCGATCCCATCCCCATTAACGTTAGCGGTTCCTTGGCAATCCAAATTGAACTGAAGATTTAGGATATCCTGCCAATTCTTGGTTCCCACTAACATTGGAGTTTCATGGGAAATCTCCCAATTGAACCGAAGATTTCGGATATCCGGCCTTTTTGCGGTTATGGATATTCTAAACTGGAACCGCCAACCCTATTCCTCGTCTATCGTTTTTGTCGTAAAATTTCTTGTCAATATTAAACGACTCCTGGGACTCATGACCTGTATTCTTTAGTATTTTCTCGCTCAAAATTTCCTTTGACTGAAGAATAATTTTGTTTTGTAGTAATTTTAACGATGGAAGATATTTCTGACGAGAGTCGTTCACCCAAATTAGAATCTGAAAGGAGAAAACATGTAAAAGAGAATTATCAAAAACCAATAATTGAACCCTTACTAGATGAAAACGAAGAAAAATATATAGCTGATTTAAATGGAATGGATATTATTGTTAAAATACCTCTACATGCTCAACGAATATTTTCTATGGTTTTTTTTTTTGATAATTAAGAGGAAAAATTAAATTTTTTTAATTTAAGGGAAATTTTGGAACTTTTGTTGGTCAAAGAATGAATTTTGCTAATTGGAAATGTTTTTCTTCTGATGAACAAGAATTGTGTGAAGCTGGAACTAGTAAAGAAAGTTTGGTTAAAAATTCAAGTTTTGATTCGAAACAAAAAGCAAAGGAGTGGATTGGTATATTTTTTTAAATTTAATTAAGTCAAAAAAGTAAAGATTAGTTTTTTAGAAGACATCCATTAAATCAACAGATTAACATTGGCATTGAGTGCAATAATTCCCCAAAACTGGAATCTTTAAAACTTTGGAAACACAGTCGGGAACTGTTAGATTTTTAGGACATTCTTGGCTTATTGTTGATCTCGTGTGGGTTAAATATCCTTGGGCTGACCAGAATTATAAATAGTAAACAATGAATATTACTGTTTGCCGTCTAGTCTTTCGTTATTGTTGTTGTTGTCGACGGCAAATCATAAAAAGTAAATTTTTATCGGCTAACGGAGAATAAGTCCACACACCTCTCTAATTTTTTTTTAATTTTCGACGAATTTAATAATTTTTAAAATTCCAAAAAAAATTTTCAGATAAAAATACTGGAGGAGGCTTACTTCATTTAACACCTATTGAAGCTTTTTATTTGGTTTAAAAATTTTTTTTAATTAATTAATTATTTTTAAATTTTTTAGTTAAACGAATTAAATGTAATTAAAATAAATGGAAATATTCCAAAAGAAAATGAACAAATTTTTGAATATTTTTGTTCAATTTTTGGTCCTTCTTTTGTTAGAAAATTTATTGTTTACAAATATTTTCGAAGGCTTGGTTGGATTGTAAGGGATGGATTGACTTTTGGTGTTGATTTTTGTAAGGGTTTTTTTATTTTATTAAAAAATTAGGAATTTTTTAATTATTGTATATTAAGCGCTCGCTAATACGTTTCCACAATTATACGCTGATAAATTTTATTCAAACTAGTCACGTAAGGGTATGGCCAGGGGGTCGATTTCACGGGGGATAGCAAGCTCCCTGGCTACGCCCTTGTGGTCACGTCTTCCTCAAGTCAATCCTATCATTTTCTGTTTAGTCTCGAGGGCGACATATCAGCGAGGTTCAACTTCAACTCGTTTAAAAAATTTGGTTGGCGAAATCTTTTAAGACTGTCAACTTTAATTGAGTCATATTTTGATAACTTTTTAATCGAACTTGCTTATTTCTAGGGGTGAGGGTTACCAATTTTTTAGGGTCTATTTAATCTTACTATTATTAGGACTTATTTAGTACTCCTTCCCCCATCTTTACCTTTTCCCTAAATTTTATTTTTTTTTCTAAAGTACTTTACAAAGATGGAATAGAACTTCACCATTCATGTGCAGGAATTAAAATAGTTTCAATGTCAGATCCAATAATTACAGATATTTCAATTAGTGCTGTCCAAAGAGAATTAAATAATTGTAAAAAACAATTATTAATTGCTGCTATTGATTTTAAAATTTTGGAAGAAAATGTTAAATTAGTGGATATTGAAATGGCTAAAATTAATGTAGGAGAACTTTAATTAAATTGAAAAAAAAATTAGAGAGTGGCTAATATTTTCTTGAGCAATTTTAACTCTATTCCTTCTCAAACATGCCTTCCTGAATTGATTAAAATTTAAAAACTGATAATTTCAAAGAAAAACAAAAAACTTTAGAACTTATTTTAAAAAATACAAATATATATTTTTTTATTTTTAAAGATTCTTTTCTTAAATCATTGGAATTTACATAAAAATAGAGCAATGGATTTGGATTAAACAACAATTTTTTAAAATTTCTTCTTATCTAAATTAATTTATTTTTAACTTTATTAACAATTTTTCTCCAAAAAATTTATTTTTATTTTTTTTCAATTTTTGCATAATAAAATGACATGTGAGGATTGTTAAGGTAGCTGTCAATTTATTTTTTTTTATTTTTTTCAAAAAAAATTTTTACAAAAATTTCTATTCTCTTTTTGGTTTATTTTTTGTCATTTTTTGATAGTCATTTTTATAACAATTAAATTTAATTAATTAATATTTTTGTTCACGTGAGATTATTTTTTATTTTCAATTTTTGGTTTTGATTATTTTAATAAAAATTAAGTGCTTTTTATTAAATTTTATTGGACGAATAATTTAATTTTTAAATGAAATTTAAAAATTAATTTTTAATAAAAATAGTATTTTTGGATAAGGAATCCTTATTTCCTAAGTTTTTTAAAAATAAATCCAGACTAAATTTAAGTTTTTTTAACGTTTAAATTGTGTACCTAGTAATTAATATACATCCAATTTTATCTCAATATAGTTTATAAATATTTTTAAATGTAGTTGACTACAGATTAGGAGATGGGGGATTTTTATAATTTAAAATTTTTTCAGCCTCATATGGGTACAAATATAACAAGATTTGAATGTGTTTTATTTAATTTTTTTAACCTAAAATTCCAGAGACAGTCTTAATAAATATAAATTTGAAGTCTAACTTTAAATTTAAAAAATTATATCTATTAGTTTCTTTTTACAATTTTTATTTACTTTTTAACTAGTCCATACTGTAAATTTAATCTTTTGTTTACTCTCAAAAATTGTTTGTGTACTTTTTGAGTTGATTTTTTGATTTGTTTATGTCTCCCCAATTTTATCAAATTAACATCAAAAGGATTTTAAATTTAAAAATTAATTTAAAATTCTTTGTCTATTAAATTTAAAAATTTTAAAAACGATTTTTAATTTTCTTAATAAATTTAATACCCCTCCCTCTCCCCTCCTCCACCTTCTACTTAATACCTTTCCTTAATTACTAAAGAAATATTATAATTTTCCCTTAATTTCTGTCCAATACTTAATACCTCCTTTTTATCAAAATTTTTTTTCCTTATCAATTTTTTAATAAAAACCACCATCAAACACAATACTTATATTTAAATTGATTTATTTTAAAAGATTATTTATTTATTTAATTAATTAAATACCTCAATTTTGTTGTTCTCTTTAAACAATAAAATTTATTTTTTGTTTTTTTAATGAAACAAAATAAAGAACAACAAAAATCACCACCAACAAAATCCCCTCCCTTAAAAAAAGAAAATAATCCAAAATTAATTAATAAACCTCCCAATTTCCCCAATTTATTTTCCAATTTTTCCCCTTTTGTGTCATTAACTGCTCTCTCTGCAATTATCCTTTTAATTGTTCCAGGAGAATTGTTTTATAAAGAATTACCTCCAAGTGGGGCTGTGACGATTTTGAATGTTTTGAGGGATGAGGGGGAATTTAGTTGTGGAGGTGGACCTTTTTCTTATTATGCTGCGAGTCTTATAAGCCTTACTTGTGATCGACAATCTAGTAATCTTTTTAATTTTTAAAAATTCGCAAAAAGGGACATTTTGTCCCAATTGTGTTGGACGACCTTTAGGCTATTTTTGGCCCTAACTTTCTTTGTAGTTAACCTTTTGGAGTGATTTTTGTATCATTCGAAAGCTCTAAATGTGGGGATTATTTTAAGTAAAAGAACTGTTAAGGTCAGACTATTCATTAAAATGTTGTGAATGAAAGAGTTGGTATAATCGTTATTTTGTTAGTTATTTAAGTTTATATTTTATTTAAATAATTTTGGGCGAATGGTCCTTTTAGAATAAATAATTAGCAGCTTCTAAGCTTTAGAATGACACCAAAAATAATTAAAATGGATGGTCCTTAAGGGAAGTTGTGGGTCTTAAATAATGAGATGTTGCCCTCTAGTGTAGCGTCGTAACCGCAAATTTAGCCTGAGCTGGAACCGGCCTATCGGAACTGGAACTTCCGGAGCAACACTGTTGTCCTGTTTGAAATTTCTTTTATAACTCCGGAAAAAATATTTTTTAAATTTAAAAAAAAATTTTTTCCTCTAATTTTCTATTAGTTCATCTTTGTTGTGAAAAACACGACATTTGCTATGATCAATTACAATTAAACCAAACTTTTTGTGATGATATTTTTTGTTCCTGTTTAAATTCAATAAATTCAAGTATTTATTGTGAAAATGTAGCTCAACCTGGGTTGTGTTTAGCAACGAGAACGTGAGGGATTTTAATTAAATAAATCCTTTAAGTAGATGTAGAAATGTGATTTTTTTAGGCTTTGAAGCTTAAGGGGGTCTGGGGGTTGAAAAAAATTTTTTGAAATTTTTTTGAAAATTTTGAAATTTTTTGAAATTTCAAAAAAAATTTTAAAAATTTTATAAAAATTTTTTTTCATGTTATTAAATGATTTAATCATTTTCCCAACAGTTTTGGTCATCTTTTTCATTGGAGTGCAAATTGTACAGCCACCGAGGGTGGGCAAATGCCTGTTGAATGTTTAATGCTTAATAGTGAAAGGGATGATAATCACAAAAATAAATAAAAATAACTAGTCTTTCACTTAAATTTTTTTAAATATTTTTTTTTGTATTTTTAGTATTCCAAATAAATTAATAAAAAATAATTTTTTTTGAATTTTTTTAAATAAAAAACATTAAAATATCTAGAAGTAGCGTTACTTCGCGCCTTATAAAATAACTTTGTGATGAGATAAAATTATGAAATTTTGCTTGGTTATCCCCAATAGAGTTATCTAACCTCCCTGAAAATTTTAGAATTTTTGGTTTTATATTTGAAGTACTCCCGCCGTTTAAGGGGGCTGCCGTTCTTTGCCATTAAGGGACTAGTATAATTTTCGCATCAAATTTTAATTGACCCATGTCATATTTGTATAAAAAGTAAATATTGGTAAGGTGTAAATAAAGTGCCAACTGCTCTAATAGGTAACCCGCTCTATTAATTACCCCCTCCAACAAGCTGTTGAAACTATAATTAGCATTTACGTTAACTTATAAAACAAAATTAAAAAAATTTTTGTCAAAATAATATTATTTACAACCTTTTACAACAAATTTTGTTTATCTTAATTTAGTAAATTGTCAGAGAATTTATTTTTAATTTTATTTTTTAAATTTATTTTTGTTATTCGATTACCAACAAAAATATGTTCTTTTATTTAAAATAAATTTTTTTCTCCCTTTTTCTAATGACGATGCAAAATTAATTTATTAAATTAATTTTACCCTTTGCAATCTTTAACCGAAATTAGGAATGCAATTTTAGAGAGATTCTCGAAAGAGTTTTTTTTAATTAATTACACATTGATTATTTCAAGGTTATTCACATTTAATTTTATTTAAATTTTTCTCAAGTTTTGCAATTTTACAATTCAAGTTTCAAAACTTTCTAAACAACTGCTATATTTAAGTAATTTATTATATAGAGATTATTTTCTAAAACAAGTTTTACAATTATTTCTGTATTTTTACAATTTTACCCCCCAAGTTTTGTAGAAATTGAAGAATTGTAAAACTTGGGGTTAAATAAAATAAACTTGGAAAGAAATTGTAAAAAAGTTGTAAAAAAAGTTTTAAAACTTGAGAGTAAAATAAAACAATATTGAAAACTTGAAGGAAATTGTAAAAACATTTAAAAATTGTAAAACTTGTAGAAAATAGAAGAATTGTAAGTTTTACAATTTTTAAATGTTTTTACAATTTTTTTCAAGTTTTAAATTTTGTTTTATTTACTCATCAAGTTTAAAACTTTTTTACAACTTTTTTTACAATTTTAAATGTTTTTACAATTATCTTCAAGTTTTCAAGTTTATTTGTTTACTCGTCAAGTTTACAATTTTTTACAATTTTTTTTCAAGTTTTACAACTCTCTTTCTTCCTTTTTAATTTTTCCAACCTTTTCTTACAAATTAAATTAAACTTTTATTTTTCAAAAAAGAACAAAGAAATTCTATTTACGTAATTCTTTTTTCCTTTTTTATAGTTTACTCATCCTTTCCTCGCGCAACTTTACAAAGGTCATTTACAATTATTTAATATTTTTCTAAATTTTATTTATTGTTTAAATTTATATTTAATTAGGTTTTTACCTTTAATTAATTTTTTCGTTTTTTTTTCTATAATTTTATACACCTAACTTGGTCAAATATTATTTATAGTCACCAGAAATTACATCACCCAAACATTATTATTTTACAAAATTAAATTGTTTAATATTTAGAGTAAATTATCGAGTATATGCTCGAACTTGGGTAATTCATGTTTCACCCTCGAGTAATCATTTAAGAGGGAAAATTGTAAAACTTGAAAAATAAAGAATTGTAAAACTTGGAAATTGTAAATATTGCTTTGTTTTGCCCCCTCTCAAATATGCAAAATTTACAATTTCCAAGTTTTACAATTCTTTAATTTTTTCAAGTTTTACTCTTCAGGTTTTACAATTCTTCTTCCAAATTTTACAATTTATTTGGAAAAAGTTTTTCTATTTAATAAAAAAGGAAAAATTAAAAATGAGGAAAAATAACAGGTTTTGACTATTTTTGAGGGCAAAGTTTGTGAAAAAAACTTTTTATTTAATTCTCCCACAATAAAGAAGGGATAATTGCCTTTTGGAATAAACAAGATTTTAAATTGTTTATTTTCTAAATTTTATTTTATTTTATTTCCTTCTTGGCCAGAATTAAAATTTTTTAAGTACATTTAATTTAAAAAATTTTTTTGTCAAATAATTATGTGAAGAGTATATTTAAAGTACTTTCTTTAAACTAAAGAGCGGGCAAGATGAGATCTCGAATAGAAATTTTGGTTATCGAGAGAATCGTACAATCCTCCCAGTCCGGTCTCTATCTAACAAAAAAATAGAGGAAAGGTGGTTGACTACCACGAGAGTGCCGAAACTGATTTTAAAGAAGCGAAAGACAAGGGACGAAAGGCGAAACATAAAGAAAGACGAAATTGGGTGAAAACGAAAGCAAAAGGCGAAACTGGCACACTTCATACTTGACTAACTCTGTTCTGTTTATTTTTAGGTTTTCCAGGCCCAATTCACAATTTATTTCTCCCTCCCACACACACACCTCTAGTAGCCCATGCAACTGATAATCCTATATTTTTAAAATTCCATTTCCGCTCCTCCTCATACTTCTCCAAATCCCCAAATTTTGAAAATTTTCTTTCTCTCGTTTAAATCCCAATTTATTTTTTTTAAATAAATATTAGTCCACTCCTTAATAATCTCTCCTCTATATTTAGCCAATTTAACTAAAAAAAATTCTTTCCTCGGGGGGACAGTGTTCTCCTACAGACTTTTTTTCCCACACAATTCTTGTTTTATAATTCTTTCTATGTTACGTAACTATAACAACTAAAATTATATATTTTTACTAAAAAGTATTCACAAAATTATAATCTCTTTTTTAAAAAATATTTTTTTAAACTATTTTCTATTTATATTTTAAGTATTCCGGATGTTTTTAAAATTAATTTAGAGACGTTTTGGCGTGGAATCGTTGGGCGCGAACTTGTATAACTTAAACTGGAGATTAGCTAGAAAGCTTAAATTTTGCCCTATTATTTCTTATCTTATCGATTAACAATTCTGAAATTTTCAGAATTTTTGGTTGAGTATTTCAGAAGTTATGGGAAAAAAACTCCAAAAAATGGTTAATTTTTAGTAAATTTTTAATATTTTCGGCCATAACTTGATTTATATTTTACCAAAAATTCTAAAATTTTAAAGAAAGCTTTCTCATCTATTTAAAGACTTATTCCCAAAATTTCAGGTCTCTAGGTTAATTTTTGACTTTATTATAGTTATTGCCGTTAGTGTTACCTCACCTTCACTTTATATTTAAAAAATGTTGCAAAACAAATTAATTAATTTTTTTTGTTTCTCTTTTTCTTTTATTTATGTCATAGAAAAACATAAAAAAATACAAAAAAATACTTTGACATGCTGATTTTGCCGAATTTTTTTTATTATTTTATTCGTGTCCTTTACGTAATTAATTATGTAATTAACTAATTCTGTTACCTTCCCGCCCCTCTATTTAAAAATTACTAACTACTAACTTTATATTCCACACCTGCAGCGTATTTTATAGTTTATTTTGAAATTAAGTTTAAAAAAGCTATTTAAATTTCTTTATATTTTTCATTCACAAAAAATTATTTCCTTATTTTGAAACCGACAATTCACCGAAAAGACAATTCACCGAACGGCAGTAAAAATTTTTTCTCATAACAGAACTTTTTTTGTATATTGGTTCTTGGCCTATGATTTTGCCTCTAATTAAGACTAAAAAACATTTTCACCTTTAACAGAAATTTTTGCCTTCAGGCATTTTTATTTTTATTTTTCGGTGAATTGTCCATTTGGTTATTTGTCCCTCTTGTTTAGCTTGATTATGCCTATCATTTTCAATTTTAATTTTTAGTTAATTAACACAAATATTAATAAATGGTTACAACATCAATTAATTCTTCTTCCTTTCCTTCATTTACCCATCCTTTTTGTATATCTGCCAAAAAAGTATTTTCATCTTCCTCTACAAAAGATTATCTTCCTTTACCCTATGCTTATACAGACAAAGGCCCAGTTGAAGGAAAATTACATCAAATGAAAGATGGGAGATATGTTAATGTATTTTTGGGTATTCCTTTTGCAAAGCCACCTATTGGACAACTTCGATTTAAAGTATAGTTAATTTATAGTTAGAAGGGGGGATGTGAGCGAATATAGGCCAATAGTTTTTGGCTAGTTATTTTGCCTCTAATTAGACAAGGATGTGAGATGGGAGGGCTAAAGTGGAAATCTTTGTCCAATTACTCTAAAAGTTCCATTAACTCACTTTTATGGAAGACTAAGGAGAATTCTAGCTAAGAAGAATAAAGCTTTACTGAATAACCTCCTAAAAAGTTTCAGAAGGTTCTCCCCGTTCCAAAGACAGAAGGGGCCCTAATAGTTTAGAAAATATCAAATAACGTTGCTTCAATCCTAGAAGATTCTTAGAAACCGGGATATCTCAGAGCTTTAGCTCGTTAATCGAGATGAGGACAATAGTGATATGGCAAATTTCAAAGCTGAGATAAGCTGCTCGGACACATGCTCAGGGCGTCCAATAAATAAATAAAAAATATTTTTTTGCAGAAGCCAGAAGAACCAGAGCCTTGGGGCCCTCTCGCATTACCAACACGTAAATACAAATCTAGACCGATTCAAAAAGATTTTATTTGGGACAGAATAGAATTGGGAGGGGTTGGAAAGTCGGAGGATTGTCTTTACTTAAATGTTTTTACACCTTCTTGGAATAAACCTGCAGAGTTTGGGAATGGATGGCCTGTTATGGTTGGTAAATTTTTTTAATAAAATGAAGAGGGTTGGGGAGATCTTAAAGAATAACTTGAATTTATTTTTTATTTTTTTATCAGGTCTATATCCATGGTGGTGGATTTATTATAGATTCAGCAGTCAAATACCACTACTCTCTCGTCTCACGGTCAGTTCTTTGTCAGATTCTATTAATCCCAGAGTCCTCTATATTATGTACACCTTTATAACCGACAAAATTATACACTATATAGGGGTGTCTAAAGTCCAGAAAACAACGTCCATCAGATAGGGGGTATAGCTATAGAAGAGTGCAGATTATATTGAGTGTCCATTGTATAGAGGTTAATCCCAATAAATTATATTGAGTGTCCATTGTATAGAGGTTAATCTCAATTTAACCCACAGGGGTGTTTATAGTCCAGAAAACAGTGTCCACTATATAGAGGGTATAGCTATAGAAGAGTCGAAATTATATTATTGGGTGTCCATTGTATAGAGGTCAATCCCAATTTAATCAAAAAATTTTTTTCAGGGCTCTGGTACGTCACGGCGTAATTGTAGTAACACTCCAATACCGCCTCGGACTTCTCGGATTTCTCTGTACAGGCAACGACGGAGTCTGCCCCGGCAATATGGGGTTGTGGGATCAATTATATGCCCTTCAATGGGTTAATAAAAATATTTCTTCATTTGGCGGAGATCCAAATAAAATAACACTTTTTGGACATTCTGCTGGAGCGGCAGCAATTGATCTATTGAGTTTATGTCCAAAAAGTAGAAATCTTTTTTCTCAAATGATAATAATTGGAGGAAGTACAGAAACTACTTGGGGAGTTACTTCTAAAGATGTTATTGCTGAATATACGCGTAAAAGAGCTAAAGATTTTGGTTTTGTTGATGCTGATAGTGAGGGAGGGAAAGAATGGAATGAGGAAAAAAGTAAAAAAATGATGAAATTTTTGAGATCTTTGCCAGCTGAGAAATTTGGTTGGTAAATAAAAATTATATTATACCGTTGGGAATACATACTTGATCCAATAGAGAAATAATTTCTTGGAGAAGGGAATGAAGAGGGGGCAAGTGGAAAGAAGGACCTCCCTTCCCTTTAACACCCACGGGTACTGAACCGTCTTAATCGTCGTCCCTTGATTGAATTCTATGAGAAAGCATAACCCTTGGATATGCCTTCTAGGTGGTTCCTTACGGACCCCCCCCCCTCCATAGAGAACAAAATCCAATAAAAATATCAAAAATTTCAACAAAATTATTTCCAGAAATGACACTACTCTTAGACCAAACAATCATTAACGAAATGCGTTTAGCTGTATCACCAGTAATTGATGGGGAATTAGTGCCCAAATCGCCTAGAGAACTCAGAGATGAATTAGATGTTTGCAAACCGGTGATATGTGGTCATAGTCAACATGAAGGACTTTTATTTCGTAAGTTAAAAATTTTTTATTCATGAAAAAATTTTTTAATCAACTAGGACTTTTTACTATTAAAAATTATACAAATAAAAATAGTTTTCCATCAAAGGGGTTCGAACCTTCGCCATTTGGTAGCAAAAACCTAGGAAGTTTGCACTAAACCAAGAAAGACATAGGCTAGATAAAAATGTCAAACTTTTTTAACCATAACTTTTGTTTGTGGAAACCTTTTCTAATAAATTTAATAACATTCGAAAGCTCTGAATGTGCTGATTATTTTTTCTGAAGGGTTCGTTCTGATTAGACCTCTAAACAAAAAGTTATAGCCAAATAAAGGAGGATAGTCGTGATTCTCTATAGTTATCTGGCTATATCTTCTTATGGAATGAGTTGTTCAGAAAGGTCATATTAGAAAAAATGATCAGCAGACTTAGAGCTTTTGAATGATATAAGATTCACTTGGAATGGTTAAAAAATAAGAAAGTTATAACCCCAGGATTTCTTGAGACCTAATACCAAGCCCGCTATTAAACTAACGTTAATTAATTATTTTTTCTTTTTTACAGTTGCAATAGGAATGCGTCGAGCAAATAATAAATTACTAAATTATTGTAAAAATAGAGTATGTGCTCTCTTAAAAGAAGCAAGAAAAAGAATGCCAAATGAACAATTAGCTAATAAATTAATTCCTTTAGTTGATGAATTTGATCAACTTTATAATATTCCAAAAATGGTAGCGGGAAAGAAATTGAAAATTTTTGAAGATAAAACACAAATACAAAATACTTGTGTTACCGTAAGTTTAAATAATTAAACTTAATTAATTCTGAAAATAATTAATAAAATGGGTAGGGGGCATATAAGCATTTCGGCGCGAAAGTGTTACGGCGCGTCTTTATATAACTTCAGATGAGGATTACCTAGACTCATAAATTTTTGCAATTTTATTCCTCATATAGTTAGCTACATTCTCTGAAAATTCCATAATTTTTTATTTTATATTTCAAAAGTTATAGTTAAAAAGGTACGAATACATGGGGATTTTCAAGGGGTTTTCGAGTCTTTTCCTCCATAACTTTTGAAGTACTTCGCGAAAAATTCTGAAACTTCTAGAGTTGTTAATTAAGTGTATCTAATATATCTCTGCAAAATTTCAAAGTTCTACGTTCTTGCTAAACGATTTTATAAGGCCACAAATACCCAACGCCTAAAGGTTAAAGTCCTCTATAAAAATAACTTCCTTCCCCTTTTACTCATGTCAACCTAACTTTGAAAAAATTTTTTTATAATTTATTAAAATAAAAGAATATAAAATGTGATAGATAATTAATTAGTATACACAATTGTTGCGCGAAAAAATTAAAAAAAATAAAAATTCTTTAGGGCGTTCTTTGTAGTTAATGATTCATGCAAAATAAAAACCGGCGATAAAAATAAGTTTAATCACCCAAATAATTTAATTAATTTTATGGTTTATATTTTTGAGAGCAAAAATTAAACAGAGGAAAAAAAAGAACTTACGAGAAAATTAATGATTAAGTGGATTATCCGCAAATAATTTGTCCGCAAATATTGTCCGCAATTTTAAAAAAAGTTGCAGACAAATTATTAAATCCGCAAAAATATAAGAAGAAAAGTGCCCCTTCTAATAGAAATGCTTCAAGTAGAAAGGCACTCTCTATTAGAAAGGCACTCTCTATTAGAAAGGCTCTAGTCTAAAAGAAGGTGACAAGAAGTGCAGTCACTTATTCACAAGGGAATGAAATGCTGTCATCACTCAAAATTAATCTATTTTTACAGATAATGAGCGATTTAATCAGCAATATAGCCACACAAAATTATTGTCATCTCAATATGAAAAAACCCAAATCCCATATTTGGCGTTTTATTTTCGAACATTACAATTCAGATAGTACTTGGTCTTTAAATCCTTTCTTCCCCTTCAAAGCCAGCACTCACGGGAATGAATTAAATTATATTTTTGGAATTAATTTTTTTGTTACTCCATGGAGAAGGACGGAAGCTGACAAAACTGTTAAGAAGTTGACTACAAAGTGAGGAAAAAAGAAAATATTTTTTGGTTCTATTGGGAAGGAACAGTGTCCCTTTCTGATTTTATAAAGTTGACTAAAACGGACAGACGTTCTGACAGTTTTTGGTAACTTCCAAACCTTGCCATTTCCTTCGCTTCCTCGGGAAATCCTCTTTTCGATTGAGGCACTGAGATATTTATCTAAGGGTCTGGGATTGGGAAATCCAAACGGCGTGGATGAGCTGGGAGATTACGGGAAATCGTATCTTCAAGGATTGGGGAGGGAGGAGGAGGAATGAGGGGAGGAGGTTTAGGAGAGGCTCTCCCAAATCAATTGGAAACTACTTACTCTAAAAAGTTCCTCTTCATAATTAGAATTTTAGGAAAGATTTTATTTCATATATAGAGAACCTTTTAAATTTTTAAAAAATTCCTTTTAACACCAAAATTTAAATGTCTATTTAACAGATATTTTACAAACTTTGCCAAATGGGGCGATCCAAATGAACCTGCAGGATCTTCAGAAATTTATCCTCATTGGGATCCTTTGAGTGAAGATAATATAGAGAAATATTTAAATATTACAAGCGAACCAGAAATGAGAGATGGATTTGATGAAAGTAAAAGATGGGAAAGAATGGGTTATGCTTATAGAGCTTTTGTAGAATAATGAAATTAATTAATTTTTATTTAATAATTTTGTAGATTTTCTATATTACTGACAGTTCTTGATAAATTATTAACTAATTATTTTAATTTTTTAATTAAAAAATGATTAAAACTCAGGTAAAATGAGCTTTAAAATCAAAGAAAATAATTCCGCTTAATTTCCACAAATTTTGGCATTGTGTATTTAATATTCTAGAAAATTACTTTTTATCCCAATTATTGAATTTAATTTACTATAAAAGCAGATTATTTCTTTACTTGGGAAATTTTCCTGGAAACATTGACTTTTTGGTTTTTTAGTTTTTTGTCTGTAACTTTTTCATTGTTATTCAATTTAGATAAGTATTGATTATTCAAATCTTAAAAATAATTATAATGAGTGCTCCAATGTACAATCATCCTGATTTGCAAAAAATAAAAAGTAAAATTTCTCCAGAAAAATTTACTATTTTCATTTTCTGTAGCTTGTCCTCATCGTTGTCTTAAATGCCCTGCTGGTGGACATCCCGATCCGGATGAGAAAATTCCGGATGCCATTCTTACTTGGGAAGTCTCTGATGGCCAGTCGGATGCTGAGGTTTCTAGTATTTTTGTGTTAAATTAACCTTCATTTTTTGTAGCCTGATGTAAAGCAACCACAACAAGAATCGAAAACAAAGCAGAAGAAGAACCGCAAATTCTCAAATTGGCAAAACAAGAGAGAGGAGCCAAATTTGGATCCGGACGCTTTTGACTTTGGCGATGGATTTGCTAATAAGGCGTTCAGAGAGGAATTTCCGCAGAACGAAATGGGTAAATAATCTGATTTTTTGGGGAGGGGTTGTTTAAATAGGTTTTGAGGAATTTGAGCTATGGGGAAGTAGAAAGAGGAGTCATCTCATTTCCCTTATTTTTAAGGTACTTCTGACACTAAACAACCAAAAGAGCCAAAAGTTCGTTTCCAAAAAATTCCCAACACTGACGACTTCTCCAAATCAATTACTGAATATGTTGGTCAGGAATTTTTGGATCAATTGAAAGCTAAGGGCCTCATTTAAAGAAGGAAAATAAATAAAAAAATATTTGATAGCATTATTGCTGTTTTTGAAATAATTTTGTGAAATTTCTATTCATTTCTTGTTTTTCTATTTTTTGGTACGTTCTTGTACTTTTTAAGATTTTTAAGATCAATAATAAATTTTATAAAATTTTTGGAGTTCGACGATACTAGCAGTCTTGGGTTTTGGATGATTTTCAAATGGGTAGTCTTCCCCCTGGACCAATTTTGGGTAACCAAGGATGAGGGCCTCTTTATTTTTCTTCCCATTGACATAATTGCCAAAACCATAGAAATATAGAAAAAGATGGGAAGAAAGATAGAGGGGGCCCTCATCCTTGGTTTACCACCAATTTTATCTTCTAATTGTTGCAAAAATTTTTAAACTTTCAATTTAAGAAAAAACAAAATATAACAAAAAATAAAAATTGAATTTTTAATTAAATCGACTTCCTTTTCCACCCCTTTTTTTAAATTTATTCTTTCCATTTTTTAATTCTTTCCTTTCTTCTCTCGAGTCCTCTTTATCATTCACATTATTTTTTGTAGTAGATCTCTTCCGTCTTCCTTTTGATAATAATCCAACTTTTTTATTAATTACTTTTATTGGCTTGTCCTCTGATTCGTCATCCGCTTCTACCTAAAAAATTAATTTTATGGCTATTTTTATTTTTGCGGACAAAATAAAAATTTGCAGACAAATTTTGCGGATTTTTTCATTTTTAGTCAGAATTTTTCGGAACCCAAAAATTCATGTTCTTGAGAGGTCTAGGACATTTTATCTTGACTCTAGCCTACCCAAAAAAACATCCAAAATTCCCCCAAAAATATATTTACTTACATCCTCAACCCTTCCATTATCTTCATCACCATAAGTATAATTCCCGGTCACTTCTCTTTGTCGTTCAATCATTACTTTTTCCATTTTATCTTTGTGTTCAGCAAAATAAGCATCTTTTTCGGAACGGGCACGCATTTTACGAATTGTTTCGTGTTCAACTTGTTTTTCGTGTCGAAGTCTTTTCTTTCTTAAAAAATTTTTTTGAGTTAAATTTAGGAAGAATTTTTAGAGAAAAATTTTAAAAATGGTTAACAGAAAAATTTTTTTTGAAATTTGATAACTAACAAGGAATATATAGTATATTTTTTGGTACCATTTGATAGAAAACTCCCGACTTCCTAGTTCGAAGTTTTTGCAGAAAATTTGCGTATTAATTTTTGTGGATTTTTTCTAAATAAACTAGTAGATTTCATTTCTAAATATGGCCTCGTATACAAAACAGTTTTAGAAAGTCTTGAATCCTCTTATAAATATTTATAAAATTTCTGTCCATAAAACTTAACCGCAAAAAATCCAAAAAAGTCAAGGCTTTCAAATATTTTTTTCAAAAATAACTAACCCAAAACCATTCTTCTTATTTTAGAAAAAATTAAAAAAAACTTTCCTACACTCAAAATATATTCTAATTACATAAATAGTTTAAAAAAACCTTGAAAGAGGTGCTTGTTTCCTCAATACTGCAAGTTCTTTCACATCCTTCTCAACAAAAGCGTGATACAAAACTTCTCCATCATTAATTCCCGACTCAATTTTTGTTAAACGCAAAGTCATTCTTGGACCTATTTCAATTAGTCCTTTAAAAAAATTTTTTTAAATCTTTCAAAAAATTTATTAAAAATACTTAATTTTGTCTTCTGCCCAGCTTTTTTCCCTCTTCCTCCAATATCCTGTTTTAATTCCAATTCTACTTGCTCCCCTTCAAATTCACTATCGCTGAGTTGTCCAGGCCTAAAAAAATTTTTTTAATTTAAAAAAAAAATTTAAAAAATACTTTAACATAAAATCACTAATGTCCTTATATTTTGATAAATCGGGAACTTTATTTTGTAATAATTTTTTTGCTGAGCGACAAACACCTGCTGGAACTGTTTTTATTGAACTAAAAAAATTTAAAAATTTATAAAAAATATTTCACAAACTAATGTCTAAGTTCAAATAAGCCTTCTTCAGGGTCATAATGAAGTAGAAGAGTTCGTCTAATTGTTCCCAATTTGACCTAAAAGAAAAGAGAATTTTGATATTTTATTTTATCTCGTGTTGGAATTAATTTCTAACAATAAACGATTTTTGTGTACATAGAGGCAAGAGGAATTAAATCCAAAACTAGAGAATATGGGATTTATAAGGCATTGTAGCGACTAGTCAGTCAACTTTAGAAAGGAAAAGTAGGGTCAAAATCCTGAATAACATGATTGGTTGATCTCCAGAAGGTTTAGGCTTGAAGTGAAGGGGCCCTTGATCAAAAAGCAGCTAGCACCCAACACAAATTTATCCCATCATGATATTTTAATTATATTTCAAAAAATAAAATTTAAAAAATTCCAGATACCCTATCAACATCAATTTCAGGAAACATATTTTCCACAACAGTTTGTACCAACTGTAAATGTCTTTCATTACTTGAAGCTAATCCTTTCATAACAAGTAAAGGCGCATTTTTAAAAAGTTCTTCATAAATTGGGGGACGTTTTTGAGTTGATAAAACATCATGGGCCAAGCAATATTTCTCCACTAAAAAAATAAAATAGTTTGACCTCCTTTTTACATACACCCAATAATAGGTACACCTCTATTTTAGGTACATTTTTTAAAATTTGGATGGCCACCGATGTCCGTCTTATCTAATGGAAACGATACCCCAAGAATTTTTCCAGCCCCAAAAGTGAGCGTAAAATTGAAGTCTGACTATATTTTAATAAAAATAAAAAACCTTTAAAGTGCAAAGTTGGTCCTTGAGAATTTTTAATAATTCGAAGGTTTACAGACAACTCCGATCTCGTCAAAATAAGTAAATGTGAAACACCCAAATATTGCGAATTTACAATAAAATCTTTTAAATTGTTTCGTTTTTTGACCTTAAAAAAATATTTTTTTTAAAAATTTTAAAAATTTAAGGAAACCTTCAATTCCCCAGAAGTATGTGGACTCATTACTCTTCTCAAGTCCCTTTCTAGTTGTCTAACAAAAGGGCCAACTTTCCCAATGTGAATAATAAAAGAATGTGGAGGTCGTCGTTCAGCTGGCTTTTCTTTTAATGAAACATTTTCACGCAAAATATTTTCCAATTTGCGTTCATCTTCTTTGCTTTCACGATTTTCAGAACGTTTTTGCTGAAATTTAAAGATTTTTGAAGGTAATGGAAAAAAAGGAAATTAATTGGAAAATTAATTTTTTGAGTTACTCCTATGCGTTTTTGATTAAATTAAGGGTGAATATGTATTGACAGTTACTTGAAAAAATTATTTTTGACTTCCGAGAGACTCAAAACCCCGTGCGAAGCGCGGGAATTTGCATAAGCGTCTCGCGGACACTCTACGTGGTATATGTATTTTGTATCATTCCATCCACCAAAAATTTTAAGTTAATAGTTTCAACGTCCCCGTTACGAAAACCTTGGTAACATTGAGGTTTTATACCAGAGCTGTTTCGAAATTTCGATTTTCGATTTTCGTTTTTCGATTTTCGAGGTTTTTTTCCTTTCGATTTTCGATTTCCGATTTTCGAATTTTTGAAAAAATTTGAATTTTTGGCGCCAAAAAGTAGGAATTCTGACTTATCGGCCATCATAAATTAAAAAAATTTTCGCCTGCGGCGCAGAAAAAGGAAGATTTTTGGCTTAAGGATCCTCCAAAATTTTCAAAATTTTCGCCTGCGGCGCTGAAAAAGGAAGAATTCTGGTGACTTGGTGTTCCAAAATTCTCAAAATTTTCGACTCAGTCGGTAAAAAAGGAATCCCTGAAACAATATTATGTTTCGGCTCCGGTATATTGTAGGATTTGCTCGAATTAATGTGGAGTAGGAAGCCCACCCCCCATGCCGGAACCTTATGCCTGTACCGCCCAACCTGTTAAGTAAAGCGGCCTAGCTCTTTCACTATATCAGGGGATTTTACTTAAATCCCCCATTATCCTCCTATTCTAGTCATTAGTTTTCCCCAATTCCTTAGAGTTAAAGTAACTTTGGAGAGGAAAACGAAATAAAAGGAAAGAAAATGTGGTAACATAACCGATAAGTACCAAAAATTTATTTTTCATTTTTTTATTAAAAAATTTTTTTTCGATTTTCGTTTTTCGATTTTCGAGGTTATTTTTCTTTCGATTTCCGATTTTCGATTTCAAGATTTTAAAAAATATTTTCGATTTCGATATTTTTGGATTTATTTCGATTTCCGATTTTCGAAGATTTTTTTGTTTCGAAACACCTCTGTTTTATACATAAAACAAAATAAAAGTAAACCCTACAAATTGCTTTGATTTTTTCTTCCCAATTGTTGTAGCACAAATACCAAGCAATCCTCTACGTGAAGCTCTTGCTGTCTTCCCCTAAATTTTTTTTGAAATTTAAAATAACATCTTTAAAAAATTAACCTTCTTTCTCTTTGTTATTCTCGCCATTCATGTAACTTATTCTTTAGAAAATAAAATTAAAAAAATATTTTTAATAAAGAAAAAAAAGAATTAAAGGGTTATTTCCTCTCATTTTTTCCCATTCCCAATTAAAAACAAAATTTAAAATATTTATCAATTTATTACTGCACAATGTGTACAAATCTGTCAATAAACCCAAAAAAATTTTTTTAAATCACCCAATCAACCTTTTTAAAAAAAAATCAAAAAAATTTAACGAATTGTTTGTCCCTTTCCACTAAAAGGCTTTAAATTGTCATTCTCTCCAAACTCGTCATCATGTTCTTTTGCAAGTTTCTCAAGAACTGCTCTACTCTTGTAATCACGACGAACAAAAGTTAATTTACCCGGAACATAATTTTCATCAACAATAATTGGTGTAGCAGCCAAAACATCTTGAATTTGGGTTTTTGATTCAGCTCTCTAAAAATTTTGAAAAATTTAGTGAAATTTTAGGGAAGATTTTTTCTAAAGAGTCCAATCCGTTCTCGGCAAATCTAAAATATAAGGAAATTTTATCAAATGTGGATATCGATCATGGATCAAAATTTACGGGTAAAGTTTATTGAACAAAATGCCCGTTGAGCCGAAAATTCAAAAATGAAATTATTCATGTTAAAGATAGGACATATCAGGGCTAGTCCTTCTGCATTTTAAAAAGCGGAAGTCAGAAGAAATAAAAAATAGAAGACATAAGTGGAAGAAAATTTAGCCGATTGCTCGAATTGTTTAAATAGAGAATTATAATGAGGTGGACCTTCACTTCATATTCGAAATCAGATAATTTTATTTAAAGAGAAAACCTGTCTAGAAGTGGAAGGAGCTGTTTGAGCAATTTTTTCGTTTGTCTTCGCAACACGATTCACAAGTTTACGATCATTTTCAGGATTATTGTTTGAAACAGCTTTTCCATCCAAACGATAGCCTGACCCACCAAAAGGTTTCCAGACATCTTTAGCTTCCTCTAAAGGAGTTCCAGCAATCGAATCCCTCTCAAAAATTAAATTTTAATATTAAAAATAATTTAAAAAATAACCTTAGCTTCTCCTCCCAAAATATTTTCTGTTATAGGAAAAGTTTCTTTTTGTTGTTCCGGTTCAACGTAACCCTCAGCGGCGTCAAATTCAATATTTATATCACATTCAATAATTGTTACGGCATTTTGTGGTTTGAGAGACATTACTTTGAATTCGAATACTTGTTCATTGTACTGTTAAAAAATTTTAGAAGTTTTCAAGAAATTAAAAAAATTACCCGAACAGCAATTATATCCCCTTTTGTGAGACAAGCAAATTTGCGAAGTTCAACCTGTCAAATTAAAAATATTTTTGAGTTTTGGAGAGAATAGATTCCTGTAGTAGAAGAGCTACTCTAATGAAGACTCGATTGAGAAATTTATGTTAAACATTAATAAGATGTGCAGTATGCCCTATTATGGTTATATGTATCTTGACGAACCAAAACAAACCATCCTCTACGTCCGGAATCCAAAAACTTTTAATAAATATATGTGGAATCACAAGACGTAGTAGGATCTCGGCGTAGTGGGATTACTGATTACTCACTCCCTAAGATGTAATATTTTCTATTGACTTTTTATATTTTATTTTAGAAAAATAAAATATAAAATAACCTCTAGCATGGCTTTAGGATTCGAAACGTGGTAAAAGTCGGTCGACATTGGTTTGAACTTTGCATAGGTAGCAGCTGGGAGTGATCTAAATTGATTTTTCTATTTTTTTTGAAATTAAGAACAACCTGTATTCAACTAAAATTAAATCTCCTTCCATAAGACATAATTGATTCATCATCTAATTTTAATAAAAAATTAAATCCAAAACAAAAATTTACCCATGAAGGCAAATAGCATCTTCCCTCTTCCGCTAAAAATTCCAAAACACCAGCATGAGTCGATTTTTGATGTTCAGGATTTATATTAGTCAATTTAAACAGCATCGGCCACTGAATATTTCGACGGACCAAATTATCCAAACAAGAGGTTGGTAAAAGTATCTGGAGGAATAACTCAATAAAATAACAAAATTAAAAAAAAACCTTTCCTCCATAAGTTATTTCATTAATCTTTTGGGTGTCATAATTTTGAAAAAATGGGGGAGAGAAGCATCTTAATTGAACAGAAAAGGAAGAAGCAGCTTCACCTAGACCCATAAAACGTTCAAATGAAAACATCTAAAAATTGAAAAGATGAAAATTAAATTAGATTTAAATTAACCTTTTCTGTAAAATTTAAATAAAATAAATTTGTTTGGTTGTTGAAAGGAAAAATAAAATTATAATTTTTAATAAAAAATATTTTTTTTAATTTTCTAATTAATTGAAATAATTTTTTAAAGACGGAAAGCAAAACCACGAATTAAAAAAGCCAAAAACAATACTGGGACAAGCAAAAAAGCAGAGTAAATTGCAATCAATGTAAAGCTGGCCAACAACATTTTTTCCTGATTTATGGGCAAAATTATTTAAATTTTTTTAATTTTTTGGCGTAAATAATTAATTTTTGGCGTTATGTATTTTATTTTTTTATAAAAACTTGCAAAAACGGGCAATTGAGTTTTTCAAACTTTTGGCTTTGTTTTGTTGTTTTTTCTATCAATAATTGTAAAATTATTACATTTTAGACTGTTTAAAATTATAAAAAAGACGAGAAACTATCGATTTTTTGACAAAACATTTGAAAAAATATTACTCATTTTGTGTTCTCTTTGCTTTAATATTTTTGGTTATTCCCGAGAGATTTATTTTTTGTTTTTTTAACAATTGTGTAAATTCTTGCAGTTTATTTTTTTTAGTGTTTTCTTCTGTTAAAATATATTTATTTAATTTTCAGAAATATTATTTTAAATAATATGGAAAACTCAGCACGTCAGGATGCTTTGGGTGAAGTTTTAGAAGCTGTAGAATCTGTTACCTCATCTCGAGAATTTCAGGATTCTATGGCTAAAATTATAGAAGAGAGATTAAATAATAATCATACAGCGTCAAAAGCTGATAGAATTATTGAAGAATGTTCGTTAGCTGCTAATGGTGAAAAAGAATTGGCTGCTTTAATTAAGGAAAAGGCTAATGAGTTTTTCAAAGGTTAGTTTAAAATTAGTTTTCAAATTAAGATATGGGATAGTTTATGAAATGTTTTTAAAATTTAACCTAAGTTTGCCAAATGGAGGGTGTTGTTGGGAATTTAAAAAATTAACCCGGTGTCATTAACCACCTCCAAACCAGGACTGTCCGCAATTGAAAAAATTTTCTGCAGCCGCGATCCACAATTTTAATATAAGATCCGCAAACTCAATCCGCAAGTCAAAAAAACACGCAATGCGCAAAAAAACACGCAATCCTCAAACGCAATTAGCAACTGCGGACAGCCCTGCTTTAAACATCCAATTCCTTTATAAATCCACCCCGATAAATTTAAAATTTATTCAGAGGATCAATATGATATTGCTGCGGAATTATACACAAAATGTATTCTTTTGGATTCTTCACTGGCCCTTTATTATGGAAATCGTTCTTTTGCTTATTTAAAGAAAGAGCTTTATGGTTTAGCTTTGTCAGATGCAAATAAGGCAATTGAATTAGATCCAACTTATGTTAAGGTTTCTTTAAAATTTTTGTCAGATTTACGTTTTTTGCTTTTCAAAGGCTTATTATAGACGTGCATCAGCCAATATGGCTCTAAGCAAGTTTAATTTGGCTTTGGCAGATTATGATCGAGTTCGAAAAATGAGTCCAACAAATAAAGATGCTCAAAACAAATATCAGGAATGCAATAAAATTGTTAGAAGATTGGCTTTTGAGAAGGCTATTTCTTCTGATCATTCAACTACGAGTGTGGCAGATTCTATTAAATTGGATGATTATGGTTATTTTTATTTTATTGACTTCTCTTTTTCAAAAAAATCTTTCTTCCCTTAAATTTCCCCAACTTTTTATTTTTAGTAGTGGAAACCACCTATTTTGGACCTCGTTTGGATGGCGAAATTAATATGGAATTTATGGAAAAATTAATTCAATCATTTAAAGACCAACAAAAATTACACATTAAATATGCTTATAAGGTAAATATATTTGGTTTTAATTTTTTTAATTTTTTTCCAGATTTTATTGTTAGTGCGTGAATATTTAATTAAACTTCCTTCACTTGTAGACATTAAAGTACCTCCAAAACATAAATTTACAATTTGTGGAGATGTAAATTTTGTTTTTGACTTTATTCGAGTAAAATTATTTTTATAGATTCATGGACAATTTTATGATCTTTGCAATATTTTTGAAATTAATGGTCTTCCATCAGAAGAGAATCCTTATCTTTTCAATGGAGATTTTGTTGACAGGTTTAGAATTTTTTTAGAATGTTGCAATTTTTTGAAAATAAATTTTGTGAGTAGACCGAAAATTTGGTTAGAGTAGGAATCGGAAATTAGAAAAAAATGACCTTGATTTTGGTAGAGAACCTTGACCGGATTTTTGACTTTGTATTTGGGAAAAATCAAGGTCTTGCTCCAGATTTGGGCCTATCTATAGGGTAGAGGAACTAGAAATCAATCCGTCCTTCCTCAAGAATGTGGGTCAAGGATTTTTGTGTTTTTTAAATTCCCAGATTTAAAATCCTGCTAAATTTAATTTAACAAAAGTATTATTTTTTAGAGGTTCTTTCTCTGTTGAGGCAATTTTCACTCTTTTTGGCTTCAAATTATTATTACCAAACCATTTTTATATGAGCAGAGGAAACCATGAATCTGATGTTATGAATAAAATGTATGGATTCGAAGGAGAAGTTAAAAGTAAATATAACACAAAAATGGCAGAACTTTTTACTGAAATATTTAATTATTTACCTCTTTGCCATGTTATTAATGAAAGAATTTTTGTTTGTTTTATTTTTTATTTGAAGAAAATTTTTTTTAATTTTAGGTTTGTCATGGAGGTCTATTTCAAGAAGATGGTGTTACTTTGGATAGAATAAGGAAAGTTAATCGAAATAGACAACCACCAGATGAAGGAATTATGTGTGATTTGCTTTGGTATTTTTTTTAATTTTTTTGACTAAAGGAGGAATTTTTGGGGGTTTCTTAAGCTCACCCCTACATTTTGAACCTCTAAATGGGAATAAAATTTAATTAATCATTTGAATTTTTTTAGTAGTTAGAGGGTAAACTGACCTGTAAATTTTTATTTTTATTAATTTTTATAAAGGTCTGACCCGCAAGAATTCTCTGGACGTTCTCCATCTAAAAGAGGCGTTGGTACTCAATTTGGACCTGACATAACTCAAAAATTTTTGAAAGAGAACGGGTTACTTTATGTTATAAGGTTATTTTGTAATTTATTATATATTTTTTTCATTAATTTTTAGAAGTCACGAAGTAAAACCGGAAGGTTATGAATCTCATCATGGTGGGAAATGTTGGACAATCTTTAGTGCTCCTAACTAGTAAAACTTTTTTTTATTTTTAGGGGTTTTAATTTTTGGATTTGATTCACTTATTTAGTGATGAGCTGTAACCAGGTGGGGGGAGCTGAAAAAGTGAATTTTTTGGCCTTCTAAAATTTTAAAAATGTTCGCCTGCAAAGAAAAATTTTCTCCCTTTGTCCTAAAAAATCCTGGTTACGGGCCTTGATGAGTGAACTTGTTCTATCTTCCTCTTCGTCCTATTACTGATTTATAAATCTTCATTTGTTCCTAAAGGGGAGAGGAAGACGATTTGAGGGCATCCTAGTTCTGATTTGTCCTTTTAAGATGAATTACTTGAAAGTTTAAATTTTTGGGCTATAATGAAGTTTCAGCTTTCACTTGAAAGATTCTCCTCATCTCTCCAACTAGAATTGACCTTTATTAAATTTTATCTTTTCTTTTTAAAGTTGTGATACAATTGGAAACAAAGGCGCCTTCATCACTATTACGGGAGATAAATTATTCCCTCCCAAACTTGTTTCGTTTGAAGCTGTTCCACATCCAAAGGTCCGGGCAATGGCATATGCTTCTTCTATGTTTAGCTTCATTTCTTAGTAAATATTTTTTTGTTTTTTTTTTTTGTTTTTTGAATTTTAAATTTAATAATTACCAAAAAATTGAAATTTGACTATTCTTTTCTATTATAATCAAAAAATGTTTAGAATATATTTTAAATTTGTCTCTCCGATTTTGTTTTAAAATTCATTTAGCTTATAATATAATATATTCTTCGTTAAAACCTTGAAAATTTATTTTAGCTTTGTTTCAGGTTTCCCGTTTAATTTTTTTACTTGAAACTGAATTAATAACTTAAAAAACTCTAGAATGTAGGGAAATACAAAATTTTGAACAGCGAATTCGATCTGATAATGAGCTAGGTTCTTACGTCTTACATATATTAGTGGCGTATGAAGTTACATTTTCTACCGAGATTTTTTTGTAAAAAAAGACTGAAAAAGTGAATCGTTTATTGGATTGACTACCCGAAAATAGAAAAAAAGTGGTTGTGGGGCATTGAAAGAGAGTATAATTGAGATTATTAGAGATGTCCAAGGTTTTGAGTCTTGTTACTTTTTGGTCTTATGTCTTGGGGTGTAGTCTTGGTCTTGGGGTGTAGTCTTGGTCTCGAGTCTTGGAAAATTTTGGGTTTTGTACATCTCTAGAGAAAGTTTATTATCACTTTCAACCCCCCTGAATATTCAGTTTCAATGATAAAAATTAAATTTATAAAAAAGTTTGTTACAATAAAAATATTTTCTCTTTTACTGACCTCATTATCCTACAAAATATATACGCGTTGATAATGAAAATTTTTTGTTTATTTTTTGTTGTTGATTCTTTTTTTTGTTTTTTTTGTTTGTTTTAGATTTTAAAAATATATAAAATATTTTAGGTTATCGAATTTTGTTTTTTTTTAATTTTTACTTAAATTGTCTGCCATTTTTAGAATTTTTTGAAGTTTACAAAATTTATAAATATTTTTTTATCTTTTTAAAACATTTGAAAAAAGACAAAATATTGTGAGATAATAATTTATTGGGACAAGTGTAGGAATCGGTTTCAGCCGAAGCTTAAATTTGAAAATAATCGTAGTCATAAATTTCAAATTTTAAGGAATGGTAAGGCCCTGTAGGCGTAGGTCCCGAACATGAAGAAATGTTTTGGAACCATACCCCAACTTTGCAATACCAAGAAAAATCATTGGACGCATAAACTAGACCAGCGCCAATATTTTTAGCATCAATTCATTTATTTTAGTATAATAATAATTAATTGCAAAATTCTTTAATTTTGTAGTATCTTTAAGTTGCTAATCTCTCTCTATTTTTTTAAAATTCAATAAGGAACTAAAATATTTGAAAATTTAAACTGAAAAAAATATATTTTTAGGTTTGCGTGCTAAAAGTCTATGAGTTTATTTTCTCTATTTTAGGTAAAAAAGAGCAAGAAAAGAATGAAAGTGTATATAACGTTCTATACTTCAATTTTCCTCTTAATAATATTCAAGTATTTTCTCTTCAAATTTAAATTTTTAGCACTTTTTAAATTAAACTAAAAGTAAAAGATTAAATGTTTAAGATTGTTGTAGCTTAGTTAAGTGGTCTAACGTCGAGTCTAAAAAATCAAACATATTTTTATCGACGTAAGTTCGAGTCCACCACCGGGTAAGTAAATTTATTTTTGTTAATTTAACGTTTTATGCATATTTTTTGACCATTTTTTTTATAATAGGATAATTTATAATAGGATATCCTTTTATAATAGGATATCCTTTTATAATAGGATATCTTTTTCTAGTATTTTAAACGTGCATATTTACTACGTAATAGGAAAATATATACTCTTTTCTTGGCCAACAGAAGAAGTGTTTTTTAGACAAATTTTTTCCTTCCAGTCTATCTCCAACTTCTTGCTTTTTTATGCTAGAGCAACACGGAAAAATAAAAAAAATTTTGCCTAGCATGAAGACAAGGAAAGGCAAAAGAAGGGCACAAAACTCGGCTGAAAAGTATATACAAACATGCCATTTCTCTCCCCTTTTTTTGTCGACTTTCCCTTCTGATTTTCTCTATATATTGGCCCAGCCGTCGCGGCCTTTGCTGTCCCCCAAACACCAAAAATTTATCGAATTGTGTGGGAAGCTGTGAGGAAAAAAAGAAGAAAAAAAGAAAGAGAAAAGGAAGGATTATCCGGATGTCCTTAGCTTTTACAAACACAAAACAACAATACTTTCTCTTTTTTTTTTGGATAATAATAATAATAATTTCTAAAAGCGTGTCATTCATAATAATAACACTTTTTTGTTTTATATTTTACTTTTAAATATTTTTTTGAATTTTTTTTAGTTTATTTTACCTTTTAAGTTAAAATTTGACTGTGAAAGGTTTTTCGGCGCAATAACATTTACGGCGCGGGGTTAAATATCATGGCCTAAAAATACCCTAAAATTGCCAAATTTTGTGTGGAGATTCTAAATAGTGTTGGCTATATTCTCTAAAAATTTCAGAATTTTTGGTCAACGCTTTCCGAAATTATTGTCAGAAGTAGGAAGAGAATGCCCAGAAAAATGCCCACTTCTCTTAACCTTTTTTCTTATATTTCCAGAAATTCTGAACCAAAAATTCTGAAATTTTCAGAAGAGTTATTTAATAGTGTCGAGAATATTTGTGCAAAATTTTATGGTTCTAAGTTCATTTTTGATAATTTTTTAAATTTTTTATTGCCAGTTTTCTCTTATTAACGTAATTATTCCTCTCTTATTTGCCTTTCCCAAAAATCAAAAAAAAAAATATTTTCCAACTTTTTTCCCCCACAGTTTTAACTTTAAAAAACTTTTAAAAGTTTAATTTGTTAATTTATTATTCCATATTTTTTTTAAAAATTTTTTCCTTTTATTTTTCCCCCAATTTTTATTTTTCCCCCAATTTTCCCTCTTAAAATTTATTATTTCCCATTAAAGTCACAGATCGCTTAAAAAATAAAAAAAATTTTTTTTTAAATTTTGGTGTGTGAATGAAAAAAAATCATTTAAAGAAGTGAAAATCATTTTTCCTCAATTTCCCATCTTCCTTCCACAAAAAAATGAACAACTGACTTTAAAAGAAAAATAATATTGGATGAAATTATTAGGTAGAAAAAAAAACGTTTGGTCGTTAACAGAAAAAATATTGATGAGGAAAAAAATGTGTTTACATAATATTTTTTGGACCCAAAAAAGTCTCCTCTCTTTCATCCACCTCAAATTTAAAATTTAATTTTTCTTTTAAAAATTTTAAAACGTAAAAATTGTAAGGATACCTCTCCGTTATAATTTCTTTACCTAACCAAGAAAGCATATGGCTGTCATGGCTGTGGAATTTCCGCAATTGAAAAAAATTTTACCGCAGCTGAAATCCGCAATTTTAATTTTAAAATCCGCAAACGCAATCCGCAACTCAAAAAACAGCTCTGCTATATTTAGACATGCAAGTCTGAGGGTTATTAAGTTTTTGGGGGTTATTAACCAGTCAGTCCTTTGGATGTAGGGTAGAGAGGGCTATAAAAGAGGTTTCACAGTTTAGAGGTTCACACCCTCTAAATAATCAACTTTCTCTATAAGAGACGAATGTTGTGACTTATAGGGGGTTTTTTTGGCTGGACCGATTTGGACAAATGAGGTGTCATTCGAAAGAGCTCGCCGAGCTGAGTCGAACTAGGGGCGAGTGGAGTCGATCCGGCAATCAGGGACCGAGATACAGACCCCTGAAGTTTGAAAAAGAGAAGGGGGGAGTAAGCTCATTTTGGGGTGAAAAATTCGAACATGCAAATAATAGCTTATTCGACTGAGCTCGTCGAGCTGAGTCGAATGACACCAAAATCAACTCGATATCTTGATTCTGAGCCAAGATAAACAGGTTCAAAATGGTCAACATAAACCTATGGAGCGTCGGCGAGGCGCTTGTGCGAAACCCCGCGCTTCGCGCGGGGTTTCGCGGCACGCGCCTCGCGGGGAGTCAACGGTCGCTGGGTCTGGGTCAGTAACATAAACCTATTCCTATCTCTCTTGCTCTGGGCGTATTTAGGGCCTCTGTAGCAGCAAAAACGTCAACAATGACCATAGGTAAGGAGCTAAAACAAACGTTCATAACTTTGTCAAATCAAGTCGGTTCTCGGTGATTTTGGTGTCATTCGACTCAGCTCGACGAGCTCAGTCGAATAAGCTATTATTTGCATGTTCGAATTTTTCACCCCAAAATGAGCTTACTCCCCCCTTCTCTTTTTCAAACTTCAGGGGTCTGTATCTCGGTCCCTGATTGCCGGATCGACTCCACTCGCCCCTAGTTCGACTCAGCTCGGCGAGCTCTTTCGAATGACACCTCATTTGTCCAAATCGGTCCAGCCAAAAAAAACCCCCTATAAGTCACAATACCCTAAGAGACTTTTTTTTGATTGTCTGGAGTCAGCCACCCAGTTTCTTTTAAACTATTCCCAAACCAATGAAAAATTTTCAAGGCCAAAACCCCTTCTATTTAATCTACATTTTCATTGGCATTTTAATATTGTCTCGCAACACTCCTCTTATTCATTTACATTATAAAAATTTATTTTTGTTTTTTAAAAACAAAAATCGAGCCAATTTTTTTCCCTTTTTTAACGCCCTTTTGTCTGGTATTTTTTAAAGAAAAAATAAAAGAAAAGGAAAATAAAGAGTTTTGTCATTTTTCCGATTTTATCCATTTTAATGCCTTTCTCTGTTGGAGGGATTTTTCTTGTTAGCATGGTTACTTGGCAAAATAAAAAAAAATTTTCTGAGATTTTTTTCTTTTTCTTTTACTTTTCTTCTAGTAGTTTTACCCTTTATTTTTACTTGACCTTTTTTGTGGAAAGAAATTTTTTTGACAAATTTTTGGTATTTTTTTCGTATTTTTAAAAGCTTTTTTGGAGCCCAATACGGCGCGCGGCCATAACGGCGTAAAGCCATAACTTGCTGGAATTCGTCTGGCCCTTAACAATTTTGGTACCAATCTCTTTAGCTCGATGAGAGGAATCGTTTAATACTAAATTTGTTATGATTAGAAAATCTTGAAGTAAGTTATAGCTTTGCGCCATTATTGCCGCGCGCCGGTTTGGCCGTGTCCCTTTTTTGGACATTTTGAAAATTTGGTGTTTTGAAAATAATCAAATAAAAAATAAATGACGTTTTGCCAAAAAAGGAAAAATTATTTTTCTTTTTTGAATTTTCAAAAGCTAAACAAGAAATGAAAATTTAATTTTTAAAAATTCTTTTTAGTGACGTTTACATTTGTTTAAACAAGTAAAAAATAAAATTTAATCAAAATTTTGCTAAAAATAATAATAATATTGAAAAGGGTTGCAGTTAAACAACTAAAATATTCGATTTTCTAATTTTTGTTTGGCTGGGAATAATTCTTTTTTCTTTTTTTTTGAATACAACCGAACATATCTCTATAATCCACACCCAATACCTTAATTTAAGAAACGTTTTTCAAAGGCTGGCTGAACCCTGAGGGATGGGGAGCCGTCTAAAAGTTGCCCTCCTCCCCGCTTTAAAATACTATACTCCGTTATACGATTTAATTTTTTCGGGCTCTAGGGCTTATAGTGAGGTCTGTCAGTATTTTATTTTTAAATCAAAAAATATAGGCCAGACAATTTTTTTCAAAAAAATTTTTTTCAAATTTGTCTTCTCTATTTTTTTTTACTTAAAATTTTTATTCTGCCAAAAAATCCCCTAGAGTACCATTACAAAAACACAAATCTTTATTTTCTTTTAATTTTTTTCTTTTTCAGATTTATATGTAAAACTCAAAAAAATTATGAAAAATTATTTCTTCTTTTCTTCTTTATTTAATTTTGAATATTTTATTTAAATAAATTAATTATTTAAAAAACAACAATTTTTTGGGGGGATGTTGTCATGGATTTTATTTCTTCTATTTATTTTTCTTTTATTGATGCCAATTGTTGAAAATAATATTATAGCTTTTGAAAGTGCTGTGGATTTTATATCTGAGGTTTTTTTTAATTTTTTATTTGCAAAATTTTTTGCGGATTTTTTGAGCATTTGCGGACAAAATTTGCGGACTTTCTTGGAATTTACGGAAAAATTTTTGCGGACTTTATTGGAATTGCGGACAAAATTAGCGGACCTTTTTTGGATTTTCAGATAAGACTTGCGGACTTTTTTTAAATTTGCGGATAAAATTTGCAGATTTTTTTGGAATTGCGGATAAATTTGCGGGCTTTTTTTGGACGAGACGAAACATGCGGACCTTTTTTAAGTTGCGGACTTTCTTATTTTTTAATTTTTTTTAAATTTTTAGGCTTCACTCCCAACAACTTTCCACTCAATAGAAAGGCGTAGAGCTCCAATTTCCCGTTCCTCAACTTCATTAAATGACCTTTTAGCACAATTAGACAGCCTTTTATTATCCTGCAATAACGAAAACAATCAAATAAAAGTTATAAATGGCCAATTAATCCAAAAATTAATAAACGGGTCAATTCAAAGAATTTTAAAAATAAACACGACAAATGAAGATTTAAAAAAGTTATCTACACAATTAAATTTGTTATTATCTCTTGCTCAAATTTATTCAAAACATCCATATATTGTTAATTCTGATTATTGTAAGTCTTTTTTTAAATTTTTCTATTTAGAATTTATTTTGGGGTGTCATTCCATTATAATGAAAATTTTTTTCGAATTATGTCCGCAAAAATTTTGCGTACAAAAATTTCTTGTCCGCAAAAATTTTGCGGACTTTTTTTTAATTTGCGGATTTTTTTTGCGGACGAAGATTATGGGGTTTTCATGTACCGCTACATTTTTTAGAATCTCTACTCTTTATTTTTCCATCAACTAGACATCCATCCAATAAAATCAAAGACTATATTTCTTATTTAAGCGCTCCCCCCAAATTCAACAATAACTTCAACACCCTTAACACAGCCAGATTCGATTAATTCACCTGCCTTTGCATTCCAATTAATATGTAATGACCATTCCAGTAATCCTTTTTGGGTGCCTTTGGCAATTTACAAAACTGTTGATCCTCACAAATATCTGCAAATGAGGTTGCCTAAACTTTCTTTGGATGTTTGTGAAAATTCTGATTGCCAAACACATGTATGTGAACTTTTTTACTGATTTTTTTGGTTGACCATTTTTCTAAAATGATCCCTTTATTGAGTATTTAAAAAATAGGCCCTCTGACCATTTTGTACCCTTTCCTTTTTTGACCCTTTCGGGACCTTAGCATTTTGACCCTTTTAAGCTTTGGCGTTTTGTCGTTATTAAAAATCATTTTTTGATTCCTTTTTTAGTGCTCTTATTCTGTCCATGGAGGAGTAAAAGTTTTCGCGCGTTCTTGCTGCCATGAAGAATATGGTGAGCAACTATGTAGAGTCGATTGGCTACTCCTCCAAAAAATATTTTTTCTTCTCTCAATTGTTTGCATTCTTTTTTGTTTTTTTATGATTATTGTAAGAGTTTTTTGTTATTAATTTTTTTAATGTATTTTTAGGTTATTGTCCGAGAAAAAAGACACGAACAAAATGACAGAGGCTGGGCTATAATGGAAGCATTTTTTATGGGTGCTATTATACTTTATGCTATTGTATGTATATATTTTTCGGTTAAAAATTTTTTTGTTAGCCTTTACTTGGCTGGCCAGAACATATTCCTTGGAGTTGTTGGATTGCTGATTTTGGCAGGCAACTTGGTTTTACTTTATTTTATGGCTCTGTGATTCTTAAAATTTATAGGTTTATTTTTTTCTTAATTAGGGTTGTTGACGGTCAGTTGGTCTTGTCAATAACTTCCATGACCTACGGGGTCAGAAAGTTAACCGGTCACCAATTTGTTTCTTTTTCAATATTTAAAATCCGCCCTGCTCTCACTGGGTGATATATTGAAATATTATGCTTTCTAGAGGTCGAGCTGGGTCTGGACCAAGGCCTGGGTTTTTCCTGTACCCAGAGTCCAGGACAGGCATTTTTTGACTTCCTGTGTTCTTTTTGGGCATGGGTTTTTTCTGGACTACAGGCCCAGATCAATAAATCAAACCCAGAACGCAGGAACAGGCATATGCTTTTCAAAATCCCGATCTTTTTATAACATCGGATAACTCGTCAAAAAATTTTTCAACCCTGTCCTACCTTGACACTTTCCCTATTTTATTTTTTTAATTAAATTTTTATTTTAATAATAATAAAATATTTTTTTAGAAATTTACAAGAATATCGAGTACGTAAAGCTCAACACGTTATTGTTAGAGAACTTGATTTAATTTTATATTTACTTTTTGCTATTTTAATTGTGCTTTATGGTTATTTTTTAATTAAATTTTATTTAAAAAAATTTTCTTTTTTAAAGGAATTCTTGCTTGGTCTTCAGGTTCCTGGACCCGCTCAGATTTATGGTCGTCCCAATGGCCCCAATGCCCTGTGGAAGAATTTAGAATGTTTTTTTCTCTTTGTGAACAATTGGTTTTGTTTTATGGAATTAGATTATGTTGGTTTTTTTCTTTTAAAAGTTTTTTCCAAGATATCTGAATATTTTTTAAAAATTATTTTTTGGAGGGTGGGAAGATTTTTTTAATAATTTTGGGAGACTTTTTGGACTGTAAAATTTTTTTATTTTTTCCAAAAAATCCGCAAATTTTTTTTCTTTTTCCTAAATAATGTTTAAGGCTCAGGGCCTGATTTCTCATATTCTTTAATCTTTTTGAAGGTTATAAAGCAAGAAATAGCAGTTGGGTCGAGCGCTACCAATTTACAATGGCTGTTATTTTGGAAGCAATAATTTCACTTGTAGCCTCTTCTATTAGGTTATTTTTAATATTTTTTTAAATTTTGAATAATCATTCTCCTGGGAATTCTCAAAGACTTTCTAAATTGATAAAAAAGGATTAAAAATTTAATAATTTTTTTTTGGTTTTAAATTGCACTTTTGGCCTCTTTTGTTTTCATTTTATAAATTTATAATACCTTTGGGAGTCAATAACAAAAAAAAGTTCATTTTCTTTGAGATTAAAAATTTTTTTCTAATTATGAAAAATTTATATTGGACTAATAAAAATTGAATTTGATTAATTTTTGTTGAAAAGAATTTTTTTTTTATTTTATTTTTCGGGCAACCACAAGATATAAAAAAATAAAAAATAGAGGTTTAAGTCAAAAATTTGAAAAAATAAATTTTAAAAATAAAAAAAAAATTTTTTTTAAAGATATGCCCTAAATGAGGTTGGTTCAAGAGATGCACTCTTTCTTGTTGCTGTACTCCAACTTCATTTAACAATTTCTTTAAATATTATAGCCATTATTGCTCCGAAATTTTTGGTTTCTTTTTAATTTTTTTTAAGATTAAAATTTTGTCGTTTTTTAAAGTTTTCAACAGAAAATACGGCTAGAGGGACTTTAAATAGTGGAAATGCTACAGCAATAATTGGAAGTAATAGAGCACATCCTTCCCTCGCAAAAATGCGTGAAAATTTGATTAATGGAACTATTGACTTTCAAGAAGTGCCGATTGTTGATATGAATCCTGAAGATATTCGAGTTTTTTTTTTTGAAAATTATTTGGGATACTTTTTTGGGTTTTCTTTTCTTTTGTGTTCTTTAAAAAAATAAATTCTAGAGGTTCACAGATTTTCCCGAAAATATGAACTGCTTGTGAAATTTGAGGAAGAAAATTTTGTGGCTCCTGAAAGTCCTCAAGTTTTTTATGGAAAAATACCTTTACGCCCTCCAAAAAATCCACAAATGTCCGCAAAATTTTTTTATATTTTTTATTTTTTCCAAAAAGTTTAGAACTTTCCTGAACCGAAAAAATTTTCTTTGTTCAAATTTGCATAGTGTTTTCTAGTATTTTCACAAAACATTGAAGAAGACTTTAGTTAAAAATAAGGAAAAAATTTGGCGACTTTTTTGCGGTCATTTTTAATCACAAAAATTCTTTCCCCTTTTAAATTATTTTTAAAAATTTTCCCCAAAAATTTTTCAGGCCGAATTAAAACGTGTTTACACCCAATTAAGAATGTACAAATTAAAAAATGCTTATCAAGACAATCCCCATATATCAAAAAGGAAAGGAGGGGCCGGAATAAAAAAAGTAGTTCATCATCAACAATCAACAACAGAATGTAATAATAACAATATTGGGGGAGGAAAAACTTCTAGAGCGGCATCAGCCTCAGCAGCAATTGACAGAAGAATATCTATACCTCCCCAAATAATTAATTCTTCTTCAAATAATTCCCCAAATAAATTTCAACAGCAACAACAAAAATTAATTGAGGAAGAAAAAAATAATGATTTGACAGTAGAATCAGCTCCTCACAATATCCATTTGTTAACAACTTCGAGTAATTCTTCAATTAAATTAAATTCTCCAACAGATATTCCGTTAATTTCTTCTTCTGATCAATCTATAAGGGTTTGAATTTTGAAAAAAAATTTTGGATGATAAAGAAGAATCTCAAAGAAAAATTTTAAAAAAAAAGTGAGGGAAGAAGTAAAGGGATTGGTGAATATAAGAAGAATGGGAAAAAAGACGGTAAAGTGAAGGGATGAAAGGGGAAACATTTTACTGAAAAAAAAAACAATTCAACGAAAATTTTAATAATTTTTGTAGAAAAGACAATTCATACACACTAGAGGTCGGCGCGGGACGTGAACCCGCGCGGGATTTTGCGGGGTACTGCTCCCGCAATTCCGCATTTTTTTCGTTGCGGGATATATCCCGCGGGATCCCGCAAACGGGATTTTACCGACATCTAATACCCACACAAAAAAAATTTTTGAAGAAAAATTTTTTTCTTATTTTAAAATAACCTCGAAAAATTTTGGTTTTTGATGATTTGTCTTTTTCTTAGGTTGTTTTAAAATTATTGGATTTGTGAGATTTTTGATATTTAAAATAATTATAGAAATTGAGACTGGAGAGATTTTTTGGGAAATTAATTTTCTAAAAGAATTAAAAAAAAATTTTTCAGCAATTTTTAAAAGGACTATAAAATATATTTTTATTAATTATCTTTCCAGTCACAAAATATAATTTTTTTAATTAAAATTAGAACATAATTTTAAATTAAATTAATTATTACATCATTAATTTTACTAAAATTTAAATTTTGATCACTTAAAAAAATGATTTATTACTACTATATAACCCCACTTGGATTATCGATTGATTCTCTCTTCTTCTTCAAAAAGGCATAGGCTTTTTTTCAAAGCCTTTCCACCGCTGTTTGCACGTGACATTCACGTGCAACCAGCCAAAACCTTTTGAAGGGTTTTTGCGGTAAATTTTTCCCCAGCCAAACCAAAACCTTTTGAAGGGTTTTGCGGTAAAATTTTCCAAGTAATTTTTCCAAGTTTTTCTTTTTGCCCCACAGTCCAAAACCTATTAAAATTATTTTTTAAAATTAATTTCCCACCATCGGAGTCGAACCATCAACCTTCAGCCTGTAGTCGGACGCCTTATCCATTCGCCCGCTCGCGAGTGTTAATAGCTTTCAAATAAAATTGAATATATGTCGGCTGGTTTCCTCCTCTCTTTAACCAGCTTCAACAGGAAAAATTAGTATTGATTGAATCACCCCCCACATACCCACTAGGTAAAAATAGAAAGAGAAAATAAAGAGGTATATGATAAGAATAAGAGAGACAGCACTGACTCAACCCGGTTGAGTCAGTGCATGTTCTCTAACCCCTCTCCTCCCAGTGGGAAAATTTATTATTGATCTATTACCCGGTAAATGCTCACTAGGAGAAAATAGAAAAAGAAATAAAGGAGAGAGAAGGTTATAATGAGAGAGACAGCACTGACTCAAAAGGTTTGAGTCAGTGCAGGTTCTCTAACCCAGTGGTTAGAGAAGACAGAGAAGACAAACTACAGCCAAGACAAACTACAGCCACCCAGCTGCGGGGAAAGAGTGAGGGTACTCTCTTGGGAAAGTACACACTCTCTCTTATTTTCCTGCAGCAGGAAACGACAATTGGCTTACTACCCTACAAATCAACATTTGGTCTTTTACCCTAAACACCACATTTGGCCAACTACCCCCAAACAACACATTCGGCCATTTTTCTTAAAAGAGGCCATTTTGTCTAATTATTGGTATTATTTTGGATTACGCGTAGAAACAAGGGGAAAATTTTGGACAATATCCGCTGCCTCGCTATTAGTTAAATAGCCGCGATTGCGTAAATATCTTATTGTTGAAACCCAGCAAAGGATAAGAATTGGCAATAAAAGTGAATATAATAATAGAATAATGGGAAATCCTGTACTTATTGTTTTTCCCTGTTTACCCTCCAAGTATTCTCTATCAAGAGATAAAAAATCGTACGGAATGTAGCTTGTATTGTTCATTATTATTATTACCAAATTCATGAAAGTTGTTATGTATTAACCTAGTGTTGAATCAGAAACAATGTGTCTGTTATAATCAATCATTAGCAATTGGTCAAACTCGCCCATAATAATCATCTCAACACCACCTGCAGGAATTGGAGAATTAAATTCTAGTCGAACACTAGTGGTTCCACTACGTAAAAGCTCAAAACCACAAGAATCATCTAAGGTAGACGTTAGGGGAATAACAAAGAAGCTCCAGCCCGATTTAAATTGGGCCATTGAAATATCAAAGGACCTATCAGAATTGGCCATCCCCAATGCTTCATACATGTCAACATATGCCCTTACGAAAATATCCTCGTCAAATTTAAGCTTATAAGAGACCATCGGATAAATATGGCCGCCAGTATGAACTGAAATATCCCTCAAATTGAATGGTTTAAAATTAAACGGTGAAAGACTAATGTCCCCATTAAATGCCCCATTTGCAACAAGTGCGACTGTAATTCGCCTAGGAATGGCTGAGCTGAATGCATTGTATTCAATTTCGGTTCTCCCTGGACTGAGGAAAGTGGACTTCAGCTCAGTTCTTCTCACTGCATAAGTAGCCGGTTTTGATTCAAGGGTTTTGTAAATGTTCATGTTAAGGGAGGGTTGAACCTCAATCATTTTCGCTAATAATTTAACATCGTGGACAAAGATTCTATACTGATTCTCATCCGCAGGATTTAACTTCTGTAAAGCAAAAGTATCCTTGGACCGATAGATACTAAAGTGTATATCGAGATTGTTGAGTAAAAATAATTCCTGATTTCCCAAATCAAAATCTAAGCGAGAAAGGAACTGGGCCCGCTTTCCTTCTTTAAAAATCGAGCAACGTTCTAGAAAACCATGATCAGTAATATCATCATGTTTATTGCTCAACCGATAGCCAATGGAAGAAAGAAAATTTGTTTTTACATTCTCAGGAAATGAGAGTTCATTTGTTAAATAAGATTTATAAGGATAAAGTGTTCCACTATCATAAACCTCTGTATTACCTACAGTAACTTTAAGTTGTTGAACAAATGTTTGCCCAATTCCTTGGATTGATCCAATACCAGTATCCGTTGCCAAAATACGTGTCCATTTTCCTCCTGCTTCCTGTTTTTCAATAGAAAGCTCAAGATGAAGATATGTACGACTCAAGTCTGTCCAGAGATTATCGCTAAACAAGCGAAATAAATATGGGGAGTCTTGTGTTATTGTACTAAGTGGAAGAATTTCACGAAAGAAGGAACGAATAACAGAAACATTTGTGGGAGGAACGGAAAAAATGCTTAAAGCACTGTTAAGAGCTAGCGGGCTGTTCTCATTAATCTTCTTGGAACAACTCATTTTAATATGGTCCTAATGCGTCTATGCGTAAACGTTTCTTTGGACGAGATATTTTCTTTTTTGAAAAAGTAGGAATAAAATTTGGTGGACCAATCTTGGAATAACAAGTCTTATTTATATTTTCGCTATTCATCTGTCCAATTGTTTTGGGACGTCTTTCCTTTTGTCTTTTGAATTCAAAACCATTTCCTTTTTGCTTCTCAATATTATTGGCTGCTTTTTCTAACAAATTCTTAAGTCCTGATTTACCCTCATTCACAAGAGATTCTTTAAGGTCTTTTCCTTCCAATACGTTACTCAGGACACGATTGCCTGATTCCAACCCTTGGCGACCAATGGCTGTGCCAATTTCTTTTCCAATTGGAATCAAATACCTCAGCAAACTTCGAAAAACAGATTGAGGTATACCTTTTCCCTGTTGTAACAAATTTCTTGTTGAGGGGGCGGTCCGAGACCGACTAATTTTACGTAAAATACTTGCATGCTTTTGAAGGGTATTTATCCTATTTTTATGAAAAGGGAGACGCCCCCTTAGCAAATTTAAACAAATTTCAACAAAACATAATAATTGTTCATCAGTCGCTTTTTCCGGACTTTGGTACAGGTCACCACCGCTTAGGCCATTAGCCATTGAATATATGGGATGCTATTACCACGGTAATTTTATTATTCTTTTGCTACTCACCTACTATCAAATTTAGGCTGTCCAATTTGCTTCCCTCTTCGCACTCAACGACTCGCTGCTGGAAAAACTGCTGAAGAGTTGTATGAAAGGACACAACAACGTCTATGGGAGCTGGAACATCAGCACGGCTACGCTCTTCATGTAGTCTGGGGCCATGAGATGAAGGAAAGGTTGAATGGAAATCGCGAGCTGAAGCGGCAATGGTGGGAGATTGAATATGTGAAGCCGATGGATCCGAGGGAAGACTGCTTGAGAGGTGGCAGAACTGAGCCTTTCAAGCTCCATCACGTCTGTGGGAATGACGAGGAAATTCTCTACATTGACATTGTAATTTTTCTTTAAACATACAATTTTATTTTAATATTATAGGTGAGTCTCTACCCATACGTGATGAAGGCCCGCGAGTTTCCGATTGGCCATCCAACAGTTCTGACAAGAGAAACACTAGTGAACACATTGCCTTGGACTCGCCCTAGCAGCAATGCTTACAAAGGACTTTTGCTGGTTAGAGTGCTTCCTCCAACATCAATACGAGGACTCCCACCATTACTCGGCTATCGCACACATGACGGACGTTTAACGTTCCCTCTATGTGCTGCGTGTGCTGATGATAGGCAGCAACATCAATGCCATCATTCTGAAAAGCAACGTTCATGGGTGACTGGTTATACCCATGTGGAATTGAACAAAGCATTGGAGCTGGGGTACAAAGTAGTGGACGTCCATGAGGTTATTTACAAATTTTTTCCAATTAATGAAAAAATAGGTTTGGCACTATGAACGCTGGGACTCAGATTTGTTTAAAGGATACGTCAACACTTTTGTGGGGCTTAAGCAACAAGCAAGCGGATGGCCGCAAGGATGTGAGACAATGGAGCAAAAACAATGCTATTTGAATGAATTTGAACAAGTGGAAGGCATTCGCCTGGAGATGGCCAAAGTGGAGTTGAACCCCGGCCTTAGAATGATTGCGGTATTTTTTTAGTAATTTTTTGTAAATAGTAAATTTTAGAAAATTTTGGCCAACTCACTTTGGGGAAAGCTGGCGCAACGTGTTGGTGGAACTGAAATTCGATATGCCCGGACTCCAGCAGAATTTCATCAGATTTTGGAGGACCCGACGATCGACACACTGGACTTTGCACACGTTAGTGAAGAAATGGACAGATGTGTGGTGAGAAAGAAGGCTGAGTTTGCAACGGCTCCAGAGACCAACTGCCTACCCGTCGCAGCATTCGTTACATCATATGCTAGACTACATTTATACGGGTATATGCAGCAGGTTAACAACATTGGTGGCCAGCTCTTGTATTGCGACACAGATTCGATCATCTATGTTGCAAGGCAAGGCGGGGAGAGAGTGGTTGAAGGCGAGGCACTTGGCCAAATGAAAAGGGAAATTCCAACACGGCGAATAGTGGAGTTTGTTGCGGGTGGTCCAAAGAACTACGGCTATCGTCACGTGGATGCAGCAACAGGAGGGGATGAGAGAGCTGAGCTGAAGATCCGCTCGTTCCCTCTTTCCTATGCTACTCACCAACTCCTCAATTTTCATTCTATGAAACAACTTGTACTTGATCAATTCAACATTGATGGGGAGATGTAAGTTTTTAAAAAATAATTCATTAATCACAATTTAACTAGTGATGAAGTGCTTGCTGATGGAGTGATTGGCGTGGACTTTCCGCAGATTGGGCGCACAAGACTTTCGGAACTCTACACACACATGGCTCACAAGGATTATAGGCCCTGCTATGAGAAGGGAAGAATACTGCCTGGAATGGAGACTCTGCCATTCGGCTATAGAGAGGAGGTAATTAAAGGAGAAATAAACAAAGCAAACTTTTTCTATTATAGCTTGAAGAAGTACAAGACAATTTTGAAGCATTGCCTGGAGGATCAGGATGGACTAGAGAAGATTATTTGGCAAGATACTCATAGATATTATTTTTTATTGTATTCATACATTTAACTGTCTAGTAAATCTTATGAAATTTATTAACGTGTATATTTTTCAAATAGGGGTAAAAGAAAATTTTCAAATATCTCTTTCATTTGTTCTTGAGTTTTAATTCCGGTCAATATCACACGTCCTGAGATGTAGCAGAGACATGACGCTTCTTTAAGTTTAAATCTAAGTGCTGGAAAGATTGTAGGATCGTAAAAGACATGACGAAAATCTTTGTTGTTTCTAAGTTGTTTGTAAAGTTGTTCAATAGCCAAGCGTTGTGGGTGGCAATAGACACCCACAATATTGGTGACCAGCAGATTTCTAAGTCCGATTGAAGAGTTGTTGTTCCCAGCGGCCTTGTTAGAGGCCAAAATTCTTTTTGTAACTTTCCAAGCCAATTTTCTTGCAAGTTCAGGAGTTGGAATACCAGTAAGGACCACTTTTGAAGACTCGAATATGAGTGCAGCAGTAGTCCTATTTTCTTTTAATCGAATTCGCATAATTATTGAATGGAATCTCTTTGGATTATACTCAGTATTTATTCCAAATCTAGCTAGTTGGATGAAATTTTCATGGGGAAACCTTAAGTTCCTAGGCAAAAGTTTGAATACAGCAGTACAATTTTCTATGTTCATAATATTTACTTTCAAAGACAATTTAACAATTTAAGAATTAAAAATATCAATGACATTTTTTCATCTTATTCTCAGTCACAGATAGAACCTCCAACGGGTAGTAAGAACGGTGACGGCCTCCTCCAAATTCAATGATACAAGGCAAATAGGGATGCTCCAGTTTGACTTTGTGTTTGATGTAGTAGTATCCACGGACCTGAATATAAAATTTACAAATAGTTTTATAAATATTTACCGTTATGCTCAAATATCCGCCCATAGCATGTACCACACTTGCCGATCGAACAGTCAGATCATTGCAGCGAACAATAAAATTTTTGCAGCAAGGTTTGAGATGACAAGTACGTAATTCTACATTTCGGCGGAGATGATTAATTATTTCCCGGCGTTCCTCAAGATTATGGAAGAGAACATGAAGTTCTTTCAGAGAGCAATTCTTCAAATTGCACAAATATTCAATCAGTGGTACAGATTCCGGTGGAGGCGGTGGAGTAGGTTCACGAAACGGATTTTCTACAGTCCAGTCCAAAGGTTCGTCTATAGTTATGCGAAGAAACTTGTCGCTCATGTCGAGCATCGCCTCGTCAATATCTTCCTCTTCCTTTTCTTCTTTTATCTTTACTTCAACAGGAACACCAAATGCGGGTGTAGGGGGCTGAAATTAAAATTAATTATATTTTTTTAAATAATAATAGTACCTTTTGCTCCTCCTTTCCTTCCTTAATCTCTTCTTCCCCAATTTCTGGTGTAGCTGGCTAAAAATTTCAAATAATTGGAGTTTGAAATAAAATTTAAACCTCCGTTTCTTCGTCAGCAATAACTAATTCAGGCTCAGGTTGCGCAGGCTCCGGAATAAATGGCACCCCATCTTCCACACCCCAAATCATAAGCGTGAGAAATTCCATAGTTCTGAATAGAAATTACAATTTTTTTGGATCTATATATACTAGTAAAATGATTGAATTGTACCTTTTAAAATGAACGGATTTGAACACGTTGATTTTATTCACACACTGTTTAAGCACCCTTTCACGATGATTGTGTCAGGAAGTACTGGTTCTGGTAAATCAGAATGGGTAAAAAAGTTTTTGAATAATCTGAAAGAAATGACAAGTGAAAATATTTCAATGATACTTTATTGTTATGGGGAGTTAAATTCAAATATATTACAAATGCAGCGTAAAGGCTCGGTGGGAGATATAGGTGTTACTGTTCATTCTGGAATGCCGAGCGAAGATTTTATTAAAAGGCAGGCCAATGGAATGTTACTTATACTTGACGATTTAATGGTTGGAGTTGATCAAACTATATTAGATACAATATTCACAAGGGGGTCCCATAACTGGAAAATGAGTGTTATATTGTTAACGCAACATTTATTTTGCAAAGAATTAAGAATCCCGCGTAATAATTCACATTATTTGGTCTTGATGAGGAATCCCGCTGGTTCCCTTCAGATTAAAAACCTTGCTACCCAATTATTCCCCTCGCGGTCAAAATATTTTTTAGAATCGTATGCCGACGCGACAAAGGAAATGTTCGGTTATCTATTGGTTGATCTTCACCCAAGTACCCCAGAAAAGCTTCGCCTTAGAACACATATATACAATGAAAGGGAAACAATAGTTTATGTTCCAAAATGACAAAAACTAGCGAATTAATAGAAAGGAATGCTGATTTTTTGCATTCTGCAAATACAAATTCAAAAAAAGTATTGCGAAATCTTTTGGAAAAAGCGACTGATGAACAATTATTATGTTTTGTTGAAATTTGTTTAAATTTGCTAAGGGGGCGTCTCCCTTTTCATAAAAATAGGATAAATACCCTTCAAAAGCATGCAAGTATTTTACGTAAAATTAGTCGGTCTCGGACCGCCCCCTCAACAAGAAATTTGTTACAACAGGGAAAAGGTATACCTCATTTGGCCGGACTTATTGCGAGTCTAGTTATCCCGTTAATTGTTGAAAAAGTAAATAATATAAATATGAAAAAATAAAAGAAAAATAAAAAAAAAATGCAACGAATGTTTCTTATTCCTGAAGATTTTTACAATAGTCTTTTAGAGAAAAATGAACAAGGGGATGGTACGGCTATTGGTTTGATAAAAAATCGCTTGCAAAATGCTGTTGCCAATAATGAGAGAATGGATCCCGATTCTCAAGCAATTAATTATGAGCAGAATTTGAAGAGATTTAACAAACTTTTAAAAGAAAAGGAGGAAAAACCTATAAATGTAAATGTAAAAAATTTTTCTGAAAATTTAGGAGTAAACAATTCTAGAATAGTCCTGAGAAAAAGAATAAGGAAAAAAATTGGAAAGAAAAGGCACATACCGATTAAGATTGAGGAGGATGTGGAAGAGGAAGAGGGCGGGGAAGAAGAATACCAGTCAGCTGAAAGTGAATCTGATCCAAAAGAGCAAGCAATGGATTATCTGAGAGAAAATGCTGATATTTTAGGAGTTTTGGAGGATGGAAGACTTGCCAGAAAAATTGGTAACGATTATCCATTCATTACAAGTAATGTTGAGGAGATTGTAAATCATATAATTAGAAATAGAGGGATTCGTACAAAGAAATTACCTACAGGTTATGACGAATTCATTAAAAGAATAACCGATCATCCTATTTTACAACAGATTTTATTCCCAGAATCTACAAGTAAGCAAAAAGGTTCTGGTGTATTTTGTTTTAAGCCGTCGTTATGGACAAGACCAAGCTTTTAAATAAATTGTACAAAAATGTAAAATCTCCTACTTGTTTCACTTCTGTTGAACCTCTTCTCCGAGAAGCTAAACGGTTTAACAAAAGCATCATAAGACAGGATGTTAAAAGATATCTTGCGGGGCAAAATGTCTATAGTCTCCATAGAAGAGTTGTGAGAAAATTTAAGCGAATGCCAACACTTGCTCCGGGTTTGCATACTGAATGGCAGGCTGATTTGAGTGTTTTTAATCGTATAAGCAGCCAGAATAGAGGGTTTAACTATCTCTTAGTCTGTATAGATACTCTTAGCCGTCAAATCTTTGTTGAACCTGTCAAAAGTAAACATAGCGGGAATATGATTAATGCATTTAAGAAACTATTTGCTCGAGTAAAAATTGTTCCTTGGAAACTTTTGACTGATCAAGGACTAGAATTTACTGCAAGCCCAGTACAAAAATATTTCAAATCATTAAATATGGAACATTTCTCTATGATTACTTCTCCTATATGGCATGCAGGTATGGCTGAAAGAGCCAATCGTAGCATTAAAGAGCGATTATACCGTTATTTTACGGAGAACAAAACATTAAAATGGGTAAATGTTATTCAGGATATTGTTAATTCTATAAACAATTCCTTCAATTCAAGTATTGGGATGCGTCCTATGGATGTTAATTATGAGAATGCTGAATCCTTGCGACAATCTCTAAAAGAAAAGGCACTTGAGCAACATGGCCCGACACGATGGAAGGAGAATAGGTTTAATGTAGGCGACCCTGTAAGAGTGGAAAAGAATAAGCAAGTGTTCAAAAAGGGATATTTACCAAATTTTACAAATGAAATTTTTATTATTGCTAAAGTCCGATTGGTTCCACATCAGCCTCCAACCTATAGAATTCGTGATAGGGGAGGAGCTTTAATTCGTGGATGGTTTTATGGTAATGATTTAGTGCTAGTCAGAAAAAGATTAAAAGAAAGTATCTATATTGTGGAAAAAGTTTTGGATAAGCGAAGACATAATAGAGAAGATCAGATATTTGTAAAATTCAAAGGATATGGTAACGAACATAATAGGTGGATCCCTGCTAGTGCAATAACCTGGAAATGATATAAATATTCTGTCATTCTTACCATAATTTAAAATGACTTCTTTCTATATCATCCTCCCTTCAAACACAAATGTTGATGGAAACAGGACAAACTCCTTTAGAGTTCGTCTTCCTCGTAAGCTACAATTTAATTCGGAGTGGTATGTGGGCTTGACTGTTATGGTCTACCCTCACTCATGGCCTTCGATAGGGACTAGTACTGATCAATTTGTAACTGTAACTTGGCAAAGTGGTGAGGTTGTCCGCGTAGCTGTTCCCTCTGGCAATTTGGCTAATCCCCAACAGCTCAAGGAAAGCTTAGACAGGTCTTTAAGTGAAGGGTGTGAAACATTTGCTGAGAATTTACGGATTACTGAAATGGAATACAAGAAAAGAATAAAGGAGCTTAAAACAAAATCAAAAGAAGAGTTTAAGAGACAAAGAGAGGGGAAAAGAATAGAATTAAATGCAACTGAAATACAAGAGGGGGATATCAAGTCAGAGAATGAAATTTATGAGGAGATGTTAAGGGATTTTAACACGAGTCTTGATGAAAATACTAAAAAATTATTATCTTTAACCAGAGAAACTGGTTTTGAACCATGGCTTCAAGTTTATCGTAAACCAGGAATTGCTTGTGCCTTTGATTTTCATTCCTATAAAAATCGTTTTTCTCTATTTGTAGGTAGAAAATATGTAAAGAAAGTTGAGATTACAGAACAATTAGCTTATATTCTAGGATTTGACAAAACTATATTGAATGAATCAACTCTTGCAAAATTCATGCCAGATATGAGTGGAGGTGTCTCTTGCTTTCATGTTTATGCCCCAGGATTAATTGAACCAATGGTGATTGGTGATGTTACAGCTCCTGTACTACGCATTGTGACAATTCGAGGCAAGCAGGATGAAATTATTGAGGAACAATTTCTTTCTGTACAATATCATAAATTACTTGTAAAAGAAATTGCTGAAATACTCATTGAAATACGCACGGCCAGTGGAGTACTTATGCCATTCCAATACGGAACTTGTACTTTAACTCTCCACTTTAAAAAATCTGCCTATTTTTAATGAATACGATACAAATTGACAAAATCCTGAGAAGGAATGCTATTACAAAAAGGTTTTATATTGGCTGTTTTGCATCTGATAGGATTCCTCTTACAATATCTACTTTTCCATTTTGTATGGTTGTTAATACTGACCCTTCAATGTTCCCAGGCTCTCATTGGATAGCTATATTTTGCTCTTCCCCTTCTAGTGTTGATTACTTTGACTCGCTGGGATTCTGGCCTCCAATTAGCGTTTATATTAAAAAATATTTATCAAATTTTACAAAAGTTTCCTATAATAATATTCAAATACAGCAGCCAATGGGGCGCACTTGTGGTAAATACGCAATATTTTTCTTGTTTATGCGTTGTTCAGGTTTTTCTATGGACAATATTATTTTAATATTAAGCAGAGTAAGTGCTGATAGATTTGTCTCGCAGTTTATTGCTTCCAAAGCTTTTAATATAAATAATTGAAAGAGCAAATTTTGTACATTACAATGCATACTGACTTTAATCCTCTTTATGTTGATTGGTCGTCGCTGACCGAATCTCATGACCAATGGGGTGGTTATAACGTTTTTCGTGGAGTTCCTTTCCAAAGAGGTAGCGGTTTAGGATCTGTTTTTCGAAGTTTGCTGAGGTATTTGATTCCAATTGGAAAAGAAATTGGCACAGCCATTGGTCGCCAAGGGTTGGAATCAGGCAATCGTGTCCTGAGTAACGTATTGGAAGGAAAAGACCTTAAAGAATCTCTTGTGAATGAGGGTAAATCAGGACTTAAGAATTTGTTAGAAAAAGCAGCCAATAATATTGAGAAGCAAAAAGGAAATGGTTTTGAATTCAAAAGACAAAAGGAAAGACGTCCCAAAACAATTGGACAGATGAATAGCGAAAATATAAATAAGACTTGTTATTCCAAGATTGGTCCACCAAATTTTATTCCTACTTTTTCAAAAAAGAAAATATCTCGTCCAAAGAAACGTTTACGCATAGACGCATTAGGACCATATTAAAATGAGTTGTTCCAAGAAGATTAATGAGAACAGCCCGCTAGCTCTTAACAGTGCTTTAAGCATTTTTTCCGTTCCTCCCACAAATGTTTCTGTTATTCGTTCCTTCTTTCGTGAAATTCTTCCACTTAGTACAATAACACAAGACTCCCCATATTTATTTCGCTTGTTTAGCGATAATCTCTGGACAGACTTGAGTCGTACATATCTTCATCTTGAGCTTTCTATTGAAAAACAGGAAGCAGGAGGAAAATGGACACGTATTTTGGCAACGGATACTGGTATTGGATCAATCCAAGGAATTGGGCAAACATTTGTTCAACAACTTAAAGTTACTGTAGGTAATACAGAGGTTTATGATAGTGGAACACTTTATCCTTATAAATCTTATTTAACAAATGAACTCTCATTTCCTGAGAATGTAAAAACAAATTTTCTTTCTTCCATTGGCTATCGGTTGAGCAATAAACATGATGATATTACTGATCATGGTTTTCTAGAACGTTGCTCGATTTTTAAAGAAGGAAAGCGGGCCCAGTTCCTTTCTCGCTTAGATTTTGATTTGGGAAATCAGGAATTATTTTTACTCAACAATCTCGATATACACTTTAGTATCTATCGGTCCAAGGATACTTTTGCTTTACAGAAGTTAAATCCTGCGGATGAGAATCAGTATAGAATCTTTGTCCACGATGTTAAATTATTAGCGAAAATGATTGAGGTTCAACCCTCCCTTAACATGAACATTTACAAAACCCTTGAATCAAAACCGGCTACTTATGCAGTGAGAAGAACTGAGCTGAAGTCCACTTTCCTCAGTCCAGGGAGAACCGAAATTGAATACAATGCATTCAGCTCAGCCATTCCTAGGCGAATTACAGTCGCACTTGTTGCAAATGGGGCATTTAATGGGGACATTAGTCTTTCACCGTTTAATTTTAAACCATTCAATTTGAGGGATATTTCAGTTCATACTGGCGGCCATATTTATCCGATGGTCTCTTATAAGCTTAAATTTGACGAGGATATTTTCGTAAGGGCATATGTTGACATGTATGAAGCATTGGGGATGGCCAATTCTGATAGGTCCTTTGATATTTCAATGGCCCAATTTAAATCGGGCTGGAGCTTCTTTGTTATTCCCCTAACGTCTACCTTAGATGATTCTTGTGGTTTTGAGCTTTTACGTAGCGGAACAACGAGTGTTCGTCTAGAATTTAATTCTCCAATTCCAGCAGGTGGTGTTGAGATGATTATTATGGGCGAGTTTGACCAATTGCTAATGATTGATTATAACAGACATATTGTTTCTGACTCTACATTAGGTTAATAAATAACGGTTGTCCTAATTTTGGTAATAACAATGAATAATACAAGCAAAGTTCCTTACGATTTTTTATCTCTTGATAGAGAATATTTGGAGGGGAAACAAGGACAAACAATAAGTACAGGATTTCCCATTATTCTATTATTATATTCGCTTATATTGCCAATCCTAATCCTTTGTTGGGTTTCAACAATAAGATATTTGCGCAACCGGGGCTATTTAACCTATAGCGAGGCTGAGAATATTGTTCAAAATTTCCCCCTTGTTTCACAAGGGACCAAAAATAATAGTTAGACCAAATGAGGTTAGCTGTGTAGTTGGCCAAGTGGGGTTTGGGGAAATGTGATTTTATAGGGTGTTTGGCCAATTGTGGTTATATAAGTTAAGCGGTCAAATGTTATTTCTGCAACAGGAAAAATAGAAAAATAAGAGAAGAGAGAGTGTACTTTCCCAAGAGAGTACACACTCTCTTCCCCCGCAGCTGGGAGGCTGTAGTTTGTGACAGCCATCCCGCTGCCAGACTATTTTTTTTTTCTTCTCTAACCACTGGGTTAGAGAACATTCTCCCGCACTGACTCAAACCTTTTGAGTCAGTGCTGTCTCTCTCATTATAACCTTCTCTCTCCTTTATTTCTTTTTCTATTTTCTCCTAGTGAGCATTTACCGGGTAATAGATCAATAATAAATTTTCCCACTGGGAGGAGAGGGGTTAGAGAACATGCACTGACTCAACCGGGTTGAGTCAGTGCTGTCTCTCTTACTCTTATCATATACCTCTTTATTTTCTCTTTCTATTTTTACCTAGTGGGTATGTGGGGGGTGATTCAATCAATACTAATTTTTCCCGTTGAAGCTGGTTAAAGAGAGGAGGAAACCAGCCGACATATATTCAATTTTATTTGAAAGCTATTAACACTCGCGAGCGGGCGAATGGATAAGGCGTCCGACTACAGGCTGAAGGTTGATGGTTCGACTCCGATGGTGGGAAATTAATTTTAAAAAATAATTTTATAGGTTTTGGACTGCGGGGCAAAAAGAAAAACTTGGAAAAATTACTTGGAAAATTTTACCGCAAAACCATTCAAAAGGTTTTGGCTGTCTGGGAAAAAATTTACCGCAAAAACCCTTCAAAAGGTTTTGGCTGGTTGCACGTGAATGTCACGTGCAAACAGCGGTGGAAAGGCTTTGAAAAAAAGCCTATGCCTTTTTGAAGAAGAAGAGAGAATCAATCGATAATCCAAGTGGGGTTATATAGTAGTTTTATTAAATATATTTTTTTTTGAATTTTAATAAAATTGTTTCAAAAAAATTTTTTTCTTTTAAATTTTCCTTTTAATTTGTCATTTAGACAATTTAAAATAATTTTTAATTTTTTGAAGTTTGTATTTTCCAATAGAAAAAAGGGGAAAGGAAGAGGGAGAGGGGAGAATATAAAGTATGTATTTTTTGTGGTCTTTGTTTTATTGTCTTCCTTCTTATCAGAAATTAGGTATATAAAATACAAAAAAATATTAAAAAAGAGAACATATATAAATAAAATATTTTTAGGGACTTGGTAACCCATTGACCTAATTTAATTTATTTACTTGTGCCTTTTTAAAAATTAATTTTAAAAAATGTCAACTAAATTGGCTTATATTGTTAATTTAATTTTACAATTTATTGCAGTCTATCATCATATGTAAGTTTATTTTTTTAAAAAATTTTTTAAAAACTATTGGGAGGACTAGCGGGATTCTTAACTTTATATTGAAGGTTTAAGGAAGGATTTAAAGTAAAACTTTCGGTGTCATTTAGAAACGAAAGTAGAGGTAGGTTGGAATTCCGCCTCCGATTTCCGGAAAAATTTTTATTTCCGAGTTCCGACTTTTGAGCCAGTTCCGATTTCCGACGCCTCTGATCTGCTTTAAAGGTAAAAGTTTGAAGAAGAAAAGATAATTCTTTTGTATTTTCTAGATTAAACGTTAAATTTTGAGGATGAGAAAAATTAAATAAAGATAGTCCGCAAATTTTGTCCGCAAAGTTTTTTTTTGACAAAATTTTTTTTTCGATTCAAAACTGTGATGACAATGATTATTTAATGGGTTGATATTAGGGTTGTTGGCGACCGGTTAAAAACCGGTACCCTCGGTTTTCGGTTTTGGCCGGTTTACGACCCCCGGTTTTCGGTTTCGGTTTTTGATTGACCCCCGGTTTTTGGTTAACCGAAACCGGTTTATGCCTGAATTTGCCATACAGAATATTCAATTAGTATTTTATCCCATTATTATGCTTTAATGAAATATTCTAAAGATCAGCCAACGAAAATTTTATTATTCAGGGCTGCAAGTGAAAATACAGTGCTGGGTATTGGCCATTAATTGACTCCGGCTCCGAGCTTTTGAAATCTTGGCTCCGGCTCCGCCGGAGTCGGGCTACGGTGCCAGCTCGCGGTGCATACACAGCACGGGTTATATATGAAGATTCGAAGATATCGGAGATTTGAGTGAATTATTTAAGTTGAGGGATTCGGAGGGGGATTCATCTATTGCCTAAGGCAAATAGAAAAATACAGTGCTGGGATGTAAAAATACAGTTTTGGGATGTAAGAAAAATAAGAAAAAAGAGGTCACACAGGCTTAGCTTTTTCCGATATCCTTGCAAATCTCTCTGCGCCGCAGGCGAAAATTTTGAAAATTTTCATAGGTCAAGGAGCCAGATTTCTTCCATTTTCTGCGCCGCAGGCGAAAATTTTGAGAATTTTCAAAGGTCAAGGAGCCAGATTTCTTCCATTTTCTGCGCCGCAGGCGAAAATTTTGAGAATTTTCAAAGGTCAAGGAGCCAGATTTCTTCCATTTTCTGCGCCGCAGGCGAAAATTTTTAGAATTATAGGACTTCGTGGAAATTTTGACTTGTTTTTTCGTTTTTCTAATATTAAAAATAAATTTCGAGTATAAAATATGTACTTAAGTTTAAGCTTAGTAGTTTTTGGAAGTAACAAGAAAATAAGCCAACTTTACACCTTTGGACTCGAACCCAACCCCATATCAGAAAGAAATTAAGTGACCCCATCAAGAAACCACTCAACCACACACAATGTTGTGCATAAAAGTGAAAAAACTTATTTATTGAAGCAGAAATTAGGAAAATTATTTTCGCGAAGTGTGTTTTGGGAATTCAAATGACCAAAAAATTCCCAAAAAATTCCATCTTTAGGGGTGTATTTTATAAACCGAAACCGGTCGGTTTAGCCCATCGGTTTTCGGTTTTCGCCGGTTTTTGACCCCCGGTTTTCGGTTTCGGTTTATTGGCCAAAAACACCGGTTTTCGGTTTCGGTTTCGGTTCGGTTAACCGACCGCCAACAACCCTAGTTGATATTCAAAATTAAAAAAATATTTTTAATTGGTTTAACTTTGAAAAATTTCCTAAAAAAATTCTTGGTCTTCAGTGTTTTATTTTTTTTCTCTATCGAAAAAAATTTTTTTTAATTTTTTTCAGGTTTTTATGGATAATATTTCCAATCATTACTATTTGGTTGCCTATTTATCTTTTATTTTTTACTCGTTATTGGTGGACAGTTTGTGTTTATGCTTTGTGGTTTTTGTATGATTTGGAAACTCCGGCTAGAGGTTCTCGGAATTGGGTAACTTAAAAATTTCTTAAAAATTTTTCAATTATTTTTTCAAGTCCTGGTACAAAAACTCCTCAATATGGAACCATTTTGCTGCTTATTTTCCTATAAAATTGATTAAGACGACTGACCTTCCAGCTGACAGAAATTACATTATGGGGTTTGTTTGTTTTTCTACTTTCATTTTTGCCTACACCCTTGAGGCTGAAAAATGCCACCCCCACGGTCGTAGCTTATAATGAAAATTTATAAGCTTGGATTTTGCAGAAATTCCTCTTGAGACGGGGTACTCCTTTATTTTATTGGGCTTTGTTCTTTGGTGTGCGCCAAAATAATTTTGTGGTAAATGAAAACGCCAAAATTGGCGTTTTCAGCATAAAATATGCTATGGCGCACATTTCAATTTTAGTGAAGAATTGAAATTTAAAGAGTGAAAATAAGGCATTTTAATCGCTTTTTGTTCTCTTAATAGCTATTTTGAAGATTTTCTGACCAAAATATTTTTTATTCAAAAATTTCTTTCAGATGCCACCCCCACGGACTCTTCAGTATTGGTGCATTCACTCATTTGTGTACTTCATCGACTGGCTTCTCTGAAAAATTTCCTGGTTTAAAACCAAATTTACTTACTTTGAATGGACAATTTTGGTTTCCTTTTAGACGAGAAATTGGGATTGGATTAGGTTTAAATTTTCTATTTTTTTTTGAAAAATTAATTTTTAAAAATTTATTTTTTCAAGGAGGTGTAGAGTCTTCGGCAAAAAGTCTTCGTTTTGTTCTAAATAATCCAAAAGGGGGAGCACTTGCTGGAATTGTTATTGGCGGGGCTGAGGAAGTTTTGGATTCAAAGCCGGGAAGTACAGATTTGAATTTGATGAGGAGACTTGGATTTTGCAGAATTGCTCTTGAGACTGGGTATTTATTTTATTGGGTATTTTTTGGGTACAATAGAGAGAGGGGTGTGGATAGAGGAACTAGATTGGGCAGGGTTTCGGATAGAGTTTTCGAAAAATTTCGCGGATCGGGTTTGAGTTTGTCCGCAAATTCTGTCCGCAAAAATCCCTGTCCGCAAATTCTGTCCGCAAAAATCCCTGTCCGCAAATTCTGTCCGCAAAAATCCCTGTCCGCAAATTCTGTCCGCAAAAATCCCTGTCCGCAAATTCTGTCCGCAAAAATCCCTGTCCGCAAATTCTGTCCGCAAAAATCCATGTCCGCAAATTCTGTCCGCAAAAATCCCTCAACATTATATCCCTCAACAACCTATCAAAATCTTTTCATTTTAGAGCCTCATTAGTGCCATCCTACAGTTTTGGAGAGAATGACGTTTATGAGCAATATACACACCCTAGAGGTTCCCAAATTAGAAAAATACAGGTTTGTTAATTTAAAAAATTTTTTTCCAAAAATTTCAAAAAAAAATTTTTTCAGAGTTTAATCAAAAAATTCTGTGGTTTCTGTCCACCAATATTTTTCGGCCATTCCTTATTTCCTTTATTACCTCGAAGAAGACCAATAACAACAATTGTAGGCAAACCAATAAAAGTTGAAAGAATTCCCTACCCTTCAAAAGAAGAAATTCTTGGACTTCATAAAAATTACTGTGATGGACTAAAAGAATTATTTGAAGAAAATAAGGAAAAATTTAATATTGGAAAAGATGTTCATCTTAATTTTTATTGATAAGAAGACGACTTTTTTAATTTTATATTTATTTTTTATTTAATTTTTCAGACCTCATTTTTGACTTATATTTTTTTAAATTGATTGCTCAAATTATAATTTTTGTTTAAAAATTTTTAATTAATTTTTTTATTCATTTTTAATTTTGCCAAAATAGGAGGCCAGTCATCCTCTACCTTTACTAAGTTGTCATTAGCGTAGAGGGAATAATCTTGGATTTGGATTTGCAAGTCTTTAGGGAGTAAATGAAATCCTTCCAATTCCCCCCTTAAATTTTGTTTTTGTTGAATTTTTGTTGGCTGGCAAAAATTTTACTAGAGAACTTTTCGAAGTGCTTCTTTCATTTAAGCTCTTATTTCTAATTTTCTGATATTTTCGAAGAATAGCATAAAATTTTTTGGGACGTCCTAACGGATTCTAGATAATTTGAAACAAATCGAATAGATTCATCTTAATTCTCATTGACTTTAATTTTATAAAATTTCCCTAATTAATATTTAAACAACGATCTTAAATCCTAGAACATTAAAAACTAAAAATCAACAAAACCGAAGATTTTATTAAACAACAATAATAGATAATAGATAGCAACAAACATAAACATCCACTTCAAAAAAAATCAAAACAGCACCAAACGTCAATCAGGCATTACGAAGTGCTGGCACAACTGGTCCACCAGTTCCTTGACCTTAAAATTAATTCTTTTTACAAATTTCTAAAATTAAAAAATAACCTCCAGTTCCACCTCCCTGTGCTCCTGGACGCGGTGCACGATCAGCTGCAGAACGTTGTCCAAATCGAGGCGGAGGATTTCTATCCTTGCGAGCCTCACGAGAACGATTACGAACGACTTTGCTGTGAATTGCACACGAAACACAATAATGCAATTTGTGGTACAATTTTGGCAGAGCGTATTCTGAAAGATTATTTTATTAGTATTCAAGTTTAACGTTTTAAGAATACAAAAATTAAAAGTCTTAAGTTTTAAAAACCATCCACTTCCCAAAAAACCTGATTAGTTTAAACCGGCTTCAGTGGAGCCATTGAAAAATTCAGGTCAAGAAAGATGAGTGGGACAAGATGGACAACACTATACGACGCCCATATCTATACGATTTTTAAGTTGGCTGGCAAAAATTTTACTAGCTTTTCGTAGAACCTCCAATTTAAGGTAACCCCACTATATATTTTTCAGTCCCAAAGGGTATCTTATAGCGGATTCTACTTTATATCCAAATTCAAAATTAAAAAAACTAACGATCATAGACAGAAGCATCAGTAATATCCCGAACAGCAGCAGCCTCTACGATGTTGCGAACAACAAACTTCTTGATAGCCTTGTCCTTTGGGCAGGAACGTCCACAGTTGGTACAACGAATAGGCTTCACATGTCCACGGCCATTTTTGTTTCTTCCATTATTGCGGCGCTTCTTTGTCATTTTTGAAACTTTTTAACTTTTTTAGTTTAAAAATTTTCTAAAAATCAAATTTCAAAATTAAAGTTGTAAACAGACAAATAAACCAATGGAAATCCATTCATAAAATATCAAAATTCAATTTAAAAAAAATATTTATTTAAGATGAATTACAAAAACATGAATATGCCAAGAAAATATATATTGGTTGAACACTAGTTGAAAAAGGATTTCTTTAAAATAACTTCAAGAACAAAAATAAAACCAAAAAATTCAAGAATTCCTTTTTTACATAAAGATGTGTCAGGAGAGCTGTTTCGAAATGAAATCTTTTTTTTAATTGTAAGTCGAAAATCAAGAGTTAGGAGCAAGGCTTGTGGATCACGTAAAATCCACGTAAAACCAGAACCAGGATCAAACAAAATCTTTGGATCTAATTTAGTGCGTAGGTAGCCTCTTTAAAGCAGACCTTTCAGTTTTGCAAATAACTAAAAAGTCTAAACCGAAATAACTCAGAAAATTTGAATTTCGAAACAGCTCTGATTCATGGGGTTTAAGATATAGACATAAAATCCAAATAAAACAACCCCTCACGTATTTCTTTTCTCACAATCAGCCAAATGTGTCCAAACTGAAAAGTTAACAAATTTAAAATTTTCAAAAAAATTTCAAAGAAAACCTTCAAAAATCGCACACCATCATCCATAAACAGCCAAATTAACGTGAACGGGAACGAGATCGCGAATGCGAACGTCCACCACCACCTCCTCCACCACCACCGCCGCCACCACGACGTTCATATGGAGAACGAGATCTACATATTAAGTTGAAGTAAAGAAATTTTAGTTGAGCAGGGTTAGTAGCTTGGGAAGAGGAGCGTGCGAAGAAGACACAAACACAAGAAAAAGTTGCAGAATGGGAGGTTCTTATAGGGCAGAAACAAAAATTGTATTATTTTTGTTTTTAGCCGTTTTTGTGTTTTTATCCGGCGCATGTAAACCGTTGAGGCGATTTGTTTATTTTTTGGGTGCAGAATGTGAGGTAGTGAAGAATGATTTGAATAAAGAAGAACATGAAGGGAAGTGTGGAGAGAAGAGTTAGTTGAGAAGATTGGGAGTTTTTTGTAAAGCTGAAAACAGCACTCGTAAATTAGATAGAGAAATAAAGAATAAAAAGTATATAAAAAGACTGCCGCCAAAACAAGAGAATCGTGGCCCATGTCAGAAAAATGTGGCGGCAGCCATTAACGGTTTCCAAAAAACTTCCAAGTTTCTAAATTAAAATGTTAACCTTGAACGCTCTCGACGATCATAAGATCGATCACGGTATCGACTCCCGCCGCCGCCGCCTCCTCCACCACCACGGTAATCATTATTACGGAAGCCTCCACCACCACCCCCGCGGCCACCACGTCCTCCACCTCCTCGTCCACCAACCGCAAGTTCTACACGAACTTTAACGCCGCAGAGTCGTCTAAATTTGAGAGGATTTAGTTTAATTAGAAAGAATAAAAAAGCTAACGATCCATCCAAAGCATGTACTGCATCCTCAGCATCTCGACCGTCATCGAATTCTACAAAAGCAAAGCCTGGTGGACGACGAGCTACCCAAATTTTGCGGATTCGACCAAATTTGTGGAAAGCATCATCCAACTATAAAAATGAGTAAATGAAGCTATAAACAAATTGTTTAAAAAACCTCTTCAGATGTAGCATCTTCAGGCAGGCCTCCCACATAAACTTTTCCTTCTATCAAGTTTCCACGACGACCAGACATTTTATTAACGAATTTTCGATTTAAAAGATAAAGCAAACTCTAAAAATTAAAAATTTTTAGAGGAATTAGTCATCTAGTAATTCGTAATAAACACAAAACAGAGGAAATGCTTTCAAAAAAGCCTGAAGGACAAATACCGCTCGTAAACAAAAATCAATAACGCTTAAATAGAAATTTTCAGTTTCCACACTCTCTAAAAATAGAGAAACAGAGAAAATTTTTGAAGCGAAGTATACTGTAGTGCGCCAATTTGAAAATTTAATTAAGTACACTTTTAAGAAAATGCCGTTTCCATGGCAATATCTGGGAAGATTTTCTTGAAAGAAAACACACATAGAGATTAGGTGAACTTTCTAAATCACAAAAATAACAATCTATTCTCTTATTAATTTTTTAAAAATTTTATTTCTCGAAAAATGGAAGGTAGCTATATTGTCACAATAGCAGCCCATGGATGTTCTCTTTTTTGTATATTTTTTGACAGAGTAAGTTACTCACAAAAATAATTTTTTTCAAATAAAAAAATATTTTTTCTCTTTAAAATTTCAGGAAAAACACATTTTATCTTCCTTTCCCCCCGGAGAAGTCGACAAATTAATTTTTGCTGACAGCGACACTTGGCTAGTTATAATCCTCTCAATTTCCCTCTTTTCTTTATTAATTGAAACTTTTTTTATTTTAAAATTAATTCTTCCTATTCAATTTAATTTTTTTTCTTTAATTTCCCATACTTTTGCCTGTCTGATTTTATTAAAATTTGTGGTAGATGAACATCCATTTAATCATTTTTGGATTTCTTTTGGAATTTTTAATTGTCCACAATTAATTTTTTTAGTTTATTTTTTTGTTAAAAAATATTTTTTGAAAATAAAATGGAAACTTTGTTAAATTTTATTTTTAAAAATAAATTATTTTTTATTCATAAAAATTACAAAAAATTAAAATTAAAAAAAAAATTTTTTTGAAAAATTTTTTGAAAAATTTTCAAAAAATTTTTTCTTAAAATTAGAAATTTATTTAGGTATTTTTCATATAAAAACTTTTTAAAAATTCCACAATTATTTATTTTCCTCTTTTCCTTCTTTTTCTTTAATTTCTTTAATTAATTTTTCATCTATTTTTTCCGAGTTTTCGTGAAAAAGACATTTTTTATCACATTGTTTACATATCTTCTTATTTGGATCGCGAAAATGTCTTTAAAAAATTATTGATTAAAATCCCAATTAAAATTATTAAAAATTTTTTTACATAAATAGAGGAGCTTAAACTTAAAAAAGGAGACAATCTGACACCCTTACTTAATTCTGTTAAATTAATATTGAGGCAAAATGGTGTCATGGCTCAGGCTCGTAACCAGCATTTTTTCGGGCCTGTCATGATTGATGGAAAAATACGGATACACGACAATTTTGAATTCGGATATCCGAGGATTTTCCAGGATCCGCAAATCCTAATCATGTTCTTTTTTAAACTGACTAACTTCTCTCTCAAAAAATTTTTTAGAGAAGAAATAGTTTCCCATTTCTTACGAATTAAAAGGAAATTTGTTCAAAAATTCAAAAATAAAATCAAAATTTTTTTTCTCTCTTGTCCCTTTCCCTACTTTTAATTAAATAATTTAAAATTAAAAATAAACTAACTGGCAAAAATGTGTATCTTTAATATCAATTTCCCTGCATAAATAACATTGGGTCATCCCACAACGACAAGTCATTTTATTGCATCCCTTTTCTTTTATAAATTGAATTCCACATCTTGAACATTTTCGAACAATTATTTCATTTAATTGTTTTTCACTGAAAAAATATTTTTTTAATTAAAATCAATTTTTGGTTAAATTATTTTAATTTATCCGCAATTTTGAACACCTAAGTCCGCTTCTTAACTGGGAATTTCTTGCTGAAAAAAGTCATACTAGAACACAGATTGGGAAGTTTGTATAGGTATCGAGATTTTTGTTTGAGTTTTCGTCTCGATCCGATTTCTAAAGACCACTCAATATAATTAATTTTGAACTTTATAACCACACTTCTCCTTTCCCCCTATTTCCTTATGTATTATAACAATTCCAACTAAATCAATACTTGAAAATTTCGATTGATTTAGTCTGTCAATTGTAAAATAAACGGAAATTGGGAAGAAAAAGAGAGGGGCCTTCAAAAATACCACAAACTCTCACTTGCGGACAAAAGTTGCGGACTAATAAAACCCCAATTTTTAAATAAACCTTCACATACATTTCTCGTTCTTTTTTGTTCTTCTTGTCCTTGTATTTTGCATCCAATTCCTCACAGCTTATACCAAAATGTTCGTCATCCCAATTTCTTTCACAAATTCGACACATTTTGGCCCCACATCCAAGACAATCAAAAACTTTATTTATTTTCTTGTCCACTTCCATTTGCATTGCAAAATTACAATTTTTACATCTTCAAAAAATTAAAAAAAATTTAAAAAAAAAAATTCAAAAAAACCTTTCTAATTTATCAATTGAAGCCATTCCGATACTTTCTTGAAGAATTCTTTCGTCCAATTTCTTTTGAACATCCTCGGAAAGAACCATACGGATTTCAGCTTCGAAAATATTTAAATTTAAAAAAATTTAAAAAATCCAAACAATATAAAATTGGATTGTCACAACCAGTTGCCATACAACGCAATCCAATACCTCCCTTGGCCATGGGAATTTCCCCAACTGCTGCTGAAGCATGCCCAGAAACACAAGTTAAACAAAATGTATGTGCTTCTGGATCAGAATCTTCTGAAATTAGGGAAAATTTAGATTAAGAATTCAAGTCCATTAATAATTTTAAAAATTTTCTTTTACCTGTAGCACTCACAGGAATATTGCAAAAAACAACATTATTGAGCTTAACTTTGTCATAACAAACAAGGCATTCAAAAAGTTGAGAAATAAATTGTTTAGATGATTGAGGAGTGGTTTTGGTGTCACTTAAAATTTGCTTATTGGTCAAAAGTATAAAGTAGAGTAGCACCCAATCACGACTACCTATTTTTTGGCAAAAACCCCGACCCGAACTCCAACATGCCCTCCCCGACAAACCCCGATCCCCGACCCCGAAGGCTCGGGGTGCTACCCTAGTATCAGATTATACCTTGCACGTTTGCGATTATCATTAGACCGATCTTTCTCCTTGGGAGGAGTTACGGGAGAATAATAAGAGTCATCCTCGAGTCCGATTTCTTCATCATCATCTGCATTGTCGAGTCTTTTGGGACTAAATACATTGTCGAGTCTATTACGACTAAAATGGAAAATCGAAAAAATGATAGATAAAACTAAAACCTGTAGCGTGCGTCATTGTCATTAGACCGATCCTGCTCTTTAACATTTCTTTCCACACCTTCATCGTCAGTACGGGAACCCCCGCCTTCACCACGACCTCTTCCTTCTTCTGGAACTTTGCGCACAGTTCTAAAATGGGTGTTCAAAAATGATAAATAAAAACAAAACCTGTAGTGTTCCCTGTCATGAGATCGAGATCGATCCCGGTAACTGGCACTGCTTCGAAAGCCACGTCCACCACGCCATCTTTTACGTGCCATTTCCACACGTGCTCTAGATCCGCAGATATAGCTAAAATTAAAAAAAGGAAAATTAAAGTTAATAATCCCCTCCGTATTTAAAACATTCCTCTTCAAAAAAGAATGAAGGTTTGGGAAAAATTGAGTATCGACAGAAACAGAGGGGATGTTCTCAGCCACATTATCAACCATAGTTCCTTCCGGCTAGTATGGGTGAGTGGAGAAAGCCTAACAAACGCCATACTAGTCTCCCTTCCCCCCTTCCCTCCCCTAAAATCAAGAGAAAAAAACTAACGTTCCGTCAAGCGCCCGAATAGCATTTTCGGCTTGTCTAGTGTCGTCAAACTCCACAAAAGCAAAAATAGGAGAGTAAGAGGAAATCCAAATTCTGTGAATCCGTCCAAATTTATGGAAAACATTATCTAACTACAAACAAAGAAATTAACTTAAAATTTAATTTCTAACCTGTTCAGCTGTTATATTTTCTCGAAGACCACCAACATAAACTTCGCGTTGACCAAACATTATATTTAGTTAAAAGGATTTTAATCTAAAAACTAGTTTGTCAAAATAAAGGGAAATAAATATTCAAAGAAAATAAAAAGTACACTTTTAAAAACATTAATTTTCGCGGGTAATTTATTCAACGGGTCATTAAGGCGCAAATAACTGGGCGCGGTCCGTTTGGGCGCCAGTTATCAAGTACCTTTCCAGAATAGATTTTTTTGTGTTTTTATTCTGATTTTTGTTCTGGTTTGTTCTTTTAAGAATTTTTTCACATCATTTTTGTACTAATGTGCATTCGTTTCTAAGAATTTTTTTTATTTTTAAAAATTTTCTTTTTATTAAAGGTCAAAGTATTCCTTTTTCTTTTGTTTAATCGTGCATAATTTTTTTTCTTCTCCGTTATTTTTTATTTATAATCTTTGCACCTGCATTTTTATTAAACACATTTTTTATTAACATTTTATTTCCGCTTGGGATTGCACTATTAACTGGCCACAGTTTCTGAAGTCGGAAAAATAAAAGCTGACGCCAAATCGTGCCGAGCCGAAAAAACGCCGCGTTAAACAAAAGCATATAGAACAACAATTAAAAAACGAGTTTATCAAATCAACGAAAACGGTGGTATATAATAGATCCCGGTAATCTTCTAGTTTACTGGTCCCGAGAAAAAAATTAGGAAAAAGTGCTGTTTCGATATTTTTGAGGGTTACCAGTAGATTCGGACTCAGCACACTCGATTACCTACTGGTAACCCTCAAAAATATCGAAACAGCACTTTTTCCTAATTTTTTTTCGGGACCAGTAAACTAGAAGATCACCTAGATCCCCAAATAACCACATTAACTATTACTAAACCAATTGTGATACCCACTAATATATATGTCACATCTGTATCGGGACTTGTTGAGTTTGTTGTAGCTGGATTAGAAGTGGTAAGTGATGCAACATTAGACTTCCGATTTGGACTTGTTGGAGTTGTGAAACGAACAGAAGTCTCTCCTTTTTCACGAATTTCTTTAATTATTTGTTGGTCTATCTTGTTTGGGTCTTCGTAGAGAAGACATTTTTTGTTACATTGATTACAGATTTTTTGATATCTGTCGCGAAAATGTCTGAAAAAAGAGAATGAAAAAAATTTTTTAACGTCATTTTTGGTGTAAGATTGCTCTTTAAATATTAAAAATAAAAAAACAAGCAAAAATAAATGTGGTTTACCATGGAGGGGTTCGAACCTTGCTGTCAAAAACTAAGAACGATACCACTACACTACAGAGCTGGTTATTTATTTTACAATTTTATTTACTTACTGGCAAAAATGATCGTGTTGAATTCCAGTTTGTCTGCATAAATAACACTGGGTCATACCACAACGACAAGTAACATGATTGCATCCTTTTTCTTTTACAAATTGAACTCCACATCTTGGACATTTTCGAACGACTGCTTCGTTCATTTTCTTCTCACTGAAATTTTAATTTTATAAAGTCCGCAACTTTTGTCCGCAAAAAAATATTTGCGGACTGTCCGCAAAATATTTGCGGACAAAAGTTGCGGACAAGGACCATTCCTTTAAAAACCTACATTTCTCTTTCCTTTTTGATTCTCTTCGAGTTTTTAATTTTCTGCTCCACTTCCTCACAACTAATACCAAAATGGTCATCATCCCAATCTCTGTCACATAAACGACAAAACTGTGCTTTACAACCGGGACAATCAAAAACTTTATTTAATTTTTTGTCTACTTCCATTTGAATTGCAAAATTGCATTTCTTACATCTTAAAAATTAAAAAAAAACATTAAAATCTTAGAAGAGAATAAATACCTTTCCAAATTAGGCAAAGCCATTCCAATGCTTTCCTCAAACATTCTTTCTTCTAATTTATTTCGTATCTTTTTTGGTAGAAGTTTGTAAATTTCAGCTTTAAAAAAGAAAGTAATTTTAAATAAAATATCTCCAAACAATATAAAATAGGATTGTCACACCCAGTCATCATACAACGCAATCCAATACCTCCCTTAGCCAAAGGAATTTCTCCTACAGCTGCCGATGCTAAGCCGAGAATACAGTCGTGACAGAATGTGTGAATTTGAGGGTCAGATTTTTCTAAAAATTTATTTTTTTTCAATTTCCCAATCCCTTCCCTACCTTCAATTTCAACTTTATCCACTTCCTTCTCTTCACAAATTTTTCCATTCAAAACTCGTTCAAATTCAAAATTATCAAAAACAGCCAATTCACTCGTTAAAATATCCTTCTTGTCAACAGGCACAAAACAATAAATAATTGACTTTAACGGCACTTGATTATAACAAACAATACATTCAATACATTCTTCTTTAGATACACTGGTGGAAAAAAGTATTGATCCCTGGGTATGAAAATTTTTGAAAAGTGATTATTTTGACATTGAAAGTGTAATTGTTTTACTTCTTTTTTCATAATCAAAATTCACAATGTTAAGATACTTTCCACGGAAAAAATTTTTTCAAAAATTCCAACCTCGTGAATTTCTCTCAACTTTAAATGGATACCTTTATTTTTGGGTGGAAAAAAGTAATGATCCCTATTTACAAAATAGGTTTAATCATTAAGAAAAAATCCACAAAATTTTTAGTAAAGATGTTTAGTCATAAGAAGTTAATATATAAAGAGATTGTTCCAATATCTACTCTTTTCTTCGGAATAGAGACATCTTGATTCCAACGAGAAATAGGGGTAATTTATTTCAAAAATTATTTCTATCTTTTTGATATAGGAATTGGTTACACTTTTATGCCTGCCTGAAAGCCAATAAAATTTGCTACAAGATATAGTCGTTCAAATTTTCTGAAAAAAATCAACGATAATGCAAATCGTATATAAGCTTCCCCCAAATTAACAGAAGAATTATTAGCAGACCCACTAGTATACCCATTAGTATATCCCTAAATTCAAGTTCGTTGGTGTAATCTGCTGTAGCAGACTCTGCTGTATTAGTGAGACGTGCTGTATTAGAAGCAGTATTAGACTTCCGATTTGGACTTGTTGGAGTTGTGAAACGAACAGAAGTCTCTCCTTTTTCACGAATTTCTTTAATTATTTGTTGGTCTATCTTGTTTGCATCTTCGTGGAGAAGACATTTTTTGTTACATTCATTACAAGTTTGACTATTTGGATCACGATAATGTCTTAAAAAATAAAAATCAAAAAATTAAATGAAAAAATTTTTTTCTATCGTTTATTAGCGTGAGTTTGCTTTTTTAATGTTAAAAATCGAAAAAAGAACCGAAATAAATTGGTTGACCCCGAAAGGATTCGAACTCTGCTGCCAAAAACCTTATGTGAACACAATACCACTACACCACCAGTTTTTTCTTTACTTACTGGCAAAAATGATCGTGTTCAATTCCAGTTTGTCTGCATAAATAACATTGGGTCATACCACAACGGCAAGTAACATGATTGCATCCTTTTTCTTTTACAAATTGAACTCCACATCTTGGACATTTTCGAACGACTGCTTCGTTTATTTTCTTCTCACTTAAAAATTTAATTTTGAAAAGTCCGCAACTTTTGTCCGCAAAATACTTTGCGGACTGTCCGCAAATATTTGCGGACGATCATAAAAACTCACATTTCTCTCTCCTTTTTGATTCTCTTCGAGTCTTTAATTTTCTGTTCCACTTCCTGACAACTTATACCAAAATGGTTGTCGTCCCAATCTCTGTCACATAAACGACAAAACTGTGCTTTACAACCGGGACAATCAAAAACTTTATTTAATTTTTTGTCTACTTCCATTTGAATTGCAAAATTGCATTTCTTACATCTTAAAAATTAAAAAAAAACATTAAAATCTTAGAAGAGAATAAATACCTTTCCAAATTAGGCAAAGCCATTCCAATGCTTTCCTCAAACATTCTTTCTTCTAATTTATTTCGTATCTTTTTTGGTAGAAGTTTGTAAATTTCAGCTTTAAAAAAGAAAGTAATTTTAAATAAAATATCTCCAAACAATATAAAATAGGATTGTCACACCCAGTCATCATACAACGCAATCCAATACCCCCCTTAGCTAAAGGAATTTCTCCAACAGCTGCCTTTGCTAAGCCGAGAATACAGTCACGACAGAATGGATGTGATTGAGGGTCAGATATTTCTGGAAATTTATTTTTTTCAATTTCCCAATCCCCTCCCTTACCTTCAAGTTTCACTTCCTTCTCCCCTTTATTCATAACTCGTTCAAATTCAAAATTATCAAAAACAGCCAATTCACTCGTTAAAATATCTTTCCTTTCAACAGGCACAAAACAACAAATAATTGACTTTAACGGAACTTGATTATAACAAACAATACATTCAATACATTCTTCCGTAGATAACTTAAAAAATCAAAAATATTTTTAAATTAAAGGAAACTCCAAAAATTTTACCTTATTCCTTATATTGACCAAAAACGTTGCAATTTTTTGGGTGAACATAAAAATTAATTTTTAAAAGTTTCTAAAAAATAAAAAAAAATATTAAGTCGACATTTGCCTTAAGGGACACGCCCAATACGGCGCGAGGCCATAACGGCGCGAAGCCTTAACTCGCTGCAAGATTTTCTAATCTTAACAGATTTAGTATTAAACGATTACTCTCATCGAGATAAGGAGATTGGTACTAAAATTGATAATTTTCCAGTAAGTTATGGCTTAGTAAAAAAATACAGATATGCCTAGAGGAGGAGCAGCAAAAAATAACTAGGTCAATCATTAAATATACAAGCCTAAAAAGAAAAAAAAATATTTAAAGGCTAATGAAAAGAATATTTGTGGACTACGAATTTTTTATTTTCACACCAAGCTATAAAATAATTAAATTTTAGATTTTTAAGTAGAACTTTTTAAAACTAAAGGTTTCGCACACGCTATTCTAATCAGAGAAATAAACAAGCTCCCCTACAAAAGATAGACTCGCCAAAATATAGATGCACTAAAAGATAGATTAGGCCAAAATCGATTAAAAGATAGATGCACTAAAAGATAGATTAGGCCAAAATCTATTAAAATATAGATGCATTAAAAGATAGATGCACTAAAAGATAGATTAGGCCAAAATCTATTAAAATATAGACTGCGAAATAGGCCGGTTGAGTCTGGACAGAAAATTTAACCATCTGAATCTCTCGCTGGAAAAACTGTTTTTGTGCTGCTACGGAGGGTAGGCTCGCCAAAATATAGTGCTCGCTTCGCTCGCGGCGACCGTAGCGAAGCGGCGGCCGTCGTTCCGCTCGACATGCCCGGCTTCCTCCGCAGCGGCAAAAACTTTTTTCCGCGAATATACTAAAGTACGAATAAAACAAAAATCAGAACAGAAACATGAAATCAGAACAAAGATCAGAAAAAACAAACAAAGATCAGGCACTCAACAGTTGGTACTCAACTGGACCCCAAACTTTATCTGTGTTTTGCCCAATTTTAGACTTGTCTATATTTTAATAGATTTTACCCCTATCTATCTTTTAGTGCATCTATATTTTAGTGCATCTATCTTTTGATCGATTTTTGCCTTATCTATCTTTTAGCTGCTTTTGGCCGCGTCTATCTTTTAATCGCTTTTAGCCGTATCTATATTTTAGTGCGTCTATCTTTTGAGGGGATACGATAAACAAAAATTGTTAGAGATTATTGTCAGAGAAATAAAGAAAAATTGTCGTGCCCGCTCAACTCATCTAATCCTTAACTCATCCACACGCCCAAAAATGCTCAACTCATCTAAACGGCTAAAATTCCTTAACTCATCCACACGGCCAAAAACGCTCAACTCATCCAATCCTCAACTCATCTAACACTTAACTCATCTACACGGCCAAAAACGCTCAACTCATCCAATCCTTTGGAACGAGACTATTGAGTACCAGTCGTTTGAGTCCCTGGCCGTTTGAGTCTCTGGCCGTCTGAGTCCATGACAAGTTGAGTCCCTGGCCGTCTGAGTTCATGACCAGTTGAGTCCCTGGCCGTTTGAGTCTCTGGCCGTCTGAGTCCATGACAAGTTGAGTCCCTGGCCGTTTGAGTCCATGACCAGTTGAGTCTCTAGCCGGTTAAGTCCCTGGTCAGTTGAGTCCCGGCCGTTTGAGTGGTTGATTACCACCGATTGAGTCTTGGGCCGGTTGAGACTCAACTGACCAGGGACTCAACCGGCTAGGGACTCAACCGGCCGATATTTCAAGGATTGGATGAGTTGAGCGTTTTTGGGCGTGTGGATGAGTTAAGCATTAGATGAGTTGAGGATTGGATGAGTTGAGCATTTTTGGCCGTGTGGATGAGTTAAGTGTTAGATGAGTTAAGGATTGGATGAGTTGTAGGGTAGCCAAAATTGTCGGAGCAGTTCAACTGAGTCCGCACGATTGAGTCCCCACGATTGAGTCCGCACGATTGAGTCCCCACGATTGAGTCCCGGCACAATTGAGTCCCGGCACGATTGAGTCCGCACGATTGAGTCCCCCTTGTATATACCTCAATTGAGTCCCCGTGGATTTAATTATATTAAAAAGGATTAAGAGGGATATCGGGGGATTTTTAGAGATTAAAGTGAACATCAGGGGACTTGTATTCGACATCGAGGGATCAAGTTGTATATCGGTGGATATGGAGGGATTTAATGCAAATTTAAACTTTTAAGGGTGATATCGGTGTATTAAGGTAGATATCAAGAATTTGGATGGATTTCTTGATTTTTTTCTTCCTCTCCCAGCACTACATTATCCTCGTTACTGATGGTCTCCCTTGCAATTTAATGAAGTTCACGGCGCGAATCGACGCCCCCACTGGTTCGTCTTCGGCTAGCTCATATTTCTCGACGATGATGTCCCGCTGCGAGTCATCAATGCTATCCGGCAGATGTTCCGCGCTGAAGCTTTGCTCTTCCACATTGATGGCCGTTGTACCCGTAGTGCCCATTTGGACATGTTGAGAAGCGTATAGATTTGTAAAGAAAATTGAAGAACTAAAATTTAGAAAAAATGAAAAAAAAGATAAAAATATCCTAGGATTTGGAGGGATTAAAGCTAATAACAAGGGTGCACACCAACTGTAGGATCTCAGAACCAATTTGCCGACATTTATTTATAAAAAATTAGAAATTTCAAAAAATTTTTAAAAATTCAAAAAAATTAAAAAAACTTGTTTAATCTCAATGCTGAAGTAAGGAAACATGTATTGCAAGCTGATACTGTCAACTAACTACGCCCCACAACATTTTTGAAATAATCCCGCATGCCGGATATGGAAATTTTAACTTATTAAATCCACGGGGACTCAATTGAGGTATATACAAGGGGGACTCAATCGTGCGGACTCAATCGTGGGGACTCAATTGTGCCGGGACTCAATCGTGGGGACTCAATCGTGCGGACTTCATTGAGGTGTACCGAAAATTGTTTTATAAAGAAATTACTGTAACGCGCAAATTTGAAAATATAAAAGAGAGGGCATTGTGAATTCGCAGTTTGTTTAACATTTTGAGCCAAAAGCTACTATTGAAATTTTTATTAATCGAATTTGATTTTTAGGTTCTCCTTTCTAAAAATTAATTTTCTTTAGAATATTTCCTTCTTTTCATTTTTTAAAGTTAGTTTTGTACTTTTGCTTATTTTTATAAAAGAATTCTTTTATGAATTTTACTTTTTATGAACTTTTCAAAAATATTCTTCTTCTTTTCCTTTGTTTATTCAGGGCTGATTTAATTAAAACGAAATTAATTAGGACAACAATTTGAAAAAATGATTTTATCAAATCAACGATAATGCAAATCGTATATAAGCTTCCCCCAAATTAACAGAAGAATTATTAGCAGACCCACTAGTATACCCATTAGTATATCCCTAAATTCAAGTTCGTTGGTGTAATCTGCTGTAGCAGACTCTGCTGTATTAGTGAGACGTGCTGTATTAGAAGCAGTATTAGACTTCCGATTTGGACTTGTTGGAGTTGTGAAACGAACAGAAGTCTCTCCTTTTTCACGAATTTCTTTAATTATTTGTTGGTCTATCTTGTTTGCATCTTCGTGGAGAAGACATTTTTTGTTACATTCATTACAAGTTTGACTATTTGGATCACGATAATGTCTTAAAAAATAAAAATCAAAAAATTAAATGAAAAAATTTTTTTCTATCGTTTATTAGCGTGAGTTTGCTTTTTTAATGTTAAAAATCGAAAAAAGAACCGAAATAAATTGGTTGACCCCGAAAGGATTCGAACTCTGCTGCCAAAAACCTTATGTGAACACAATACCACTACACCACCAGTTTTTTCTTTACTTACTGGCAAAAATGATCGTGTTCAATTCCAGTTTGTCTGCATAAATAACATTGGGTCATACCACAACGGCAAGTAACATGATTGCATCCTTTTTCTTTTACAAATTGAACTCCACATCTTGGACATTTTCGAACGACTGCTTCGTTTATTTTCTTCTCACTTAAAAATTTAATTTTGAAAAGTCCGCAACTTTTGTCCGCAAAATACTTTGCGGACTGTCCGCAAATATTTGCGGACGATCATAAAAACTCACATTTCTCTCTCCTTTTTGATTCTCTTCGAGTCTTTAATTTTCTGTTCCACTTCCTGACAACTTATACCAAAATGGTTGTCGTCCCAATCTCTGTCACATAAACGACAAAACTATGCTTTACAACCGGGACAATCAAAAACTTTATTTAATTTTTTGTCTACTTCCATTTGAATTGCAAAATTGCATTTCTTACATCTTAAAAAATAAAAAAAATAAAATCCTTGAATAAAATAAACACCTTTCTAAATTAGGTAAAGCCATTCCAATGCTTTCCTCAAACATTCGTTCTTCTAATTTATTGCGTATCTTTTTTGGTAGAAGTTTGTAAATCTCAGCTTTAAAAAAGGAACTTTAAATTTTTAAAAAAAAATCCTCCAAACAATATAAAATAGGATTGTCACACCCAGTCATCATACAACGCAATCCAATACCTCCCTTAGCCAAAGGAATTTCTCCTACAGCTGCCGATGCTAAGCCGAGAATACAGTCGTGACAGAATGTGTGAATTTGAGGGTCAGATTTTTCTAAAAATTTATTTTTTTTCAATTTCCCAATCCCTTCCCTACCTTCAATTTCAACTTTATCCACTTCCTTCTCTTCACAAATTTTTCCATTCAAAACTCGTTCAAATTCAAAATTATCAAAAACAGCCAATTCACTCGTTAAAATATCCTTCTTGTCAACAGGCACAAAACAATAAATAATTGACTTTAACGGCACTTGATTATAACAAACAATACATTCAATACATTCTTCTTTAGATACACTGGTGGAAAAAAGTATTGATCCCTGGGTATGAAAATTTTTGAAAAGTGATTATTTTGACATTGAAAGTGTAATTGTTTTACTTCTTTTTTCATAATCAAAATTCACAATGTTAAGATACTTTCCACGGAAAAAATTTTTTCAAAAATTCCAACCTCGTGAATTTCTCTCAACTTTAAATGGATACCTTTATTTTTGGGTGGAAAAAAGTAATGATCCCTATTTACAAAATAGGTTTAATCATTAAGAAAAAATCCACAAAATTTTTAGTAAAGATGTTTAGTCATAAGAAGTTAATATATAAAGAGATTGTTCCAATATCTACTCTTTTCTTCGGAATAGAGACATCTTGATTCCAACGAGAAATAGGGGTAATTTATTTCAAAAATTATTTCTATCTTTTTGATATAGGAATTGGTTACACTTTTATGCCTGCCTGAAAGCCAATAAAATTTGCTACAAGATATAGTCGTTCAAATTTTCTGAAAAAATTTACCTATCGTTTTGAGGAGAAAAAATTTTTTCCGTGGAAAGTATCTTAACATTGTGAATTTTGATTATGAAAAAAGAAGTAAAACAATTACACTTTCAATGTCAAAATAATCACTTTTCAAAAATTTTCATACCCAGGGATCAATACTTTTTTCCACCAGTGTAACTAAAAAAATAAAAATATTAAAAATTGAAAGGAAACTCCAAATTTTACTTTATTCCTTATATTGACCAAAAACGTTGCTATTTTTTGAGTGAACATAAAATTTAATTTTTAAAAGTTTCTAAAAAATAAAAAAATATTAAGACGACATCTGCCTTAAGGGACACGCCCAATACGGCGCGAGGCCTTAACACGCTTCAAAATTTCTTAATCTTATCAGATTTAGTATTAAACGATTCCCCTCATCGACATAAGGAAATTGGTATTAAAATTGATAAGGGTCAGACATTTTCCAGTTAGTTATGGACACGTTTCCGCGCCAGTTATATTAACTGGTTCCGCACCAATTGGCTTGGTTTGCCTAAAAACCCGCCCTAAAAATTTTACTCCGAAGCTGGATTGAGTTCTGGTATGACACGTTCAAAATGTACTTAATAAAAAAAAGATAAAAAATACACATATGCCTAGAAGGGGAGCGGCAAAAAATAACTAGGTCAATCTTTAAATATACAAGCCTAAATGAAAAAGAAAAAAAATTAATGAAAGGAATACCTATTTTGTGGACGTGAATTTTTTACTTTCACATTAATCTATAACAATTTTTAATTATTTTTAATTTTGAAATAATTAAATTTTAGCTTTTTAAGCAGAACATTTTAAAAATAAGGGTTTCGCACACGCTATTCTAAACAGAAATAAACAAAATTGTCGTGCCCGCTCAAAGGATAGATGAATCAAAGGATAGATACGGCTAAAATCGATCAAAGGATAGACGCGGCCAAAAGCTGCTAAAGGATAGATAAGGCAAAAAACGATTAAAGGATAGATGCATCAAAGGATAGATGCGCCAAAGGATAGATAGGGGTAAAATCCATTAAAGTATAGACACGTCTAAAATTGGGTAAAACATAGATAAAGTTTGGAGTCCAGTTGAGTACCAACTGTTGAGTGCCTGGTCTTTGTTTGTTTTTTTCTGATCTTTGTTCTGATTTCATGTTTCTGTTCTGATTTTTATTTTAGTATATTCGCGGAAAAAAGTTTTTGCCGCTGCGGAGGAAGCCGGGCATGTCGAGCGGAACGACGGCCGCTGCTTCGCTACGGTCGCCGCGAGCGAGCGAGCACGACCGCAGCGAAGCACGGCCATCGTGTAACGAAGACCATGCCCGGCCTACCCTCCGTAGCAGCACAAAAACCGTTTTTCCAGCGAAGATTCAGATTTTTAAACATTTTTGTCCAGACTCAAACGACCTATTCAGCTGTCTATCCTTTGATTGCTTTTGGCCGTATCTATCCTTTAGCGCATCTATCCTTTGATGCATCTATCCTTTGATAGTTTTTGGTCGTATCTATCCTTTAGTGCATCTATCTTTTAATTCATCTATCCTTTGTAGGGGAGCCAAAATTGTTTAGAGAAATATTATTGTAGTCAGAGAAAAAAAGAAAATGTTTTATAAAGAAATTACTGTAACGCGTAAATTTGAAATATAAAAGAGGGCATTTCAGTCTTGCGAATTGGCAGTCTGGTTAAGTGGATAAATGGCACGAGTATAAAATTGTTTTTAAAATAGGGTTGAGGGTTCGAGTCTATTTAATGATATTTTATATTTTTTAAGGGGAAAATGTTGTAAATTTCAAAATTGGACAGAAAAATTGTTAAGGAAAAGTTAAAAATTTTTTTAAGTCTAAGCTTTCGCCCCTTCTCTTTCACGAATTTCTTTGATTAACTGTTCATCCCTCTTATTTGCATCTTCAAAAAGGAGACATTTACTGTTACAATGCTTACAATTTGGAATAGTTGGGTCACGAGTATGTCTTTAAAAGAGGAAAATATTTTAATTTTTTCTAAAATTTTACTGGCAAAAATGGGCATATTGAATACCACTTTCTCTACAAATATAGCATTGAGTCATTCCACAACGACAAGTCATCTTATTACATCCAGACACTTTAACGAATCCGATTCCACATCTTGGACATTTTCGAACAATTGCCTCGTTTAATTTCTTCTCACTGGAAATCTATTTTAAAAAGTCCGCAAATTTTGTCCGCAAAATATTTGCGGACAAATATCATTCCTTTAAAAAACATACATTTCTCTTTCTTTTTTGTCCTTATCATTTTTATCCATTTCTTCACAACTTAGACCAACATGTTTCTCATCCCAATCTCTCTCACACGTACGACAAAACTTTGCCTTACAACTGAGACAATCAAAAATTTTGTTTATTTGCTTGTCTACTTCCATTTGAATTGCAAAATTGCATTTCTTGCATCTTAAAAACAAAAACATGATCACAACTAAAGAGAGCAATATGATCCAATTTAAGTAAAAGTAAGGGATCCATATTCATCTTTTTGGGATTAACCTCATTCCACTCAACCGAGTCGTCCTTAATAAGCTAGAACCTCGACCCCGACCCGACCTCAGACTAATTTTTAGGCAAAAACCCCGACCTGAAGGCTCTGCCCAGGCAAACCCCGAAACCCGACACCTCCGTCCCCAAAGCTCGTGGTTAGATGAAACACACAAAAAATTATGGTGAGGAAGGACGGCAAAAAATATAAGAAAAACGACCTTTCTAATTTATCAATTGAAGCCATTCCAATACTCTCCTGCAAAATTCTTTCGTCCAATTTCTTTTGAACATCCTCGGAAATAAACATACGAATTTCAGCTTTAAATTTTGAATTAAAAAAATTAAAAAATCCAAACAATATAAAATTGGGTTGTCACAACCAGTTGCCATACAACGCAATCCAATACCTCCCTTAGCCATAGGAATTTCCTCGGTTGCTGCAGACGCATGTTCACAAACACAATTTGAACAGAATGCATGTGCTTTTGTATTAGGATCTTCTAAATTTTATGGAAAAATAAAAAATTTTTGATCAGATTTATATAGAATGACTTTCATCAGACGGATTAATCTTGTGGTATCTTTTAAGGGCCAGTGTCAGCGCTAAACCCCAAGAAGGTTGGAATTCGTTAGGGAATGGGAGGAACTCTCACCGAGGAAAATTAGTGTCTGGGGTTGGATTTTTCGAACCGGGCCGACGTCCGAGTCATTTTTTCAAACCTCATTTTTATCGAACCAAGCCGTTCGAGTCTTTTTCGGGCCAAAATTCGAGGCCCGGTTCGATTTTTTGAACCGAACCGGCCCCCAACCCTATTAGTGTCCAAAAGGAGGTGTGAACTAGTTCCCGCAATCCTTCGACTTTGTATCCAAGCAAAGGGCGGATACTTCTCAAATTTTAGATTAAATATTGTTCCCTATTTATTTCCCCATCGTTTAAGCTTTATTTTATTTCAGTAGCCTTAATATGAATGGAGCTATATCATAAATAATTTGTCCAATTACTTTTGGGTCACCTAATATCACCCAACATACTCTACTAATTTTTACCTGTAGCGCTAACATGAATATTACAAAAAACAACTCGATTAAGTTCAACTTCATCATAACACACAAGGCACTCAAAAACTTGATTTATAAATTGTCCTCTTTTATCCCTTTCATCCATTTCCTCACAACTAATACCAAAATGTTCGTCCCAATCTCTTTTACAAAGACGGCAGAATTGAGATTCACAAACAACACATTCAAAAACTTTATTTATTTTTGTGTCTACCTCCATTTGAATGGCAAAATCACAATTTTTACATCTTAAAACAGAAAAAATGGGATGTTAATTAGTGACCAAGGCCTGGGGGGGGAGGTTGAGGTGTCATTCGAGAGAGCCCAGAAGGCTTAGGCGAATAAGGTGAGGATAAAGTCGACCCGACATTTAGGAACCGAGTTAGTTTAAAATCGAAAAACCATAGGAGGACCAAGCTCGTTTGCAAGACTACTTTCAATTCCAACATCTGGGTTTTCCCAGAGTCCAGGCCCAGGCATTTTTTGACCTTCCTGGGCTTTTCCTGGGCCTAGGTTTTTCTTGGACTACAGGTCCAGGATCCGGCCCAGGTCTATAAATCAAACCCGAAACCCAGGAACCAGGCTTTAAAAAATCTCGATCATCGATGTTAACGTATAAATGGATGTATTACCGTTCCAAATTATCAAGTAATTCAATTCCAACACTTTCCTCAAAAATTCTTTCTTCTAATTTATTTTGTATGTTTTTGGGAAGAAGTTTATAAATCTCAGCTTTAAATTTAAATTTTTAATTTAAAAATAAAAAATTTCCAAACAATATAAAATAGGATTGTCACAACCACCCATCATACAATGCAATCCAATACCTCCCTTAGCTAAAGGAAAACAGCTACCGATGCTTTCTTCTACAGCTGCCGTAGCTTGGCCAAGAATACAGGCATGACAGAATGGATGGATTGCTAAAAGATTTTAAAGGATACCATTAACTTTTTCTTGTTGTCTTAGGGTATTGTGACTTATATTATGACTATATATGATATTATGACTTAGGTTTCTTGTTTTTGGACCTATTTGGTCTGTTGAGTTTCTATTCGAAAAAGCTCAGAAAGCATCGATCCGAAATTTAAGAACCGGATTACAGACTTTTAAAAATCGAAAAATCATTGGAGGACCGAGCTCATTTTTAAGACTATGGGGGTTGGTCGGCATATCTAGGCTGAAAATCACGAAAAGGGATAATCTTATTTCACTTATCAACCGTTAACTCCAGCTAGACTACTACAAGTCACAATATCCTCCTTTTCTAACCCTTTTTTGCCTTCTCTATTTCATAAATTAGTTTACTAGAACACGGATTATTTTCTAAATTATCACAATTATAATTACAATAAATCATGTCACTAGGAGGAAATTTGTCAAGACAAAAAAGACATTCAACTATTTGTTCTTCAGCAGCTGGCTGAAATAATTTTTTAAAAATTTTCTTAAAAAATGCTTGCCTTGGGGTCAGAAGCTTTAGGTTCTTCAACGTTAAACAGGCCAAAAAATTTGTTCTTGATGACAGAAAAAATAGAAGCCATCTTTAATAAGAAAAAATGAATTGGAGTTGGAAGAGTCAAAGAAGGAAAATTGTTAGAATGATACGTAGAAATGTAGGAGGGTATACTTAAAGAAAGACGGGAAGATGATAAAGAATAAATTAGAATATGAGGCAAACTTTGACAGGCACAATTTGAATATATCGAATAAAGGAAGAAATATTTGAACGATTGATTTAGGGGGAAATATGTGAATATAGAAGGGAAATGGAAGGAAAACGGTACTAATCAATTTAAACTTTTGCCCACGAGGCCGGTATTCTTTAAATATCTACAACTCCCTAACAAATAAGAGCGCGCCGTAATAACAAACTTCAAAGACCGCCGAAATACAAAACCAGAATATCGTTTAGAAATTGTTTAGTTGAAGTATTAATAGAGGACATTTGCAGAGTAAACGATTTTGCAGTTTTGTGGTTAAGTGGATAAATCGCTTGAAATAGTGTTGCGGGTTCGAGTCTCTTCACTCATATTTTATATTTTTTAAGCTATAAATATGTATAATAAGGACAATAAATAAATATTTCAAATATTTATGTCAACCTTAAAAATTCAAAAAGTTAAAATTCAAGTTAGAATCAAATAAATTATTTTTAAAGAATTTAAGCCTTCGCCCCTTCCTTTTGACGAATTTCTTTAATTAATTGTTCATCTTTTTTGGTTGTATCTTCATGAAGAAGGCATTTCTTGTTACATTCTTTGCAAGTCGGGTTATTTGGATCACGAAAGTGTCTTTAAAATTAAAAAATATTTTTCATAAATTTTTAACTCATTTACTGGCAAAAATGATTGTATTCGATTTCACGTTCTCTACAGATATAGCATTGGGTCATGCCACAACGACAAGTCATTCTGTTACATCCTTTTTCTTTTACGAATTGAACTCCGCATCTTGGACATTTTCGAACGATTGCCTCATTTAATTTCTTTTCACTGAAAATTTAATTTTAAAAAGTCCGCAACTTTTGTCTGCAAAAGTTTTGCGGACAAATTTTTTTGTCCGCAAATATTTGCGGACAAGGCATTCCTAAAAAAACCTACATTTCTCTTTCTTTCTTATCTTTTTTATCCATTTCTTCACACCTTAAGCCAATATGTTCATCATCCCAATCTCTTTCACATATACGGCAGAACTGTGCATTACAGGCGATGCAATCAAAAACCTTATTTATTTTTTTATCCATTTCCAATTCAATCGCAAAATTGCAGTTCTTACATCTTAAAAATTTTAATTTTATACGATTGAGCCGCTCATTGAGTTTTTGAGCCGCTCAACTATTAATTGTCAGCGAGTGCTAAAAAGTTTGGAGGGATATAGGGGATATCGCAAGATTTGGAGAGATTAAAAGGGATTAAATGAAATATGGCTTCCAGATTCTCCGTGCAGCTCAATGCTGGCAGATATCGAATTAGATCTGGGATTCCCCCTTTCTAGCACCGTATGTGAAAATTTCGAGAATTTTGGAAGGCCAAAAAGGCCCAATCTAAATTTAAAAATAATAAAAACACCTCTCCAAATTAACAAGTAAAGCCATTCCAATACTTTCCTCAAACATTCTCTCCTCCAATTTATTTTGTATAGTTGTAGGAAGAAGTTTGTAAATCTCAGCTTTAAATTTAAATTTAAAAATTTTCAAAAAATTTCCAAACAATATAAAATAGGGTTGTCACAACCACCCATCATACAACGCAATCCAATACCTCCCTTAGCTAAAGGAATTTCTCCTACAGCTGCCGATGCTAAGCCAAGAATACAGTCATGACAGAATGGGTGGATTTCTTAAAAAGATTTTTTTAAAAGAAAATTTGGGAGGGGAAATACGTCCACTAGAAGAAGGCCCATCTTCTTCTACATTATCACAAGCATTCGAATTGCAATAAATAATTTTTTCTTCTTCAAATTTAAATTTATCAGAACAAACAAGACATTCAATTAAAGGTTCGGCTGGCGGCTAAAACGAATTTTTAAAAGATTTTTAAAAATTAAATTAAACTTGCCTTTGAAACACATTTTTTGCGTTTGAAAAATTTAGGTATTAAGTGATCACAAAACCTGTTCATTATAATTGAGAGAACAATTAAAGCCATTTTTCTAATAAATAGTAGGGGTGTCCAAAATATGCAACTGAATAGTTTCTAAAAAAAATTTTATTTTTACGCGGGTCTGAACCTGAGGGGTCAGTCGGAATTCCGATTTCCAAAATTTTAAAAAAATTTCCGATGTCCCCTCGTCATTTCGACCGACCTCTGGTCTGAACACTTTTAGGACCCGGTTCCTAATGCATATATTTGCATATTTCGACCATCTCGAGTATGGTTGTCGGTTCTGGAGGAACCGAAGAACCGAGGATTTTTTGTTTCGGTTCGGTTTCGGATATCTGAAGAATTTCCAGGAATTGACAACCCTACTCTCGAGCATAAATATTTTCATATTGTGTGCATATTGTGGGAAATTTTGCATATTTTGGTGCATATTTTGGGATTTTTCGGTGCATATAGGTATATACGAGCATATTTGCCAATTTTCCGTCATATCCTGGACAACCCTACTAATAAATATTGGAGTTGAAAACTGACTCGATGAAGGAAGAATTTTACATAAATAAGAGATGGAGTTGAGGGAGAATATAGTTGAGAGGCAAAATTTGAAAGGTCAAAGGAGAAATATTTGAAAGATTGATTGAGGGAAGTATTTGGGAGTTTTGTAGGGAGAATTAGGGAATGTTGGGAATATTTAATAAAAATATTTGAATCAATGATAGAAGTAAAGGTGATAATAGTTTGGTTTATACCCCCCCCCCCTCCCTAGGGGTCTAAAGACCCCTCTAAAACCCCTCCCCCATTCGAAAGAGCTCTCAGAGCAAAGAATAAGAGATAATAATAGCCTTTGAGTAATCATTTGATTCTCCTTCTTAAGAATTAAAATCGTTTGGAAATGCTTAAGTCTACAATTGAACGTGACTAATCGCCAAAGGAAAATAAAATTAAAATTCAGTAGGGAAGTCTGTCCATTATAACATCAATTTTCTTTGAGTCCACCCCAGAGTATCGACACCCAAAGTATCGAATGACCCAAAGTATCGAATTTTTTAAACTTCATAATTAAGTATTCCAAGGACGGGGAAGTCTTTTTAACACAGGGAAATTGTTCCAACAATGGATCAAACATCAATCATGATCAATATGTCCAATCAAAGAAGAGTGATCGATCTCCAAGTAGATTCTTGTTCGGTCGCTATGCTCAGTTCGATCGAAAACAATTCCCCGATGTTAGAACATCATGCCCGATCATTGGAATGCTTAATTATGAAATTTAAAAAATCGATACTCTGGGTGTCGATACTTTGGGTGTCGATACTCTGGGGTGATCCCTTTTCTTTTACCTAAACAATAGAAAACTTTTTAAAACCTCTGCTCCTTTGTTTAGTTACTTAAAATGGTAGTTTGTAGGTTATTTAAACTTTTTATTAACTTTTTCTTTCCTTTACATTCTCTCATTAATTTGATGATATTTAAATGATTAAAAATTACCTGTATTTCCTTAAATTTTTTTTCTTTAGTCCTTTTTAACAGAAAAATACTACTGTGCCCAAAAGGGCATAAGCCCTACACTATTTTCCCATTCCTCTCGCATTGTTATATTTACGTACTATTTTTATTTACCGCCCACAATTTATTTTGTTTAACCACGCCTACTTTTGGCTGTCAAGTTAGCGCTCGGCTGTCCCTAAAATCACTTCTTTCAATCTTCTTTCAATTTCCAACTTCTCTCAAAATCTTATAATTTTCTAATTCCTTTAAACCCAATCAATTAAACCAACTTTTCTCCCTTCAACTGGGAGCAGGAGAGCGGAGCACTAACTTAAATTATTTGTTCGCATTTTCACCACATATTTTAATCACCAATTTATTCACACCGCGGATCCCGAGCTGTTATCGGACCGCTAAATTTATTTGTTAATTAAATAAATCTTTTCTTCTTTGGTGTGTGTATTTTTGGGGATTTTGGGTAGGCTGTCGTCGTCATCATCGCTTATAAGTTTAAGAGAACTTTTGAGTTCTCTGTCCTCCCTTTATAAGCGTCCGTCCCTCCCATAGCCGGAGGCCGTACAAATTGTGTGTCCACCCGAAAGGGCTTTTGGGCACATATAAAAATTGGAGCCCCGTACGGGTCCGCAGTCCAATCGCACTGCCCCCGTTTCTTCAGGCAATTGTGCCAATCAACACGTCTGCCTTTTTAGGCTAAATTTTGTGTTCTCATCCTGAACACGCGGTTTTGGCCACCAGAGCCAACCGTTATCTGCTCATCAGCCAGCAGCACACGAATACTTACTCTTGGAGAGTAAGTCAACATTTATCTTCTCACAAGTCAGCAGTTCACGAGTTCATCATCTATTACTCCTGGAGAGTAATCCTTAAGTCGGAAACTATCCGATTCACAGCCTTACCCCACAAGCCCGCACAACAAAGTGCGCAAAGTCGTGATCCCTCAAGCGGACCGACATACATTCACGCTCCTTGAAGGACGCAGTTTTTTCCGCGAACAAACCCGCTCATCCCCTTTTCTACAATTTCAATCTTTGCTCTTTGCTAGCAATTTTTTTGTGCTTATTTTGCACATTTTTCTTGAAAGAAGTCATTCCTTTGTTTACCAAAACTTAGGTCTTAACACATTTCATCAGTTGTGCACATTTTTGCACAATTTTACACGAAAAACAAGAAAGGAATTTATTTGGCCAAATCATCGGCCAATCAACAAGTTTACAAGTTGGTGCATTTTTGCACATTTTTTGAGAAGAAAAGGGACACGAAAGCCTTTTCTTTTGTTTGGCCATAACTTTGGCCATTCACACGATTGGCGCATTTTAGAGCGCGGCAACACGAGTTTAAAGAACACTGACTTTTCGCTCTGTGAGCAAGTCATTTCTTTTGTTTTGGCCAACCCGTCGGCCAATTACACGGTTAAGTCAGAGCGACTGACTTTACATTTTTAGTGTTTATTTACATTTTTCACACATCTGCGTTTATTTTTCTCTTTTGAGAAGAGAACTTTGTGCTGCCACTTACCAGTCGCGGTAAACATCAATTTAGCACAAAATATACCAAAAGTGCTCTCTTCTCATATTTTCATCAATTTTCTGACTTTGATAGTCAGTCTTCAGCGAGTTTATTTTTTTAGCTTAAAGGCACAAGTTCCTTAAGCTTTTGCGTTTTTGGACTAAATTAGCTAGTCCAACGCTTTTAAGCAGATTATTATAATCGCTTATCACAATGCCATCTTCAGGACATATTCGAAGGAAAATTGGGCTAGCTCTGAGAGCCCTCAAGGATCATATTATCGCGGCAACCACCCTTTTGGGTAATGAACAAGAAGCACAAAACCCGGCACGCCTCCGGGCTGAAAGACATCAGTTGATTCGCACACTTGAGCGAATAGAAACTCTCGATCACGAGTGGACAGGATTTATTGATCTCCTGGATGGAGGAGATTTGGAAGCTGAGGAGCAGCTGTACAATACGTTTCCTCCTAATGTACAGGAAGGACAAGTGTGGGTCCATTTCATGGACTTCGCAGAACAGGCCCGAGGAATTATAGGCGAGTTAGACTTCCTCCTTTTGGAAATGGAGGAAAGAATTACAGAGGCTAGTGAGCGTAGTGAACGAACACGAGAGTCACAACGCATTCAAAGTCGAACTCAAGAAGAACAAAGCATTGGAGAAAACAAGGTCAAGGACACTCCTTTATTACCAGACACACGTTTACCAGAGCTCAAAATGGAGCCATTCAATGGAGATCCGAAGAAATGGCCAGCTTTCTGGCAATTATTTTCAATCAACATCGACCAACGCCAAATGGACAATGTTAGGAAAATGAGTTATTTACTCACCCTCCTCCAAGGTCCCGCTAAAGATTTAGTTGCGGGATTCATTTTATCCAACGAGAATTACACGAGAGCATTGGATTTGCTCAAATCACGATATGGCGATAATCGAGCCATCACTGAATCACTAGAGTCGGAGCTCATGAATCTGAGCCCGCCAAATGAGTCCTGCCATTCAATTCGATCTTTCGTAGATTCGATTGAACGAATTTGCCGTCAGTTGGAAGCTTTCAATATTGTCGATCAATCTCCATTTATATCGACAGCCATCAAGTCCAAGTTGCCCCGCTCTATTGTCTCTAAACTAGTAGAGAAAGAGCGAGGGGCAGAATCTCGTTGGAATTGCGCTCAGCTCAGAAAAGAGCTTATCAACATTGTCGAAATCAAGGAAGAGGTTCAGCGATGTACAACCTCACAAGCGCCCAAAACAAGAACTGAGACGATTGAGAATCACATTTCTTCTAGAAGAGGAAATTACCAACCACGACAAGGAGTACAGGAGCAATCGCGTACATTTATTGCTCCGGCTCACGTACACAAGAATAGACCGTTTGGGAAGTTTGGACAAAGAGAATGCTCCCTATGTCATCAAGGAGCACACTTCCCAAGCAAATGTCCAAGATATCCGACACCACAATCGCGTTTTAATCGGTTAAAGGAGCAGCACCGTTGTATAAGGTGTCTGCGCGAGGGCCACTCATTTAAGGAATGCCACCTTCCTATGTTATGCCGTATCTGCCAGGGCAAACATAGTTTTCTTGTTTGTACCACGTCGACAACGAGGAACCAAACACGACCTAACAAGACAAACAAGAAGGGCACTGCGCCGAATAGGCAGTTTACCCAAATGACAACTACGATCGAGACTCCATTGACTGGAGCTAATTTAACACAAGAGGATTCTCTCGACTCGGAGAGTGATCCAACAAAAACAGTTACAGCCATGGCATTTCCTCACTTACGCAAAAAGTTATCAGCGTACCTAATGACACGAAAGTTGGCAATCGAATCGCCAAAAGATAAGAACAGCCGAACACTCGCTTATGTGTTCTTCGACCCGGGCAGTCAGCTAAGTTACATCACCAAGGAACTGGTGGACAAAATTCGTCCACCTCAAATATCAATCGACGACGTCGAAGTACACGGATTTGGCGGAACAATGAGAGATCCAATCAGAATCCGCTCACCAACATATGCCGTCTCAATCAGAAGAGAGGACGGTTGTTGGGAAGAGCTCGAACTAAATTGGACCAAGGAGATAAGTACTCCTTTTGAGATGGTTCAATGGACGACAGAAATGCCCACTCAAGATTTAGATCACCCAGAAGTCCAGCAAGCACTCAAGATATCATCAGAAGTCCCAGGAATTATGTTGGGAACACGACACTTTTGGAAGTTCTTCAAGGAGAGGACTGAAGTCGCTCCTGGAATTTATGTCATTCAGACTGCCTTTGGTCCAGTAGTTGGAGGGGAGTCTGATATGAGTCCATATGGAGGACGACCTTCACACGCTATGATAGCGATCGGCAAGTCTAATATCGACCAAATGCCTCCTTCCAATATTATAGAAGAATTCTGGAATTTGGAGGGGATAGGGATTACAGAGGATCCCGGAGCTGACGATGATCAAATAGCTGTTAGACAGCTAGAGTCCTCGATTGCCCGAGATAACGAAGGGCGTTACACGGTAAGCTGGATCTGGCGTGAGCCAAAGATAACACCACCGAGCAACTACAGAATGGTCTATAGTCGACTTTGTTCGACTTACAGTTCGCTTGCACGATCAAACGACCTTTTAGACAAATATCATCAAATCATTATTGATTATCTTCGAAGAGGGATAATCGAACCAGCGCGAAAGAATCCAGCCGGACAGGAACATTATTTGGCTCACCATGCAGTTATTACTCATAAGGTGAGACCAGTATTCGACGCAAGTGCACATCCGAGAGGGCAACCTTCATTAAATGATTGCCTCCTCCGTGGCCCTGTGCTCCTACCAGAACTAGTAGGGTTGTTGCTCAGATTTCGCCTACCAAAATTTGTGGCTATTGCTGACTTGGAGGCAGCATTCCTTATGGTAGGCCTACACGAAGAAGACCGGGAAGTTGCCAAATTCCTTTGGCTGAAGGACCCGGTTAAACCACCATCTACCGATAACATACAAGTTTATCGTTTTGCGAGAGTTGCTTTTGGCGTTATTTGTTCCCCTTACCTTCTGGCGGGAGTAATACGTCACCATCTAGAGAAATACGGCACGACGACTGCTACTGAATTAGCAAGTAGCCTTTATGTGGACAACCTTCATTTAGGAGCAAGTTCTCCAGAAGAATTAATTAGGAAGTGCAATCAAGCCAAAATGATATTCTCGGAGGCGAAGATGAACTTGCGAGAATTTACCTCGAATTCACCAGAGACAATTTCTGCTATTCCGGTCGAGGACCGGCTTGACAAATCAGAGGTTAAGGTACTAGGAATGCAGTGGGATATACAAAATGACGAGCTCGGATTTCAATGGCCGAGTAGTCAAATCAGTCCCAATCCAACACGACGTTCAGTATTAAGCACTTTAGCGGGCATCTACGATCCATTGGGACTATTGTGTCCAGCTGTTTTGCCCGCAAAGTTATTTTTTCAGCAATTATGGGATGACAAACACGACTGGGACACTCCACTTGCCTTGGAGGAAAAATCCGTTTGGGAGAGTTTCCTCCAGGGTTGGCAAGTTCAGGAGATTCGTCTACAAAGGAAAGTCCTTCAATCACACGATAAGATACAGATCCACGCATTTGTTGACGCTTCTATAAGCACTTATGCTGTTGCTATTTTCATAAGAGGGGAGCATAACAATTATTTCTCCTCTAACCTTATTTTTGCCAAAACCCGCCTTAAACCTAAGAAGGGTGGCAAAACACTCACAATACCACGAATGGAACTCATAGCTATACTTATTGGCGTAAGAGCATTGGCTTACGTTAATAAGGAGATAGGGAAACCAATTGACCAAGTTCATTTATGGAGCGACTCTCAAATAGCGCTCTCATGGGTCAAATCACCGCAAAATCAACCAACCTTCGTCCAGAGAAGGCTAAACGAAATTAAGAAGCACGAAGATATACACTTTCATTATGTAAGGACCGATGAAAATCCGGCAGATACAGCAACAAGAGGAGCCACTCCCACCGAGCTCCGTTCCGACCTAAGGTGGTGGAGAGGACCGGACTGGCTCATTCAGCCACAGGCTAATTGGCCTGAGGATATCACATTCCAATCATTCACGAACCACGACCTCAATAAATTTGAGGAATCTGAAGAAGATCCCTTTAATACACAAATATGCCTTGCGGCTACAGAGACCCCTCATGGAACTCATCAACTATTGAAACGTGTGAGTTCCTGGGGTAAAGCAAGGCGCGTTATGTTATACATCCTTCGGTTTATCAAAATAGTGCTCGGGAAGAAGAGAGCACAATCCATCAGATTGGATTCCATTTCTTTCAATGGAGTCCCCACGACACGAGACTACGAAATTTCTGAAGAATATTTAATAAGATGGGAACAGAAAGAGTGTGGCGAGGAACTCGGTAAATACCGCCACATAATCGACAATAATAAGATCATGCGTCTTCAAACTCGCCTGACGAATAGTCAGGGCCCCGAGGGTTTGATTCATCCAGTCCTACTCCCAAAACATTCAGATGTTGGGAAATCAATCATGAAAGACATCCACACACGGTCATGTCACGGAGGTGTAGATTGGACTCTTACAGAGTTCTTGAACAACTATTGGCAGCCAAGAGCTCGCCAAGCTATCCGCAAAGTTATATCAGAATGTATGGCTTGTAGGAGGATGAACTCCTACAAATATGCTTTACCAACAATGCCACCACTTCCAGCAGACCGAGTCCAGCAAAGATTGCCATTCCAGTCAATTGGAGTGGATTATGCTGGTCCGACACTCACTAAAGTCCAAGGCTCCCTCGTAAAGTGTTGGCTAGTCTTAATTACTTGCCTCACGACAGGAGCAGTTTATATTGAGCCTACATTGGATTTAACAGCCGCCTCGTTTCTCAATGTTTTTCGCCGTTTCATCAGTCGGCGTGGACGTCCAGATCGCGTACTTAGTGACAATGGACGTAATTTTGTTTTAGCAGAAAAAGCCTTGAGCGCCGCTCTCGTCTCCCACCTAGCAGAGAACAAAATCGAGTGGAAATTCATTCCAGCTCTTTCTCCTTGGGCAGGCGGAATTTATGAGAGGCTCATAGGCATGGCAAAAACATGTTTTAAAAGGACGATGGGAAGACAAGTACTCCCATATGATCAACTCGCAACGTTCACGGCTGAGGTTGAAGCCGCGCTCAATTCGAGACCGTTAACTCACACATCAGATGAGGAAGGAGCTCCTCTTCCTTTACGCCCAGTGGATTTCATCCAGCCTGGAGCAACACTCAGTTATGATTTCACGTTCAAGAAAACCAAAAGGGACAAACACGTTCTCCCTCACGACCAGCTCCTTACATTGTGGAAAAGCACTTTAGAAAATCTTGATTCCTTCTGGGAACGATGGAAGAGAGAATATCTTGTTATTCTGCGTGATCGCTCAAAATGGGAGCACGCTGGCCCAAGACTACAGACACACTCAGCTCCTAAATTGGGAGAAGTAGTGTTAGTAGAAGACATCATGCGACCAAGAAATGCATGGCTTTTAGCCAGAGTTGTAGGGCTAAATGGTCATCCAGGCCCTATAAGGAGCGTTAAGCTCCAAATGCCAAATGGTCGAATAACAACGCGACCAGTTAACAAGATTTACCCACTCGAAGCAGGGACAGAACAAACAGACATACAACCAGTCAGTAATCCTGTAGAAAGCTTTACTCCTATTGAGGAGGAGCAGGTAGAGGAGCCTGAGCTCCTTGAACCACAAGAGCAAGATAATCAGTTGATCGAGAACCAGCCTCCCACAACTAGCCTTAAGCAGAAACCAAAAGAACCTGCAGCTTTGGTTTCAAAACATAAAATGGTCACGAGAGGAAAGGCAAAATTAGGCATTCAATCAATTTTAGCCGCTTGCCTTTTAACCATCATAATTAATCCTATATTGGGATTCACTTCGCCAATTAAATGTGAAGGCTGCCCAACTTGCCATGGATGCTTAGTCCATTGTAGCAAGGCTGGGGTAAATGTCCTTTCACCGCCAAAAATAAGCAAAATTGAAATTTGTTGCTTAGACCGATGCCAATTACTACCAGGCCAAGAAGAAACAATTCATCATCTTCCCAAAGAAATATTGGTTAATGACTATACCTGTCATGCCAAATTTTGGGACACAAACCGAGAAATACCATTTGAAGTTAGTACGAAATGTTTAGCATTCCACCAATGTCAACTAGTGGATTGCACATTCTGCCTTGATTTACTAACAAATCCAACCTGTAATCCAATGGCTGCTGCCTTGGTTCTAATTGGAATTTGTTTTCCTCTCCTTCTTATACTAAGTTGTTGCTGCAAATCACTCCAAACACTGCTCCGTCCATTAGGAGTAATTTGGAGACTCACGCGCCCCCTTTATACATGGGGGAGAAGAAGAGGGAGCAAGGCATTAAGCAAAGGACGAGACCTCCTAAAGGAAAATCAAACAAACATTAAGGAAAATGCACGAAAATTCAAGAAAGGAGCTCAAAAGAGGAGTAAGGAAATGAGGCAAGCGAGTCTTGCTCGACTAGCACGATATGGCATAATACCTGCTCTCCTCTTGTTCCTAGCCCATTTGATTATCGGAGAGCCAATTTCGATAATTTCACAAACAGAGAATTGTCGAGTACGAGAAGGTACTCGAATTTGCACGATTTTAAGCTCCACAACATTGAGCTTACTACCAGCAGGGCAACCAACCACTCTTCTAATCAAGGATAAAAGAGGAGACATTTTGGGAGCATTAATGCTCACCCTCAAAGCTCTAACGCTCAATTGCAATCCAAGGACACTCACATATTTGCGAAGCTACCGTATAAGTACCAGATCAGTATGGAGATGCCCCAGTGGCGGATCATGTTCTGGTAGCTTCTGTTCACAAGTAGGAGCAAACACACACATACCCGAACTAGTCGAGGTTATGGACAAGCCCGGGAGCAGTGGCTGTTTGGAATCCTCCGCTCTATGGAGTAAAGGATGCGGATTTCCAACTGCCAGCTGCTATTTCTACCGTTGGTATGCTATCCCTATGACTCTCGATGTTTTTGAACTTTTCGAGTGTCCTACTTGGGATTTTCACATAAAGACGACATTACAACTCACTGTTAATGACCAAATCGTAGAGGAGACAGTCACATTACATCCGGGATTAACCCATCATTGGGCCAACATATCACTTACACCAATTTCAGTGACGAACCCTCCAGCTCCGGTTTTGAGCACTCCATTCCTTACTCATGGATTTTCGGTTGCTCTAGGAGACGGAGTCCCAACAGACCTAAAATGTCAAGATAGGCCGAGTGCAGCCGGGTTTGGCTGCAATATTTCATCAAATACCTGTAAAGATTGCCGTCCTACACCCGACGGATCAATTACATGCCAGTGTAGAGAATTTGACGGGGAAGCAATTTTGGCAGACCCCGTAAAACGATTACCTCTAACTATTGGCCGACACACTTTTCTGACTGAAGACGACCAAGTATACGTCGAACAGTCATATACTCCTATACAGATCAATCTACAAATGAATAATTTCCAGTTAGTGACAGAAATAACCGAGTCCACTTGTCAGATAACAATAGATGACGTTAGTGGCTGTTATCGCTGTTTAACAGGAGTTCAAATCAAATATTCGTGCTCGACCGATTTTGGGTCGTCACTTGCCGACATCAGATGTGACGATGGTATTCATTTTATTGCTCGATGTTCCTTTAATGGAACTGAAGGAGCAGCACATTTTGCCTACAATAGATCAAAAATTGACACAGAGTGTCAAGTCAAGTGCCCAGGAGGAAATAGTCAATTACACATCAAAGGACAGCTCTTATTTATTCCAATACAGTGGAGGCAAGAGCGAATTGTCCAATCAAGTAAAGGTGAAAAATCCTCAGCATGGAATTTTAATCCATTAAGATTTCACCCGATTTCGCTTATAATGACAAGTTTACCGCTTCCATCTCCATTATATTTATTACTAATATCCACTTTAGTAATAATTGCAATTTATAGTATTCTGCGTTTTAAATTCGCAATTTGGAGAAAAATGAGCTCTCTGCTCATCACAAGTTTATTAATAAACAATTTTGCTGTCGAGGGGGAAGGGGCTTTGCGCCCATTATTAATTTTTGGCAATCATAGCCTTCCACCCCCATCCATTCACATTTATTCACAAATCGCGACCTACCCACCCTCAAAACAAAAAGAGAAAATTTGGAATGGGCACGAGCAAGCCAAACAGATGGCAAGCCAACTTAAAATGTTTGCCACTCACCCATTCGTTAAAAATAAATTGTCGAGCCATTCTTTGATTCAACTAACTTTTGGCTCTTTTCGTCTTTTGTTTATAAGAAAAAATTTATTTTCTTATACAAAAGAATGTGCAAAAACACTTAACTTAGTTTTGCACACCACCAAAAGCCATCAACACATTTCCATCTCTAAACTTTTGTCAAAGAAAGAAAAAATAAATTTTTTCTCTCCTTTTACAAAAGAGGGCACAGAAATAGCCAATCCACATATGTGTAGAAAAAATAGCGCTCACTGCTTTAATAGCAAAGCGTACAAAAAAGAAGAGTTTGGGCCAATGTTCACAACTCCGCCCAACTCAAGTTGTTTATCTACTTCCCCCAGAAAATGTTTTTTCATTCTCATTTCAACAAAAATATTTTTTAATAATTTAAATAAATTTAGGCTAATTTATTTTGCGATAATGCCGCTAGGCGATTTCTTTGCTGTTCCTCCTCGCAAACCAGGGGAAACCAGAGACGAATATCTGCAAGCTTGCCTTGCTAAAGGATATAATCCCACTCTTCCGGAGAAAGGTCAGAGTATGGCTGATTATATTCCGAAAGAGCTGGGACTGATATTTTTCGACTCCTTGTGTGGAAATGAAGCACGCCGTAGGGGAGAAGGCCTGCTTACGTTTTTTTGGGAAAAACTCAGATGCCATGGACTTCCTTTGCCTGATGAGGAACCATGTTTAAGCCGGGCAGCCAGGGAGGAGCTTGTTGAGCCAAATTTAACCGTGGCTCAATTTTTTCGAAATAAAGGAAGGGCCTTGACACACCCGGACCTCCCCTGCATTATCATTAAGGGGGGAATCCGTGGCTCGTCAAGAAAGAGCCGAAGACATGCTAGAGTTGTTGGACACCAGTGCTGGAAGGTGGGAGAGTCCCACAAGAGCTTCTTTCCGTTGGAGCAAATCATTTACGATCCGACTGAACCGGATCCAAGTTTTGGAGGAAATGCGGCCACGGGTTTCACCCCGCCAAGCTCACCGCCACCAGAATTACCACCAGGAGAAGGCCCATCAACTGAGGAGGAACACGCAAAAGAAAAAGAAAACAATGAGCTTAAAATTAGCTTTCCGCGAGGAGGACCCCCGATTCGCGCGCTCTCAATTTTGCTTTTTATCGCGGTTTTTACCGCTTCCGTGAATGAAAATCTCGCTTGTTGCATTAATTCACCCGATATTTCTCTCTCTCATTTTAATTATTTCTTGCCTATAGAAATGAAAAGAAATTCTTCTAACAACGGCAACAACAAAGCGGAAAAACGAGCAAAGGAAAATCTCTACCTAGAAGTTTTCGGGCCACCAACTTCAGCTGCTCAGCAGCAAGAAATGGAACAACATTTAAAAGAAATGAATGTTGAACAACTTTTAGAAATTGGAAATAAACCAGTTATGGCGGTGGCACCAGAAGAAATGGACAACTCTACCACCAGCACTTTATTAAAAGCAACATCGGAAATTATTAAAAATAAAGAAATTAATAAAATTAATTCTGCCTCTCAAGATGGAAAACAAATGGTAGAGAAACAACAAGAAAAGAAAGAATTGCCTGCGGCAACAGCTAAAGAAAATGCATTGGTTGTTTCTGTAGGTGAGGGAAAAATTGAATTGGGGGAGAGTAATAAAGGGAACATTTTAATGCCAGATCTCAAGGCTAAATTGGAGAAAGATCGCTTAAAACAAGAGAGGCAGAACCAGAAAAATCAAGCCCTCGTTGAAGCGTTCTTCTCTTTTGCGCAGAAGCTGACTGCTCAACAAACAGTGGTCAATGCGCCAGCAGCCACGGGGGGAGTTTGTGAAGGGACCGCCACTCACAAGGAAGCGGTCAACAAAATTGCGGTAACCACTCCCGCTCAAGCACAGTGGAAATGTTCTTCTTCATCTGGGCGCTCTAATGGTGGAGAAAGAGAAAAGAATTTAGGTGAGCAAGATCGGGTTGAGTCCATTGACCGTTATTCCCGTTCAGGTTCTGGGCGTTCACATTGGGGAGTTTCTGATCAACATACAGAAACTTTGCGAAAGGTCCGAACTACCACGGGTCAACTTTGCGGTCAGATTTCTGATGCAATTCACTCTGTGGAATCTGGGAGAGCCAAGTTGACGAATGAGGAAGAACATGACTTACTGGCTATCGATGGGGCTGCGAAGAGATTGATGAAATCGATACACATTGCATTTGGACATACACGTCGTTCTCGCTAAACATTTTTTTTGTTTTTTGCCGGGGGGAGTGTGCCCAAAAGGGCATAAGCCCTACACTATTTTCCCATTCCTCTCGCATTGTTATATTTACGTACTATTTTTATTTACCGCCCACAATTTATTTTGTTTAACCACGCCTACTTTTGGCTGTCAAGTTAGCGCTCGGCTGTCCCTAAAATCACTTCTTTCAATCTTCTTTCAATTTCCAACTTCTCTCAAAATCTTATAATTTTCTAATTCCTTTAAACCCAATCAATTAAACCAACTTTTCTCCCTTCAACTGGGAGCAGGAGAGCGGAGCACTAACTTAAATTATTTGTTCGCATTTTCACCACATATTTTAATCACCAATTTATTCACACCGCGGATCCCGAGCTGTTATCGGACCGCTAAATTTATTTGTTAATTAAATAAATCTTTTCTTCTTTGGTGTGTGTATTTTTGGGGATTTTGGGTAGGCTGTCGTCGTCATCATCGCTTATAAGTTTAAGAGAACTTTTGAGTTCTCTGTCCTCCCTTTATAAGCGTCCGTCCCTCCCATAGCCGGAGGCCGTACAAATTGTGTGTCCACCCGAAAGGGCTTTTGGGCACAACTACCAATTTCCTATAATATTCCCCACAAGTAAAATCAAACAAAAATTATAGATCAAAAAAAAAATTTAAAGTAAAATGTCTACAACAAACTTATCAAAACAATTTTTATTAAACCAATACAAATCTTTTTTAAATTTTTTGGCTATTTGCTCCAGCATTGACTTGCTAACTTCTGAATTTAAATTTTTCAAGGTGGACATTCTTTAATTAATAGGCAGACCTTACTTGTAAGCAACACCACTATCGAGAGTCTATCCTTAGGGGTATCGGTTAGATAACTATCTCCCCCTCCCCTGGTAATAGTTTGGAAGTCGCCCCCTTTTTTCCCGTTTCTCTGGCCATTTTGTGATTTTTTGTTTGATATTTAATTTATTTTAAATCATCCGAAAGAGCTCTTCGAGCTTGATCGAATGATACCAAGATTGGCTAGATCTGATGATTCTTACCAAAATTATGAAGCTAAATCCTTGTTGGGCTAAACCCTCCCCATCCTCTCACACTTCTCTTTCCACACCCTTTTCTATGGCCAACAAAACTTAGAAGCGAATTTTAAAATAATTTTGTGAGTATTTACAAATAAGGTCTGACCCTAAAATTCTACTAATCTAACAATAATCTCTTTCTATTTCCAGATTGGACTTTTTCTCCTCAAATGGTCACTAATCGTTCTTTTTTGCTTTCTATACATTTTGTTCATTTTCTCTTTCATTTTAACATATCTACTTCTTAAAATTACAGTTTATTTTATTAAGGCAAGTTTGGGGGATTTTTAAAAAAATTTTAAAAATTTATTTTTAGCCACCAGAAGAACCTTTAATTGAATGTCTTGTTTGTTTTGACAAATTTCCTTCAAATGATATTATTTATTGCAATAATACTTGTGATAATTTAGAAAATAGGCCTTGGTTTAGTTTGTTTATTTATCAAGCTAAAAATGGTTTGAAACAAAGAAATCTTGTCCTACACAAGGGAGAGCATGCTAGTCTTTCGCAGAGCCATATCTGACCATAGGAAAATCCTAACAGGTCAAACTTTGGTACCTCCAGATGCAACTCAGTGATACTTCTAGTCATTCCAAAGATGACTCGATTCGACTTTCTTAGACTTCGCTTTCACAGAGCCATAACTGACCGTAGGAATGTCAGCAGGCCAAACTTGGTATCATCTAATGAAGCTTAAAGAGATGTTTCTAGTCTTGACAAAAATGTCTCGATTCGACTAGCTTAGACGTAGCTTTGAGCCTTGAAGTAGACTGGACTGGGGTATTTTGGAGTGAGAACAAGAAATTAAGTTTTGAGCTAAATTGAAGATGTTTGACAATTTAGTTTTAATTATCTAGAAAAGTGACTGGCTGGCTCTCTCAAAAATTTTTTGTTTTAATCTAAAAATCTTTTTAAGAAATCCACCCATTCTGTCATGACTGTATTCTCGGCTTAGCATCGGCAGCTGTTGGAGAAATTCCTTTAGCTAAGGGAGGTATTGGATTGCGTTGTATGATGACTGGGTGTGACAATCCTATTTTATATTGTTTGGAATTTTGTTGAATTTTTTTTTAATTTAAAATTTAAAGCTGAGATTTATAAACTTCTTCCCAAAAATATACAAAATAAATTAGAAGAAAGAATGTTTGAGGAAAATATTGGAATGGCTTTACTCGTTAATTTGGAAAGGTGCTTTTATTTTATTAAACTAATTTGTGCTGATACTTTTCCTTGTCGATTGTTATAGGCCCCAGGAATCCCAAACCCGAACGAGTGGGTTCTAAACTTTTGTCATGGCTCTGGCCTCAAAAATAGACCATAAACCACATCGATTCAAACCCGGAAATGGCCATTCTTGAGAAGAATAAAATCGTGTAAATAGGCTATCCACCAACTTGTCACCTTGTAAAATCAGAATCTAACTATATTTTTAATTTTTAAGATGTAAGAATTGTAATTTTGCCATTGAATTGGAAATGGATAAAAATACAAATAAAGTTTTTGACTGTATTGTTTGCAATGCACAATTTTGCCGCATATGTGAAAGAGATTGGGATCAGACGTGGGCGAAACGTTTCGTTTCGTTGTTTCGTATGTTTCGTATGATTTTTACTGTTTCGTCTCGTTTCGTTACGAAACACTTTTAAATTTGTTTCGTTTCGTTTCGTTACGAAACACCTGTGATTTTTCAACGAAACGAAACAATTTTTTAAGCCTAAACTAAGGCCAAAATCTATAAAATTTACCATCTTTTATTGAAAATTTAAAAAATTTTCGCCTGCGGCGCTGAAAAAAAAAGAATTTCGGCTTCTTGGCTTTCCCAAATTGTCAAAATTTTCGCCTGCGGCGCTGAAAAAGGAAGATAGCAATTACTTATATACTACAAATCCGTTTATACTCCACTCCCTAATCCACATATACATATTACTTAATCGACGACAAATTCTATTACCGGACTCGCATCATAATTTAAAAATTGCGGATTGCGAGTTGCGGAAATACTGGAACCGGAACTTCCGGCGAAGCACTAGCTTATATCGCCTTCCTCTCGAAATGGAGATATGGAGACAATTTGGGTAGGCAATGGAGCAAGATGGTGAATTTTTTGGCCTACGGCCTTTCAAAATTTTAAAATTTTTCGTCTGCGGCGCTTAAAATAAAATTTTACTTGAAAAATATTCAATTTTATTTAAAAAAAAGCGTCGCCAAAAATTTGGCTTCGAAAATGATTGACCCCCCCCCCCCCCTTCCCCGAAAATTTTCCTTGCTACGGGCCTGGCTTATGGGACACAATTGTTGTAAATAAACCAATAACTAAATCATTTATAAGTCATAGTCGACTAATAACGTATTTGAGGTCGAATAATTTCGAAATAAATGCAGTTTTGAAAATTTTTTGAATATTAAAATGTTTCGTTTTGTTTCGTTTCGTTTCGTAAGATTTTGGTTGTTTCGTTTCGTTTCGTTAACGAAACGATTTTTAAAAAATTTTGTTTCGTTTCGTTTCGTCAGAAAAAAATTTTGAGTTTCGCCCAGGTCTGATTGGGATGATGAACATATTGGTTTAAGTTGTGAAGAAATGGATAAAAAAGATAAAAGAGACAAAAAGGAAAGAGAAATGTGGGTTTTTTAAAGAATGGTCCTTGTCCGCAAAATATTTGCGGATAATCCGCAAATATTTGCGGACAAAAGTTGCGGACATTTTAAAATTGAATTTTAAGTGAGAAGAAATTAAATGAAGCTATCGTTCGAAAATGTCCAAAATGTGGAATTGCTTTCATTAAAAGGGATGGATGTAACAAGATGACCTGCCGATGTGGCATGACACAATGCTATATTTGTAGAGCAACAGACATTCAATACGAACATTTTTGCCAGTAAATTGTTAAAGTTAAAAAATATTTTTTCCTTTTAAAGACATTTTCGTGATCCAAATAACCCAAATTGTAATCGTTGTAACAAGAAATGTTTTCTTCACGAAGATGCAAACAAAAAGGATGAACAATTAATTAAGGAAATTCGTGAGAGTGAAGAGGCGGAGGATTAAACTTGTAAATAATAGGGCTATGCTCTAATTTGTTGTATAAATTGACAAAAATTGTCCTAACAATTCTATAACCTTTTTAAATGTTTTTTTTTAATTTCTGTAAATAAAGACAATCATTATTAAAATATTTTAGTATTAGATAATGAAATATTTTTGAGTCTTGCGACAAAAAATATCATCGGGCATGAGTTAAATGTTATTTTTGGTTGTGAGAAACAACAAGTCATAAACCGGAAAAAATTTCAGCGAAAGCTTTCAGAAACAAGGGAAGATAAAACTTAATTTGCAAGTTACGAAGGTTTATACCCTCCCAAATTTAAATTAACCAGAATGTAGCAATTTTGGCCTGATTTGACTAAATCTCAAAACCCTCATCTTTTCACTTTTTGTTCAAATATCCAATAAAAAACACGAACAAAAATATATACGCAAAAGAAAAGAAGATATATATTCATGAATTCAATTTAAATTTTTGAATATTTTTATTGAGAAGCGCATCTAACAGCCTGTGCCCCACCACCACCTCCACCATTACGCATTTCCTGTCTTTCTTGTGCCTGCAAAATTTCACGCAAATTGATGCCTACCGGAACCAAATTAATTTCTTCTGTCACATTTGTTATCATAGGCTCTTCTGGAATTTCATCTCCATCAGGCAACAATTTCCGAAGCTGTTCAACACTTTTAAATGGCAAACGATCAGGAAAGTCGACTTCAAATTGAATTAGTAAATCGCCTTTTTGATCGTGACGAAAAACTGGCATTCCTTCTCCATGCACAACACGCAAATCGTGATGATGAATTACTTCACCTGAATAAAAAATTTTTTTTAGGATTTATTTATATTATAATGAGAAGGTTTCTAATTCCTTTTTGGGTCAAAAAAGACGATAAAAAAGTTAAAAAAAAGAACCTGGCAATTGAGTGAACACCAATAACCGTTTGTCAAGTGTTTCAATACGCCGAGTAAACCCGCAAAGAGCTTCAGTCAAAGTAATTTTCATATTCAAAACCAAATTAGATCCTTTCCTAGTGAAGGTAGGATGCTTAAAAAAGAAATTAAAATTTATATTATTTTTTACAAGTTTACCGATTCCTCATCCAAGACGATAATGACGTTACCAGGCTGAAATTTTAGGTTTAAAATAAAATTTAATTTATACAACCTCAAGTCCAATCTGTTGGTCTCCTTTTTCATTAAACACCAACTTCTGGCCGTCTCGCATACCCTTCTCAATATGAACTTCAATAGTCTCATCAGAACGAATCTAAAAATTAAAAAAGATCATAAAAACTTAAATTTAAAATTACCCTCTTTTTTCCTTTGCAATTTTTACAAGGGTCCTTATTAACTTCACCCTCTCCTCCACACTGTGAGCAGTTACGCTGAATCCGTTGAATCATTCCAGGTCCAATTTGTTGATTAAAAACTTCAACTCCTCGGCCTCCACAAGTTTGGCATTTACTAACTGCTCCCTTTGCACCACCCACACCTTCACATTTTGGACAGATAATATGTCTAAAAAATAAATAAAATAATTTAGAATTGAATAAAAACCTATTAATTTTTAAATGCTTGGTACAACCATTATAAAGCTTTTCCAAATTGACTTTCAACTCATGGACAGTATCTCGAGCCTTTGTCGGTTTTTCACTTCGAAAGCCTGAATAAATAATTATAAACACGAAGCCCCTCAATGAAAGAAAAAGCTTTTGGGCTATCAAGTATGAAGCAGAAGAGTAAAGTATCTTAATAAATTTTTCAAACCTCCACCACCAAAGAACATCTCAAAAATGTCCATGGGATTGTGCATACCACCACCATCTCCACCTCCTTTAATTCCATCTTCTCCATACTCGTCATAAACTTGACGCTTCTTTGGGTCACTGAGCACTTCATAGGCCTAAAATTAAAAATAATAAACGCCAGGATTGTGAACAAACCTGTGAAATAAGCTTGAAGCGTTCGCCTTCATCGGGATTTTTGTCAGGGTGATATTTAAGACTGAAATGTTTGATTATAAATTCAAAAAAAATAAAATGCCAGATTTCTGTCCTTAATTTGTGTTTACATTTTATTTTATTTAAAAATAGTGAACGAAGACACATTTCAGAACTTTTAAAAGTTTGGTTTCGATGGGTTTCAATTCAAAGAATTTCGAGAAAATCCACAAAAAAACAAACAAACTTTAGGAAATTTTTGAAAAAAAGCCCTAATAACCCTATTTTCCCTCGTAATTTAAAAAATAAAGACTTACGCCAATTTCCGGTAAGCTTTCTTCAATTCATGTTCAGTTGCACCAGGCTTAACTTCAAGAATGTCGTAATACTTTGTATCTTTAACCATTTTATACAGATCAAAAATATAATTTTATAACCAAAAAGATCTTTGATTTGAAAGATTGATGACTATAAAAACTAAAAAAAACGAGAAAAAATTTAAAAGAAAAATAATTTGAATGTTGTGACTTATAGTGGGTTTTTTTTGGCTGGACCGATTTCGACAAATGAGGTGTCATTCGAAAGAGCTTCGAAAACTGAGTCGAACTAGATATGGGGGAAGTCGGTCCGACAATCAGGGGCCGAGTTACAGACCCCTGAAGTTTGAAAAAGAGAAGGGGGGAGTAAGCTCATTTTGCGGTGAAAAATTCGAAAATGCAAATAATAGCTCATTCGACTCAGCTCGACGAGCTGAGTCGAATGACACCAAAATCAGCTCGATATCTTGATTCTGAGCCCCTTCTCTTTTTCAAACTTCAGGGGTCTGTAACTCGGCCCCTGATTGTCGGACCGACTTCCCCCATATCTAGTTCGACTCAGTTTTCGAAGCTCTTTCGAATGACACCTCATTTGTCGAAATCGGTCCAGCCAAAAAAAAACCCACTATAAGTCACAATACCCAATAATTTAATTTACGAAGAAAAAAAAACTTGTTGGGCAACACAAAAAGAAAAATTAAGAAAGTACTGAAATAAAAGAAAAAATTCAAGAAAATACAAACGATTTTGTATTTTGTGTCTAGAGAACATTCAGGAAGGAAAGAAATTTGTAAAATTAAATTGGTAAAATTAAAAAGGGTAAGTAGAAGAAAAGTTGACATTTAGGTCAATAAGAAATTTAAGCTTTTCAAAGTGTCAACTTTAAAAAAGTGGAAATATTTCAAAATACCAACTTTACAAAAAGCACACGAAATATCTAAAAATATTTTTGCAAAATTTATAAGTGCATTATTGTTCTTTCTTCATGCTTGAAGAGTTATTTATAGTACTTGATATACAGGGTGTTTCAACTAAGAAATACTATTTGAAAAATTAATAACTTTTTTCTGCATTGACAGATTTTAAAGAAATTTGGTATTTTTTATCTTCATTTTATAGCATTTTTTTTGAAACAAAAATTTTGTCTAAATTCGAACCCTAACCTGAGATAATTCCGTACTCTACAGTTCTGTTTTTCTCTTTTTCCCCACATGCATTCTTACTTCCCTTTATTTGTTGCAAGGGGAGACAGACACTAGAGTAAACACTAGGCGATTGACACTACATTTTTAATACAGTATCCACTCTTCGTCATACGCAGCAAAATAAATGAAGTAAGATAGCACACAATAAAAAGAGGGAAAAAAGAGAACGGTAGAGTACGAAATTGAAACGAAATTGAAATACAGGGTTAGGGTTCGAATTTAGACATAATTTTTATGTCAAAAAAATGCCATTAAATATAGATAAAAAATACCAAATTTCTTTAAAATCTGTCAATTCAGAAAAAAGTTATGAATTTTTCAAATAGTATTTCTTAGTTGAAACACCCTGTATATTTTAGTCTTTCTCTCCCTATGGACGTTAATGCCCGGTGTAAAGTTATTAAATAATTGATGGGCTTGGTTTTCCAAAATCATTAAGTATTTAGTTTGTTTCTTATTTTCTGCAAAATTGTTCTCAAATAATCTTTTCTTGAGTCATAATAATTTATCGATCGCGGCTTAACGTTCTTTTTGTGTTTTCTTTTCTTTGAACTTTTAGGCTTTCCAACATCTGCCTTATTTTATTTTTACTCTTTTTTTGTTGCAATGAATGGACAGCCTGATATTATTCAAAATCAACAACCGCCAAATTATCATGCAATACACAAATCTGTGGTAATTAACTTTGTCTTTTTCCAAAATTCAAAATTTCTCTAGATTGATATGTTTCCTGATTTGGACTTGACAAAAGTTCTCTCAGATTTTGGGCATTTAGGTTCGGAGCAACTTGCAGACATTATTCTCAACACAGTTAAGAACATCCCCAAGAAACGGCGAGCATCGGTATTTTAGTTTGAATGTTGAGTGGAAGAATAACTTAATTTTTAGAAACGGAAAGCGTCGGATGTTGGGCTTGATGCTGAAGGTGGTCCTCCAAGTGTTGGGTCGGAACAGTTAGTTGTTGTTTTTGGCTGTTTACTTTAATATTTAATTTCAAGGTCTTTCACTTCGGAGAATTCTAATACAATTGGAAGGTTATTGATTGACAAAATGTTATGGGATATGTATCAAGTATTGGTGTCTGAATTGAACAAAAGCAAAGAATTATCTAAAGATGGAGTCAAGTTTAATTTTTTGAAGACTGCTCTGGTTCTTTTTTGATTTTTGACTTTAACTTATTTTAAATTCCAGGCTGATCGCTTCCCAACTATTAGGCTTGAGTTTATCAGCAAAATGCTTTCAATCTTCAATGGAGCTGTATTTCCTGTTGCAATTACCTGCTTCTTTCTTGAAAATAACTTTACCGACAAGCTGCGTCGATGTAAGATTTCTCTTTGTTTTTTTTAATTTTTTTCCCCTTTTCAGTTCTTCCTTCCAAGTTTATCACCGCAAATTTTTGGCTTACTGCGACTGCACCTTTACTTAAAAAACGGTGCAAGAAAACTTGCGTGAATGTTACTGATGATTTTGTTAAACAATTCAAATTGTATACTGATCTCTTGGCAGGTTACCGCGATGGGGAATATGGTGCTCTGTTAACTCCAGAATTAAAACTTTCCAATGTAGGCAACAATTTTTTAAACTTACTTTATTTTCTGTTTTAGCAATACGACCAAGTTGAATGGGTACGTCCACCAGAAGAAGAACGTATAGAATGTCTTGTTTGTTTTGACATGGTGCCGTTCAACCGTATCATTTTCTGCAACGTTCCAGCTACCTCAGCTCGCGATTTTCTAGCTTCTCAGTTGGCGGCTTTTGACGAACCCGGTCCTAGCAGAGTAATCTACGAGGAGCTCAAAGAAAACGAAAAAGGTTATATTATGTAATTTGCGAAATAACAGTGAAATTTCGGGACATTTCTTATCTGTACGGGTTTATGGTCTTTATTTGTTCTTCTAAAAACGAGTTTTTATCCCCAAGTACTGTTTGCGAGTTATTTTGCCGTCACAGTTTTTCTTAATCAGCATTTGCGGCCTTATTCACTTTTGTTCTTTCTTTTAGAAAAGTCTGAATCTCAAGTCCATGCTTTCTGTCGGACGTGTGTTCGTGGATCAGCTTCAGCTGCGGTTGGCGAAATTCCTATGGCCAAAGGTGGAGTTGGACTGCGTTGTATGGTGCCTGATTGCGAAAACCCAATTCTTTACTGTAAATATAATTTTTTTAAATAATTTTAATCTTTCTTTTTTTGCAGCTGAAATTCGTGTGCTTCTTTCAAAGGAAGTACAAAAGAAATTGGACGAAAGAATTGTTGAGGAGAATCTTGGAATGGCTTCTCTTACTAATTTGGAACGGTTTTTTAAAATTTTTTTAATTAAATTTTTGTTTTTTATAGTTGTAAGAAATGTAATTTTGCTATTGACATGGAAGTTGACAAGACTGTCAACAAAGTTTTTGATTGTATAGCTTGTGAGTATAAAATGTGTCGTCTTTGTGAACGTGATTGGGATGACGAACATTTTGGTTATAGCTGTGAGGAACTTGATGCAAAGAACAAAAAGGAGAAGCGTGACAGAGCACTGTTAGTTTAATTTTCTTAGATATTTTTATGAAGAAAAATTTTCATTTTATAGTGAAAAACAATTGAACGAAGCACTCATTCGCAAATGTCCAAGATGTGCTGTTCAATTTGTCAAAGAAGCTGGTTGTAATAAAATGACTTGTCGCTGTGGAATGACTCAATGTTATTTATGCAGAGAGTCGGGTATTGGTTATGATCATTTTTGCCAGTAAGTTTTGATTTTTATTAATGTTATTTTTACTGTTTTTAAAAAAGACATGTCCGTGATCCGAATAGACCGTGGAATGAAATCTGCAAAACTTGTAAGAAGAAGTGCCTTCTCCATGAAGATCCAAAAAAGAGAGACGAACAATTACTTAAAGAAATTCGTGAAAAAGGAGTTGTTGATTCACCAGTAGCTGCAACAAATACTGATAGTGTACAAATTGTTCGTGTACAACCTCCTCAGCAGCCACCTCCTGCTCTTCCGCCATTTGTTCCTCCACGTCTACCATGGCAAAATCAGCCGGTTGATCCACGTCTACCATTAGGAAATCAACAACGTGGTGGGACACCAGTTCCTCCTCCACCAGTTCATGAAAGGTGCCAAATTGCAAATTGAGAGTTAGCCAAACTTTTGTTGTTTTGAATAAAAAAAAATTAACAATTTGAGGACGATACGGGAAAAAATAATTTAAAAAAAATTGACTCTCACTATCCTTTAAAAAAACTTAATATATTTTTTTCTATTTATTTTGATGATTGTTTTTCATGTTGGGGAAATTTTTGAGATTAAATTATGTAAATTTCTGATTTGGATATAAACACATCTGTTTGCTAACTAGCAGTTTATTTTTTTAATTTTATAATTAATTGGATTAATATAATGGTTTGAGAATGGTTTAATTTATTTGAGCATTGATTTTAGTCTAAAAATATTGACAGTATTAATTTGTAGGCTGTTTAAAAGCCTAGCAAGGGAACCTTCCGGAACTTTGTGATAAAACTTTGTATTTTTTTGTTACCAATCTATAGAGCATCATCGATTTACTATAGAAATAACTTGAGCTCCATAACTTTTTAGTTTCTTATTCCTAGCTTAAAAAGGGTAAATGGTTGATGCTTTATCGATTGCTATCAAAAAAGTGCAAAGGTTTTAACACGATTAGGGAGGTTTTAAGAACTAAAAAGATTTTCTGTTTAATAATTTTCTCATTCTCAAACCATTATTTTCTTTTTTTCTAGGAATTTGGACTATATCCGAGCTCGAGTTGCTCAAATTCGAGAAAATCTTGAAGGAGGATACAACCAAAATTTAGAAAGATATCAACAGGAGAGGGATCAGGATTTTGAGAGAATTCGTCAAAGGGAGGAGTTTGTTCGAATTCGTCAAAATTATCTTGAAGAACTTCGTAATGGTGACTTTTTAAAATATTTTTACTCAATTTAAAATTCAATTTTTAGATAGAAATCGTTGGAATAATCAACAGCAGTGGAATAATAATAATCAACAGCATCGTTAGTTTTTTTTCTATTTTTATCAAGTTTAATTTTGATTTTAGAACCTATTCAGCCTGTTCAATTTGTGAATGGTGGGTTCCAGATGCCTCCGCAGCCGAACAATTTCGCTGCTAATCCTAATCGATTTGAGGTTTGTTCTATAATTTTCTTTTTGTAAATTGTTCTTTAGGCGGATGGTGCTTTTGTGCCTTTACAACAACCACGATTCCAGCAGCAACAGCAACAATATGTTCAACAAAACCCACTACAACCGCCGGCTTTTCAGCATCAGCAATTTCAAGTAAATGAAATTAATTGTTTTATTTATATATAGAATAATATTTTTTATTAATAAATGATTGGATGGAACATTATTTAGGAGGGGATGGTTTTGTTAATTTTGGAGATTTTCATGACGTGCTTATTTATTTAAAAAATTTTTTCAAAAAAATTTTTTTAAGCCTCAGGCTCAGCCTCAACAAAATCAACAGCAACCGCCTATCCATCAAATTCCACCGCCGCCAGCGCCAGCTGCTATTCCTCTTCCTCCATACCCACAACAGCTTCCACCGCCACCAGCGCAAGACATTCCACTTCCACCATATCCTCCACCACCACCACAACGGGATCAATTAGGTGACAATTTAATTGGTCCTCCTAATCTTGGTGGCAATAATAATAATGTAGAGAATGCCTTTCAGGGATTTAATAATAATTATAATGTTGTTGGTGCTCCTCAAAATAATCTTCTTGGTGCTCCAAATATGCCAATTCACATTGATTGAGAGAACAATACCAGTGCTATTTTTTAATCCAGGAATTTTTTTAAATTTATTTTCTTAACAAAAACGAAAATATTATCTCCATTGCTTTCATTTCTTAAAATCTTGTTTAATATCATAGTCTTTTTGCATTTATTACACACCTACTCTAAAATTCTTTGATTTTACTTAAAAAATATAAAATGCATTATCCAATTAAACAGTTTTAACATTTTTATTGGGCTTTGACAATGAATTGATGTCTATTCCAAATTATCTGGAAATTGGGTCCAACGTCTAGCGAGAACCGATAGCCATTTAAAAGACCAAAAAAAAGGCTTAAGGATAGGGTTGTCGGTTTCAAATATCTAAAATTTCGGTTTGGTTTGTTGCTATCGGTTGACTGAAGAATTTTGTAAAACCGACAACTCTATTTAAGAAAAACCGTCTAAAGATTCATTTTGCTCAATAAAAATGTTAAACTTACAAAATTATTCTCCTTATTATAAAATTGCTTTCTTCCTGTTCCTATATACTTAAAATATGTTTTTTTATTTAAATTCAAATGAAGTTAAAAATTTAAAGATTTTGTTTCTAAAAATAGTTTTTTGTAACTTTAAATACTTAATTTTAATTTAAAAATTTATTTTTAATTTTCTTTAGATTTTTTTTAGTTATAGACAACTTTTATTATGAAAAACAAACGTAGGGGAAGACCTGCAACATCAGCGGTTACTAGAAAATCACCAAGAAAGGAAGCAATAACGACAGAAAGGCCGAGAAGATCTGGTAGAAATAGTAGTTCTGTTGAAAGTGTTAATCAGGTATTTTTAATTAAATAGGGGGCCTCTGTGGATGTTAACGTCTGGCTGGTTTCATACTAATGCTATCTCGTATTGGTTCTTCTAAATTTTTAGAAATACTGGTCAAGGAATTAATATTTTGAAAACTCTAAAATGTTGGGATAATAGGGAAATATGTAGGGCGGTAAGATGAGTGATAGAGAAATCAAAAATTGCAATAGGGAAAAATATATGTTTGTGGGGCAAGGTTGGTGTGGTAATACGAGGGAATTGTTTGAATATTATGGAAAATGGGCCAAAATTTGTGAAAACATAAAATGTTGGAAGACATCATTGACCGCTTTTCAAAATTAAAAAAATTTTTCTAGCCTAATAATGGCCGTTGGGAATTTCGTCCACGTACTTCACATGGTTCAGGCCAAGGGACCAGCCATTCAGCAATGTCAAGAACTATAGAAATGGAAGCCTCCAGTGATGAAAATGATGAAGATTTTTCTCTTTCTTTGGAAACTTTGGTAAAGTTTTATTTAAATTTTTTTTAATTTTTATTTTCAGAAAAGCCTTTTTAATGATCAAATAATTGACGAAATTCAAAAGTTGTCACCTGGTGCTCGTCTAATGGCGATGGCTAATTATATCATTGAAAATCCTGGCCAATTCAGAGCTAAACCTAAAAAGGTTTTTTAATTTGAACTTTTTTTTAATTTTAATATTTTTTTAGAAAGTTGTTATTCCTGATGATGAGTTAGAACCTACTTTTGCCTCAATTGATAGTGCCTTGTCTATGTAAATTTTATTTAACCATATTGTTGGATTGATTAATATTTTTTGAGTAACCGAATGCGTAAACGCCAAGGGGTTGAAGTTTATCCGATTTTGTCCCATCCAAGTTATTTGCCCCCTCCCCTCCTGGGCATGCCGTTAACATTCTGCGTATTTATATTTCGTTTTTCTAAATTTTATTTCTTCAATTTTTTCAGAGATGCCAATTTTCACCCAAAATTGCTTGATGCATTTTTTCAAGACTTTCGGGACCATTACAAACTACATTTTTCAAGAAGTCATTATGCTACTTACGATAAAGAAGTGTGCAATCGTTTATTACATCAACATTTTCCTTCGGTTTTTTTGAATTTTTAATCAAAAAATTTTTTAAATTTTAGTGTCGGACACCTTTAATTGAATTTTTGGTGGATGAATTCTCTGGAAGATATTCAACTGCCGCTTGGATTTGTTTTTTTGTTGAGAGCAATTTGGGATACATGGTTCGAAATTGTAAGTGAAAAAGGCATTTTCTAGTTCATATTTATGAGTATTGTTCTGATTTTGAAGAATTTTCTGTACATGAGTCAAATAAGATTAGAACCTGAATTAAATCAGAAGAATACAAAATAAAGCAGAACACAATCAGAATAATATATATCAGAACATAGTCAGAATAAAATCTCACAATCAGAGTAACTCCTGAAAACCTAGAATAAAATCATAACTAGACCATCATTTAAACAGCCAGTTATATCATCAAGAAACAGCTAAACATTTTTTATTTTTAAATTTTAGTTTTTCTTCTTCTTGAAATGCGTAGTTGGTCAATTATGAGCAAACCTTTGCCTTTACCACGTAAACGTCGAAATAATTGGATTCCAAATCCAACTGAAGGTTCTTTGGCTGATTCAATTAAAGAATTTACTAAAGTTTTGAAACGTTTCCGTAATGATTATAAACAATTATTTTGTGAAAATGAAGATCGTCTTTTGCCTGTAAGTTCATTTTTTTCTAAATTAAAAAATTTTAAATTAAATTTAGAATGTTGAACAAATTGAAAATTTGGAAAATATTGAAAAATTTGAATGTTTGGTTTGCACTGGAGAATTTGCAATTGATAGGGCAATTGGTTGCAATTATCATCCTATTGGTCAACGCAAAAATATTGAAATTGTTGATTTGGTTATACCTTGGGATAAAGAGAAAGGTTTTTTTGATTAATTTTTAAAATAATTTAAGAAAAAATTTTTTTAGTTAATTTTGTGGACAATACACAAAATGAAAAACACCTTTTTTGTGTTGAATGTTTAATTGGACATGCTAAGGCAGCGACGCAAGAAATGCCGTTAGCAAAAGGTGGTGTTGGACTGCAATGTATGGCTTCAAATTGCCCTAATGCTATTTTATTTTGTTTGTTTTTTAATTTTAAAATATTAAAGTAAAATATCAAAATAGCTTAAATTAAAATACTTTCAAGTCCTTTCTATGATTTGGGTTGTTTTGGCTTCTGGACTTTTTTCCGAAACCTAGATAATGCTGTTTTTTCAAATTTAACATTTTTGATTAATTCGCCCAAAGATTTCTGAGTTTTTTTTAGCAAATGTTTTCTAGTTATAATGGATGGCAAGGCCAAGACCCCTTTTTTAGAAACTCCTTTTTTAATCTTAAAATTCGATTTTAATTTTCAATTTCCAGCCGAATGCCGTTTTTATATTCCACCAAATATCCGTCGTCATTTAAATGCTAGAATACTCGAAGAAAATCTTGGTGCTGCAAATTTGGAGAATTTAGAACGGTAAATATTTGAAAAAATAAAGAAAAAAATCTTTTGTTTTTTTAGTTGTACTCAATGCAATTTTTCAATGATCATCGACATTCCATATCAACAATTGCGAGTTTTTTCGTGCCAAAAATGTAAGGCGCAACACTGCCGAAAGTGCAAACATGCTTGGGATGATATTCATTTTGGGAGGAACTGTGAAGATTTACTTAATGTAGCTGAGGAACGAAAACATAATTTGTTGGTTTTTTTTAAATTTAATTTTTGGGTAAAAAATTTTATTGGTTTCCATAAATTATTAACTTCAAACTTTTCCCCACGCTGTGCTTTTTTATTTAGAAGTCGCTGTGTTTGTTGAGACAGAAAATAATAAATATTTAGAATAGGGAGAGATAAAATCGCTCGCGTACTTGTCTATTTTTGTTCGAAAGACACGCTGCGATTTTAAGAATGACATTAATTAACATTAAAGCATTGTAAAGGTGATTAGGCCTTAGAGAACTTGTTTGCAGCTTTCTAAGTTTTGGGATGGGTTGAAATCTTTTTTTAATCTCTCAAAAAATTTTTGCTCAAATTTTAATTTTTATTTTTTTAGTGAGAATCGTTTGAGTGAAGCCATTATTCGTCGTTGTTATAGATGCTCAGTTCCTTTTGTTAAATTGGCAGGATGTAACCAAATGAGTTGTCGTTGTGGTGCTGTTCAGGTTTTTTTTAAATTCTTTTAATTAAAAAATTTTTCGGCTGTAGTGTAGTGTACCGGTGGTAAAAGTTCGGGACGTGACATATGTCATTCGATTCGTCTCGACGAGCTGAGTAGAACGGTACCACTCCCTACTTTAGGAAATAATTCTGGACCGAGTTATAGGCCCCGAAAAATCGAAAAACCAAAGGGGGGACCAAGCACTTTTTTGGGGTGAAAAATTCGAAAATGCAAATTATACCTCATTCGAAAGAGCTCGTCGAGCTGAGTCGAATGACACCAAAATCAACGAAATCCGACTTGATTTGACAAAGTTATGACAGTTTGTTTTAGCTCCTTACCTATGGCATCTGTGGAGACTTTTGCTGCTGCGGAGGCCCCAAATACGTCCAGAGCAAGGGAGATAGGAATAGGTTTATGTTACGAGCCCAGACCCAGCGCCCGTAGACTCCCCGCGAGGCGCGTGCCGCAAAACCCCGCGCGAAGCGCGGGGTTTTGCACAAGCGCCTCGCTGACGCTCCATAGGGTTAGGTTTTTTGTTTTTTGCATCGTAACTTTGTCTAATCTTGTTCAATCAAGCTGATTTTGGTGTCATTCGACTCAGCTCGACGAGCTCTTTCGAATGAGGTATAATTTGTATTTTCGAATTTTTCACACCAAAAAAGTGCTTGGTCCCCCCTTTGGTTTTTCGATTTTTCGGGAACTATAACTCGGTCCAAAATCATTTCCTAAAGTGGGGAGTGGTACCATTCGACTCAGCTCGTCGAGACGAATCGAATGACATATGTCACATCCCGAACTTTTACCACCGGTACACTACACTATATCCAATTTTTCTTTAATTTGTTTAGTGTTATTTATGTCGAGCAAAGGATATTAATTACAGCCATTTTTGCCAGTAAGAATCTTACAAAAAAAATTTTTTTAAATTTATTTTTAGGCATTTTCGAAATCCCAAGCTTACTGGGTGTAGCCAATGTAAGAAAACGTGTCTTTTGTGGCACCCTGAAGATTATGTTGATTCAATTGCTTTAAATGAATTGAGGAAAGAGGCTGAAGAGGAAGGAATTGAATTGGTATGAGGATTTTTTGAGTTAAAAAATTTTTTTCAAAAATTTTTTTTTGAAATTTTTAAATGAAAATGACATTTTCTGGGAGAATTTTGGAATAATTTTTCGAGTTGATTTTTTTTTAATAATTTTTATTTTCTTTTTCAGTAAAATTTTGCCCCATGAATTTGTTGACTTTGGGTTTTGGCAATTTAAAAAGCATGGAAATTATTTTTGTTAATTGTTATTTTGAGAGCTTTATTTATTGATTGGATTTTTACTTAAACCAATTGTATTTTTTTCTTTTTTAAATTTTAATCTTCAGAAAATTAATTTATTTGTTGACAGTTGAACCTCGGTTATTTAAGTAGACACTCCCAAAGAATTTTTTTGTTAGTTAATAGGTAGGTAAGTTATCCAGGTAATCCCCTCTCAATTTAGCTATATCTCGTTATATTTTTTGCCTCAAGGTAGGGGGGGGGGTATCAAATAGAGGTTTGACTGTAATTTAAGTATATCTGGACAACATTCACTGCCTTTTAAATTTTATTTTTTAACAGAGAAATGGTGTTAAAATTTATTGCCCCGTTGATTTTACACATTTTTTACAAAATAAAAATTTGAAAAATTATTTAAAAATTATATTTTTAATTAATTCAATAGTTCTGTCATCATTTAAAATCCCCATATGGTCAGCCCCATCCAAAACCGTTATATTTACTTGATAACCAGAATTATTGTCAGAACTCCATTGTTTACAAACACTTAGGGAACGTAAATTAACTGTTCCGTCACCATTTCCATAACTGAAAAAATTGGAAAAATTTTTTGAAAAAAATTCTAATAGACGTCCATAACTTTCTCTAGAGGCTCCTTTTTAATTAAATCATTTTTATAGGACTTGATATTTACTGGGAAAAAATCTGAGATTTTTTAGTACACAAATTAGGTTGGTCGGAACTCCCCTAATTCTATCTGCCAATTTTGACCGAACGTTTTCCTTGATTTTTCAGTTGGCCGGTTCTCCGTTGTCTTGACTATCAGTTGCCCGCTTCAATTGGCGGAACTCCCCTGATTCTATCTGCCAATTTTGACCGAAAGTTTTCTTGGAAAAATTTTTTGATTGCGAGTGGGATTGCTTTTTCATTCCATTAAGAATACTATAAAAAGGCAAGGTTGATAGTAATTAACAATCAACTTGCTCTTCTTACTCTCCGTTCTCCACCTCAGTTTCAATTATACGTCTTTGATGTTGCCGGCGTTCATTTTTATGTCTTGGATTGGTATCCTGCTGCTCGCTTCTGTGGCCGTTTTTGTGCCTTGTGCCAAGAAGAAGGTGTGTTTTTTTTATTATTTTTAAGTGTCCTTCTAATCAATTTTTTTCAATTTCAGAAGAACCCCAAACTCAAATCTTCACAAAGGAGTAAGATGCAGTACACCTCAAAGATGGATTCAAAGATGGGAGGAGCATCAAGGAAGATAGACTCGCCTCATTCTGTTATGACTTCTGTCAAGACTGCTGCCCCTCGTTCTCCGGGAAAATCCAAAAAGCAGAAGGACCTCAACAGCACCGGGACTGTCAGGCACAAGCTTACAAAACTGGAGCCGGATTTGGGTTCACGCAGCGACACGGACGAATCTGATGTTAGATCGAGGGAGACTGGACAGCGGACACGTGAAAGGGACGCTTTTGAAGAAACGGGGACGCTTGAATTGCAGGAGAGGCTCAGACGGGAGGTGGAAGGCACAAAAACGGTGAGGGATTTTTGTGCTTAATTCTCTTCAAAATCTTCAAAAATTTTTTCAATTTTTTCAGACAAAGCTTCCCGGTCCTCCTCGTACACAAATAACGCCGACCAAATCCCAAACAGTGACGACATCAGTTATGGGGAAAACTGCCACGTCCACCACAACCATGGGAAAGACTGCCACGTCCACAACAATTATGGGGGAAACTGCCATGTCCAAAACAACAAGATCGGCCTCTCTACAAGGTTCAACAGTGCTCGAAGAAAGAAAGCCGGTCCAAGTCAACAGAGCCGCGGGTGTTCGATCAAAGACAATTTCGCAGATCGGAACAGGACAAGAACAAAGTCAACAAGATGAAAATGAAGTCAGAAATAATAAAGGAGGTGGAAAATCTAAGGATAAAACAGGAGAGGTGACAGAAGAAGAAGGGACGACGACAGTTTTTGGCAAAATGAAAAAAACGATCCAGAAATTGAAAAAGCCATAGCAGGAAAAAGCGAAGAGTTTGATGTCATTGAATGAGAAGGAAGAAAGAGGGAGAGAGGCGAGAATAAATAAATTGATATATATATGTATGTTTGATGTTGATAATTAATGTGTATATTTTCTTTTGTGTTTGTTTTTGTGTGTATATTTTTGGATTTGGCTTTGTTTGTTGGGAATAAAATTTGTGAGATTAGAATTGTGTTGGGAGTTTGGTTTTAAGCAAAAATAGGTTTTTTGGATTGCTTTTTTACTTTTTTTAAATTCTGTCTAGTTCCATTTTGTGCTTAGGGTTTGTTCTCGGTGGAGAAAGTCCTCGCGGAAAAGGGTTCTCCCAGAAGTTGGGAAAGACTCCTGGAAAATTTTTTAGAAATAGTGAAATGGGTGGGGAACATCCAGAAAAGTCAAATTCCTTGACTTTTTAATGGCGAGGATACTTATAATAGAGAGGGGTTCTATTGGAGTTTTAAAAATAAATTTTGTGTGTCAGTTGAATCATTTTTCTTACTTTTTTTGCCTCCTCTAAAAATAAATCATTTACCTTATATAAGGCTGATAATCAGGAAAAAGCCAATTATGATACCAAATATATTGTTCAGGCGTTTTTACTTCACTTCCATAAATACAGTAAACCTTTTTTAATTAAAATTTTTTTTTGAATTTTTATAAATTTACTTTAACCCCCGGAGGGTCAATTATAAGTGAAGGACTTTCACTTTTCCATTGCTCCAATCCTTGTGGAAATTCTATATCAGTAAAGAATTCTTCTATATTTGACAAGGAATAATTTTTTCTATTAAAAAAATTAAAAAAATTTTTTTCTCAATTAAAATTAACCTTGGAGTTATTACAAAAGTCTCGTTTGGCCCCCACAGTTTAGGCGAGGGAAATAAAAGTGCTGAACTAGTAAATGAACGTTGCATTGTTCGTAAACGGGAAGGTGGTAAAACAACTCGCCAATGGTCCATGTTATAGCCTGTTAAATATTAATTCTAATAGACGCCCATGGGACTTTATAGTTGGGCTTTTATTAGAGAGGGGCGTTTATTGAAATAAATTAACAAATTAGTCTTCTATTGGAGAGGGGGGTTTTAAAAAATAAATTTTGGAGGGCGTTTATTGGAGAGGTCATAATTAGAATAAATTAGACGCCTATTGGAGATGGGCGTTTATTAGAATATTTTTTGAGGGAGGCGTCTATTAGAATATTTTTTAGAAGTTATTTAGAGTAAATAAAATTCTCCTACCAGAGGCATACACTTTAATAACTTGTGTGGACCCTCCCCAAGCTCCAGCTAAAGAAATGTGTCCTTCCAGAAACTTGTCTTTCCAAGCCTTAAAATATTAATTTAAAAAATTTTCTTCAGGGATTTACCTGATTAACAAAATTATGATAAAAATAGTTAGCCATACAATTACCCATTGAATGTGCCATTATAACAATTTTTTGATTTTCATTTTTATAAAATAATGTTTCAATTAAATGTTTAAGTTTAACAAAATATTTGGATAATTCTCTTGGCGCCCTTCTCCAATCATAAGGAGCACCTACAACGTTAATTCCACGTGTATAGCCCCAAGAGACAAGTGATTCGACGATTGGGGCAAAGTATTCGGAAGGTGATCTTCTGGAAGCATCGAGCCTTTAAAAGAAAGTTTTAGGAGAAACCCAAAAGATCAACGTTAAATTGATCAATTCTTCCCCTAATTGATCAGCTGAGTATTAACCAAAAAATTGTATCCTAGGGTAAAGCCAAAAGGTCAACACTGAACTGATCGCTCCTCCTAATAAATCCACGTTGATCAGTTGGGTGTTGATTAAATGCAAAATGTAATTTTTGAATTTTGTGGTAACCCAAAAGATCAACGTTAAATTGATCAACTCCTCTCCTTGAAGATCCTTGAATCTCCCTTAAAAACCACATTGATCAGTTGGGCGTTGATCAAAAAAGTCTAAATTTCTTAAAAAGTCACCATTCAACAGTTTCAGTATTTCCAAACCCAGGCACCCTCACATGTACACCTTCAAGTTCCTGTGCCATCCCAGTTGTCACATTAAATTCCAAACGCATATTATCTGCCCAACAATCAATTATTAGAGGGCTGAATAGCTTAATTATTTAAATATTAATTTTTTAAAGAATTTCTACTTAAAATTACCTCCAAATTCAACCATAAATCAAAATAATCTTTTGTTGTCTTGTCACAGAATATATGGACAGTGGAAGGTTTTCCTTTAAAAAATTTTAGATTACTTTTAAGTACAACCCTTTGGGACGGGAAAAAGTCCTATAATGAGGTGTATCTGAAGGTATTGCTAATTGCTTTTTAAAGCCTTCCCGTCCAGTAACTAAACAAAGTTTAAAAACATAGTACATACATTAAGGAGGTTCTAGCAGGGGGGTGCCGTTTCGTCTTTCGCCTCTTAAAATTTGTTTCGGCACACCCCTTGGTATATAGTCTCGGGCTTAGTGATAGTTGCTTTAATTCTTAGGCTTATAGTAATTGTTCTAAAATATTCCCTTTCTCATCCCTCATATAAAATCACCTGTTAAATTAGCTCGTAACCTACTCCCAGCATCACCAGGTACTTTAAATTAAAAAATATTTTCAAATCATTAAAGATTAATTAAACTTATAACAATCGGATTTGGAGGTTTTTTAGGCTCAGTAGGATGTGAATGATGAAATAAATTGTATTTGAAAATATTTTGGGTTGATTTAGAAATTAATAGTAGAAAAATAAAAATAAAACGAAAAAACATTTTTTAAATTATGCTGAAATTGAATTTTTAAATTAAATAAAAAATCGTATCTTGTCCCTTAAATTGAGGTAAAAATAAAACTCTCCAACAAAACTAATAGTGCTTAATCCCTATAGTTACTACAAATTTTGTTTCTCTAGTTTCAACATAAATTAGTGTCTCTATTTTCCGGAAAACATCTACTCTAACATTTTTCCGGAAAACATTTTATAATTATTTTTAGTTGAATGAAAATAAACTTTTGAATTTTCCCCAACCTTTTTAAAGTAAATGAGCAAAAAATATCGATAACTAAATAATTCTTCTTATGAAAAAAAAAATAATTCCCCTCTTACTTAAAAGAAATATTAGAAAATTAGCTGATAAAAAGTACTCTTTAAGAGAAAATATATGATAATCTTATGACCAGTAATCATATTTAGTAAGTGAGACGGTCGACCGACACATGTTAGGTTACCCTTCTGACTTGTCATAAAAATTTTTTTTGACATTTTCAAAAATTTCCTAGAAATTAAAATATTTTCTTAGACCTTCAGACCAAATTCCAGACAAACCCAATCCACTAAAAATCATTACAAACAAAAATAAACCAAAATCGTCTGTTTATTTTTTTAACAAAGCGCGCCAAAAAATTAAAATAAAACATTAAATTTTTAAAATTGTGGTGTGCTTTTTAGGTACTTTTTAAAAGAAAAATTAAAAAAAAATTTTTTTTGATTTTAAAAAGTACCCAAAAAATAATATTTTTAAAATATAATCAGACGAATAGAATGACAATAAAATAAAAGAAAGAATATATAATAGATTGGGAAAAAATATTTCTAGGGGAAAGAAAGGTAATTTTGCAGCTTACTCCTCTTTATCCTTCTTAATAATTTTTTTTTATTTTAGTAGACTTAAAAATTTGAGTGTTTCAAAAACTACCCTATTATCACTAAAATTTCTTTTTCTCTAGTCTCAACGTAAATGTTTGTCTATATTTTCCGGAAAACATCTCTTCTCTACTCTTTATTCCGGAAAACACTTCAGAATTATTTTTAGAAGCGTCTTTTCTCTTATTGTTAGAGAAATGTGTTTTTTTTAGTAAATGTATTTTTCCGGAAACTGTTTAATTAAAACACAAAAAATACAATAAAATATTATTTATTAAAAGGATGAGAAATAAACTGCAAAATTAGCTTTTTTTTATTTTTTTTTAATTTCAAAAATTTCCAAAATTTTAAAAATAAAATTTTATTTAAATAAAAATTTTATTTTTAAATTTTTGCAAATTTTTTGTAAAGATAATTAATTTAAAAAAAAAGTTCAACACACACCATATATTCAACCAATTTAAAAAAATCTCAAAATTTGATTAAATAAAAGTAAAAATGGGAAGAGAGGAGAAGAAAGAGAGTGAAAAAAGGTGAACGATGAAAAAAGATTTTTTTGTAAGAGGAAGGGTTTTTTGTCCAAATTTTTCGTTTTTAATTTTTAAAAATTTTTTGGAAGTCAGAAAATTAAGAAAAAAAAATTTTTTTTCGACATTTTGAAATTTTTACCAAAACGAAAAAAAATTTTTTTAGGACAAAAACCCCTATACACACTGAAGAGGATAAAAATTAAATATCCCAACACAAATATTTTTTTATTTTTTAAAAAATCATTTATCCTCCTCTTTTTTACTTTTTTATTCTCCTTTCATTTTTCAATCTTTTTTTTTCATCTAAAAATGTCTTGTTCACTTTCTCTTTTTTTATTTTGAGGAAACAACAACTCCCACTTCCATGACTTCAACAGCCTCAACTTTGCCTTTCTTAGCATTGGGTGCTTCTAGAAAAAGAGAATTTTTTTGTTTTGGAAAAATATTAAAAATTCCCCTTTTTAGGGAGAAAAATTTTCAAAAAAAAGATTTGTGTGTGGTATGAGTCATCTTAATTGACCAACCACCGTTGATATAAAATTTTTTAAAAAGGCAAAATTTTTTTGTTGTTGAGACTTTTGTAGTTTTTCTAACTTATATTCTCTATATAGTGGATAGTGAAAGTGCTCTCTACTTAAATTTTCATCTTTAAAAATTTTTAATTTATATATTGTGTGTGTGCACAGACAGAAAAATATAAATATATATATGAGAGATATTAGGATGACTCACCCCCATCATGAATCCCTTTGCCGCCAACTGGATCTGTTGCTGAAGCGTCAAGGCCAACAACAACATCATAACCATCATTTTGGTCTTCATTGACGCCGCCAGCAAAAGATCCAGCACGCGCTCTTTTCTGCCCTGTTTTTGCACCTCCTCCAAGTTGTTGTGTTTCTGGCATTGGAAGAGGATCAGGAATTCGATCAATTCCAAGAATTTTGTAAACTTGATTGTAAGCAATTAAACGAAGCGCATGTTGGGCTGAAGATGTAATATCTTCTCGTTCTTGATCGGTTATATGTCCCAAAACATCTACGGGCTCTTTCTCGCAAGGATCCAACAATTTTGAACGCTCTTAAAATTGAACAAAATTATAATAGTTTTCTCTATTCTTCTTGATTAGCTATCACAGAGTATCTTCCCAATACCCACAGGGATGAGTCTAAAGCATTTAAGAAAGCTTTTGTACAGATATACGGTATCCGAACCCCGATCCGAAATTAATTTTTAAGCCAATCAACTCGTGATATATCCCCCACACCATTTCCAATCATAAAACTATAACAATTAAAAACAAACTGCTAAGAAAAATGCCGCTTGAGATCACTTCAAAAATTCGTCGAACAGCATCGCCAGGGCTCAAAGGCATAGAGATAGAAGCAATCGTCTTTTCAACAAGTAAAATGATAGCCCAATTATGAAGTGGAGACCAAGTACGAACTCGTTGACTAATATCTCTAACAGCTTTAACAGTTGGATTCATTGAATGTAACGGCATACATTTTACCTAGAAATAGCAAAATTTTTAAAAATTTAAACAAAATTCTTTCATACTTGATAAAACTTTGCACGTCGAAGTTCAGCCAACGCATTAAGACAAGCTTCCCTTGGAAGAGGATCAATTGGAGGTGCTTCTTCTTCAACTTTTGCTGCCTCAGTTTCTCCTTCCTTCTGTTGAGGTGATGGTTGATTTCCTTCACGCAAAACTACAGATGTCATAGTCACTCTACATTCAAATGGAATTGTGCTAAGATTAATAATAAAAGCTGCCTCGTTAATTTTTTCTTGAATTGTCAATTTATCGGTATCATTGAGCTTAAAATTTACAAAGAAATTCTTTAAAAACTTGAAACATACTTCAGCAAATTTTTTGAACAGTTCAACAACTTTTTTAAGCAACGTAATAGATGGAATATTTGAGCACAGAACCACAAGATCAATCTGAAATAGATGGAATAAATTGTTTATATTTAAAAAGAGAAATAAAAAATTACCATTTTGTCCGTTTTAAGAAGCAAATGTTGAGCTAACAGTCCAACTCGCATCTAAATCAAACATGAAATAAACTTTAAAGAGAATAAGACTTACCACACCCTTCAAGACACGTTTTTGCTCCACTTGTTCTGCTGTTAATTCGGTCGAATTAATCATAGAGTCAGAAACTGCTTTAAGAGTTTTCTGAAAATATAAGATAGGTCAACAATAATCATTTTGAGACATTTAAACAAACCTCAACATACAAAGCCAAACGATCAACTTCTCTAACTTCTTCAATGCTAAGTTGAATTTGCTGAAGTTTTTGAATAACATGCTTATCATCCATAACTTCCTGGTTTCGAGGCATTGGAAGAATAGGACGTGGCTGTTGCATAAATTGGAATCTGAAAAAAAAGGTTTAGAAAATCAGTAAAAATTTAAAAAAGAATTACTCGGCACGTCCATTATAGTATCCATCATCTTTTTGACCACGACGACGATGTCCATCACGACGACCTCCCCAACCACTCTTATTTTCAACTTTTAAACTTGGGTCAACTTTTTGCTAAAAAATTTTAAAGTTAAATAAATTATCTAAAAATTACTTTATATTGAAGACGATGACGCCTTCCTTTAAGATGAACGTTCTTAGCGTTAATATCACTGAATTTACAGTCACAGAGCTTACACATGTATGCAACGAATTTTCCAAGTGAATCCTTGTCTTCTTCAATAAATTCTTCACCAACTGGCTTAACATCTTCATCGCCCAACAAAGCTTTCTAAAATAATAACCAATAAAAAACCGAATTAAGAAGAAAACCTCCAAATCTTGCGGTTTCATAGCTCCAGTAACAGCAGTAGCCGCATTTGTGCCCATCTTATATTCCTCGCCAGTAGTCAAAAGAGTAGTTCCTCCAACAAATTTAGTCCCAGTAACACCCACAACCTTCTTCAATGGACCAGAAGTTCCAACAGTTGGAATTGGTTTGCCCTGAGCTTTAGTCGTCAAATTGGCCCCAATGTTGTCCAAGTCAATTTGTGGAACAGGCTTGCCCATACGGCGCAACAAAGCAATTGTACGTTGATGTTTTTGGCCTTTAACGTGAGCATCAAAAGTGTCCTTACTGTAAAAGAAATTAGATAAACCAGAAAAGTCAGAAGAAAATCCAAACCTTGAACAAGTAACCTCACAAACTTCACATCGAAAACCAATGCGTTTATGCATAGCTTCTTCCTTAACAGCTTGTTCCCTTTTCTTATGAGGCTTTCCATCAGTGTGGTCCTTATAAGCTGCTTGCCCAGCGCAACTAATCTTGCAAACTTCACAAAAGAAATGCTGAATATCACGACTTTGATGACCAAGTCCGTAACGTTTCTTTCCTCCAAACTGACCACCTAAAAGAAAATTAAACAGAACCTTCCTATAGAAATTACCTCGACCTCCCTTCCAATTTGAACCGCCAGTTCGAGCCTGATTCTTGTTCTGAAGGTAATTGGATGCAGCAGCATAGACAGCAGCTTCATAGCCAGCATAGTGTGCAGTAACAGCATTTGCTCCAGTCCCCGCACCAGTCTTTGCAGCACCAGTGGTAGGCTTCCCTCCACCAATCACTCCATAAGCTCCAGAACTAATCGTCGCTGTATGAGTTTTTTAAAAACTTTAATGAAGGTAAATAAACCAGTATAACCAGTATAGTCGGTAGATGTTGGTTGACCAGTATAACTGCCAGTAGCGGTAGCCGTTTGTTGCTGTTGAGCAGCCTGACTATAATGAGCATAAGCAGAAGCCGCCAACGAATATTGGGAGGTGCTAGAATTTAAAAGATTAAATCGGCAAGAGATAAAATCCCTACTCATACGTGTAACCACTAGCGGCAGCAGCATTCCCCATCTGTGTCATTGCTGCGGCTGTTCCAGTTCCCGTTGTTCCAGTCTGCTGTTGATATCCAACCAAATTAGCAGTTTGTTGTCCATTTGCAGAAGCGTATGCAGGATAATTATAAGCAGTTTGTTGATAACCAAACATTTTCTTAACAAATAACGAAAAACAATTTTCAGAAAATATACTCAAATTTATCTGAAAAATAAAAGAAAATGTAAAAAGCGCACTGGTTATAATTCGTGATTTTCACAAGAAAATTCCAAAAAATAACTCAATAATTAAGGTCTTACAGTTAGTAGATCAAAAATTTTTTTACCAAACATTCATTGATAAAGACAAGGAATAAAAAAATCGTATAGTAATTGGCAAACTAATCAAGCAAAATCAAGAAAAGGGCAAATTGATTTTTTTACAGTCTCTTTAATTTACAGAATGCCAAAAAAATTTATTTTGGATATTTTGTCATCTTTTGTCACGCAAAAATATAAAAGATAACCTGGATTAAGGAAATCCGTTTGGATATTTCTGTTTTGTTCCACGTATTTAACAAAAGCCAGGTATTGCTTATTGGGCACCCTTTCCTTCAAAAAAAACTGAGGAAATCTCTGCGCGACTAATCGATAGAGCTATACGCGGCAAATTAAATTTCACGGGGATAAATATGTAGATTTTAAAATTGATACCCTCTTTTTTTGTCGATTTATGACGTCATTTTGTTTTGTTTTAATTGTTTTATTTTTAGTTAAAAATGCCTTCACATCGCTCTGAAGAACGTGAACGAGATCGTGACCGAGAACGAAACCGCGACAGAGACCGCGATAGGGACCGTGATCGAGACCGTGACCGTAAATCTACTCGAAAGCGTTCTAGATCGAGAGATCGTGATGAAAGCTCTGAACGGAAACATAAGCGTTCTCGTCATCGAGATCGTGACAGGGAGAAGGACAGGTTTTTCTTCTATTTTTTTTATTTTTTAAAATTATTGTTTAGGAGCTCTTCACCTCGTGATCGTCATTCGTCTACTAAAACGCGTGAGGAATCTTCTAAAAAACATAAATCTTCAAAGCATTCAAATGTGAGTTTATATTATTTTTATTTCTATTATTTTCTCTTAATTTCAGCCCAACCCTTCTTTAACCGGCGAGGAAGACGAGGAAATGATGAGTGTTATGGGCTTTGGTGGATTCAGCACTACAAAGAATAAGCATGTTGATGGCAATGCTGAAGGAGAATCAAAGATTAATCGGCCGCGTAGATATCGCCAATATATGAATAGACGTGGAGGATTTAATCGACCGCTTGATTATGTTGCTTAAATGGTAATTTTGAACATTTTATGGGCTCCATTTTCATTTTTTTTTCTTATTTTTCCTTGGGTTACCCCTGGGGTTTAAACTTATTCAAGGGAAAGAACCTGTTAACAAACTGCACAAAAATTAATCTCTTTTTTGATTGATAAGGTTACGAGAGATCGGCCTGGATCTGGATCTAGACCTTGATTTTTCCTGTGTCCAGAGTCGAGGACACGGTATTTTTTGCTGTTTTCTGATTGAGCCTTGATTTTTCTTTGACTTCAAGGTTAAGAATCTGGTTAAGGTCCCAAAGCATTCACTATTTCCTGGTTGAGCCTCGATTTTGATTTATCCTTGACTCAATGTCAAGAATCTGGTCAAGGTCCTCAACCTAGAAGATCATGTTTTTCTAATTTCCTCTCTGATATTTTCCAAGGTAGAACAAGGGAAAGCAGGGAAAAATGAAAAAGCGTTCCATAAAATTTGCAAAATTATCGTTTAAATTTAAAAATAGCTGATGTTTAAATACGAGCTCAATTTTTGTTTGTGAATATTTATTTGGATATTTTATTTTTTGTAATTGTGTGTTAAACGTGATCTCTCTATCATTTTTCTCGTTTTAATTTATTTTTATGAATATTTTTACTCTCCTCAATATTTAAAATGATTAATATTTGTTAATTTTTATTTTTTTTTTAAAAGAAAAATTTTAAAAGAAGCAACAATATATTTACATTAAAAACATGGCATTGGTACCAGAAGAAGTTCCAACTGTAAATTTATTTTTTCTCGTTTTTTAAAATTTAACATTTTTTCAGACCTCGGCAGACGAAGCAACAAAAGAATTTTTTGGTTATTTGGTAGAGGTAGATTGTGGTGAACAAGGCTCTTATAGTGGTCTTGTAACTCAAGTTGAGCCGGCTGATAATAATTTGTCTACTTGGGGGAAGTTAAAGCTTGAAACTCCGTTTAGGTTAATTTTTATGTTTTTTATAGACCGTCTTTGAGAGGGTAAAGAGGGTTTCAATTTTTGCTCGCCAAGTTGACTAAAAGTCTTTTGCATCAGGGATGTGCGTCTAGCGTTGTTTTTGACCGATTTTGGCGTGATTCGAAAAATTGGCGTTTGGCGCGCCATTCGAAAATATTGGCGCACATCCCTTGTTTGCATGTTGGCAAAAATCGATTATTTGATTATTATAGATTTTAGGGTCTTAAAAATAAATTAAAGATTTGACCTTTAATTTATTATTCGCTTTTTTTAATCGCTTTATTGCTAAATTAATTTTACAAAATTTTAAATTTGTATATTTCTTAATTAAAAATTTTTTTAAGAAATGGAGTACCTCTTGGAGAACAAGTGGCAATTTTCGTTCCCGGCGAGTTAATTGTAAATATTAAAGTACTTAATATGCCCTCATCACAACAGCCACAACCATTTGTTTTTACACCAACAAAACAGCCACAAAGTGCTCCACAAACTCCACGTCCCGCAATTTCTTTACATCAAACGCAACAGCCACAACGAACTTCTAATCAGCTACAACAGCCTCCTAAATTCCAGCATCAGCTACCACATCGTGCTATACAGCCGTATCCAAAATTTCAGCACCAACTACCAGAACGTTCTTTACAGCCCTATCCAAAATTCAAACATCAGTTACCAGAACGTTCTTTACAACAACAACAAAAATTTCCTCATCAACAGCAACCAAAATTTCAGGTAATTTTGAACTTTTGTAACTATCACTCATTTTTCGTCGATCAAAATGTGTGTGGGTGGGGTTGATGGGATTCTGACCATTTTGCACCTTTTGAAGTTTGAAAAATGAGGCAGGGTGGTCGTTGACTATTATGCACCTTTTGAGAATTGAAAAAAGTCGAGGGGATATAAAAATTAGAGGTCGGCGCGGGACGGGATCCCGACGGAATTTATTCGGGATTTATCTCTCTGGATCCCGTCCCTGCATCAGTTAAGAAAAAATCCCGACTCGGGATCTCGGAAGTGCGATTTTGCCGACTTTTAATAAAAATTCTACATTTCCAAATTTTCTTTTTCAGCACCAAAATAATAGATTCCTTCCTCTTCAATCACCAAAACTTCCTTTACAACAACAACTTCTCCAACATTCTATTCAACAACAACAACGTTTTCCTTTAAATCCATTTTCATTTCCTTTCGTGGACAAAAATTCTGTGATTCGACCAAATACGGCAACTCCACAAGGTTTTCATCGAAAAATATTCAAAAATCGAGGTCTTCAAATTACTGAACCACCTCAAAACAACAATAATAATAACAATAAAACAACAAAATTTGTTCCACGAATTGTTGAAATAAACAATAAAAAGGAGGAGAAGGTGGCTGATTCCAAAACTGTTGTGAAACAAAATTCTAACAAAAGAACGGAAAAATCTGTTCCAAAAGCAGAACAAAAGAAAAGGAGTGAATCAACAACTTCTTCAAATCAACAAATTCAAAAGACTGTTGAAAATATTGTTAAGGATGAAAAGATTCGAGAACAAGTTGATAGGAATGCTGCTTTGTTTGCTAAGGTTTTTTTGATTGTTTTTGACTCTCGTTTAGTTTATGTGTCCCTTTTTGTATATTGGATTTTCTTTGGGTATAAAATTTGAGGGTGCTGGGTTTTTGACGTTTTTTGGTTCTGACAAGGAAAACGGTCGTGACCGGGCTCTTCGATAGGGAATGTGCCATTTCTAGCAAGGACTTTGTGTCGTTTTTGCCCGGGTGACTTGCAGTTGACTTGCACTATCCGTTAGTCTTTTCCTGCCGATTTTCTAGCTATAATCAAATTTTTGGAAGTTTAAGAAAACCGATCATAACTGCCAAAATTGATATGAATAAACTAACGACTGGTCCTATTCAACTGAACATAGGTTCTAACAATTAGTCCAAAAACGTCAAGGACCAAAACTTGACTTTTAAAACAAAGAAAATCCAATTTACAACTTTAGAGGACGCATAAACTGGACAAACGACAATTTGTCCTATTTTTACTTTTATCGTTCAACAAAAATTTTTTTATTCATTCATTTGAACCTTACAGAACAGTGCGAACTTTCTATATTAAAAAAATTTTTTAGTTAAAAGTTGATGGCCAATCAACAATTGAAGGTGGTCAACAACAATTTGAATCTTTAAAAAAGATTGAAGAGCAACAAAAACAAAAAGCTCAAAATCGAAAGACAATTGGAGATAAATTAAAAAAGCAAATTGAAGATCATATTAAAAAAACTGAAAAGGAAGCAGCTGAAAAGAAGCAGAAAATTAAAAAAGAAGAAGAAAACAAGAAGGACAACAAAAAGGAGGAGGTTGAAAGTAAAATTGTTGAGAAAAAATTTGGAGGAAAACAACGACAAAATAGTTTTGATGAAATTCAAAGTTCAAGTAAAGCACCAAATGATGGGGATTTGGCATCTATTCGTTGTCCTGATGGTATTTATCAAGGAGTTGTTAAGGAAGTTAATGCTGAAGATCAAACTATTCGATTGGAAAATCCATTGCTGTAAGCGCTTCTTTTTTTCATAGTATTTTTTTTAGTTATTATAATTTGGTTGGACAAAACTGGGAGGGGGTTTAGACAAGGAGTTTTGTGTTTAAAAGGTGAAAATGGTTTCAGGGTTTTGAGTAGGAGGGCAGAAGTTGGGTCGAAATCAGAGCTATTTCGAAATTTCGATTTCTTTCAACTTTTCCTTTCGATTTCGCTTCTCGAAGTTTTTTTTTGTGAAATAGTGTAAGGATGATTCACCTCAGCTCCTGTATGTGGTGAGCGAAAGCGCCTACCAATAACTACGAGAAGGTCGCAGGTTTGAATTCTGCTTGGTGCTAAACTTTTGTTAAACTCTTTCTATGGTTGAAATTCTGATTTCCGCTTTTCGACTTGCAAAAATTCCAAAGATTTTGAATTCAACCCGCCTCTGCTTGTTCAAAATTTTAAACTTTGAGTGACCTGGTGAGGTTCTTCAATTTAGTTTAACTAAAAACTTTTGTTTTGTCCAATCCAAGAAATCTATACACACTATATAATACACTCATATACTATAATTTTATATAAAAAATACCTCTCTAAAAATATTCTATAATGTCCTATAATTGTGATTTAGAGTAAGAGATTTTTCTATATATTTTTTATTGTTTAAAAGTGTGTGTGTATTTTTAATATTAGTGTGGCCATAAAAAAAAATTTTTTTTTAAATTATTAATTGAGAAAAAAAGACGAGAGAGCCGTCTCTTCATTTTCTATACTATTTTACTGTTTCTATGATTTTTTTGGTCACATATACACATATCCTCTCCCTATATTTTAATTGCACAAAATATTTTTTTAAAAATGTGTGTGTTTAATTAATTCTAAAAAAAGAGAGAATTCTATACTAGAAAATAATTAAAAATATTATGTTTTCAAATTAGTGAAGAATTCAAAAAAATTTTTATAAAAATTTTTTCCAAATTCCGCTTTAGCCCCATAGACTTTTAATTTATTTTTTCTCCCCTTTAATATTTAAATATTAAATGATATCATTTATTTATTGATCAAAAAAGATTAAATTGAGAATTGCTTGATAGTGACCCAAACGTGTTTGGACATATTGATTTTTACCAAAATGACATTGATCTTTGAAATTTTCTCTTCTTTGTTTTTTTTATTTTTTGGTTAAGAAGGCGCTAAAGTGGAAGAATATTTGGGTATAATTTCGGAATACTAAACATAGTCTGATTGTGACAAATTATATGTCAATCAAAAGGGCTCGTCGAGCTGAGTCGAATATGTAATTAGGGTTGGGGTTTTCGAGTCGGGCCGACGTTAGAGTCATTCTTTTCGGGCCGGCCCGACCGAGTCTTTCGGGCCAAAATTCAATGTCCGACTCGATCTTTCGGATTGGGCTGGATCGGGCCCCCAACCCTACTTATAATAGGACCGGAGTCTGTTTATTATTCCGAAATTTTCCAAATATTTTACATTATTAAATTCATTTATTTCCTATAAAAAAATTTTTTTGTCTTTTCTTTTGTTTTTTTATTTTATTGCACTTTAAAATAGCAATATTATTTTTTTTTTCAATTTTTTTCCGACAAAAAATTTTTTTTCTTTAAGGAACGGTGTGCGTCTTTCAACAAATTTTATTGATTTGCCACATACAATTATGAAAGGAGTTAAATTTTATCCGTATGTTTTTTTTGTTTTTTTTCCGAAATTTTGTTCGTTTAGGGACGATCGTAATGGCAACAATCGTCGCCGTTCATCACGCGAATTGCGTGGGCCTAAAATTTTTGAAGGCGTTTATATGCAAAGTTTACCGGTATCTTCTGTTCAACGAAAGCAACAGCATCAGTCTGAGCGAAGATCTGACAGTCCTAAAGTTAACAATAAGAAGGATTCTGAGGTGGAAACGAGGTCTCCTACGCAATTGGCACATGAGGAATATGGCGAATATAAAAAGTATGATTTGTGTAAATAAGGATGCCTTTTGATGTTTTGATCTATGGGGCTTTGTAAATTTCTTTAGGTCCTTTACATTTGGCATTTTTGGTTATTGTTTGTTTAAGGATTTTATTGTGTTGAATTTACCTCTAGCTATCAAAGACGTATTTAATCATGCCTACCCCCGAAATCCACCATACTTCCTCACTAACGAGTAGAGATTGGAAATCTGAAAATTAGCCTTGGTCATGAGGTTAGTCTTGGTCATCAACTTTTCTCTGGGGACTTATGTTAGTAGCTTGAGAAGTTTGTATACTTTTTAATTGTGGTAATCGGAAGGGAAAGCGTTTGCAAACGAAAGCTTGCGTGTGCTTGAGTTAGCATAAATTTATACGTTTTTAAACTCATTTTCTCCTTTTTATGATTGCTAAACTAAGTGACTGACCAAATGAAATTGAGGGAAACAAATTTTTAAATTTCAGATTTACTGAGCCACAAATCCCATTTCCTGTAAAACTCCAGCTTAATACAACCCCTAAGCGGCATTTGAACAGCAGCAATTCTGGTTATTTTTTAAACAATTTTTTTCTTTTAAAATATTCTTTTGTAGGTCCAACAGGAATTCCAACAATTGATTGCATAAACGGTTATCGAGGGTATGGCGATAAAAACAATTTTGTGGATACTATGGGTGATCCTTTGGATTATGAGACGTTGAATACCGATTTTGATTTTGCTGCTAATTTGGCATTGTTTGACAAAGCGGTTTTTTTCTAAAATTTTTTTAAAGTTTTTTTTCTCTTTTCCAGGCATTCACCAAACAAATTGATCATGTCGCCCTTGGGTTGAATTCGAGTGGTTCAAATTCGCGTAATTACAACCACGATGAGAATGTTCTTTTGGTTTGTTTATTTTGTTTAATTTTTGGTGAATTTAGGGGAAGTTTTTTATTTTGGGACCAATTGTCTTTTAACGATTTTTTTTAGATTTTCTGACAATTCTGTGTTTATTTTCCTTTCTAATCTTGGTCTGTTGGGGAAAATTTTCATTTTTGAGATCAAATGTCTTTTAATGATTTTTTTTATTCTTAAGGATTCGTCTCGCGTTATTTCTTGGACCACAAATAATCTTGCCCCATCATCTAGTGCTGCTGTAAAAAATTCTGTTGGGATAAACGTTGCTCATCATTCTCCAAAGTCTTGTCCTCATCGTCGCCAATAAAAAGGATATATACAATCTTCTCTATATATGTTAAAGTTTTTTTTGTTTTTTGACTATTTCCGTTTTTTTATTGTTACTACAATTACACAAAAATATTTTATAAAAAATGCGTGTATTTAAGCTGGTTTTAGGGGTACACCCAACGTATTGCGAGGCCAACGTCCCGCAGAGCTATAGCTTTGTTCAAAATGGTCGAATCATGGACGCCCTGATATGGTTCGATTTAGATCGTCGAGATGCATCGAACCATACCAATGCGCCACTGATTCGACTATTTTGAAAGAAGTTATAGCTCTGCGGTACGTTGGCCTGCTCCCGTTTTTTAAGTATTTCCTCTAGAATAATTTTTCTGAAAAATTTTCCCTAGGAAAAAAATTTTTTTGCTTTACTTTTTAAAGGGCAATTATATCTCTTATTTATTCCAACCTCTTTTTTTGTTTTTTTTTCTTTTTTTAAGTAAGAAAAGTTGAGATTAGAATTTAACGAAATTAAGTCGACATTAGGATAGATTTTTTTATCGTTAATTCCTTTAATGTTTTGGAGAGTTTGGACGTTGAAAAGGGAAGGGTATAGACTAGAATTTTTTTTGAATTCTTTTTAAATTTGAGTTTCCTTGTGACTAGAGATTAGACTTCTTGTAAACCTTCCAAACTAATCAATCGATGATCGGTACCAAATCCACTTTTCCTTATACTCAACCAATCCAAAGGGTTGAAACTTTGGCTGGCCATAACTCGGCCCAAAGTCGTTTTGCAAGAAAACGGATAACCTATCTAATAGTAAGTCGGGGGTCCTCTATCGAATGGTACCAAAAAAACTAAATTGTGGTGACAGTAACATATGGTTCCTAGTTAGGAAATAAAAAGTTGTGGGGCTTTAAAGTCAACAATCTCCTTCATCTAGGTTGAAATTTCCCTAGATATCTATCTCAAATTTGGATATATCCTCGAGTCTCTAGTTTTACAAGGAAATCCTTTTTTATTCAAAAAAATTTTTTAAAGGTTTCTAGTCTATAACCTTTGGCTAGTTCATTCTCTCAACCCGTCTACTATTTACATTAAATTTTAAAAAAGCCAGTGAGAGACTTTCTTTCATAACTTTAATTATATTATTCCCTCTACATTTATCCAAAATTTTGGAAAATAAAGAAAATTTTTTTGAAAAAATTTTTTTTAATTTTTCGTTTGTTTTTATCTTAAATATTTAATTATTTTTTTAATTAAAAATTTTTTTTTTCAATTTTTGTTTAAGAAAATAGTAGTAAAATGAACAATAATAGCATAGGAGATGAAGCTTTGGAAGAAGCCCAAAAGCAAACAAAATCTGGAATTGCTTGTGATGGTATTCGACAACAAGTTAAACTGTGTCTTCAAGAATCTGATTGTATACAGGTTTTGAATTTATTATTATTTTTTTAATTGTTTTGTAGGTGTGGGGTTGTGATTAGTTATGGAATTAAGTGGTGGGTGGAGAAGTTTTAGTGAACTGCTAGTTTTGGCTCTTGTAAGAAGATTTTTGGCTACCCAAATTTTTGTATTTTTCCCTATTTTAATCAAAATTTTTATTTTATTCTTTGCAAGAGAATGAAATCGTTGCTCTTTTAATAAAAGACCCTTGTTAAGGGTGAAAAAGACATTATTATTAACGGCAACACATCCTAAAGTCATTTTGCAAACAAGAGAATGTCGTTGCTCTCTTTTTAACAAATGACCCTTGTTAAGGGTGAAAAAGGACTGAAAAAAATATAACATATCCCCTAGTCATTTTTCAAGAAAACGGATACACACTTTACAATAGGAAGTCTAGGGGGAGGGGGTCCTCTATCGAATGGTCACTTAACTATCAAAAAAATTCAGTAAATGATGTTCCTTACAATTAGAAAAATTCTTTTTGGCTTTTCAAATGTTTTCCTAAAATTTATTTCAACCAAAATTTTTTTCCTAGATAAAAATGAAGAGAGCGCGTGAATGTGTAGAGGATAATGACCTTCCAGCAAATGTTTGTTTTTTTTTAATTAATTTTTTTAATTTTTAATTTAAGTGTCAACAATTATTGTATATTTTGCATGAATGTAGACGCAATTCAATTGATCCTAGAGCCCGTTTTAGAGGAAGAAGAGGGGATATGTAGACAAAATGTGATTGAGGAGGGTATATTTTTTGTTTAGAAAAAATTTTAATTTTTTTTTAATTTTTTGAAAAATAAAAAAATTTTTTTTAAAATATTTTTGGGTCTTTTAGGACATTTTTTAGGACTTGCAGGCATTTTTAAAAATACTATGTAAAAACAAAATTATTCGAAAAAATCAAAAAAAAATTAATTTTTGTTAAAAATATTTTTCGATTTTGGCTTTTTTTTATTTTTTTAGTAAATTCAAAATGAGTAATTCGAATATTATTAAACTATTGTTTAAATTTTTTTTTCTAAGAATTAACCAAAAAATTAATTTTAAAAATAATTACTAATTTTATTTATTCCTTTTTAACTCCCCCTCTCTTTTATTTAAACCTACCAATTTTTAAAAAAGCAACTGTTAAAATTTTTTTTAAATTTAATAAAACTATAATTTAAATTTAAAAATAAAGGTAATAATTATTTCTATAAAATTATTTAATTTATACATTTTTTTGTTTTTTTTTCTTTTTAAAATTTTTGTTTAATTGATTGTATGTTCAAAAGTTCCAAAAAGATTAATTACTAATTAAGTAGTTTCCTTTTAATTTAGTTATGTTGTGGTAGTGGCTGAAGGGATAGTGTTTCTGGCTGTCTAACTAGGAGGTGTTGGGTTCGATACCGTTTGAGTCCTAAACTTTTTCTAATTGATAAATAGTTTTGTTTTGGTAAATTTCTTTGTTGTTTTGAATATACTAAAGAAAATAAATTTTTTTTTTGAAAATTTTATTTTGTTAAAAAATAATTGTGCAGATGCACATTTTATTACAAAAAAACTCCAAAAACAAACATCAATAAAACATACAAATTATGGAAAAAAAATTTTTTTTTAATTTTTAATAATAGATTTTATATTTTATTTTTAGCTTTTTTATTTTCTTTTGTTTAAAAAATCAAATTTTGTATAATTTTGCAAAAGAAATATATAACAGTAATTTAATTAAAAAAATTTTTTTTCAGTTAAAAATAGAAGGTTTTAAATTAATTAAAATACAAAATTAAAAAAAAAATTTTTTATGTGTAGACAGTTTAGCATAAAATATAAAATTAAAAAATAATTTCTAGTAAATATTTTTATGTTTATTTCCTCATTTTTTTTTTATTTTTTCCAATTTTAGTAAAAATTATATTATTAAAATACTTGGAAATTGTAAATTTATTTATTTTTGTAATTATAAGTTAGAAAAAAGACTAAAAATTTAATTTTGGCAACAAAAATTTTTTTAAATATAAAAAATTATTTTTTAATATTTTAGTCATTTTTCGACAAATTTTTTTATTTTTATTTTCTTCTATTTTTTTTTTAATTTTTAAAAATGTTTTTTTTAATGTCCGTAGTTGCCTTTCTTTAATTTTCTAAGATTTTACAATCTTGTATTTACCATTCCTATTTAATCAAGGCAGGATCATAACGAGATTTAAATTACTGGTTACTCGAAAACATTTTTCTACACGAAGCCCGGCTCCAAAAAATTTCGAAAACCCGATTCTGACCTAGTCCCGAATTTTTTTTCTTAACAGTTTCAAAGTTCCCTTTGGATACAGAAAAAAGACATAAACAAAAATTCAATTAAATTTCCATTAGTTTTGAGGTAAAATTAAAAAAAATAATAACCGGAAGGCTTACACCTTGGATGGTCAAAAAATAAAAAAAAATTTTCTTTCCCTTAAAAATTAAAAGAAAATTTTGTAGATGGTATAAACGGAAGGCTAAAAAAAGGATTAAAATATATTGGTGTTTGCCCTTTTCTAGTAAATATTTAGACTTTAAAAAAATATTTTTTTTTAATTTCAAAATCCTCTTTTAAAAATTCTTTCCATTCCTTTTTATCCTTCACACTCATCTAGACTTCAATAAAAAATTTAAAAAAAAATTTTTTTTTTTGCAATTTTGCACTTTCTTCTAAAGTTACTGCTTACATAAAAGCGTGATTAATTTTTGTTTTTAATAATTAAAAGGAATTTTTTTTGTTCCAAAAATATTTGTGACCTTTTTTAAATTTATAATGACCATAAAAATAAATTTAGAAATTTGGGAAAAGGAATTTTTGGGAGAAGAAGAGGGAAAGGAAAGGAAAGGTCTCCCAAGATACCAGGGGTGTGCCGAAACAGATTTTAAAAAGCGAAACACGAAAGACGAAAAGGCGAAAGTCATTTTAAAAAGCGAAAGACGAAAGGCGAAAGACGAAACACCAAAAAAGACGAAAATAAGGCGAAAGACGAAAGACGAAACGGCACACCCCTGCAAGATACCGCAGAGCCGATAAAGAGTTCCTTCCATCTAGTAGTTCCCTCCCGTTTCTTCTGTTTCAGAGTAAATTTCTTCTTCCCATCCTTCTGTTTCCGTTCTTCGTGAAATTTCGTTTTTTTGGCTCCTCTACTTCCGTCCTTGACTTTTGTTTATTCTTCTGCCGTGGGTCTTAAACTTTAAGAATGCTGAAGGCCCCATTAGAGAGGGTTTGCTTAGAGAGCCTTAGAGAGGTTTGACTCTCTCTCTGACTTTAACTAAATAAAAAATAATCTCCAACTTTATGGGAATAAAAAAACTGTTGAAAACCCCCTAAAGTTTTGGTGCTGTCCTCTCCTCCTTTTCTTTTTATCTGATCTTTTTTAGATTAAAATTTTTATTTTTTTTTTTTTTGTATTTTGTTTAATGGACAAAAAAAGTCTTGAAAAAAAATTATTTTTGGATGTAGGAGAGGAAGGAAAAATTTTTTTTTTAAATTTTCTCTCACGAAAATGCCGAGAGAACAATAATTAATTTTTTTTTTTAAATGTCAAAAATAAAAAAAAGTTTCCATTAAATTAACTTAAAAATTAAAAAAAATATTTTTTTTAATTTTAAAAAAGAAACTTTTTTCAACATTTTTAGTCTTTTATAATTTTTGGTTTGTTTGGGTACATAAATGATGTGAGAAGGAAATTTTTCTTTGTTTAATTTTAAACAAAGAAAATAAAAAAATCAGAATTTAATTCTTTTGTTTTGTTCAAATTAAATTCTGATTTTTTCCTAATTAATTTTTAAAATCAGAATTTAATATAAACATTTAGTTAATAAAAAATCAGAATTTTAGTTCAACAAAAATCAGAATTTAATATAAACAAAATTTAAAAAAACCAGAATTAAAGGTCGTCTATAAAGTCTTTCCAAAAATCAGAATTTAATTTAAACATTTATTTAATTCAAAAGAAATCAGAATTTAATTTGAACAAAACAAAAAAACAGAATTAGTACATCTTTAAATTAAAACAAAAAAAAACATTTTTGTATTAATTAATTAAGTACTAAAAAAGCACTTTCGTTACTAAGCAAAAATTATTTTTAAATAATAAAATAATAATATTATTAAAGTGCGTCGCCAAGCAATATTTAAAAAAAATCTTTATTTTAAAATAATAATTGTTTCTAAAATATTTTAAGCCTTCCGCTTTTGTTTTTGTTCCTTAAAACCAGAATTTAATAAAAACAATTAATTTAAACATTATTTTAAAGGACCAGAATTTAATTTAAAAAATCAGAATTTAATTTGAACATAATAAAACCAGAACTTAAAATTGTTTAATAAGCCTCCCAATTTTATTGTTTTCTAAAATCAGAATTTATTATCAACATTTAATTTAAAAAACCAGAACTAATTTCAAACATACTATTATAAATCTAGAAAAATCAGAATTTAATTCGAACATAATAAAACCAGAATTAAAAACAGAATATTAAGCCTAACACTTTTATTATTTCTTAAAATCAGAATTTAATATAAACATGTTTTTATCCCTTTTCTAATTTAGTTAAAACAAACATTTCCTCTTTTTACGTAAACATTATTTAATTTGCTTACTCATTTAAAAACAAACTACTAAAAATAATTTATTAAAAATCGGGGTCAAAAAATCTCAAAAAATTTTTTTTTATAAAATTAGAATTAAGCCAAACCTTTAAATTTATTTTTATATTTTAATTAGGAAAATTTTAACGGCCAAAAAAATTTTTTCTACGTCAAGGGAAGGTCAAGAAAAATTTTTTAAATTAAATTTTATTAAATAAATTGTATTATAAAAGACAAAATCTAAAAATACTCTTAACTAATTGTCTGATATTTAAACTTAAATATATATTTAATTAAATTTATATGCAAGTATAAAGACCAACCGGAAAGGAGGTTAAAAAAGGTGTGGGTAAAATTAAATGTTTGTTTGAAGGTGAGAAAAATTCTGGTTTTTTCATTGTTTGAGAACATTTTAACTTATAATTTAATTCTGGGTTAATTAAGAAATCAGAATTTAATTTAAAAAAAATAATCAGAATTGTTTCAACAAAATCAGAAATTTAATTCAGTCAGAAATCAGAATTTTAATTAAACATAAAACCAGAATCTTAATTTAAACAAAAATCAGAAATTAATCTAAACAGAAATCAGAATTCATTATAAACAAAAAAACCAGAATTTAATTCAAACAAAACCAGAATTTAATTCAAACAAAGAAATATCAGAATTTTAACTCAACATAAAAAATCAGAATTTTATTTGAACACAAACAAAACAAAATTCCCTAGCAATTTTTACTTATTTTAATTTAGCGCCGTCTAAACATTAACGCGCGCCTAAATGTCCAGGTTAAATTCATTCAAAATATTCAAGCAAATTTTAAAGAAAAAATAAAAATTTGCAAAATTTATTATTGTTTTCTATAATTAAAATTTTTTTGACGTTTTTAATCATTGGTGGTTACCTAATTTTAATTGTTTTTATTTAATTTTTTTTTTAATTTCCAAAATTAAATTTGAAATAATTAAATTTAATTATAGAAAAATAAAATTTAAAAATAAAAACAAACAAACAATTAAGTAGACGTTAAAAAAATTTAATTATTAGTTTTTTTGAACATTTGATTCAAAAAGTTGGAAATAAATTTTATTAAGGAAGAACAAAGAAAATCAGAATTTAATTTAAATACGTAAATCCTAATAAACATAAAAAGTAAGCAAAAAAAGGTGAAAAAAATCAGAATTTATTTTAAACAAGAAAATATCAGAATTTAACATAAACAAAGAAATATCAGAATACAATTTGAACAAATAAAATATCAGAATTTATTATAAACAAAGAATATCAGAATTTTATTTAAACAAATATCAGAATTTAATATGAACAAAAACACTCAGAATTTTATTCGAACAAAAAAATCAGAACTCATTATAAACAAAAATATCAGAATTTAATATGAACATAAAATACCAGAATTTAATTTAAACCGAACAAACAGAATTTAATCAGAATTTAATATAAACACAACACCTTGTTCACGTGAAAACCATTTGAAAAACTTTTAAGCGGCACTTTCTTTTTATTTAAATTTTTTCTCTTCAATTATTTTATTAATTTAATTTTTTTAAAATTATATAGCTTCTTTATACTTTTTTTAAATTTAATTAATAATCTTTGAAAAAAAATTTTTTTTAATTAGGGGAGAAGACAATGGGAAAAATTAATTTTTAATTAATTAAAAGGGGGGAGGAAGTCTTTAAGGGAGGGGGGGGGGCAGAAGGAAGTCTTTACATTAAAAAAAAATTTTTTTTTTTAATTTTTAATTTTTTCCCCACTCATTCCTCTTTTAATTAACTAATTTTATTAATTTCCCCCTCATTTTAATTTTTTACCTAATTAATTTTTTTTATTCTTTTTTAAAAGCTAATCCCTTTTTTCTTCTTTAATTACCCTTCAAAAAAGTGCTTTTTTGCTTTAAAAATTAAAAAAAAATTTTTTTTATTTTTCAATTTTTTTAATAAAAAAATAATTGTTTTCCGTTGGAAAATTAATTATTTTTTTAATTAATTGCAAAGAGAAAAAATTAAAAAAAATAAAAAAAATTAAACTAAAAAAGAGAAGAAGCACCTTTAAATTCCTGCAATTTAATAAATAAATTAAATAAAAAAAATTTTTTTTTGAAGTGATGGAATTGAATTAATTAAATATTAAAATAAAATAAAAAAGCACGAGAGAATAATTAAAAAAGGAAATAATTTAAAAAAATATTTTAGAGAAATTTTTTGGGATTAAATGTCCTCTTACTAATATTCAAGAAAAAAATATTTTATGGGTATAGACGAAACAAGGGGGAAATACTCTAAATTTCGTTTTTGAAAAATTATTTTTTGAAATTACACGAAATTTCGTCTTTGTAATAAACGAAATTTCGCTTTTTAAAATACCCGAAATTCTATCATAATTAATTTCGGATTTTGTTTTTTAGACGGAACTAGGAGGAAAATACACGAAACTTCGACTTCCAAAAACACGAAATTTCGCCTTTTAAAATACCCGAAATTTAATCATGATTAATTTCGGATTTTATTTTTAAGACGAAATTTTGCTTTTTTTAGAAATTTCTCCTGGCCTGAACTTTTAATTTTATAAATTTCGTCCAACACGAAATTTCGTCTTTTTTAATTTTCTTATATTTTGGAGGGTTTTTTGTTCAAAAATCTTTTTTTGTGCTTTTCTCCCAAAATTAATTTTTTTATTGACGTTACTGAATGTTTGGAATAATTTAATGTCCAAATTTAAATTTAAAAAAGAAAAAAAATTCCAATCTTCTTCATCCCTTCTTTCCTTCTATTGTCCACCAAAATTCTTTTAAAAAATATTTTTATTTTTTTAATTCCCAAAAATAATTTTTAAAAAAATATTTTTTTAATTACGTAAATGACCCGTTAAAAATTTTTTCTAAAATAATAATTAAATTATATAAATAGGTAAACAAAAATTCTTTTCATTTTTCCCCTTCTCTTCATGCAATTTTTAAAAAAATTTCGAGAGAATTTCCGGACAATCAATCATCTTTTTAAAAAAAATTTTTTTCTGTTGTTTGTACCCTCAGGCAATTTTCGTTTAAAACAACAATTGCCCTCCCTCCCTCACTTTTCCTCCTTTTTTTATTTTTAAATTTTGGGGAAGAGGGAAGGAAGAAGCATTTTTAGGGGTTGGGGAAGAGGGATGTTTGGGCGCTGACTGATCGAGAGTTTAAAAATATTTAAAAAAGTGATTTAAAATTATGAAATTTTGAAAAGAATTCTTTGATGCTGTTATTTAATCTAATAAAAAATTAAAAAAATTTTTATTAAGTATTTTGAAATTTTTTGAAAAATTTTTTTAATCGTTTGAAAATTTTTTTGAAAATTTTGGAAATTTTTTTAACTTCTTGCAGTTTTTCAGTCATAACTTTCTTAATATTTGCCCAAAAATTCTGAAATTTTTACCAGACCTGTTTAACACTCTTATTTATATTTCTGCAAAATTTCATAAATTTAGGGCCTCCCAGTTTTGAAATATTTAAGCCCGCGCCCAAACATTTTCTGCGCCTAAATGTCTCTACCCCTTATTTATTAGAGAACAAAAGAAAAAGGTAAAAAGAGAGACGACTTTTTTCTTTTTTTTTGAATTTTTTTTCTTTTTTTTTCAGCTTCTTTTTTTCAATTATTATTATAAAATCCCGCCCCATTTTTTTTCTTGTCCCTTGTTTGGAAGAGAAGAGGGGCGGAGGCTTCTTTCCACACACACCTTTAAATTCCTTTGTCGCCGCGTGCATTTTCTCAAAGTAATTTGCCACTATAAAGTCCGAAGGAATTTCCTGACCGCTTCTCACATTTGTTAAAACAACAGCTTAAACACAGCTTTTATTCCTCAACTTTTAATTAAAAAAATTTTTTTTTCTCCTTCAAAAATGATTCATATTTTAATTTCTGTTGATGATGCTGCACAATTTGGACGTTCTCCAAGACGCTTTGCTAATTTAAGGCAAAGTATGGCATCTACGGGATTAAAACAGACACCTATAATTTCGACTAAACCAGTAAAACAATGTACATCGTCTAATTCGGATTCTGGAAAGTCTGAAAAAAACAACAAATAATTATTAAATTTTTGTTTATGGTGTGTTTTTGAATCTGAAATTTTAAATAAAAAATAAATTCTCTTGAATCTCCTTCCTTTAAGGCTCTGGGATAAATGGGGGTTAATATATAGGGATATATAGGGATATCAAGAGGGATAACTCTAAGCTAGGGACATCTTACAGACAAGGGATAAGAAAGAGGTTAAGATATGTTTCGAGGTAAATGCCTTGAAAATAAAAATAATCTTAAAAAATTAACAAAAAATTCTACATAATATATAATTTTTTATTTTTCAGAAATTTCCAAACAACCATAAAAACCTCATATCTTCAAAAACACTGGTGCTTCTTTCAAACTTAATTATTAAAAACAAGATAGACATATAAAAACAACAAAAACAACTTTATTTTCCTTTTTCTCTACCATCAAAACATTTCAAAAACATTTGTTTGTGTGCAATATTAAAAACTTGAGAAAAACAAAAACCAGAATAAAATCTAAACAACAAAAAGAAAAATCAGAATAAAATCTGAACAACAACAAAAACATGGGAAAAGTGTAAAAACAAAACAGAGTGCAACATCAGAAAAGAGAGAAAATAAACTTGAAAACAAACTTGGAAAAGAAAAAAAAGAAGAGAGAGGAAATAAAGGAAACAAAAACATTCGTTTTTCTAGTCATTTTTATTTAAACTTTTCTAGTCACATATATTTTCGGCTTTTTTCTCCTTTTATTTTATTTAACTCAAAAATGAGCTATTATTATTATTATTTGTTTTAACAATTGAATCTCAATATTTTCCTTTTAATTATTTTTGTTTTTTTTCAAATTCTTTCAGAAAATTCCACTATTTTTGTTTTCTCTTTCTCTGTCTTCCATTACACTCTTTACACAATGTTTTTCTCTTAAATTGTTTTCTCTTAAAAATATCAAAATTTCTTTAAAAAAATTTTTTTCTGTTGTAATATTTTTTATCTTAAATATTTTATTTGTTCTAAATATTAAAAATAAAAATTTAGAAAAATTTTGTTAAAATTTAATTTTTTCTTAGTTAGACTAAAAGACTATTAGACTCAAACATTTTAAAAACATGTTTATATGTTTTTAGGAAAAGTTTTGTTTTTATAGGTGTTTTTAAGTTTATTAAATGTTTAGAAACAAGTTTTATCTTAAAAACAAGTTTATTTAAAACAGGTTTTGTATTTCAAAACAAGTTTTCTCCAACAAAACAAGTTTTATTTTAGCAAAACATGTTTTAATCTAACTAACTAACAAAACAAAGTTGTATATTTTCAACACTGTTTCTCTTCTATTTTCTTTTCTGCCTCTTATTTTTCGGGATCTCTAGATAATTTTACTTCCTCGTTTATATAGCAATTTAATTTATGCAAGTGTTATTAAGTAGGAAATAAATATGTATTTTGTTTAAATATTTTTTTATTTTTTTTATAAAAGGACAGGAAGCACTTTTAATTTAAAAAAATGTCTGTCTCTATAGAGTTGATATTTATTTGCTATTTTTTATTTTTTAAAGTTTAAAAATTATTTTTTTGCCTAAATTTTTTGCCCAGGAATTAAATTTATTGGGTGATAATTCTGAAAATTTTTTTAAATAAATTAAGAAAATAATAAAAAATCTGAAATAAATTTTTTAAATATTTTTTTCCTAATTTTATAGTTAAAATACTTTAGAAAAAAAATTTTTTTTGATAAATTAATGTTTCTTTTTTCTATGGGTAAATAAAAAATAATTTTTTTTTGACATTAAATTTTTAAAAAAATTTCAAAAAAAAAAAATTTTCTAAGAAATTCCACCTTCTCTTTTTATTGTTCTCACGATTATTTTATTTATTTTTTATTTAAAAAATTATTAAAAAAAAATAAACCACAAAACCCATGTGAATTAAACAAGGAGAGATAAACCAAAGTTCGAAAAATTTGTTTTTTTTTTTTAATTTTAAATATTCAGCAGTAAACAAAAAAATTATTTTTAAGTACATTAAAATTGCAAGTACTTAGCTACTTCTACAGTGGAAGCTGATCTTTAATTAATTTTACTTTAAAAAAAATTTTTCAAATTTTTTTTAAAAATAATCCTTTTTGTGTTAATAATCCTTTAATGGGGGAATTGAAATATCTATAAACAATAAAAAAATTCTTTTTATTTATAAATTGACATCATTTCAACACAAAAATATTTTCAAAAATTAAATTTAAAAATTACAGTCAGATCTTGCTTTTAAATTTTTTTATTTGGTTAGGAATTAGATGGAAGGATGGAGGGAGGGGGGAAGTGCCTAAATGAGATCCCTCTTACGTATTTTATTTCTGATTTTTTATTTGGTGAGAGAGGCCGAGGCTTTAGCCCGTCTCTGGAATTAGCCAGTCTGGAATTAGTCAGTCTATTCTGTTAGTCAGTCAGTCTCAGCCTTTGCGCTTCAGCAACTATTCTTATCCCTATTGTTCACCTTTATCGTAGATAAAACACAATTGTTAGATTCTGTCTTTGTTCTGTTATTCCTAGGACACACCGCAGTCAAGGACATAACAATTACGACAACTCCAAAGCCTTTCTAAAACTCTCACTCTTGAATACCCTTGGATTTTCTTGGAGACCCTTGGACTTTCTTGGAGTCTTGGAGATATTACCGTATAAAAAAATTTTCTTTAAAAAAAATCAGAACGCCAAAGAAAAACGTGTTTTCGATATTTTTAATCCTTTAACAAGTTCAAAGACCAAAAACAAACAAAACAAAAGGATTTTGAAAGAATGAAAAGAATTTATAGTTTAATTACTACATAAAAATAGTTGAGAATCAATCACTTTTTTGCTTTTTTAGAGAGAATTTGTGGAAAAATTTTTTTGCAAAAAAAATATTATTTGTATTTTTCTCTCTAGTTTGTGTTTTTAAAAACAAAAGAAAATATTTTTGGATATTTATTTTTCTCAAAATAAATTTTTCGTTGTTTTGAAATTTTTATTTTTAGAAAATTCATTAAATTCTTTTAATTAATGAGAAAAAAAATTTTTTGGGGAAAATTAAAGATAAATGGCAAAATACTTTGAATATTTTGATTTTAAGGAATTTGCCCTAAAAAATTCAAAAAATTTATAAAAATTGAGGGAATGAGGGAAATTCTTTTCTAATTAATTTATAAAGTCAAAAAACCCTCAAAAAGCAGCCCTTTCCCCGCAAATTTTCCGAATATTTTGAAAATTAAAAATAGATGACAAAATATCCCAATTATTTTTTTTTGTAAATAAAAAGAATTCTTTGGGAGTTGAGAGAACCTTTGGGTAAAAAATGTGTTGAGAGAACCTTTGGGCTCTTCTCTAAAAACCCTTTCAAGCCTCTTATATTTAAAACAATTGCCACAGATTTTTTTATTAAAAGAAAAGGACAAAATAAATTATTTTATAAAGGGTAATCACAATAGATCGACACCAAGAGGGTTGATTACTAGTTAAGAGTTTAATGATTTGAGAGTTTAAATGATTGGGAAGACTTGTAAGGATTTTGAAGGAGATCGATCATTTTTGTTAGTAGAGACATGGAAATAGAGGATAACTCGAACAAAACACCGAGCTTGATAACGAAAATTTTCGTTCGAGATTATTGTTTTCGGCCCGATCTTCTAGTTGTTTAGTAGGAGGGTTGGTGGATTCTACAAAATATTATCCTAGGATATCCAGATCTTGATCCGAAATTTCTATTTAATTTCGGATTGTCTGGTTATCTTTTGTTTTTGAGAGTCAAAAGTCTGAAATTTGTCCTCTATTAAGCATGTTAGTTGATCTTTGGGGATTTGTCTTCTTTCGAGGTATCCTTAATTAATTTTAAATGATACTATTGAGTGACGTAAAAATTCTTTAAAGACTAGTAATATTTGGAGGGCAAAGATAAACCCCAAAAATAATTTAAAGTCAGTCTATATTTAATTTTAAAATATTTTTACGTCATTTTGGAGGTCTTCTTCTAAATATTAAAAATAATTTTAAAGAATTTTAGATAGGTCATTTGGTCACAGAATTTAAAACAAAAAGGGGCTTCTTTTACCTCTTATTTGACGTAATTGTTAAAACCAGAAACGTTCTACACGTGTTTTAATAAATAAAAGAAGTGATTTTGGAGGTCTTCTTTTCTAATTTAGAAGTACTTTTAAAGAAAAGAAAGATCAAAAAATAAAAAAATTTGCAAAAATTATTTTTAGAAAAAAAGTTTATTTTGCTTAATATACAAAATTTAATTTATTTTATTTTATGTAAATAAAGTTGCAAAAAACCGAAATTTAGTAGATTTATTTTTAATTCGTTGAATTTTTGGACTGGGGGGTTTACGTGTGACCCCTTTTAAGATCTTGTTGGAACAGGAATATATACCCCTCAGGGTCCAGCTGAGTGAATATAGAGAGGAGGTGATTTGGAGAGTTTTAGTACATTCAATCGCCCCCAACATTTAATTAAAATTTAAGAATTATCGAGACACTGTAAATTATCTTTTTTGTATTCTTTGTTAGGAAAAACAAGTAAATTTTTCCATTCATTTCGCTGTAAATTTGCCAAAATCGCCATAAAAAGACGTCCCTCTCCTTTCCAATTTACCCCCAAGTCTTTAACAATTAATTGTGACGAAACACAAATAAAACAAGTTTGTGGCAAAATGTCGAATTGGCAAAATGTCTAGTTGGCAAAATGTCTAGTTGGTAAAGTGTCAAAAATCAAATTTTGTATACTGTAATTTTTTGAAAATTTTTTGTTTTCTTAACTTTTAAAAAATTTTTCAAGTTAATTTAGATTAAATTAAAATGGGTACAAGAGAAAGACGATCAGGATTGTTTGGACATGCAAAATATTCAGACACAATTATTCGGAATATTCCAGAATCTGTTCGGAAAGCTGTGAGTTTTCTTTGAAATTTTTCAGAAAATTTTTTTTCTTTTTAAGGTTAGGGAAGATATTGCTGCAATTGTTGATCCTTTATTGGCAAATACTAGAGCTATTCCTGGAAGGAAACGTTCCCATCGCGATTTGACTAATGGGGAGAAGGCGCAGCCTCATCAAAATGAGGTTGGTTTAACCCAAAAGATCACCCCTAGAGAGGAAGAGAAATAGTGTGGGAAAATGAGAGAGACATTGAATTTGGTAGAGAATGACCTTTTTTCATTCATTTTTTGTGTGTTTTGTGGTTCCGCGTGTTATGTTAAATTAGGAAAAGGAGGCGGCAAAAACACGCCTTTTTCGGCTGTCTACTCCGCCTTTTTTCGTTGTTTTATTTTCTGGGTATTCTTTAAAGTCAGACAAAATGAGAGAGAGTATGGGGTTTTAAGAGAGACAAAATCAGAACACAAAAATATGGAAATTTTTTTGATGCCTCTTTAAAAGAATTATTTTTTGAAAGGAATGGAATGAAAAAATTTAGAAAATTAATTTTTATTTTACTTTAAAGGCTCAAAACTATCAAAAGTTGAGAGAAGATATTGTTGCTGTGATAGATCCGATGATGGCAAATAATACTCTTTCAACTCCTACAATGAAAAGGCCGCACTTGGAGAATGGAAATAATGTAAATTTGAATTTATTTTTAAATTTTTGTTCAGCCTTGTTCTGAAATTTAAAGAAGAATTTTTTTTCAATTTCTCATGGTTATTTAGTTAATATTTATGTGGGTATACTTTATTTGCTAGTCTGTATAACCAATTTTTTATTGAAGGGTCTCATTAGTAGTGATGGTTAAGTGGTAAGATCCCTGAATTTCGATGTATCTGGTTGAGGTTCGAATCCGTCCGGGTCAATTCGTCTCTTTTTGTTAATTTTTTCAGTTAATTTTCTTCCTTGTCATTGCTAGAGTTGCCTCTTACATTAAAAAAATTTTTTAACCCAATTTTTGACCTTGAAAATATAATATTTTTTCTAAGTTCAATCAACAGCAAAATCACAACTTTGCCAACACCAAAAATTTAAATCTCAAAAAAATTGCCGCAAAAATTCAAGACTCTCATCCTACAATAACTCTTCGTTCGGATGAGCCTAGAACACTTTCTGATGCAACTTTTTCTCTTGTTAAGAATGCGCTGTCGGTAGTGAAAGAAAAATCTGCTCATCAAACGAGACTTGTAAATTAATTTTTTGAGTTTTAAAAATATTTTTAGAGTCCATTTCGTACACTTTCTGATCAAACAATGCATTTGGGAGAGACAAAAAATGAGGACAAGGACAAAACTTTGCAAGATAGTTTTCAATATTTGGAGGAATCGCCGACAGCAGATATGGAGGTTTTCTTTGGATTATTAGGAGGGTCTTGAAATGTCAAAACATTGAAATGCCAAACCCCTTAAGGCTTGGGAATATAAACCTGTCGAAATAACACTGAAATGTCAAACTTCCCCATAAAGCTGCCGAAAATGCCAACATTTTGCTTCAAAAACGACGAGCAGAGCTTATAAGTCGTACCAAAATTCGTACTCGTACTTTGGTACGAAATACGAGACGAGCAAAAAAATAGGCTGGTACGAAGTAAGAGGCCAAAATTAGGGGTGGTAGGAAGTACGAGTACGAGCAAAATTGAAATTTATAAACACTGACAACGAGTGTTGATTTTGTCAGCTTTCGGTGAGTTTGGCATTTCATTTTTTGGCATTCGATGTTTTGGCATTACAATTTCCTACCTTTTTTAAAATTTAAGATAAAAAAAAATTTTTTTCAGTTAAGTCTAGGAGAATGTTCTTCATATCCTTCGTATCCTCCATTAGAAACAACTTTTCGACAACCTGTTCAATGTTCTTCATTTTCTCCAATACAAGAAGATTATGATAATAATTTTGATGTTTACAATAGATTTGATGAGGAAAATTTTGATGTTCTTGCTGGTATATTTTTTTGAATTTTTTTAAAATTTAATTGGAAAATATACGGGTGAAATGAAAATATTTTAAAAGGAAAAAGTTTGGGGGAATTAACGCGAATTTTGACTATAGCCATTTATGCGTATCCGGATGTACATGGGGGGTTTTATTCTTAATTTGTCGGGGAAGCGTCATGGTGTTTTCATTTTGGCATGATTCGACTTATCTCGAAGAAGTGTTTAATGATGCCAAAAATAATGCTGTCTGATTTTCCTTTATTTTTAAAAAAGGGTCGAGACAAACATGGGGCCAAATGTCCTTCTTATCCTAAAAAGTGGGAATTTATTTTTCGTTTTTTTTCTCGACGAGACGTGTCTAACGATGCCAGAAATAATGCTGTCGGATTTTTCTTTACTTTTAAAAACGGGTCGGGAAACTTGGGACCAAATGTCCTTTTCCTAAAAAGAGGGATTTTTATTTTTTTTCTTTAAAACTATTTAATGATTTTCTTTGTAATTTCTAAAAAAATATTTTTTAAATCCCTCATTTTTTCCAGGAGAAGATTTAACCCCAGAACAACAACCAGAAAGTAGCAACGGTAATGTTTATCCTTTTAGTTTTTTCTGAGAAATTTTTTTAATCTTTAAATATTTTTTTTCCTGTTAAAATTTCCTTCCCGTTCTCATGTGTTTTTTCTTGTGATCTTTTTTTGTTTATTATTTATTGTGCCATTTTGTCATATTTTGAATATAAATTTTTAAATTTATTTTTAAATTGATTATAAAATGTTAAATTTTTCATAATTATTACTTTTTAATTATTTTTAAGATCGTTCAAAAATAAATTTTGTTGGGGAGAAGCGGGGCGCGAATAATTGGGAGGAATTCTTTCCTTTTTTTGTCCTTTTGTCTGTTGAGGTTTCTTTATTTTTTTTAAGACTTGGGACCAAATGTCCTTCTTTGAGGGGGGTCTACTTGGGCTTTTAGAACTACCAAAGGTTGGAATTAGTGATAAAACAATTGAAATATTCCCTCCGAATTCTGATTCGATTTTTGCATTTTTTCCTAACTCTAGTTATAGTTTTGGATTAATTCAAATAACTGGGTACACTAGAAAAGGAAGAACCTTTCTCAATTTTTTGAAAGAATTCCTTTTTTGGAATCGATGCCAAAAAAAATTTTTTTTTAATTTTTTTTTTCAGATTTAATAAATTGGTTAATTTAATTTATTCAAGACAATAAAAATGCCGAGAATTCGAGTATGTAATTTTTCTAGTTTAAAATTAAAAAAATTTAATTTTTTAGATTACTCCATTAGGTGCTGGCCAAGATGTTGGAAGAAGTTGTATTTTAGTTACTATTGGAGGGAAAAATATAATGTTGGATTGTGGAATGCATATGGGATTTACTGATGAAAGACGCTTTCCTGATTTTTCTTATATTTGTATGTAAAGGTTTTTTATATATAAAAATATTTTTTGTTTAAATTGAGAGGCTTGGGTATTTAGATTTATATTAAAATTGGGGGGTTTTTGGGAATTTTCGAATTTTTCTGGGATTTTTACCACTTTGGAAGTTCAGCCAGGCCATAATTACTAGTTGGGACACTAAATATTTTTTTTTGGATTTTTGAGTGTTATATGACATTTTTCCCTCTAATATTAAACAGAATTGGAGTATAAATTACCTGGTTTTGTAGATTACACCGTCTGGCAAGGACGTAGCCAGGGGGAATTGACTCCTTAGATACGCCCTTGCCGTCTGGTTCCTTGTGTCATCCCCAAATCTAAATCCTCATTTTTAAACAGCCTCAGGCGATTTAACATCATGTCTTGATTGTGTTATCATCTCACATTTTCATCTTGATCATTGTGGTGCTTTGCCTTATATGACTGAAATGGTTGGATATTCAGGCCCTTTATATATGACATATCCTTCTAAAGCTATTGTGCCTGTACTTTTGGTTGGTTTTTTGTAAATTTTTTAAAAAATTTATTTTCATTAGGAAGACTTTAGAAAAGTGGTTACAGAACATAGAGGTGAAACTTCAAATTTTTTTACTTCACAAATGATTAAGGATTGTATGAAAAAGGTTTTCTTTTGTTAATTAGAAGAGATTAATTTTTAAGTTTTTTGTGGGTAGACTCTGTGGGTAGGCATATATTCGCTCAAATATGGCATCCTCTCATAATTATCTATGGTTTTCTTGGGTTTTTTGGGTCTTTGCCTATTGACGTTTTCTTTTTCGATCTATTACCAGGCCTTTCCTTTCATAAATTTTATTTTCTCTTAAAATAATTTCTTACTCTTAAATTTAATTTTTACAACTTCCTTTAGGTTACAGCAGTAAATTTGCACGAAATTGTTCATGTAGATGACCAACTTAGCATTCAAGCATTTTATGCTGGTCATGTACTTGGTGCTGCTATGTTTTTAGTTAAAGTTGGAAGTGAATCGGTTTTTTAAAAATTTTATCTTTTATTTTTCAATTTTTTAGGTTCTTTATACTGGGGATTTCAATATGACACCCGATAGACATTTGGAAGCAGCCAAAGTCCCTCCAGGTCTTCGTCCAGATATTTTGATAACAGAAACAACTTATGCAACAACTGTTAGAGAATCCAAAAGAGTCAGAGAAAGAGATTTTTTGAATAAAGTACATGAGACAGTTCAAGGTGGAGGAAAGGTTTGAATTTGATTTTTAAAATTTTTAGAAACTTTTTTGGGAGAATTGAAGGGGGAGGGTGTCCAAAGAATTTCTGAAATTTTTTTGGTCTTCTGGGATTTTTGTCAATTCTTGGTTTAATTTTCACTTAAATTATTTTTTAATTTAATTTCTTTTTAAGGTTTTAATCCCCGTTTTTGCCTTAGGCAGAGCTCAAGAATTGTGTATTTTGTTAGATATGTATTGGGAAAGATTGGAATTGAAAGTACCGATATACTTTTCTGCTGGATTGGCTTCTAGAGCGACAGAGGTTTTTTTAATTTTTCGGTTTTAATAAAAAAAAACATTCATTCGACCCAAATATGGGTCGGGTTGAGAAAAAAGTCGGGACGAGTTTTCAAAATTTCTTAGGATCGGGTTTGTGTAAAGGAACGTTTGATAGTGTGTTTCAAGTAACACGATTTATCTTTTATATAATCAATTTTTTCTTAGGGGGTTTACCTGTTTTTTAATTTCTTACTTTTTAGTATTATCGCCTTTTCATAAACTGGACAAACGAAAAAGTTAAACGTACTTTTGTTCATCGAAATATTTTTGATTTTAAACATATTAAACCTTTTCGAATGGAATTTGCTGATATTCCTGGTCCAATGGTTTTATTTTCTACGCCAGGTTTTTTTTTAATTTTGGAATTAAAAAAAAAGTTTTCTTTGAAAGGAATGTTGCATGGTGGTCAATCACTTAAAGTTTTTAAAAAATGGTGTTCTGACGAAAGAAATGCAATTATAATGCCAGGCTATTGTACAGCTGGAACGGTTGGAGCTAAAGTTATTGCTGGGGCTAAAAAATTGGAAATTGATGGAAAAATGGTTTTTTGGGAATTTTTGAAATTTTTTGAAGAAAAATTATTTTTTAAGCATGAAATTAATTTAAAAGTTGAATATATGTCATTCTCTGCCCATGCAGATGCTAAAGGTATAAAACAATTAATTAGAGATGTTGAACCAAATTCTGTTCTTTTTGTTCATGGAGAGGCTCAGAAAATGGATATTCTTAAAGGGGAAGTGGAAAAGGTTGATTTTTTTAATTTAATGGATTTTGGAAATAAGGAAAGGTTTGAATTCGTGATTTAAAGGAATTTTGGAGGGAGAGGGCACGCTATAATAGAGTACCATGTCTCCTTCTCCATTTAATTTTTATTTCCTATAATGGAATTTCTTATAATAAGATGACCTCCCTTTTATTAGAATGCTTTTTTGTAAGGTGATTAAAGAGTCGGATGATTGGGCGTTCAATTAAAAAAAATAAGGGTCAGTTTCTGCTTTGGCATATAACTTATTAGGGGAAGTATTGCTTTGCTTTCTGATATCATTCAACTATTAATACCATTAAATGGCGATATTTGACTTTGCCTTATCAATGAAGGCAATAAGTTGAAAGGGAAAAGCTTGAAAACTGCTCTTAATGTTTTAATCTCCTTTAGAAATTGAATGAAATTTTTTTTAATTGTTTTTTATTTAAAGGAATTTGGACTTAACGTATATAAACCAGCTAACGGAGAAACTGTTTCAATAAGTTCACAACCTTCAATTTATGTTCAAGTACCTGAACCATTAATTAGACGTTCTTTAGCATTTATTCCACCAAAAGATGAAACTTGTCCAATTGAAGGATTTTTATTTTTGGATAAACAGGTTTTGTTAATTTTTATGATTTTTTAAAGAAAAATTTTTGCTGAAGAGTAATGAATTAACAATGCTTTCAAATGAAGAAGCAGCAAAACATTTGGGTGTTGAATTACATTCAATTTGTTTAAGTGAAATATTTTGTGTTTCTGAACCAAAAATTAATTGGGAAGAACTTGCTGAAAGATTAAAATTAAATATTGATCCGGAACTTCAAATTAAACCGGTAAAAATTATTTTTTGATAATTTAGAATTAATTTAAGAAATAATTTGGACAGTGGGGTTTGAACTTTTTACCTATACTCTTTGAAGTTTCCATAGTTCAAACATTTTTTCAAACATTTTCCAACATTTTCATTTCCAAGTTTCCCGTAGTGATCGAGCTGGGTCTGGACCACGGCATGAATTTTTCCTGTGCCCAAGTCCAGGCCCAGGCATGCCTTCCTGGGTTTTTCCTGGGCCTCGGTTTTTCTTGGACTACAAGTCCAAGATCCGGCCCAGGTCAATAAATCAAATCCAGGAACAGGCCCAGGCTTTTCAAAAATCTCAATCACTATTTCCCACTACACCAAGAAATAACAAGTTGAAAAATTTAAGAAATGATTATTTATTTTAATAATTTTATTGAGATCCAATTTATTTTTAAAGGATGGCATTGAACTTTTCGATTCAGAATTAATATTAGCTAAAGTACCAGAACATCTAAATCGTATAGAAATTATTTGGGATGAATGCAGAGAACATTTGTTAGACAGAATTTTATATCTAATTCCTGCAAAGAAAATGGATTTTTAAATTGTTGATGGTTTTTTGGGTGATTTTTGTGATCTCTTTTGGGTGATTGTTATGTTTAATTTTTCCAAGTTTATTTTTAAATTATTTCATGTTTCTCCTTTTTTGAGACTAAAAGGATTATAATTTTTTAATTTTTATTTTCTAAAGTTTTTTGCTTTAACAATTAGGGTTGTTCCCCGCCCCTCACCTCGTAAAATTATAAAAAAATTTCCCCGTCCCCGCCCCTCCCCCATGGCAATGCCTCCCCGAAAATTGTTCCTCGTGGCCCTCTCCTCGTCGGGGAACAACCCTATTAGCAATATTTATTTTTATATTTTCTCAAAGTCTGTCTTTAAATTGTTTTTATTAAATATTTCTAGCTTATTAATTATGGCTTCTACTGTCTCCAACAACAAAAGGTTAAATTCTTTTTATTCTAATACCAATAAAATAAAATTTTCATTTTTTAAGCAAACTCGAGCTGTCGGTACATCAAGTTGAGCCGGCAATTGTTGTTAGACATATTGATGAAAGAGTGAATGACAATAATTCTAATCAGTTAAAAATGTTTGTTTCTTTAGAAAATTTAAATAAAATTAATTTTTAGAATTCAACTAAAAGGTCTTAGCGAACGGTCAAATCCTAATTTAGTTGCTCGTTTTGTTATAGACCAATGCCAACCTTTAATTCCTATCGACAAACTTTCCGAATTGGAACAATTAATTTCTTCGATTATTTGGAGGGGACGTTCTTCCGAAATTAAAGGTTTTTGTTTATTTTTTTTGATTTTTTAATTAAATATTTTTTAGTCTCTTCATGTGGGTCAGCAGATATTGAAAAATTAGATGTAAGTAAATACAGGTTGAATTTTGTTTTTATGGACATTATTTTTGGTTTAGAAATTTGTGGATGTAAGAACAAGTCCAAGTTATTCTTACACCCTCACCTTTACCAACAAACTTTTAGAAAGTTTACCTATAGGGCTTGTTGTTAGTGTTAGGGTTGCCAGGTCAGCCCCCTCTCCATGAAATTGACTCCCTGGCTACGTCTAGGTTTTAAGAACAAGTCCAAGTTGTTCTTAAACCCTCACTCTTGTGGCCAACAAATTTTTAGAAAATTTACCGTAAATTAATAGAGTTTTGTTGTTATTTTTGATTTGTGTAATATCTAAGTCTGTGTTCGTTTCGAGAATTAATTTATCCTTCTATCCCTTTTATCTCGCCATTTTTCAATTGTTTGTTCGAAATTTTTTTATTTCATTTTTAGGATTATTTAGAATTACTTTATGATGAAGGAGAATCTAAAAATCAAGGAATTTCTCTTCTTTTACAATTAGTTTGTGAAACTTCTCCTTCAAATTTACCCAAAATTGTTGAGAACGAACCATTAATGGGCGCTTTAGTTCGTGTAATGAAAGAGGTTTTGGAATTTTTTAAAGGATTTTATTTTTTTTTAATTAAAGGATGCTAGACGTAATTTTGATTTGGCAATTCAAGTTGGTCAACTTTTCCATCGGCTTTCTCAATTTTCTCCATTTTTGCCAATTCTTTCTCGTTGGAAGGTTTTGTTTGATATTTTGGATTTTTTTTATTTTTAAATTTTTATATGGATCGTGAGAGAAGACGTAGGACTTAAATTGGGGATTAGGGTTGTCGGTTCTGGATCGAACCGAAGAACCGAGGATTTTTCGGTTCGGATATCGGTTCGGTTCCGGATATTCTAAGACTTCCCAAGAATCGAAAACCTTATTGGGGATGGATTGGGTCGAGAAAAAAGCGTGGGCCTCTTTGGATCTGGATTTCGGGTAACCCAGCCTACCCCTGTCTCAAATAAGACAAAAAATGTCTTGAATCGAAATCTATCTTGTAACTTTTCGACATTAAAATTGTTTAAAATATTTTTTAATTTGAATAAAAATTCAGATTGGTCTTCTCTCTTTACAATTAGTTGAACAAGAATTACGACGTTCCGAAGTTTGGCGTCAAAAAGTAAAAGAATTGAGTGATCTAAATTCACGTCGAAATTGGGAATCTGCTTTGATTAAACAAGATTTGTTAATTACAGGTTTTTTTTAATTTTTTTGAAATTTTTTAAAAATTCTTTTCAAAGTTTGCCTCCAAATTTTGCTAAATATGTCGGAAGATTTACGCATAGAAAATAAAATGCAACGTAAAGGTTTATTAAATTTACTTTTTAATGCTTTGGAACATTCGTCCTCTTCACAACTTGTATTTATTGTAATTAATTTTTTGTGGAAGTTGAGTCAATTTGTGGAAAATCAAAAGAATATTGTGGTAATTAATTTTTTAATTAAATAGAAAATGACATAAATGTTGATAAAATTTATTTTGATCAATTCGTCTTGGTGGTTAAGTGGGTTTGTGTTAACTTTATATTTTGCTTTAAAGAGGTTCGATTCCTTTTAAGTTTCTTTGGCTGTGCAATGATGAAATTATTAAATCTGTCAATCCTCTGATAATTTTGTTAAAATTTATGAGAGAGACTGAACCGGATCTGAGCACTTAAATAAAAATCTTTCTTTTTTTATTATTATTTTAAAAACTAGGACAAATTATTCTCATTAATTTTCCTTGGGTTTTCCAAAGGCTTTTTTGGAAAGTTTTTTGATTTAATTTCAATGTGCAGACATTTTTGGGGTTATTTTCAATATTCCTATCTTCGGTTAAGGTTATTAATTATTTTCTTACGACATTGAAAAAAATATTTTACAAATTTGTTTACCTCAATTTTATTTTTAAAAATAATTTAGAATAATTCTGGAGCAGTAATTGAACGTTTAATTTCCTTTATACCCCCAACAACAACTTCTAACAATCGCCCTTCATCTTCTAAAGAAAATGAAACTGAAATTCTTTTTCCACTTTTTTCTTTACTTTTTAATTGTTCTTTTGAATTGACTAGTCGAAGAAGGATGGTACAATGTGGATTAGTTTCTTTATTGGCTCCTTATATTTGTGGTTAGTTTTTTTGATTGGAAGGTGTTTTTAATTAAAATTTTTTTTAAGATTTTAATATTGCTTTGGCTTTAATGTATCAATTAAGTATGGAAGAAGATGCAAAAGCTATGATTGCATTTACTGATTGTATTTCTATTGTAAGGATTTTCTTTTTTAAGTTTTCTATTAGAGAGTTGGGTTCGGAAGCTGAACCGAGAAGATTTTTTGATTCAGGTCTTCGGTTCTGGATATCTCAAGATTATTCATACTGATAACTTATTTTCACCTATTTATTCTCATTTTTATTTTTTGTTTTTTTATACATCCTTAATTATGTTATAAATTAAGGAAAAATTTTTCTCAAAATCCAGTAAAAATTTTTGATTTATTTATAATAATTGGATAAAAATAGTCGAGTTCTAACATAAATATTTTTTATTTTTTTAGTTATCAAATTTATTATTTAATCAAAACAACAACAACAAACAAATTAATTTAAAAAATAAACGAATTCAATTAATTAAATGTTTGTTAATAAATATTGTTTTAGAAAAAAGAAATGCTCAATTAATTTGTGGAACAAATGGGCAAGGTTTGGATGCTTTGATCTCTTTAATTTTTGAAATTGAAAAGTGTGAGGATACATTGACTATTAAGGTTGGTCTATTTATTTTTTTTAAGAATTTATTTTTTAATGAATTTTATTTTATTTTTTTTAATAAGAAAATTCTCCCTGGTACCCGAAACCAAGACTTTTTCCAACCCGAAATCCGACGGGAAATTTATTGGAATTTTTCGAGAACCCGGCATTTTCTATTGAAATTTTTTCCAGATCCTTGACCTTCTACAATTTTCTTGGCCCCCTGTGTCCTTTTAAATTTTGTTAAATCTTTAAATAATAAAAGTCTAAATAATTAAAAAAATATAAAACAATTCTATTTAAAGATAGCCCGTAATATAGCTACACATGAAGGTCCAACACGTGAAATGTTTGGTAAATGGATGCCTAAAATTGTTGAAAATTTTATTACAAAGGTTTTTTCTTTTAAATTTTTTATAATTTTGCTCATTCGTTTGTATTGATTTAAAACGCCTGGCACAAACTGTCATGAGTAGGGTTGTCGTTTCTGGACCGAACTGATGATTTTTTTCCAGGAACCGACAACCTAGTCATAAGGTTTTTAGGGTCGATTTCCTACTAGGACCAAACTTCTTATTTTTATTAAAATTTTTTTAAATTTTTTCCAGTTAACAACAACAACAGAAAATTCTTTTCAAAATTATATTTTTGCTCTAGAATGTTTAGGAATTTGTGTATTAATTCCAGAAGTTGATTGGCTCGAATTGGATCAAAATTTTGAAATTTTAAATTTTTTGAAGAATTTATTTGAAAAGATCTTTGCTGGAGAATTAAATAAATTTGGGGTAATTAATGATGATTTGGTTTTACAGGTTTTTTTTTTGAAAATTAAAAAATTAAAAGAAATTTTTTAAAATTAAAAAGGCAGTAATGTTTTGTGGTACTTTGGCTTCTCATAATTTACAAATGGCTGAAAAGGTGGAAAGTGAACTGTTACCTTTTGTTGTCAAAATAATTAAAAGTTTGTTTTTATTTTTAAATTTGATTTAAAAAAAAATTTTTTTTAATCTGTGTCTTATTCAAACATTTTTTAAATTAAATATTGAAGCTTGATTTCTTTTGTACGCCAGGAATTGAAACCTAAACTTTTTTCTTTATCGGATCCAACTTTTTTTTCAACCCGTTCCACCCCTGTTTGGTTCCTGTGGAACAGTTTTTCTGTTTTGGTACACTTATTTTCGTTCAGTGATTTGGAAAATCCGGAGCCACAAAAGTTATTTGGTTTCTAATTAATTCTTAGATTTGGATAGGAATTTTCTAGCACTTTAAAATTCACGCACGGAATATAATAAAAATTTTAAAATTTTTTATTACAAATTAAAAATTATTTTTTAGCCCGCCAAGAGGACGATGAAATTATTTTACAATCAATTTTTGCAATTATTTGTTTACTTTCTTATGGAGGGAATTTGGCTAAACGTTTATGTATTGAAGAAAATGAAGAATCAATTATTGGAATTCTGCTAAGTTTTTTGCACAACAAAAATCCAAAAATTTGTCAACTTTGTGATAAAGCACTTGAAAAGGCTGCCGTAAGTTTTTTTTTGGAAAAGAATTTTTTTGGAATTTTTTTTGGAATTCAAAACTTTATTTTAATTAGTAAGAAGACATTTGCGGATAAAAAATTTTTTGTCCGCAAATATTTGCGGACACCCCCTCACACATAAAATTTTTGTCCGCAAATCCAAAAAATTTGCCAAATATTTGCGGATAAAATTTGCGGACACCCACTCTTAAAATTTTTGTCCGCAAATCCAAAAAGTCCGCAAATATCTAAAGGTTTTTAACAAAATATTACTTCAAAATTTTTTTTCAGGAAATTAGTAATTACTGGAGAAAACGAATTAGCGAAGAAAAATTTTGTTGGCACAATTCTCAATGGTTAGAAATGGTTAAACAAACAACAACAAACGAACAATTAAATAATTCAGAATATGATAAACTTTTTGAAGATGAATATATATTGCCCTCTGGATTGGTATTGAATTCTGAGGAACTTCTTAAGGATTCTGAATTTCTTAATAGTGTAGTTACCCCAATTCAGAGAAGATAAAGTGATTTGTAAGAGACTAATTGTGATAAATATTGATAGCTTTAATAAAATTTTCTATCTCCGATTTAAAATTTCTTCTGTTTTTTGCATAATGTAGAAAAAAAGCAAATGATTTTTTGGCAGTTTAGTTCAAACAAATAGTTTAATTAATTTAATTTAAAATTTTTCGCTACTTTTGGCATAATGCAAATATTTAAATATAAATGACATTTCGTCCCGCCAAGTATAATTGCTCATTTGAGTACAGAGGCTGAGGAGAAAATAGATTTTATAAATATCCATTTTAAAATTTATTCTCATAGTCGAACATACCAAATTATAAGCTAAACCAGGGTCTCCAAAAAAGATTAGAAAATCCTTCAAACAAAATAAATTACGTATTATAAAAACTAAAATAATTGGCCCGGAAAATAAAATTTTTTTAGTTTTATATGACTAGAAATTAAATCATTTTCTAAAATTTAATAAATAAGCCCCTTTTCAAAGACTAATTTAATTCTCAAAATATAAGGTGGAAGAAAAACATTCTCCTCCAATTAAGAGCCAATTATTTAATTTAATAAATTATCACAAATATAAGTTGAAGTCATCTTTCCATAATTATTATGCTTTTGTCCCACTCACATTATTATTAATTAATAAATTTAAAATTGGAAATTGTTTAACAAATTCAGTCCCTCCTCTAGCAACCACAGATTGTTTATAAACATCTAATAAACCTTTAAGAAATTGCCATCTTTCCAATTCGGAATGTTTATTGAACCAATTAACATATTCTACTATTGTCCACCCGGCTCTTTAAAAAATAAAAAAATTGTAAAAATTTTCAAAAAAAAATTCCCTTACGATTCATGGGGAGATTTCAACTCCGAATCACTCGCACAAATTAACTCATGCGCAATAAACCATTGTGGAACAGCATATAAATTTAATTGACGCTGAAAAATAAATTTTTTAAAAATTTCTAAAAGTTTAAAAAATTTTCCTGCCTAGAAAAAATTTTTATTTTTCATTTTCCACAACACAAAATGACAGGAAAAATATTTACCCCTGCCGGGACTCGAACCCGGATCGTCGGTTGACTACTCACAAAATAGGAGACCGACGCCTTCTCCATTAGGCCACAAGGGCAATTGAAAAGAAAAACAATTTTACTCTTAAATAGTCTTAAATAAAAATAAATAAATTATTTTAACCGTTAAAGCCACTGTTTGTTTCTGTTCTTCTTCCATAACATTAAAAATTTCTTCAAATTTATTAGGCATTAACTGAATAAAATTTATTATTTGATTTGATGAATTTAACATTTTGGAATATTTACAGTCAAAAATCTGAAACAAAAAAAATTTTTTTGAAAATTTTTCTGAAAATTTTAAAGCCAAACCTGCAATCCATTTTTACATAAATAATCAAAATCTTTAACAAATCTTTTTAAAATAGCGTCTTTTTGTGGCCGTATAAGAGAAATATGCAGCAAATATTGTTCTATACAAAAATTTATAAAAGAGGGTAATACATCAAATGATTCATTTAAAGGTTTTAATTGAATACAATGCTGACGGAAAATTCTGGAAAATTTTTTTTAAATTAATTTTTAAGAAATCCGCAAGGTTTTCCGGAAATTAGGCTCTTTTCCTTAAAGTCCGCAAGTTTTATCTGGAAATTATTTTTTATTGAGAAAAGGATCCTAAGTTAATCAAAAAACCCTAGAATGAATTTCTAGAGAAGAAACCCTCAATTTTTAAACAAAAAATTATGTCTAGCTAGTAATTTTAGACTATCCTTATCTCAGAAAAGTACATGTGGTAATAAATATTTTTTAAAATTGAAATAAAAATTAAAAAAACCTTAAATGACCACAAAGTTCTTTAATATAATCAGAAGAACTGGCTGAAGCATTAGACATATCTTCTTCATGCATTGACGCCAAAACTAAAGAAACTAGTCCACGCATTGCATCTACCTTAAATTTTAGAAAAATAGAAAAAATTTTTTATTAAAAAAGTTTAAAAATGTGTGGACCAGGAATGGGCTTTTAATATTTAAAAAAGCAGCAGCCGAAGTGTGGAGGCAGAAGGGCAAAAAAAGGTAGAATTCTGCATAAACGAAAGAAGTTTTTGAGGTATTTTTTTCCAATTTTAAGTTAACAGTTAATTAATATTTTTGATTTTTCTAGGTACCCGAGGCTTAAAAATATCCAAAAAAAATAAAAAAAAATTAAAAAATAAAAGTGATGATCCACAACTTGCTAACTCTACATAAATTATTCGTATTCCTAAACAAAAAAAAATTAAAATTTTTTACAATAGTTTCCAACGCGGGTTTCAATAAAGCATTAAAAGGAGTACACAAATTAGGCCAATATCTTTAAAAATAAAATTAAAATAATTTCAAAAAAATCAAAAACAAACTTAGTCATTTCATATCCAATATTTAAAATTAAATAATTTTGAAGTTGTGTTTTAGAAACTCTTCCAATAAACCTCAATTCTTCTTCCTCTCCAAATTTTAAATTATTTTCTAATTTTACTGCTAAATATTTTAATGCTTTTCCAATATTTATTTCCATTTCACGTTGCAAATCTTTATCCCAATTGACACTTGACAATTCTGCACGCAATACTGCATTTAACTTTAAAAAATTAATTTTAAGATTAGGAAAAAATAAAATTTTCTTTTAAGGATTAGTCTAACTAAAGTTATTCTATTGACTTGAATACTCTGGAAAAGCTGAATTCACTGAATATTTATATCTCTTAAGAACCCCATATTCCAAGGATGTAGCCAGGGAGTCGATTTCGGGGAGGGGGGCTCTTCTCCCGTCCAGCTTTGAATGGCCATAACTCGGCTTACAAATAGTCATTTTCTACGAGAACCGGTCAACATTTCGAAATGGAGAAATATCCCATTCAACCTGAAAAAGATGGTTCCTTGTTAGGAACAACTTTTACTTATGATTAAAACAATACACAACTTTAAATTAAATATTTATTTACCATTAGAAACAAAGAAATAGGAAAAGATCCATTTTTTGGATTTCTTAAATCTTAATCCAATAAACACAAACCTTTTCAACAATTATAGCCTCTCTTTTTTCATCTTGTTCCAAAATTTCATCAATTGCAGCAAACAAATTAGCAAGTGATTGACTGTGAATACTTGTCTTTAATGGATGTAATGCATCTCTTAAATTGATTTTTTTTTATTTTTTTTTTAAATTTTTCAAAAATTTCTTTTAAACAAAAAACCTAATAACATTAGCGACAGAATCTGAATGTGATCCCAAAGATTTATAAATTGTTTGAACTAAACGCATTGCATATGGAGCATTTGCTGGGACCTTAAAAATAAAAATGTTTTAGTCTCTTTTCTAGATTTAAATTAAAAATATTTTTAGAGATAGATTATTGCTTTAAATTTTGGAAAAAATCCATATCTGGTATAGATCCAGTTCTGGACTAAAAATAAATCTTATTTGGATTAAATTCAGTTTCAACTAGGATCGACTAGTTGAACACCACATCCTTGCTTTCTCTGTTTTTACATCAAACAGAAAACGCTGAAAATTAAACAAAGTCAACAAATACATTAAGTAAAAATTAAAAAAAAAGTACTCTGTTAGCAATCACTTTTCCAACAAGTCTAGCAAAATGTTGAGCATTATCAGTGCCTAAATAAATTATTTAAAAAATTCTAGAAATTTCAATAAAAACCTAGAAGTTGAAATTGCTCCATTTGACTGTGCAGTTTTGTTCCCAATTGAGGCAAAAATTTGCTAGCCTTTTCAGTATTAGATTGTGTACCTAACTGCAAGAAAAGTCCATCAAGTTCACGAAGTGATTCGTCCATTAGTGAAGAAAGTTCTTTTTGATAAACTGTTGAATTGTCTTAAAAAAAATTTTTTTTAAGTTTAAAAAAAGTAAAATCATTTGAGATAGGATGCTTAAGACGAATTACCTACAAGATAAGGTTGTTCACGACCGGTTAATTTTCACATGTGTCGGCTCAAATGAGGGAATTTTAACATTAAGGACATTTGAGCCGCACATGCGAAGATTAATCGGGAGTGAAAAACCCTATTATAAATTAAAAAATCTAGATTTAAAAAAATATTTGGGTTTTGGACCAAGATTAGTCGAATCCTTAGTAAGGAATAAATAGGGGACTGTTCAAGAAAAAAATTTCTAGTCAACAATTGTCCCTTGTCAATAAATTTTTTTAATAAAAATTCAAAAAACCTATCAATTTTTGCATTGCTTTCATTGTAGAATTAACAACACCAGCATTAAGTGACCGTAAAGAAGATCGAAGTTGTTCAAACAATTCTTGACGTATTTTTGAAACAATTAATTCTCTTTTGAATAGACAGCTTTCATGAAGCCATTTTAACTTTAAAAAAAATTTTTTTAATTAAAAAAGCTCCAAAAATATTATTAAAATACCTTTAAAAGTTTATCATTTGATTTTATTAGTGAGACAAATTCAGTTGCATATTCAGCCTTTTTTAACAAATCTTTTTCTTCTTTGCATAAATTTACCAATTCTTGACATCTTAAAATGAAATATAATTTTAAAAAATTTCAAAAAAACCTCAAAGCATCACCCAAAAGACGCGACATTTTTGTTAAATTGGAAATTGCGTGAACACTTGAACGGACATTATCCAACTTAAATTTAAAAATAAAATCTTTAAGAAAAGACCCCCGAAATTGGGAAAACCCTCCAAAAACCACAAAAACTCCCTCAAAAATCTATAAAGACAACCTTGTTTTGCACTTCATTTGCTATTTGATCAAATTTTTTAGTTACAGAATCCATTTCATGTTGGAAATGGGTGTGGGCACTGTCCAAATGTTCAATTGCAGAAACTTGTTCCAGTAAACGAGGATAATTCTCTTCTACCTAAAAATTAAAAAGAAGTTAATTTGGAAAGTCAATATGTAAAGACAGCATTTTAATAAATTCAGGCAGGGTTAAAGATCTATAAATAAAGTCGTTGCCCTATTTTTTCATTGCCCCCTCCCTCCCAAAAAAACCAGTCGGAGGAGCAACCAAATGCGGTCAAAGAAGGTTCTAGCAATAACTTGAAAAAGGTCGCACTGTTCGATTACGACCCGGTAGTTTCTTTTTATGTTAGCTCCTACTAGACTGGACCAGCCCCTTCCCAAAATCAACCCACAAAGGTTCAACTAAAGAAAATACCCACACACACCAGTAAACCAACATTCTCAAAAAAACCTCAAAAAATCTTTAAAAAAATTAAACCGTACTCCTTGTCTAAGACGTGTATTCAAATCTCCTTGAATCATTTGAACTTTAGCCAAAATTCTTTCAGTTTCTGAACGTTCATTGGACGAAACAATTCTTTTTAAAAATTCAGTTTCACCTTCTTCACCCAATTGACCGGCAATAAATTGTTCAATTTTTTCTTGTGTAATATCCAACGGCATTCTTACAATTACCTAATCTACTAGAAAAATGAATTAACGACAAAATAAAATTAAAAAGTATGACGCCGTAAATGCCAACACGCCAAAATACGAAAAAATCTTCAGCTTAATATCAAAGGTTCCAGAGAGTCTTATGTCGGCGCTTTTGGCATTACGGCGCGTCAAGGTGATAAATAACCGATTTAATTAATTGCCCAAGAAAATCTTTTATAATTTATGGGAAATTTTCAAAAAACAAAAAAACCTATTTTAATTTATTTTCTTTTTTTATTTTCATCTAAAGGCTTCAAATCTTTGAGGAATCCTTCAGCATCAAAACGATTCCAAGTATCAAGAAATTGCTGTTCATAAAGTTCTACAACAACTCCGTGTCCTAAAACGCGTCTTCTTGACTCTCGTAAGGTAATTTTAGATCCTTTTCCTTAAAAAAAATTTTTTTTATTAAAAAAATTTTTTTTTGAAATTTCAAAAAAAATTTCAAAAAATCCCAAAAAAATTTCCAAAAATTTCAAAAAAAAACTCACTTATCGGCACTTCTCTAAGAAAAACTAAATAGCCATTTGTAACTTCTCCAGGCATTAAAAGTTCATTATCAAAAAATATTCTACATCCTTTATCCCATGTTGTGCAAAAAGTAAGGACTGTGTGGCCAGAACGGATGCCTTGTTTCCGACCATTTTCGTTTTCATTTAGCATGTAAAGTTTAATCTATAAATCAAAAAAAATTTATTTTTAAGGGGAAACAAATTAATATGAAGTTTTTCAACAAAAAATCTGCCCCATCCTATAACACCAAACCCAAAAAAGGTCACGAAAATACCAAACTTCTGGGAAATATTTTCCAACAACGGGAAATGCTCTTCTTGGAAAAAATGTTTTTCCTTTTGTTGGAACAACTGTTTGGCATTTCATGGGCTTTGAGGGGTTGGCATTATAATGTTTTTTCCAAATTTGGTAGAACGACGCGTTCCAAAAATTTTTTCGAAAAAGATTGTCTACCATTCATGTATCAAAAATCAAAACAAACGTGTAAACAAATCATAAAAACATCAAAAAAACCTTCTTACCTTAACAATATTTGTCGTTTGCACAGTCCCAGGAGCGCCTAACCACATTCCTTTATGAACACCATCAAAAATTAAATTTCTACATAAAATTCCACATTGTTCTCCAGCCCGTACCTTAAAACAATTTTAAACAAAAATTAAAAAAAACAAACTTGATTAACAGTTTTCTTAAATACTTGAATTTCGCCAGCCGTTACTTTTTGGAAATGTTCAAACCCTCTAATTTCGATATGTTCGCCTTTTTTAAGCTGCCCTCTTTCAACTGTTCCAATCAAAACGGAATCTTTACTGTTTGGAATTTTTATTTTGTTGGCTATTGGCATTAGAAACGAGCCTTCCTGGAAATTAAAAATAATTTATATAAAAAAATCAGGGGGAAAAATGAAGAAACTAGCAAATTTTTGGAAAATTAATTTTGCGGACAATTTTTGCGGACCTATAGGTAAAATTCTAGACTGCTCATTGTCAGTTGAAAATTTGAAATAGATGACCTTTTATTATCCAATTTTTCGAAAAAACGTGATCCTTGAATATATGGAAAAGTCCTCAAAAATAAGTCAGCAAAATTGTCTTTTTTCCTTAAATTAAAAATGTTTAACCTCCGTACGATTTGGCGCTTTTAAAGAATCCAAAGCTTTTAATAATTCATCAATACAATTGTGATCTTCTCCTTGTAAAGCCTGTAGAGCAGAGCCATAAATTACTTTGGTAGTCTCACCTTTTAAATTTTAATTAAAATTGATTTTATAAATTAAATAACCATTAAAAGAGTAGTCATTCAAAAGTTCACGTGCTTCCATCTGCAAAATATTTTTAAAAAATTTTATCGGAAATTTTTCGAGAAAATTTTTTTTGAAGGCTAGTGCTGCTCAAAAATGTTACAAGATAAACAGATATAAAATTAGATAAAATGAACCTCTCTAGACCTACTTGGCTAAAAATCATTTGGGGCATGACTAGGATTGTTAGTTTTCGCAAATTCCTCGGTTGACCAAAACCAAACCGAAAATCTTCAGTCTTTCGGCTCGGTTTGAACCCGGTGAACCCATCGTCCACTTCCACAATTTTATAAAAAAATTTATATTTACAAAAAAACCTCGACTAATTCCAAATCATCTTTATCAACAAGATCTGCCTTATTAATAAAAACAATAACTTCTTCCAACCCAATTTGTTTAGCTAACATTAAATGCTCTTTTGTTTGAGGCATAACTCCATCTGTTGCAGCTATAACTAAAATTGCAGCGTCCATTTGCGATGCACCCGTTATCATATTTTTGCTTAAAAATAAAATAATATTAAATTAATTATCATCTAAAAAAATTTTTTAAAAGCCATAAAACAAAAATAAAAGCAAAAAAAGTCGAAAGAAAAACGTTTCCTTCAAGGGGACTCGAACCTCCCCCATTGCCCAAGAAATCCAAAACGCTAACCATTACACCAACAACACAACAAAAAAATTGAAATAATTAGTCTAATATACACCCAAAAATCAAACAAAACGTACATATAATCACTATGGCCAGGACAATCAATATGTGCATAATGCCTTTCTTTAGTTTCTAAAAAACTTTTTGCTAAATTCAGGAATAAAAATAACCATATTCTAAATTTGCAATGTTAATAGTAATTCCACGAGCGCGTTCTTGAGGGGCTCTGTCAATGTCGTCATAACTGAAAAAATTTGTAAAGTAAAAAAGGGGAAAGGGAAACCTGATAAATTTTGCCATTTTATTTTTTGAAAGGTCTAAAAAAATAAATTGTTATAAAAAGATTGCAGAAGACTCCGGAAATTTCTTGAATAGGAAGATGGATTTACCGGTCGTGCAAGGAAAAAGTAGAGGACATATGGTCAGGAAGTGGATAAAATGCGGGGTACTTATGAAGATGGAGGTGCCCTTTCTGCGGACTTTTTTTTGCGGACTTTTCTTCCTTTCCTTTACATATGTATTTTACTTGTAGCAACTAACTGTAGCAACTAATTATTTTTCTTACCTAAGTTTGTACATAAAGGTCAGATTTTCTGCTTCCTTTCCTTCCTCTATTTGCCCTGTGGCATATTCAAACAAGAGACATTGGTGAAGAGAAGATTAATTTCATAGTCATACACTTATTTTTTGCCTTCGAAAACAATTTAAACAAAAAAAGAATTAAATAAAATTGATTTGGTGTATAACATTATGAATTTCTGTGTAAAAACTTTACATTCTTACTTATATTTAAAAATATTGAACAACTGAAAAAATAAATCGTACTCAATATTGAACAACTCAATTAATTTTAATCTTCTCTTTATCAACTATGTCTCTTGTTTGAATATGCCAAGCTCAAATAGAGGAAGGAGAGGAAGAAGAAAATCTGACCATTTTGTACAATCATAGGTAATAAAAATAATGAGGGGGGGTGGGACAAGGATTGAACTTACCCGAATTTCTGTTCCAAAATCACAAGTTCTCATTCTATGAAGCATTCCGAGATCAGTAAGCCATTGTTGAAATTCAGTTTCGGGCAATTTAATTTAATCATGTAATTTAGTTAAAGTAAAATTTTTTATTGATTGTAACATTTTTAGCGTCTATAACGTTTAAATCAGGGCTCTCATCGACAAAATGCCAATCAAAAGTACAAAAATCTTGATTTTAAAGTACATAGGGACAAAATTTTCAAATTTAAAGTACACTCAAAATTAAATTCGAAAATATTTATTCGTCCTCAAATCTTTTATATTTCTCTCCTAAATGAATCTTTTCTAATAATTTATTGCTTCCACTGAGCATTTTGTGCATTTCAATGCATGACATGTCAAAATTCGCTGACACAAGAAGTAAAGCCTGACAGTCTTAACCTCAAGCAAGCTACTTTCTTTCGTCCATTTTCAGCGCCGCAGGCGAAAATTTTGAGAATTTTAGAGCTCAAGAAGCCATATTTCTTCCATTTTTAGCGCCGCAGGCAAAAATTTTTAAAATTTTAGAAGGCCGTAGGCAAAAAAATTCACTTTTTCAGCAGCGCAGGCGAAAATTTTTTGAAATTTGGAGCCCAAGAAGCCAGATTTCTTCCTTTTTCAGCGCCGCAGGCGAAAATTTTGAGAATTTCGAAGGCCATAGGCCAAATAAATTACTTTTTTGCCCAATGTCTTCCCCAATTTCATTTTCAATCCAAAATTTTGATTTTAAAGTACATACTTTCAATAAAGTACAAATTCAATTTTGTAAGTACGGAGGTCGATTTTAAAGTACTGTACTTTCAAATAAAGTACGAATGAGAGCCCTGGTTTAAATTAATTGTGAACACATATTTTTCAAATGGCATACAAAATAATCCTTTGATAGTTAATTGCTACTAGCAAAACTTGCTGAAAGCAAAACAACAAAACATTTAAAAAGAAAGGAAGAAAAGTCCGCAAAAAAAGTCCGCAGAAAGGGCACCTCCATCTTCATAAGTACCAAATGCGGCCAAGGCTTCCACTTTCTTGGGGGTTTTCTAATTTTTCAGACATACTTAGGAATGCGCCTAATTCCCTACTTAATGTTAGGAATGCCCCTAATGGTTAAAAAAAATTTAGAAAAAAGAAAAGAAAAAGAAACAAACATTTTGTAATTGCAGAAGATAAAGTAGTCTTTCCATGATCAACATGCCCAATTGTTCCAACATTTAAATGAAGTTTGGATGGCTTTTCTTGGGTAGTTGCTAAATTATTTTGTCAAATTTCAGCAAATTTTAAGCAAAAATAAACCTTTTATGTTTCTAGCTATTGAATAAAAATACTCTAAAAATTTGAATTTTTAAATTAAAATTAAAAGAAAAAAAACTTGATGAATAATTAAGAGTTTTGGAGAATAAAGTAATTCTTGTCATGTTGCTGATAAATTTGAAGATAAAATAAAACAAAACTTCTAAAGTTCTAAAACAAATTAATAAAAATAAATAAAATGTGGCAAACAAAAAAAAAATTTTTAATTTTAGGCAAATTGGCATAATATAAAAATAAAAAAATACATAATCTCAAAAAGTCGAAAATTCGACAAAAGATCACACCGATAAAATACGACATAAGAGAATTATGGGTAAAATGCGACAAAAGGGGATTATGACTAAGATGCGACAAAAGACAACAAGGAGCAAAATCCGACAAAAAACCACTACGAGTAAAACATGACAAAAGATCACTGAGTAAAATGCGACAAAAGAATATAACGCTCAAAACAGGGTAGCACTCATACATATTATAATAGAAAATAAAAAGTATGAAATAAATTAAAATTTTCAAAACCGAGATATTCCAAAAAAAAGTTTTTATGAATACATATTCTATCAAAAATTTTTTTTTAATTTATTCAACAAATTGTGCACTAGTTTTTATTTAAAATTAATTTAGTATTAATTTAATCATTAATTTTCTACACTAAATTATCTTATTTATTTATCTCTAAAAATTTTTTTTTCAAATTAGTTAGGTTAATATAAATATTTTTTTGCATTTAAAATTTAATGCCAACTCATCGTTATAAATTTTGTTGAAAATTATTAGTAAAATTTTATTATTTAATTTTTAAAGCTGTGTAGATGGTTATCATTTAAAAATTAAAAATTGAAGTTAATTAGGGGTGGTTGAAATTTTATTTAGCTTTGAGACAAATTAAAAGTTAAAAATAAAATAACGAAAGCAAAAGCACAACAATTTAATTTTTAATTTCTGTTCACGACCGTTCAAGAGTGTCAAAGATTGGAAGGGGGTTCCCGAGAGGGCATGTCAAAGTTCAGGGTTGGGGTACTACATTATATTTTGATGAAACTATTCGAAAAATTATTAGATTAGTTCTTTTAGAAGATACATACATTAAAAAATTGGAGTATTCTAACGGATCAACGAGCAAGTAAAATTAAAGTGAATACTGTAATCTCTTTTTTCATTTAAAAATTTAACGCGTTAAAAAATTAAAAAAATTTTTTTATTTAAATTTAAAATTTTTATTTTTTAATTTTTATTTTTAAAAAATTTTGTAAAAATATTTTAAAGGATCAACGAGCAAATTTAAAAATTTATTTTATTTTTTATTTAATTTAAAAAAATTATTCAAAAAATTAAAAATTATTAATTCACCTCAAGCCTTTTTAAAATAAATAATTTTAAATAAAATAAAATCTTAAAAAATATTTTAAAAAATGAATAAGTTTAAAAAAATTAAAAATTAAACGTTCACTTGGATGAACAGCATATAAATAAGCATTTGAGCTTTTTAAAAAAATATATTCTTCAAAATCATTTTTTTGAGACGGCCTTAAATGTTTTTTTAATTCTTAAAAATCTTCCATTAAAAATTTTTTATTTAAAATTTTATTTAAAAATTTTTTTTAAATTTTAATTTTTTTCATAATTTCATTTTGATTTTAAAAATTTTGGATAATGACGTGTTTAAATTTACAAAATACTCTTCTACTTCTAATTTCCTATTAGACTTAATATTAGTAAATTTTATTAAAATCTGACATTTATCCATTTATCTCTATCTACACAATTCTTTTTTTTAATTTAAAGACTAGATTTTCAAAATATTTTTTTCACTTTTCAAATTTCTCTAATATTTTTAAATTTAATTTTTTAATTTAAGTCATTTTGATTTTGAGAAAATTTAAACCCAAGATTTTTTTCTAAAAAACAAAATTTCTGAGAGCTTAATATTCACCTTAAAAACACTTAATTTAAAAAATACACTCTGTCCCAAAATTATACATCCACCTATATTTTTGGCATAAGTCCGTAATTTGTTAACGGATTTGAATGAAAATTTAACAGATAATGCAGAAAGACATTTTGAAAGTATATATAAAATTTGAAAAAATTCTAATTATGCACTCAATATTTACAACAATTTATTTGTAAAATAGGTGTCCCATAAATATACATCCACCTTCCAAAAAAGTTATTTCCGATTAAAGGAAAATTCTACAAAAATTCCAGTAAACTTATACATTGATATTATAAAAAAGTAAAAAGAAAGTAGGTCAATATCTTAACCCGAAGCCGAGATCCTGAGACCTCGAAAATCAACGTAAAACAGGGGTTTTCAAAATCAAAAAATATTTTCGACCCCTTATGGATTACTGTAAATTTTGATTTTGGGTTCATTCGAAAGCCCTTGAAATTTGCTACAAAATAGCAACAAGCTTATTTTCCAGAAAAATTTTTATCGAGAGAAGCAGGCATTTAAACTTTTTATGCAGAAAAAAGCGCCTAAATGCCCCATAAAATTAGCGTCGGGAAATTAACGACCTACATCTGTCTATCAAATTTTTTCTCAAATACTAGATCAAATTTATTTTATAGTAAATTTTAAGGGCTTTCGAATGAGCCTAAAATGAGAATTTAAAAACAACCATAAGAGGTCGAAAATATTTTTTGATTTTGAAAACCCCTGTTTTACGTTGATTTTCGAGGTCTCAGGATCTCGGCTTCGGGTTAAGATATTGACCTACTTTCTTTTTACTTTTTTATAATATCAATGTATAAGTTTACTGGAATTTTTGTAGAATTTTCCTTTAATCGTAAATAACTTTTTTGGAAGGTGGATGTATATTTATGGGACACCTATTTTACAAATAAATTGTTGTAAATATTGAGTGCATAATTAGAATTTTTTCAAATTTTATATATACTTTCAAAATGTCTTTCTGCATTATCTGTTAAATTTTCATTCAAATCCGTTAACAAATTACGGACTTATGCCAAAAATATAGGTGGATGTATAATTTTGGGACAGAGTGTATTATTTAAATCTAAGCTTCTTTTTCTTAGATTTTCGATTTAGACATCATCCCTACCAGGGGTGGGCGCAAGAGACAATCTAAAAAAACGCAAGACGCAAAACGCAACGCAAGGCCAAAATTTAACGCAAATAACGCAAGACGCAAGACGCAAAACGCAATGCGCCCACCCCTGATCCTTACTGTTATCCTAACCTACCCTTAAGTCTCTTCATTTAAAAATCAGTCTTTTTGATTAAATTTTCGATTTGCCCAAAAAGTCATAATAAAGCCTAAGGGTTCTAAATTCTCAAAAAAATTATCTAAAATTTTAATATTATTTTATTAAAATTATAAAAATAATTAAAAATATTTCCCAATTAAAGTGATTCATTCACATTTTCATTTTTAATTTTTTTTCTAATTAAAAAAATTTTTTTCTAATTAAACTAATTTTTTCTAATTAAAATTACAGCAAATATAAAAAACTATTAACTAATTAATATTCATTATAAACTCTCTTCATTTAAAAAATATCATTTAAATTCTTCCAAAGTAAATTTAAATTTTAATTTTTTATACGAGTGTGTATCAAAGATTTTTCAAAAAAAATTTTTTTGAAAAATTTGAAATTTCTAACCACCCCTACTATTATCCTAACCTACCCTTAAGTTTAACATAACTCAGTTTATTAAAGTCAAATCTCATCAAGTTTGGTATAATTCAAAGCTTCTCGATGAGCGTCGGAGGATATTAGAGGTCGGTAAAATCGCATTCCCGGGATCACTTAACGGGATTGAGTTTAAAAAGTTTGAAGAGGACGGGGTACCCGCGGGATTAAGTCCATAAATCCCTTTATAAAAAGTTCGAAGGGGATGGGGTACCCGCGGGATTAAGTCCATAAATCACAATAATCCCTGTTTATTGTGGAGATCAGAGGATTCTGAGGCGGGATCCCGTAAATCCTGTACGGACTCCAGTTCCTTCCTACCTCTAGATGATACCAAAATTGACGAGATTCGATATTCTTAAAGAGTATAGCCTTATATGGCTTGTGGTATGTTAGGAAATAGAGCGCCCGTTTATACTTTAATTACTGTAAAACTTGTATTACAATGACGTCCTTTCTGTTTTTTTCTGAAATTTTATTTGTGAATTGGGCAAAAAAGAGTGATTTTGAGGATATTCTGTTAGGGCATCTCATTTTAAATACACGTTTTACTGTAATTTATAAATTTTCTTTTTTAATTTTTCACCAAACAATCATCTTCAAATCATCAACAATTTTGTGTTTTTATAAAAAGTAAAGTTGGAAAAGATCTAAAATTTATTTTTAAAATTGAAATAAAAAGTGATTGAATATTTTTAAATTTTTGGAAAAGCTTTGAAGAAAAAAATATTTTTAAACAATTAAAAGAAATACACATTATTAAGCAGTAGTGGGCAAAAATTTTAAAAATAAAGGTTGAAAATAGGTGAAAGAAAGCGAAAAGCGAGATTATCATGCCGTGGTGGTACACCGACTTGTATTTAATGGGAGACTCAGGTTCGATGACCTACGGCAGTAAGCCCTGTTAAACAAGTTGCACGCCCCCGAGTGGGAAGGCAAACAGGCTTTGCTTATGAGTTCCAAAGCAGCAAGATTTTGAGCTACTACTACATACTAACAATCCGGTTCCCGGAACCGGAACCAAAAAACACCGGAACTTCCGGTGAAACTCTAATAAATAGCCTTTTGGTTGATTTAATTTACATCTAAAAATGACAAAAAACTTCCCAAGGAAGAAAATCTTTTGAATTTTCTGACTTATTTTCAAAAGAATATTAGTCTCGCTGATACTCAGAGATGTGGTTCCCGTTCCTAGCGTTTCTTAAAACAGAGAAATCGGCGCTAAATTAAATTTTGTTAATGTTTTAGTCGAGTCGGTAACTCGATTTTTTTAAATAATTAATTAGGAAGCAAGATGGGTATCTTAAGAATGGAGAAAATTTTCAAGAAAAAATTTGTAAAAATATCTTTTCCAACTTTTAACAATCTATACAACGGAAAGGCTAAAATATGTATATACCTGTAAGTTTTTTAACAAATCAAAAATAAATCTAAAAGCGAACCCTTTCTAAGCTAAAAGTTTATGATTAAAGATAGAGGGTTATTTTAAGTGAAAGTTGTCTAGGGGAGTTGTTTTTAGAGAGAGAGAGTTTGGTCGAGACTAATGTGTTCGTCCTTTTAGAAAATAAAAATGACCCTCCCCCCATCTTTGGATTAAATGGTTGGGCTCATTCCGCTGGGCTCATTCCATGATGGTTCTATTCCAACTCCCATCCAATGAATTTTTCCACGGCATGAACATATCGCTCTGACAGCTTCGAGGCAAGTAGTATTAGAGTGATGATTATCCTCTCTTTAATACTTATCCCTCGCTTAAAGTGTCTTGCTTTCCTATTATTAATTACCAATTAAAATTTTGTAAATAAAATTAACGAAAAAATATTTCAAGAAAATGAAAAATATTGCAATTTTGATGGGAATTGTAGTTTTGATGATAATGATAAACAATGAAAGTGATGCTGCACCTACTAAAAAGGAGACGAAAGTTTGTAGTGTAAGTAAAAGCTTTTTTATAAATGAAAAATAGGCGTTTGGTGCATTACGTAAAATTTTTTTGACGCACAGCCGGATTAGTACATTACGGACAATCTGCGATAGTAAAAGATCTTAAACGTGTCTTCCTTTCCTATTATTTGATAGATTTTAGGGCATAAGAGAAAAACTCACTTTTTAAGAAAAATTGAAAGAAAAAATTGAAAATACATATTTCTATGAAAAAAATTTGGTCCAGTTATGAACACGATTGAAATTCTGTGAACGTAAATTTATTTTCACATGCGTGACTATGAAATTGTGATCTTATCTAAAACCGTGAAATTCAAGGTCCGGTCATGTACAACTCCGGTAAAAACTAATAAGAGGAAAATAAAGAAAAAAACCCAACAAGTGAGCCTTATTTTGCACCGGTACCAATGGTACCGAAAAATATCGATACCGACAAGTATCAAGGAAAATTTTGTTGATAGTTCTTGCTAGTACAAAATTTTCGTTACTGAAATAAATTACAGAATTTTTACCCTTGCGTGGATTGTGAAGTGTGCAAAGGTAGGAAATATACTTGCAAATATTCATGTGAAATAGGAGACAATGAATACAATGATTGCGACCTTAGGCGCGATCCCAATGAATACTATACTGCAATCGCTGGATTCTATCCAATGTAATTTTTTTGTCTTCAATTCAACAAACTAAAGTTAATTTAAAGTTTGAACCCGGGTCGGGTCTAGGACCGAGTTTTCTGGACCACGTATTTTTTTTTGAGAAGTTAGATTTTTCTTAGATTTAACCAGGAAACAACACGGTCTGGGTCGAACTCCTGTCAAATTAAAATATTATTTCAAGGAAATTAATTGTCTCTTCATTTAGGTGCGACAAAAACTTTAAGCCGTTGGATCAAGGCGCAGAAAAGTAAAGTTTAATTTTTCTGGGGCGGGCCATTAAAGATAACACTTATTTGTTAGGATTAGATTTTTAATTGGATTTATTAAGATTGAATTAATTTGATTTTAAAATCAAAATCCAGCCTGAGCCCCTACTTTAATTTAGTCCATTTAAATAGTTTCTTGTCCTTAAATAATCCTTATTTCTTGTTTGAAAGTAAATTTTTAGTACCCGGTTCTTAATGAGTATATTTGCATATTTTATCTAGTGCATATTTTAAGAAATTTTGCATTTAGAATACATAAATATAAAGCAGACATACATATAATTAAGCTTAATATTTACAATTTTTAAACTTAGATGTTGCCAATTGGTGAAAGAAAATGCCAAATCAGTTATCCATACCAAATACAAGTATATGTACAATATTTCCATAATGTAAAATTTAATAATAAAAATTTAATAATTTGGTACTCTTGTGTTATCTCCCCCCATTTATTTTTCTTCTCCTTTTATTTTTATTTCTCAAAAAATACGCATGGGTCAAATTGAATCTATGTATGTCGTAAGTTACCATGTTTTAAAATTAGATCCAATCCCAGCGTTGGTGTTTGTACCAGTACTCTATTTACAACACTTTCATTGTATTACCAGAATATTTTAAGGGAATATATGGCCCCGTTCATCCAGAATTACCATACACTAGCACAATAGTGGACATTGGTCCTTAAAACAAGAGCTGGGTACCTATCGCCATAATTTTTTAAAAATATGTTAATCAGATTCAGGTGTGCTTTTGATGGAGAAAGAAAAAGGAAAGGAGCAGAAAAATAAAATGGGGGGAGATAACACAAGAGTACCAATAATTTAAATTAAACATTTAGAGGCAAGTCGAATGCACCACCTGGATTAATTTTTCGCGAGACATATAATCCACGACTAAATTATTCTCTTTTGTTCAAGCAAGGCATCCGCGAAAGTATTTGGGTTGTTGCTCTTTTAAGATCTAAAACAAATTTAGCTATTTTTTATGACTGGTGTGGCATGTAAGTGTAAAAAAATTAAAAATATTTTTCAAATTTGATAATAAATAAAAGTATTTAACAAAGATCCTGACATCCTGATTTACGAAAATTGGGATTTTTTACATCGGCAGGATCTCCAGTATATATCGTATTATTCATGATCCGAAACCCTCCAGCATTGATTGGTAATTCCTCGGTCGTCGCCCCCCCCCCTTTTTTTATGTTCTATTTTTTTACATTTTCCTTGAAATTTCTATGAACTTTTATATACATTCGAAAGAGCACTTCGAGCTGAGTCGAATGGCATTAGAATCGTCGAAATCTGAATTAAATCAACATAGTTATGAGCAATTGTTTTAATCCCTTTCAACATCACAAAAAACATGTCCACAAAGGATTTAACTTCATAATTTTGTTCAAAATTGCCAAATCTAACCGATCATAGTACCAATCAACTCAGCTCGGATAGTTCTTTCGAATGATATATAAATTATTATATGTCAAAGCAAAAAGCTCAAAATGGTCAGGGAAGCATAAAAAAAGGGGGCGACAACCGAAGAATTACCATTTGATTTCAACCTGCGATAACCCCGATCGACTCAATGTAAGGAGGATTCACCTAGCAGCATTTAAAACGCTCAGGCGGAGGTTAAACGAGAATAAGGATAAAAAAGAAAGCATTAGTATCAGGGTTATTATTTAGCCTAGGTAGGGGTGACCTACCATCAGCCCTGGTAGCCCAGTGGTAGAGCTACTATACACGATAAGCGAAAGCGCCTAGCAATAACTAAAAGGAAGTTGCAGGTTCTAAGCCCGGTTTTTTTGCTAAACTCTTATTTCAACAAAAAACGTTTCCATTCCCATATATAGCGATCCCATCAAAGCTTGTTTATTTTAAATTAAAGGCAGTGTATTAATGGCAGACTTTTGCGTAGTGCACATCCAAAACATGTCGCTGACAATTATTTTAATAATATATCATCATCACAATTAGATTTGTTCGATGCTAAATCATCTAAAATGTCTTTAAGTAAAAGTACTGAAATGCAGAAACAAAATATCACGATTACACCAAACGCTGACAAAATGCTAGGCAAGAACTGCATTAAAACTGCACGTATTTCGATTGTATTTCGTAATTTTTGGCAGTTTTCGTTCAATGTTTCGTCTTGCAAAAGTTTTGTTTTTTGCACAGTCTTTTGTTTAATTATGTTATTCGTTTGTCAACTCTTTTTTAACAGAATGTTGTTCGTCTCTATATAGTCGTTTCTAGGAAAATTTTCGAATATCCGGAGCCGAACCGAAAAATTCTCGATTTCGTTCGGTTCGAACCATAAGAGTTTTTGTCTAGTTCTGTTCTTGTTTCTTATGTTTTTTTTTGTATTTTTACTTTTTGTTACTAACTTAAATTCTCGTTTACTCCTTTTTTACATAATCGTTCTAAAGTTTTATCTCATTATCTTTGAAAAAATTCTGTATTCTTATAAATTTAGCTCATGTTACAACAATTCCAACCTCAACAAAACATCATAAATCTGTAGCAATTTCTAATGCCAATAGTGTATTTCATCGTTTCGGAATTGTATTTGGAATGATAATTGTTGTTATGTTTATGACAAAGTTTTGGAATTAGTTTTGTCTATAATTTCCAGAAAAATGTGAAGAAACATTTTATGGAATAAACGAAAACCTATGCATAAAAACCGGTATTTTCTCGATTAATTCCCCCGTGGAATTAATATTTCAACCCATGGGGAATAGGGAATTATTTGAGTTTTGAAATTTGAACGTAAAGCACTTGGGGTGAAAGAAGTATTCGAAGGTGAGGAATTAATAAAGAAAATACGGTATGTACTGTAATATGTAATAGAAACTTGTCTGTCATTTTTTCAACTTACCTATGAATTAAAATTTTAATTACCCACAGAGTTATTCGGTTTTTACAGAGATTTGAATAATAAGATGGATAAAACAGTTGGAGGCGATTATGGCCCGTCCCTAACCTCTTAAAATACTGGATTGGCTTCAACTCTAGAGCCCGAATTTTTCGGAACAGTTCCATATTAGCTCCGGACTCCGGGTGGAAGAGAGTGGAAGATCAAGTTTTTCAGCAATGAAGAAAGCGAATGACCTGCACCAAACCGGATCCGGCCGGATTTTTTCGAAGTCCGGGTCCCAAATGAAGGTTTTTTCGATCCGGATTGACCGGACCGGATTAATCCGGAAAATCCGATCGGATCCGGTACGGTTCAAGTTACAAATCCGGAATCCGGGACTGGCAAAATTGATTTTGGCGGTCAGTAAATTAAAAAGCGAAATTATCGCGACTGCGGTGCAGTATTTAATAAAGATAATTTTTATCCCTTGTTTAACTTAAAACTTTTTTATGAATCCTTGATTATTTTAAACACAATATCAATTTTATAATAGGAAGTGTGTTAATGGCCGACTTATGCCTAATTATCCGGTAGAATTTTATTTTTATTAGGGTTGTTCCCCGAGTGGGGGGAGGATCACGGGGAAAGTTATTCGGGGAGGCAATGCCACGGGGGGGGGGGGGGGCTTTCAAAAAATATCTCAAATTCCCGGTGCAGGTCATCGGATTCGTGATCAGCATGTTCGATTACCTATATAAAATGATTTTCAGAAAAAAATGCTGATTTTTAAGGTTTATGAAAGATCCCCGATTCTGCAAGAGTACCTTAAACAAAACAAGAATTTTGAAAATCGAGAAGCTCAACTTAAGCAACTTTTGGAAGAAATTCAAACTCAGCAAGGTACAGTAGGGGATATAGAAAGAAGACTCAAAGTAGATAATGGAAAACAGGTAGAATTTTATATTTATTAGGGTTGTTACTCACAGGGAAAGTTTTTCGGGGAGGCAACGCCACAGTGGGGGGGGGGGGGGGGGGGGGGGGGAAGGGGCTTTCAAAAAATGTCTCAAATTCCCTGACTTTCGGGGACGGGGTCCTAATATTTACCATGTTGGTTCATAAAAAATTTGTAATTGTTTTTATAATTCATTTTAGAAAGTTTTTTAGATTAATTAAAATTAAATTAAAAATGGGAAAAAACTTTTTCTTGTTTTCGAATATCATCTTGTTCCTATTTTGTAAACATAATAAGATTTCCTCTGAAAATTTAAACAGAAAATGAATTTTGAAAATCGAGAAGATGATCTTAAACCAGTTTTGAGCTATTCTATTTTAAAGCTAAATTACAAACAAGCTTTTAGGTAGATAAAAACTCAAATGGACAAACTCAATTGGATAAATTAGTAACAACAGTAGCTGATTTAGCAAGAAGAGTCAACAAAATTGAAAAAACCGATTTACCAGGAATAAAAGCTAAGACAAATGGGATTATTAGTAATGTTTCAATAAATGCCTATTGTGCTATGAACTATGGTATAAGCTTATCTCATGGTAGATTTTTTTATATTTTCGTGTACAAATTATCGTCTGTTAATTTTGAACTTTATGACTCGCATTTTTTTCCTCGTCATGTTAGATTTTCTTCATCAATCTCAATCTGTTTCCCTATGGCATCCTCAATAGTAGCAGATCGTAGAGCTACTTGCTCTATATTTACCGTCTTTGTTGACATAAACTGAACATTTACATATGTGACTTCTGAGACAAAAATGCGAGTCACAAAGTTAGGTACTTTGTTCATATCCGGCCCCGTCCCCAACTGAGTTTTAGGTTAATCTTCACTTTTACCTTTAATTTCATTCAAAAATCCTTCATATATATTTGGGGATATATCTAGTAGAAGGAGATAATCCAATGTATTTTTGATATTCCTGGGAGGAATCAGTTCCAGATAAATTACCGTGAATATCCTGATAGATGCTCCCCGTATTTTAACCCTCTTTTCCACCGTCGGGAAGTAACCTATTTGTAACGTGTCTGGTGACGAAAAGAGATGGGTGGCTAACGAAAAGAGATGGGTGGCTAACGAAAAGAGATGGGTGGCTAACGAAAAGAGATGGGTGGCTAACGAAAAGAGATGGGTGGCTAACGAAAAGAGATGGGTGGCTAACGAAAAGAGATGGGTGGCTAACGAAAAGAGATGGGTGGCTAACGAAAAGAGATGGGTGGCTAACGAAAAGAGATGGGTGGCTAACGAAAAGAGATGGGTGGCTAACGAAAAGAGATGGGTGGCTAACGAAAAGAGATGGGTGGCTAACGAAAAGAGATGGGTGGCTAACGAAAAGAGATGGGTGGCTAACGAAAAGAGATGGGTGGCTAACGAAAAGAGATGGGTGGCTAACGAAAAGAGATGGGTGGCTAACGAAAAGAGATGGGTGGCTAACGAAAAGAGATGGGTGGCTAACGAAAAGAGATGGGTGGCTAACGAAAAGAGATGGGTGGCTAACGAAAAGAGATGGGTGGCTAACGAAAAGAGATGGGTGGCTAAACACGTCTCCGGATCCACAATTACCCCCTATTTTTGGAAATTTTTAAGTTCAAGCCTCAAACAACTGTTACTGCCCAAATTACTCACTGCCCATTCACTTTTGTCGAAATCACACGGCACCATTTGTAATTGCGAAACAATTCTGATAATTATTAAGTTGACGAAATGTTATTTAACAAATCATTTTAGATCTTATCATCCAAGCGAAGAAAAACATCATACGTGGAGGTATTGATACTGGTGCTACAATAATCGCAGCAGTGCCTTTTGTTGGGCCCCCACTTGTTCCTTATTATAATTATGTAATGATGATATTTCTAAAATTGATAGAGCAAAAATGCAAAGATGCGAAGTACAAGGGTAAAGACTGGGACTTTAACGCAACCGATATTGTCAATATGATTGATTCCGAAGATGTGGACAAAGTATATAAACAGTTAAATATAGCTGTCAAAGAGTGGACTAAAACTTCAAAAGGAAACACTGCAAAAATTGAAATGATTGTAAATAAATTGGCACCGCTTATAAAAAAATTGATTCAAGATCTGCCTGACATCATTGGACTTGACAACCTTGCTAACATTGCCAAAAAAATGTTAGACATCGTTGAGTCTCTTAAGGACGTGTTTGCCGAAACGGGCGAAACGCTTTTAGAAGATTCCGCTGAAATAGCATATACGGTAAAAACGAAGGGTTTATTTGCTGGGGGTATGAAATTGGTTGGAAAAATAGGAGAAAGGGTAGGAAAGTAGTCGATATTTTAACATAACTTTTTGTGGTTAAACCAGGGCTCTCATTCGTACTTTATTTGAAAGTACAGTACTTTAAAATCGACCTCCGTACTTACAAAATTGAATTTGTACTTTAATGAAAGTATGTACTTTAAAATCAACATTTTAGATTGAAAATGAAATTGGGGAAGGGATTGGGCAAAAAAGTGAATTTTTTTGGCCTACGGCATTCGAAATTCTCAAAATTTTCGCCTGCGGCGCTGAAAAAGGAAGAAATCTGGCTTCTTGGGCTCCAAATTTCAAAAAATTTTCGCCTGCGGTGCTGAAAAAGTGAATTTTTTTGCCTACGGCCTTCTAAAATTTTAAAAATTTTCGCCTGCGGCGCTAAAAATGGAAATAATCTGGCTTCTTGAGCTCTAAAATTCTCAAAATTTTCGCCTGCGGCGCTGAAAAATGACGAAAGAAAGTAGCTTGTTTGAGGTTGACTGTCAGGGCTTTATTTCTTGTGTCAGCGAATTTTGACATGTCATGCATTGAAATGCACAAAATGCTCAGTGGAAACAAGAAATTATTAGAAAAGATTCATTTAGGAGAGAAATATAAAAATTTAAGCACGAATAAATATGTATTTTCTAATTTAATTTTGAGTGTACTTTAAACGTGGAAATTTTGTCCCTATGTACTTTAAAATCAAGATTTTTGTACTTTTGATTGGTATTTTGTCGATGAGAGCCCTGGGTTAAACTAAATAAGTCCCCCCTCCCTGAAAATAAAAAATTTTAATTTGCGGATTTTTTTGCATTAAAGGAAATTTAACATAAAAGCTTTAAAATAATGGCACTTAACTGGAAAAAAGTCGCCCTCTCTAACAGTCAGTTTTTGGAAATTTTAAATTGCTCGTACTTCCGACACAGTTACGAGTACGATATCAAAGTAAATCCTTATAAGTATACATGTGGTTTTTCAGAAATAGTTTTCCTCTAAAAATTTTCCTCCATTTAACTGAAAAAATATATCGAAAAATATCGAAACCAACTCGAAGCTACATATTAAAATTTTAAAAATCCAAATTTTTTTAAAAATTCGAAAATCTTAAGTCTAAGGTAAAAATAGCCAAAAATCGAATGCCAAAAATCTCAAACGTCGAAAATCGAAATTTCGACCTGAAAAGTGCCATTATATATTAAAGCTTTAATTACATATCCTAAATTTATACAAAAAATTATTTTAAAGGAAAGTAAAAAAATCCACATTTAAACCCAGAAACCTAAAAATTGTAAATGAATTTTACATATTCTGAATAAAATGATGCAATTAAAATATTGTGTATTTTTTCACATTTTTAGGGCATTTAAAAAAAAATATTTTGTCAGCTAAAAACCCTGTATTAACAAGAATTAAACAAAAGCCAATCACCGGGCCTCTCCCGGAAACAAAAATAAATTTTTACTTTGAAAAATCTCTTTAAAATCATACAAAATTGAAACAAAATAAAATTCTAACAAAATGTTGGGGTTTAGCCCCAAAAACCCGGCCCGGGTCGACTTGGAAGAAAAAACCGGATACCGGGCCAGGCAAATTAAAAATGTCGAACTCTAATAAAAAAATCAGTTTAAAAATAAGCGCCGACAAATTCTTCAAAATAGAAAATATACAAAATCCCAAATGACAAAATGGTCAAAAGGGCAAAATAGACAAATAGACACAATCATCTGAAAGTCTCACAGAAAAGTTGCTCAAAAAAGTTTCCTTCAGATTTTTCAATTTAGTATGGAGGAAGTAACACAATCAATAATGGAAGATCTTTTACAGGAAGACGAATTTAAGGTTTATTTTAGGCTTAAATTTTGGCAATCCAGGAGAATTGTGGTCCCTGCGGAAAAAAATCTTAAAAATAAGAAAGAGGATTTTTCTAGGGTAAAAAAATACGCTGATTACGAATCTGAACTCAGATTTTGAAAAAGTCGAATCCCGAACCCGAAATTCGCATATTTGACATTTTGGGGAAAATTTTGAAAAATAAACAGAGCGCAAATTGGTCAATTAATATCTCATTCGAAAGAGCTCAGCGAGCTGAGTCGAATGACATCAAAATCATCGTGATTGATCAAAATCGGACGAAGTTATAACACAAAAGACATAGGTTTACCTTGTTTGTTTATTGTGGTATAACTTCGTCCAATCTTGTTCAATAACGGTAATTTTGGTGTCATTCGACTCAGCTTGAAGAGCTCTTTCGAATGAGGTATAATTTGCATATTCGAATTTTTCACCCCAAATCAGCTTGGTCCCCCCTATGGGTTTTCGACATTCGAGGACCTATATTCGGGTTCGGATTCGACTTTTTCAAAATCTGAGTTCAGATTCGTAATCAGCGTACTTTTTTACCCTAGAAAAATCATTTTCCTTATTTTTAAGATTTTTTCCCGCAGGGACCACAATTCTCCTGGATTGCCTAAATTTTAATTTTATTTTTCTAAAGAAATTATGGGTTGATTTGGCCGTCGAAATTGAAAATAAAATTCAAACAAAACATTTTTCTGTCAAAACTGTGCATTCTTCCGTTCCAAATTTACCAACTTCTTATCAATCTATATCAAATTTTCGTTTAAATGAGCCACAAATTGACGCAACTTTTGCCAAAATTTACAAGGAAATGTCTGTAGGGCTTGATTTGGTTACCAAAAATTTTGTTAGAGGAGGTTAAAATTTTACAAAAAAAATTTTCTAAAAATTCTCCCCATCCTTAAAGTCCATTTAGCATATTTTTCTGATGATAAATCCCAACAACAATCAAATTATTTTCGTCATGAAGCCTCTTCCCTTTATTCAATTCAAGTGATTTTAGAACGCTCTATTATTTCTAATAAATTTAATATTGCACAATTTGGTCTAATTTCTCGTAGAGTTATTAAAATGCAGCAACTTTTTGGTGTTTACACTTCTATGTGGGTTTTTCCTCTCAAAAATAAATGGGGGAAAAATTTTGATTTTTTGGTGTAGTGGGATAGTGTTTGGTTTTGACTTGAAGGGGGTCGAAGGTTCGAACCCCTTGCAGGGAAAACAATTTTTACTTTTAGTAAAAGATTGTTTTTAACTAAAACAGTCACTTTTATAGTTTTTTATTTTACAAATAAGCCCTTACAACGTGGAGAATTGTACTTTTTTGGCAACTACACTTTATTCAATTCACAAAAAATTTTTTGATTATGGCAAGTTTTATGAACCAGAAAATACTAGATGTGAAGAGGCGAAAAAATTAGAAAGTGTTATTGAACGTTTTGGAAAGATTGTATGTCTAAGACTTGAAAAGGTTTTTTTATTTTATTTTTTATAAGAGGGATTTAATGGTCAAAAACATTTTTTTGAAGTGTTCCCCTCCAGTTGGAAACGGGCAGGCTGGGTTAAGAAAAAAGTTGAGTCAAGTTCCAGATCGGGTTTTCAAATTTTTTTTGAATCATGGTTCGGGTAGAAACGTCTGGGTGGCAAGTTTCGTTTAACCAAGTCCATCCCTGGCTGGAAATACCATTACCCTTGATTCTAATCTCTATAAATTGCCCCTTTTAACTAAAAGAAGTCACGATTTTATTTTAAACAGATGCTCTTCTCTCTTTTAAATAAACAAAAAATATCACCCAAATCTCAACCCTTTGTAAATTTTATAAAGAACGAATTCTGTGGTCCAAAATCTTCAGACACTCAAACACTTCTAACTCGTATGTGTAATTTTTGTAAATAAATTTTAAAAAATTTTTAGGCTTTCAAGATTGGAGCCCAACCCATCGAAAAGGTTTTCTTCTCTCTCCAGAGTTGGAATATTCAAAAACGAGGATGGCTTTAGTAAAGAAACAGCGGTCAGATTCTATGGAGGTTAGAGGTCCTAGACAGTCACATCCTTCTAATGTTGGAAGGAGATGAAACGTGCCTATGTTTGCTCATCCATTTACATATCCTACTATTATTCAACAATAACCAAGGGCGTATCCAGGGTAGGATTTCGGGGGAGAGGCTAAAATGGGGTGTTCCCTCACGGACACGGCCCTGGATAAACTCAATCATTTTTTGACTAACTTAAATTTTCATTTTTTTCAATTTTATTGTAAAAGCACTTTTTACGACGAGGTTAAATAAAAATTATTGAATTTTCCAAAAAAAATTTTTTTAATGGTTTTATATCCCCAAAAATTCATTTACTTATGTTTATTTTATTTTTTAATATCCTTCTCTTTTCATTCCGCATCCATATCCCTTTGTCGTCCTCCCAACATTGCATCTGGAATTGGCGGTGGCAGAGAAACTGGTGTAACATTGACCCTGTCGTTGTCTTCTTAAATTAAAAAAATTAGAGGACTCAATAACCTTTAAAATAACCTGGCAAAACAAGCGCTAAAACAATCGGTTCATCAGCCCGAGCATTTTTTGGGGTAAATCCCGCTTCTTGAAGAGTCTGCTTTTCGTCTAGAACCATCCATTCTGTGCGTTGTTCATTTGGAGGTACTCGAAGTGATTGGCTTTTTGGAGGAACCTGAAAATATGTGGATTTTTTAAAAATATTTTGTCATTGAATTTAGTAGGAAAACACATATTTTTTGGTTGACTACTAGGGTTGTCGGTTTCAAGCCCGAACCAAAACTCCCAAAGATCTCCTAGTCGGTTATGGTTAACCGAAAGTTCCCCGGCAACCCTATCGACAAGGCACGCATCGAAAAAAGAATTATCTTTAAATTTCCACAAACCTTCAAAATAACTTCAATCGCCATCTTCAAATCTGCTGCAGTCCAATTTTCCCTAGCTTGTAACATTATATGTTGCTTTCCTCGGCATACTTCAAAGTAAAGCTCTTGAAACTAAAATAATAATCAAAATAATTTTTTAAAAAATCAAAATAACCATTATTTCTATCACACTGAAGTCCTTCTATGGAAAAACAAAATTTTTAAAAATTAATAAAAAATTGAAAAATAATTTTATTGGTTGATTATTAAACAAAACTACTTAAAAATCGAATAAAATATAAAGCGACACTCTTCATTTTATTTGACAAAAATTTAAAAAAAAACAAAATTTCTAAGAAAAATATCAAGAGGTCGAATTAATAATTCTTTTAATATAATCATAAAAAGGAATCGGAATAATTTTTTAAGGAATTATAAGGGAAATTAAATTAACCTTAAAAATTATTTTACCTAAAATTACACAAAATTTTTAGTCCGATCCCTAAACATTAAATTTAAAAGGAGTTTACTTTCCAAGAAGAAATTAAAATATCCACGGAGTAATAAGCTATCTTCCCAAAAAAGTCAGAAACAATTTACAGAGTTGGATGTTAAAAAATTTTTTATTAAACGGACACTTGGGATTACGGAAGGTAAAGAACAGACTGCGGAGAAGACTAACGGAAGGTAAACGTACACCTCTTCTCAACCTAGTGGCCATCAAATTAAAAAAAAGTATCTAAAAGCGAACGATGTCTAACATCGTGTCATATTGATCAGCAAATCGAGTAAGTCTCAAAGCCGAACAATAAAACCCATTTTCTTAACAAGAGACTGTGGAGAAGACTTACGGAAAGTAAACTCCCCTTAACTAGAAAAAAATATTTTCTTACGGAAAGTAAACTCCCCTTAACTAGAAAAAAAAATTTTCTTATTTACCAAACAAAAAAGAAATTTTGTGGAGTGTTGGGGGTGTCAAAACAATCATATATATTCATTATATGAGCTCTAATCTCCAAAACAATGTTTCCAAATCCTTTCTTCGCCAATTTAAAAGACAGTTCCCTCAGCCGGTTGTGAAAGCTTTTGATTCTCCTTTGCAGTCATTAAATGCCTGAAAATTGAATTTTAATTTATTTTCCAAGAATTAAACAAAGAAAACCTTCGAATGTCCTCAAGCACAGTCTTTATTGAATAAGAACTGTTCCACTGACGTAATGATGGAACTACACGCTTGTCCAACTAAATGTTAAGGATTTTTTAAATATATTCTAATAGTAAGTTTAATTCAAAAAATCCCCTCGTTTTTAACCTACTCATTGGTCCAAAAAAATAATTTTTTTCAAGTTAAGCTTTACCATAAAATTCCCACTTAAAGGAAATTTTGTTCCCTGAAGGTCCTAACCCCATTTATTTAACAACATTTATAAAGAATTCAAAAATGCTAACAAGAGATTTCCCATCAAATCACACATGAAAAAACGTTGAAAGATATTTCGAAATGCTAATTTAAAAATTTTTTCAAATTTTCTCAAGCGGTAGGCAAAACTTCCTAATAGAATTTAGAGGTAATAATCAGTAAAGTCTGGGTATGGGCCTGACCTAATTTTCAAATTAACTGACTAACAATAAAGCGGAATCCAAGACCTTTATTCTAGGAGATATTCAGGTAAACCCTAAGCTTAAGAAATGCCCTGTCCCAAAAAACCCCCCAAAAAATAAAAAAATAAATACCAATCCATTTTGCTGACTAACACCATTCAAATTTATTTTTGTAGTAAATCGAACAATCGGCGGCTCCTTTGGATAATTTGGACCACATTCAACCCGCAAATTATAAATTCTGCCTTCATAAGGTGTCTAAAAACAATTTTAGAAAAATCCAAAAATAAATTAAAAAACCCTGCTCGGCCCAATTATCATTCCAGTCCATCGAGACAACGCCATATCATCATCGTCTTCAAGTCCCCAAGATATATTGCCGTCACCTTTGCCTTTTTGTCCGTCTTCTAATTCCTCTAAAAGTCGAAAATTGCGAGGAACTTCAACTGAAAATAATTTGATTGAATTTTAAAATTTTTGGAAAAAATTAACCTCCAGCCATAACAAGTCTTTTCTTTACAACAAATTATTTTTTCAAAAAATCTGAAAAAACCGAAAAGAATTTAGGAAAATAAAAATTAAAAAAATATAAGAAAGCTACTTAAATCAACGCTACCAAAAATCAACAAATTTAGCCAAAAAACTTGTAAAAGTACAAAAGTTTCATGTAAAAAAGCAGCTGACAAAAAATTTATTTGGATAAAATGTCATCCAAAACAAAATGACAATTACAATTATGAACAGGCAAAAATTACAGAACACAAACTCTACCAAACAAATCGAAGTGTGGTATAAGGAAACATTAGTAACTCCATCGATGAAATGTTTTTTTACCTAAAACATAAAGATTTTTAAGTGGAAATTTATTCAATAAATTCCATAGATCAAAATTTCCTGTTTTAAAACCGGTCGTGTCCAACCCTATAAAAACCATTTAAAAATTTTAATTTGAAACAGAGCTGCTGAATATATGAGTAATTTTCGGGACTTATTTACTTTAACTACCCACACAAAAATTTTACCGGGAGATTTATCAGTTATATTTGGACATTGCATATGTCAATCGAAGGAGCACGACGATCTGAGTCGAATGGTACAGAGTCAGCTTGATTTGGCGATTTTGAACAAAATTACAAGCAACGCTGACGTCCAACGCCGACGCCCATGGGTTTGCTTTAACCATTTGAGCCTCTTTGTCTCGGCGCAAACTTGAGAGTGAGGGCTAATTTTGATATCCTTCGAGTCGGCTCGTCGAGAAGTTTTGGTTGACATATAAATCGTCCATATCAAAAATCTTTTGATAAAATTTTTGAGGGTGGGTAGTTAAAGTAAATATAAGTTCCTAATTTTCATTATTTTCTCTTCTTTTGATCAGTCCAAAAGTAAAAATATATTTTTAGATAATGGATCCAACTGCCATATTTTGGTTTATTTATTCGTTTTATTCTGCTACCTTTATTTGGAATTTTTATTTAACTTTGCGACAATATAATGTTTATCGTAAAACTGAAACTAGGCCAGAGGAAGTTTATGAAATTATTTCTGAGGAGGATTTTGGTTATCATCGAAATTATTATTTGGATAAATTGACCTTTGATTCTTACAAACTTGTGGCCCAAAAAACTTTATCTACAGTTAGTTTTCATAAAAACTTTTGAAAATATTTTTTAGATAATTCTTTTTTGTAATCTGATTCCTTGGCTTTGGTCAATTTGTGGCAGATATGGACTTTTTATAAAACCAGAGAGTGGGGAGGTTTTTTTTCAAATTTTCGTGAATTTTTAAATTTTTAATTTTTTTAGAGTTTTCAATCCGTTCTTTTCATTCTTTTTTATGCCTTTATTGAAGGACTGATAGAATTGCCTTTTTCATATTATGAAACATTTTATATTGACTTGAAGCATGGAACTAAAAATGAGGTTTGTTGAAGTTTTTAAGAGGCTTAGGGCGAGGGTTTGTCTAGAAGAGAAAATCATCGCCACGGTCATCGCCGCGAGACTCGCATTAGTTGACATTTACTAGTGTAAGACAGCAATTTAATTCCTAAAGCTATACCGGAGACAGCGAGTGTAATGGATGATATCAGTCCGGTCAATTTAAGCTGCTGGTTCGCTCCCAGACGCCGAATAATTTTTTGCATTAGCTGAAGGAGGGGAATAGCTATAACCCATTTCAGATTTACTCCAATATCAGGAGGTAACAGGTTCGATTCCTGACAGGGACCAAACGTTTGTCTGCCTCTTACCAGTTTTATTCCAAAAATCAAATTGAAAAATAGTCCAACAATATAATCCAAAATATTTTTTAGACTGTGTCTTTCTTCTTCATTGACCGAGCCAAAAAATTTTGTTTAATTCTTTTAATTTCATCACCTCTTGTGGCTGCTAATGCTTGGATTGTACAAGAGGGTGGACAATATTCTTATATTTATGTTTGGGCTTTTGTTTCTGTTTACTTGATGGTAAAGAATTTTATAAAAAAAAATTTTTAGCCAAAATTCAATTTTTAGTTGATGGCTTTTATTTATCCAGATGTTATTGCTCCACTCTTTGATAAATACACTCCTCTTCAAGAAAGTGAATTGAAAACAAAAATTGAGGCTCTAGCTAACAAAATTGGATTTCCGCTTAAAAATATTTATGTTGTAGAAGGTTTCTTAATTTTATTAATTGTTAACATTTTTATTTAAAAGAATCTAAACGTTCAACACACAGCAATGCTTACATTTTTGGATTTTGGAAGAATAAAAAAATTGTTCTTTATGATACACTTCTTGGCGAGGAAATGAACAAATCAATACAGGTTTAATACTAATAGGAAAGAGTGAAAGTTTAGCCCGGGTAGGCATCAATCCTGCATTTCATGACATTATTGTTAGGCATTTTGCTGACCACGTACAAATGCTCTACCGACTAATGTGAGTGAGCTACCCGGGGCACTGCTTTCCTGTCTTCATCTTCTCTTTTAATAAATGGTAAAACCCGCGCCTAGTAAGCGCTTTAAATGCTAACCACTTGGGTCTCCCTTTTGCCTTACAAAATTTTTGTGGTCTGTCTCAATTGTCAGTCAGATATTTACAAAAATCTCCTTAATGTTTAATTCGTTCAGGCTGACCAAAAAACCGAATCAGAAACTACAACTAAAACAAGTTCAGAGACATTTGAGGAGGAAACGAATTCAAAAACAACCAACAAAACCTTGGAGGGAGAAAGTCTAAATATGCAACATGATGAAATTGTAGCCATTCTCGGGCATGAATTGGGTCATTGGTGTGAGTACCATTCAATGTGGATGTTTATTTTTGCTGAGGTATGAGTTGAATAATTGGTTAAATCCGTCCATTTTTCAGTTGAATATGCTTCTTGTATTTTTTGTTTTTGGTTCTTTACATCAACAATCCAATTTATATTTGGCATTTGGTTTCCTTTCATCGGCACAACAACCTTCTCTAATTGGAATTCTTCTAGTCAGTCAATATGTTTTTGCACCTTACAATGAATTAATGTATTCGGCTGCGTGTTTTATGAAGCGTCGCTGTGGTAAAATTTTTTTTAAATTAAAATTGGATTTTCATTGAAATCTTTTTTAATTTAGAATTTGCTGCTGATGCTTTTGCAGCTCGATTGGGATTCGTCTCGCAGCTGAGCACTGGGCTTGTTAAACTGGTTTGGTTTATTAGATTATTTCGAAATAATCTTTTAATTATAGGAAGAGAACAATTTGTCGAGTCCTATCAACGATTGGCTCTACTCTGCTTGCAAATATTCGCATCCTCAGGTTATTGAAAGATTAGAAGTACTTAGGAAATTTATGTGATATAATTTTTTTTTAAATTTATAGCAAACTAATTTATACAAATTAAAAACGGGTAAAAATTCAAAAATTATTCAATTTACAAAAAATGTCGTTCGAATTCTGAATAATTTAAAAATTTTAACAAATTCAATGGTTAAGGTGGATTTGGAAGGATTAAGGGAGATAGAAAGGAAATACAAAGGATTAAAAGGATTTGGGGACATCAAAGATTAAGAGGGAGAAACTCTTGAAAAATCTTGGTTACGGGCTTAGTAAAAATATCGTTTTAATTCTTTAAATTATTCTTTTCATAAACCTTCTTTTAAAGTGTTTCTTGATCCTCCTCCAGTTTTAATTGTCTTCTGATTAGACGAATTTTTGATTTTATTGTATCCCAAGAAAAATAGCATCCAAGTAGATGACGCTCCCTTTCAGGTATTCCAATTAAATTATAAGCACTACGAGCATGAAGAATTCTTGTGTTGGCCCAAAGAACTGTGTCACCTAATTTTTTTTAAATTTTAAATTTTGGAAAGGAAAAAAATTTCGAGAGAAAGCTAGCGAAAATTGCTCTCCTATTGTGCCATAAGGCGAAATTAAAAATCCTTTTCCAAAAAATAAAGGTCAAGTATTTAATTTTCTTACCAGAATTAAGCGAGAAAATAAGTTGATTTTCAGGTAAATAGCACAATTCAGTGAACAACTTAAGTGAAGAATAAATATTTTGAACAAGTAAAGGGTCATTTGCAGCCATGTCCAAAAACCAGCTGAAAAAAGAAAATTTATATTTTTTTAAAAAATAATTAACCTTCTCATAACATTTCCGAATTGTACTTGTATAAGTCCAGATTCATCGGTTCTGTGATAAAAAAATAATAAAATTTTAATTAGTAATTCTTTTGATTTTTTCAATGTAAAAATGCCCCTGCTTTACTCTGTACTCTCTCATTCTAATAAGGATCCGAAAAAAATTTTTCGGGTTAGTTAGACAATCCGAAGAGTGGTTAAACAAAGAACGAGAGTGTACAGCACTGGATGAGTGCATAAGAGGAAAATTTTGGAGCGAAAAATTTGGAATTTCTAAAAATATACTTGAACGTTTTATGCCTGGCTACCATAGAAAAATCAACCCTTTCCTCCTTGTCTTGAAAGCCTTTAACATTGTGAACATCATAACCTTCTTCGATAAATTCCAAAGGATAATCACTGAGAATTTGGTATTCTTTAGGGTATTTTAATGACATCTAAACAAATTATTTTTTAGAGACTAAATTTATTAAAAATAGACCTCTCTAGCAATAGAAAATCCATCAACAAACATACTTTTCCCTCCACCACATTCGGACTGTTTACACATATGAAGCAATTGAAGTTGTGGTGGATCTTGTAGAGATGGAAAGTCTGTGTGGTAGGGAAGTTCTCCAGTATTTGCATACGCCATGTTACTTGCATCCGGTTTAGGGCAGACTTCAAAAGTTTCACTTCAAAAAGCAATATTTAAAAAAAAGTAAAATTTCTAAGTTATCCCACAAAAATCCAAAGACGAACATGATAAAAATCCCGGCAATAATTAAGGATGGAGGGGATGACTAAGAGCTCTTACGCACTTTGAAGACGAGCGTGTTAACACCCCACCATCTAAACACGCTAAAGCCAGGCGGGATATTTTAAAGCTACAAAACAAGAAAAAAACATACCCAAAATGTGTAGGTTGTACCATCCCAATACGTCGAATTATACTTGAAAAAACTTCAGTTCTTAAGTTTGGACCATATTCCTGCCCTCTGAGTACTCCAATGCCATCCACACAAACTGACTTGTGAAAATCATGTAATACCTGTAAAAGCAAAATAAATCTTTTTGTTAGATAATTGTTTTTATTTCTCTATTATACCCTCCCAAGTTATAAAGGCTCCATAAAGACCGAAAAATTTTTTAAATCCGAAAAGGATAAACCAACAAAATACAGGAGAGTCTAAATCCAAGGTCTAATCATAAAGGTGATCTTTTGGGCTAACCAAAAGTCCCAAAGAACCACAAAAACGTGTTTCTACTGAAAGATTAAAAAACTAACAAAATCCACCCCAATTAAAAACCTTGTAACAAACCACCCATTTCTTTTTCTCTTACTTTGTCATCTTCCAAAAACGATTGATGGGAAAACTGGAAATGATTTTTGCTCGTTGGTCCTCCATCTTCCCAGAGACGAATGCATTCACGACCAAGATAAATTTGTCGTCTCTTCTCTATAACTTCTTTGCTGCCAGGGCAATGAGTTCGCAGCCATCTCTGTTTATAACTGGAAAAATAGAGGATTTATTTTATAAATTTTGAGAAAGGTAGGACATGTTTTTGGGTGATCATAAAAAAATTTTTTTGGCAAATTTTTCTTCAAGTAATCTGACCAAAATTGCAAATTTAAACATTAAAAATCAATAAAATAGAAAAAAATATTTACCAACTAACAACATTTCCTGGCCATTTAACAATTAAACCATTAGAATTCAATCGAAAACTGAGAGGCTCAACGTTTACATCAAAATCTCGCATAGTATGTAGTCTTCCCTAATTTAAAAATAAAATTGCATAGAGCCAACCCTGTTCACCGACACCATCCTTTTGCCGTTTATCCTGCTCCCCGACCTCTAATCGATTTCCCTGTGTGGACAGTTAACCAGATAAATAAGCCTAAAGCGCGTCGGCGAGCAGAGTTTCAGTTTAAATTTTAAAATCTATACCTTCATAGCATCAGAAATTACATAAGTTTTATCATCTAGAGAACAATCTCTGAGCCAAACGTAAGGAAATAGTCTTTGTGATCCTTAAATAAATTTATTCAAATTTACTATAAAATAAACCATCTTTAAAAACCGCCTTAATAGCTCGTTGTTCTGGCACATTAGTAACTGATTTAAGTAAGTATTTTAAGTATGGAAAGCGCATAGCGCCTAGAAAAGTTAAAACAATTAAAAACGAAAATGTTAATTTTAATTTCGAAGAGTAACGCTAAAAAGCTAACTTTTATTTTTAAATTTGCTATATTATAGATTTTTGGCATTCTGTTTATAATTATACTATAAAAGCCAAATTTACTTTTTTCCTCAGTTTTCGTTCACTATTTTTTTCTATGGGAAATGTTTGTTGAAAATTGTTTTATTTCGTAATTTTTTTGTTGGGGTTTTTAATAACTTATTGCAAGCGATTATTGATAATACTTTTTTTCGTGGAAATTAATCAAACATTAAATCGCTAAATTTTTTCAAATGTTCAGATATTTTAAGTTTTATCGCTAAACCTCGCTCTAAAAATGGGAAAAGAGAAAATCCATATCAACATTGTTGTTATTGGTCACGTCGACTCTGGTAAATCCACCACGACCGGCCATTTAATCTACAAATGTGGTGGAATTGATAAGAGGACGATTGAAAAGTTCGAGAAGGAAGCTCAGGAAATGGGAAAGGGATCGTTCAAATATGCTTGGGTATGAGAACTTTTAAGTACCTTTAACTCTTAAATTCAGGTGTTGGACAAGTTGAAGGCCGAGCGTGAACGTGGTATTACCATCGACATTGCTCTCTGGAAGTTCGAGACCGCTAAATACTATGTCACAATTATTGATGCTCCTGGACATCGTGACTTCATCAAGAACATGATTACTGGTTTCTTTTGAGATTTATGATTGATTTAAATGTTCAATTTAGGTACATCCCAAGCTGATTGTGCTGTTTTGGTTGTCGCTTGTGGCACTGGAGAGTTCGAGGCTGGAATTTCTAAGAATGGTCAAACTCGAGAGCATGCTCTTCTCGCTCAGACTTTGGGAGTGAAGCAACTTATCGTTGCCTGTAATAAGGTTTCTTACCTCCTTTGTTTTCTTTATAAAATCAATATTTAGATGGACACGACAGAGCCACCATTTTCGGAAGCTCGTTTTGAGGAAGTCAAGAACGAAGTCTCCAGCTTTATTAAGAAGATTGGTTACAACCCAGCAACCGTTGCGTTCGTCCCTATTTCTGGCTTTAATGGCGACAACATGTTGGAGCCGTCTGATAAGATGCCTTGGTTCAAAGGATGGGCTATTGAAAGGAAGGATGGAAACGCTAGCGGGAAGACTTTGTTGGAAGCTCTTGACGCCATTCTGCCTCCAAGTAGGCCTACTGACAAGCCACTCCGACTTCCACTTCAAGATGTTTACAAGATTGGAGGTTTGATTTGGTCTTATCCTTGAAGATTTTAAAATAATATTTTAGGTATTGGAACTGTGCCTGTTGGACGAGTCGAGACTGGCATTATCAAGCCTGGAATGGTTGTTACCTTTGCACCTCAAGGAATCTCTACTGAAGTCAAGTCTGTTGAAATGCACCACGAGTCCCTCCCTGAGGCCGTTCCAGGAGACAATGTTGGGTTTAACGTCAAGAACATTTCTGTCAAGGACATCCGTCGTGGATCGGTCACTTCTGACTCTAAGAGTGACCCGGCGAAGGAAACCAAGCAATTCACTGCTCAGGGTTAACCTTTTAGTTGATTTTTGTTTCAATCCTCTTTCTTTCAGTTATCATCATGAACCACCCTGGACAAATTGCTGCTGGCTACACGCCTGTTCTTGACTGTCACACTGCCCACATTGCTTGCAAGTTTGCTGAGCTTAAAGAGAAGGTTGATCGTCGAACTGGCAAAAAGGTTGAAGACAATCCAAAGGCTTTGAAGACTGGAGATGCTGGTTTGCTTTTAATTTTATTTCTTTTTGTAAAAAATCAATTTTAGGTATTGTCGACTTAATTCCAACCAAGCCAATGTGTGTCGAGGCTTTTACCGACTACGCTCCTCTTGGACGTTTTGCTGTTCGTGATATGCGTCAAACTGTGGCTGTTGGTGTTATTAAGGCTGTTGAGAAGGTTGAAGCTGGTGGAAAGGTTACAAAATCTGCACAGAAGGCTGGAGCCGCTGCTGGTAAGAAGAAGTAATAAAGAAAATTTTGTGGAATAAATGATATTATTAAATATTGAAAAATCAGTTTTTTCCACTTGTTATATTCCTGTTGTTTCGATATATAAAATTGTTTGGATATAAAAATTGTTCATTTTTTTCTTTGAATTTGTTTAGTAACAATTTTTTATTTTTATGATGTTTTAAGTTTGCTTTTCGAGCTATAGGTCTTGTAAGTTCACTAACTATAAGAATTACGTAGGGCCTAGATTTCTCTTATGACAGCGCAAATGGTGTCTTCATTACGTCATGTTTCTCTCTTTTTTGTCCGGCTCCAAGTCAGACGCGTGTTCCCATCCCATTTGTTCCTTTTCACGGTACGTAGTCCTCCTCTCCTTCTTCTAAATGGCTTTGTGCCTGCTCTGGATCCTTACAATTAGTAGATTGTGAAGACCTCTCTCTGTCTTTACATAATTTAGCATATTTTCCCTCATTTTTTCTGTTTATTTTTAATGTTTGGACAGCGTTGTAAAGTATTTAATTCTATTTTAAATAATTTATTGACTCGTCAAAAAGGAAACCTCTTCTCATTTTCAAAAATGTCAGACGAAGCAGCAAAAGCGCAAACAGCAGCGCCGCCAAGTGAGCCGACTGACACGATCTTTGGGAAAATAATTAGAAAGGAAATTCCGGCAAATATACTTTATGAAGATAATGAGGTTTTTTTAAAAAGAATAGAAAAAAATATTTATTTTGGTGATTTTAAGGTACTCGCTTTCAAAGATGTAGCTCCTCAAGCGCCTACGCATTTCTTGGTCATTCCGAAGGAGCCGATACCGTCAATGGACAACTGTGAAGCAAAAGTGGGTTTTGTTTTTAGCATATAGTGTAGGTTGGTGGAAACGAATTGTTCTCGATCTCCTATTAAGTAATTGGGCGCAAAAGGATTTTTAAGGGCTTTAGGCATCAAAAATACTAACGCGAATTTCTTTGATTTAATGATCCTGATTCCTATTTCTTCAAGTCAGATCGGACGAATGTAGAATTCTTTAGTGTAACGCCTTCCTTTTAACCTTCTCTTTTAGGGCCGACCTCCCTTAATGAGTTTTTTTAAAATTCTCCATGAGTTTCCTTTGTCGGAAAAATAAAATTCATCATCTCGTAGGGAAGACTTCATTCCTTCCACTAATTTTAAATCCTAAAATTTTTTATTTTCATTCTTTATAGCATGAAGCATTGCTTGGCAAGCTCATGTTGACAGCTAAAAATGTTGCTAAAGAACAAGGTCTCGCTGATGGTTATCGAATTGTTGTTAATAATGGACGCAATGGATGTCAAGTAAATTTTTTATTTTAGTCCTTATGACATTTCTCTATAATTTTGTAGAGCGTATTTCACCTTCATCTTCACGTTTTGGGTGGACGCCAATTGGGATGGCCACCGGGCTAATTTCGACAAATAATTTTGATGATAGGGATATTTAAGTTATTCTCGAAGAATTTTCTATTTTAAAAAATAATTTCAAATGAATTCCTTTTAGTGGACTTTTTTGATGTTTTTCTCTTAAGCCTATTAAATAAAAACAAATTTAATTTCAAAAATTTAATGGCAGAAGGAAAGGACATTAAAAAATACTTAGAGATTTCAAAGAAATTCTCAAAAAATATTGTTTAAATTAATCTCTCAAAGAAGGAAAAGGTTGACGATGACTGTCTGTGACACTACGTCGACTTGTACTCATTCCAGTTTGACTTCGCCTAGGAGGTATATATTCATGGTCTACATCAAATTCGAATTCGTCAATAATTTCTTCATCGAGTTCTTGTCCGCAGTTTTGTCCGGAACATTTGGCTGGGAATTCCATTTCTCTGAAAATGTGGAAATTTAAGAAAAAAATTTTTTAAAGTCAGCCGAAAGTATTTTTCGCAAAAAGTAGATTTTCTATTTCAATGCTCTCCTGTGTTCTTTGTGAGTCTATGAAAGTTCCTGCCTGTATTCCCCTTGACCCTAACCCCCATCTTACCCCTAACCCCCATAAAAAAAAGATAGATTTTCTATTTTTAATGCTTCCCAGTGTTTTTTGTGAGTCTATGAAAGCTCCTGCCTGTATTCCCTTTGATAATTTTTTGAAAGAGCCGAAAAAGGTGGAAGAGCCAAAATAAAAAGATAAGTCAACCGCTCATTTCATCTTCCCTAAACCCAATAAAATTTCTTAAAAAATACCGCAGCATACAATTCGCATGATAACAAGACCCACAACCTTCACAAGTATAAGACAATCTACTGACAACAATAGGCCGTTTGCATAAAACACATTTTGGGACGTTAAGCTGGAAAAGTAGTGGTTCCATCTCTACCATTGCACATGGATGGAGTCGAATAATTGATTGATCATCTCCAACTTTGTTAGATTTCCGCTTGTTTCGACTAGAAATTAATTGTGAATTATTTTTAATTTTTTTTTTACTTTAAATTAGGAGGAAAAAATTTTGTCCGCAAATGTCGTCCGCAAAAATTTTTGGGGGTCCGCAAAAAATCTTTGAGGGTCCGCAAGTCTAACAAAAATAAATACCTTAGATTATGTACATCTCCTTTCATTACTCTAATCCATCGTTGTTGTTTCCACAGTTTATCTATCAGTTTTTGAGTTCTAACAGCAGTCCAGCCTTTCTTTTTTGCAAATAGAAAGACCTTGTTTTGACTCAATTCTCCGCCCGTTCCTTTCAGCGGTTCTTCACAATTAGAAATATCTTCAACAGCAGAGTCTTCCTCATCTTCTTCTTCATTTTTGTATTCAAGAAACATTAATTTTAACCAAAAATGGAACATTGAAAGTTCGTCTTTTTGGAGGGAACCGGCTTGTAAAAGACTTGGAGCAAAGTTTAAATCAGAGGCCAAAACCCAATATTCCATATTTCGAGAATATTCGTCAGCAATATGGACAATGTACATTCCTACGCGATGAAGCATTGGATCTATGGCCTTTCGAAGGGCTTTCATTGCCTGTCTGTTTTGGTCGGGGTCCAATTTGTCCAAATCTGTAAAAGGAAAATTATTCTCTTGTAAGTGCAGAAAGTCCGCAAGTTTTGTCTGCAAACATTGAAATTTTCAGATTTTCTGGATATAAGTTAGTCGAGGGCCTCCACCGAAATGTGATAAATGATATGTCAATCGATTCGTCTCAGCGAGCTGAGTCGAACTATGCCACTCTCTAGGTGCGGAAATGCCCGTGGACCGAGATATAGGTGCTACATCTCGGTGCTACAGCCGATTTCCATGTTAGCGCGTATAAAACCTGAGACTTTTACAAAAAAAATTAAAAATACTTCTTGTTTTTTCTTCGGTAGCGTCATCATTATTGCAAAATTCCAAAAAAGTTTCGCCGATTCGGGGTACCTGAGAGAAAAATAAGATAAAATAATAACAATTTCTACCTCAATACATCTACGTTGCATCATAAATTGCAAAAAATGTTTGTGTAAATTGTCATCATTTTTACAAATTTTTATAAAATCTTCAAAAGCTTGTAGTTTTTGTTGTGACATGGCTGATAATAAAATTGAAATTTGAAATTAACGCTTTAAGAGAAATAAAAAAATTAAAAGTTGTCAATAGTGCAAAATGGTATATTTTCTTCTAGTTGACGTTTTGACATTTGGTGTTTCGTAGTTTACAAAAAAATTTTTTTACCATTTCTTTAAATTTTGCGCAATTTTGAATTGATTTTTTGCTAAGATTTTTCTGTTAGCTTGATCAAAATTATTTTTAAATACATATCTTCTAATTTCGATCTTAGGTTTTGTTTCTCCCCATTGTGATTTCCTTTCATGTTTAAAAAACAAAAAAATTTGGTATAGCAAAATTTATTAAAAGTGTTGACCTCTTGGGGGGAGGAGGGGGGGGGGGTTATCTTCTCTTGAGGTATTTATCCATAATTAATTCATTTTACTTATTAAGTGACGTAAAATTTTTTTAAAATAATATTTGTATAATTTTAAAGAGTACTTTTAAAGAAGTAAAAATTAAAAAAAATTTTAATTTTGCTTAATATACAAAAATTAAATTATTATTTTATTTAAATATAAAGAGTTGTAGGGACGACCAATTCAATCTTCTTTTATTTATATTTGCTACCTAATTTTTGGGCTGGGGGGTTCACGCGTGGCCCCCTTAAATTTTTGTTTTGTCCATTGTATCTCGTTATAACGACATTCTTTGAGTCGGAAGTGAATGAATGTAAGATAGGAGGTGATTTGGAAGCATAAAGCTTTCCCTGTAATTCAATTAGTAATGAGACTGTTTTTTTGTTTATCGTTATTTCGGTAGCCAACGAAAAGATTTTGAAGTTCCTCGGCATTTTTCGGCATTATGGCACTGTATACGGTACGGAAAAACATATACCGTTAATACCGACCGGTGAAAATTCCAATGTTCTATTTTATTTTAAGAAAAAGGAGTGCTGAAAAATAAAGATTTCTGGCTCCTTGGCCTTCCAAAATTCTCACATTTCGCCTTGACCTAAGAAGTTAAAGAACACAGCAACATAACCCCCATTACCACATCAACTTGCCTCGTTCCAGAAATAACATTCCCCGTTGTCAATGGATTTTAAGATTTATTTTTAAATTTAATTTAGTTAAAAAAATTCATTTCCCTTTTACTTAGGAATTTTAATAAATTCCAAACTTTAAAAATTAAAAGAAAAATTTTTTTAAATTAGGAAATTTAAAGTTATTTTTGTACAAAAATTTAAACAAAGGCTTTTTTTTAACTCTTATTTGAAATATTTAATTTCGTCCAGTAACGTTTTCCACTTGTTTAAATAAGAATTAAAGTGATTTCTTTCTGAATACTTTATAAAGAAAAAAATTATAAAAAATTATTTTTAGAAAAATTTTTAATTTTACTCAATATACAAAAATTAATTTATTATTTTATTTATATAAATAGAATTACAATGAGGACATTAATTTAGATAAGTAATTTTCTTATTAATTTTTGGGCTGGGGGGTTAACGCGTGACCCCCTTAAGTTGTCGGTACGGTAGGATTTCCGTTTACCGTACCCCTTCGGGGTCGTATTGAACGAAGGTGGGAAAGAGAAATTGAAGTGAGTGGAAAGCTTCCATTATAATTTAAAATTAGGATTAGATGTTGGTTATTGAGTTGGTGAGGAGAGATTTTATCTTTCAAGCATCTCCAGAGCTTTTTCGAAACAAAAAAATCAACAAAAGTTAAAGAAAAATAACTTCGAAAATCGTCAATCAAAATTTCGAAACAGCTCTAATCTCTCCAGTGGTTAACTTAAAATTTAAAATAATTTTCGAGGTATAATAAATTTTCTGATATACTTTAGCCGGTGGCCGGGTCGGAAGCCCTTTGATTTATATGTCATTTGATTTGATATCTCGGCCCACAACTGTCTACACGAACTTAAAAAGAGTATTTTTACAGAAAAAATAAAGAATAAAAATAAATTTGCAAAATTTTTTTTTGAAAAAATTTCCATTTTACATAATATACAAAATTTAATTAATTATTTTATTTATGAAAATAAATTTACAACCAAAAAGATTCTTCAATCATTTATATAGCCTCCGTAGAATTTTTGGGTTGGGGGGTTTACGCGTAACCTCCTTCAATTTTTGTTGGTACGTTGGCATCTTGCTATAACGTTATCGTTCGGGACCGAACTGAACGAATGTAGCAGTACTCCGTACTGGCTGTCTTCCAATACTCCTTTAAAACACTTTGGTCTCCAAATCCCGCCCCCCTCAATTCCCCCATATTTCTGAAATTTTCTCTTAATCCCTTCAAATTTTCCAATATCCTCCTATATCTCTCCAAAATAAGCGTAAATCCAAAAAGTATTTTGCTCACACCAAAAACTCGTTTTTCCATTAATCAGCGCAATAAAGTTTATTATTTAATCAGTCATGCAAGAGCGTCCATGGTGTAGTGGTTAGCATTGCTGCCTTCCAAGCAGTAGGCACGGGTTCGATTCCCGTTGGACGCAGAAGCTTTTTAATTTAATTTTTATTTAATTTGTAAAATTTTTTTGATAATTTTTGTCTTAAAAACCAATTTTTAAATTTAATTTTTTAAAGAAAATACAAGGAATTTTTATAAAACGGCATTTTTGAAATATGTATATGTACTCGACAAATATTAAAAATAATTTTCAAGTCATTTTAGTTGTGAATAGAGCCTATTTACGGCTGGTAGCTATGTAACCGACTCCTAAACCTCACTTTAGAAAATAAGAGAGAAAGGTCAAGAATGAAACAAGTGCCACATAAATAAAGTGGAATCACCACCCCTTCACAACCACCCGCCTCGTATCCACCACATCCCCTCCCCCCTTCACCCCGCCTCGTATCCATGTACTTCGTCTTTTGGCCAGCTGTCTCTCTTTCCTTAAAAGGAAAAGCATGGCGAGAAAACAAACAATCGATGGAACATTTATGCCCAAATAAGCTTTACATATAAGCACCTTTTCTTGCTTTTGCCCTTTAAAAGCATTCATTGCTTTCAGATTTGGCAATAAACCTTCTCTTAGCACTCCTTATTTTAAAAGAAAAATTTAACGTTCTTCTTTTTTCGAGTACTTCTTCGAGAGCCGTTGAACACCTAAAAAACAAATAGATGGAGATTCTTTCAAATTTTAAATTTCCTTTGAAGTTCCTGCTCATGTCCTCTTTGTTTACAAATTCCTTTAGAGCTGTCCAAGACCTGAAATTTTCCAAGACTCTAGACCAAGATTTGACTTTGTCCCTATTTGGCAGCAAAGGTGGGTCGGAACAGTCAGAGGTGTCGGAACTGAAAAACCCCCAAAAAGTCTTGAGTCGGGTCTCAATACCAAGAATCTTGGATAGCTCCTCCTTATATGGTCAATTGGTGAAGGTTCACTCTATAAAATCCCACGGCTCTTTCTCGTACAATTTCAAAGAAGGTGGCTGTTAAAGACGTCGTTCCTATTTGTTAGCAGAAGTGGGTCAGAACAGTCAGAGGTGTCGGAAATCGGAAGAGCCGGAAATCGGAACTAGCTCAAAAGTCGGAACTCGGAATTCTGACCCACCTCTGTTTGTTAGTACTCGAAGTTATCCAAAACAAAAATTTTTCCCTTCCCAACAACAATAAACTAACTAAATTATTTATCTACCTAATTAGCTCAATAAATTATTAAATAAATGCATAATTCATAAAAACAATTTGTCACTTTCTATCAATTTCATGCCGCGGCGACCTTTTTTTAATAAAACCCAAAGGCTCTTTATAATTTTCCGATTTTTCTTCCTTGACATTCTTCTCAAGAATCTTCCCTTCATATTTGTTTTCTAATTAATTTTTTTTGTTTTTCTTTATTTCTCATTTCCCCGATAACTGGCCAACCGTAAAAAGTTTTGTGGCGCATCAATTCCCTCCCTTAAAACAAACACCCCCTCCCTTCTACAGTTAATTTATTCTCTTAAATCAATTCAAATTAAAGCTGATTTAGTAGGAGAATATAGGAAACCCTTCTATTTATTCTAATTTTTCTGTTGGACGTTATTCTGTTTTAATCGCTATTTTACGATTTCCATCCCTTAATTAACTAAAACTCCCTACTATTAATTAAAAATCTTAAAGGAATTTAAATACCGACAAAAGGGGGGTGTCTAGTAATTAATTATGTGTACATATAAATATTTACTAAAGATTCTCAATTTTGTTTTTAATTTCAAAAATGTTGGTTTTCGACTTTTTATATTGCAAAAAATTATTTTTGAGTATTTACGTTACGTTTGAATCTCTCCAACACGTTGCCCCTCGGACAGATTTTACCGACGTATAAAAGAAAGCGACGTGTTAGAAAGAGATTAGAAACCGGACCGATACGAAGATATCGAACAAAAGTCTAGGTTATCGAAAATCAGTCTGATTCTCATTCAGAATTTCCCAGCCGGATCTCTTCTTAATTATAACAGCAGCACAAATCCAACGAGAAATCCATTGAAAATACTTGTTTTTCTCTTTCGATATCAGTGTGTTAATTTTAACACTTCTTTTTCCTTTTTTATCAATATCTGTACTTTTATCACAAAATTATCAATTATTTAACAGTAGCAAAAACAACCCCATTAAATTAATTGACAAAAAAATGCAAAGCAGCGCTAAAATGATAATCTCATTACTTTAAACCCCCCTCTTCCCTCTCCCTTCCCCCTCTCTTTTTAAGAGAGTATTTGAATATTTAAGTGCTTAAATTGCAAAAAGTGATGGTATAACAATACAAAAAAAAATTTTTTTTTCTCGTAAAAATACCAAAACAACTCCCCTTCCCTCCCCTCAATTCCATTCATTTTTTTCAATTATTACAAATGTAAATAATCCTCTTTTAAAAAATAATACTAAAGTATTTCCGTCCCTTTTTCTTATTTATTTTTTCTTTTAAAAAATTATTTTGAAAAATTATTTTTTGATTTTTTTTGTTGTAAAATTATAAGGAAAATAATTTTAAAAAATTAATCAGTCATCAAAAGAATGGCCAAAAAACATTAATTTAAAAAGCGAAAAATAAAATAATTTTTCAAAATTTCAAAGACGCGTAGAGCCAAAAGATAGGGACTTATTTGTATTTTTGGAGAAATTTTTAAAATTTTTGGACCCCCTAGAAAAAATTTTTTAGGTTTAAGCATCTTGGACACTTGTAGAATGAGTCTGGTTGAGAATAAATTCGGGGTGGATCTTAAATAATTTTTTTTCTTTGGATGGGGTTTCTGATATACTGGTAATCCGATACATCCCTGCTGTAATGCATTAGTTAACGTTTCGGGAAAATTCAAATTTTTTTTTGAAATTTTATTTGTTTTTACGGTCTTGTATATTCCTCCATATATTTTTTTAATTAAAAAAAAATTTTTTTTCAAAAAAAATTTTTTTTTGAATCTCCACATGATTGAATTTTAAATTGATTAATAAATTGATTTAAATTAAATCGAGGGAAAAAATAAATTAATTTTTTTGTAAAAAGAAAAACAAATTAAAAAAAATTTTTTTTAAGTTCCACGTTTTTTTTTACTTGACCACACAGAAAACCCCCGCGCATTTTTAATAACTCAGAAAAAGGCAATTTAATTTTTTCCGCGCAAATTAATATACAAAAATAGAGAAAAATAATTTTTTCTTTTTCTCATACTTTTTATTGCATTTTTATTTGTTAACTCTGTCACAGCTGGCAGTTAAAAAAGCAGACAGAGAACAACAAACAAACACTTGTACTCATCTTTTCTTTTTATTCTGTTTCTTTTTTTTTCTTTTCTCTCTTCTTTATAAAAACTATTACACATCTGGATTTTCCGGAAAAAATAAAACCGGAAAGTTTGTGTATGACCCAAATCGATGCTGTTTATTTTTTCTTTAAATCTCTACCTACGCTATTTTTTTTTATTTTTTCACTTTTAATGTAAACAAACTTGGCAAATAAGTTTGACGTGTCTTTTGAAATTTTTCAAGTTCAACAGCTTTTATTCTTTGCTTTTTAAGTTTTAAAGTTGTTTTCTTTTTCGTCTTTTATTTTTTATCTTTTATTTTTCTCTAAGCTTTCCGTTCACTTTCTTGTTCCGTCTAGGACTTCTTTAGGCGTTCTCACGGCTTCTTTAGACCTTTAACCTTCCGTTTAACTGTTGGAAATTTATCATCTTTTATGTTTCTCTAGGCTTTTCCGTTCGCTTTCCTATCTGTCTAGTCTTCTCTAGGGTTTTTCAAGACTTCCTTTTGGTTTCAAGTCACCTTCCGTCTGACTGTTCAAATTTAACTTATTTTCAGCGAGTTTAAAAAATTTTTATTTCAACATTCCGTCATTTTGCCTTATTTTTTAAATAGAGAGTTGAATGCAAAAAAAGAACCCTACTTCAAGGAATAAATCAAAGAAGGAAAATAATTCAAAGGTGGGCAGGGCTTTTTAAATTTTTTTAAAAATTTTTCAAGTCTTCCCTTTCAAATTTGCTACAAAAACTGTCTTTTAATTAATTTTATCCTCTCACAAATGTTTCTAATTCTTCCCCGTTCTTTTCTAAAACAAAAAGTCTCTCGCCGACTGACAGAGAAAAATAGGGAAAAAAGCAGCTTTTTAAACACACAAGTGTTTTGGTGTATTTGTAAAGCTGAAGAAGAGGGTTTTCTTTTTTATTATTTTTTGGGTATTTTTTGGACAGTTTTGTGTAGAAAATATAATTTTTGTTAAAATAAAAGTATAATTTTTTACTGCTGCGGGGATAAATTTCAGTAGAGCTGTCTAGAACTCTGTTATAGAATCTCTTGTCCCAAAGCCCTTCATGGGATTTTTACGACTTGGAGGAGGGTGGCACTTTCCAAATCATCAAAAAGAAGCATGGCTTCTCAAAAGAGACCCAAAAATGAGGTGAAATAGGTCGAAAATATGGATAGGTGCCCCCAAAATAGGCAAAAGTGTGTTACCTTCCCTTGGAGGGTCTTTAGGTTTCGGACAGCTCTACATACGACTCAGTTCAATATAACACAAAATGACATTAAAATTTTTCTTTAATTTTAGCAGAGCTTACAAGAAGAAAACTCTTCACTAGAAGAAACAACAGAAAACAAAAAACCAAAAAGTAAATTAAAACAACGACTACAAGGATTAAAACAACGATTTATTCGGCGTTGTTGTTGTTGTCATTGTTATTCGAAAATGATTCAAACTGGAAAGAGCAGCGATGAGGAATGTGGGGGTGGGTTTTGAAAAAGTTAAAAAATTTGAGGGGATTTTTTGAGGGAATTTTTTTTGAGGGAAGAGCCTGGCTTGATTCGATTTTTGGGGTTTTTTATGGGACAGCCCAAGTAGGTGCGCAGCGGCGCAAAGCCATAACTTGCTGGAAAATTTCTGGCCTTTAACAATTTTGGTGCCAATCTCTTTAGCTCGATGAGAGGAATTGTTTAATACTAAATTTGGTAAGATTCGGGAATCTTGAAGCAAGTTATGGCTTTGCGCTGTTATGACCGCGCGTTACTTGGGCTGTACCCCTTTTTTTATATATCACCCCCTCTCTCCCCTACTCGTTTCTCAACCTTAATCCGTTCTTTTTTTTTCATTTAACAAGAAAAAAACATCTCCCTGTTGATTGACAATGAGTAAAAAATTAATTTTGAACTTGAATAATGCGAGGGATATATAAAAAGGTACCCAATTTTTCATTATTTTTCCGATTTTTGATGACAGCTTCCTGACCGTATCTAATCTGTTCTTTTTCATCCTATTTTTATGTCCTGCCGGAATATTCATTTTTATTATTTTTTGAATATTTTCTTCTCCATAATTCCTCGTTCTCATAGATTTCTATTTTTATGTTTTGTTGTTTAGCGATTCTTTAGGTTTTTGTAAAGAGTATTAGTGGGGGATTTCAAAGCAGACTTGGTAATGGATACGGATTTTGGTATTCGTATACAGATATTTACGGCGGATACAGACGGATATCCGCAGGCATTTTGAACTTATTTGTATCCATTCCCAAGCCTGTTTAAATGTTTCCAGTTACAAAGGTTGGTCGAAGGTTTCTGATTCGTTCGTTTTCTCGAAGGGGTGCTAATCAGAAATTGGCCTAAATCCCGATTTCAGACATTTTCTAATTCCCTAAAGTTTTTTAAAATATTTCCTTCCACTTTAACTGATTCAAGTTCTAAATAATTACTTTTTAATTAACGCCAATTTCCTCTCCCTTTTGGACATAAATTTAAAAATCAAAAATTAAACAAAAATTCAAATGATCTGTTTATTTTATTTGCTTTTAATGTTAAAAACACATTAAAAATGGCCACACCATTTTTGGCGGGTTAAAAAAGGAAAAATAAAAATACCCACTTTTAAGCAAAAAATATTTTGCGTCAGCAATTCTTTAGCGAATTTAAAAATTATCTCTAATTTTTGTTTATTTGTTTTCAGATAAAAATTTTAATTTTATTTTTGTACATTAAATGACTGACCATCCTTTTTCGATAATTTATTTAAGAGAGGATTTTTATAAAATTTTTTTGATAATTTTTGAAGTTAATAGGAACTCCCTGTGGTTTTTGTGTCAAATTTTTAAATTCATTTGTTCTAATTTTTATTCCAAATTTTCTTTAAATCGTTCTCTATGGATTTCCAGGAAACCTTTCCTATAAACCTTTGAAGCCTCCCACATTAATAATTGAAGCACCCCTCCTCCTCAGTTAATAATTAATAAATGAAGCACCCCCTCCTCCATTTGAAGCCCCCCCTTATCATTTTGAAAAGCTTTCCCGCTTTTCAAAATAAATAAATTTTGTATTTTTTTCAAAGGAAAATCATTTCTCTTTTTTTAAGGGAGGTCAGTCCCTTCGGGAAGGTTTTCCCCCCTTTTAGAAGTTTTCTTCTTTCTATTAAATAATATTTATTCTTTCCTCTATAAAAATGTGTTAATGAATATTGACCGATTTTTTTCTCCTTTTTTTTTATCTTTTTTTTAAACGAAAACTGATCTTCCTTTCCTTTTTTATTTTTATTGCAAAAATGAAAACATTTTCGTTTTTTTTGTTGTTTTTATATCCCCTTAATTCTCAATGCCATTCTTTCCTCTCTTTCCTCACTTTTTCTTCTTCACTTTTTTTACTTCCTTCGTGTGACCACAGCTGCGAAAACCCCCCAAGCTCTCTCAAAAAGATCTCCTCTCATTTGACAATGATTTTTTTAAAATTTTTCTTTTTAAGAAGATTGTAGAAAAATACATACATATTTACCAGTCATTTTACTTTTTTTATTGCAAATATATATTTATTATCTTAAATTAAATTTAAAAATTAATTTTTAAAATAGAGCTTAAAGCTTTAATTAAAGTTAGGAAACATTTTATTTTTCTATCGTTCATTTTTCTATCGTTAACACAACTTCTCCACACAGAGGATTATGTGTGGAGAAGTTCTCAAAGGATCATGTCCCATCCGATGTTTTATATCCCCTTTCAATTCTCAATGCCATACTTTTTCTAGGAGGGTTCTTGGATGCTTCTGGAATGGTTTCTGGGATGGTTTTATAATACTAATAAAGGGTCGAGTTAAACTAAATTGGGGTATAACTAGATTTACCCTCCTCTCGGCCTACTCCACCCCTCTCCCCTCCTTTTTTCTTTAATTTTCTTCAGCTCCAAAATTTTTTTCTCTCTCAAAATTTTTAACTCAAAAATCCACAGATTTTTAATTAAAAAATGATTGAAGCTTCCAGACTTAAACGATTCTCTTATTTAGAAGCTGAACAACGAATGCAGAGGAATACTTTTACCCGTTGGGTTAATCACCATTTGGAAGCGGTTCGGAAAATTTTTTTAAAATTTTTTAAAAAATTTTTTTGTTGTAGCATTCCTCCTCCAGTCAAACACAAAATTTAATTGAAGATATGAAAGACGGAATTCTTTTGTGTCATTTATTGGAAGTTTTGACTGGGGATGTTTTACCTGTTACTACTTCAAGTGGTGGGAATGAGGAGAGTAGTAATAATGTTGTTGTTAATAAAAGGTGGGGGAAAATTTTTTTTTAATTTTTAAAGAGAGGGGGAACAGATGGGAAATGATTTTTAAATTAATTAAATGATTCTGATTAAGATAGGAATTTTTTGTGGACAGACCTTATTGGACGGATCATTTAGCCTGTCGAAAATATAAATTTTTTGTTGATTTATAAAATAGAGAGCCTATTAAGCATTATTCAATAAATCCCCCTAATTCCCCTATAGGTTTCAAAACCCAATTTTATTAATTTAATTAATTTTTTTGAAAAGCGTTCGTACGCAAATTTAATGTTTAATTAATTCCCGGTCAGATTAAAATTGAATTTTTTTTAATTTTTGGGAAAAAATTTTTTTATTTCTGAATTTTTTTAAAATTACCCATCAGAGTTTATAACCGTTAAAAATAATTCTTCAGATTTTAATCTGTCCGGGAATTATTTTTAATTTTTGAAATTTTTTTCCGGGAATTAATCTTTGAGTAAGGCTAACTCAAAATTAATTTATTTTGCTTCCAAATTAATTTTCTAAAAAATTTGAAATTTTTTTTATCAATTTTTAGTTCATCTAGCAATCTCAAAACAATAAAAACACTCAAAAGAGCTTACAAATTAAACAATTTAAATACAGCATTAAAATGTTTGAGAGCAAAAGGAATTAAATTAATAAATAATAACGTTGTTGATTTGGCTGATGGAAATCCGAGAATTTGGTTGGGGCTGATTTGGCAATTAATTTTACATTTTCAAGTGAGGAATATTTTTTTGAATTAAAAAAATTTTTTTTTAAATTTTAGAAATTTTTCTAGAAAATTTAGAAAAATTTAGAAAATTTAAAAAAAAATTTAGAAAATTTTTAGAAATTTTTTGAACTAGTTAAAAAAATTTGTTATGAAATTTTTTTGAAATTTCCCTAATTTGAGTAAAAATTTCAAAAATCAAAATATGTATTTTCGAAAATTTTTTAAATTTTTTTTTGAAAAAATTTTTTAATTTTTTGAGAATTTTTGAAATTTTTACTAAAATTAGGGAAATTTTTTTGAAATTTTGAGTCCCGAAAAAGTACATACACACAAAATTAAATTAAAAATAAAAATCAATTAAATACACGCATATTCTTTTTTTCTCTCTTTTTTATTTTTTTAGTCTACCCTTTTTTTGCTTTGTTTTTCAAAAATAATTATTTGATAAAAACGTGACCGGACAATCCGGCAGTGGAAAATCCGTCAGTGGACAATGCGTCAGTGGTCGGACAATCGGTCAGTGGACAATCCGACAGTGAACAAATTTGTAATTTTTACCCTTACCCAAACTATCTCGGCCAAAAATTTTCATTTTATAATGTAGGGGATTATAAGAGATATCGAAAATATGGAGATTAAGTAGGAAATCGGCAGATTTAGCTGGATTAAAAGCAATTCAGTGGGCAATGTGTTGAATTACGCCAATGTCGATGGCTTTAGAAGGATATCGGGGATTTGGATGGATTAGATTTACGTGATTAACGTGTGGCATTATTGTAGGATTTGGGTAAATATCGTGTAATTATGGAACTCGATAAATAAGAGAGTTTGTTTTTAGATGGATATCATGGAAAAACCTCCAAATCATCTTAACCCGCCTATATCCCTTGATATCCTCCTTTATCTACGAGATCCATCTTAATCTCCCAAATTCCTAGATAACCACCACAATACTACAAATCTTTTATATTCCCATTGATCCCACAATATCTTTGAAGTCCCCGATGACTCCCAAATCCACAGATATGCTTTTAATCCAGCTAAATCTGCCGATTTCCTCATTAATCTCCATATTTTCGTTATCTCTTATAACCTCTCACATGAAAAAAATGAAAATTTTTGGCCGCGGTTTTTTGGATTCGGGTGGGAATTATGAATTTGTTCACTGACGGATTGTCCACTGACCGATTGTCCGACCACTGACGCATTGTCCACTGACGGATTTTCCACTGCCGGATTGTCCACTGACGGATTGTCCGGGAGCCGATAAAAAGTATCTTTTTTTTCGATAATAATAAAAAGCTGCTTAATATTACACAAAAAAATTGGGTAAAAATAAGAAAAAAAATTGTAATATTTTTTTGTAATTTTTTTACTAAATGTTAACAATATTTTTTTTACATTTTTTTGTCTTTTTTCCAAAAAAAAAAATTAACAGAAAAATAAATAAATGTTTGCGTAATAGGGGTGAGCGCATTGCGGTTTTTTCTATTTTTTTGCGTTTTTGCGTTGATTTTTGGCCTTGCGTTGCATTTTGCATTTTTCACGATTTCCTTTTGCGCTCACTCCTAGGGCGCAACTTTTTTTTATTACGCAGCTTTCTTTAGGAAAAAAATTTTTTTATGGAAAACCTTTATGCTTATTAGAAAAAAAATTTTTTAAACTTGTTCTTAGACTAACCTAGCTTATAAATTCTCTTTTTAATCATTTTATTTAATCTTTTGCGCATTTTTATATTGATTTAATTAATATTTATTCATTCTTTTAATTTATTCTGACTTGCAAATAAATAAATAAAAATGGGCAAAGGAAAATTATCTAAAAAGAAGGTTAGCAAGTGTTAAAAATAAATTAAAAAAAATTTTTTTGTTAATTTTTTGGTTAATTAAAAGCCCAAGGTTAAGAAAATAAATCTAGTTTTTTTGTTAAATTTTATTTTTCCTTTTTTTGATCACTAATTGTCTGATTTATTTTTGTTAATGCGTGTATTTTTTTGTTAAAATAAATTGAAAAAAAAATTTCTCGGTAAAAATGTGTGGGATCTTTTGATCATTTATTTTAAAAATTCTTTTTGGACGGAAATAATTTTTTTAAGGCGAAAAAAAATTTTTTTTGAAAAAATTTTTTAAAAATTAAAATATTTTTTAACATAGGAAGGGAGAAAAAAATATTTAGACTGGGAAAATTTTTTTGTAAGGCGGGAAAAATTTTTTAGGCATAGGAAACGAATATTTTTAATTTTTTTAAAATTATTTTTTAAAATTAGAAAAAAATTTATTTTTTAAGGTAGAGACAGGCCTTTCTATGGTTAGGCGTTCTGCTTGGCATCAAATTCATAGTAATCAACAACCTAATGGAGGTGAAGGAACATCAACCGGCATTACAACAACAGATTATAATCATCAACACCCTTCTACCTCTAAATTACCCCCAAAGAAAAGTGTAGAACAATCATTGTTGGATTGGTTGAATAGAGAGGCTATTAGACCTAGGTAGAGTTTGGAATAGAAAAATTTTTTCAGAAAGAAAATTGGCGACTTAATAATTTTTTTTCGGATTTTTAAAATTCAAAAAGCTTCTAAAAAATTTTATGAAAATTTTCCTCAAAATTTTTTTTGAAATTTTCTGCTTTTAGAATTCTTTAATTTTCGAGTGTTTCCACTAGAGATCGGACTGGGTCTGGACCAAGGCTTGGGTTTTTCCTGTACCCAGAGTCCAGACCCAGGCATTTTTGACCTTGGGTTTTTCCTGGGCTTGGGTTTTTCTTGGACTATAGGCCCAGGATCCGGCCCAGCCCAGGTCAATGAATCAAACCCGGAACCCAGGAACAGGCTTGGCTTTTCAAAAATTCTGATCTCTAGTTTCCGCTGTTTCTTTAATAATGTTTCCATAATTCTTACAAATTCTCTTCAAATTTTCCTTTAAAAATTCTCAGTTTCCCTCAATTTTTAACCTACAAAATTTCAATTTTTAAAGGCAATTAGGACTTCCTTCTGGAGCAATTGTTGATTTAGATTTAAGTTGGAAGGATGGAAGATTATTACTTGCTCTTTTACACAGATTTGTCCCAGCTCTAGTTAATCGAGAAGAAATTTTGGAAGGGGGTGATGAGCCTGAAGAAGCACGACAACGTGCTCAAAAGGCTATACAATTGGCAAGGCTTCATTTGGGGATTAGGTAAATGAAAAATTGACATAAAAATTTTTTTGATTTTGAAAATTTACGCAAAATTCTCTGAATTTTCAGTTTTTCAAAGAAATTTTGCGAAAATTTTTTTAAGGGTTTCTTTCGACTTATTAAAGAAAACGGTCAAAAATTTCTATTCAAAAAATCGAAGGTTTCCGGTTTCCAACAGCTCTCCAAACTTTTGGAGGTTCCGAGGTTAAGGTTCACAGGCGTGTTCTGGGAGCCAATCCTGAACTGTAAAAACGCTGACTCAAAGAGGAAAATGCTCAGATTTTTTTTAATTTTCAAAAAAATTTCTGGAAAAATTTTTTTTTAATTTTTCCAGAAATTTTTCACAGTTGTCATTCGTTGACTTTATTTCTAGGCTAAATTGACTTCTAAAAATTCTCAAAAAATTTTTTTATTTCAGTCCATTTTTGGATCCAACAGAGCTTTGTGCACCAGGTCGTCTTCCTTGTCGTCGTTCTGTAATAACATACATTTCTCAATTTTTGTGTCTTTACCGACCACCACAATTTAACAAAAATGTAAAATTGGAAGAAAATTTGACTGTTAAAAATATTCAAAAATTAACAACAAAAAATGAAAATAAACAACAAATTTTAAAATGTTATAAAAATTTATTTGAATGGTTGAGGAGAACAGTTGAAGAAGGAGGGCATTTAAAATTGAGTGAAAGGCAAAGGCCAACAGTTGGACAATTTAAGGTGTTTTTTTAAAAAGAATATTTTTTAATAACATTAAGGAAGAGAACTTGTTTCGCCTCAGTAACCTATAGAATGTTTGGAACCAAAAAATTTTCTAAGGGACAAAACCCAAAATTAAAAAAGATAGCAACAATCAAAAATTTTCGAGACTCGAGACATTGTTTTTTGTGTTGTTAATTGAAGTTGTGTCGGTTCGGGTCTTCGATTCGCATTCGAATCAGGGCTGGACGCAATTGCGAATTGTGTGGAATTGCGTGTTTTTTTTTGACTTGCTGACTGCGGCTGCGGAAATTTTTTCAATTGCTTCCACATCCGAATACTCTAGGATTTTCCAAAAAAAAAAACCACATCTCTATTCTCATTTTTTGGGCAAAATACGAGTCTTTGAGGGGAGAGGGGGATAACTAATTTCTACACTTGGGAATTTTTTTAATTTTTAATTAAAAATTTTTTTTAAATTCACCTTTTTAGTTATTTCGTCGTTTAATTAAAAAAGAAGAATGGCTTGAAAGGCGTAGAGTGTTAACCGAAAATGTTTTTCCTGCATTAAAAGAAGTTGTTGAAAAAGAGGATTTGGATATTTTTAAAGGGCAATTGGACAATATAGAGGTGTTTTGAATTTTAAAAAATTTAAAATTCCTCATTGTCGAGACTAGGGAAGTCTTGAACTCTTTACTTTCTAAACTTGAGAGAAGTCTTTAAACGTTTTTGCGTTAGCGAAAGAAATAAAAATTTCTAACAATAAGACCTAACGGTTCCTTCCCTAAAACCAAAATTCGGTTCTAAATGTAGGAAATTGGTCAAGGAAAAATTAGAAAAATGAAAAATAGGAAACAACCCAATCTTTAATAATGTAGAGATCAGAAGTTTATTTGAAAAAAAATTTTTTTTGGATTAGAAAAATAATTGTCTATTTTTTCTTTTGAAGTTTATTAGTCCAATCTCGATATATTCATATCAAAATTCGTATCCAATGATAAAATTTTTAATTTAAAAAATTTTTTTTTCTAATTTTCCAGTCAATCGTTTCTTCGTGGGAATCAAAAATCCAATCATTACTTTCTAAACTTGGAGAAGAAATGAAAGAGTTAGAACAATGGATGTTGGAAGGGGAGAGGTTATTAGCTTCCAGTTTGCCTTTGACAGAAGACAAATTATTACAAATTGAAGATAGAGGGTTGGAAGAAGTGCTTGAAAATTTGGAATTTACAATTAGACGATTTGAGGTAGTTTAGAAAAAAAATTTTTTTACTAGAAAAACCGAATTTTTTAAATGTATTTTGAAGCATTTTCCCTTAACTTTCGTTAGGCTAAATTAAAAAAATTTGGAAAAAAAAATCAAAAAAAAATTTTTTTCTCAAAGCTAGTGTCTGTAAAAGTGTTTTTATGAAAGAGTAGAAATTTTAAAATTCAAAAAAAAATTTTTTGAAAACGTCGTTTCTATAAATACTCCAAAAAAAAAGTATTGCATTTTTTTCTCAATGAAAATTCCAAACAAAAAATCCGCTAATTTTTTTGAAAAAATTTTCAGATTTTGTATTTTTGATTTTTCATTAAAAAATAGAGAACCTTCATAGTTAAAAATAGGATTAATTAATTAATTAATTAATTAATCTCTCACTCTAACCCCATACCTCAACAATACTCAACTTAGATGGTTAGGGGTCGATCTCTAATTTAATTAAAAAATATTTTTATTTTTAAAGGAACATTTTAAAGAATTACCAAATAAAAGATTAGAATTAGCATTAAAATTGGAACAACATAAAGACCAACAAACTTCTTCTTTAACAACCTCCCCAGAGGATTTTTTACTTTTACCCGAACATTCATTAGAAGATTTAAAAGAAAGAATTGAATTTTCAACTTTATTGGAAAGAAGGATATTTAAAGAAATTTTATTTATTCAGTCACGTTTAAGAATAATTAAAGCTTCAAGTAAATTAAAAGCAAGTTTGGCTGTTTGGGGAATGAGAACTGGGAGTTTGGAAGAAACTAAGGAAACATTGGAGGAATATAAGGTGAATAGTTGTTTGTAAATTTTGTGCGAATGTATGAATTTTATTTTACGAAATTTTTGAAAATTTTATTTTTTTTTTGGTTGGAAAAATTTTTAAAAAAATTATAAATTTTTTTTTAGGATTTTTTTAAGAAAAATTAAAAAAAAATTCCGAAAGTCTACAGAACTTAAATATTTAGTTTTAATTTTTTGAAAAAAAAGAAACTGATTCGGACTTATTTCTTAAAAATCCCAAGGTTATTAAAAAAAATTTTTTTTTAATGCCAGAAAAAATTTTTCAAAAAAAAAATAAAAAATCCAACAATTAAAAAAAAATTTTTTTTCAGTTTTTAAAATTTTTTTTGAAAATCTTTTAATTCCTATTCTTTCATCAAAAAATTTTTTTCAAGATAATGGCTTCTGAATGTAAACCTATCCATCAAATGGAACACCTTCTAAATGCTTTAAAAATATCAAGAGACGATTGTATTTCCTCTGGAGAAGTTCATCATGAAAATATTTTGGAATCTACAAGTTTATTGAATTCTTGTGAGTTTTCTTAAAAAATAGGGTTTTTTGAAGGAGAGAATGGTAATCGTGAATGTAAGAAAGTGGGTTAACTTAATTAAAAAACTGGCGCCTTCTCGAGGGTAAAAACAAGAAGGAATAACAAACACTTATAAATATGTAGTATCAGGGGTGAACGCAAGTGACAATCTCGAAAAACGTAACGCAAGACCAAAATTTAATGCAAATAACGCAATGCGCTCTCGCCCCTGAATAGGTTTGGTCCTAAAATTCGTCAGGGAGAAAACTTTTTTTGGAGAACGAGGGAAGAATGTTTGGGGAATGGACTATTTAGGTCGGGGATTTACTCTAGAGATAAACAATGAACAAAAAAATCTTTTCTGTTTTCACTTTTTAATTTTTTTTTGTTGACAATTTCAATTTTATTTTCACGTCTTTTTTTCGTCTGTAATTTGATCCAAATAAAAATTGAAAAAGAACTTTTATATTTTTTCGTCATTTCCTTTCTCCGTTCTTCTTTAACAAAAATTAAATTATTTTTCAAATTAAAATTTAAAATTTAATTTCAATTTTCAGCCCAAAAAGAATTAATAACAAAACAAATAGAAAAACAAATAAACGAAGAATTGGGTCAATTTATTCGTTGTGAATTTATTTTAATTGATTTAATACAATTATGGAGTGAATTTGAAGAAGAAAAAAATTTATTTATAAATTTATTTATTATTGAAGAAGAAGAAGAAAATTTGAAAGAAAAAGAAGAAGTAATTATTAGAAAAATGGAAGTTTTGGCTGAGGAAATGGATGAAACTGGAAATGAATGGATTAAAAATGCTGGGGAACCTGTTAGAAGACAAATTGTTGAGCTTGTAAGGAAAATTTTTTTGAAAATAATTTTGACGCCTGGAGCTCTGGATATCCGGAAATTTTCATTTTTTGATCAAGATCTGGGATTAGGGTTGTCGGTTCACCAAATTCTTTGGTTAATCAAACCTGAACCGAAAAACCCGAACCGAAGCCTTCGGTTAACCGAAGACGAACCGAAAATTTTTTCGAGGGTAAAGGAGTTATTAAGGAGGTGGGATATAAGTGGATTTGTTAGATATAAGTAGTATTCTTGACAGGATATACTGTATTTGCTAAAATAATTACCCAGGGTAATTATTATTCCAACCTCTCGCCGGAGGGAGTAATTATAGGGAAGGTGTAATTATTTGAGAGAGCGCCATTTTTGAGCATTATTGAGCCTTATATATTTTCTTTTAAAAGACGAAAAAATTTTCTGTTAATTTTTAAGTGTGATCAACTAATAACTGCTAGAACAACAAAAATTATTTTACAAGAAGAAGAATTGAAAAAATCGTTGTTTTTTGATCAAGAGAAAAAACAACAAATAATAAATGGAAATATTAAAATTGAGGAAGAAAAAGAGCAACAAATATCTCTAAATGAACGTAAATGGTTGAATAATTTGGAAGCTTTTGGAAAATGGCTAAATATAGTAAGTAGAAAAAAATTTCTTTTTAAAAGATTTGTGGACAGATTGAGAATTTGATAAAATTAATAGCTAAACTAAAAAAAAATTTTTTTTTAATTTCTTTGAAGGGGTTAGATAGTCCTTTATACATTTGAAAAATTTAAAATACTATGTCATATGTCAGTTTGTATTACCTCGCGTTTACCCTCTAGACCGAGGTTAGCTCTAAAATAAAAATGTCGGGTATTTTCTGATTGTCGTATACGACTTTCTCCGTCTCATCTCCAGTAATTTGTTTATTCTAAAAATTTTTTTAACAAATTAAACGGCGGAAATAAAGAGGGGAAATAAGACGAGAAAGGAAAGTCGGTCAAAAAAAACATGTGATAATTCTGTTTTTTACACTTTTGTCATTATTAAAATTTTTTAAAAAATACAGCATGACTAAATTAATTAATTTCCTTTTTTAATAGATGGAGAAAGAAGTTGGCCAATTACAAAAACAACCATTAGATTTGGATTATAAGAAATGTCAAGCTATGCTTGTTCAATTAAGGGATAATTGTCTTGAACATTTTCGATTGGTATGGGAATTTTTTTAGAAAAATTTTTATTGAATTTTTAAAATTCAAACTTTTTTTTCTCAAAAAATTTTCAAAAAAATTTCTTCAAAATTTTCAAAAAATTTTAAAAATTTTTTAAAAACTTCAAAAAAATTTTTTTTTTAATTTTCAAAAAAATTTTTCTGGAATTTCAAAAAATTTCTTTTAAAATTTCTTAACTTTTTTCTTTTAAAAAAAGGTCTCAAAATTTCAACTTCACCAATTTCAAACTGAACAACAAGCAAAAATTGCTAATGACCTTTGTGAACGTTACAAACATTTAATGGAACAATTTGAACAAATGCAATTACCCTCAGCCCATTTAGTGCCAATTAGGAGAACTACAACTCCTTCAGAGACTTGTAGTGTTGAATTTAGACATCGACTTGCTTCTCAGGTGTGTTTAGGCTTCAAATACCTCGTTTTTACATACTTCTTTTAAAACTGAAAAGGCATACATGATAATTAGAGTTGCACACCCACCCCCGTTCCCGAAAGATTTTTTCAAAATTTCCCCGCCCCGAAACAATTTAAAACCCCGTACCCGACATACCCGCCCCGAGCGTTCTGGGTGCAACCCTATTGATAATGTTAAATTGGAGGTATTGCTTAGGATGCTCCCATATTTCCTCCACACCTTTTTAGCTTCCCAAAAATAAATCCCTAAAAATTCCTACACCTAGATTCTAGCTATGCTTTAAAAATGTATCCTAAATTGAGGTGTGTCGGGATTAAAAAAACTGTGATAATCCCGCCTTATCCCGCTGAACTCTATTGAAAATTAGAGAGTTAGAGAACACTCTCCGTATTGTCAATACTATTTTCTTTTATTTTTTTAAAAATTTGTTATTCTTTTTTACAGCTTTCCTTAGCCTCTACATCAAGTTCTGTCGGTTTTTCTTCTGATTTGGATTCTGATTTAGCTTCATTAAATAGTGAAGTAATTGTAGCTGAAGCACTTTCACTTATAAAAGAGGAAAATTTAAAAGAAAATTTTGAAGAAGAAAATAATGTCTTAAATACATTAATAAATAAATTGGAAGCAGGAAACAAATTGGAGGATATTCCAATTGAATTAATTGAAAAAGAAGTTAAACATATTCAAATAGCAATAGATAGATTACATGCTCGTTATTATACTCCTAAACCTTTGGAAATTGCTAGAGAAGACGTTAATTTGTTGAAAGTAGGGTTTAATTTTATTTTAAATAAATTTTAAAATGTCTCTAGGGAGAGAGTCGGGGTTGTTATTTTTTGTAAAAAAAAATTTTTTTATTGAGAGTAGTAGGTAGTTTAGGTAGCTGTGGGTTGATTGAGGGTAGTAGTAGATAGTAGGAGGGATGGTAGTGGTTCTGTTATCTCTCATGTTCGTTCCTTTGCCTTGTACTTTGATTTTCCTTCAATACCTCCCGAGGACTGTTTAGTGTTGTTTCATACCCCTGATGTTGTTAACGTATCCTGTCTGAAATAATTATACAATCTCGGATTTTGAACCCAAAAGTCCAAAATCCGTCCAACTCATTTAACTATGTTCAAATCAGTTAAGGAAGATTTTTTCTTTTTGGGGTCTCATATAATTTTTTCCTGTTCCTCCTTTTAGGATTTCTGAGTCTCTTTCTTGTCTATTTTTAATTTTTTTTTAAAATCATTTTTTATATTCCAGTTATTTGCTTCAAAAGTAACTGAACAAAAAACTCAACTTTGCCAATTAGCCTCCTCCATTCAAAACGATACTTTAAAACAACGTTTATTCAAACTTGTAGCTTCCCTAAAAAGAGAAAAGAATTCACTTAAACGTTTCCACAAAGCTTTAACAACAGAAATTAACCAAGAAATTGAGCTTAGATCCAATTACAAACAAATTGTGGAAAGATTGGGGGATGTTGAAAATTTTGTTGTTTGTGAGAATCAAATGGACCCCCAAAATTTTAAATCAAAAGAAAATTTAAAATTTTTACAACTTCAAATTGAATTGCTCAAAAAACAGTGTAGAGTAGTTAGACAATATGTGGAAATTAGTATTGATGGAAGCAAATCTTTAAGTCCTTCAAAACAGAAAAAAATAATTTTGAAACTTTGTAATAGTGTAACTACTATAATTCAGGTGTAGAAATTTTTCTAAAAAATTTGTAAAAAATTTTCTGGTCCTCTGAGGGGTTAAAAAATTTTTGGGAAGAGGTGGTCATCTCTCGCCTACTTTACATATAATTGTGGGTATTAAAAATTAGGGAAGCCTCCAAGAAAATGGGAAAAATGCGAAAACCAAGGGGAAAAAATTGGAATTGGAAAAAGAACGAAACTTTGTAATAGTTGTAAAAAATTTTCGATAAAAAAAATTTGGGTCGGAAAAACTGAGCCTATTTTTCAGTTTTTAGGGATTAGCTCAGAAACCTTCAGGCTTTGGTCAACCCTTCAGGTCCTCCTTATCCATGAGCCTGTCCAGATTCGGACCATGGATGGACCGGAATACGCAAAACTCGATACTCAAAACCTCGGACTGTTTTCCCATCCTAAAACTCGGAAACGCATCCCAAATTTTTTCTCAACCTGAACCGTCCTTGGTCCAGTTCTTTAAATTTTGGATAACATTCGAATAAATTTTTTTTGATTTTTTAAGGTAATTGATGATAAATGGCAAAATGAACAAGTAAATAAACAAGAAACTGAAATAAATAATAATGAAAAAAATGAAGATTTAATTGAAGAAGAAGGTCCATCAACTTCTCAAATAAAAAGAAGAAATGAAGAAATAATTGAAAATAAATTAGAAAAAATTATTTTGTTGGAAAAATCGAAAGAAATTGAATTTAATAAAATTAGGAAAGGGGAAAAAATGTTAAAGAGGGAAGAAAAAAATATTGAAGAAAAAATTGAGGATGAAGAAATATTTTGTGAATTTTATTTTGAAATGAAGGAAGAAAATGAAGAAATTGAAAAGAAAATAAAAGAAGGAAACAATTTAAAAAATATTAGTAGAAAAATTTTTGGACGACAAAATGTTGTAAAAGAAAAGGAAAAATCTGAAGAGAATATTCAACGTAGTAGCAGTAGTAAATATTTGGTTACTGATCCAGCTATTGAAAAAGAAAAATTAATTAAGAAGGAAAAAGCAAGATCGGAACCTTTAAGTGAGAAACAGATGAAATCTGAGAAGAAAACAAGTGAGAAAATTTTTTTAAAAAATATTTAAAATTATAGTCGGACCCCTCCCTTATGTGAACCTTTTCCATTAACTTGAACACTCTCAATTTAGTGTACTTTTTTTAATCTAGTTGGTGACTGTTATTTGAGGAGCGACTTAACAATATCCTCGTTGTTGTTTACCAGAGGTGGGTCGGAATTCCGATTTCCGAAAAAAATTTGATTTCCGATTTCCAAGTTCCGACTTTTGAGCCAGTTCCGATTTCAGGCTCTTCCGATTTCCGACACCTCGGACTGTTCCGACTCACCTCTGTTGTTTACACCTATTTTATAGTGTTTTCAGTCCTAAGAGAGCGCGTAGACATAAGTGTGGTAATTAAATTTTAAAGGGGAAAATAAGGGGATTTTAGAAATTGAAGAAAATTAAAGACATGTAACTATACAAATTTTATAAGAAAATTTCAAAAAAATTTTCTAGATCCTCGTCTAATAGAAGAGGCTAATATTGCCTTTGATAAATCAACAAAAATGAAATTTATGTTGGAAGAAATGCTTTCGGGTCAAATACAAATGCCTTCTACAAATGAACAATTTAGTCGTCAAATAGAATTAATTGAAGCAATAAATAAAGAATTGAAGGGATTGAAAGAAGAAATAAAAATGGAAGAAGAAAAAAGTGTTGAATTAATTAAAGTTTTGGAAAAAGTTAAAAAATTGTCTGGAGAACTTGAAGTAATTGAGAAGAAATTTGTGGTTGTTTTTGAAGAGTTTGTTGAAGTAGAGAAGAGAATTGGAAGACAAAAGGAGGAGGAAAAGAAAGAAAAGGAAGAAGAAAGGAAGGAGAAGAAAAGGAGAAAGGAAGAGAAGAGGAAGAAGGAAAGGGAAAGGAAAGAGGAGGAAGGGGTTGGAAGGAGAAGGGAAGAGGAAAGAATAAGGGAAGAAGAAAGGAAAGTTGAGGAGGAGGAAAAGAAAGAGAAGGAAGAGGAAAGGAAGGAGAAGAAAAGGGGAAAGGAGGAGAAGAGGAAGAAGGAGGAGAAGAGGAAGAAGGAGGAGCAGAAAGAGGAAGAAGTTGGAAGAAGAAGGGAAGAGGAAAGGAAAAAGGTGAACGAAGTTGGAGGAAGAAGAAGCGAAGAGGAAAGGAAAAAGGAAGAGGAAAATAAACGAATTGAAGAGGAAAGAATAAGGGAAGAAGAAAGGAAAGTGGAGGAAGAGAAAAAGATGGAAGAGGATGAAATTAAAATGAAAAAGGGAAGGAAAGAGGAAGATGTGAAACAAATGGCAACTGAAATGAAAAAGGTGAAAGGCGAAAGGAAAAATTTGAATAAAAAGGAAGAGGATGAAATGAAAAAGAAGGAAGTTGAAGGAAAGAAGGAAGAGGATTTAAAACAGAGGGAAGAGAATGAAGAATATAAGGAAGGGGATGAAAGGGAAATGAAGGAAAAGGGAAGGAAGCAAGGGGAAGATGAACTGAACAAGAAGAAAATACAGAAGGAAAAAAAGGTTAGTAGGGGAAGAGGCTGTCAAGGAAAAGGAGGTTGTAGGTTCGAATCCTTGCCGGCAGCTATACTTAACTCTTACTATCATTGTAAAATTTTTCAATTTTAAGGTAACAAAAGTCGTCGACCTCCCTAAAGTTGAAGAAGTTAAATCCGTTGAATTTGATATTAAACTTGACAAATCTTTAGAATCAAAGCAAGAAAAGGAAGATGATTTTATTGAAATAATATCGTTATCAAAACAAAAAAGAAAGGGGGAAGAAGAAGAAAATATTTCTGAAGAACTTCAAGTTAAAGAAGAACCTATTAATGTTTCAATAATAACGACTAACATTACTTTTGAAATGCCTAAAGAGCCAATCCATTCTCTTGTAAACATCTACTCTTCTGGACGTTCTGATGAAATAAAGGAAGCTCCAATTGAAGCTTCAGCAAGTAAAACTTTAATCAAAATTTCTGAAACAACTAAGCAACCAGAATTGGAGTTAAAACCTTTAGAAATTGAGAAGAAGCATATTGGTTATTATGAACAATTAATAGCCAAAAAGGTATCTAAGACACTGGGAAGACCACTTGACCCTTTTAGTGAGCTTGTAAAAGAGGTGACAGAATATTCCAACAAACAACAATTGTTTGTTTCTGAAACAACTAAACAAGAAGAAATGAAGCCTATGTCTTTGAAAGTTGAAAAGAGACATGTTGGGTATTACGAAGATCGTCCACAGCTTTCAATTGTTCAAGAAAAGAAGTTTAAAAGTAAGACTAGAACAATTGGATCTATCCAATCTAAATTTCTCTTTTTTTTTAGGCCTCCTATCTCAAACTTGCAAATTAACAGAATTAAATAGATTTCAAATTGATCAATCTGTTAATATTTACTCTTCTGGACGTTCTGAAGAAATTAAAGAATATCCCCAAATTGAAGAAGTTTCTTCTCATAAAACAACTAAGCAAGAAGAAATGAAGCTTATACCTTTGGAAATTGAAAAGAAGAATGTTGGGTATTATGAACAATTAACAGCCAAAACTGCGCCTGTTACACTAAAAAGACCAAATGAAGTTTCTGATGAAGTTGTAAAAGAGGTGACAGAATATCCAGAAATTGAACAACAATTGTTTGTTTCCGAAACATTTAAACAATCAGAAATTAAGCCAATACCCTTGGAAGTTGAAAAGAAGAATATTGGCTATTATGAACATTTAAAAATAAAAGAGGATACGAAGATGGAAGAAAGGAAGCTTGAAGGTTTAGTAAATACCACCAATATTTTACCTGCAGCTACAGAAGGACCAATACAACAATTTGTCGGTATTTACTCTTCTGGACGTTCTGATGAACAAAAAACAACAGAATATCCAGAAATTGAAGAAGCTTCTTTAGTTTCTCATGAAACAGGTAAACAACCAGAAATGAAACCAATACCTTTGGAGGTTGAAAGGAAGAATGTTGGTTATTACAAGCATATTACTCCTGAAACGAACCTTGAAGGTAAGATTAAAATAGGGTTCATCCCCGTTCCCCGACGCAGGTATGGCCTCCCTAGAGCCTCCTTTTTTAAAAATTCTCCGGGGAGAAGCTCGCGGGGGGGAAGAAGCCCTCCCCGCCCCGTTCCCCGAACGCGAATTCCCAGCAACCCCCGTTCCCCGTAAACTCAGCCCCGCCCCGTAATATCGAACCCTAGATTAAAATACTAAAATCTACTCGACTTATTTTTCCTTTTTTCAGAATCCTTATTTAAAACATGCAAATCAACAGAATTCGATAAATTCCAAATTGATCAATTTGTTAATATTTACTCTTCTGGACGTTCTGATGAAGTTTCTACCTCAACAAAAATGCAAGAACAAAAAATTGAAGTTCCTTCTATTAGCCAAGTCTCAGAGACTAAACGACAATTATACATTGACTCTGTCCCAATGGAAGTTGAAAAGAAGAATATTCTTAGTTATGAACATTTAACAATAAAGGAAGATGAAAAGAATATTAAGCCAAAAATAAAGGAAATTGAAGAAGAAAAATCATTTGAACGTTCAGGCCTTTGTTTAGGTGACTTTATTGGAGGAAAGGAAGAAATGAGGAAGAAGAAAAAAGTAAAGAAAGAGAAAGGAAGAAGGGTGGACGAAGAAAAAGAAGAAGCAAAGGAATTGGAAGAATTACAACAGAAAAAGCCTGAGGATGAAATTGAACAACACCCAGTTCTAGAGAGTGAAGGAAGGAAAGAAACAGGGAAAGTTGGAGAGGAAGAAGAAGGTACTTTATTAACTGAAAGGAAAGATGAAGAAAGGAAGGAAAAAGAAGAGGAGGAACAAAATAAAGTGATTGAGATGTCTGAAGTACTTCCTTCATTTATTGAGCCTTCCAAAGAGGATAAAAAAGAAAAGATGGCAGAATATCCCAAAACTGAACAAGCTCCTTCTCATGAAACAACTAAACAATCAGAAATCAAAACAATACCTTTGGAAGTTGAAAAGAAAAATATTGGGTATTATGAACAATTAAAACCTCCAACTATTGAAGAAAAGAAGCCTGAAGCTTTAGAGATAAAGACAAAAGGCTTTGAAGAAACATCAAACTTAGTAGAGGTAATTGAAGAACCATCACAAATTAGCTACGAAACAACAAAACAAACAGAATTGGATTTTGAACCTTTGGAAATCCAAAGAGGAAGTTTGGGTTTGCCTGAAACAGAAATCGAAAAAGAAGCGGAATCTGAAGTGCCTGAAGACTTGACTCAAGAAGGGATCGAAATGATTCCCATTATCAAAGAAGCATTAATTGAAAACCTTCCAGTGACCAGTAAACAATCTGAATTGAATAGAATCGAATTAAAAATTGAAGATAAACATGAAGGCTTCTATGAGCAATTACCAGCTACTATTTCGACAACTAAATATGAGGAAGGGATGGAAACGTTTGAAGGTAACCTGAAGGAAAGCAAAAGTTTTGAGAAGTCTGAACCTCTTAATGCCCCAATAACAACGACTAACATTGCTTCTGAAATGCCTAAAGAGCCAATTCATTCACTTGTTAATATTTACTCATCTGGACGTTCTGATGAAGTAAAGGAAGCTCCAATTGAAGAGTCAACAAGTGAAACTTCAATTAACGTTTCTGAAATAACTAAGCAAGAAGAAATGAAGCCTATACCTTTGGAAATTGAAAAGAAGAATGTTGGTTATTATGAACAATTAATGAAAGAGGATACAAAGATTGAAGAAATGAAGCTTGAAAGTCTAGTAGATACCACCAATATTTCACTTGAAGCAACTGAGGAACCAACACAACAATTTGTCTGCCACAAAGTTGAGACTTCTTTAATTTCTCATGAGACAACTAAACAACCAGAAATGAAGCTAAAACCTTTGAAAATTGAAAATAAACATGTTGGTTATTATGAAAAGCTTCCTTTCCCATCATTTGTTCAAGAAAAGAAGCCTGAAGGTAAGATTAAAACTCGAAAATCTATTCAATTTAAATTTTCCATTTTTTTAGAATCCTTATTCGAAACTTGCAAATCAACAGAATTAAATAAATCTCAAATTGATCAATTTGTCGATATTTACTCTTCTGGACGTTCTGATGAAATAAAAGAAGCTCCAATTAAATTTTCAATAAGTGAAGCTTCCATTAACATTCGTAAAACATCGAAACAGCCAGAAATGAGTCCAATACCTCTAGAAGTTAAAAAGAAGTATATTGGCTATTACGAACAATTAACAGCCAAAACTGCGACTGGGACACTAGAAAGACCAAATGATGAAGCTGTAGAAGAGATGACAGAATATCCTGAAACTGAACAACAATTGTTTGTTTCTGAAACATTTAAACAATCTGAAATGAAGCCAATACCTTTGGATGTTGAAAATAAACATGTTGGGTATTACGTGGATCTTTTGCCTGCTACTAGAACATTTAGAGAGGAAGAAAAGAATATTGAAGAAGAAAAGAAGGAAGAAAAACCTTCTCAAAGCTTCAAACAAATGGAAGAATTCCCTAACATTTCCGACTCCTTCATTGAAACAATTAAAATTCCAACAACAAAATTAACAGAATATCCCACTAGCACTGCTTCTGAACTGCCTAGAGAGCCAATCCATTCTTTTGTCAACATCCACTCTTCTGGGGGTTCTGATGAAACAAATAAGGCTACAATTGAAGTTTCAACAGTTGAGGCTCCAATTAACATATCCGAAACAATTTTTGAAACAACTAAGCAATCAGAATTGGAGCCAATACCGTTGGAAGTTGAAAATAAACATGTTGGATATTACTCGAATATTTTGCCTGCTACTAGAACATCTAGAGAGGAAAAAAGGAAAGTTGAAGAAGATGAGAAAGAAGAAGAACCCTCTCAAATCTTCAAACAAGTGAAAGAATCCCCCGACACTTCAAAGTCCATCATCGAATCAATTAAAAGTCCAACAACAAAATTAACAGAATATCCAATTTACAACACTCCCCTCATTTCTGAATTACCTGAAGAAGAATTAAAATTATTTAAACAACTTCCAACAAGTTTAGAAACAAGTAAAAATTCAAAAATTGAGGAATATGTTAACGAAAATCTCTCAGAAACAAAACTTTGTTATTCCGAATTGAGTCATCTTCCTTTGGAAATTGAAAAGAAGAACATTGTGTATTACGAAAAAATGACTTCTGAACCTATTAAAGTTGAAGGGGAAGAAAAATCTGAAGAAGTACTTGAGGAAATTTCTAGTAAAATGCCTTCTGAAACACAAAAAGAACCGACTGTTAATATCCATTCTTCTGACCTTGCCGACGAAAACGAAAAATTGTCTTCAAAATCTACTGAAAATGAGGCAAAGGTAGCAAAACCTGAAGAATTAGTGAGAGGAGATGAAGAAGAAGAGGAGAAGGAAGCAAAACCTGAAGAAGGGTATGAAGAACTTTTAACTGAAAAGGAAGCAATCCATGCACAGACAGAAGTAATCCATTCCTCGGGCAATATTCACTCTTCTAAACCTTCCGATAAAATTCCAACAATAAACTTGACAGAATATCCAAAAGAACTCCTTATTGGCAACATAAACAAATTAAATAAAAAAGTGTTTGAAGAGGTACCTTTGGAAGTTGGAAACAAACATGTTGGATTTTATGATGAATCGCCTTCAATAAAAGCAACGGAAGAAGAAGAACAAACCAAGGCTGGAATAGAACACAAAGAGCTTTTTAAAGAAGACAAAGCTTGTGAAGAGTTTACTCTAAATTACGAGCAGCCTTCTATCCAAATTACGAGTATTACAATACCTGAAGCAGCAAAGGAGCAAATCCATGAAATTGTTGATGTTTACTCTTCTGGACGTTCTGATGAAATTTCAACAACTACGAAAACAACACAACATCCAAAAATTAAAGAACCATCTCCCATCCAAGAGACAAAAATACAAACAGTACCTGAAGGTCTTCCTTTTAGTGTTGAGAAGAATATAGAAGAAGAGGAAGAAAAGGAAGAGAAATCATCTGAACATTCAGGACTTTGTTTAGGTGATTTTATTGAGGAAGGGAAGAAGAAAGAGATGAGAAAGAAGAAAAAAGTAAAGAAAGGGAAAGGAAGAGGAGAAGAAGGAGGAAACGAAGTAAAGGAATTGGAAGAATTACAACAGAAAAAGGGTGAATTAATAAAAGAAACTGGAAGAGTTGAAGAAAGCTCGAGAGATGTTATTGAGGAGGAGGAAGGCTCTTTGTTAACTTTGAGAAGAGAGGATGAAGAAAGGGAGGAAAAAGAAGAAGAGGAGGAGCATAATAAAGTGATTGAGATATTTGGAAGGCTTCTTCCTTCATTTATTCAATCTTCCAAAGAAGCTTTAACAGTAAAGATGACAGAATATCACAAACCTGAAGAAGAAGCTATTTCTTATGAAACAACTAAACAACATCCAGAAATGAAGTCAAAACCTTTACAAGTTGAGAAGAAAGATATTGGGTATTATGAAGAACTTCCCCCTCTATCAATTGTTCTTGAAACGAACTTTGAAAGTAAGACTAGAAATTTTTTATTTTAGTATTTATCTAACTTTATTTTTCTTTTTAGAACCCTCATTTGAAACACGCAAATCAACAGAATTGGATCAATCTAAAATTGATCAATTTGTTAATATTTACTCTTCTGCACGTTCTGATGAAATTTCAACAACTACGAAAATAACAGAACAAACAAAGATTAAAAAACTATCTCCCCTCCAAGAGACAAAAATACAAACAGAACCGGAAGGTGTTAGTTTTAGTATTGTGAAGAAAAATATAGAGGAGGAAGAACTAAAAGAAGATGAAAAGGATTTAAAACCAAAATTAAAGGAAGGGGAGGAAGAAAAGGAAGAGAAATCTTGGGAACATTCAGGCCTTTGTTTAGGTGACTTTATTGAAGAAGGGAAAAAGAAGGAAATGAGGAAGAAGAAAAAAGTAAAGAAAGGGAAAGGAAGAGGAGAAGAGAAAGAGGAAACAAAGGAATTGGAAGAATTACAACAGAAAAAGCCTGAGAAGGAAATTGAACAACAACTACAAATTAATTTGCAGAAAAAGGAGAGTGAAGAAAGGAAAGAAACCGGAAAGGTTGGAGAGGAAGAAGAAGGCTCTTTATCAACTGAAGGAAGAGTAATGGATGAAGAAAAGAAGAAAAAAGAGGAGAAAAATAAAGGGATTGAAAGACTTCCTTCATTTATTGAACCTTCAAAAGAAGATAATACAAGTAAACAAGAAGAAATGAAGCCAATACCTTTTGAAATTGAAGAGAAGCATCTAGGCTATTTTATTGACGAAGGGAAGAAGAAGAAAATGGGGAAAGGGAAAAAGAAAGGGAAAGGAAAAGAAGATGTTCAGCAGAAGAAACAAGAAGAGACCCAACAGAAAGAAGAGCTTGAACTGATGTCAACAGTCAAAACAATTAGGATTGGGGCACTTGAAAAGCCAGCCGAATTTTGTGGTGAAGTTTTAAAAGAGCTGGAAGAATATCCTAAAACTGAAGAGCCTGTTTCTTCTGAAACAAGTAAAAAACAACCAGAAATGAAGAAGAATGTTGAATATTGTGAAGATGAAGAGTTGATTTGTACAGCACTCAAGGAGGGAGAAAAGAAGCCTAAAGCTCCATTAAAAATAAAAGAAGCCTTCAATGAAAGTAAAACTTCTCAACAATTTTTTGTTGATTCAACACCTTCCGAAGAATCAATCGCTAGCACTCATATCATCTCTGAATTGCCAAAAGAGCCAATCCATTCACTTGTTAATATTTACTCTTCTGGACGTTCTGATGACTCAAAAACAATTCCAAAGACGGCTGGATTGGAGAAACGCTCTGAAGACATTTCTGAAACATTTAAACAAACTGAATTGACTTTAACACCTTTGGAAATTGAAAAGAAGAATATTGAATATTGTGAAGATGAACAGTTGATTTTTACAGCATTAAAAGAAGGGGAAGGGAAGAAACCTGAGGCTAAAATAAACGAAGCGTCTTTAATTAAAAATATTTCTGAAGAATTTAAACAGCCAGAATTGAGGCCAGAACCATTGGAAATTGAAAATAAACATGTTGGTTATTATGAAAAGCTTCCTTCCCCATCATTTATTCATGAAACTAATGCTGAAGGTAAGACTAAATTATTTTTCACCCCCCAAGAGAGTATCAAAAAATATCTGAATAATCATAAAAAAAATTCATTTAAAATTCTAATTTTATCCTTATTTTCAGAACCCTCTTCTGGACGTTCACCTCAACCAATCTCCGAAACACAACAAAAAGAGATTGAATTAATTAAAGTTGTGAGGCCAAAAATAAAAGAAGAGGAAGAAGAAGAAAAATCCTTTGAACACCCAAGCCTTTGTCTGGGTGATTTTATTGAAGAAGGAAAAAAGAAAGAGAAGAGGAAGAAGAAAAAAGTAAAGAAAGGGAAAGGAAAAGGGGAGGAAGAAAAAGAAAGAAAGGAAATAAAGGAAGTGGAAGAATTGCAACAGAAAGGCTCTGCTGAGAAAGAAATTGAACAACAAATTGTTCTAGTGAGTGAAGAAATGAAGGAACCTGGAAAGGTTGGAGATGAAAGAGGGTCTTTATCAACTAAAGGAAGAGTATTGGAGGAAGAAAAGAAAGAAAAAGAAGAGGAGGAGGAGCAAAATAAAGGGATTGAGATGTCTGGAAGGCTTCCTTCATTTATTGAACCTTCCAAAGAGATGACAGAATATTCCAAAATCGAAGAAACTCCTTTATTTTCTCATAAAACAAATAAACAAGAAGAAATGAAGCCAATACCTTTGGAGGTTGAAAAGAAGCATGTTGGCTATTATGAAAAATTAAAACCTTCAATTATTGAAGATAAAACAAAGACAGAAAAAGAAGAAATATTAAAGGAAGCCTTATTAAATGACAACATTCCAGAAACATTAAAACAAATAGAAATGGATCTAATACCTTTGGAAGTTGAAAAGAAGAATGTTGGGTATTATGAAAATCTTCCTTCACCATCAATTGTTCAAGAAAAGAAGCTTGAAGGTAAGACTAAGACTTTAGAATCTATTCAACTTAGATTTCCTTTTTCAGAATCCTTATTTGAAACTTGCAAATCAACAGAATTGGATAAATCCCAAATTGATCAATTTGTTAATATTTACTCTTCTGGACGTTCTGATGAAATTTCAACAACTACGAATTCGACAGAACAAACAAAAATTAAAGAACTATCTCCCATCGAGACAAAAATACAAACAGAACCGAAAGGTGATCGTTTTAGTATTGAGAAGAAAAATATGGAAGAAGAAGAAGAAGAACTAAAAGAAGATGAAAAGGATTTGAAATTAAGAATAAAGGAAGGGAAGGAAGAAGAAGAAAAATCATTTAAACACCCAAGCCTTTGTTTAGGTGATTTTATTGAAGAAGGGAAGGTAATGAGGAAGAAGAAAAAAGTAAAGAGAGGGAAAGAAAGAAGAGAGGAAGAAGAAAAAGAAGTAAAGAAAATTGAAGAAGAAGAATCTTCTCAAGACCTTAAAACATTGGAAGATCTTCTTGTCGATTCAAAACCTCTTATTAATTCTACTAATTTAATTTCTGAATTGCCAGAAGAGCCGATCAACTCTTTCGTTAATATTTACTCTTCTGGACGTTCTGATGAAGTTTCTACTTCAACAAAAATGGAAGAACATAAAATTGATGTTCCTTCTATTGGTCTTGTTTCAGAGGCTAAGCGACAATTAGACATTGATTCTGTGCCAATGGAAGTTGAAAAGAAGAATGTTGGGTATTATGAACAATTATTTGCTTCACAAGAAGAGGAAACGAAGCCTGAACCTTCAGAAAAATTAAAAGAAGCTTGTTTATTTGGCAATATTTCTGAAGCATTTAAACAGCCTGAATTGGCTTTAACACCTTTGGATGATGAAAAGAAGCATATTGGGTATTATGAAAATCTTCCACTATCAACTGTTCAAGAAAAGCCTGAAGCTGAAGAAAAAAGCGAAGCAAATTTTGTGCCAGAAACAATTAAACAAACTGAATTGCCTTTTGAAGAACCTCTTAGAGTAATTAACGAAGAGGAAAAAGAAAAATCGGAAGCAACAGAAAATCTGCTTCAAAAAGATAGCACACTCTCTAGTTCAGTTACAGAAACAACTGAGCCATTAACTTCAAAAGAGGAAGAGATTGAATATTTTAAGGAACGTTCTGAATTTGTTTCAACAACTAAAACAGAAGAAGTTCCAAAGGAAGAATTTATTAATGTTTTTGAAACAACTAAAAAGGAGATGATGCCAAAACCTTTGGAAGTTGAAAAGAAATATATGGGTTATTACGAACATTTAACAACCAAGACTTTGTCTGAGACACTAAAAATTCCACAACCATCGATTGTGCAAGAAAGAAAGCTTGAATGTAAGACTAAGACTTTAGAATCTATCCGATCTATTTTCTTTTTTTAGACCCCTTACTTGAGATCTGCAAATCAACAGGATTGGATAAATCTCAAATTGATCAATTTGTTAATATCTACTCTTCTGGACGTTCTGATGAAACAAGAGAAGCTCCAACAAGTGAAGCTTCAATTAACGTTCCTGAAACAACTAAACAACTAGAAATGAAGCCAATACCTTTGGAGGTTGAAAAGAAGCGTGTTGGGTATTATGAACAATTAATTCCTTCAATTATTGAAGAAGAGAAAGAGGAAAAGCCTGAAAGACCGGAAGTTCAGGAAGAAACAATAGCTTCAGATTTCCCTTTGTTTACAGAACAGACAGAAATGTCAAAACCTTCATTAGAAGCTACAGAATTTTTGTTAGAAGCAGAACCTTTTGAACTAACAAAAACAGCTTTAGAACCAAAAGAAGAGGAGCACTTGGAAGCAAAACAACAACAAAAACAAAACGAATTGTCATTTAAACCTTTGGAGATTGAAAAGAAGCATATTGGCCATCAAGAAAATTTGCTTCCTTTAAAAACGGAAGAAGCAAAGCCTGAAGCTTTGGAAGAAAAGAAGAAAGATTCTGAGCTTTTTACTCAACAAATTTCAAAAACTGACCTCTTCCCTTTGAAAAAGCCTTCCATGGCTAGAAAGGAAGAGGAAAAGGAAAAGAAGGAAGAGGGTGAAGAGTTTGAATTGAAGAAGAAAACTGAGGAAGATAAAGAAGAATTGAAGGAAGTTGAACATAAGGGCCTGTGTTTAGGTGATTTTATTGAAGGAAAGAAGGAAATGAGGAAGAAGAAGAAAGTAAAGAAAGGGAAAGGAAGAGGAGAAGAAAAAGAAGAAATAAAGGAAGTGGAAGAATTGAAACTGAAAAAGCCTGAGAAGAAAATTGAACAACAACCAGTTTTAGAGAGTGAAGGAAGGAAAGAAACCGGAAAGGTTGAAGAGGAAGAAGGCTTTTTATCAACTAAAGGAAGAGTGTTGGAGGAAGAAAGGAAGGAAAAAGAAGAGGAGGAACAAAATAAGGAAGTTGAAATATTTGAAAGACTTCCTTCATTTATTGAACCTTCCAAGGAGATGACAGAATATCCCAAACCTGAAGAAGAAAATGTCTCTTATAAAACAACTGAAAAACATCCAGAAATGAAGCCAAGACCTTTGGAGGTTGAAAAGAAAAATATTGGGTATTATAAAGATCTTCCTCCTCCATCAATTGTTCAAGAAACGAACCCTGAAGGTAGGATTAAAACAAAAATCTGTTTTCAATTAAACTTTTCCTTTTTTAGAACTCTTATCTGAAACTTCCAAATCAACAGAATTGGATAAATCTAAAATTGATCAATTTGTTAATATTTACTCTTCCGGACGTTCTGATGAAGTTTTTACCTCAACAGAAATGGAAGAACAAAAAATTAAACATCCTTCTATTGGCCAAGTCTTGGAGACTAAACGACAATTAGACATTGATTCTGTGCCTATGGAAGTTGAAAAGAAGAATATTGGGTATTATGAACAATTATTTGCTTCAAATATTGAAAAGAAGAAGCCTGAAGCTTCAGAAAAGATATTAGAAGAAGCTTCTTTAATTGGCAACATTTCTGAGGCATTTAAACAGCCTAAATTGGATTCAACACCTTTGGATATTGAAAAAAAGAATGTTGGGTATTACGAAGCATCAGTTGTTCAAGAGAGTCAATTTAAGGAAAAAGAACTTAAATTTGAACAAGAAATTCAAACAAAAAATTATGAAGAATTTAGTTTTGGAAGAAGAGAAAAGATAGAGGAAGAAAAGAAGAAACCTTTGGAATACCAAGGAAGAGAAGAACATCCTGCCAAATCATCTCCAGCATTTTTGGAGGAGGAAGAAAAATCTTTGGCACATCCAGGACTTTGTTTAGGTGATTTTATTGGAGGGAAGAAAGAAATGGGGAAGAAGAAAAAAGTAAAGAAAGGGAAAGGAAGAAGAGAAGAAGAAAAAGGATTGGAAGAAGAAAAAGGATTGAAGGAATTGCAACAGAAAAAGCCTGAGAAGAAAATTGAACAACAACTAGTTTTAGAGAGTAAAGGAAAGCAAGAAACCGGAAAGGTTAGAGAAAGCTCGAAGGATTCTGTAGAGGAAGAAAGCTCTGAAAAAAGGGTAGTTAAAGAAAGGAAGGAAGAAGTGGAGCAATTAAACACACAGATCACAATATCTGAAAGACTTCCTTCATTTGTCGAATCTTCCCAAGAAGATGAGGCCGTAAAGATGACTGAAGAAGCTTCTTCTTATGAAGCAACTAAACAAACAGAAATGGATTTAATGCCTTTAGAAGTTGAAAATAAACATGTTGAGCATTACTTGGATCTTTTGCCTTCTACTACAACCCACAAGGATGAAGAAAAGAAAATTGAAGAAAAAGAAGGCTCATTATCAATTAAAGGAAGAGTATTGGATGAAGAACGGAAGGAAAAAGAAGAGGAGAAATTGAAGGAGCTTGAATCTGTTGACTTGAATGAACCTTCCAGACCTATTTTAGAGATGGAGGTGATTAGAGAAAGTGAAAAGGTGGAGGAAGGGTCTTTTCCGGAAAGAATAATAGAAGTAGTAGAAGGAGAAGAGAAAAAAGAAGATTTTGAGGAAGAGGAAGAAAAGTCAAAAGAAAGTTTTCCTAATTTAGAGGAGGAACAAAAGAAGGAAGAATTTATTCTTTCAAAATTATACTCTGATAGAGTAATCCTTTTTTAATTTTTTAAATTTTTTTAAATGATTTTTTAAGGTGGAAGGAGGCGAAGAATTGCTTGAAGAATTAATTCCTTCTTCAAGTCAAATGAAAGAAAAAGGGCAACAGAGATTGGAAGAATTAACAATTTTTGATCAACAACAACCAAGTACTTCTACAATAACAACGAAACAACATTTAGAGCCGGATTATGATATTGAAGCTGCCGCAGAAATGTTTGCTGCAGCTTTTCCTAATAGAGAACCTAAAGATGTTTTGAGAGAACATGGAATTACTGACTTGGAGTTGGTTTTGGATGAGGAATCTGAAGAGGAGGAATATGAAATTGAATGTAAAAATTATAAAGAATTTTTGGGAGTCTATACAAAAGATCGAAATCCTTTTGATACCCTAAAGACAGGCATTTTGAACATTAACTAACAATTTCCGAAAGCAACAGAAGTTTCCGGAAAATATAAATATATAATATAAGGGTACAGCTTAAGTAGGCGCAAGAACATAACTTGCTTCAGGATTTCCGAATCCTACCAAATTTAGTTTAAACGATTCTATCGAGCTTTTCTTAATAGAGAACGCTAAAGATGTTTTGAGACCAAAGTTGATAAGGGCCAGAAATTTTCCAGCAAGTTATGGCCTTGCGCCGTTATGGCAGCGCGCCTACTTGGGCGTGTCCCATAATATACCTAACTATAGTTTTGTGTTTTACATAAAATACAAATTAGTATGTTTCCTTTCCGGAAAGCTTTTTTCAGGTTTTCGATCTTGTGGCTTGAGACATTTTTAAGAAATCAAACAATTAAAAAAATTTATTTTTAAGCTCTACCTGGCAGCATAATTTATCCAGATGGAGAAACACCTGAATCTCCAGTGCCCGATGATCCTCGACAAGGCGATAGAGTATCCAGATCATCACAAGAATTGGATGACAGATCGCGTTGGAGGCGTGTTTTACGGACTGCTTTGCCTTTACAAGTAAATTGAGTTGAATAGTTTCCGGAAAACACAAATATTAGGATAATTGTATTTTAGATGAAATACAATTTCCTGAAGTTTATTGTGTTTTTCAGAAACAATTGAGAAAGTACTTAACTCCGGAAAATATAAAATGTTTCTGTAAAGTATATTAGTATTTTCCCTTGTGTTTTCCGGAAATAGAAGTCTTCCGGAAACTATACATCTTCCTTTCCTTGTGTATTTTCCGGAAAATATGAATGTATATTTGTATTTTTTAAATTCTTTTTCCGGAAATAGACACAGAAAATATGTTTTCCGGAAAATGTCTTCCCGTAACGATTCAACAATATTTTCCGGAAATAGACACCGAAAAAGAAATAGACACAATAAGTTTTCCGGAAATAGACACAGAAAATAAGTTTTGCGGAAAAAGAAATAGACATTTTCCTTAATTCTATGCATTTTCCGGAAATTTGTCACCTATAAAATTATAACTCTAAAAATACAGGCAATGCTAGTCTTACTTTTGGGAGCAGCGTGTCTCGTTCCTCACTGCGATGATGACTATTGCTGCCATTTATTAAACAATTTTGCTAGGAGTTTTGAACCACAACTTGATTTTACAAACGGGCCGCCACCTTTTTAACTCGCCATTTTTTTAAAGAAAGAAAAAAATATTTTTATTACTTATATTGTTGCATTTTTTTGTCTCCCGGTTAAACACCCATTTAATTCATATCATAATAATGCTGCCCTCTCAGAACAATTCAACTCTTTAGAAAAAATACAAAAATGAAGGCATTCATGTTTTCAAGTAGGAAAAAAATTTTTTGGGTTATAGAGTTGAATTAAAAATTAAAAAAATCATTTCCAACCATCTCATCATTTTTCTCAAAATTAAACTCAAAATATTTATTTTTTGTTTCAACGATAAGATTTTTAAAAATATATATTTCTAAAAAATATTATATTTTATAAATATTTTTAAAACAATATTTGTTTGATTTTATGATAAAAACTATTGTTTAAATTAATAAAAAAATTATTTTCTATGAGTGGGGTTCGAACTCCCATCCCTTCCTAGTGGAAACCAAAAATTTTCCCACTACACCAAACTTGACGAGTGGTTGAAAAATCTTGGGTGCAACCCAAAATGTCGCGCGGCCATAATGTCGCCAAGCCATAACTTGCTAAAAAATAACTGGCCCTTATCAATTTTGGTACCAATCTCTTTGGCTCGATGAGAGGAATCGTTTAATACTAAATTTGGAAAGATTCGGAAATCTTAAAGCAAGTTATGGCTCGGCGACATTATGGCCGCGCGACATTTCGGGCGTGTCCCGAAAATCTTTTAAAGTGTACAAAGCTATGTATTTAACGAAAGATTACTCGTCTTAAATTTAACCAAAATCCAAAAAAAAATTTTTACAAGAATTTTACAAGAACATTTTTACATACAAACAAGCAAAAATAAACACAACATATAGCAAACATAATCAAACAATAATCACATATATATTCATTACACATCTATCAACAATTAGCCTCAACCACCGAGCATTTCCCTAACTACTCGAAGATGAACTACTGCTGATGCTTAATGATGAAAAACTCAGGCTTGCACAGGCATGTAGACATCCAAGACAACATAACGCGCATGGTCCGTGTTGTTGTTGCTGTTTGACAGGTTTCATAGGCTTATTCTCCACAAAACCACCACCACCTCCACTATCAATCTGCTGCCATCCAACAGACGCTCCGGGAGCCACTCCAGCCGGTGGGGGATATTCGCCTCCTTGCATTCCCATGTTGTTCTGAGCCATCATTCTTTTCCTTGCCTTCTTTTCTTGTTTCTTCTGCTTCTTTCTTAATTTCTTCTAAAAAGAAAGAAAATTTTTTTTAAAGATTTTAAGAAAAATTTTGAAAACCACCCACCTCTCTCTTCCTCATCTTCTTGGAACAATGCACAAGCAAAGGAACGTGTAGCAGGAAACCCATCCATGTTATAAAGAACAGCAGCAACATAATTATTGACCAAACTTTATTTTGTGGGTGGAGTGATGATAGTGATGATATGGGAGAGAAATTAAAAGGTCCTTTTATACACAATCTCTCGGGGATTACAAGGACGACTTTCTCAAGTTTCGAGGAGAGACTATAGGTATATTCTTAACTTTGCAGTTTCATTAAAATTGCTTATGCTAGGAGAGCTGGCCATTTAAAATACCTACCAGGAAAGGATCTAAGATCTATTAAAAGAGATAGCCTATACCAGCGCTGTATTTGGCTCTGGGAGCTAGCTCCTGGAGCCAAGAATTTGAAAGCCCTGGAGCCGGACCCAACAAATGCCCAAAATATAGCACTGGCTTGTACCTGGCAAACGTAATCTCTTATATTAACAACTTCCAGAAAGTCGCGCGATCGCTACCTGCCCGGGGTAAACTTTCACCTTAGAGAGGGGCATATTGGGTGATTGTTAAGAGATCGAATCACAGGACGTTTTCTATAAAAAAAAGGGGGAGGGATCCATAAAGCTGATTAAATTCCTTTAAATTCATTATTACTTTACTCAAAATTTTGAAAAAAAAATCCAAAGAAATTCTACATAAAATCTCCCAATTTTAATCCCCAACTTTTCTTTTTTTAGTTATCGGCCTTTCAAAAATAGGTTTCATCCCAGCTGCATGTTTAGTTACAAATTTAGCACTTAAAGGTGTTGGTGTTGCCCAAACACCTTGATGATCAGTTGTATCTTCTAAAAATTTGGGAAAATTAAAAGAAGAATAAGGACATAGAGTGATAATTTTAAAGTCTGAGGGTTGGGGGTTTATTGCCAAACCCAATTATTTAAAATTTGGGTTTATTACGGAATCTAAAGTTTAATTATTTTTATAAGAAAAGTCGCAAAAATATTTTGTCCCAAAAACATTTGTCCGCTAAAATAATGTCCGCAAGTTTTGTCCGCAAAAAAATGTTGTCCGCAAAGTTGCAAAAATTGCGGACTCTTTCTAATCGATTTTTAAAAACCTTTGGATCTTAAGAACATCATTTTAATGATTCCTTTTCATTAAAAAAAATTATTCAAAATTTAATTGACAACTAAAAACACGAGACTTTTCCCCCATTTTTGTTCAACAATAATTAAAATTTAAAACAAACCTGCAGTTAAATGTGTCCATTTTGTACGACTTGCTTTTCCAAAGTTTTTAACCTTAAAAAATAATTTTTAAAATTTTTTCGCGTTTAAAAATATCCTCCAAACCTGCATAACTTTAGGCAAAACAGATTTATCAAAAACATCTTCCCCCGTTGCTTCAGCAAAATTTCTTTTAAGAACATCATCTTCTTTATCAAGAAAGAAAACTCCTCTGTGGTAGTATTTTTGTAAAAATTTGTATTTTCCTTTGCGTTGTTCGTTTGTTATGACCTTTAAAAAATTTTCAAACATAAAAAACTTTTCAAGAAACCTTTGGATGTAATCTCATATATTCACGCCTTTCTTCTTCTGTCATACCATGAATTCGATCCATTTCTTCTTTTTCACGAGCTAATCTGAAAAAAAAAGGTTTAAAAATCTAACCAACTCTTCTAATAAAGTCAGAGGAAGACAAAGTCGCTTATAACGGGAAGTCCGTTAAATAGAGGTATTCGTTAGACAGAGGTTCAAAAAGTCAGTCTCTTATAAGGAAAAATCCGTTAAATAGAGGTATCTGTTACATAGAGGTTCGAAAATTCAGTCTCTTATAACGGAAGATTCATCATATAGAAGGTATCCATTATATAGAGGTTTTATTTAAAAAAAACTAACGCTTCTCTTTCGTCCCGATTTCTCCTCAATCTTTTCATTTCACGTACTTTCCACATTTCATAAGCTATTTGTTCACTTTCATCGTCAGTATCTATTGCTGCCAAATCCAATTTTGCCGCGCTTTCTTCTTTTTTAACTTTTTCAATTTCTGCTTCATGTTTCATTTGCTCCTCAACCATTTTGATTGTTTGACGACGTTTTTCTTCAACTTGCAATTTTCTTAATTTTTCTAGACCTTCTTGTTCCTTGTCTACATCAACGAGAGTTACACGGTCATTTCTTTTTAAAATAAAAATTTTAGATTTTCGGACAAAAAAATTTGCGGACAAAAAATATTTTTGCGGACAAATCTTTTAAAAAGGTACGGATAACACTCTTTTTTGATTATCCAAACAATATTACAAATTTATGGAGAAAAATCCGCAAAATCATTTTAGTCCGCAAATTTTTTGCGGACTAAAAGACTTTAACATTTTCTTACTTTGGAACAAAAACAGGTTTCAAACGCGGAATCATCTCATCATCACTTTCATCTTCCTCCTCTTCAGAACTCTCCTCTTCACTTTCTTCCTCACTGACTTCTTCAGTTTCTTTCTGACGAGCCAAAAGTTCCTTAACGACAAAACTCAAATTTCTCCCATTTTAAACCCTCAAACCTGTTCTTCTTGCCGACGGCGTCTCATTCGAATAAGTTCACGTCTTCTTTGCATAATCTCCTCATCAGCATATTCATCAGGCTCTTCTTGCTCCACTCTGTTAAGCTCCTCCTCTTCAATTTGTTGACGCCGTTGTAGAGCCCTCCGATGACGTTCTTCCAATTCTTCATCCTCTGAAGCAGATTCGGGTTCAACTGCATCTTCTTCTTCCAATCCGAGCTCGTCCTTCATTTCCTGCTTGTATTTCTTCTCAATTTCTTCATAGTCGTTGTCTCTACGGCTAAAAATTAAAGTAATTAGGAAGAAGTTTTTAATTAGGTCTGATAAAGGAAAATATAGCCCAGGAACAGGCCAACTTACCGCAGCCCAACTTACCACCGAACAAAATTTTTCTTTTTTTTTTTAAATTACCACGCTAACGGAACAAATTCCCCCGCTATTGGCATAACATCACCTTATTGGAACAAGACGGGCTCGCGATAAGTTAGGCGCGGTAAGCCGGGCTGCTGTAATATGGGGTGTACCCCCAATCGAAGAGGTAGTTTGGTGGATTTTTTGCTAGTTTGGGTGGATCTTTGAACAAACATGGGCATTTAATAAGCAAAGAGTCTGAAATCCTCTCTCTCTATTCAAACCCAAGTTTCCCAATCTATTTTAGCCTACTTAAAATTAGAGTTGGACAAGCCGAGACCGATACCGAGACCGATACCGAGATTCTCGGCTTTTTCCCAATATCGGTCTCGGTTTTTTCATTCTCGGTCTCGAAACCGATACCGATATTCTCGGTCCATTTCTCGGCGAGAAACGATACTGACTCAAAGACCCAATTTTCTTGTATTTTTTAATAAAACTGAGGATTTTTGACCATTGGCCTTCTGAATTTCAAAAAAAATTTTCGCCTGCGGCGCTGAAAAGAGTGAATCCTTCTTTATTTGCCTTACAAAATCCGAGCATTTATCTAAGCCCTCACGATTGAGTTTGCACGACTGAGTTGCTTTTTTATCTAGCTCAACTGAGTCCCAGTAATTTAATAAAATTAAAAGGCTTAAATACAATACTGGGCAATCCCGGAGAATTGGGGTCCCAACGAAAAAAAAGTTTAAAAATAAGAAAAAGGTATTTTCTAGGATAAAAAAATATGCTGATTACGAATCCGAGCTCAGATTTTGAAAAAGTCGAATCCCGAACCCGAATCAAATTTCGAACCCTGAACCCGAATTTCGAATATGCAAATGATAGCTCGTTCGAAAGAGCTCGTCGAGCTGCATCGAATGACACCAAAATCAACGTGATTGGACAAGTTTAGACAAAGTTATGACATAAAGTATACCTATGGGAGTACTGTAGGAGTCGGCGACTTATGTCATAACTTTGTCAAAACTTGATCAATCATTGTAATTTTGGCGTCATTCGATTCAGCTCGACGAGCTCTTTCGAATGAGCTATCATTTGTAAAAACTTTTTTTTACTCCAAAAAATCACCCATGTGGTTTTTCAATATTTAGGGGTCTGTATCTCGGTTCAATCCGGTCGGATTTCATTGATTTTGGTGTCATTCGACACAGCTCGATGAGTTCTATGATTCTATTGAAAGACTGGCCATTTTGTACAATGTCTGTAATGTTAGGGGTCAAAAATCCTGTTCGGGATCAAAAGTCCGAATTCGGGTTCGGGATTCGACTTTTTCAAAATCTGAGCTCGGATTCGTAATCAGCATATTTTTTTACCCTAGAAAAATCCTTTTTCTTATTTTTAAGATTTTTTTCCGCAGGGACCCCAATTCTCCGGGATTGCCCAATACTGGGTTATTTGGAGGGATCTGGGTGTTTAAGGGGATATCAATGGATTCGGAGGGATATCGAATGTAAGGCGGTGGGATATTGAATGTAATCGAATGTAATATACTTTTGTAACAGAGTGTATAATCCTTTTACCTATAAATCCTACTATTGTATTTTTTTAAAAAAGGATGTTAGCCATCAATATAATCGGATCCAGATGATGAAGAGTATTTATCTGATGATTTAGATGATGAAAATAATGAATAAATTATTTTTACACGTATTTTTTGACCTACAATAAAATTTTCTGTCAGTCTCGGTCAGTATCGTTCTCGGTATCGGTCTCGGCTCAAAATGATGGTATCGGTCTCGGTATCGGGTTTTTGAGTATCGGTCATTCTCGGTCTCGGGTTAGCCGATACCAGTATCGTTTTGTCCAACTCTACTTAAAATACCCTAAAAATAATTTCAAACCTTCTATGTCTATCACTGTCACGATGATCACTTCTCCTGCTATATTGGCGACTGCTATCACTCTCTCGGTGTCTATAACGGTCACGTTCATCTCTTTGATTGTCCTCATGTTTTTCTTCTTGTTCTGCATTGTCTTCGTCAGAATCCACATCACGAGCGAATTCCGGACTATAATTTTAAAAAATACATCGCAAAATAAAAATTAATTTGGGACTGTAAAAATGCCTAATTTTCATTAAAATAAAAGAGTATTCCACCAGCGGTGTTCGAACCCACATCTCCTGTAGTAAAATTATCCCACTACACCATGAAAACCCACCCTTGAAGACAGCGTCCTAAAACTAAAATTTTACATTTTTCCTGCCATATAACGCTGTACTTTGACTTTCTTCATGACTATTCTTCCTTTGTCGTCCTTTACAGGAATTGCACCAGCTGTAGACAATGGACGAGGCCCCAAGCCTTTAAGATCCATATTCCTTTCAAATTTTGGCACAAATTCTCCCATTTTTTAATCTTCTGAAATTTTAAGGATTAGGAATTTGTCTAAACAATTAAGAAATAATATCACATAAAAAGATAAACATTTGTCGTCCTTTACAATAATTTGAGAAGCTGGAACTCAACAAAGGGTTCAGACTCTAAGGTACCGTTTCCCACGGTGTGTCATTTAATCGCAACGTTAGAGTCTTGAGTTCCACCGTTCAAAAACTAATTTAGTAGTGGCGATTAAATGGGTAATTTAGACGTCGATTGAAAGGACTGCATGACATATAAAAAGGGCAATCTTTTAACTTTTTGTTTACTAGCGGAGTTGGTCGGCCTTCGGCCGCCCCACCCCGCTAGCAAAAACAAAACAAACCAAAAAACAAACTCCAAATCACAACCTCAAAATTGGCCCTAATCCAATCATAATCAGAAAAACCCGATAGTCAAAACATTGACCAGCATTAAAACAATACCTTATTACCAAAACATTTAACAAAGCAAAGCATCTAATAGGCGCACCTGATAGGGTACACACAGGCGCTCGTGTGACTCCGCTAGCATAACAAAACAATTCAACTCAAGATCCGATTCAAAAGCCTTTGGCCGACCCATCTCGCTTACCCATTTTTTCTCCTCACAATTTCGCCTGCTTCACAATTCCCTCTGTTTCAATATTCCGCCTACTTCTCAATTCCCATTGTCTCACAATACCGCCTGCTCTGCAATTCTCCGCTTCACATCACCCTTCATTCTCCCGCTTCAATATTCCGCCTGCTTCTCAATATTTCTCCTGCTTTACAATTCATCTTGTTTCAATATTCCGTCTGCTTTACAATTCCCCTTGCCTCTCACAATACCGCCTACTTCACAATTGCACCTGTTTCAATATTCGACCTGCGTTACAATTTCCCTGCTTAAATATTCCACCTGCTTCACAATTCCCCCTTCTTCAATATTCCGCCTGTCTCACAATTCCCGGTTTCAATATTCGACTGAAATTTGACGCCTAGCACTTCAAATGAACGTTGACGCCTGGCGCTTCAAATGAACGTTGACGTCTAACACTTGACACATGAACGTTGAGTTCTAGCACTTGACACATGAACGTTGACGTCTAGCACTTGACACATGAACGTTGACGTCTAGCACTTGACACATTAACGTTGACGCCTAGCACTTAACAAATGAACGTTGACGCCTACCCCTTAACAAATGAACGTTGACGCCTGGCACTTCAGGTGACGTTGACAGCTAGCGCTTGACACATGAACGTTGACGTCTAGCACTTGACAAATGAACGCTGACGCCTGGCACTTCAAGTGACGTTGACAGCTAGCACTTGACACATGAACGTTGAACGTCTAGCACTTGACACATGAACGTTGACGCCTGGCACTTGACACATAGACGTTGACGTCTAGCACACTTCAACTGAACGTTGACGTCTAGCACACTTCAAATGAACGTTGACGTCTAGCACTTGACACACGAACGTCGACGTCTAGCACTTGACACATGAACGTTGACGCCTACCCCTTAACAAATGAACGTTGACGCCTGGCACTTCAGATGACGTTGACAGCTAGCACTTGACACATGAACGTTGACGTCTAGCACTTGACACATGAACGTTGATGTCTAGCACACTTCAAATGAACGTTGACGTCTAGCACTTGACACACGAACGTCGACGTCTAGCACTTGACAAATGAACGTTGACGCCTAGCACTCAGAGGACACAGGACTCCAGCAACGTAGAACAGAGCACGGCAATGTTGAGAAGTGTTGATAGCAGTTGAAGAATGATCAAAATAGACTGCTTTTATACCCTTACAGCCCAATTCAACTGGCAACGCTTTACTATAAAAGCCCCCTTTTCCTCGCTCCCCCAAATCATTTTACTATAAAAACCCACTTGTCTATAAAAGGACAGACAGACAAACACACACACCCTTCTCAATTATATAATAAGATTTTTGCATTTGATTTTGTTTCATTTGTAGTTTGCATCCTTAACGGGTTGCTTCCTTTTACCTATTTTAATTCCTTCTGGTATTGATTTTTTCGTTATTAGTTATGGTTTTTAATTGATTTTTTCTTTTTTAGACATTTAAAATTTTTTTAAAATAAACTAAAAAATGAATGGAAACGGATGTAATGGTTCAGGCATTAATGGTTCAGGCATTTCTCCTACGTTTGTTTTTCTTTTATTTTATTCAAAATTCCTAAACGTTTTAGTCCATTGACCGAGTTGTCAAGTCTTGAAGTGGCGGATATTCTTCAGACAAAGTACAATCTCAAAGTTGGAGGAAAGGCCTTCGCATTCGCTCTTGACTCTCTTCCGTATTGTGAGGATGATCCGGTGCTCGTTATAGACTACCTACACATGGATCAGGCTCGGAAAGCAACTATCATGGACTTTTTGGTTTGTTTGTTAAAAATAATAAGGGAGGAAATCTTTTGGAACATTTTTTGATGGGGATCCATGGTAGCGATTAAAAAAGGGTTATGGGTTCTAATGGCTCGTAAGCACTCTTCCGATCTGTTCCTTTATATTTTTTTCGAAGTTTATCAAGAAAGTATTCCTTTGAAATCCCAAAACTGACAAAATGGTTTTAGATTTAATTTTCGAAATCATTTCCTTATTTTCAGAAGGATAATGGTGGTCAAGCTGTTGGGACGTCCGGAAATGCTTTTCGCTTCGTGGATTCGGATTCTCTTTGGGAGGCTAAACATAAGTTGCTTTGCGCTCATCCTGAGGTTTTCTATAGTTTGGATGGTGGTTGGTCAAAGCATGGTCAGGAGATGTCTCGAGCTGTTACTGCTAAGACCGTCGTCATCAAAACGGTCACTGAAAAGTCTTGGCTTTTGAAGGAGGACCCTCAGTTCTTCAAGTATTGATTTAGTGACAAAAATCTCGTTTTTGTTAAATAATTTTGATTATTTATAAAATTAAGACAATCCTCATTTATTAAAAAAATTTTTTGATATTGAAATAAATTTTTATTTTAGTTTGTTTTTTTCTGTCGAAAGGTTAGAAAACTTCTGCCTTCTTATTTTTTCCTTTAATTTCTATTAATTACGTTTGCTGAAACTTTTAATATATTTGCCCTAATATATTTGTCTTTGAATGTCTATCTCCCCATCACCAAACGTTTTCTTCACAAGGTTAGCAAAACCTTTAAAGTATTTTTAATCTTATTTAATTTTTATTGACTACGTTTGAAAAAATCCCTTGCTTTTTATAAAAAGTCCGCAAAAAATTTTTGCGCGTAAGTAATCCGCAAAAAAATTTTGTCCGCAAAGTCGCAAAAATTTCGGATTTTTTTCTAATTGATCTCTAAAAACCTTGGATATCTTTTTAACATTTAATTTATAATTCTTTTTATTAGTGATTTTTTTCATTTTATGAATGAAGGTTTTTAATTGATTTTAAGTTTTTTAGCCATTTAAATTTCAAAAATAAAACAAAAAATGAACAACAATTCTGACGATCCAAGCACCACTTTATCGTTTGTTTTCTTTTATTTTGTTAAAAATTCCCAAAAATTTTTTAGTTCTTTTACTAGTTTGGAGGTTGCAAAAAAACTGGGACTTGGCAATCAATTTGCATTTGCCCTTGACTGTTTGCCATTTCAAGAAGAAGAAAGCAGTCCAATTTTGGTAATCGACTTTCTCCAAATGGATGCTGGTCAGAAGGAGATGGTTGTCAATTTTTTGGTTGGTTTGATAAAAATAACAAGGGAGGAAATCTTTTGAAATGTTTTTTGATAGGGATCCGTGAAAGCGATTAAAAAAGCGTTATGGGTTCTAATGGCTCGTAAGCACTCTTCCGATCTGTTCCTTTATATTCTTTTCGAAGTTTGTCAAGAAAGTATTCCTTTGAAATCCCAAAACTGACAAAATGGTTTTAGATTTAGTTTTCGAAATCATTTCCTTATTTTCAGAAGGATAATGGTTCGATTTGTGGATTCGGATGCTCTTTGGGGTGCTAAACATAAGATGCTTTGCGCTCATCCTGAGGTTTTCTACCGTGAGACCGGTCCGGCTGGTATTTTGGACGAGAATGGCCGTGCAATTTATTTTTCTCCAATTGTTACTGCTAAGACCGTCGTCATCAAAACGGTCACTGAAAAGTCTTGGCTTTTGAATGAGAACCCTCAATTTTTTGCGTATTGATTTTGTGACAAAAATCTCGTTTTTGTTAAATAATTTTGATTATTTATAAAATTAAGACAAAATTCTCATTAAAAAAATTTTTGATATTGAAATAAATTTTTATTTTGGTTTGTTTTTTTTTCTGTCGAAAGGTTAGAAAACTTCTGCCTTATTCTTTTTTCTTTTACTTAATTTCTTTTAATTACGTTTGTCTCTCCCCATCACCCAAACATTTTCCTCCACATAAAATCATCAAACAGAGCTCACTTTCTGGTGAGGACTCATTTGTTCCATTATTGCAAACCTTATCTGGGGTGTTAGACTTTAATTGTTCACTTTTAATTTTCTACTTATCATACTTGAAAATTCTCTTTTTCTCGTTTATGATCAGTTAACAAGTAGGGCAAAACTTTAATCTTATTTACTTGATCAGACTACTGCTAAAAAATTTGCGTGTTCACATTGATGATTTTCGGGTCAAGATTTCCGAGATCGAGAGTCTGAATCAATAAATCATTTGCTTTCCTTCTCCTTAAAATCTTATATCTGATGAATCCTACCTAGAACAAATCAAAGTGTTGCCAGACATTTGGGGGAAAATCTCTTTAGTTTACATTTTTAGTCAAATTAAAGTAATTTTTAGACAAAAAACAAGGAAAATGACTATTCACTCAAGCAAGAAAGTTGCATATTACTACGACGGTTATTAATTCAGTATTTAACACCTTAGCTCTTATATTTTTAGGTGATGTCGGTAATTATTATTATGGCCAGGGACATCCAATGAAACCTCATCGGATACGTATGACTCACAATTTGTTATTAAATTATGGACTTTACAGAAAAATGGAAGTTTATGTAAGCTTTTTTAAGAGGAGAAAAGTCAATAAATTTCAATTTTAGAGACCTCAACCTTCTAGCTTGGAAGAAATGACAAAATATCATAGTGATGATTATATGCTTTTCTTAAAGGTTTGGACTTTAAAGAATTATTTTAATGCTTATTTATTGTTAGAACATTAAACCAGACAATATTGGTGACTATAGTCGTCAAATGCAGCGATTCAATGTTGGGGATGATTGCCCTGTGTTTGATGGACTCTTTGAATTTTGTCAAATTTCGAGCGGTGGATCAATAGGTTGGAAAAGTTATTTACTTTGATGTTAGTTAGAGTTTCTAGACTTGTGGGCTGTTCAAGTTTCTCAAGAATTTGTTCTTAGGAACTGGTTTGGGTCGTCCTATTTATGCTTAAGCTTCTGGCATAGCCGTGAGCACGGTGACGGTCCCGCGGTTATGACCCCCCACAAGTTCCCTACTAGGAACTCAGTAGCCTCAGACGTAAGGATAACAATAAGAATAACCATCTCTATTTTAGCTGCCGCAACAAAAATTAACCGTCAGCATGTGGATATGGCAATCAATTGGATGGGTGGTTTGCACCATGCAAAGAAATCTGAAGCTTCAGGCTTTTGTTACACAAACGATATTGTGCTTGCTATACTTGAATTGTTAAAATACCATCAAAGAGTTTTGTACGTCGATATCGATATACATCATGGTGATGGAGTTGAAGAAGCTTTTTATACGACAGACAGGGTTATGACGGTTAGTTTTTGATTTTATGTCTTTTCTGACTCACCCATTTTGGAAATCCCCAAATACTGCCAAAATCATCCGCAAATAAGTACGCCTAAAAATTTTTTGTTCTCAGGTTTCCTTCCACAAATATGGAGAATATTTTCCTGGAACTGGAGATTTAAAAGACATTGGAGCTGAAAAGGGGCGCTATTATGCAGTCAATTTTCCACTTCGTGATGGAATTGATGATGATACTTATGAACGAATATTTCAACCAGTAATGGAGAAAATAATTTGTGCTTACCAACCTTCTGTTATTGTATTGCAATGTGGAGCTGATTCTTTGACTGGAGATCGGTTGGGGTGTTTCAATCTAACTTTGAAAGGTTATTTTTGAAGTTAATGGGACTTGGTATCAGATTGGTGGCTGGCAACTGACTGAGAGAACACTGATGGGAGGAGGGAGGGGGCAAATTCTAGAAATGGGATTGGTTAGAAAAATAGGGATCAGATGCAACAAAGGATCCTATACTCGATACCTGAAACTGAGGGAGCACTTGCCGGGAAGAGACTAGATTTTGGAAACGAGGCTAGGACTAAAGGAGGGCCTATCAACAACCTAAACGTCCTTATCGTGAACCATACTGACAGAAGATAAATTTTTGGCCCAAAATCTGTCGTGAGTTCTTGATTTTCGGGAAGGTAGACGGCACCATTTTTGTCCGCATCTTCGATTTTTTGCATCCTTTCTTAACTCCCACTCTATTTTAAAAAAAACTTTAGGTCACGGAATGTGTTTAGAATTCCTCAAAAAATTCAATCTTCCAATGCTACTTTTGGGAGGTGGTGGTTACACAATTAGAAATGTTGCTAGATGTTGGACTTTTGAGACATCAGTAGCTTTAAATGTTGATATTGCAAATGGTTGGGAAATTTTATTTTTACAATTTTAATTCTTTCCAATTTAGAACTTCCATATAATGATTATTTTGAATATTATGGTCCAGATTTTAAATTGCACATACCTCCTTCAAATATGACAAACCATAATACAGTTGAATACCTCGACAAAGTCAAGTTTGTAAAAATATTTTTAAATTAAAAAATTGAGGAAATTAATTTTAATTTTTAGGGAGAAGATTTTTGAATCTCTTCGACAAATTCCACATGCTCCCGGAGTTCAAATTGGAGGTTTTTTTTAACATTCTGTTAAGATTATATATTTTTCATAGCCGTTGGGCCCGATGCAATGAATTTGGATGATGTTGAGGGAGCCCAAATGGATGAAGCAAGTCCTGACGAGCGATTGCCAAGTATTTTATTTTTATATTAGAAAATATCTTTTTCTCCAAAAATTTATTTTTTAAAATGGGTTTATCCTTTGTTTAAATATATCAAACTAGCAGTTATTCCAACCCTTACTTTCTCATGGATGAGGGAAAAGTTTCTTTGATCATTTCCTTAAATGGGGAATGGTTGTTTGTTTGTTTAGTACCACTGAAAAAACCCCTGGACTTAGTTCATGTTCTGAAAGGGTTGTGGATTGAAGACTGAAAAAGGAGGGAATCGTTGAGCAAAAATCTAACTCTTTTTTTTATGTCCAACTTTTTTCTACTCAATTCTAAAAAAGAAATTTTCTTTTTAATTTCAGGAGCATTGAGCGATAAAATGGTAGAAAAAGAAGGTGAATTATATGAAGGTGAAAGAGAAGGGGGTGATATTAGAAATATTGGTGGTTCGAATAAAAGAGGAGCGACAGCAACAACATCACCAGATACAACAATGGCAAGTTGTGAATTAATCAAAAAGAGTCGAATTGATGGGGAAATAAAAAATGGAGGGGATGAGGAACCAACAGAATCTATGGAATCTTGAAAGTTTTTTTTTAATTTAATTAACAGTCTTTTTGGTAATAATTACGTTTGTGACCCTTATTTTTCGGGTTTCTTTCTTTTGGGAGAACATTTTCCTACAAGACTACCTAATGGATGTAAGTTAATTCAGGGGCACTAGGTCCTCGCCAGGGATGACATTAAGTCCTCACTCCAGGTATGATCTTTTTTTTAATTTCGTTTTTATGCGAAACGAAATTTTGATCGATCTAAGTTCCACCAGGAATGGACGAGGTTAAGAAAAGGTGGACCGGGTATCGGTTTTGCAAAAACTTCGAATAACCCGACCCTTCTCTGGTCTCTACCCTCAAAAATAATCTGTAAACCAAAAGAAGGAAAGAGCTTGAAAAAGGAGGGCACCGAACGTAATTATGTATATTTGTTTTTACTCAATTTTTAAGATGATTTTTGGGATCTAAAATTATTTTTTCTATTTATTTTCTGGTATTATTTAAAAAATTTTTAAATTAATGGGAAAAAATGTCTGAAAACGAAGAAAATTTTTTTTTCGATTTTTATGGTAAAAATAGATTAAAAGGCATTATTTTATTTTGATCTCCATTTATCTTCGCTATTTTGATAATTATTATTCTGCTAAAAATGAAAGGGATTGGGCTTGTTTTTAGGCTCAGATATGTATCTTTTATTTCCTCTTCTAAAAATTCGGTTTTATTCCTAATTCTAAACAAAAATTTGGGCTGCCTCAGAAAAATTTCAGATCAGCCAACTTTGGAGGCCCGCAACCTTACAAGGAAAGGTTGCGAGGTGTCCGACTTAAAAACGGTCGAAGCCGGGCTCATTCGATAGAGAATGTGCCCTTTCTAGCAAGGATTTTGAGCCGTTTTTGCCCGTTTTTTGATCTGGCAAGATATGGCCTTCCAGATTCCCGAAATTCGGCACAAAATCCTTGCTAGAAATGGCACATTCGCTTTCGAACGAGCCTTGTCTCGACCGTTTTTAGGTCGGACACCTCGCAGCCTTCGATTTCCGTAAATTTGGGATTCGCAAATTTCTGGTCTGCAAAGTTCGCCCCACGAATTTTTCTATTAAATTTTATTAAAAGAATAATCTGACCTGGAAAAACAAACTCAATCCTCTTTAATTACTACTACTAAATGTTACACATTTCCTCTTTTTTTCTTCCATTTTTTTATTTTAAACAAATTTTTTTCTTGTAAATTAATTTTGAAAAAAACGAATTTGTTTAATTCAATTTTTTTATTTGTTATTTTCAAAAAAAATTTATTTTTTAATTTATTTAATTTAAATTTTATTCTTTTCTTTTTCTAGAAAAGTTTTCAATTTGTTTTAAAAAAGGAGTAAATTGTCGAAAATGAACACCAAAAGTGGAGCTGCTAAAAAAGAACAATTTTATGTTCGTTACTATGTTGGACATAAAGGAAAGGTTTGTGAAATTTTTAAATTAAACTTCTTGCCAATATTGTAGGATTAGTAACGGTTTACTTTTTCTCTTTTTATTGAAAAATCCTAAGGTGGGGTCGAACCGACGCTTTGTTTGAGGGTTAGGTATTTGAAGCTCTTGGTATTATAAGACGTTCCGGATTAAACCAGTAGGGCCAATTATTTTATACCTCAAACAGTTCCGTAAGCTGGAATTTGATAGGGGCATAAAAGCGACTTATGGCACTGTGTATTAGTTGATTTAATTAACAGCGAATATATTGGGTCGGCTCCAACCGTTGAACTTTATACTGCAAAAAAAGGCAAAAATTAAGGAAATGTGTTTGATTTCCCTATAATCTTGTCAATATTTAAACTAAAATTTGTTAGGGATCTAAAAATTTATTTTTAATTATTTTAAGTTTGGTCACGAATTTTTGGAATTTGAATTTCGACCAGATGGCAAATTGCGTTATGCAAACAATTCAAATTACAAAAATGATACGCTTATCCGTAAAGAATGTTATGTTGGAAAAGCGGTTATGGAAGAGTTGAAGCGTATTATTGATGACTCTGAAATTATGAATGTAAGAAGATTTTAATTCGTCGCACGGTTTTTTTAAACGGGGGAGGTGGGAGGGATTTAAGGTTATGGGAATATTTAGGATTATGGGAGATGTGGAGGAGATGCCCTCATATCAGGGAAGGTACGAATTACCCGACCAGAATCCCAATCTGAAGAGAATTTTGAAAATCTGGCCCGGACCTCGACTAAACTTCTTTTTCTAGGGTTTGTTTTTATTGGTATTCTTGGTGTGATTTTAAGAGGATACCGACGTCTTTAGAAGAGGAGGACTTCTTTCACTCGTTAATGTTTTACTTTTCCACTGGTAGAACTTCCCTCCTTCCATTTCCTACTAGAAAAAACGCATAATCACCCCCTTTCTTTTCCTTTCTAAAACTCCAAAAAACTTTTAGGAAGACGACGCAAATTGGCCAGAACCGGACCGTGTTGGCCGTCAAGAATTGGAAATTTTAAGCGGGAATGATCACGTTTCTTTTACTACAAGCAAAATTGGTTGCTTAGTTGAAGTTAATGACAGTAAAGATCCAGTTGGTTTGCGTTCATTTTATTATTTGGTTCAGGATCTTAAATGTTTGGTTTTTTCGTTAATTGGACTTCATTTTAAAATTCGTCCAATTGCTCAGTGAAAATTTTTTTTGATTTTTTTAATTGCAAAAAATGGTCTCGAGATGCACCACATAAAGTTACAAAAACAATTTTTTTTAAATTATATTTGAAAATAATTAGGGATTGATGTTTTTTGATTTTTTGGAGAAAGGGGGGATTTTTTGGTTGTTTTAAGAATTTTGGGAGTATAAAGACAAAGTCTCTAATTTTCTTATATAAAATTTCAGTTTTTGCATTGTTAATTATTTTTCAAGTAAATATTTTTTGTGTGTGAAATTATGTTTATGAAACTGGGAAAATCTAGGAAAAATCAATCTTGACAGGAAAATAACCAAAGAAATCGCACAAATCCTCTAGCAGTCTGGCTAATAAAATGTTTTTTGTGATCATTCCCTGACTAAGTTTTTCAATATTTTGTTAGCGGATTATAAACTAGAAAAGGGAAAATGTCAAATGATAAGTAGGAACAAGTCTACAAAAACTAAGGTTTGGAACGATGAACCAATTCTTCAACAAGAATGAGCTTAGAAAACGTTTGTGGACGAGGATCAGGGCTGCATGCAATTGCGGATTGCGTAAATTGCGGGGGTTTTTTCAATTGCGGTTTGATTTCGAAACGTAATTAAAAGAAAAAATAAGAAGGCAGAAGTTTTCTAACCTTTCGATAAAAAAACAAACTAAAGGAAATAAAAATTTATTTTAAATATAAAAAAATTTTCTTTACAAATGAGATTTTGACATATATTATATGTCATTCAATACTCAAAGAATTGCGGCACCTCTGTCAATGTCCATTTCTTTTCAGTCTCTGGTGTAAGAATTACAGTTGAAGCCGTTTGATTTCGTGAAATCGCCTGTCCATCCACCTGACGACCATTCCCATTGTAGAAAACCTCAGGATGAGCCCGACGCAAACTGAGATTAGCCGCCATAAGAGTTGTCCATTCCAAGAAACCGATAGCATGCCCTCCAGTCCCAATTAGATGACCACCATAATTGAGCTAAAAATAAGTATAAGATTTCCAAAAAATGTAAAACTATGCTATGCTAGTTTGAGATTTCCCCGAGTAATATGAAAAGAAATAAAGGAATTAATCAGGTGTTTATGACCCCTTGGTTTACCCATGACACCTCATATTGAACCCCATTTCTACAAAGTCGAGCCTTGTCATTGTTGATAGCTCGCACGAAACCCTATCATTTACTATTCCCAAAAGATTTCCTCCCTTATTACTTTTATCAAACCAACCAAAAAATTGACAACCATCTCCTTCTGACCAGCATCCATTTGGAGAAAGTCGATTACCAAAATTGGACAGGTTTCTTCTTCTCGAAATGGCAAACAGTCAAGAGCAAACGCAAATTGATTGCCAAGTCCCAGTTTTTTTGCAACCTCCAAACTAGTAAAAGAACTAAAAAATTTTGGGAATTTTTAACAAAATAAAAGAAAACAAACGATGAATTGTTCCCACAAGCACCATTAGAACTTCCATTCAAAAAAGCAGTCGCTGAAGACATGTCCATTTTCTGTTTTATTTTTGAAAATTTAAATGTGTCTAAAAAAAGAAAAAAATAAATTAAAGTCCTGCACTGATAACTCGTTAAGGATGCAATCGAAAAATAATAAAAATCAAATTCAAAAAGTTACAAAAAATTAAAAAAATTTTCCTCTTTTTCTATGTCACGTAGTCTCTCAATCGATCTTGTCCCATTTAATCGCCCACAGCAAAATTAATTTATTGAACGTTGGAGCTTAGTTTTTTCTTTATAAAATTTATTGAACCAGAGCTGACTCGTCCTGTTAAGGAAAAGATACCGCTTATCTAGGGCTTTCGAAAAATATAAGATTTATTCGGATTGAATAAAATCTAAAAAAGTTATGGCCGCTAACTGGCGCTCATGGTTGCGCTCAGTTGTCCCTATCAGGTTAGACATGGATAGGAAATGTATATTTGAGTCTTGAGTTTATTTTTCTTGTTGCCTTTGTAGGATTGAGACTCAATTTCCCTTACAGTCTTTTTCGTTTCAAAAAAAATTTCTTTTGGCATTCTGTTATTTTTGTTTTTTCTTTGCAAAATTTGCAAGAGAAAGAAAGAAATAGTGAAGGAAAAGGTTAACGATTTTTTAGTTTTATTGACACCCTTTTTACCGTGTTCACACATTTTGCCAATTCCACATTTTGCCAATAAGGCTAAAAATTCACGTTTAGCCATAAGCTTATTGGCTAAACGTGGATTTTTACCCTTATTGGCAAAATGTGGAATTGGCAAAGTATGTAGGTACCCCTTTTTACAGCCGAAACTCCAAATTTTATAATTTTACTGGTTGTTTCTTTGTTATGTGCTTCCTTTTTTTCATGTGATTCATTAAAATTTTAACAATTATTTTTTAGATACTTATAAATTAATTTTCTTTATATTCTACCTATTTACCTATATTTTCTTTGTTATATATAATGGACGATAGTTGGCACTCTGGGCAATCTTTACTTCATCATAATCGCAATATTGGTTTATTTTAGACTTTTACCTTCTTAAATTTCTTTTTACTTTTTTAAGTTTTGTTCAGCAATCCACCACGAACAGACTATAGTCATCATCAACAAATTCACCCTTTAGCAGTTCAACAACATAATCATCCCCCATTTGGTGCCTCTACTTCGAGAAACGCTGCTTTGGTTGCATCTGCAGAAGCTGCTCCTCAAAATGAGTGTGTTACTGCTTGGGAACCTTTACAGTTGCGACAGGAATGGACAGTTAGTTTTTGAAGTTATTATTCACTTTTTTCATGTTTTCAAGTGAGAAACTTTTTTTGGGAATTGTATGAAAATCTGTTTGTGAGTATGGTTCGAATGCCTATTGAAAAATGATATAAGAGGAATTACGGACCTTCTATTTTTTCATGTTTCCCTATGCGACATTTATTCTCTTTTTATGATAAATTATATATCAGCCGAAAGAGCTCTTCGGGTCTAGTTGAATAACCTTGCAAATTTAAACATGCAGGGTCTCAGACAAACTTTTAATCGAGTACATCGAAAAAGAATGTTTACATTTTTTACACAAAAAACAAATTTTCCTACTTGTAAACAAAGAGAAAATCACCTTTTTTGTCGACAAGTAAAAATGATCATTTTGTACTTTTAGCTGATGAGCCTTCCTCATATTCCTTTTATTCCTTCTAATTTTCCACTATTCAGATTCACAACTTCACCAAAGCATTGGATCTGGCCACTTTTGGTACCTGCATGCGTAGTCGTAATTTTAGAGATGAGAGCATGCCTGACATTTGTTGGCAACTTTGCTTATATCCTGGAGGGAAAAGAGAGGAGAATTCTGGGAATGTTTCTCTTTTTCTGAAGATGTCGACAACTGAGAACCAGAGAGAGGTTTTTTAAATGATTTTATCTATTGGCGAGTATTAGGCGAATCCGGAGAATTGGGGGTTCTGCAAAAAAAAGTTTAAAAATAGAAAAAATGTTTCTACGGTAAAATAATATGCTGATTACGAATCCCACTCAGATTTTGAAAAAGTCAAATCCCGAATTAAATTTTGAATACGAACCGAATTTTGAATATGCAAATGATAGCTTGTTTAAAGGAGCTCGTCAAGTCTCCTATTTTAAACTTTTTTTTCGCATGGACACCAATTCTCCGGGATTGCCAGTATCAGGGCATCGAGATGCTTTGGACGTTGTTAAGGTGTTTATAGACCCACCCTCTTAATACGCCTTATCTGACCTTCTCGAAGTCAGTCTAATCAATTCTATTTTTAGTTCACTGTCCGTGCTGAGTATCGTTTCTACTTTTTGGATGACACTGGCGCTGCTCGTTTTAGCAATGTGAATACTGGCGATTTCAAAGTCAAACCAGCCAAAGGATCACACTCTTGGGGCCTTAGAAATATTCCTCGTCAAAAAGTTCTCAACTGTATTCGCTCAAACAATTCTCTCCATATCGTCTGTCAAATTGAGCTAGTTCCGGATTTTAACAAATTGCAAACACACGTGCGTCGTGAACATCGTATTGACCCGATAATTGTTAGTTTTTTTTGGATTTTTTAAATTAATCTCTTGATTTGTCCGAGATTTTTGTTGTTTATCCATTATGATGGGTGGCTTTCTTTGACATTTCTACCAATTCTTTTTTGCCTTCCTTTGGTATTTCTGCAATGTTTCCAATTTTTTTATAAATTGGTTAGACATAAATTGGCTGGCCTCACTCACTTCACTAGGGTTGTTTGCGTTCGGTAAATTTCTCCATGTGGCGGCCTTCTCTATTGCCTTCTCTTCTCTGTTGACCCGCCACAGGCAAAGATTAACCGGTTGTTGACAATCCTGGTCTCACTATAACTTACAATTTGGCCGACCAAAGGTGTTAAATTAGCTAGTAGTTTACACAAGCGTATACCTCCAAAGGTTGAGAGTGATCCAACTTTACTGGCCAAGACCAAATAATCTTCAAATTTATTTTAATAAAATCTTTCAAGCTAACCAAAGAATTTTTGGAACGTAACCACAAAATGTTTATTTCTGGTGAAGGTTCAGACTGTATTGTTGAATGTGGTAATCAAGAATTTCCTGTGCACAAATTTGTTTTGATGGCTCATTCTGATGTTTTTCGTGCAATGTTTAATCATAAAGATACTTTGGAGAGTGTTGAATCTCGTATTCGAATTACAGATTTTGGGCCGGAGACTGTTCATCAAATGCTTACTTATATGTAAATTAATTGATTTTTATTATTTTTATAATTTTACTTCCAAGACATTTAAAGAAAATTTATTCCCCCCAGTTCTATTTGCTCAAAATTAATCTTTTCCTTCTTGGCATCACAAGTAGAGACCGGACTGGGAGGGTCGTACATACAGATAGCTTGAAAAATCTTGATAATTGAGATTTTCTTTCGAGATCTTGTCTCGATCCGGTCTCTAATCACAAGGATGATAGCTTTTTGACTTTGAAAAAAAAGAAAAGAAAACAAAAAATTCATCACTTTTTGACTTTGACTCCCCACCTCTATTTGAACCTCTAAACAGTTTCTCTTGTCAACCAAAAAAGAAATTAATGATTAATTTTGAGGCTCAAACAGAAAGAAAGGGTGATGAAAAAATTTACAATTAAACTTTTGGTTTTTGTTATTTTTTGAGGGCATTTATCATTTTTGCGGCCAAATTTTTTATTGGAAAAAATAAAATAATAAATAAAATAATTACTCAATAATAATCACTCACGGCCAGGGTTCAACTGAATATTTTTTTTGGTTTCTCCGTGAACTTTTAAGTCTTACTAATTATTTAAAGGTATTCTGGAGGACTTCCTGAAGACTTTTCTGACGAGCAAGCATCTAATCTAATTGAAATTTCGGAGAAGTACCAGTTGGATTCTCTTAAAATTATTTGCCAGGATAAACTGATTTCACGGTTTTTTTGGTAAATTTAAAAATATTTTTTTAAATTTTTCAGTCTCTCAATGGCCAATGTTTGTTCAATGGTAACTATTGCCGATATTCACAATGCTGATTTACTTATGTCTGCATGCATTCCTTTGGTTCATTTTTTGAAATTTTTTAAATAAAAATTTTTTCTAAAGGTTCGTAGCCATATACGTCAACTTATGGCTAGTCAGGAATGGACTGAAATGAAGACAAATAACCCTCGTTTGCTGAATCTTGTCTTGGAGAAGGTTTTCTTTTGTTTTTTATAAGAATCTAGGTTAAATTGACAATTGAATAAGCTATCTTTTGGGTAAGAAAACTTTGGCTTGGTATGGTGACATATGATCCCAAATGTCGGTATAAACAGAGGAAGATCTTGTAATTGATTTTTCGTGTTTTTTGTCGGTGGGAGATGGTCTATAAAATTAAATGTGGAATGATTTTTAAAGTTGGGATCAAATGTCATCGTTTTATTTTATTCCCTTTTATGATAGACACACATTTGAGAGAGTTAAAAAATTGTTTTTAAATTTATTAAATTAAAGGTGATAGTCATTAGCGAGAAGAATCTCCCGACACCACAACAGAAGAATCTCCAACCGCCGCAAAAACGTATTCGTTTGAACGATATGTATTACCATCCAAGTTAGGTTTTCTTTTTTTGTGCTAAACTGCCTTTTGTTGATATTGGGAAAAATTAAAGAAACATTTTTTTGTTAAATTATGGGTGAGGAGTTAAGATTTTCAAAAAAAATTTTTTGGGGTCTTTTTTTTGTAAATTGGGTGTGACCTAGTTAAAATTTTTTAATTTTCTCCATATCTTTTAACAAAAAAAGTGTCTATTCATCCTAAAAATGTGTTTATTTTCATGTCTATTTCTTGAAGTATGAATATATTTTAACTGCTAAATTGTAAAACTTATGTTAACTGTTCTTTTTTACACATGACACCACAACCAACTTTTTTTATTTTTAGGTTTGATTTCTAATGAAAATTTAAAGTAAAAATAAAGAGCAATAGTAGGAGGTATTTAAAGTCTTCACTCGACCCCCGACGAATTTTTAGGCAAAAGCCCCGAAGGCTCTACCCCGGCAAACCGCCGATCCCCGACGATCCCGCCCCCTAAGGCTCGGAGATCTACTCTAGAATAAATTATGTTACAGTAAAACTTCATTTCTAAACTATATTAATAATTAGATTTGGTCTTTAAAACAAATTTTTTTAGAATTATTTGTCATTAGAAATCAAAATCCTTCAAATAATCGTCTCTTGTCTTCCTTTTATTTTAAAGTTCCTTCTGTCTAAAAATTACCTAAAGAAAAATAAGCCTTTTCGTGCTTTCTCTCCAAAGCATTTCCATAAATTCACAAAAAGCCTATCTTTACTTTTATTTAAAAAATAAATTGATTCGATAAAATGTGAACAAAAAAATTTTTTTGGAAATTTTTTAAAAAATATTTTTTATTTTTAAGTTTAATATTTTTTCCATTAATTTAAATTCTTTTAATTTAAATGGAAGGGAAAAAATTATCAAAAAAAAGGAAATGGGAAAATTTGATATTCAAGAACAACCTGAACTTTCTAATACAAGGACGACTTCAAGCCTTAAATCAAAATGAAGTTACTAACAATAAACAAACAAAATGACTTTGAAAATAAAGAGAGGGAAGAAGACGATAACGATATAAATAATTCTATAAACAACAATTAAATCAAGAAATTCAACAAAAACAACACAAAAATAACCTTAAAAAATTATTTATTAAGATTATCTACTTGTGTTGATGGTTCAACATTATCTAAAGATGGAATTAATTGGTGAGGTAAGTTGAATTTAAAAACAAATCTTTTCCTTATTTTTGTATTAATTTAGGATCTCGAAACATTTTCTACCCATAATGCTTTAAAACCTTGCCACGTTTACTTAAAAAATATTTTCTCTTAACGGGTTCGAATCTTCATCCCTTTGAAAATTTGAACCTAACACGGGTCACTTAACCAAAAAAACTAGAATTCTTAAATTTCCGTTAAAATGAATTGAAAAAATAATTGAAGAGAAATCTAAAAATTGATAATTCTAAAATGTCTAAATCAAATTGCGAAATTTCGAGTCCAAAATTAATCCAACCGTTTACGGTCTTCAATAGGATGGCATATTAAATTTATATGGAAGCTAGGGTACGAGTTACTAATTTTGTTTTATCCTCGTCCTAATTAATTTTTACACATTTACAACTACTAAAATTTTTAAAAATTTATTTTAATATTTATTAAATCAATTTAAAAATAATATTCAAAAATGAATTATTTTATTGTAATGACATTTTGCCATATATTTTCTTTTATTCTTCAAAATTGCAACATGCACTGTAATAAAAAAATTTTAATAAATTTTAATTAAAACTAACAATCATTTTTTCTTTTCTGTTTCTTTTTTCTCATCGCCGAATCCATGCGTTTTTGCAGGACAATCAGGGACCTTACATGGAGTTATTGTTGTTTCTTTTTTATAACTCTTATCCGCTGGATTTATTGTATGTTTTTCTGTTTTCGTGCACGCATAAGCGGTACTCTTCACTTATAGCGGGTTTTTAATGCGTGGATGGATATGGACGTATGAGGTGTCATTCGACTCAGCTCGACGAGCTGAGTCGAACTAGGGGTGGGAGAAGTTTGTCCGGTACCTAGGTACTGAGTTACAGACTTCAGAAAATTTAAAAAGTGAAGGGGGGAGTAAGCTCATTTTGGGTTGAAAAATTCGAATATCCAAATAATAGCTCATTCGAAAGAGCTCATCGAGCTGAGTCGAATGACACCAAAATCAACGAAATCCGACTTGATTTGACAAAGTTATGAGCATTTGTTTTAGCTCCTTACCTATGCTCGCTGTGGAGGTTTTTGCTGACGGAGGCCCCAAGTACTTCCAGAGCAAGGGAGATAGGAATAGACCCCGCGCAAAACCCCGCGCGAAGCGCGGGGTTTTGCACAAGCGCCTATGTTACTGACCCAGACCCAGCGACCGTTGACTCCCCGCGAGGCGCGTGCCGCAAAACCCCGCGCGAAGCGCGGGGTTTTGCACAAGCGCCTCGCCGACGCCCCATAGGTTTAGGTGTTTGTTTTTCTATCGTAACTCTGTCTAGACTTGTACAATTACGATGATTTTGGTGTCATTCGATTCAGCTCGTCGAGCTCTTTCGAATGAGCTATCATTTGCATATTTATTATGCCGCTTACGATTTTTGACCATTTTGAGCCCCTATATCTCGGTCCCTAGGTACCGGACAAACTTCTCCCACCCCTTGTTCGACTCAGCTCGTCGAGCTGAGTCGAATGACACCTCGTCCACGCATTAAAAACCCGCTATAAGTGAAAATTTTCCGCATAAGCTTCGTTTTTCTTATCCATTTTTAGTTATATATTATAGTATGTATTGCTAAAACTGAAAAATAAAGATAAGATAAAATGATAAAAAGATGACAATCGTTAATTTAATCTCTTAAAATAATTTTTTAAAAAAAATTTTAATTAAAACAATAAAACTAAAAAATATATAAGTTGTAGCCAAAAGCAAAAACGATTAGGTTTCTTATGTTAAGACCCACACAATTAGGACCAATGGTTAAGCACCAAAAGAATAAAGTCAAATAGATTGATTAATGAAACCCAAAAAGCAACGAGAAGCTATATGAAGAAATTAAAAGCTAGTAGAAGATAATAGGGGTGTTTTGGAAGGGAGATTATATAGGCCAAAAAAATAGGCGGTATAGACAAAGTTAAAGGTAAACAAAATTCCAAAAAAGTGGACAAAATATAAATTAACATAAGGGTTCTGGTACAAAATAAATCGGAGAAAGAAAAACAAAATACAAAAGAAAGGAAAAATAAAGTTCGGATTGGACAAAATTTTTATAAAAACAATAGTTTAAAAAAATCCAATTTTTTAAAAAAATGGATGACTAAAAAATTGTGACATTAGTTTTAAACAAAACAAAAGAAAAACGGCACATTTTTTTATTGTAAAAAATATTTTTGTAAATAGTCATCATTTAGGGCAACATTTAAGATATGGCTTATTGGTGAAACATCTGCCGGCAAAAATTTTATAAACATATGATTTAATATGAATCTGTTAAAAATAGTTGTTTACTATTAAAAACAGTTTATTATTTAATAAATAATATAAGAATTCTGAATTGTTTCCTTTTAACATTATTATTTATTTTATTTTTTATTTATTACAAAATTTCGAGTTGTTATCATATTTATTTTAATTAAATAGTATCTCTCAAAATCCTCTGACATTTTTATTAGAGTAAAGAATAGTAACTTTATTACCTCCAAATTCATCAATATCCGTCTAACTCCTAAATTCCCTCTAAATTCCAAAATGCTAAAGCCTAACTGTAATTTTAGAACAAAAAAAGTCTTGAATTTCGAATTCGAAAAATATTAGATCGGATATTTGATTCAACCATTCTTCTCTGTTTTTAACAAATGAAAAATAAAATGCCCTTCATTTGAATGGCAATTTTTGGGGATATTGAAAAATAGAATGGCAGCCCTTGTACTATTTTTTAATTAAATGGATTATGAATTTTTTATTCATTTTCTAAAAATATTTTTCAAATTTATATTTTTTTTATTAAAATTTTTATTTTCAAAAAATTTATGGAAAGATTAAATTAATAAGTTTCATCTTTTTTCAGTTTTAGCAATATATTAAGTAAAACTAAAAATAAATATGGATGACCGCCAGAAACGTGCGCCTTGGTATGAGCCCTTACGACGAGAGTATCCTTGTCCAGGAAGAGGGGATCCTTGTCCAGGAAGAGAGGGTCATTGGTGTCCAGGAAATGATCCGATACATCCGATACCCGACATAGTGGACCCGGAGCCTATCTGGATAAATCAAGAAAAAAGCGGCGATGAGAAACGAGAGAAAAAATGAGTGTTAGTCTTGATTAAAATTTATATAAATATATTCTTTTTATTACAGTTAAAACGCGGCATGTTGCAATTTTGAATTAAATTAATTCTTTATAAGAATAAAGAAAATATATGGCAAAATGTCATTACAATAAAATACATTCATTTTTGAATATTTTTTAATTGATTTAAAATAAAATTTTTGAAAATTTCAGTAAGGTGTAAATGTGTAAAATTTAAAATTAACTACAAGGACGAGTACTTCTACCACTAGATTAATACTGAGTAACTCCTACACCTTTTTGGATAAGACACCTTGGATGGTGCTGTATGTTTGGGTTCTTGAATGATATATTTAAATTTAACCGGAAGTTTAGGTTCCGGGAAGTTCAGATGTTTTTTGGTTCCGGTTCCGGGACCAAAAACGTAACCAAAAGTTCCGGAACAAAAAGGAACCAAAAAGTTCCGACGGTTCCAGGATCCGGAACTCAAATTGGATTCGGTTCCGGTCAAAATTTTTGTTCCGGTTAAACACTAATATAGTATTTACTTTCTTTTTAAAATAAATTTGTGGAAAATATGTACATCAGATTAAATACCAATACCCCCATATATCTGGGCGGAAATATGTTTATGCAGTAAACTTTATTTTTGTTATGAGTCAATATTTTATTAGATCACCACGAGATTTAATTACACTTTCAACACATCAAAACCTATCTTTACTTTTGTTTAAAAATTTAAATTGATTCGATAAAATGTCTAAAAAATTTTTTTTGAAATTTTTTAAAAATATTTATTTTTATATAATTTAATATTTTTTTACTTTTCAATAAAATTTTTCAATTTATTTAGAAGGATTTTATTTAAATAAAAAAGAAATGGGAAAATTTGACATTCAAGTAATTCGTTTTTTAACTTCTCAACATTTTCGAATACTTACTTCTATTGAAATGGGAATGAAGAATCACGAATTGGTTTATTTTTTTAATGAAGAATTTTTTTAATTTAAATTTCAGGTTCCTCTACCCTTAATTGCTTCAATAGCGGCGATTCATAGAGGAGCAACTTCGCGTCTTTTGAATGACTTAACCAGAAGTAAATTGGTTGTTTATGAAAGGAGCAAAAGATGTTTGATTTTTAATTAAATTGAAAAATTTTTTTATTGGGACAGTAAACAAATTTGATTCTAGGAAGTTGAAATAAAAAAAATTTTGAACGAGTTATGAGTGGGTAGCGGTCTTTTCCTCATAGAAACTGGTAACTCAAAAATTTTCAAAAAAAATATTTTCATTAAGATACCTGTTTTTATTAAAAATAGCCTTGGAACTGTCTCAGAAAATTTTTGAGGGTTGCCAGTTTCTGTGAGGGACAGACCGCTACTCGTTCATTACTTTATAGGCTCTAACCTTGTTATTTCTATTACAATTTAGCCGTCTTCTGGCTTAATTAAAAAAATTTTAAATTGGGTTGTAGTCCTCCGAGTGGTTGTGCATTAATCTCCGTTTCTAAATTACAAAGATTTGAGGACTAATTCTTTCCCAATTTTAGATGATGGTTTTCGACTAACCACTCTAGGCTATGACTTTTTGGCTCTTCGAGCACTCCGCGCCCGTGAAGTTGTTGGATCTATTGGAAATCAAATTGGAGTAGGAAAAGAAGCAGATGTTTATGTTGGGGCTAATCCAGTGCTTGAGGTTTATTTTAAAGATTTTTTGTGGAGTCTTTTTGGGTTTTTTAGTCTAAAAACACCTTCGGGCCTCCAAATTTTCTCATTTTATTTTTTTTCAAAATTATTTTTGAAGGATTTGGTTCTCAAATTTCACCGTCTTGGACGTACTTCTTTCCGCAAATTAAAAGAGAAACGTGATTATCATCGAAAACGTCATTTTTGTTCCTGGTTATACCTTTCTCGTTTGGCTGCCTTTAAAGAATTTGCCTTCCTCAAAGCTTTGTACTCCCACAATTTTCCCGTTCCAAAACCAATCGATATTAGCCGCCATACCGTGGTTATGGAATTAATTGTTGGTCCAACATTGTCAAATGTGGCACAAGTTGATGATCCGGCAATTCTATTTGAAAAATTGATGAATTTAATTGAAAGATTGGCTTCCTATGGATTAATTCATTGTGACTTTAATGAGTTCAATATTATGCTTAGAGAGGTTTTTAATTTGATTTTAAAATTTTTAAAAATATTTTTGCAAGTCATTTTTGTTGTAAAACCGTTTATAACTTCAAAAAGTATATTTTAAAATGTTTACCCTCGAGCGGGTTCGAACCTTTGCCCCCTAAATTTCAATACATAATACACTTCCACTTAACCACTAAGCTTGGCTTTTTTAGTTTCTAAAAATATTTTTGAAGGTTATTTTTCTTCTAAAAACGTTTAAAACAACAATAAGTGTATTTTAATTATGTTTACCCTCGAACGGATTCGAACCTTTGACCCTCTAATATTCAAAACCTAACACACCTCCACTTAACCATAAAATATAATTTTCTTTAAAATTTAGGATGGCTCTCCAGTTCTAATAGATTTTCCACAAATGGTTAGTGTGTATCACCCAAATGCAGAATTTTACTTTAATAGAGATGTAAATTGTGTAAAAACATTTTTTGCCCGAAAATTTCATTTTGATGCCAAAGAATGGCCAGAATTTAAAGATGTTGAAAAATGTTATGATTTGGATGTTGAATTGGAAGCTAGTGGATTTACAAAACAAATGCGTTTGGATTTGAATAAGGCTTCTTATTCGAATTTTTTTTTAATTTAAAAATTTTTAGGCGTATGATGAAGGAGATTTTACTGTTCATTTGGAGGGTGATGAAGAGGAGGATGGACAAAGTGATGAGGATGAAGGTGATGGAGAAAGTTATGAAATGGTTGGATATGAGGAGGAAATTGGTGTTGAAAAAGAGGTGAGAATTTTTAAAATATTTTGAAGTTGTGGAATTTGATTAAATGGAGGTTCTAATTGGTCCCTGACATTTTTGAAAAAAACAGTAGGGTTGTCTTTTGTCTTTTCGGGTCTTTGTTGAGAGAAGAATTGTTCACAAAGAGAGCTGCTCACATCCAGTTAATTTTTTCCTGTACCTTTTTCAAACAGAGATTAATAAGAACATTTGAGCCGTCACAGGTAAAGATGCAAAGGTCGTGGACAACTCTACTTGAAAACTAACAACCCTATCTTCAGACTTAAATTTATTTTAAAAATTTTATTTTAGGAAAAACCTTCCACCAAATCAGTACAACTCGAACCTTCTAATACCGGACGACTTCAAGAATGGATTGATCAGGCTCGGGAAAGTTTAGAAACGATTGCCTTAAATCAAAATGAGGTTACTAAACAACCAAATGATTCTGAAAAGAAAGAGGGGGACGAAGACGATAATGTATGAATTAACTAATGAAAAATTATTTTTATTTTTTTTAACTTTAAGGCATCAGAAGAAGAATCAGTCGCTTCAAATTATTCAAATAACCAACAAACAAACGAAGAAATCCCCCAAAAACAACACAAAAATAACCCCAAAAATAATTTATTAAAATTATCTAGTGTTGCTGGGTCAACTTCTACATTATCCAAAGATGAAATTAAACGGAGATTGTTAATGGTTTGTTTTATTATTTTTTAAATTTAAATAAAATTTTGACAGCCTTTAGAGTTTCTGAATTTCTCACAGCAGCAGAAATTTAAAAAATAATTTTCCCTCGTTTCTTACCCTTTTTTCTTAGTTTTGGGTCTAAAAAATTCATTTACTGTCCATAAATGTTTTAAAAACTTGTAAAATTTTTTTAAAAATGTTTGCCTTCAAAAGGGTTCGAACCTCTACCCCTTGAGAACCCAAACCTAACCCACTTGCACTTTACCACAAAAATTAAAATTTCTATTTTTGTCCTAAATTTTTTTCTAAAGGAAAAAAATAAAGCAAAGAAAGAAAAATTACGAGTTAAAGGACAACAAAATGCTGTAAGACGTGGACGGCAACAAAATAAAGAATTAATTAAAGAATATGTTGGGTGGGATTGTTATTAGAAAAATTTTTTTTTAATTTTTTTGTTATTCAAAAGGTGTGCGGACATATCGGGATTGGAGTGGCAAAAATAATTTGTTGCGTGTTTATGCTTGTTCTAAAACATAAAAACTCTATCAATATACTATCCAAGACCCAGTGGCCGTAGGTCCCGAAATCTGCAGGGTAACTGTTCGTACATTGAAATATCCCGATATGTCCGTGTGCCATTCAAAAAAATTTTAAAAAATTTTTGTTGTTAATTTTTAGAAAATTGATAAAATAAATTTATCACACATTTTTATTTTTTTTAATTTATTTTTTGTTACTTACTCTAATAATTATTTATTAATGTTCTTATAAATTGGTTAATGAATCAGGCGATAGTTAGTGAACTAATTATTTTTCTGAATTTTAACTAAATTTTAACTCAAAGAAAAATGGAAAATAATGGACTATTTCCGGTTGAAATTGGCGATAATTATGAGGTTTTTTTGAAAAATAATTTTTTTTAAATTTTCAATTGTCCGCAAAAATTTTGCGGACAAAAATTTGCGGACTTTCTGATTTTTAAAAATTTTATTTTTAAGTTGCCGCTCTCTGAATTTGGTATTCCTCGATGTTATGAAGATGATTTGTCTGCTGTCCTTATTGAATATTCAGTTATACAAGATAGAATACATGCAATGGCTGTTGAGATTGACTCTCGGATTGGTGATAAGGTTTTAATTTTTGATTTAAAAGGTTTTGTTAAGGGGTGGGGTTTGAGTAAGAATCCCTATCTTGTCTCGTCCATTCTTGAGATACCTCGATTTGTGATAATCTTAAGGGGGTATGTGGAAGCGTGAGACGTCATCAGGAATTAGGGTTGCCGTTTTCGAGTCTTTTTTTCGGGCCTCATTTTTATCGGTCCTGCCTGACAGAGTCTTTTTTGGGTCAAAATTCGAGCCCAAACACGATCCTCGGACCGGGCCGGCAAACCCTATTGGGTATGATTGAGTTATCGGTGATACAAGTTGTCTATGGGATATCCGAGAATGTGAGACAAGATGGAGCCTATAATACTTTAGGAAAATTAAGGGGGCAGCGAGTAATTAGCTTTTAATTTTTTGATTTTTAAATCTCTTAAATTTATTTTTAAAGCCACTAGTTATGATTTGCGTGTTGAAAGGTTCTTTTCGATTTTTCTCTGATTTATTACAAAACTTGTCGGAAGCTCGTTCTAACTGTGGGTGGCCTATTCGAGTTGAATTTATTCGTGCACGTAGTTATATTGACCAAAAATCAACTGGAAATGTTTTTATTGAAGAATTAAACAATTTATTGTTAGATGAAAGTCTTAAAGGAGCACAAGTTGTTGTGAGTTTCTTAATTTTTGGGTGATGGGATATCTGATATATTTGAGATTTGGTTTCTAAAATTTGATTTATTGTTAGAATGAAGGTCATTTTATAATAAGAATCTCTATTTTACAAGGTAGTAGCCAGTCCCCATCCCCCCCGGAAATGGGTTGAAAAAATTTTAGAAGGAATTTTTTGACTTCTTGGCCTTCCAAAATCCTCTTTTGAAAACATCTCTGGGATAATGCAGAGAGTGGGAGGTGTGAGTATGTGACAAGGATGGGCCAATTTTTAAAAATCGGATTTTTTGGCCAATTTTAAAAAATCGGGTTTCGGGTTTTCACAAATTTCTCTGGATCGGGTTTCTTGCTGAAAATAGAGGTTGGTTTCGTTTAACCCGCCCCATCCCTTATGGCTTTGTGTTACCAAGAAATCTTAATTTATTTTTAGAATGGGACCTTCTGACTTTCCTTTTAAAAATTTTTATTGAGTGAGCCTGACTGGCTCTGATTTTTTTATTTTCCTAAAATATTTTTTTAAAGTTGGTAGATGATATAATCGACACAGGACTTACAATTTCGAAATTAACAGAAAAATTGAAAGAAAATGTGGGGCCTGAAGGACGTATTTGGACTGCAATTTTAATATCAAAAAGAACAACTCTAGTCAAGGAAAATTCAATTTTTGGAGATTTTGTTGGATTTAGTGTTCCTGACAAGTAAATTTTTATTTTATTTGGTATCAGACATTCTCGCTTATCCCCTACCCTCTCCAAAGTTTGAGGTGAGTTGGGGTATATCGGAGAGGGATAGTTTGGAGATCTGTGAATAAAATGGGGGATAAGTTGGGAGGTTTAAGTCTCGTGGGGTCTTTGTTCCCCAAATACCCTACCCTTTAAAACCCAGATTTTAAAGATTTATTGTTGGATATGGAATGGATTACAACGAAATGTTTCGTGATTTACCACACATTTGCATTATGAGTTCTAATGGTATTGAAAAATATCGAAAAAGAGGAAATAGTGAAAATTAACTTTAAAAAACTAATTAATTACAGTAGAACCTCAATTTTAGACTGGTTTTTTGAATTTGGTTGACCACTGGATATAGGGCAGGGATGGGTCGTTATATGAAACCAAGACTTTTTTAGATCCAAAATCCGACCCGATTTTTCTCACCCTAGCTCATCCCTGGTTAGGGATTACCTAGGTTAAATATCCTTTATTTGAGATACATTTCATTATAAGTAGGGTTGCCGTTTTCGAGTCGGGCCGACGGTCGAGGCATTTTGTTTCGGGCTTGTTTTTATCGAGTCGGGCCATACGAGTCTTTTTCGGGCCAAATTTCTTAGGTTCAACTCGATCTTTCGGTCCGAATCGGTCCATTTTGGCAACCCTAATTATAAGCTACATAAATTTTTCGGCCCCCAAAAGGGTTAACTTAAAGTGAGGTTCGACTGTACAAATATAACTAACCGTTCATTAAATTAATTAAAAATATTTATTTTTTGTTTATTTTTAGGACCTTTTATAATAAATAAAAGAAAAAGACCTTTTCAATCTTCCAAACTTTTTTTTTCACTTTAAAAGGTTCTCCGATTAGAGGGCGGAGTTTAGGCTGTCACAACAACAACCAGCATCTTCCCTCATTTTTCGCTCATTCTTTTATATATTTTCCTCAGTTTTTAGGAGTACTTTTGAGCTATTCTAAGGGCACAAATTTGTTTACAAATTATTTTAAAACAAATAAATTATTTTTTTAAATTTTTATAAGATGTAAATGGTCTCTTCACTAGGCATGGGTTCTTAGACTATTATTAATCATCTCTATCATATCCCACATATCCCAGCCTTTGATTCCCTTCTATGTTTGTCTCATTTCTTTCTTCCATCCTCAGATATCTCACCTCTCAGGTATCCCGACTATAGGTTCTTAATAGGTGTTGGTGTGATAAGATGTAGATTCATTAGACTTGGATTCATTAGGCTTGGATTAATTTGCTATCATCAAGCCATCTCTATAATATCCCACATATTCCCCCTTAAATTCCTTCCATATTTATTCCTTTCCTGTATCCCCGCATATCCAATCTTCTCAGTTATCCTGACTTTTAATAGGTGTGAGTTCATAAGATAGAGAGTTAGGTTATAAACAGCTCCTATCTAGTCGATTTTTTTAGATATTTTTTGATTGAAATTTATTCAGAAGAATCAGATTTTAATTTCAAAAGATGTCCTCATCCTTCCTTTCCTCTCCCTTGTTTTTTTCTTTAATACCCCTTTTAATTCCCTCATTTTATCCCCCTGTCGAAAGTGCCTTCCCCTCTTCAGAATCTTCAATTTTAGATAATGCTGTGATAGGTAAATTTTAATAAAAAATTTTCAGAAATTAAAAAAATTATTTAAAGGAGATCCTTTAGTTGATTGTCTCGAAGAACGTGTAAAATTAACATTTCAAACGCAAAAACCTTTTACTGGAAGAATTTTTGTTAAAGGAATGGTGGATAATGAAAAGTGTGTGGAAAATTATAGGCAGAATAGTCAAACAAAGGTAGAGAGAAATTCTGATTTTTTAAAATCAGAATAAAAATTCTGATTCTTATTTTGATCTAAAAAATTATGATTTTTGCTCTGATTAAAATAATTCTGATTTTTTAAAATAAATTCTGATTTTTTCCTATCAAAAATTCTGATTTTTTAAAAATCAGAATAAAAATTCTGATTGTTTTCTGATTTAAATTTTCTGATTTTTAAATTCTGAAAAATTCTGACTTTTTAAATTCTGAATTTTAAAAAATCGATTTTTTAATCAGAATGACTTGATTTTTAAGATTTTTAAAATAATTTCTGATTTTTAAAATAAATTCTGATTTTTTAAAGGTCGAATTTGAATTGGCCAATGGAGCTTGCAATATGAGACGATCAAGAAAAGTAAGTTTTTATTTTATATTTTCTTTTAAACTTTCTATTTGAATATCCTTTTAGGTCAATAACAATACTTTAAAAATATTTTCTATTCTAGTATTTGTTTAAATTACAAATCGGTTTTTCCCTTTCTTTCCCTTTTGAAAGGAAAGTAGAGCTTAAAATAAATTAAAATCAGAATTTGTAAAATATTTACAAAACAGAATTGTAATTATTACAAATCAGAATTTAGTAAAAATCAGAATTTTAAAAATCAGAATTTCATAAAAAAATCAGAATTTTATTTAAAAAATTTTTATTTTAAAATCAGAATATAAAATCAGAATTTTATTTAAAAAAAATCAGAATTTTACCAATCAGAATTTTATTTACAAATCAGAATTTTTTAATATCCAAAATGAGACTCCAATAAATTTTTAATTTTTTTTTGACGTAAAATAATAGTTTTAAACTTTAAATTAAATTATTAATTCAAGAAAATATTTCAAAAAAAGTTTTTGTTCTTTTTGTATACACTTGACATTCTACCTCAATTTATTTTAAAATAGAGTCAAGAAGGGGTTTTTAAAAAATAATTTTATTTAATAAGACCTTGACATTTTCTGACTTTTAAAGGGAAAAAAATATTCTTTAAAAATAATTCCGATTTTAAATTTAAATTTAATTCTGATTTTTTAGTTAGGACCAGAACAACGAGGTGTAGAACAGTCTATTACTGTGACGGTTAATTTAAATTTATTTTAATTAAAAAAATTTTTTTTTAAAGATTTCTTTCCACGATATTTTCATTACCAAAGTAGATCGTGCTTATCGCTGTACTTGTTTTTATATGGCAAGAAAATTTTTTTCAGAAAAAATTTAAAAAATTTTTTTAAAGGAAGCAGATAAAGTAGTTACTAATCGCTTTGATGTTAGCATGATACCCACAACAGAGTTGATTGATACTGCCAGAATGCCTCTCTGTACGTACACTGTAAGAAGAGGTTCTGTGAATGGACCGATTGTGACTTATGCAAGTGTGGGGGAGCCTGTATTTCATGTGAAAATTTTTTTTCTTATTTTTCGGTCCAAAATCTATCTTATCCCACCATAGTTTGGAGCTATATATCTTTACTAGTCAATAGCAGACCTGGTCATGGATACGGATATGGATACAAATAATATCAAGATGCCTGCGGATATCCGCCTGTATCCGCTGTAAATATCCGGATACGGATACCAAAATCTGTATCCGTGAGCAGGTCTGGTCAATAGAAGGGGTTACTAGAGTCTGGGATATGTGAGTGAGTTAATATGAGCTGACAACGAAGCTATAAGTAGGATGAGTAAGAGATTGGGGTGTGTTAAATTTAAAAGTTATGACATAACAGTTTAGACCGAAGTTGGGGCAAAAGGGTTTCTTGTTAGGGTTGTCTGGAGGGATCTTGTCTTGTTCAGAGCTTCTAGGTATTAAATAACCCTTTAATTAAAGGTATGGCAATGCGATTCAGACATGTTTTCAATGTTAGTCCACAACTGTTTTGTAGATGATGGGGCTGGAAAGGATCGGAAACCTTTAATTGATGAGCATGGTGTTTAAAAAATAAAAAAAAAATAATTTTTTATTAATTTTCTAGGCTGTACAAATGACCCAATAATAGTTTCTGATTTAACATATAATAGTCAAGCAAATTTGGCATTTACAGAAGTTAATGTTTTTAAGGTAGGGGAACAACAAAAAAATTTCAAAAAATTTTTTCCCCCAAAAAAGTTTGCCGACAAAGTAACAACGTATTTTCAATGTGCAGTCAGTACTTGCATGATTTCTGAAGGAATGTGTTCTGGGAAAACTGTAAAAATAAAATATTCTTTAATAAAACAATCGTCTTTTTCAGCCCCCTCGTTGTGGCCCAAATAATCGTCGGAGACGAACGACTGGAGATGCTAAAGAAATTGAAAACAATTCTTCGATATCCGCGCCATTTTCACCTGATGACCCGTTTACGATGGTGTGACCATTTTTAAATTAATAGAATTTCTGTCTTATGTTAGCCACATTTTAGCTTATCCCAATCTCATTTGTAGCGGGGTATTTCTTTTCTCTATTTTCCCTCTAAAGGGATTTTCCCCTTCTTAGTTATCCCGGATTAAGCTCCAAATCTAACTGATCCCTTAATATTTAATTTTATATATTTTCTCTAAAATATTTTCCCTCTAACATTATCTCAGCCTCATTCATGACGGATTAAGGTTGTTTGGGGTGGGTTAAGATAGGGATTAAATAGGTGGTCCAGGGTAGGGATAAGATGAAAAATCTTTCAAATTGAATTCTAAAATATTTTTTTCTAAAGGATTTGTCTGCTGAAAGAATTCATGTTTTGGATTTGGATGATGAAGAAACTGGAGAAGAGGCGGAGGAACGGAGAGAATTGCTTAAAGTTGGGAAAGGTAGATGTGCAAAAAAATTTTAAAGACTTGAAATTTTTCTCTAGATTTTTCAACAAATTCGCGTCTCGGACTGACTACAGGGCCATACGGTACTTGAAATTTTCAAAAAATATTTTTCAAAAATTTAATTTTTTAGCGGTCTCCCCTCTTTCCCAATCAACCGTCTGTGTTAGTGAAAATATTTTTGGTGCTGCTCTAGCAGGGATTGGTTTGCTAGTTTTTTGTTTTCCGTTGGTTACTGGATTACTTATTTGGCGTCAACGTAAAATGGCAAAAATAAGTTGGCATCGATAGAGAAAATTTTTTTGAATTAATAAAATTTAATCTCAATACAGTCGGACCTAGCTTATAGATACTCTATGGGACCAGAAAAAAATTTTTATCTTGTAAAGAGGTGTATATTAAATAGAGGGTATAACCTTAGGTAGATGTATATTCATTTTCTTCTGAAAATAAAAATTCTGATTTTTTCAGAATAAAATCAGAATTTTGGTTTAAATAAGTGAGGTCTGACTGTATTTAAATTGTTGGCTTTATTAATACTTATCTTTGGGTCCCCAACAATTGGAAATTTTTTAAAACGTTTTCTAAAAAACCAAAGAAAATTGGCAGTTGTCCCAAAAACCTTCAAAAAATAAACAAATTCTTCCCCTCTATATAATTTCCAATTGTTTTTTCCTATTTAATTAAAAATCATCTCAAAATATTTTCCTATATAAAATTAATTTTCCTCCTTTTTCTTGTATTTTTGATTGAGAAAATGAAGAAAAAAATCAGAAAAGGAAGGCCACACATTTTATTTTTTGATTGCAAGTTTTGTAGAAAAGAAAATTCCCCCTCAATTTCCCTCAAAATCTAATTTCACCCTTATGGCGCCAATTTTTATATGTCCACAACAAATTTTGAGAAAGTTTGTTGTGATGGACAGACAAGGTTGGAAAAAGGGAAAAGCAAAAAAAAATTCATTTAGAAAATAAATAAAAATAAATATTGGATTTTCAAAGGGAAGTCTCTCAATCCTACAAAAGATTGCGGAATAGCCTCAGAATTATTTTTTAAATTAAATTCAGAAATAAGAGAGACTTAATTGAAAATCAGAATTTAGAAAAGAATTTTATCGTTTCAGTTGATTAAATAAAAATTCTGATTTTTCAGATCAAGAACAGAATTCTGATTTTCTAGAGGATATTCTAGCCTCGTTAAAAATTCTGATTTTTTTTAATAAAAATCAGAATTCTGATTTTCTACAGGATATTCTGATCTCGTTAAAAATTCTGGTTTTCATGGAAATTCTGATTTTGAGATTAAAAACGGAATTCTGATTTTTTAGAGGATATTCTGACCTTGTTAAAAATTCTGGTTTTCATGAAAATTATGATTTTGGAATAAAATCAGAATTCTGATTTTCTACAAGTTTTTCTGATTTCCATGGAAATTCTGATTTTTCAAATTAAATCAGAATTCTGATTTTCATTTTTAAAAATCAGAATTCTTCTCAAGTAACATTTTAAAAATATCAAAATAAATCAAACAGCCTTCCAAAGCTTAAGAAGAGCATCTTCTGCATATGTGGCCACTAAATTTTGATGCGGGTGATGGGCTATTCCAATTACTGTTGCTTCGTGTATCTTTAAAGATTTTTTGAGAAGAAAAAAAGATTTTAAATTACCGCTATTGTGCTTTCAAGCTGACCGCTAATCATAGAAAAACAGTAAAGTACACGGTCCTCTCCAACACAATAAATCCATTCGGCTTCTGGAGAAGGACAAGCAGCAATAAAATCGCCTTTTTCTCGTTTTCCGCTAGTTAGGGTTTTTACTACCTTTTTTAAAAATTAAAAATTATTTAAAAGAGAAAAAAATATTTTTCTTGAATTAACTATATACTAGAGATCAGAATTTTTAAAAAGCCTGACATGAGCCTGTTCTTGAATTCCGGGTTTGATTTATTGATCTAGGCAGAATCCGAAAAACCCAGGCCGAGGAAAAACCCAGGAAGGCCAAAAAATGCCTGGTACCGGAAAAACCCAGACCTTGGTTCCACAATCGAGGGGTCAATCAAGTTTATGTAAATTGAGAGATTCTTGTAGTTGGGGTATCCTATATCAAGGTCTATTTGTACTAGACATCTCTCAACTTCTTATTATCCCCTTCACTCCGTTTGTTTTAAAATTCTCAAAAAAATTTTTACCTGTCCCTGTAAATTACAAACATATATTGTATTGCTTCTGTTACAAATGAGAAATTGATCGTTTGATTTTGGAAGTAAATGGACACTCATTACTGGGATTTCTTGTTGTACACGAAAAGTATTAATGCATTCCATTGATTTTAAATTCCAAACCTTTTTAAGAAAAAATTTTATTTTCAAAAAAAATTCTTGAAAATTTCCAAATTTTTTAGAATTCATTCAAAAAAAATTTTTTTCTTGAAAAAATTACAAAAAATTTTTTCCAAAAAAAATTTTCAAAAAAATACTTTAACAGTTCCATCAGCACATCCACTCACACATTGATGACAATCTTCAGTATATTTAACATCAGTAACATAAGAAGTATGTCCTCTCAATTCTTTTAAACACTTTCCACTTTTCATACCATGAATTCTTTTTAAAAATAAATTTTCAATAAATTTTCAAAAAAAACCTAATTAATTTATCAAAAGAAGACGACAAAACATAACTTGAATCCCTTGAAAATGAAACACTTGTGACACCTAGAAATAAAAATTTCCTTTCTTAAAATTAATTTAAAAAAACCTTCAGAATGTGCATTTTCAAATCTTCTTAAACACTGTCCTGTTTGGATTTTCCAAATCTTTAATTTAAAAAAATTTTTTAATTTTATCTTCCACACTCCTCTAAAAAATGGAAAGGACGACAACCACCTTTATTTTATAAAATTAAACGTTCCTAAAAAATTTTCCATGGGGGCCTCGCAAAGAATTACATGGCTTTTTGCCAGAATTTTTTCCGACTGCGGAAAGTCCTCTGAACGGAAAGTCTTGGTGCTCATCTCCAATGTTGAGAGAGCTAGTTCCTGAACTGGCCCAGGAGTTTAACTGAATTGGAGTCAAGAATTTGAAAAATGTTGAAATCACAAAACTACTCTTCACCGTACAAAGTCCCCATGTTTACCGTCCTTCCCTGATTTTTAAATAATTCCCTCATTTCTCCAAACCTTTATTTTTCCTTCTTTAGAACCAGTTATAAGCATTTCAGAATCCCTACTAAAAGCTAAACAAAGTATTGCTGTATCCATCATCATAAAATTATCTTGTGCTTGATATTTCAAATCCTTTCTTAATTTTCCTGTTGAAAAATTCCAAACTTCAATAAATCCATCTGCTGACCCTTTAAATTAAAGAAATTAAATTTTGACGGATTTTTGAAAATTGTCAATAAGGGACAGATATGACAATTCGTTAAAGTGACAAAATGTTCACAAAAGGAAAACCAGACAGAACAAAATCGACAACAAAAATTTACAATAAAGTCCAAAAATTTGAAATTTTGTTCCCTTAACAATGTCTTTTATGCATTCTTAAAAATAATTTAAAATTCCAAACCTGTCACCAAATATTGCCCATCCGGACTAAACTGTGCAGATTCTGGATAATTTTTCGACCCAAATTTCATTGTACGTGCAAGCGTTGTTGGGTGCCTTTCATCTTCTTGTTCCCTAACAGCTGCTTTCCCTCTAAATAAATCAATTTGAGTTCCAGGGGGTAAAAGCCCTTGATGTTGTTGCCATTTTAATGCTTGAGCGAGTAATGAAAGTAAACGAGAAGGCGGGACTACGTGAACTTCGGCAAAGAGAGACTGAAAAAAGAATTGTTGTTTCCAAAGGATTTTTTAGTAAAAATTTGAAAAACACCCTACGGCTCCAGGGATAGGTAAGAGAAAACTTAAAAGACTTATTGTTAGGACTAGAGATCGGCCTGGGTCTGGAACAAGGACATGGTTTTTCCTGTACCCAGAGTCCAGGCATTTTTTTACCTTCCTAGGTTTTTCCTGGACTAATGGCCCAGGACAATAAATTAAACACAGAATCCAGAAACAGGCCCAGGATTTTCAAAAATTCCGATCTCTACTTGGGACCTCCTAATATGTAAAACTGAAACACCTCGATTTAACATTGGAAATTTTATGAATCCCTTCCTTCTCTAAAAAGAATAATTTCATAAAATTGGACATTTCGCCAAACTGACAAAATGTTAACTAAAAAAGAGAACTAGAACTCAACCACTTTATAAGCCCAAAAAAATTTTCTTTCCAAAAAACCTGTGCTATAGCAGTTCTCCTTTTCTCTTTCGACCCCCCTTCAGCATAAGCCTCTCTTGGATCAAAATAAGTTTTTGCAACCAAATTTTCCAATTTTGTGTGCCTTTCAGGGTCCATTTGACGAAGTAAAGCCATTGGGTCAGTCTGCTTTAGAATAAGTCGAGCAGACCCTAATTCTCGTAATTCAACCAATTCAATGATTATCTAGAGAAATTTATAGTTAGTGAAATCTCTGTATAACGACACCCCTAGGAACCAAATTTTGCTGACATAAGAAGGAAAGGATAGGGAATCGAATCAAGTTAAATCACATCCCTTTCAGATTAAATTGGGGTGAAGTTAAAAGGAAAGCGTGGAATTAGTGCAGTTTCCCCCCACTGTCCACTTCGATGGGGGAAACGATAATTAGGGTATCATAGTACCCTGTAAGAATATAGAAATGTTAAAGTGAAAAATCAGAAGAAAAAAGGTGCTGACAACAGCAGGACTGACAGAAATGGTTCAGGCCCCCGTCTCCTCAGTTTAAAAATAAACCTGTTCATATAAATCAATTAATTTTTTGGCAGGCAATTTCAAAGGCTGTATTTGTTTAAGCACTGTATCCCAATGTCCATTAGTTATATCGTGGGTAAATTGGTCGATGCTGTCAACTAAAAAATTTTTTTTAAGTTTTAGAATCCGCAGAAAATCAAAAAAACCCGCAAAAATTTTATAATTTAATCAAGGCTTAATAAACAAAACCTGTATTAAGCGTTATATTCGTCTCATCCTGCAAAGTTGCCAAGGTTCTAATAAAACAAAAATAAATCATAATTTTTTAAATTAAACCTGTGTAGATTGTTCTCTTTTAGATATTGCTCTACTAGACGGACAACACTGAAAAAAAATAAAATTTTTAAAAAGTCAAGATTTATTGAGAGTTAGATTTTGTTGCAGACAAAGATTAAAGTCTGCAAAAGATAAAAATACCCAAAAAAATAAAAAGTCCGTAAATTAAACAAAATCCGCAAAAAATTGTCCGCAAAAATTGTCCGCAAGAATTATCACATATTTAAATTTTATCAATACTTACTCTGCTGCTTCAATTTCGATTGAGGTCATTATTCAAATAAAATAATACTAGAAGACTAAAAATCAAATTTAAAAATTTCTGATTAAAAAACACTCCAAATATTTTTCGACAATAAACCAATTTTAAAAAATAAATTTATTAATTTTAAACATTTATTTAACAAATATATTATTTATATAAATAGTGTCTTTAAATACACTCCCAAAAATAAGTTTAAAAATATTTAAGGAACTTGGATTTCTCAAGAAAAATTTTTCTTAATTTTAGAAATTCAGCAATTTTAAAAAATCCGTAAAAATTGTCAGCAAGAACGACTTTCTAAGAAACTTGGATTTTTTGAATTAAAATTTTTCTTTTAAAATCCAAGTCTTTCATCCCTCCAACCAAAAACATAAAATTCCATTTTTAATAGATATCACATTTTTACGCCTAAAAAATCATTCTTCTCATTAGCACCTCTCAATATTTAAAGACTATGAAATTGTTGAACTGGTTGTTGAATTGGTGGGTGAGACATAAAATTGCCTAGAATTTTTTTTTATTTTTTAAATAAAAATTTTGATATTTTTAAGGGTTAAAATAATATTTGAAAACCCGGAGATGCATCCTGGCATTTGCGGATACAAAAGTGTCTTAAAAATATACTCCCAAAAATAAGGGATGGGTTCTTCCACATTTAAAAAGCGGCAGATGGAAGACGGAAAGGTTAGAAAAAAGGCGAAGATCTATGAAAAATGAAAGCGGAGGAAGTAGATGGCTTAATATCCATGGCTTACATCCACTAATAAGCAAATGCCAGCTAACCCATATTGTTGAAATAAAAATTCAGAATTAATTTCCTAGGTTAATCTGACATGAAATAAACTAAAAAATTTATTTTTTAGTTCTTTTTGACCTTATTAAATATTAAAATTATAAAAAATATTTTCCCCACTTCTAGAAATTTATTATTAAACCTGTTTGTTGCATCTGTTGTTGTTCACCACTACCAGTCATTGCTTGAATTTGTTGTCCATAAATTATTTGTTCATTATTATTAGATTGTTGAATACTTGTTGAAAGTGGTGGAGGAATTACAAGTCCAGAAATTCCTAAAGAAGATAATGGGGGCATTGGGAATGTAACTGGTGGATGTTGTGAATATTGTTGTTGATTAATTGATGGTGGTTGAAGTGGTGGTGGATTATATGCAGACGAATAAATATGTTGATGAACACCGCTTGTTGATGCTTCAAAAATGTACAAGAATTGAAAAGAAAAACTTTGAAAAAAATTTTAGTTGAAGAATTAATTAAAAAAGCAAGTAAAGCCAACACCTACTATTTTTCTCAACCCAGCACAGATTAAATGAAGGCAAAAAATTTTTTCAAACTGAATCAAGATGTCTAGTGAGTTTCCCAAAAATGTTCAAAAAAATGAAAGACCCACAAGTTCCTTAAAATCTAGACCGATTCTCTAGTGCTTTCCCAAGAATTTTCAAAAAAATTGAAACAAGCCCAAAAGTCTTTCAAGGAAATTATTCAAAAATCAATCAAAAAATCAACTAAAAAATTTAAAAAAAAACCTGTAAAAAATGGTTGAATTGGAACCGATGTATTAACCGACGTTTGTTGCTGATTAAATTGTTGTGGTGGCAACATTTCTTGCCCACCAAACATCGGGAGCTGTTCAGAAAAATATTGTTGTTGTACAGGCTGAAATCCACCAAAATATCCTCCAGAAGTTGGAGGAGCTCCATAAGCCAAAAATGGTTGATAAGCACTTGTATTGATTGGGGGAGGTGGTTGGGGTTGTTGTTGCGGAAAGGATAGAGGAGGAAGTTGATTTGGAATATTTTGAGAAGTAAAAGGCACCATTGGAGAAGTTAATTGGTTTGGAATAGCCTGAGACATTGGAGTAGCTTGAGACACCAATGGAGGAGACACCAATGGAGAAGCAAATGTTGTTGTTTTTTCTCCTTGTCCTTGATTATCTTCTTTATTTTTTTCTCCTTCCAAATTTTCAATTAATTTCTCTTTAATTTCATCAATTGGTTGTTGAGGTGGAGGCATATAAAGATTATTATCTAAAGATTGAGGAGGAGGAAAAATTCCATTAATTGGTTGTTGAATTGGTTGAGTTAAAGTATTTGTAGCTGTTGAAGTTTGTGGAAGAAGAAATTCATTTGGATTTGGAAAACGTTTAGGCTCAGAATCTTCACGTTTAGACGCCTGTGGAACAAAATTTTATTGGAGTGGTAAATAGGAAAGAGAAGTTGGTATTTCAGCGGTCTTTGGTGGTTTGGGTTTTAGGCGTTTTAGCATTTATGGCGTGCTACGGAAAACATCCCAAAAACAAGAAAAAGTGAAGAAAAAACAAAACTTATAGAGATCGGCCAGAATCCAGCCCGTGATTTTTCCTGGATCCAGAGTCAAAAGCATTTTCAGTGTTGCTTATTTTTCCTTGACTTATTGTCAAGAATCGGTCATGGTCCTCCCCTGGGATCAGGATCAAAGGCTTTTTTTGAATTTAATTCTACCAACTCAAATACCAACTCTTTCTTACAATTGTTAATTTACTCGTTTCCCTTATTAAAATTCAAAAAAATTCACAAACATTAACAAATTGATCAATTTGAGGAATTCCAGTCTGTCCAGGTTGCATAATCACAGAAGGTTGTTTCTCTCCAATATTCAAATTCTCCATCATTTGGGTTGGCAAAACAACAGATTTTTCTTCTCTCGGCTGTGAACGATCAATAGAGACAGGAATTCTGTGTAGATAACCATAACCAATATCACAACCCAAACATCCCTCTCCGCCCCATGCCGAATTCGGGACTAAAGTGACTTCTCGAACAGAATCAGCGTCGATGTTGTAGACATAAAGCTTTAAAATAATAAAATTTTCAAGAGAAAAGTTTCGAAAAAACCTTTAAAGGCTTCCCAATATTTGCCTGAACCAAAGCAATTAAATCATCAGCGTGTTGAAGTAATGATTCTGCCCCCAAAACATAGTCCGTATTTGGTATTAACCCAGCCAATTCTGCTGGTGAATTTGGTTGAATGTCGAGAATATGCCAAACCTAAAAATTTTTTGATGATAAAAAACAAAATCGAACATGTCTTATCCCTCGCAAACGGACAAAATCTTTAACATATCCTATCTTAAAGGGATTCCTGAGATAAGTGAAAAATAGACGGGAAATCGCATCTAAAAGAGAATTTCTGAGATATCCTATCTAAGATACCTAAGAGGAATGCCTTGGGTGGGCGAGAGAATGACCGGAATTTATAAAATTTCGAATGGATTTTATCCAACCTAATGGTAAGATGTGATAACTAGGGGTATGGTTCATTAAAAAACAAACATTTTGATTAGCTCCATCAAAAGAACAAAAACGAATAGAAACACCCAAAAGTCCTTGACCACCCCAGCCTTGTGTTGGAATTATTTGTGTTTGACGAACAGTTTGCGTTTTACTGAAAAATATTTTTAAGTTTATTTTAATTTTTTGTCCTTTTTCCTCAAGATTACTAAATTTTGTATTGATAAAAGAACCAAATTCAGCTCAAAGATAAACTGTAGAAAAATTCATAGACCAAAAGCAAAAAACCAGGGATTTTAGAGTTATGGAAAGGAAACGAAATGATAAACCCCAAAATTTAAATTCTATCCTAAATAAATCAACTAACCTGTTATAGACAGTTAATTCCAAAGGTTTATCCATATGTTGTTTCAATATTTCTTTAAAAGAGTCGTTGTCTTTGTCCTAAAAATGAAACAATAAATAATTTAAGTAAAAATAAAACAAACTAAGCGATCATTTCCAATTGCAACAATAAAATCAAAAAATGGTTCTAATCCTGCTGCCTGTCCAGGAGAATTTTCTTGAACCTAAAAATGGTCTTTTAATCAATTAAAAAATAAAAGTTTACCCTGAGAACGTGATATCCTTCAGTTCCTCCACCTGGAATTGGAACACTTTCTGAAGAGCCCATTTTGACTTGTAAATATCTTAAAATTTTAAAAATAAGATTAAATAAAAAAAACAGATAAAAAAATAAAGACGCGGACGTGTAAACACAAACGTGTAAACAAAAAGCCTTTCAAATTGGTAAATTTTAAATAAAATGTAAAATCGGTCATAATTTTAAAGAAAGAAATGGGAAGAAAAAACTTGTAAACAAGTTTTAAAACTAAAACAAAAAATGAGTCTAAATAAATATTGAATCTAAATAAATATTGAATTGCTTATTAACATTTTAAAAAGAATTAATCAGATAGTATTCTATTTAATTAAAAGCTTGGCGACTATTCGGCCGGCGACTATATGGCCTCGCGACTATTCGGCCGGCGTCTATTCGGTCGCGACTTTTCGGCCGCGACTATTCGGCCCGCGACTATTCGGGCTGTACCCACCTGCTTTTGCTATCATTTAGTTGCAAAATTACGTAATTTGAAAATTTTATGATTAATTAATTAATTGACATTATTTGTTGAAAGTTACCAATTTGAAATTATTGAGCTATCTGAATTTCAAAATGAAAATAAGAAGAAATTATTTCATAACATCTATTATTTCTCTAGTCTGCTTCTCTGCTATCCCTATTCTTTTCTTTGTTTACTTCTCTGCAATTCTCTATCAAACTAGTGTTCTTTCGCCTAAAAATTCTAAAACACGAAATCCTAAAATTTTTTTAAAATTTTGTTTAAAAATTTTTCCTTCAACCTTTTGTTTTTTCTAATGATTTTCTTTTATTTTTCACACCTTTTTCTTTCGTTTTCTATAATTTTATACCTTTACCCCATTTATTTAAAGATTCTATTAAAACCAGATGGAACTCGACGACCAATATGAGCGCACACTTTATGTCTGCAATTTTGATGAAAAAGTTGATGATAAACTTTTGGAGGAAATTTTTGTTCAGGTTTATTTTTCTTTTTGAATCTTTTCAAACTTCGAAATTTTTAGGCGGGTCCAATTGAATCCGTTACTATTCGGGAAAAAGTTGAGAAAACTTCCTCAGCAGGAAAAAGCCCAGAAAGATTTCGTTTTGCTTTCGTTGAATTTACTCATGTAGAATCTGTTCTTTTTGCCTGCAAAATAATGGATGCAATTGAATTGTATGGAAGAAAATTGAAAGTTACGCCGAGGGATAGTACTAAACAGGTTTGTTCTTTCACTAACAGGGACCTTTTCTATTGGACCAGAAAGGTTATGACTATGTAATGACCAACAAATTTTAAATAAAAATTATACCATCGTGTAGAGCATAGTTGATAACCTATTGCCAATTTTTAGCTTTTTGGCCCTCACCTCCATTCCGAAAATTTATAGGGCTTCAAATTTCCTTGTAAGCCTTCTCATTTTCTCTGCTTTTAAGAAAGAAATTTATACAAAAAATGGAATGCGAGAAAAATCTTTTGAATTGCATCGTGAACAGAATAATGAAAGAAGTGATCGGCGGGAAAGAAACAGATCGGATGGGTTTGAACAACGAAACCAACTTTTTCATTATGTCGAAATTAATAAATTTCGACTTAAAATAAATTCGAAAAGACGTAAAATTTTAATATTTATTCTCAAAGTTTAAAAGTTTTAATAATTTTTTTGGGGGAAGATTTTTATTCTTAAAATTAAAAGTGAAGAGGAAAAAGATATTTTTGGGGCATTAGAATTTGCTTTTAAAGAAGGGTGAAAACAAGAATTGTTTTAAAAGTATGATTAAGTTGGAATATCAAAAATATGAATTATTTGGGAAGAAACATGAAAAGAATCATCGGAAAGATTATGAAATAATAATAAAAATAGAAATTGGAATTTTGTTAAAAAATATTAAAAATATAATATTATGAAACATCATTAAGTCGGGCCAGTCCCGACACTCCGGCGGAAACAAAATTTGTAGACAGAAATTAGAATTAAGCGAAAGAGTATTGGTAGGATGCAGTTGATTAGTAGAAGTAAGGAAATTATTGTTGCAATAAAAATTAAGATGTGCAGAGGGTTAAAAAAGAAAGAAAGCGTGTCCAATATGCTCGGTAAATTTATTTCTCCGAATTTTGTTTCATTTGTTTTTGTTTTTATCCAAATATCTGCTTTCTCCGCGCTCGCCAGGGCTAATGTTCCAACTAACTGAAAATTAAAGTTTGAACTGGGACAATGGATTTCACAATTTTCATCGATATTAGAATGTTCTAAATGGACTGAAATAATTCTCTTGGTTCCTTTAGGATCACAAATCACAACAGTTTTTAAGCTAGGACATGTTATATACCCTAGGTTTTTCCCAAAATCTGTTTTGCATTGTAATGTTAATATTGCCCCTCTAACGCATTTGTAACAGCCTTCTATTGACGCGGATTGGACTTTACAACTATTTAATTCAATTTCTGTGCGCAAAAACATTCCTTCAATTCTAACTTCCATTTTTGCGGAAGCTAGGTCAGGATTAAAAATTACTTCAGAGTTTTTTGTTTTAAAAACGAGACCGTTGTGTTCAAAGGGTAAAGTTTGGTCCCCTCTTAATAATTGGGATATTTTTCTCCCATCTTGACAAGTACACGCGGCTATATCGTTGGCCAAATGGCAATCGCAGGTTTTATACGCTATACTACATTTTATAAATTCTCTCGCCTCTTGCGCTGTTTTACAATAAAATTTCCTAAGATTATGCTCTTTTTCAAAATCGATAATGGCTGTAGCGCGATTATTGGCTATAAAAGGTTTGACTAGTGTAGGAGTGGGAGGGATGTTTAAATCATTTAAAACCATTTTTAATTTATTCCATTCTTTCATAAATTGGGGTATTAAATTTACTTCAAAACTTTCGCTTATAAATTCTCCCTTTCCGTCATTTTTAGTTAATGAAACATTTAAGTTTAATGCGATATCCCACTTTTCACATTCAAAGACTTCAAAAATTTCGTTTCCTATAGGTTTTGCATAGTACCTATAAAAAGTGCATGGAGCTGTAGCATAGAAACATCCTGTCATTGGCCAATTATTCATACCTTCGACACAACCTGTAATCCCCGGAAAGTTTTGGACTGCTTCTAATTCTAATATTGTTTCATTTACTTTAATTTCCGCGCATTTATTACCTTTACAACTTCCTGTTTCTGGGCATCTCTTAACACTCATTACATTCATTTCATATTCTCTTGTAAAAAATTTTGTTTTCTTTGCGCAGCGTGCTTCCGCGTTTAATATTTTTAAATTTATCATTCCTGCTGGTCTGTTAGCGTGATCCTCAAATAATATTTTGATTTCTTGTTCCCTAGGTAGAAAATTTAACTCAATCACTTTTTCAAATAAGCATGTCCGCTCTTTATTTTTATTTACAACACATTTTTCTTCCTGAGCGGTAATAGTGGTTAATTGAAGACTTTCGGGAATGGTCAAAAATATTAATACTATTGTTAATTTTATCGGATTTATTTCCCTTTTGGCTTTTATTAATTTTAGTTCACTTTCCTCATTTTTGCCCCGATTACTCTTTATATTATATTTTCTATAAATCCATCGCATTAATCGAAATTTAAAATTTAATAAGCAAAATGCCCCTCTGAATCCAAACACAATCACACGAAAAACAGTCATTATTATTGAAAAGAATATATAGAAAATTATTGCGAACAATATTATAGCAGTTTTTGAAGCACATTGTGGATTTTTAAGCAATTCTATACAAATATTACATTTTATAATTTCACAAATTACTTTAGCTTCACAATTTATCCCAGATTCTTTTACTAATTCTCCGTATCTCCAAAATTTAATTTTAATTTCATAATTTGAAACCAATATTTCTTTTGATAATGGAATTAATTCTTCCAATTTTGGGTGGGGAAAGAGCGCGCATCGATCATTTTTTACACATATCTCTACACTTCCTATCTCTTCTTGTGAAAATATTTTTACTCCCTCTTTGTGACATTCAACATGACATTTTTCACATTTTAAATTTTCTTTTCTTTCAAGAAATCCCCTAACTTTTATTTTTACACGACCCCAAGCCTTCAAAGCTATATTTCCATTATCATTTACTAGGAGAGAAATTTCATTTCCTGGGTAATAACAAAATTTTGTTCCATGTAGCTCACAGATATGGTCTAAACAATATTTAGGGGAGCCTGTAATGGGTCCGGTTCCTATACATTCATATTCTTCGGGTAGTGCTTGTTTTTCTTCAATTTTCATTTCCTTTATTATATGGAGAGAATTGTCAAATAATTGTATTTGATTCACTTCTATTAATTTTAGGGGCCCACAATTTTCAATTTTCTCACATTTTTCTAAAGCCAAACTTTCCAAAATCTTTTGAACATTTTTATTTTTTATTGTTGAATTTTTAGTACTGGGGCCATTATAAAAGGAACATGTTTCGGTCCATTGTGGGCATTTACAAGGTACATTACAGTTTTCAGACTCAAAATGTTCCTTTTTAGAATAATCACAATTAATTATTTCCCAACAAAAATTCCCATCGGGTGCTTTCATTATTTTTAACCCGTTGGTTGCGCACGTTTGCGACTTGACTAAAACATTCCTTTGTCCTTTTTGGCACGGTGCTCCAACGCTTCTCCCCATTAATATAAAAAGAATTAGTACCAGAGACATTAAAAAGACAGAAGTGTTCAGGAATTTATTTTTTGAATTTTTGCGGGAATTTTGTTTTTTCGAGTTTTGGCATTTTGTATTCATCTTTTCTGGCGACTTATAAATATCCGCAATTAACCTATTCATATCATTTCTGTTTCTTTCCGCTAATATTTTTAAATTGTCATAATCTTGTTTTAAATTATTATTTTCCAATTTTAATTTATTTATTTCCTCTTTTAATGGTTCAATTAAATTTATTTTATTTTTTATCCCATATATTTCTTCAGTTATTGACTCCAATTTACTTTCAATTTCGGGTATCTCTTTTATTTCCTCTTGTATTTTACTAGCTAAACTCTGCCCTTCTTTTTCCCAATTAAATTTTTGTTTATTTGTAAATATTCTATTTTTATTTGGATCAATTCTTTCAATTTTTGGCGGGGTGAAATTTCGTCTTTCGTAAAGGAATGGGCAAAGATTCATTTCTATTTCACTTGACACGTCACTTTCTAAATCGCTCTCTTTATAATTTATCTTTTTTCTAGTCCTTAATTTCATTTCGTGCATTTTAGTCCCTATTTTTTGATTTTTATCAATTATTTTTTCTTCGCATTCGGCCTTAAGTTCGAGTGGATACAACAAATCTATGGCCCTAGTTAATATTTTTCCTTTACATAGAACTTTGGCTACTCTTACAATATTGTCTTTTCCTTTTATTGTTTCAATTATTTTGGCTAAATTCCATAAATTTTTTGGCAATGATTTATCCTGTAAAAGAACAATTTCTCCCTTTTCAGGGACATAATTTTTTCCTTTATTGTGTTTGTATTTGTCGGCCCGCTCGCGTAGATATTGCAAGTACTCTTTATTCCAACGCTTCCAAAACATTTCAACCGCTTCTCTAGAATTTTTCCATATGCGGGTTAATTTTTCTTCTGGTTTCTCTCTTTCACAACTTCTTTCTCTTTCAAAATCTATATCAAAGTTTTCTTTATTTCGATTAGGTTGAATTGCTTTCATTGGGGTAAGAACTTCGACATTATCCCCTGGTTCATTGTACACATAAGTCAGAGGCCTAGAATTGACTACCTTTTTTACTTCAGCCAAAAGCGTTCGGAATTCTTCAGACTCTAATAATCGTTTACCAGTCGCAGCTTTCATTGCTGGTTTTACTATTCCAATAATTCGCTCATAAAATGCACCAAATCGAGGAGAAAGAGACGGGATAAATGTCCATTCAATAGTTTCTTTTGTTGAGAACTTTGTTATTTCTTTTACAACTTTTGATGTTAATTTTAGTTGGGTCCCATTATCAGAAAGAATTTTTGTGGGTTTCCCATATTCAGCAAAAAATCGGCGTAAAGCCATTATACAATTATTAGCTGTAAGGTCATTGACCATTTCCAAATGTATGGCCCGTGTCGATTCACAAACAAAAATAACAACATAAATTTTTCCGATTTCTTTATTTGCTTTTCGAATATTGTATGGGCCAAAATAGTCTATGCCACAAAATTGAAATGGATTAGATTTATTTACTCTTTCTTTCGGTAATGGAGCCATTGGGGGAATTTCAAATGCTTTTAATTTTAATCTAGAACAATATTCACATTTTTCTATAACTTTTTTCATAAAAGCTCTTCCTTTGGTGATCCAAAATTTTTCACGTAACTCGGCCAATGAGGCTCTTAATCCACTATGTAAACATTTTCTGTGGGCCTCCATGCAAATTAATTCGGCTATTTTCGACTCTTTTGGCATCCATATTGGTGGGGTACTTGCAGAATTTTCTAGTCTCCCCCAACATTTCCAAAGGGAATACTTATCTTGCTTTAATAAATAATCAATTTGTGTCTTTTTATCGGGTGGGAATTCCAATTGCGCCTGCCTTAATAAATATAGTTGCGCTATTTTTCTTTCTTTCGCTTCTGATTCAGCATTTTTGAAAGCGCATAAAATTTCACTTTTTAAATCAATTCTCTTTCCAATTTTTGTAATAAATTTTAAAAAATATGTGGCTATTGTTACTAATTCATCCCATTTGTTTCTAACTTTTAAATTAATTTCTCCCATTAAAACACAAGCCATTAATTTATCTAATTCATTTTCATCTTGACTTTCTTCCTCAGCTTTCATTTCTATAGGAGGCCATTGGTTCATATCCTTCAAAAAGCTTGGGCCCTCCCACCAAAGTTTATTATTTTTTAATTCTTCCATGGTGCAACCCCGGGTTCCCAAATCGGCCGGGTTATTTTGAGTTGGAACATATCTCCATATAATTTCTTTTTGGCCCCTAATTTCTTCCAATCTTCGCCTTACAAATTTTGGCAATTTTTCTAATTTGCTCGAAATTATCCAATAGAGAATGCATTTACTATCTGACCAAACATACACATTTTTGAAAGGAGTTTTTATTTGATTCTTTATATATTCCACTAGTCTCTTACCCGCAACTGCTGCTAAAAGTTCAAGTCTAGGTATGGTCAAATTATTTTTTAACGGTGAAAGTCGATTTTTTGCTAAAATTATTTTTATATTTTCTCCACATTTCAAATAGGCTGCGGCGCAATAAGCATCCTTTGACGCATCCACAAAAATATGTATTTCGATTTCTTCTTCCGGTGAAAATGTTTCTCTTTTTATTTTTAAACTCATATTTTCTTCATTATTTTGTTGCATTAATTCATTCCATTTTTTATTTAATTCAGGACTAAGTTTCTCATCCCAATCGATGTCATTTTTCCAAATTTCCTGCATTATTAATTTTCTGGGGAGAGAGACTGGTATTAAATAGCCTAATGGGTCAAATGTCTTTGCTAGTTGTTTTAACACCTTTCTCTTGGTCCAAATCATATTTTCATTTATTAAATTTTCATTTTTACTTAATTCTAAAAAGATCTCATCCTCCTGTAAATTCCAATTAATCCCCAAAACCTTAATTATTTTCTTTTCGTGCTGTTCGGAAAATGCTTTATTTATTTTTAAATCGTTAGAGAAAAATTCATGTAAATTCATTTTAATTTGGGCAAATATTTCTTTGGATTGTTCGCATTTGTCCCTTAATTCTTGTGTTGAATTGGCAAAAAGAAATATATTATCTGCGTACATTCCCCCATTTTTTAATTCTAAAGAGAGCTTAGTATTTGTTTTTTCTAAATGATCATTAATAGAGGCCGTCATAAGAAAAGGTGCACTTATAACACCGAATGCCATTCTTTTAAATCTTAATTTTATCACATTACTTTCCACTACTTCTCCCTCTATATCTTTTAGCCAAAAACACCGGGTCAGATCTCTTTGATTTTCCGCAATCGCAATTTGATGGAACGCCTTTTGAACATCAGCTATAGCTACAATTTTACTCATTCTAAAACGCATTAGGCATCCGACTAATTCAGGTAATAACACGGGTCCTCTGTAAAGTAGATCATTTAAAGAATTGCTTCCTTTTGTTTTAAAACTAGCATTAAAAACTATTCTTAATTTATCCTTTTCTTTATTATACACTGGATGGTGAGGAATGTACAATGTAGAATTTTCTTTACCGTCATTATCAATAATTTCTAAAATTCCCTCATTAATTTGTGTCATAATCATTTCATTGTATTTATTTAATCTTTTTGTTTCCATTAACTTTTTATGCACGGACTTTAGTACTGAAATGGCTCCCCAAAAGTTATTTTTTATTTTTACATTTTCATCCTTTAATGGCCAGCTCACTACATATCGGCCATCTGAGTCTCGTGTACATGTTTTTTGAAAGTGTTCCATGGCTACTTTGTCGTCATTCTGTACTGGATTTTCGTGGATACCTATGCCTTCAAGTTCCCAGTATTTATGGAATTCCTTTTGTTCATTTTCTTTAGAAAGCGCTCCAATTACTTTTTGCATTTTTTCATCAATTAATTTTCCAGGTCCGGATAAAATTTTTCCCAATTTTGTATTAAATATTCCAAAGCCTGCTTCAGTATTTTCAGCCAAAAAGATTTTTCCAAAGTAGTCAGAGCCTAATAAAATACCTGGTTTTTCAACAAAAAGAGAGTTTTTCGGAACGTATTTTTTACTTATTGCTTCTTCAATGGCCCTTTTTGTTTGAATGCACATTCTTGTGGTAACATTATCTGCCCCTCTTACAAAAATTCTCATTATTTCTCCATCTAGGCAATGTAGGTCTACCGGGTAAATAGGCATTGTTCTGTTTACTTTACATCCAAATATACCATTTCCTCTAAAAATTTGTGTCTTAACCGGAATTAGTCCTAAATTTTCTGCTATCTCATTTTCTATTAACGAAATGTGACACCCAGAATCTAAGAAGATTGGAATGTTTTCATACCTTTCAGGATGCGAGGGGTGACTTATTATTGCTTGTGTGGTTGGAAGCATTATTTCTAGTGTTTTATCAAAATCTGGCTCTATTAGGCTATTAAACTGTTTATTTTCAATTCCTTCTTCTTTGGTCTCTTTTTCTATTCCAACGCACACTTGTTTATTTATTTCGGTTTTAGCTGAATTGTATTTCTGTGTGTATTGATTGGGGACATTTCTTTTGACTATATTATTTTTATTTATTTTCTGACAAAATGCTGTGTTATGGCCGGGCTTTTTACAGAAAAAACAATTTATTTTTGCCCTACAATTTTTTGAAAGATGTCCCGATTCTAAGCATTTAAAACAAATTCCTAATTCGTGACATTTTTCGGCCCTTTGTTCTTTTGTTGAAAATTTTTCGCATCTTGATTCCCAATGAGCCTCAGAACAAAATATACATTTTTTCTTAGTTTCTTTTTCTTGGAGGGCATACATTACCGAAGAAATTTGTTTTGACCCTGTATTATAATTATTTCGGCTTATATTCGCATTGCCATTACGTTGAAATCGGCCTGAATTTATTTTTCTATTTTCATTAAAACGCCCTTTTAAATTCTCATCTATCTCATCTAAGTCTTTTTGGGCCAAATATACGTGCTGTTCTAATTGAATCATTTCATCTAAAAATTTTAACATAGCCTCAACTTTCCATTCAGGATCGGCCCTAGTTCTTTTTACTATCTCTTTTAAAATCCATTTAGGCATTTTTCTTTGTATTAATTGTTTTATTTGTTCGTGCTCAATATCTTCCCCTAATTGCTTAAGTTGCCTAAGGATACACTCAATTTTTCTTAAAGTATTTTTTACCTCGGGGACGTATTTGCTGCTTCTCGGGATTTTTATTAATGCCCCGTGTAACGCACTTTTTGTTATATTTTTATTACCGTAATGGTCCTTTAAAACCTCTAAAACTAATCTATAATTGAGTGCCGTAATCGCGTAGCCCTGAACTAATTCCTCAGCTTCCCCTCTCAGTGCTTTTCGTAAATAGGAATGTTTCATCTTATCCGAAATTTGTTTTTCATCTATCATACTCATGAAATCTTCATAAAATGCCTCCCAGTTACTTATATCCCCATTAAATTTTGGCAATTCGAGAGTAGGTAAATTTGACTCAACCATTGTTTGATTTAGATTTCCCTGATTCCTTATAGTAATGTTCGCATTTTCGGATGGACAAAAATCATTTAAAATTCTTAAGTTTTCCCTTAGATGTATTAATCGTTCCCGGGCTCTTTCCATTAAAATCATATGGCCTTCTGGACCTTCCGAAAATTCCGTAAAATTTCTAGCTGCTCTTTGATATTGCTCGTCTTCCATATCACCTAACCAATTCATCCAAATTTTATTTTGGCCCTCTAACTCATTTACCGAACAACTTATTTTTTCTATATGTGTAATTATCATTTCTTTTAAAAGATTACATTGCCTGCGACGTTCAGCGCCTTGCAAATTCCCATCTAGGCTGAAATCCTCTTGTTCCACCTCTCCCACGTAGCGGCGCAAACGTTCCTTGATGGGGCGGATAGAAGCTTGAATAACTGCTGCCATTGTTGTAATTTAATCGCGGTGGAATATAATATTGTGCTGAAGGTCCTGGTTGTTGTTGTAAATAATTCTGCTGTTGCGGAATTTGTGGAAAATGTTCTTGAAAATGTTGTATTTGCTGTGGCTGCGGTGGCACTTGTATCACAATTTGTGGTTGCTGCTGTTGTTGTCGTAAATTTCTAAAATTACCACGACCACGCCCACGAAACGTATTAGAAAAATTTCTACTCTGTGGATATCTATCGAAATTAATTTGTCTACCACTATGTAAATAAAACGACCTGTTTCTTTGATAATTTGGCCGATATCTTTCAGAATTTTCTCTATTTCTTCTTAAAGGGCTTCTTCTTCTAATCGGGCTACGCTCTCGTCGATTAGGCAGTTTGAATTATTTTTACCCTTTCGGGTTCGCAATTATTCGCAGGTTCGATTTAGCGGCACCAATTGTCGAAATTAATAAATTTCGACTTAAAATAAATTCGAAAAGACGTAAAATTTTAATATTTATTCTCAAAGTTTAAAAGTTTTAATAATTTTTTTGGGGGAAGATTTTTATTCTTAAAATTAAAAGTGAAGAGGAAAAAGATATTTTTGGGGCATTAGAATTTGCTTTTAAAGAAGGGTGAAAACAAGAATTGTTTTAAAAGTATGATTAAGTTGGAATATCAAAAATATGAATTATTTGGGAAGAAACATGAAAAGAATCATCGGAAAGATTATGAAATAATAATAAAAATAGAAATTGGAATTTTGTTAAAAAATATTAAAAATATAATATTATGAAACATCATTAAGTCGGGCCAGTCCCGACAATTATCCAGATCAACCGACTCCAATTAATGTATTTTTGCTTAAAAAATTTTTAAATTTTGTTTTTAAGCAACTTGGTGATATGCGAGATTACCAACCTGGTAGAATTGGTGATATGAAAATGTCTTCATCTTGGTCTGCTCCAGTCTTGCATTATAATCAGCCTGTTCGTTTTTATGAGGTAATGATTTTTTAAAGCTTACACCTGCCTAAACTCCCAGTTATTTTGGGGTGAAATAGGAAAGAAATCCCATTTTCTGATTGAACTAGATATTTCAGGGTGGGATAAGAAAGGGATTTTATTTCCGTGATATTCTATTTTCCCAGAGTGAGCTCCTTGATATATCGGGTGGGATACGAAAAGTATTTTATTTTCCCAAGTAATCTCCCAGATATTTCGGGGTAGGATAAGAAAAGGATTTCATTTTCTTAAGTGAGCTCCCAGTTACTATTTCGAGATGGGATAGGAAAAAGGCTTTTAAAATTATCTCTTCTAGTCATCCATTTTTCTCTCTAAGATTCACTCACAATTTTCCAGGATAACTTTTTGCCTCCTCCTCCCCCGCCACCACCAATGCCTCTTTTCAATACACCAAAAACAACTGGACAAGGGAATCATAAAATGGGCCAAAAATCCAAACAAAATAATAATTGGAATAAGTCCCAACAATCTTCACAAAAAGATCGACAATCGAACAACAAAAATTCGCAGCCACAAAGATATTCTTGGCCGAGACCTTATCAGCGTTGATGTATTCTTTGAAAATAATTTCTTTTAAATTCTTTTTTCCAAAAAAAAGATTCCTCATAATTCCCTTTATTTCAGCACTTTTTTCTGGTAGGCTTTTGGTTTGTACATTGCATTTTTTATTTTAGAGACTAGGGGATTTTTTTGAAAATTCTTCCAATATTCACCATTTTCATTCTGGCGCCAACACGCCATTTCCAACAAAAGATGTTCCAAAATATTTTATGACAACTGGCATCTGCCAGATTTTTTCTGTCATGCCATCGCCAGAAATTGGCTGATATTAGCAAATGATGAATATTGGAATATCCTTTCCAGCTCGTTTAAGAAATTTTTTCAATTAAAAAGAGGTTGTTCTGGGGGTTTGTCTTACAAGGGCTATCGCCTTCTCACTAAAAGAATTATTTCTCTATAGTAAAATGAAGTGTACAAACCCAAAATATTTTATGCAAGTTTTCCCCTAATTTTGTCTTATTTTGGGCTGATTTATTTTTTTATAAATTTTTTTTTGCGTTTATCCATATAAAAAATCAAAATATTATTAGATTTTAAAAATAAAATATTGGACAGTAAAAATAAAAAGAAAATTTTTCCTCGAAAAAAAAACTTTTTTTAAAAAGTTTCCAAATATTTTAGAAAATCTTTTGAATTTAAAACCACATTTTTATTGTATTATCCCATCCACAACTAATCATTCGACTTTTTTCGTGTGGATGCCAAAGAGTAGAAATACACACATTTTCATGGGCTTTCCATGTCGAAACAATTTTGTGTGTACGCCAATCCCACATTGTAATTTTTCCGTCTGCGTCGCCAGAAGCCAAAAAACTTGAAAGAAATTTTTCTAGAAATTTTCAAAAATTTTTCTAACCTCATATCTGGCGAAAAATCTGTAGAACATGCATACCCAGCAGTATTATGACCTCTAAATGCTTTTTTCCTCGCAAATCTAAGTTTATCATCCATTACTTGGAACAACACGATTCGATTATCCATAGATTGACCAACGACCCATTTTTCTTTAAAAATTATTTAAATTTTATTTTTATAGTTCTCCTGAATCCCTCAAAGATTTTCTTAGGCCTCAAAATTATTTAGACTCCACTTTAATCTTTAAATTCACAAAAGTGATATAGACTGTCCAAAATTCAAGCTTTTAGACGTTGGGTTAGACCCAAAGTTGACCAGAAATAATTTTGTTTAAAAATTTTGATTTTGGTCCAGCTTACGAGTCCAATGAATGGACAATCTATCAGTGGATTCCGACTCGATATTTGCAACTGTTAGAGGATAAAAAAGATCACAACCCTCCATTGGACTCCCAAGTCGTCACTGGACTAATAAAGCCTTCATAAACTAGACCAAAGCCAAAAAATTGTTGCTAAAAAAGGGCCACCAAGGGACTAAACAAGATTCCAACCCTTCTCCCTACCCATCTAATAAAAAAAATAAAATTAATAACCATTTGGAGCTTTCGTCATTGAAGGTATTGAATGTAAACCAGCATGTTGAATAATTTTTGTATCAACAGGAATTCCACTAAAATTTAAAAAAATAAAAATTTTTAAATAAAAAACATACAATTCCCAAATACGAAGAGATTTGTCATCCGACGTAGACACAAATCGTCTGTTTTTATCAAAAAAGGTAATCGAGTTGACAGGGCCAAGGTGACGGTCATATTCCTTAATTTAAAAAAATTTTTTTGAAAAATTTTTCAGAAAAAAATTCTTGAAAAAATTTTGAAAATTTTCAAAGAATTTCTAAAAAATTTTCAGAAAAAAATTCTTGAAAAAAAATTCTTGAAAATTTCTAAAAAAAATTTTTTCCCTCCAAACCTGTTCAATTTCCCCACTTCTCGTATCCCACTGAATAATTTTTTTGTTTGACATCCCCGCTAAAAATAAATTTTGTTTGTCATCATCCGGATTAAATTTGACTACATAAGCTCTATGAGCGCCAATTGTAAAACGAGATTTTACTTGGCCTTAAAAAAATTTTTTTTAATTTTATTTAAAGAAAACCAGTTTCAGTATCCCACAATTTTATATAATTATCATATGCTGCAGATAAAAGTTCTGTCCCGTCATTATTGAAGTAAATATCTTTTACTGGAACTTTATGTCCAATATATGTACGTATTAGTTTTCGGTTTCCATAAACTTCCCAAAGTTTGACCTGAAAAATTTTTTTAAGGTTACAATTAGAGACTGGTCTTGAGAAATAATTGAGATAGAGGTCTCTAAAAATATCATAAACATAAAAAAATCCAAAAAGGAGTTCTTAAAAGGTACCCAAAAATGTTAAATGGAAGAAAGGACCCTCGTACCTAGCTAAGGTTCTCCTAGCTCTGAGGGTGGGCAGGTAAAATCTAAAAAAAGACTATATGGCTATTCCATCTATAGAATTTAATTTAAATTTTCGAAAATATTTTTTGGACATCGAAAAACAGGGATGTCACGGGTTATCTGAAGCACTGACTTTTTCCAACCCGGTGAGAAGAAAAATTCAAAACCCGATTTGAAACCCGAACAGACTTATTTTCTCAACCCGTCCCAGATAAAACCTTCGTTTTTTACCCAAAATTCATCCCCCAATATTTTTTTTCCAACTTTCAACAAAAAGTAATTAAAAAACCTTTCCATCCATTGAACAAGAAATAAATAAATGTGCACTTTTTGGAAACCATCTAATTGCTGTAACAGGTTTAGTATGTCCATTATACGTATATGCTTGTTTTGTTGGGGGATAACATCTTTCAGGGACGTGATCAGGTTTTAAATTGACACCAATACTTTTTGGAGCTTCCATAAATGAACGTCCAAGATAATCCTTATCGTCGCTTATATGTAATTTTGAACTTTCTTCGGCCATGTGTAATTCTTCAATAGCTAATTTGCGTCCTATACGGCTCTTCATTTTCTTTTTTCTGGAAATTAAAAAAAATTTTTTTGATTCGGAAATCGTTTAATTCTCTTATTTTAAAGAATAAATCGAAGAAAATACTCATGGAGATCTCTTAAAATTATATCAATTCATTCAAGGGTATCTCTTAAATTTTCCTATAAAGAATGCTTATAAAGTAAGAGAGAGGTAAAGGTATAGTCCTAGGCAGTCACCAATCCGGCGATCTCCTAGAAAATGTTAGCTCTTCAAGTCACCACGTACAGGCAAGTATTTGTGTTGAGAAAAAAGCCCTAGTTCTGGATAAAACAGCCCCTTCCTAGAACGTGCTCACTGATTAGCTGACCGAGTCGCTGCCTCCACTCTCTTTTAATTCACCCTAAACCTCATTGTCAGCCTAGTAACCATCTTAAATCCCGACCAGATGGACTTTTATCTTTACAATATAAATTTTTTTAAACCTCCTTGGAAGTTAGACACAATATTCAAAGTTAAATAGACACAAAAAGCAATTCCCATTCTCCAAATAACCCAAAAAAATAACAAAAAAAACCTGATATACTCGTCCATTTCCTTTTGCAATTCAGGATCTGGTTTCGCAACAATTTTTTGATCTTCAAATCTAGCCCACGGCCCTGTATATCCATCAATATCAGAAGCATCGTAATTCACAATTCTTTTGCGTTTTTGTCCTCCAGTTTTGGCCGATTCAAAAAGTGAACGGCCCCCAGTTAAATGAGCACTTTCAACATCTCCAACAAATGAAGAACTTCCTCCAGCATCAGCGGAGGGATTTTCTGCATAGCCTAAAGTGTCATAAGAACGAATGGCTCGGTCAAAGTGGAATCCACTAAAGTGGGCTGGTTCTACAAATCCTGTTAAGGTGTTTTTTGGAGCCTTTTGATGCTCGCTTTTGAAAGGATTTGAAGGGCCAACCTGTCAAAAATAAAAAAATCATTCGAGTCATTTAATAAATCATAAACCCAGGCTGAGTAATGAAAGACGTGTTTTTTTAATTTTTAATGACTATTCGGAACCTAGGATATTCGGAACCGAAAAAGTTCTAATATCCGAAATTTCCGGTTCCAGTTCTGAGTGCCAGGAGAGCTAGACATCCCATGATCTCAAAGCGAAAAAGTAGCAATCGAAAGGCTTTGGTCAGTAACAACATTGACAGAAATTTTGAGAATGTGAAAAATTAGGTCCATAAAAATAGTAAAGTTACGTCAAAGAAATTTAAAAAAACCTCAAAAAAACCTCTAAAAATTTTTCAAAAAAACTTCAAAATTTCCTTACATCAGGCATAAAAAGCTCCTCATATTTTGGATTGTAATACAATTCTTTAGTTTTTGGGTCAATTACAGCCGCTTGTTGTACAGGACTTGAAACAACTACATGAGGTGCTATATTAACTAGAGGCATTATAATTCCTCTAGGTTCAGAATTTATTTCTTCCATTTGAATTGAGGACGTCTCATCATCTGAAGATGAATCTCCTTTGTAGTTTTGTAATAAATCCATTTGAATTTTCTATAAAATTAAAAAATTTAGTTAACAACTTTAACAGACAGAAAAATTCAAAAATCACAAGAAAATTTCTGAGAAAATTTTTAAAAATTTTGGGAAATACAGAACGCCAAAATTAAAATAAAAAAATATTTTTGCGCGGAAATTTGAATTTTATGGAAGATGATTTGTGAATTCTAATTTAGGGAACATCATCGGAAAGGGATCAGCGTATTATTTTTTTCTCATCTATGAAAATACTGGCTGGCATTATGCCAAAAAACATTTTCAGAAAAACCTTGTTAACTTAAACCCAATATGTAGATGGAAAAAATAGATATGCATCAAGACTATTAATTTTTTAATTTAATGATTTCAAATCCCCACAAGTGTTTTTTTAAATAAATAAAATGTTTACAAACATTTTTAGAAAATTAAATTTAAAGAAATAGACAAAATTTTTATCACTCGAAAATAAATAAAAAAAATAAAACACAAAAATAAAAAAAATAAACCCGTAAAATTCAAATAAAAATTTCCTCATTTCTTCTTGCAAAATCACTCTTACACGTTGAAGAGCGATCTACACCTACAAAAATTTATCAAAAATTATTCTTACATTTTAAAAAAACCTGGTGCAGTAGCTGACTGATCGGGCGAAGATAAAAGAATCTTTCCACCAAAATCCTGTGCAGGATTTTCATTTTGGACAAATACTTCCACCTTAAAAGTCTCGTATTTTTACCCCAATTATAATTTTAAAAAATTTATACTTGATCCCAGGTCAAATTTGTTTTCTCCAAAACTTCGTCTAATTGTTTCCGAATCTTCTCCCAGCCAGATTTGTCTGTCATTATCATCCACTTAGAATTTCCCTCAGTTTCCTGTTGAATATGGCTGACATGACAAACTTGTAAAAGCAGATGACAATCGGCTTTCTTATCAAGTCCAGTTTCCATTTCAAGGCCCAGTTCCATAATTCGTTTAGGAAGAGAAGATCCAAAGCGATAGTGTTGTCCACGAGCAAGTAAAATAACAGCCAATTTGCCTTGAGAAACGGCATTAAGACCTGAAAATGAAGGGAAAGAATTCTCGCTATACGCTTTTACTAAAATTTAATCAAAATTAATTTCAAGTGTTTCCGGGTCCAGGAAAAATTCTTGAAAAATATAAACACAAGAAAATTCATAAAAAGTAATCACAACTATCCCAAAACCCCTTTAAATAATACCAGTGTTATTGAACACTTTCACTTCTCTTGGAACGTCAAGCCAACAAATCTTCCCAATCTTCCCACTGTCAATATGTTCAAGAGCATTTTTAAAAAGTGAAAGATATTTGTTGTCAATAGAGGTCAAACGACGGAACATTTCTTAAAGAAAACTAAAAAAATTAAAAAAAAAATTAAAATTGAAAGTATTAAAAGTTAAAAGAACAAAAATAAAAAAAACTAAACAAAAATTTAAATTTCATGTTGTTTGACAAAAAGGGGCATATAAAGTTACGACAAAAAAAAACAAAAAAAGGTATTCCATTCAAACTTCTCTTTTCAACGTCTCGTCTGAATGAGCTCACGCAAGTTCTTCTCAGAATCCGCAATGCTTTTGGCCAAGTAATCCTTCTGCCTATCCATTAAAGTTATACGCTCATTGCACAGTTTGATGTCAGCATTCTGGCGTTGAATCTCTTAAAAACAAAACGATAAATATAAATTGAATAAAAAATTAAATTTAGATGTTTAAAGACCACAAAGAGGCCCGTTCTGAAAAGAGGCCCAACTACCCTCAAAAAGCTAAAGGACGGCAAGAGATTAATAGCTTACAGCAGAGCCAGAACTGGGCATAAGTTAGTAAGGGGTAAAACTGACAGGGATCGACGCGGTGACTCAGAGGACTTGTAAGTCTATACATGCCAAGGGTTCATGATCTAAGATAACCAAAAAAGTTAACCGGAGGATGGGCTAGTAGAAACATAAGATATGGAATCTACAAAATTATTCCAAGAACAAGTAACCTAAATCAGTCCTCAATGTTCCTGTAAGATCTTGCGGACAAACAAGATTAATTGCAGACTGACGCAAGACTAATTGCGGCCTAAACCACTTTTCGAGCACAACGTTGTTTCTCTTAAACCTAAAAAGCGAACCTGAAGCCGTTGTCTCTTGCAAAAAAGCACGTCCAACAATTCTATAAACAGCACGATCCTCATCTTTAGGAAGCTGTTCCAATTGTGACTTGACAATCTCTGCCACTCTTATGTTCTAAAAATATTCTTGAAAAATTTAAGAGAATTAGGAAGGAAACTTGTTTCATCGCAGCTTTTGTAACGTCTGCATTCTTCTGTTTCTCCCGACTTTCAAGTATTTGGGATTGTAACTCTTGAAAGGCCTATAATAAATAAATTTAGAAGAGAACTGTGTCAAGGGTTAAACCTTTCTAAGTTGCTTGTCGAAGTCTTCCTCAGTCATTGTACAAATAAATCAATAAATTGATTAATACAAAGAACAACTAAAAAGGTTATTGGTAAAAATAAAACTAAAACTCCTACAAAAAATGGGAAAAAACTAAAACAAAATTAAAAGAAAATAAAAAAACAAAGAAAAAATTCCTCAGATTTTGGAATTTGCGAGTTTTGGCGTAGTTATTGGCATTATATTTTTATTTTTTGCTATTAGAGTAAGAGAAAAAATGTGCGAGAGAGCATGGTAAAAATGAGAGACGGTTAGACAACTTGAGAAAAAGTGTATAGATTTTAGAGTCTGATTGTCAACTCGACAGTGAATTAATTAATCATTTCTAGGTCCCCAAATCTTTCAACAGAAATTTTAAATAAGAAAATGGACGTTGATATGAAAGAAGTTGAAATTGAATTTGCTCAACGTCTTGCTAGTGGAGAGCCAACTGTTAGAAAACGAGCTTTAAAATTGTTGAGAGAACATGTTATGGAAGAATCAAAAAATGGTTTGTTTATTTTTTCTTAGATTTTTTCTACTGAATAGAGATCGAGATTTTTGAGAAGCCTGGGCCTGTTCCTGGGTTCTGGAGTCGATTTATTGACCTGGGCCTGATACTGGTCCTGTAGTCCAGGAAAAGCCCAAAAGGGTCAAAAAATGCCTGGACCTGGTCTCCGGGTACTGGAAAAACATAGGCCTTGGTCCAGTTCTAGCTCGATCTTTACTAATGAATACTTCTTGGGCTATGTCTGGTAGAGATCGAAAGAGACCCTTTTTGTTATTTTGAACCTAAATTTTTTGTGCTGACCTTGCCCATGTTCTCGACCTCGAGTCAAAAAATAAAGAACGGCTGAGAAACTGCCCGGAACCTGTCGCTTATTTTGATTCTGAATACTGTGGAAATGCTGTTGATTCTCGCTTTATTTCAGGTTTCACAACAGATTCGCTCGATCGTTTATGTAAAGGTTTACATTATGCTTTGTGGATGCAAGACAAAATGTTACTTCAAGAAGAATTAGCGGACAATATTTTACAACTTTTGGGACTTTTAAAAGACCAAAACCAAATTTTTGAGTTTGTTAAAGCTCTTCTTTTTACTTTATCGAAAGAATGGCCAAAAATTGATCGGTGGAGGATGGACAAATTTTTAATGGTTTTTAAAATTTTTTTGAGGGGTTTCCACTCTCATGGATCCAAAAAATTGTCGTGGAATCTTTCTTCTCCTTCTATAGCTCAAACGAAAAATTTATGTTGAATTATTAAGGTCCTGTTTCATTTTTGCATAGATTCTCTTACAAGGCCAAACAACCTTTTTGTTAGATAGAATTTAAGTAATGTAGGTGTTCTACAGAAACTGGTTGCTGTTATCCTGACAATATTTCCGGACTTTGTAAAACTTGCAGATTAAAAAATCTTTGTAAAGCTTGCGGATGTTAATACATTTAATACAAAAGCTTAACCGTTCCCTTACACATCCTTACAAAATTTCCACATTTTATTATCTAACTTTTTCCCAATTTTTTCAGTTCCTTCGCAAAATAATTCGTGTTCTCTTCTTTCAACTTAAAGAACAAAAATTCAATTCTCAAGCAATCCAAAATTATCTCACTTTCTTTTCACAAACTTTAATTTCTGAAAAATCCAAAATTTTTGAATCCTTAAAATATCATTGTGTTTCTGTTTGGTTAGATGAATTAGACAATGCTTTTGGTGAAGGTTTGGATAGTCTGGAGTTTATTAAACCTTTTACTCTGCTAATGAAGGAGAACATTTCGTACGGTTTTTTAATTAATTTTAACGAGGGTTGGGATCAACTGTCTGTCCCTGACCTGAGTTTCGATGCCTCTTCTATCATATAGGGGGATTAATCTAGCAGCATTTAAAACCCTTAGGCAGGGGTTAAACCGAAGGCATAGTCAGAAGGTCGGTTTCACTTTTTTGCTCAATCCCCTGCTTACTAGGGTTTCACCGGAACCGAAATTATGACCGGAACCGGATCCAATTTGAGTTCCGGTTCCCGGAACCGGAACCGGAACTTTTCAAAGTTCCGGCCCGGAACCGGAACCGGAACTTTAAAAAAATTTCTAGCGAATTTAAAAAATTTAAAAAAAATTAAAAGAAGTTTGAATTCAAAGTAGGTTTGTCGGTTTAGCCCAATTATTTTGTTAACCGAAACGACTAACCGAATCAAACTTTCGGTTAACCAAAATCGAACCGTAAAACCAAACCGTTCTACCCAAATCCCATGATATGACCGATACCACACCAATTATATGATTCCCCTTTGATCCCCAAATTTCTTCAAATTATCATTCATCCCAACAGATCCCTAGATATCAAATCACCGATGTACCATTTTAACTCTTGGTACACGAAATCACCCAGTATCTTCCAAATCCCCATTAATCCATGCAAATTATCAAAAATAACCTATTCTTCCTTCCTTTTTGCGCCGCAGGCGAAAATTTTGTGAATTTCGGAAGGCCAAGTGAGAAATGCCAAGTTTTGGAAGGCAAATTCCCAGCTATCCTATCCCTGTTATTTACCTTGCACAGCTTAATCCCTCAATATTTCACCCAGATCCCTCGGTATTACCTATGACCCCTTGAAAGCACATGCTGTAACTTAAAATACACCTTCATCCATCCAGATCCTCCGATGTAAACTTCATTTAACAGCGCCGCAGGCGAAAATTTTGAGAATTTGTGAGAACAAGGGCTAAATTTCTTCCTTTTCATGCGCCGCAGGCGAAAATTTTGAGAATATTGTAACGCCAGCCGGGGAAGACCAACCCATATTTTTAAAAAAATCAATCTTTAGGGGTGTAAAAAAGTTCCGGTTTGCCCGGAACCGATTTGAAAGCCGGAACCAAAAAAAGGCCGGAACTTTCCGGAACCGGAACCGGAACTTCCGGTGAAACCCTACTGCTTACCCTTTTCCCATTTCTGGCGGGGAGGCTTTAACCCCAGAAGCCCCCTGACTATGCCTTTGGGTTAAACTATTTATAAGGAGAAAAGAGAACATGTTTTCGCCCCGGTAACTCACTGGCAGAGCACGCTGACATTACTCGAAGCTAAGCGAGTTAATCCCGCCTCTTCGCAGTTAATCCCGCCCGATAACTCAGTTTTTGCTAAACTCTTACTAATCATTTTCTTAATTTTAGAGATGTATTTTTTGAAAGCATTTGTACTGATATTTTCGATACTATTCTACATGATTTTTCTGAGAGTTTAGCTCAGAAGAAGGCTGAAAATGCAAATTCTGATCAGAATATGGAAGAAAAGGTTTTTAGTTTTTTAAATTTTTGGTCGCATTTTTTATCCACAAAATAATAAACCTGCTCTACGTATTATTCTATTCAAATTAGTGATCGATTACCTAAACCGATTACCTAAAATCGATCACACCCCCGGAAAATTTTCAGGATTGTTTTTAAGTTCTCATAATTTTTTAAAAAAAATTTTACGGATAAAATTTGCGGACAAGGAATATTTGCGGACATGAAAAATTTCGCGGATTCTAAGAAATAAATTTTTATTTTTCAGCTAATTTTTCAATTTTTTAAAGGAATCCACTCCTTGTTTAACCTTTGATTACGAAAAAATTGCTCAACTTTTATTTGATTCTGGAAAAAATCCAAAAATAAAATCAAAGCGTCGAAAAAGAATTTATTCTTTATGCAAACAATTTGATGATGCCAAAAATGGAATAGATCCATTTCCCGATTTATTTGACGAGGAAATATCCAAAAATGAAATTAAACGAAGAAAGAAATTGTTAAAAGAAATTTAGGGAATTTTTTAAAAAAATTTTTTGAAATTTTTTGTTTTTGCGGATAAAACTTGCGGATTTTTGAAAGATTTCTTTGCCTACCATTTGACGCATTTTTAAATGCTTTTAAAAATATTTTTGTTTATTTTAAATTTATTTTCTTATTTTTTACAGATTTTTTTGTTTAAAAAATTTAAATAAAAATTATGGAATACGATTTAACAAGACGTCTAGCTCCTTTTTTTGATCTACATTTGGTTATTCCAATACTTGAATTTATTGAGCCGAGAAAGGTTTTCTTTTTAATTTTTTTAAAAATTATTTCGTTCAAAGGGTAAGGGTCTATTTTTACTTTTTTCTTCGTTTCCTTATGTCCAGCGGTGATAAGTCTTTCGGCGTCCTCGCTTTTTTTGTAGTCTTAACTCTTCCAAAAAGTGTAGGCCTCCAAAAAACTGGCAGCCTTCCCACAGCCCCTTGTTTCACATTGTTTTTCATCAAGTATAGTCCTTTTGAATTATGAAAATTAAAGAATGCGAATGTGCTGCTTTTTGTAGTTTTTAATTCTGTTGGTATACCCTAAATTAACGCCTTTTTGAAGTCTTTAGTTGTCAGAGAAACAAGAGAAGATAGAAAAAAATCAGACTGGGACACTTCAAGTTAAAAATTCTCTCCATAAATTTTTTTCAGATTTATGATGAAGAATCATTCAAAAAAGTTCATTTGTCAGTATTTAGAAAAACCAATATGGTCGATAATTTAATTAATGATTATAGTGATGATGAAAATTTGGTTAAAGAATTTGAAACAAAAAAGAAACAAATTATGGAAGAAAGGGAGCGTTTAAGAGGTATTTGTAATCCGGTTTTGACTGTGTTGGATAGAGATGATGTTAAAGAGGTTGTTTTTAATACATTTTATTTTTTGGGAGATTTTTAGGTCTAAAATAATTAATTAGAACTTGGAAAATATTTTTTGGTTTTTTTCTCGGCATTTTTTAATTTTTCAATCGAAAAAAATAAAATTCTGTTGCTGGCGGGTTCGAACCTTCACCCTTTTAGGAGGGAAATCTAAATTTTTCCAACTACACCAAGAACAACTTTGATGGGACTTCTTAATTTTTGTTTTTAATTTCTCCCATAATCCTAGGTTATGGAGAGTATGACTCGCGATCGTGAAGGAAATACCAAGATGCTTGAATATCTTGAACAAAAATCGGAGGTTTATTATTTTTTGAGGCTTATTTCCCCGATTCTCTCATTTCGCGTTTTTCTAAATTTTTTCTTTTTTTTTCTAACAGTTTAAAATGGAAATGTTGGATAGCCTCTACAAATATGCTAAATTTCTTTATGAATGTGGCAATTATTTGGCAACATCAACCTACTTGGAATTTTATAGAATTTTAATTCCTCAGGATGACCCAAATTATTTAAATGCTTTGTATGGCAAATTGGCCTCAGAAATTTTGATGCAAAGTTGGGACCATGCTAGGGATGATTTGAATCGCCTGAGGGCTTATATTGATTCTGACCCTTTTGAGAGTGAATTGGAATTGTTACAACATAGAGCTTGGTTTCTGCATTGGTCTCTATATGTTTATTTTAATTATCCTAAGGGAAGAGACGAAATTATTGAATTGTTTTTGAATCAACAACCTTATTTGAATACTATACAGGTTTTTTTTTAAATAATTGGACCTCATTTTAAGATACACCCAATATTAGATACTTTCAAATTAAGATATATTCTTTAATTTAGGGTGGCTCCCAATATAGAGAATTTTTGGGGGAGAAGATGTAAAAAACAATTGGACCTCCCTATAAGACACTTCCAATATTACTAGTTATTCTTAATTTACGTGTGTTGGAAAGCCACCTAAGCCAATGCCTATTACACAGCAGATCAGCCTGTTACTTTAAGCCGTTTCAGTGGCACTGAAATAAATAAGAATACTGTATCTTTTTCTTTTCCCCACTATTTCTTTCGCGTGCTATTTTCTAAGGATTTGGGGTTGCAACTTCGAGAAGCTTTATCTCGAAAAAAAACTTTGAAAAAAAAATTTTATCTTGACCAAATCGTTAAACAAAGTCTTATCTTTGTTTTAAAATCAAATTTATCGTTTTTTCGCATGTTTTATAAAAGTTTTACATGGCTTTATAAACAAAATTAGAAAATGGAAAATAATAGGAAAAATTTATTTTGAAAAAATTTATTTTAATTTAAAATGCCTTTAAATGTTAAATAAAATGATTAACATTCCATTTTAATAATTGTATACAATTCATATTCACTTAAATAGAGCACACACTGAAACTCTGGCACTGAAATCCTGGCACTGAAACCATAGTGCTGAAACAGCACTGAAAGACGAGTAACAGCCTTTGCCTATTTTGATCTGCTGTGTATTAAGCCTTCCAGCCTTGAATTATATATTAAGCCTTCCAGCCTTGCTTCCAGTTTTGAATTTGTATCTTATAGTTAGGTCCGTATTTGGAAGATTTTTGAGTTTTTTCGGAAGTCCGCAAATTTAGTCAGCAAATATTTTTTTCAAATATCTCATTTGTTTATCTTAAAGGTTCTGTGCCCTCATTTATTACGTTATTTAGCTGTTGCTGTTGTTACAAGTAAAAATAAACAAAAAATAAGCATGAAAGATTTAATTAAAGTTATTGATGTGGTTAGTGAATTTTAATTAAATTAAATTTTTAAATTTATATTTTGAAGGAACGTTATAATTATCAAGATCCCGTTACGGAATTTCTTTCTTGTCTTTACATTGATTTTGATTTTGACGCGGCACAGACAAAATTGAGAGAATGTGATTCGGTTTGAGTTTTTTGAATTTTTATAAATAAATTTTTCGGATTTTTGGGAGTATACCAGCCAAAAACTATCGTTGAGCTTATAACAAGATTTATTAAAGTCGAACCGAGTCAATTTTGCATTATTCGAAGTATCCCATCGAACCGAGTTTTTAAAGCAAAATTGAATTGCCATGCTATTTTTCACGTTTATTTAGACTGAGCGAACAAAAATTCCCCAAAAAATTGCCTTTTCGATTTTAGGCTGTTTTTTTGGATTTTTGTTTTAAATAATTTTTGAGAAACTTTTATATTTTAATTAAATTTTAGGTACTTATTAACGACTTCTTTTTAACCCATTGTCTCGATGATTTCCGTGAAAGTTCAAGACTTTTAATTTTTGAAATGTTTTGTCGAATTCATCAATGTATTAGTTTGGAAATGCTTGCGAATCGGTTAAATATGGGAAATGTTTGTTTTTTTTTGTTAAAAAATTTTCTTGGATTTTTCAAAAAATTTGAAAATTTTTTTGAAAATTTTTTGGAAAAAAAATTTCAAAAAAATTGCCAACAATTTCCAAATGTTTTTAGGCTGAAGCAGAACGTTGGATAGTCAATTTAATTAGAAATTATCGAATTGAAGGAGCCAAAATAGATTCCCAATCAGGCCAAGTAGTTATGTCTGCTAGACCAATTAGTATTCACGAACAAGTTATGGAAAATACAAAAAGGATGACTATACGTTCACAACAAATTGCTTTACAATTGGAGAAGAGTAAAACTGACAAAAAGGTTTTCTTTTAAATTTTTTATGGGCGTGAGGGCTTAGGTTTTTAGTTACAATTCTCCAGTTAATCAAAAAAAATTTTGTGGAGTTTTTATTAAAATAAATTTCAGAAATTTTTTGGGTTTAAAACAACAATTTTGAAAGCATCTCCTAACATTGACCAAATTTATTCAAATAAAAATTTTAGTTAGCTTGAGAGATAGGAAAGGGCATTTCTCACAGGCATTCTCTCACTTGTAGAGGCATAGGGGAATTAACTTTGTCTTGAAAGAAACACTGGGGGGAAGGAGAGATGTCGGGAATTTTTTTTAAATTTTGCTTATCGCCGTTTTATTTTTCATTTAAAAAATTTTATTTTTTAGGGTCCTTGGAAACGCGGTGAACGTGAAATGCTTTGAATTCTGGATATAAATTAGGAGGAAGGCACAGTTTTATGGTTATTCGTTTTTATGTTTATATTTGAGTGTGTGTGATTATTTTGATTGTTAAAATATAATAAAAAATAAGAAAGAATTTCTTTTTAAACTATTTATTGACAAAAAAAAAGAAAATATTTTAAAAAAAATTATTCAGTCGAACCTCGAAATAACAGTCTTTCGATTTGATGAACCCCTAGAATTTTTTGTGGACTATATCTCGATTCAAAGGCATTCCCTCACTTGTAGAGGAATACTATTAGACTCAAAGCTTCCCGAGACGAATCGAATGACATATAATTCGACCCTATTTGGGACTGGGCCGTTTTGGGGCGGGGCCAAAACTACCCAACCCTCTATTTTAGAGTAGACCCACTTATTTTCTTTGTCCCCTTCGAGTCGGTTATATCAAGATTCGACTCTTAAATATGCAAAAGATTAAGTAAAAATTATCATTTTTTGATTAAAAATTGAAAAAATGAAAGGCTTTTTTCAAGTCTAGAGGCAATGGAATGTTTTTAAGAAAATTTTTTGATTAAAAAATGAGTCGAATAAATTATTTTGAAAGTCCGATTATTTGGTAGCATTGAAAAAATAAATAAATTGAAAGGCTTAGGGGAAATTTTGTATTGAAAGAAACACTGGGGGAAAGAGAGAGAGAGAGATTTTGTACTGGATATTATACAGTCGTGGAAAAAAGTATGGAAGCGCTAGAAAATTTTTTCTTAATTCTTAATTTTTCATTCAAAAAATACGTTCTATATACCAATCGAAAGCTCTATTCGTATCTCAGTTGACATGTTTCTGCATTTTTCATGAAAATGAAAATTGGCCGAGATAATCCGGATCTACCGGATATAACAAATCCCACTTTTTCGGAAAAATTTTTCGGAACAAATTTAACAAACCCATTTGATAAAGCATATTTTTCTGAGTATTTTCCACAAAACCGCTTAGAAATATCTTTTTCCGGAGCAGAGATATGATTTTTTGAAAATGGCATTTTTCGTCTATTTTTGCAAAAAATTCAATTTTTAAGCGAAAAATGCCATTTTCAAAAAATCATATCTCCGTTCCGGAAAAAGATATTTCTAAGCTGTTTTGTGGAAAATACTCAGAAAAATATGCTTTATCAAATGGGTTTGTTAAATTTGTTCCGAAAAATTTTTCCGAAAAAGTGGGATTTGGTATATCCGGTAGATCCGGATTATCTCGGCCAATTTTCATTTTCATGAAAAATGCAGAAACATGTCAACTGAGATACGAATAGAGCTTTCGATTGGTATATAGAACGTATTTTTTGAATGAAAAATTAAGAATTAAGAAAAAATTTTCTAGCGCTTCCATACTTTTTTCCACGACTGTATTTTTATACATCGATTTCTAGATGGACATGATTTTTGGGGTGATGTAAATTTAATTTTCGGTATAGGCCAATTTTAAAATTATTGATAGGTGACCCTTTTGCAATAATTCTTGTAGTTGACCTTTTCTTCAGATTTCCGACCATTTATAAAAAATTTTTACAAAACCCCAAAATCACGACTTTCTCCAATAGTTAAATAAAAGAGAAAAATTTAAAATATATATTTTAACTTATTCCGTTCCAATAGTCGGTGCAAACAATTCAATGTAAAGAGGAGGAAATGATGCCAAAATGTCTGTGGAGGTCTGCTAAAATTGAAAAAATTTTCATTCGCCTAAAATAGCTCCGACATTTTGTCAGTGGACTTTTCATACGACGAAAAGTCCTTCGACAAAATGTCCCCTCAAAAAAATCAAAATTTTTACATTATTCATTTGTTGCCCATTCTCCACATATTCATCATTATCATCCATTTCCATTTTAACTTCCATCAACTGCATAATTTGTCTCTTAAAACGTCCAAAACACTGTAAATGCAACATAGCCAAAGACCGAATTTTCGGCAAAAAGCCCATCAAATCATTCAAAAAATTGTCAACATCAGAAGACAAACGAGAGTGCAATTGGGCACTCAAACAATTTTTTATTTGGGCAACAAAGTCTTCAGTTCCATTGGATTGTTCTAGCAAAACATAGGCTGACAAGAGAGCGGTTTCTGTTGTTGTTAATTTAAATTGGCCGAGACATTCCAAAGCTTTTATTATTTCACGACCAAAAGTTTCGTCTGTCGGGTCGGAACATTTGAATTCGCGGACTGGGAGGATGAGGTTGTCGATATGGAGGGTTTCTGTTCCGACACGGTAGTGCTGAAAATGAAAAATGAGCTTTGTGACAATTTGTAATATTTTTGGTTGAGTGACATTTTGTCCCGACCTAGAGATGGGCATTTTGTCCCATTTTCCTTGGATGACGTTTTGTCTTGTTTTCCCTGGATGACGTTTTGTCCCATTTCCCCTCTTTTAACATTTTGTCTATAACGCATATATTGGCATTTTGTCCCAGCCTTAAAAATTGGCATTTTGTCTAATTCTTCTCTTAATGGCATTATGTCCAATATTCCACCTAGTAGCATTTTTACTTTTCTCTAACCCTTTCTTACTGTATTTTAGTTCTTTTATTTTTCTCTAACCTGTGCCATAGCAATAATAGACAGATCAAAAGTAGTCTGTTTCAGTGCCAGTATTTTATCGTCCTGTTCCAATTTTTCGAATCCTTTAACCGCCTTTGCAAATTCAATAATACATTTAATTAAAGAGCTTAATTCATTTGCAAATTTCAGCCATCCTTCTGTTCGGTTCTACAAAACAAAATTTATTTTTAGACTTTCCCCTCCCTCCCACCATATCTTTAAGTCGCGCCACTTGTTGCGCATCAATTAACGAGTCAAAAGAAGCCCCCAAATGATTGTTGTTAATGCTTTGTGGATGTGCTGCTTCATATGCTCTACTAACATTTTTTATCAGATCGTCATCGACAGTTGAAGAAACCGTGCTATGGCCTTGTTGAATGAGAGAGAGTGGCTCTGACATTGGAGGATAACCACCACTAAAATGAAAAATTAATTTTGAGACTCTAGTGTCCCTTTTAAATTCTCTATTTCAACCTGCTAGACGGAACAGCCCCAGGGTGCGCAATCAAGTGTGGATGTTGTCCAAAAGGTTGGGAGGCCCAAGAGGGGGATATCGGGGCGAGTCCATGTGGAGGTTGTTGTGTATATGTAGATGAACATGTCGGTTGATTTAATAAATTGTTGTGAGGCAAAAAGTGTGAAGACATTTGCTGTTGGTCAATAAATGAATGGGAAGTATTTAGAGGTTCCCCTCCATGACATATTGTTGTTGGATGACCATAAATATTATTTGGAGTAAAATAAGCAGATGAGGAAGAAGTTGATGATGAGGAAATGACTCCACCATTTGGAGAAAAAGGCTGAAAATTTTGAAAAATTTAAATTAGAGTAAAAAACGACATTTTGCCAAAACTCGTTTGGGTCAATTTTAAAATGGTCATTTGCCAAAACGGTCATTGGAAAAATGGTCACTTTTTAAATGGTCAAGGCCAGAAATGTCATTTACCAAAATGGTCAATTGTTAAAAATGGACATTTGATCCCTTGGACACTAGAGTCCCAAAATTATCACCTTAAATTCCCCTCCACTAGTTGGCAGGGATGAGACAAAATGTTGATGTGCTGCAGCATACGGGGGTGCACTTGCAGCCTGAGGAATTACTGGAGACGAAGATATCGAATTCGGTGCTGAGGAAGAAGGAGAAAACTCTCCACTTCTTTGTGTCACGATTCGGTACTTTAAAATAAATTGAGTTAAAACGCGAGGGGAATTCACCGAAAGGACAATTAACCGACAAATTGAAGTGAAGAGAAGGGGAGAAGAGAAGGAAGAGTTTTAACTTTTCTTCCAAAATTCTCTTCCTTCTTCAACTACCTTGTTTCAAATACTCTTAACCTTCTTTCATCCTCTTCCCTTCATTATTCAAATTCTTCACTTTTCGGTGAATTGTCAATTCGGTAAGTTAACCCTCAAAACACCCCCAAAAACACAACCTCATCTTCAACTCTTTCCCTCTGTTTTTTACTCATTCTTCCAAATTTAACAGCATCTTTACTCATTCCCAATTCTATACATTTCTTTAATCGACAATATTGGCATCTGTTACGGTTAACTCTGTCGACAATACAATTACGTTGTCGGGCACACTGATAATTTGTCGTATTTTGTTGGGAACGGCGAAAGAAACCCTTAAAAAAGCAGGGAGTTTATTAAAAATTGAATTTTCTAGAAAACTTGCCTTACACCCTTCACAAGTAATTACACCATAATGCACACCAGACGATTTGTCACCACAAACTTTGCAAGGGATGACTTCGATTTGGGCTTAAAATTGTAAAAAATTTTTTTTTTGAAAATTTCTAAAAATTTTTCAATCTTTCAAAAATTTTTTCTTAAACTTTTTCCAGTCTTTTAGGCCTAAAAACATCATTAATTAATCAAAAAACCATCCTACCCAAAACATCAACGCTTTAAAGACTAACAAAAAATTTTCAAAAAAATCCCAGACTCTAATGGTCTCTTTAGTCTTTTGGGTTGAAAAACGTCTTGTTTTGGGGTATTTTGGTTTTTTACTAGGGGGTAGTAAATTAAGACCCCCCACTCTTTTCTCTACATTTTTCCTTATTTTACCTAGTTGAAGTTGGTCGCATAATTCAGATATGGTGAACTTTTTACGTCCTTCCATAATGGTTATTAAATGATGAAAATGAATTTTCTTTCCCAACTTTCCTCATTTATAAAACTTTTTTTCCATTGTCTGAGGGAAAAATGAGGGAAAAAGAAAAAAAGAAAAAAGGGGAGGGCTTAAAAAAATTCTGGGCGACAAACGGATTCGAACCCACGCCAAGACTAGTGGAAAATAGTGATGGTCGGGAGTTAAAAAAAGCCGAGAGTCGGGAGTCGAGACCGAGACCGGGAATCAACCCCGAGACCGAGTCCCGGGTCGAGACCGAGAGTCGAGACCGAGAGTCGAGACCAGAGATTAGGAGGGATATCACTTGATATACTTCTATATATTCTTCATAATCCTATACCCCTATATATCTTCATAATCCCCCAAATTCCTTGAATTCCCACATTCACAATATAACTTTACTCCTTCTAAATCTACCGATATCCACCTTTATCCACTGATATTACCATTAATCGCTTTGAATCCCTTTATTTCCCTCGATATCCCTCCAAATTGAACGATATCTTCTTTATCCCTCGATGCCGCTCACAAGTCCCTTTATGTTTACTTTAATCCTTCCAATTCTCCTGATATCCATCTTAACTTTAATCCACCTCTATATCCTTTCAAATCCCCATAAGCTCCGATATCCAACAAGATATTGATACCCCTAATATTTAAGGCCGTATACGATAATTCTTGTATTTTGTCAGGTTGTAAGCCATAAATCCTCCAATTTCATTCATTTTCTGCGCCGCAGGCGAAACTTTTGAAAAATTTTGGTGGTCATGAAGTCAGATTTCTCCCATTTTCTACGCCGCAAATGAGGATGTATATTGAGGATTTAGGCGCCTCATGCGAAAATTTTAAAAAATTCATGATTCATTTAAAATATTTAATGTCTTTTCAAGTTTAAAATATTTAAAGAATAAATTTGAAATCAAAATCAAAGTTAAAAGACATTTATTTTTGAAAAGAAAAATTTTTCCAGCCTAAATTCCACCCTGGATTCGAACCCAAACCTAACAAAATAACAAAGTCATTGAAGTCAGTCACACAAACCACTCAACCATCGACCATCAAAAGAAAACTTAGGAAATAATATAAATATTCCTTTCTCTTTTCTTAAAAAAATAATGTCAAAGTACGCGAGGGACGAATAAAATTCAAAAAATTTCCGTCATTAGGGGTGTAAATTTAGTCTCGTTTTCCGAGACTAAAACACCGAGACCGAGATCGAGACCGAGAGCTCAAAAAACCCGGGAAATTTCCCGACTCGGGAACCGAGACCGGGAATCCCGACCATCACTAGTGGAAAACCCAACACACTAACCAATACACCACAACGCAGCATAAACAAAGTTTATTAATTTTTAAATAAGCTTGCTTTAAAATAATTAAAAATACCCACTTTCACCACCTTCAGTAGTCACTATTTTGTGGGATAATCGAGCCGCTTTAACTCGAACTTTGTGTGATGTTTCCATCAAAAAATTAATTTATATTTGGTCTAATATTTTGTTAGTATTTACAAGGAAAATAAAATAAGTTGGATCTAATAAAAACAGAAATAAAATAATTTTGAGACTCCATTTAAAGGAAGGGGATGAAGGAGGGATATCTCGGAGGTTTCAGAATTTTTAAAAATCTAGTTCTGGTTTTCTGACAAAGTTTTAACGTCCGAGTGAACAACAGGGAAGGCTTCGATTTAAATAAAAATACATATCAGAAAATAAATTAAAAGGATTTCGGGGGACACGCCCAAATAGGCGCGCGACCAAGTAGGCGCAAAGCCATAAATACCTGGAAAATTGCTGGACCTTAACAATTTTGGTAACAATCTCTTTAGCTCGATGAGAGGAATCGCTTGATACTAAATTTTGATAGATTCGAAAATCTTGAAGCAAGTTATGGCTTTGCGCCTACTTGGCCGCGCGCCTACTTGGGCTGTACCCGTATTTCGGAATTAAGGCCGTTAGAGTCTCAAAAAAATTTTTTTAATCAGAATAAAAATCAAAAATATTGAAAAAAATTTTATTTTGATTTTCTTTGCAATTATTTTAGCAGAAAAAAGGATTTATTTTTATAAAATGACGAGTGAATGGTGACTACATTGGCCAGTACCTCCTCTGGTTTTTTTTGTTCTCTCCTCTTTTTTTTTCTTTCTCTCTTTATAAAAAAAAAATCATTCTTTCCATCACAATTTTTGTTGCATTTTTAGCGTTCCTTTACTCACAAAAAAAATTTTTTTTAATGTCCAATGTCCACACCAAGTCTCTTCCCTTCCCTTCCCTCCCTTCTTCCTCCCTCCTTCCCTCCGTTCACACACAAAAAAATCCATTTTTCCCTCTTCTCTTTTTTCTTCCATTTTTTAACATCACGAGAGGGCAAAGGGCACCACTTCTCTTCGTTCTCTTCTTTTATTAACCACATTCGATTAGTTGAGTGACCAGTGAAGAAAAAATGGTGAAGACTGCGCCCCACACAGAGTTGAGTTAAATAAATTTTTTGTAAGAGAAGATAAAATTTTACAAAAATTATGTGAAAGAGGGGAGTTTTGAGAAGAAAAAATAAAATAAAATATTTTTTAAAAGTACAAGAAAAATGAAGGAAAATTTGTGTACAGTTAAATAGCAAAAACCATTAGAGTCTGAAATTTGAACAGAGAGAAAATTAACTACCCACAAAAATGAGACTCTAATGGACCTTAATGTCAAAATTTCAAAAAAAAAATTTTCAAAAAACATTTCTAGCCTAAACCGTGAAATTAATGCACAGTTAAAACAGTTTTAAATTATTTTATGCTTAACGCAACTGTGTCTTTTTACAATGTAACATTTAATATTTTTAAGGAAAAAAAAGTCTGGAGAAGTTTAAAAATGAACTAAAAAAGTAAGTATGGCCTTGAAAATAAAGCCTAAAAAAACAAAAAATTCTTTTAAAAATTTCCAAAAAATTAATACAGTATTCCTTAATTTATTTTTCTAGGGAGCACCCAAATAACCACTTTCGGGACTGTTTGGTGCTGATAGTTGAGAGTGTGAACTGAACCGGCTCTTTCCTAGATGGCGTTTTTCTTATTTTTTAAAATTTTATTGCGCACATTTTAAAGAAATAATTTTAGAAAACTATTTTTTTATTACCCACCTTTCATTTCTGATCCGGATCTTTGTTGTTGTTGTTGAGGCATAAATAAATCTGGAGGGGGGCGTTGATGCATCATTTTTTAGGGGGGATTTTTGGGGAATTTTTGGAATTTCTTGGCGAAACGTTTTTTTGTTGACAATTAAAAAATTGAAGTTTTTAAAATTTAAAAATCCAAAAATTCGGAATTTCAAAGTGTCGAAATTCTAAAATGTCAAATTTCAAAACGCCCAAGGCTCAAAATGTCATAACTGAATATTCAAAAAAGAAGAACAAATATTTAAAAAAGCAATATTCTTCTCTTTAAAGACATCTAAAAATAAAATAAATAAATTTCAAAAAAAAATCCCAAAATTTGATCAAAAGTGCATGTAACAATTTTAGCACGGGAAAGGGGGGAGACAACAATTTTTTTAGTTTGCAGTATTTTTTCATCCAAAAAAAATTTTTATTTCCTTGGCTTCTTTTTTTAGAAAAAGATGGCCGCCTCAAAATTTGGGTCAGTCTAAGACTGCTTATATTCAGAAACATTGAAAAAATGGAAGTTTTTGGGGGAGGGGAAGTTGCGCGGGAATAAGGAGAGAGATGATGGAAGGCGTTGACGGCGAAATTTTTGGGGGAAGAAAAAAAGGTGGACTGTCTCTTTCTGTTCAGAGTAGCCAGTCATCCCTTTTTAAGAGTTGCGCGACATCTCCCCTTTGGCTCTTTTCCTTTTTCACCTTTTGCAACCGCGCACGCCGTTGGCGATGATGCAAGTTAAAAAAGAGAGAAGGGGAAGTTGAAGGTGTAGAAGGGGGGGGGGGGGGGAAGGGGTATAAGTGAGTGCCACCCGGGGATGGGAGAGAAAATTTAAGAAGAATAAAGGAAAGGTGGAAGGAAGGAAAAATTGGAAGATGAAAGAAGCTAAATAAAAGAGAATTGGCGATTTTTAGTGTTGGAAGTGGATAGATAATCGTATTGATGTTGCTCAAACAAGAGGGTAGGTAACGTTTAATTGTGATTGCATATCTTTAAGATAAAGGAACCCAAAATCCTGAAATTTTGCAAGTAGCTATCTGAGAGTGTTAACTTATGATTCTGAAAATTTCAGAATTTCTGGTTCATTATTTCAAAAATTATGGCCAAAAAAGTGCGCAAAGTCGGCATTTTTAAAGGAGAATACGGCATTTTTGACCATAACTTGACGAATACTCAATAAAATATTTTGAAATTTTAAAGGATGTTAGGTAACTCGATTAAGAGTATTTGTGAAAAATTTGGCGATTTTAGATTCATAATTGGCAATTTTATAAACACACAACCCAAAATGTGCCTTTCACACTACCTCTGTTGTTCCCTTCGCACTACCTCCGCAACTTCAATTTTCCCGAATGGATTTTCTTCCTTTTCTACTTCTCTTTTTCACCTTTTTAATACTATTTTTGCTCCATTTCACAGAAGCACACAGACAAATATATCGAGAGATTGACAGCTGATCTGTAAAAACTATTAAAATGGAAGGGAGAGAGGAACTGTCACGGCCAGGCAGTTTTGCAAATTTTTTCAGAGATGGATTAGGACATTTTAGTGACCATTGAATTAAGTAACCAAAAAAAGTCACGTGTCAATATTTTGCGTGACTAAAAAATAAATTTTTGTGTGATTTATGCGAGGGTTTTTGCTTAATTGAGCAGAGATAACTGGGAGTGGTGGGAAGGATTTGGCTGGGATACTGTTGGGATTAGCAGGAGTATTGGGTTCTTGACGTCCGTGGTATGACCAGAAAATGAAGGACCGTTACCGCGGTACTACTGAAACCGTGCCGGTAAGATCTTGGAATTTTCGGTACGCGAAGTTACCGATACTTTAAATTGTCTACTGGTACTTTTCGGTAGCGGAAAAGCTCATTTACCGAAGACTAGGTGGGATAAGAAAAAGATAAAGAAAATGACAAGATAGTGACTGAAATCGTCAGATTAAATAAATCAAAACAATAAGAGGAGGATATAGAAGACATAAAATAGAGGTGTACGTAAAATAGAAGGTAAATACGTAAAATAGAGGTTTTCAAAAAAATTTTTTTTGATTTAAACGACTACCATTAAAAATAATAAAATTGGAAACATTTATGTAATTTTCCTCACTCACGAGAGAAGAATAAAAAAAATCTATTTAAAATGGTTTTAAATGGACAATTGATGATTTAAATAAAAAATGTGTTTGTCTAGGTATTTTACAAAATTAAAAAAAAATTTTTTTTTGATTGCCGAAAGAGAGTTTATTTTATTTTAGTTGGTTGGTTGACCGTCCGAAAAATTTTTGTTGCTTTGTTAAAAATATAGTAGCTAGCACCCAAGTAGTACCACCACAAGCATTCACAACAACCACGCGAAAAAAGATGCGCCAATTTCTGACCTTCACGCAGGCGGACACTAAAAACTATCAAAAATAAGTAGCGAAACAACAAAACTTCTCTATATTTTATTTATATACCCTTCCACAACCAAACACACAAATATACCTTTATAGGTAGTAATACAACCGCTAAACAATTGTCGGGAGAAAGAAAACAGAAAAAGCACGGCGAGAATTGAAGTTTAGAGAGAATTTTAGAAATCTTTTCTTTCGAGGTGTGCGCCAAAAATGTTTTTGTGGGACAAAAAAACGCAAATTCCAAGTTTTGGCGTTTTCCTTGCTGTAAAATTGTTTTAACGCACATATTGAAATGTTTTCGGAAAAGTTTTCCGGAAAGTTTGTGAAATTAATTAAAATTCTGAAGCAGGCGGAATAATTCTGAAACAGGCGTAATTAAAATAAATGTTTCCGGAAAACAGGCGGATTTAAATATTTGTATTGAATTATTGAAAATTCTAGTTCTGAAGCAGGCGGAATATAATCTGAAGCAAGCGGAATTAAAAAAAGAAACAGGCGGAATTAAAATAAGAAGCAAGCGGAATATAAATAATCTGAAGCAGGCGGAATAAAATAAAAATAATAAAACGTTTCAACTTTTTTTGCTTCAACTTAATGATAAAGCTTTAACAAAATCATGCAAAATTAATACATTTTTAAATTAAATCATCAAATTTTCTTTTTTCTCAAATTTATTTTTCAACGTCCATATCTCATTAATTGTCCATCATCTGCATCAATAACTATAAGAGGTTGTTCTTGTTGTAAAATACCTCTTTGTGAACGCAAAACTGATGAACCTTCTGCTCCAGCATCGTAAAGGCTGCGGCTAGGGCGTGGAGAAAATAAAAGGGTTTCACTTAACTTTAAAAGGAAAAATTTTTTTTGTAACTTTTATAAAAATAAAATGTTAACAAATTACTTGATGAGGCTTTTGCCCAATATTTTCCATATAATAATACAACCCTTCATTATCTTCCCAATTTTTGGAAGTTGCTCGACCTGTGCGGACCAGAGCGCCTTTAATTTCAATTTTAATCTTCCTAATTTTTTTTTGATTTTACCTCTCAAAGCATTGGATGCTTGAAGAGTAAAAACTTTAAAAATAAATTTTTAAAAATTAAAAAAAGGAATAGAATTACCCAACAAAATCAGTAAGGATATCTTCATTCTGCGCATTTTAAAGAAATATTTGGTAAGCTTGTTGAGGGAGAGAGTTTGTATAAAATCTTTTAGAGGAATAATAAAAATTTATTTTATTAAAGTTTAATTCTTTTTTAACTTACTATCCTACTGATTTTTAATACAAATTAAATTTAAGGGGTTTTTCTTAGAAAACACAACAACCTATTTTAATTTAAAAAAATATTCAAAATATGTACCTTAAAAAAATTATTTTTTTTTTTCAATAAGAAATTTTTTTTAAATAAATGCAGCCTTCAAATAAAAATTTAAATAAAGAAAAATATGGCAAAAACAAATGGCATCATTTCAAATAAAAATTTTTTGGGCACAAAATAAATCAGTTAAATAAAACTAAATTAGAAAAATAGTATATTTTATTTTTGAAAAATTTCCAAAAAAAATTTTTTTAATAAAATTTTAAATAAATTGTCACATTTTTTACCCAATAAAATGATTCGAATTTTTAATTTAAATTTTTTTTAAATAAAATTGATGGCCAAAAAGAGACTTTTTTGGTAATAAAAAGGTGTCATTCTCTCTCTTTTTAAGCCTATAAATTATTCCAGAATTTTTCCCCTTTTTATTAAATACTTGTTCAATAACAGTAAATTTATTCATAAAAAAGTGCTGGTAAAAATCTCGACTTTTAATAAAATTTATGGAATAACCGGCTAAAATAATTAACTCTTGATTTTCTATAGTTTAAAAATTCGGGTTTCGGCCTCTTTTGTTTATCAGAGTCTAGCTTTCATTTGGTTTATTATTGATAAATTTTTTATTTGAACATCAAGTTATTGAACGCGTAAAAGCAATTGGAGTCATTTCTTTTACATCATCCCTATTTAATATGCTATTTCCTATTTTATATTCTCAGGATCATTTCTGTAGTACGTATTCCTTCCTTAGTAACCCTTCGATCTTCATACATTCCATCTGGGTACAGCCCAAGTAGGCGCGCGGCCATAATGGCGTAATGCCATAACTTGCTTCAAGATTTCCGAATCTTACCAATTATAGTATTAAACGATTCCTCTCTTTGAGCTAACAATAAGGAGCTTGGTACCAAAATTGATAAGGGCCAGAAACACTTTTTCTCAACCCGACTCTTCACTATTTTAGTCATTTATTCAAATTTACTACAACACAAAAAAACAATATAGGTAGTACATATATATTTTCCTAACAAAATCTATGAAATATATTTATTTTCTTTATTTTGTCCTAACTACATTGATCCGGTCGCTGCCCCTTTCTTCTCCTGTAAGTATTACACGTTTTTGTAGACTTCTTAATTTTAGCGGTATTTAGAGTTGTCGTTGTTGTTATAGATTGTCCGGGTTTCAACAGACCATAGCGAGGCTTGGTAGTCAGCAGTTCTTCGCTTAAAATAAAATTGTTTTACATTAATTTATATAAAATTTATACTTTGCGGGAATGGCCTTGAAAATTTTTGTGGTTTTACCAGGATTTGTGATTACAATGTCGGCAGCGGCGTTTTTCAAATCGTCCATAAGAAGGATTTTGGAATCGGAAGCTTTCAACCTGAAAAAATATATGGTGTATTCTGAAAATTCTTTGTTGAACGCAATTGCTGAAGGTCTTAGAATAGAGCTATTTGATTTGACCTACAAAAATTATAAATTAAAATTAACCCTAAAAAGGACACATGCTTTAACCCAAGCTTTAATTATTTTTACACCTTCAGCAATTGCGTTCAACAAAGAATTTTCAGAATACACCATATATTTTTTCATGTTGAAAGCTTCCGATTCCAAAATCCTTCTTATGGACGATTTGAAAAACGCCGCTGCCGACATTGTAATCACAAATCCTGGTAAAACCACAAAAATTTTCAAGGCCATTCCCGCAAAGTATAAATTTTATATAAATTAATGTAAAACAATTTTATTTTAAGCGAAGAACTGCTGACTACCAAGCCTCGCTATGGTCTGTTGAAACCCGGACAGTCTATAACAACAACGACAACTCTAAATACCGCTAAAATTAAGAAGTCTACAAAAACGCGTAATACTTACAGGAGAAGAAAGGGGCAGCGGCCGGATCAATGTAGTTAGGACAAAATAAAGAAAATAAATATATTTCATAGATTTTGTTAGGAAAATATATATGTACTACCTATATTGTTTTTTTGTGTTGTAGTAAATTTGAATAAATGACTAAAACAGTGAAGAGTCGGGTTGAGAAAAAGTGTTTCTGGCCCTTATCAATTTTGGTACCAAGCTCCTTATTGTTAGCTCAAAGAGAGGAATCGTTTAATACTATAATTGGTGAGATTCGGAAATCTTGAAGCAGGTTATGGCATTACGCCATTATGGCCGCGCGCCTACTTGGGCTGTACCCAGATGGAATGTATGAAGATCGAAGGGTTACTAAGGAAAGGAATACGTACTACAGAAATGATCCTGAGAATATAAAATAGGAAATAGCATATTAAATAGGGATGATGTAAAAGAAATGACTCCAATTGCTTTTACGCATTCAACAACTTGATGTTCAAATAAAAAAATTTTTTAATGGTAAACCAAATGAAAGCTCGACTTTGATACGTAAAAGAGGGCGAAACCTGAATTTTCAAGGACTAAAATGGATCGTTTCAGTTTCTAAAAGAGTTGCAGGCCATATAGGTAATACAGGTTTTATGTTAGTACTCACAATCAGAAAGGTTATTAAAACTTATTTAATCCTAGCACACCCCTCCCTTAATTATTTTAGCGGTTATTCCTAAAATTATTTCCAATAAAATGATTATTCAAATAAAATTATTATATATTTTATAATTATACTTTTTCTCCATCATTTTTCAATTCAAAACCAATTACCATTTAATTGAGCAAACTTCGGTGTTGCAGGCAAATGAGAAGGAACAGGTCTTAGTTCATCAAGAGTATGAGCAAACCAACAGCCATTTCCATACATAAATAATTAAATAAGCATATTTTGCGGTTTTTTAATTAATAAATGTATTTTTAAAAAAGGTGACAAAATACCCCATTTCCTTTCCCTCATCCTAAACTCTTCCTTTAAGCAGAGAAAGAGCATTGTTGGTCAAAAACTTATTGTGGATGGAAAGGAGGCACTTGTTAGTGCAGCATTATTGCAGAGGGTAGTGCACATTCACCTTTGAAAAAGAGGATTTTTCCCTCTCTTCTTTAGAGGTAGGGGAACCTCTTGAAAGATTTAAAATTAAAACAAACTTGCACTGTCCACCGGAACGCTGGAAGTTGTAGCACATTTCAGTCTTGAACAGAGAAGTTTTTTGTTGTCCTCCTTTGTTGTTCTCCACAGGATTGGTTTTTGCAATTCCTCTAGCATCTTCGCCAATCATTAATTTGCTTGTTTCGAAGACAGCACTAAAAATATGAAAAATCAAAAGATTTTAATTGTAAGATTTGTGGACACGAAAGGAATATAGCTAGTAGACGAAAGAGAAAAAACCGTGAAACTGATTATAGTTTTGGAAACTTTTAGAGAAAATACGCTAAAACAATCCCCCTGGGAAACTTTATGTTGAATTAACGAACACCAGGCTTACATAAGCCCAGATTAACTATGCCTAACAAAAAGAAACATTTAAAAAACAAACTGTTTCAACTTCTGCGATGTAACATTCATCAAAGCAATCGTCTTATCAAGAACTTCAGTGTTCATACGATGATTTCCATTATTAGAATCAACAGAGATTCGCTCAAAAATGGTTGAAAAATGATTTTGACCCAAGTTGTTATTTGAAAAAGAGTTGAGGAAGTAATGATTAGTTGACATTAGAATTTAAAATATTAACCTAAAATCATGGATAAATTACAAAAAATACGAACAAAATTCTTAAAAATTTTCGAAAAAATTCTAAAAAAAATTTTATATGGGAGGAGAGAAAAAAGTTCTACAGTAATCAAAACTTTGAAAGTTCTGGAAGCTGACTGTCGAGTCTGAATAATTAATTTACTAGTGATTTAAGGTAAAGCCAGACTCAAAAATAAAGCTAAATAGAGGAGAGTTAAACTGCTAAATTTCATTTTGGTAAATATTTTAATATAAAAGCAAATATCTAAAAAGAGGGAAATAGTTTGGCAGAGAGAATAAGAAAAGTTTGTAAGGGAAAAATTTTGTTTTTCATTTTCTTTGAGTTGTTTTTTCTTCATAATGTTTGTGCTTTGTTTTTATTTGTTTTTCTGAACTAATCGTTAAAAATTTTTTAATTTTTAGACAAATTTTAAATTTTATTTAAATCTTGAAAAAAGAAAATGCCACTTCAATGGAACAGTCTTGACACCAGATACGCTTTTTTATCTGGGGCGGTTCCTGCGGGCGTTGCTCTTGGCGGTTCTTTGTGTGTTAGCAAGAATGAGAATTTGGTCAACTTCATTAAGGTAAAAACATTTAAAACTTGTAAGCGCGGGTTATTCCAAACCAGACACCCGAAACCCAAACTTTTTTGGAAACCCAGCCCCGCTTCTTTTTCAGCCGTGACATCCCTCATGTATAGATTCCACATCCTTGCTGTAAGGGTTTCACAACTCTGCTGTAAAACTATATTTTTATTTTAATATAGGCTCAACGTTTGTCTTCATGCATCGCTCCATCGTGCCAATACTTTTATCTTGCGGCTAATGTTGGTGCAGCAGCTACTTTAGGCTACGCATCTTATTTGGTTTACAAGATTGGCGGAGGTTTATTTATTATTTTAAGCACAAATTAGCCTTTAATTTTAGGTTTTGATTATACTGACACGACTGTTGCTCTTGGACTTTATGGGGCTACTATCGCGTCTGGACTTGTGGCAGTGCCGTTATTGCGAACCAAGAAGGCTAAATGGGTAAATTTTTGATTTATATTTCTAGTTAGAGCTTGGCCTGATCCAAACCCTGGTTTTTCATGGGTCTAGAGTTAAGATGAGGGCATTTTAGTGTTCCTTGATTTTTTATTGACTTTAATTTTTCCAGGACTCAATACAGCAATCTGGTTAAGTTTAGCCTCCAAAATTAAGAATATGTAGATGTAGACATTTTTCTTAGATTCTAGTAATTTTTTGAAAAGCTGGATTTTTTCGTGTCCACGACTATTTTTGTAAGCTAATCTTGTCCTTTCATCATTTGTCTTTATTCAACTAATAAATATATTTTCAGCTTGCTGCAAACACCATCATTTTGACCGGACTGTCAATTGCTACAACCGTCGCTTTTTACAAAATTGACAAAATCTCTGGACTTTGGACGTTAGTTTTATTCTTATTAAATATCTGACCACCCTTTGTAACCAAATAAGCTTTAAACCTTCTTAAGGGTTTTTTTCTTTCAAAATATTCAAATAATTTTTTTTCTATTTTTTTAATTTTTAGCATACCATTTTCCGTTGTTTCACTCTATTATGCTGCTATTTGGGGAAAAGCGGCTTTTGGTTGTTGCGGGAAGACTACTACCGAATAGAGAATGAAGATTTTAAAGGCCAAAAAGATGCGAAATGAAGAAAAATATTGTTGACATTTTAAGAACAAAAAAAATAAATTAAATATTTTGATTCAATTTGGCCTAATTCTTTATATTTTGGTTTTAGAGCTCTGCAATTTTAATTTGCTTAAATAAATAGTTTGAAAATATTTTTTGGAATTTAATTAATTTTTAAAAAAATTATCCTATTTTAAATATTTTTGTTTATTAATTAAAAATTGACTTGATTGATTTTTAGTTTAAAATTTTTTTCTGAATGTCAACATCTTCGGATAGCAGTGGTGCTGTGTTGTATACTAGGGTAAATGATTTTTTATACTTATTTTGATGCAATTGTATAAGGTTTCTCGACTAATCTAAAAGGAACGATAAGAATTTCTAGCCAGATTTTCGAGCAATTGTTGAAAAGGAGTGGGCTGAGAAAAACGTGTCGGATTTCGAATAGGTTTTAACAATTTTCTTCGGATAGGGTTTGAGTCGAAGAAAGTCCGAGGTCATGCTAAAAGACTATGCTAAACGACTGCATACATTTCGTCCAAAATATTTTTCAGACTAAATTCTTATTTTTTATAATTTTCAGAAAGAAGTCAGTGTCCATGATGAAGTTTGGGATGACACTGAGTTGATCAAAATGTATGAAAAATCTACGGCCAAGACTTATGTATGCTTTGGTTTCATTTTTTCATTAAAATTAAAATTTAGGAAAAAATTTTTCAGGAAAAATTGCAAAATAATTTTAACAATAAAAACAGCACTTCAAAAAATTCTGTGACAAAAATTAAGGTTTTTTCTTGTTTAAATTTTTGTTTTTTTAATTTTAAATTAAAAAAATCCTTTTAAAGTGGAAGATTGGTGATCATTGTATGGCGCCATATGAGGATGACGGCAGATGGTATCCAGCTAAAATTGAATCGATCAATATTGCTAAAGGAAATTGTTTAGTTATTTTTGATGGTTACAATACAAAGGCTACAGTTAAATTGGATTCGCTTATGACGTTAGTTTTTTTGTTTTGGGAAAGGGGTTGGGGTTAATTTATGGATTTTCTGGTCGAGAAAAATTCGAAAAGAATCTTCAACCTTATTCAAATGTTGGAGACAAAACCTTTTCTCACGTGGGAGTTGCCAAAAAATTTTGCGGATGGGCAATGGGGTTTTGGTCATGAAATTTTGAACAAGAAATAAACTAAGGGTGTGATGCTACCTATTCAATTCAAAACAGGTCAAGAGATGGGTAGAAGGGGGAGTAGACACTAATTATACCGAGAATTCTGAATTCTGTTAAATTTTCCTGAATTTTGTTTTTTTTAATCGAATTTTTTTCAATTTTTCTAGGGAGGAGGATGTTGAATGGGTTAGCGATGAAGCAGACCAAGAAGAGACTGACCGCAAAAAAAGCGATGACAAGGTTTTAATTTTAAATAAATTTAAAATAAAAATTTTTTAATTTAAGACTACTGATCTTGAGCCTCCTTCGACCACAAAAAATAATGAAAAGACAAACAAGGCAAATATTGGGAGTATTTTTCCGGTATATTTTTTTAAAATAGTTTAAATTTAATAAAAATTATTTTTAAATAGATTCCCGATCTTTGTCCACCTCCACCAGACTATTTAATTAATAAGGTTTCTGCTGCTGGAACTGATAGAGAGGCATTGACTAATGCATTGATGAGTTGGTATATGGCTGGGTATCATACAGGTTAGAAAATTTCTTTTTTAATTTTTAATAAATTAAAAATTATTTATGAATGTCCGGGGTTACTTTTATGATATAACGTTTAAATAAAATATAGAGGAATTTCCAGTCTAACTTTGGGGTGGGAAAAAATTAAACTCGTTCCTTGGTTTTTTATTATTTACGAATTATTTGGCTCCTTTCCATATACGTCCAATTAAAAATTTATGCGTCCAATCAATTTTGCGATGTAGAGGATTTAAATCACGATGATTAAAAAAATATTTTCTTTTCAAGGATTCTATCAAGGATTGATGGCTCAAAGAACGGAAAACCTTAAGAATCCAACAAGTGGGACGAAAAAGAATGAGAAGATCTAAAAGTGGATAACAAAGGAATATTTTTTTGTTTATTTTTGAGGGGAGGAGGGTTGTGATCTCTCATTGAAAAAAAGTTTACTATCATTTTAAGAAAAATAAAAGATATTTTTGCCTTAAATAATATTTGTGTTGTTTACGTGGTGTCAAAAAAGCTAGTCTTTTTTTGATCATACAAGACTGGATAATCTCTGATATCCTCAGATTGCTCCAGTGCGATTCATCTACATTATACGTTCTCTTTGGGTGAATATGTTCTTCTTGTTTTCGGACCTGGACAAAGCTTGGCCAATTTTCGGACATAACAATGACGAGTTTTTAAATTCTATGATTTCTGCTGGCAATAAAATTTTAAAAAATGTTTCGTAAATTTAATCAAGAGAAATTACACATTTTTAAAAAAGACCAGAAAGAATGAGAAAATGTATGGCAAAATAAATGAGAAGTAAACAATATTAAGGTTAGGATTCATCTTGATTTTCTGATATGTTCTGAATACTGATGAGTTTCCAATAATTTTTTTGGGCAAAGAATCCCCATCAGAGATTTGGGATAGTCACCTAAAACCTTTAGCTTATTAAAATATCAACAAAATTTAAGGGGATTGAGCGCAATCCCCCGTTCCAAAAATTAAGAGTGCGTTACGAAAGAGAATCATAATCGTTGGATTCATTTGCCTAAATAAAATACTAATTTAATTTTTGCATATTAAGTAAAATTAAAATTTTTTTTTAAATAATCACTTCAATAAATTTATTTTTGGTCTGTATTCTTTAGTACTTCTTTTAAATAAATAAATTGATTTTTTGCATATTAAGTAAAGTTAATTTTGCAAAAATTATTCTAAAACTTTTTTAAATTTTTTCTTAAAAATAGGAAAAAAATTTAATATTGGAAAACAAGAGTTGAACAGTCGGGGGTTGGGGTTAATGAGTTACAGCATGTTCATTCTCATTTACCGACAACACCGAAGGTTATAATTTGATGTAAATATGGTTTGAAATGAATATCTATTTATATTTTTTCAAAATTTATCACGGTTATTTTTTGAAACATAAATATTTGAAATATTTTCTCATTTAGCCTAAAATTAAAAAAAGCCTTCTTATAGCTTTCCCTAAAATAATTGAAGAGTGATTTTTAGGAAAATATTTATAGATCTGAAATTAGGCGAATTTAGGTTTGAAAATGATTGCAGGTTGAACTGAAAAACGTTAATAATGGATGAATTATTAGCCATATATTTCCTTAATAAACTTAAAACTAACAATAAGGGAACAAATTTATTTGTGCCAAATGGATTATACAATTCGAATGGAATCTGCAGAACTGTCTTCTTTGTCGAAGGATCATCTATACCTCGCAGCACTTTCCATTGCGCTTCTGGTGGAACAGAATCCTTCTTGGTCACTTTGGAAAAGATATTGAGATCTAAAATTCGATTTTAAATCGTTTTAAACTAAAATATTACGAGTATTTGTTGTCGCCTTAAGCTTTGATGTATCCAAAGTTGTAGTAATTTTGACCGACTGCTTAGCTCTGATAAACCCAAACTTAGGAACGGTTTTGAGCAATTCTTCGCTTAAAAAGAAAATTGCTTAAAATTAAGTTAACATTAAAATTTTTACTTGGCAGGAACAGCCTTGAATATTTTGAATTGTTCTCCGGATTTGTAAGGTAATGTCTGCTTAACTTAATTTTAAGCAATTTTCTTTTTAAGCGAAGAATTACTTAAAACAGTTCCTAAGTTTGGGTTTATCAGAGCTAAGCAGTCGGTCAAAATTACTACAACTTTGGATACATCAAAGCTTAAGGCGACAACAAATACTCGTAATATTTTAGTTTAAAACGATTTAAAATCGAATTTTAGATCTCAATATCTTTTCCAAAGTGACCAAGAAGGATTCTGTTCCACCAGAAGCGCAATGGAAAGTGCTGCGAGGTATAGATGATCCTTCAACAAAGAAGACAGTTCTGCAGATTCCATTCGAATTGCATAAATATCCATTTGGCACTCATAAATTTGTTTCCTTAGTGTTAAGTTGATTAAGGAGATATTTGGCTAATAATTCATTAATTATTGTTTCTCAATTCAATTGGCAACTATTCTCAAACCTAAATTTTCCCTAATTTAAGATTTATAAATAGCTAAAAATCATTCTTAAATTATTTTAGGGAAGGCTACAGAAAAGATTTTTTGAATTTTGGGTTAAATGAGAAAGGCCCTAATTATATATACTGGGCCCCCTATGATCAGCACAAAATAATTAAAAATTAAATAAAACTTTTATCTTTCCATCATTTCTTCCTTTTTGCAATATCCTCAAATTTTTCTCCCTATTCCTTCATCGTCAACGGATCCACCTTCACAACTTTGGATTGTTGTTGAGCAGCGGCAGCTTCATCAGCAGCTTTTTTCTCGGCTGCTTTCCGTTGCTTTTCGCGCATCTTTTCTAGAAATACAATTTTTTAAATAATTAAAGAAAGGTTTAAGCAAACCGGCATCCGTTTCCATCCTCTTCTCGGTTGAGACATCCTAAATTTTCAACTTTTATTAGTCTTTTTAAATTTTTGAAAATATTTTTTAACCCCATATGCTTCAGTATTCATCAAAGGATTCCATTTTTTCAAAAAATAAAAGTTTATCACCAGTGGGGTTCGAACCCGCGACCCCTTCCAGTCATAACCCAAACCCAACCAACTACACCACTCATTCCATATTTTCTAAAACCCTTCAAATATTACCCCGCTCTTTCCTTGACTCTTCTTCAATTGTTCCATTTTCTTTTTGTTCTTCTCACGGGCCAATTCACGCTGGTTACCACCTTAAACGATTAGAAAATATAAGATTTATTCAAAGAAAAGTCTTACGAGTCATTTTATTTTCAATTAACTGCCCAAACGGTTTTTTCAAATAAATTTATTTTTATGTACAAATGTTGAGATATCTAAAATAAACATAAAAAATTAACAAAAGAACAAAGAAAAGAAAACTGTACAATTAGCTATGTCCAACAAAACAAATAAAAAAATTACTTAAAATCGCTGGAAAAAGAGCAGATGTTTATTGTCTCTGCAAAACGTTGAGTGATCGTAAAGGATTAATTGAGTCTCATTTTTAGAGTATAAAGCAATAGACTCTAAATTAAGACTCAACTGTCTTCTTTTGTGGAAGCTTTTGTTTTAACAAAAGGCTCCTATACAACTCATCTAATCGTTAACTCATCTATTCGTTAACTCATCTACACGTCCAAAAAGGGTCAACTCATCTAATCGTTAACTCATCTATTCGTTAACTCATCTACACGGCCAAAATGGGTCAACTCATCTAATCGTTAACTCATCTATTCGTTAACTCATCTACACGGCCAAAAACGCTCAACTCATCCAATCCTTGAAATATCGGCCGGTTGAGTCCCTGGTCAGTTGAGTCTCAACCGGCCCAAGACTCAACCGGCGGTAATCAACCACTCAAACGGCCGGGACTCAACTGGCCAGGGACTTAACCGGCTAGAGACTCAACTGGCCATGGACTCAACTGGTCATGGACTCAACTGGTCATGGACTCAACTGGTCATGGACTCAACTGGCCATGGACTCAACTGGCCATGGACTCAACTGGTCATGGACTCAACTGGTCATGGACTCAACTGGCCATGGACCCTACTTACCAGAGACTCAAACGGCCATGGACCCTACTTACCAGAGACTCAAACGGCCATGGACCCTACTTACCAGAGACTCAAACGGCCATGGACCCTACTTACCAGAGACTCAGACGGCGAGAGACTCAAACGACTGGTACTCAATAGTCTCGTTCCAAAGGATTGGATGAGTTGAGCGTTTTTGGCCGTGTAGATGAGTTAAGGATTAGATGAGTTGATGATTGGATGAGTTGACCCTTTTTGGCCGTGTAGATGAGTTAACGAATAGATGAGTTAACGATTAGATGAGTTGACCCTTTTTGGACGTGTAGATGAGTTAAGGAATTTTAGCCGTTTAGATGAGTTGAACGTTTTTGGCCGTGTAGATGAGTTAACGAATAGATGAGTTAACCGGACACGTAACAAAATATAGAAAGAGAAGTGTTAGAGACTACTATTTTATAAGAGAGACAGTGTATGTTTATGGCTCCGGTACAAAATATGGAATCGTTAAAATATGGAATGGTTAAAATCGCGAATAGGCTAAAAAGGGGTTAAAATACCGAATCGTTAAAATATGGAATGGTTAAAATATCGAAACGGGTAAAAAAGGGTTAAAATATGGAATCGTTAAAATATGGAATAGTAAAAATGTCGACACGGCCAAAATTGGTCAAAATGTCGAATTCTTTTAAAAAAGGGTCAGATGAGTGCCATACATTGATTATTGATTCAACTTATCAACTTATTGATGATAAGTTGATTGATAAGTCTCGTATGTCATAGTCCGGCGTAATCTTTTCTGCCCGAGTTCAGTGTATTTTACGGAGTAAAACCGGACCGGATAAATCAAGCATAATCGACACCGGATCCGGTCCGGCATGATCGTACGGATCCGGAAAACATAACGCGATCCTGATATGGAAAAATTATAGTGGTGTGCATTAGTTTTTAGTTAAGACTTAAAGTTTGACCTTACCGTATACGGTATGGAATACCGAAAAACACCGATCAGCTTTTAAATTTTATCGGTAGGCATTCCGTACCGTAAAACCGACACGGAATACCGAAAAATACCGTCGGTATTACGGTACCGTCCGGATTCTAGTTTTGGCGCCATTTTTAAAAAATTCGACATTTTGACCAATTTTGGCCGTGTCGACATTTTATCAATTCGATATTTTAACGATTCGGTATTTTAACCCCTTTTTAGCCTATTCGCGATTTTAACCATTCCATATTTTAACGATTCCACATTTTGACCCCTTTTTAGCCTATTCGCGATTTTAACCCATTTTTACCCGATTCGAGATTTTAACCCTTTTTTAGCCTATTCCATATTTTAACGATTCGATATTTTGTCCGGACACGATGTTTATTTTTGACCGCGCGCGTCAAAATAATACAACGGGTAAATTAAGACAAAAGGGTACTCGATATAACGGTACCACGGGTAAAATAATACAAAATGTAGTTCAGCATAAAGACAAAAGACATTTAGCGAAAGAGTGGGTGGAAATAAATTTAAAAATTTAATTTTGTCAGATTTTTATTTTTTATTTAATTTTTCCTCGTATTTATTCTCTTTTATTGTCAGAAATGAGTCATTATTGAAATTTAAATGAGTAGGTTTTAGTGACAAATTAAGTGACAAATTAAAAATTTTGGGGGGAATTTTTGTGGAATTTTTTGGGGGATTTTTTAAAAATAAAAATAGGGGGGGATTTCTGGGAAGAAAAAAATAAATCGAAAAATAAATAGGAGGAAAAATACACAAATAAAATATTAATTTGTATTGCTCTTTACTCCCATTATTTTATTATTATTAATTTTTACCCACGTAATCTAACTCAGTTTTCTGATTAAATTTTGACGCTGCGCGACCTGTTCTAATCACCAGTTTATATAAATATTTATTTAAGAAAATAAATTATTCATTATACTGTTTTGTTTACATTTTTATTTTGTTTGTCGGCGAATTCCCCCCCCCCCTCCCTTCAATTTTTATTTTTATTAATTTTATTGTGTAACGGAACACTTTTTTGTTCTTCAAAATTTAAATTCTGGTTAAAATTTGTTTTAAATATTTAAAAAGTTTTATTCTGATTTTATTGGTAATTGTTCTGAAATTAATTCTGATTTAACTAAGACTTTTTCTGGTATTTATTATAGTGTTCTGATTTTTTACAAACTAATTCTGATTTATTCTGATATTAATTCTGATTTTAGAAATTAATTCTGGTTATTTTGGTACTTTTTCTGATTAATTCTGATCTATTCTGAAATTAATTCTGATTTAAAAAAGACTTTTTCTGGTATTGATTCTAGTGTTGTTCTGATATTAATTCTGATTTTTCTTAATTTAATTCTGATTCGCTCTGAAATTAAGTTTAAAATTTATTCTGATTTTTCTGTTATTTGTTCTGAATAATTCTGATTTTTTACACAATAATTCTGATTAAAATCTAAAAATAATTCTGATTTTTTCTGGAATTAATTCTGATATTAATTCGGGTATTTGTTCTTATTTTTTAAAAATTAATTCTGTTTTGTTTTGGTATCAGTTCTGATTTTTTCAAATTAGTTCATTCCTTTTTCTGATGTTAATTCTGGTAGTTGTTCTGATCTGTTATGATATTAATTCCATACTGTTCTGGTTTTTATAAATTAATGATGATTTATTCTAATAAGAAATTGATAAAAATTTTGAAAAATCAAGAAAAAATCATGAGTCCGGTACGGTCATGGTAAATTCTGCCGGAATCATCGAAAAGTAAAATTTTTAATTTTTTAATTTTACTCAAGTGTCGGTCCTAAAATCTTGATTCCGCAAAAATCAGGTCCGCAAATTTCGGGTCCGCAAAGTTCGTGTCCGCAAGATTCGGGTCCGCAAAGTTCGCGCCACGTTTCAGTTCACATTAAAAAATTCACTCCGTGCTTAGTATCGAACTCAAAATCTTTTCTGATTTTTTAAATTTCTTTTTTTTTCTGATTGTTCTGATTTTTTATATGTTTTATATTTCCAAAAATAATCTTTCTACATTTCCTCTATCAACAAATTTGCGGAGGTCATTAAAGCCGTTTTTGATCTGTCAAAAAAACAATAAAAATAGCGGAACAGATTATCATTTTTGCAGATATTTTTTAAATCTTTCCACTTTTTATTGTTCTCCCTTCTTTATTGTTAATTGACAAGGACGATTTTGGAAGCTTTTGATTTTTATTGAAAAAAGGGAAGGAAGGCAATTAATTTGTTTTGTTTTTGGTTATTATATCTCTCTCTTTTAAATAGAGTTGCACAAGGTCGAGGCGAGACCGAGGATCACCGAGGCTGGAAAAGCCGAAACAGAGGTGCTGAGACCCGAGGTCGGTCAATCCGAGACCGAGATTGCAAAATGGACGAAGACCTCGGCGAGGCCTCGACCTCGTGCAACCCTCCTTTTTAAACAGCTCTTCTACCCCTCTCTCTCTTTTGTCACCTTTTTAATAATTTTAGTGTTTAGCAAATTTGTGTTGTTGTTGATATAAAACTGATATTGAGACTGCGAGAAAAAAAAGTTTTTTTTCCAAATCAATCAAATAAAGAGAATAGACCGCGCATTTAATGTTTACGTCGTCCACACACAAACAATTTACCCAAAATTATTGGTTTTCAAAATTTCTTTTTTCATTTTCACATTTTGAAGAAAGAAAAAGTTTTGTTCTTTCCTCCATTTTGATTTTAAGAAAAAAATTTTTTTTTTCGTTGAGAATTAAATTTGGAAGGATTCTTAGAGGATTTTTAGAGGATTTTTACGGAGCACTCAGTCTTGGCACCCAAACGACAGATTATTTTTAGTGGGAGACACTAAATTTTGGCACCCAAATGGCCTGTCGAAATGTTTTAGAATTTATTTTTCAAAAATTTTTTCTCCGAAAAATTTCCCAAAATTTTTAGAGGCCAAAAAATAATGGCAATGATCGCAACTATTCACCCCTACAAAAACGAAAATGGAATGTCTTACAATCAAAGAACAACAAGCTCTTCAACAACCACTTCTACTGAAAGAGAACAACAACCTTATACTAGTGGAATTTTTCGAATAGAAGATGTAACTGATGATCCAAGAGTAAGTATAACAGGTTTATTTTTCCAAGTATTTGGTCGTTTCTTTTGGGGTTTGTGTTCAGTTTTTTGTGGAGCTTTTTGTTCACCCTCCTTTATTTTTTAAATTTACTGGGAGGTTCGAGACCTGATGGCAAGGACTAGAGACCGGACTGGGAGTGTTGTACGAGCTATCTTGATAAACGAGGTTGTCGTCGGTCCGATCTCTTTCTGGAAATATCCTTTAACTTATTTGTACTTGGTCTTTTGAGGTTAGAATAACTCCACTAGTGATCGAGATTTTTGAAAAGTCCGGGCCGGATCCTGGGTTTGATTTATTGACTTGGGCAAGATTCTGGGCTTGTAGTCCAGGAAAAACCAGTAAGGTCAAAAAATGTTTGGCTCTGGGTACAGGGAAAACCCAGGCCTTGGTCCAGACCCAGTTCGATCTCTAGACTCCACATAGAAAAATATGCCGGATTATCGAAGTTGTTTCCTCTCCTGTATGGCCTATACCTCTCCTCTCTCCCTGTAGGTCCTTTCCTATAGAGATCCTCCCCAAAAGTTTGCAGTAAAATTGTTAGACCAAATACTTGGTCTGGCTTACTCAAACTAATTAAAATATTTCAAGTATGCAGACATTGGCAATGACAGCAATTCTGTATTGGAAAAAGAAGAAGGCGCTCTAGTTGAATATTGCCGCTCAAAAGTTGTTCAGCCCTCAGCAGTTATCAATCAACCACCCCAAATTGTTCGCCGTCCTTCATTCTCGGCTTCCTCAGTATTGGGAACAACAAAAAATCCTTCAGAAAATGAAAGAAGAGGAAGAATACAAAATAAAACACAGGCAATTGAAGCTAGTATTTTGGCTAGGGCAGCTGCTGGGTTTACTTCACAAAATCAGCAACAGAGATCGTCTTCTAGGCCGGTGAGTGAATTTGGATTTTTGAAAGTTTTTTAAGATTTGGGTGTTCCGGGGAGACATTTTCTCTTTTCTTAGGTTAAGGGGTTTCTATAACATTTTTTAGAAACCCAATCTTGGACCAGGGTGAGAGAAAGTTTGGTCAGGTTCATGGTCGGTTTTCCAAAGTTTATTTGGGACTGGTTCCTGAGTTCGGGTCGAAATAAGTTCATGTATCGGGTCGAGTTTTAACCATGGACATCCCTGCTCTGCAGCTACTATTCACCGCATAAACTGGACACTGGCACAAAGTAATTACAGTTTTAGGGGAGTTTTTTTTGTAAAAATTTTTTATCGGAGCCGGCGATTACTTCCCCCATCTGTTCCCTCATCTACTACCTTTCCTTGTCATTAATCAAACATTTTCTTTTTAAGGCACGTTTCACTCCATTAAATGTTAGACAACCAATAAACAATATTTCTTCTGGAAATCGAGGGAGAACGCTTGGTTATGCGTTACAAATTCCTTCTTCAACTCCCTCGCAGCACGAAAGTAGAAAGACGGCAACTACAGCAACAAATACACGTTGGTGGCATCCGTTATCAAAGGTTTTTCTTTTATTTTTAAGGGTTTTTAAGGACAAAAACTGGTCAAAGTTGGGTACTTTAAGGATAGGTTAAATTTCCCTCATTCACTTTTTAAGGGATTTAAGTGTCTTCTCTTTAATCTTCCTTCATATTTTTTCTCTTTTTTTCATCATTCCCTTTCTTCTTTCACCCTTCCTTGTCGTCATTCTTCCTTTCTATTCAACAATTCTTCACATTACCTTCCGTTCCTTCCTTCATTTTTTTTCCTGTTTTCATCCTTGCTCTTCATTTTCTTTCCTTATCTTCATCCATCTTTCTCTTTCCTTTTACAGATTCTCTACAGGGTGTAGCTAGAATTTTTTTCAAGGGGGCCGTAGCCAGGATCCCCTACCCTCCTCCTGACTACGGCCTGCTCCATATCTCTAAATCTACAGCTCCTCCATTCTCTTTAAAATTATTTTACAAAATTTTTTATTCTTAATTGTCTTCTCATTTTTTCTAATTTTTGACGCGTCAAAAAAAATTTTTTTTTATTTTCCCCAAGTCTAACCACAAAAAAAACGTTCATCATTAAAACGGCTTTATTCCTCTCCTAACCAAATATCCCTTTCTTCTCATTATTATCCTCCCTAGAGAAATTAACCCTAACCACCAACTGATGATGGGGTGGTTGATTGAATGAGTGCAAGAGAGGGAGAGGGGGGGGAGGGGAAAGGGAAAGAAATTGGCTTTTCATTTTTTAACAAAATAAAAAAAAATTTTTTTGGCCCTCAAAAGGATTTTTCTTTTTTTAATAAACAACAAACACATTCCAAACATGCCAATCTATACAAACAGAAAAAAATTTTTTTTTGAAATTTAATTTTTATAAAAATGGGGAAAATTATTGTGTGTTTATCTCTCTCTTTTCTTTTTTTTTTGAAAAATTTTTTATTTTATGTCTAATCTAATTTTTAAAAATTTGTATATATTTTTGGAAATCTTTTTCTGGTTGTGAAAAAAATATTTTAAAAATTATTTAAAGGATTTAAATTTTTTTTCTATCCCTTGAGAAGGGTGATTTTTGGTTTTCTGTTTTTAGCTAGGAATTTATATTCTGTGTCTTTATGTTGGGATTTCCTTTATACCCCCACTGATTAAAGTTTAGTTTGTGCTTTTTCCTTTTGTATATTTTTTCCAAAACTTCTTTCAAAAGGTTCATAATGGTCAGACTAGGGATAGAAAAGTGAATTTATGCAAAGGAAGTGGAAGGGAATTTTTAGGAGAAAAATAAGAGGGAGGTTGCTTTATTTTTCTGATTTTTTAGCTAGGAATTTTTTTGGATTTGTTATTTCCTCACGACTTTTTAGGGACATAATTCTTTTTATTTTTAAATTAAAAATTTTTTTTTTAATTTTTTAAATTAATTTTCCAACTTTGAAAAATCTTTTTTTCTGTCCCTTATCTCTCTCTTAATAAATCCCCAAAATCCCCCTTTTATTGTTCCCTTCATTTTTTTTCAGTTTTTTCGGCTGTCAACGCCACACTTCTACTATTTTATTCTTCCCCCTTCTCTCTTATTTATTCACAGCTATGCAAGCATGAATCGTCCAGGCTTTAAGGAAGAAAAGAGAGGGAAAGAAGAAGTACATTATTATTATTATTTTCCTTTTTTTTAAAGCTTTTTCCAAAAAAAATCGAAGTCTTTTTTTCCCTCTCTTAAAAAAATTTTTTTCCAAAAAATCCGTTCCCCTTTCTTTTCTTCATTTTTATCTAATAAACTTTCTTTTCGTCTCTTTTTTAAAATTTTATTTGTGTTTTGGAGAGTTTTGGAAGAGGGGAAAAAAGGTTAATTCCAAAAGATCACACCTACTTGTTGGTATTTGAGTCTGGATTTTGTTGGTTTAGGGGGGAGGGGGTTTGAAAAATTTTAAATTTCCCCTTTTAATTGATGATTAAATGTTGATTCAGGGGAATTAAGAGCTTTTTGATAATTACAAACAGACAGGACCTCGATTTTTTTCACTCTAGGGATGGTACCAAGACTTAAAACTCCCAGACTTTCGAACATAAGCCAATCCGATTTTTTAAGGCTGGAAAAAATTCTACATAAAAATGAGGTGTATTTAAGATTGGATATGTGTATTAGAAAATTAAAAAAAAATATGTATGAGTTTTAGAAGAGGGGAGTGTTTTTTGGTTGTCATCCATATCAAGAGAAAAAGTCTGGGGCCCTCTTGTTTTTCGGTTAGTCTCACTTTCTCCAACCTTCAATTTTTCTGTCTAAGACTCAAATAGGTCTGTTGATCTTTTGTGTTTTTGGAATTAATACTCTCTTTTGGCCCTCTTTACAAAATTTTGTGCCAAAATTTGGTTTTGGCACACAATAAAGGCGAGAGGGGGGGGGGGCGCTGCTGGAAGAAATATGGGCTAGAAAGGGGGTAAAGCAAATTGAGAGTGAGAGAAAAGCTTATTAGAACATAAATTTTGGCAGTTGTTGCCTGAATATATCCTTTCGTTTTTATTTGGATTTTTAAGAGTATTTTTTGTGGGGTTTTTAAAGGAAATTTTTTAGATTTTTTAGGAAATTTTCAAAAAATTTTGTCATACTCAGAAAGTTTTTTCTAAAATTTTCAAATTTTTGAAAATTTTTTTGAAATTTTTTCAACAATTTTTTAGGAAATTTTTCAAATTTTTTTTATATTTTCAAAAATTTTTTAGAAATTTTTGGTATATACTCTAATTTTCCAACAAATCTTTTTTTTTCTTCTTCCAGATTTTCTTTTCTTTATTTATATCCCCTTTATAAATAAAACTGCCCACAGCTGAGTGGGAGAGCAGCATTAAGTAAATAAATAAAAAAAAATAAAATTTATTGAGTTAGAAGATTTAGAAAATCTTATTTAAAAAATAAATTTTTTCTGCACTTGTAAAAGCTAGGGAGGGGGGAGGATATTTAAAAATAACTTGAAAATTGAAAAAAATTTTTTTTCAATTTTGGAACTCTATTGAGTTTATCTTCCCTTATTTTCCTTCGTTTTTTCATAAAAATTATAAAAATTGGCGACGGATCACCGTGAGATTTTTTCGGGTGCCAATAGTCGGATTATACAGGGACATAAAACATCGTTAAATGTTAATCTTTTTGTTGTTAAAGTTGACGCTTTTATCAAAGACCAACAAAGGCCTTCGGAACACCAACAAAGGCCTTCGGTTATATCAGAATCATTTACTACTACAATATTCCTTTAATCTATCCCACCTTATCTTCCTTTAATCATCGATTCTATTTACTCACCTTTATTTATTTTTCTTAAAAATTCTTTGTTTTTCTTGTCCCCTTCCGGTCCCCATTCAAAATATATAATTTAAATTTCTTATCTTTCTCTTCTTCTAATCTTTGAACGTCAAGCCTTTTAAAAATGTTATCATTAATTCTTGAAATTTATGATTTCCTTCCTTTATTTTTTCCTCCCTAGAGGTCTTGCAACATATTCTTTTCATTTATTTTTAAATTCATCATTTACTACATCATTTTTGGTGGGTTTTTCAGAAAGATTAACATATTAATAAGATTTTTTGAATTTTTTGAAATTTTAAAGTTTATGGAATTTTGACTTTTTGGCATTTTGATTTTCTGATGCTTTGACTTTTTGACTCTTTGACACTTTCTATCCATGGCATTCTAATTTTTTTTTCATTTCGACTTATTGGCATTCGCCCCTTTGACTTTTTTACATTTTGACTCTGACATTTAGACACCTTAATCTTTTGGTTCTCGATCTTCTGGATTAATTCCCCCCTCTTTTAATCTGCCGCCTCCTCTCTTCTCTCAATTCTCCTCAAAGGCATTTTGCAATAAAGCTAATTTACCGGAAAGCTTTTTTTTGTGCGCGCATTTTCTCCCCCTTAACTCTTGACGTTTTTGTTTGTTTAAATTAAATTTTTATAAATGTCCTCTTTCCATTTTATAAAATTGCCAAAAAAATAAAATGGAAACATTGTCTATATATTTTGTTATTTATTTTTGCCATATATTTTTGGATACCCAAAGATATTTAGATAATTTTAAAAATTCAAATTATTTTTACTATGAATTTTTGATTTTTCGGATATTTTCCGACCTCCCCGGCAAACCCCGATCTCCAACACACCCGCCATCGGGTTGCTATCCTAATTTATTAAGTTTCTAAGTAAATATCCCTCCCTACTAAGTTTAAATTTATGGAACGTCTCTACGTTCATTCTTCACTATCTTTCTTAAATAAAATATCAGCCTCAAGGGTCTACTTAAGAATGAGATATGTGACTTTGATTAAAACGTTTCTTTAAATTAGTTGGAATTTTTAAATTTATTTTTTTTTCGGAAATCTTTTTAAAAAAATTTAAAAAATTTTTTCTTTTAAAGTTTGTTACTGGAATTAATTCTTTTTCTTCTTCAACTTCCTCTAATATTAATCCTCTACCAACTAACAACAACCACAATTCAACAACAAATCGTATACGTTCTAGCAGCACTAATAGTGGAGGTAACAACGTTAAAAGTGTAGTTAGTGGTAGTGGAGGTTTTGTCAACAACAATAACCGAGCAGCATTAATTTCAACTACAAAACGTTTTGATCAAAAAATGGCACATGTTATTGATGTTGAGGTACTTAAATTTTATATATAGTTTTGAAAAAAAAATTTATTTACTGGATTCACTTTTTTTCAATTAAAAATGGATTAGAAAAGGGGGTATTCCCCCTCCTATCGTGACAAATAAAGCAAAAATTATTACGTTTATTGGGAAATGGAATGACTGAGAAACCTTTACATAAGAGAGAGCTTTCAGGATCAATGTCCCATCCAAAGCTTTTGCAGATTTCTGGAATGGGTGTTCAGTCGTTTTATCCAACAAAATAATCTCACAAATTATTTTTTTAATAATTTTTTTCCTAATAAGGTTGGGCAACCCTGTTCGCGAATGGCAATTTGCAATTGTTATGGATTTAGACCTCATACTTGGAGGTAGGTGATCAATTTTTTAATAAAAAATTTTTTTATTTTCTCGGGGGTTATTTTTTAAATTTTTTACTAAACATGTTTTTTTTGTAAAATTTTTTTGATTTTTTTTCATTTTCTCAATGAAGGGTTTTTTTATTTTTTTAATTTTTTATTTTCTTTTTTTTTAATTTTTATTCTCGACTATAAATTGATTTTTAAAAAGAATTTTTGAAGAAAATTTTGAAAATTCGACCCGGCTTTTTTTTTCTCAACTTGACAGTAGTTAACCACCCCACTTTGTTTCCCCGTTTACCGCACATTCCTAAAGGTGTGGGAGGGGTCCGCAAAATTTCTTAAAGGATTTGAAGGGGTTGGGGGCGGAGTCAATGGATTTTAGGGGACTTTCCAAAAGGATTTGGATGGGGCCCTTTGATCTTGCCGCTTTCCCGCAATCCCAAATTGTTTCCCTTTTGATCTTGCCGACAAATCCCAAATTGTTTCCCCTTTGATCTTGCCGCGTGTAAAAATCCCAAATTGTTTTCCCTTTGATCTTGCCGCTTGTTAAAATCCCAAATTGTTTCCCCTTTGATCTTTCCGCAATCCCAAATTGTTTCCCCTTTGATCTTTCCCGCAATCCCAAATTGTTTCCCCTTTGATCTTGCCGACAAATCCTCAAGGTGCGAAAATTCACACCTTTTTTTTCTTTTATCTCGCCGACAAAACCAATTTGCTCCAAAGTGTTGGGAGAGGGGTCCGCAAAACACAAGGGGATTTCCTTTGATCTTGCCGACAAAATCAGTTTGTTCAAAAGTGTCGGGGGAAGGGTCCGAGAAACAAAATTTGACAATCTTAAGGTGTTAATTTTCACACCTTTAAACACTTTGATCATCCAAGGTATGGGGGAGGGGTCCGACGAAACCAAATTACCGCACTAGGAGTGCGGTAAATCGTCAAGGTGTGAAATATCACACCTTTTTTTCCTTTGATCCTGACGACTAAATCAATTTGTTTAAGGGTGTCGGGGGAAGGGTCCGAGAAACAAAATTTGACAATCTTAAGGTGTTAATTTTCACACCTTTAAACACTTTGATCATCCAAGGTATGAAAGTTCACATCTCTAACTCTATTTTTGATGTACTTAATGTGTGAATATTGACACGTTTTTCAGTTGATTAAACTCTTAACTGGTTGAAAATACCTAATTTTATTTGTGAATATTTTGGACTTTTAATATTAAAAATTATCCCTAAACATTCTCGAACCGTGACAACTAATGAATATTACGAATCAAAACCGCTACCTGCTAAGCTACAGAGGAACATTTTTATTGCAATTTTTTGCTTTTTAAAGCTTTTAAAATATTTTTAACATGCATGCATATTAAATTTGTCAAATTTAAAAAGAGCGTCGCTTCTCTTTTTTAAAATGGCGTCGCTTCTCTTTTTTAAGATGGCGTCGCTACTCTTATAATTAATTCATCGAAAACAAATACAAAATATTTTGAGAAATGGTTTGAATAAATGAGAATATTTTCTAAATAATTTCAAAAATTAAAAAAAAATTTTTCAAGAAAATCTTATTCAAAAAAAAAATCAATTAAGGTTTTATAGCAAAATCAATCAATCAACCAATTAAGGTTTTTTAAAAATCAATTCATTAAATATTTTCGGTTTCGCTTCCTCAAACAACTTGAAATACTAAAAGCTAAATGTTTAATAGTAAAAAATTCGAAAATATCTTTTAAAAAAGTATAAACAACCAATTAAAAAAAAAGTTTTTTATACCAATAAAGGGATATGGACAAATAAAAGTTAAATTTTTATTAGAAAAACCTAAAAAAATTGAATATAAAAATCAAAATCAATCATTTTTTTAAATTTATTACGGAAAAAAAATTTTTTTTGCTTTAATTCCCAAAAAGGAATACTAAAAATAAGAGTAAAAATTTAAAATTTTTTAATTCTTAAAAATAAAATTTTTAATTTTTAAAATTGATAAAAATATAAAATTTTTTAAAAAATAATAAGTTAAAGATAAATAAAATAAAAATAAAATTAAAAAATAAAAGATATTTTTGGAGATTTCCCATTCTGTCTCATTTTATGCTACCTCAAGATTATTAGACGTGAACTAAAATGTTTTTCCTCATTTTTTATGTAAAAGTGAACAAATACGGTATAAACCACCATTTTGAATATATTAGATAATTAAAACTGGTAGAGTAATTTACTACATGAGGGATTGTTGCAATAGTAATATTTTCGTTCAATTCATTTATTTGTAAACTATCGTTGTATCTTTTTATACCATAGCGGCGAAACGGTGTTAATCTATAAAATTCAAAGTCTTCAGCATTCGCTCTGGATGATTTTAATAAATGTATTGGACACTCACACCTTCCTGGTATAGGTCCTGTAACGTTAAAAGGTAGATTCAATAAATATTTTGGACATCTACAGGGCTCTTGTTTCCACATATCTTGCCATCTGGGATCATTTACTAGAGATAAATTTGAAGAGGAAGCAAGGGAAAATAATAAGAATAATATTATGATAAACATTTTGGTTAAAGATTACACAAATCGAGGTCTTTTATACCATTCCTAACAAAACCCATGAGAAAGTTATATTACGACTTCGCTTGTCGAAACGGTCTAGCCCATGAACCGGGTTGATTGTTCTACTTAAAAGTTTTATGATTCACATTTGTTTATGATTCACATTATTAATCATCATCACGCCAATGAACTAAAATTTTTTAAAATTTTTAATAAAAAATCAAATTTGTTACAAATAAGATGGTCCCTAATAATTTATTTTCGAAATAGATGGGCAAGTTTTTTCTATTTTTATTTCACCATTTATATTTCTTAATTGTATTTTTAAGATTTAGACATATTTGCATAATAAATTAGATTTATTGCAAAAATCCTTTGATCTTTTTACTAATTTGTTGCATATTTAATTAGATTTGCATATTAAATTAGATTTTTTAAAAATCCTTTGATCTTTTTATTAGATGCATACATATTTAATTAGATTTGCCATTTTATTATTTTATTAATGTTTGCATATTAAATTAGATTTTAAAATAACCCTTTGATCTTTTTTAGATGCATGCATATTAAATTAGATTTGCCTAATTTTATTATTTTAAAAAGGTTGCATATTAAATTACATTTTTAAAAAATCTTTTGATCTTTTTATTAAAAGCATGCATATTTAATTAGATTTGCCGAATTTCATTTAATGATTTATAATGTTTGCATATTTAATTAGATTTTTAAAAAATCCTTTGATCTTTTTTTTGGCTGCATGCATATTTAATTAAAAATTTGAATTCTCTTTTGATCTTTTTACGATATGCGTGCATAATTAATTACTTAAAACTAAAACAACATAAAAAATTGGTGTAGGGGCTAGTCTATAAAAGGGTTCATTTTTAAAAATATTATATCATTTAAATAATTTATATAATTTAGTTTTATGAAAATAATTAGTTATTTAGTTGAAGTTTAATTTAGTTGAAGTTATTTTTCGAAATATTATCTTTTCGAAAAATTTTTCGATATATTTTTAAAATTTTTGTCCAACATTGTTTAAATTATTATTTCAATATTTTCCTAAAAATTTTCTCGAAAAATTCACGTATCTTAATCATTTATCGCGTGCTCAATATTATTAATAACTACTACACCATATCTCATTTTAATTTTTATCACTTTTTTCTCATTTATATAAAATAGATTTGGCATATTGCCTAATAAAGATTTTATTTAATTCAATTTTTTTATTCTTAAAGCTAATCATTTTGAAGTTTGCATATTTAATTAAGATGTTTGAATTTTTATCTTTTATGGATTGGTGCGTATTTATTAAAAAAATATTAATTTATTTTTGATTTTTATTACTTGTGGATATTTAATTGGATTTTTGAATTTTATTGTATTTTGATCTTTTATAATTTGCATGCATTATGCAAGCATATTTAATTAAATATTTTAATTTACTTTTATTATTTGACATAAATACTTATTTAATTAGTAATTTAAAGTTTTATTTACTATTTTTGAAATACATGCATATTTAATTAAAAATTTTAAATTTTTTTTGTTCTTATTTTTTGACATGCATGATAATTGATTATTGAATTATTGAAACGCGCATAATTAATTAATCTTCCGATAATAATGTCAAATTAGAATTTGGTATAGGATTTTGCATATAAAAGCGGCCATTTTTTAAATTTATATCATTGTTACAATAATATTTTTTTTTGTAATTCAGTTAAAGGTTACTGAAAACTTACTAAAAATTATTTTATTAAAATGCAACAACTTTCAAAAAATTCTCGAAACTTCTTTATTGCTAATCTTCTAGGATTACAACAGGGAAGTGGCTACAATGCTGAACGTTATGTTGAACGATTAAACGATTCAATATGGCACAATTCAAAATTTAATGTTACAAAAACGTATTCAAAGTTTATGATCAAGGATGTTCCTGCCGATGCCGAGTCTCTTCTCTCTGGTAATTAAAAACTTATTTTCAATAAATTACCAATTTCAGGAATTTTCCAATTTTGTGTTGATGAAGCTATGGAACATGCTAAGGGAAATAATGTTGAACCCCAACAATTAGCTTGTACGTTAACCAGTGACTTTTTAGAATATGATATCTGGGTTCCTTTCAGGTACTTTTTTATTTTTAGAAAAAAATAATTAATTTTTCAGCAATATATCAAATAACACTGTTGACGCCATGCTTAACCGGTGTCAACACATCGCTCAAAGTAAAAAGCAAGACGAATTAACTCTATGGGGCGCACCATTTTCTATAACTGTAACAACAATAAATAAAATTTCATTCAAAAAACGACGTCTTGTTGGTGGTGCAGCTCGTAAAATTCCAAAAGTGCGACATCAAATTAATAAAGGGTCACTGATAAAATTTAATAATCCTGACAATATGAATCATTGTCTATTTTTCGCCTTAATTGCTTCAATTATACAAAATATATGCAACTGGCCACGTTTAAAATTTTTTTACTACATTAACAATCTAAAAGGAATGTCTGGCCGTTTTGAAAATGATACATATGAAATAATGAATCAGGTTGGGGCTTAAATTGGATTGAATGAATACGACGCTGATGAATGGATTCCACGTGTAGTTGATCAATGGAATAACGTTAACTGTAAAAATCAATGTATTGTTAAAGTTTTTATATTCGGTGAACGTGGCAATTATAAACCCGAATTTGAATATGGACCTGAAGATTACGACACACCAATTCTTCTTTATTATAATGATGCTGAAAAGCATTTTTATGCTGTAAAGAAAAATGGTAGATTATTTGGAACTTATTACTGCCTTTCCTGCAAGTGTGTCTACAATAAAGCCCAACATCATTCTATCACTTGTAAAGCACGCTGCATCAACTGCTCTCGTGTCGGTCCTCAATTTCCTTGCCAACCCGACAATATTTTTTCCAAATTTTGTAAATTATGTTTTAAAAATTTTAATAATAATGATTGCTACAAACAACATTTAACTAATGGTTTCTGTAAAATCTCCAAAAAATGCAACAAATGTGGAGTTATTTGGAATGTCCATGACAACACTCGTAATGGACGAAAAGGACATGTATGCAATGAAAAACATTGTAATACATGTAATGAATTTCATGATCAAAAACGTGGATGCTATATTAAACCTTTGGAACCAAAACCATTTGAGTCTTATTTAATTATTGTTTTTGACTTTGAAACAACACAATTATCTGCAATACATGAACCAAACTTTATTGCAGCAAAGGTTTCGTGTCCTGATTGTATTTCAAACGGTAAATGGCAACAAAGTTTGAAAAATTTTAATTGTAAAATTTGTGGAGAAAATCGTACTATTACTTTTTCACATCAACCCTATAATCAAACAACTGTTGATCAGAAGATAATTTGTAATTCTCCACTCGCAGCTTTTGTAAATTGGATATTAAATGATCTACCACAAAATTACGACATATTAGCTTTTTCACATTTTGGTGGCAGATTTGATATTGTCATCACTCTAAAAGAAATAGTTAAACAAGGATTGACACCAGAGATATTGAAAAAAGGCAATAAAATATATGAAATGAAAATGAAGAACAAGAAGAACAGTATAATCTTCCGTGACACCTATAATCTATTGCCAATGCCGCTTGCCTCACTTGTACGATCATTTGATCTAAAAGTTGCAGACAAACCATTTTTCCCTCATATGGCCAATCGTCCAGAAAACTACGGTAAAGAAATATATCCAACAAAGGAAGACTACCTCGCCAATGGAATGATGCCTGAAAAGAGGAAAATGTTTGATCTTTGGTATGAACATCACAAAAATACACCTTTCCTCCTTGATGAAGCTTTGGCTAGTTATTGCACAAACGATGTCGAAATTTTAATAGCTGCGCTTATTACTTTTCGAAAAGAATTTTCTGAGGTGTCGAAACGTAATATTGGAGAAAGGGCTGCATCAGTTAAAGCGCATGGAGGAATTGACGTTTTACGTGAGGCAATGACCATCGCTTCGGCTTGTATGCGTCATTTTAGAACAAATCATCTTAAAGAACAACATTTGGCACTCGTACCCGAACGCGGCTATGATAAAGTAGATGGTAATCAAAGCCTTCTTGCCCTCCGATTTTTCAAATGGTACTCTGAAAAATTTGGTGTAACCGTCCAAAATGTCAACTCTGACGGTGGAGAGAAGAAAATTGGTAACTATCAACTTGACGGCTGGGTTGTGGAGGAGAATTATGGTATAGAAGTTAATGGATGTGTTTGGCATGGGTGCCCTAAATGTTTCCCCCATGATAATGATTTAATGCCCAACGGAAAAACTGCTGGATATTTGAGGGAACATGACAAAAACAGGTAAAATTTGATGTATATATTTTTTAATAAAAATAATTTAGATTGGAATTTATACTCACTCAAATTGCTCGTGTTGACATTTACTGGGAGTGTGAAATACATCAAATGTTGGCAAAAGATCGAGAAATGAGAGAAATGTTTTACAGCTATATTGATGATGGGCCAATTGATATAAGAAGTTGCTTCTATGGAGGAAGAACTGGACCACTAAAACTCCATCATAAAATCAAAGATGGAGAACGGATATCATATTTAGACGTGACTTCTTTGTATCCGTTTATCAACGTCACTACAAAATATCCAGTTGGACATCCTAAAGTGCACATCATCAATAAAAATGTAAAGTGGACAAAAGCCATTGACAACACCTACAATCTTGCAATATTAAAAGTTTTTATAATTCCTCCCAGAAAAATCGATGTTCCCGTTCTGCCAATGAAATTAGAAAATGATGCCCGTCTTCTTTTTCCTCTGTGTGCAAAATGCGCGTAAGATAAATATTTTTATTGAAAAATATTTAAAAAAATATTTAAAAATATTTTTCTTTTAGAAAAATGTATCCTGAAGGTGGCGTATTAGAAAAGTATCGATGTAAACACAACGACGAAGAAAGAGGATGGGTATCAACTTGCACTTCATTTGAATTAAATGTTGCTCTAGAAGAAGGGTATACTGTAACAAAACTCTTTCGAGTACTAGAGTACAACAAATCGGACTCTGAATTGTTCCAACCTTATATCTCAGAGTTCATGGCTGAAAAAATACATTCATCAGGTTTTGACAGTAACATCAAAGACAACGTTGAAGCAGAAGACCAGTTTATTGAAGAATGTATAAAAAAATTTGGCATTAAAATTGAACGAAGTAAAATGAATCCCAACAAGGGTCGGAGGACCCAGGCCAAACTTATGTTAAATAATCTTTGTATGTTTAACTTTTTTAAATCAGGATAAATATTTTTATTTTAGGGGGACGATTTTCACTTCGCAATTTTGGTCTTTCTCAATGTATAATAACTGATGACCCAGAACAGTACCAAAAATTCGTAAACGACAAATCAATTCAAATAACAAGTATTGATGAATTATCCCCAGAAATTTTAATGATTGCATACATGAAGAAAAAAGAATGGATCGAAGAACATGAGTGTTCAAACATTGGTATATTTTAGTAAAAAAATTTTATTTTAATTTAATTATATTTAGTTATTTCACTCTGGACGACATCAGCAGCAAGAATCCATTTACTTCGTGCAATGCAACAAGTTGTCCGTACTAAAGGGTGTAAACTTCTTTACACGGGTAAATTTTTTATAATTAGTACATGATAAATTTTTAAATATTAGACACTGACTCCTTAATATTTGCACATGCTGAAGGAGTCAACCCTCTGAGTCTTGGGCCTCATCTTGGGCAATTTACCGATGAGTACCCAAAGCATGATATCATAGAATATGTTTCTGGTGGAGCAAAGCAATATGGTTTAAAAATGAAAAAGAAAAGTAATCAAATAAAACAACAAAATGAATATGAATATATTTTAAAAGTAAGAGGAATAACTTTAAACCACGATGTCATCAACAACCAAGGATTAAGATATGAAACTTTTAAAAGACAGGTCATCAAATATGCAAAAACAGGAACTAATGAACCGATTAAAATATTGTACCCATCGTTTTTATGCCCCTCAATAAAAAATTTAAATGTTTCAACTCTATCCCGTCATAAAATTTCTAGACCTTTCATCGGGAAGGGAATTATAAGACCTTCCGATTTTTCTGTATTAAATTTTGGACATATTTAATTGTATTTTTATGTGATATTTAATTAATTTTATTGTTATTTTTATTTAATTGTATTTATAAAACATTTTGAATGCAAGTATAATTTTAATTTTTAAATCACCATCCGTTACAGTAATAACTCGGTTTCAATATATCCTGGTCAAAATTTACTTCATCATCTTCATCCACAATTATTAATTTATCTTTTGGTGAAGGCACTCTTTTACTTGTAACTTTGAAACTTTCAGATAAATTAAGAGTTTTTTCTTCTTTTTCTTCCTCTTTAACAAGCTCAAGCAATTCCAAGGGGTAATATCGATTTTCTTTAAATGATCCAGTTTTGTTTGGGAATTGTTCGATAATACAATGAAGATAAGGATTTTGAAGTCGGATACGATGTTTAGCATAATAATGTGCTGTCACAGAAATGTTGAAGGGTTTTGAAAGCCTACCATATGCTGGTATAACATTTGCACCCTCTTTTGATAAACCACTTATTGTAAAACTTTTTTTCATTCCGTTTTTATCAGTATATGTTGTTGCAACCTTACAGCCTTGAAGCTTTTTTAGAATTAATTTTCTATTTTCAGGATGATTTAGAAGAGTTACAAGTGATTTAACAGTGCAACATAGAATATTAGCACATTCTTCACTTATAAGGACCATTTTAAGTTTTTAAATGAAATAAACTTTCAATATTAATTAGTGTTTATATACTCATCATTTTACGTTAAAAATTTAAGGACCGCCCCTAAATTACCGATATAAATACTCTGGCTAACCATTCATGCACATTCACAAAATTTTTTAAAATAATTCTTAAATGGAAGGCATTACCAATGAACTTGAAAAGAATACTACTAATAATTCAGAAACTAAAACTACTAATGAACCTTTTTGGAAATTATTTCGAGGAAAATTTCTTCTAACGTTCTCACTTTGTGCAGGTTAATATCATTTCTTTTTATTAAAATATTTAAAATTTCAGAATGTCGTGACAATGTTTTTAAGAAGAGTGACAAAGCGGTTCGAAAAGAAGATAAGATTGAAGTTAAATTTGAAATGTGTGAAGCATGCTTTAAGAAGAATTGCAAGTCAACTGATATTTTATCACCATACACACCCAAAATAAATTAATAATTATTGTAACAATTTTTAATCAAGATAAACAATGTTATAAACAATAATACTTAAAACATTATTTAATATTAGCTAGATTAAGAATTTTATAATAAGGAAATAATATTAATCAATTTAATAATAAAAAGTTGCATATTTTATTATCTGAGCACAATCAGTGCATACAAAAAATTTATATTTGTATGTATTTCCTTCTCCGACTTCTAAAATTTCTTCTTGCTTCATTTCAAGTAAAGTTTTGCGACATTGATCACACCATGTCGATGTCTCATAGTTGTGGTCCAAAAATATGAAAAAAGTAGAGGGATCCAATTTCTCCCCATTTTTAATCATTTGATTGAGCTCTTTTGTTTGAGGATGCCAGGAACAATCTCAAAATTCGGCAACCCCCTAAAATTTTTTTATAAATTTGATTTTTGAATAGTTACCTCAAAAACATTCTGTTCATCAACTTTTCCCGGCATTTTGTTCAATAGCTCTTGTTTAATATCCTCCTGTTTAATATCATTAATATTCAAAAAAGTGGCAAAAGTTTGTTCCATTGTGAATAAAACTTATTGATACTTTTGACTATAAAATATTTTTATTTAATTTTAAAATTTTTAAAGATAAAAAGCAACTATTTATAGTCCGGTCCCTTAATTAATTATTATGCACGAATGTCATAAAACGATCAAAAAAAAAACTAAATCTAGAAATCTTAATTAAATATGCACGAATGTCATAAAAAGATCAAAGGAAACTACAATTCAAAAATTTTAATTAAATATGCACGAAAATAATAAAAAGATCAAAGGAAACTAAAATTCAAAAATCTTAAATATGCACGAATGTCATAAAAAGATCAAAGGAAACTAGGATTCAAAAATCTTAATTAAATATGCATGCATGTCATAAAAAGATCAAAGGAAACTAAAATTCAAAAATTTTAATTAAATATGCATGCATGTCATAAAAAAATCAAAGGAAACTAAAATTCAAAAATCTTAATTAAATATGAACGCAATAATAAAAAAGATCAAAGGAAACTAAAATTCAAAAATCTTAATTAAATATGCATGCATGTCATAAAAAGATCAAAGGAAACTAAAATTCAAAAATTTTAATTAAATATGCACGCAATAATAAAAAAGATCAAAGGAAACTAGGATTCAAAAATCTTAATTAAATATGCATGCATGTCATAAAAAGATCAAAGGAAACTAAAATTCAAAAATTTTAATTAAATATGCATGCATGTCATAAAAAAATCAAAGGAAACTAAAATTCAAAAATTTTAATTAAATATGCAAGCATGTCATAAAAAGAGATTAAAACAAATTAAATTCAAAAATTTATTAAATATGCGTGCATGACATAAAAGAATTTTCAAGCATTATAATTATTCATGCATAAAAAATAAATCAAAAGAAAGTAAATCTCAAAAAATCTTAATTGAGAAATTTAAAAATCTAAATTACAAAAACTTTATGTAATCATTTTATTCACAATATTAAAAACAAATAAATCAGGATTAGATTGTTTGTCTAAAAACTCAAGATATTGCTCAAAATTATAATTCTTTGAATAAAAATATATAAAAGATATACAATGATGGGCACATGTTCTAGCGAAAGGTGCTTGATAGCGTTTTAGATTTCTTATAATTTTTGGAAAATTTCTTAGAAACGAATTTATTATGCATATACTAGTAGGAAGAGCTAAACTATCAAAATATATCACTTCATCATTATATTTTATGTAAATAACGATCCAGTGAGAACCTTCATATCCATAAGGATCCAAATTTACTATTAAAAATTTCCCTTTTGATAAACTAGGATCAGGTAGTCGATTACACGGAAAACATCCTAGGAAGATTCGCGACGTTTGAGGATTTGTCCTCAGAATTTGAGTAATCTGACTTGCGTACATTGTTGTTGCTAAAATTGAATTTGAACCACAGAACTGATCGGAGTTGATAAATAACCAAACTAGCTAATAACATGGCATACAAACATATCATTCCCCAGCAGAATACATGTCCATAAAAATTGTTGTCTTTTGGACTTTCCTTGCAAAGTGATGGCAGATTATCGAAATTAATAAAATTTGGTACCGGGGCAACAATTTTTTCTTTTGAAGGTAAAAGAGGGTTTCCTGTAATATTTTCACCTCTGTAATATTTAACAAGTTCAGAATATTCTGGTAAATTATCTAATTTTATAGTACCATCAGTTGATAATGCTTCAACTAGTGGAACAAATATTCTAATCAGAAAAACTATTTTCAAAAGATTTTTCATTTTTAAATGATTTTTCTTAAAATTTTTTCATATTTATACTTTTCTTGATTGAAAAATTTTAAAAATATGTGGTAATGTTTTATTTATATCAAAAATAAGATATAAAAGTTATTAAGTTTATCTAATTTAAAATTACTACAATATGAAAAGATTAGAATTTATATTGTGGTATCACTCGCGATTGTTCTATTTTTATCTAACATTATAAGTGAATCTGCTTCTCCCATTACTATAAGCATTATTCCTCCTTCAGGTACAGGTTTGCTAAACTTAATATTTACAGCCGTTGTTCCATTTTTAATTAAATCAAAAGTTCCTCCTTGATCTTCTCCGCTATTTGTTAGGTTAAAAACATAGATACAATGTGTTTTTCCATATTGCTGTAAAGTTATTCCATTGCTCTCCGTTGAATTTGCTAAACCAACTGCCTCATTCATATCATTAAAAGCACGAATATATTTTCCATTCTCATAATCAAAATCATACGGGGCTTGTGGATAATTTCTTCCATTTGCAATAATACTAATCTCGCGAACATTAAAATGATGAAAGTTGAACGGGCTACGTTTAATATCTCCTACATAATCAGAATTAGAAACGAGCCCTAATGTAATACGTCTAGGAATCTGATCCATAAATAGGTTGGCATTAAACTCATATCGACCCTGACTAATAAACAATGGCTTCATCATAGTTTTTCTTATCGAGTAGCGAGCAGGTTTAGTTTCAAGTCTTTTTGCAATGTCCAAAGCCAATCCGTCCATTAAGTCAACCTTCTTAACATAAAGTTTCATATTTGTTACTTCAAAATGATAACGCGTTGCTACTTCCATAGCATTTTGAAGTCCAAATGTCATAAGAACAAATCGGGAATCGTTTGGTATAATTTCGATATCAACCTCACAGTGATTTATTAAATAAAGTGGTTGATTGAAAATATCTGCATCAAGTTTAGCAATGAATTGTGCTGTTTTACTGTTTTCAAATAATCTTCTCCTTTCGATTGTATCTAAATCACCTTCTTGAGTTGAAGTATTATTGTAAAAGTATCCAGCGGCATTTAAATGTGAGCTCTTTGCGTTTTGTGAATATGAGAGCTCATGTGAAAAATAGGTTTTGTAAGCATAAAGGGAATTTGAATTGAACACTTCTCTTCCATTAACACTTATTCGCATATTATTAATAAATGTCTGTCCTATAAGCTGTATTGGAGAAACATTGTCTGCAACAGAAAGATTTACAAGTTGTCCACTTTCATTTTCTTTTCGAATGCGGAATTCAGTAAATAAATAACATTTAGCCAAATCAATATAATTTTGACTTGCGTGAATTTTAAAATGGTAAGGTGTATCGGTGAGTGGATTGCTTGGCAGAATTTCAAAAACTTTTGACGACGAAATACTTACATTTGTAGGTGGAATTTGAAAAAAATCTAAAGCATTAGTTATTGAGTTGATACTATCACTGTCGATTTTGTGAAAAGCCATTTTAGTAAAGACCAAAAACGTCTGATTTCACTCTTTTTTTAATAGGTTTGCCAATTAATGTTTGATAACTTGGTAATTTTCTCCCTTTTATACCCCTTTTTCTTGCAAATCCTGAACCAAATTGTTTAGGCAGGCCTCCCTTCTCCAGTACAGTATCTACACCCTTCTTTCCTTCACTAATGAAAGCCTCTTTGATTGGTTCTCCCTGACTAACTCTTTCAAGAACACGTTGTCCTGTGTTAATTGCTTCTGACTTTACAGTATTTCCAACATTTCGAAGAACAGGAAGAAAGAAACGCCAAAGCCCTCGCATAATATCTCCCACACCCGTTCCTTTTTGAATACCATATCCTCTTTGGAAGGGTGAAGACCCTCGAAAATAATCATATGATATTTCTCCACCACCTGACATTTCATTAGGATTTTTATGGACAAAATCGTCATAGCCTACTGTACTTGTATCAAAGATAACATGCACCATTTTTTAATAAATAAAATTTATTTTAGATTTGAATAATTACAACTACTATTTATATACACTTTGAAAGAAAATTAAAAATTGATAACTTTTTTAAAGATCAAGACAATGAGTACTGTACCAAAAGAAAATGGTACTAGTCTTCCATTATCCATCGTTCTTATTTCAATCTCAATTTCATTAACTTCCTTTGGTAAAACACGAGCATATATTGGTGAATCATAAATATTTTCATTATATTCTCCAGGTTTTGCACCGGCCACAGAGACTACGCGTAGAAGTGAACTTAAGCTATTACCAATAATCATATTTTCTGTTAGTCCTTTTGTATAAACCGCAAAGCTTGAAAAACCACCTCTTAAATCACATCCATACTTTGCAATTTCTCTATTTTGGACCATATTTGTATTTTCAAAACCCAAGACATATCCAAGTTGGGGAGAAAAAGATAAATATTTAATACTTGTATGATTGAATTGTACTTTAAAACGTTCAAAATCCTTGTGATATAATATTTCGATAGAATCAATTATTTGTTTTTGAACTGAAGCATCAACTTTATCCTTCTTTAGACGCCCATACTGTCGTAAAAGTGCCGGCATATTCGGTAAATAATTTATTCGCGCTTGGCGAGTGGGTGTTCTCCCGAGTATTTTTGTTAATATTTGTTCCATTTCTTCGGTCCATAATGGATCACTGAATGTTTCTTCAGGGGTTGGAAGAAGAGGAAGTTTTGAAAGATCCTCAGTAGTTGGTTCAGGTCGTGAAGGTTGAACAGGAGTTGTTGTTTCAGGTGTCGGAAGGGAAGGTTTTGAAATATCTACAGGTTTAGGAGACTCAATTATAACAGGTGGAAGAGGAGGTTGTTCTGAAATATCTCCTTTTTGTTGATCTTGTGAGACAGGCTTTGTTGGAGATGTATAGCCTGGTAGAGACTTTAAAGGAGAAGTTTGTTGAGTAGTAATTGGGGTTGATGTTGTTGTTGGAGGGTGTATGTCTGTATACGTTGGTAGAGGTGGGGGCCTGTAAGGTTCATCTGCTGTCTCTCTATCTCTAGCAATTCATTCAAACTCAAGTGCCCTAAATCTATCCATTCTATAATTGACAAGCCTTTTGAGTCCATCAATTTTAGTATTTAATTCCTTCCTTCGATCTTCATCTGTTTCCTCGTCATACAAAGTTTTTGAATTAGAAATTTCCTGATATGTAGCGATCAATCCGTAGAAATTACTTCGTATTGCTGGCCAATAATCATGGTTATCACTGAAAAATTTATCAACATAGCTTTTATGGGTTATATAGTTCTCCCTATTATATTGTTTAACAGTCTTTTGTTTGTCCCTTCTTAGTACAGCAGCATCAAGTAAATTTACTCTCTTAGTCATCTTTTCAATTTCTTTTTTAAATCTTGGTAAAAACCCTTCTAGTTGTAAGTGTTTTTCCTTTCTGTCTTCTATGAAGAGAGCTATTAGTTTGAGATGGTCTATAATTAATATTTCATTGTAATTTTCGGGGTAGGTTTCGAAAAAATCGACAACAATGTTTACATCTGAATTATTCTTTTCAAAATCTCTCCTTTTTGCTTCTTCTTCTAATTTTCTAATTCGAGACTCTAAAGCACTTCTTTTGTAACTGAGATTCCAAAATGTTGTTGTCATTTCACTTTTGATTGTCTCATCCTGTTCTTGATCTGTTCTTAATTTAAATTCATCTAAAGATTTGGAATCTTCTACAAGTTTATCTTTTAAAATTTTTATTTGGTCCCAATATTGATCAGGATAATCTATGAACACTTCATCAACTTTAGGAATGATCCCCACTCTAATTTGTCTTAACTCTTCTAATGATCGTTTATTTTTTTGACGTTTAAGTGAGGGTAAATCAACTAAATCTTCAGGTTTTTCCAAAGGCGAAGCTCCATAAGTCTCACTTTGATGTTGAAGCGTGGAAATTAAAAACTCGTGTAATTTCTCAACTGAAGTATGAGAAGCCTTTGGAACTGGAACTCGTAAGACTCTGCCCATTCCCAAATTATCTTTAAAATGTATATCGATCCATTGATCATCTAGTGTACCAATAGTTGCTGCCCATGAATATGGATAATTTATACTATGTAATCCACACACCCAGTTGCCAGAAAAATAGAGTGGTTTAGGTAAATGAACTCTAAATTTATTTGGACGATTATCAGGATAATCGGGAATATTACTAGGGAGGAAGACAAAAAAGCTGTTTGACATAATTTTATCGAAAAATTTTTACAATAATGAAAAAATTGTTTTCTTTTATACTAATTGTGACTCATGAATCCATTCTCTTTCAGGGTATCCTATAAACTTAACAAGAACATCAAAAGTTCCATCTGGTCTCTTTCTTTTTCTCAAAACTTTTTCAATTCTATATTCTGTATCGGCATCCTTTCTTACACGAGTTAACTCTTCATTGTAAAATGAACCTTTGAACTTTTCACCTTTATCATCCTTAACTTTGTATTGAATTGGTAAAGGGGTTTCCTTTATATTGTCCACTTGTAATATTTCATCTCCCCAATTTGGTATGTATCCTTTTTCAAAAGCACCTTTATTTACACTCATTCGTACAAAATCATCTTTTTTGAGTTTTGGTTTTATTTTATTATTTGAAGAAAATATGTTTCCATAGATTTGTTTCCATACCTTTTGAGCATTATCAAAATTGACATCTATCGGTCGCATTCCATGGATTCTACTTTTTGCTTTATTTATTCCTTCCAAAATTTTTTCGAGGACATCAATCCAGTTTAATGTTTTCTTTTGAGCAAAATTTCGGTAAAGTCGTTGTTTTACATTACGAATTGCTCTTTCGGCAACTGAAGCTTTGACGATAGAATGTGTTGGCTCATGCTTTTCTATCCCCTCATTTTCAAAAAATTCCTTCATTTGTTTATTTTTAAATTCTGTCCCCTTATCTGAAAAAATTCGTTGAGGTTTCATTGGCATTTGTGAAATTAAATTTTTGAAGGCTTCTATCATTTCTTCAGTCTTTTTGGACTTGACAGGAACACCAAAAACACGTTTAGAAAGGACATCAATACCTAGAAGCAAATAACGATTTCCTTTATTATGTCTAGAAAGTTGTTGGAAATCTGCCAAATCAACTTGTACATCTGTCATAAATCCAGCTGCTACAGTTTTTGATCTTTTAAAATGAATACGTTTGGGTCGCATAAGAGTGTATGTTCTATGCCCTTCTAAGTAATGTTGAACAGCTTTTCTTGGTATATGTTTGAAAACTTTACGTGCTTCATACCAAAGTCGATCAATTCCTGAAAAAGCTGCAGGTGATTCTGGATTATTGTATAGATCGTCAAGAAATTTAGTGTAATCAGCCATCTTTTACCAAAGAGATGGTTTAAATCTGTTGATATCCTTTTGTGTCGGTTTTCTTATTGCCCATTTATTTTTTGTTTTATATGAGCGAAACTCTAAATTTCTTTTCTTCAGATTTTTAACCCATAATCTTGAAGCTCTTTGTGATTGTTTTTTGTTGACTTTTCTCTGGACTTTAGCAATTGTATGTCCGTCTCCTTGCGACCACTCTGCTTTTCGTTTTATTTTTTGACGGCTTAATGGCGGGGAAGGTGATTTTCCCTCTCTTAAAACCCTTCTTGAACCTTTTGATGCTCCACTTTTTTCTTTATTACGTAATTGTTGAATAACATAAGGGTCTATTGGAACTTTATGTTTCTGCGACTTTCGTCGTCTGGCTAATAATTGTTGCCTTTTTTCATAACGTTTCTTATCGATTTCCTTCAATTTATTCTCTTTTTGTCTTATTTCTTGTTCCCTTCTGTTGTCATATATCTTTTTCCTCTTTATACCTTCAAAATCAGCCTGGTCAAATTCTCTTTTAATAATTCGTTGTTGAGGTGAGACATGAGTTGATATTATTGGCACATCTTCGGATAATATAATAGAGTCTTGCCTTGTAGAGTCTTGTTTTGTACTCCCTGTTTTTGAATATTTTGTACTTTTGTGTCTTGAAAATCTTTTCTTTGGCTCAGACACAATTTCTTTTTTTATTAATTTAAGATTTGTAGTTGGAGGTAGTGGAGGAGGAGGTGGTGAGCTTCCTCTCAATTTCTTAAATCGTTTTTTAACAGAGCTAGATGATGAAGATAAAGATGGAGGGTGAGGTAGTTTTTGGGGTTTGAAATTAATTATCGATTTAACATCTTTATTAGATTGAGGAAAAGACGGGAGAGAAATATCATCTGTTGTCAAAATTTCATCATCATCTTCGACTATATTAGACGACGGCCGTGTAGAATTTGTACTCATTATTGCTCCCTTAGGTGTTGCAACCATCTCTACTTTAACTGGTCTATTTTGTTGTTCATTTCTTAATTGTAAATACCGTCTCAGTTCTTGGTTATATTTTACATTTTTTGCACTTGGAGTATCTTTCTTTCTTTTAATTCTTTCAAGATCATTTCTAATTAAATCTAGATTAGGCTCCCCCGTATCAAATGTAGTTAGACCTTTGTAAATTTCCTCAGGAACAAGAATAAATTTGTTTGCCATAATTTTAGGTATGTTGTTTTTTGTTTAATTCTTGCTTTTTATAGAATTTCCTAGAGATCTTGCTAATTCCATAAGAACCGGTGTCAATAACGCTGCAAACATACCCACACCCTCTCCTTTTTGATTTAAAATTTTTCTAGCGCCAAGTTCACTTCTTATCCTACTCATTTTACGAACAAAGTCAGCATATGGAATCAGTCGTTTCTTTTGCCGAGGAGTAAGTTTGAGTCTAGCCTTTATAATATTCAGACAAATTTCGGTTATAGCTAATAATTGGTTTGTATTTGAGAGCCTTAACAGTCGTTGCAATTTTCGATGCGATTTTGTTTTTGCAAGAAGTCGTAAAAATTGTAAATTTTCGTGAATAATCTGGCTAACCATATTATTATTTATATTCTATTTTTTGGAATAAAAATAATTTTTTCTTCATCTTCTTTAAATATACTTGTGCGTAGTCTCAGTCCTGGGTCAGATGAAGCATGCATATCAATAACTAGATAACCAAAAGGTTTATTTGTTGCTTGTCTATATGCATCGAGGAAATAATCGAGCTTCTGTGGAAATAGTTGAACACCTATATTACGTACAGATAATACCGAATTAGGAGAACGCATTATAATAATATATTGAGCATTTTGTCGCGCAACTTTAATTTTGCGTTCGAATAAATTCTGAGTAACAAAGACAATAGCAAAATTTTGATGATGAGATTTTTTCGTAAATAACTCGGACAAGTATTTTTCATCAATTGACATAAGTAAGTCGTCAAGAATTAGTAATAATGGCTTTTGATATTTTTTAATCAAATCCTCAGAAGGAACACCAGAATAAACACTGACACCTGATTTATGTAGAATAGGGACAATATTACTCATTTCACCAAAACAATAAAGTATACTTTTAGGTTTGGGGTCAATTAAATTCGAGGCTTCAGAAATAAACCTTAATAATAATGTACTCTTTCCGCTGGAACTAGGACCAGAAATTATCATACCAAAAGGAATTTTAAATTTCAAATCTTTATCTGAGAATGTTAAAGTTTCCATTTTAATTAATTGAAAAATAAAATAATTTTTGGTTTAAATAAGAAAAATTAACGAGGTATGTTATATAATGTTTCGATAGCAGCCATCTCCTCTTCTTCCATCCTTGTAGACTGTTTCTTCAAATTATTCATCTTATCAATCTGTGATGGAATTCCAGTTGTTGCTGCATCGAGACTATCAAAAAATTCATTAAGCAAAACATTTTCATTATTTTCTTTACTTTTGTCTTTGAGGATATTTTCAATTGTATGTTTTGTAGATTTTTGTGTACTAATAGATTGCTTTGGTTTATTCTGTTTTTCTGACATTGTATTTTGGCTTAGAGTTGCTGGTTGTGTCGGTTGTTGAGTTGGAAGCTGTGGCTGTGGTTTTACAGAGCCATATGGGATATTGAATACGCGGCCTTTGTTCTTAATCTTAATTTATAAAATATAATAGATAAAGACTAAAAAATATCTACCCGAAAGAAGCATATTCCTGGTAAGTCATAAGTTAGATCAAACGGTACATAACGAGTTCCTGAAATACGCGTGCAAAAGATAGTAACACCATCTTTGGTGACAATAAAATCCACTTCAGCTTCCGTACTTTTACATTCACGACATTTGCCAGCTATATCATATGGTACAAAACGAGAAGGGGTTAAACGCTCACTTGAAATCGTTATTCCATTCAAATTAATGCTAATTTCTACTTCAGGTAAAACTTGACGAGTTAGATTTTTATTATTGTTCATCTTAACAAAATTTTTAAAAATGAGCAAAAGGAAATAAAATTCATACATCAGCTCTGTTTTTATACTCCATAATTAGACCACGCCCCTTCTGATTAGATAAGGTAATAATAAACTGATTTGAAGTCTACCTTCTAAACACCCCTCTTTGGAATTTTAGTTCTGCTATTGGACTGAATATCGTTTTGAAAAATTCAATAACTGATGAGCTAGTTTCTTTTATGAATACCCATCCAGAATATAATATACCATCTTTTTCTGGCTTAGGTCTTATGGGAAATCCCATATACATTGGCATAATAGATTTTGCTTTCTCATCCCAAACGTACCAAGCATGACCGTAAGGGGTCCAAGTTATTTTATAATCCATGTCTTCAGGTACACTCACATTTAAAATATCCGTGAAATATACAGATGGGGATATTTTTCGAAATACAGTTATAGCTCTCTCACACTGCCATCTTTTAAAATCAGATAAACTTTTATTTTCGCTAGTAACATTATAAATCATATATAGTATTAAAATTATTTTGAAAATCATTTTTTCAGTTTAAGATTTAAGTTTTATTCGGGTATTTATACTCAATCAATTAAAAGTGAAGCGACGCTCTTTTAAAAAAGAAGCGACGCTTGTTTAAAAAAGAGAAGCGACGCCATTTTAAATTTGACTAATTTAATATGCATGCATGTTAAAATAGTTTAAAAGCTTTAAAAAGCAAAAAATTGCAATAAAAATGTTCCTCTGTAGCTTAGCAGGTAGCGGTTTTGATTCGTAATATTCATTAGTTGTCACGGTTCGAGAATGTTTAGGGATAATTTTTAATATTAAAAGTCCAAAATATTCACAAATAAAATTAGGTATTTTCAACCAGTTAAGAGTTTAATCAACTGAAAAACGTGTCAATATTCACACATTAAGTACATCAAAAATAGAGTTAGAGATGTGAACTTTCATACCTTGGATGATCAAAGTGTTTAAAGGTGTGAAAATTAACACCTTAAGATTGTCAAATTTTGTTTCTCGGACCCTTCCCCCGACACCCTTAAACAAATTGATTTAGTCGTCAGGATCAAAGGAAAAAAAGGTGTGATATTTCACACCTTGACGATTTACCGCACTCCTAGTGCGGTAATTTGGTTTCGTCGGACCCCTCCCCCATACCTTGGATGATCAAAGTGTTTAAAGGTGTGAAAATTAACACCTTAAGATTGTCAAATTTTGTTTCTCGGACCCTTCCCCCGACACTTTTGAACAAACTGATTTTGTCGGCAAGATCAAAGGAAATCCCCTTGTGTTTTGCGGACCCCTCTCCCAACACTTTGGAGCAAATTGGTTTTGTCGGCGAGATAAAAGAAAAAAAAAAGGTGTGAATTTTCGCACCTTGAGGATTTGTCGGCAAGATCAAAGGGGAAACAATTTGGGATTGCGGGAAAGATCAAAGGGGAAACAATTTGGGATTGCGGAAAGATCAAAGGGGAAACAATTTGGGATTTTAACAAGCGGCAAGATCAAAGGGAAAACAATTTGGGATTTTTACACGCGGCAAGATCAAAGGGGAAACAATTTGGGATTTGTCGGCAAGATCAAAAGGGAAACAATTTGGGATTGCGGGAAAGCGGCAAGATCAAAGGGCCCCATCCAAATCCTTTTGGAAAGTCCCCTAAAATCCATTGACTCCGCCCCCAACCCCTTCAAATCCTTTAAGAAATTTTGCGGACCCCTCCCACACCTTTAGGAATGTGCGGTAAACGGGGAAACAAAGTGGGGTGGTTAACTACTCTTGACCCATCCCTGATTCCAAACCGATAATTTGCCTTTCAATTTCAATAGTTTTCATAGTCATAGTTTTTTTTATCCCTTTAATCTCCAAAAATTTTTTTATTAATTTTTTCCTTCTCTTTAAATTTATTTGACCATAATATAGTAAAAAAAATAAGGCCAAAAATTTATTTTAAAAATATTTTTTTCTATTATTATATTTAAAAATTTCTCTCATTTGCCTGTATTTTATCGCCTCATTTCCCTTCATGATTAGCAGCATTTTTATAAAAAATAAATGCAAAGAAAAATGGGCTGCTAAAAATATTTTGGGAGGGTAAAGGAATGGACTACACTAAAAAATGGCCAAAAATAAAACGAAAAAAGTAAAAAAAGTTTCTCTCTATTATTGCAACAACCAACCCCTTTAGACATATTTTCCACATTAGCAAGAAAGTTGAAAAAAGTTTAAATAAGGGAAGGGTCACCACCATTTCGTGCTAGAAAAAATAAGAAAAAATAAAAGATGGTGGTCGGTGGCGGTCACCACCCATCAGAAAAAAAAAAGAAATTTTTTTTTGAAAAAGAAAAAAAATATTTTTTATGGACCACCCACCAAAAAACTCCCATTTTTTGAGACTCTATTTGCCACCCTTTTTTTTTATTTTTCTTTAAGAAAATAAGTTTTTTTCACTTCTCTATTTTATTATTATTTATTTATTTATTTTTTTTCTTGGCCTGCAAAAGGCTGGCAGTAAAAGCTAAAAAGCACACACATTCTTGCTAACATAAGCAGTCTCTCTTATTTTTCTCTACTCACTTATATTTTTTATTTTCTTTTTTCCGGATATTCTTTTCCGGAAAAAACATACATACACACTTTTCTATTTAGAGGAAAAATAGGTATAACAATGAATGCTTTTGTCATTTCTTTTTAAATTGTTGTCACCTTTTGCCTTTTCTTATTTATTTTCTTTTTTTTTTCACGTTGAGGAAATAATAAATTTTTTAAGACATTAATTTTTAAAAATACACAACAAGTGATTGGGTTATGTGACGTTGTTTTTTGTTTGTTTTGTTTGTTTTCAACATTAAATCCCTTTTAGCTTGTACAATCGAGTTATTTGAAATTGTTAGAGTTTCCCTTTTTTCAGGAATATTAGTAATCAAAAGGAAATTTTTCACCGTCTCTGTCCATAATTATTAAGAACTCAAAATTCTTAACTCGTACTAATTTTTTTAAATTCACCTTTTTATTCTCAAATTGCAGTTAGTTTTAATTTTATTTTTTTTCTTACTCTTCTGAATTACTTGAGGATTTTAGAAGGCTTTAAATGTTTCCTTCCTTCAATCCTAATATATATTAGCAATTTATGAATTAACAACAATCCCTTGTCCTCTCAAATATTAAAAATTAAAAATTGAAACGCGATCTTTTTGTTTTTTTTTAATCCGAATCTGTATTCTGGTTTATTTTCATTTTTATTCTAAATTTTCTTTCCTTTCTTTCCTTTAAAATTTAATTTTTTTTTGCTAAGAAAATTTTTATCTTCTAAAAAAGTTTTCTAAGCTTGTAGTCGATTGGAATTCTAATTTTAATTTTGACCTCATAAAAGTACTTGAAAATTTATTTATTTTTTAAGTATTCTTTCCTTTAAATGAAAAATTAAAGTGTATTTACTTCCTGATCATTTTTTTTATTTCCTACTTTTTTTTAACGTCAATCAATTTTAATCCTATACTTATGTTCCTCCATCATTAAACTACTTTTTAAAATTTACCTATGTTTTTCTCGTGGGTTTTTATACTCTTCTTTTCCTATAATTACCTATACATATTTTCGTCATTTTTCTCAAATCAAATAAGCAGCTAATAGAGAAGGGATATCAAATATAAGCATCATAATTTCTATTAGATTCTGACAGATTAAATTTTGATTTTGCCATTTTGCTGGTCTTAAAATATTTTTTTGTGTTAATTTACCAAACAATATATACTTCCGATCTCTAATTTTTTGAAAAATTTTAGTTTAGATTTGATTTTCTTTTATTCTCCCTTGGGTTGCCTTTTCCGAACCGGGCCTTTCATATCTTTTTCGGTTCACAATTCGATGCTCGATTCGATTAACCGAACCAGGCCGACAACCCTATTTCTCACCTTTACCAAACTTGAAATTGGAGTAGTAAATTAGTAAAATTTGTTTTGAAAATTTTGAGAAATGAGGGCTTAACTTTGAATTAAAAGAGAATTTGAAACAACTTTGGAGAACTAATTCCAAGTTTGGGAAATAATCTTTTAAACTTTGAACTGACTTTTTCCGTTTATTTATCACACTTGATCTTCTTTAATTAATCTCCAAATGTCTTTGATCAATATTTATTTAGGTAGTTTTGATTTGAGGTTAGATATAAACATGAAAAAATTAATCAAGATACTTTTAGCTACTGCCAATCACTTGTTGTGTGTGTGTCTTTTCTTTATTTTATTTTTTATTGCTTCCTCTTTTCTCTTTTTTTTCTTCAACTCAAAAAAATTTTTTTTTGAACTCTTTTTTTTAAGAAACATAAAAAATATAATTTTAAAAAATCGGGGCCAATTGCTACACACGCCCAAAAAAATTATTTTCTGCTGAAAAGAGGGAGGGCAAGTCTCTCTACTCTCTCTAAATGCCGTCATCCTCTTCTTGTAAATCAACAAATATTATTAGTAAATTTAAAATTTTTGACATCAAAAATTTGGAAAATTTTTATTTTAATAATAATAATAAAGGCAACAGAAAAAAGAATAATTTAAATTTAAATAAAGTACCTCATTCTTTCCACAATAATAATTGTGGTAGTGGAGGGATGTTACAAGTCGATAGAGCTTTGTAAGTTTAAGAAAAATTTTTTTTCAGATTTAAAAAAATTTGTTTTAGTTTTTTCTTTGTATTTTTATCCTCTTTATTACTAGACAAAGGGTTTTAAGATTTATAAGAGAAGCTGGAACCAATCCCTTTAGATCAATCGTGTGTAGGATACTTGTACAAAGTGATCCTCATCTTGTAAATCAAGTTAGGGGTCGATTGATGTCTGCCCTACACCGCTCTCTTAATTATTTTAAAAATTTTTTAAATTATTTTTTGAATAAATTTGAGATTGTTTAGGTTAGCGGGGCTGAAGAATTTTATAGTACTATTAGGATTAGGGTTGCCATTTCCGAATCGGGCCGATGTTCGAATCATTTGTTTCGGACCTCATTTTTAAGCGAACCGGGCCGGCAACCCTAATTAGGATCACCTGTTCTTTGCCTCGTTACCCGTTAATCTTTCCCTAAGGCTTTTACACAACAACACTTTATTTTTATTTTTTGAGACTATAGTAATTTATGAGTAATACTCAAATAAATAAATAAAAATAAAATGCTCTCAATTATCTGTAATATTACTACTAACAATAAGCAATTTCATTTTTGTTATTTTTTTAAATAAATTATTGGGTTACTAAATATTTATGGCATTTTTAAAAATATGGTATTTTAAAGGATCGTTTTCTATTTTAAGCACGCGATTTTTATTTTTTTTTAAATTTTTTTTTTATTTTTATAAACAAAACCCCTCTTATTTTTCAAGAAAAACTCTATCTAAACTATTTTTTAAAGACTATTTTTGGGGGATTTTTTTGGCTTCTTCATGTCATTTTTACTGCTATTTTTCTTGTTGATTTATTATGCCATCTTCATCCCTGTTTTTTTTTCTTTTTTTTTTTATTTTCTCGAAAACCGCCCTTACATACATAATCATTCTTTCAATTGTTCATGTTTGTGCACCATAAACTTTTTTGGCGTTTCTGTGTATTTGAAATAATTTTGTTGATTTTTTTCTAAGTTCCTTTAAAGTTTGAAAAAAATTTTCTCAAAGTGGACAACTAAATTAAAAAAATTAAATTTAGTGTAGTGTGTTGATGGATCTGTTTCTGATAAAAAGTCCTACCCTCTATTTTCGTATAGAGCTTTGGTCTTGAAGAAAAAATATCTGGTTCCAATTCTGATATTGAATCCTGGATCTAAATATATGGCAATTAAGTTTATTCATTATTAGGGGTTTTTTGTTGCACATCCTCAATTCTTTTAAAAATATTTTTATTTATACTCTTGAGTGTCACTCACATTCTTTCCCCATATTTTCTTCTTAATTTTTTAAAATTTATTTTTTTTAAAAGGCCCACCACATTTTTATTTATTTTCTTGAAGAATTAGCCCCTTTAAAATAAATTTATATATTCACTATTTCACAACAATAGAGTCCATCTTTTCCTTTTTTTGTTTGTTATTTCATTTTCAATCCTTTCCAATGGTAGAAGCATTTTCCCAAAAGAGAGGAGGGAAAAAGGAGAAGCGAGACTTGTGATGTTTTTGATTATATGCAGCTTCTTCCTTTTAAATTTATTTTTTTATCTTTCAATATTTTTTTTAATACCCTAAAGATTTGTGAAAATAAGTGCAAGAAAATTTTGAATTAAATCTTCTAATTTTTAGGCCTAGAATTTTTTTAAATTTTTAGGCTTTTTTTTGAACTAATAATTTCTTGTTCCGTACTAGGAACAAGAAATGCTTCCGATTTTCCAAAAAAATTTTACGCTGATTTCCAATTTTCAAATTTTATTTCCGATTTCCGACAGTTCCGATTTTTGATTTCAAATTTCCGATTTTTATTTCCGATTTCCGCCAGTTCCGATTTCTGATTTCCAATTTCCGACTTTTGAGCTATTTCTAATTTCCGATAGTTCCGATTTCCATCATCTCCTTCAACATTTCCGACATCTCCTTCACACACCTCCTTCCGACCTCTTTTCCATTTAGAGTTTCAAAATTTTATTTAGGGTGTTTTGTTGATTCTTTTTCTTCGATTTTGTTAATTTTGGAATTTTTTGAAAAAAAATTTTTTTTTAGTAGTTTTTGTTTATTTTTGTGACCATGAATGACTCTCTTAATCATTTCTTTACCTCTATTTTTTCAATTTTTCTTTTAATTTTTATCATCATCATTTTTCCTTATCTTTTTTAAAATTTTAACCTTTTTTTTTCTTCCTTAAATTTATTATTCATTCCTCTTTATTATTCTACTCATTTTTTGGTTATTGTTGGCGGCGAGAAAAAGGGTGAGGGAGAGGGAAAGGAGACGTTCCTTGGTCGACGATTTTTCGCTTTCTCGATTTCATTTTTAATTTTTCATATTTAATTTTTTTTTCTCCTTTTTTATCTTTTTATTTTTTCCTTCCATTTTTAGTTGGGGGGTTTCTTCCCTTTTTTTAATTTTCTCTTTTATTTTTTCACACATTTTTATTTATCTATTTTTTCAAAAAAACATCAATTTTTTTCTTGTGTTTTATATTTTTTGAAGGAAAAATTTATTTATTTTTTCTTAAAAAATTTTTTTAAAGTCGGTATTACCATGGTACTCTTAAAAATATTGAATCGCTATTTCTCTGCATTCCCTTTTTTGGTATTTTGAAAAAAATTATAAATTTTCTGAACACTAGTTAAAATTTTTTGGTATAATTTTCATTTATCTCTTATACCTAAATAATTATTAGAATTAAAAAAAAATTTTTTTTACTTTGAAATTTTTTTTTCTAAATTTTAGAAGCTTTTCTTTTAATTATTTTTTTCTTATAATTTTGTTTTAATATAAACAAAAAAATTTTTCTTTCTTAAAATCTATGATCATCTCTTGATATTTTTTTACTTTTTTTGTAAGGATTACTTAATTCTCTCAAAAAAAAATTTTTTTTATGTTTATTTATTTTTAAAATGATTATATGTACCACCTCAACCCTTTCTAATCTTTCTTGATAAAATAAAAATAATCTTGTGCTATTTTTAGAATTTTTTTTGTTTTAATATAAACACAAAAATTTAAATTTTTTAAACATTTTTAAAATTTTTACTAAGAAAAGGATTAAATATATGTTTATTTATTTTTAGAAGAGGATTTCTTCTCTTTTTATAAATTTTTTTTTTAAATCCCCCTTTAAAAGAAGGGGGATTTTTAAGCATTTTTTGACATTTACATAACATCACACATACATAAATATTTTTTTAAAAATATGTCTCCTATATACTATTTAAAATAGCTATTTAAATATTTATTTACTAATAAATAAATTAACAAGCACACACAAAACTAGTAAAATTAAAAAATAAAAGGAAAGAAAAAGCATCAATTTTTATCTATTCATTTTTAATTTTTTATATTGATTCCATGTCCAAAGGTTACTTTATTTGAGACAGAAAAAAAATTTTTCAATTGGTAAAACCGAATATTTAACACATTTTTGGGCTTCGTTTGGAAAATAGCTGAAAATATCTCATTACACAAAATATCGAACTCGGTAGAATAGGGTGGGAGAGATCTCTTAGCCCGGCTCTCCCTCTACCTATTTAGTGTTAAATATTATCATTCTTTACCCCCATATGAGGTCTAGAAATGTATTTGATTTTTCTAATAAAATTTATTTCACAAAAAATTTATTTTTATTTATTTTTCCGCATTCCTCTATTGTGGGGAATGCGCGACTGATGTAATTTTTTTTGATATTATCATCTTTTATTCAATGAAATTCTTTTTAAAATTTAGGGGGAGATATTCTGAATTTTTTTGAATATTTATCAATTGGGAGAGGGTAGCTTAAAAAAATTTTTTAATTTTTTTAATTTTTTGACATTTGGTCCCATATTTAATAAAAAATTCAAAAAAAAATTTTTTTTATTTTTTTAGAAAAGTTTGTGTTCATTGCAAGTGTGATAGAAGTGATCACGAAATTGGTGGAAATCAAGCATTAAACGTTTATGAACGTTTAGGAATTAAGCCTTCATCTGCTGAAATGGCTAAAGTTTTACAGCAACAACAACAACAACGTAAAAATAATAATGAAAATAATTCAAATGATGTAAATTCTTCCTCTTCAATTGGATCAGCAGGACATGGATATGCTTGGGTACCTCCAGGCATTGGACGTCTTAAAGTAGGGAAATAATTTTTAGATTTTTTGAGAAAAAATTTTCTAAACTGAAAAGGTGTCAGGCTCTTATTATAAAAAAAATTTTAAAAATTTTAGTTGAAGTGTCTTTGGGTTTGACTTGTGAGGAGGGTTGGAGGAACCTTGAAGTATTTTTCTAAATTTTAAATTTTTTCTTTCAAATATTTTCTAACGATGTATTAGGGATTGTGTTGTCGATTCTTGGAACCGAACCAACGAATCGAGGATTTTTTTTTTGGTTGAGTTTCGGATGTCCAAAGATATTTTATACGAACAGACAACCTTAATTAAATACGATATTTAAATGGATAAGTAGGGGGGGGGGTTGAATTTTTATATATTATTAAAAATTTTTTGAAAAAAAAATTTTTTGGGGAATGGTAGAATTAACGGAAGGGGTGTGGAATTTTTTGATTAATTTAATTTTTTAATTCTCAAAAATTTTTTTTTCTTCAATTTTTTTTTCTTCAAATAGGTAGAGGAATACATGTCTCAATTACCCAACCATATAATTCCAAGATTAAACAGTATTGGAGAAAAAAATCGTGAAAGGCAATTAATGATACAATTACCTCGTCAAGACTTATCTATAGCTTATTGTAAACATTTACGTACTCCACAAGAAAGACGTTTATATGAAGAATTTGTTAATGCTAGAAATGAAGTTGCTTTAGATATTGGGCATGTTAATGCTAATATTTCTAAAGCTATGGTAAGAGGAGAGAATTTTTTTTTGAAAATTTTTAGGTAGGAAGGAAGGAGGGGGGATAGAATTTTTATTTTTATTTATTTTTTAAATTTTGAAAATTAAAAAAAAATTTTTTTGGAAAATTAAAGAAATGTTGCAATTTTTTAATTTGTTGGGAAGGGAGGGGTTGGAGGTGTGAAATTTAAAAAAATTCTTTTAATTTTTTTTAGATAAAGGAGGAGGGGAGATTTCTAAAATTAATTTTTTTTTAATTTTTGAAATGAAAAAAAATTTTTTTTTGATTTTTTATTCAAGGAGGGAAGGGGAGATTAGAATGTTTAATTTTTTGAATTTTTTATTTGTGTAAAGGGAGGATTAGAATTTCTGATTTTTCTTTTCTTAAAAAAATTTTTTTTGGAAGAAGTGAAGATTTTTTGTTTATATTTTTTTAAATTTAAAGGAATGTCGAAAATGTAGAGGTGTTGTAGAACGTAATGAAATGGCTGTTATAGCACCAAAATTAGGTGAAAATACTGGTTGGCATGCTGCTTGTTTTGTTTGTCAAACTTGTGAACAGGTGTAGATTTGAAAGAAAAATTTTTTGAAATTTTTTAAAAATTAAAAATTTAAAAATTTTAAATTTTTAAATTTTTAAAAAATTTTTTTAATTTGAAAATTAAAACAAAGTTTTTTTAAAGTTGCTTGTTGATCTCACATATTGTGTTCGTGATGAAAAAGTTTATTGTGAACGTCATTTTGCTGAATTGCACAAACCTAGATGCTCTGCTTGTGATGAGGTAGGGAGTCAAAAAAATAATTTTTTTAAATAATTTTTAAAATAAAAAAAATGTCTGGAAAAAAGTACTTTATGGGGGAAAGTCTAGAAAATAGAAAATTCACTAAAGAGAAACAACTGTTTTTATTTTTTAAAAAAAATTTTTTTGTTTATAATTTATCCTTATATTTCTCTCAACACTTTTTAAGACTGACAAGTTTTAACTTTAAAAACAATAATATATATTATTTTTATTATTATATATTTTTTCTGGTTAACCTACTCTTTGTTTTTTGTCAAAAACAACATGTTTTTGACTCTTAATATTTAAAACTTCTGATTTTTATTTGTTTGAAGTTTTTTGTTTTCTTAAAATTCTGATTTTTTATTTGAACTTTTAATTGTTTTTCATTATGTTTCTATTTTATTCTGATTTCTTTTTTTTTTGTTTTGTTTCTATTCTGATTTTGTTTTTATTTTATTCTGGTTTTGTTTTTATTTTATTCTGGTTTTGTTTCTTTATTTGTTTGTTTTATTTCTTTTCTGATTTTTCTATTCTATTGTTTGTTTCTATTTTATTCTGGTTTTCTTCTTGTTTTATTGCTATTCTGATTTTTTTAATATTTGTTCTTTTATTGTTCTGATTTCCATTCAATGTTTTGTTTTTATCTTATTCTGGTTTACAGGTTTACTTTATTTTTCAGAATTTTCTCTCTCTCTCTTTCATTAATTACAACTCATCCAATAAAACACCTCAAGGTACTAACCATTACAAGTATATATTTTTTGACCAAAACACTTACTTAAAAATCTTTTTTATCTTGTTTTTATTAATCAAAAATCTTGTCTCTTTTTTTCATTGTTTTCTTCATTCAAAGGATTAGGTTTGAGTTAAATATTAGTAGAACAACTGACTGACTGCCGGGGGGGGGAGAGACTGGGACGGGAAGAATGAATGAATGAAAAAGCGCTTAAAAACAGCTTCTTGTTGGTGTTGTTGTTAGCCAATCTTCGACTAGAAAAAAAACAAGGAAAAACAAGGAAAAGAATCAATTCCCCAATTGTTTTATGAGTCTTCCTGTTATTTTTTAAGGGATATAAAATGAAAGGAAAAAAGTTTTTTTTCTCCCTTAGGGCCCAATTTTTGACTAGGACAGAAAAAAAAATTTTTTTTGTCTTTTTTCCGTTTCTAACAAATAAAACAATTTATTTTTTTTGTGGCCAAACCAATTTTGACTTGGAAAAAAAATTGGAGGGAAAAGGAGGAGGGAAGCTTTCACTTTTGGCCAGTCTAGAGGGAAGAGAGAGCAAGCAATTGTGTTTGGAGTTTTTAAAGCTGAGAACAACAACAGAAGAAGCAAAAAAATGAAAAAAAGCTGGAAGAACGTCTTTCCTCTCTTCTAATTTTTTTTTTGACTTCTTTTGACTTTGACTTTAGCTTCAAAAAAATAATGGAAGAATAATCTATCTACGTATTTTAACTATACATCATTATTTTTATTTATATGTTCAACCCATTTCCTTCCTCCTCGGTTTTCCTTATTTTTTAAAAATAATGCTTGGAAAACTAAGTAGATAGATGGATGGGTAGGAGGAACATGGATAGGGAGGGGATTGTTCCTAAAAAACTTTTCCTGAGGATAAAATAAAAATTTCGGAAGCCACCAATTTTTTAAAAATGGCTGATGATTCTTCCATTTCTAAATTTAGATTTTACTTTATTTTTTTTTATTTTTTTAAACTAGGAAATCTCTAAAATAATTCTGAAAAATTAATTTTTAGCTCAAACCTAAGATTATCCTCTATGCATGAAGCATAATTGCTCATAAAAAATTTTTTAATTTTTTATTCACTCCATTTTTTAGTCTAGAAAATCTTTCTAAGTAATTCTAAGATTAATTTATTAACTCGGATTTAAAATTATTTTTATATACTCTATTTGGAACATAATTGGCCACAAAAATTTTTTTTTAATTTTTTAAAAATGACTTTTGACTTTTTTCTTGAGTTTTAAACACAATGAGACATTATATAAATAATTAATTTTTTTAATTAACTTTTAAGCCACGTTTTTCTATTTTTAGTGGTCGTTCATAAAGATACCTAAAAGAAAACTTTTTTGCTTTCATTAATAACTCGTGAAAAAAAATTTTTTCTGCTTAAGGAAAAAGTTAAAAAATAATTTCTCCAAATAAAAATTTAATTTTTTTCCGTCTATTAATTTTTAAAAATCATTTTTATGGAATATTTAGAGAGAGTAAAGGTTAATAAAAAAGATTGACTCAATTTCTAGTCAATTTACTTATAACCAACCAAAACTAAACATACACACACATGCTCTCCTCACATTCATTTTCTCTTTTTTTTCCTCAATTTTAAAAACTTTTAAACAATTTTATTTCATTTTTACTTTAAATTGCCAACCAGCCAATCGATTGATTATTTTATAAATTTTATTTTTATTCTGTTTAAGCCCAAGAGAAGCTTTTTGAGGAAGCGAGAAAAAGCTGTTGGATATTTCTTTTGAATGGATTTTTAAAGAGACAAAAGCTTTGTTCTCTTTTCTTGATTAGCTAAAAGCATTTATTATTCTGTTTTATGCTAGTTAAGTTTTGTGTCATTACAACATTAATTTTTAGTGAATTTTCTTATGTGAAGTAGAATTGAGATATAGCATAACATTTCATTTAGCATAGCATCTATTAAAACATCTAAAAACAAAATCAGAATTACTTAAAAACATCGTTAAAACATGATCAGAATTTTCTCAAAACATCTAAAAACATAAACAAAATTATTTAAAAAACATCATTAAAACATAATCAGAATTGTTTTAAAACATCTAAAAAGCAAATCAGAATTATTTAGAAACATCGTTAAACCAATTAAAAACATAATCAGAATTTTCTTAAAACATCTAAAAACATACTATCTAATAATTCCGATTTTTCACTGTTCTTTAAAAACATCCATATGTTTTCTCTAAATTCTGATCATTCTCTAATTTTTATTTCTTTTTAAAGTTTTTAAAAGTGATGAGAGAACGTTTAAAAAATTTAAGTTTTTTGATCATTTAAAGTCCTTGAAAAATAAAATAAAATTTGAGCATAAACGAATTCAAAGCACATTTTTAGAAATGTGCTTTTTTGAAATCTTTAAATTTATTTTGAAAATTTTTTTTAATTTTCCAGCTAATATTTTGTGGAGAATATACAAAAGCAATGAATAAAGATTGGCATAGCGACCATTTTTGTTGTTGGCAATGTGATGGTCAGTTAACTGGTCAACGTTATATTTTGCGAGATGAACATCCTTATTGCATTAAATGTTATGAAGAAATATTTTCTAATGTTTGTGATGAATGTCAAAAACATATAGGAATTGATTCAAAGGTAAAGATTATAGAAATATTTTAAAATACTAAGAAACATGTAAAAATTCAGAATTATTTTTGAACATAACAAACAAGTAAACTACAAATCAGAATTAAATTTGAACATCAAATAAACATAAAGCAAAACCAGAACTATATTAAAACAGAAACACAATAAATTTAAAACCAGAATTAAATTAAAACATCAGACAAACATTAAACAAACCACAAAAATCAGAATTAAATGAAAACATTAAACAACAAAACAAATTTGAAAAACCAGAATTAAATTAAAACATTAGACAAAACATCAAACATTAAAACAAATAAAAATTAGAATTACATTAAAACATTAAACAAAACATTAAAACAATGTTTTTAAGGACCTTTCGTATAAAGACAAGCATTGGCATGAAGAATGTTTTCTTTGTTCAATGTGTAAAATTTCACTTGTGGATAAGCCTTTTGGGAGTAAAAATGAAAGAATTTATTGTTCTAATTGTTATGATCAAGCATTTGCTACACGTTGTGATGGTTGTGGAGAAATATTTAAAGCTGGTAAGGGGAGAGGGGAGGGTGGATTTTTTTGGGAGAGGGAAGGGGGAATTTTTCTAATAAAGTTTTTAAAAAATTTCAGGCATGAAGAAAATGGAATATAGAGGAAAACAATGGCATGATAAATGTTTTGTATGTGCTCTATGTAAAGCTCCAATAGGAACCCGGAGTTTTATTCCAAAGAATGAAGAAGTTTTTTGTGCAGCTTGTTATGAAGAGAAATTTGCTACAAGATGTTGTAAATGTAAAAAGGTAGGGGGAGTTTATTTAATTTATTAAAAAAATATTTTTTACTGTAGGTTATTAGTACTGGTGGTGTTACCTACAAAAATGAGCCTTGGCATAGGTAAAGAAATATATAAATTTTATTTGTTTTTAAACTATCAGAAAAATCAGAAAAACATCAGAAAATATTAACTACAAAAATATTGTGATAAATCAGAAAAACATCTTAGAAAAATCAGAAAAACATTTTAGAAAATCAGAAAAACATTTCAGAAAATCAGAAAAACATTTTAGAAAATCAGAAAAACATTTAAACAAAATCAGAAAAACATTTTAAAAAATCAGAAAAACATTTAAACAAAATCAGAAAACATTTTAAAAATCAGAAAAACGTTTTAGCAAAATCAGAAAAACATTTTTAAAAATCAAAATAACATTTAAACAAAATCAGAAAAACATTTTTAAAAAATCAGAAAAACATTTTAGAAAATCAGAAAAACATTTAAATAAAATCAGAAAAACATTTTTAAAAATCAGAAAAACATTTAAATAAAATCAGAAAAACATTTTTAAAAATCAGAAAAACAACAAAACATCAACTATTTAAAATAAAAAATTATTTAGGGAATGTTTTTGTTGCACAAATTGCAATACTTCGCTAGCTGGGCAACGATTCACCTCGAAAGATGAAAAGCCTTATTGTGCAGATTGTTATGGAGAATTATTTGCAAAGAGATGTTCTGCTTGTGTTAAACCAATTACTGGTAAAATTTAAAAAAAATTTTGATTAAAAAATTATTTTTTAGGTATTGGAGGTGCTAAATTTATTTCATTTGAGGATAGGCATTGGCATAATGATTGTTTTGTATGTTTTTTAATTAAAAAAATTTTTTTATCTCTGAAAAATTCCTAAAAAAAATTTTTTTTTTCTGGAAATTTTCAAAAAAAATTTTTTTTATTTTTTAGAAAATTAAAAAAATTTTAATTTCGAAAAATTAAAAAAAATTTCAAAAAAAATTTTTCCAAAATTTTTTTATTTAATTTAAAATAAAATTTTCTGTTAAGTTTTCAAAAAAAAATATTTTTTAAAGGTGTGTAATCAATGCAGCATTAGTTTGGTTGGGAAAGGCTTTATAACAGATGGGGCAGACATTTTATGTGCAGATTGTGCCAAAGCAAGGCTTATGGCTGCAAATAGCTAATATAAATAAATAAATTTTGAATTAATCATTCCTTTCATTTTTTAATATTTTAAAGAGTTGAGAGAACCTTGGTTTATTTTCAAAAAAAATTTCTTTAATTTTCGAAAATTTTTTAATTGCCTAAAATTATCTGGAATCCGCTGAAAGTCCCCTTTAAAAGATTTAACCAAGGTTTTGACAACTTTAATAATTTTTTTGAATTGCTTTTTTTTTATTTTAGGGTTAACCCTAAAATATTTTTCTTTTAATAGATTTTCATTTCTCTCTCGCAAAATTTTTTTCAAAAAATTTTCTTAAAATAGTCTTCCTCCCCTTTTTTTAGTTTTACAATATTCTCTCTATAACGACGCCCTTCTTAAGCCACTTTATTAAAGTTAATTTTTGATTAGTCTCGAAGGGTGCTCGTTGTAGAGTTTCCATTGTATTCATTATTTTCTTTAAAAATTCAAGAAGAGCAATAATCTTCTAGAATTTTAAGCATTTTCTTGTCATAATAAGAGAGTTGTGTCAAAATTTAAGAAAAAAAGATAATAAAATTAGAAATATTGACGCATCTTGGTCGAGCTGTTTCAATGAAGAGCATTTTTAAAATATTTTTTGAGAGATTGGACTTTATTTTTAGTTCAATCTCCAAATTCTAATTTTGTTTTTTTGCCGGTCCACACTTCATTTTTCTTCTCTCCACCCTTTTTTAAATTGCATTTAAATAATTTCATAATAATATTTTTAATATTAAGTGTCGCTTTGTTTTGCGCCCAAAAAATATTTTCTTATATTGAATAAAAAATTTGATTTATTTTTGTGTTTTTGTGAGGAACGCTAGAACGTAAAAAATTATCTGAAAACGGCTAATCTTTTCTGGGGGTTTGTAAAAAAATTTTTTTAAGAAAAACTGTTAGCCTTGAAAATAGTGGGGATCTAAATTTCAATTAGAAATTAGTTAAGTATTAGTAGGGTAATAAATAAATTATTAAATTAATCATGTGTTTTGGTGTGGTGGTTAGTGTGTTTAGTTTTCTATGGGTTTTAGGGAGGTTCGAGTCCGCTCGGCGCCCAAAATCGTTTTTTAATATAAAATATAATTATAAATAGATTTTATCTAAATACAATGCATTTTTTGACTGGAAAATTTAATTTTTAAATTTAAAATTCCCCCATAAATTCAAAAAAAAATTTTTTACTATTCAGAATAGAAAATATTTATTTAAAAAAATTATTGCAGCAAAAAGAAAAAACCGAATCTCTTTTAAGCATACATACTCTGAGCTAAATCAGACATTTTAGGAGAACAAAGGCATACAAAATGTTGAAAATAATCGGATAATTCAGTTAAACCCAAATCTTGCTTCTCTTCCTTTTCTTGAAGATGATTGTCAATTTCGACTCCAACAGGTACTGAGGAAGTTGAAGAAGAAGGAAAAATTTCTTCTTTCAAATTTTTTTCTTCTTTTGATTTACGCCAAATTAAGCTTCTTTTTTTATTGTGTTGTAACCAACAAGGTAAAGCTTGTTGTTTTTTTGTAATATTAAAAATATTTTTTTGTAAAGATCTTCCATAAAAATTACATCCTTTTAATTGAATATTTACAAGTAAATCTTGATGAAAATTGTCTAGAAAAAATTTATTTTGAATTTTTAAAAATGTTAAAATCGATTTAGAATGAATTAAGTGAAAGAAAAAGTCATTTAAAGGTAGTTTCCACCAAGTGGATTCGAACCCTCGACCCCTATCAGTGATAACCCAAAACTTTTCCGACTACACCAAAAAGACAAGTTGGGCTATTTCAAGGGAGGAAGTATGGTTCGGTTGTGAGTTTATAAAATCAACAAATGAGAACATAGAAATGTGAAATTTTGCACAGATATTCTTAATAGTGTTATTTAACTACTCTAAAAATTTCAGAATTTTTGGTTAAGTTTGGAAAAAGTTATTTGAGGAAAACTAAGAAATTAATAGGAAAAGTGCCTATTTATTGTACTTTTTCGATCATAACTTGAGAAATATGAAACCGTAAATTCTGAAAATTTAACCAAAAGAAGCCAACACTATAAGGGATCTAAACACTAAATTTGATGATTATAGATTGTCAATGGTAAAAGTTATAAGCGCATGCCCGGACGTTATTCCCCTACTTATTTTGATTGATTTTCTAAATAAATTTAAAAAAATGGAAACCTTTATTAGACTGTTTAATAACAAGAGAGCATAAATATTTTCGGATAGCTTCAATATTGCTTTTGGGAATTTGATAAGGAGAAAAACGGCATTTGTTGTAATTGTAGTAATGACTGGAAAATTTAGGGGAGATTTAAGAAAAATGTGTGGCTTTTCTTTTGTAGATAAGACAAAGAAAAAGTCTTCTAAGAGTCAAAATAAATTCTTTTAAAAAACCCTTACAATCCAGTTCGTCTCATTGTTTTACAAGTTGCTTGTATTTTACAATCCCCTTCAATTCTTAATTTTGTAAATTCATCCAATGCAGTTTCCAAACTCGCAATTGGAGAACATGAAGCAGCTAATTGTTGTTGTTTGTCTTGTTTGATAAGAATATTTTTATTAGTAGTTACCATTAAATTTGAAAAATCAAATAAAATGATGAATTGTGTCTAGAATAACAAAAGAAAACTTTTAAAGCTTTAAAAGTTAATTTAAAAAGAAATAGAAAACAAATATTGATAACGAGCGGTTGGACGCCGCTTCGCGGCGTCCAACCGCTCTTTCTACACCTTTCAATGTTCTAAATAGAAAAACCCCTCAATTCCCAAATCGGTAAAATTGAATTTCGTATACCCCCTCCTTTTTCCAGCCTCAAAATATTTAAAAATGGTCAGTCTGAACAACAATTGTAGAACCCATCGAGCTGAGTCGAATGACACCAAAATCAATCACCGGTCTTAACCTTGGGCCGAGATACAGACCCACGAAATTTGAAAAATAAAAAGTGTGGACCAAGCTCATTTTCCTGGGCTAAAAATTCGATTTAACAAATAATAGCTCATTCGAAAGAGCGTGTCGAGCTGATTCGAATGACATCAAAATCAACGAAATTGAAAAAGATGTGTCGGCGAGACGTCTGTGCAAAACCCTTGCTTTGCGCAGGGTTTTTGTCTGTATCTTGGCCCAAAGTTAAGACCAAGGGTTGATTTTGTTGTCATTCGACACAGCTCGACGAGTTCTATAATCTGATAACAGACTGACCATTTTTAAATATTTTGAGGCTGGAAAAAGGAGGGGGTATACGAAATTCAATTTTACCCCCAAATCCCTGATATTACCATTTTCCCAAAATCTTCCAATAAATCATCGCCAAATCCCATATCAGGGATGTGCGCCAAAATTTTCGCGTGGCGCGCCAAACGCCAGTTTTTCAAAATTTTTGATAATAAAATGTATGATAAACAAGTCAATAAAGTGTTACGTAATCAAACGTTTATTTCCTTAGTTTGACGAAATGTAAAAATTTGACTAGTTGTGTATTTTGTCTGTAGGTATTTTAAAGATGTTAGATTTTTCGATGAAACGAGAGACTGTATAAATTTAAGAGAGAGCAGGCATAGAAGTGAGACAAAATGTCAAAAATAGGCCTAGTTGACGTTTTGTCTTATTGATATTTTACATTCTCCTTGTAAACGAGAGAGTGTATAAATTTAAGAGACGAGAAAACATAGATGTGACGAAATGTCAATTTTAGCCTTATTTGACATTTTGTCTTATCGATATTTTATATTTCTTCTTGTAACGAGAGATTGTGTAAATTTAAGAGACGGGAGACGTCAGACATTTATTAGAAGAACATTTTGCCAAAAATTAAGGGAATTTAATATTTATTTTTCTTAATTTTTCCTAAATTTATCAGTTTAACGTTTTTAACTTTTTATCATTTTTTTATCTTCTACTAACCCAATTAACCTAAATTTTATTTATTACCAACCGCAATCTTTCCTTTCTTTTTCATAAAATGTTTTGTTTTTTTCTGTTGTTTTTCTCTTCATTTTCTCCCCCCAAAAAAAGTTGTGTTAGTCGATGACTAATTATTACAAATCTTTTTTTACATTTTTATATACAACAAATTTTTTGTTCTCATACGCATATTTTTCTACATTGAATTTAATTGCGCTCTTCCAAATTAAAAAAGAAAAAAAATTTCTTTTGGAATTTAAGTAAATTTATTGATTTCCAATTTTGGTTTAATTAAATTAATTGATTTTGAACTAATTTCTATGATAAATAGCTTTTGGGGTGGAAAAATTCTTTTTAACATTAGGTCTTCACTAATTTAATTCATTTATTTAATTGCGGATATATTTAAGTCCGCAAATATTTGTCTGCAAATATTGTCCATATATAAATTTTGTCCGTAAATATTTGTCCGCAAATATTTTCTGTCCGCAAATGTTTTTCGCAATTTCGCAAATATTTGTCAGCAAGTTCTGTCCGCAAATATTGTCCGTAAATGGTTTCCGCAAAATTTTGTTCGTAAAAATCTATTTGCAAATTTTTTACGTCCTCAAATATTTTCTGTCCGCAAATGTTTTCTGTATTTTTCTTGTTAATTTTTTTTATTAATTTTTCAATTTAATTACAGGAAATTTAAACAATTAAAGGACACCACAATCTCTTCAAAAAAAATAAATGTCAACAGAAAATAATGTATCAGAATCTACACCTATAACACAAAATAACTTAAATGAGCAGCAAAATCCGTCAATAACAATACGTGATTTTGATGGGAAATTGCACAGAATATTTTTGGAATTAAATTCTTTGACGATACAACTTTTGAAGTTTGTTTTTTGATTTTTTTAACTTTTCTAAGTCTGGGGATTATATTTTTGGTGTTTTAGAATGGTATAATCACGAGTATGAGTCATTAATTTCAGATCGATTTGTTCGGATTATTGTTAGGTTAGGATACTTGTTGGCATCTATCCTACAATTCCCCTTTTTTCTTTCTTCTTAGGTGTACAAATGACGAGCCTATCTGAAAGAGCTTGTCAGTAGCTCGTTAATGAGCTGCCAATAAGCTGGATAATAGATGAATGTTAACGCATCAACTGGCTCGTCGAGAGGAGTTGATTGAGACCTAAACTCTGACTGAACCGATAATTCTAAATAAGATTATGACAAAAGATGCTACAAAGATCCATATAACTCCCTAGCACCCAAAGCTTAATAGTCTTTTATTTAGATATAAATTCTAAAAATATTTTTAAAAATTTTCAGTAAAAAATCTCAACAAACGCGTTACACTGCCACAATTCCTTTAGAATCAGTACTCTGTATACGTTCAAACCGTATTCGTCTACGTTGTGGAATGCCTAAAAAATTGCCAGAAATAGGGGCAGATCAACCCGATCTAGTCAATACTTGTTGGAACAAAACTTCCTTTCGTCACAACGTTTTATACATTTATTATGCCTTTCGTTGGAATGTTTTTACGTGGAGATTGAAGGAAGCTGCCCTATTTTTTGAGTCTGTAAATGATAAAAAAGAATGGGAAAAGTTGTTGAATGATGCGAGAAATGGTTTTTATTTTTATTTAAAAATTTTAGAATTTTTTAAAAATTATTTTTTTAAGCCTTGTATAGACCTAAACATTTGTTGGTCTTTATTAATCCGTTTGGTGGAAAAGGAAAGGCTAATGGAATATGGACGGATGAGGTTAGATTTTTTAAAAGTAGTTTAGACGAAAATTTAAGGCCGTTATTTGAATGGATGTTGTACTTGGTTAGTGGTCAATAGAGATTGGGAATTTTTAAAACCCTGGGCCTGTTCCTGGGTTTCGGGTTTGATTTATTGACCTGGGCCGGATCCTGGGCCTGTAGTCCAGGGAAAACCCAGGCCCAGGAAAAACTCAGAAAGGTCAAAAAATGCCTGGACTCTGGGTACAGGAAAAACCCAAGCCTTGGTACAGACCCCGATCGATCTCTAGTGGTCAGTTCGGATGACCGAAAGTTGAAGGTTCGAGCCCTACTTGGCGGAGAAATTTTTATAACTAATTTGAGGCCTCAGATTTTCGAAAAAAAATTTTTTTCTTCGTCTAAAGAAATAAAAAAATTTTTCTTAAAGGTAGAACCATTTTTCAAACTTGCAAATATTACTTATGAATTGATCAAAACTGAAAGAGCAGATCACGCATTAGAAACTGTTAGAGAACTAGATCCTGTCAAATGGGAACTTTTGGATGGAATAGTTTCTGTTGGTGGTGATGGCCTTTTTAATGAAGTTCTTTCTTCTGCTATTATTAGGTTTTTTATTTTAAATTCTTGGGTGAAAATTCGATCCTGTTGGAACCTTAAGTTTATATTTGGCTGATTGTGAGTCAGAAAGTTTTGGTTTCCTTAGCTTACGCTAGGTGGCTGATGCTATTCACTAGATAGCGTCATTCCAGTCCCAAAATAAAATTATTTTTTGGACTAGGACTGTCTGATGGCCAATAATCTATCCATATTTTCTGCGTAGTTTGATTCCTATTCCATTATTTCGAGGAGTTTTTTTCTTGGAAAGTTCATTCCCGCTACTAGATTTTCTAAAAGAGAAGTTTAACTATCGGGAATTTCAGGGTTGAACTTACTTCAGAATATTATTTTAATTTTTAAGAACGCAATTACAAGCCGGCAAAAATTACAACAATGAACAAATTGATATGTTAACTACTCCAAGAGTACGTTTTGGAATTATCGGGGCAGGTTCTGCAAATTCAATAGTGTCGTCTGTTCATGGAATTAATGATTGCCCTACAGCAGCTATACATATTGCTATTGGTTTTTTTTTTTGAAAAAATTTTTTGATTAAATTTTGAGGGTTTTTAAAGGGAGTAGATGTAATATTGATGTTTGTGCTGTATATGAAGATGGAAATTTGTTGCGATTTTCTGCTGATGCAATCTCTTATGGATGGTATTTTGATTATTTTTATTTTTGGGATATTTTGTCCTATTTATTTTTGTACTTGACGAATTCTAACAAATTTTTTTTATTCGTCGCATCCTTTCATGTTTACACAATTGGCAAGATAACACAAGTTTAAAAGTGAATAGAGTACCCAAATCCTTATGCTCACATCAGACGGATATCCAAAAAATTTTTTGATTGATGTCAGTAATGGGCAGAAAAAAGATATCTAGAAATTTTAATGGGGGTTAAAAAGTAAATGGGCCAGGTTTAAAAAAACGTGCCGTGTTTCGAATAGTAAAAGTTAGTTGTTCGGTTAACCCGAGTCCCTGGTTTATATCTGGTTCAGTTTCCAAAAAATCTAAAGAGTTCCTCTTGGAAGAGTTCTTTCTAGTTCAAAATTGACGATTAAATTTTTGTTCAGGTTAGGAGATGTTCTTCACGATTCTGAACGTTATCGCTGTCTTGGACCTATTAGATACCAATATTCTGCTCTACGTACATCAATTCGTCATCCAACATATTTTGGCCGTGTTTCCTTTGCTTTAAGTCAAGAACATGTTCCAAATGCTTTAGATGATGATGATACAGGCTCTGGACCTTCAAATCCATTAAAAATACCTGTTTGTACAGATGAATGTGATTTGTGTTCAGGAAAGGTTCCAGGTTTGTTTTTTTTATTTTTTTAATTTTTGATCTTTTGTGGGGGCATTTTGGTGTGTCTATTTTTGTTTCCCCCAAAATTATCCTCTATTTACTTTTGGTGTTTTTATTTTATAATCAGACAAGGGATATTTAAAAATGTGTGGGTACCTATTTGTAGTCTGTTTTGGTCAAATCCCTGTATATTACTTTACCGGTGTCACATCACGACGGGGAGGCAAGCAGCAGATCTTGTTAGCTTAATTTACTATGAATTTGATAACTATTATTTTTCCTTTTCATATTCTTTTTATAAATTTTTTTGTCCAAAAATGACCAATTTTTAAATAGAATATAAACACTTCCCGCTCAAAAATGCTAATTATTTTCGACGAGCCAGTCAAAAACCTTTTCTTTTTAATATTGCAATCGAAAATAATTTTTCCCTTTTTTCTAAATGATTTTTAAGCTATCTTCGTTGAGAAAAATGTGTTGTATTTCATTTTGTGTATTTTGAACTCAACGCTCCCAAAAATTTCATTTTTTTTTCACCCGATTATAAAATGAAAAGAAACAATGTCCTGAGCTATTTCAATTATTCCCTACAATTTTTTGAACCTTTTGCCTCCTTTCTCCCAGCACAAATATAATTCTTAAATTGCAGTCGATCCAAGATATCCTTTCCATTGGCAATCTGATTTTACTCATGTTATTTGTTGTGTAATACCTTGTGTTTCGCCTTTCACGCCTTATGGTCTAGCACCTTATACTGGGTTAAACGATGGAACTATGGACTTGGCTCTAAGTTTGTTTTTTTTTATTTTTGATTTTGTTTTTTGATGTTTTTGGGCTTAAGCAAAAAGTTGACGGGGGAGAAAGTTGAGATCGATCCCTTAAATCTAGACCCATTTATAGAGGAGCAGGCTAACCTACCGCGAGCCCAACCTACCGCCGAGCTATGACTTCGTTCAGAATTTTCGAATCCGGGACACCCTGGTATGGTTCGATGCGCCTTGACGAGCTGATTCGAACCATACCAGGGCGTCCCGGATTCGACAATTCTGAACACTGTTATAGCTCGGCGGTAGGTTGGCCTCGCGGTAGGTTGGGGTACCCATTTATAGACGTTTGAACGGAGTCTTGTCTCGGGCTTTGTAATTTCCTTTAAATAATTTTTTGAGATGTTTTTTCTCAGTGGGATTTTTTGTCTTCCTATTATTGGACTTTTCTTTTAGAATTTTTAAAGCATTTTTTAATTAAACATTTTTTAAGTTCCAAAAGTTTCCCGATTCAAAAATATGCAAATAATGAGAAAAGTAGCAATGTATGGCGCTCGTTTTATTCGAAGTGAATATCCGGATGTTAAAGTTTTTCGTGTTTGTCGATGGAAGTTTACACCAAAATCGCTTGTTTTAAATTCTGGTGAAGGTGAAACTGTAAGAGAAGATGAATCTGGTGCTTGGAATTTGGATGGAGAAATTCTTCCTCAACCGCCAAATAAATCTTTAACCTTCAGGTTTTTTTTTGGATTTTTTGTAAAGATTTTTTGTGGGTTTCCGTTATATCACCCATTTCTTTTATTTAGGGTAGCACCCCGTCCCTCGACGAATTTTTAGGCAAAACCCAGACCCGAGCCCCGAAGGCTTTACCCTGGCAAACCCTTGAACTCGACACTCCCGCTCCCGAAAGCTCGGGGTGCTACCCTACTTTTTTCACTTTCTTCTCCTGAAAGAGATCAAAATTGTCAACTCCCTATTTTAGAACCAGATTTTTTCGTTTTAAAAATTCCGACACATTTTCAGTTTGATTTTTTGGGTGTCTTTTTATTTATTTCCTTTATCATTCTTTCTCTCCTCTCTAAAAATTCTAAAAAGTCAATGACGCATACTGGGCCATTTTTTTTGAAGAAAGACGAAAAGCAGGGGTCAATCGGATTTCCTATTTCCGTTGTTTTCTTCTTTTCGATTTCCGACAGTTCCAATTTCCGGCACCTTCGTCATTTCCGTTCGACCCCTGATGAAAGGAAGGGGAAAAATAACGGAAGAGTCCCAAAAAATCGAAAGAAATTACTTTAAATATTTTTTTTAATTTTTTTAACAGACTTCATCCTCGTTTAATAAATTATTTTGGAAGAGATTCAGAAGTTGATTTAAATGATCCAAGTTATAGCCGTTGTTGTCCTTGTTTTCATTGTGAGAGTAGTAAAGTTTCTCGTTTAATTGGGTAATTTTATTTAGCAACAAAAAATCTAAGTCTTTTATCAATGATGGTGTGCCTATTTTGTATAGTTGGATATGTCGTTGTAATCAAAAAAAGGACAAAAATTTTTGATGGGGAAAGGGGGGGGGGAATTTTTGGAAAATTTTTTTGAAAAAATTTTTCCTAAAAATTTTCCAAAAATTTTCAAAAATTTTTTGTGGGCGAAAATTTTGAAAACAAAAATTTTTTTAGGGTAAGAGGGTTTTTTGGATCATGAGAGAGTCAAAGCATTAACTCCTCTTTTCTTCTTCCCCATTTTTTTTTTCGATTACAATCCTCATACTATACAAAAATTTTTTTTTGGTAAAAAAATTGCCTTGGTGTGATATATTTAAGTATAAGCATCGTTTTTAAAAATATGATATTTTACACAATTTATTTTAATTATTTTATTTTAATTAATTAGTTGGGCCTCTCTATATTGAAGTTATTTTTTTTATTTGTTTGGTTACTAGCTGTTTAAGCAATAGAGGGTTGATTTATATTGAGCAGGATTTTTAGGGTTATTGGAAAATCCTTCTGATAACTGAATCGAAAAAAAAATCCTGGGTTCTTCAGTTCGCGTTTTCCAAATGACATATTTGCTGGCATTTTTTTAAAATTTATTAAGAATTTATTCCGCTAAAATCCTTGTTCGATTTGATTCCTCAAAAGAGACAACTCTAATTAGTAAGAGGTCCAACTTTATATATAATTTCTTTTTTGCCAATCTAATTTGTTTAACTATTTTGGTGTACATATATCTAAACCTTTTATTTTACATTATCTATTATTTAAAAATGAGAGATTTAAAAAAAAATTTTTTTTGGTTAAAAATTTTTTTGATGACATTTGGTCCCATAAAAATAAATTTTAACAATTAATCTCTTGTTTTCTTATAGTTTTTTTTAATTTTCTCTCGCATTTATTGCAGCTTAATTTTTCTATATATTTTGTAGATCAACTTAATGAAAATATAATTTTTCGGGATAAATTAAATTTTTTTTATTGAGTGAGACATTTTGTCCCAAAATTAGAAAATTAATTTTTTTTTCAAAAAAGGTTGGTCTTTTCATTTTCTCTATATTTTTTTTCTATGTTTTAAATTAAGTTAAAATTAATTCACCTTTTATGCCTCTACTTTTTTTAAATTTTAATTTCAACTTTTTTCTTCACGTAAATTAAATAAATTTTCTCTTTAATGAAAATTAAAGTGCATCAATGGAATATAATAGAGATCGAGCTGGGCCTGGACCAAGGCATGGGTTTTTCCTGTACCCAGAGTCCAGGCCCAGGCATTTTTTGACCTTACTGCGTTTTTCCTGGGCCTGGGTTTTTCCTGGACTACAGGCCCAGACCCGGCCCAGGCCAATAAATCAAACCCGGAACCCAGGAACAGGCCCAGGCTCGATCTCTAGAATATAACATTTCCGGAAATATTACTCCTTTCTCGTTTCTTTTTTATAGGTAAGGTCAGGATTTATAAGGAAGTAAAAACAGTGAAATAGGCACCAAAAAGCTCGAATTTATAGGCACCAGAAAGCTCGAATTTTTTCTCGAATTTATAGAGACATCAAACAAACATTGATTGATTCTGGAACGTTTTATTTTTTTTCTAGGTTTCTGAAAAATAAATTGAAATTTTACGAACATATCAGTTAGTTTGAAGTGTGTTTTTTATGTCTTTCTCAAAGAAATATTATTTTGAGGTCACGGGTTCGAGTCCGCTCGAAGAAATTATTTTTGTAAATTTTTTGGTTACTTTTATAGTGGTTACTTTTATAGCAGTTTTTGGTTACTTTTATAGTGTTTTCTGGGCTCTGTATATTTTAGAAAGACATTTTAATTGGATTGTCCCTTGATTCTAATAACAATTAAAAAATCATAATTTTCTCCAACTTCTAGGGGCTGATGGATTTGTAAATTCGATAAAAGTGGAAGAAAACACATTCAAAAAACTAAATATTTCAGGAAAAAATTATTCCAAGGGGATTATTATAATTCAACCAATTCATGAATTTGAAAAAACTGCATAAAGTTTTGCCGTTCTTTGGCTAGAACGAAGAAAACTGGGGTGAATTGTGTGTTATTTACTAGGCTAGTCAAAAATAAATAAAGTCTCTAGGCAAATTTTTAATTAAAATTCTGAGAATAATTTAAATTATAATAAATTAAAAATACATTTTAAAATAAAAATGATAAAAAGAAAATGATAAAAAGCAAAAAAAAATTAAATTAAAATTTCGAAAAAAAATCAACATAAAAAAATATATACATTTTTAGAGAATAAAAACATTTAAAGAAAATATTTTCCGGAAAAAATAAAGAAGGCTACATTTTCCTAAACATTCCTGGAAAAAAGAAAATGATAAAAAGATAAAAGAAAATGAAACGAAAATGAAATAACCCGGAAAACAAATAAAAAAATTATAAGGCTTTTGTATTTTTAAGTAAATTTTTTGGAGGTCTTAAAAAATGAGATATGTTTATGTGAGGTTTTTAGTCTAATTTTTAAGAGAGTCAATTCGTAATAAATAATAAATTATAACCAAAAATTCAGTCATCACTTCCTCATCGGGAAAAATAAAATGCAACAACATCATCCTCCGCTTCCAACAAAATTCATAATCTGAAATAAGTGAATAAAATAAGTGTGGAGTAATTTTTTTACAATTTTCATTGACCTGGGTGGAACATATGAAATCAGTTACATTCCCAAATATGAGAAAAACCTAAGGTCTGTGAATATAAGAAAATCTTATAAAAACAAAAAAACTCTCCGGAAAAATCAGAATTTTATTTTCTAGTATGAAAGAATTTTAAAATTAAATTTTTACCTATTTATTCCACCAAAGTTGTCGAATACCAGTTCTGCTGTTTTCGGTACCAACATTTTGCTGCTTTTTTGATAAGTTTCTTCATTAAAAGGACATATCCACCATTATAACCTTCATTCCTTGACATTAAATTAATTGGAGTCTGGCCAATAATTGAAGAAAATTGTTCTTGATTTGTTGGAAATTGAAGAGGTGAAGAGAATAGAGTGTTGTTTAATGAAGGCAGTAGGCGATTTTGGTCAACCATAAGGCCATTATTCTCCAAGAATTGTGACAAGAAAACTAAAAAATAATAATGAGCTATTTTAAAAATTAAAATGGTCAGAAATAAAATGACCGAAAATTGAGTATAACCGACAACTCTCAACTAGAAACGGGCAAAATCGCGTTTGCGGGATCCCGCGGGATAAAAATTTTTTAAATTCTGGGGGACGGGATCACGCGGGAATAAACCCGCATTTTAAATTTGTGTGATCACGCGCGAGATTGAGGGATTTTTCAAAAATCGTAAAAGATTTTATATGTTGAAACAATTCCTATAATTTTTAAAAACCTCTCTGCTACATACTTGGTGTTTGAAGAGAAATCCACTTTGTATTGTCTGCAATAAATATGCACAAAAAGCTAAGCCCGCAAATCTGAAAATCATAAAAGAACAAAATTTAACGAAAAGGAGGAATCCCTGTCAATTCTTAGAACCCGGGTGGAATCTAGGAAAATCATTTACATTTCCAAATATGAGAAAAAACTATTGGGGGCTAAAGTACACTTTACCGGGCGATTTTAGATTTTTATGATTTATATGTCAATCGAAAGAGCTCGGCGAGCTGAGTCGAATGACACCAAAATTATTCCGCGGACTCAACTATGAACCGAGATATGGGTCCCCAAAAATCGAAAAACCATAGGGGGGACCAAGCACTTTTTGGGGGTAAAAAATTCGAATATGCAAATTATACCTCATTCGAAAGAGCTCGGCGAGCTGAGTCGAATGACACCAAAATCAACGAAATCCGACTTAATTTGACAAAGTTATGCTCTTTTATTTTAGCTCCTTACCTATGGCATCGGTGGAGATTCTTGCTGCTACGGAGGCCCCAAATACGTACAGAGCAAGGGAGATAGGAATAGGTTTATGTTACGAGCCCAGACCCAGCACCCGTAGACTCCCCGCGAGGCGCGTGCCGCAAAACCCCGCGCGAAGCGCGGGGTTTTGCACAAGCGCCTCGCCGACGACCCATAGGTTTACGTTGTTTGATTTTGTGTCATAACTTAGTCTTATCTTATTCAATCACGGTGATTTTGGTGTCATTCGACTCAGCTCGACGAGCTCTTTCGAATGAGGTATAATTTGCATATTCGAATTTTTTACCCCCAAAAAGTGCTTGGTCCCCCCTATGGTTTTTCGATTTTTGGGGACCCATATCTCGGTTCATAGTTGAGTCCGCGGGATAATTTTGGTGTCATTCGACTCAGCTCGCCGAGCTCTTTCGATTGACATATAAATCATAAAAATCTAAAATCGCCCGGTAAAGTGTACTTAGGCCCTATTGGGCATAAACTTTTAAGATAACTTTTAAGATTAAACTAAAACCTTATCACACTGCTCAAGCAAGTCCCGAACATCCTCAGCAGCCAAATAAGAGCCATTAACCGGAAATTTTTTGGAGCAAATAACAAGCACAACAACACGCTTCAGCTCCAAACGAATACAAGAAGACTCCTTGAAAAAGTTAAACTATCAAAAAAATAAACTTTAAAAAACCTTTACAACCAAAGCCTTCAAATTTCCATCCAACTGAGGCTTGCTAAAAGACTTGTCCAATGCACCACAATGGAACAAAATGCTTTTATAGAAAACCATAACTTAAAAATGAATTTTTTAAAGAATTTTTTGGTTAACACAACCTGGGTCAGGGAAAGGCAGATGCATTATCGAATGTCCAATTTTCAGAAGAATTGTATCAAAAGGCCAACTAAATTTAGTTGATAAACGTATATTTTTCTACTAAACACTTACTCAGCAAACTCCTTAGTAAATGTAACCGCAGAAACAACCAATCCCTCAGAACCATTTTGGAAGGTTACAACAAGACTTAAACGTGTGACAAACTGAAGTTTAAAAAATGAATATATTAAAATAAAAATTAGAAAAACCTGCTTTGGTTTTAAAACAAAAATGTCAGACTTGATTTTGCGGCTGACAAGACATTTAGCCTTCTTTGGTTTTAAAGCAGAGACGTCAGGCTTAACTTTGGGGCTGACACCTTTGGCCTTCTTTGGTTTTAAAGCAGAGGTATCAGGTTTAATTTTGCTGCCGACACATTTGGCCTTCTTTGGTTTTGGAGCAGAGGTGTCAGGTTTGATTTTGCAGCTACAACACTTTGCTTTTTTTGAACGGCAGTTACTCATAGGTCTGGGGTCGTCTGGAGTCAAAGTCCTGTTGCTGTTGTCGCTAACGTTAACTTCAAGCGATGAGCTCCTGCTATCACCGGCATCCTCCGGTTGTTCGTCAACGTCCTGTCCATCGTCATTGTCCTGTTGAACAATGACCTCTCCATCATCCCCTCCTTCTTCTCCCTCTTCTCGATTTAAACCGCAACCGCAACGGGCATCAATGCCATCCAAACGTTGAGTAAAAGTCCGATTAAGTTCAACTTGCTCACGGATGAATGTATTCACTTCATTAAATTCAGCACGGAGTTCTGCACGAAGTTCTGCACGGAGTTCAGCAAAAAGAGCACGAAGCCGAAGTTCATCAGTCATTAAAGGGTCATCCCGAAGCCGCTGCCGACCATTACGACTAAAAACATTTCCCATTTTTTGAGAATAAATATATTATGTATAATAAACAAATCTGAAAATAGTAATCAATAAACACTAAAATTCAAAATGAATGAGGAATGAAAAAACAAGGTTAAAGTCGGCACTTAAATAGTAAAACATCTAAGTAAAAAATCAATTTATGAACCGAAAATTTACATTTTGAAATTATATTGAAAGAGAAATTTCAAAAGGTAAAAATTTCATAATGTTAAAAATGTAATTAGAGTCTGAGTGAAGATTGGGAAAAATGAAAAGAACGAAAATTGACTAGTTTCCATTAGAGCTCGGCACAGGACGGGACCCCGTACGGGATTTTACGGGATCCCGTCCCGGAATCGCGGGTTTTTAGCGACAAACGGGATTACCGGGATTAATCCCGCGGGATCCCGTCCCGTTCAAAATTTCGATAAGAATCCCGTTCTGGGATCCCGGGAATGCGATTTTGCCGACCTCTAGTTTCGATAGCAGGTCTTTCTAAAGATTTTTTGCGATTATGAAGCAAATAATTTGGGAAATTGAAGCCGGGGAGATTTAATGCATAATTAGAATTTTTTGCATGCGTTGATGAATTAGATTTATATTTGTTCTGTTTTTGTGTGGTCCTCATCGTTTTTTGTTTTTTTTTTTCATATTTATCTAAGCTTTCCGAAAAAAAATTGAAAATGGTACAATAAAGTTCTGAAATAAAGGAGAATGGGTAATAGTGTCGTTTCCCGTCCCCCTTATCCTCAAATTTTTTCCCTATATTTGTCAGAATGGACAGACTCCTTCCATCCCAACAAATAATCAAGAACGATTACATATTTTTTTATTCAGTTCTTTCGCAGATTGGGATGAAAAAAAAATAAAATCAAATCGTTCTGTACATATACATATAATAAAATGAAAAAGGGGGACTGGAAACGACACTTTTACCGGAAAATGTTTTTCAGGAAAATGTCTTCATTTTTGTTTTATTTTTAAAAAAATATTGTTTAATTAAATGGATGTATGGAATATTTATAAAGAAGCTAAAGGGGTTAATAATTCACTTTACGGTTTATTTTTTTAATTAATTTTTTTTTTAATTTTAAAAAGGATTCGTCTTGGGTGGTTTTGTGGAAGGAGGGGTTTAGTCGGATTTATGGGGTTTTAGAGCTTGTCAAAAAATTTTTTGACAAAAATAATTACTTTTCTATTAGTGCTTTAACCATGAAAATTGTTTCCTATTAAAATAAAAATAGTTTTTCACCAAACGGGTTCGAACCCTCGACCCCTTTTTGGTGAAACTAAACACTTACCCACTACACCAAAAAACATTAAATTTTTTTTTTAAAAATAGATTGGCAAAAAGAATTTTTACAAGATGAACAACTTATAATTGAACGTAAAAATTTTGTTTTATGGTTACCTACGGGTGCAGGAAAGACACTTGCTGCAGAATTACTTTTGTTGAGAGAATTGTTAATTAAACGTAAAAGTTGTATTTTAATTTTGCCTTATGTTGCTATTGTACAGGAAAAGGTTATTTTAAATTTTTGTCAAAAATTATTTGAAAAATATTTTCGACACCTATTTCTGTATTTTTAATCGATAAAATTATTTTTACATTAAAATAAAACCTTTGACCGCCAGCCGGGTTCGAACCTTAGACCTATTAGGGAGGGGCGCAAACATTAACCGACTACACCAAGGGGGGCCATTAAAAAGAGGGAACTTGTCTAGGTCCCTCGTTTCCTTTCTTAACCCTAAGAAAATCATTTTCAGATTATTTCTCTTTCTCGTCTCAGCGAAAAGCTTGGTTTTATTATTGAAGAATATGCTGCTTCTAAAGGAAGATTTCCTCCAATTAAACACAGAAATGCTTATTCTATTTATGTTTGCACAATTGAAAAGGCTAAAGGTTTGATAAATTCAATGCTTGAGAAAGGGAGAATGAACGAAATTGGAATGGTGGTTGTCGATGAGGTAAAAATTTTCTGACCGTTTTGAGCTTTGACCATTTTTAATTTTACCGTGACCATTTTGAAACTTGACGTTTTTAAATTTATTTTTGACAATTTTTTCAAATTATGCTGGGAAAAAATTTTCTGACCGTTTTGAACTTTGACCATTTAAATTTTCAATTTATTTTTAAGTTACACATGCTAGGAGAAGCTGGCGGACGTGGTGCTATTTTGGAACAAAGTCTTTGCAAATTAATGTTTAACCAACAAAATCAACAACAAATTCAAATAATCGGAATGTCTGCAACTTTAGGAAATGTTGATGAATTATGCCAATTTCTTTCAGCAAAAAAATTTCGAACAAATTTTCGTCCAGTTAAATTAGTTGAAAGAATTAAAATGCAAGATAAATTATATTCATTGGATAAAGAAGGAAATTGGACAATTGAAATGAATTTACCTAAGAAAAATGTAAGCGGATTTTTTTATTTAAGTCAATAAACGTGTTTAAACTCTAAAAACGGTAAGTCGGTGAATTGTCTGTTTGGTGACATAGTGTCGGTGAATTGTCTGTTTGGTGACATAGTGTCGGTGAATTGTCTGTTTGGTGACATAGTGTCGGTGAATTGTCTGTTTGGTGACATAGTGTCAGTGAATTGTCTTTTCGTAAGTCGGTGAATTGTCTTTTCGGTCAATTTTCAATTTTGTTTCAATTTTCTATTAAATAATATAGTTTTATATTTTTATGGATCCCTTCGTCGTGATACTGATGGAATTGTATTTCTTCTAGGCAATCTTATGCAAGGCCAAGTGCTTATATTTTGCCCTACAAAAATGAATTGTGAAAATTTGTGTAAATTGTTGACTAATTTGTGTCCTCAGTTTGTTTTTTTATTTTTTTTAAATTAACTTTGTTTTTGGATATTTTTCTCATAAAACGATTTTAAATAGACTTTTTCTCCCTTTAGTACGTCCACTCCCTAAAAATCACAAAATCGGTGAATTGTCTGTTTGGTGACATTTTCCCTCATTTTACCACTAAAAATATAAAAAAAAGTCGGTGAATTGTCTTTTCGGTCAATTTTCAAATTTTTTTGTTTGCCACGTATTTTTAACAATTTTTCAATTTTTAAAGAGAATTTCGAGAACACCGTTCAAAAGAAAGACTTGCCATTTTATCCCAACTTAAAGACGAACATGAAGGAAGGATTTGTCCAATTTTGGAGGCTGGAATAAAAAGTGGTGTTGCTTATCATCATTCTGGACTTACAAATGATGAACGTTTATTGGTTGAAGCTGCTTATAAGGTTTTTTTGAAAGTTAATTTAAATTTTGGACAAATGAGTAAAAAGACAAAATGGTAGGGGGACGTGGTACTCGGGATTCCTGGTCGAGGCTTCTTGTCTTTTTTATTGGTACCATTCTATAGAGAACCCACTACTTCCTTTTGAGAAGTAGTAAAGTGACTCGGTGTCGAGCTATTGTCATTCAAAATTTGCATTTTGAATGAACACGATGATCGATTAAACTCTTTAAATTAAGTCTATTTTTACCATTTTTTCGATTTAATGTTCTGTCACTTTTTAGTTAGGAAAAGAATTTTTCCTCTTTTTTCAACTTTTATTATTTGTTTGTTCTTTTTGTTGGCAGTTTTTCTTTGAATTTGTTTGTTTTATGCTAAAAAATAATGACGGGGCTGTAAATACTATTTACTTTCTAAATTCTTTATAAGCGTATTGTTCTAAAAAGATCCAAGCATTAGGTTGATTTTCTTATCCAAGGGGTCGATTTCAGGGTGGGCTAAAATGGAGCTGTGCGCCAGAAATTTTGGCGTCTACTTTGGCCCTCTGGCTACACCGTTGCAACTTATTTGATCATTAAAAAATTTTCCTTTTTTACAGACCGGAATTATTTCAATAATTTGTTGTACTTCAACACTCGCTGCCGGAGTTAATTTGCCTGCTAGACGAGTAATTATTCGAAGTCCACATATTGGTAAACAAATGTTAAAAAAGTCGCAATATTTACAAATGATTGGAAGGGCTGGGAGAGCAGGGTTAGATGAAAAAGGCGATTGCATAACTATTGTAAAGAATGGGACAGAATCCGTTGCGGTTAAGTTTTTTGGATTTAAATTGAAGAAAAAATTTAATTTTTAGTTGCGTAATATGTTAAATAATCCGTTGGAACCGTGTATTAGTGGACTCTGTGATGATCAACAAAGAGAAGCTTTTTTCTTGGATTTGATTGTTTTGAAGGTTTGATAAAATTTATTTTTAATTTATTAAATTATTAATGGGGTTAGTGCTGGGATAGGAATTTTCAAAAATTCTGGATCTGTATTTTAGATTTAGATTAGTAACCTGGACAGGATTCTGCATCCGGAAAAAATTCTGACGATCAAAAAATCCCTGGATCTGGATTCTGAATCCAGGAAAAATCCAGACTGGGTCCAGATCCAGACCGATCTCTAGTTTAGCATTATTTAAAAAAATTTAATAAATTGATGATTTTGTAGGTGAGATGACAATTTATCCCGTCATGTATTTTTAGAATCTTTTTGTGTGTTTGGGTTGGGTGCCTCTCCGCTTATAAAAATTAATTTAAAAATTAATAGTTTTATCTGTCTCCCGCTTTTTAAAATATGGAAAAGCCCATCCCTGTTTTATTAAACTTTTCTGCCTATTTTTATACTTATTAATCTTTTTATTTTTTCCCGTCCTTTTAGATATGTTCTACAATAGATGAATTATATCAAATATTTAAAAAGTCTCTTTATGGAATTCAAAAACATGATGACACTGAACTTCGTATATTAACAGAAAAAACGGTTCAGTCTTTACTTGTTAATCAAATGGTTTTGCAACCTGAAGTGGTTCGTTTTTTTTAATTTTTTGGGTAAGAGATGGGTAAGATCAAACCGACCCCGGTGTACGATTTTGGGTAGGATAGACTCCGTAATGTTTAAACGACGTAAGGCCAATCTGGGGAATGCCTTTAATCTGGGGGAGGTCTTAAGCAATTTGGTATTCCACAGTTTGGCTTTTCGTCGATTTAGTTTTATGGCTCGCTTCGGTGAGATGACATTTTATCTTATTATTAGAATTTTTTTATTTTTTGAAGGACCATTTCTTTTCTACACAAATTGGAATAGCTACATTCAATGCAAATTTTAATCCTCAAGTTGCTTTGGATATAAATAAAGATCTTTCTGAAAATTTGAGTCAAGGAATTGTTTTATCTTCACATTTTCATCTTCTCTATAATTGTGTTCAAATGGATGTGGAAGTATCTAATTTAGATTGGAATTTATTTCATAATGAGGTTTTTTTTAGTTTTTTTAGGAAATTTGGGCTTTTCTTGTATTTTTGCCGAGCTGGAGCTCTTAACAGATTGTTAAGCTAACCATAAATTAGTTGATTTTGGTATTTTAAGGGGCTATTAGATTTTTAAAGTCCTCGGAGAACACATTTTTGTGAACAGTTTCGTTTCCATCTACCTTACTTTTGGTGATGGACGGGTTGAGGAGAAAGTTGGGATTCTGGTCGGGTTTTCATAATTTTCTTAGGATCGTGAGGAAAATTTTGAATTTATTTCAAACCGTCCTTTTGAATTTTGGTCAATCCGTCCTATCCTAGCTTCCTTTCTTTGAGAATATTTTTTGTAAAAAAATCTTTTTTTTCAGTATTTAACTTTAAAAAAAGAAGAACGTGATCTACTTCATTTAATGGGATTTACAGAGGGAACAATTGTGCAATTTATTTTGTATGCTTCAAATAAAATGGTTTTTCTTTTTTAATTTTTTTTTCTAAATTAAAAATCTTTTTTCACAAAGAATATTTCTGTCAAAGCTCAACGTTTTTATGTTGCTTTTATGCTTCGTCAAATTTGGGAACAACGTCCACTTTGGGAGGTTGCACAACATTTTGATGTTCCGAGAGGATGGCTTCAATCTAATTTACAATCAGCTTTGGCACAAGCAAGTTCAATTATTCGGTTTGCAGAGAGGACGCCTTCTTTATGGGCTTTACGTTCTTTGTTGCCTGAAATGATTAAGGTTTGTTGAGGATTTTTTTTATCATTCTGTTGGGGTATTTCTTATACAACTGGGTGTGTCGTTTAATAAAAATATTTTCCACTGATAGGATCGAACCTTCTAAACCTCCAGTTTTTTCTTTAACATTTTCCCACTAAGCCACTGTGGTAGACTTTGTTGGTTCTTTGCCTTTGCTCTGGATTTAATTTGGTAATCTTTTAGAAATTGAAGGCGACTTTAACTATTCTAATTAATCTAATGAATTTTTTCCCTTAACAAAATTGACATTTTATCTCTTGTGGTTTTACAAAATCTTTTAAATTCTTAAAAGAATTTTTGCCTCTTTATTTATACATTTTATAGAGACTTTCTGAATGTGCTCGTCAAGAATTAATTCCTTTACTTTCAATTGATTGTGTAAAGGTTGGAAGAGCTAGACTTCTTTATGAACATGGTTATAAAACTGTTGGGTCTATAGCTAAAGTTTTACCAGAAAAATTAATTGGAGATTTGGAAGGAAAATTAAATCTAATGCAAGCTAAAAGAATAATTAATAGTGCAAAGGTTTTTTTAAATTTTATTTTTAATATTTTTTTAATAGGGTTTAGAGGATTTTTTGTTTGATTTCGGGAGTATTTGATAACTTTTGACGCTTCACTGAGTTTCTAAAAATATTAGGGGTGTCTAGAGGATGTCCGAAAACTTTTTTGAATTCCTCTAATCAATTCCAGTTTGTAATAAAAATATTTTCCCTGGCGGGGTTCGAACCTTCGACCCCTCTATCTTTTTCTTAAAATTTTCCCACTAAGCCACAGAGATTATTTTTTGTTGGCGTTTTTTTTCTTGCTGTATTTGATTGGGCAATAAAGCTACTTAAATAGATTATTTATGTAAGAAAATTTAACTTTAAAATTTTTTTTAGACAATAATACGAGACCAAATAGCTGAAAAGACAGAAGAATTGGAGCAATTAGGGGCAACAGATTTATTTGAATTTATTAAACCAGTCAACAAAATCAATAATATTATTCGTCCATTACAACCAAGGGCAGCACCAACAACATTTCAGCCTGTATCAAAATGTTTTGGTTTTGAAATGGAAGCTGATGATGAGGAGGAAGTTGAAAATATTTCTGAACAATTTAGCAATTCTTCAAGTAGTAATAATACATCAAATAATAGTTGTTAAATTTATTTATATAATTTATTATAAGGAGATCAGGAAATTTTTTTGAGCTTAATTTATTTATTCCTTAATTATAGAGATATTTGTGCATGTTTTTGGATCTCAAATGATTTTTAAAATTAATTATAGTCAATTTTGTGACTTTTTATTTTACTAGTGTAAAGGGGAAAATTTAAATTTTTATAGCTTATGGTGTGGTGTATTGGTTAGGGTGTTAGATTTTGTGGGGGAGAGGGCCTGGGTTCGAGTCCGCTTGTAGGCGGAATTTTTTTATCGTTTTATAATTTACACTAGTAATTTTTTTAATTCCTAAATTAATTTATTTCGATCCAATTTTTTTTTGTGTTCTCTTTTTTAATTTAGATATTAAATTTTTAATTATATGTATCATTTAAATTTTCATGTTTTAACATTATATATCGATTATTTTATTGATTTATTTCTTTAAAATTTTTTTAATTTAAAAAAAATTAAAAGTATGGAACAACAACCAGAACTTGAATCTAACTTGAAAAATGTTATAGAACAGCGCAGTTTGAAGTGGGTTTTTGTTGGTGGAAAGGGAGGTGTTGGCAAGACGACGTGCAGGTTTTCTTTGAAATTTTTAATGAAGAGACTTCAATTTTTCTTTTAGCTGCGCTCTGGCTGTCCGTTTAGCAAAAGATCGTCGTTCAGTTTTAATAATTTCAACAGACCCGGCGCATAATATTTCTGATGCTTTCAGTCAAAAATTTAACAGCGTGCCTTCTAAAGTAAATGGATTTGATAATTTATATGCAATGGAAGTGGATGGTACAGGACTGGGTGATGGTGAACATCCATCTATGGGACAAGATGAAGGCAAAGGAGGTTTTTTTTATTTATAGTGGAAAGAATTATTTTTATATTGTGTAGATATTTTCTCTGCTGGAAAGAAGCTTCTTGCAGAATTTGCTGGTGGTCTGCCGGGGATTGATGAGGCAACGAGTTTTTCTCAAATGATAAAGTTTGCGTTATTTTGTCTTAATAAGCACTTAGTTGACGGTTCCTAGGAAATCTTCGGATTTCCTGATCCGGAACCAATTTCAGAACACGAAATTTCTGGGCGTCTGGCTTTTTTCGGGTTTAGATATTTGGAATCCTCAACCTAGTTTTAGCTAATAATTAAAAGTCCGCAAGTTTTATCCGCAAAATTATTTTTAAGTTGGGAAGAATGAAATAAACATTCTATTTCATTGGAAGGTATATCCAAACGATATATATTTTTCCCAAAATTTTATTTAAAATTTTCCAGGTAACTTTGCGGCTTAAAAAACTCACGGACAAAACTTGCGCACTTTTTTACTTAAAATGTATTATCATTTTTAACTCAAATTTTTTTAGACTCGTTCAATCAATGGATTTTGAAATTGTTTTGTTCGATACAGCACCAACAGGACATACTTTACGTCTTCTTCAATTTCCTTCTGTTATAGAAAAAGGTTTGGGGAAATTTTTGGCATTAAAATCACAATTTCTTCCAATGTTTTCACAAATAACTCCAATGCTGGGTTTAAATGATATTTCTATGGAGTCTACAGCTAGTAAATTGGAAGAAACTTTACAAATTGTTCGACAAATAAATGGGGAATTTAAAGATCCGGTAAGTGAAAAAGAAATTTTTTTGCCTAGGAAAATTTTTTTCCTGTCTTTCTGATAAACGGGAGGGTTTCCTTTTTTCTTTCTCAGAGGGTTCCTCTTTTTACTCGAAAATAGTAATTTAGGATTGTCGGTTTGAACTTGAACCGAGGAACTTAGGAAATTTTTTGGTTCGGTACTTAGGTTCGCTTTCGGATATTCAAAGGTTTCCTATGAGTTTTTCCATGAACCTATAGTCATTTTTTTTTTAAATTTCCTCTTAATTTTTGTTAGATTCCTTTTCTACTTGGTTTATGAAAAAATGGTCAATGATGACCGAATTAATTTGAATGGGTGTAGGGGCAGGAGACATATTTCCTTCATAACCCCAAAAATTTTTTTCTTTTTCAACAGAATTTGACTACCTTTGTTTGTGTTTGTATTGCCGAATTCTTGTCAATGTATGAGACTGAACGGCTTGTTCAAGAATTGACTAAACAGGTTTTTTTCTTTTTGAAAATTTTTCAAAAAAATTTTTTTTAAGGAAATTGATGTTCACAATATTATTGTTAATCAATTATTATTCCCTGAAAAGGATGCCAAGGGAAATATTACTTGTAAAAAGTGCCAGTCTCGATATAATATTCAACAAAAATATTTGGAACAGGTTTGGAATTTTTTTTAAATTTTTGAAAAATTTTTTGTGCATTCGGTCACTGTGACGAAAGTGTGACATTTGGTCACTGAGAAGAAAATTTGACATTTTGTCACAAAATTTTTTGAAATTTTTTAAGAAATTTTTTTGTAGATTTCTGAGCTTTATGAGGACTTTCATATCACAAAATTGCCGTTATTAGAGTCTGAAGTTAGAGGACCTCAAATGATTAAAGAATTTAGTGAACGCTTGGTTAATTCTTCTACGGTTTGAAAAAATAAATAAAATTGAGAGTTTATTTTTTTGTTAAATTTTGTTTTGATGGAAACCTTTAAAATTTGGGGGAAAAATTTTTTTTAAATATAATATCCAGTCAGAAATTTTTTTAAAAATTTCGTTGACCGTTTTCGACATTTTTTGAACAAATTTGATATTTTTTGTTTGTTTCCGTCAGAACAAAAAAATTTCTTTGTGATTTGTTTATAAATTTAAAAAGAAAATTTATACAGCTATGCCGTTAAATGTTAAAGACGAGAAAAAATTTTTTTATCAATTTTTTTTATTTTAGGTATTTAGTTAAAGTTAACTAAAATATTTTTATTTATTTTCGTATGATGCCATAATATCAAACGCTGGAATACCAAATCTTCAAAAGGCGCTGAAGATTAGCATGTGGAGATTGTTTTGTGGAGCAATCTTCATTTTTATTGGATAGATTTTTGAAAAGCGGAAAGGTTAAAAGGTTTTTTTCAGTTTGGTATTTTGAGTGATTTTAAGGGTTTGGTATTTCGGCGGGTTCAGATTTGTTAAAAATTTTTTTTTTATTTTTAAAAATAAAAAATGGATATTGCAACAACAACAACAGATTCTCAACAATTATTTAATTCTCTTCAATTATCTTCATTTGAACCAATTAAAAAAATTAAAAAACGGTTTAATTGTAAATTATGTGGAAGGAAAAGGATGTATTTTTGTTATGTATTTTTTAAAAATTTTTTTTTGAATTTTTTTAATTTTTTCAGAATTGTCGGATTTATATTGAAAATGTTGGTGATTTTGTGCCTAAAGTAAAGGTTTTTTAATTTTTTTTATTTTTTAATAGATGAATAGTGGGATGGACTTTAAATTAGGAAAAGTTCTTGAACACGTGGGGAAATTTTTTTTAATATTTTTAATTGTGGCTGGACATTTTTCTTTCAGACATTAACGTTTTATTATAAATTTAAAAAAGTCAAAATGATGGGGGAGAATTCTTTTAATCCATAAATTTGCGAGCAAGGGATGGTTAGTTAAGAGTCTAGAAAATAGGGTTGTTGGTTCTTGGAAAATCTACGAACATCTAGAACCGAATAAAAAAATCTTTGGATCTTCAGTTCGGTTCAATTTTGGAAAAAGGAAAATTCATAAGTTTTGATTTTGGGTTAAACTAAAAAACTCATAGGCCTGGGAATTTTTTGCAAATTTTTTTGAAAAAATTTTTTTCAGTTACCTTTTAATGTGGATATTATAAAGCATCGTTTGGAACGTGATGGAAAATCTACAGCTGTTCATGCTGTTTTGTTAGCACCAGAACAAACTAAAATTTTTGATAATTTTGTTGATGTGCCTGACTACGAGTTGAGGTTTTTTTAATTATTTTTTATTTAAAATTTTGGAAAGGTTTTTCTTATTTGTTTGTGTGATTCGCAAAGACATACATTTTTTTAGAATTCAAGTTTCGGTCAGGATTGAAGTATGGCCGGGAATTTTTCTTGTCAATAAAGCGAATCCGAAATCAAGTCTTATGTCAGACTATGTCAACGAATATCTATAATTTAAACCCAGAATTTACTCTCGCTCTAGAGTAAATTTGCGACTCTCGATCTAAAATTTCTGTTATCCCCTTAAATTAAGCTTGTCCCCTATATTCATTCAACAACTTTTTTTCGTACTTTATCCTGGACAGAAAAATTTTTGCTTAAACTTTTCTCAAATTTCAGGCCAGGAACTGTAATTTTATGTCCATCAAAATATTCAATTCCTATCAATCAATATTTGTTAACTAATGGAAATATAAACAATTTAATAGTTTTGGATTCAACTTGGAATACTATTGGAACATTAAAAAGTCTTCCACAATTAAATAAATTGCCTTGGATTCATTTATCTAATTATTCTACTGAATATTGGAGACCTCAAAAAGGGCTTTCTTCAGGTTTTTTTTTAAATAAAAATTTGAATGGGGTTTGGTTAGGTTGCGTAGAAATGGAAGATTATTTTAAATTATTTTTTGATGATTTGCGGACAAATTTTGCGGATTTTGACTTGAAATTTTATTGATTTCTAGGACATGTCACGATCCCCTTGGCTATCCGATACCTGAGGATTTGACTTCTAAGGACCGACATTTGAGGAGCTGGCTTGGACTGACTTCTGAGACCTTTGGAGGATCGACTTTTAACTCAAGAGTCTCAAAGGTCGAATCAAATCCTCAAGTGTCGCACCACGATCCCCTTACTTTCTATGTACCCGTTTTCTTGTTACTTTTCTGCGTAACAAAGTCTAATGAATGTCCGCAAATATTTTGCGGACAAAAAAATTATTTTGGGAATAATATTTGCTTAAAATTCTCGTCTAAATTTTGCTTAATTAAAAAAATTTTTTTCACTCAGAATATCTAGCAACAATAGAAGCAATATATTTTGCTTGTAAAGAATATTATATTGCTACAAATGGAATTAATAATAATTTTAATGAAAATAGTTTTGATAATTTATTATTTTGGTTTTATTATTTTAAACAATTTATAAATAAAAAATAAAACATTAAAGTGGTGAGAGAAAAGAAGAAATAGTATATGAATTAAAGAGAATTTTCTCTGTCGTCACTTATTTTTCTATACTATTTCTTTTTTCTCTAACTTTTTTTTGTTTTTATTTTTTTTTTGATTTCTAAATTATTTTTTTTAGTTTCTGGATTTAAATTCCATTAATTATATTTTTTTAATTTATTTCATTCAAAAAAAATTTTTAGCTTTTTTTATAAAATACAAGAGGTTTTTCTCTGCCGTCTCTTATTTTTCAGTACTATTTTCTTTTTCTCTAACCTTTTTTTTTCTTTAGATTTTCTTTTTCAAAAAAAAATTTATTTTTTCTCGGAAAAATGTTTATTAAATTAAATAAACAAATAATTAAAACAACTTTTCGTCATTTTCAAACAAAGTCGGCATCATCAACAGGAATAATTTCAATTGGAAAAAATAATATGGAATGCTTTAAGAATAATTCTTTTGTTGTTGGAAAGGCTTTAAATAATTATGTTTTTGAACAAAAAAGATTTGTTGTGCATGTAAGCAAAGGTTTTTTAAATGTTAAAATTTGGTTGGGAGAAGGGACGTTATTTCCTGTACCCCCAAGGTAGTTAGAGGCAAAATTTGTGGGGGAAGGGGGAATGTCCGCAAAACATTTGCGGACATTTTTTGAGCAAAATGTTTATTAAACTAAATTGAAAATAATTTTTTTCCTGTATCCATATGATAAGAAAGGCAAAATCCTTTTTTTCAAATATCCTTTTTAACCAAAAGGATTTTTAATAAAAGTATTGTGTTTTGTCCGCAAAACATTTGCGGACATTTAAAAATTTTTTTTCCCTGTACCCCCAAGATTTAAGGAAGGCAAAATTTATCGGGAAGGGGAGATGTCCGCAAAACATTTGAGGACATTATTCCACTAGAAAATAGCTTATTGTTTTTAATTAAAGTACATTTTATGTTCTGTCCGCAAAAAATTATATTCGGGGTTCCCGACATAATTTTTTAAATAAAAATCATTTTTATTTATATTTAAAAAATGCTTTTTAAGGATCCATTAACCAAAAGGATTGTTGAAGACCGTATAATGCTTGTTCTAAATCTCTTTGATAAAATCGACAATGATAAGTTGACTTTGGATTCTGATTTTTTTAAAGATCTTGGACTTGATTCGCTCGACTTTGTTGAGGTTTTTTTTGTTTTTTTTTAAATTTTTTTTAAATTTTTTTTATGAAGAGGGGTTAGGAAATGTGTCCCTTCAGTATTACTCTATTTTGTTTTTGTAAAGTTCTTTCCAAACATCTGGAAATTACCTGTTGAGATGATAAGGGCATTTTTGGGTTTTACAGATTTCCTTCTCTTTTTCTCATTCTTAAAGGTGTATAAAGACTATTTGGTTCATCAACTCTAGAGGTGGGGGAGGGAATGAGTACCCCTAGATTTTTTGTTTCCGGTTATTCGTTGGTTTTAATTTTTTTCAAAAATTTTGATACTTCCATTTAAAAATTTTTCAATTTTAAGGTAATTATAGCACTTGAGGATGAATTTGACTTTGAAATTCCGGATGGTGATTCTGATAGAATGAAGACACCAAGGGATATTTACAAATATATTTGTGAAAAATACGATATTTATTGATTTTTTAAAAATTTAGGAAGGAAAAAAGATTAAAAATCTTCTTTTTAGGAGCATAAAGTCGTTTAATTGTTGTTTTTTTAACTTGTTTTAATGAGAGAAGAGGTCGTTGATTGAAGTTCTTAAAATTTTTTTGAGAAATCTGACCTCGTTAAGCTCATTTTGTTCTTCGTCCGTTAACTGGATTTGAATTTATATTTTATTTTAAATGTTTGGCGTTCTGTCTCCTTTTTTTCTCTAGTTGTCTGCAAGCTGTACTCTCTCGTCTATAAATTATTATAAAAGCACTTTTATTGTATTTGTCTTTTCTTTGTTTTTGTAGGGGTGTGGCTGGCTGTCACTTATTTTTTTGTTATTTAAGTTGTGGTCTTTTTTTGTTTTCAAATCCACTTTTTATTTTTTAGATTGTTTCCTTTAAAACCTATACTTTATTTTCTTCTCTACTTTATTTTCTTTTGAAAAATGGTCCAAAAAAAGTCGAATAGAAATTCTTGGGAGACGGCTTTTCCTGCTTCGTAACAACTTGAATCTGATCAACTCCGTTTTATGGCCCGTATGAGTTACATTGCTATTGCCCATTACCTTCTTTACCGTAAAATCGTTCCGAGTGGTGTTTACAAGCGTCGACGTATTGGCGGTTAATTTATCTTTTTTTCTTGATACACAATAAATTTTAGATACAATCATCTACTGCTTTGACTCAAGCAAGCGATGGGGGACAAAACTTTCGCAAATGATGCAAGGGTTGAAGGAGGCTATTGAAAAAAAATATGTGAGTTCTAGCCTTATTTGTTTTGATGTACTTCAATAGAGTTCGACATTTTCAAATAGCAGAGCCCGGTACTTGGGTTTTTTTCCGAACTGATCTGGGCCATGCTGTCCGGGGTAAAACCCCGAAAACCCTGTTTATTATGTCCGGACCCTTTTTCCATTATTTTAATAAAAAAGCTTAAAGTCTCCGAGCCCTTCTTGTTGTCGGACTCTACTATTTAATTGTCTGGAGATTTCGCCAGTGAGTGTTATGGGCAGGGGTAGCCACAATATCCTGCCCATTATTTTTAGAAATTTTTGGTATAAGACTCAAACAACGTTTACTGACCAAATCTTGCTGCTCATTTAATTCACTGCCCAATTCACTTCTGTCGAAATCACACGGCACCCTTTAATTTACAGGTTGAGAGCGTCTTGGTCGTTATCAATGAGGGGGAGGCTGCTTCGGAGGTCTTCATTATCCGCTTTAGTTATGAAAAGGAGCATTCACTCAGCATTGTCAAGTATTTGATTTTTTAGTTTATTCATTAATAAGTTCATTTTAAGCGAGGATGGTCATCCAATTATCTCTTCTGAATACAAAGACGAAAAGGCATTCCGTTACCAAACCAAACACATGATCAAAAAAATCAACATTGTCACCAAAAAACTTTCTCCATTAAATGCTGGCGTTTCTCCTGAATTAAAGCTTACTTATTTTCCGGGTATTTTTAATGAATTTTTAAATATTTGTCTATTTTTAGGAGTGCCTATTGATTATCAACCACCTTTTTTTGAGGCAGGGAATGGGACTTACAATTTTGTTACCAAACCTACATTTTATACTTATGGTTACATTTCGTCAGTCTCTACAGCAATTGCATTTCAACTTAAAAGTACTTATTTTGACAAGGGGAAAATTAACGAATTGGAGGACACTCTTTATGATGAGGCTGGTATTGTTGACAAACAATTTGTGGATGCAAAGGATGTTAGCGGTGATTGTTTCTCTGATGAAGAAGAAAGTCCTATTCAACAAATTGCGGAAAGTCCAATGATGGAGGTTGAAGTTCCACGTGGTGAGGTTGTTTACAAACATGTCTTTTTGGAGGATCCCAAGTCGTCGAAATCAATGCGTTCACTTTTGGTTATTTTTAAATTTTTTTAAAATCCTTAACTTTCAATTTTTTTCAGAAGAGTCCGGAGGATCAGCTTGCTTATGATGGTGCCTTTTAGGATGTTTTTTTGTGAAATTTTTTTGTTGGCATTTTAAAAAATATTTTTTTCTCTCTCATCTAATTTTGATTTACTGTCTTGTGCCTATTTCTCACCTTTTTCAAATCTTTTGGGTTTTTTTTCTGAAGGAAATCCTCTTTAAAAATTATTTTTTTTCATATTTCCATATTTAGGAAGAGAAAGATCCAGCTGGCTAGCATTCAAAACGCCTACCAGGCGGGGGTTTAAGATCTATTAAAAGGAGGTTGCAGGATCGATGCCTGTTCGGGGCTAAAATTTTACCTCTTACTCAAATTTCCTTCAATTTTCCACATCCAATTCCAAGTTTGAAAAGGAGAAAAAGGCTTGTTTTAATTATATATTTATTGTTAATTTAATTTATTTTTGGCTCCTCTAATTAAATAAATCCACATTTAAAAAAATTTTATTCGAAATAAATATTTGCTTGACTTTATTTTTTCTTCTTTTGAATGTGAAATTCGCTGAGATACTATATTTGCTAATTCTTTTTTTAGTAGGGAGTAGATTAAAGCGTCTTTAAACCTTTTGTCCAGTTGGCATTTTTTAATTTTTTTCAATTTGACAACAAAATTTTTTTTTGGAAGACGGTTTTTTGCTGATTACAAGGTTTTTTAGCTGTTCTAAAATTTGTAAAAATTCCTTTTTTAGTTATGCTAGTTATCTTTTTGTTAATAAATTTATTTTTTCAATTTTCCTCTTCAATTTCAAACAACAAAAACCAAGTCTCACAACTTTTATTTGTAACAATAGCAACAGAAGAAACTGATGGATTAAAACGTTTACAAAAATCTGCTCATCATTTTGGACATGATTTAAAAATTTTTGGATTGGGAGAAGAATGGAAAGGAGGAAATATGTATTCTGAGGTTTCTTTTTGAAGTTTTTAAAGTTGTGGTTTTAGGGGAGTTGTAGGAGGGTCATATTTTAGTGGGAGAATATTTGCGGACTAAACTTGCGGACATTACCCCATCATGACCTATTTTTAGGCAATATATTAGAAGAATTTTTTTCTTTTTTTTTGTTGGACTATTGGAAGGAGTCTGAAGCCTTTTTATATTTATAGAATTTCGAAGCCTCCACTTCGTGACATTTTTATTTTTAGGGAGGCGCACAAAAAATACGTTTACTTCGAGAAAATCTTTTGCCTTACAAAGATGACAATTTAATCGTTCTTTTTACCGATGCGTTAGTTTGTTTTATTTTATTTTTCTAAATATCTGGGGTAAAATTTTTGAAAGTTCCTCACATTTTTACGGGCAAAATTTCTTCTTAACTTAAAAAAATTTTTTCAGTTATGATGTTCTAATAAATTCAAATTCTGAAACTATTCTTCGAACTTTCTTTGCATCCTTCCCCGAAACAAAAATTTTATTTGGAGCAGAAGCGTATTGTTGGCCTGATAAATCTCTTGCTTCAAAATATCCTCCTATTGTGTTTGGAGAAAGGTATAAAATAAATAAAATTAATATAGGGCGATAATTATGTGGATTTGATGTAAATGTGTTTGGCCGGTTGGTTAGGACTTTGGGTTTTGTGGGTGGTGGGTCAAGGGTTCTAATCCTGCTAGGGGAAAATCATTTTTCTAGTAATTTTAGTTATTTTAACTTATTTAATTTTATTTTTTACTTCATTCTTTTAAATTTTTTTAAATATTTTTTTAAAGATATTTAAATTCTGGAATGTTTATTGGCTATATCAAAGAAATATTAAAAATGTTAGAAATTGCAAAAGACCAAAATTTACCTGACAATGCTGATGATCAACTATTTTATACAGATTTATTTTTGGATGAAAATATTCGGGTTTTTTTAATTTTTTAAGACTAATTTTTTTTAATTTTTAAGAATGATTTAAAAATTGGATTGGACTCGCTTTCAATAATTTTTCAAAATTTGAATGGTGCCCAAGAATTTGTTACTATTCGGAAGGAAAATAATGAAGCAATGGTTTTCTTTTAACTTATTTTTTTTTAATTTTTTTAAAGATTTATAATTCTCTCTACATTACTTATCCATTAATTCTTCATGGTAATGGACCTGCAAAAATTTTGTTGAATCAATTTGAAAATTATTTGGGTGAAAATTATTTGCAAAAAGAAGAGGTTTGTTTAACTTTATTTTTGAGAATTTTTGGATAAGATTTTCGGGTTTCTAAAAATGTTGGCGTTTTGATTTTTAATAAAAATATACGAGAAAATGCAGAAATTTCTCGACTTTTAAGCAAAATTTTAGAAAAAAAATTCAGAAATTTTTTTAAAAATTTTTCTATGTTTTTTTTGATTTTTAAGAAAAAATTACAAACTAAAATAATTTAAAAAATTCTTTTTTAGAAATTAAAAACTTACCAAAATAGCATTAAAGAACATTTATTACCAACAATTTGTATGTCTATATTCATCCAAAAACCAATTCCTTATTTTGAAGAATTTTTAATTAAAATATCAGAATTGGATTATCCAAAAAGAAAAATTAATTTATATATAGCTAGTAATCAAAAATATAATATTGAAATGGTTGATGAATTTAAACAACAATGGGAAGATTTTTACGCTTCTTTTGTTGTAATTAATTCTGTTGAGGTGAAGGAATTTGCTGCTAGAACTAATTCTTTGTAAGTGTTTAAATATATTCTGATTTTTTTAAATTGTAAATTCTGATTTTTTTAATTTACAAATTCTGATTTTTTTAATTTACAAATTCTGATTGGTTAAATTGTAAATTCTGATTTTTCAAAGGTTTAAATTCTGATTTTTACAATTACAATTCTGATTAAGATTCTGATTCTGTTATTTTACAAATTCTGATTTTTTGTTTCTTTAATTTTAAATATTCTGATTTTTTTACAATTGTAAATTGACAAAATCAGAAACAAAATCAGAATTGAATCAGATAAGCGAAATCAGAAAATTAAGAAAATGAGAGTATTTTATTTTATAAAATTCTGATTTTAATATTTTTATAAATTCTGATTTTTGCGGTTTCTGATTTTTATATTTTTTACTTCCTGAAAATTTGATTTTTAAATAATTAAATTATTTTTTAGTGTTTTTGCAAAAAAGACAAAATCAGAATTTTTATTTATTGTTGATGCTGATTCTCACCTTGATCCTTCTGCTTTAAAAAATTTAATTTATAAGGCTATGAATTATGACAGGTTTATTTTTTAATTTAATTTTTTTATTTTTTCTCTTTTATTTTTAGAAGCATTCTAGCTCCTTTACTTCTCCGCCCAGGAACACTTTTTAGCAATTTTTGGGGAGCAATATCTGCATATGGCTATTATGCCCGTTCTCAAGACTATGTTAGTATTATTCAAGGAATCCGTAAAGGAATTTGGAATGTTCCTTTTATTGGCTCTTCTTTTTTAATTTCTTCAAATAAGTTTGATTTATTGGAAAATTCTTATAATTGGAATATTAATGTGGATTCGGATATTGCTTTTGCTAAGTTTTGCAGAGACAAGGTATGGGAGTTTTTAATTTTCTAGTCTTATTTTTAATTTCATTACACTCTACCCTTGATATAGAAAATACTTTCTGGGATGAAAAATCGTAATTTATAATGAGGGGGTATTCGAAATATGTAGGTGTTGGCTATTGAAATAAGGTTTTCTCGTTAGACAAACCAAAATGTATCTTAATCTGAAGGGTACTACATAAAACTTCTTATACTGAAGTTTTATTTTCTTCTAATTGTAAGATTCTGACTTTGGCCTAATTTATGAGTCCTATGAAAACATCCCTGGATTTAAAAGGTTCATTGTTCTCATTAATTAGACCAGACCCAAAATTTCTCTTTCAAATTTTTAAGGGCCATTTCCTGTACGTTGATGCTTCAGAAGACCCTTATTTTTATGGTTATTTAATTGATACAGATGGATTTAGTCAACTTGATAATTTGGCACAAGTCAATTTAGAATTATACGATTTTCCAAATAATCGCCAATTATGGGAAAAGCGTTATATTCATCCAGAATATTTTGAAAAAGTTAGGGCTAATGGAACAATTGTACTACAAGAGTGTCCTGATGTGTATGATTTTCCTTTTTTATCGGATCGTTTTTGTGAAGAACTTATTCAAGTAATGGAAAATTATGGTCAATGGTCTGATGGTACTAATCAGGTTATTTTGATTGATTTTAAGGGTCTATAAAAATTTTTGACTCGTGAAAATTAATTATAACATGTTGAAATGTTCAATTTTTGGTTTAAAAATTAAACCCCCTGGCAGGGTTCGAATCTTCACCCTATAATTGTTGAAAACACAACATCATCCCACTACACCAAACTAGAAGTTTTTCTAAAATTTCTTTTTTAGGATGCTCGGTTACAAGGTGGTTATGAGAATGTTCCAACACGAGATATTCATATGATTCAAGTTGGGTTGGACAAACAATGGTTAAAAATATTGGATGATTACATTGCTCCTATTCAAGAGAAAGTTTTTATTGGATTTTACAAAAGAGTTTGTTAATTAAAAAAATTTTTTCAACTATTTTTTTAGCCAGTCCAAGCAGATATGATGTTTGTTGTTAGATATAAACCGGATGAACAGGTTTTTATTTTTTTTAATTTTTTCATTAAAAATATTTTTAAAGCCTTTTCTCCGTCCTCATCACGATGCTAGTACTTATAGTATTGATATGGCTTTGAATAAACGTGGAGTTGATTATGAAGGTGGTGGTGTTCGTTTTCTTCGTTATAATTGTACCGTGGAAGCTGATAAAGTTGGTTAGTGAATTTTTGTTATTTTTGGATATTTTTTGACATATATAAAAAAATGACATTTTGTCCCACTTTAGAAATTTTTTGAGTTTTATCTAGGATTTTTTTACCCAAGAATCCTTAAATTAAATTTAAAAAAATGGAAAATTTTTTAAGGTTGGACAATGCTTTTTCCTGGACGTTTAACACATTACCATGAAGGTTTGCCAACAACTAGAGGAACTCGTTATATTCTAGTCTCTTTTATTAATCCTTAAAAGTTTTTTTTTAAATTTAATCTCAATTAATTTATACTAATATTTTTTTAAAGCCATAATTCTTATCTTTTTTTATTACCAGCTTTAAATTCTCATTTTTTAAAAGATTCGTGCAATCTCAAATTATGATTCATATTTTGCCATTAATTCTCTCTTTCTTTTAAAATTGTTTTGTGCCTTTAATTTCTTTAAATTTAATTTTTAATAAAAATTTGATTAGTCATTTCTTTTATTTAAAAAAATTTATTGTTTAAATTCAATTAATTTTTTTTAATTCTAAAAAATAATTTTTAGTTTTCTATTTTTAATCCAAACAAAAATGTTTGTAAATACAATAGCAACAAGAAAATATTTGTTGTATAATTGGCATCAACGCTTCATTTTTGTTAATTATTTTTGTGTTAATTCAAAAAAATTGGAATATGATGTTGTAATTGTTGGAGGTTTGTTTAGTTAATTTATTTTTATTTGGGGGATTTTTCGTGCAAGTCCGATGGTTTGGACTTTTCCCCTAAATTGAAAATGTTTTTCTAAGGCCCAGTATGTCTGATTTTTTAATTTAAAGGTTCACTTTTGACTCAAACTTTTCCAAAATTTAATAAAAAAATTTATCTTTTAGGTGGTCATGCAGGATGTGAAGCAGCAGCTGCTGCATCTCGTAAAGGTGCAAAGTCATTGTTGATTACACAATCAAAAGCTACCGTTGGAGCAATGTCGTGTAATCCAAGTTTTGGAGGAATTGGGAAAGGTTTATTTTCAATTTATTTAGATTTATTTCCAAGGGATTATCTGAGGATTGGCTTTTGAGGAATTCCCGTTTTCTTTTATTTCGGGAATTGAGAGGGGAGCTCCACATTTCCTGCTCTCACTGGATCCTTCCTATTTTCTTTTTAAGTGGACTTCAACTCTGATTCTCTCCTAATTCCCTTTCAATTTTTAGGTCATTTAATGAGAGAAATTGATGCAATGGATGGAATATGTGCTCGATTATGTGATGATACTGGCATTCATTTTCATGTTCTTAATAGAAGCCATGGACCTGCAGTTATTGGTTTACGTGCTCTTATTGATAGAAAACTTTACAAAAAGGCTATGCAAAAAGTTTGAATTTTTAAGAGTATATTATAAAGTTTTGGGATGTAAGGGATTTTTGCATTAATTTTAACAATCTTAATAACCACAAAATTCTTAGGATACAACTCCAGGCGTTTTTTCTATATTTTTTTCAGTTTCCATGACCAAAACTTAAAACCTTTTTTTCTCTTGATCACAAGAAAAAGTCTGGATAATTTCCAAATCTGGACAATTTCTAGAACGGCAAGATATCGGGATTTTTAATCAGACTGTTAGGAATAGACCAAGAATTTAAGAGCCCATCCATTATTTTTGCTATTTTCAATGCCTAAACTTGGATGGACGAGATTCTTTTTTGAAAGAATCATGGTCATTTAGCCTCTCATACAGAAATTTTTCAGACCCCTTAAAAATTTTTAAAAAAATTTTCAGGAAATATTTGAAAACACACCAAATTTGGACATTATAGAATCAACAGTAGAAGATTTAATAATTGTAGAAGCTACTTGTTCAACTAAAAATAATTTTACACATAAACTTGTTGGTTGTATTATTAAAAATGGAATTGTTGAGTTTTTTTATTTTTAAAATAATTAAAATTTTATTTTTTTAGAATATTTATTCTCCCTCAATTATTATTACAACTGGGACTTTTCTTAAAGGAGAACTTAATTGGGGTGGTAAATCTGTGCCAGGTGGTCGGATGGGAGAAGGGCCGAGTAGTGGACTAGCAGAGTTTGTTTTTTTTAATTTTTACTTTGATTTTGGGATTTTTTTTCATCTTGGGATTTTTTGTCATCTTGGGATTTTTGTTGGGATTTTTTGTCATTTTGGGATTTTTTGTCATTTTGGGATTTTTTGTCATCTAGGGATTTTTTGTCATATTTGGGATTTCTTGTCATCTGAGGATTTTTTGTCATCTTGGGATTTTTGTTGGGATTTTTTGTCATTTTGGGATTTTTTGTCATCACTTGATTTATTTTTTCTAAAAATTCCTTCCCCAAATTTTTTTAAAATTAAAAAAATTTTTTTTCAGAACCTTTGCCCGTCTCGGATTCAAAACAGGAAGATTAAGTACAGGAACACCTCCACGTTTATTATCTTCAACAATAAATTATGACAAATTTACAAAACAATTAACAGACGAAGAACCTATTCCTTTTTCTTATTTAAATTCTCAAGTTGGAATACCAAAAGAATTGCAAGTTGCTAGTTATGTTGGTTATACAAATGATAATTTAGTTAAAATTGTTAGAGAAAATATTGATGAAAAACATTCGTTAATTAGTGCTTTAAATGAAGGGATTAAAGGTGGGTTTGAATGATTATTCTTTTATTTTACTGGCAAAATGCCTTTGTTTTTACTAACATTCCAAAGTTGGATATATCCTCATTTTATGTCTTTTTTTCAAATTTCATGACTTTGAGTTGCCGATTTCACCTCGGATTAACAGAAGATTTTCGGGTGGTTTCGATTGACCAGAAAAATTTTTGATAAGCAGACAACCCTATTTGTCCAATGCATTTGAGGAATTTCAAGCCCTTTGATTTAATTTACTCTTCATTATAAGGAACGGTTTTTTTCTGTTTTAAATGGTATTTAAAAAATAAGGTTTTTGGAAAAAAAATTTTTTTGAGCATCTTTTCTTTTAAACAGATTTTTTAAATAATTTTCTATTAAGAAATAATTTTATCCTTTTATACAAATTTATTATCCACACAATTTTGAACAGGAAAAAAATACGGCACAAATTATTTACAATTATATACTAGAAAATAGCGGGACAAAAAAGGCTATATCTATCTATTTTTTATTTATCTTCTTTCAACCTTCTTATTTTTTCCTCATCTTTTTACACACCTAATTTTGTCTGTTTTATCTCTTTTCTCATTTAGAACAAGCAAAACAACAAACAGAATAGCAGATATAGAGAATAGCACAAATAATTATAACCACCGCCCAGAAGGCACCATCATCAGATCTTTTGTAGATTATTTTGATGCCAGGGTCCGTTATAATTTCGGGCAGAGAATTGTTGTTGTTATCATTGTTGTTCTCGGGTGCAGTGGAATTGTTGATTGGAAAAGTGTCGTTGGTGTTGGTAGTGACGAGGCTTTGATTCAACTGGAAATGGAAAGAAATTTTTTTTGAGGATTTTGATAATTGTGTAGTTTCCCTCCCATAAGGAAGCTTAACTAAAATTAGACAAGCAAAAAACTTTCTATCGAGATTTTGATATTTGTGCAGTTTCCCTCCCATAAGCCCCGCCCCTGTTATTAACTACTACCCCTGGATTTCGGTTATCGCCGGTTTTTGCCCCTCGATTTTCGCTTTGGATTTGGTTAACCGTCTTGTGTCCAACCCTAATTTCTACTAATAAACTGACCTGAACTGCCACAGGATCTTCCCCTTGCGTTTTGCCAATATTTCCAAGCAATATAACAACAATAACGACAGCGAACATGATGATGGTTTTGTTGGAAAAAGTTTGTTGTTGCTTGTTAGATCCGTTGAAGAGAAACAATGATGACTTCATTGTTGGTTGTTTTTTATTTGTTGTGACGATGTAGAAGTTTTGTTGTTGATAGAAGAGAGGGAGAGTGTTTTGTTTATGTTAAGTTTGTCTGCTTTTATATGAAGATTTTGACTCTACATATTACATTTGATTTTTCTTTGCATTGTGAATTTGGGGCTGGTTTCAAGACATTTCTTCATGTTCGGGACTTACGCCTTACGACTTAATTTTCTCAACCTAATTTTATTAAATTTATCAAAGTGTGGGAGCTGACAAAAGTTTTCTCTATATAGAAGTGGAAAATTTTTGAGACATCAATGTTGGTGTGATATTGATAAAGATTTCTAATAGTTTCAAAGTAAAAAAAGCTAGGGAATCTGGATTAATTTTTCTTTTGTTGAAGGAATGAAATTTTTAAAAATTTGGGGAAAAGCAGAAAATTTACAAAATTTTAATTATGGAGAATTTTAAACACTTTTTATTTAAAAAACAAAAATTACATATAATTTACAATTTATATAAGACACACAACTAAATTTACAAACAAACAGAAAAATATTTATTTATATCACCTAAACATTTCTTTTTTTTTAAATTCTTGTTCCTAAACTTTCCTTCATCCTTCTTTATATCTTCCTTTATTTTCTTCCTTTTTTCATTCTGAACGACAGCAAAAACATATAGAACAGCAACAACAACAAATAAGAAGCAGCACAAATAGACTTGTTGATATAGTAAAATTATACTTCACTTCTGCATCAGAAATTGTAAAAAAGAATGAGCTAGCAGAAGTTTTGTTGATTTGTCCAAGCAATAGAATAAATAAAATAATGATGGTGATGGTGGTGATTGTTGAGCTTTTGATGACAGATTTGTTGTTGTTGTTGAAGATAGAAAATAATTTCATTTTGGGTTTTTGAGAGAGAAGTTTGTAGAGAATATATTTGTTTGTTGTTTTGTTGAGCAGGGGAATGTTTTAGGAATTATTTTGTTGGCTTTTTATATGAAAATTTTTTTTTTAAATAATGGTGACAAAGTTAAGATTGAATTAAAATTTAAAATTCCGAAAATTTTTAAATCATTAGAAATTTTTTTTTAAAAGCTGGGGAAACGTAACCGAGATTTTTTAAGTTGTTTAACTCGAAATTTGGTCAATTCTCAGTTTAGATCTCTTAAAATCTTTTTTAAAGTGGTCCCAATGATTTCTTTTAAGAATTTATTGGATTAATAATTTAAAATTGTATTACTTTGTATTTAAATTTTAATTTTGTAGGACCTCGATATTGCCCGTCATTGGAAGCTAAATGTTTGCGTTTTCCTGAATTAAAGCATAGAGTAATTTTTATTTAGAAAAAAAAATTTTTAAAAATTTTTAAAGATTTTCCTTGAACCAGAAGGTTTGGATAGCGAGTTGGTTTACCCTCAAGGATGCGCTCTAGGATTTGATTTGGATGTTCAAGTTAAAATAATGAGGACAGTGGAAGGATTGGAAAATGTTGAAGTTACACAACCTGGTTTTTTTTTTGAATTTTTTTGAAAAATTTTTGAAAAATTTTTTTTTGAAAAAATTTTTTTTTGGATTTTTTAAAAATTTTCTAGAAATTTTCTTGAAGTTTTTTAAAAATTTTTTTGAAATTTCTGAAAATTTTTTAGAAATTTTTTTGAAATTTTTTTGAAAATTTTTGAAATTTTTTTCTTAAAGGTTATTCTGTCCGTTACAATTTTGTTCATCCTCAACAACTCTTCCCAACCTTGGAAACCCAAAAAGTTTGTGGTCTCTTTTTGGCAGGACAAATAAATGGAACTACGGGGTATGAAGAAGCTGCAGCCCAAGGTTTTTTTTTTAATTTTTTTTAATTAAAAAAATTTTTTTCTAAAGGTTTAATCGCTGGAACAAACGCGGCAGAAAGAGCGGAAGCAAACAAAAAAGGAGATAAGACGGCCTATAATCCTTTAAAGGTTTCAAGAACAGAGGCATATATCGGTGTAATGATTGATGATTTGACTAATTTTGGGGTAACTGAAGCTTATAGAATATTTACTTCTCGGTCAGAAAATCGGCTGGAGTTGAGGTTTTGTTAATTTTTTTGGTAGTAATGTCGTTTATGTCCTCCACTCTTTTCATAATTCTCGAAATTGTTCGACAATTTTTTTGGTAATAGTTGAACAATGCTACATGTCTCTAACTCCTTGCTACATGTCTCCAACCTTTATTGACTTTGAGCCCTCGACGTCTTGTCTGGTCCCCTCATTTTTGACATCCCATACATTGAATTTATTGTTACACAAGCACAGTTTTTCATGTAAATATGAAGGAATTTTTGGTGGTAGAAATGGAAGGGGGGGGGGTGAGGGGGGGCATGAACGGCAATATTACCGAACAGACCTGGTCACGGATACTGACTTTGGTATCCGTATCCGCATATTTACGGCGGATACAGGCGGATATCCGCAGGCATTTTGATAATATCTGTATTCATATCCGTATCCATGACCAGGTCTGTTACCGAATTTTAAACCATTTTCCCATTTTTTTCTTACAGACCAGATAATGCTGACTTACGTCTGACTGAAAAGGCATACAAAAAAGGCTTGGTATCTGATCATCGCTGGTCACATTTTAAACAAATGTGTTCTCGTCTAGAAGTACTTGATGAAAGGCTAGATTCTATACGTTTTACTTCTGATGGATGGAATGCGAAAATTGAAGGGTTAAATACTCCTGGGAAAACTGGCCTAAGTTTGTTTTAAATTTTTGATTAAATAAAAGTCGGAGCTCTATATAAGATAACCTCTGAATTAACTTATTATTAGCTTAACAATAAGATAAGCTTTTTAAATTAGGTTGACCACTGGGTGGGGGTAACCTGGTCTAATCGATATTCCTGTTTAAAACATAAGATGCCAGTACTGGGTATAGGACGGGGGTTTTCAAATTCCTGGCTCCCGTTCCGGTGATTTTCGGAGCCGCTCCTTATTGATTTCGGCCCCCAAGTCATCGTGGGATAGTAAAGCAGAGCTGGGCTATAACTATTTCTCTCCTTTAGCTAGTGCAAAAGGTTAATCGGCGGTTAGGAGTGAACCAGCATCTTTTTCATCCCAAAGGGTTTTCTTATGTTGAGGTCCGATTCTAACTCATTACAAAATATTTTTCAATTTTTTTAAGTTTATTCTGCAAAGAAATTACTTGTAAAACATCCAGAATTGAGGCTAGAAAAGCTAGCAAATGTATGGCCTTCCCTCTTCAACGAATTTCTCGGGGAACGTTTACTTTTGGAAAGAATAATAAATAAACAACGTTATTTACATTTAAATAAAGAATTGAGAGTTAGAATAGAAAAATTAGAAAAAGAAATGAATACAGAAATACCGACAAATTTAAATTATTTGGAAAATGTTGAAATTAAGGCAGAAGTGAGGGAAAGATTAAATGAAGTTAAACCGAAAACTTTGGCTGCTGCGGCCAGGTTTGTTAATTTATAAATTCTGATTTGTTAAAATTCTGATTTTTAAAAAAATTCTGATTTTAAAAAATTCTGATTTTTGTAAAATTCTGATTTTTTTAATTTGCAAATTCTGATTTTTAAAAAAATTCTGATTTAAAAAATTCTGGTTTTACTAATTCTGATTTGCCAAAATATTCTGATTTTCTAAGAAATTCTGATTTTGTAAAGTTCTAATTTTACTGATTCTGTTTTTAAAATTCTGATTTTCTGAGGAATTCTGATTTTTAATTATTTAATTTCTTATTAAAAAATCAGAATTTTTTTAAAATAAATTCTGATTCTTTTAATTCTGATTTTCAAAAAATTCTGATTTACTAATCTGATTTTTTAATTCTGATTTTTAATAATTCTGACTTTCCAAATTCTACAAATTCTGATATTTTTTAAATTTAATTTCAGAATTTCTGGTGTAACAGATACAGTTCTCTTCACTTTATTACGTTATGCAAGGAATACTTTAAACAACAACAACAATGTTTAATAAAATGCAATGTTATATTTTAATTAGGATTAAAAACAAAATTGTTTGCTAGGAAAAAAAGTTGTTTTTTTTAATTTTTTTATTTTTAAAAATTTAATTTTTCAACAAAAACCTCAATTTTTTGAATAAAAAATTTTTTATTAAAACTAAAATTATTTTTAAAATTCCAAAAAAAATTTTTTTGGAATTTATTTAGGTATTTTTAGAATTTTGGACTTAAAATTAGTGTAAAAAATTAGGGAGGGCTCTATTTTTCATTAAAATTGGCTAACAAAATTATATTCACAACAACAATAAAAACGTTCATCAACACAGTTGTTGTTTTTCTCAATAAATTTTAATTTTTGGTATTAAACTGACCTTTAGTATAATTGTTTTTAGAAAGAGGAGAGGGGTTTTTTGGTATAATCTTTGATTTTTTTTGCAATTTTTTATTTATTAATCACCCTAAAAAATAAATTTTAATAGAGCACTATTTGTGTGTCATTGTTTTAGGAAAGAATTATTTTTAAAGAAAATTTTTTAGACAAAAAAAATTTAAGAAAATAATGAACAATTATAAGCATTTTACCCTAATACATTTTTTATTATTATTCAAGAGTTAATTGTTTCCAGAAAAGTTGTTGTTGTTGTTGAAGGTTAAAAGAAAAAAATTTTGGGGTGTTTCGTCAAAATTTTCGTTTTTAGGTGTTTTGAAAACTTTGATTTTAGATTATTTGAATTTTTTGGGATTAGTTTACATTTTGAAATATTTCGCGTTTTTTTTTGGTTTGAATTTTTTTGGTTGTTTTTGTTTTTCTCAAAGCATCAAAATTGGGTATTATTTTTTTAATTTTTGATTCTTTAGAGGTTTTTTTTATCATTAAAAGGATTTGTTTTTCTTCTTTTTTAGTTTTTAGAAAAGAACAATTTTGTTTTTGTGGTTTTCTCAGTTTTAGCCTACTTTCAAAAAAAATAAAAGAAAATGTCTACTAATAGAATAGAACAACAAAACAGATTAACAATTTATTTAAATTCTAAAACAACACAAGATTGCGAAGAGGAAAATTTACAGCAACCAACAAATGGCCAGGTTTTTGTTGAAATTTTTGTTTAAGATTTAAATTTTTTAGGAGTTGAAGTCGACTTATTTTGGCAGAGCGAAGCTTTTTTTCCGGAAATATTTTCTTCAAGGTTTGTTTTATAAAATCTGATAAGCTGTCCCGCAGAGATTTTTTTACAGCAACCAACAAATGGCCAGGTTTTTGTATTATCTTCAAGCTTGGGCTTGAAGATAATAAAGTTTTTTGACAGGGATCCGATAATGACAACAAAGATTGAGATTTTTGAAAAGCCTGGGCCTGTTCCTGGACTCTGGATTTGGTTTATTGACCTGGACCTGTCCAGGAAAAATTCAGGAAGGTCAAAAAATACCGGGGCCTGGACTCTGGTTACAGGAAAACCTAACTCACCTTCCACAATGCTCCGTATTTTGCCAAGTGTTCCGGACTTATGTAAGCAGTCTTAGAGTAAACGAGACATCAAATTTTCTATTTTTACTGTTCCCCAGTTCAGCACTTGCCGAGTTTCCATTTAGGTTTAAGATTTTTCTTACCTTCCATTTTTTAACTTCAATCTCTCGCCTAGCCTCCCTCTATAACCAATTTTTGTGTTTCCTTCCTTCCCATTCGTTTCCTCCGAAAATTTCTTTTACAAATTTACTTTTTATTTTATTCAAGGCCAATTGTACAGTAACGAAGTGTGCTCTGACGATGATGAAGAAGAAGTTTTGGAGGATATTTTTAATCGTTACAGAAAATATATTGGATTTTTACTTCCTTGTCTTTTTATGCAGGTTTATTTTTTATTAAATGGGGGGTTTTAGAATAGAAAGGCGGAACTATTAAGTATTTGATCGCGAAGACATTTGTAAACATGAATTCGAGTAGTTTATTAGTGTGGTGTTTTTCCAAGACAAGTTCACGCTAGAGAGATGGGCACAAAACCGTCAACTCCAACTTCAGCCATGTTTCAGAGCTCAGTTCTAGGCAATTTTTGTGGTTTTAGGTTTCTTGGTTAAAACGGATGAGACTATGATTTTTAAATCTTTTTTTTTGTCTAGAGTTAGACTAAGTTATTTTGCTTTACTAAAATTTACGTAAAGGAATCCCCTCCCCCCTTCAAAAAATTCTTCAGACCTCAGTCTGCGTTTAAATAATAATTTCACTTTTTTTAAAAGATTATGTGGTGGACATTAGCCTTTCGTTACAACTTTTTCCGCCTCTTCCCCACTCACTACGAACTTCCACTAACAATGGTTGTTGGGGCAACTGTGGCTGGAATGACTTCAGAAGGTGGTGGGGCTGTTGCATTTCCGGTTATGACACTTTTGTTGCATATTGAAACTGAAGTTGCGAGGGATTTTTCTTTAATGGTTCAGTCTTGTGGTTTGTTGAAAAAATTTTTAGGAATTTTTAGGAAATTTTTTAAAAAAATTTTAAAAATATTTCTTACTTTATAGGAATGACTTCTGCTGCGTTCACAATACTTTGGATGAGAATAAAATTGGAATGGTTTTTTTTTAATTTTTTTTTGATTAAAAAAATTATTTTTCGAAAGAATTTTTGTAAAATAATTTTTTTTTTGAAATTTCAAAAATGAAAAAAAAAATTTTCAGAAACATTTTCAGCCTCAAAATATTTTTTAAAAATAAATTTTACTTACAAATTTTTTTTAATTTATCTTTAAAAGGCACGCAATAATTCTATGTACAATTGGTTCAACTGCTGGAATTATATTTGGATTGGAATGGGTTGATTATTTATTGACTGGTTCGGAAAAGAAAATGTAAAGGGGGAGATTTTTTGAGAATTTAAAAAAAATTCTGAAATTTTTGAAAATTTTTCCAAATTTTTCAAAATTTTTTGAAAATTTTTCAAAATTTTTTTCAGGTTATTTGTCAGTATTTGGTTTTCTTTTGCAATTTCTCTATACGTTTTAAACACCCAAAAGAAGAGAAGAACACATTCTGGTATTGTAAAATTTAATTGGTGGAAGGCTTTAATTCTTTTTGTTGCTGGATTTATTGGAGGTTTTGTTTATTTTTATTTTTTTTGTTTAAATATAGAGAGAGAAAGAGGGTTTTAGAAAGGGGTATTTTTAGAAAATCAGAATTACTATAAAAACCAGAAAATTTTTTAATCAAAAATAATCATTAAAATTCAGAATTTTTACAATTTTATTAAATCAGAATTTAAAAGAGACCAGAATTATAAATTACATAAAACTATATTTATAAAAACAGAATTACAATTTTTAAAGATTAAAAGTCAGAATTTGAGTTTTTATTTTATAAAAATTTATTTTTTCTTCTTTCAGGACTTTGCAGCGCTTTTGCAGGCTCTGGTGTTGATATTTGTGCATTTTCTGTTTTAACACTTTTGTTCAGGCTTAGCGAAAAAGTAGCTACTCCAACATCGGTTTGAAAAAAATTTATTTTTTAATTTTTTAAAAATTTTTTTAGGTTGTTCTAATGGCTGTAAGCTTTTGAATATTTTTAAGAATTAAAAAAAAAATTTTTTTGGAGGCAAATACTTGTGTTGGATTTTTCTGGAGGCATTTAATTATGTCTGAGGTGTCTACTCTTGCATGGTTTTTTTAAATTTTTTTTTAATTAAAAATTTTTTTTCTTTTTTTAAAGGAATTATTTCACTTGTTCAGGTTTACTCTTTAAATCAAAAAATAATTTTTTTAATTTTCTAGTCCCTGTAGTTGTTTTATTCGCCCCGTTAGGCTCTCTATTAGCCTCTCATTTTCATCGTTTGGTTCTAGCTTCATTTGTTTATGTATTGGAAGGACTTGCTTTGCTTGGATTTTTGGCTACTGGTCCAGAATGGAGATTAATTGGAATTGGAAGTGTTATTATTTTTTGCAGGTTTTTTTTTTAATTTTAAATTTTATGGGAAGTTGTGGGGATTGTTTGGATATTTTCTTTTTAAAAATTATTTTTGGGAAAATATTAAAATGTCTTTTGACACTTATATAACTAGGCTTAATGTTTCTTGAGAATTTTCGGATATCCAGAATCTAACTGAAGGATCGAATCGATAAATCCTGGGGTTTCTTCAGCTAGATTCCACCAGAGGTGGGTCATAACAGCCCGAGGTGTCGGAAATCGGAATTGGCTCAAAAGTCGGAACTCGAAATCAAAATTTTTTTTCGGGCAAAAACGTCGGAAATCGGAATTTCGACCCACCTCTGGATTCCACGACATAACTTAAACTTTCTTTTAATTTTTATGGCCTTGTTACACAGAATTACCCAGAACCTAGATATTTTTCGACCCGAAACTCAATCTGAGAAATTTTCTCAATCCGTTCCATCCCTGTTTACAATGAATTCCTTACCTGTTTTCAAATAACCAACAACATTTTCTTTTTTTCTAGTTTTTTCTTTTTCCTTGCTGTAAGTCGTATTGGCTATTGGTTAGATGAAACTGAAAGAAAAACAACAGCAACAACCAAATTGAATGGAAAAAATTGCGGGCAAATTAAATCAAAAGAATCGAAGACTATTAGGTTTGTTATACCTGAAAAATGATTTTCTTTTGGAAATTAGGTTTTTCTTTTTAATTTATTTTTTTTAATTTTTCCAAGTTTTGATAACTTAACCTGACCAATAAGGGATGTTCCTTCCAAAAAAGTCCGAATTTTTTTCTTTCAACTTTTTCAAAAATTTTCCAAATTTGAACTAAATTTTTTTGTCCTTTTTTTTATTCAGTATTCCTCCCGTTTTCATTTTTGCATATTTTTTCTGTGTCTTTGTGGTTAACCTCCGAATTCTTTAAAAATCAGGCCCAAGATCCGTTTAAATTAGTTTTGACCTTTTTGGTACAATCTCTAGTCCTGCTAATTTGAAGAACTCAAAATTTAAAACTCCCATTTTAATTCCATATTTTCAATTTTTCTTTAAAAAAAAACTCGATTTGCAACATTCCTTAGTCATGTGAATTATTTGAGAGTTTGCCCTTTAACTCCTTAAAATAATTTTTTATTTATTTCTAAATTATTTTAAGTCAAAACCAGACTTGGTAATGGATTTTGGTATCCGTATTCGGATATTTACGGCGGATCAAAATTCGCAGGCATTTTGAACTTAATGTATCTATCCATATCCATTACTATAAGTAAGCCTGGTCAAAACTTGCCATTTTTCTTGTCTACTTTTTTACCCAAAAATTTTTTTATTTTTAATTTTCTCAATTTTTTTTCTGTGCAATATATTATTTATTTACATACAAAAAATGCTTTAAAAAATATCCCCCAATCGAAAATTCATATTTAAATAAAAAATATTTTTAATGGGTTTGTATAGGGGGAGAATAATTTTTGTATGATTTAACTTTTATAGGGGGCCCGCTTTTCCTCAAATTTTTTTTTTCATTTTTTTTCTTGCTTCTTACCAATCGCGGCCTTTAAAATAAATTTATTTTTTTATTTTTTTCTTTAAATTTTTATTGCTCAGTAATTCATTTCCTTTAAAAAAAATTTATTTTTTTGATTATTTTTGCTTATTTATTCCCTTTAAAACTTAAAAAATTTAATTTAAAAATGTTCACAAAGCCGTTGTTGGGCAAGTCATAACCGGAGATTGTTTATATTTTATTTAAAAAAAGCATTGTTACATCCTCGGTTTGTCTTGGTCAACAACGTCCTAAACATTCTTGTTCTCTATTTATTAATGATTCACAAACGACAGAACTACAATTAAAATGTTTTGTGAATCAAATCAACAACTGACCATTTCGAAAAATATTTTTGTCTGCCTTTAGATTGTTCAGTCGACAATTTACAAACAAATTTTACTGCTGACCGTTTTGAAATTATTTGTTTCTGACCATTTTGAAAATTTTTCAACTAGATGGAATTTTGTCCTGTTTTGAATTATGAGTCGTTTTGTCGCATTTATGACGAAGTCATTTTGTCGCGTTTTTAACTATGAGATATTATGTCGCGTTTATAACATGTAGTCATTTTGTCGCATTTATAACTAGGATGCATTTTGTCTGTTTTGAACTATGGGATGTTATGTTGATGTTGTAACGAGGAGGCGTTTTGTCGCATTTATATTTAAGAGGCATTTTGTCGTTTTTAAAAAATTTAAATTTTTATTTTCCAAAAAATCGATATCAATCGATAAAATCGATACTAATCGATAATTAATTTTTAAAAATTTTTATTTTCCAAAAAATCGATATCAATCGATAAAATCAATACTAATCGATAAAGCCTAAACAAAAATAAATATATTTATATTTAAAATTCATAATTAAGTCTTTGCAATATATAAAAACTTAAAAATAATATGCAGAAATTTGCGAACATTAAGTAGAAAAGGGGGGCTTTTTTCGACCGTCGCCAGTCTTTTTTAATGGACCATTAAAAATGTGTGACAAGCTTCTTACGAGATTTCTTTTTAATTTTCCAACAAAATTTTGTCTGTCACACATTTTTTTAAATCAAAATACAAAGGCACAAATTTAAAATAATTTTTTGAGTCATTTTTTGAGTAGTCCCTTCCTCTTTTAATTAAAGTTGTTCTCCTCCATGTTCTTCATCTTCAAGTATCATTCTTTTAGAAAAAGCAGTTACAGCTTTGTTTACATTAAAAAGTAATTGATGCTTTTCCTGAAAAAATTTTTAAAAATTATTTCTCAAAAAATAAAAAAATCTCAGACTCAAACTGCCCAAAATATTAAATGGGACAAACTGTCATTTATTTTTTAATATTGACATCACACCAAAGTATGCGTAAATTAAATTATAAAAATCAGAATTTACCTCAGAATTAATTGTTGGGTCAAATTGTATCTGAAAAATAAAGAATAAAATACAGAAAAAATACAAAACTTAAAATTCTGAAAAATCAGAATTTATTTTTAAATTTTGGATTCAGAAAAAATATATCATAATTATAATTCTGAAAATAAAAATGTCAGAATATACAGGCCCAGAATTGCAAAAATAATTCTGAATAAGAAATTCTGAAAAAAATCAGAATTTTGGAATCGGAATTTTGATCAGAATTATTTTTAAAATCAGAATTTCAAACGTAACTAATAATAAAAATTCTGAAAAATCAGAATTTATTTTTAAATTAAAAAAATCAGAATTAATTTTTACCAACTGACGCGTTCCCAAAAGTTTATCACTAGCTTGCTGCATTTCTTTTATACATTCTTGTGCATGCAATGCCATTTCTATTTTTTAAATTTCTCAATTAATTCAGAATTTTTTTAAGAAAACCAACTTTTTGAGCCTGTAGAAGTAAACTGAAATGAAGCCAAATTATTATTTATTTGATTTAATTCTGAAGTAAATGAACGATTACAAGAGGTTGTTGTCGTTATTGATGAATCAGTAGCAACAGAACCACTTCTAAAAAAATTAAAATTAAACAGAAAATTCTGAAATTTTGGGAAGGGATAGACAACACTATTAATTATTTCCAAACAAATTTTCAAAAATTTAGATCAAATAAAACAAAAGTTATAGGCAAAAAATGACCATATTTTAAATAAAATTCTGATATTTTTGACCAGAACTTCTGAAATATGAAACGAAAAATTCTGAAATTTTGGGAGGGAATAGCCAAAAGTATTCAGGGTCTCCAAACGAAATTTCAGAATTTTAGACCCACCTAAGATTATTTTATAGGCAATTATACAAGGTTACTTTGGCAAAAAACGTTATTTAATTACCCACCGGCTAGCAAGTTTTTGTGCCAAATAATTGCTACGAGGAGAATGTGCAGAAAAATTATTTGATGCTGTTGTTGGGGTTAGAGAAGTGGCACTTCTATAAAAAAATTAAAAAAAAATTTCTAAAAAAATTTAAAAACCTTATTCCTACTGGTTGCATTAAATTCATTTTAATATTGGAAGAGGATTCAGTAGACCAATCACCAGGATTATAATGTTGAAAAGAACGAGCACTAATGGACTGTGGTGGTTGTTGTTGTAATTGTTTATCTAACTAAAAAATTTAAAAAATTAAATTTAGGAAAAATAAAAAAAAATTTAATTGACGAAATAGGCTCAACCGAAGTAAAAAAAAAGTTTTAATTAAAAAAACCTTTTTTTGTACTCCACGTCTAGGACCTCCTCTAAATGTAGTTGAAGATGATGAAGAGGAAGGTGGTGTTTCTGTTATTTGATGAGAATTTTCTTTAGACAATGAAGTCAACATTGGTTGAATATCTGGTTCACTAAAAGAAAAGAAGAAAAAAATAAAAAAATTTATTTTTAATCCGCAACTTTAAATCCGCAAATTTTTAATTTTATTTTTGAGTCAAGAATTAATTTACTAAAATATTTTTAAAAATAGAATTTTGGGTCTATAAAAAATAACCCAAAATTATTTTAATTAAAAAATTTTTTTTAAATAGTTGAGGACAAAAATATATTTTGCGGATTTTAAAAAATAAAAAAATATTTTTCAAAAAAACCTTATTCTTCTATTAATATCTTTAATTGATTGTGCCAATCGTTGCCTAGATTCTGCTAATCTATTACTAATTAATTTTGATGAATTTGTGGTATCATCTTCCTTAGGTTTCCCATTTAATAATAATAAATCTGTTGTTGATTTGGCTATTTCTCGTTGATTTTGTTTTCTAAAAAATTATTTGAAATTTTATTTGAATAATAAAAAGATTAAAAAATTTACATATTTCATGAAAAAATTAAAAGAAAAATTTTTATGAAAAAATTAAATATGTAATAGGGAGTAAAAGTGATCGGAAACGTGAAAATAAAGTTTTAAAGGTAATAAAATAATTAAATAAGATTATAAAATCATAAAATTCAAAATAATTATCCTCAATAGTACCAGATAAGCCTTCCCAAAATTTCTGAATTTTTGGTTTCATATTTCAGATGTTCTGGTTATTAACATAAGAATATTTGTACAAATTACCCCATCATTTTAATTAATAACACCCCTCTCCCTTAAAAAATTTCCTTCCTTAAGTAATCATCCCTCATCCTCCCTTGCCTCTCCAAATAATTTTTTTAAATAAAATAAAAAATAACAAAAACCTGTCATCTGTATAATGTAAAGATGTTCTTCTTCTCCCTGTTGTTGTCATCCATAAATTTCCAATAGACCTAGATCTAGATAAAGGCTCTTCTTCTTCATTTTCATCAACCTCTTTATTTTCAATTTTTAAAGAAGCCAAATTTTCTTGTGATTTTTTAAGTCTTTGTCTAGCTTGTCGTAAACGTGAAGAAGAAGAGGAGGGAGAACCACCAACACCATTACCAACAGTTGAAAGGCGTAGTTGATAACGAGAAGTTGTTGAAGGAGAACTACCCGAAAGGACCTAAAAATAAAAATCAGAAGTTTTCTAATTTTTTAGAATTTTCAAAAAAACAAACCGAACGAACAGACGGCGATATAGGCCTAGCTGTTTGGGCTTGAGCTGCTTCAGAAGCTAAGACAGCCATTGCAAGTTGAGAAGGTGATTGAGAACGTGAACGAGGCGGGTGGGATGATGGTGTTTGACGGCCTATAAAAAATAAATTTGTTTTATTTTAAGAACCACCACCGACATTGCAAATTAAAAAATAAAAATACAAAATTTAAGAACAAATTTTGAAAAAATTCCGGAAACCCTAAATCTCATTCCGAAAAAAACATTTAAATTTAAATGTGGATAATCAGAAAAAACATTTGATAATTTTTTTCCGGAATTTTGTATTTTTGATTATATGTATATAAATTTTAAAATAAATTCTGAAAATAATTATGAAAAATTTTCCGAAAAATACATTAAGAAAATTCAACCACAAAAATAGAAAAAAATACACTTCCCCTATAATCCTGATATTTTAACAAAAAATACAAACCTATAGATGGGGGTAAATCAGAATTATTATTATTATTAGCAACAGCCGCAGCAGCCATTCTTCTTTGTTTAATTCTATTTAAAGCACTTCTAGCTCCTCCTCCCCCACCACCACCAGAACCAAATTTAGAATCATCCAAACGAGCATTTATTCCATCTGGAGGAGAATGTCTATAATCATTACTAACACAACCACTTGGAGTACTTGCTTGGCTTGAACTACAAGGACTGTTACTATTTGCTAATAATAATGATGATTGGTGGTTTTGTTGTTGTTGATGATGTGCTATAAATTAAAAAATAAAAATAATATTTTTTGAATAAAATTAAAAAAAATTAAATTCCAAAATAGAAAAAAATACTCGAAAAATAAACCCACAAAATCCAAAAAAGAAAATTCGGGAACAGGCCAACGTCCCGCGAGCTCAACGTACCGCATAGCTATAACTTCGTTCAAAATAATCGAATCCAGGACGCCTTGGTATGGTTCTATGCATCACGTCGAGCTGAATCAAACATATCAGGGCGTCCCGGATTCAACCATTCTGAACAAAGTTATAGTTCTGCGTTACGTTAGCCTCGCGGTACGTTGGGGTGTACCCAAAAAATTCAATTAACAAATAAACCTGTAAAAGACCCATTTTCTTCTCCCCCATCATCTCCCTTATTATTTCCTGAAGTATTAAATAAATTTGAAGAGCGCCTCTTTTTAACAAGCATAGATGTTTTTGTAATATTTTGATTAGGCTTCCAAACACAATTATTTTTGTTATTTTCATTTTCAACATTTGTTTGAAGATAACGTCGAGATAAAGAATTTCTATTGCCATATTCTTGTTGTTGTTGGGATTCTTGTTGCTTAAAAAAATTTTTTTTAAGATTAAAATTTATAATAAAAATTTTTTTTAAATAATTTGATTCCTCTTCAAAAAAATTTTTAAATAAAAACAAAAAAGGAAAAATAAATTGTGACAAATTGTCCACTGGATTAAAAAAAATAAAAATAACTAAATTGTTTAACATAAAAAATATCCAAAAAAAGGAAATAATTTTTTTAAAAGAGGAATCAAAAATATTTCATATTTTGAAAAAAAAGGACCAAAAACACAAAGAAGCAGTCCAAAGGATTCGAACCCACATGTATACTGGCTTGCAGACACAAACACTAACCATTACACCACAACCAAACATTAACCCAAAACAAATAAAATGGTTTAAATAATAAAATAGAAAAGGCTAATTTTGAAGGAACACATAAGGAAAAAAATTATAATTAAAATTAATAGAATATAAAAAAATATTTAAAAAAAACCTTTTCAATCATTCCAGAACGAATAGCATTTAATGAAATAGAATTACCAATACCAAAACGTTGTTGTTGTGAATTATTATTAACAGATAAATAATTTGAATTAACAATATCTTTAGTTAAAGGTTGTTGTTGCTGTATAGGTTGTTGAATTGGTGGTCTAACAGAAAGATACATTGAAGGAGAAGGTGACGAAGAAACTAGAAAAAAAATTTTTTTTTGAAAATAAATTAAATAAAAAACAATTTTAATTTAAAAAAATCGTTTTTGTGATCTATGATTTTTTCCCGTTCAAGTAAGGGAAAAAGTAAGAACAAAAGTGGTTGTTGATAGATGTCAAAAAAATAATTAAAAATTTAACAAGTAAAAATTCATACTTCTTATGTTAGACTCTAAATAGTTCAGAAAAAAAAAGAACAAAAAATATGAAACCCAAAATCCTATTTGTAAATAAAAATTAAAACAAAAATTAAACCTCCTCCTCCATTCTGATTTTGTAAATACATTTGTGTTGGATTCAAAATTTGTTGTTGCTGATGTTGTTGTTGTGTAGCAGCATTATTTACCCCACCAATATTCCATTTACGCCTTTCTCTTGATTGTTGTTGTTGTCCATTAATAATACTTGTTGAATGTAAATTAGACATTGAACGACTATTTTTAGGTTGCTGTAGTTGTTGATTTAATAATAAATTTTGTTGATGTTGTTGCGTTGGATGAGTATATAAAAGTGGAAAATGAGAAAATTGTTGTTGTTGAGATGGAGTATGCTGGAAAAAGAAAAGTTGTATTTTTATGTGTTTTCCGGAAATATTCAGAATTTATTTGTTAAGGTTGTATTTTCCGGAAAGCTTAATTCTGATTTACTAAAACGTATTTTCCGGAAACCTGTAAGATTTATTAATTAATGTATTTTCCGGAAATGTATTTTTTATATATTTTTAAAATGTATTTTTTTTATTTTTTTATGTATTTTCCGGAAAGCTTATATTAACGAATGTGTTTATTTTTCTGAAAATGTATTTTACTAGTGTATTTTCCGGAAGATGTATTTTCTAATATAAATGTATTTTCCGGAAAATTTGTAGAATTTATTAATTTATGTTTTTCCGGAAACTAAAATTTATTTCTTGATGTATTTTCCGAAAAACTTATATTGAAAAATGTGTTTATTTTTCAGAATTTATTTTTAAATATAAAAATGTATATTTTCCGGAAACTTTTCAGAATTTATATATAAAAATAATTTTAAAGGGCGTTTACTTTTATTTGTTGTTGATTATGCTGAAAAAAGTGTTGTTGTTTATTTTGCTGTGGAGTACCAAGATTATTATGCGGATTAGAAACATTTGGATGCTGAGGACGAGTCATTGAAGAGTGAGAAAGCATTGAATTGATAACTGCAAAAATTTTATTTATTTGTATAAATTCTTTAAAAATTTTATTTTTTTGCTAATATTTAAGGAAAAATAAAATTATTATTATTTATTTTACCTTCTCCTCCAATTTCACTTTGCTCCTCCTCTTGTTTAGAAAATAAAATGGAAGCGTCCAATGGGTTCAGTCGTTTAATTTCAAAACTAAAAAAATAAAAAAATAGAAGATAATAATAGTAAGTGAATAAAATTAAAAAGAAAATACATTTCCGGAAAACACAAAATCGAAAACAAATTCCGGAAAATACATTCTAAAATAAATTTTCAGAAGGGCTTCCGGAAAACACAAATTCTAGAATTTAAACGAAAATACATTATCTGAAAAAAAGGTATTTTCTGTATTTTTCTGGAAATGTTTTAAGATCTGTTTCAATGAAATAATAATGTATTTCATATGATCAAAACAGGAAGGAAACTAAAAGGAAGGCATTTAAGCGCAAAAAATTGGTGGTAGTGACAGGCGAAAGAATTTTTCCTCTTTTTTTAAAATTTTTTTTTGTGGTTTCGGTAAATATACCAGTCTTTTTAACCGCATATATCTTTTTTTTTCAATCGAACGTTCATTTTTAAGCGTTATATAGAAAATGTGATGGGGAAAATCGATTGGCCAGCCGATTGGGCTATATAAACAGAAAATAAAAAGGGGAAAAATAGAAGCGATCTTTACAAATATTTTTAAAAAATAAATAAAAATAGAGGAAAGTTCAAGGTCTCTCCTAAAATTGTATTTTTTTTAGTCAACAAAAATTGAAATTTAGAAGAAAAATATTTTTTTATAAAAATATTTTCATGATCAAAAAATCTTTTTTTTTGGTTAGAATGAATCAGACTAAAAAAATATTCTTTTATTCAACTTTAGTTTTATGCATCGATGACTTTTTTCTAACCACTTTTTTTTCGTTTTTTACACATCAGCGATTGATGTATGCGCCAGAAAAATTTAAAAAAAAACAAAATACAAAGAAAATACAAAGAAAAGGAATTTTTGTATTTTTAGAATTTAATATAACGCTTTCCGGAAAAATACATTTAATTCTGAAAATGTTTCCGGAAAATACATTCAATTCTGAAAATGTTTCCGGAAAAACACATTTAATTCTGAAAATGTTTCCGGAAAAATACATTTAATTCTGAAAACCTTTCCGGAAAAATACATTTAAGTTTGAAAATATTTCCGGAAAAATACACAAAAAATACATTTTAAAACCCTTATCGGAAAATACAATAAATTAATTGTTCACAACTTTTCCGGAAAATACAATAAATTAATTGTTCACAACTTTTCCGGAAAATACAATGAAAACAAATTCTTAAAAATATAAAACACATTATGCAAATAATGTATGTATTATATATGTATTTTTTACTTTTGAAAAACACCGCACACTCCACACAAACTTTTAAAAAATATATTTCCCCCTACCTTTGTTGTTGTTTTTTCTGTTGTCCTCCTCGATCTGCTGAGGTAGCACCACTACTTGTTCCTCCTCCTCCACCTTCTCCCCCACCACCAATTCCACTGTCCAATTCATCATCAGCCTCTTGCAGCGTTGAAGGTCTTTTGTTGTTGTTGGCGGCAATGTTTGAAGAGACAGAACTTAGGGAGAAAATGGCTGGAAGTTGTTGTTGTTGTTGTTGTTCTACAAAATTGGCCAAATTTGAAAAATTTAATTGTTCAGAGAGAATATCGTCTGTTGTTGTTTTATTTATTTTTGGGTTGGTAGCAGTTTCTGGGCTTGTGGAACTAAAGTGAAAATTTTAAAAAATTAAGGAAGGGGAAGGATTGGAAGAGATCACTTCCTGTGCTGGGTATTAGGAATTATGTGTCTCCTTCTCCGAGCTTTTTTAAAACCTTGGCTTCGGCTCAGGAGTTAGCTTCCGGCTTCCGGAACTCTACTCAGCACTGATCGCCCCTCTCTTCATCTTAATAAAGTTGAAGAAAAAATTTGAAAAGGGAGAGGAATTTAATGAAGAGAAAATAGGAAGTGAATATTAGAAGTAAGAAAAGATTAAAGGACGAAGATAAAAGAAGAAATGTGAGTTTGAGGAGAATTCCAACAAGGTAAAAAGAGAGAAGAATGGAGGCTTTTAAATTTAAATACCTCTAATTTTTATTAAAAATGTGTAAAAGTGCAAAAATAAATTATACCGAATAAGACGGAATAAAGAGATAATTTGTGGAAGATATAATTTGTGGAGGGATATAAAATATATAAATGATCGGTTAATATTTTATAAACGATTAAAACGAAAAGACGCGCATATTTTTGTTATTGAGAAGGAAGAAAAATTTTATTTTTTTTTTGTTGGAAGGGTAAAAGTATGAAGATAATGTGCAGCTGGACGAGCATTCTCTCCTACACTGCCCTATTATAGAACGCGGCGATTTGGGGCAGTGATCATTCCCCCTTCCTCCCCTACCCGTTTCAATGTCTTTTAATTTTCTTTATACTTTTCATTTTTAAATATAATTTTATTTTAAAGAATGTGATCAAAACCCGATAAGTATAGAGGAAAGGAATTTAAATTTCAAAGATTTAAAATTTTTTTACATGACCAGAACGATTTTGTAAGGTAAAATAGAGGGGAAAAAATAAAAGGTATCAGAAAAATGACAAAATATATTTTCTGTGTGGACCGAATACACACAGAAAAGATCCATAAGTATAGAGGAGGAATTTAAATTGTAAAGATTTAAAAAAAAATTTTTAAATGACCAGAACAATTTAGTAAGGCAAATGTAGGGGAAAAATAAAAAGGTACCAGAAAAAATGACAAAATATATTTTCTGTGGACCGATTCCATAAAGAAAACAGGCATAGAGGGCCGATAAGCAAAGACCGATAAGCATAGAGGAGGAATTTAAATATGAAAAATTTCAAAAAAAAAAATTTTTTTTAATGACCGGAACAGTTTAAAGTAAGGTAAAAGGAGCTGAAACTAAAAAGGTAACAGAAAATGTCTAAAATATTTTCTGTGTGGTCAATAAAAATTTTTCATTCAAAAAAAACTTTTTTTTAATAAAAATTTAAACTCACTCTCGTTCACAAGCTAAAGAAATTTTGGGAGGAATTCGTTTTTGTAGAGTTGTAGGTAAACGCCAAATAGCAATACAACCACTACAAAATTAAAATAAAAAATAATTTTTATTTAATTAAAAAAAAAACTAACGAATATGTAACAAGCAAAAGACGTCTTTAAAAAATAGAAAAAAAAATTATTTTTATAAAAAAAAAATTTTTTTATTTGTGCACCTGCAGTCAGGCAAAAAGGCAAGTCCGGTGACACAATCTGATGGAAGGCCAATAACTGTATAAATATAAAAAAATTTTTTATTAAAAATAAAATAAAAAGGAAAGAAATGACCAAAAACAAAACACAAATTTTATAAATTAAAGGAAAAAACAGTTTTAATGTTTGTTGTAGTTTTGTATGTTCAGTTGAGAATAAATAATCGAAAAATGTTGTTCCGGAAAATACAATGTACATATTTTATTTCCAGAAACTATTCAAAAAAGTGTGTTTAGTAGGGTTGTTGTTTAGTAGGGAAATTCCCCGTCCCCCGTGGCACTGCCTGCTCGAAAATTGTTCCCAGTGCCCCCCCCCCCTCCGTCGGGGAACAGTCCTAGTGTTTTGACATGTATTCCTCAAAAAAGATCCTTCCGTAAATATACTCTCTAAAATAACTTATCAAAAACTATACTCCATTTTTGTATTTTTACCAAACAAAAACACAAATTGTCTTTTCCCCTAATATTTAAAACTAGAACCAAAACACAAAAACATTTAAAAAGTTTACCGCCACATCTGTTGCTGTTGCTATCATCATCAACACCATCCTCTTCTCCACACTCTTTTTCTTCAAGTAAATCAAAAAGGTGAACACTTCTATCAGAACAAAGGATTGCTGCTAAAGTACCAGAAGGGTCTACACAAATCTTTAAAAGAAATTTTTTTTTGAAAATTTTTAAAAATTTCAAAAAAACCTTTGTAATTCTAATTCCTCCCCCAAATTCTTCTTCTTCTTCCAAATTTTTTCCAAAAATTTTTTCTTTATCAAAAGTACGTAGTAATTGACCAGTTTTACAATTAATTTCACACAATGACCTATTTTGACATCCAATTAAAATATTTTTATTTTTACTTATAGCCACACAATTTGGAATTTTTTCATTTGGCCATTTATCTATTTGAACTAATATATTTGTTGAAAGATGTTTTATTGTTGTTGTTGTATTAAAAAATATTTCTCGAGTAATTAATAATTGGTCTCCACCAAAACTTATTAGTAAAAGTTGAGAATCCTGCAAAAATTTGTTTAAAAAATTTTCTTTTGGAATTTGCGGACAATTTTTGCGGATTTTATAAAATTGCGGTCAATATTTGCGGATTTGAAAAAAAAATTAAAAAAATGAAGCTAAAAGGAAAAAAGGTACAAAAAGCTGTCGAAAAAATTAAAAAACAAAAAGACGTCAGCAAAAATGACCCGAAAGAAAAATCAAAAAGAAAGTCCGCAAAAATTATCCGCAAAAATCTCAACAAGCCCCCAATTTTAATTAGAAAATTCCCAACAAACCTCTTCAGGTTTGATAAACTTCAAAGTAATTACAGGCCCTCTATGTTCATCCAAAGTTAATAAATGAGCATAATTTTGTTCAACATCAAAAATGTGAATAAGGCAATCTCTACTAGCAGAAGCAAGGAATTGACCAATTTTTTCAAAATTTTCTTTGGTTGAGTGGTTGTTATAATCTAGACAAAGAACTTCTCCTTCATGAGCTTCAAATTCAACAAGTATAGAGCAATTAGGTGAGCGTAAATCAAAAATACTAAAAAATTGATTTATAAATTTTTCGGTCTCATTTAGGTCAAAAAATTATTTTTTGAAGTTTTGCGTCCCATTTTGGCCAAAAATTTAAAAAAATTCCAAATAATTAACCTTATATTGCCATTTTTACGACCACAAGCCAAATGTTCATTATTAGGAGAGAGACGAAGACAGCGCACACCCGTTGTAGATTCTAATGAGTCAGAAAGGAGACCTCCAAAATTTTCTAAAAAAATTTTAAATTAAAGAAATTTTTTAATTCTTCTTACTATCAAGTTGTTCAGTTAATAATCCACTTTCTGAACTTAAAAAGAGCACTCTTTTCAATTCAGGAGTTAGTAAAGGTGAAGAGGAGGAATTATTTGTTGGTTGAGAAGAAGACAAAGACCAAAACCGAACAGTTTCATCAGCTCCCGCTGTTAGGAAAAAATCGTCTGAACCTTGAATTAATGGTGAATCACAAGTTTCCAAATCAAAAATTGGACCAACATGGAAATGCTGAGAACTAGAAAGTTGAAAAATTTTTTAAACAATAATTTTTAAAAATAAATTTTCTGGGGAATTAGAAATTTTAAAACAAATATTAATTTAAAAAATATTTTTTTCTTTAAATTTTTTTAAATTTTCCAAAAATTAATTTCAAAAATAAATTTCCCCAAAAAATATAATCAAAACCAAAAAAAAAGAAAACCTTAGTTTAACTACTTGATGGATTAATGACTCTTCCTGTTGTTGTTTTCCTCCTTCTGTAACAGACAAATGTAATTGCCAATGGTAAAGGGAGCGGTCACTAAAAAATTTTCCTTTAATCTTTAATTTTACTAATTGATAGCACACACAAAAATATTTTAAAAAAATTAATCCAACCTATATAAGGCACTTAAAACACCCGAAGCAGAATGGAATACTAAAGAATGTACATCTGGATACCTGTTGAAAAATAAAAATTTATATAATTAAAAAATAGTGTTTTTAAAAGACAAAATAAATAGGGTAAAATGTATTTTCCGGAAATGTATTTTGTAAAAAGTTTTTTGGTATATGCTATTTAGTAAAGATGTGCGAGACTCTTGGTCTTGGTCTTGGAACCAATACTTTTCTTGGTTTTTTCGGTCTTGGCCTTGGGGTGTTTGTCTTGGTCTTGTCATGGTTTTATTTTTTGGTCCTGGTTTTTTGGCCTTATTGGACCTAGTGCTTGGCCATCCAAAAGTCTTGGTCTTGGAAAATTGAGTCTTGGTCTTGGAAAAATTTCGGTCTCGCACATCTCTACTATTTAGTACGATTAAAGACACAATTAATTTTAATGTGTTTTCCAGAAAATATTATCGTTGAAGTAACTAATTTTCCATTATGTATTTTCTTTAAGCATTTATCACAAATCAAATTCAAATAGTATCTTCCGGAAAACTATACTTAAATAATTAATTTTTCCCGAATACATTTTCGATAGTGCTTTCAAACAAATTTTACTCGAAACGTGTTTTACGTAGACTAAATTAAAAACCAGTTCGATAAAACGTATTTTCCGGAAAACTGTGCTTCTAAAATTAATTTTTCCGGAATGTATTTTTGATAGTGTTTTCACACGAATAATTTCTCAAACTGTGTTTTCCGGAAAATAACTTATAGGAAAAAATACATTTTTAATATTTAAAAATACCCACTTAAGCTCTTCATCAGGCGTAGACGCATTTATTGCTCTCTCAAATTCTGCCGAATACTTTTGTAGAGGTAAAGGTTTGGGTAATTCCATTATTAATTCCATACTTGCCGAATCAATTATTCTAATCATTCCATTCCAAAATCCAATAAAAATAAAATTTGAAAAACAAGACAAAGCTAAAGGCACTTCTTCACCCATTTGGTATAAACTGACAAGTTTTTTATCAACAAATTCAATCAAAAGCCTCGTTAAAGTTAAAACAAAAGTTCGTTGGGGAGGTAAACAACAACAAGCAATAAAGCTTAAAAATAATTTTTTTAAATTTAAAAAATAAAATTTAAATTCTAACGTATTGTTCCGTTGTTCAGAAAGAATTGCTGACCGACCCTAAATTTTATTTAAAAAAAATTTTAAAATAAAAAAATTTTAATTTAATTTTACTTGAAGCAAGACAGAATTGTTGTTATCCCCATTACGTTCAAGATACCAAAATTTAACGTGTCTAACACCAACCTGAAATTAAAAAAAATATTTCGAGTTTTTGAAATTTAAAATTTTTAATATTTTCCGTAAAATAAAATAAAGAGAAATTTAATTTAAAACACATGTATTTTCCGGAAAGCAAATATAATTAATTAAACACAACATATTTTCCGGAAAAAATAAACAGCAAATAATTTTGTGTTTTCCGGAAAATAAATTTTAAAAAAATACATGTATCTAAAACACATGTATTTTCCGGAAAGCACAATGTAATTAATTTAAAAAACATGTATTTTCCGGAAAATGAAATAAGCGTCAAATAATTTTGTGTTTTCCGGAAAGTGAAATAAAATGTAATTAATTTAAAATTAAAGTATTTTCCGGAAAATAAATTTAAAAAATACATAGTAGATTTAAAACACATGTATTTTCTGGAAAATAATTTAAAAAATACAAAATTTAAAACATGTATTTTCCAGAAAACAAATTTAAAAAATACATAAATTTACTCCACATGTATTTTCCCCATAAATTTATAAAAAACACAAAAACTCACAGTAACAAACATTTTCCCATTAGCAGATTGAGCCATAGCATTCACCTGACAAGTTAAACGACTTTCAGCCAATTTTCTTTTAGTCTTCCATTCCCACACAATTATTTGTTTGTCATGCTATTTTTATTTTTAACAATATTTTTACTAAAAAATTTAATTTTTTACATTATTTCCAACAGAAACGAGCAATTCAGAATCACTCGAAAAACCCTTAAAATTAAAAAAAAAATAAAAAATAAAATTAAAAAAAATTTCCAACTAACCACACAGCTTATCCCAAGTCTATGCCAACTCAATTCACACTTTTAAAAATTTTTTTAATTTAACGAAATAAAAAAATTAACCTCAGGTTCGCTGCTGCATTTTGTAGGTGCCCATATTCTAACTTTTGGATCTGTGCCAAACTTCAAAAAAAATTTTTTTAAAAATAATTAGAAAATATAAACCTCTCCAGTTGCAATGTATTGACCACAAGGCGACCTGAAAAATCAAAAAAATAAAGTTGGTTGATAAAATTATATTCGAACGAAAAATAAGCCCAAATTATTAAATGGTCACAAATAAAAAATTTAACTAATTTTTGGTTCGAATAAAATTTTTTCAGGTGGAAAATTTGATCCAAAATCAATTTTTTACAAAAAATTGATTCTTGATTATAAGTAGGGTTGGGGGCCCGATCCGAAAGATCGAGTCGGGCATTGAATTTTGGCCCGAAAAAGACTCGGTCGGACCAACTCGAAAAAATGACTCGAACGTCCGCCCGACTCGAAAACCCCAACCCTAGTTATGAGTTTAAATAATTTATTTAAGAATTAATTTAATTAATTACCAAGCAAGACAAGTCAAATGACACCTTCCAGGCGATAACAGATTAATTTTAGATTGGCTGTATGGATCTGTTATTACAATAGCTGAACCAGCAGGATAACATATCAGTCCTGAAGTTGGGTTTACTGCAAGGGAACGTGAACAAGCTGTACAGCCAATAACTTTTTCAAGTTGAGTAGAAGACATTTAAGATGGTGTTAACTGAAAATTGAAAAAAATATATTTCGACGAAATGGCCGATTTTGTGTTTATGGACTAAAATTGGATAGCTTCAAGTTTGATAAAGCTGGAAATTACAAATTGAAAAAAGAAGTTGGAAAACAAAAAAAATTCAAGACGAACTCTAGTCCACAGACATAAAATTAGCTATTTCGTCGAAACAACTTTTTAGAATTGTAAACTTTTTTCCCCAGCTTTTTACAAATTATAAAAAAAAGTTGAAGAAAAAATTGGAAAAAATAGGGAAAAGGATGGAAAAAAGTTTGAAAAAAATTTTTGAAAAAAATAAAAAGCTGTAATAAATTGTAAAAATACAAAGTTGAAAGAATAAATTTTTTTTTAAATTTTATTATTAAAGGAGAAAAAAAAAGAATTATGTTTATTGTGAATGGAGATTCCAAAGAAGGCTATAAAATAAAGAAAAGTCAAAGAATTTTTATGGGCCCGGCTATTAATTGCATTTGTGAGTGTATATTAAGGAGCACCCCTCCCAAGGTCATTTATTCGACAGACTTTTAGGAATCCTTTGAGGAATGGGAGGTAATTTATATAATTGAATGGATTAATGACCTTAAGAAGTTTTGGTTGTTTTTAGGGGATATGCCCAATTATGTGACATTCTCGGAAGTTGACATTTTGAAGAAAATTTTTTTTGAAAATTAGGAATGAATTTTTGAAAATTTTTGGACATTAACAATAGTTGACATTTTAAAAAGTCGACATTTTGGAAAAAAAATTTTTGACGTTACGAAAAGTTGACATTTTTGAAAAATTTTTTGGACATTTTGGGAAGTCGACATTTTGACATTTTTACAAAATAAATTTTATTTTTTTTCGCGCCATATAATTTTTTAAAAATTTTTGTTTGAAAATTCTCCAAAATATTTGCTGAAGGGCAATATTAGAAAGATTAATAGAGAGATATCACGAAAAATAAGAGAAATCTCCAAAAATCTCCTCGATTTCCCCTTTAACAATCTTACCTTTTTTGCAAAAATTAATAAAATATTTGGGTGATTTTAGTTGTTAGTTTATTGTTGGCCACAACATTTATTTTTTTTTAAGTTGTTGTTGTATTTGAAAAAAAAAAAGAGAAAAAAATTCTTTTTTCACTTTACTAATTCGGAGTAGTTATTTAGAAAGTCAGTCATTCAGTCGTCACTCCTCAGTCAAGGAAAGCAACAGGGGAGAGGAAAGTGGAAGGGAGAAGAACGAGGGCAAGCAGCAACCAGCCCCAACTACCAACCACCCCTTAATCGGCGCAAATCGCAGAAAAAAGGGAAAAGAAGAATTTTTTTTAGAATAGTTTTATAAGGGAACAGCCAGTTGTGTGTAGTGTATTTTTTTCTGTTTTTTTAATTGATTTTCATTGATAGCGGAAGAATGAAAGGAAGGCCGAAGAGAAGAAAAAACGCGTGTAAAAAGGATTATCCGGTTTTTAAACCAGCAACGGATGTGTGTTGTTGGAACTATAAAAAAATATAAAACATTTTAACAAAGATTGATTGTGATAAAATTGGCGACTAAAAATATGTGTAAAACAAAACCCAAAAGATCAATAAATGATTGAATAAATATGGGAGTAAATTTAATAGAGATGTTTTGTTCTGAAAATTAATTCTGATATAAATTCAGGGGTACTTATAAAAATTCTGAAGTGAAAAAAATATAAGATTAATAAATAGGTGGAAGTTGAGTGTGGAAGATTCTGAAAATAATTCTGATATTAATTTTAAGATATAAAAATTCTGAAATAGGATGTTTTGTGAAAACAGTTGAAAGATAATTCTGATTCTGGAAATAATTCTGAAAATTAATTCTGATAGAAATTAATTCTGAAAAATGAATTCTGATTTTAATTCTGATAAATTAATTCTGAAAAAAAATTCTGAAATTTAATTCTGATTTTAATTCTGATTCTGAAAAATAATTCTGAAAATTAATTCTGAAAATTATTCTGATTTTAATTCTGAAAATTAATTCTGATATTAATTACAAAAAATCAGAAATATATTTTAAACATACAGAAATAATTCTGAAAATAAATAAACATTGAAGGAAATTAGCTAACAATAAAAAAATAAGGATCAGTTTTCTAGTAGAAAAATAAAAAAATGAGGGAAACCGAGAAGAAATGTGAGTAATGAAGACGTTTTTACCGGAAAAAAGTACTTTTCCTATTTTTTTTAACATTTATTTATTTTTCTCTTTATTTTCCCGTACTTTTGTATGCGCGCATTGGGGGAAGGAAAATCATAAGGGGGAAAATCAGTGAATGTTTGCTTTCAAAAATAAAATCGATTTATTAAAAGAAAATAAAAAGTAAAAAATTGGGGGTAGTGTTACGGATGCGCCGGATCACTTTTTAGAAAAATAAAAAGTTGAAAAAGAAAAAGCATTAAAAAAAAAACTTTAGCTAGCTATTTTATTTCTCACATTCCCCACTTCAATCACCAGAAAACCACGTATTTTATTTTAAAAATAAAGCGACATTTGCGGACCGACATTTGCTGACAAAATTGAAATTGATTGAAATTGGGGGAGATCGGAAGACGGTTTTATACCCAATGATATGAAAATTAATTCTGACATAAATTCTGATAAAAATTTTGAAAAATCAGAAATATTTAGAACGTAAATAAATATAATTTTGAATAGATTGCAGACATGTTTGAAAAAAAGATTGCGGACAAAATTTAAATTTATTTTTTAATTGGGGCAGATTCGCCAACTGTTTAAGGCCATTGACCAGACTTAAAAACATGTAAATATGTATATCTTAATGGTATATCTGGGTCAAAACTTGTTATAGTTAGCGAGTGTCCGCAAATATTTGTCCGCAAATATCTGTCCGCAAATATTTATCCGCAAATATTTGTCCGCAAATATCTGTCCGCAAATATCTGTCCGCAAATATGTGTCCGCAAATGTTTGTCCGCAAAAATCTGTCCGCAAATTTTTGTCCGCAAATATCTGTCCGCAAATATTTATCAGCAAATATTTGTCCGCAAATTTTTGTCTGCAAATGTCACTCTATCATTTTTTCAAAATTTTATTTTTCTTTTAATAATCTCATTCTCAGTTAATAAATTTTGTTTGAACCAGTTGTTTTAATATTTTTTTAAAAATCAGGATGGTAAAAGAAAAGGGAGTCAACCCAATAAATTTAACTTTTTTTTTCAACCCTTTTCCCCATTAAAAAATTTTTCTTACCAATGCATATCCGTTCAAGTCTGACCAAAAAAAATTCTTCCAAAAAATTTCTTCTTTTTTAAATGCTTGAGCAACACATCCGTTCTTTATATATCTAACTTAAAAAATTTTTTTTAATCACAAAAAAAATTTAAATTTAAAAAACCTGATTAAATACACCTCCTTACATGGTCGTCCAACATTTATTTTTATTTATTTGATTTTTATTTCCAATAAAAACACGTTCGTCTAAACAAGTGGTTCTTTTCTATTAAAGGCCTTTGTTGGTTTAATTATACTTGCTAAAAAATATTTGTAAAAAATTCTCTTTGTAATAAAAACAATGCATAAGTGCAATTCCTCTTGAAAACAAGCTATAATTTTCATGAGGGGGAAAAGGAAGGAAGAAAATATGAAGAAACTGAAGAGAATTAAGAAAATGAAGGGAAACTGAAGGGAAGGCAAGAGAAAAGCAAGGGATTTTCATGAGGAAAGGAAGGAAGAAAAATGAAGAAAATGAAGGGAAAATTGAGGGAAAAAGGAAGAAAACAAAGGGAAGGGTAAGGGAAAGGTGTACATGTATTTGCTTCTAATAAAAAAAATAAAATAAATAAAAGGGGCCAACCTAAAAATAAAAATACATATATCGATTATGTCCCCAAAAATGCTGGTTTTTAATAAATATAAACAAGGTAAAGGGCCATAAAAATATAAAAATAATTATGATGACCAGGTGGGCAATTTTTCAAGTGTTTTGGAAAGAAAAAAAATAAAAAATTAAGGGAGAAGTAAAAGAGAGGGGATTTTAATAATTAAAAATATTTAAGTATTTTTGCATCGCAAAACGAGAAAAAAATTATTAAATTTATTAAATTTAAATTTTTGTTTCAAATATTTTATTGTTTTAATAATAAGTGTTTAATAAGTATAAATAGTAGTCAATATATTACACAAAAAAATAAACAAAAAATAAATAAAAAAGTGAAAATTAAATCAAAAAATATATTAAGTAAATATAAAGTCAAATATTGATAACATTTCGCACTAAAAAATTTCAAAATTTCTGAAAATATTGGGATATCTTTACTTAAAAGAATCAACAATTTTTCTGTAAAATTGTTGCTTTTTTAAAAGAATTTCAGAAATTTTATAAAAATATTACAACTCTGAAACAGCCAAACCTCCTATATTTTTAATTTTTTAAGCAACAAAAATCCTTGGAAAAATTAGTGGGATGACGTTTATATTAACTAAAATAAACTTAATGGGCAATAGATAGTAAAAGCCGATTTTTTACCTATCCCTTATTTTATCCTAATCCAATCCCTTTAATTCTACTTCCCAAAATATTTGACTTTTCTCCTCAAAACATTCAAAAAAATTCATTTTTAATCATCGCTTACATGGCTTGGATGTACCAAAAGAATAGCGTTCTCATTATTACCATTAGCTCCTTCCTCCTCATTATCATCACCTTCCCCTTCATCCATTCGAATAATTACTTTATTTCTTATTAATTTGGGTATTATACGCTCAATTTTTGTTTTATGTAATTTATAATCTTCTTCTGTTTGTATATTTGGTTCCATCATTTCTAAATACCTGCAAAAAAATTTTTTTCAATTACAAAAATAAATTCCGAAAAATTAAAAATTCTTAAAAAAATTCTGAAATAAACATATCAGCGCCAAAGAACCTCATTTGTACATCACCCCTACTTTCAGAAAAAAATTAGACGTTAAAGTAAATGAAGTAAAAGTAGAATCTGATTGTAAGTAATAAAATATTCATGGCCAAAAAATAAAATAAAAAAAACAGCCAAATATAATAACTAGACCAGAATTTATAAAATAATTTTCAGAACTTTATCATTCAGAAAATTGCCGGTAACTACATTATTACCCAGAAAATTTGAAAAAAAAAACCAGAAAAAAATTTTTCTTTTAAATAGAAACATTCTAAATAATTTCAGAAATATTATTTAAAAGTTTCAGAAACATTCTTTAAAAAATAAATTTCCTAAAAATAACAGAAATAAATTTAAAAATAATTCACCCTACCATTCAACAAGCTGAGATTGTTTAACACCTTTCCAGTCTTCCTCCTCTCCATGTAACGCCTCTTCTCTTCGCATATGAACAACTAACATTTCAGTAATTCTTCCAAATTCAACATCAGACATTGTTAAATGTATTGGGTCAATATCCATCCTTTCTTCTACCAATTCTTGGCTATTATTTGTTAAATCACTTAATGGGTGGTGATGGGAAGATAATGGCGTAAATTCATCCTTTAAAAATTGAAAAAATAAAAAGAATGTAAATCGACATTTTCGGACAGAAAAATTTTTTGGCGGACAACCCCTAAACTTTCTCTACACTGTGTTTACAGAAGTATGACCGTTCTGCCTCTAATCTTTCATCGAATTTCGACAATTTTTGCGTCTATCCCTTCGTTTTTCAAAAAATGTTTCGGCCCAACCTTACTAGATGTCCATCCACAGATTTAAAAAATAAATCTTCTAAAAAGGAAAAAATAACGGTCAAAATCCTATGGGATTACAAATAAGGACAAACAAAAATTAGAAAATAACCAAAAAAAATCTTGAGAAAATTTTTTTGGAATATTTAAAAGCTTAAGATAAACCTTATAAAATTTAAAAATCAAAAACTTACATCATCCTCCTCTTCCAAACTTATTTGTTTACTTCCCATACGAACAATAGTTTCAGAAAGTAATTTTGTTGCTTTAGTAACATGTTCAGGAAGAACCTTTTAAAAATTATTTTGAATTTTCAAAATTTTTCTAAAAAATTTCCGTACCTCAGGAGCACATTTTAAACGAGCATATGCTTCAGACAGACGAATTAATGATTCCAATTGACGAACTTTAAAAAATATTTTTTGTCATAAAAATATAATTTTAGTATAAAGAATTCAAAAAAATTTTTAGAAAAATTCAAAAAAATTTTTAAAAAATTCAAAAAAATTTTTAAAAAATTAAAAAAAAATTTAAAAAAATTACAAAAAATTTTTTAAAAAATTTTAAAAAATTTCAAAAAAAAAAATTCAAAATTTTTCCTTAAAAATTCATACAAATTTCATAAAAATATTTTAAAAAATCCAAAAAAACCTGTCACTTTAATTCTCGATCCATCATCGTTTAAACGAAATTTTAAATATGCTGATTTTAATGCAAGTTCAGCAGCTTCAGAAATCTATTTTAAAAATTTTAAAAAATAAATTCAAAATTAAAAAAACCCTCGGTTTAAAACATCTTGCAAACATTATATATTTTCTAACTTCTTCCATTGTATAAATTGTATTAGCTTGTTGACGATTAAATGCACGACGATGATTTTCTAAGATTTTCTTTGCAATTTCATAATCAACTACCTAAATATAGAATTTTTAAAAATTAATTTTAAAATACTAAAAAATATTTAAAAAGGGAGGAGGATAAAAGGGAGGAGGAGGATCTCCATATGCTCTTATAAAGGGCACAAGGAAGCACAAGTCATAAGTAGGGAACGGATTTACATGAATTTCCATATTTTTTTCCTGGCCTAGTTAGGTTGTGAAACGTTTTTTCTTCGATTAATAGTCCATATAAATCCGTCCCCTAGTCAAAAGATCAAAAATCCGTCTCATCCCTTTCCTTTTCAGTTTAGTATTATAACACCTTTTTTGTTCTTTTTTAAATTTAATTAGAAGGGATAAGTGATTTCTTTGTTCAGAAAATCGATCATTAGACCTCAAATTCAAAAACCTCAGAACAGTTCGATTTTTTAAAGGGAACCATTCGATTATTTAAGATCAGGAAAAAACCATACCCGGAACCCTTACCCTCCCCTAAAAACATAAATTTTAATCAACTTACAGAATTATCATTAGTATCAACCAAAACAAAAAATAAATCAAAACGAGAAATTATTGGAGCTGTTAACATAACATTATAACGAAGAGGTTTAGATTGATCATATTTTCCACCAATAGGATTTGCAGCAGCTAAAATTGAGCATCTTGCATTTAAAGTAGCTTTTACTCCAGCTTTAGTAATTGAAATTGTTTGTTGTTCCATAGCTTCGTGAATAGCTACTTGGTCTTTTGGATCCATTTTATCAAATTCATCGATACAACAAACACCCTTAAAATGATTAAAAATAAATTTTAGGCATTCTTTTGCGAAAATAAAAAATGTTTTCCCAATAGTGGATTCGAACCCATGACCCGTCCACACAAAACTAAGACAGATCCAACTACACCAAACCCCCTACACACTGATGTATCATTTTTCACACTATAGTGCTTTTAATAATTTTATTGAATTTTTACAACACCTACTATAAAATATAGACGATAAAAAATAATCAAAAAATCCCTTAATAACTCCCTAAAATCATGACCTTATTTTTAAAATAAAAAAAACAAACATTATCTGCCAACATTAAAGCACCCGCTTCTATAACAAAATCAAAAGAATCTTCACTTTTAACAACAGCAGCAGTTAAACCAGCAGCACTGGATGCTTTTCCACTAGTATAGACAACACGAGGAGAAAATTTTTCGACAGTTCTATTGTTAAAAGAAAGATTTTTAAAATTAAAAAACTCATTATAGGCACCCTTAGGACTGAAAATCATTTTTCTTATTTTTAGAGGACATTGCTTAAGCAATCCGCCCGACCCAGTAGGTCAGCCAAATAAAAAACTTTAAGGTGTATCTAGTATTCGGAATTAAGGTTGGCAGTTCCGAGTATCTGAAACCAAAAAAAGTAAGTTCAGATATCGGTCCCAATTTCAGTTCGGATATCAGTTCTGGCTATCCTAACAATAAGATATCCCGAGAACCTCTTCTGCGTCGACACGCAAAAGACCCACGTGCAGGCTATCCTAAGATTTCCCCGGAACCAACAACCCTATTAGGAACCCATTCTAGTGATCCCAAACTATATCATAATTCAATTAAATCATACTTCAAAAATTGACTTTTTCCACATGACGGATCACCAACCAAACAAATATTAATATCTCCTCTTAAAGTAGTTCCAGTAGTTCTCTTAGCAACACCTCCGAATAACATTAAAAGTATTCCCAATTTAATTTGTTCGCTTCCAAAAATATTTGGAAATAAACTATTACACATATTTTCAACAATTTGAACATCTTCTGTCATTGATTTTAATTTTTCTTGATCATGTGGAGGCAAAGATTCCCATAATTCATTTGCTGAAACTTCTTCATGGGTAAAGTCGATATCTCCAAACTGTTAAAATAAAGAATTTTTTTAATTTAATACAAGGGGGGGGGGGATTTATACAAGGAAAATCAAATTTTAAATCCGCAAGTTTTGTCCGCAAAAAATGCGGACAAGGAAACTGCCTTGGACAGACATGATGGTTCCTTACGTTTTACCAGGAATATGAACTTCCAAAAATGGAGCAATAGATTAATACAATGCTTAAAAAAAGATAAATTAAAAAACCGTTGGATTTGAAGGTTGAATACTGCTAGCCAGAAAAGCAATTTTATAAGTAAGATCGCGAACACCCAAAGACTTGAGACCACGAAGCCCAATACGATCAGCATCCTTAGTTCGTGTTTGAGCTTTTATTTGACTACGAACACCTAAAAAAGTTTTTCAAGTAAAAAATATTTAAAAAAAAACCTGGAGTAGCCAACATAGCAACATCAGGAATAACAATAAGAGTTCCAATAAAATCGCAATGATCACCAGGTTGAGCAGTCTCAACAGATTCTCCTCTAATAATTACATCAACATTTCTAGGCACAGATCCAAGAGGCAATTCGTCTTGATTTTCTTGAATTTTTAAACGTTGAAAGTCAACAAACAAAGAATCATAAACGTTTAGCATAAAACGACTTCGATTTTGACATTGCTGATTTTCGCATTTAATTGGCTATAAAAATATTTTTTTAATTCATTGTCAGAGAAAAATTTGCGGTCAGAAATTTGCGGATTTATTACGTTTTTTCCAATAAAGTCAACTAACTTCAAAGCAGTTAACTTGAGTTACTAGAAACCGGAACCGCCAAACCGTTCGATAGGGACATAGAGTAAAATTTAAGTATAGGTTTAGAAAGATGAAGAGGGGCAAAATTCGGTAATCCAGCCCCTAGAAAAAAACAAGCACACTCGATTACATACTGAAAATTTAAAAATATCAAAAAAGTAGTTGCTCAATTTTTTAGGGACCAATGTTGGAATACAAAATTTACCTCAACTAAGACTCTCAAACATTCCCGAAAAAATCTAAAAAAACCTGTGTATATTGAAATTGTTGGGGAACATTTCTAATAGTAACACCACAATCATCACATACAAAAGTTCCCAAACACAATTCTGGATGTACTTGATGTGTTCGAACAATTTGACCAGAAATTCTAATTAATTTCCCAACTTTGTCTCCAGTCAAATGTCGAATTGAATGTTTTGTTTTAACGTCCAAAATTCCAAGATAAAATTCTGTTCGTTGTAAACGACCATGTTTTATTATTTCATCATTGTCACATTTTTCGATGACCAAATCACGAATTGCATTGCAAAGGAACGGGTAGAGGCTAAAATAAATTGAGAAAATGAGGATAAAAAATGAAAAAATTGATAGATATTTAGAATTTTTCGATTTTTACCAAAAGAGTAAGGGATAGGTAAAAGTTTAACACCGGTCAGGCATCGCTCCTGTGACCTCTTGGCAGTTATAGAAAGGCGCTTTCACTCACCACTAGACTCCGAACCTAAACTTTTCGAAATATTGATCTTTATTTTCGTATGATACTCCCAGTGGTCTCTACTCACACGTACAAGTCACTATCGACTGACTGCTTTCACCTTCACTTTTAATAAACCATAACCCCCTAGTAAATGTTAAAATCCTAGCCAGCTGAATCTCCCATCTTCGTAACAAAAACAAAAAAAAAATCAAATTACCGATGAAATTGTAATTCAATAGTTGACGACAAAACAGCGCTATAAGCACAAATATGTGAGAATTTAACATATAGAGTATTCCGTCCAGGATTTTTCAATTCATCAATTTGTTCCATATATAATTTATAACCATCAGAATCCTCATAACTGAGAAAAATAATATAATAAAACAATAAATTAATTAAAAACCTTCTCAAAAATTTTGCAAATGCAGTTTGTGCACGGCGCCCATCTTCGTCCTGTACTGTTTTATGAGCAGCTTGCTGCATTTTGATAAAATATTTTGCTGTTAACTAAAAGAAAACTTAATTAATTGTAAAGCTAGTTGATTAAAAAACAAAGTAAAAAACTTTAGTCAAAAATCACAGAAAAAAACACAAAAATCAAATCAATGCTGAACGAGTAAATTTAAAAAGCAATAATCCCGCTTTAGGCCAAAAAAGTGTTGCCGCACTACTAAATGAGTTATTTTTCACTACTGGACATTTTTAAATTAGATATTATGAAATATACATTTAAACAAAAAAGCCTTAAATAAATTCCTTTGGCCTAATTTCAAAATGGTAAATAGAAGAAAAAGTTTACTTTAGTCACTTGAATCAATAAAGCAATTAAAAATTTTTGGGGAAATTGGCTTCGTTTGAGGGCTTTCTTGGGTTTTTCTTGTTTTTTTTTCTATTTTTTTCTTTCTATTTTAATTTTTAAATGTTTTTTAGTTAGAAAATTACATTTATCAACTTTTGAATGCCTCCAAAGTAAGAATTTTTCAAATCAAATAAATTTTAAGTTAAAAATTTTTAACAGAGGATTTAAGCGTAAACGAGAAGATGGTGATGCTGAAGGAGAGGAACGTTTTGATGACGATGAAAATAGCCGTCTAACGCCTACAACCATTAAAAGTAAATTTTTAAAATGTTTGTTATCATGTTTTGCTGTTATATTTTTAAGGTAAAGACAAAGAAGCCGAACTTGCCTCTTCAAAATCGGCAAAAATTGCTGACCTAGATGAAGAAACTGCTGCAGTTCAACATTCTGACCATAACGGGAATGTTATTGAACAAACTCATTATATTGTAGTTCCTTCTTATGCTGCCTGGTTTGATTACAATGGAGTTCATCAAATTGAGAAACACGCTCATCCCGATTTTTTCAATGGACGAAATAAAAGCAAAACGCCTGAAACGTTGTTTTTATTTTTTCTAAGCTTTTTAATAGTTAATTTAGCTATATCGCTTACCGCAACTTTATGATAGACACTTACCGATTAAATCCTTTCGAATATTTGTCAGCAACTGGGTGTCGACGTAACTTGAGTGGAGATATTTCTTCGATTATTAGGTTTCTTTTTTTAATATTTTTTGTTGTTAATTATATTACCTGCCGCTTGTTTTTTATTTTTGTCTCAATGATTGTTAGCTGTTCTAACCGTGGCCCTGACTCTGTTCAGTGATACCTGGGGTCGCGTCTTGGCGGTTGACTTACCTTTGTTTAGATCGGGATTTTGGCCGTAACTTTGTCCTTGTTAACCGCATCCTAGCTTAGAGGGCTTGATTTACTGAGTTGACTTGCTAGGGGGTTGGATTGGGATTTTAAAATCAAAAAGTAGTCTTTTCTTACCTCACCTTCTCCTAACTATTAATTTTACTTTTTTTCTTTCCCAGAATTCACGAATTTCTTCAAAAATGGGGTCTTATAAATTACCAAGTTGATTCTGAAAGTCGCCCAGCACCTATAAGCGTCCCCCCAACTTCTCATTTTATGGTTTTGGCTGATACTCCATTTGGACTACAACCATTATCAACCATTAATACTGAAGCTAAACCAAGTCAACGTGTTCAACCTTTGCCTGTAGTTTCTGAAAATAAGGAAAGTGTTAAAGAAACTTTGAATAAAGAAGTTGTAGAAGGGGAAGAGTCAAAATCAAATTTAAAAGAAGAGGAGAAATTAAAGGAAGGAATTTCTAAAAAATTGGATTCAAAATTGTTGAATGAGCCAGGATTGAAAATTGATCAATATCAAAAGCAGCAGAGGGTAAGAAAAATATTTTTAAATCTAATTTACTAAAAAAATTTTTAGGGAAGAAGCGCCGTTAAAGAATGGACTCCTCAAGAAACGTTACTTTTATTGGAAGGATTAGAAATGTATAAAGACGATTGGAATCAGGTCTGATCTTTTTTTAATTTAAAAATAACCGTTTATGTTTAGGTTTCCGATCATGTTGGAACTCGCACACAAGATGAATGTGTTATGCATTTTTTACAATTACCCATACAAGATCCATTTTTGGAAGAAGAAATGAAGGGAGGAAAAGGAGGAGGGGAAATGTCAAATGTATTGGGTCCATTAGCATACCAACCTGTTCCATTCAGCCAATCAGGCAATCCTGTAATGTCAACAGTTTCTTTTTTGGCAAGTGTTGTTGATCCTAGAGTTGCTTCTGCTGCTGCAAAGGCTGCGTTAGGTTTGTGTATTTTTTAGGTAGAATTTCCACCGGAAGGGAATCGTGGGAGACTAAACCGCTCCAGAAGTCTATAACTTTGATATGCTTTAACTTTTTGATTTGGGTACTGTTGCCTTAGCCAAGAATTTGCAATAGAGATTTCGACTATGCTCTACCCTGATTATCATTTTTATTTAAAAATTTATAGTCACATTTCTGGGGGCTTTTTCAAGGATGATTTTATTCCTGAAAAAAATCCTGGTTACGGATCTGGTCCGAGTTGTTCCATTCTTACACCTCTTATATTTTTTCTTCCTATTTTATTTTACAGAGGAATACAGCAAAATGAAAGAAGATGTTCCTCCACTTTTAAATCAAGCACATGTAAAAAATGTTGAAGCCCATGCAAAAGAAAATAATGGAGAAATTGATACAAATATTGCACTTTCTACATTGGATGCTTCTTCAAAACAAGCAGTTTTTTTTTTATTTTTTCAAATTTTTTATGAAAATATTTTTTAGAATAAAGACGAATCCGAATCAGTCAAAGAAGCAAATGTACAAGAAAAAAATGAAGAAATGACTGAAACAAGTTCATCATCAAAAATTGATTTAAATAATGAACAAAAACAGACTGAACAACAAGAAAAGATTTCCGAATCAAAAAATAAAGAATCCAGTATGTCTGAAAATATTCAAGTTGCAGCAGCTACAGCATTGGGAGCAGCAGCTGCAAAAGCAAAATATTTGGCTGGTGTAGAAGAAAGGAGAATGAAAGGATTGGTTGCTCAATTAGTTGAAACGCAGATGAAAAAGGTTTTTGAACTAGAAATTGGACATTTGGGGGGAGGGGGTCGTGCGAGGGACGGGGGACGTTCAAGAAATCTCGGGAAAAATTGTCATTCTCGCCACAATCCAGTCTCTAGTTTGAACAATTTAAAGGATTTAAAATTTAATTTTTTTCTCTTTATTTTAGTTGGAATTGAAATTAAAACATTTTGAAGAGTTGGAACAAATAATGGACAAAGAACGTGAAACTGTAAATTTTTATATTTTTCAAATTTTTTATAAATTTTTAATAAAAATTCTAGTTGGAAGCACAACGTCAACAGTTAATCACAGAACGTCAAGCTTTCCATTTGGATCAACTTCGCTATTTGGAACAAAGAGCTAAAGCAGATAAACACCATCAATTAGCTTCTGAAGGCAAAATTCCGGCTACTTTACCTCCAGGATTTGAGGTAGAAAAAAAATTTTTTAAATAAATTTTAACCTCCGTTTTTTAAAAAGGTTGGAGTTCCTTCGCAACCCCAACCAATATTTCCACCTCAAAATATTGTTACTCAACAACGACAACAAGTAGCGCATGTTCCTCCACCTGAGGAACAAAATATTGAAGGTTTTTCAATTTTTAAAAAAATTTTTATCGAACGATTTTTAGGCGATACTGCTGCTGCTTTTCAATCAAAATATCAGCAAGGAACTTCCCAAGCTTCACAACCTTTAAGATCCCCGGCTGTTCCAACTCCTTCACCAAGACAGGCAGCATATTCTGCAACACAACAACAACATTCTGCTACGGATTCTTCAAAATTAAATAATATCAACAAGAATCAACAAACACAACAGCAAACTCAAATGGCTCCTCAAGCGAATATTCCAAGTTTGTGAATTTTGATAAAATGTCTTCTCCATTTAAGAGGGAGCAGGACAGGATACAGCAGAGTTTTAACTAGCAATAAGCTCAAAATTCTTGGAGCAAATCGTTTTTAGTATCACGCCAAAATCGACTTGCTGTCGAATCATGCCAAAATTCACTAGACTTCACTTGACTTGATTCTAAGTGTAAGCCTAGTTATAACTAGATTGGGCTGTTGTTTCGGGTTTATTACTATTTTAAGATAACTTTTTAGTTCAACTTTTAAATAATTTTTTAGCCGCCCAAGGTCAGCCAATTCCTTCTGATTACTATGCTTCTCAACAACAACAACCGGCAGGAACACAAGTTCCTCCTTATAACCAACAACCACCTTCACAACAACAATTTATGCCACCACAACATCCTCAATATCAACAACAAGGATATCCACAACCTGGACAACCGCAACAACAACCTCAATATTATGGACCACGTGGAGGAGTTGCTCCTTCACCACAATCGTATTATCCACAACAAATGCCGCAACAGCAACAACGTCCACCAATGTCTGGTTATCCTGGCCAAGCTGTATTTCTTAGTTAAAAAAATTTTTTAAAATTTTCTATTAGTATGATTACCAATACCAAACACAAAATGCACAGCGTCAACAACTTCCACCACAACAGCAACAACAATATTCACCTTATGGACAGCAACAACAACAACAAGTTTCTGCTTATCCATCAACTGGAGGACAACAACCAGTATATTTTTTTAAAAAGTTTTTTTTGAATTTTTTTAAATTTTTTTAAAGTATTATCCTCAATCATCACAACATCCACAAGCCCAAACAAGTACTCAACAACAGCAACAACAACAACCTATGACTGATATACAACAACAAGCACAACAGGCTGCAGCTGATCCAACAAGTGCGACACCTCCAATGCATCAAGGTTAATTTTTAAGTTTTTATGGCTGGGCAATTGAGGCTCGGTAATGAGCTTGATCGGTTTACTCTTTTTAAAAATTTTTTTTTTAATTTATTTTTAATTTTGTAGAAGCAAACAAGGATTGATGAAAATAATGCCAGAAATTTGAATTGAATGGAAGAATTTAAAAAATTGATTGGTTAAAAATAATTATTTTTTTGGGGAGGGGAAAGGAAACTTAACATCTCATAAATTTCGATTGACTTTATTTTGCGAATTTATTATTTTTTGGCTATTGTCTAGTTTATAGGTAGTAAGGAAATTTTTATGAGGACCTAAGAAAAATTTATGATGCCACCAAAAACTTACAAGTCCAAACACACTTTTTATACTCATTGACGACAACTTCGGCTTCAGATGAGTTGTGACCACGACAAATGTATTCAAAAAAATTTTTGAATTTTGTTTTTAAATTTGTGTTTGGACTCATAAACTAGACTAAAGCCTTTCTTATTAAATTGAATGAATAAAGAGATGTGTTGCTAAAAAATAATTTTTTATATATATTTTTGGTTTTTTCCATTTAAAATTTTTTTTTAAAAACAAAATTGTTAACCTCTTTTTTTTAATTATTTTTTTAAATAAACAAAATGTCAAATGAATTTGATGAAAATATTCCTTCAACATCATCTGCAACTTTTTTACAAAATAATGATGTAATTGAAAATTGTGTATTGGAAAGTGATGAAGCTGAAGGTTCTGAGGAATATTTAACTCCTGCTGATGCAAGTTTATTTTTTTATGTTTTTTGGGGGATTTTTTGGGACAATTTCTGTCATCCTACTTTTGAGGATGGACTTAAGACTAAATGTCCGCCTGTTGATTTATAGTTGACACATGCTCACTGGGTCTTGAATAATAGTCAAAGTTGAGCCTGATGTGAGTTTCGATAATTTTTCATGATATCTAGGCTCGTTCCCATTTTAGACTTACCATTCAAGGCTGGACGCAATTGCGGTTTGCGTGTTTATTTTTACTTGCGGCTGCGGAAAATTATTTTTTTTTCAATTGCGTCCACCTCTGTTACCACTCCTATAGTTTTGCTTTTTTTAGTTTTATAGTCTTATAGTCCATTTTCTGTTTGCTTCATATGGGTAGGAGGATGGGGGTAAACTTTTTCTTGAATATTTCTAAGTACTCTTTTTAAATTAAAAAAAAATTATTTTTTAGGTTCTCAAAGAATTAACACAAGCATTTTTAAACGAATCTGCTTCCCCCAAACTTTTACCAGAAAAACTTGATTTGGTTGATAAAATGCTTTTACAAAAAAATTTAATTGAAAGAATAATGGAAAGAAATCCAAATAAAAAAAGTTTGGCTTGTTCATTACACAAAATGGAGCTTTGCAGAATTGAATATTTAATTAATTCTTATTTGAGGTTTATTTTATTTATTTTTTTGAAATTTTTTTGAATTAAAAGAATTTTTTTGAAATTAAAAAAAAATTTTTTTTTGGATTTTTCCATAATTCCAATTTATTTTTTGAAATTATTTTTTATTTTTATTATTTTTTAAATTTTTTTAGAAATTTTTTTTAATTTCAAAAAATTTTTTAAATTCATTTTTTTTTATTCATTCCTGAATTTAAAAAATATATTTATTTAATTTCAGATTACGCCTTCAAAAAATCGAACAAAATCCAGCCCAATCATTACAAGACCATTCAGAACGCTTAAAAAATGCTTTAGCCAAATACAAAGCTGGAAATGTTGATTCTTCTTTACAGGCAGAATTATTGGATGTTCGAGAATTAAAATTTGCTCAAAAATTGTTACAAGCAAATTCAACCCTTTTTGAAGATTCTTTTCTTAAACAAATACCTGCTAGCATGAAATGGTTACCTATTGTTTCAAACAATTCTGAAACTGATTCAACGCGTGTGTTTATTGAAGTATTAAAAGATGGGGTAAGTAAAATACAAAAAATATATATTAAAAAGTCTTCCGGAAATGTGTATTTTATTTAATGAAAATACATTTCCGGAAAATACATCGAGGAAATATTAAAATAAACACTCCGGAAATGTATGTATTTTCTTCCGGAAAATACATCAAAAGAAAGTTTTCCGGAAATGTGTATTTTATTTAATGAAAATACATTTCCGGAAAATACATCAATGAAATATAACATTTCCGGAAATATTCCAATGTTTCCGGAAATGTATTTTTTGAAAATACCAGGAAAATACAACTGATAAACTTTTCCGGAAATATAACCGGAAAATACAACAAATAAAGCTTTTCGGAAATAAATATTAAAATGTAGGTTGGTGTTTCCGGAAAGTATTTTTTCATTTAATATATAACGGAAAATACATTCCGGAAAGTTATGTATAAGCGGTTTTAAAGAATGTATTTTTCCGGAAAATAATTTTCTTTCTCTCGTTTCTTTTTTATAAAACAACTTTTCATTTTTATTTATTTTTAGTTGGAAGACATTCCTATACCTAACATGGCTGATCCAAACTCAGAAATTTTTTTGAAGTTAGAACAAGGAAGTCGACATTTTGTGCCTTTCAATTGTATTAAACATTTATTAGAACGTTCAGAAATTTGTCTACTTTAGAATACCAAAGATGCCTTTTTTTTTTTCCTTTTATGTATCAAATTGTATTTTTATTTTAGAACTTTATTTTGTCTTATTTTCACAACAACAAGTAAATTATAAAAATATTTTTTACTCCAAAATGTACTAGGCTTCCAACCACACCAACCCCCAGCCGAAATATCTTCAATATTGCTATTTCCAGTATAATGAGGATCTAATACTAAATATTGACAGTTACTAAGTCAGGGATTGTAATAAATTCCAATTATTGTATGGGCAAGTTGTAATACGTACAAAATGCTGAGATCTACTTAAAACAAAAATGAAGGGGGTTCCGCGGTAACCCCCCGATCCAAAAATTATTCTCTTATATTTTGTGAAATTCAAAGTTGTCACAAACCCCTCAACTTAAGTAAAATAATTAATATAATTTTTCATATTAAGTAAAATTTTCCCTCTTTTTATAGTAAAATTAGAGAAGAAATCTTTTCATTATTTTAAAATTAAAAATTTTGACTATATTTAATATTTGACTAGTCCAATAAACAAATAAACACAATATTGACCCCCCCCCCCCATTTTCCTCTGTCTTACCTTAAGCAAACAAAAATTAAAGTCGAAATAAAACATTTTTTCTGTTTGTCCTTACCTTCCCGTTGCAATTTCGGTCAGTCGTTGACCGTTGGACTGTTTATTTTTACAATCAGTTTTAATTTTTGTTTGTCTTTTATTTTTAAATATTTTTAAATCGAGAAAAGGAATGCGTGTTTTCCTCTTAAATTATTTAGAGTTTTTCTTTTTTTATTTTTACTACGTTTATAAAGTCTTATTTTTAGTTATGAATAGAGTTGTTGGTTCAGAACGAATACCCATTAAATGGTGAGGATAGGTTACTATTTGTGTTTAATTTTTGTGTTTTCCGGAAATGTATTTTCCGGAAAATGATTTTAGTTGTAACTGTCTCCTTTGTGTTTTCCGGAAAATATTTAATTTTTCCGGAATATATTAATTCTTTTTCCGGAAAAGTGTATCACTCTCCTTTTTAATTTTTTGTGTTTTTCGGAAATGTATTTTTTCGGAAAATGATTTTAGTTGTAACTATCTACTTTGTGTTTTCCGGAAAATATTTAATAAATAATTTTCTTTCCGGAAAAGTGTATCACTCTCCTTTTTAATTTTTGTGTTTTCCGGAAAAGTATTTTTTCGGAATTACACTTATTTTCGAACCTACAATCCTATGGTACATGAGACACCTTGTCTTTAATTAATTTTTTAAACTCCTTTAAAGCCGAATTTTAATTTTCCATATTTTTCTAATATTTTTTTTCATTTTTTTCTCCTCCACTGACCCATTTTTTATTCGTTTTCAGTTTTCCCCTCCATCTCGAGACTTCACCTTTTATAAAACAATAAATATTGTTGCATGGCTTGAGGGTCGTTTACCTCTGCGCGAATTAATTTTTCCCTCATATCCTTCCTCTTCTGTTCGCGTTCATGCCGTTTATAATATCATTTGCGCATCCCTCTAACTCCCCAAAACTGCTTTTTCCTTTTTTATTTTTAATCGATCGCTTTCAATATAAAAATTATTTTTTGATCGAAAAGTGTCCTTATAAGAGAAATTTTTTTATTTTTTGAAAATTTTTTGAAAAAAAAATTTTAATTAATTTTTTATACCCCTCAGAATGACTACTAAACCAACTACAAATTCATCAATTTCCTCAATTTCTTCCTCTTCCTGTCCTTCCACATTTTCCTCCATTTATTCAACATCTACACACTTACCTGTAATTAACCCAAAAACAAAAAATAATTCCTCTTCAATTTCCGCCTTAAATGAAAATTCTTATTATTCACAACAAAAGACACAAACACCCTCACAAACAACTTCAAAACAATTTAATTCCTCTGGTTATTTATACAGAAATTCCTGGGCAAACCTTTTAACAGATATTGGGGAGAATAAAACACACAACAAGTTGGTAAACAACAAAAACACAAATAAAATAAAATCAGAATTTTCTTTCCGGAAAGGTATGTGTTTTATGTATTTTTTAAACATGTATTTTTATGTATTTTATGTGTTTTCAGGAAATGTATTACATATTTTATTTCTTCCGGAAAAGTATCCTTTCCTTGTTTAATTTTTGTGTTTTCCGGAAAAATAATTTTATGTATTTTCTGTAAATTGTCTCCTTTATGTATTTTCCGGAAAGGTTTAATAAATAATTTTCTTCCGGAAAGATATCTCTCTCCTTTTATAATGTATGTATTTTCCGGAAAATTATGTATTTTCTGTAAACAATTTATAATTTACGTATTTTCTCCCTTGTGTTTTCTTTCCGGAAAAACATCTCTCCCTTTGTAGTATTTTTTGTATTTTCCGGAAAAATTATGTATTTTCTGTGAATATTTTTATAAGCTATTTTTTCTTGTGTTTTTAATAAATATTTTTCATTCCGGAAAAGTATCCCTCTCCCTTTTTGTATTTTCCGGAAAGTATTTTTCCTTAATTTAATTTTCTCTCAGCTTTTAATTGGATAAAATTTCCTTGGCAAAATACCCAACCAACTTCCTCAAATATTAACAATAATAATATATTCCCACCACCTCCACCTTATGAAGAAAGAATACACAAACAAATATACAATAATAATTATTTAAAAAATCAGAATTTTGGAATTTATGGGGGAAGGAATGGAGAGGATATTTATAACTACAGTTGCGGGCAAAATGTATGAATTTTTTGGAATTTTTGAAAATTAAAAAAATTTTTTTCTTGAATTTTTTAAAGTAAAAATTTTTTAAAGTAAAAATTATTAAAAAAAACAAAAAATTTTTCTAAATTTTTAATATTTTTTACAATTTTTAGAGCACCAACCCAATTATCTACTCTTCTAGGCCCGCACCTTTCCCCTTATTAGCACAACCAAAAACAACAACACGGTCTTCATCTGTTCAGAGTTCTATTCCAAGTAGTGTTGGACAACAACAAAATCGTTTACTATCTCTTAGACAGCCTAGTGGAAATGAGAAAATTAAAAGAAATCGAATGCAGGTAATTTTTAAATTTTTGGGAGAAAATTTTTTGAGTTTTTTGGTTGAAAATCATTTTAAAAAATTTTTAGAGGCCTAAAATTTAATTTAAAAATTTTATTTTATCATTTTTTGTAGTTACTAACCTAAAAAATATAAAATATCAACGAACGGACTCGAACCCACGACCCTTTTTTCAAGGGGCAATTTTGTAGTCTGCGCCTTTACCCACTCTACCAAAATCACAAAATTTTTTGAAATTTCGATTTCTTTCTCCCCTTTTATTTTTTTAAAATTTCTTAGATTAAAAAAATTTTTTATTTTAAATTTAAAAAAAGGAACTACGCGAATTTTGGAACAACAAGTCTTCATGTAGAATTTTTTGTCTAGCAATTTTGTTACTAATTATAATTGCTTTAATTGTTGCTGGTAGGCTAGAAAAAAATTTTTTTTTGAAAATTAAAAAATTTTTTAGGTCTTGTAAGCAGTCATTTAAGCCTTCCAAAAGTATTTTTATTTCAAAAATATTTTAAAATTCCCTCCCTCTTTTCAGCATTTTGAATTTATTTGGATAACCCCAGAACAGTCCCGCTTTGGAACAGACCAATTAATTACGTCAATCCATGGCCGTTTAGATGTGGGAAAATTGGGGAAACAGGCACGACTAGAACTGACTGGAACTCCTCCTTTTCGTTCCAACTTTGTTTCTATTTTGGATTTTAAAACGGTTTGATTTTTTTAATTTTTAAGGGATTTATATTTGCGGACAAATTTTGCGGACAAATAAAAGATGTCCGCAAGATTTGTAATTTTTTGTTCGCATTTTTTTGTCCGCAAAATTTGTCCGCAAAATTTATCCGCAATATTTTTTTTGTCCGCAAAATCAGTCCGCAATTTTTTGTCCGCAAAATTTGTTCGCAAAATCTGTCCGCAATTTTTTGTCCGCAAATTCTGTCCGCAAAATTTGTCCGCAAAATCTGTCCGCAATTTTTTGTCCGCAAGATCTGTCCGCAATTTTTTTTTGTCCGCAAAATTTGTCCGCATTTCTTTTGTCCGCAATTTTTTCTTTTCACTTTCAGAATCGTGTAGCAATAATGGACATGTCTTTACGTTCAGGGAATTCGCAACAACAAAAACAACAAAATCGTTATATGCTTGTTTGCTTCGTTGTTGATTTGGATAGACAAAATATTGGGGATTTGGATGAATTGTTAAAATCTGCAAAAGTTGGGGCTAATGTATTTTTTCTTAATTTTTTTTATTAAATTATTTTTATTTTATTTTTAGAGATTAAATCAACTTCATGGATGGGAGCAGAATTGGCAATTTACTGGTATTCCTCTTAGCCAACCACCTTTGTTTGAGCCGGAGGTTTTTTTCTGAATTAATTTTGAGATAATGGGATACTCCCCATAAGAGACCTATATTTGGGATACCCTCTATTTAACAGACATCTCATTATAAGAGATACCTTCTATTTAAGATACCCCTATTATAGGCTACAATTCCCGCCCTCCTCCCCGTCCGTTACAAGAGATATACCTCTATTTGAGATACCCTCCATTTAACGTACATCTCATTATAAGAACCTTCTACTTAAGAGACCCCCATTATAAGCTACAATTCCCGCCCCCCTCCCCGTCCGTTACAAGATGTATCCTCTATTTGGGATACCCTCTATTTAACAGACATCCATTATAAGAGATACCCTCTATTTAAGATACTCCCATTATAAGCTACAAATTTCCCCACTAGAGAGCTAAACTGATGTGATGTTAATTTTAATTTTTAACAGATAGGCGAATGCAAAGATGCTCGTTGGGTACATTTATCCAAAATTAATGGAGATCAGAAAAATCAAAAATGCAGTGAATGCTTTGATTTTTGCTTGCCTGATTGGGGAATACAAAAAGATGGTTTCCTTTAAAAAAATTTTTTTTTCTTTTTAATTTCCCCCCCCCCCTTTTATTTAAAGTTGTTCGTGACGAGAATTATTTAAACATTCTTCGACAAATTTGTTTTTCCTTGTTTATTCCCGAATGGAGACCATTTGCTCAACAAGCACCTCTTGGGGGTCAACAAAGAGGACAAACGATAGATTTATTGTACAACCAACAACAACCAAATAATAATAAAATTGATGAGAGTAAAGCTACATTAAATAATGGACCGACCGAGACAAAGTGGATATCTCTTCAAACACCACGTATGTAAAAGAGAGGTTTTAAAATTAAAAAAAATTATTTAATAATGTAAAATCATTTGAAATGTAGAGAAACAATGGGGGAATTTGACAGTGGTCATGGTCATAATTTTTTTATTTTTTTAATAGTTTTTTTTTTATTTTTTCACGGCCATTTCACCATTGTCATGGTCAATAGAGATCGGAAATTTTGAAAAGCCTGGACCTGTTCCTGGACTATGGAGTTTGATTTCTTGACCTGGACTGGATCCTGGGCCTGTAGTCCCCAGGAAAAACCCAGGAAGGTCAAAAAATGCCTGGACTCTGGGTACAGGAAAAACCCAGGCTTGGTCCAGACCCAGTTCGATCTCTAATGGTCAGCAACAATGGTCATTTTTATTTTTGCCAATTTTAATTTTGACCATTTTTGGGTTCTAATATTTTGTTTTATGACCATTTTTATTTTTAAAATAATTCCAAAAATAAATTCTCTTATCAAAATTTTTTTTTCAGAAAATAATGGCCTTATGGTTGACCAAAATCGTCTACTACCTTCATTACCCAACTCTCAATACTCTTCACCCCTTCAATTTCCACCAAATCAGGAACAATTTTCTCCAATTACCGGCCAGGCTCCTTCAGTTAATTTAATGTCAAGGAATGAGGGTTATAATGAAGAAGGTAGAAGACAATTAACAACATGGCCTTTTATTGGAGAAAGAAATCAAAAAAGCAGCGAAATGTTGCTACCCAATGGAAGGCAACAAAATTCTGGTATTCGACAACTTTGGTGGACTTGAATAGGTAAAAATACAATTTTTTAAATTATTTATAAGGCAAAAACACTTTTAAAAATACATTTCTGCTATTTCCGGAATGTTTGTATTTTTGTTTTAATTCTAATGTATTTTCTGTATTTTCCGGAAATGTATTTTTATTTTGGTTCTTCCGGAAAAATGTGTTTTCTCAAAATACAAAAATAATTCTGATATTTCCGGAAATGTATTTTCGTTTTAATTCTGATTTTCCGTCTGTATTTTCCGGAAATGTATTTTTAATTTTTATTCTTCTGGAAAATGTGTTTTCCCAAAATACAAAAATAATTCCGACTTTTCCGGAAAGCTTGTGTTTTATTTCCGGAAATGTATTTTTAATTTGAGTTCTTCCGGAAAATGTGTTTTCCGGGAAAATGTGTTTTCTCACAATACAAAAATAATTCTGCCTTTTCAGGAAAGTTTGTATTTTATTTCTGATTCTCCCTTTAATTTACCCTTTCCGGAAATGTATTTTTACTTTTTATTCTTCCGGAAAATGTGTTTTCTCAAAATACAAAAATAATTCTGATTTTTCCAGAATTTTATTTTCCCTATTTAAATGTGTTTTCCCTCAAGTTTTGTATTTTTTCCGGAAAATGTCTATCTAACAGAAAACACCTATTTATTTTATACAAGGCAAAAACACAACAATATATAGAGACAATACAAACATATTATAGAAAACATAGCGAAACACAAAATTATTTATTTATCTATTTATCGATGATTGTGTTTGTCTTCTTTTATCCCTCACGTATTCTTTGTTGCCGTCTTCCTTTCGTCTTGTTTCCTTCTTACTTTGATAACACCTTGACGAGCAGAACGACGAAGCCAATACAACAAGCACAGCAGCAACAAAATCCGATAAGGACCAACACAAAACCAAGTTCAGCAGCTGCTTCTTCTTCCGGAGTGAGTTTCTTAGTGCGGTAGCTGCCTCCAGCCAGATTTTGGAGTCCATGCGCTGCGTTGACCAACTAAAATGGGAGAGAAAAAACATTAATTTTAGATTAGTCAATTTTCATTATTACAAATCCTTCCGGCGGTTCTTCCTGCGGAGTTGCGCTGGTTGCGGCTTTGGTGGTTGTAGTTGTTGTGGTTGCTTCCTCAGCTGTCGGAGGGTCAGTAGTCAGCAAAGCATCCTTAAATTAAAAAAAGAACATTTTCTTTATTAAAAGAGCTAATCCTCTCTCTCACCTTTCCTCCCTCCGAAGCCTTGGAAACATCATCCCCCTCCATGTCGAGCTTGATGTTGATTCCCTCAGTGTTGACTTGTTCAATCAGCAGCAGAAGAAACACGACGGAGAGCAGCGACACAGCGTTGATGAGCATTGCTTGCTTCTTCCACGGCTTGTTGAAGACGAACATTTTGTTGTTGTAGACGATGGTGGTGGTGGTGGTGAAGATTGTTTTTGTTGGCGAGTGTTTGTGTTGAGGAAAATTTTGTTTTTATAGTAGTTTTTATTCTTTTGTTCTTTCGTACCACATATAAAAACAAAAATTTTCCTCAACACAACCACTCTTCAAACAACAAACAATCAACACCACCACCACCATCGTCTACAACAACAACAAAATGTTCGTCTTCAACAAGCCGTGGAAGAAGCAAGCAATGCTCATCAACGCTGTGTCGCTGCTCTCCGTTGTCTTTCTTCTGCTGCTGATTGAACAAGTCAACACTGAGGGAATCAACATCAAGCTCGACATGGAGGGGGATGATGTTCCCACGGCTTCGGAGGGAGAGAAGGTGAGAGAGAGAGAGAATTATCTCTTTGAATAAAAAAATGTTCTTTTTTTAATTTAAGGATGCTTTGTTGACTACTGACCCTCCGACTACGACCACTGAGGATACAACCACCAAAGCCGCAACCAGCGCAACTCTGAAGAAGGAAGCGCCGCGGAGGGGAATGGTAAAATAATAAAAATTGACCAATCTAAAGTTAATGTTTTTTCTCTCTCTCATTTTAGTTTGCCAACGCCATGAATGGATTCGAAAATCTGGCTCGACGCCGCAGCTACGAAGACCTCACTCCGAAAGAACGAAAAGAAATGAAGGAGGCTGCACCGTTTGTGATTGTCTTCTTCGTAATCATAATCTGTTGTTGCTGTGCTTGTATTGTCGGCGTTGTCGCTTTAACCATCAAGGCAGTATCAAAGAAGGAAACAAGACCAAAGGAAGTCGGCAACAAAGAATATGTTTGTGAGGGATAAAAGAAGACACACAATCATCGATAAATAGATAAATAAATAATTTTGTGTTTCGCTATGTTTTCTATAATATGTTTGTATTGTCTCTATATATTGTTGTGTTTTTGCCTTGTATAAAATAAATAGGTGTTTTCTGTTAGATAAACATTTTCCGGAAAAAATACAAAACTTGAGGGAAAACACATAAAAATAGGGAAATTAAGAATCAGAAATAAAATTCCGGAAAAATCAGAATTATTCTGTGTTGCGAAAATACATGTTTTCCGGAAGAATAAAAATTAAAAATACATTTTCCGTAAAGGAAAAATACATTTCCGGAAAGGGTAAATTAAAGGGGGAATCAGATATAAAACAAGCTTTCCGGAAAAGTCAGAATTATTTTTGTATTTTGAGAAAACACATTTTTCCGGAAGAATCAAAGTAAAAATGCATTTCAGCAAGAACCAAAAAATACATTCCCGGAAATCTGTGTTTTACTTTTAAGATGACTTGGTATTCGCAAGCCAGACCAACATGGTTAGTGCTCCCTATAAAAGTGCAAACACGACAAAATGCCTCCTAGTTGTAAACACGACAAAACGCCACAGAATAAAACACGACAAAACGCCTCCTCCCCCAGAATTAACGTATTTGTATTTTTATATATTTTTCAATATAAAAAACAAAATTTTCTTTAAATAAATAAAAATAATACAATTTATATTTCATATTCCCCAACTTTTTTCTTCAAAAATTCTTCCAAATTTCTTTTTGAAAGACAATTAATTCCAAAATTTGCATTTGTAAATATTTTGACATTATTTCCATTTTCTGAATTTATTATCAAATTTAAAGCAATTTTTAATTGACAATAAATATATGCAAAATGAATAGATTCTGATGATTGTTGTTGTAATAATAAGCCTAATTCGTTTGGTTGTAAATTTGAAGTTAACCTTTTGAAGTGAAATTAAATTTTATTTACTTTTGGTAAATTTATTTATAAATAGTGGTGGGGGATCTTTGGTTAACCAAAACTGAACTTTTTCGGTTCTGTTTGAAACCGACAACCCCATGTTTGAGCATATCTCCCAGACCCATTGACCAATAAAACTATAGTTGGATCTCGCTTATGTGACACTAAGTTATATCTCTCCATACAAAATGTATGGACACTCAAGGGTATGATGTAAGGTAAACATATGAGCGTACGATCAAACGAGATTCGACTCTATAGCAAGGGGTCGTATCCGCGAGTCAGATTTCAAGGAGGCTATTAATGAACCGAACACAAATTTTTTGTATGTATATATTTTTTAAAAATTCCCTAGCCCTCTAGTTTTAGCGGTAAAAACCGTTAGAGTAATCTAAATTTTCTTTATAAAAACCCCAACAAACCAACCATCTATATCTAATCTCCAAATCCCGCAATCTCTCATTTTGTTCCAAAACAGAATTATTTTGAGTATCTGTTGTTGTTGAAGTTGTTTCACCCATTATATCAGTCCCCTCTGGTTTATCTTTAAAATTTTTTTTTAATTTTTTAAAAAAGAAAACCTCTCAATTTTTCTTCTTTTTGTTCATTAGCAATTCTTTCAAAAATCCATTTAAATAAATCCAATTGATTTTTATTTAATTTATTTTTGTCAAAATTAATTTCGGCGACTTCCTTGAATTTTTGAGTATTTAATTTTGGTGATCTAAATTTGGAAAAAATATTTAAAAATTTAATCCTAAAAAATTGAAAATATTTTGGAGACACCCAAAAGATCACCACAAAATAAATTTAAAAATAGTGGGGGGTGCCCCCAATTTAAAAAAAAATAAATCAAAAATTAAACAAACCTCATATTTTTATTATTATTAAAATTAAATTCTCCATCAAAAAATAATTGTAAAATTGATAAAGCACGATGAGAACCCAATTCAGCAGCCATTTGATGAATTAATAAATCTAAAGTTTGTTGAGTATTGTCTAACGATAAATTGAGAAATGTTGAACTCCAACGAATATAAACTTGTCTAAAATTTGGAAAAAAAAATTTTTAATTTAAAAATAGTCTCAAAATAAATATTTAAATAGTCACAATCTTCAAAAATATTTTTTGAAGTTTTTACAACTGGAGGGTTCGAACCCACACCCCCTTAATAGACAAATCCTAACACTAAACCACTACACCAAAAAAATTTAATTTTTGTTCAAAAATTAGTTAAAATAATTATGGAATAAATTAAGCATCAAATAAAAAAATTTTCCGACCAGAGGGGTTCGAACCCACAACCCCACTAATAACTAAAACCCAACACTTACCCACTAAACCAAAAAACTTTTAAAAAAATTTTAAATAACCTAAAAATTTCAGCTTGTCCCAACGTTAGGCCAACATTTTTCTTTTCACAAATAAATTGTAAAAATTTATACAAATATTGAGAAAATTCCCAATTTTCATTTTTTGATGCTTCCACAAATGCTTCTATTAATGGATTAAAATTAGGCAAATCTTCTATCCATCTATAATTAATTAAAGGGTCAAGAGTTCTGTTTTGTAAAGAATTATTTGCTAGCCTCATTAATTTTGTGAACTGAAAAAAATAAAAAAAATATTAAAATAAAATAAATCTTTGACATTTCGCATCTTTCCCTAGATGGGACCCAAAAAAGGAGCTCAATAAAAAAATAATAGACCCCTCTCTAATAAAAAGCCACAAAAAATTTTTTAAGAAGGTCAAAAGAATACAGACAATGAATTTTTATTTTTTGTCTAAAAGGGCAATAAAAAAAATAAAATTAAAAATAAACCGTACATTCCAAGCCCAAGATTCAGCAATATTAAAATATTTAGGACTATTTTGAACTCTTTCAGAACGACGCAATAAAGCAGAATTTTCATTTTGTTCTCTATAAGGTTGATGTTGAGATCTTTTTTGGTAGTATTTTTCTTTTAATTTTGTCTAAAAAATATTTTTTTAAATTTATTTTAATGATTTAAAATAAATATAAAAATAAATTTCCGGAGAGGGTTCGAACCCACATCCCCCTGAAACAATAATCTAACGTCTACACCACTACACCACAAATTTTAAATCTTGTTCAAAAATTAATTAAAAGGCATTTTAAAAATCACTAAAACAAAAACAAAAAAATTCTCCTCGCGAGGGTTCGAACCCACACCCTTTAACAACCCAAAACTAACGACTTTACCACTACACCAAAAGACCATTTATAGAAAAAAATAAAAAAACCTTTTCAGCCCAATTTAATATTCTTTTTCTATTTAATTTAATTAATTTATTACTTCCATTAAAATATTCATCTTTTGATTTATTATTATTTGATTGTTTTTCTTCAATGATTTCAATATCTGATGAAAACGTTGTGCTTAATTGTTCATTTTCTGATGTTGTAGTTACTTCTGGTTGTTGTTCTAGTGTTGTTGTTGATTTTTCTTGAAAATAAAAATTATTTTTAATGAAAATTCTTATTTTATGGACAGTTGAGTCTGAGAAGTTTTCAAAGAGTCGAGAATTTTTTACAAAAAAAATCAACACAATCAGTCTTTTGTCCTTGTTAATCCCTCCCTACTATCAGTTCTCTTGTCCTTGTCTTTTTTCTTTTTTGTCCTATTTTTGTCCTTTTTGGCCTTATAATCTCCCCTACTAGGAGTATATTTACCCAAATTGCAAAAATTATTATAGAAAAAAACCACAATTTGTCAGACCCCAATACACTCAAAATTTTAAAATTTAATTAACCTCTCAAAGCCCCATTACACTTTTCTTTTGTAACATTTTTCGAAATATTATGGACATTATTATCAGTTTGAACTTCATCTATTTGCATTAAATTGTCTTGTTGTTGTTGAGCTTCTTGAGTATTATTGCTATTTGTAGTATTATCCATATAAAAAATTATTTTTTGTTCAGCAAACTGAAAATTGAAAAAAAATTTGTCAAAAATCCACTAGTTAAAAACAAAAATAATTTTGATAAAATAAAAATAGTTAAAAATAATCAAAAATAAAAATTTTTCACATTGGTATGTTCGAAACACGAACAGACTACCCCCAGCCAATATTGTTTTTTAAACCAAAAATAAGGAAAAGAAAAGAAAAATCCTAGATTTAGTCCCATTTTGTTCCCTCATCAATAAAAAATATTAAAAAAATAAAAAAAACTAACTGAGGAAAATTGTTCAATTCTGTCAAATATATTACACAAACAAATTCCAATGTCTTCCATTCTTAAAAAAATTTTCAAAATTTTTAATAAAAAAATAAACCTCATATCATTCCTCAATTTAATTTTTAAAGGAGCAAATTTAGGCAATAATTTGTTTAAAACACTTGAAAAAAGACCAAATTGAGTAGAATTATTTGAGTTATTTGTTTTAATTAATTGTTCAAATTTATTGAGAATATGGCGAAACTGTTTTTTAAAAAATCAAAAATTAAGAGAAATTTTATTGGCAATTTTATAGTTAGGAAAGAAATGGAAATGGTTTTTGAAGCAAAAACAATACCAAAAATTATTCTTAAAAAACAAAGAAAATCTCAGGAAAAGGGGTTGAAATCTAGCAAAAATTCTCCAAAAATTCAAAAAAAAAACCCAAAAGTTCTAAAAGTGTCCAGAAAATAAAGTACACATAAATACACTCAAAAATAATTAAAAAACATTTTTTCCCACTGGCGGGTTCGAACCTTCGACCCCAAAATATCAAAAACCCAGTTTTCCCACTACACCAAAAATAATAAAAAAAGGAAAAAATTGAGAATGTTGAGAGGATTTTAAAACAAAAATTAAATTTTAAAGAATTTCAGTTAAAATAGAGAACATAAAAAAATTTTTTGTTTAAATTAACAGAAAAAAACCTTGTATTCCTCAATCTTTATTTCCTCATCTTTTTTAAGATTTTTGTTTGACAAAAATTCTTTCCAAAGAGGAAAACTTTTTGATATAAATGAATGAATAAATAAACCAAATTCGTGTTTTGGATAAATATTGAATAATTTATTGAGTGTAAATGTACATTCTAGAAATTTAAAAAATTACAGAAAAATTTTTTTAAGATTTTTTAAAATTTTCAAAAAAAAAAATAAAAAAGTAAACAGTTTTTAAAAATTAAATAAAGTCGGCTTTCTATTTATCTTTCATAAAAATAAAAAATTTTTAAAAAATAAAAAAAAAATTTCCAAACAGTGGGGCTCGAACCCGCGACCTTCAAAAAATAAAAACACAACACTTTCCCACTGAACCAAAAAAAATTTTTTTTGCCACAAAATTAGTTTTCCCACCCAATCCCATTAAATGGTCACTAAATTAAAAAAATTTTTACCAAGAAAATTTTGTTCACAAAAATTAACCAAAATTAAAGCTTCCAATTTACGTATATCATCATCACAATGTCCAAAACAAAAACGGGCAGAACGCCAATCTTTTTGTTTTGAAGCTGTTATGCCAGCAAGAAACCATAAATCTTTCAATTCTGGATGGATACTTAATGCCTTTAAATTAAAAAAAATAAATTTGCGAGACATTTCACCCCACCCCTTCCCACTTTAATTTTTCAACCCTCAAATCCCCCTTAAAAACTGTAAGAAAAATCCAAAAAGGTTTGAAAAAATATACAAAGGTAGTAAAAGCAAAAAATAATTCAAAACAATCAAAAATAAAAAAGTTTTCCACTAATGGGTTCGAACCCACGACCCCCCAAAAACGACAACACAACACCATCCCACTACAACAAAAAACAAAAAAAAAGAAGAGAAACGGGAATAGTGGAAAAAAGAAACGAGAATACCGTATTTACTCTATTATAGCCCCCCTCTCAATTAGAGCCCCCCTCCTTAATAAAGCCCCCGTTTCGAGGATGGTTGAAAAATAGAGCCCCCCGTCTTTATTAGAGCCCCCCTCTTTAACAGAGCCCCCCTTTTTGTCAAATGTCAAATAAATAATTTAAGCAAAAATGTTGTTGCCGTTCCCCAGTCCCTCGTTATAGTCAGAGTCGCGCATGTTTCAATCATGTGTGAATAACAGTTTATAATAAATAGTTAAATCGTACGCAATTTTGTAATACTGTAGGGAGAGCTCTTCCATATAAGACTCGATGTATTGGCCAACTGATAACTCTTTTGATGAATGAAAAAGTGATTTCCCTTTGCATATTAATTTAGGACGTACTTGTAAGCACCAGGAACGAGAAAAATTACCGATTTCGTGAAACGAAATCGGGACGGCTGCTCTTTCCCTGATATTCACCAACTACTTTCCAATCGCTGTCTAAGGATAAGTTAGTCGAGATGTTAAGCTTACTATTAGATAATGGGTGGCTAATAACTGTGTTATTTCTCGGCCTGAGCTTAACCATTTTAAAATTTAACAAGATTATTAATGCTTGAACCATTTTCTATCTACTGATATAAAATTTATTATTTAATCCCTCATTAATTCCCAACCTGTTAACCCAATTAATAACTCATATCACTCCTGATCCTTGAAGCCCCTGATCTTCCAGATTACATTATTTCCTTCAGTCCTCACAAATTCCTAGATATACTTCGTACTCTACATTCCTCAACAATGGAATTCCAAAAATAATTGAACTAATTGAATGTTATCCTTTATCCAAAAAGTACATAAAACCCTAGCTTTATAACTTTTGGAGAAAAGAAAAACTGTTGCATGCATTATCATGCAATACCTATCTTGTTTTTGTGCTAAAATTACAATTGATCTTTAAAGTTAGAAAGTCTATAAATTGAATGAAAAACCTGTTCCTATTTTAAAAATAGGTTGAAAAATACAGCCCCCGTCTCTATTAGAGCCCCCCTCCTTAATATAGCCCCCGTTTGGAGGAAGGTTGAAAAATAGAGCCCCATGGGGCTCTAATAGAGTAAATACGGTAGTCTAAAAAAATCAAATAGAAAAACCTGAATATAAAAATCTAGAGAATTATCCAAAATACCAATTAAAGCCAAATTTATATTAAAATATATTTTTGCCATATCCGAATGTATTATTGACCCAATTTCCTTTTTTCTTTTATTTTCTATCCAATCAAAAGCCTCCCAATCCGAGACATAAAAATTTTGCATTATTGGGTGAATTAATATTGAAGTGCATATTTGGGCTGTTTTTTCATATTCTCCTTTAGATAATTGTGAAAAGGCTTCTTTAAATCGCTCTTTTAATTCTGCTTCCTTTAAAAAAATGTTTAAAATTAATTTTTTTAATTATAAAAAAATTTTTTCTAATATTTAAAAATTTTTTCGATTTTTTAAAAAGCAGCTGCTTCTACAAAAAACCCCCCGAGATCGATGCTCTAACCTATCTAAAATATTTCATTCAAAAATTATTTAACATTTTTTGTTCAATTAGGTCAAATATCCTTTGGGTCAATTTTTTAAAAAGCAGCTGCCTCGCCGAAAATTAGTCGGAGACCTTCCCAATTACGGAGAACAACCAAAATACGTAATAACCCCGAATAACCAGAAAAATTGGAAAAAATAATTTTAAAAAATTTGTGGATCAAATGTCCTTCATAAAAAACATAAAAAATTTTTTTAATAATCCAGCAATCAATTAAAAATTAGAATCCCAGAGGCCTTCCCAATACCAGGAACAACAAAATAATCTAATAACTCCAAATACCCAGAAAATGTTTGGTGAAAAATTATTTAAAAAATTTTTGTGGATCAAATGTCCACCACAAAAAACATAAAAATATTTTTCTCACTAATTCCGCAAGCAATTAAAAAATTAAAAAAATTAAAAAAACCTCAGATTCCCTCGACCTTTGATTATTTTCTTCCAAATCTGACCATTCATTTTCAACATAATTGGAAGAATTATTGCTAGAACAAGACAAATCAGACATTTCATCCTCGTCTTTTTCAAAATTCTTTTTAATAAAATATTTAAAATAAAAATTGTTTTTGGTTTCGAATGTAAATTTGGCAGTTATTTCTTCATTATTTGATAAATTTTTATTTGAATTTAGAGAAGATGAAGGAATATTTTGGTGGCATACTTCTTGGTCGTCGTTTGATGAGGAGGAAACTTTGAAAAAAATTTTTGTTTTGAAATTTTAAAAATTAAAAAATAAAGTTTATCCACGGAGAGGAAAAGAACCAAAGATTAAGCAGACAATTCATCCCAAAAATGTCTGGGATGAAATGTCATCATTTAAAAACCACGTTCAGATTTACTACCGAGCGACTCCCAAGCAGACAAAAACCTGCTTTCTCTTCCCTCGTATATTTTTTAAATCCCGCAATCAACTTAAAACCCTATCAGAAGAATCATACTTACAAATTTCCCCTTTAATAGGAGAATGGAGGACCCAGCCACTCAATGATACCGATTTTGAAGGCTCTTAACTATCCGAAAATGGCTCACTAGAAAAAAAGTAAAAAATTGGCAATAGGTGGCAAAGGTAGACCAGCAAAAACTGGCAAAGGTAGACCAAGCTCAATCAAGTTATACCAAAAAAAAGGAAATTAATACGTATAGTTTAATAGAGTCCCTTGTTGGAACGAAATCCCTTCCAAAAAGACCCCCCCCCCCAAAAAAAAATTAAAAAAAAACCAACTATCGCCAGAAGATTGTGAGTATGAAGAAGAAGGCTCTGATACATGAAAGCGCACTTTTTTCGAATCTTTTATTGAATTCTTTGAAGATCTTTTGTTGTTGGTTGAATTTTGAGGAGCACGATTGGTTAAAATTGGTGGAAAGACATTTCTTCGAACTTTGAATATTTTACGTTCTAATGATTTTCTAGATTGAATAAATGAAGTTTCTGGATCTCTCATCCTTTGTTAAAAATAAAAAAAAATTAAAAATAAATTTTAAAAAATAAAAAAAAATTAAAAAAAATAGAAACAAACAATAAAAATATTCCCTCACAATATTTTGCCAATAACACATTCTGCCAATAAGGCTAAAACAGGACATTTTGTCAACAAGCCTAGTGTGACAAAATGCGGGGTTTTAGCCTTATTGGCAAAATGTGTTATTGGCAAAATGTGTTATTGGCAAAATGTGTTATTGGTAAAATAAGGAAGAGACAAAATGTTTAATAACACTAAAATCTCTTATTTTGCATTATCTCTCGTTTTTGGATAAAATGTAAAAAATAAATAGAATGCCAAAGAATATTAAAAATGCGTTAATTCTGGTTTTAAGTTTATTTTTAAAATTCTGGTTTTTATTTTCTACTCTCTATCTCCCTCTCTTTCTGATTAGAATTTAAAAATCAGAAATTCTGAAAAATAAAAATCAGAATTTTTAAAAATAAAATCAGAATTCTGAAAAATCAAAAATTCTGAAAAATGAAAATCAGAAATTCTGAAAATAAAAAAATCAGAAATTCTGAAAAATAAAAGAAATCAGAATTTTGAAATCAGAAATTCTGAAAAATGAAAATCAGAATTTATTTAAAAATAAACTTGGAAATCAGAATTTTTTATTTTGTTTGTTGATATTCTGGATTTTCCAATTGTCCTCAGGGTGGTAGGCGTTGGCAAGGACACAAGCTACAACGTCATGCAATCGTACTTTTTTCTATTTTTTTCCTCATTCCCTTAAGCGTTATAGTGTAAATAAAGTGGCAGCCGAGAGAAGACACAACGACATCTCAATTAGGCGCCAAAGAATTTTTTTACCCTTTTTTGTGCCCAATATTTATTTTTTTCCTTTTTTTGCTTATTCACATATACCCAATATTTTACATAAAACTATTACATTTGCCTTTTATTGTTGTCCTTTCCCTGAAAAAAAATAAGGAAAAAAATTCCTTGTTAAATGGCAGCCGAGAAAACAAATTTAACTAATAGTGTATTTTAAAAACAATGTTTTTACAAAATCAGAATTTAATTTGAACAAGTGTTTTAATTCAAGTTTATTTAATTTACAAATCAGAATTTTAAATGAACAAGTTTAATTTTTAAAATAAACTTATTCTTGTTGTAATCAGAATTTAAAAACCAGAATTTTTAATTAAACTTGAAACCAGAATTTTCAAATAAATAAACTTAATTGTAAAATAAACATGTTTGTTAGAATCAGAATTTAATTAAAACCAGAATTTTTGTTAAAACCAGAATTTTTGTTAAAACCAGAAATAATCTTGAAATACCAGAATTTTCCACAAACAAAGTTAATTGTAATGTTAAAACCAGAATATTTAAATAAACTTGGAATCAGAATTTCAAATGAACAAACTTATAATTATTATTTAAACTTGTTTGTTAAAACCAGAATTTAATTCTTAAAATATCAGAATTTAATTAAAAACATTGACTATTTATTTATTGCTTCTAGTCAATACAAATAAAATATATTCTAATACCCATAAATTAAAAAAAAATTTCCTTCTCCTTTTAAAATCCTCTCATTTTACTTATGTTAATTAAGTCGGCTTCTTCATTCCATTTTTAAGAGAATTTTTTTAAAAAATTAAATTTCCCATCAACAACAGAAAAATGGCATTTTTAAACCAAATACAAACAAAGCTACAAGAAATTAAAACAAAATCAATGCCACAAGTTTCAGCTGTTTTAGAACAAGCAAATCAAGCAACGAATAAAGCTAAACAAAATTTATTGCCCGTATTTAATAAATGCACAGCACAGTTAGACACATTAACTAAAATATTACAGGCAAGTTAAATCAGAATTAAAAAATCAGAATTTAAAAATAAATTTGTTTTATTTCAAGTTTATTTTGTATAATTTACATATCAGAATTTTAAATGAACAAGTTTATTTTTTAATAAACCTGAATTACCAATATTTTAAATAAACAACCTTAAAATCAGAACTTTAAACAAACAAGTTTAATTTCAGAATTTTAAAAGAACAAACAATTTCAGAATTATTAATAAACAAATATATTTTCAGAATTCGAAATAAACATTCTAAATTTCAGAACTTTAAATAAACATGTTTTATTTCAGAATTTTAAATGAACATATTAAAATTCAGAATTTTAAACAAACATTTCAAAATTTTAAACAAACATTTAAAAAAATCAAACAAACATTTTCAGGCAAATGTTAGCCCAAAACAATCACCCATCGACTTATTACCTGCCATTACAGCATTTGATCCCAGTTTAGAAAATGCTACGTTTAAGCTTAACTACGATAATTCTGTAAAATTAACAGTCGAAAATTTGGGTCAATATGGAGGATTAAGTGTTCGTTGGCCTAATAATTTAAATAATACAACAGAAATAAATGGAGTTGAACAACAGAAAGAAGGAAATTCTTCCTTTGAATGCTCCTTTTTAGAAGGACAACAATTCCAATTAGAACAAATTCTTTTTCATTGGGGGACAGAACCAATGAATGGAAGTTTGGTAAATTAATAGTCTCTAAAAGTCAGAAAAAAACATTAAAATTAAATAGCACACAATTGCCGGTGTTGGATATGCTGGAGAAATACATATTGTTCATAGAAACATAAAGTTCCCAAACATGACTGAGGCATTAAAACATCCAGAGGAACAAGGAACTTTGTTTATTGCTGTTTTCTTAAATGTTTGTTTTAAATTCTGGTTTTTAATAGAAATGTTTTGAGAAAATTCTGATTTCTAAAATTCTGATTTTTCAAGTTTGACATTAAAATTCTGATTTCCTATTTTATTTTTTAAATTCTGATTTTTTCTGATTTTTTTTACTTTACAGGAAACTCACGACGACAATCCAACACTAAATCCATTAATTAACGTTCTTTCTCATATAAAATATGCAGGCACAGAATGTTCACTCTCTGAGGGTTTTAAAGCTTCCCAGCTTGTTCCCTTGGAGAAGAGCAAAGAATTCTGGTTCTATGAGGGGTCTGAAGCTGTTGAACCTTTTCGAGAGACAGTTAATTTAAATCAGAACTTTATTAATTTTTCTGATTTTTTTAAAAGGTTCAATGGTTAATTTGCCGTTCTGCAATATCAATATCTTCAAATCAACTAGAAAAACTTCGTGAATTACGCAAAAGTCGACAGGAAGACGAGGTAGAACAACCTCTACTTAATAATCGTCCTCTTCAGCCAGCAAATTCTCGATTAATTCGGTCATCTTTTAAAAGCGCTGCCCAAGCCGAGTTACCAAAGTGATTAAAAGAAAATATTTTCTATTAATATGTTTTGTAGTTTATAATAATTTTAAATTGACAACTTGGGGGAAGCATTATTATAATTGTAAACTTAAGTTAGTTAACTTAAGTTTTTGTTCATTTAAAATTCTGATTCAAGTTCTGAATTTAAAAACTTATTTGTAAGTTAAAATGTTTAAAAAAATCAGAATTATAAATCAGAATTTAATTAAAACAAAAATGTTGATTAAAACATGTTTTACAATTCTGAAAGATGTTTTTACAAAAATCCAAAATCAGAACATAAATAAAACTTAATTAAACTTGTTTATTTTTAATTCTGATTTAAAGTTTATGATGTTTCCCTAATTGTCAACTTAATTGAATTCTGATTTATAATTCTGAATTCTGATTTTATACATAATACAATTAAAGCTGTATTCATTGTTCGAAATAAAATAATTGAAAATATTTTTTATTTTTTTTTTAATTTTTTAAACTTTTATATTTCCCCTAAAATTATTTTAAGTCTCCTACACACTTTTAGGCCCTTTTTTTATTTTATCTATTTTATCCCTTTCCCTATATATTTTTTAAACAATCCATAGCAAAAAAGCTTCAAGTTAGTGTGACAAAAGGCTGCTTTTTTTATTTCCTTTAGCTACTTTTTTAAAGGATATTTATGTAAATGGATGTTGTTTATTCAATAGTAGAAGGTAAATTTGTTAGAAAAATTTTTTTTATTTTAATTTTAGGACTACAATTTTTTATACCAATAATAGCTGTCCTCACTATTCTGTGTGTAATGTGGTATTATAAAGACAGAATAAATGAAGAACAACCAGAATTAAAGAAATATGTAAATACAACTTTGTTAGACGGTAAAAGTTTATTTAAAACTTGTTTGTTATAGTCAAAAATGTTTTAAAAAATCAGAATTGTAAAATCAGAACTTAATTAAAACAAAAATGCTCATTAAAACTTGTTTTACAATTTTGAGAAATGTTTTTAAGGAATTTAAATCAGAAAAATAAAACTTAATTAAAATCAGAATATAAAATCAGAACTTAATTAAAACAAACTCTCTAAAACTTGTTTTACAATTCTGGAAGATGTTTTTAAGAGAGCTTAAAATCAGAATATTAATAAAACTTAAAAACCAGAATACAAACAAAACTTAGCTAAAATCATAATATAAAATCAGAATTTTATAAAAACATTGTTTTATTTACTTTTAAAAACATGTTTTAAAACTAAAATGTTTTATTATACTTTCAGATGATTGGAAAGATGAGAATACAGACGAGAGTCAAATTGTAAAAAATGAGAAAAAAGATAGCTGAAAAATAATACACACAAAAATGATAGGAAAAATATCATTTTCCTTTCATTCTTATAATAATTCTTTTTTTTTTGACTATATTTTTGAAGAATAAAAAATCAGAAATTTAGAAGAGTTTCGCTTTTAATTAACCAGTAGGGAAGTTTCTATTCCTTCTGAAAATTAATCAGAATTTAAAAAAATCAGAAAAAAACATACAAATCAATAACAGATTGTACCCATTTCGCAAATTCAGCACTATCATCCATTGCAGAATGTTCTTTGTAAAAAGGTTCTTCAGCTAAACCAGCAAGATTTGGACGTTCTGTAACTTTTTTCTTTAAACATTTATTAACAAAATCAACAAAGTGATCAGAGAAAATACGACGAGGGAGAACTGGGGGAGGCTGTAAAGAAAAAAAAGAAGCTTATGTTTAGATAAAATTCTGGTTTTTTTATTTTTAGAATTGCATGTTTTACAAAAATTCTGGTCTCTAATATTGTTAATCTGGTGATTTATTTAAATGTTCAGATAAAATTCTGATACGCTTATTGAATGTTTAAAAGGAATTCTGATATTATTTTAAAAAAATTCTGGTTTTTATTTTCGATTTTTTCAATGTTCATAAAAAAATTCTGGTTTAGTTGTAAACCCAAAATTCTGGTTTTTTTAATTTGATTATTCAAAATTAACACCTACTCGATTTACTATATAATCAAGCAATTCAAAAATAGCCATTGTTTTAGGCGAAGTGTCATCTATACTCGATGAAGTTTCTTCTTGTCCATTTTGTTGTAAATCTAACACAACTTCTTCAACTCTAATACCAAATATTTTTGCATATTCACGTCTACTTGGAGAAGGGATAGGGTAACGTCCAATAACTAGTTCAACTAAAGATAATCCAAAGCTCCAAACATCTGAGTGGATACTATAACGAGCGCCGGTTAAACGTTCTGGCTATAAAAAAATTTTTTTTGAAAAAAATTTTTTTTTGAAAAAATTTTTTTTCAATGAAAAAAAATTCACCGCCATATATGAACGTGTGCCAACAAAAGAATTAGCCATACTATCCTATAAATTTAAAAAATATTTTCTTAATCTAGTAAAAATAATTTTACGATAAGCATGCAAGAAACACCAAAATCGCAAAGTTTAATTTCACCTCTACTATTAACTAACATGTTTGATGGTTTTACATCTTAATAAAAATAAAATATTAAATTAGATGTTTTTAAATGTTCAGATAAAATTCTGATACGTTAATTTATTTAAAAAATTCTGGCGTGCAATACCGAGTTTTTAAATGTTCAGATGAAATTCTGGTTTTTTTTTTATTTTTAGAATTACATGTTTTACAAAAATTCTGATGTTCAATATTGTTAACTTAAAGGTGTTTTTGTATGTTTAATAAAATTCTGATTAGTATTAAAAATAAGAACATTTATGTTCTGGGTTTAATAGTTTAATTTTAAGTCTTATAAATTCTGGTTTTAAATTTTTCCATAAGTATAAAACAAACTTTAATAAATGTGTTTTAATTAAGTTCTGATTTTTTCAAAAACATTATTGACTGAATAGACAAACAAGTTTTAATTAAATTCTGATTTGCAAATAACAAATAAGTTTTAAAGTTTACAAAACTGCTCACATTAACAATACTATAAAAGCAACAAAACATTAGTCATTCTCCACCACAAATATCATCGAAAAACCCTCCCAACATCAACAGTCACTTCAACTTCAACAAATTATTAGTGAAACACTTTTTTCTTTAGGAAAAAAGTAGAAAATGTCGTCGTTCACCTCTTTCAAAGCTCTCCTCCTTGTTGTTGTTTTTGTTGTTCATCTACTTGGACAAATCAACACCGAAGAAGCAAAAAACGAAATTGTCGGCTTAGCAAAGCACAGTTTAACAGAAGGAATTGTAACACTTGTTGAAGGATCAAAAATTGCAAAAACAAAAGAGGACATGGAAAAATACAAGGAACGCTTTCTTGAAGCATGTGATGTTGAGTTGGATAATGATGGAAATATGTAAATTTTTGAATTTTTTTTATCAAAAAAAATTTTTTTTTATTTTTCAGAAAGCTTTTCTACTCCAAAAATAGTTCTTCAGCAAACCTTGGCTGTACATTGGATCTTTTAACAAATATAGAAAATGCGATTGAATTTGCTACAGGATTGAATCATTCTTCGAGTTATTCCAAGTGTTTGACTCAAGACTTTAACAATAACACGTGAAAAAAAATTTTTCTCAAATCCAAACCAAAATTTTCTTTTTCAGTTTACCTTTTGCCTACAGCCTTTCAAGCGCCCAAATCAAAAAAATTCAACAAGGTCCAATTCTTAACGATTCTGACAAGAGGTGCTATAAAGGATGTTTAATAAGCAAATGTATCGAAATGACTAGTCTTGAAGTTAGATGGAAAGCTGTGGATGATGGAATTGAGCTGTCTGTTAATCCAAGTAGAAATCCCTTGAAAAAATTTCAAAAAAAATTTTTTAATTTTTTTTAAAAAATTTTCAGTTGGCAGCCTTTCTTATCACTTAACCGGTACAAACATGTCATCAATTCAGACACAAAAAGACTACCCAATAGTGAAGATCCATCAAAATACGGATAGATATTCGGTCAAGTTTTCTTCTGGTGAAGGAGTTTTTGGAGAATTTTTTGTAGAAGAAAATTTTTTGGAGAACAATTTTACATGCTTACACAACTCTACGGAAAGCATCATCTCCCCAAAAACATGGGAAATCAATGGAACTAGTCCAAATGATAAATACAAGTTTTTGTTAGTGTTCCATCTTCTTCCTCAAAAAGCAACAAGAATGCTGGATTTGAATTATACAAACAATCCAAAAGTTTTGGAAAAATCGCCAGATGGGCCAGAATGTGATCAACTCAGTATAATATTTGTAAGGGAATTTTTGTTAATTTAAAAAAAAATTTTTTTCAAAAATTTAGTCAAAAAATAACTATACTTTGTTGACTCTCTCTGAACCAACCACCACAACTACGACACCAACTTCAACCTCTTCCACAACAAGTACAACTTCAACCACCTCTACCACAAGTACAACAAGTTCGACCACAAGTACAACAACCACAACTCCCACCACAACAACCACAACTCCCACCACAACAACCACAACCAAAAAACCTACAACCCCAACAACCACTAAAAAGCCAACTTCAAAACCCACCAAATCAACCACTGTTAAAACTACAAACTCCAAACCAATCATCAAAACGGCTACAACTCCATCCAAAACCAATACAAAATCTACCGGAAAAACAAAGAAACCAATAGAAGAAATTTCAAAAAACTTGACATCCACAAATAATACATGGATTCAACAGATGGGACTTTTGAATTCAACAAATGGCACTTTTACATCTTCAAACGAAACAACTCTTACAACAGAAGAAGACGAGACTACTACAATGTTCACAACAGAAGAAGAAACTACCGAAGCTATAGAAACTGAAGAACCTGAATGGACTCTTCCACCATTTCCAACTCCTCCAACATTGCCTCCTCGTACTGTTCCACCACGTCCTTGGTATACTCTAACTTTTCCAACAAAACGCACAAAAATTATTCCAAGACCAAAACCACCAAGTAAAACAACTTATCCTCCAAAAACAAAATTCTTCACCACAAAAGTTTGGATAATTATTGGGGCTGTTGTTGGTGTTCTGATCCTTTTGGCTATTATAATTGCTATAATATATGTTTCAATGGATTATTATGAAGAAGAGGAAGATTCGGTTGAAATTGAAACAATATATAAAGTAAAACCAAAAAAGAAGCCAGCAGAAGAAGTTAAGGAGGAAAACAAAGAGGGAGAGAACAAAGAGGGAGAAAATAAAGAAGGAGAAAAATCGCCATCAATTGTTGAAGAAGTAAAAGTTGAAGAAGTAAAAGTTGAAGAAAAACTTGAAGATAAGGAAGGAGGAAAACAAGAAGAGAAAAAAGAAGAAGAAAATAAAATTGAAAATAATGTGAATGTATTATAAAAGAAGATAAAAGAAGATGAAGATTAATTTATTAAAAATGATTAGTAATTGTGTGTAAATATCTCCCCCTTAAGAAAATCCCTAAAAAATTATTCTTGTAATTTACCCCTCAAAAAATTATTTTCTTAACTTGTTGTCTTAATCAGGCATTTTTTTTCTAAAAATATTCTATTTGTTATTTGTAGGGTTGTCGGTTCGGAAGGTAAAAAAGAAAAATTTTTTCAGTTTGGTTCTTCCTAAAATTTCTTTCTCAAAAAAATTTTTTCCTTCGTTCAACACCGAATACATATCCAAGATTTTCCAACAACCGACATCCCCCAAGTTAGCCTATATTCCTTAAATTTACCTAGCCATATTATTTTTAAAATTGAATAATTAAGTTTTTTGTTTGTTAGAAATTTTTACTTTACGGAAATTTCTAAGATCCCAAAAATTAAAAAAAATTTTCAAAAAAATTTCCTTCGACCCCAAAAAAATTTAAAAAAAAATTTTTATGTAAAAAATTAAAAAAAAATTCTATAAAAACATCCTACGGCCCCAAAAATTTTACCAAAAATTTCAAAAAAAAATTTTAAAAAATTTTAAACCTCTATGAAGTATATTAAACTGCTCTTTAAGATAAGTAAGTCCATCAATTACAGCAATTGCAATACGTCCAACCAATTTTTCATTTATTCGACCAACAGTCTGTAAAACAATATCAAGTGAAAGTCCATCCATAAATTCCATACATATTGAAATATCGTTATTTGTTGTAAAAGCACCATAAAAACCTGATGAGAAAATTTTTGGATTGAGAAATTTTTTAGAAGAATTAAATTTTAAAAATTAATTAGAAAGAGAAAATAGGGATAATCTTGTGTTTGTTAATGTATCAGGGATAGGCAAGTTTGAAAAAGTTTGGGTAACGGGTTTCAGTTTGAGTTTTCAAAATTTTCTTCGTATCGGGGTTCGTGTCAAAAGACCTGCTAACAGGCTTCGGGTAAATTCCCCGACACTAATTCCAAGTTACCTGGTAAAGAAACCTCACACGATCCCCTGCCCAAAATTTAGAGTATCAGACAATCTTAGAAAATCCGACCAAAACCTCAATTCGACTTTATTCTCAAACAAAGCCTATACTCCTTTTCCTCTCCAAAAAAGTTAAGAAAAATAGGTGAGGCTTCCAATTTAAAAATAAAAATAAGAAAACTAACCAACAATATACGGACTATTACATTTGTGTAAAACTTCCAATTCTTTAAGTATTTGATTACGAACAGAAGGTTTAACTTCCAAATGAACCAATTTTCTAGCCAAAACTACACCAGTTTTTGAATGACGCATTTTATGAACAACACCTCCATTGCCATGTCCCAAATCACAAATACGTTCGAGAACATCATCACTTAATTCTCCAATCTTTAAAAATAATTTTTTTGAGGTAAATTTGTTTTAGAATTTATTTAATTTAAAAATGAGATTTATACAATTATGAAAGGATGAAAAAATAAACAATAACAGTTTTATGAGAGAGGTATAAAAAGTCTACCCACGAGCAAGCATCGATTCTGTAACCTGCTAGCAGTTATTGCTATAAGCTCTTAGTACCCAATAGCCCCCAGTCTATCGGTGAACTACCGGGAAGCTGCTTTCACCTTCTTTTTAAGTCTTAAATTCCCGTTTAGTGAGTGTTGTCTCCCCTTACCTTACATACTTAAAAATCTGACAAACTTACAAAAAAACCGACAGGATAACCCCTTAACCAGAAAATTTTTTTAACAAATTAAAAACCTGTTTTTTCAAATTAATCCATTCATTCATCCTTTCAATTTGTGCTCCAGACAAGCTTAATTGTTTTAATTGAGAATCCAACATCATTGTTGTAGGTGGAGTACCCGTTCCTTTAGCTGTTGTTTGTTGTCCTTGTCCTCCCCCTCCACCACCTTCTCCTCTTCCTCCTTCATTTTCTTCTGTAGCAGAAACATCATTAGCCAACCCTTCTTCATTTACAGTTGGAGGAAGGCTTAGATTTAAAGGATTACGTCTTTTTCCGCTCGACATCAATTTAAAATTAAATCAAAAATAAATTAATTATTTAAAAATTTGTAAAAAATTTTTTTTAAGGATTTAAAAAAATTTCCTAATAAAATAATAAAATAAATTAATACAATCAAAAATTTATTTTTTTAAAAAAGAGAAAAAAAATGTCCCTGAATTTGAGACTAAAATATAGAGAAAGAACATTTAAAACCCTGTTCATTTAAGTTATAAAACCAGGGATAGGTCAGAATGAAAAAAAATTCGCGGATCGAGGTTCATTGTCGGAATGAAAGGCCGGGTTTCGGCGATCAGATAAAAAATTTATTTTTTAAAAAGAAAATGTCCCTGAATGTCTCTGAATGTGATTCGTTGTCCGACACATCCCTGGTATTGAGGAAAAAAAATTAAAATTAAGCGAAAGATTTTTGTACAAATATCAAGAAAAAATAGTTAAAAAGCAAGATAAAAGCAAAAAAAATTTTTTTTTAGAAAAATTGAAAGCAAGAATATCAAATAAAGAGTAAGTAGTTTTTAAAATAAAAAAATATATGGCAACGAATTATTGAGTTAAAAAATACAAAAAATATAGGCGCTAATTATTTTTAAAGAGAAAGTATCGAGGGTAGTCGCGGTAGTCCCAATAAATATATTAAAAATCAGAATTTTAACAAAACTAGGGTTGATCCCCGACAAGGGGAAAGCCTACGGGGATAACTTCTCAAAAAGGCGACGCCAAGGTGGTGGACGGGGACGGAGAAATTTTTTTTTCTTTTTTTACGGAATGAGGGGATATGGAGTTGGCAAAACATTAAGTTGGCAAACCATAAATTCCCAAAAAAACCAGAGAAAAACAGGAACCAGAAAAAATTAAAAAAAAACCTCTTTAAAAAGACCACCACCCTCAACATTCTTATTGCAATAAAATTCAATTTTTAATGAACTCGAGTTGGCAAACGTGTAGGCCTTCCTCTATTATTCTCCTTACCCATACATAGACGCGACATAAATTCTCCATAAATTACAACAGTTTTCCCATTTAATGTCCAAACAGCACAAGCTATTCCAACAGTAAAATTGGCCAAATATTTGAGGAAGAAGAGAAGAGGGCCAGGTTGGTTTTCTAATTCAATTTGATCCGTAATTGGGCAATAATCTCTTTGTTGAGTAAATCCAAATACGGCTCTTTGTGCTAAAAAAATAATTTGATAAATGATATTTTAATTTTCTAGGTGCTTTTTGATTGTTTGTTCAGCACACAGAAAAAATAAAAAAAATAAAAATCAGAATTTAATTTCGTGTCAGAAGTATCTTTAACTTAGAAAATAATAATTCAAACTTGATGTTTTTATAAAATTCTGATTTAAAGTTTAATTTATAAAAACAAAACAAAGTAGCAGAAAACACAAACATTCTGACCTATATTTACTTGTTCAAATAAAATTCTGATTCTTATTTGTTTTATTAAAATTCTGATTTTTATTTGTTCAGATAATTCTGATTTTTATTTGTTCAAATAAAATTCTGATTTTTATTTGTTCAAATAAAATTCTGATTTACATATTTGTTTCATTAAAATTCTGATTTTTATTTGTTCGAATAATATTCTGATTTTTATTTGTTTAAATAAAATTCTGGTTTTTATTTGTTCAAATAAAGTTCTGATTTTTATATGTTTAAATAAAATTCTGATTTTTATTTGTTTTTAATTTTAAATAAAAACACGAATAAACACACAAAAACCAGAACAAAATAAAAACATATTAAAATTACCATGTAAACAACGTGTTGAATACCTTTAATAAAAAAATCAGAATTAAATTAAAACATTTCTCAATTTCTCTCACCAATTAGTCAACCATGCCTCCATATTAATTGTTTGATAATATGAACAATAACAACTCACAAACATTGGCAAAACATATAAAAGAGAAAAACAAGTAATTCTTAACATTATTCTTCCAAGTTTTTCAGAAGCCTCAGCATTTTCAAATTTATTTGTTACAAACCTATTGCATTTAATATATGAACGAATACGTAAAATTGAAACAAAACCAGACGAGAAAAATATTAGGCCGGCAACTAGATTTATTTTTTTTAAATTAATTAGAATTTTTAGAATTTTTTTTTCTTGAAAATTAAGTAAAAATTTATAAAAAAAAATTAGAATAGTCAAAAATTCGGAAACTTAAAGTTTAAAAAAACCCAAAAAAAAATTATAAAAAAAATTTTTGACGTCTGAAATCTTTTAGAAAAACCAAAAAAAAATCTAGGCAAATTCGGAAACCCAAAAATTTTTTTTTCTCAAAAAATCCCCCAAAAATTGAACAAAAATTCGGAAAATTAAAAAAAATTCCAAAAAAATTTTCACAAAAAAATTTTCCAAAAAACCCCAAAAAATTAAAAACCCAAACCTATCAACAAAATTTGTGGAAGAACACTAAAATTAAATAAAAATGAAGGTTGTAAATTTCCAACAGAACATATTCCAGTAAATACATCTCCATCAATTCCTCCAAATATAATTAGGAAAATAACACCAAATAAAGGTAAAATCCAAGCAAAGGCATTAAAATAAGAAGAAAAGACTTGTCCAACTGGAACTTCTCCCCATTTTAATGTTGTTACAAGAAACCAAGAAAAACATAAAATTAACCACCATAGAGAACCGGCAAAGCTAAAAAATTTCAATTTTAAATTAATTATGATGGAGAATGAAAAGGTTTTTTGTTAGTTAGATGGGATGACATTTGATCACAATTAATCGATCTCCTCAATAAGACAATTCACCCAATATTTACACTTAGTAATCCAATCATTTACCCGCCTGATATGATCGATTAAAAGAAAGGGTTCCTAAAATACTGATACTAAGTTTTGGATGGGATGACATTTGATCCCAATTAATTGGTCTCTCCCAATAAGACTAGACTAAAAATCATCTCATACCTGACTTTCCCAATACGATCACCCTCCCCCAAATATTGGGAAATGAAAATTTAAAATAAAAAATAACCTAAAATAAAAATGTGCCAAAGCCAATGCCGAACACCAAAAATTTTCATTTCCCTTAAAAGATCATTCAATAAAAATTTTTTTCAATATTAAAAAACCTGAGTAACCAAAGGTTGTTTAGTAGCAGATTGGGTAGCACAAGAAAGTTGATCGCCAGTAACTAATCCAATCATATAAACAGAGCTTACCATAAAATAGGAAAATGCCATAAAAAGAATTGCTCGTTCAGGAAATTCATATCTGAATTTTTTTTTTAATTTAAAAAAATTTTCAAATTTTTAAAAAATTTTTCAAATTTTGTCGAAAAATTTTTTCAAAAAAAAATCTCAAGAAACCTTTTCAAATCAACCAAAAATGTAAAAATTGTAAATAAACAACAAACACAACAAGTAACAGCCCAAGCGCCAGTCCAAAGCTTTAGATAATGACGAATATGTGCAGTGAAGAAAGTGGGCACTAAACCATCATTATGGCAAGGTAATGAACATTGTTCTAATGTTTGGTTGGCAATAAAGAGAAAATGGCTAAATTGTAGAAAATTTAATTTTTAAAGTTGTTTAATCAAAAAAACTTTAGACTTTGGATTTAACAAGGAATAGATTGTGGGCCAGAAACCAATAAAAACCACAACCCTTAGAATGGGGTTGTGGTTCTTGGAAAATCTTCGAATATCCGGAACCGAACCGAAAAATCATCGGTTCTTCGGTTGGGTCCCGAACCGACCCTACCTTAGAATTCTGACGCTGACTCAACTCGATCTATGTATTTTTAAAATCCAAACAGGTTTGGTCTTTTCCTTCTACTTTTAAACTGGAGTTTCGATTTAAGCTTATCTAATATTACAAGAAACATTGAAAGTTTGAAAAAGGAAATCAAGAAAGAAATCCGCCTCGAATGAAATTTTTAAACTTTTCTTATTTTTCCCATCTCATTTTTAAAATTTTTAAAAGGAAAATTAGAGACCTTAAGACCCGAAAAACTCAAAACTTATAAAAACAAACCTATGAGAACCCAAAACTTTCATAGCATGAGGACATTCCAACACCTTCTTCACCTCCTTTAGTTCATTTATTTGAGAAATATCCAAATTCTTGTTTTTATCCTCTTCCAATTCATCATTATTATTTTCCCCTACACACATTGCATCTTTATGATGAGGCAATTTTTCACAATCAAAAATCTCTGGCCACGGATAACCAAATTTCCTCATTATAGTTTCACAACCATTTTTTGCAGAATAACATAAATGTCTACATGGAGGGATTGGTTCATTCAAAATTGTACAAACTGGAGTAAAAATTGTGCACAAAAAGAATTTAATATCGGGGCTGCATTGAACATTGACAAGCATTTCATACCTTTATAAAAGGAAAAATGTGTATTTAATAAATTTTAAAAAATTGTTTAAAAGGTTAAATTTGGAAATAAAAAATTTTTTAACAAGGAAAAAGCTTGGAGAATCAGAAAAAAACCAAAAACCAATGAGTGGACTCGAAACTGGGTCATCTACTTGGTCAAGGACTCGAACCTTGGTCATCTCCCACGAAATAAGGAAACAAACAGAAACATTTCCAACTAAACCACAGATACCAAAAAAACTACCAAACCAAGAACACTGAATAAAACACCGATTTTTCGATCAAAAACCGACCCGGGCCCTCCTGAAACCAAACCAAATCCTAGCCTCTCCTATCACCTCCTAGATCCAACCCAAAACACTACCAACTACACCACAAATACCAAACAAATTCTTTAAATAAATTAAAAACTTCCTTAACTGTTCAATATCACTTTCTGCCTCCTCCTGTTTTGTATGTTTCAACAAATTTGGATAAATTGTCATATTGTATTGAATATCCGCACACATTTTAATTCTGATCCTCTCACATTTTGGATTAACATTGGTAAACTTAAAGGGGAATTTAAACAAAAAAAAATAAAAAAAACCTGATATTCCTCACTCTCTACAACCGTATTTGAAGCAAAGGCAGAAACATAGTCCAAATAAAGAAATAAAAATAAAATTAAAGAAGCCATTAATGTCAATACACTAAATTTAGATTAGAAGCCAATTTGTTAGTAGATTAAATCTAAAAATAAGTCCAAAAGATTAAAAATAAGACGGTCCCTCGGATAAAAATACAAAAAAAAGGAAAAATAAAAGTCAATAAGAGAACAATAAAACGCCAAAGTGTTTTTTAAACAATAGATTATTTCTTTCTTTCTTTCTTTTATTTTTGTCTCTCTCATTTTTATACACTCTTTTTTCTTATTTTTCTGTGTCACTTCTCTTACTGAGAATACCAAATTTACAAAATAACAACCGGACAAAATGCCACATAGGGCAAAAGTAGACAAATTGGCAACAAAGATTATTTCTCTCTATCTTTTCTTTTTAGTGTCTCTCTCAGTTTTATACACTCTTTTCTGTCTTTTATTTTCCGTGAATTATCAAATATACAAAATAACAACCAGACAAAATGCCACAAAAGGCAAAAATAGACAAATTGTCAACAAAATTACTTCTCTCTAATCTCTTCTTCTTTGCGTCTCTCTCGTTTTAATACACTCTTTTCTCTCTTTTATCTTTCCGCTGGCTGAAATTACCAAATAAACAAAATACCAATTAGACAAAATACCACAATGGGCAAAATTAGACAAATCGTCAACATGATTTAATTTGCAGCAGAATTATTTTGATAAACAATAAATTTTTATTATCAAATTTATCAGATTGATTTGTCTATTTAATTTTTCTATATTTTTAATTAAATTTTAAGCACGTTTCTATAATTTTTATGCCTTTAGATTAATTAATTTATTAAAATTTAATTTAAATGACTTCAGTAAATACCAATAAAAACACCAAAAAATGGATGGAATTTGAAGAGCCACACACTGGATTGGTTAAAAATGACTTTTTCGGTTATTGGTATCTTCAATATTGGTAAATTTATTTTTTAATTTTTTTTTCTAAAATTAAATTTTTTTTCAAGTTTAATCACAGGACTTTACATGTTGGAACCTTGGGAACGCAAATTATTCAATTCTTTTGTTGTCTGCTTAGGAGGAGCAATTATTTCAGTTTGTTATTTTATTTTTAGAACTTTTTAAATTTTATTTCTAAATATTGTTTAATTAATTAGTGATATAAATTTATTTAAAAATGGAAAAGTGTTAAGCAAACGTTGACTTTTGGTGTTTTTCAAGGTTTTTTGGAGGTAGAAAAATTTGAAAAAAATTTCAGAAAATTCCTAAAAGCTTAAAAAATAATTTCCGACCTTTTTTAACACCCTCCCATCCAATTAAAAATGATTTTCAACGGCGGGGTTCGAACCCACGACTTTTCCACCCCAAAACCAAACACACTTGCACTACACCAAAAAAAGTATTTTAAAAATAATTCCCGAATTTAAAAATAATTCCCGAATTTTAAAAAATATTTTCTGTATTTTTAAAAATATTCTCTACCCAATTTTAAAATTAATTTCCCACGTCGGGGTTCGAACCCACGACCTTTTCCACCCCAAAACCAAACACACTCGCACTACACCAAAAAAAAAGTATTTTAAAAATAATTCCCGAATTTAAAAATAATTCCCGAATTTTAAAAAATATTTTCTGTATTTTTAAAAATATTCTCTACCCAATTTTAAAATTAATTTCCCCAAGTGGGTTCGAACCCACGACCTTTTCCACCCCAAAACCAAACACACTTGCACTACACCAAAAAAAGTATTTTAAAAATAATTCCCGAATTTAAAAATAATTCCCGAATTTTAAAAAATATTTTCTGTATTTTTAAAAATATTCTCTACCCAATTTTAAAATTAATTTCCCCAAGTGGGTTCGAACCCACGACCTTTTCCACCCCAAAACCAAACACACTCGCACTACACCAAAAAATCAATTTTAGTAATAAAAATCATTAAATTCCTTCAAAATGCTTTTCGATAGACAACAAGCAAAGCATATTCCAATAACTTGTAGTGCAGCCAAAAATGCACTTATGCACCCCAATATCATAGCGTTAGCAACTATCCAACGTTGAACAGCTTCAACACATCCAATTTCATAGAGTGGGGGTTGAACGATTTTGGCACATCCTAAAAATGGGGAGGGGGGTTTTTTAAAAGAAAATGAAAAGGTTTAAATTACCATTGTGGAAGCGTGTGCAACAAGAATCTGGAGGTGTTCCTCTCCAATCAGAGGCATTGTTAACACCACAGCAATAAAATTGGCGTTGTACTTGATCCCAAGCGAGAGATACACCTTTAGATTTTGGGTAACGTTCAATTCCCTTAAATTGGAAATTTTTATTAATTTTTCTAATTCTGCTCTTTCGATTAAAAATAATTTTCCCGACTGGGGTTCGAACCCACGACCTTTCCACCTTAAAATCAAACACACTTCCACTACACCAAAAAATCGAATATTTGGAGAAATTTTATAGGCTCAAAAACCCTTTACCGCCAAATTAAAAATAATTTTCCAGAGTAGGGTTCGAACCCACGACCTTTCCACCTTAAAATCAAACACACTTCCACTACACCAAAAAAGCCAGTCTTAAAAATATTCCAAAAAATACTAACCTGTGCCAATTGAGTAACAATAACTTCATTTAAAGGTTCATGTAAAGCATAAACAAGAATTGCTATAGCCGTTTCAGTCATTAAAAGTAAAGCTAATAAAACAGCAAAACTAACAGTTAAACAATAATTCTCTCTAATAGCCCCACAATAACCAATAAATCCTAATAAAGTAAAAAGACATCCAATAGCTAATAAAATAACTGGAGTAGTTAAACGTTCATCACCTAGAACGTCTAATAAACCGGAATATTTCATTTGTAGTAAAATTCCTGAGATGAGAAAACAAATGCCTACAACCTGGAAAAAATTTTTAATTAAAAAAATTTCTAAAAAATTAAAAAAAAATTTAAAAATTTTAAATTAATTTCTGGGTTTTTAAAATAATTTCCCAATTTTTAAAAATATTCCCCACGCAATTAAAAACGATTTTCCACGAGTGGGATTCGAACCTGCAACCTTTCCACCCTAAAATCAAACACACTTGCACTACACCAAAAGGTGCAGTGTTTTTCTACCCCGAGTTTTTTTTTAATCTTGGCGAAAAATTCAATGTTTGAAATTAAGATTTTCAAAAAAAAAATTTTTTTTAAACCTTACCCATAGTATGAAATTTGCAAAGAAGAGTAGGTATTTAACAAGTGTTATTCCTCCTTCTACCATGACTTGAAGAGTTGATTTTTAAAATTAAAATTAAATTAATTCTAAAATTTTAAAATATTTCTTATTGAGAAAAAAAACTTTAAAAATTAATTTCTGAATTTTTTAAAATATTCTCGACCCAATTAAAAATAAGTTCCCACGTCGGGGTTCGAACCTGCAACCTTTCCACCCCAAAACCTAACACACGTGCACTACACCAAAAAAGTATATTTTAAAAATAATTCCTGAATTTTTAAAAATATTTTCTGAATTTTTAAAAATATTCTCGACACAATTAAAAATAATTTTCCACGTCGGGGTTCGAACCCACGACCTTTCCACCCCAAAACCAAACACACTCGCGCTACACCAAAAAAACCAAAAGGAGAGAGAATTGCCAAATCCCCCTCAATAACAAACTTGGGATAGCTTAAAGAATGTTTGGGGGATTAGGAGTTATTTAAGGAAGAAAAGAGGGATTTGAAGAGGTGAAGTTACTTTCCAAGTTAATGTAGAAGAGTTGCTTTGACTTTAAATTTATTTTTGGCATTTTTTAGAAAAAAATATTATCAATATTATTTTTGCTTCTCTCGAAAAAAAGAGCCAAATGAAGCAGCCAAACATTTCCCTTTTTTCATTTTCCGGAAGGAAAGAGAAGGGAGAAGAACAAGAAATAAACTTACTCAATATCTTCAAAAACATATATAAATTTTGTTTGCCGTTAAAATCCCCAAAGGGGATTGTGACATTGAGAGGGGGATAACAAAACAAAACTAAAAAAAATTTTCTAATTTTTTATAAAGGATAAAAAAAAGAAAAACATAAAAAAAATAAATTTCAATGACACTTTGTTCACGTTTGTCTAATTTCACACTTTGTGAACTTCGTCGAGTTCGGTGGAATTAGTCTGGTGAAGTAATCCGGTGAATTTTGGCGAACAAGAAATCCCTCTCATAAACCGCATTATAGGTTCAAAAATACAGAACTGGGCACTTATCTCCATAGATAAGCACTACAAGTTGTAGAATAAGTACTAGAACCCTTAATCCCTCGATAATCCCTTTCAAAATTTGTAGGTCTTCATGGTGGAGGTCTTCAGAGTTAACTTATGTCTTCAGACTAGTCTTCAGATTCAGACTTAGGTCTTCAGACAGACAGAAACAGAATCCACAAAAATACTATAAAAACAGCTTAAAATTTTTAAATTTTAACTTTGCTCATCATCACAAAGGTACCTTTTTCTCTTTTTCCCCGTTTTTATTTCTAAATTAATTCTTCCTTTATTTTTTAGTCAGTCATGGACAATTCTTCTAGCGATTCGTCGAGCTCTTCTGGCATTTCCTCGGGCGCATCGTCAACGGAGAATTCTACCTGTTTTTCACCCGGCGAGTCGACGACAATCTCTTCAGCAATCTTCACTGCCCGCGCTGTTTCTGAGTCGGCAGAGGAGGCGGTCAAACGGGAGCGGCGGCGTCGGAGGTACGAGGAGTTGCGTCGGGAGTATTTTGAGCTGCGCCAAGAGAACAAGGAGTTGCGTCAGGAGGGACATGGGCTGCGTCGGATGCTGAAGGAGAAGAAAAAGGGGGCCAAACGACTTCATGCTTCGTTAGGGATCGCATTAGAAGGGCTCATAAATTCTGCGCTAGATAAGCTTAACAATGTTCTTCGTCGCCGGAGTCGCAGAGGATGATGAAAGAAGATGATAAAAGTGACATAAAATGATACCTAAATTGTGTTTCTATTGTATATTTTGTTTTTGCTGTAATTTGTATTGTGTTTTTGTTGGTGTTGTAAAATTAAAGGAGAATGTTTGCTTTCGAGTTTAGTTCCTTTTGACTTTTTTGAGTGGTTAGAAGATTTTTAATACGACATCTAGCCATGAGTCTCAATTCTTGTCTTAGCCTCCCTCGTCTTAATTCTTGCAAGATGTGAATCTCCTTGTTAAAGGGTAGTGACGTTTCGTCCAATTTTACACATTGTGGCATTTTGTCAGATTTCGATTTATAACGTTTCGTCAATTTTGCACTTTGTGGCATTTTGTCTAATTTTCACGTTGTGGCATTTTGTCAAATTTTCACTTTGTGGCATTTTGTCTAATTTTCACGTTGTGGCATTTTGTCAAATTTTCACTTTGTGGCATTTTGTCTAATTTTCACGTTATGGCATTTTGTCTAATTTTACCCCTAGTGGTATTCTGACTTATATTATTTAGTGTTAGTTTTGTTGGTATTTTGAAATATCGACTATTTGACTTTTATTTCATTTTAGAGATTATTAGAGCGAGACAACACGAGAAAATTTAATTTTGTACTTTGCGCCTTTTCATTGATTTTTACATTTTTTTAATCGCGATAATTTTTAAAGTTTAAAGCATTTAAAAATCAAAAATGGGTGCAGATGGAGGAACTATTCCAAAACGTTGTGAACTTGTACGTAAAAAGAAAAAGAAGGAAAAAATTGAAAAGAGTTACGAAGCAGCAACAAAGTGGCGAACTTGTCAACTTTCGCAAGAACCTTTAAAGAAGCCTGTTGTTGCCTGCAAGCTTGGAAGGTTTCTTTTAATAAATCGAGCTCTTTTTGTTAGTTAGATTAGGTTTGTAGGATCGCTAGGGACCTCTTGGTTATGGACATGGGGTACAGCCCAAAACGGCGCACGGCCTTAAAGGCGCATTGCCATAACTTGGTGAAAAATGTCTGGATCTTATCAATTTTGGATCAATCTCCTTAGCTCGATGAGAGGAATCATTTAATACTAAATGTGTTAAGATTAGGAAATTTTGAACCAAGTTATGGCTTCGCGCCGTTATGGGCGCGCGCCGTTTTGGGCGTGTCCCTTGGATTGGCATTCTTATGCCTAGATTCAGGCAAATATTGTTCCCAGTACTTTTTTTGACTTTGAGAGTTTAAAAGTGCGTTAAAAACCACCAAAGTTTAGACTTTAAGAATTTCAACATCTTCCCAATTTATTCTTTAATTAAACAAAATTTTCAGACTTTACAATAAGGAAGCAATTTTGGAAGCAAAATTGAACAAAACATTGTCAACCAACCAAGCAACAGAACACATCCATTCATTAAGTGATGTTAAAGAATTAAAGTTGGTAGATAATAAAGCTTGGAAAAATGAAGGGGCTGAAAAAGGGGATGTTTATATCGACATGAATGAGACTCCTTGGATATGCCCAATTACTTCTCTTCCAATGAATGGAACTAGCGCTTTTTTTGTCAATTGGTTGTGTGGATGTGTTTTTTCTGAAAAGGCTGTTAATGAATTAAAACCTGATGCTTGTTTAGGTTTTCTTTTTAACAATTTTTTGAGGGGTTTTAAATCTGAGGCTCAATAGTCTTTTTGAACTAACATTGAATTTTGGAAATGGGCATTAGTGCTTTTTCTGGGTATTAGTCAAGAATAGGCACTTGGGATTTTGTTTTTTTTTCGCCTTTCACATCTTGTGAGTTTTTGGTTTATTTTTGGTTTTGTAAACATCGTTCCATCATTTATACTTTAGTAGATACAAGCTTAACTATAAATGTACAAGCAAGCCCATGGCTGATTCTAGACCAGGTATCCCTCTGTTCCATTTCCAATCGACACAGTTAAGTTGATAACAATATTAGGTTGAAATAGAGACTTAGAAAAAATGTTAGAAACAATTTCCGGTTTTCCTCAACCCCTGGAATCATTTTTAAGGTAAATTCTTACAAGCAATAAGGGTGTAATTAAATATGTCTAGATTTTAGTTTCTTTTTATTTTTAGGCTGTTCTGGTCCTTTTAAAGAAGAAAACTTGATAAAATTAAATCCAGAAGATGAATTACTAGATTTATACAAAAAACGTATTGCTGTAGAAATTGAAGAGAAGAAACGCAAAAAGATGGAAAAGAAAGAGGAAGGAAGTGGAGGAAAAAGAAAAATGGGCGAAAAACCAAAAGAAGTTGCTAAAAAAGTCAAAAAAGACGAAGAAGTCAAAAGTATTCAAAATTCTAAAGATTTACCTCAAAGTGTAAAATCTATATTTACAACAAGTGAAGAAGCTAAACAACAACCTAGAGCACATTGGGTTACTCATAATCCTTTATATTATTAAAAATTGGAATTTTTGAACAATTTTTCGGTATAAATATTGAATTTTTTATTATTTTTTAAAAGTTTTTAATTGTTTTTTGAACAATTTTATTTATTTTTTATGTTTTTAAATCGTTTTTTGTTGTAATAATGTTAATTTTGGGGCTGTAGGACGATTCACAATAGAATTTACTTAAGTGCTTATTTTTGCGGACAAGTTTTGCGGACAAAGTCCTCTTCCAATTTAAACTGGTTACGTTGGTGAAATTCTGATCCCTTGGGAAGTCTATTAGTTTATAACCTTGGATTTAATAAAATATTACAAAAAAGGATACTTGAGACAATTGATCCCAACAATTCGGATTAGTTGTCTTTCCAATGTAATTTGTCCGCAACTTGATTTTTCTGGTTCCTATAAGTTTTTTGTCTAGAATCGAATTGCCCTAACTGTTAAAAAATTATTTTTTTAATTTTCTTTTAGCAATTTAAAATCCAAAAAAATGTTGGATCAAGGATCAATTCCTTTAATTAATTTACCATTACAACAACAAAATTCTCGTCCACCAAACAACCATCAAAATCTAAGTCAACAACGTCCACCAAATAATGTGCAAGAAGGAAGAGAACGTTTTGCTCGTGAAAATCATAGTGAAATTGAAAGAAGGCGAAGAAATAAAATGACGCATTATATTAATGAATTGGCTGATATGGTTTGTGATTTTTAAAATTTATGGGAGAGTGGGATTTTATTGTTAGAATGAATTCTTGTTTGAGTTTGCGAGTCTCCACTAGTTGGCTGGAAAATTTTCGAATTAAAAATATTGGAGGATAAATCAAAATAGGGGGATAACTATCCAACTTATTCTATTTTTATTTTAACACTTGATGAAGCGTTCACTTTTGGGAGTATGATTTATCGATCGGTCTCTCATTTTTATGAGAATGTCATAAAAATGAAAATTTATCCCATAGACAATGTGTATTCATAGGATTTGCGAGGTCTCCTTTTCTCTTGCAATTAGAAGTGTCACAAACTGACATTTAATCCCACTAATACCTATTGGAGTCGTCAATAACATTCCCGGAGGCTTACTTGACTAGATTTCACAAGCTGCTTTACCTACTTCAAAATCTTTCCTTTATTTCAGGTCCCACAATGTGCAGCTTTAGGAAGAAAACCTGACAAACTAACAATTTTACGCATGGCTGTGTCTCATATGAAATCAATTCGTGGAGATTTATTAAATTCAAATAATCATCAAAATCCTCCATCATTTTTGACTGATCACGAATTGAAGCATTTAATTATGGAAGCGGCAAATGGATTTCTGTTTGTTTTGTCTTGTGAAGATTCTAGAGTTATTTATGTTTCTGATTCGATTTATCCAGTTCTTAATGTTTCCCAGGTTTTTTTTAATTTAATTTTTGTGGGTGAACAACTTGAGTACTTTTCTTTTCGATTTTTGTCTTGTTATAGGTTTTAGCAGAACTCAAGGACGTATTCAGGTGGCTGAAGCCCTCCCCCCCTCCCGAACTGAGGGTAAAACTAGGAGAAGGATCATCAAAAAACCCCCGAAATTGACCCGTTAGCTACGCTATTGGTAGAGTTTGCTCACTTCAGTTCGCTGAAACGCTATGCAGGCCCGTAGCCAGGATTTTTTTTCGGGGGGGGGGAAATTTTTTTGCGCCAAATTTTTGGCGCCGAAGGCGCCAAAAATTTTTATTTTCAGCGCCGCAGGCGAAAATTTTTTGAATTTTAGAAGGCCGTAGGCCAAAAAAATTCACTTTTTCGGCGCCGCAGGCGCCAAAAATTTGATTTTCAGCGCCGCAGGCGAAAATTTTTTGAATTTTGGACCTCAAGAAGCCAGATTTCTTCCTTTTTTAGCGCCGCAGGCGAAAATTTTTTAAATTTCAGAGGCCGTGGCCAAAAAAATTCACTTTTTTTGCCCCAGCCTTTCCCCAAATTTTTTCCATTTTCCCATTTCGGGGGGGGGGGGGGGGAATTCCCCCCCCCCACCCCCCCCCCCCCTGGCTACGGGCCTGACGCTATGAATCGACTCATAACGAACTGGTCTAATCTCGTCATTCCTCCTTATTTTTCCTGATTTTGGAGTTTTTGGGACTGATCCATCTTATTTTGTATCGGGTGAATTTGAGTGAGCTCTGCTACTTTTTTTTGATTTTTTTAAAATTTTTTGAGTTATTTATTTTTGAGCCTTTTACTTGATTATTTGATCTCCTTTTTCTCTGATAATTTTTAGGGTTATAGGCTATCTTCTGAATTTTTTTTATATAAAATGCTTTCTTTTTTAGGAAGAATGGCTAAACAGAGCATTTTTTGATTTAATACATCCTGATGATATAGAAAAAGTTAGTGAACAAATATTATGTCCAAATGATGGAGATGTTGGCTTTAATAATAAAATTGTTGATTTGTCTACTGGAACAATTAAAAGAGATGTTCAACCAACTAATCGAATACATTTAAATTGTAGAAGAGGTTTTATTTGCAGAATGAGAATTGGTTTGTTTTTTAGTTTTTATTCTTATTCTTGTTAATACGCTAGTAAAAGCTGGGACAAAATTTTTCGAGTGGAATTGGTTAGGGCGTCATGATTTCCCAATGCCCCCCGAATTTAGGACCTTATTGTAAATTAATTTTTCTAAATTTCTAATTATTGTGAAAATCGTTCTTGGGCGAAATACTTCTTTTATTTTTTTCCTTTTTCAATTTTTCCCTTTATCTTTCTTAAAAGATTATCTACATAACTGGTAATCTTTTTTGAACAGTTCTGTTGCTCTACTATAATTGACTTCTAATTCATAGTTCTGAGACTATCTTATAATAGCTGATACCTGCCAGATACAATTCTTCCCTTTCTAATTTTTTTATTAAAAATAAAATTTATTTTAAAGGCAATATTAATGCTTTACCACGATTACAAAATAAAGGACCAATTTTTGAACATTGTGGGTCATATTATGTAGTTATGCATTGTACAGGTTATTTAAAAAATGGAAAACAACAACAGCAACAACAACAACAAATGTCTTCTTCCTCTTCAAATATTAATTGTGGATTTCAATTGAATACAAATGAATTGACAGGTTTTTATTTTTACTTATTTTTAAGTGGAATAGGGTAAAGGGGCTAGGGGGCATTAACCTTATTTCGGGTTTGTGACTAGAAATTGACAAAATTTTAAAAATTATATTGACGGCAAAATCGCTTTTCTGGCAAATTTTGGGACTTCTATAAATTAATTAATTATTATAAATTTTAAATTAATTTATAAATTAATTATATAAATTAATTAATACCATAAATTAATTCCGTAGGATTCCCATGTAGAATGTAGGCCCTCATTCACTTGTTTTAAAAATTAAATCTAGTGTTGTCAGCTTTTGGAAAATTTTTTTTATGCCCGGAGCCGAGACTAACAAGGGAACATTTTGAACTGTAACCAAAAATTTCGCATTTTTTACAACATCAAGTAGAGTCTATTGCTAATTTTTGGTCCTGACCCCCAAATCGAAAAGTTATATGCCCGAAAAATTTGCGTTTATTCGTTTTGGTTCTTTAACCAGCAACAATTTTAATCCGGTTTAAAAATGGAAGCATTCTTTACTAAAAAACATTTTCAGGTATTACAACAAGTCTAGTTTTAATTGCTCGAATGCAACTAACAAATTTAATAACAACACCATCAATTAATAACAAAAATCAAATAATTATGCGTGTTGATTCTGAAGGTTTTATTACATTTGCCGATGCTGAAATTCAAAAATTGTTAAATTTATCATCAATGACTGAAATTTATGAAAAAAAGTTTTGGACTTTGGTACATCCTTTAGATGAACAAAATGTAAAAGATGCTTTGTTGAATATTTTGAAGAATAATAATGTTGTTATAAAGGTTAGATTAAATTTTATTGAAAAAAATTTTTTTATATTTCTTAAACAATTAGTTTGGGACACGTCCAAATAGGCGCGCGGCCATAAAGGCGCAAAGTCATAACTTGCTGGAAAATTTCTGATTTTTGTCATTTTTTATATCAATCTCTTTAGCTCGATGAGAGGAATTGTTTAATACTAACAATAAAATGGGAAAGATTTGACAATCTTGTAGCAAGTTATGGCTTTGCGCCGTTATGGCCGCGCGCCTACTTATTTCTTTGGCTCTATGGTCTTTTTATGTTTTATCAAAGGATTATAAATAAGATAAGGGAAATATAGGATTATTTTTTTGAGACAAAAAAAAACAATAATTTTTTTCTCTGGAATATTTTCAACTTCTCTAATTTTAAAAGATTTTTTTTTGTTTTAAGAAAATTTTGTTAGACATATGTGAGTATCTTTCTTTTGTCATTTTTTATAATCTCCTTTTTGATAAAAAAAAGGGTTGTTACAGACAGAATTTGCTGACAAATTTTTTTGTGAAACATAAAGGAAAGGAAAAACCTCTTTTGGCCTTGAAAAAAATTTTTTTAGACAATTTTTAAAATATATTTTTTCTGAATATTTTCAAAATTTAAAGGATTTATTCTGTAAATTACAAATTGGTGGTTCATCAGAATATATACAAACATCAATAAATATAAATTCATTTATTAATCCTCATTCTTTGGAATTTGAATTTTTAATTTTGTCAATAAATGTATTAGAACAACAACAAAAACATTTGGAATTTTCTTCTTCGTCTTTAAATTTTTGTAATCAACCAACAATTAATAATGAATTAATTCAACAACAACAACAAAATATTTGTTGGCCATCAAATATTCAAAATGAATTGATGACACAAAATGGTTTTTATTTTTACATTAATTTTTAATAAATGGGAGATTAATCAGGTGGAGAGGGGAGAGGGATGAATTTTATATTTTAACGGACAATATTAATTATTCATATTTTTTGACTGTTTGGGGAAATCGTCTATGAATTAATGTTTGACTCGGACCCATTCTAATCCCTACTTTTCTTTGGCTAAAACCCCGATCCCTATACTTTCAACCTCACAATCATAAGTTCAACCCCAGTTCAACCTTCTTTTTAGGTCAAAATCTTTGTCTTTTCTCACTTCTTACTCCAAAAGTTTTTTTATTATCCCGATTCTGCATTATCTTAAGGGTTCCGGACAGATCTAAGAGACTATTCTATGGTGCTCTTACCATAATTAAAAACCAAAAAAAAATTAAAAAAACAATTTTTTTAAAGATATTTTGGATGGTTCTTTCATTCCCCAAGGATATTCTTTAATGATGCCAACAACTACAGAAACAACAATTAATAATTTACCGGAACAACAACAATGGGCATCAACTAGTAATAATTTAAATTTAATGAATCAACAACAACATATTTTACCTGATTTTACAACAAATACAATTCCTCCAATTATATGGCCAGAACATTAAAAATGAAGTGAAAGGAAGTTTAAAAAATTTTTTTCTGTAAAAACATGAAGCTTTAAAATTTTTCTGTATTTTCCCTGTTAGAAATGCTTTATTTTTTTTCTTTCATTATAATCAGTTGGGTTCTTTTTTTAGTTATATTCTTAAAAGTTAAAAACATCAAATTATTTTTTTATTTTAAATAAAATTTTATAATAATTTTTTATTATTTCTTTGTCTATTTTTTGTATTTCGTTTAATCTAACGATTTAATATTTTAAATTATTATCTTTTAATTGATTTTCATTTTATTTAATATAAATCTTTTTTAATAATCACAAAAAAAATGTCAACAATTTTTCGTACAAAATATTTGAGTGAGCAACAACTTTCTGGATTTAATAAATATAAATATGCTTGTATAGATAATTCTCCAATTTCTGTGTATATTTCACATCCTTTTTGGAATTGGATTGTTGAGGTTTTTATTTTTAATTTTTTTTTAATTTTTGGATAATTTAAAACATATTCTCAACTATATAAGATTTTCGATTTCCGTCCACTTTCAAGTTCCTTCTATTTTTAGCTAAGGAGCTTTCGTTTTTTATGTCTGTCTTGGGCAGTTTTTAGATTTATTGTCTTGTCCCCTTTCTCGAGCTATGGTATTTTTCGGGTTCCGGGCGGAATCTTGGGCTTTAAGAATAGTTTTTAATTTCGTTATTGAACACCTAATGTCTTGCTTGGACTTTACCTCCTAATTTTTTCTGTTACTTTCTCAAAGGGATCAACCATGTCCAACCCTCACTCAGGATGTGTTGCTATTTTTTAGTCTTATAATGAGATTTTTGTCTCAATACCTGTGCCTTGGATTACCTAAAATAGTGTCATAAATCGGTCGTATTCTTTCTAAAATCCACCATCCAATTTTTTTTGTTCTGTCTTTTCATGGGGATATACCTCGCCCCACTTTTCACACAAAAAATTTTAACTTGAAGAAATATTTTTTTAATTTAAAGTTTTATCCTCGTTGGTTACCTCCAAATGTTTTAACTCTTGGTGGATTTTTAATTTTAATTTCTTCTTTTATTTTGGTGTCTATTTATGATTATAATTTTAATTCAAATACTTTTGGTTTCAAACAAGAAGAAGCAATTCCAAATTGGATTTGGTTAGTTTGTTCTATTGCTACTTTTTTGGCTCATTTACTTGATGGAACTGATGGAAAGCAGGCGAGAAGGACTGGATCGAGTGGACCGACAGGAGAATTGTGTTGGTTTTTATTTTTTTTTGAATTTCTGAGGGGTTAATTTGTTATTTTTTTCGGAACTCAAAGGGGTGTATTAAATATTTTTTAAGATGTCCGCAAGTTTTATCTGCATTTTTTGGGTTCTTTTTCGATTCAAACGCTTTAAAATACAAATTGATTAAGTACTCATGAAATTATTAAATTATTCTACAAAATTTTAAAATTTAATTTTTCTTATTTCAGTTGATCATGGATTTGGTATTTTTTATTTGTTGAAATTAAAAAAAAATTTTTCTCAAAAATTTTCAAGATTCTTGGTCAACAGTTCCACTTACACTTACAATTTTTTCTATTTTTGGACGTGGTGAATATAGGTTCATTTTAAATTTTTTGGATGTTTTTTGGGTTATTTTTAATTCGGATTTTTACTTGGATTTTCTGGGGGTTGTTTATTTATGTTTGTACTTAAATTCATTTAAGCTCTAAATATTAGTTGATTTTTATAAGATATTTGGTCAAGTGGATAAGGTGCTTGATTTTTACGAAATAAGGGGATGGTTCGATTCCTCGTCAGGAAATATTTTTTTGTTTGCTTAAAAAAAGCTTGCTTTTGTTTAAAAAAATTTTTCTTTAACTCAGAAAATTAATATTATTTTTTAAACAGTATATCTCCATATACAATGCTCTGTGTTTTAATATCGGTTCAACTTGTATTTATTTGTAGTCATTGGGAAAAATATAATACTGGAGTTTTGTTTTTGTCTTGGGGTTATGATGCTAGTCAATATGTTTGATTTTTTTTAATTTAAATTAAAAAATTTTTTTCTTAATTTTTTAAAGGGACTTTGTATTTTTCACCTTTTCGCCTTCTTTGCAAATCCAAAAATTTTTCATTCTAATTTGGTTGAAGGGCTAAGTCTTGCCTATTTTATTGCTACAACATTTTTTAGTTTGATTTAAATTTTAAAAATTTTTTTTATTAAAAAAATTTAATTTCAAGTTTCTTGTATTCTTTCTTTGGCCAGTTGTTTGTATAATGTTTACCATGCTTATATAATTTCAAAAACGGGAGTACAGGTTTTTATTTTATTTTTAGAACAAAACAGCTTAAATTTTAATGGATGTTAAATTAAGTTAAATTTAAAATGTATGTATAGGGTTGTTGTCTGATTGGTTAGGGCGCTAGATTTTTGGTGAAGTTGGTGGGTTCGAATCCCACTCATTGAATCTTTTTTCATTTGTTTAGATATGGCTTTAAAAAATGTTTTTCTAGTTAGAAAATACTCAAAACTATTTTTTGATTGATCCTCGACCTCTTTTTCCCAAAAAAGACTTGCTACTTTTTATTGAAAAAATTTTTCAATTTTCTGATCCCCATAACCTTACAGCTTCTTCCTGTAAAACATAATCCATTTCCATTTCTCAATTTTATTAAACTACTCTCAGTTTTCTTAAAATAAAATGGTAATAGTTCGGATGAGACCCCCCCCTCCTTTTTCATTTCTAAAAGTATTAAAAAATGATCAGACAGACTTAGGTTATAGAGCTCGTCGAGCTGTGTTGAATGACACCAAAATCAACCCCCGGTCTTAACTTTGGGCCGAGATACAGACCCCTGAAAATTGAAAAATAAAAGGGTGGACCAAACTCATTTTTTGGGATAAAAGTTCGATTAAACAAATAATAGCTCATTCGAAAGAGCTTGCCCAGCTGATTCGAATGACATCAAAATCAACATAATTGAACAAGATTTGACAAGATTATGACATAAAGTTTTGCAAAACCTTTCTTTTTCGCAGGTTTTTTGTCTGTATCTCGGCCTAAATTTAAGAACCAGGGGTTGATTTTGGTGTTATTCGACACAACTCGACGAGTTCTATAACCTAAGTCTGACTGACCCTTTTTAATACTTTTAGAAAGGAAAAAAGTGGGGGGGGGGGGGTCTCATCCGAACTATTACCAATAAAATCTAGCTGTTTTGTTAAAAAATTATCAATTTTATTTGTATAAAATTAAAAAAATTTTTTTCAAAGGAGACAGTTGGTTCTGGATTAAAGCCTTTAATCTCTCCATTTCTTCTATTTTCTTGTACATTAATTTGGGGTGCTTATTCGCCAAATAAAGTTTTGGAATTGGATCCGCGAGCCTTTTTTTGGACGATGGGTGTTGTTTTTTCTAATATTGCGGTTTATTTTTTTATTTTTTTAATTTAAAATTTAAAAAAGAACACACTGATGTCACGGGGTGTAGTCATTTTTTCGATCCAATACACGATCCAAGAGAAATTTTCAAAAACCTGCGACTGAATATATTCGCAGGAGGGATTTATTTTAAATTTTCTGGAGGTGTTTTCGTTTTAAAAAAAAATTTCCAAAGAGGGGTCTCCCACGGTCATCCAAAACTCGAAATCCGGACAATTTTTCGATATGAAATTCTATCCGACATTTTCTCTATCCGTGACGTGACATCCTTAATTCACAAAGGAGAACTAATTTTTTCCATTTTTAAAGGCCCATTTAATTATTGCCCAAATGTCATCAACCAAAGTTGCTGCTATTACTACTCTTTTAATTGTGTATATTTTAATTGTTTTGTTATCCTTGTTTGGATTATTTGCTTCTTTTGAAATTTGGGTGCTTCGTGGTTCTGCTATTTTATTTACTCTTGCCCATGTTAATTATGGATGTTGTGTGGTATTTTTTTATTTAATTTTTTGGAGGGATTATTTTTGAGGGAAGTTTCTCGATACCCACAAATTAATAAAAAATTTTTAGAAATTTTTAATTTTGGGGATTTTTAAGGAGACCCAATGATCAACTTCAAAATTTTTTAAAAAATTGGTTGGGATTATTTTCGAGAAAAGTTTCGATACCTATAAATTAAACAACAAAAAAATTAAAAAAAAAATTTTTTTTTACTTTTGGGGATTTTTTGAGGAAGAACCCACATACAAAATTTTTAAAGAATTGTCGGTTATCTTTCTGTTTTCGATCAATCTGGTATTTTTCAAACTTCTATCTTTTTGTAAAACTAGTCTGATCAAAAAGTTGATTTTATTTTATTAAAATACCTATTAGTTTCCATCTTTAAATCAAAAAATCCCTTTCTTTTTTTTTCAGATAAATCAACTTTGTGATCATTTCAAAATTCAACCTCTTTCTCTCAACTACTTGGAGAAGCAAAAATAAATAGAGAGATGTGCCAAAATAAATTTTGAAAAAGTATATAATCGTTAAAAATTTTTGATTTATAAATATAAAGAACTCAATATAACAATTTTTATATATATTTTATGTATTTAATAGGTGAAATTATAAGAGAAAATTTTTAATTATAGTATTCGTATAAAATATAATTTTAAAATCTTTTGATGTTTCGTGTGTTAGTGTTTCTAAAAATAATTTTTAAATTTTGAAAAATCAATTATTGATTTTATCGATTTATTGATTTTTAAACGATTTTTTGGAAGTTACTATTTTCAAACATATCAATATATCGATTAGTATTGATTTTATCGATTAGTATCGATTTTTTGAAAAAAATAATTTTTGAAATTTTTCAGAAAATCAATTATCGATTGGTATTGATTTTATCGATTTTTATAATAAACTTTTCCAACTTCTACTAAATTCAATTATCCCTTTCCTCTTTTTCTCTATTTACACTATTTCATATTTTTCTTTAACTGAGAGGACAAAATGTCATTTATTTAAATATATACATTATGCCAATACTTTGCAATTTTTAAAATTTTAAAGATTTTTATTCCTTACACTGGCCATACTATCTCCCAAATATTTTCTCTAAAATCAAAAATGACAACAAAATTTTTTTATTAATTTTTGTATAACCAAAAATAAAAAATTTAAAAAACAATCAAAAACAAATTTTCTATACTTCTTTTGTCGTCATTTGTTGTAAAGTTTCTGTTGCTCCCTTCGATTTTTCAAGATGTGTAGAGAATTCTTGTTGAGGCAAAGCTCCACAGCTATAAAGATTTTGGGCAGTATTTTGCCATGTTGTTGGCGACCACATTCCTTGGATTGATTTTGTTGGGGAAAATTGAGGGTTTTCAACTGAAAAAATATTTAAAAATTAGAAAGAAAGTCTTTCTCAAATTTATCGATATACAGGTTTCCCCCACCCGTGACAGAAATACAAGTTATAAAAATAACGCATAAATTAGAGGGGAAAAATCCTTGATGGGTGGGAACTCTCGATGGGAAATTGTTGGAAATGGACGAGAAATCCAATTAAAATCTGGAAAACGTAAAATTTGAGGGAAAAAGGATAAAAATTTTTTAGCCCTATGGTCAAAAATTTAAAAATTATGTTTGGGAAGTCTGGGTCCTACAAAAATTATTTGAAAAAATTAAAAAAACCCTCAAAAAATTAAAAAAACCTCTCAAAAATATCCCTTTTACATACATTTATAAATTGGCAATCCACTTCTTGTCCTCAAATAGTTCATATAAAGAGAAGTATGTTCCATACTAAAAATTAAAAAAACTATTCAAAAAATTAAAAAATTTAAAAAACCTAAAATCCCTAGCGTCTAACTGAACTTCTCTTCCATTTGAATATTCCGCTCGAATTGATGGAGTAGTATTTCGCACGGGAAGTATATAAATTGAACAATAAGGATTTTCTGAAGCAAATTTGGTAAGTGAATGTTCTATATAATTGCGAAGACCGGCGCTTGGTTCACTTAAAATAAAAATTTTTTAAATTTAATACCCTAATAAAAAATATATTTTGAGTCTAGGCTACTCTTATCACTTTTTACATGATAAGGATAAATTTTAGACAAAAAGAAAAAACAATACAAGTTGTGGGAGTCCCCACAACCCTTCGTAAGGAAAAACCAAGCACCCTAACCAATACACCACTTGACCAATACACCCATTCTCCTAATCGACAATCTTGCATTAACTTATTCATCCCTAAAATAATTATTTTAAAAAATTCCAAAAACCTTATTTTACAAAAACGAATAGTAACACGTTGAAGCTGCGGAAAATGGCCAGAAATTCCATCAAAAAGAACAGCCTGTGGATTTGTAGCAGACAAACGAAAACCAAAATTTAAAGCTTTCGCAGCCGAATAAATATTTTTAATTCGATCAACACGGGGGATTGCAGGCATTTTTTAAAATTAACTAAAAGAATATTATAAAGAAAAGAAATTTTTAAATAAAAAAAAATAGATTTAATGTCAATTTAAAGACATAGAAATAATTTAAAAAAATAAATTAAAAAGAAAAAATTTATTTAAAAAGAGGAGAAAAATAAGCAAGGGGAAAAGACACTTACGACTTATCACAAAATAAATTTGTAGAACGTAAAGGGAAATTTAGAAGGGTCAAAATATAGTATAGGATTAGAAATATCGGTCCCAAAGTCTTAACCTTAATTTTAAAATATCCGAAATTAACATTCATTTCGAAAAATTTTTTACTATAGAGCCGTAAATGCCTTTCACTAAAAATAAAAAAAGGATCACCAATTTTAAATACCAAAAAATAAATGTTCACTTCTTTTAAATTCCAACTTTCTTACCAAACATTCCAAATGTATTTATTTGGTCCAGGAAACCTGAAAAATAAAATTTGAAAAAACATCTTTAACAAAAACAACCCCATCTTTTAACCAATCATTTTAATTTAGAATGGTTTAGATCTTCATAAAAATCGATAACTTCTCAAAAGAAAGTTTGAAAACCCGATCTTGAACTATCTTTTAATCACCCAACAGAAATACTCCTTTCAGGACCCATAATTTAATTAAAAAATTTTTCTTAAACAACCGACAACTCATCGATAAACTCAAAATTAATTTTTTAACTAACAAAATCTGTCAGAAGGTCGCACGATATATGCCTGCCTTGGGATAGACTTTTTTTTATCTCTCCTCTCGCTTCCCAAAAAGTTTCAACCCAGTCCTAAACTACAATTTTAACCTACAGGAACTTTCCTACCAGGACCCCATAACTTATATTAAATTTCAAAAAAAACCTTTGGAATATCATTAAATTCAGTCAATTCCTCCATTTGTTTATTAAAAACTTCAACTTTTTCTCTATGACTTATAGCCGCTCTTTTAGACAATCTATCAAACGCCGTTTCTTCCTGTCTTTTTAAAAATGCCAATTCAGCTTTAGTTTTGTGTGGACCTTTTTCTTCTTTTTTTATTGTTAAATCAATTGCTCGAGGATCAATTCTCTTTTTCTGTTTAAATAAATTTCCTCTTTTTAATTTTAATCCGCTTCGAATTGCATTTGATGTTATTAACTAGAAATAAAAAATTTTCAGAAATTTGCGGACAAAAATTGTTTTTGCGGACAAGAATTTTTGTGTATGAATGGAATGGGTGGATCGAGTTAAGGTGCCAATTGAAAGAGCTCGGTTAGCTGAGTTGAATAAGTTGAGAATGAAGTCAATTCGGAGTTCCGGGACCAAGTCAGCTTTTCGACCATATAGGGAATATGTTAACGGGATGAATAATAGTATATGAAATTTAAAAAAAGGTCGAAAAGCTGACCCTTTAGTAACGGTAACCCTTTAAAAATATTTTTAATTCTAGAGCGAAAAATAAGACGCTCACCACCCCCAACTTGTTCCTTACAACGCACAAAAGGAAGGACAATTAACCCAAAAATAATTTACAAACCTTAGACTCTTCCTTTTCTTCTTCAACATTCTTTTCTTTGGAAGATGTACCAACTTGAAGTGTTTGTTTGTTATTTGCAGCCATTGAAAAAACTTGAAGAAAATTTTTAAATTAATAAAAAAAAATAAAAATTTAGATATATTAATTGATTAATAAACAAGTTTAAAAATCAAAAATAAACAAAAACAGAAAATATATTTATCAATAAAATGTATAAAAATAAAAAGGGAAATAGAAATGCACCATAGAAGAAAAATTGAAAAAAATTGCAAGCAGTGTTTTTGGAAGTCGCAAGAGCGTAGCCAGGGGGTCGATTTCAGGCCATTCCAGAGGGGAGCTATAGCACCGAAAGCCGCCTGGCTATGTCCTTGGGAAGTCATATCAAAATTCGTACTTGTACCTGTGTACAAAGTACGAATACAAGCAAAAAATAGGCAGGTACGAGTAAAAGGAAATTTTTAAATTCCAAAAAAACTGTCCGCAAGTTTTATCCGCAAAAATTAATTTTCAATAAAATTCAATAGCATAACCAATTTTGTTGTGAAGGCAAACCTACATGTCGTCTTATACGTTCAAATACTTGCTCGATAGAAGTTAAAACAATTCTTTCAACACTAGCAAAATATTTTTGATAAATTAGTTGAGTAGAGTGGCGCATTTTGAGTATACGTTCCTTTGGAATATTAGACAAATAATCATAAATCTGTTGAAAATGGAGTGATTAGAAGGAGAATATAAGAGAATTTGAGGGGATTTTTTGAAGAATATTTGAAAAAAATCAGCAAAAAAAGTCCGCAAAAAATTTGCGGACAATCCGCAAAAAGTTTTGCGGACAACTGAAAAAAGTCCGAAAAACACTTCCAAAAAATAAAAACAACTAACAAATAAAATATTTTTTTCATTCCCTGAGATTGAAAGTTGACTCCAATCAATAAAATCTTCAAAAGGTAAAACCCAATCATCAGAAAAAATGACAGGAATACACGAATGTTTGAGAGATTCAAGAAAGCTTTAAAACTTATAAATTGATACAAAAATAATAGTAAACAAACCGAAAAGAACCTAAACGTCTCCCTCTTGGAATTAAACAAAAAGTAGAATTTTCCATTAATTGATTGTAATCCCATCTGAAAAATAAAGTTAATAGAATGTAACATGTTTTTAAATGGAAATATAAAATAGAAACGATTTAAAAAACTATAAAAATTTAAAAAGAAAGCAGGAATCCCGACCTCTTTCAACAAAAAGTAACATAAACTACCCGGCCGATAAGACATTTAATCACACCTGTAGTTTTTAAATCAGTGATGTCATTGGTTACCCGAACCTTTTTCTGACCGAAATTCGAAAATTCCAAGGAAAATTTTGAAAGCCTGATTCGAATCCCGAATCGACTTTTTTCTCAACTCGTGACATACCTGACCCATTTTTTAACAACCAAAACAATTTAACAAACCTGTCATATTGTGCATTATCCTCTTCACACCTTTCATCCTCAAACTTTTTCCAATCAGAATTATGACGACACGTCGATGCAATAATTACAGAATTATCGTTGTGAAGATAATGTAAAATGTTTCTGGTTTCTGAACCAATTCCATAAACATATCTCTTTCCTTTAAAACTAGCCAAGTATTTATCATGATTGTGAGATTCAGTTGAATTTAACCAAATTTCTTCGTTACTTATTAAAGGGTGTTCTTTGTGAAATAAGGGAATGGAAATATCAAAATCTGTGCGGAAATGCTAAAAATTGAAAAAATTTTAATTAAATTAGTTTTAGGTTATCCGAAACAAGTTTTTGAGGACATATTTATGCGAACTAATAATTATAATTATCTCATAATAGTCAGAGCATCCAAACTTTCCCTGTTGCTCTATTAAATAAAAAAGAAAAGTTATGCCTGTTTACGGAACTATTGGTATCTGTAAAAGTTTCCTTTTTATGTCTGACCATTATGAGTCCGCAATAGCTGATTTGTGATAACCACCAAGTATCAAAAATTACAAAAGAAAACCTGTCGACTTGCACTAGTCCAAGCAATCATCGCCTTTCCTAGATTAAACCCCAAATCATCAATTGAATAGTTTGGGAAAGTGCCAAAATAAAAATTGAATATTAAATGATTTAAGCCGCCGTTCCAAATATTTTTGGGTAATGAAGAAATTAAAGAATTCAAGTCTTTTACATAGTCTTCACTGAAAAATCAAATTATTAGGATACCTCACAATAGTAATGTAAGGAAAATACAGCTAGCATGCTTACTGGACGGGTGTCTAAAATTTATTAAAAAGATAAGGGGAAAGCAGTGTCCTCGGCAGCTCACATCAGTTGATAAAGCCACAGGAAAAGTTAAGTAAAATCGAGGAAAAAAGAAAGGCTGACCATTCTGTCCATATTAAGGTTGATTGATGAAGGAAAAAAAAGGGCGTGGCTAAAAAAATACCCAAACCATATAAGTTCCGCACCAATAAACAGTGAGCTAAACAACCCGCAATGAGGTCTCTCAAGATCTGCAAAAAGTCTCAGAAACAATGAATGCCCGGAAATAAACTTTTATTTCTCCCCTTACTATTAAAAACCCCCAAAAAAATAAAAACCTTATTCTGTCCCTATCAATAGTATCCACACTCAAAATAAATAAACAAGCTTCACTTGCATCTTCAGTAAAATAAACACTTTTTCTCAAAACAGTCAAAATATCAGAATAAATTTTAGATTGAGGCGAGTTTGGTAAATCCGGATAAACATAAATACGCAAATTGTTGTCCAAACAATTTGTAAAGTTGAAACAATTAGCAAAGGAACATCTTTCTGATTTGTAGAACCTATTTACTTCAAACCTGGAGAAAAATAAATTATTTTTTAATTTTGAAGAAACCTTGGTTTATAATTCTGTTCAAAAACACTTTTCGGTTGGAAATTAAAAAATGACGAAATAAATAAAAAGAAAAGATTAAATATAATACAGAGAATATAGAATAAAATTTTAACTGAAAATCTAAATTTGAAAAATCAGAAAAATTTTTAATTTGATTGGTAGGGTAGAAAAAGAAAAATTAAAATTTTTTCGCAGTAAGACAGAAAAAAACCGTGCCCGCTCAAAGGATAGATGAATCAAAGGATAGATACGGCTAAAATCGATCAAAGGATAGACGCGGCCAAAAGCTGCTAAAGGATAGATAAGGCAAAAAACGATTAAAGGATAGATGCATCAAAGGATAGATGCGCCAAAGGCTCCTATACAACTCATCTAATCGTTAACTCATCTACTCGTTAACTCATCTACACGGCCAAAAAGAGTTAACTCATCTAATCGTTAACTCATCTAATCCTTAACTCATCTACACGGCCAAAAAGGGTTAACTCATCTAATCGTTAACTCATCTAATCCTTAACTCATCTACACGGCCAAAAAGTGTCAACTCATCCAATCCTTCGGAACGAGACTATTGAGTACCGGCCGTTTGAGTCCATGGCCAGTAGAGTACCGCCGGTTGAGACTCAACTGGTCATGGACTCAACTGGCCATGGAATCAACTGGTCATGGACTCAACTGGCCATGGACTCAACTGGTCATGGACTCAACTGGCCATGGAATCAACTGGTCATGGACTCAACTTACCAGAGACTCAGACGGCCAGAGACTCAGACGGCCAGAGACTCAGACGGCCAGAGACTCAGACGGCCAAAGACTCAAACGGCCGGTACTCAATAGTCTCGTTCCGAAGGATTGGATGAGTTGACCCTTTTTGGCCGTGTAGATGAGTTAAGGATTAGATGAGTTAACGATTAGATGAGTTAACCCTTTTTGGCCGTGTAGATGAGTTAACGAGTAGATGAGTTAACGATTAGATGAGTTTACCCTTTTTGGCCGTGTAGATGAGTTAAGGAATTTTAGCCGTTTAGATGAGTTGAACGTTTTTGGCCGTGTAGATGAGTTAACGAGTAGATGAGTTAACCGGACACGGCGCCAAAGGATAGATAGGGGTAGAATCCATTAAAGTATAGACACGTCTAAAATTGGGTAAAACATAGATAAAGTTTGGAGTCCAGTTGAGTACCAACTGTTGAGTGCCTGATCTTTGTTTGTTTTTTTCAGATCTTTGTTCTGATTTCATGTTTCTGTTCTGATTTTTATTTTATTTGTACTTTAGTATATTCGTGGAAAAAAGTTTTTGCCGCTGCGGATGAAGCCGGGCATGTCGAGCGGAACGACGGCCGCCGCTTCGCTACGGTCGCCGCGAGCGAAGCGAGCACGACCGCAGCGAAGCACGGCCATCGTGTAGCGAAGACCATGCCCGGCCTACCCTCCGTAGCAGCACAAAAACAGTTTTTCCAGCGAAGATTCAGATTATTAAACATTTTTGTCCAGACTCAAACGACCTATTCAGCTGTCTATCCTTTGATCGCTTTTGGCCGTATCTATCCTTTAGTGCATCTATCCTTTGATGCATCTATCCTTTGATAGTTTTTGGCCGTATCTATCCTTTAGCGCATCTATCCTTTAATTCATCTATCCTTTGTAGGGGAGCCAAAAAAACTCAAAAATGTCCCCTTGTAACTAGAGAAAATTAAAATAAGAGAGAAAATGATGAAATGAGAGAGGAGAAAGAAATAAAAATAAAAAACATCGAAAATTTTAAACACCTATTGGACAAAAAGGTCAGTAAGATAAAAAATTTCATTTGGTCTACCCTTATTGTTAGTAAAAAAATTACAGAGAAAAGGAAGAAATAAGAGAGGAGAAAGAAATAAAAATAAAAAACATCGAAAATTTTAAACACCTATTGGACAAAAAGGTCAGTAAGATAAAAAATTTCATTTGGTCTATTTTGCTAAAAATAAAGTAATAAGACGGTTTGTCGCTAACTACAGTAATAAAATTATATGAATTTTATTGAAAACTTTTTCTTAAAAAATCTCCCTGGATAAAATCTTTGTATTTTATCCAGGGATTTATCAACTCGCTCAAAAAAATTAAAAATTAATTTCCAAAAAATATATTTAATTATTCTTTCATTAAAAATGAGTATTCGCTTTCAAAAAATATTTTAATTAATTCCAAAATTTTTTAAAAAATTTTCTTGGCATCATTTCTTTTATTTTTCCAACTCGGGTGTCATAAACTCGACAGGAATTGCGTATTTCGAGTCATCAATAGCCTTGTCAATGTATTTTTTAAATTCTGAAAAAAATAAAATTCTGATTTTATAAATACAAACTTAAGTTCAAACTTGAAAAATTCTGATTTACAAATGTTTATTTAATAATTCTGATTTTATAAACTTAAGTTTGTATGAAAAATTCTGATTACAAAAACTGGATGTAAAGTAAAAATTCTGATTTCTTAAACTTAAGTTTTTCGCAAAAATTCTGATTTTACAAACTTAAGTTTTTAATAATTCTGGTTTTATAAACTTAAGTTTTTAATAATTCTGGTTTTATAAACTTAAGTGCTAACTTAAAAATTCTGATATTTCCTAGCTAAACCTAAAATAAAATTCTTGCAAACTTAAAACTTAAGTTTACAAAACTTTATTTAAGTTTCCCTAGTTTTCTTGCCTTGAAAGTTGATTTTTGTGTCTCCATTCAAATCCGCATTTTTAAGCACACTAATCAAAAAGCGTAAGTGTGTTCTAAAGACTGGATCCGTTCGTTCTTGCTATTTAATAAAAAATAAAATTAAAAAAATATTTAATTAACCTTATTTGCATTTAATAACATGCAAATAACATCTTCTCTACCAATGTATCCACTCATATCTTTGTCCAGAAAAATTTAAAAAATATTTTAAATTTTATTTAAAACGACAAACTTGATTGTTAAACATTTCACGAAGTCTGTGTTCTAAAAAAATTTTTTTAAAAAGATTTTAAAGTAAAATAAGAGGACAAACCCCAATTTGCCATTGACACGAATATAGGGAATATTTTCAAAAAATGTTTTAATAAAAAAATTTTTTTTTTAATTTATTAAGAAATCTGAAAATTAGGAAATTTTCGAGTTAAAATAGGTAGATAAATATTTTCTAATAAAATGAAGCAAGCTTTTAGGTGTGAAAATGGGATGAATAAAATCAAGTTTATAAAGGGATTTACGAAGAAAAAATTATTTAACAAAAGAGACAAAAATTCCTTGGCCACAATTTCTTGGCCTGTCAACTAGTTAAAAGTAAACAGAAATTTAAAGGTATCAGATTTCAACCAGAAAATAAGTTTTCTGATTTTTGTACAAAATGTTGCTTTCTTTTTTAATTAAACTTTTTTTATTACGAAATTAAAACTTAAGATTGTGAAAGAGAAGGGATAAAAATAGAAAATAAGCGCGTGATTGCTTGAAGTTGTAATAGTAAATAAATAAGAATTTTTAAGTTTGATCTTAAACTTATATGAAATTGAAACTTAGGTAGTTAAATAAAACTTAAGTTCAATCTTAAATAAAATTAAACTTAATTTATTAAATAAACTTAAGCTTGATCTTGAATTTAAATAAACCTGGTTTATTAAATAAAACACGTTTTTAAGCTTGATCTTAAAGTTAAATAAACTTGAAACTTTAATGAATAAACTCAAGTTTGATCTTAAATTTAAATAAACTTGAAACTTTAATTAATTAAAACTCAAGTTTGATCTTGAATTTAAATAAACTTAAAAACTTAAGTTTGTATAGTAAGTATTCGCACACTCAATTATTCGCGCTCAAACGGTCAGACTCAACTAGATTAGTCCATTTCAGTATTTCAACGAGAAAATTTCAAAAAAATTTTTAGAATTTCTTAAAAATTTCTGATTTTATTTTAGGTTATTATTTAATTCTTTTATTTGCTATATTTATTCAAATGGAGTCAGCAAGAAGTGGATTTCTTTCTCCTGAACAACAAATTGAATCCTCTGTTTCAATAAGCTTATCTACTCCACTTAAAGAAAATTTGAATGACACAACAGACACTGCCCACTTTCCAACTGAAGACTTGCCCGATTTGGACGAAAATGGTTTACTTGATTGGTCAGACAAAAAACTTGTTAAATCCCTGCCTAGAGAAAAGTGTGCTGAATTGATTAAATTGAAGAGAAATATTTTGAGGTTGAATGTTTCTAGAAACTCATTGAGGTCTATTGATTGTGCTCTTCTTCCATTGGAAAAATGCTTTGAGGTTTTTTATATTTTTAACGTTTCTGAAATTATTGTCCGCAACTTTAAATTTTGTCCGCTTTTTTCTTGCGGATTTCTATTTTTTGTCCGCATTTTTCTTGCGGATTTTTAGACTGCTAGGCATATTTTAAATTTTTTTTTTTAATTTTGAAGATTGACGCCTCCCAAAACGAGCTTACCCAACTCCAACAATTTCTTCAATTAATCCAAACTCTCAAGAAACTAAATTTGGCGGACAACCGAATGAATTCTCTTGGATGCCTTGACACTTTTGTTAATCTCCAATGGCTCAATTTTTCACATAATCGAATTGAGGTTTTTTTGTTTTTAAAATTTTTATTTTTTAATTTTAGAATCTTCCCAAACTTGATCAACTTCACAATCTATCAACTCTAATATTAAATTGCAATCGACTCAGGGCAATTCCAAATTTATCCAAACTTGAGGCCTTAACTGAATTGGGATTACATGGGAATTTGGTAAGGATTTAAAATTTTATATAGGGAGGTAGTTAATTTGATTTCTATTGAAGAAATCGAAAGGCTTTTCTTTGTGAGATGACATTTTATCCCACTCCTACCAAGGATGTCATGGTTACCCGAAACGCGGACGTTTTTCCGTCCCAAAATTTAATTGAAGAAATTTTCCAAACTCTGACCCGACTTTTTCCTCCCATACTCCCTTTGACTGACTCTGCCCTAAACCCGGACGTTTTTTGCTCGAAACCTGATCCGAACAAAATTTTCAAACTCCAACTCGGAACTCACTTTTTTCTAACCCATGACGTCCCTGATTTCAACAAATTCTTCTATTCATTTTTAATTTCATTTTTTAAATATTAGATTCGTTCTTTTGAAAATATTCATACACTTATTCCGTCTCAAAATCTTCGTATTCTTGATTTGGGTGGCAATTTGATATCAGATTTGTGTGAAATTAATTATTTACGAGGATTTACTTATTTGGTTTGTTTGTTTAACTTTGCTTTTTAAATTAAAAAAATATTTTTTTAGGAATCCCTGACTGTTTTAGGGAACAATTTTGCCTCTCCAGATGGATGTAAATTTTCTTATCGACCTTTTGTGTATTCCTGTATACTTGGAGAATTGAAAATTTTGGATGGCGTTTGTTTAAGCGAAGGGGAAGTTCTTAAAGGTTTTTTCATATTTTTAAGAGTTAAAATAATTCAGAAATTTCCCAGGGGAATGGCTTCACTCAAACAGGAAAACGCGTTCCTTCCGTCCTGGAAGTGGTTCACACGCTCAACTTTGTGCCTTTTTATTGCTGGAATGTCCTCTTGTTTCGAAGGAATTGCCTATTGAAGGAGTTAACGATGATAGATTGAAAAAGGTTTTTGAAAGTTTTTCTTTTTTTTTGTTTACTTTGATGATTAGGGGCTAGAGCGTATCCATCCCCCATGAAATCTGACCTTTGGATATAGTTGATCAGTGGGTGGTCCCATATGATTTCCCTTTTGATTTTCACAATATTCTTGCAGTCCATTTTAAGAGCCAAACTTCAATTTTTAAATTCCATCTTTCAGTCTCCACTTTAAATTTATAATTATTCCCTCTTCCTGATTTTTTTTATCATTATACGAGTTAACTTAAAAATCGCCTTCTCTGGCAGAATTCTTTTCTCTTACACTTAATGCTTACAGGATAGATAGTCATTCGTGTCTCAGCTTTAAAATTTTTCCAAAAATTCTTTCCAATTTTTATCTCTTCTAGATAATTCAAAAACGTCGAGAATACAAAGATGTTCGTCTTCATCATCATAGTACACCTTCACTAACATATGGAAAAAGACAACAATTTATGTCAACAACAGTCTCGCCTATCAGTAGATTTAATACGACACCAAGGTTTTCTTTTAATTTTTTTAATTAAAAAAAAATTTTTTTCAGGGGAGGAACAATTTTAAAAAATATTAATTTTTCTCCTCCATCATCTCCAAGAAATAAAAATTTAGAGGAAAAAACAACAAAAAATTGGCGTGTTAATACAGTTGTTAGTTCAAATAAAGAACAACAAAAATTGATTGATGATTCTGCTAATTTTACTCCAACAACAATTTCTGTTGCTTTACCACAAACGCCTAAAACTGCAAGAAAAGATGAAGATTTGAATATTAATGGGTATAAATTTTATTTAAAATTAATTGAAGTTATAGGGAAGTCAAAAATTGGGAATAAAAATTTTAAACCGTTAAGTTGTTGGTTGGGTTGGTGTTGTTCATCATTCTCATGGCGGTTCGAATCAGGGATTGGCTAGGTTGGGGGGAAAAGTTAGGTCGGGTTTTTCTGATTTGAATCCCATTCATCCAACTGTTTGATTTAGAAAAAAAATTTTTGGAAAAATTGAAATATTGTCCCTTCCAAAAAATTTTTTTTTACTTTTATTTTTTAGAACTCAATCAAGTCAACTCAAAACTACCTTTGAAACTAGTACTTTCGTTAATGACACAATTCCTCAACAACCGCAGCAACAACCTCCAAAAGATTTCCCGCAAATTGGAATTCTTCGAAGTGCTTCAATTCATCCTTCTCCAAATCCTCGTCCTTTTAATATTGTTCGAAATGCAACATTCTCTCATCCATCACCCAAACTTTCAAACAATTTGAAGACTTCAGAGAATATTAAAGTGCCTCTTTTGGGTAAAGCGACAGAAAAGAAAAAGGTTTTAAATTTTTCTAATTTTTTATAGTCATGGGTACGGGGGGTCTGTGATGGCGTCATAATGGCAGAACGTTGAAATGGCAAACCTTAAAAGTCAAGCAATTAAATTGACTAGTTAACATTTCAAGTGTGTGTATAATTTCAACTAGAGAAGAGTACCGAGTAATTGGGGAAAAACCGACTACGAGTAATGCCGTGTATTAGGATCCCGAGTTCTGAGCCCGAGTAAAGGCGAAAAAAACCCGAGCGAGCGAGTCGAGTAAACTCGGACTCGGACGTACTCTAACTTCAACGTTTGACATTCGAATCTTTGCCAATATAACATATACCTGGGGTCTGAAGTCTTGGTTTTCTGGGTTCTTATTGAAAAATTCATTTTCTGGTCCATCTAACGTCACACTCTTAAAAACATTTTTTAGACCAAAGCTGTTGGCTGTTTCCGTTCCGTGTTAGCTCAAAAACTTCGTCGTCGCTCTACAGCTCCAATGCAACAACCAACAACAACAAATTCAGAACAAACACGTAATCAATTATTACAAAAAAGAGTTGACAAATTGAACGAACAAAATAATATGCTTTTTGAAATTGGCGAAGAAAATGTTAAAACATTGCAACAATTAGCTGGGAGATTGGAGGTTTAACTTAATTTTTTTATTTTTTGTACTTTTGGTAGTGTGATACTTGCGGACCAAGGATGAGACGAGTTGAGGAGGAGGTCTGGGTCTGATTTTCAAAAAAAAACTTTCGAATTGTGGTTTCGGATTGCGTGTTTTTAAATGTTCTCAATCATGTTTCGGAAATGTTTCGGTCTCGGGGGGTCCCCGTCCCAGGGGGAGTCCCCGTTTCTATCACCTAAATTTTTCAATAGGCTTTGGGTTTATCCGCAAATCTCTGTCCGCATTTTTCATAAAATCCTTAAAATCTAAAAAATTCAAAAAAAAATTTCCAGCAAGTTGAATCTGCTTTAACAACTCAAATAAACCAAAACCGAACACTTTGTGATTTACTTTTACCAACACCAACTCATTTAACAACAAAAAAGATGGATGGAACTAATAGTGTGCTTGTTAGTTGGGAAAATATAATTCCAATTTTGAATGCTATTGATCGTAAATTTTTTTTCTAAATTCTAAAAAACATTTTTATTTTAAAGATTATGATGTTTTTGTGAATGAAAAACAAGTGGGAAAAGTTGTGGCGCGAAATAAGCGTTTGTTGATTACTGACACAAATTTGAATGAAGATATGAGGTTTCTGTTTAATTTTTTTGTTGGGATTTTTGATGGGATTTCTCCTTCCCGTCAAGTGAATCCTCCTCCCTTTTTTCGTCTTCCTCAGTCAGTTTTGGCATGTACAAGGGAGGGGGTGATTCACCTGATGAGAAGGAGAAACCAAAGATCTTTCGACGATTATAGAAGATACCCTGATCTACGAGAAAAAGCGGTGCCCCTTCCTAAGGCCCCCGCGTAAGACACTCGTTTATACCCTCAAGAGTTTATCATTTTCACACCCAATTTAATTATTATTTATTTTTAGAGTATCAGTACAAGCTTGCTTCTCCAAATTGAATAATGCCCGTTCGCAAAAAGCCGAGATTATTTTACATGCCACGGAAGAAGACGAAAAAGGAGAGGAAGACTCACCCGATGGAAAGGAGAATGAAAAGGAAAGAATCTCCTGATAAAGAAATTGAGGTTTTTTTCAATTTTTTGATTTTTAAATTTTTTGACCCATTTTTAAGAGCAAATTTATGTTGCTAAAATAATTTATTTTAAATTATTTACATTGTTCCTTTTAATAAAAGTTGACTTCTAAAAAGGGTCTTTTTTAGAAAAATTTTTAATTTCAATTTATTATTTTTTCTGACCACCCCCTCCCCTAGGAAAATTTTCCCTAGGAAAATTTTTTTGAAAATTTTCTTTCCAAAAATTTTCTACTCCGATCCCCCCCCCCCCCCTCTGAGAAATTTTTTCTTAAAGAATCCTTTTCAGAAATTTTCTTTCCAAATTTTCTAGCCCTCTCCCCTTCAAAAAAAATGTTACAACTTCCAAGGGTTAACAAACAGTTTATAATTTACTCAAAATATAAAAATGCATATTATTAGGAGTATATTAATTAATATAAAATTATTATTAATTTAATAATATAAATTATGTGTTAAGTGGCTTTTTAGTATCATTCTTGTGAAAGATATTATTTCGATGGATGGCAGCTGGATTGCATAAAAAGGGCACACAAACCAATATAGGGGAAAAAATGGAATGAGAAAATTTACAAAATTAAAAAAGGGTTTTTTAGTAGCTCCTCAAAAATCTTTTCCGGATTTTTCCTTTAAAAAATACGCGAAAATTTTGGCCTACTTTAGGACATGCGTCGTATGTGCTTAGGCGTCTCATAACTTTTATGTCGGTAATACCAAATCTGACCGATCTTTGAAGCATTCGAAAAGGCTCGAAGAGCTTTTTCGGATGGTATATCATAAATTATTGTAAAAAAAACCTAAAATGGTCATTGAAACAGGAAAAAAGGAGGTCAGCCAAACTGTGTCACATGTTTGAGATACATACTCTGATGGGACAGATATCCTAAAGTAAAGCCCCAAGATTTTTGTAAGGCCACACAAACGTCTCTCAATTACTAAACAATTTTAAAAACTAAAAAATATAAATATACTTTCCATTAAATTATTTTGGCATTCTATTAGAAGATCCCTCATCTGTTGTATCCATAGAATGTACTTCAAAAGGGACACCATCAACACTTGGAGGGACATAATTTGGTTGACTTGAAATAAAAAAATCGTCAAAAAATGTAAATAAATATTCAAAAGTTGGCCGTTTGTCTGGATTCCGATCCCAACATTTTAGCATTTCAAGATAAATAGCTTCTGGACATCCTTTTGGGCAGGGCATTCTATAGCCTTCTTCTAGGTGTGCTATAACTTCTTTGTTGTGCATTGCTATAATTTTAAGGAAAGAAAAAATAAATTCTGATTTAAACTAATTTTTGATTTAAATCAGAATTTTTGAATTTAATAATTCTGACAAAAATTCTGATTTTTAAAACTAAAAATCAGAATTTCTGGTTTTTAAAAACAAATCGGAAATTAGGGTTTTGAAAATTAAATCAGAAATTCTTTTAAAAACAGATATTCTGATTTTTAAAACCAAATCAGAAATTCTGATTTTTAAAAATTTACCAGAAATTCTGATTTCCAAAATTTAAATTAGAATTTCTGATTTTTTAAATTAAGTCAGAAATTCTGATTTGTTTGGGGTATAATTCAGAGAACTAGTATAATAAAAATTAAAAAAAACAAACTTGGATATGGCACCGTTCCAAAAGTAAAAATTTCATTAAGCAAAATCCCATAGGACCAAACATCTGATTTAACAGTAAAATTGCCATATTGTGCAGCTTCTGGTGCCGTCCCTAAAAATTTTTGAAAAATTTTTTTTTAATTCTGAAATCCTTCCTCCCTTACATTTAATTGGAAATTTAGCCCCAAGTTGTGCTTCATAAATATTTTCATCCATCAATTTTCTTGCAAGACCAAAATCTGCAACTTTAACCTCGGGGACACCAGAAATTTTATCGCCAACCAAAACATTTCTTGCAGCCAAATCTCTATGTACCAATTTTCTGCTTTCTAAATACATCATTCCGCTTGCTACCTTTAAAAAATAAAAAAAAATTTCTGAAATTTTTAAGTCCCAAAAATGGCATTTCATCCTTATGACCTTTTCATCTTGCAAAAAAAATTTTTTTTAATTTTTAAAAATTTTTTGAGAATCCCAAAAATGGAAATTAAATCCCAACGATCTATACCACCATAAAAATTTTTTTAAAAAATTTTTAAATTTTTTAAAAAGTCCCAAAAATAGACGCTTAATCCCTAACGACCTATAGCACTCCAAAAAATTTTTTAAGGAATTTTTTAAAAAATTTTAAAATCCCAAAAAATTAACAAATCATCCCTGACGACTTCTCCTATCGATCCCTTTTTGAATTAAAAATTAGATAACCAAAAAATAATTTAAAAAACAAACCTGTGCACATGTATCAACCAAAGCGTGTATACTCAATCTATTATTTAAATTACGTAAATAATGCAATAAACTTCCATTGCGCATGAATTCTGTTATTATATAATACTGAAAATAAGGGGATTTTTAATTTAAAATAATTAAAAAAAATTTTTACAGGCTCTCCAACAGTACATACAGCATATAATCTGACCTTAAAAATATAAAATTATTTTTAAAAATTAAAAAAAAACGAACCAATTTAGGATGATTGCACTGTTTCATTATTTGAGCTTCCCTGAAAAATAAAAAAACAATTTAAAAGAAATTTTTTTAATTTTCTTATAGTCCAGAAGTTTAATTCTTACATCAATTAAATTTTTAGTAAAAAATTCTTTTTAATATTTTTAAATTTTTAAAAAAACCCCCTCACTCTAAAAATGCCTCCACAGACATTGTTCCAGGCTTCAACATTTTTACTGCTACTAAAAAATTAAAAAATAGACTCTAAAAATATCTTTAAAAAAATATAAAATTTTTCATTAATCTGTCTCATAGAGAGAGTTAAAGTAAATTATCAACATGGAGGATTCAAGCCTGTTGAGCTTGAACTTTGTTGTAATCACAGACAGACTAAAAGAAAATTTAGTGGGAAATCAACAATTTACCCACTTAACCAACGATACTTATCGATAACTTCTCTAATTTACTACTATATATTAGGGGGAAAATATCTTTTATTACCCCCCTAAACGGAAAAATTGTAATATGGTCATTGACCTCCAAAAAAAATTTTTTTAATAAATAAAAAACCTTCAATAACTCCTCTCCATCTTCCAAGGTAAACCGTAGCAAAATTACCATCACCAAGTCTCTTAACTAATTGAAGTTCTTCTCTAGGTATTTCCCAATTTTTGGCTGTATCATAACTCAAATCTGGGCGTACTGGAGCTATTTTTTGTGCTGGATAGGTTAAACGACAACAGAGACCGCCAGGCTCTTCTTTAAAAAAAAAGAGAATTTTTATTAAAATTATTTTTTAAGAAAGCGACATTTGATCCCAAACGGACCTCAAGGTACAAGCAAAATTAAAATCCAAAAAATAAAAGTTATTTTGAGATTTTGGGACTTAAATTTGTGATTCATTCTAATGTTGTTTCCTCTAGATTAGTGATTAAAAAATTTTTCTTTAGACTAAAGGTGGGATCAAATGTCACCTCTCTCAATAAATTAAAAAATAAAAACAAACTTGAATAATAGAAAATCAAATCTCGAACAGTCGGGAATACTTTACGTGTAGTTATGTAAAAGCCTGAAGCATTGTCTAAAGGCCTAATTTTGTAGTGTTTTACCTTTGAAAAAGAATTTTCTTTTGATTTTAAAAATTAAAAAAATTCTTTACATCCAAAGAATCATCCTTCAAATCATTTATAGTCAATGCATATTCTCCTCCTTCTCTTTTACGAACTAAAAATGTTCCACGCGGCATTTTACCAGCTAATACCAATTTTTCCGCTGTGCTCCTTTGGATTTTGCCAGCATACCATTCTTCTGACTAAAATTTAAAAAATTTTTATTAAAAAATTTTTCCCAAAAAGAGAAACCTCTAACGACTCCATCTTTGCCAAAAAATTCTTTGGAGCATATCCTTCACCATTTTTTAAGTGTCTAACATACCACCAATCAGGATTGCTACAAAATTTAATTTTTAAAAATAATATTTTAAAAAATTTAATAAACCTGTCATTCAATAAAATCATTACATCACCCTTGTCGAAACAAATATCTCCCTTTACATGATTTTGGTATTCATAAATGGCAATAACTTTGGGCTCTATAAAAATATTAATAAATTAAAGAGAAGCTGCAGAAATTTCAACCAGAAATAGGGATTGATCAGGTTACTCGAAACTCCAAAACCCAGACACTGTTCGACCTGACCCGAAAAGAAAATTCTAAAAACTCGACCTGACATCTTCTCAACCAAACCCATTCCTTATTAGAAATTAAAAATCAGAATTTAAGTCCAAACAGGAAAAAGAGTAAAAGTAACAGCGGATGTAAATAATGATGACACCAACAACTTCGCACCAGAATGACCTTTTTAGGATCAAAAAACGCCCTAAAGCAAAGAGCAGCATATTCCACCCTAATCTTTCTTCTTAAATCCCAAAAACCTCTTAAAAAACAACAAACCTCCTTCAGCCGTTTCATTTTGTTGTTTTCTTCCACCTAATCCAACAGAAGGGCTTCCACCCAATGAAGTTATTGCTGTAGATTTTCCAGAGCCATCTCCATTAACTATATAATGACGAGGATAATTACCAAAATAAGGCGCTCTTTGGCCATCTCCAGGTTGATACATTGAACGATTTGCACCCGAAGGTAGGGCTAAAAAAATATTTTTTTAATAAGATGATGTTTATTTTGGGTAAAAAATAAAGTTGATAGGAAGGGAAAGGATGGTCAACAATATAAGGATAAAATAAGGATAGATAGTGAAAGAACGGAAGGGCTTCCACCTAATGACATCTTTTGATGAATAGAATTTCGAAGACTAGAAAAGTAAGGGCGAGTGGAAAAAAGAGACGAAATAACTGAAAAACTAAGAGAACAAAATAATAACTTAATACCCTATCCGAAGAAAATTTTGAAAACCTGACTCAAACCCAGCCCGACTTTGTTCCTATACCCGTGCCATTACTAAGGCTACTCCCCCATTGACATCCGTATCAAGCGGAATGGCAAGCGTAAACCACGAGGCAATGAGAGGGACCAGCCGTTTACTGTTAAATTAAAAAAATTAAAAAAGAAACCTCCACCAGCTCTATAATAACCAAATTGAGAAGCCGACAATTTGTGCTGCTGTTGTGATGAATGTGGCGGCTGTCTTGGCCCAACATATCTTTGCCTTTGCACAGAATCCAAATCTCTACTATCCACAGATTGACTATCAACTGAATGTCTTCGCCTTCTGTCACTTATCGCAGCAGATGAACGCGAATTTTCTGAATCATCATGACTAGACTTGCCTGTACTTTGTTGACGTGAAAAACATTTGCCCATTTGGAATAAAGAAAAGGTCCAGAATATTTTTTAATCTAAAAATTTGGTAAAATTCTAAAAAATTAAAAATTATTTTTAACAGACAAATAATTAAAAAAATATTAATTGAAAGCCAAACAATTTCAACAAAAATTAAACTTTAAAAAATTCAGTAAACATTTTTATTCACCGAAAAAAAACTCATAAATAGTATATAAAAGCCTTTCACGAATTAGTAAGATTAATAAAAATGCACAAATTTTAATTTTTTAAATAGAAAAAAATAAAGAAAATTCTGAAAAGATTAAAAAATATTTAAAAAAATTTTTAAATTTTAATTTGGAGGTCCCTTAATAAAAAAAAATAAAAATAGTAAGTAAAGACCGGACTAGAAGATCGTAATAGAATGGAACTATCGAATTAATGTTGATTTGAAATGTCGATTTCTTTTCGAAATCTCGTCTCGATCCGGTCTTTAATAATAATATAGTAAATAAAATCGAACCTTATTTTTAGAAAACAGAAGCAGAAAAGATCATCCCTTATAATAGGGGATATAAAATCTAAGAATTTTTTGCTGAACCGATATTATGCCTAATTCCAAAAACAGACGGTCGTGATACCAGCAAGGAAAAAACCAGCCCAAAAAACCGCCAAAATACCAATATGAAAATGACGTAATAATTTTCGGAAGGTTTGGAATTTTGGCACTGTGGCGCACTAAAATCCTAACACGGTGACTGATCTAATTTATAAAAATATTATACATAATTTTTGAGTTTCTAAAAATAAGATTCGTTCGATAGAAGCAAAAAAGGGTTATAAAATTGAGACCAAAAAAATATATACCTAATAATTGCGTTTAAGATGGAATGTAATTTGGCTGATTACTAACAAAAAAATCGTCAAAATAATGATACAATGCTTCAAAAGTTGGGCGTTTTTCAGGTTGCTGTTCCCATGTTTTAAGCATTACTTGTTCATAAATTCGTTTAACTAGCACAGAATCGTCTGGGTCTAAAAAATAAAAATTTTTTCCATAAATTTTAACCAAAAACAAACTTGAAATATAAGGACATTTCATCCTCTCTCCATTTTCAATTTTTACGAGAACCTCAGAATTTGACATTCCTGCATAGGGAACTGCTCCTTTTGTAAATATTTCATAAAGGAGAATTCCATAGGACCACACATCCGATTTTACAGTAAAAATTTTGAGCATGGCTGCTTCTGGTGCTGTCCCTGAAAATAATGAGTGATCAAACACAAGTCCAAATATTAGTACAAAATGGCATTTTAGAAAGCCAATAAGTCCAAAACCCCGAAAAACCCCTCTTACATTTAATAGGAAATTGGGTAAAAGTTTGAGCCTCATAAATCTGTTCATCATCCATCAGCTTTCTTGCAAGTCCAAAATCAGCAACTTTAACGATAGGGACTCCAGATACTCTAAAAAATAATTATTTTATAAATTGTAAAAAATTACAAAGTTTACTTTTCTCCAACCAAAACATTTCTAGCAGCCAAATCTCTATGAACAAGCTTTCTCTCTTCCAAATACTTCATTCCATCTGCTACCTAAAAAATTAAAAAAGTCAGCAACTAGGGTTGAACACAATAGGTTAATGTTTCCGTGGTACAGGCTCGTAGCCAGGGGGAATTCCCAACCCAGAAATGTGGTAACGGAAGCAAGGGGGAAGGGATTCCTGGCTAGAAGTCTGCTGTGATAGGTTAAATAGAAAAGAAAAAGAGCTTTTCAGCCCTACAAGGAAAATTTAGCCGGCCGTGTCCAACACTATCAGGGACCCCCAAAAACCTCAAAAAATTAAATTAAAAAACCTGAGCACAAATAACCACCAATTCTTGTATTGTCAACGGATTTCTAGGACTAGATAATTTTTGTTGTTTATCTTCTTTGGTTTCTGCTCTCAAAAAATCTAATAAATTTCCATTTTTCATATATTCAGTAATTATATAGAAGGGTTCTTCTTTTGTACAAACAGCAAAAAGACGAACCAAATTGGGATGTTGACATTGCTTCATGGTATTTGCTTCACTAATAAAATCTTCAGAACTCATTGTTCGAGGTTTCATCATTTTTATTGCAACTAAAAAAATTTTTTGATTGATTATGTGGAAAAATTGGATTGGACTGCTGTTCTTCGATCCATGGCCCTTTTTCTCCATTCAATCTTTCATATAGGGGGGGGGGCATCCAAGCACTGCGGTCTAACCCGCTAATAAATTCCATATTTCATGAAGGGGGGGGGGGCAGCCAAGCACCCATCGGCTGGTGAGAATTAGTTGTTTATTAACAGCCGATATTTTTCCTTGCTCTTACTTTTTCCTATATTATCTAGTTTGCGACAATTGTGTGTGAAAAGGAAACAAATAAGGAACGACTGGATCGAATTTAAGGGCCTTTTCCCCTTCCAAAAAAATCCAAAAATAAACAAACCATCAACTTTCCCTCTCCAATGCCCATAATAAACTTCAGCAAAATTCCCTTCACCCAATCTTCTTATAAGTTGAACTTCATGTCTAGGAATCTCCCAATTTTGTTGGGTATCATAGCACAAATCGGGACCTATTGGAGTCATTTTGGGCGCTGCAAGTGTCAACTTGTTACAAAGACCATCGGCACGGTCTAAAAAAAAATTTTTTTGGGGAATTCGAAGGCTTAAACTTTTTTGGGGGAATTTAAAAATTAAAAAACTAACCCGAATAATAGCTAACTAAGGCTTCCAAAGACGGAAAAATCATCCTCTTCGTAATATAAAATCCACATTCATTTTCCACCTCTTTAATTTTGTAATGCTTTGCACATGGAACCCCCAATCCTTGGTCAATATCACGTATAGTCAAAGCATATTCTAAATTGTCAGACTCCCTTTCACGGATGAGAAAAGTCCCAGGAGGCAACTGTTTCCCAGCTACAAGTCTTTCTGCCACACTTCTAGATATTCTTCCAGCAAACCAATCGAAAGATTCTGGAGTTTTGAGAAAGGCAACAAAATTGCGAGGAATATAGCCAGGAATTCCTTTAGAATTTTTGACATACCACCAATCCGGATTGCTTTAAAATTTAAATATTTTAGTATTTAGGACTCTAAAGAAACAAACGTGTTGTCTAGAAGATACATTATGTCATCTTTTTCAAACCCGAGATCACCTTCTGAACGAGATTCATAAGAAAACATTGCAATTAATTTTTCTGGGGAAGCTGAAATATTTTTTAAATTTTTAAATTTATCATAAAAATTTACGATTATGCTCATTTTTGGAAGAATCACTATTTACATTTGCTGCCTCCTGCTGCCCAAGCAATTTCTGATTAGTGTCAATTATGTTGGTAAAAGCATCGGGAAAAGTTTTGGAGTCAGATCTAGAATATAAAGATCTATTTAAAAACATTTAGCAGATAAACACTTAATTTTCAACAACTCAAAAAATAAGGACCATGACAGAATTCGAACCAACGAACACCCATGGTCAACAACCTAAAGCTATCCCACTACACCAAAATATCAAGGAGAAGGTAACTGTATTGCTAGAGAAAACTACTCATTTTCAATAAATTAAAAAATATAGACACTGACAAGAGAGAGGGATTCGAACCATCAACCACTTAATGTCAAAAACCTAACGCTATCCCACTACACCAAAGTCCCAAAAAGTAATTGAAATACCTGTATTGATAAGATGAGCAAACCATTTGATTGTTAGAAGTCTTGGAGAAAATATTATTTGCATTTTGTTCATCCAATCCAGCTTTAGCTACTCTTCTCTTCGATCTTGACAAACAATTGCCCATGTAATCAAATTTTTCAAAAAATAAATGTTATTAAATTTGTTTTAGCTTCTATCATTATTTAAAATGGTGATTGATCACTGGAATATTTTTTTTAAAACTCCTGTAAATAAGCAAAACAAGATTTAAGAGATTAAACGATGAAAGGAATTATCACTTGCTTCAATTGACAAAACTAGAAAGAAATAAATAGAACATAAAATTGATTTTACCCCACTAATTTTTTTTCTTTTTATCATAAGCACTCTCTTCTTTTACTATACTCTCTCACACAAATTTATTTAAAAAATATAATTTTTTTCTCTAATTATCATTAAGGTTAGAGTATAATTTTGTTTCGACACGAAAATTAGGATAAAATGTCATTTTTATCAAATTTCTTTTCTTCCCATATCTCGCTCTCTCTTCGTTACTAACCCACAAATTTATTAAAAAACAAAATTTTGTTTCTCTAATTATCATTAAGGTTAGAGACGTTAATTTCGTGTCCCCTCAACTCATCGAATCCTTTACTCATCGAATCGGCCAAAAACACTCAACTCATCGAAACGGCTAAAATTCCTTAACTCATCGAATCGCCCAAAAACTATTAACTCATCGAATCCTTAACTCACCGAATCCTTAACTCATCGACTAGGCCAAAAATGCTCAACTCATCGAATCCTCCCAAAAAGGGACGTTTGAGTCCCCGTGTTAATTTTTCTCCCAAAAGGGCTAGCTGAATCTTCGTTGAAAAAATTTTTGTGCTGCTTTGGAGGCTAGGAAAAAGTCCTTTTGGGCACAATCCGGGCCTACTGGATTAATCTGGTCCGGTTTTACCCGGTAGAATCTCCGCAGAATCTCCGCATAATTTACCAGGAATGAGATCATAATTTACCAGGATCTCCAGCATAATTTACCAGGATCTGAGAATGTTTTCACTGACCGGATAGACTTGGATGAGTGAGCGATCAACTAATTAACAAAATCAGTTGAAACCCCAGAAGAAAAACAAAAAAAAATAAACAAAACAATAAAAAATCTAAAAAATAAACACTGGGACTCAAACGTCCCCTTTTGGGAGGATTCGACGAGTTGATAGTTTTTGGCCGATTCGATGAGTTAAGGATTCGATGAGTTAAGGATTCGATGAGTTGAGTGTTTTTGGCCGATTCGATGAGTTAAGGATTCGATGAGTTAAGGATTCGATGAGTTGTATAGGAGCCGTTAATTTTGGATAGAATGGCTACCCTACAACTCATCCAATCCTTAACTCATCTAACACTTAACTCATCCACACGGCCAAAAACGCTCAACTCATCCAATCCTCAACTCATCTAATGCTTAACTCATCCACACGCCCAAAAACGCTCAACTCATCCAATCCTCAACTCATCTAATGCTTAACTTATCCACACGCCCAAAAACGCTCAACTCATCCAATCCTTGAAATATCGGCCGGTTGAGTCCCTAGCCGGTTGAGTCCCTGGTCAGTTGAGTCTCAACCGGCCCAAGACTCAACCGGTGGTAATCAACCACTCAAACGGCCGGGACTCAACTGACCAGGGACTTAACCGGCTAGAGACTCAACTGGTCATGGACTCAAACGGCCAGGGACTCAGACGGCCAGAGACTCAAACGGCCAGGGACTCAACTGGTCATGAACTCAGACGGCCAGAGACTCAAACGGCCAGGGACTCAACTGGTCATGAACTCAGACGGCCAGAGACTCAAACGGCCAGGGACTCAACTTGTCATGGACTCAGACGGCCAGAGACTCAAACGGCCAGGGACTCAAACGACTGGTACTCAATAGTCTCGTTCCAAAGGATTGGATGAGTTGAGCGTTTTTGGCCGTGTAGATGAGTTAAGCATTAGATGAGTTGAGGATTGGATGAGTTGAGCGTTTTTGGCCGTGTAGATGAGTTAAGCATTAGATGAGTTGAGGATTGGATGAGTTGAGCGTTTTTGGCCGTGTGGATGAGTTAAGGAATTTTAGCCGTTTAGATGAGTTGAGCATTTTTGGGCGTGTGGATGAGTTAAGGATTAGATGAGTTGAGCGGGCACGGATAGAATGTCATTTTTAGGAAATTTACTTTTTTTCTTTTTCCAGTATCATAATTTCTAATAATCTCTCATATTTTTGAGATTATTTTTTTTATTTTTTATTTATTTTTCTTCCTATTTGTTCTTATCTTTAAATGTCAACGACTCAGGATCTAGAAGAATTTCCAACTTTAATTTATAATCCACACGAAACTCTTCAAGGTTTTCCTTTTTAAATTTCTCCAATTTTCATTCCTTTCAAGTCCAATCCAAAAATAAATGTGCAATTGTATCAGGCAAGTATGGCTATTTTCATTATGGACAAAACAATTTTGATGACTCTGGTTGGGGTTGTGCTTATAGATCATTCCAAACTGTTTGTTCTTGGCTAAAATTACAAGGATATATTGATAAAAATATTCCCAGTCATAGAGAGATACAAAAGGTTTTGATTTAAATTTTTTATTTGATTTTTGCTTGGGATCTCCTCTGATTTAAAAAAAAATTTTTTTGGACCCGATTGAACTAGATTTTGTGTTCAGACATTTTTCTGTACACTCATTTAAGACATTTTTGGAGCCTCCTGGGGGATTTCTTTGACTATAAACTAGAGATCATGTTTAAATGCTCCTCGATTTAACTTGCTTATCTGGACAGGAGCATCATCCTATAGCCTAGGAAAAATCCACAGACTCAGATTTAGTCTATAAAATATGGCACGAAAAATCTAATAGAAATAATGCGGGTACACAAACGTCCCCCTTTGGGTGGGTATACAAACGGCCAGGTACACAATGATCCTGTTCCCATTTTCTTCCCATCTCGCTCTAGGGTTTTTTCTTTTTTAGGAGAATAAAAATTCTCATACATTTACCTTTGCCCTATAAATAAAATAAATTAGTACAAATTGCGGACAACATTTGCGGACATTTTGAGCATAAATGAAAGGAATCTCGAACATTTTTAATTTCTTTTTCAGTGTTTAGTTGATATTGGTGATAAACCTTCAAATTTTGTTGGGTCTAAAAAATGGATTGGTTCATTAGAATTAAGTTTTTGTCTTCAAAATATGTTTAATATTACTTCAAAAATTTTAACTTCAAAAAGTGGATCAGATTTGGCAGAACATGCGAGAGCTTTAATTTTTCATTTTGAGAATGGTGGTGCTCCTGTTATGATTGGTTATTTTACTTTTTATTTTTCAAATTTTAATCACTTTCCGGGTTCTATAAATTTTTAAACGAAAAAATTGACCAAAAAATCCTCGGAAATTCCCATGTTTTTTTTCTTTTTTTTCACGAAATTCCTCGTCTTATTGTTATTTCATAGACGAGCTGGAATTTTTTTACCCCTAAATGACCCTATGGTTTTTGACCATTTCGATCCCTATATCTCGGTCCACAGGCTCTCCAGGGGAAAGAGGGGCACTGTTCGATTCAGCACCCTTTTTTACCCTATATTTGACATTTTGAGCATTGATATAGAGGGGGGGGGGTTGTAACAAAACCGAAAAATACCCATATTTTTATGAGAAATGTGGGTAATCACAAAGAAAAATAATTTAAAAAATTCCTTAAAAAAGGTGGTGGCCAACTTGCCCATACAATAATTGGAATTGATTACAATCCTCGACTTGGTAATTGCCAATATTTAGTGTTAGACCCCCATTATACTGGAACAGACAATATTGATGATATTTTGGCTGGGGGTTGGTGTGGTTGGAAACCAGCAACATTTTGGAGTAAAAAAGATTTTTATAATTTACTTGTTGTAATTAATGGAGAAAAAATTTGTTGTGAAAATGTTAAAGAATAAAAAAATTTTTTTGTTTAATTTTTTTTTCCAAATTTTAAAAATTCTATTTTAATATTTTGCGTTGGATTTATGCCCAATATTTTAGCTTAAAATTGCCCCTTCTTTTAACCATTAAAAATTCTCTATATTTATTCTATTTAGAAAAAATACATTTTTAAAGAGTAAAAATATTTGAAAATTTTTGCGGAGAGAAATAAAGTCGAAAAACACATTACCTCGTAAAAAATAAAAAAAATACTTTCCGGATAAATTTAGATGAAAAATACAGAAAAAAATAAAAAACTTTCCAGAAAATACATTTTTAGAGAATAAAGACATTTAAACAAAATATGTTCAGAAATGAATAGAAAAAAATACATTCTCAAAACATTTTTGAAAATGAAAAAACTCGGTAAATAAATATAAAAATTTTTTAAAGGCTTTTGTATTTTTGTTTTAAGTAAATTTTTTAATATAGAGGTCTTATAAAATGAGATATTTTTAGCGGTTTCTTATTTAGTCTAATTTTATATATTATATATAACCCAAAATTCCATCAACTCGTTATTTCCTCTTCTGGTCAAAATCCAAAGCTGGCATAATAGCATCAGCCCCGGCTTCCATCAAGTTCATAAACTGAAATATGTGAATAAAATAGAGAAAAAAATTAAAAAGAAATACATTAGCCCCAACGTTTGTCAATAAATCATCCAAATCCTTAATATTTTGACTATCCAAATCGCCATCGAAGCAAACAAGCATATAACGATTTTGTTGTTTCTGTTGAGAGCTTCCTGAACAGACTGCTGACAAGTCCAATATAGCCACACGTTTCTAAAATTGAATAAATTGAGGAGAAAATATCAGACAGATTTTGCGGATTAGTTACTTCCCTATAGCCCCCTACTCAAACGAATTGTCCGCAAGTCTTATCCGCAAATCTGAGAATCACCCCAAAAAATTAAAAAAATTATAAACCGTTTGAGAATCCAAAACAGAAACCAAATTAGAACGCAAAGGAGGAGTTCCAGTCAACTGTAGACGTGCCTGTTTCCCCAACTTTCCAACATCTAAGCGGCCAATTGGAGTAATCTAAAAAATCACTTAAATTGCCAAATACGAGAAAAAACTCCTAAACTATGGATGAACGGAAACCCCTAAAAAAGTCTAGTCCAGTAAAAAGTCAGATGAACTCAACAGCATTATTGACTGTTTAAAACCTCTAATCCCTATTTCACCCAAAAAAACAGAACTTTCAAAATTAAAACCTTATCACACTGCTCAATCAACTTTCGAACACCCTCAGCATCAAAATAAAAAACTTGGGCTGGCAATTTTTTGGAGGGAATGTCAACCACACCAACAAGCTTCCAACCAATGCAAGAATTCTTAAAAAGGGTAAAAATATAAAAAAGTAAAACTTAAAAAAACCTTAATAACCAAAGCTTTCGCAAAATATTCATCCAACGGCATTTCGCCAAGAGATTTATCCAAAACACCACCATAAAACAAAATTCGCCTGAGAAAAAGCTCAGCTAAAAATAAATTTTGAAAAAAAATTTTTTTTGATTAATCTAACCTTGGTCAGGGTCAGGAGAACGAATGTTTGCATTGTAAGGTTTCAAGATAATATTATCAGATTGACTAAATTTGATCGGTAATCACGTATTTTCTAATAATCACTTACTCAGCCAACTCTTCGATGAATTGCACCTTAGTTTTTGCAGCACTGCAGCATTTTGATTTTTTGGAATGGCAGGAAACTTGAAATGGCAAAATACGTACACCTCGCCCTTCACCACCATAGTCAAGTCGGAAATTTGAAGGCGGAGTTGAAGATGCACTTGATTGAGTATTGGACAAATTCTCATTACCCACCAAATTAGCATTAATCACCGGCTGGTCCACCCCACACTGACATCGAGCGTCAATGTTATTTAAGCGTGCAGTCATAACATCACAACGCAGATTGAGGCCCTCACGATAAGTATCAACACGTTGACCGAGAATGTCCAACCGTTCATTAACACCCGTAAAACGTTGATTAAGGCCGTTAAGGCTAGCATCAATGCCGTCAAAACGGGTATTGACGTCGTTAAAACGGGTATTGACGTCGTTAAAACGAGTATTGATGTTGTTAAAACCGGTTGTAATTAAACGACGTAGTTCACGCATTTGAGCAGATAAAGGAATTCTTCGTCCAATGCGACGCGGACGGTTAAACCGACGATTTCCTCTCACCATTTGTAGAACCAAAAATATACGGATGACTTTAAGTCTATAAAAATAAGAAACTAATATTATAAAAAATGAATGAGAAAATAAAAAAAATGTTTAAAGTCGGCACATAAATAGTAAAACTTTAACAAGTGAAAAATCAATTGTTGAAACAAAATTTTACATTTTGAAATTATGTAAAAAGAAAAATTTCATAATGTTAAAAAGTGTTGGCATAACGTCAATAGAAATTATGAAAACTGGAAAATGGGGGAAAATCGCCTAATTGTAAGTTTACAAAGCTTTTTTAAATTTGTGTAGTAAATTTCAAGAAATTTTGGGAAATTTAAGGTCTTCTTACATGATCAAAGAATTAGCCCATAGCGTTGAATTAGTTAATTTATACTTTTTACTTTTGTTATACCAGCTAGCCCCAGTTCGGCCCAGCCCCAGTTTGTCCCACCTCAGTTGGCCACTGAATAAAAACGCGCATTTATATTAAATATTTTACTTAAGTCGGTGGATTTTGTGGTAAGTTGAATAAAATATATTGGAAAATTTAATTTTTGGATCGGGGGTTACCGCGGAACTCCTTTCACTTTAATTTTTCGTTCATCTTTTTTGCCTACAAAAAAATTTTTTTTCGTTTTTTAGCTAATTTTTTTTAATTTTTAGTATTTTAATTTATTGAAATGATTGATTGTGAACATTTACCTTGCAGTACATCAAAAAGAGAAGTTGATCCCAGTCTTTCTTCAATTTTTAAAAGGAAGTTTATTGTTACTGAATCAAATGTTAAGTCAATTCAACACACCTACACCCTACATGTTTGTTTTTTTTTAAATTTTTTATTAATTTTTGAACTGGGGATCTTCTTTGTTCTTAAATTGGGACCTTTTTCTATGCATGATTACGGATTATTTACGGGGCGAGCAACTTCTATTTCATGTGGTTAAGTGGAATGTTTGCTATTTTAGACGTCATGAGGGGTCGCGGGTTCGAATCCGCTCGGGGAAATTATTTTTTTATTTTTCTTTAAAAGTTAAAATAAGCCACTATGTACACTTTTATGGGTGATTCCTGGATTTTTTTTATTACGTCAAAAGCAATTATTTTAGTTTGGTCTATGAGCTATATTTAAGCCAAGATCTGCCCCTAGTTTGGTTCTAATAAATATCAAAAAAATTAACATAATTTTTTCTAATTTTTAGGGGCATGAAGGATGTGTAAATTCAATAAAATGGAACGATTCTGGAACGTTAGTTAATTTTTAAAAATTTTTTCAATTGAAAAAAAATTTTTTTAAGGCTTCTTGCTAGCGGTTCCGATGACCAACATTTAATTATTTGGCATCAAAATGGTCGCTTACTTCGTCGTTTACAAACACTACACTCAAATAATATTTTTTCTGTTCTATTTGTGCCTCATGCACATGACCATTTACTTTTGTCGGCAGCGGGTGATAGCTTAATTTTATTGCATGAATTGGATCAAATGTCATCAGATTCGTTGTGTCATATTCAAAAATGGGAATGTAAAGGAAGGGTAAAGAAAATGGCAATTTGTAAAGAAGAACCGAGGATATTTTGGGCTGTGTCTGAAGATGGAGTTTTAAAGTTTGTTTTTATTTTTAGATTTTTTTAAATAAAAGCGTAGATGTCTTGGGGGGGGGGGGGGGAGGGGGAATATAGGGATTTTCTTCCCTTGAGAAAAAATTTTTTTTTATTTGGGCGGGAATACATTTTCTATGTTATACCTTGGCATGCTCACAGTTATTCTACAATTTTTACTTTTTTTCTTCGTACAAATTTTGGGTTGATTATTTCTGTTTCCGTCTCCTTTTTCAAAATTTCATCTGTGGATATCCACGAATTTTTCCCTATCAGTAAGCATGCCTGGATATACAAACAAACCCTCTTTCAATCTTTCTTTATCAAAAAAGCTTTAATTTGATAATTTTTGAAAGGTTAAGGCCTAAACTAATGTTTCAACTTATCTTTTTTGTCATTCCTTTTAACTTTATTTATGTTTATATTTAAAGACAATGCGATCTTCGCGACAACAAAACAACAGATTTTGATTTTTCTGAAGATTATGGATCTTTAAAGTCGTTAGCAATAAATGAAAGTTCAAGTGAGATGTTGGCTATTGGTTTAAGTTCAGCTTTAGTTCCAATATATGACAAAAGAAGTATGAAGGAGCCTTTAATGAAGTTATTACCAGGTTTGTTTATTCTTTAAAAAATTTTTGGATACCCCCCTCCCCTCCTGGATACTTCCTTCCTTGTTCCACTTCGTCTCCCTGCTCATGTTAAAATGAGATAATAAAGAAAAGGAGGCAATTCTGGTCATTAGGTATAACTAGAAGGATAACTCTGATGCGACTCAAACTAAGAGGAGGGGTATCCAAAAAGTACCTTTATTTTAAAATTTTTTTAATTTTAAGCTCATCTCTCTGTAAACGAAGAAGGACACCTTTTATCTACAAATTTGGAATTTAACAAAATTGGAAATGAACTCTTAGTGAATATTGGTTCTGATAATATTTATATTTTCGATGTGAAGAAGAATAATCACACATCTCCTGATATTTTTTCAACAATTAAAAGGTTTTGGAATTTTTTTTGAATTGTTTCATGAGGTTATCCACCTTTAAAATAGCTTTCTTTTTGATAGAAAAATGTTTGGCAAAATTTGGGATTTTTTGTCATTTTGGGATTTTTTGTCACTTAAGAAAAATTTTTTTAATTAATTTTTTAAGTTTTATGTCTGATGAAGAAAATTTTCCGTTTGAAAATACAACTCTTGAGGGACTATCATCAATTAAAAATACCAATAATTTTACAGAACAATTTTTTAATCAAACAAATAAATTTGCCGATGAAAAAGAATTTTCTCAGGCAATAGATAATTGTTCTGAAATTTTAAATTGTTACTTAATCAAAAATGGGTATTTATTATTTTTATTTTCCATTAGAGTCCAATAAAGTCCGCAAGTTCCAAAAAATTCGCAAGTTTGGAAAGGCTTCCAATTTTCGTCGTTACTCTTTTGACTTGTGATTGTTGGTAATTTACGATGAATCCAATTATGGCAGTTTTCCAATTTTAGATAACTTCGTCATTTCCAGACCAACCTTGTGTAGTGACCTGCGTCAGGGTGTCCCTTTTGCCTTATTTACAGGGCATTTGCCCTATTTTTGAACTTTTCGCCATATTTTTGCCCTATTTTTGAGTCCCTTCGCCCTATTTTGGCGTTTTGGAAAGGGACACCCTGCGTCCTTGTAAGGGATCTGCGTCCTTGTAAAAAGAAAGAAATAGGAATTAGTGCCTTTGACAAATTTGCAGATAAAACTTACGGACTTTTGAAACTTTACCCAAGAAATTTTTATTTTTTTAAGTTTATCAAAACAAATATTCACTCTTTCCTCAACCAACAAAATTATTTCTGATCGAATATCTTCACACATTTTAAATAATTCAAATTTAATAATTCAATGTTTATTAACTAGAGGACGCTGTTTTATGGAAAGAAGTTGGAAAGGGGATTTAATTGATGCAATTAAAGATTATTTATCTGTTCTGAGAATTAATCCAAAATGTAAAATGGCTCATCAAAATTTAATTAAAAATTTGTATGCCTTGAATCAATTTAACGTTTGTTTTTTTTAAATATTTTTTGTGTGGTCGAAGTCCGCAAGTTTTGTCCGCAAAAATATTTCTTTATAAGGTAAGGGAAGAGATATAGTTACTTTAGGTTACTTAAAGGTTACATAACTAGGGTTACATGAACTCAACGAATGACAGCCTTAAAAGCTTTTCTGATTGTAAGGACAAAAAAATTTTTGCGGATAAAACTTGCGGACAACAAAAATTTTTGCGGACAAAAACTAATTTTTTTTAATTTTTATAAATTAATTTAATATTTATATTTTTACCTTTTCCTCTATTTTTAAAGCTTGCAAAAGAGTGCCTCTCATTTTATCAAAAATTACATCCTGAAGATACCTCTGCTGAACAAATTATTGGAAAAATTAGTGAAGAAGAAGGTTTTTAAATTTTTTTATTTTTCTTTAAAAATTATTTTTTAACAGATGAATCTTTAAATTGGACTTTAAATGATTTTAGAGATTATATTGATAGATTTACTGGACATTTAAATATAAATACAGATATTAAAGAAGCTAGTTGGTTTGGTGGGGATGATCAATATATTGTTGCTGGAAGTGGTTAGTTAACTTTTATCTTTTTTTATTTATTTAGAGGAGATTGGTAGGAGGGATTTTTCTCTCTAGTTTTTGTTAGACAACAATCTGAGGCTTAAAAAATGGGGATACAAACCAAATAGGTCACAAAGTGTTTTTCGATTTGATTTTGTAAGTCGTCACTTCCTCTTGTTGGGCAAATTCCTCTGTTTCTCTCTTTTTGGCATCTTTGATTTTTTTTGCAAATTTTTAACTGTATTTTAAACTCGAAATTGAATTCCTAGAAGTTGGGTTTGGCTATTCTTTTCAAAAAAATTTCATAAGAATTTGCGGCTAAAGATCCGCAAGTTTTATCCGCAAATATTTATTTTGACTTTAAAAGTGTATAAAAAAATTTCTTTTAAGATTGTGGCTCAATATTTATTTGGGAAAGAAAAACTGAAAAAGTTGTTAAAGTTTTAAAGGTTTGAATTTTTTTTAAATATTTTTTTCTCAATTATTTCTTTAAGGGAGATAATTTTACCGTTAATTGTGTTCAACCACATCCTGATAGATGTTTAATTGCTAGTTCTGGAATTGATAAAGTTGTTCGTTTTTGGGAGCCTTCAACGGTTTTTATTTTTAATTTTGGGACTTTTCGACTAGGGAAGGGGTATTTTTAAGAGTTGTGAGGGAAACGGGGTATCTGAGATTTTTCTTCGATGAGAGTAGACTGGAGAGGCGTTGTTGTCATTTTTAGTGGTGAATTTTCAATTCTCCGAGGAGAAAGATTTTCATGGAATATAAGGTTCTATTGCTTTGTACATGAGATTTTTGTTACTGATTGTGGTTAGGAGTCCGCAAGGTTCCGTCCGCATTATAGAGAAAAAAGAAATAGTCCATAGAAAAAAATCTGCAAAAAATAGACCCCGTCTTCTTTGTACATTCTATTTTCTTAATAGGTATTGGGGGAAGGAGAATTTAATTAAGTGAGAGTTGGAGATCCCAGTCTTTCTGTGTAAATTTATACGAGTTTTTCCATTAAAAATCTTTTTTTTCTGCAGACCTCATTAAAGAAAACAACAGAAAAAGACCAAATAGAAGAAACCGAAGACCGTGACATTTCAAAAAATAAATATGATTTAATGAAGAAAAATAGAAGGAGAAGAACACCAGAAATGATATGGGAGCAATTAATAAATTCTGTTGGAATGGGAATATTTAATGTTGATGAAAATAATCAAAGTGATGATGACGAAAATGTAAATAATAATCAACAACAAGTGATACATTGTAGACAAATGTGATTTATAAAAAAAGAAAGGTTAGATATTTATATTAAATATTATACTTTAAAAATTTTTTTTGAATTTTTTTAATTTTCAAAAAAATTTTTTATTTTAAAATTCTTTTACACATTTTTAAAAGACTTTTATAAAGCATTTTTTAAATATTTTTAAAAAAGAATGTAGTCAAAATTAAAAGAAAATTCTTTAACGTTATTTGTGGCGCAGTCGGTAAACATCTTGTTTCCTAATTGTGATGGAAGCAGGTTCGAACCCCACCATTGGCAAAACTTATAATCTATACGGAAAAACATTTTTAAAAATTTTTAGCATGGTAAATTTAATTCCTGGATTTTTTAAAAAATTTTAAGAGGGTTATTTTAGACTTAAAACATGTGATTAAAAAAAGAGGGGCTGAATAAACATTTAAAAATATTTTTTTTAATTTAACTTACTATAATTATCTTTAAAAAAAGAAAATTCAAACCTTTCAATAATTTTTAAATTTTTTTATTGCCAAAAAAGAGAAATAAAATTTCTTTTTTTAAATACACAAAAATGTTTAAATATCGTCATAATCTCCTCTTTTTATTTAAAAAAATTTTCTTCTTTCAATTTTTAATTTTCACATCAGGGTCGAACAAATCGCCAAAATCCTTGTAGAAATCCTTTTAAAATTTTTATGTCTTTTTTTAATTAAAAAATTAAAAAAAAACCGTGTCAACCAGCTTTTCAGTCATCATATTTCCATTCTTTGCTGTGTTACAAAACGTCGATTTAATTTCTAACAAGCTATCTTCAGCATCCATAAGTTCAGGCTCATAAATTATTGGTGATGGGTCTTTTTGATTATTTAAAAATTTTTCTTTTTCGCGTCTTGTGTTGTTGTTATTGTTGTTTTGATTGTTGTTTGACATTTATTGAATAATAACTGAGATTTTAAATTATCTAAAATGAGGAATTTTTAGTTTAAAGTTGACTAGAAAACTGTTTGGAGTTTCCTCTATTGATTTTACAACGCGTTAACTAAATTTATATTTTGTTTTAAACACGCGGAAATTTTTTAAAAATCTACGGAAATAAATTCTAGACCCTTTTTAAGACTATAAAACGTGTTTTTAGAATTTCAAAGTCCGACATTTTCCAAGTAAACAATTTGCATTTAATTTTAAAAAAAGTTTCGATACGATCTCCTTCACAACTTTACTTCTCTATTTTCTCTCCTTTTTTCACATACTCTCTAGCTCTACAGTACTCTTCTGATTTGTCTTCTTTATTTCTCTTCTTCCCATAATCTCTAATTTGTGATTCATATAAAAGCACTTTTTAAGCGTCGTCATTTATTTTGCTTTTTCTTTCCACAGCGCTAGACTTTTTTGGTCTTCTTTCCTATTTCACAATCGCCATCGATTCTTTAACGTTTCTTAATGTTAATTTTATCCGTGTTACTAATTTCCTTTTACGATTTCCGTTGAGCATTTTTCCTTTAAGCATTTCTTCGTCATTTTCCCTTGTTATTTTTTACCCTTTTCTTTCAAATTAACACCTTTCTTTCATTTTCAGGGTCTGGTTACTTTTAATATATCGTTATAAAAACAACAAAAAAAATTTAAAAAACAAAAAAATTTTCAAAAAAATCTACAAAACAAAAAATATTACAAAAACAGTGATATAATAAGGTGGGTACTTTTAATTTGTTTTAACTCTTAGGAGCTCTTAATAGGGTGTATAAAAGCCTGAGGAGTATATCTCTTAGTTTTCCCCTGATTTCTGGTATTCCACCTAAACTTAGTTTTTCTAGATAATAAAAATGTCGGCTACAGTCGCTCCGCAACCGCCTAGTGCTAATGCGAATGCTGCTGCTGCAAATCAAGCGCCGGTTTTGAACACTCCATCTTATCCAATGGCTTCGCTTTATGTTGGTGATCTTCATCCGGATGTTTGTTTATCAGTTTAATTTCCTTTCTATTTCCTCTTTTTAGGTTACCGAAGCAATGCTCTTCGAGAAGTTTAGTACTTCTGGACCGGTTCTTTCCATTCGTGTCTGCCGTGATGCAATTACGCGTCGTTCTCTTGGCTATGCGTATGTCAACTTTCAGCAGCCTGCCGATGGTATTTTTTTAAATTTTTCCCTTCTTTGGTGGCTCCTCCCCGAATATCTCATTTTTCCTCCCCCACATTTCCTGAGAAATCTACAACCCTTCTTTTAAATCCCTTTCATTTTTAGCTGAACGCGCTCTCGATACGATGAACTTCGACCTTCTTCTGAACAAGCCAATTCGCATCATGTGGTCTCAACGTGATCCAAGTATTCGCCGTTCTGGTGCTGGTAATATTTTCATCAAAAATTTGGACAAGCACATCGACACCAAAGCTATCTACGACACTTTCTCAATGTTTGGAAACATTTTGAGCTGCAAAGTTGCTTGTGATTTGGAAGGAAATAGCAAAGGTTATGGTTTCATTCATTTTGAGACTGAAGATGCTGCTAATAAGGCTATTGAAAAAGTTAATGGAATGCTTTTGGATGGAAAGAAAGTGTTAGTTTCTTTTAAATTTTATGAATTTACCCTTTAACTTTGTTTCTTTTTAAAGGTTTGTTGGAAAGTTCATTCCTCGTTCACAACGCGAAAAGCAAATTGGCGATGCTGCTAGTCGTTTTACCAACGTTTATGTGAAGAATTTTGGCGATGCTATCAATTCTGATAAACTTCATGAAATCTTTTCTGCATTTGGAGAAATTATTTCTGCAAAATCGATGGAGGATAATGATGGAAAGCCTAAAGGTTTTGGTTTTGTTGCGTTCAAGGATCATGAGAGCGCTGCTCGATCGGTTGAAGAAATGAATGAGAAGGAAGTTCCTGGCCGTGCAGATTTACATTTTACTGTCTGCCGTGCACAGAAGAAGAGTGAACGCCAATCTGAACTGAAACGTCGTTATGAACAATTCAAGGCTGATCGTATTCAACGCTTCCAAGGAGTCAATCTTTATGTGAAGAATTTGGACGATACAGTTTTGGATGATGCTCTTCGTAAACATTTTGAACAACATGGAGCTATTGCTAGTGCTAAGGTTTTTTTGGAAAATTTTTGACTGAAAAATGATTTTTAATAAATTTTTGTAGGTCATGTGTGACGAAAATGGACGTTCTAAAGGATTTGGTTTTGTTTGTTTTGAGAAACCTGACGATGCGACTAAAGCGGTTGTTGAAATGAATAATAAAATTATTGGGAATAAACCACTTTATGTTGCTTTGGCTCAGCGCAAGGAGGATCGTAAGGCTCAACTTGCTTCTCAATACATGCAACGCTTGGTTAGTTTTTCTTAGAAATTTTGTGTTAATTTTGTTGATAATTTTGTTCCTTTTTCAAGGCTGCTATGCGTATGCAAAACCCTCCTGGAATTATGGGAACAATGTATGCACCAGCTAGTGGAGGATTTTTCCTGCCCCAAGCTCTTCAAAATCAACGCACTCCATCATTCATGCCAACTACAAACATTCCTGGAGCTCAATTCCGTGGAATGCAGCCACGATGGAATGGCGGTTTTGGACGTTTGTTTTCCTCTAAGAAACTTGTAAAAATTCTTTTTAGATCCAATGCAAGGCTACATGATGGGACAAAATGCCGGTGGTCCTTATGCTAATCAAGTCGCTCGTGGTCCTCGTGGCGGCGGTGGTGGTATGGGCGGACCTGGCGGAATTCGTGGTCCTTATGGTGGAGGCGGACAGCAACGTCAACAGCAACAGTCTCGTATGCCTGGAATGGCTGCTCAGCAAGGTCAAATGCGTTATCAGGTTTTTTGAGTTTGTGAAATATTTTTAAAAATTTTGTTTAAAGGGCCAGCCAAAAACAATGCAACAGAATAATGCTGTCGCATATTCTTCCTATCCAAACCCGATGAATCAACAGCGTGGTCCGCAGTTATCTGGAGGTGGGGCTGGACATGGAATGGCTGCTGGTCGTCCAGAGAATCTTACAAACCAACTTTTGACTGCTAACAACATTCAGGTTTGTTTTTTGAGTTTTTGTTCAGGGGGTAATAGATACATATTGCAGTTGGTTGGGGTTGAATTTTCTTTGTCTGGGGTGGCTGGTTCGATCCCTATTGCCACAAAGTGTTTTCATTTAAATGTTTTTTAATTTATAAATATTTTTTCAATTTTTTAGGAGCAGAAGCAAATTCTTGGTGAGCAGCTCTATCCAATGGTATCTCGCTATTGCCGTGGAGAAGATGCTGGAAAGATTACTGGAATGATTTTGGAGAATGAGAATTCGGAAATTTTGGTATTTATTTAATTTTTTGGGGTCTTTAGGGATTTGTCAAGTCTCTCATTTCCTTATTTTTTGTGGAGGTCTCAAAAATTGATTTAGGAATTCCTGTACATTTTTCTGTTGTGAATCTATGTTTAGTAGACTTGTAAGGATTAGCGAGCTTATTTTGGTGTTGTTCATATTTGTGCTAAAAAGACGGTTACTTTTTTGAGAAAATCCAAGTTGAGAAAGCCCTTTTTGAGCCATTTAAGCGGGACAAGCGCCCTCTAAATTTTGCTCTAAAAAATTTTTTTCCCTTAAGATGGTTCTTGAAAACGATGAATTGCTTCGTTCCAAAGTTTCGGATGCTGTTGAAATGATTCAAGCTTCTCGTGTAGCGCAGCAGCAGCCGCACTAGGAAGTTGAAGAAGAAATATATAATTGGAAGCGAATTTTGAAGAGAAAAAAAATTTAAAAATTAAAGCCGAGAAAAAAAATTATTTTTTGGGGATTTAGTTAAAAAATATTATTTTAATGAAAAAAAAATTTCGACACGTTTTTCCCTCTTATTGTTAATTATATATTGTACGTGTCTTTTCAAGTAAAATTATTTGGGTTGCATTTGAAGTTTGAATTTTTTTTGTTTTTTCTGAGGGTGGCGGTTTTGTGTTGGTGGTTGAAAATGATTTTTAATTTGAAAAAATCGATTATCGATTTTATTGATCTTATCGATTAGTATTGACTTTTTTGGAAAATAATAATTTTTTAAATTAAATTATCGATTTATATCGATTAGTATCGATTTATTGATTTCTATCGATTTTTTGAAAATTATAAATTTTTTAAAAATTAATTATTGATTGATATTGATTTTATCGATTAGTATCGATCTTTGAAAAATCGATATCGATTGATATTGATTTATTGATTATTTACAAATACCCAGTCTACTCTTAAACAGCTCGCTCTCAACTGGCCTCATTCGCTATATTTAATTTTTATCTCTGACTACACTATTTACATTTAGTCTCTAACTATTCATAATCGACAAAATGTCTCTTAGTTATAAGTGCGACAAAATGTCGCTTAGTTATAAGTGCGACAAAATGTCGCTTAGTTATAAATGCGACAAAATGTCACTTAGTTAAAAATGCGACAAAATGTCACTTAGTTAAAAATAAGACAAACTGTCACTTAGTTATAAACACGACAAAATGTATCTTAGTTATAAACACGACAAAATGCCCACAGCCATGATATAATTAATTTATTATAAAAAATCAAAATTTTAAAGGCACAAATAGTAAAATATAAATTCGACAAGATTCGCATTTTTTGTTGGGCTTAAATGGAGATAAAAAATAAATGAAATACAAAATAATATTTTTGGGAAATATCATGCGTTTTTAAGTGAAAATAACAGGGAAATAATGTCTAAATAAAAATTCAAAACCCGTTATAAAATTAAAAAAAAAAGAGTAGATAAAAATGCAAAATATCTATAATTAAATTAATTTTTTTCTGACTGGTAATTTTAATTTATTTCAACAAAATCTTTCTTCTAACCAATAAAAAAGTAAAAAAAATTTTTTCAAATGATCCAAAAATTTTTCCAGTTTTTTTAATTTTGAAATTACCGGTCAAAAAAAATTTTTCTACTAGAACAACTTTAGTAAAAATGTGGCAAGAATAAAAAAAGATATTAATTAGATCACAAAAAAAAATGCAAAAAAATTTTTTTAAGTCAAGGGCTATAACCGAAAAATAAATTTTTTTTCCTGTTAATTTTGAAAATTTATAGAAAAAAATTTTTCAAAAAAAAATTTTTCAAGGAAAATTTTTCAAAAAAAATTTAAAAATCTTCTCTTCTCACACCAGAAATTTTATTTCTCAAAAAAATCCACCCTACCTTACCAAAAAATTTTTTTTCAAAGTTTCAAATTCAAAAACCCCTTTCTCCAAAATAAATTTTATTTTTTAAGGTTATAGCCCCCTTATATACTCAAAAAAAATTAAAAAAAATTATTCAACAACCTTCACCCAAATTTTGCAAAGTCAATATTCTTCTCGATTCTTCTTCTAATAAATTAACTGTTACATTTGTATATAATAAATTAAATTTTGTAGAAATTAATTTATAATTTAAATTAATTAAACCGTCATTTTTCCATCTTTTTTTTGTTGCTTTCATTAATATATGTCGACACAAATTTATTGGATTTGATGCTTCTTTTAAATGTTTTATCATTTTATATTTGGCTATAGTTGATGGATATCTACTTATTGTATAACCAGCATATGAAATTCTTAAAAAATATTTTTTTAAGTTTTGGAAGAGAATTTGGGAAGAAGAGAGGGGCAAAAACCCCCAAATATTGCCAATTTGATCAGCTATAACTTTTCGCTTTGGGGGGTCATGACCAGAAAAGCCAAAAATTGACAATAGATTATCAACCCTGCTCTACACGATGGTGAAAAAATTACAAAATTTTTACATACAGTTCGACATGTTCCATTGTTAAGAAAAAACAACAATTTAATTTTAGAGGGTTTCTTCCCTGCTTTTCTTTCCCAAGCCTCTTTTTGCTCATTTGTAAAGTTTTACAAAAAGAAGTCACAACTTTTGACAAGAAATTTAATTTAAAATTTTTCCTTAAACCTTGGAGAGTGAATAATTTATTTATTACAAAATTATTCCGAAAAAGATGCCCCCACCCCTCTATCTCAAAAAATTAATTGATGTTGTTTATTCCAACAAAAACCAACCGAAATTAAATTTTAAGAAAAATTTAATAACAAAAAAAAACCTTGCAGAAAAATCATCATCTTCACCTCCCCATCCCCAATAGTCATTAGAAAATCCATTTGTTTTAGTCATTTGTTTTTTAGTTAAAGCACCAGCACCTCCAAAAAGTGAATAATAGGGCAATCTATGGAGTAAATTTAAAAATTATTTTCATTCAAAAAAATTCAAAAAAACCTATAATTAAATTTATCTACAGCAACAGACATATGTCTTGGTTGTTGAGGACAATTATACAAATTTCTGTCATCTTCTGGAATTAAATCAACATCGTGGAAAATAAAACATTGCCAGTCATAATAACGATTAGCCTCTACAAAGCCAACATTCATTAATTTACCTGAAGAAAAATTAAGAGAGAATATTAAATATGGACTAAATGGACCCAAAAATAATTTTAGGAACCTTAGAAAAAATTTTTTTCATTAAAAGGTCAAAAAAGCCTTTTTATAAGTCAAATAAAACAAAAAACTATTAAAGGGACTCGAACCCACGACCCCTCGCAACCAAAACCCAACACACTAACCAATACACCAACCGCCAACTCAACAGCAATTAAAATAAAACTTGCTATATTTAATATTCTAAAAAATAACCTCTATTAAATGTTTGTCCAGCTACTTGTTCAATAATAAAGATGCCATAATCTATTTGTTGTTTTTGTAATATTGAGTGCATATTGTGCAAAAAAATGCGGAGATGTTGTTCTCTATCTCTGAAATTTACAAAATTGGTAAAAAAAATTAAGGAAAAATTATGGAAAAATATTTTCTAAAGTCCGCAAGTTTTGTCCGCAAAAATTTAAAAAAGTCCGCAATTTCCGAAAAAAATAAAAAACCTGTAAGGCACAATAATAGCAACCCTATGTCTAGAAATACATTCTTTAGGGACTCCATGCCCTCCAATTTCCACATTTTTGGAATATAGTTGTTCCAATGTATTCATTGTTGGTCCATCCATCCATGTAGGTATTGGGCCGACCAAAAAAGGTGGAGGATTTGGACATAGAGACAATCCAGAATTTGAAGGCTTTGAAAATATTGATGAAGAGATTAGATCCAAAGGTTCTGAGGTATTTCTAAATTAAAAGAGAAGAAATTGTTTTTGGGTAAAAACTTCATTTGGGTCAGAACTGTCGCGACTATCTAGTCAGCGGTAGGAAAGAAAAGTAACGAACAAGGAAATGGGTAGCGGCTGGAAATAACAACAACAGCAAAATTTGCAGCAGCCGGTGGGTGATTGGATGACCGAACGGATTAGGCCGCAGTTTGGAAAGAAGGGGCAGGATCGAAGGACAGCAATCCAACCCAATTTTTCATAGAACTCATTTAGGTAAATTTAAGCAGAAATTTGAAAAAATTAAGGAAAGGTATGAAGCCAAACAAGGGACCCACTTCCCTTTAAAAATAAGAAAAAACCTTAAAATCATAGAGACATTAGATAAAGGTACATCTAACAATTGTGAAGAATTGGAAGGTTGTTCTTCATGTTCTTCAAGTGATTTAATTTTGGGTAGTCTTTCTATTTTGGGTATTGGTGTTCTTATAGTGGTTGCCGTTGTAGATATAATTTCTTCAATATCAGAAACTGAATAAAAAATTTTTTTAAGTATTTGGGGGACTGTATAGAGTTTAAGAAAGACCATGGAAATTAGAAAAACACTTGGGTCGGGACTAAATTAAATTCGAAAAAACCAAGACCACGACTGGATTCTCGACTTAAAGCCATATTCAGAAATTGCGATTGCATTCTAACCCGTATTCTAGCCCTTGAATTCATAAAAACCCTTAAGGCTAAAAAATGTCGAGGACTGACCCCTAGGCACAGAAAAACTCAAGAGTTAATTCGTAGACTTAAGTTAATGTAAAGGGAAAATGAGAACGATTAGCAAAGGATTCATAACAAGAAGAATCCAGGAACCCTAAAGGAAACATGGATACATGGGCTAATAGTCCTTGAATTCAGAAAAACTCCAAAAAATAAAAATAGAAGGGAGCCAGCCAATTATCTTTTTGGGGTAGGCTCTGGAAAAGGGAATAATTGGCCGGTTTCATGACCAAAAAATAAAGGAAACCCTAAAAAATAAAAAAAACAAACCTATAAAAGTTAAATTTGAAGAAATAAATGTATTATTAAACGAAGAAAATGTCAAATAGAAGAAAATAAACAAAATTGAAAAGATTGAAACCAAAAGAAGCGAGCGCCATTTTCGTTCCAAAAATTGAAAATGAAGATAAATGCTGGCAAAATAATTGTTTGTGTAGTTGGTTGGACTGTTTGGATTGTTTAATGAATGATAGGCTATTCTATACCTATGCAGAGAATTATTATTTGATGATGTTGACATCTGAAAAAAAAAATTTTTTTTAATATAAGGGAACGAGTTGGTAAGTAGAAAAAAATAAGAGTTTGAGCTTGGAATCTAGGCTGGATCGTAAGCCTTAGACGTTCGGCAGGATCCAAGCAAAATCCTCAACCGTACCCGAAGCTTGGATTTTACAGAGAAGATAAACCCTCAAAGAAGGAGGTCGATTTTTGAAGTCGGAGAAGGTCAAAGGCCATTCCTCTCAAAAAAAGGAAGGAATTATGATTAAATAATAACCTGTTCTTTCAGAAACCAAAAAAAGAAACAAAAATTTACAAAATCTATTTAAAGTATTTAATCCGCTTAAAATTGTCAATTAAAAAATAATTCCAAACGCGTTAAATTAGAAAAATATTAGAAATATCATCGCGCAACTACACACGCAACAAACTAAAAATAAATTATTATAGTCTGCGCAACGCAACAAAATTTAATTGATCAAAAATTTAAAAAAAACTGAAATATTAATTAATAAAAAAGAAGAGAGTGTGTAAAACTAAGAGAGACAAAATAAAAAAGAGAAGTAAAGAAAAAATTAAAACAGAATGCCAAATAAATAAATTAATTAGAAAATTTAAAAGAAAAGAGACGAAATAGTACAGAAAAAGAATTAGAGAAAAAATAAATTGGGGGCCTTATACAAAAGACCGAATGGATAAAAGCCCAACGCGGCCAAGAAGGTTAAAAGACCGACGGATAAAAAGACCGTGTGTTAAAAATCGGACTTTTACCACCTTTTGGCCGCAACGGTATTTTAATCAGTCGGTCTTTTGTACATAACGAAATTGGGATTAAATGTCATTTATTTTTAAACATTTCGCCAAGTAGAAAAAGACGCCAATTAATTTTAAATTTCTTGAAGTGGAAAGCCCTCGATTTTTCTCATATTTTTTAAATTTCTTTAGGATTTAAGATATGGATTTTATCCCAGAAAGATTAGAATTTTATCTAAAAAAGTATTATTTAAATCATTACCCTTACAATTTAATGTTAAAATGGCTGTCTTATGGAAAAGGTTTTCTTTAAAAATTATTTAATTAATAAATTTAATTTTTCTCCAGCAAATCTACTTCCAAACAGAGAATTTGCATTTATTTTAAAAGATGATATTCACATCAGATTCCTTTCGTTTCGAACTTTGGACGAATTTAAAGAAAAAATTTTGAGAACAAATCCTTTTAAAATTGATATTGGGGCAGTTTATAATCGACCGGTATATAAATCTATTTAAAAATAAAAATCTTTGTATCTATGGTGTAGTGGGACAAGTATAGATTTTGTATTTTAAGGGGTGTGGGTTCGAACCCCTTTGGGGATAAATAATTTTTTTCTTTACAAGGGGCAGTTTATAATCGACCAGTAAACTTTTATTTTAAAAATAAGCAATTGTAGTCTTGGTGGTGTAGTGGGTCACGCACAGATTTTGTATTGTAAAGGGTGTGGGTTCGAACCCCTTTGGGGAAAAATATTTTTTCTTTTACAAAAAATCATTTAATATTAAAAAATTATTTTTTTTGTTTTTATAGCCTTTAGATAGAAAAAAATTTGCCGATTTTTATGCAATTGAAAGAGAATTAGTTTTTGATATTGACTTGACAGATTATGATTTAATTAGGAATTGTTGCAAGTACTTTTTCTTAATTTATTCATTTAAAAAATTAATTTTTTAGAGAAGCTAAAGTATGCAATAAATGTTGGCGTTGGATTATTATTGCTGTTAAAGTGCTGAATTTATTGTTAAAAAGTTTGTTTTTGCAATTTTGTTTAAATTTTTGGGGGGTTAAAATAAATTCTTTGTTAAAATAAAAATAATTCCCCCTAATGGGATTCGAACCCGGACCCCCTAAAAATAAAAAAAAACAAACATTTACCCACTACATCACACACAACAGTTTATTTCCTTAATTTTCCTCATTTTCTGTAAAAATAAAAATACTCTCACCGAGCGGGATCCGAACCCACACCCCTTACAACGTAAAATTCAAACCTAACCCACTACATCACTTAAACAACAATTAACTTTTTCTAGCTTTGATTCTAAAATTAAATTTTTTCAGCTCAATTTGGATTTAAACATTTATTGTGGGTATTTTCTGGTAGAAGGGGTATACATTGTTGGGTTGCTGATCAAAAAGCGCGTTCTTTAAATAATAAAGCTAGAGAGGCTGTAGCAAAATATCTTATTATTCAGGTTTTTAATTTTTAAAATTTATCCAAGTGAGTCTTTACCCTAACGAATTTTTCCCAAATATTAGTGTCCGATCCGTTGGATTTTTCTGGTGCCTGTCCCAAGTCCGAGGGTTTTTTCAAGATCTTCGGCAACATCACACTCAACAGTGAGTCTTTACCCTAACGAATTTTTTTTTAGCCAAGGCCACCCCTCTAAATGGTGAAATTTTGGCGCACACCTCATTTTAGCCACTGAATTCGACCCCCTGGCTACGCCCTTAATTTCCGGATTTTTTCGGATCGGGTTAATCTAGAAATTCCGGCAGGATATGGGTTGACATGAGTACAAAATCCGGTTTCCAGGCACAACCAAATATCCCTCAATTTATTTTAAATTTCTCTAGGGAAAAGAAAATTCAGCAAAAACCAAATATAGAGTCCATCCTATGGCAGAAATAGCTTTTCGTTGTATTCTGGACTCTGGAGAATTTGAAAATTTAATTTTTGAACAAGGCTGGCTCGATACACAAGAAGAATGGACCAAAATTTTAAATTTGTGTCCGGACGTTGAAATGAGAGAAATTATGGATAAAGAATTTAGGAGGTTTTTTTTGAATTTTAAAATTGAAAAAATTAATTTTTTCTTTAGAGTAAATACACCTCAAGATCGTTGGGAATTAATTACAATGAGATTTGATCAAGAAAAACGAGCAAAAATAAAAGAGGAAAATGCGGGGACTAAATTGCCTAATGTAAATTTAGGGTTTTTTAAATTTTAATTTTATTTTTAAAAATTTTGTTTAACTAATAAAGTAATAAAAATAACCCTCTTAACCTTCAGAACAAATATAGGAAGGCACCAAGGTTTCAGACTTATCCAACCATTGGGTGACCAGCAAAAAAAAGTTCCTTCAGTTAGGACCACCAAAAACTTCCTTCAGTTCGGACCACCAAAAAGTTCCTTTTTTAATAACCAAGTTCCTCCAAACACCTTTAAAAAATAATTTTTTGACGTCCAAAAATAAATCTAAAAAAATACCTCTTTCCCCTTCCAAAATATTTTCCAAAATCCCACCTAAAATTCTTTTAAAAATAAATTTTTCTCCTTAAGATACCAAACGAATTATCTATCAATTTTTTACGTTTTTTTGTTTTGGAATATGCTTATCCTAAACTTGACGAAAAAGTTACTGTTGGGTATCTAATTTTTTCTTAATTAAAAAAATTTTTTTTTAAAAACAGAATTAATCATTTATTAAAAGCCCCATTTACTGTCCACCCAAAAACTGGTTTTATTGCTGTTCCTTTAAATATTGAGGATATTAACAATTTTAATTTAAATGAACTACCGAGGGTTGATAAATTGGAAGAAATTGGTGGTGAAAGTTCCTCTTCAGGTAAATTTTTTAATTATAGAAATTGGGGACAGGGAAGGGACGTGGGGTTACCCGAACTCTTTTTTCGACTAGAAACTCGACCCGAATTTTTCCCGCCCCCGGTCTCATAGTCAGAAAAGTTACCTAGTTGGGTTAATTAAATGAATGTTTAGTTAGTGGGTAGAAAAATTATTTTTGGTGGAAATTTTTTTGGTTTGGTTAGAGAAACAATGGAATTCTCCTTTCAAAAAACTCTCAAAAAAATTTTTTTCTTTCTAAAAATAATTTTCTTTTCCTCCCTTTTTCAGTTATTCAAAATATTTCATTGTCTAAATATATCGAAACATTTAATTATTTTATTGAAAATTTGAAGGAATGACTCTTACAATTTTTTTTCTAATTGGAAGTTTTTCACTTTTTTTATTACTTAAATATTTTTCCTTAAATCAATGAGAATCTTGGGCTTTTAAAATATATTTATAAAACATCTCTTCTTAAAAATCCAAAACAGAAAATAACATTACAAAATACAATGTAATAGTTGTCGTTCATTTTCACTTTTTATCTATTTTTTGAGAGAGGAAGAGCAAGAAATGACTCTGCCATATTTTAAAAAGGGAATGGAAAAAAATGTATGATGGGAGGGCCAAAAACGGTGGAACTCCGTCTTCCAAAGAAGTTCCAAAAATAATTCCAAAATCATCCAAAAATAAATTGAAAAAATATTAAAATGGTTCACCCTAGTCCCTATTCACCCTGAATTTCAAAATTTGACCTAGTGTCACTCGTCACAATTCCTTGCGGCATTGTAGCATAAATTTGATTATCTTCAGTAATAGATTCAATTGCAGCCAGCATCTTGTTTTCTTCCAAAGTCGGTGTCGCTTCACCCAAAATCAATGAGCGGATCCTATCCGCTTTTTTGAGAATTGCAAGTTGATCTTTTAACTCCGCACTTCTTAAAAAATTTGAAATCTCTTCATGTCAAGCAAAAGTAAGGTAAGCGTGGTTTCTAGCACGGCCAGTCAAAGTAATGCTTCCAACATCATTAATGAGTGCCGTCGCCAGCTCAGAAGGATTGACAAGCGGTTGATGGAAGTCCAAGGTCATATTCGCATCAATGACCTTGAAAATGCGAAGTTCAAGAATCAACATGAACTTCTACAAAAATTGGAAAGGCTGCGTTTATTGATTTTGGGTCAAGATTCTCCAACTCCTGAGGAAAAGTCTGTTTTGGCTGCTCTTGAATCATAAGTTTTTCATTGTTTTTAATTACAAAAAATTTTAAATTTCCAGTTCTGTCAAACGAGATGCCGGAAATTTAAAATTTTTTGTAATTAAAAACAATGAAAAACTTACGATTCAAGAGCAGCCAAAACAGACTTTTCCTCAGGAGTTGGAGAATCTTGACCCAAAATCAATAAACGCAGCCTTTCCAATTTTTGTAGAAGTTCATGTTGATTCTTGAACTTCGCATTTTCAAGGTCATTGATGCGAATATGACCTTGGACTTCCATCAACCGCTTGTCAATCCTTCTGAGCTGGCGACGGCACTCATTAATGATGTTGGAAGCATTACTTTGACTGGCCGTGCTAGCAACCACGCTTACCTTACTTTTGCTTGACATGAAGAGATTTCAAATTTTTTGAGAAGTGCGGAATAAAGACGTGGAGAATGCCAAGTTAAAAGATCAACTTGCAATTCTCAAGAAAGCGGATAGGATCCGCTCATTGATTTTGGGTGAAGCGACACCGACTTTGGAAGAAAACAAGATGCTAGCTGCAATTGAATCTATTACTGAAGATGGCGCGGCTAATCAAATTTATGCTACAATGCCGCAAGGAATTGTGACGAGTGACACTAGGTCAAATTTTAAAATTCAGGGTGAATAGGGACTAGGGTGAACCATTTTAATATTTTTTCAATTTATTTTTGAATGATTTTGGAATTATTTTTGGAACTTCTTTGGAAGACGGAATTCCACCGTTTTTGGCCCTTCCATCATACATTTTTTTCCATTCCCTTTTTAAAATATGGCAGAGTCCATTCCCAAAATAATTTTTGCAAACTCCGAAAAATAATTTCAAAAATCCTCCCAAAAATAAATTGAAAAAAGAGGAAGAAAATGAACCAAATTACAATATTTACCCCACAAAAATACTTAACTATATGTATAAATATATTTATTAAAATAAACCTCTCTTCTTTCTTTCAACTAGCAATTAATCTTTTAAGATTAGGAGGTAAAGAACTACAAATTTCCACAGCTTCTCTAAATGTATCCAATATAGTCAAAAAATTATCTTCACTTGTAACACATCTAGCAGTATTTTTAAAGTCAAAAGGTTCTTCAATAAAAATTTTGAAACGACGAGTATTTCGAGCAAGTTCACTCCTTTTAAAATTTTACAAATAAATTAATTGTAAAATTTGAACTTTTATTGGGGTCAATCCTGTAGACCTAAATTTTGAAAGAAAATATCTAGGGAATTAAGGAAAATAATACCCGGCTCTATGGCGATAAGTAGCCAGTTCTGTATTTTAGAACCTATAGTGTGGTATTGTGACTCCTTCAATCACACCAAATCCCTCGATGCCCCCTTAATCACACCAAATCCCTCGATATTCCCTTTCAAGTCTTGAGAGTCTATAGGTCTTGAGGGTTAATAAGAATTTAGAATGTATTAGGTCATCAGAGGTGGACTCTTATTTAAAAATTAAAAAAAACCTTGGATAAATACATCCTCTAGAAACAGAAATTGCATATTCATCAAAATTAAAATTATTATAATAATTAAAAAAGGCAATTAATAATTCTCCAATAGACAAAGTATTTTTAGGTATTTCTTTAAAAAAATTTTTATTTAATTTTAAAAAATTTAAAAAAACCTGGAAGAGGTTTAGGCAAATCCACAAAAAGTTGCATTTCATCCAACGCCCGGAAAAAGTGAAAATACTGAGGAAATAAAAATTGAAGATTTGGAAGAATTGGGACATTAATTCCACATTGAAGAAAGTGAAGGACCATAAGAATTAATGAATAACTAGAAAAAAAATTAAAATTAATTCATTAAATTCCTCAACTAAAAAATATCCAGAATTTTTAAAATAAAAAAATTAAAAAAAAACCTATTAAAATAACCAGAACAAGCATCCAATATTCCCTTTTTCTTTGCCCAATGTTTCACTATAAGGCACAAAGCTGGAAATCTATCGTCAATTCTAAAAAAATTTTTTTGTATAAAAATGATTTTTATATAATTTTAAAAATACTAAAAGAATTTCTTAATCAATTAAAAAATCTTTAATAATAAAAAACAACTAAATCTAAAAATATTGGAAGTCAAAGGAATCGAACCTCCATCATTTGCCCCTTACAGACAAACTCACTAACCACTACACCACCAAAGAATTTACCAGATTTTACTAATTAAACATTAAATACCCTAAAAACAAACAGAACTAAAAACTGGGAGCAACGTGAGGAATCGAACCACCCCCACAAATACAAGCCCAGTATCAACCAAACCATCGACCCAATTTCCCAATAATCAAATATTAAACACCCTATCAAAATTAAATTTAAAAAAAACCTTGAATAATAATGAATTAAATAAGAATTATAAATTCCAGGAACATTATTAATATTCATATCAACCTCCAATTTTTGATAAGGATGTTTAAATTTAATTTTTAAAATTGGAACTTTTGCAGGAACAAATAAAATATCATGAATTAAAGTTCTTTTAGTCAATAATTTTCTCATAACTTTTTTAAGACGATTAATTGCATAACTGAAAAATTAGAAAAATTAAATGAAAAATTTTTGGTGGATTAAAAATAATTTAAAGACATTTTATCCTATAAAGACATTTGATCCCATTTTTAAAAATTTTTTCAAAACAGACAACACTCCCCTTCCCAAATCCTTCTCTAATTCGAAAATCTTTTTTAATGTTAAAAAATCGGCTAAAACACCAAAAAATTTTTGAGAGGCTAAAAACAATTTCTAAGACATTTCATCCCATTGCAGACATTTAATCTCATTAAAAAAAATTTTTTTAAAAGGTGATACTTCCCTCTCCCTAAATCAAGTCACCATAAAAAAATTTAAATTTAAAAACAAACTTTCGCTGAGTTTCATATCCATCCATTCTACAAGGCATACACAAACACAGGTCCATATCTACAAAAAACATTAGAAAAATTTTTTTTAACTTAAAAAAAACCAGAATTGAAAGCTCCACATCCATTAACTGTAGACCCAACAGCAACTAAACTAATACTTTCACTTGGAAAAATCTTTAAAAAAATTTTTTTGAAAACAATTTGTCTAAATAAACCTGTTTAACAATATCCTCTAGCATACATTTAACACGCATTTTCCTAGAAAAAAAATTTAATTTTTTAATTAAAAAATATTTTTTTAAGCTGCTTTGGTATTTATTTTAAACCATATAGAATATTTAAAGAAAAAATTTCAAAAATAAATTTTTTCAAAAATTTTTTTTTGAAAAGACAGACATTTTATCCCATTTTTAATTTTTAAAAATATTTTTTCCAGAAAAAATATTTTTCCAAAAAAATTTTTAAAGTAAAAAGACAAGCAAATTTAAGGACAAGCTCTCCAAAAAAATTTTTTTTGAAAAAATTAAAAAATAAATACTAAAAATCAAACCAAGTATAAGTATGATCATTCTAAAAATATTATTTTAAAAATAAAAATAAAAAAAAAATTAAAAAAACCTGCAAATTTTCGGTAAAATGTGTCCATATATTTCTATTAAAATTGTCAAATTCATTTTTGTATTTATTCATATAATTTGAAATTTTTTCAAAAAATACTTGATTTGGGTATAACGTTATTCCAAAATTTTCTTCCTGAAAAAATTTTTTTAATTCAAAAAAAAAATTTTTAAACTTACAATATCATTTCTAACTTGATCTTGAGCATTTTTAATAATTCTAGGAGGTCTTTTAAGCGTATTTTTGGAAAAAGTGAAAGAATCATCAGAATCGTCATTATCTTGAGCATTTTCCTTAAGAAAAAAAATTTTTTTTGAAAATATTTTTAAGGACGTAAAAAAATTTCAAAAACATTATTTTGGTGGAATAATAGCACAAAGAATCGGTTATGTCCGGACCGAGACCTTATCACGAATAGAGGTTATTGAGGTCAATATATTTCGAAATAGATCGTACCCCCAATCAGGTCTCTAATTTCAGTTCTTGGTTGATACACAAATAAAAAAAGGATAAGTTCAAAAATAGGATGTGCTCGGGTCGAAGAGCCTTGCTTTGGAAGCTAGAACTTACAAAAAAATAAAAAACCCCCAAAAATTAGTTAAAACCCTTCTAAAAATTCTAATAAAATTTAAAAAATTCACAAACCTTTTTCAAATTTTTCTCAGCAATAGATTCAAACAAAACAACAAAATCCAAATCATCATCAGAAAATGAAGTTCTATTTTGACCTTTATTTTTATCATTTTTAACAACCAAATTCTTTTCAATTTTAATTTCATTTCTTTCAGTTTTTTCAACTTTATTTTCTTCTTTTTTGGAGGTTTGTGGAGATAATAAAGGAGGAAATACTTGATTTAAATCTTCACCATCAGAAACATCAATTTCTATCAAATCTGAACTTGTTGAAGTTGTTGTTGTTGAAGATATTCTTTTACGTTTTTTAGCTTTGACTTTGTTGTTTTTCAAAATTTTCTTTCTAAATAAAATTTATAAAAATTTTAAAAATTAAAAGGCTAGCCAAAATATGCATGGAAGATCGTCAAATTTGCGCCTATATAAAATATAAACCAAAATATGCATTAAGAACCGGGCCCTAATTAAGCTCTGACCAACGCAAAAAACACAATTGGTAGTACTTTGGAAATCCCCCACTTTTTTCGCCGTTACTCTGACCATTAAAGAAAAAAGGTGGAGAGGGTGACTTTCCAGTATTGCCACGTCATTTTTGGGCTCCTACCTTAAGAATATTCAAATATAAGACTAGCATGTTTTGGCTAACCCTAATAATTTAAAAAAATCGAACCTTTTAGTCCCTTCACCTCTTTTAGCATTTAAAATTTTCTCTTCAGAATTTTCACCCATAGGCCCATACATTTGCGTAAACCAATCATCCGAAGGAATGCTGAAAAAAATGAAAGATTTAAATAAGTGAAAATTTTGGTGATTTGAAATGTCAAACTGTACAATAGACTTGAACAACTGATTATCAAGGGGCTGGGCAAAACATTCATAAAACGTGAGGGAAACTATAAATCGATTTATAAGATAGACTAGAATCAAGTAACGACACCCAAAATCCGAAACCAGGCCCTTTATCAATCCTAAATCTGAAACCCGACCCGATGAACACTTCGAAAAACCGATAAGAAAAAAACACGACTTTCTTCAACAATTAACCAATCCCCCCATCCAGAACAGTTTAAAATAAAAACTAAACTAACCTCACAACTTCAACACCTTTATTATTATTGTTTGTTTTACTTGAACAAGCAGCAACCTTCTTGTTTGAACCACCACTACTTCCAATACCACTATCTTGCAATTCCTTCTTTACTGACGTCATAATTTTAAGGGAAAATAAATAAAAACAAGCTACAATAAATTCTAAAATTAATTAAAAAATAAAAAAGATAAATTTAAGAAAATTAAATATTCATAAAAAATCAAATGGAAATTTAATTAAAAAATATTTATTTACAAAAAAAGTCTCAACAAAAATGATCACATAAATAAAACAAAGAATTATTTTGTTGTTGTTTTTCATTTTTAACCCAACTTAAACCACTTTTAATTGGATGTTTTCTCCAATTAAATTTTTTATTTTCCGGCAATTCACTCTTCCCAAGTAAATATTGTCTATAAGGCTCCATTTCAACATCATCCCATGGGGTAAATCTTAAAAAATAAATTTTTATTTGGATGGATTATTGAAAGGCTTCATCTGGGATTTTAAAAGATTTAAAGAAATCATGATGGAAAAATCATCAGAGAAAAAGACTGAAGGACCTCCTAAAAATTGAAAGAAGGAATCGACCAACCCCTCAACGGAAACCCAAAAGATACCGATCATCCCAAAACATTAAAAGAGAAAACAACGAAAAATAGTTCCTATAACGAAGGAACAAACAAAATTATCCAACGACGGCCAAGATTTAAACCAAGGAACCAAATAAAATGGTTCTTTTACGAGGGAAACCAAAGCAACCTACAACCAGAAAACCAAAGAAAGAATTTTTCCCAGCCTATGTTAATAAAAAACGTGTCATTAACAATCTCACTGAAAACTCCCCAAAAAATAAAAAAAAACCTTATAGCATTTTGATCATCAGAGGAAGGCAATGCATAAATTTGAGTTCGACTTCTTCTACAAAAGAATTTAAAAATAAAATTAGAAAAAATAAAAAAAGAACCTAACAGCATTATGAGCTAATTGAACAAATTTTGACCTATTTTCTTTTAATAAAATGGAAGCTTCAGGGTTTGCAGCTTGGGAAGGTTCACATTGACAGCGGAAGAATATTCCCTTAAAAACATTTTTGAACCAGAAAATTTTTTTTTAAAAACCTGAGTTGCTGTAATAACTTGATAAATATGATTTCTGTCTCTTTGCCAACCACTAGGAAAAAATCTGGTTAAATCCACACAATTGTTTTTTGGATTAATAAGTGGATGGAACAAGGATTCTTCAAATTGAACAATCTAAAAAAACTTTAAAAAAAGTTGGAGAAAAGTTATCTTTATGGGCCTCATGCTTCACCTTTAAAACTTTTGGAAGCTTCATTGTTTCGTGATTTAGGGAAAATTTTCCATTCTTCTTTGCTCGCTATAAAAAAGAATGACTACTTTTCCCGTTTATTTGGTTTTGTAATAAAATCTTGGTCAGAGTCTTGGAAAAATTTCAGTCTTTGACATACCTTGGGAAGTTAAAAGAAGAAAAATAAAGACCTCACCTAGGGAGCTTAAAATAAAAACAAATTAGAAAACTAACCGGAATTTCATTTGTGTCAGGAAATTCTTCAGGAATTGTTATTGTAAAACGAAATAATCCTCCATAAAATATTCCTGTTCGAACAACTAAAAGTCCAAACCAAACGAGTGGGGATTCAGCACCAGGTGTGACATAAACACCTTCAATAAAGTTTTTGACAACAGCATCACTAAAATAAAAATACTCAAAAATGGTAAATTAAGAGGGTCGAAAGGTGGTAATTCAGCCAACGGAAATCAACAACTCATGGGAAAAACTTCATTCGAAGTAGTAAGAATCTAAAAATTTAATTTGAAAAACCCAAAGGTATCACTGTGACATTTCCCTAATAAAAACGTAACGTTCAGTAAGAGAGGTAAAGGTTCTGTTTCGGGGCAGGCATATAACCAACGACCTCCTGGCCTCGCTTACCAAGTATAAGCGCTAATCGAAATAGCTGCTTGGATTCTCCCACTTTTCTCTTTTAATATTGCCTAAATCACGCCTAGTAAGGGTTTTAAACGCTAGCCAGTAGAACCCTTCTCTCCCCCAACATTTAAAACTAAAAAAACAAAACAAACTATTCTCTGTAAATACAATGCAACCGTTCTTGTTTCAATGTAACACAAGGAAAAGAAGCATCTGAATCACAAATTGGAAGATTCTTGCTAAAAGATTCATCTTGTATAGGGGTAGAATCAACAAAAGTGGAAGTACTAGCATCCTCATTATTTGGCGTCAAAACATGTGAAACGTTGCCATTTTCTTCTGTAAATTTAACGCTTTCCAAGGACGGCATAAGGAATCTGAAACCTGGAAGAATAAAATAGGGTTTGACCCCGAATCCTGAGGGCACGTTTTTCTGAGTGCGTTGGAGTATGACTGACAATAAATTGTGATTGTTATTCTGTCAGTCATCCTCCAAAGGCCATCGGGGTCAAACCCTAGAATAAAATCATAGTTAGTCAGTCCTAAGAAAGTAGAAAAAAGTAAAAAAAAACCCTCCGCAAAAAAAAATTTTTTTTTTGAAAAACTTGTGACGATGAAACTCCGACTTTGAAGCGACCTTTTAAATAAAATACATAATGCCAAAAGAAAATTTTTTTAATTTTAATAGAGAGCAGTTGAGTCTTAACGGCCAATGCCATTTTCAACTAAAAAATTTCTTTAAATATTTCTGATTTTTTAATTTTTTCACATTTCAGTGAATTTTATTTTCAAATCTTCCGTGTTATCAAATGCTTTCTCGAGCTTCTATTCCGCTTTATATAGCAAAAAGGTTTGAGTTTTTTTTCCCTTTAAAGCTTCATCTTTTCCAATATTTTTAAGAAGCAAAGCGACGAGTTATCAATATGCTGTTCATCCCGTAACTGGTAAAAAGCCTCCAACATTGGAAGAATTTGACCCGCTCAATCCGGGAGAATGGCAAATTGGGGTATTTTTAAAAGTTTAATTTTGCGGATTTTTTTTGCGGACATTTTTACGGATTTCCGCAAAAAATGTTTTTTTCACATTTAGACCATTTTTCTCCTCAATATATTTTTTACCTTTTTTCAGGTCGCAGGCAAAATTCTTCCTCGTCTTCCAGAAGGTACTCGTTGTGGAGAATTGGTTATGGGAAAGTATGGACTTTATGATCCCAAAATTAGAAAGCTTCAGGACGAGCTTTGGGTATTTTCTTAAAAATTCTTTTTTAATTTTATCAAAATCTTTTTTAAAGGAAGGCACTGCTGGAGGAACTCTTCCAACAGAAACAGCAAATTATCCGTTGACTGTGGGTCGAAATATTGTTTTTGGTATGGCCTGTTGTAGTGTTCTCATGATCCTTTATTCTATGGCTACTTTTTTGTTTGCGACTAAGGAGAAACCTCTTTGGCCTTACAAGCCGCGTGTGCAGCCTGAATGAGTTGGAATAAGTCGAAAGAGGAAGAAAATGTAAAGGGAAGATAATATAGTTAATTTAGGGATTAAATATATGAAAAGAAATTTTTGCGGATTTTGAGTATTTTTTTTTTGAAAAAATATTTCTCTTGTCTAGTGTTGTTTTATCGTAAATTTATTTAAAGTATAAATGTGTGTTTTTGTTAAGCTTTTTTTCTTTTATTTGGTTACATCCTTTTAAATAATACCTTTATTTTTGAAATTTGGCATTTCTCGGTTATCCCCTGTAACTTGCGGACAAATATTTGCGGATTTCTTTATCCATAGTTTCATAGGATTCTTCCCTTATTTTTCCTAGATCCTGTACTGGTAAGAAGCCTATAACTGGTAAGAAGCCTTTTCCCTATGAACACGGTTAGCCAATAGGTCTCCAAAAATAAGAGGGATGACCTAGCAATGCCATGAATTTTTCGAGTTATAAAATTTTTAAAAAATTTTTTTTTGTAGAAAATGGTTAATGTTACTGCATTTTTGCTTGTTATAATGTTTGGATCGAGGCATTTTCTTTTTAAATTTATTTTTCTAAAATTAAAAAATTCTCATTTTTCAGTACATGGCTAACCATAAATGCGATTTGGGTCGAGTTGTCGTTATATACCAGTCGTTTGCCCGAAGGATGGTCTCTTCCCTCATATCTTTCTTTGATTATACAGGTTCTTTTTTTAAATTTTCGTTACTTATCGGTTATCTTAAAATAGTTTTGTGGGCTCATTTTTGCACGGAATAGTCAAAGCTTCTTCCGTCCAACAAAGCAAGAAGGTCCTTCCTTCTATTGGTAATCCACTGAAACTTGCGGACTCAATTTTCCTCGTGGCTTCATTCAAGGAGAGCACAGGAAAAATTGAGAAAATCGAGGAAGAAAGAATCTTTGACTATTCCGTGCAAAAATGAGTCTGCCTAAGATGTCCGCACAAACTACTTTGGGATAACCAATAAGTACCAAAATTTTTTTATTTTTCTTAAATTAATTCCTCCCACAGGCAGCCTGTCTTCTAACTCTAATTTACTCTGTCGGGCACAGATATACTCGTTTTAATACAAACAAGGCACCTTTAATTCTTTCATTGTTAATTTTTGGCTCAATTTGTATGCTTTTATTGGCACTTTTTTGGCAAGAAACTTTTTGGTTGTTTAATTCTGAACATTCTGTTGCTCTTATTTCTCTTACTTTTTGTATGGCTTTGGTATTTTTTTTTAATTTTTTGACCTTTAAAAATTTTTTTCCTTTGTAAAGGTTTGTGCTTCCTCCAATCTTTTCTTTATGCCCTACATGGCTGATTTTCACAATTCTTATATGAGTGCCTACTTTCTTGGAATGAGCTTCAGTTCTTTTATTCCGAGTTTATTCAAGCTTGTACAAGGTTATTTTTTAGTTAAAATATTTGCGGACGGGTATTTGCGGACATACCCAAGGTAAATAAAAATGTCCGCAAGTATTTGCGGACAAAAATGTTTACGGAAAATGTCCGCAAATGTCGCTTTAATTTAAAATTGGCATATTTGCGGACAGTCCGCAAGATATTTGCGGACAAAACCTACTCCTATTGAAAATGTCCGCAAATGTCTGTTCACAAATGTCGCTTACATTAAAAAAACTTGTTTAATTTAGGAGTAGGAAAATACAATTGTGTAGAACATTTATTGCCCAACGGAACATTACAACTAAAAGCAATCCCAACAGAACCTCTCTTCTCTATAAAAATTTACAATTCTCTAATATTTGTTTGGATGAGTGTTGCTACACTTGCTTTTGCTATTTTACATTGGAAATTTGAACATGCAAAAGAAAATAAGAAAGTTAAAGAAACAAAACAAATTGTTGGTGAAAATGCTTTTGCTGAAGTTGTTAGAGAACAAATTGATGAAAATAATGTTGGTGTTGTTGTTGCAGACGAACAGAGTCCTCTTAATGTAAGAGATATAGAAACATAAAAACAATCGGAAAAACATGTTTGTTTTGTTTTAGTAAAACAAGGGAAATGTTGTTTGCGAACAAAACAAAAATTCAGTAAAAACAAGTTTTCTTCCAAACAAGAAAAACAAACTTGTTTTTCTCTTTTTTCTAATTAAAAACTTGTGGTTTGTTGTGAAGCGTGTTTTTGTTGTAAACTTGTTTTGTTATTTTGTTTGTTTTGTTGGGCTTGTTTTGTTGGTAAGCGTGTTTTTATGTAAGCATGTTTATGGGAAACATGTTTTGTTGTGAAACATGTTTTGTTGTGAACTTGTTTTGTTATGTTGTTTGTTTTGCTGGGCTTGTTTTGTTGTGAAGATTGTTTTTGTTGTAAACTTGTTTTGTTGTGAAACTTGTTTTTATGTAAACATGTTTGTTGAAAACATGTTTTTGAGAACCTCAACATGTTTATCAGAAACATGTTTTTACAACGCAAAACATGTTTTTATAGGAAACATGGCGTTGTAAAAACATGTTTTTATTAAATTTAAAAACATTTTATAGTCTAATAATAATGTTGTGAAAGAAAACAATGGAATAATAAAATTGCAGAACAATAATAATGGTAGAGGAATGCGTTATTGGATGTTAATTTTAATGTTAACTTTAATTTCTGCACAAATGAATACAATAATTCCTTCAATTCAGAGTTATGCTACTCTTGCATATTCTATGGTTTTTTTTTAATTTTTTTTAGAATTTTTCAAAAATTTTTTTTTGAAATTTTCAAAATTTTTTTTTCTAGAATTTTCAATTAAAAATTTTTTTTAGAATTTTCAAAAAAATTTTTTTTAAATTTTCAAATATTTTTTAAAATTCTCTAGATCACCTATCATCTGGCTTTAACACTTTCTAATATTTCCCACCCTCCAGCCAATTTTTTGCCAATTTGGTGCAAACCTCGTTCATTATCTATTATCTTCATTTTAACTTTTATTTGTACAGGTTCTGATTTTAAATTAAAAAAAATTAAAAAAAAATTTATTTTTAATTTAACAGCCAGTACTATATTTATTTTTATTTTGGCACTTCAAAGTCCAGAACCAATGCTTCGAAATTCTTTCCCATTTATGGGAAGTCTCCTTTCGGTTTTTTTTAATTTTTAAATTAAACTAATTTATTTTTTAAAGGTGTCTGCATCCGTTTTGGCAGGATTTTTATGTTCATATTTACGTACATTAATTACTGGATTGGTTAGAAGTGAACAAGCAAACAGTGAAAAAGCTCTTTTTTGGTGTGGATTTTTTATGCAGGTTATTTTAAATTTAATAAATGAATTTTTGGGGAATTTTTGGGGATTCTTATGAAATTTTTTGGATTTTTGAGGAATTTTAGGAGATGTTTATTTTTATTCCGACGATTTTTAATTTTTCTAAAAAAATTTTTTTTTATTTTTTTTCTGATTTCTCCCTCTTTTTTCCCTTACCTTTTAGATCTCCTTTTCTTAAAAAAATTTTTTTTTCCAAATTAAAATTCCTAGATTGGCTCTGTCATTGGGGCATGTGCAATGTTTCCTCTAGTCAATTACTACAACATTTTTAAAAAGAGAGATCCTTGTATTTTTTAAAAATTTATTAAAATTTGTAGAAATTTTCTTTTTTTTAATCCTAAAATATATATCTTTTTTGTGCCATTAATTAATTTTTTTAAAAATACATTCCTATTTTTAAAAGTTTTTTTTTTCAGATTTTAAAATAAAATTACATAAAAATTATATAAAAATTATATATTTTTTTATATGAGGTGTACTTTTTGTTTAGTGAAGAATCGTTCAAAATCTGTTGAAGTGAGATAACCTTTTTGTTCACTGTCCAACTCCTTAAAGAATGTTTATTGTTTGTTTGAAAATGTTTTTATATGTTTTTAGAAGTTTAGTGGGGGTTTAAATGTTTGTGAAAATGTTTGTGTTTTGTTGTTTGCAAGTGTTTTGAAGTTTGGATGGAAGAAATGTTTTTATGTGTTTTTAAATGTTTTTGAGAGGATGTTTTAATTAAAATGTTTTTGTTAAATTAAATGTTTGTTTGAATGTTTGTTTGCTAAAACAAACAAGTTTATTTCAAAACAAGTTTATTTTGTTTAAATAAACTTAGTTTCGAACATGTTAAATAAACTTGTTTTTGAACTAACCTCAAACAGAAAGAATGCCCTTCTGTTTATTGCCCTACTAAATTCATGATCAGGAGAAGAGGATTCTCTTTTTGAATTGCCAACAAAAGGAACAAAACTAGCAATTGCTGGGGCTGCTGTAGGTGTTGTTACGGCCGATGCTAGTAATGCCTTAAAAGTATTTTTAAAACATTTTCAAAAACATTTTGAAGAACAAGTTTATTTTAAAAACATTCTCAAAAACATGTCTAAAACATGTTAGAACAAAAACTTGTTTAAAAACATGTTTTAATTTTTAATGTTTTTACCGCTGTTTTGAATGTTGTTGGTGGGCGTGGTGAATGTTGTAATGATTGTTTTTGTTTATTTTCCAAACGAACATTACTACTAGCTAACGAACAATCTTCAGCCATTGTTGCGCGTCGAATAGATGTTTGCATTCTTTTAAGTTCGTTTTGTTCGCTTTTTCCGCGCAGAGTAAACACGGATTTAATAAATTCCAAAAAATCCTTTAAAAAATTTTAATTTTTTTAAATTTTTTTTCTCACTTTATAACTAATTTGTCCATTATTATTAACATTTCTATTAATTAATCTCATAATCCATTCAGCATTAGATTCTGGACTTTCATCACAAATTTTAGATAAAGTTACAACCATATCCTTTAAATAATTTTTATTTTTTTTCAAAAAAAAATTTTTTTTTACTTTAAACGACAATTGTTCTTGATGAGTTCGGCAAAAAGCATGAAACACTCGTTCCAAATAGTTGTCCTTGGAAAAAAATTTTTTTTAATAAAAAAAGACATTTATCTCTTTTTACGTTCAATCTATCAGGAAGGAATCCTCCAAAAAGACGTCGAAATTCTGTAAAGTGCATTCTTCCAGTTGGGCATTCCTTTTTAAAAATTGGAAAGATTAATTTATTAAAAAAATTTTTTTTCGATACATTTTTAAATCGATTGTAGGTATATTTGAGCCATCTCAAAGAAAAACGATTTCCTGTCAATTGTTGTAATTGTTCTAAACTGGGAGGTTTTTCAGGCGGCTCAATTCTGGTTAAATCATCCAAACTAACAGTGTCCATAACTATAAAGAGAAAAACACGTGTTTTAAAATGTTTGTTTGTTTGGAATTCTGATTTATTAAAAGTTTCTTGTTTTGTTGTTTTTAAATTCTGATTTTTTAAACTTAAGTTTTAAAGTTGTAAGTGTATTTAAACATGTTTAGATTTTATTCTGGTTTTACTGTAAATGTTTGTTTTATGTTTTACAACAAGTTTTATTTTTAAGAATGTTTTTAAGTTTGAACTAGGTTTTAATTAAAGTTTCAAGTTTAAACTTAAGTTTTAATTTAAGTTTAATAATGTTTTTAAGTGTGAACTTAAGTTTTACTCAAATTTAGTTAAGTTTAAACTTAAGTTATTTTATTTTAAATGTTTTTAAGTGTGAACTTAAGTTTTATTAATTTTAATCAAGTTTAAGCTTAAAAAATAAAAAGCTTATATTATGTCACTTAAATACGCGCATGTATAGAATAAATTGAGTAAAATGTGAAACTGAGAATGGAAATTCTTAAAGTGACAGGAAGTGAATATATACATACTTAGTTTAGTTATATCTAGAGTAAGCAAAAAGTCCCATTATTGCCTCTGGCTTCTTTTCTTTTTTCCTACCAGCCGCACTTTGCTTTTCAAAGCCTTAAAAGTTCCTTCCTGCTTTCTCCCATCTATTTTTCCCTCATGTATTTATTTTTTTCTTTTCCGGAAAGGGAGTTTGGCAAACAAAAAATGAAATTTTTAAAAGGAAATTTTATTCTTTTTTAGTTAGTTTTTATATTTCTAATAGAAAAAAATAACGTTAATGAGTCCCCAAAGGAGAGATAAAAAGAAGGAAAAAAATTAAAGGGATATTAGTAGAAAAAAGAAATAATGTTGAATAGAGACAATTAAACAACTGGCAACAATTAAATATTATTTTAGGTTAATTGAGAAAAATCTGATTAATGTTAGGTTAAATTATAAATCAATTGTTCTGATTAATTAATTAAATCTATTAAAAAAATTCTGGTCTGTAATTCTAATTTATTAATATTTAAAAGATTTTCTGGTTTTGTTGTTTTTAAATTCTGGTTTTTTTAATCTTAAGTTTTAAGTTGTAATTTGAATAAATATGTTTATATTTTATTCTGGTTTCAAGTTTATGTTTTTAAGTTTTGTTTTTAAGTTTATGTTTTTCTGATTTGTTGTTCTTAAATTCTGGTTTTATTTGTTGTTTTTAAATTCTGTTTCTAAAGTTTTAAGCTTATAATGAATTAAATATGTTTATATTTTATTCTGGTTTTATTTTTGTTTTTCTTTTGTGTTTTTCTGATTTGTTGTTTTTAAATTCTGGTTTCTAATTTTGTTTCTCGTGTTTATGTTTTTTCTATTTTAACAAGCTATGCTTAGTAAAATAAATGTTTTTAATGTTTTTAACATTTATATATTTATAGCTTACGTAAAGCAGACGGAAGGGCGGAAGATGAGTGCATGAATGAAATCTGATCTGTTACTTAAATGCGCGTAACAAAAAAAATAAAAAAATGACAAATATAAGTAACAAATAAATAAAAGTTTAAGAAAATAAAAGTAAGGATTTTTATTTTAGTTTTTTTTTGCAAAAAAAATTTTTTTTAATTCCTCATGCTTTTCCTTAACCTTTTATCTTCAAGCTTTTTTTTCAACATTATTAATTACTTTGCCCTTTTTTTATTTTAAAAATTGGATTACCCATCAATCTAGCTAAATAAATTTTTATTTTTAACACTTAAAGGCTTGAACTTTTTTTTAATTAACCCAAAATATCGACTTTGGGGAGCTTTAAAAATCAGTGGAAGCTCTTTCTTCCCTCTAATCTTTTTATTTTTGATATTTTGGGTGTTAGAAAAAAAATTTTTTTTGGGTTTAACCCTTTTCTTCTTTCATTAATTTTTAACTAAAATTCTTTAAATAAAAATTGAACGTGAAAATCAAGAAAGAAAAGAAAAAATAAAATAAATGGATGTTACTTTGAGAGAAAAAATGTTTTAAAAATAAAAATAAAATAATTATAAATTTATTACTTTCTTTTTACCTTTAATATCCGTTTTTAATCCATTTTATTTAATACCCAATCTTAATTTAGCTAGTTATAAATAGATATATTTTTTAACTCAAGCTTAGTCAGTAACAATTTCAAGTTTTATTGGGGTTTTCTGGGAGAATGTTTTTATTTAATTCTGATTTTTATTTATCTAAATTCTCGATGTTTTAATTTTATTCTGATTTTTATGAAACATTGTTTTTGTTTAATTCTGATTTTGTTTTGTTCTGATTTTATTCAACTTTCAATGTTTTTATTTAGTTCTGATTTTATTAAACTCTTAATGTTTTTATCAGATTCTGATTTTTTTAAACAATGTTTTTATTAAATTCTGATCCTATATTTAAACACACTAATTTCCTACGCAGTTCCTTAAATAATTTTTAAATTTCAAAGATCAGCAAAATTTTTTTCAAAAATTAAAAAAATATAAAACCTTCAAAAATCATATTTCAATTTAAATCTATTTTTAATAATTATTTATAATTTCCCTTGATTTAATCTTTAAACACCTAATAATCTTTTTATAAACTGTCTGGAAGGGTTTGTATTTCATCTATTTTTGAATATTTGTTTGATTTTAATTCTGATTTTTTCAGAATGTTTTTATAGTTGTTTTAATCTGTGGTTTGTTTGTGGTCGTGTTTGAATGTTTAATAAACATTTGTTCTTCGAAAAGTTGAATGTTTGGGTGTTTTTCTTTGTTTTTGTGTTTCACTTTTGTTTAATTCTGGTTTACATGAGGCGTTGTTTTTATTTAATTCTGATTTTTCCGGAACCAAAAACAAACAATTCGTTTTCCGGAAATGTTTTACATGCATAAAAACAAATTGTTTAAATCGCTAACAACCCTTCCCCCTTCCCTAATGCCAAAAATATATTAATTTTTTTTTATTTTTTCCTCAACTTCCGAGTCCTCAAAACATCTGTTGTTCTTTTTTCTCTACAAAAAAAAGATTTAAAAATATCCTTTTTCCAAAAAAATTATTTGACGTTGAAAAATCACTCAAAAAAGGCTTCCGATCATTTTTATATTTTTCTTTATTTATTTTTCTTTTTTTATTTACTGCCTTGCCCACCCGCATTTTTTTTTCTAGCTTGCTTTCCCCCTCATTTATAAGTTTAGGAACCTTGACGCAAACAATTATTTCCTCTTTTTTTCTTTTAAAAATTCAAAAATTGAAAAAATTTTTTTAAAGGTTACTATTAAATAGAGAATTAAATTTACTGCTAAAATCAGCTAAAAATAAAAATTTTATAAAAATTTATTTTAAAAAATATCCAAAAAAATTAACGAAAATGAAGGGTTTTGGGCATTTCTCGACCTTTTTTGAACATATTTTTTTTATTAAAAAAATTTTTTTCTTTTTTTAATTAATAGAGAATTTAATTACCTATTTATTGATACCAAATTTATTTTATCAAGTTTACCCATTCATGAGTTATAAATCCTAGACTAAACCAATAGTCAATTTTTTACTCCCCTCAACTATTTACTAAAACACTCATTTTCTTCTGACGCAAACTTGAAAAGCTTTATGTGCTTTACCTCTCTTTTCTTTCGCTTTGTCGCCACATTTTTTTGTTTGAATGTTTTTAGCTAAAATTCTGACCTGTTCATTTCTCTTTTTATTTTTACCTTTATTTTACCTATTTTAAAATTATTTCCAAAAATTTTTTAAAAATTTTTAAAATTTTTAAAGGATTTTTTAAATAAATTTAATTTATTTTAAATGGGAACAAATGGAAATAGTTTTTATTCAAAACAACAAATAAATAGTAATAACAATGCTTTTTTGTTTATGGAAGGTTTGTTGGAATTTCTTAGAAACATTAAAAACAAGTTTAATAAGAACAAGTTTTAATAAAAAAAAGTTTTAATAAAACCAACTTGTTTTAAATAAACTTGTTTTCTTGTAATTTGTTTTGATGAACATGTTTTTAAAGTAAAAATAAACTTGTTTTTTCGCAAACATTAAAAATGTTTCTCACAAACATGTTTACAAACAAATATATAAAAACATGTTTTATTCTAAATAAACATGTTTTTCTTAATAATAAACAATGTTTACTAAAATGTTTCTAAACATGTTTTTTCTAGACCAATCCCTCTCAGCAACAACAGCAACATCTCCATTTCCCCAAACATTTTTAACCTCAACTAATATAGCAACAACACCATTACATAGGGTTTATTCGGCAGGTTTAGTTGAAGAGCCTACTTCAACTACTGGAGAGGTTCCAGAGGAATGGAATAGTACTAATCAAAGCCTCGGGTTGGATGATTTGAGAGTACACGAATTAAAGGTATAAATTTTGTTTTTATTTCTGGGCTTCAAAAATTGATAAAAACATGTTTAAATAAAATAAACATGTTTTTAGTAAAAAGCAAACTTGTTTTATTTTAATAAACTTGTTTTTGAACATGTTTTTCTAAAAAATGTATTGTTGTTGTAAATAAACTTGTTTTGATAAAAAATAAACTTGTTTTTAGAGTAGAAATAAACTTGTTTTTCGTCGCAAACATTAAACATGTTTCTCACAAACAAGTTTAATAAAAACATAGAAAAACAAGTTTTGTTCTAAATAAACATGTTTTTATGGAAAGAATAAACTTGTTTTTGTTTTTCTAATTGTTTCTCATAAACAATAATAAATAAACAACACCTAATAAAAACAAGTTTTGACTCAAACAAGGGCCCAAAAATGTATACAAATGTCGCCCCTCTAAAAATAAATAAGAAAAAAATTTTTTAAATAAAAATTCCCAGACAGACTGCTGTTTAAAGTAAATTTGTGTGTGATTTATATTCTTTTTATTTTTTTCTAGACTGAATGTAAAAAGAGAGGATTGGCTGTTTCTGGATCTAAACAAGCGTTGATTGACCGGCTTCAACCTTTTGAGCATTCAATAATTTTGCAGCAACAAAGGGAGTCTTTGCTTATATTTAATGAAGGAATTGTGTTAAAAAAGAAGAAAAAGAACGTTAATAATGGTGTTGTTGTTGACTCGTCTCCAGCTTTGTTTTCTTCTAATTCTTCTTGTTTGGGGGGAGAAAGTGGCGGCGGCTGTTGTTCCTCTCCTTCTGTTATTGATGCGGTTGGTAGTAAAATAAATAAAAATAAAAGGGGGAAGGGGGATATTAAAAAAATTTTTTTGGAACAAGAAAAATTTTTTTTGGAAGAAAAAAAATTTTTTCTTTGAAAGAAAAAAAAATTTTTTTAAAGGTAATTGACTCAGTCATCGATGGAAGAAATGGATACACTGAAGCAACAACAAATTTAAAAATTAATTCAAGACTAAAAAATAATAACAAAAACATTAATAAACAAAAAAGAATTGGTAGAACAAACAACAAAACAACGAACATGTTTTTCAGTAAAAGTTGGAAACCAGTGTTTTTGGGAAACTTTAATAAAAATGTTGGGTGTAAATGTTGTTCGTGTGGGCATAATAATAATAATGTTTATCTGAACAACAAAAACATGGAAAACATTGAAATAAGGGGAAACAATGAACAACAATGTTTGTTGGAGGAAGAGAAGAGAGTAGAGGAGGGAGATGATAAAATTGTAGAAGAGTTAAAAGAGGTTGGAGATGAAGAAGGAAAGGAGGAAGGGAGAGAAGATGTTGATGAAAAACAAAATGTTTCTCCGACAATAGAAAAAACATTTAGTTTTGCTACAATGGGATCTGGAGGACAAGTTTGTTTTGTTTTAAAAACATTAAACAAAACAAGTTTGTTTTGTTTTTATTAAACATTAAACAAAACAAGTTTGTTTTGTTTTTATTAAACATTAAACAAAACAAGTTTGTTTTGTTTCTAAGATTGAACAAAACAAGTTTGTTTTGTTTTTAAAAAACATTAAAAAAACAAGTTTGTTTTGTTTCTAAAAGATTGAACAAAACAAGTTTGTTTTGTTTTTAAAAAACATTAAACAAAACAAGTTTGTTTTGTTTTTATTAAACATTAAACAAAACAAGTTTGTTTTGTTTCTAAGATTGAACAAAACAAGTTTGTTTTGTTTTTAAAAAACATTAAAAAAACAAGTTTGTTTTGTTTCTAAAAGATTGAACAAAACAAGTTTGTTTTGTTTTTAAAAAACATTAAACAAAACAAGTTTGTTTTGTTTTTATTAAACATTAAACAAAACAAGTTTGTTTTGTTTTTATTAAACATTAAACAAAACAAGTTTGTTTTGTTTCTAAGATTGAACAAAACAAGTTTGTTTTGTTTTTAAAAAACATTAAAAAAACAAGTTTGTTTTGTTTCTAAAAGATTGAACAAAACAAGTTTGTTTTGTTTTTAAAAAACATTAAACAAAACAAGTTTGTTTTGTTTTTATTAAACATTAAACAAAACAAGTTTGTTTTGTTTTTATTAAACATTAAACAAAACAAGTTTGTTTTGTTTCTAAGATTGAACAAAACAAGTTTGTTTTGTTTTTAAAAAACATTAAAAAAACAAGTTTGTTTTGTTTCTAAAAGATTGAACAAAACAAGTTTGTTTTGTTTTTAAAAAACATTAAACAAAACAAGTTTGTTTTGTTTTTATTAAACATTAAACAAAACAAGTTTGTTTTGTTTCTAAGATTGAACAAAACAAGTTTGTTTTGTTTTTAAAAAACATTAAAAAAACAAGTTTGTTTTGTTTCTAAAAGATTGAACAAAACAAGTTTGTTTTGTTTTTAAAAAACATTAAACAAAACAAGTTTTTAAAAACAAGTTTTAATTTTTAGTTTACACCATTAGAACCTGCTGATATCAGTATTGTTATTTCTGAAGAAAATAAAACTTGTTGTAAAGAGGAAAAACAACTTGACAAAGAACAACAAAAACAACAACAAATCAACTCAAAAACATTTTTAGAACCTCCCCAAACTTTAATAAAACAACAACAAAAGTTTAGTACAAATAAATGTTGTAATTATCAACAACAACTTTGTTGTTGTTCGCCTTTTCAAATGTTGTCGTCTCATTCCTCTCCATGTTCAGATGTTTGTTGTTCGGATGTTTGTGTTCCAAGTTTTAATAAAAACAATGTTGTTGGAGAAGAAATAATACCAGAACAACAACAAAAACATTTAAATGAACAAAACATATTTCAACAAAAACATCAACAACAACAACATGTTTCGATTAGAGAAAATGAAAACAACAACATAAACAACGCAATAAACTGTTGTTGTTGTTTACAAAACCAACAACAATGTTTTGTTGGAAATGAACAATTATTGAGTGCTGCAACATTATCAAAACATGAAGAATTGCTTAGACAACAACAACAAAAAATTGCAGAATTACAAAAAGAATTGACTCGTTCACAAATAGGTTTACAAAAACATCAACAAATGTTGGGAGAAGCTAGAAAAGAGTCCCAACCTAGAGATCCGGAAACTGGAATAATTTTTGGGCAGGTTGAATATTGGCTTGGACAATTAATAAATACCCATAGAGAACAACAATTAACGTTGGAGAGACAAATAAATGGGCAAAAAGCCTTAGTTTGTGCTGAGCAAAAACTTCAGGAAGAATTACATACAGAACAAGCAGTTCAAGATATTTGTAGATTAATTGGGCAAGAATCAAAAACAGCATTGTTAATTGTTCGGCTTTTGAGGCGTTATCAGCTTGAACATAATAGTAGTCTATTAAATAGTAATACAACAACAACAAACCAAACAAACCAACAACAACCTCTCTTAAATTATTCTCCAAACAATAACCTTTTATTACAACATTCCGAACATTCATTAAATACTCAAGAAGAACAAAATTTAGTTGAAACAACAACAACAAAACATAAGAGAAAAGTTGGGAAACATTCAAACAAAGAAAAACATCAAAACATTAACAACATAACAATGTTTAAACGCAAAGGAGGTGTCCGAAGTAAATCTGCATTGGAAGGTTTAATTTCAAACGAACATACAAAAGATGTTTTTAAACGTTCGAGTTGTGAATGTTTTGACAACAACAATATTAATAATCAGAAACGGCCAAACTCATCTTTGGGTAAATGTTTTTATGTGTTTAATATGTTTTCCGGAAAACATGAATTAATTTTCCGGAAATTTACTGAAACATATTATTATTTAATTTTTCCGGAAAGTATAACTTTCCGGAAATAAATTTTTATGAAACAATTTTTCCGGAAAACATTAAATAATTTTTATAGTTTCCGGAAATTTACTGAAACATATTAATATATTAATTTTTCCGGAAAACTAATATATCTTTCCGGAAATGTATTTCTATGAAACAAATTTTCCGGAAATGTATTTCTATAACCTTATATATAAATAGGAGCAATCAATTCCGGTAGTACTTTTGACATGGAAGAAATTTTCCGTTCAGTCCTCGAAGGAAACAATAATAGCAACAACAACAATAATTCCCCTCAACCAACAACAACACCAATTAACAATAATATTTATTTAGCAGAATCCCAATTATTAATAGAAGAACAAAGACAACAACAATCCTTTGAACATATTATACATAGTCAAGAAATGGAAAAAACAATGCAGGATTTAATGGAAGTTTTACAAAATGATCAATCTACAACAACAACAACAACAAATTGTATAAATAATTCCCAAACAGATCGTTTAGCCAATTTTTTGGCCGAAGAAGTTGAAATGCATCGAAATAATTCCTCCAACATTTTTTCGTCTTCTTTCACTGCCTCAACAAATTTATTCCATGAATTAAACAATAATAACAATAACACTCCTCAACAACAACAAACATCATTCACAACAGAAATAGCTCAGAATGAAGAGAATACTTTATTTTTTAATGAGGAAAACGAAAGGGTAAAATTTTGAATTTACTTGAAATATTTTGAAAAATATTAAAAAAAAATATTTTAGGCAATCGACTGGTTAGATTCCTTTGACTCGTTCACAGCTGTCTTTTAAATGGAAAAGTGCCCTTCTAATAGAATAAAAACTATTTAAAATTCTCTAGTCAATATTAGATAGAAAAATAGCAATAGTAAAAATACTTATACAAAATGGTTTTAAGATTACAAAGGGTTGAGTTTTAAGCTTAAACTTGAAATATAATAAACCCAAAAATAAATACAAACTTAAAATTAATAAACAAAAATAAACCTGAAATACATAATAAACTTTTGAATAAAATAAAACTTAGAAAAGTAAGTTTGAACTTGGAATTAATAAAAACTTGAAAACTTGAATAAATTAAGATTGATAAACCCGCCTTAAATAAACTTGAAAATAAACTTGAATATAAAATAAAACTTGAAAATAAATACAAACTTGAAATATAAATACAAAACTTAAGATTGAACTTGAATATAAAATAAAACTTGAAAATATAAATAAAACTTAAGATTGAACTTAATAAACTTGAGAATAAATAAACTTGAAAAATTACAACCCTTTGTAATATTTTTACAAATTATAATAATTCCCTTCCCTTTTACCATTTGCCATTAAATTTAAAAAAATATTAAAGCTCAATATTCCTTTTTTATTATAACAAAGTTTTATTTAGTAGAATATTTTAATTAAATTTTAAATTAAAAAAAACTGCCTATGTAATATTTTAAAAATAAATAAATTTTTTTTTAAATTTATACCAACCTTCATTTTTAAAAAATAATTGAAATTGTAATTTTCTAAAAGACCAATAAATATTGGAAAAGCGTTGATTCAACCATTCATTTCGATCCTTTATTTTTTTTTAAATTAAAACGATTTTATTAAAATTACCGGAAAGGGTTTAGGTGCTGGTCCATAAACAGACTTTGCTGCGTTTAATATATCACTTCTTCAAATTAAAATTTAAAAAAAAATTATTGGGGGAGGGATACTAACGATTTTCGACGATAAGTCTCTTGACGCATTTTGGCAGTCATTTTCATAAATTTTGAATCCTTTCCAAGCATTTTTGGGGACAATCAGTGATATTTGAATAAAATTGGATTTATTGAGAAACGAGGAAAAGAACGTTTATTGCTGCGAGGATAAAAAAATAAAATTTTTGCTCTAAATAAAATGAAAAATAAACGCGTGAGAGGAGGAAAAGCGTAAAAAGGTTTTTAAAGCAAAGAAAGCAATTTGCCACACAAAATTAAATCCAAGTAAATAAAAGGACTCTTGGGAAGAAGTAAAGAATAGAAATTGGTTTGAGGTCAAGAAGAAAGCTAACAATAAGTATATAAAAAAGGTTGGAATGTAATATAGTGAGAAATACAAAGAAAATGCTGATGACAATTGTAATATGAACATATCAAGTTTAATTTTATAAAACATATCAAATTCAAGTTTATTTATAATTCAACTTGTTTCCAACTTGTTTTAAAACATGTTTAATTAAACTTTCGTTTGTAAAACATTTTTAAACTTTCCGGAAACTTTAAAAACATTCCGGAATTTATTAAAACCTTTAAACGAACATTTTCCGGAAAACATTCATTTTAATATTTAAAACATTAAACTTAAGTTTACAAACTTAAATTAAGTTCAAACTTGAAAATAAATTAAACTTGAATTAAGTTCAAGCTAGAAAATAGAGTTATTTATAAATAAATATTTATACAACATTAAATAAAATAAAAGCAATTTTGGCACATTCAATAAATAAAAAAAATAAATAAACTTTTCTCATTTTCACTCATCCTTGCTGTTTATAACAGAGACAGACAATATCCGCCTTCTCCACTTCGCAGAATACCTCTTAATTAAAAAATGCTTGGGACACAAAATATTAAAAAAATATATACCACTATTAACAACATAGCTAAAGGCCTTTCGAGAGCAAATCACGTCAATTCTGCCGCCTATTTGATCGGTTGCTTTTGATTGGATTTTACGTTTTGCAACGGAAGGTCTAGCGCCAATATTCTGAAATGTATTTTTAATAAAGTTAACTATAAAAAATTAAGCTTGAACTTGAAATATAAAAATAAACTTGTTTTTAAGTTTATAAGTTTATATATTTTATTTTCAAGTTTATAAACTTAAGTTTGCAAAAATAAACTTTTTTTTAGGTTTATATATCTATATATTTTATTTTCAAGTTTATAAACTTAGTTCGCAAAAATAAACTTGTTTTCATAAACTTAAAAAAATTAATAAATAAACTTTAATTACAAACATTGTCATTAAACACCTCAAGTATTATTCTTCTTATTACTTCACTATTACAATTCTTTCTGTGTATTTTGCTTTTGAAATTTTCTTCATTTTTAATAGAAGCTTTTTCTGATTTAATATTAATATTATTTATTCCCGGAAAAGTTGTATTTTTATCAGAATTTAAAGTTTCAAGTTTTCCGGCAAGTTTCTTCTCAATTTTGGTTATATTTTTGGGGGTATTATTTGTTGTTATTGTTTCTGGCTTGATTGTTGAAGTACTTGCAATTGTTGTTTTTATTGTTGAAGTTTGTTGTTGATTATTTGTAGTTGTTACCTTTACCTCTTTCCCCTCCTTCCCTTCACTTTCTTCGGTAACAGGAGAATCATCATCATAAATCATCATAGTATCCGGAGAGTTTTCCTCTTCCTTTGCCCCTTCACCATCAAAGTTCCCATTGTCAGGTGAAGCTCCCCCTGTGGCGTCTTCATCGCTGTCAAAAGGTGCTTGTCTAATAAGGCGTCTGCTTGAAGATTGAGGCTAATTGTAAAAATAAATTTATAAAGATTGTACACTTAAGTTTATTTAAAAGTTTATAATCTTAAGTTTATTTTACTTTAATTGTAAAAATAAACTTGAAAAAATTAAATAAACTTGAGTTTTACAATTCAAATAAAAATAAATTTGAATTGTAAAACTTGTTTATTTTAAAGTTTAATTATATTTGTAAAATTGTGAAACTTTTTGTAAAACTTGTTTCAAGTTTATATTCAAGTTTATTATATTCTATTTATTCAAGTTTATTTATAATTAATTGTAAATTAATTACAATCTGTAATTTTTAAATTTACAATTTGTAAATTATTTAAACTTACGTCTGAAGAGAATATTCTGTTCAAATTCTGTATGTCTGCCTTTAACAAAATTAATTTATTAAAATAAATTAAATAGTCAAATCACCTTAATAATTAAAAAATTGCCAAGAATCAACATAAAAATAATTTTTGAATTTAAAAACATTTTGTAAAAGTTTTACAATTTTTATTTATTTTTAAAAACTGAGCAGTTCCACCCCCAATTCTCTATTATTTATTTGAACAGCGCCTAACAAGGCGTAAAATGATTGTTAACCAAAAAACAGATATCAACTCGTGTCAAAGGAAATGATATCTTCCTTCACTCTCGAAGAAAAAAGTGCAAAAGAATAAATAAAATTTATTTATTATATCTCTGTGTGGGAGAAAAATAACAAGTTTATCCTTTTTTAAAAGATTTTTTTGCTCAATAATAACAACCACAAAAATGCTGGTTTCATTAAGATAATAAAAGAAAATTTAAAAAAATAATGTCAAATGCTAGAAGGCAAAGGGTAAATAAAGATGGAGTGCTTAATCAACCAGTGCAAATATATATTTAAGTGTTAAAAGCTGAAATAGAATAAAACTTGAAATAGAATAGATATTAATCAAATAAACTTGAATTTGTAAAAAATTAAAGTTGGATTTGTAAAACTAATATTGAGTTGTAATATTAGACTTTAAATATAAAAATAAACTTGAATTTTTATAAATAAACTTGAATTGTAAAAAAAACTTGGTTTTGTTAGCACAAACTTGAATTGTAAAAAATAAACATGGATTTGTAAAAATAAACTTTAAATATGAAAATAAACTTGAATTGCAAACTTAAAAACTTAAAATACCAATAAAACACACTTTATTAGTTTTTATCCAATTTATTAATTGTAAAATTAGTAAATCAATTACAAATTATAATTTTGTTTGTTTTTCACTTTCTACCAACTACTGGAGGTGCCATAGCTGGAGTTCCAGGTCCAAGAGGGAATCCAACAGGTATAGCTGGTGCTAGGGTTTAACTTTAATTAATCCTCATAATTTATTATTTATCACCCTGAGCTCCCAAACCAGAAGGTAGAGCGGGCACGGGAGCACTTGCCTCAGCAAACAATGCTTGAAAGTAGGGGGAGTAGCTGGTTGCTGGCCACTAAATATACCACTTTTAATTCAAAATTCAATTTTTAAAAACTAACGGCAGCAGGCTGCTGTCCATTATATCCCAATATGAGCATATTGAAGAGGAAAACTGTTGAAAGTCGTACAAGTTGAAAAGGCATTAATAATTATAAATTAGGAGTGTTAATAAAAGGTAATGAATAAATGAAAATATCTTTTATATTTATTATTTGTATACACAATTTATTAATATAACTAGTTAATAAAGAAGAGGTAATCAAGATTACAATAGGTGACTTAAGTGAAAGAAGGAGTAAATATTAAATAAACTTACCGGAAAACAATAAGTTCTTAGAATTGCACTATTCTAATCATATTGCACTAATATACTCAAAAGCAGGCGGAATTTATTAGTTATTATTTTACAAACTTTAATTACAAACTTGATTACAACTACAAATCCAAGTTTATTTTATGTATAAATTGAAGTCTATCTATTTGTAAAACTTAATTACAAACTCAACTACAATTACAATTATATGTCCAAGTTTATTTTTATGTGTATATTCAAGTTTATTTTTATATTCCAAGTTTATTTTATTAGCATTGTATTCCAAGTTTATTAAGTTAGCAGTGGTTCACAGCCTTAATTACAAACTTGATTACAATTATATGTCCAAGTTCATTTTTAGGTGTATATTTATTTTAAAATTGTATTCCAAGTTTATTTTCTAATCACTATTTTTTAAAATTAATTCTTCTTTGTCGTCACATATTTTTTCCCTCAAATAAAATACATATTTAAAATAATAACCAACGACAACACTTCTTTTTTAATTTATTTAATAGCCTTTATTATTATTTTCTCATCTTTTCCTCACTTTTTTCAATAACTAAATTTGTCAAAAAAAATCTAAAGCCGATTTATCAAAAGATTTAAGTGTTGAATAAATTGATGGTGGCAAGACAACCGCACACTTTTAAATTTTTTTATACTTTTCCTTGGCATTTCCCCTTTATATCAGTCCAAAACCATTCCAAAGGTAATAAATAAATATATTCATTTTTCATTTTATTTTGAAAATGAGATCCTTTACGGCATACTGTGCTATACTTTCTATGGTTGGAATTGTTATGAATTTACTTTTTATTCTGGTTACTCGAATACAACGAGTTGAACGAGTTCAAGTAAACGAAAAAATAAATTATTTTAAAATTAAATTATTAATTTAAAGGAAGTTCTCATTTTTATGCGCAGTATTTCCGTTGGATACATTTTTGTAGCTTTAGCATTAATGGCAGTCGCCCCACAATCTATTACCCTAGCTAGCACTAATATTCGGATACCACATGGACTTTTAGCGTTGAGCAATGCTGGTTTGACTTCCAACTTTATGGCAAGTTTATTTATTGTAAATTTAATTACAAATTGTAAAAACTAATTTGTAAAACTTTAAGTTCTCTATTTTCAAGTTTAATTAATTCTAAGCCAAGTTTATTTATTGTAAATTAATATTCAAGTTTATTTAGGAAATTTAAGCTTACAAATTGTAAAACAAATTGTAAAACTTATATTCTAAGTTAAAACTTTTTCTTTATTTTTAAGTTTGTAAATTAAAATTCAAGTTTCAAGTTTATTTATTTATTTCTATTTCCAAGTTTATTAATTAGTAGCCAAGTTTATTTATTGTAAATTCCAACTTTATTTAATTATAAGTTAAGTTTCTGATCAAGTTTATTTATTTCTATTCTATATTTCCAAGTTTATTATATTCTATTTATATTTTCAAGTTTATTAATATCAACTTCAATTTAATCAACCTATTTCCCACAGAATGGACTAGCAGCCTTTGGCGCCGGTTGTTTCCTATTTACTGCATTTTGCTTCTGTCTTCTTTTCTTGTACCATTACCGCAAGACGGCTGGACAAATGTCAACAGTATTCGCCCCCAAAAACGTTCCTGTATTTCTGGGTGTTGCTATTGTTTTTTGTTTAGTTCAATCCTTTCTACTTTTTTATTCAAAAGTTGATCCAAATGTAAGAGGCAGATGATTTTTAGTTAAAATTAAAATTTCAAGTATTTACTGGAACGTCTTTCTCGGTCAAAAAAATGGGAAGAATTACAATTAAGTATGGGCATAAATTTAAATTCGAGTCAAGAAGGGACTAGTCTCATTCAACAATCTAATAATAATAATGGAAATAATGGAGGGACAGGAGGAAGTGGAAATTCAATTAGCGGAGGCTTCCAAGCCATTACTGGAGGGAGTAATTATAGCGCTCTGGCTGCCGCTATTGAATCTAAACAATTTGATACTAAAGGAAGTGTTAGTGGAGGGACTGAACAAACTGTAAGAGAGAGAAAAATAAACTTGAAAAAAATAAACTTTAAATAAAAAATTAAAAAGGTTCGTCTATTCGAAGGAAGTTTTGGAACTGATTATTCTCGCAATCCTTTGTATTTCCTCGCTAATGGAGTTTTAATAATTACACTTGTTATTGCTTGGCTTATAGCAATTATAACGGTGAACTTATTTTTTACAAATTGTAATTTCCAAGTTTTCAGGCAACAACAGTAAAGTGCAAACTTAGTGGGCAACAAGAAAATATGTCTGATAAAAGTCAAATAGAAATGGCTCAGTTTACAAATGTAAATATACAATTTACAATTGAGAATAATAAATAAACTTTTTTTACAATTTAAGGTTTTAATTGTTGCGCATCTCCCTACAATAGCAAGCATTTTTACAAACTTAAAAATTTAAACTTGAAAACTTAAGTTTATTTTCAAGTTTATTTATTCTGAAAATAAACTTGAGCATCTCTTTTGTAGACTTAAAAACTTTTTTGTAATCAAGTTTTATTTTCAAGTTTATTTTCAAGTTTTATTTTCAAGTTTATTATATTCTGAAAATAAATTAATCAGAAACTTAAGTTTCTGATTTCCAAGTTTATTTTATACTCTAAAACTTTTTTTAAATTTTACAATAGAAAATTACAATTGTAATTTTAATTAAAACTTTTTTTAAAGTTGGTAGCAATTGCTGGTATAAACTACATTGTTTGCTTTGTAATGGGTGAGAGTAACCAGTAAGTTTATACACTTTAAAAAATATTAAAAAAAATTTTCAAGGCCAATCCAAGAATTCCTCGGGATGTTATTAATTGCCCCAGTCCCGACAATTTATGCTTTTGTTTGTCTCGTATTTATTACCGAATTTCGGCATGCTACTCAGCAAATATTGTTGTGCCGAATTTGGAATAGAAAGCAAAGACAAGAGAGAGCTGCTGCTGAACGTAAAGCACAAGAAAATATTGACGAGGAGTTAGCTAGTGCATCACGAAATAAATTACGAAATAAGAGAATGCCAAACAGTGAAAGTGCTCTACCTAATAGGTCTTCTAATTTCTGATTTTTTAATTTAAAAAAATATTTTTTTTCAAAAATTAGCACTGAACAAACTGGGGGAGGGGAAAATACAAAAAGTGTTGGTACAACCTCGAATAATACAAAAGAAAAATCTGGGCGTTATATCGATGCGACTGATGATACACACCGTGAAGCTCGAGCTTTGTTTGGGAAACAGAATTAAATGAATTTTTAATTAGAAGAATAAAAACAAATATTTTAAAAATGGAATCAGAAAAAAATAAATTTGAATTTTATATTAACTTGATTTTAAATATATTTGCATAAATTTTGGTAGTTTTACAATTAATTAATTGTAATTGTAAAATATTTAAAAGACTGTTGAAATTAAAAATAAACTTGAAAATAAGTTTAAACTTGAAAACTTGAAAAGAATATAAAAATAAGTTTGAACTTGAAAACAAGTTTAAACTTGAAAACTTAAGAATAGGTTGAAAAAACAAGTTAAAACTTGAAAACAAGTTGGAAACAAGTTTGAACTTAAAAACTTAGAAAACAAGTTGGAAACAAGTTTGAACTCGAAAACAAGTTTAAATATAGAATTAAATAAACTTGGAAGTAAATATAAGCATGAACTTGAAAATATGCTTTAAAATAAACTTGAAATACAAATTGTAAAAATACGAACTTTTTTTTTACAATTCTTATCTAAATCTTATTTCCAAACACATTACAACAATAAAAATATAATATCCTCTTTTTCCACTTGAAAAATATATATTTTATGTAAACAGTCAAGAAAAATTGTAAATAAGAAGAAAAAATAAAGAAAAAAAAGTCCCAAAAAAATTTTGGATAAAGAGATAAAATAAATGTTTGCGCACAGAAATAACTTACTTTAGTTAACTTGAGATCACTTAACACAGAAAATGTTGGAAGAGAAAAAATGACGAGAATCTAAGCTGTGGCTGGTTATAACAACTTTCTCTACTAGCTTAAATATATTTCCAATCTATATTTTAAAGCTTATCTAGTGTTAATATTTTTAGATATTAAATAATTATATTTAATTAATTAATTAAAAAATGGCTGATGATGATATTGAAGCAAGAAATATTCTCTAAAATTTCAAAAATAATTTTTAATTTACAGCAAAAACGCAAAAATGATGAACGGGAACGTAAAAAGGCCGAAGTGCGTAAACGCCTGGAAGAAGCAGGGAGAATGAAAAAGGCTAAAAAGGTAATAAATTAAACTTATTAAAATAAACTTTAATTTATTTTTAAGGGGTTTTTGACGCCTGAAAGAAAAAAGAAGTTGAGGGCAAGTTTTAATTATTCTATTATTTAAGTTTTAATTATTCTATATTCTACAAGTTTTAATTATTCTATATTCTATTATATTAAGTTTGAGAATAAATAAACTTGAAATTAAAAATCAGAATTAATTAAACTTGAAAATAAATAAACTAAAAACTAAAAGCTTAAATAAACTTGAAATTAGATAATAAAACTTAAGATCAAGCTTAAAAATAAAATAGAAAAATAAACTTGAAATTAAAAATCAGAATTAATTAAACTTGAAATAAACTTAAGCTCAAACTTAATAAACTTAAAATAATTATAACCTATCCGGAAGGAATAAACGTAAGATCAAGCTTAAATAAACTTGGAAAAATACAGAAAAGAATTCTTTCCGGAATAATTATATTTTAATTAATTCCTTCTTTTCCGGAAAGTTTATTTTATAGAAAATAACTCTTTCCGGAAAAAAGCTTATAATTTGTTTTTTCCGGAAAGAGTATTTTCCGGAAAGTTTATTTTAATAAATTCAGAAATTATTAATGATGAAGGCAGCAGAAGACTTGAAGAAACAACAAATGTTAAAAGAACAAGAACGCCAATCAGTGCTAAATGAAAGAATTGTGCCTTTACCCGAGTTGGAGTCTAGTGGGGAAGGTTTTGAAGGGGAATTTAAATAAAATTAAAAAAATTAAATTTTTGAAGATGAATTACAACGAATCTCCAAGGAATTCGCAGAGAGTGTAATTAGGTTGGAACGGGAAAAGTATGATTTAAGCTACACTGTTCGACAAAAGGATTTTGAAATAAATGAATTGACTATTGCTGTGAACGATTTGAGGGGAAAATTGTTTGGAATTTTTAAAATGAAATTTTTTTATTTTAATTTTATTTTTAAGTGTAAAGCCAACATTAAAGAAAGTCTCCAAAGTAAATTAATTCTTAATTTTAAGCTAAATTAATTTTTAAATTTATTTAATTTTTCAGACTGATAGCCAGGTCAGAGTGTTTTATTCAATAAAATTTAGTTTAAAATAAATTTAATTAATTAGTTTGCCAAATTAAAAACAAAAGAAGGACAGAAGGTTGATTTCCGTAATAACCTTAAAACGGTAATTATTTATTTTTAAAATACTTAAGTTTCCGGAAAGAATATTAAATTAATTCTGACTTTCCGGAAAGATTATTTTAATAGTTATTAGGTAAAGAAAGTTTTCCGGAAAATTTTATACTTAAAAATAATATTTTCCGGAAATATTTATAAATTAATTCTGAGGTTTCCGGAAAGTTGTATTAATAAAAATAGACTTTTCCGGAAAGTTTTATATTCTTGTCCTAAACCTTTGCAGAAGGTTTTAAAGATAGATTCCGGTTAAATTATAATTCCGGTTAAGTTATTCCGGTTAAATTATAATTCCGGTTAACCAGCGCCTATATTTATCTTTTGCATTATCAAAAGGAAAAATTGCCAAATTAATTTAATAGCTATTAACCCAGTTAATATTTTACTTAAAAGGTGGAGAAAAAGCAGTTTGCTTTGGAAGAGGTAGGTAAATTAAATAATTAAATTAATTAAAAAAGGGAAAAAAATTTAATTTAATTATTTTAGAAGGATGAGAAGATTAAAGTAGAATGGAGTAAAAATTAATTGAAGAATTTAAAAAAAAAGCTGAAAATGTATTAAATAAAATATGCGCCTAGATAAGACTTGACTTAAAACTTGAAGAAGAATATTTTAATAATAAATAATTTCCGGAAATTATTTTCCGGAAATATTATGTGTCTTAAATAATTCTTTTTCTTCCGGAAAATATATTATAAATAAACTTTTTTTCGCTCAATAACTATTCAGATTTCCGGAAAAAGTTTAATTCTGATGTTCAAATTAACCACTCTGATTTTCCGGAACAGGTTTAATTCTGATTTTCTAACAGCTATTTAATAAAAATAATTCTGATTTTCTGACTCAATTTATAAAATAAAAAAATATTTTTTTAAATAATTTAAACTATAAAATTAACAATAATATATACAAAACATTTTGAGATGTTAACTGAAAAATAAATTGTGAATTCACAAGTTGTGAATAAATATTAAAAAGAGTAAGTGTAGAGAAGAGGGAATTAAACAATAAAAATTTTTAAAAATTAAAGGAAAAAATTAAAAAAAATATTTTTTTGAATTTTAAAAATAAATATAATATTTTAACGAAAAAAAAAAGTTTAAAATTAAAAAAATAAATTTTTAGGAGGAAAACACCCGAGAATAATAAGGGAGAGAGGGAGTAAACATTAACAACAATAAATTAAGAAATATATAAATTAAAATACCTATCAACAGCTTGGCCTAATTTGACATTGTTCTCGTTCATATTCACTACCTGGACATTGCCCGCCCCCATAGCATTTTCGCACCCTTCTTCTAAATCCTTGTCCACAGCTTTCAGAACAGACAGACCAATATCCCCAGCCTTTATTAAAATTACAAATCAGAATAAATTTATTAATAATTCTGATTTTTGAAAATTCTGATTTTTGAAAATTCTGATATTGTAAAATTCTGATTTTTGAAAATTCTGATTTTTGAAAATTCTGATATTGTAAAATTCTGATTTTTAAAAATTCTGATATTGAAAAATACTGATTTAGAAAATTCTGATTTGAAAAATTCTGATTTTAAAATTTACAAACCAGAATTTGTAATAATTCTGGTCGTTCCGGAAGATTAATTAAATAAACTTTTTTCCGGAAATTATTCTCTTATTAACTACTAAGTTTTCCGGAAAAGTTTTAATTTTTTCAAATTACAAATTCTGGTCATTAAACAAAACAGAATTTGCACTTTAAAATTCAAATTTTGATATTTATATTTACCTCCCCAACTTGCATCCTCAACAGAACATGGTCCATTATTACAAATGGAAGAATCAAAGTGGTATCCGGGACAATTCCCATACTGGCAGTGACGAGTTCGCCTTCGCACTCCATTACCACAGGTTGATGAGCAAGGGCCCCAAACACTCCAACCACTTTTTTTGTTAATTTAAAAATTATAAAATAATTTATTTAAACACCTCCACTCAGCATTTAACGTTTGTTGTTCTGCACATGCCTGCTCATTACAAAATGATTGTTCTGTTGAAGATCCAGGACAACTTTCACCAGTTGGGCAGGTTCTAAGAATATTTTTCCTTTTCATTTTCCCCCTCTAAAAACCCTATACTGACCTACTCCTTGAACGAACACCTTTTCCACATAAACGCGAACATTCACTCCAAACCCCCCAAGTATTCCATCCCCCAGAACATTCGCGAAGATTACAGGCCATTCGTTGTTGCCAAGAGCCGTCACAGGCGCCTGACTGGGGAAAACATGATCGTGTTCTACTTTGGAAGCCTGGACCGCAGGAAACAGAGCAGACAGACCACACACTCCAACCTGTATTTATTTGTTTATTGTTTGGGTGTTCCCGGAAAACTTTACAAAACATTTAATTATTTTCCGGAAACATTATAATCCTTTCCGGAAATATTTTATATTTTTCCGGAAACATTTTACACTTTCCGGAAATATTTTATTTTTTTCCGGAAAATATTCTATTCAATTCCGGAAAAATTTAATTATTTTCCGGAACATATTTATTTCCTTCCGGAATTTATTTAATTTGAATTTTTCCGGAATGTTTTTATATTAAATAGACTTATGTATTTCAACAACTTGCCTGTCCATTGCGCCCCAGATCTATCCAAACGGTTTCCGGAATTACAAGGTAATTCATCACAATTGCGCAATTCCATTGTTTGACCTAATTTAATTATTTTTTTAAATTAAAAAATAAATTTATTTTTATTTTATTTCTTTTTTCTCGCCTTGCCTTGACACGAAAATGCAACACTTCCTTGAGAGTTTTGGCAACGCCTGTAACGCGCTTGACTTCCACGACCACAACTGACAGAACATTGGGTCCACGGGGTCCACTCCGTCCATACGGGTTCTCCAGCTGGTATAGTTGGGCAAACATGTCTGTTACACGGCTGATTTTGTGTAGGTTCCCCCTCACAACGGTTGTTTATATTGCAGGTTCTAGATCGTATTTGGACGCCCAAATCCCCACAGCTTGCAGTACACGATGACCAAATAGTCCTTAAATTAAAAAAATATTCAAAAACCCTATAAATTTACCATTGCCCCCATTGACCGTTGGACATAGTTTTAGTATCAATATTTTCAAGGGGGCATCTCTCGTGAGTAGAGGGACAAGAATTTCTGCTGGACCGTTGATCATCTGGAGCTAGGATGGAATCTTCGCATGACAATTCCTGTAAATAAAAAATATATTTAAATTCCGGAAACATGTTATTATTTTCCGGAAAGCTGTATCTCTTTCCGGAAAGTTACTATTTGTTTCCGGAAGGATGCTATTCCTTTCCGAAAATATTCTATTCCTTTTCCGGAATTTTCTAATTTATTTAATTCTAATTTTCCGGAAAATAAATCAAGGAAAAATACATTCCGGAAAAATGAAACTTGTTTATAACTAAGCACAAACAAATAAAATAGAAAGAAGCAAAAACAAACAGCAACAAAACCAAAAACAAAAATTAAAGCTCTAGCTAATTTTCTCCACTACCACCTCCATCAATTCTCATCCATATTTTTTGACGAATAAAAGCTTCATCATTTAATATTATTTTTCTTTTACTTGAGTTTAAAAGGAGGCAATTTTGCCAGAAATATTTGTTCGCAATCTGTTTATAGAAAATTAAAAGAACAAAAAATAAGCAAAACAAAGTTTTATATTTACAATTGTAAATAAGCTTTTACAATATGTAAAAAGTTTAATTAGGTATTAGACATACCGTGCACTCCCCATTCAAGCAATACCGGTCCCAACCACAAGGCGCTAAATTAATAAATTTAATAATTCTGATTTTTCTAATTCAAAATTTTAAATCAGAATTTTTAATAAGAAAATTCTGATTTTAATTGAAAAATCAGAATTTTAAATCAGAACTTTTAATATAAAAATTCTGATTTTATTTTAAAAAAATCAGAATTTTAGATCAGAATTTTTAATATAAAAAATCAGAATTTCTGATTTTATTAAAATTATAAAAATTCTGATTTTTTAATCATCAGAATTTTATTTATTCTGATTTTATCAGAATATTTAATTAATTCCCCTACCTCCATCCGGAAGGTTGTCTCCATAAAACCTATAATTTCTCTGCGACCCAAACCCATTTTGCACATCACAGAATATTTTGCATGCGCGTTGAGGGAACCGAGTTAACTGACTGCCACTTCCGGTTAATTCAGGGTCATTCCGTTGATATTTATGTTCAGCACATTTACTTGCTATAAGAAAATTATTAAACTGGAATTTAATATTTTTGCAAAAATAATAAAAATATTTTTAATTTATTATGACGTCTTAAAAGAAGCCGTTTAAAAGGGTAGAGATCAAAATTAAAAGAATGCATTATTGGCCAAATAAAAATTATTTTTATTTATTTATAAAAATAATTTTTGAGAAAAATAATTTTTGAGAGAGAGAGAATATTCCTTCTTATTTTCCCCCTAATTTTCTTAAAATTTCAAAAAAATTACAAATATATTGGTTGACACTATTTCCCCCTTCTGCACACTTTCTCGTGCAGACTGCCGCCCGTTGATTTGGCCCTTGACATTCGGCACCTCCATTTACTGGTTCTGGATTGGAACAACTTCGGTGAGAAAGTGTCTAAAATAACATTAGATTAAATAAATTTTAATTCAAGAATCACCACGCCGATAGAACCAGAAATGCTTGGACATGAGCATTGTTTGCAATTGAAGGGAGACCACACAGACCAGCCACCGTTGATTACTTGTTGCTAGAATAATAGAAATTAACTATAATTAATTTTTACAATATAATTTTCCAACTTTTTACAATTTGTAATTTCCCCCATTTTGTTTACAACTTTTTATAATTGTAATTTCCAACTTTTTTTCCAACTTTTTTTACAATTTGTAATTTGCCCTATTCTAAGTTTATTTTTTCTCCTACTTATTTTCCAACCTTTTTTTCCAACTTTTTTTCCAACCTTTTTTCCCTTTTGTAATTTACAACTTATTCAATTTACAATTACAACTTTTTTATAAAACTTAAAAATGTTAGAGAGAGATAGAGAGAGAGAGGAAAAAGTTGCAAGCAAGTTTTTCAAGTTTGCAATTGCAAGAAGACATAAAAAGTTGCAAATTAAATAAGTTGGAGATAATTAAGTTTGTAAATAGAATTTAATGTAATTTTTTACACTAAATTAAGCAAGAGAAAGTTGCAAGAAGTAAAAGAGAGAAAAAAGGAAAGTGTTAATTTAAGTGTTAATTAAAGAACAAATTAAAGACGATTCAGGACCTTTGGCCGTTAAATCATCAGAAAACATCAGAAAAAATTTTACAGATCAGTGGCCATAATTTGGCACTGGAAACTTGGCGGAATTTTTTGCATTTTGAATTTTGGGTAAAAAAGTGGCGTGGAAGGGTAATTAAGAGTTGAAATGATAAAATGAGAGAAAATAGGGATTTGGGCCTAAATTAAAAAATAAATTGGTTAAAAATAATAAAATTAATTTTTAATTAATTCTAAGAATAATTAAATTTATTTTTTGAGAAAATTAAAATTAAATATTAAATCTATTTATAAATTAGTGAGGCAGAAACAAAAACAAAAAAAAATTTTGAAAAATACACATGGCAGTTAATATTAGTGGAAAAAATATTTTTAAGTTTATCCCTAAAAATAAAATAGCTGCAAACTTCATTGAACGTCATCCATGACGACAAACTTTTTTTTAAAAATAAAATAGAAGAAAATATTCAAGTGTTTCGATTTGATGATAAATTAAAAGTGAAGAAAAAAACATGTTAGGTAGATGTTCATATTAAAAATAAAAGAAATACAAAATAAAACAAAAACAAATAAAGTATTCCTGAACAACATGTTTGTTTTTGTCATGTTTTTAGAAAGAATTATTTCCGGAAAAACATGTTCCTCAGAAAAATAAACTTGTTTCTTCAGGAAAAGTAATATACTATAATGTTATCTGTTTTCCGGAAAATATAACTTATATTTATTTCCGGAAATGAAATAGACAATCCGAATATTTTTCCGGAAAACAGAATTCCGGAAAGACAAAATTCCGGAAAACAAAATTCCGGAAAAACAACATTCCGGAAAAACAAAATTCCGGAAAACAAAATTCCGGAAAAACAAAATTCCGGAAAAACATGTTCGTCAGAAAAATAAACTTGTTTCTACAGTAAAATAATATTTAAATATTTCCGGAAAAATATTAACCATTTTTATTTGTATTTTCCGGAAAAGACAAAAGTTGTAATTTACCCTATTACTATTGTAATTGTAATTTTTACCCATTTCTTCTTCTTTTCTTTTTAGTATTGTTATTATTACCACTATTATTCCCTATTTGTATTACCAGACCCTTTCTTCCCTTATTTCGTCGTTGCCAGTCAGCAATAGTTTTTAAATACTTAGCTAATGTTCCACCAGATTTTGGCCTAATTTTATAACTCACAGGGTAGACGGCTGTAGTAGTTGTGGTAGAATAGGTGGGGTATTGTGGTTGAATTTGAGGTCTAGGGGAAAGCGGAGCTCCAAATCCTGTCCACGGGACACAGCGGCCAAGAGAACACCTTTAAATTATTTTTTTAATTTTAAATTTAAATATTTTTACCATTTTCTATCACCACAAAAAGTGCCTTCCAATGCTGGGTGTGAAGTAACTATTCGTCCATAGGATCCCTGACCACACCACATCATATTACAAATACCGTCTAGAAGAGAAGGGGAATGTACTACATATAGGTATATTTTTCCGAAAATATTTTTTACAAGAGGGGAATATTACAAATTGTAAAACAAGTTTTCTTACAATTGTAAAATTGTCAAAAAAGTTTTCAAGTTTTAATTAATAAACTTTAACATTTACAAAAGCAAGTAAGTTTTAAAAATTTAATTTACAAATTGTAAAATTTTACAAATTGTAAAACAAGTTTTAAAAATTCACCGTAGTGGTCCTGCCTAGGAGAAACTTGAACATAACTAGTTCCATGCATCAATCTACACTGCTCGTGCGCATCATAAATTTGGCCTGGTTTTAATGTATCTCTCATAGGCAACTTTTCACGCAGTAAAGACACTCGAAGACAATTTTTATTTTTGGAACTAGAAAAATAAAAATTAAAAAAAACCCTCAAAACTCACTCCAATCTTTGAATAAAATTTTGATAATCTCTTAAAGAACAGGTTGACCATGTAACTTTTCCAGGACCAAGAGAAGAACTCATTATATAATTATCAGAGCAGTAAGGCTCATCGTGTCTCATACCTACAGAGTGACCCAATTCGTGTGTTCCAATAAAAGCTGAAGTGAAATCTAAGCCTTCTGCTAGGGTGCTAGAAATAAATTTTTTTTTAAAATTAACAAATTCTTTAATTCGTAAAAGTACCAAGTATTCCAAGGATCGCACATCCCTTAAAAAATATATTTTTTAATTTCAATCGAATTTCCCAAAAAATTTTTTTATTTACCATCCAGCCTAGCAATCCCTGAAATTGAATTAGCACCATAACCACGGTGAATGTCATATCCTGTAAGCATTAATGCGTGATCCCAGTCTTGCACACCCAAACTCCGCTGGTACCGACAAAATCTGTCCAGGTATCTCTGCGCGTTTCCATTCTCGTGTAAATACGCAGCCAATGCACTCTATAAAGTATAAAAACATTTTACAATTTAAACTTTGAGAATTGTAATGTTTTCCGGAAAGTATATTGCTTTTCCGGAAAGTTTTTTACAAATTGTAAAAAAATTACAAATAACAAAATTGTGTTTTCCGGAATAGGGAAAATTGTAAAATATGTTTTCCGGAAAATATATTGCATTTCCGGAAAGTTTTTACAAATTGTAAAAAAAGTACAAATTGTAAAATTGTGTTCCGGAAAGTATATTGCATTTCCGTAAAGTTTTTACAAATTGTAAAAAAGGTACAAATTGTGAAATTGTGTTCCGGAAAATATACTAAGTTTCCGGAAAGTTTTTACAAATTGTAAAAAAAGTACAAATTGTGAAATTGTGTTCCGGAAAGTATATTGCATTTCCGTAAAGTTTTTACAATTTGTAAAAAAATTACAAATAACAAAATTATGTTTTCCGGAAAATATACTAAGTTTCCGGAAAGTTTTTACAAATTGTAAAAAAATACAAATTGTGAAATTGTGTTTTCCGGAATATTATCATAAAAAAAAGTTGTAAGCAATGTTTCCGTAAAATACATTTGTATTTTCCGTAAAATACAAATTGTAGTTAAGCAAAATACAATTTCGCGCAGTCTTTAAATTTAACCTCGCAAATTTCACGTCATATTGTGAAAGCAAAAATAAAAAAAAAAGAGTACAAATTCATCAATAAAAATCAATTTAAAAATATAAATTATTTCCGTGAAGGGGTTAACGCATTAATTATCTATTATATTTATTTATCAGCCTGTTTGTGACGAAATAATAATAAAAAGTTTCATCACAGGTGAATTTTCCCCTTTAATTTTAATTAAAATTCAAAGACTAATTTTAAAAAAATCAAAGTTTATTTAACTAAAAAAGGAGTAAATTGAATTTTTAATTGAAAATTTTACCGGTTGTGTTTGAAAAACTTCATATCGAACAATTTTGAATGTTATAGTTGGCAATGCTGTTGGTTGTTTGTACATTATCTTTAAAAAAAATAATTTTAGTAATTATTCCGGAAAATTAATTTTATTACTTATAGATTCCGGAAACTTGAAAAAATATTAAACTAATTATAAATTCCGGAAGAATCTATATTTTCCGGAAGAATCTGTATCCAGAAAAATCTTTACCTTTTTTCCGAAAAAATTTGTAAAATTAAAACAAATTGTGTTTTCCGGAAAGAAAATTCAGGAATATTAAATTAATTAAAAATTCCGGAAGAATCTATATATAATTGATATATTTTCCGGAAAGAATAAAAAAATATTCTTTTCCGGAAAAATTTGTATTCTAAATTAAAGCGTATTGTGTTTTCCGGAAAGACAATTCCGGAAATATATTAAATTAAATAAAATGCTTCCGGAAAGGAGCAAATAATATTTTCATTCCGGAAAATATTAATTAACTAAAATACAAGTTTGTGTTTTCCGGAAATAGAGAATACTAAATTATTTAAAAACACACTTGAATATTGCTAAGCATAGTCAGTGCATATTGCTGTAGTTTCTGCCAAGCCAGAGATCCATGCCTGGACGAAAAATGCCTCCAAAGCTCCTCATCTACAAAAATAGCCAATTCAACAACCAACTCACTTTCCTGGGACATTCTTTGACCAACAACAAAAACATCTTCGTGAATTCCCGCCTCACTATCAAGCAATTCATCACTACTAATTGTATTTTCTATTCCACAAAATTCTTCATCTTTTTTTGCTTCAACAGTATCCCTCTTATAAATTACATGGGTTAATAAATTATTTGTTGAGCGCCGCATCCTTGCATTGTGCCTTTGCGGTATTGGGTGGATTACCCAAAGACTGCCGTTACGAAGAATACTTCCTTTCTGGAGAAAAGAGAATTAATTAAAGTACAAATTAAAATTAGTTCACAATTGTAAAAAAAAATTAAAAGCACTAATAGAATTTCCAGAAAAAAGTATATAATGTTTTACGGAAATTTCCGGAAAAGCATATTTTATTTTTAATTAAATGTTTTCCGGAAAAATGCTTCCGGAAAATATTTATAAATAAAAACATATTTTGTATTTTCCGGATGTTCGTATGTTTTCCGGAAAAGTATATATATTTTAAATTAAATGTTTCCGGAAATTTCCGGAAAAAAATAAATTAAAAACACATTTAGTAAAATGTGTTTTCCGGAAATATAAATTCCCTTAATTAAAATAATATTGTTTTCCGGAAAGTTTATTTAAAAAAATGTTTTAAATAAATGTTTTAAGTTTTAACATTACCAATTCTCCTTCCTCGCAATTAGAAACAGCCAAAAACATATCTGTAGAGTTGTAGTGAAAATGACACTCGTCAAAGTGCTTTAACGGGTTTGTAGCAGTTTGAAGAATCCCACCTCCATCTGCTGCGGTCCTTCTTACAATTGTTAGCCTAAATTTATTTTTAAAATTTTAATAAAAAAATTTTTAAATTTACCTATCTGCAAGTAGTTGACTAGTAATGGGTTGTAAAGGTATTTTTTGAATATTTCCTTCATCTAATTCAATTAATAATTCGTTATTCAATAATTGGGGATAAGTAAAACGATGGGTGGGAACTGAAAAAAAATTTTTTCTAATTAAAATTAAAGTATCTTAATCACCTTCCCTTATTGAATTAACACCAAAAGTATATCTGAGATCGTCTGGAGAAAAGAAACTGACTAGTGATGAGCCATTACAAAACTTAAAAATAAAAATTTTAAGTTTACAAACTTGAATAAAAACAAGTTGGAATATACATATAAATAAACTTGTTTATTTAAGTTTTATTATTCCAACTTGTTTATTTGGAATAATACAACTTGTCTGTTTTAAAGTTGGAATAAAATAAAACTTGAATAAAAACAAGTTTGAATAATAAAACCTTAAAATGAACTTATGAAAAAACAAACTTACTTTTGTCACAACAAACAATAAAAACAATTCAAACATTGTTGCAAACATGGCTTTTTATTAAAAATGTTGGAATAAAAATGTTTGTGTTTTTGTTGTTGAAATGATGAAATAAACAAAATCAAACGAACAAGTTGCAATTAATTTTAATGAAGAACAGAAAAACACAAATTAAATAAGAAGTTTGTTGTACATATTATAATTGTAGGTAGGTAAAAGAAGAAGAATAAAAGAAGGGGAAGAGGTCAGTCGAGAATATATTAGTAGAAGGGGAGGGGATGGAGAAAAAAGTTTAAAAAAAGGAATGACAGTCTTCTTGTTTCTGCTTTGCTCAAAACTTAAAAATCTTTAAACCTATGCCCTAAAAAAAAGAAAAAAAATTTTTGTTTTAATTATTTTTGTAAAAAATCAGAAAAAAATCAGAAATGATAGAAAAGGCTTGTTTGGGGTTGAGGACGATTCAGTTTAGCTTTCATAAAATAGCCAAATGAGAAGCTAAAATTCTGAAATTTTTCATAGACATAAATAAATGTTTTAGCTAACATTGGTAAAAATTTCAGAATTTTTGATTGGTTATTTCAAAAGTTATTTAATTTTAAGCGATCATCGTTTTCGCGCCCAAAAACGTTCTTTTAAATATGTATAATTTATTTAGTTTTAGATGTTTTTTGAATGAAAAGTGCGGAAATTGCGGTAGATTTGAGAAGGGAGAGAGATTAAAATTGGAGGTCATTAGCACGTGGAAGGAAGAAAAAAACACGTAAATCAAGGACACTTTTTAGACAGTACAATAGAGTAATTATTATTTATTGAATAGACACAGAAAATACAAAAACAAGGCAAAAAGAAAGTAAACATAAGTCTGGAAAAATTATAATCAGAATTTAAAAAACCAGAATTTAATCAAAACAAACTTGAAGACAAAAACAAGTTGAATTAATGCAAATAAAACAAACATTGTTTAATTCCACCAAATAAACAAGGTTTGTTGTCAGAATTAAATAAAAACAAACTTTATTTTAAATTCAAAACCAGAATTTAATTAAAACAAACTTGGAAACAAAAACAGGTTTATAAAAACATTTTAATTAAAACAAACAACAAAACAAACAAAAACCAGAAATGTTTTTATTGATTTCTGATTTTTAATCTTTTAAGGAAACATATATAACGAAACAACAATCTCAACAAACAATTACCAACTTTTTTTACTTTCCTCATTCAGGAAATCTTATAATCCGCGCAGTCGACTGTCTATTTAATTTACTTTTTTTTATTCAACAATAAATAAAGTAGAGTAAAAGTAGACTTGCAATTTTCAAGCAATAATTATTATTATTTTTTGTAGAGAAAATATATTAGGTCGGTTGACTTTCTAGCCTTATCCATAAGATCACTTGAAGGCTCCTTTCCTTTTTTGATCACTCTCGTCGGCAATTTTTTTTTTGCAAAAAAAAAGTTTTGTGTGTTCTTCTTAAACTTCAAGGTCAACGGAAATTAATTTAAAAAAAGATATAAAATCAAAAATAAAGATTGAATTAATTGGTAATTAAATGAAGCAATTAAAGCGTAAAATTAAATAGTTGGGGTTAGCGGCAGAGTGCCAAACAAATTAAAAAAAATTTTTTTTAATTTTAATTTTGGTTACTTTTTATTTTTAAAATAAAAGATTAAAGATGGTTTTTAATGTTCTGCAAAATTAAAAAAAAATTAAGGGAGGGAGTAATGCGTGAAAATTAAAAAGAAGGGTAAAGGGAAGGGGGAATGACTGGCCAAGAATTAAAAAGATGAAGAATTAATGAATTGCTAAATAATTTAAAAAAGGGAAGAGAAAGGCGGTGCCTTCCAATTTTACCTTTTACAAGGTTTTTTAAGCTGTTGTAATTGCGCATAGTCGAGAAAAAAGATAAATTTGATTTAAAGGAAAAATGATGATTAGGGGAGAGAGCCTTGAAACATTAAATAAAATGTTTAAAAAGTTTTATTCTGACTGAAAAAAGATAATTAATTAATGGGAAGAAAGAAAAATACAAAAAAAATTTTTTTTATATGTTTAGGGATAAATTGTAAATCGGAATCCGGAAAACTTTTTACAATTACAATTATAATATATTTATTTATTTTCCGGAAACATTAATTATTTTCCGGAATTTTTTTCCTGAAATATTAATACTTTTCAGGAAAATTAAAAACATTTTTCGGAATTGTAGTTCTTCCGGAAATGTTTTATTGTTTTCCGGAATTGTAGTTATATTCCGGAAATTTTAATTTTATTTTCCGGAATATTTTATTAATTTCCGGAAATGTTTTATTGTTTTCCGGAATTGTAATTATATTCCGGAAATATTTTAATTTTATTTTCCGGAAACATTTATTAATTTCCGGAAATGTTTTATTGTTTTCCGGAATTGTAATTATATTCCGGAAATATTTTAATTTCCGGAAAAATTTATTCATTTTCCGGAAATGTTTTATTGTTTTCCGGAATTGTAATTATATTCCGGAAATATTTTAATTTTATTTTCCGGAAACATTTATTAATTTCCGGAAATGTTTTATTGTTTTCCGGAATTGTAATTATATTCCGGAAATATTTTAATTTTATTTTCCGGAAACATTTATTAATTTCCGGAAATATTTATTTAGTTTCAGGAATTGTAATTAAAATCCGGAAAAACACATAAACTTGTTCTTTAAAAACACAATTGTAAATACTCAATTGTAATATATTTACAAACTTTCGAAAACATCAAAAAATGTTGCATTCAAGTTTTGTTTGTCAGTAGAATCCAAGTTTTGATAATTCTGTTTTGTTTGTTCCTTTACCTTGTTAAATGTGTTGTCGAGTTTATTTATTAACTAAAATTACAATTGTAAAATTTTTAAATTTAATTTAAACTTTAATTTTACTTGTTCAACAAAATCTTTGTCTTGTTTATCCAACAAATTTTTTATTTTTTCTATTGTTGAATAAACCCAATTAATTGTTTTGTTAACCACTTCTATTGTTTTAGGGGCCTCTTTTTCCCATTTTTCTTTTGCTTCATTTAAAGTTTTGGACTCCTTTATTGGTAAAATTTCTTTTTTTAAATCTCCAAGGGTTTCGGTTTCCATTGCAGATTTTAAATCGTTTGGAATTTGATTTTTAATGACTGAGGGTACAGTTGATATTAATTTTAAATCGTCTTTTCCGTCACTAAATAATTGCTTAATTCCACTAGTATCCACTTCATTTCCGTTATAAACCAGCTTGAGGGATAAAGCTCCAGAATTGTCTTCTTGGCCTAGTGATAAGTGGAGGCAAAAAAGGGAGAGGATTAATACAAGAAGAAATCCATAAAGACGTTTAGAAGGCATGGAACAACTTTTAAAATTGAACAATTGACAGCCAAAATACAATTTAAAAATAAAGAAAATTTATTTAATGAAAGGGGGGAATGAAGCGAATAACGGCTATTAAAACTGCCGGGTAAGCTGATGTAAATTAAAAGTGCAATTTTTAAAGTGCAATTTTTTATTAAAATTGTATTTCGAAATTTAAATTATTTTTTGTATTTTTCTTTAACTTTCTCAAGTTTATTATTTCATAGTATTCCCTAATTTCCGGAATCTTACATATTTCTCCATTATAACCGCCAACTTTCCGGATTTCTTTCATTTTCCAGAATTTTCTCTATTTGCTTTTACATATTTATTTATACTATTCCGGAATTGTGTCTATTCCGGTTGTATTTATGCAAAATAACCTTCCGGAATTTTTTGTATTATTCTTTTTCCTTTCCGGAATTTTCTCTATTTACATTTATTTATTTATACTATTCCGGAATTGTATATATTCCGGTTGTATTTATGCATATATAACTTTCGGAATTTTTGTTATTCTTCCTGTCCGGAATTTATTTTCTCTCTTACTTTCTAGATACCAATAAAACTTTCCGGAATTTTCCCCACCTATAATATATTTAATTATTAATACCACCATAATTACAAATCATTTCCAACCAACCAAAAAAATCAATTAATTTTTGTATGATTAATAAATATAATTCCCATAAATTAACAACATTACAACAACAAATATAAGGCAAAAAATTTTATTTTTGTAAAAAGAAAATTGTTATTTGAACATCAACACATTACTACTTTTTCTCTCCCTTTAATCATTTTTTTCTCGTTACGTGTAATTATTTTTCTAGCGCTCAAGTCCAAAAATTGCCCAACATTTATGCATTCCCATTAAACTTGAAATATTTTTTTATTTTTACCTTTTGATTTTTAAATATTCTTTTTTCTAGTCTTTTGATTTGATTAATATAGTCTCAAAAGATCGACACTTTAAAGCTATAGTTATATGTTTACAAATTTCCGGAAATTATTTCCGGAATTTTTCTTTATTTTACAAGTGTCCGGAAACCTTACGGAACCTTTTTCCTAGTTTACAACTTTCCGGATAATATTCCTTTACAATTTTCCGGAAACCTTCTTCCGGAAACTTCTATTTAGTTTACAAGTCTCCGGAAATTTTTTCCGGAGCCTTTTTTCCAAGTTTACAACCTTTCCGGAAAATATTTTAATTTAATTTACAATTCTTCCGGAAAACTTTTGCCGGAAAAACATTTTACTAAAACTTTATTCTCTAACTTTATATTAAAAACAACACAACTTGTTCATACCACCACTTACTTCTACAAAACATAGATCCTTGCGCGATCATCGATTCTGGTCAACAACAAAAATATATTTCTGTTCTCTCTATCACTCTATTCTACTTGTTTTTATTCTCTCTAATGCTTTATCTTAATTAATAGCTAATTTATAAATAAAACAAAACCGCTAGTACGCCGCAATTCCTCATTTTTTGTTTGTTGCTTTTGGGAGGGATGGAAGGGGGGATGATGTGAGTGCTTTTCACTTTTTTACGGGCATTTAACTTTTATCGTTTATCTCTCTTTGGGGGGTTTTTTAAAGCTAGTTAAGGGCGGAAGGAATAAAGAATAAAAGGAATGTGGGATAAATATTAAGGATAAGGAACGAAAGAGAAAATTCATAAAAAAGAGTCCATTCAGAGATATATTAACAATCAATTTATTTTATTATGATTTTTCTTATCATGATTTGCGCAGTTAAATTGTAAATTTAAGTACAATTAGAAGTTTATAAGGTTTCCGGAAAAGTTAACTAAAATGATTTGTAAGTACAATTTAAAAATTCTGGTTTGTAATGTTTCCGGAAATTGTGCTTCAGGAATTATTTCAGAATTTTCTTTTTGTAATTACAAATCAGAATTATTAAAATCAGAATTTCTAAGATTGTAATAATAAATCAGAATTTATTAAAAATCGGAATTTTAAGATTGTAATTACAAATCAGAATTTTTGATTTGTAAATACAAACCAGAATTTTGATTGCAATTTACTAATCAGAATTTTTGTTAATAATTACAAATCAGAAAAAATTTTTTACAAATCCAATTTACAAATTGTAATTCTGATATTTTTTCTTTTATTTTTCTCTTTCAAGTTTATTTTTTAATTCAGCCTTTCTCACCAACTTTTTTTACAACTAACAATTATGTAATCTTCTTCTAAAAATCTTTTTCTATTAAGTAAAAGGAATTTTTTTACAAATTAGCTAAAATCATCCTTGTCTTCTGACAAACAACTTTACAATTTTTTTTCTTTTTTTAATGTTCATTTAATTTTCTTTTATTTTTCAAGTTTATTTTTTATTTTATCTGATTTTATTCTGATTTTTATTTTATTTTTCTTCTGTTCATTTCCCCCCACATTTTTCCCCCATATTTTTCCCCCCACATTTTTCCCCCAGATTTTTCCACTATTTTTTAAATTGACCTATAAACACACAACAATTTTGTAAATTCAATAAAGTTCTTTCAAAATATTATAAAAATTCATTCAACCAATAAAAAGAGTGAATGAACACAAGGAGTAGATTTATATAAATATTAGTAGTTATAAGGTAGAAAAAGTGTCAAGGTCGGTGGATAAATAAAAGAAGCACACACTTAGATTTTGTTGCTGTGTTCGTGCCAGGATATTTATTACAGAATAGGTTGGATTTATTTTTATAATTTTGAGAAATATTTTAAAAAAATCGTTTTTCTGTGTCATTTCATTTTATTTAAATTTAAAAATTAAAAAAAAATTTTTTTAGTAAAAAAAAATATTTTAAATCCCATTTTTGACACCCATCTCAAATCCATTTTTCTACTCTTCCCAGTAATTTTTTAAATAAATTTATTTTCGCAAACTTGGGATATTTTGTCTTAATTTTATTAAATCAATTAATTTATTTATTAAAATACCTAAATATTTTTACATTTATTTTTTCTTTCCCAAAAACTCATTTTTATACATTATTCACCATCTCGGCCTTTTTCTCCTCCTCAAGGTTTTGTCTGACCGTAGAAATACTTTAGATGGTTATCAGAATATTTTATATAAAATTTGGCGCAAACAATTTTTTCTATTTTACATATTTCTTAAAAACTCATTCACTCATTTACCTCTTTTCACTCATTAATCGACACTTCCGTTCTTTTACTCATTTAAATCGAAGATACAAAAGAATAAAAATATAGGCAACTTTTTACAGTAATTCTGATTTTATTCTGATAAATTTAAATATAAATTACAATCTCAAGTTTTAATTTTTACAAAACTCAAGTTTAAACTTGAAGTCGTAAACTTGAGATTATAAACTTGAAATTAACTCAAGTTTATAAACTTGAATTTTTAAGCATGAGCTTTAAAACTTGAAATATAGTTGTAAACTTAAGTTTTGTACTTTTAAGTTTTAATAATTACAAATCTCAAGTTTCAAGTTTTAATTTTTTTAATAATTCAAGTTTTAATTTGTACACTCAAGTTTACAACGTGAATTTGTTATATAAACTTGTTGTAATTCTGGTTTCTGAATATTCTGATTTTTATTTTGATATACAGATATTGTATTTGTATTTTTTTATTTTTAGTTTCTGCTAATTAATTACTAATTTTTTTCACTTCAATTAAATTTCATAATATTTTTTTATTATTCATTTAACTGTATTAAACCCCCTTCTCTTCAATCATCGTCTATATTTTCCTATACAATAAAAAAATAAAAACACATTTTTCATTTACACATAATATTGTTCACATATTTTTAAAACGTTTATTAAATAACATTTTAAAGACCATAAGCAAAAGATTGCAAACTTTGTGTTGAGATCACGGCCAAACACACAAGGTTGTTATTAAAGGGAGGATTGTTATTTCTTTTACATATTTTCTTTTAGTTTTCTACTCAAGTCTGCTACTATTAAATTATAATCAGAATTAAATAATTGTAATTTCAAAATCAGAATATTACATATTGTAATTTAGGGAATCGGAATTTTTATTTAAAAATCAGCATATTATCAGAATTTGTAGTTTAAAAAAATCAGAATTTGTAATTAAAAAAAATCAGAATTTTTAATTAAAAAGTCAGAGCTTTAAATTTAAATTACAAATCAGAATAAATTAATATAATAAGAATTTTTAGATTGTAATCTTAAAATTAATAATATCAACCTAATTGTAAATAAAATAACTATTAAAATTATCAACTAATTCTTCTGGCAAAGGAAACAACAATAAAATATTCTAATAATAATTTAAAGAAATATTTAACAATTGGATAAAATGGCTTTTGAAAATGGAATTATTCGCGCAGATCCGTATATTAAAATTTTTAGAATGTTTAAAAAATATTTTTTTAATAGAATGTCACACAGACCTGTTGAGCTTTGGAAGAAATATTTGAGACAGGTAGAATTATTTTACAATTCTTCCGGAAAATTTTTTACAATTTGTAAAATTAATTTTGTTTTTTCCGGAAGGTGTTTTACAAAATGTAAATATTTTACATTCTTCCGGAAACTTTTTTACAATTTGTAAAATTAATTCTATTCTTTCCGGAAAATTTTTACAAAATGTAAATTATCTCTATCCTTTCCGGAAATTATTTTACAATTTGTAAAATTAATTTTAATCTTTCCGGAAAACATTTGTAAATTAATTTTTTTCCGGAAATTATTTTACAATTTGTAATTAATATTTGATATTTTAGGGACGTACTTGTGAGCCTGCAAAAGTACTTCGGTAAGCGGATTAATTACTTAGATAATTTTTTAATAATCTAAAATTAACAGATTGGATACGCCTATCCACCCAGACAAGGTTTATTGTTTAATTTTTATTTTTTAAATTTAATTTTAGGTCAGATTCGTATGTATTTCAGACACCCACGAAAAGATGGACGAAGTTTTAGATTTAATTCCGGATGGGTAATTTAAATGAATAAAATATTAAAAATAAATATTTTAGGGACGTTCTCATTCATGCCGGTGATTTTACTGAAGCTGGTTGGTATTTAAAATTAATTTTAATTAATTTTATTCTTTAGGGGATGTTAGCGCTGTAATTAAATTTAATCAACAAATTGGTAGTTTTAATTTGTAAATTTTTTTAAAAAATAATTTTTAAAGGCAAATTACCCCATAAAGTAAAAATTGTTATTGCTGGAAATCACGAATTGGGATTTGAAGATGGGGAGGAAATGAGCGATAGACAGTTAGCGGGACTTTCAATGTTGGGTATTGGAAAGGCTTATGAATTACTTACAAATTGTATTTACCTTTGCGATCGACTGATCGAGGTTTTAAATACTTTTACAATTTGTAATAAGTTTATTGTTTTCTGGAAAACAATAAAAGTTAATTTTTTTGCAAAACAGGCGGAATTTGTTCCTTCCGGAAAGTGTTTTACAATTTGTAAAATTAATTTATACTTTCCGGAAAGTTGTTTTACAATTTGTAAAATTAATTTATTCTTTCCGGAAAATGTTTTACAAATTGTAAAATCAATTTTATTTTTTTCCGGAAAATGTTTTACAAATTGTAAAATTAATTTTATTTTTTCCGGAAAGTGTTTTACAAATTGTAAAATTAAGTTTATCTCTTCCGGAAAATTTTTACAATTTGTAAAATCAATTTTATCTTTCCGGAAAGTTATTTTACAATTTGTAATATCAATTTTATTCTTTCCGGAAAATATTTTACAATTTGTAAAATTAATTTTGCCTGTTCCGGAAAGTTGTTTTACAAATTGTAAAATCAATTTTACCTCTTCCGGAAAATGTTCTATAAATTGTAAAATTAATTTAATCTTTTCCGGAAAATATTTTACAAATTGTAATATCAACAGGAAAACAAAACAAGGTTTTTTCTATTTCCGGAAAACAACCAAAAAATCATTCTTTCGTAAAACATGTTGTATTTTTCAAAATTTACAATTTGTAAAATAATCACAATTATTAATTTTATTTTTTAAGGTTTATGGCATCAAAATCTACGGTGCTCCTTGGCATCCAATGCCTGGTTATTCATTTTACAGGCAAAGGGGCCAGGCATTATTACAAAAATGGAATCAAATTCCCAACAAGACAGATGTTTTAATTACTCACACACCGCCGTTGGGTAATTTATTTAAAAAATAATTAAAAGGAAATTTTCCGGAAATAATATTTAAATTGTAAAACAGGCGGAATTATATTTTATTATCTACAATTTGTAATAATTTAAATTTTTTTCCGGAAAATGTTTCCGGAAGGTATTTTGTAAAATATATTTATTTATAAGTGAGTTTTAAAGTAGTAAAAGTATGCGTTGTAAAACAGGCGGAATTATTGACGTATATTTTACAATTTGTAAATTAGGCGGAATTTTCTTTTGTAAAACACGTTTAATTTGTAAAACATGTGTAAAAACATATATAGAATTTGTAAAAATTTTACAAACATTTTACAAATTATTAATTTAATTTATAGGTCACGGTGATTTTAATGCTTGGACAAAAGTGAGTTGTTTGAAAATTGTTAATTTAATAATTGTATTTATTAATTAATTAGCTTGGTGGGATGTTGGCTGGATGTGCCGGTATTTTTTAAATTATTTATAATTTTATAAAATTATTTTGTAATTTTTTAGAGTTGTTAAATACAGTAGAATACCGCGTTAAGCCAAAGTGAGTTTTCTTTATTTTTTTTTTTGAATTTTTTAAAAATTATTTTTTAAAGGTATCATGTTTTTGGGCACATTCATCAACAACACGGTTGCACGACAAATGGTAAATAAATTAAAATTAATTTTTTTAATTGAAATTTTAATTTTTAAAAAATTAATTTATCTTTTTACTATTTTACAAAAAATTATTTTACCCCAAATATTTATTTTTAAAGGAGTTACAACATTTATCAATGCATCAACGTGTGATCATAAGGTTAAAAAAAATTTTTTTTATATTTAAAAAAAAATTTTTGTTAATTTTATTATTAATTTTTTAAATGCCTAATTTACCAAGAAATTTCAAAAAAAATTTTTAAATTTCTTCTAGTTACGGACAGAATACGATCCAATAATTTTCGACATGCCTCTTCCTTATGGGCGTTCTAAAGACGAAGTGATTGTTCTCTAACAAAAACAAATGTTTAATTTTAATATTAAAATAAAATATATAAACACTACATATTTTTTATTTGTTTTTTCTACGTTGTATTTAAAAAACATATATTTTTTATTTGATTTCTTACAAATATTTCCTTAAATATTTTTAAATATTTTTTTATCAAAATATTTTTTTTATCAATTTTTATAATTTTGGCAGGTATAGACCAAAGCCGCACGCCAATAAAGTTAACAAAACGAAGGCGAAACTGAAATATTTTTGCCGAAACGCGAAGCTAAAGAAAAGTAGTCGCTTATCTCAGCCTAGACTCTAATAGTCGTTTTGGCAAACTATAAATTTGGTTAATTAAATTTTACCAGAATGACATTTCGTTTTAAAATTCGTTGCAAAGAAATAGTGTATTGCAGAGAAGGAGAGTAAAAAATCTTTACTATTTAAAGACTTTTTTATTCAATTGTTTTGTTTGTTGTTTAAGTTTGAGCATTGTTTTTGGATTAAGTGTAAATCTGTTTTCGCTTTTAAGGGGATTTCCTAAACTACAATAGTCATTACACAGTGGTATACGCAATTGAACTTTTGTTTTGTGTCATTTTAAACCGCTATGTGGTCTAAAACGCCACTTTCGGGTCCTTACCTTTCGTTCCTTTTCGTTCTTCCATTTATTTTTATAAATTTATTTCCCTATTAACTTTTAGATATATTCAAATTTCTTTAAATATTCTTTTAAAAACCTCTCTACCAAATAAAAAATGGGACAACAAGAACCTGAAATTCCTTCAGAATTTGCTGTTCGCCATCCATTGCAAAATCGCTGGGCTCTTTGGTATTTGAAAGGAGATCGTTCTAAAGATTGGGAAAAGTGTCTTAAACAAGTTTCTGCTTTTGACACTGTTGAGGATTTTTGGGCGTGAGTTTTTGGATTTTATTGGGGGTTTGATACTAATTGTTCTAATAGACGCCCTGGGCTTTTATTTTTCATCGGTCTCATTATGTGGGCTTCTATTGGAGCATGGGCGTCTATTAGGACATTTACTTCATTTCTTCTTTCCTTTCAAGTCTCTACAACCACATTCAACCTGCTACCGGTCTTGGATGGTCTAGTGACTATTATCTCTTCAAAGAAGGAATTAAGCCAATGTGGGAAGATCCTAACAATATTAACGGTGGTCGTTGGCTTGTTCAGGTTTTTTAATGATTTTTGAGTCTTTACTTTTTTTCTTTTTTAAAAGGTTGACAAACAAAGCCGCCAATACAAATTGGACAAATATTGGATGGAAGTAATGATGGCTGTTATTGGAGAACAATTTGAGGAATTGGGAACTTATATTTGCGGTGTTGTTGTTAATGTTCGTCAAAAGGGTGATAAAGTTGCTTTGTGGACTAGAGATTCTAATCTTGACGATGTCAACATTCGTATTGGTATTTTTTTTTGTTAATTTTTTGAGGGGAAATTGCGAAGTCTTGGCTAAATTCTGATTTTTAAGAAAATTTTAAAAAGCATTTCTATGAGCGGACTCGAACCCATGACCCCTCAAATAAATTTTAAATTAATTGTAAGCTCTTAAACTTTTTCGAGGTAAATTGAGAAATTGAATTGTCATAGGTTCTAATTCTCCTTTTTCAACGAAATTAAAAAATAGTTTTCCCAGGAGGACTCGAACTCATGGCCCCTCAAATGAATTGAAAAAGGGTGTTTTCTTGACTGATATTCTTGACCTAATTTTGCTTACAATTTGTAAATTTGCAATTAACTTTTTTTTTTGGACCTGTCTACTGAAACTAGGATTGATCCGGGTTTGACCTTTAAATTTTTTCTTTTTAAAAATTTTATTTTTATTTTTTAAGGTTATATTCTCAAAGCCAAGCTTGGTCTTCCTGATAGCGAGACAATTCGTTTTGAAGCTCACAAAGAAAGTTCTGCTCGAACTGGATCAACTGTCAAGCCTCATATTGTTATTCCGCCACGTGGGGATGCTGAAGAGCCGCAGAAGCGCAAACCGGAGCGAGAGCGTACACTTTCTCAAAATCAGTAAACTTTGATTAAAACTTTCTATGGTTGCCAAAGTATTATAATATAGAAAAAATGTTATTTTAAGAGAATTTGACCTTATATATTTTGTTTATGCGTGCCTTTGCAATTGGTTATATTTGGGTAAATCTCTTTGATTCCTTTTTGTTAAATGCTGGGATTTCCTAAATTGTCTTAAGGAATGTCAGAATTGACTTTCAGCTTTTAAGGTAAAATAAACTTTAGCCTCAGAAGCTCCATTGCTTATTTTATTTTAAAAATTTGAAAAAAAAATAATTTTTTATAAAGAAAAACATTTCTTAGAGGCCATCTTGCAGCAGTTGCTTTTGCCGTTTTGTTCTTGTTTTTTTCTTTTTTGCTTCTTCTCGCTGCGTGTCCTTGCGAGCAGGTTTTTGTAGTATATGAAGTAACATTCATAATTTTTATAAAAATTTTTTAATTTTAATTTCGAAATAAACGAGAAAAAAACCTGCTCGCAAGGACACGCAGCGAGAAGAAGCAAAAAAGAAAAAAAACAAGAATAAAATGGCAAAAGCAACTGCTGCAAGATGGCCTCTAAGAAATGTTTTTCTTTATAAAAAATTATTTTTTTCAAATTTTTAATTTTAGTCAGCTCTAAGTCGAGGTGTTGGCAGTTGGGGAGCTTTAAGCAGTAGTCCTTCTGCTGCTGCCTCTCATAATTTTTAAATGGGAGAGTTAGGCCTCAGACCTAAAAAGGAGAAGGAGTATGACAGAAGGGAAAAAAAGGAATCTTATAAAATTTAACCAATTGCATCCTATTATTAAAAATAATTAAATTTGCCAAAAAAATACAATGACAAATATATTCAATTTTTTTGATCTCGCAAAATATATGTATCTGTTTTTCTTTGCATAAAAAGTGTTATATTTAAATTTTGGTTGGTGTTATTTGGAAGCATTTTAAATTGCAATTTTATCTGTTTAAATTTATTTTTTTATTAAATGTTCTTTTTCTAGCTTTATAAAATGAAGGTGGATGTAAACAAACTTGTCAAAAACTTTTTGGATTATTTTCTGCCTGGAAAATGTTTTGATGAATTTTTGGCTTTTAACTTTTTTGAAGGTTTTTTTCTTTATTTTTCCTTTATTTGGTCTTTTTGCTTGAAATTAGGGTTCGGGTATTTCCCCCTTTTTATGATTAAGTAATCGTTAACATTTCTGCTTGTTAAACTAGTGAACTTGAATTTAAACCTGTGGAAACTCCACTCTAGTTTTACATGTGTCTTTCGTTTTTTTCAACGATTAATCAATTTTATAAGGAGGCAGGCTAATTTGCCTAGGTTTTTTTTAGATTTTGACCAACTTTAACTGTTTGAAGAGGGAAACTTAGGGTGGACCCATTTCTGGGCTAATGTAAGATTTTTACTAGACATTTTATTTTTTTTTAAAGGTAATTGTCTTCCTCTTTTAATAAGTCGACTCCTTGGTGTTGGAATAACTGTTGGCTCTTGTTTATTATTTGTGCCCCAAATTTTGAAAATATACCAAGCAAAATCTGCTGAAGGAATTTCTCTGGCTTCACAACTTTTTGGACTTGTTTCATGTTTGTTTTTAAATTTTTCGAGTAAAAATTTTTTTTAAGGTTCTGCTGTTGCTGCCTATAGCTATGAGAAGAAATTCATTTTTGGGTAAGTTTCGGATTTGTCCGCAAAAATTTTTTTTGTCCGCAAAAAAATTTGCGGATCTTTATTTTTCCGCAAAAAATTTTTTTTTAATTTTTAGTCAATGGGGCGATTCTTTCTTTGTTGGTTTACAAACAGTTTTAATAATAATGCAAATTTTGTATTATTCTAATTCTGGTGCCTTCAATGCTTTCCTTTTTGGATTATTCTATTTTGCTGGTGTGCTGTCTGTTGTTTACCATTTTGTGCCTATTAAAATTTTGAATGCTTTTCAAACAGCAACACTGCCAATTACTTTTATTTCAAAGGTTTAAATTTTTTGTATGTGAATTTGGAACGGAAATTCTTTCCGGACCGGTTATATGGAATTTTGGACTTTTTTTGGAGGCCTTTTATTGGGTCGGCTTGAGAAAAAGTTGGGATCGGACTGTGAGGCTTGTTTCCAAAATTTTTCTTTCGATCGGCTTATCCTGTTTCTTTTTTTTCCCATTACCTTTGGAAACTTAAAATTTTGTGGAGTTGTTTCAATAGGATATCTATCCTGTCTATACATTTCGACTTATTTTTTTTTCCATGAGGAAGTCTAATAAACTCATCTAGTCATGGAAGGGGAAATAGAAAAAGAATAAGAATAAGGCTCATAAGTTATAAAATTTTTCTCTTATTATGTGTAAAACAAACATTATAAAAAAATTTTTTTTCAAGGCTATTCAAATTTATGCAAATTATTCCCAAAAAGGAACTGGACAACTTTCTTTAATTTCTGTCTTTATGCAATTTGCTGGATGTTGTGCTAGAGTTTTTACAAGTATTCAAGAAACAAATAAAGATTGGTTAATTTTGGCCCCATTTATTTTGGCTTCAATTTTGAATGGAATTATTTTTGTTCAAATGATTTGGTATTCTCGTTCAACTACAAAACTTGAGGAAGAAATGAAGAAGAAGAAAATTCGTTAAAATGGGTTTTTTAATTAGGTTGTTCTTTTTTTTTTGCTTTTTCTTCTTTAGAGTTGACTTTAACGGGTAGTACCTTTTAAAATTATTCCCTAAAATAAGCCACAATGTCATCACATTCAATCAAACAATGATAAAAAACACATTAACTGTTACAGAGGCGGATTTAACCCTGTTAATTGTGGAGACACAGGCCTAAAGGAGCAGTATCTCTGGAAAACATGGCAACTCCCCTCTGTGACTATTAATGTCTTTTATCATTATTTGATTGAATATGGGGACGTTGTGACTTATTTTCGTAATAATTTTAGTCGGTTTAATTTTAATAAATAAAAATTCAATTCTACTCTAAAAAAAATGGTAATTCTTTATTTTGTCTATAAACATGTTCAACTCTTAAGATTATTCATACCTATCTGACTTTTCTGTATTTATTAAAGTTTTATATTTTTGTTTTTTGTTATTTTTGATGTTTAATAATCATTTTTAAATATTTTTATAATTAAGTTTGATTTTCTAAATAATTTTAAATTTTCTACAGATTTTTTCAGAATTAAAAAAATCGCAAACGAGAAGTAAAAAATGGTTTTGGCCGACTTGGGTCGACGTATAAGAAATGCTATTGGAAAACTTGGACAAGCAACGGTTATAAATGAGGAGGAATTAAATGCAATGTTAAAGGTTTGTTCAAATTATTTTCTGGGGAATTTATTCTCTTAAAAATCTGGCACGTTAGGATGGGATTTGTATTATTACTGTGTCACTAAGAACCTGTGCCCAAAGAATTTTTAGCTTTCTGGGTTTTTTCGGACGGTGTACTATTAGACCCAGGTCAATAAACCAAGGCCAGACATTTTTTAACGTAGGTCTTCGGTCTGGATTCCTCTTACATAAAAAAGTACGTGGCGCGAACTTTGCGGACTCGAATTTTGCGGACCCGAACTTTGCGGACCCGAAATTTGCGGAACGAAAGTTGCGGACCCGAAGGTTGCGGACTCGAAGTTTGCGGACCTGATTTTTGCGGAATCAAAATTTTAGGACCGACACTTGAGTAAAAAGAAAAAATTAAAAATTTTATTTTTCGATGATCCCGGCAGAGTTTACCATGATCTGTACCAGATCAAGATTTTTCTTGATTTTTCAAAATTTTTATCAATTTTTTATCTTAAAATTATTTCATAATTTAAATAATCGAGAAAATTCCTTGAAAAAAATCATTTATATGGCCATCTCATAAGGTCATGATGCCTGAATTCATCCTAATTAACGCCGCAGGCTAAAATTTTTGAAATTTCCGAGGTTCAGTAGACTCTATTGTCGGTCCGCAAATTTTTGGTCCGCAAATCTCAGATCCGCAAAATTCGGGTCCGCATAGTTCGGGTCCGCAAAATTCGGGTCCGCAAAGTTCGGGTCCGCAAATTTCGGGTCCGCAAATTAAAATCCGCAAATTTCGGCGCGCCAAAAAAGTAGCAATTGGGTCAACAAGTCCAGACCATTAGCCGAGTTCAGAAAAAAGTAGGGTCTGGTTTTCAAATTTTTCTTCAATCGAGAAAAGATCGTGTTTCGAGTCCATCCCTGTTCCAGCCCGAAACTATTTAAATATCTCAGATTCCTGAGATTCCTGCTTTTATTTTAATTAAAAATAAATTTATAGGAGGTTTGTTCAGCTCTAATTGAGTCAGATGTAAATGTTCGGTTAGTCAAACAATTACGAGAGAGTGTAAGGTTTGTTAATTTTTTCTATTGAAAATTTGTTTTTTAAACTTTTAGGAAAGCCATAGATTTTGAAGAAATGGCTGGTGGTGTAAATAAAAGACGTCTTATTCAGCGGTCAGTCTTCCAAGAATTATTGAAATTAGGTTTTGTTTTTAATTTTTTTCTTTTAAAAAAATTTTTAAAGTTGATCCTGGTGTTGCTCCATATCAGCCAGTCAAAGGGAAGGCAAATGTTATAATGTTCGTAGGACTTCAAGGTGCTGGAAAGACTACAACTTGTACAAAGGTTTGAAGTTAAATTTATAAAGTGCCGAAAATTTTTTGGGGAATTTATTTCCTTTGAGATGGTAAAGCATTAGGGCAATTTTCGTTGAATTTTGAAAAAAAAAAGTTGAAAATTTTCCCTATCATTCTCCTCTATGAGTTGTTTTTCCCATTTTTAAAATTAATTTAAAAAATTTTTTAAATTCAGATGGCCTATTACTATCAAAAGAAGGGTTGGAAAACATGTCTGGTTTGTGCTGATACTTTTCGTGCTGGTGCTTTTGATCAGTTAAAACAAAATGCTACAAAAGCGAGGATACCTTTTTATGGAAGGTTTGTATTTGTAAAATATTTTTTGAAAAGAAAAGAAAAAAGGCCTCTGTTTTACAATTTGTCGAGGATGTCTGAAGTCGGATTTCGTGGTGAGGAAGGGTTAGATTTTTGCCATGGGTCGAGGGCATAAGTTAAGCTTTTAGTGTCTGGACCAGATCTGCCATAGTTAATCTGAAGATTTCACAATTTTTAAAAAATATTTCTTTAGTTACTCAGAAGTTGACCCAGTTATTATTGCAGCAAATGGTGTAGAAAAATTTAAGCGTGATGGTTTTGAATTAATTGTAGTCGATACTTCTGGAAGGCATAAACAAGAGGCGGCTTTATTTGAAGAAATGTTACAAGTTTCAAATGCTATAGTTTGTTTTTATTTTTTAAATTTTTGAAATTTTTCAAAATTAAATAAAAGTCGGTTTTCTATTAGTCTAAAGATTTAAAACTAAAAAATTTTCAATGATGGGGTTCGAACCCACGGCTTCAAAGGAAGAAAACACAAAACTTTCCCACTAAACCAAAGAATTTAAAAATTTTTTGAAATTTTTTTAATTTAAAAATTTTTTAGAAACCTGATAATGTTATTTTCGTAATGGATGCATCTATCGGACAGGTTTATTCTTTTTTTAGTTAAAATTAGAGGTAGGCAATATCGTTTTGTGGGATTATTTTTCTTAAAATTTTTTTCCAAAAAATTCAGCGTGAGCGTGAACATTCTTTCGATTTCACAGAATTTTCCTCTTTTTTTTGGACCCTTCCACCGACATTTTTAAACGCAGGAGGGACCCATCCTTGATGCCGACCTATAGTCTAGTTAAAAATTTAATTTAAAAAATCAAAACATTTTAGGCTTGTGAGGCACAAGCTCGCGCATTCAAAAATTGTGTAGATATTGGTTCTGTTATAATTACAAAATTGGATGGACATGCAAAAGGTGGTGGTGCTCTCTCAGCGTAAGAAAGGGAAAAAATTTTGTAATTAAATAAGTTTTTTTAAGTGTCGCAACAACCCATTCTTCTATTATTTTTATTGGAACAGGAGAGCATATAGATGATTTTGAACTTTTTAAAGTTAAACCTTTTTTGCAAAAATTGGTTTGGAATTTTTTTTTAATTAAAAAAAATTTTTTTTTAATTAAAGTTAGGAATGGGAGACATTCAAGGACTCGTTGAAAAAGTTTCAGAAATGGGGTTGGAGGATAATGAAGAACTTATAAAGAGGCTTAAACAAGGTTTTGAATTTTATAGTCTTTTTAGGACGCCCCCGTCCCTCACTATTTTAGTCCCACGAGATTGGGGGAGGGCGTCAGGACCGATTTGGGAGTCAGCGCCGAAATAGCCAAAAATTGGCAAATTTTAATTTTTTTGTTTGTTTAGGTCAATTCACTCTGAGGGATATGTATGAACAATTCCAAAATATAATGAAAATGGGACCGTTTGGTCAAATTATGGTTTTTTTAAATTTAATTTTAAATTTTTTTTTTGAATTTTTAGAGTATGATCCCAGGATTTGGTTCAGATTTTCTTTCAAAAGGCAATGAACAAGAATCTATGGCAAGATTGAAAAAATTGATGACAATAATGGATTCGATGGCTGATGGAGGTTTTTTCTTTATATTTTTTTGAGGGATAATAGGGAAGGGGATGCTTTTTTTCCTGGTTTCGCAGAATCCAAGTTGACTCCCTTTTTTAACTGATTTATTTCCAACCTCTAGGGAATTCCGGCGAGGACCCTTTTTCAGTAATTGTGGGAAATAAAGTATTTTTTAGCTTGGCCTAATAGAGTTACCAAGTTGATGGGTTTACCAACCATTCCTACCCAGTTGTTATTTTTTAACTAAAGAAAAAAAGTTTCCCAATTTTTTTCAGAACTTGATCATCCAAAAGCTAATGATTTATTTACAAAAGAACCTAGCAGATTAATTCGTGTATCAAAAGGAAGTGGTACAAATATAAATGAAGTAAAGGAATTGTTATCACAATATAAAAAATTTGCTGATATGGTTAAAAAAATGGGAAGTATGAAAGGACTTTTTAAGGTTTTTTTGGATTTTTTTTGAAATTTTTATAAGAAAATTTAAAGGGAAATGAGATGAATCCAAAAAATATAAATCCAAATCAAATGACAAAATTAAATCAACAAATGGCAAAAATAATGGATCCTAGAGTTCTTCAACAAATGGGTGGATTAGCTGGGTTACAAAATATGTATGTGTTTATATTTAGAGTTTGTTTGAATTTTTTATGAAGAATTTTTGGGGGGAAGGAGGAGGTATTGTTTAGAGAATTTAGAAAAGAATTTTAATAAGTTTAGAATTGGGATAATTCTTTTGAAGAAATTTGGCTTTAAGAAATTTTTTTTCAAATTTTTGATGGGGGTTAGTGGCCACCACTAAAGAGAGACTTTGGTCATTAAAAGAGGATTAGACATTTGATCCCTTTAAATTTTGTTTTAAAAAAAATTTTTTTTTAGGATGAAACAAGTAGGTGGTGGTGGTGGCGGAATGGGAGGATTAGGTGGAATGGGTGGAAGTGGAAAGCGTAATAAATAATTGAAAACAAAGAAAATAGGTTGTGATGATTTTTGACAATTAAAATATTCTATTATTTTTTCTTTCTAATCTTTTTTTTCTGTTTTAAATTTTTAATATAAATTATATGTGAATATCGATAAAAATTAATTTTGTTTTAAATTGATTTTAAAAAATGCGTTGGATTAATCGCAAATTATTTTTGTTTTTTTGCCTTTAAAACTTTTTCGATTAGTTGATATTTGCCGTCTTGTTGATATTTTGAAGTTTTTTTCTTTTTTAATTTCAAAATGTCAACTACAAGTTAAAATTTCGTTTGACCAAATTTTGGGTATTTTATAAATTAGATTATTTGTAAGTTGACACTTTGAAATTATTTTATTAATTAAATATCAAAATGTCGACTAATGTTTAGAATTTCAAAATGTCAACTTCGTTTGGCATACAAAATTTTTCTAATTTTTTTTTCAATTTTTCCTTAAATTTTTTTTAAAATTTCTTCAAGTTTCTACAACTTTTTTTTCTAATTTTCAGGCAAAATAAAGAATTTAATTTAAATATATGTTCAATATCGAGAGACAGCCAATGTACTACTAAACAACAACTAAAAACAAATTGCCGCCTTTCTTTTTTCTTCAAACAAGGTCCATTTATATATTTTTTTTGTCATTTTCTTCTAGTTTTCCTTCCTCTTTTTTGTGAATATTTATCGACAAGCATTTTTTAGCGAGAAAGGCTTTTTTTCATTTTATAAAATGCTTGCCGCTTTCTCGTCATGAAAATTTGCCTTCAAGCGTAATTGCATTTTTGTTTAACGCGCGTCTTTCTGTCCCTTCAACCTTTTATGGCCAATATTTTATTTATATTTTTCTTCTTTTCTTTTAATATCCACGCTTATATGTTGAGTAAGCGGTTGAGAATGCGTGAATATTAGAGAGAGTTTTTTCATTTATGCTTGTATGTTTGTAGCTGTAGAGCTCCATTCCTATTTAACCTCCTAAAAAATTTTTTTTTCTCCTTAGCTAGCATAGAAAACTGGGCCCATAAATTTTTTTTCTCTTCTAATATGGATGTTTGTCTATATTTTATTCTTTTTTTACTTCCTTTTTTGAGAAGATTAAACTTTTAAAAAAGATAAATTTTCTGAAAGAACAATAAATTTTGGGAACTTTATTAGAAAAATAATTTTTAATGTTTGACCAAGTTTAAAAAAATTTATTATTTTTTCTTTTATCGATTTTGTTCTTTTGGATTTTTTCCCCTCCACAAAATGATCATTTAACTTCAACTTCTATTATATTCTTTTTTCTTCTATTTAGAGTAATGTAAAAATAAATAAAAAAATATTTGTTATTATTCAGCATTTTTTGTTTAGATTTTAGGAGGGAGGAACGTTTTTGGGGCTATAAAGCAAAATTTTTATTTTTCAGGCATGTTTCTTTGAAAAATTTTTGTGATTTTTTTGGGGTTTTTCACTGGTTCTAATGGATTTTTCCTTATTTCCCTCTTATCTTTGAAAAATTTAATTTATTTTTTAAAACATTAGAAATAACGAGAATTTATTTTTATTTAATATTTTCTTAAGGATATTTTACGCTCTTCTCTCGAGTATTTTTTAATAAAAACTTTGTGTTCCTAATATTTTTTCAATATTTTTTATGTAAAAAATATACACGCAATTTATTTTTTCACTAGTAATTTAAACCAATTTTCTTTCTTTTTTCTCCCCCACACTCTCGTCCTTTTTTTAATCTTCCTTTTTTCTTTTGTTGCCAATTTTATTTTCTTTCATCAATCTCCCTCAAAAAATGTTTTTTCTTGTTATGTTTGTTTTGTTCGCATTTTTCGAGGAAATCGATTTTTTAAATTTTTTTAAACAAACTTTTAAGAGTTTATTTTAAATTTTTAAATTTTTTGTGGAATGGAGACAAATGAGTGGGGACATAAGGGAAGAAAACATATCGGAATTAGGGTGACAAAAATAACTTTTTGCTTATCCAAGACCAATGGCCATATGTAAATAGATCGGTAAACTGGTTGAGTAGTTATTCGTACATTGAAATATCTCCTCCATTCCCATATATATTTGTCTCCTTAATTTTTTTCAGATTTCTTCACTTTAATTAAATTTCTAAAAATATTTTTTTAATTTTTTTTTCATTCCTTTAACAACAACAAAAAATCTTCTATTTTAATTTTTAAAATCTCTTAACAACAACAACAACAAACGGGTATATTTAATAACATAAAATGACGTTAAAAGAAAAAGATCATTGGAGCTGGAGACATAAAATTGGCGTTCCAGATGTGTTACTTAAAGGAGATTTGTTTGATAGATATGATGAGGTTTGGAGTTTTGATTGAAATTTTAAGAAATTAATTTTAGGAAAGCAGCAGCATAGATTTTGGATGTCTTCTTCGAGTAGATGAATATGGTTTTTTTCTTGTTTGGGAGGCTAGAGGAAAAGAAGCTGGGGTGTTGGATTTGGCACAGGTTTTTTAATTGGAATTAACTTTTATTAAAATATTTTTAAAAATTGGGGTATTCGGAAATATCATTTTTATAATTTCTTGCGTAAAACATATTTGCGGACAACCCGAAATTTATAGTTAATTGTGGGTCCTACAGAAAATCGGCTGGTTCGTGTCCAGTGCCATTCTTTAATCTCATAATTTTGTCCTTTTTCCATGTGTCTCCAGAAGTGAAACTTTTCTTGAATGTTTTTTGTAGTTGTCCGCAAATGCTTGCCGTTTTTTGCACTAATTGAAAGCTAAAATAAATTCCTCAATTTAGCTTTGGGAGGCAAGACCAACTGGTGGAAACATCAAAGATTTGCGTATTGTAGCAGAATTGGAACAACGTGCAAAATTAACTCAAAATGTAGTCAGTTTAGATCCTTTGGATTCTAGAATAGTTTGGTTAACTTATGGACAGGATTTGGTATTTTTCTTTTGATTTCTGTGGATTTTATGAGAAAAATTTTTTCGGGGAAGAGGCCAAAAAATTAAAGCTGGGATTCCTCTACAAGAAATTTTACTTTTCGATTTTTGAAATGGAAAGGTCGGGACGAAGTTATAGCCTTCTCTTTAATCCTCATGGATCGGTGCTGGACACGGGAGGTTACCCGTAACACTGACTTTTGATCCGAAATCCGACCTGACTTTTTCACCAATTTTCCCCATCTTTGCCTCATTTTTATGTTATTCTTGTCTTTTTTTTATAAAATTTTTAACGGGAAAATTTTTTCAATTTTTTACAGGTTATAGTCAATAATCTCTACTTTGTTGCTGCCACTTCACAAATTGCAAAGGTTTTTATTTAAATATTTTTTGAATTTTATTTTAAATTTTAGACTTGGCGAGAATCAATTAATGAATTTTTGAGGACCTATAAAATTCGTTTTGCCTGTCCCATGCAATGCCTTCAAAAACAGTTTGTTTTATTTTGCCTTAAATTTTCTAAAAAATTTTTTTAAGTTGGCGCTATCTTTGTTTATCAACAAATGAAAGAGGACGTATTCCTCTAAGAAACGTAGTTCGTACCTTTGCTAGTGGAAAACCTGAAAAAATGGTGCATAAGTGCCTTGCTGATTTGGGACTTTCTGGCGATAAGGTGAGAAAAGTTTTTAATTTTTTTGTTTTTGTCTATTTGTTTGAGTTTTTTTGTGTTTTTTAAGTGTTTGGTTTGTTATTTTTTATCCTTCCAAAAAGTCGGCAAATTTTAATTTCTGCAGTTCATACCTCTAGTAGAATATAATTGTACTATCCGTAACTGGCCCACCATAAAATGACCTCTTGTCTTTGCCTTTGAATCACATTCTTATTCGAGCTGGAAACTGCTACTATTAAATGACCCCATGCTCTATTTAATTTTTTAAAAATAAAAATTTTTTGTAGCTTGAGGACAAAATTTGCGGACTTTTTTTGTTCCTTTTTTTAATAATAATAAATTTTGTTTTGTGTTTTGGCCTTCCTGTTGTGGTTTAACAAATTCGTCATCATCATTTAGTCTTTGTCAAGCTTCATTTGAACAAATTTTTTCCTGTTCTACAGACTCTCCAATGTGTTCCAATTCTAGGAAGAATAAATGTCCGTTGCTACACAAGGAAAGAAAATTGGTTGAATACAATGGGAAAAACAACAATAACAAGTCCTATCGACACAAAAAAGGATTTTTGGCCCGTAAAATTTCAAGTTTTTATCAATATGGGACTTCTGTGGAAAGGGAAGATGCTAGACGTGTTAAACATGGAGGAAAGGTTTGTTGCTGTTTTTTGTGTGGTTTTTTTATTTTTTAAAATTGCTGTGGTTGTAAGCTGATCTTTGTTAATTTTAAGGAAGAAAAAAATTTTTAAGGTCCTAATTAATTTTTGTCAATTCTTTTTTAGGAGCGTGAAGACCTGGATGTCGTTCTTTTCACTTTTGACAAATTTCTTCGTCTCTACCACAAAATTAGCCCACGGACAGATATTCAAGAACTTTTTGTTAAATTGTATGGTTTTTTGTAAAATAAAAAAATTTTTTTTTAATTTTTTAGGTCTGGACAAAAAGAATATTTGACAAGAGAAAGGCTGATGATGGTTAGTTTTTTTAAATTTTTTGAAATATTTTGAAATTTTTTTTTTAAGTTTTTAAACGATGAACAACGAGATCCACGTCTTAATGAAATCCTTTTCCCAAATTTTGATGTTGATAGAGTTAACTCACTCATTGCAAAATACGAAACTGATGAATCTTATATTACACAAGGTTTTTTTTTATTTTTAAAGTTTTTTTTAATTTTTTTAAATTTCAGGTAAAATGTCTGGTGATGGATTTTTGCGTTTTTTATTGTCAGAAGAAAATTCTCCAGTTTTTCTTGATAGAACTGAACGACATCAAGATATGGATCAACCTTTGTGTCATTATTTTATTAATAGGTTTATAATTTTATAAATTATTTAAGAGGGGGACATTTGATCCCACCTGACAAAGAATGTCCGGAAGAATATTTTTTCTTTAATGATGTGTTTGGTGTAAAATTAATTTGTCTTTATGATAGGAATGGGACAGGATACCTGAACTCAGTCATTTTTTGGATATGAACTCCGAAACCGGTCCGAAGGAAATTTTGAAAACCTTTGGAATTTAAAATTTTTATGTAACAACACAATTTTTAAAAAGACCAGAAAAATTTTTCATAAAAAATATTTACAGTTCTCACAATACTTATTTAACTGGACGTCAATATGGAGGCAAAAGTTCAACAGAAATTTATCGTCAAGTTTTGCTGTCTGGGTGCAGATGTATCGAACTAGATTGTTGGGATGGAACTGGAGAAAATAAAGGAGAACCTATAATTACACATGGTTTTTTTTGAAAATTTTTCAATTTTCTGTTCAATTTTAAAGGAAAAGCAATGTGTACAGACGTTTTTTTCAAAGATGTGCTTGTACAAATAAAAGAAACAGCATTTTTGCGTTCTGAATGGCCAGTAATTCTTTCTTTTGAAAATCATTGCTCAAAATCTAATCAATTAAAAATGGCAAAATATTGTTTGGAAATTTTTGATGAAATGTTGCTAACTGGGCCAATTAAAGGACATGAGGTTTTTTTGGGAAAAATTTTCGAAAACTTTTTTTTTAATTTTAAGTTGGAGCCAGGCATTCCTTTACCTTCCCCTAGCCAATTAAAAAGAAAAATTTTGATTAAAAATAAAAGGTTGAAGCCAGAAGATGAACAACGTCAAATGGAACAATTTAGAAGAGAAGGACGGTTATTAGATGAAGAAGATGAACAATCAGAATCTGCAATAGAACAAAAAGGAAATGTTGGAAGTGAAGCAGAAACAACTACAACAACAACTAATATTGATGATAGTTGTGGTAGTGGACAGGTTCTTTCTCCACGTTCGTTTTTTCCTTAAAAAATTATTTTCCGTAGAGAGCAGAAAATTTTTTATGATCTTGATTCTTGTTTTTAATTGGCATTCCATTACCTTCCCCTAGCCAATTAATCGAGGACATTGACCGAGATTCTTAACCTTGAGTTAAGTAAAAATCAAGGATTACTGAAAAATTCTTTTAAAAAACTCTGAATCCATGAAAATGATCTGGGTTTAGATCCAGACCGATTTCTATTTTTATTACAAAATGTTTTAAACTTTTTATTAATTTTTTTTATTAAAAATGTATCTTTTAATCTTCAAATCTCTTCATTTTAAATATTTTTTCTTCTCATCATTTTCATTTTTGGGTGTCTAAAATTCTACTTTATTCTCTCTCTCTCTTATTTTTCTCCTCCTTCATTTTTAAAAATAATACAAAAAAAGGATCAGCACTTTTGGCATCTATTTTGGTTGATGAAATTTCAAATAACAACAACAACAATAGTAATCGTTCTTCAATAAATAATATCAACGATCCGCGTCATCGACGAACAAGTTCAGGACGTTTAAGTCCGTTTATTGGAACATCTCGGTATTTTTTTGGAAAAATTTTTTTGAAGTTCTTTTTCTATAGTTCTTCTGCAAATCTTCATTGTGCCAGTGGAAGTTCTTCTCCTCGTCATTCCCTAACAGATTTTTTGTTGTCTAAAAGACCTGATGGTTTGGGGGCTAAACTTTATCAAGCACTTACATTGGCAAGGCTTAAAGGAGATTTGAGACCAGCTTCTACAATTATTGGATCGTCTGATCGACCTTCTTCTAGAGGAGGCTTGTTAAAAAATGAGAAAAAAAGTTTTTTTCTTCTGTTTCCCCTCTCTGTCTTTTTGAAATTTTTGTGATTGTTGTTGTTATTTGTTGTTTTTTCCCCTGTTGGAATCTTTTTTTTCTGAAAATAATTTTTCTTAACTTCTTTGACTAACCTCTCTTTCTTAAATTTTCTTTAATCTTTTCCCCAACCCCTTCTCTGTCTTTTCCTTTAAAATTATTTTTTTAAATTTTGTTTGACTACGTCTTGCCAATGTTTATTTTTTAATTTTTAATTTCCCGATTTTATTCTGTCTTTCTTTTTTTTTGTCTCAATTTTCTCTGTTTTCCTTCATTTATAAAAAATTTTTCCAGTAACTTTCCTTTATTTTTATTTTTTTTTAATTCTTTTTATTTTTTCAGCCTCAGAAAGATCACATTTTGAAGATGAAAAACTCAATAATCAACAAAAACAACATCAAAAATCTAAATTGGGACCAACTGTCTCAAGTGCTTCACTTTCTAATACTTTTGATTTATTAAATCTTGGAGGAAGTGGGCAGCAACAACATCGTTCTTCTCTTTCAAATGTCCCTTCTAGGCATAATTCTACTGTTGCTTTAATAGAAAATCAACAACAACAATCTTCCAAGGAAGCTAGCGGTTTTATTTTTTGAAATTAATTTTGAAAAATTTTTTGAAGTTGAAAAAGCTGAAGATTGTGCAAGTGGACAGTCAACAGCACGTATTAATGTTGCTACAACAAGTAGTCAGCAACAACAACCTCCTGGAATTATTAGTAAATTAAAGCAGCCGTTGGGGCTTAACAGGAGAGTACAGGTTTTTTGATTTTTTTAATTTTTTAAAAATTTTTTTGAGAGGGTGGGGAATGTTTTTATGCTAGATTAAAAATTTTTTTGGTCTATTTTTTAAGCCTTATCTAACCATGCAAAATTAACCTCTTTTTTATATTTTTTATTTTTTGAAATAGCTTTCCTTCATTCTAGTCTATTTTTTCTAGTTTAAAATTTTTTCCATTTTAAAATTTTTTTCAACTTTCTTGTTTCTTAATCTTTCTCTATATTTTTTTCTTGTCAATCTCACAACAAAAAATATCAGTAAAAAATTAGGAACGTCCAAATAACGAGGGTGTTGGTGGCCATGAATTTGTCCGTCAAAGGAATAGTGGTAGCGGTCATTCTTCTTCTCAACATCATTCTTCAACTTCAACAACAACCCCTTCCTCATCTTCTTTACTTCATTTAGTTAGTGGTAGAGGTGAAAAACGTTCTTTTCGACGTCCTTGTATTCAAAGTGGAGGAGGAGGAGGAACAGATCATTCAACAGCTGCTGCTTTAGTTGATGCTAATACACAACATGGAGGAAAGAGAGGAAGTTTGTTAGAAAGAAGGCCTGCTAAACAAAAGGTTGTTTTGTATTTGTTTATTTGTTGTTTTACTATAGATTAGTTTCGATCAGTCTGTTCTCTAGTTTGGTCATTTTCTTCTTGTTTTTTTTTAATTTCCCTCATATTTATTTATTTTGGAATTTTTATTTGAAAATTTTTATTGGTGTGTTCTGCTGCTTTTCTTTTTCTCTCCTTTTATTCCACATCCATGGCCGCTTTTTTTTATATTATTTTTGGCCTTTTCTTTTTTTAGGTTTTTTTTAATTTTATTTTTTTAAATATTCTTATGTTACATTTTTATAATGGCACGCTTTTTTATTTTCTTCATAAAAAATTTTGGTTACCTTCCATAAAATTTTAAGTTTGCTTTTTTTACTCTCTCCTAAGTTCAGAATTATTAATTTTTAATTTAATAATAATTCAAATTATTTAATTTTTTCTTTTAAAGCCGGTTTTGTCTAAAGAAGAAGAGGAACGGCTTATCAAAATGGTGAGGAATTTTAATTATTATTTTTCAATAAATTTTGAAAAATGTTTTTTAAAAAATTTTAAATTATTTTTGGATGTATTTTTCATAATTTTGACTAATTTTCAATTTTTCCCAACATTAAAAATTAATTACCACCAAAAGGGTTCGAACCCCGATCCCTTTTGTAGAGGAAACCTGAAATTATCCCACTACACCAAAAATGAAATTTTTTGTGAAAACTTAAAAAAATATGGAAAATAATTTTTGAATTTCAAAAAATTTTTTTTTGAAAATTTGTTAGCCCTAAAAATTATTTTTTAGGTCCAAGAAAGTTATTATTACCAAGGTGCTACAACCAACATTCACCCATTATTGTCTTCATTGGTGTGTTATACACATCCAGTCAAATTTTCTGGATTTGATGTTGCTGAACAAAATAATCTTCATTTTCACATGTTTATTTTTCGGAATTTTTTTATTCTTTAAATTTTTATTTTTAAGGTCTTCATTTTCTGAAAGTACTGGGCTGAATTTAATAAAGTATTCAATTTTTGTAAATTTTAAGTAAAAAATTTCTGTTTTTAAGGCAATGTGCTCCAGAATGGGTTAATTACAATAAAAGGCAATTAAGTAGAATATATCCAAAAGGTGCTCGTGTTGATTCTAGTAATTTTCTTCCACAGGTTTTTTTAGATTTTTTTTATTTAATTTAATTGGATAATGATCTCCACTTAAAGTCCTTCTTTTTTTTTAACTGGTATAACTGGATCGTGTCAAGATCTCGAACAGAACTCTTAAGTTATTGAGATCGATATTTTTCGAATATGATATCTTGATTTTTTACGATCATTCCTCAACTCTCCGTTTTCGATTTTAATTTCATTTAATTTTTGTGATTTTTATCGTTTTTTAAATTTTTTTAGATTTTTTGGAATGCTGGGTGTCAAATGGCGGCATTAAATTTTCAAACACCCGATGTTTGTATACAATTAAATCAAGGAAAATTTGAATATAATGATCAATGCGGGTATTTTTTAAATTTATTTAAAAATCTTTAAATTTTAATTTTAAAGGTATTTACTCAAACCCGATTTTATGCGACGTCCAGACCGAACTTTTGATCCTTTTTCTGAATCGCCTGTAGATGGTGTAATTGCTGCTCATTGTTCTGTTAGGGTATATTTTTATAATCGATTTTTTTTAATTGTTTATCAATTTTAAAGATAATTTCTGGTCAATTTTTGTGTGAACGTAAAGCCGGAACTTATGTGGTAAATACTTACAATTGGAGAGGGTCTTAAAAAATTTTTCTTTTAAAGGAAGTCGAAATGTATGGATTACCAACGGATACAATTAGAAAAGAACATCGCTCACGTCTAGTCCCTGCCAACAGCTTATTTCCTGTATACAATGAAGAACCTTTTGTTTTTCGCAAAGTCATTTTACCTGAATTGGCAGTTTTGCGTTTTGCTGTTTATGATGATAGTGGAAAACAATTGGGACAGGTTTTTTTTTTGATTTTTTAAAAATTTTTTTTTAATATTTTTTGGAAGGGTTTTCTTTTAGTTTTGATTAATTTCTATGTTTTCCCTCATATAAAAATTAATTACTGCCAAAAGGGTTCGAACTTTTATCCCTTTTGTGGAGGAAACCTAAATTTATCCAACTACACCATAATTTAATTTTTTCATTTTTTTAATTTCAGCGGATACTACCTTTAGATGGCCTTCAATCTGGTTATCGCCATATTTCTTTGCGGACTGAAAATGTATTTTGTAATTTTAAAATTAATTTTTTTTTAATTTTGTAGAATCAACCATTAACTCTTCCTTCTCTATTTGTTCATCTACAATTAAAAACTTATGTTCCAGATGAATTGAGTGGACTTGTTGATGCATTGGCTGATCCAAAGTTCATATTTTTTAATAAGAAAAAAATTTTTTGAAAAATTTTTTCTGGATTTTTTGAAAATTTAAAAAAAAATTTTCTTCAGAGCCTATCTTTCTGCTCAAGAAAAGCGTGAAGAAGCTTTACAACAAATGTGTGTCGATGAAATGGAAGAGTTGTTGGCACCCGTGGGGGCAGATTCTGGAGGAAGAACAACAACAGCAAAATCCTCATCTTCAACTAACTTTGATGGAAATGCAAGTATTCGAAGAGTAGCAGCACAAAATGGTGGTTGTTCTACTAATTTGGCTTCTTCTACACAAATTAATTCGTTAGACAGGTTTATTTTTTGGAACTTTTTGAACTTTTAAATTAAAAAAAATTTTAGTGGAAGACTAGTTTCAAATCAATCCCCTCTTATGTGTGGAAAAGATTCTTCCCAATCAATTGTTGTCATTACTTCTGGTGGTAGTACTCCTCGAACAACTATACCTATGACTACAGATGGATATTCAACAACTACTATTGATGGAAAATTTCAGGTTTATTTTGAAGGAGGGATTTTTTCTTGGTTTTTTTAATCTGAGAGGTTTCTTGGGGTTTTTCTCTTTTTGGGATTGGCTCGCTTCTTGCCTCTTTCTCTCTAGCTTAAGCTTCTATTTTATTCTTTTTTTTTGTTCATCTCCTTTTTAATTTTTCTAAACACCCTTTTTTCTTTTTTTTCTTTGGGAAAAACGTCGAGGACTCGCTAAATTTAAATTCTTGTTTTCTCCTTGTTTTACTATTGGTCGTCCTCATCAACATTTTTTGGAAAATAATACTGACGGAAATTTCATTGGTTCATCTCCAATCGTCACAGAATTGGTCCCTTTATTATCCAGTTGTGATACAGTTGTAGCTATAGCTTTGGCTCCATCACGTCTTTCCTCACGCGTTTTGGCGGGAAAGGACACTCCACCACCTCCTAGAAGAGCTCTTAGCGCTTTGGTTCGTTCTACTTTAACAGATGAAAGTGGAGAGAAACCAGGCAGAAAGTGTCGAAAAATGTCAAATTCATTGCGTTTTGAGTAAGATTTTTATTTGTTTAAAAATTATTTTCTGTTCTCTCTCAAAAAGTCCTGTTGGAAGAAGATTTAGTGATCGACGTATTGGAAATAATCAAGCATCTTCATCACAACAACAACAACAATTTGGAGGGCCGTCTATAACTTCTGGAAGTGTTATTCTTTGAAAAACTATTGAGGTTTTTTTTCGAACGAAAACTAGTCATCCATCATGTTGTGTGTCGTTGGTAGTACTATTCCTCCCCATTTTTAAAATTTTTAATCTTCCAAAATTTTGTACCCAAATTTTTTTATCCAATAAATTTTCTTTTCTTTCTCATTTGTCTTGTTATCCATTTTATATCTCTTGTATTTGTACTAGAGGTCGGCAAAATCGTGTTTGCGGGATCCCGCGGGATAAAATTTTTTATAAAATCTTTGCGGGACGGGATCCCGCGGGATAAATCCCGCAAAATCCCGCATTCCCGCAAAATCCCGCATTTTAAATTTGCGGGATCCCGCGCGGGATTGCGGGATTTTTCAAAAATCGCTAAAATGATCAATCTCAATTGAAAAAAAAAGAAAATTTAATAAATACACTGCGGTGCATATGTTTATGCACACTTGTTTTTTGTTCATAATTTTATGCAATCTTATTCAAAAAATACGTTCTATATAGCAATCGAAAGCTCTATTTGTATCTCAGTTGACATGTTTCTGCATTTTCCATGAAAATGAAAATTGGCCGAGATAATCCGGATCTACAGGATATACCAAATCCCATATCCTCGGAAAAATTTTTCGCAAAAAATTTAACAAACCCATTTGATAAAGCATATTTTTGTGAGTATTTACCACAAAACCGCTTAGAAATATCTTTTCCCGGAACGGAGATATGATTTTTTGAAAATCGAAAAAACGCGATTTTTTGACGAAAAACGGCAAAAATATGGTGTTTTGCTCAATACAAATCCTTGACCTAAGTGTTTTTTGATTTCATATCAATTTTTTAATCAATAACGGGTTCTTAACTCGTACTCGTTGCTCGTACACGTATCGTACTTAGTACCAAATTACGAGTACAAGTTGGTAAAAATGCACTTATCACCGGTCCCTAATTATCAAAAAATCATAAGGGACATGTATACGAGTTCGAGTATACGAGTTAAAATAGCTTGAGCTGAAACAAATGGGATCAATCATCGTGATCTAACAATTTGTCAATTTTGTTTTGATGAAATAGTGATGATTCCTTGGGCGACAGCCGAAATTTTTGGAAGGCCAAGTATCAATATTCCTTCCTTCTTCAGCGCCGCAGGCAAAAATTTCGAGATTTTAGTAAGGCCAGCGAGCTAAAATTCTCCTTTTTCTTGCGCCGCAGGCGACAATTTTTTGAATTTAGAAGGTTAGGAGCCAAAATCCTCCATTTTCCAAAAATCCCGCAAAATTCAAAATATTTTGCGGGATCCCGCGGGATGAATTTTTTTTTAAACCTTTGCGGGACGGGATCCCGCGGGATAAATCCCGCAAAATCCCGCATTCCCGCAAAATCCCGCAAATCGAAAAAAGTGCGGGATTGCGGGACGGGATCCCGCAAAATCCCGCGCGGGATCCCGTCCCGCGCCGACCTCTAATTTGTACATTCCCACATTTTTTTCAAAATTATATCATGTTAATTATTTTATCTCTTTTAAGAAAATTGTTTAAAAAATTTTTCTGAATTTTTAATTCCCCGTTTTTTGACTCATTTTTATTCTATTTGCGGACAAAACTTTGCGCGCTAAAAGATCAAGAAAATACCTTTAAACACCGAATAATTTTTAATTTTTATAATGTCCGCATTATTTGTCCGCAAATATTTCTTTCTACCCTTTCTTTCCCTCAACATTTTTTTTCTTTTAATAATTTTTTTCATTTTTTCAGGTTAAAAATATAGAAGTAACAGAATTGAGAAAAGAAAAAGTTTTTTTAAAATTACAAAAAAGAATTTCAAAAGATAAAGAAGAAATGCGTCGTCGACATCAAAAAATGAGAGAAAATGTATTAAAATCGCAACAATCAAGTGTTGAAAAATTGGTTGGGAATGCATCAACTACAACAAATATTTTAACAACAAAATTATCTTTAAAAAGAAGAAATCATCCAAATAATGCAAGTACAGATGCTGGTGAAGCCAACAAAATTAGACATGTTTCTCTTGGAAATAGAATATCTGATCCTGTACATATGGGTGGAGATTCTTTGGTATTTTTTTAAAAATTTATTTTTGGATTTTTGAGGGGAGGGAAGAGGAGGGGATTTTCTCTTTGACCTACCAAAAAGGATGCTTCAGAAAATTATTTTAATAATTTTTTTGAAATTTTTGGGGAGTATATCCAGTCTCGCTGTTCTTGTCTTGTATTATTGCTGGGTTTTTTTAAATTTAGAGAAAAATTTTTGGGGGGAGAGAGAGGAAGGGATTCTTTATGAGCTAATCGGGAGATAGCCTCAAAAGCTTAATTTTTGAGATTAATTTTGTGGGACACATTTTTTGGGGAGTATTTTCAGTCATTTTTGGGATATCCTTCTTGTTGTTTGTGTCCCCTCCTCCTTTCCCTTTATTTTAATTTTTTTTAATAATTTTTTAAAAAATTTTAGATTCGTTCATTAATACAAAACCAAACAGATGAATGGTCAACATTAATAAAACGAATAGAAATTGAACAATTTGAACAACGTAAATTACATACAAAGGAGGAATATGAACTTTTGAGGAGAATATTGACAGAGTATGGGAACTATTTTAAAGGGAAAAATTTCAAAAAAAATTTTTTTCAGAAGACAAAAACAACAACAATTAGCATTAAAATCAAGATTTGAAATGGAAAATAGAGAATTGAAGCAAGCACAAACTAAAAAGAGTATGGAAGATATTCGAGCAGTACAACAGGATAAAGTAATCAAAACTAAAGCTGAAAGGGATAGAAGAATAAAAGAATTGAATGAAAGAAATTTGAAGGTTTTTTTTTAAATTTATTAATTTTTTGGGGGAGTATATAGTCTTGGGATCCTTTTGAGAATTTTTTAAATTTGGGGATTAACACTAGAACTACTGCGGAAGAACACCCAAAAAGTCCTTTCGAACCATTTTCTCACTTAAGTTATATAATTTATTTTAAGATTTGAGTTAAGTTCAGTTGTGGTGTAATGGTTAGCACTTCTGACTTTGCCCTATTTTTGTCGAGGTTCGATTCCGCTCCGGTCCAATTATTTTTGTTTTTCTTTTATTTTTATTTATTGACATATAACTTATCCTCAAGGGACTTTAGCATTCAAAAAAATTTTTTTAACATCCTTTGACCTCCAAAAAATTTTTTCTTTCTAAAATCTTAATTTTTTTAAAGCTTTTTATGGAAGAAAGGAAAAGATTAGCTACAAGATGTAGACGGCATGAAGATCAATTAGAGAAAAAACATAACGAACAATTGGAATCTTTGGAGAAAGAATCTATTAGGGTATGGGATTTTTTTCTTTAAATATTTATTTTTTTAATTTTTAAAGGCATTAGAATTAGAAGAGATGAGTCATCGAGAAACCTTGTTAGCTTCACAACCTCAATGTATTGTTTGATGAAGAAGAAAATAGCGATGAAAAGAGAAGATATTTCCGTCCTCCCACGGTTTCTTAAAATTTTATTTAATAGCTGTTAGGGTTGCCATTTTTTGAGGCTCATGGGCGAAACGTTTTTTCGGCTTGAATTTTTCGATCAGTATCGTTCGGATTTCTAACTTGGATTTTTCGGTAGACCTTTGAAGCCTCGAGTCGATCGATCTGGCAACCCTATCTATGATTATACTCTCCCTTAACCTCGTAGCTTTAAAAATCCTTTCTTAAAATTCCATTATTTTCTAACAATTTTTCGGTGCAAATCCTTTAATTTTTTTATATTTTTATCTCGTATTTAGGTACACAATATTTTATTTTAGTGCTCCATGTGTGCCAGTTTTGCCATTCCAAAAATCAGAATTTTATTTTTTTGTTGAATTTAAAATATATTTTTTATGCATAAATATGGGTCTTTTGAATTTTAGATGTTTCGTGTTTTGGTTTTTTAAAATTTTGAATTTTTAATAAAAAATCGATTATCGATTTTATTGATTTTATCGATTAGTATTGATTTTTTGGAAAATAATTATTTTTAAAAATTTTGAAAAAATCGATTATCGATTTTATTGATTATATCGATTAGTATTGATTTTTTGGAAAAAAATAATTTTTAAAAATTTTGAAAAAATCGATTATCGATTTTATTGATTATATCGATTAGTATTGATTTTTTGGAAAAAAATAATTTTTAAAAATTTTGTTGAATTCGACAAAATGCCTATAGTCTAAAAACGACAAAATGTCCCTTAATTGATGTGTGACAAAATGCCTCATAAACTATATACGACAAAATATCTCAAAGTTGAAAGTACGACAGAATGCCTCATATGTAAAATACGACAAAATAGAACTAGCTTATGTGCGACAAAATACCACATAGCTATAGTTGTGCCAAAATGTCTCAAAGAGAAAAATGCACTAAAGCAAGACTCAAATGGGAAGGCAAGATGTCACCTATTTTAAATAAAGCATTTTGCCAAAATTACGCGGATATTTAAATTTTTAATAAATATATAAAACATTTACAAATTAAATATAAAGTAAATTTTAAAAAATCACAACTCAAAATTTCTTTTACCTCAACAACTTCCTTCCAAATCATTATTTTCCAAAAGTTCCGGATCTCCTTTGTTTGCAGTAATTGTATTTGCCAGTTCTGGGATAAAAGCAGGAACAGGATTTTCTTTGGGATCAAGTCGGAAAGAGACATGGCCAAAATCGACGTCGTATTGATAACTTTAAAAAATTTATAATTTAATTTTAAATTTATTTTTATTTAAATTTTAATAAATTTTAATTCCTCTTAAAAATAAAAATGTTTTTCCACCAGTGGGATTCGAACCCTCGACCCCTACTGAAGAAACCCGAACGTTTCCGACTACACCAAGAAGACTCTTAATTAATTTTATTAATTTAAATTTATATGCTTACCAAAATAAACTCAAATAGTCCACTTGATAAATATCCTGTCCAGGTGCAAGGCGTACTCGTAAATCATTTTCCCCGGAGTAGTATTCACGCAATGAGCAGTGTTTATTCAAGCTGTCCCTTCCAATAACCATTGCTTTTTTGCCTGTAGATGGGCGGACATCTCCCTTTCCAGCAAATATCCAGGCATCTTTAAGAGTAAATTTCTTTGATAATCCATTAAATCCAGTACCTGGCGCTTTGTTAGCTTCCAAAGAAAATTTTTGGATTACTAGAGTTTTTGAGTCTTCAACCAAAATTGGGCCAGTTGCTGCATTGTAATGATCTCCAATTACTCCTTGATCTGGTTTTTCGTTGTTTTTGAGGCAGCAAAATTTTTGTGGGATAGGCTTGTCTAGTTGTACAACTGATACTTGCTTCTAAAATTAAAAAATTAAAAGAAACAAAAGAAACAAGAAAAGACTCTGAATAACGAAAAACAAAAAAAGAACCAAAAAAATATTTTTTAATTTAAAATTAAATTTTCGACACGAAAGTCTGCCTGCCTACTGTAATATAACAAACTCCCCCACCCAATGTTTCTTTTAATTTTACTCTCTAATACACTCTTAGTTTTCCCACTCTTTTTAATATTGTTCTCTTACCTAAATTCAAACAAACAAACTAAGCAAAAACAGAGATACCGAAAAGAGAGACTATACAAAAACAGGAGAGACACTCTCTATTTCACATTTTTCCCCTTAAAAACATGGGAAAACTTGGGGAAATTTCTTGTTTTTTTTTTCTTTAAAACTTTTTATCCTTTTTTTCAGGTAATATGGATTCTCAACCTTCTTCATTCTTTCACACATTTATTTTATACACAAACATTGGTGTTTGTGTAGTTATTGTTTTGAGGTTTTTTGAAATTTTCTTAGAAAAACTCTTCCAAAAAATTTTTTTTCTTCAGTTTTCTCTATTTCCACTTCAATTGGAGAAACGGCAGAAATCGTCTCCCAGACAGACCCAGATTTTCCCAGGCCTCAACTTTTTGGAATGAATTAAATTCTACTTCAACAACTAATCGATTAATGACCAACAATAATAATAGAAATTTGGAGGAAGAAGCCAAATTATTAAGAATATCAAATAAATTAATTGACGATAGTGAATCTTCTGCTGGAGAGGATAGTATTTAAATATAGTATTTTCTAAGTATTTATTTTTAATTTTTTCTAATTTTGTGTAAGGTGCTTTTTTCACTATAAATTGATTTTAGGCGTGGGAATTTTTGAAAAAAATCTTTTTAATTTTTGAGACCTAGGAAAAATTTTTTGATGGTCGGTATGGACATGCCCCAATCCCAGTATGCCTAGTCTATCCATTTATAGACCTTTGGAGGGATTTACTGGACGCCCACCCCAAACCTATTGACCTAGACACCCTAAAAAATATTTAAAATAACCTTGCTCTTCCCTGTCACCAATCCGAATCTTTTCCATTGATCTATAGTTGTGCCATGTGGAGCAATTGCTACCAGACGATGTTCAGAAAGTCCGCCATCCAAACGTCTTTTCCTTTAAATTTTTAAAAAATTATTTGGGTAAAGGCCAGTTTTGAGACTATATTTTGGGTCATAACTTTTTTGATTCTTAACCGATTTAAATAATTTTTATACCAATCGAAAGCTCTTGATGGTAGGATTATTTTATCTAGCAGGATTGAGTTGATAGGATAATCCTACCAAAAGTTAGAGCCGAATAAAATTGAAAAACCACGACTGCGCGCACTTAAACGGCCGTAACTTTTTTTAGGATGATATGATTAAATTAATCCTGCTAGATAAAATAATCCCCACATCCAGAGCTTTCGATTGATGTATAAATCATTCGAATTGGCCTGGAATCAAAAAAGTTATGGCCCAAAATATAACCTCGAGACTTAGCGGCGATTTTGAATTAGTGTGTTTTTGATATAAATTTTAACATTTTCTGTTTATTTTGCGGTCAAAAATTTTTTTATTAATTTGGCATTGTGTATATTATTTATTTACAAGAAAAAAATTTTTTAGGTGAAATAAAAACGATTTTCCATCTGCGGGATTCGAACCCACCACCCCTCGCCAACAAAACCAAGACGCTTAACCATTACACCACCACACAACTTATCAAATTTTAATAATTAAACCTTACATAGGGAATAACATTTGTTCTCCATTATTTTCCCCAGCCACTTTATACAAAAATTTAACTGGTTCAACAGCTTCTTCAGAAATGAAGGCAAATATTAATTCTTGTTCTAAAAAACAATTTTTTAATTTAAAAAAAAAACAAACTTTGATGTGGCTCTATATTAAAATTATTAATTTGTAAAGTTGTCGAGTTAGCCAGCCACACATTGCCTGAAATGCCTGGGAAGGATGAATTTTGAAGAGAGCCTAGAGATACTCCGAGATATTCAGATGAACATGTTGTTAGAGAAACGACTAAAAAATTTTAAAAAAAAATTTGAATTTTTTGAAAGCAAATTTTTTTTAGTTTTAATCGAAAAACCACGCATTTTTAGTCACCAAAAAATTATCTTCTTTTATTTTTATTTTAAAATTTAATTACCAAAAAATAAGAGAATAGTTGATTGAAATAAATACATAATTAAATATTTATTTTAAAATAAATAATAAAAGGATTTTTTAAAAATAAATAAATATACACAAGTGATCATCCTTCACTCTAATTTAATTTAAGGAGATATATATTTATTTAGGTCATAAGAACAACGAGAGAATAGAAAGAAAGATCTATTTTATTTGACCTCCTCCCGTTTTTAATCCCATTCTCCAAAGGTATTTTAGTTTAAAAAAATATTAAGAGAAAGAAGGGAATTTGTGAAAAAAAAATAAAATTAATTTTTTAAAAATGCGTGATTTTTTTTTCAAAATATAATTAAAAAAATTTTTTACCTTAACTTGATTAATTTATTCATTTTTAAACAAGCCAGGAATAAAGCCAAAATTCACCTCTGCATAATCCTCCAACAAAATTAGTTACTCCACAAGTATAAGGCCCTATTTTAGACCATAACTTTTGTAATTCTTAACCGATTTTTATAATTTTCATATCAATCAAAAGCTTGGATCTGCGGTATCATTTTCACATTAAACTTCTTCCAATCAAATCAAACCACAAAAAATTACAGCCAGATAACGTTGAAAAATCACGATTGCGCGTATTTAAATGGTTATAACTTTTTTAGGAGTAATCTGATCGTTTTGATCCTAACAGAAAAAATAATCCACACATTCAGAGCTTTCGAATGATATATAAATCATTCAACTCGGTTAAATATCAAAAAAGTTATGGCCCTTCAAAAAAACAAAAATCATCTGAAAAATAATTAAAGTTAATTTTTGGTGTAGTGGGTAACTGTTTGGTTTCCTTCCAAAAAGGGTTGGAGGTTCGAACCCCACTAACGGGAAATATATTTAATTTACCCCTAAACATAAAAAATTAATTTAAAAATATTTTTTGCTTATTTTTAATTTTTTAAATTTATTTTTATATAATCCCTGGGGCGGTATGCAAAAAAGCGGGTTGGAGAACCTGGTAAGTCTAGCAGGTTCTATTACTCGGGTAATAGAACTCTCAGTTGAGGGCTAACCCTTATTCAAAAAAAATCGACCCAGAACTCGATGATTACCCGCAGCTGCCTATTGGAGAGAATGAGTCCCTTTTTTGCTCAAAAATGGGGTACTTTACGCGAAAATTTATAGTAAATTTATTTTTCAACAAAAATTTTTAAAAATTATATCAAAAAATAGAGCACACTCTAATCTATCTAAAAATATTTAATTTGTAATTTTTCGATTGAGTTTGGATTTTTAAAAAATTTTTAAAGAGATGCGGGTAAGATTTTAACCCTCATCGGAGCAGGGTTAAAATCTTACCCGCAGCTGCGGGTTCTATTACCCGAGTAACTAACCATAGCTGCGGGTTACCCCTACCTCCATTTTTGCATAAGGGTTCTGGGTTAACCTACCCGCAGCTGAGGGTTGGTTAACCCCTACCTCCTTTTTTGCATACCGCCCCTGGTGATTAAAAAAATTTTTTTTATTATTAAATAAAAAAAGAACTTTGTTTCCCCCCACAAATTAGCCCAATTCAAAAACAATTTCCGACTACATTTATTATTTTTTTAATGTGTGACGATTTTTTATAAACTAAAAAGAATTTTTTTCTAATTAATAAAAATATTTTTTTTAATATTCCATGAATATTTTTTAAAGAGAGTTGTTTTTTTTTTCCTCTGATTTTTTATAATTTCTCTCCCCTGCTCTCAAAAAATATATTTTTCTTTTTTTTAAAAACAATTTTATTCATTAATTATTTATCGCGTGAAATGTTAAAAAGCACGCAATTTTTTTCTAAAGAAATTCTTTTTTAATTTTCAAAAAATTTACAAAAAAAATATTTTCTAGAAGGGCGTTACCAAGCGATATACACCTCAAAATTATAATTATTAAAAATATTAATTTAGCCCAGAAAAATTTTATTTTGCCAAATTTAAATAACACTTTATATATATATTTTAAATTTATATGTCCAGTTCCTTGTTTAGGATTTAAAAATAAAAGAATAATAAATAAAATTCTTAATTTCCCCCTTAACTTCCACGTAAATTATACTCACAGAATTTTTAATTCTAAGAAAATATTTTTTCAATTTAAATGTCACATTTACAAAAAACATATACTAATTTGAATAACACTTTAATATTTAAAAACACATAATGTCCAGTTCCTTGCTTAGGATTTAAAAAAATAAATAAAGTTCTTAATTTTCCCCTTATCATAGTCCATGTAAATTATCCTAACATAATATCTTTTAATTCTACGAAAATATTTTTTAAATTTAAATGGCATTTTTACGAATTTAAACATCCCGTGTTAGGATTTAAAAATATAAAAAAATATTTTTTATTTTTAATTTTCTCCCAATATCCCTCCCATATATAAATCACTTTTTAACATTTAAAACAACCTAAACTCTCTAAGAATTTTTCACTTATTCACATCTAATCTATTTTATTTAAAAAATTTAAAAAATTATAATATCTCCATTTCCATAAATTAACCTTCATTCCCCCCTTCCCCTCCCCTTACATCATTAAATAAAGTCAGGCGATAAAAAAACAAATCCTTAGAGAATTTAAAAAAAAACTTGGCAAAAAGAACGTGTTAACTAGAATTATATTCCTATGGGAATTTTTAAATTATTTACATATAAATACCATAAGGTGGTAGAAGACAGACGTTAAAAAGAATGTTTATACTATGTACAATTAACTTGTGCGCAAAAAATATTTTTTTAATTAAAATTTATTTTAAAAAATTATTTTTTTTTGTCTACTTCTGTGGGAAAAATTTTTTAAACAAAAAAAAAATTAAAAATTTCAGAAAAAATTTTTTAAGAATTTTTAGGTTGCGCACACCAATCCCCCTTCCTTTCCTCTCCCCTCCCCCACTCTACAATTCTCCCCTCTTACAAACACACGTAAATTAATTTTCTACATAATTTATAATGTTAAAAACACAGAATAAATAAACACATTTTTATTTTTTAATTGGAATAAAAGCTTAAAACTATTTACATATACAAATATCCATGTCATTCAAGAAAAAAAATTGGCACCTATGGGAAAGTAAATAATATTTAATTATTCCAAAAAAATTCAAAAAAAAATTTTTTAATAACATAAAATAATTTTTTCCATATCAAATAACCAAATTTTATGTTAAAAAATATAACTTTTGAGTTAAATATTTACCCTGAAAAATTAATATTCACAAAAATAAACACAACCAAAAATACAAAATTCCGAAAAATACAAAATAAACGGAAAAACACACAACCAGAATATAAATTAAACATTTCCGGAAAACACACACAAGAAAACAAAAAATACAGAAAAGAATAAATTTAAAAACACATCCTTCCGGAAAATAAATAAACAGAATAAACAATTCCGGAAAACACAAACACATTAAAATCAGAATAAAATTTAAACAATTCCGGAAAACACAAAAACACAATTAAACAGAAAAATACATTCCGGAAAAACACAAAATGTTTTTAACGCTTCACACACAAATCAGAATTATTAGAAAAACACAAAAACACATGTTTTTATTTAACAAAACACATTTTTTCTCTCCTTTCCGGCCTTCCTTAATTCATTAAATCTCCCCTCATGTTAATTTCTATTGTCCTTTTGTGTGAAATTTTTTTATTATTATTTTTAAAAAATAATTTTTTTCATTTGCGTGATATATTACGATTTTTAAATATATTTACTTTAAAATTCTCTCACTTTTATTTAAAATAAAAATAATAATAGGCTTTTATTTTAATTAAAATTATAGGTTATTTTCCCCGTAAATTTTTTAAAAAAAGGAAAAAAATCTTTATAAAACATTAAAAGTTTTTTTAAGACTCCTACGCAGTTTTTTGGCTGTAAAAGTTTTCTAGGGTGGCATTTATTTTCTTTCCCTCTTTTATTTTAAAAATTCGTAAATTCAGACAATCAAACTAATTATTTTATTAAAATTATACCAAACATTTCCGGAAAAATACAAAAAATCAGAAAACACATTCCGGAAAACACAAATAAAAAATCAGAGAAACACAATCCGGAAAAACACAAATACAATTTTAAATAAAATTAAAAATTTAGGGCTACCAAAAAAATAAAAATAAATTCTTAAAAAATTAAAAAAAAAATATTTTTTTGGAATTTTTAAAAATAAAAAATAAAATGGAAATAATTAAAATACGGCAACACCCCAGGACACAAAGGTAAAAAAATTTTCTTTTAAATTTAAAAATTAGAAAATTTTTTTAAAAGAATATTGAGGCACTCAACATTAATGCTAATATTTTCGTTATTAATTTTATTAACGCCACCAACAACTATGGCTACTGGAGGATTTAGATTGTGTGGATTGGTAAGTGTGCAAAACATTTCCGGAAAAAATACAAATATCCAGAAAAACATTCTGAGAAAGTAAAAATACAAAGGAGTATTCCGGAACAGGGGTGAGCGCAAGAGACAATCTCAAAAAACGCAATGCGCTCACCCCTGTTCCGGAATGAAAAAAAATACAAAAACCAGAAGATTACGGAAAAAATACAAAAAGTTTTTTTCACCCAAAAAATTTATAAAAAATCTAAAAAAAATTTTCTAGACCTAAAAATATTCCCTATTTTCCCTCCTTCCAATTTCTAATTGAAAAATTTTCCCACTAATTTTAGAAATTAACAATGACATTAAACGCAATATGTAAAAATCAGTTATGTGGAGGTTATATAATGTCAAAAAGGAATAATGAAGAAAATAATAATTCTGAAGAATTCGAATTTAATCAACAAGATTCAGAAGAAACAACAGAAAGGAGAAAAAAACGTTTTTATCCCTATGGAGCTTTTGCCCCAGTAAAAAAAAGTGGAATTGCTACTGAATGTTGTTCAAAAAGATGTACATTAGGTAAGATTTAAAATTTTTTTAAAAATTAAAAAAATAAAAATAGATAGAGGATAGGAGGAGGGAAGGGGAGAGGGGAATAAAAACCTAAAAAAGAAAAAAATACTTATGAAACCAAAAAAATCTTTGGGACTTCCAAGTGGACTATCAGACAACCCTAAAATAATGAGACAAAAATAGCAATAAAATTCTTGAATATCCTAATAAAAAATATTTTTTAAAGGTTATATGAAGACTTATTGTTGTAGTAATTCTGTTCGATTTGGTGAATAATTAATTAAGAAATGATAAGTAAAAAGAAAGAAAAGGAAAATTTTTTGAGGTTTTAACAGTCGAACCTCTATTTAAGGAAACCCTCTTGATCTAATAAATTTTTTCCGATCCAATAAAGTTAATTAGAAATTTTTTTGAAAACCGAGATTCGACTGTATATATAGTTTTTTTTTTACATTTTTTATTATTAATTGAAAAAATGTTTTTTTGACTCCCCTAATTATATATAAAATTTGGCAATTGAAATTTTGAAAAATGTTTAAAAAAATATTTAAAAAATTGTAAAAGTTTATAGAGTATTTTTAAAACAAAATAATTTTTTTTGTTTAAATATGCGCCAAAAAATTAAATTTTTCAAAAAAATATATTTCCAAAACTATTCGCGGCATACATGAATAAAAAAATTTTAAATTTCAATAGCTCTGAAAATTAAAAAAATCAGGGAAAAATTTTGAAAACCCGATCCTATTTTTTCTCAACCCCCCGTGACATTTTTGATACAACTAGACACGACAAAAAAAAATTATAAACAAAAATATAGAACAAATAAAAATCTCTCACCTAAAAAAATCTTTTTTGGCGCACAAAAAAATTACCAACAAAAAAAAAAGAAAAAAATGGAGGAGTATCAAAAATATTAATATTTTCAAAAAAATAAATATGTCAAAAATTTTGTTTCAAAAAATTTCTCAAAAAATTTTTTTTTCTCGCAAAAAAATTATTATTTAAATCTACCTCTCATTCCACCCATAATTGTTGTTGTTGTAATTGTTTTGACTTGACGACATTGATGTATTTGAACGAGAACTATTATAATTATTGTTGTTGTTGTTGTTAAAAATATTTTTTGGGTTATAATCTGCTTGGTAAACTTAAAAAAGAATTTAATTTTAAAAATTAAAAAAAACTTTTTTATTTTAGTGTAGTCGGAAAATGTTTGGTTCCCTCTACAAAAGGGGTGCGGGTTCGAACCCTTTTGGTGGTAATTAATTTTTATTTTAAAGGAAAATAGAAAATAGTCAAAATCATAGGAAAAAAAATATTCAAAAAAAATTTAAAAATTTTTTCTCGAAAATCAAAAAAATTTTTATTTTGGTGTAGTCGGATAGTGCTTGGTTCCCTCTACAAAAGGGTTGGGGGTTCGACACCTTTTGGTGGTAATTAATTTTTATTTGATGGAAAATAGAAAATTAGGCAAAATTATAGAAAAAATATTTCAAAAAAATTAAAAAAAATTTTTTTCAAACTTAAAAACATAAAAATACCTGTTGGTCTCATAGAATTATTTCTTTGAACACAACAAGCACTATTAAATAAAAACAATTAAATTTAAAAAAATAATTTAATATTTAAAAAATAATTTAATAAAAATAAAACCTCATAATGTCTGGTTTATCTACAAGAAAAAAATATTTTTTTAATTCAAAATTCAAAAATAAACCCTTACATTTCATATGCATTGAACCAAAATCTAAGAAAAATAAAAAAATTTAATCCTTTAAAAAAACCCCCCCCCCCCAACTTACAATAACAATTTTTTGCATAAATTTTATCAACAATTTGTCTAACTTTTAAAGCACCAGGATCAGTTACTTCAGTTTTGCGTCGAGAAGAGTCCAAATTTGCTGGGTTCATTATACTTGTGGTTAATTTATTTCCCTAAAATTTTAATTAAAAATAATTTTTACAAATCTGCAAGTCCGCAATTTTTCTGTCCGCAAACTTGTCAGAAAAAATATTTAAAGAATTTGCGAACAAAATTTGTGGACTTTTTTTTGATTAGAAAAGAAAAAGAAAAGTTTTAAACTTACAAAACAAATAATAAAATTATCAGAAGAAATTTTTGCATTGAAACGACTTATAGGTCCCCAATTTTTGTATGCAGATTCAAGTAAGAGATTGAAAGCGCCTTCTCTTAAAAATTAAAAAAATATTCAAAAATATTTTTTATCATTTAATTTAACAAATAAATTTAATAAATTTTTTAAATTAGAAGGGTCAGAGAGAGACTCAAAAAATTCCAAAATTTTTACCCAAAATATTAATGAATTCAAAAAAACCTTTGAGAAATATCCAAATCTTGAAAAAACATAATCCAATATCCACCAATTATATTATATCTATTTGCTAATTCTACTAAAAATGAAGGTCCTTTAGAGCTTAATACATCTGTAGGTTTGTGTGTACTTGAAAAGGCTTTGAAACTGAAAAAATAATATTGTTTATATTTATTGGAAGACAAACTATTAACTGAAGCAAGGAAGGGCCAGGATGAGAAAAAAAACTCGAATCGGATTTCGAGTTTTAAAATTTTCCTTCGGAACAGGTTTCGACTAATGGGTAACTCGGTCCATTCCTAGTCTTAAGTAAAGCACTTAGAAGTTCGAAAAAGTACCAACAGTTAACATTTTCGGAACATGTACACTAAACTCAAAAACCAGATTAATAAAAGAATTAATAGACACCTTCTGAACCTATATCTACAAAATATTGTAAAATGTAGAACCTGTCTTTCTAATAAAAAATAACCGTTCAGCAACTTCCACAGAATTAACCATTGTTTGTTTATGATGACTTGATAATCGAAGGAATGCTTCCAATTCGCTTGCTCCAAGCGATTTTCCATCGTTTGTAAGGCTTCCACTTTAAATTGAAAAAAAAGTCAAAAAAAAATTAAAAAAAACCTGCTAATAAACATTTTTGTAGAAGAAAAATCAACCATTAATTTGAGTGGAAAACATTCATAAAAAAGTTTGACTAAAATGCCAAAAGAGAAAGGGCCGTTATGTGCTTTTAAAACAACGCTGAGAATGTACCTAGAATAAATTTTAAATTGGAAAAAAATTTTTTTAAAGAAACCAATCCTTGAGATCAGGTAAAGAATCTGGAGCTGCAAAAATGTCAACATCTATTTTAAAGAAAAGAGCTTGCCTATCTAAAATTTATTTTTATTTATTGACACTTAAAAGGTATAGAAGTAGAAAATTTTTAAACACAAATATAAAAGTTGTCGGTAAATTTCTTGCGGACAGGTAGAGAATCTGGAGCTTCCGGACAGACAATCGCTTAACAGATAGCGAGGTCCTATCATTTCCTAAGCAAAAGGAAACCCCAAACCAGGGACGTCTTAAATTGAGAAAAAAAGTCAGGTCGGTTTTCGAGCATAAGTACCGTGATATATGTACTTGCTCCCAGATACACTGCTTACTAGACAAGTCAACATTCAATCGTTTCATTGCAGAAAAATCCCTTTCAACAAAACCCTCGATGTTTTACTTATCACATTCCTATTCTTTGCTCCTAACTTGTTTTAACCCGTAGAAGTCCCCCAAACAAATATAAAAAACTCAAACCTGAAGTCAACAATTCCAATTTTTCAACATATTCCCATAAACTGGATCTAGGCATTCTTGTGTAACAAAAAACTGTTGTTCTATTATATACCTCTTCACAATCATTGTCATTTCTACAAAACATAATTTTAGAAAAAATCTTTAAGACAACCTTATTATAAGCACAGCCATATTTTCTCAAGTCAAAAAAATGTAAAAATAAAATGATAAAGTAGAACAAATTTTTTTTTCTTTTTTATGTAGAGAATGAAAAAATAAATATTTGTAAAATCCAAAAACTGAAATTAATTTTAAAAAATAATTTTAAATTCAAAATAATATTCAAAAAATTTAAAGCCCGCCAAAAAATAAATATATTCTGCCAACACACATTTCGCCAACAAGAGAAAAACCCCGCATTTTGTCAACAAGGTTAGCTAGACAAAATGCTGGTTTTTAGCCTTATTGGCAAAATGTGGTATTGGCAAAATATACCAACTAATTAATTCACCCAAAGGTGGAAGACATTAGAGTCTAGCCCATTCCTTCCTGATTTTCTTTCAAAAAAATAAATAAGAAAAATAATTAATTAAACTTGCTTTACAAACAAGTAGAAAAAATTAAAAAAATTTTTAAACAACAAACAAATTTTTTTATTTAAAAAAATTTTTAAATTTATTTAAAAAATTATTTTTAGTTCCCTCTTCTTCTTCTCCTCCAATTTCTTCTTCATCTTCTTTTTCTTCATTTTCTATCAAATAAATATATTTATCCAATTGGAATAATTCAGAATATGGATCCTCTATTTTTTTCATATATTTTTCAAATATTGAATATTCTTTTTCTAATTCTTCTAATGAACCTGTTCCATGTCCTTTTTATTAAAAAAATTTTTTTAATTTTTTAAAAACCCCCAAGGAATTTTCCTAATTTTTAAAAACATTTTTCTTGTCCGCAAGTTTAGTCCGCAACTTTTTATGTCCACGGAAAAATTTTTATCCTCAAGAAAAATAAAAAAATATGGAAAATAAAGTTGCGAGACCAAATCTTGTGGTAAAATTCCCCAAAAATTCAACCTAATGTAAGAGGCTTCCTAAAAGAAAATTTAGGCGGTGACAATACTAGGTGCCACATCCTCTTAAAAACCACATTCTTTGTTGTTAGTGTAAAGCACACCTTACGAGAGGCTTAAAAAATAGAAGATATAAGGTTCTCCTAGAGGATTTACGGTGGTTGACCCGTCCCAATCTCTCTAAAAATTAAAAAATAATAAAACAAACCAAAATTCCTGCTGTCAGAAAGTCCAAATAATTGTCTAAAATTTCCCTTTCTGCTATCAATTTCATCAAAATCCCCAACTTGTGCCAAATACATTTTTCCAAATTTTGCAGGTCCAAGTAATTTTCTCCAACGTTTTAAAGCTTCATCTTTTGAGTTTTGTTGGTGTTGTTCTTCATTTAAAATTAATTTCATAGCTATTACAGGTCCAGAACGTAAATGATTGAGTGATCGATTGAAATAAAACGAATTCTGTAAAAATTTTGTTTAAGAAATTTTTTAAAATTAGCCAAAAGGTTCCTAAGAGGCCCCCAAAATTAGCCTAGAAAACTTTATTGAAAAAACCAGGAGACGACGAACCTAAAAATAGAATTTAAAAAGCGATCCAAAATTTAGACCAAATTAAAAAATTTTTTTAGACGACAAAAAAATAATAGAAAATTAAAGGAAGCTTCTTAAAAGGGTGTGAGTATTTTAAAATGTATATACACAATACTAGGTACAATCACAATCTAACTATACAATTAAAAAAATTTTTTTGGTTGGTGACTAGGTGGGTAGAGGACCGACTGCCTAATAATAACCAATTCACCTAATTTAACAAACTCGTTATAAGAATTTTCAAAAAAATTTCCCCGTTAAATATTTCCATTACCATAATATTTAGTCCGTGAAGTCCTACCCAACCCTACCAATTAAAAAAAATTAATTTAAAAAAACCTTGTGAAACTCATACAGATCAGAAACTTGATCTTTCGACAAATTTAGTCGACAACCTATCTAATTAAAAAAAATTAAGTAAAAATTCTTTAAAAAATTCAAAAAAATACCCATTTCAATAATTAAACCATTTTTATTTAAAGCATCCAAAAGCCAACCAAGAGATATTGGATTAGCTACAGCATCTGGTTTTAAAAGAGCAAAAGTCCAATTTTTTGTCATTTAAGTCTTTAAATAAATATTAAAATCCAAAAAAAAAATTTTTAAAATAAATTTCTCGTTAAAAAACAAAAATTAAAATATTTCCTCCTCCTCTTGTCAAGATTAATTTATATTTTCTCAGTGAGTTGTAAATATTTCAGTCCCAATAAAATTAATATCATTATTATTGTTTTTTCTATATTCCCAAATTTTCTTTACTATTAATGTCAATAAAACAAAGCTGAACAATGTTACATTTTGATACAAATCTTAAAAAAAAATAAAAATTAAATTAAATAGGACCTCACTAAAATATTCCAAATATAAATAAAGTTCCATTTAATAGACGTCCGAGACTCTTGGTCTTGATTCCAAGACTTTCCTTGGGTTTTTTCGGTCTTGGTCTTGAGTCTTGGAAAATTTTCGGTCTCGGACGTCTCTACCATTTAAGATACTTTTTTTAAATAAATTTAATATGTCACACTTTGTGACACACCTATTTTTCGTATTTCTTATTTAACTCATCCATTGGACACAAACTGGACCATAACCGAAATTAATTTTTCCCCAAGTATTAAAGTGAGGTCAGACCCGACATTTAAATTAATTCTAAAATTTCCCTTTTTAAAAAATCAAAAAAATTTATAAACCTTCTTCTTCTTTTCCTTGTCCACCAAAAACATTATTTTGCAAATTTAAAATATTTAAAGGCCAAAACCATTTTGCATCCATTTTAAATATAACAAAAAATTCAGCTTTCCACATCAAACATGTTGCAATAACCATAAAAAGAGTTTTAACAGCAATATTAATTTTTACAGAAGAAACAATTGAGTTTGAAAATATTGTTTTATCTGAAAAGAAATTTTAAAAATTAAATTTTTTAAATTGCGGACGTCCGCAATTTAAATGCGGGCACTTTTTGCGGATGTCCGCAAAATTTTTTGCGGACATTTTTTATAATTTTTTTAGTTTTAAAAGTCTAAAAACCTAATTTCTCCTTTTCTTCTTTCAATTTATTTAATAAACGCTCATTTTTGTAATATTTTGCAAAATCTGCAGTTGGAGAAAGCATTGACATTTGATTTTTAATTTGTATCATTTGCTCATTTAACCGGTCCAATGAAATTTCTTCCTGAGTTTTGCGAGAGAATAAACGAAGAAATGAATTAACAATCTAAATTTTTGAGAATTTAAAAGTCACAAAAACTTTTAATATGCGGACACTTTTCGCGGACTCCGCAACCTAATTGCGGACATCCGTAAATTTTTCGCGGACGTCCGCAATTTTTTTGCGGACTTTTAAAAATTTTCAAACTGTAAACGAGTATCCGTCACGACCGGTTAACTTACTTATAGCAACCAAAAAATAACCCTAATTTCACCTTTTTTTAAGAAATATTTAAAGAAACCTTTGTATAATTAAAATCAACAAGTCCAAAAGATAGCGACAAGAAGAGAGCACAAGCAAAATCTGACAAAATTTGAAATAAAAAATTGAAAGAATTAATATTCTCAATGTTAAAGTCTTCCATTTTTCGCTCTAAAAAGCTTAATAAAAATTGATTTAAAAAATATAAAAAAATATTTAAGGCTTCAGAAAACCATGAAAATATAATTTTTTAAAATTAATTTATTAACAAATAGAAATTTTAAAAATTAAAAAAAATAAAAAAAAACGTAGAAAAACAATCGCAGCATGCACCAAACAACAAAAAAGTTTTGTGTCAACTCCACGTCTCATATTGAATTAATTTTTTCTTTTCCATTAATTCCACAAATTTATCAGCTTCTTCAGCAGACATTTTTCCCTCTTGAATAAACACTTGTTTAAATGAATTAATTACTTGTTTTGGCATATCACCAGCACTACCCGCTATGAATATTTTTGCTTAAAAAAATTTTTTTAGAACTTTCAAAAATTAAAAAAAAATCAAAAAAACCTCCTCCACAATTTATTAAATTCCACAATTCCTTTGGATTTTCACTTATTTTGTGCTGAACATAAATCTTTTGAAGAAAAATTTTTGAAAAATTAAAAAACAACTAAAAATTAAAAAACAACTAAAAATAAAAAAAACCTTCTCCTCCTGATCACGAGAAAATGCAGTAAATAAATTTAAATTTTTATAATTTGACCATTCATCTTTAAAATAAAAATCCATTGCTTCATTTCGACAACCAAAGAATAGAGTAATTGGGCATTTTCTGAAAATATAATAAAAATAGTTTTATGAAAATAAAAAAATATAGAATGCCGATTTAAACAATGCCAAATTAATTTTTTATTATTCCCAACTAATTTTTTCAAAAAGAAAAAATATTTAACCACAGTTGGAATCGAACCCACAACCATTCCACCTAAAAAACCAGCACCCAACCCACTACACCACACCCACGCTTAACAAAACTTTTCTAATTTACACCCTAAAACAAAACCTAATTAATTAAATAAACCTATTAAATTCATTTTCAACAATCATTGAACGAAAAGGAGCAACACCAGTTCCAGGTCCAATTAAAATATATGGAGTAACTTGTTCTTTATCATATTTAAATATTCCTGGACTAATACGTGCATAAACTTGATGGCCTGGATTTGTTGAACATAAAAAGTTGCTGCACAAACCAAACCTATTTTAAATAAGTTTAAGTCAAACTTCATTAAAAGGGCTAAAAATCATTTTAAATGGAAAGGGAGTATTTTAAATGGAAGGGGTAAAGGAGTACTTAAAATAAACGACAGTGCTCCGCCTGGTGCCCAACCCAAATTTTAACAAAGGCATCCGCCAAATTGTTTACCTAATTTTGAGAGTATCAACAAGAATGAAATTTCCGTCTAATTAAAAATTCATCAAAAATTCAAACCTTGGCGTTTTTATTCTTCTAATATTATATTTAACTTTAGCAACAAGTATTTGAATTTCATTTAAATGCCCACTTGGAGATGAAGCTATACTAAAAGCTCTTGAACGAATTATAGGGAAAAAATCGAGAAAATGTCCAATTGTTAATAATGCTGAAGTTTGCGGAAAATCTCTCAAAAATTCGCATATTGAACGTTTTGAATAAATACAATATTCATAATAATCATCCTGAAAAAAATTTAAAAAATCAAAAAACCTCTAAAAATCCAAACAATTCCTTCAGGAGAACATAATTCCAACAATCGCTCTTTTTCAAGTTCATCTTCTGCTATTGAAGCAAATTTTTTAATAAAACTTCTTTTGGGGATGCATTGAAGATCAAAATAATATTGAAACAAAGCAGAGAGAGTCAAGCTTTGGGAGGCTAAAAAATACGAATTTTATAAAGAGGGGTAAAAAAATAAAATTAATTTACAAAAAGAAATTTTGAAAAAAATTTTCAAAAATTTTTCCAAATTTTTCGATAGCCTAAAACCTCGAAAAAAATTTTCCTCACACAAACTCACTCGAAAAAGCTTAATTTATCATAAACGGACTCGAACCTACAACCCTTACACCACAAAACCCAACACCCAACAAGCAAACAAAGCATTGAGAGCCATTACGCCACAACCAATGCTACCCAAAAATAAAAAAATCCAAACTACATATCAATTTAAAAAAACTCACAAAATAACCTTACAAATTGAGGTGATATTGGAACATTTGAACTACTTCTACAAATTGACATAGGTAAATCCCAAAGATTTTTACATTTGATCAAAACATTTTTAGCCATTTCTAATGAATTAATTAAATTCTCTGGTAATACCATTAACACATCTCCTGGATTATACCTAAATAAATACTCCATTAAGGTGTATTCTTCCAAAAAAGTCTGCAATTTTTATCCGAAAATTCGTTTTTTTATTTATTTTTCTAAAAAAGATCAGCTTAGTAGGCATTTTCAAATAGGAAAATTAAAATTATGTATGAGAATTAATTTACAATCAGAAAAAAATTTTTTAAGCTCTTGTTAGTCTTTAAAAGTAGGGTAGCTCCCCGTCCCCAGACTATAATTTTTTAGAAAAAACCCCCGACCCAAAACCCGAAGGCTCTAGCCCGGCAAACACCTATGCCAGAAGACTCGGGGAGTTACATTATTTAAGAGTCCAGTTAAGCTTTGAGTCCAATGAAAAATTATGAGGCAAACTAATCACAGATACACCTCCATGGCATTAATAAAAAAAAACCCTTGAATTTTTCTACGGACAAATAATTTTTTTGTTGGACACATAAAGCTTCAGAGAACTCATAAACTAGAACCCAAAATCCTTTTGGGAAATTTTTAAAAATTGCTGACAAAAAATTTGCGGACAAAAAAGTTACGGACTTTTAGAAGAAAATAACCAAAAAGAGTATCTCCCACAGATTAAAATTTAAAAAACAAATAAAATTAAAATATAAACCTAAAATTTTCTCTAACATCTTCCCCAATAAATAAACTAATTAATCTAGTTTCTTGAAAATGTTGCTCATTTGTTACTCTTTCATTTTTAATAATTGTTAAAGGGTAATAATTGTTGTTATTATTAAAGTATTCTTCTTCCAATAGAATATCAAAATGAAATTTTGGATTAGTTGAAGTTGATGGTTGAGAAACAAAATATTCCTTTAAAATTAATTACAAAAATTTATAAATCGCGGGAGAAATGATGGAAATAAAGAGGAAAAGGGGGGGGGGAGAAGTAGGTGATTGGAAAGTCCGAAACGTTATCTCGAAATCCGAGATAATGGGCGAGGCTCCAACTGTTTATGTTGGAAAGAAAAAAGGTTTGAGGAAAACAGTGTAGTGGGGCAAGAAAAATAAAAGACACAAATTCCAGCCGGTGAATGAGATCTAATCCAAAAGGGTGAAAAATAAGGACACTAGCATTCGAGTCCTACGAGTGTGTTACATGGAATCGGAAACACGACCCGAAAAAATTCTTGAAAATATGGTCTAAAACATTCCAGGATTTTTGTCTCAAAGTCGTCGTATCCCTAGTATTTACCCATATATATTAATCCAAGTCCCTAATAACCTTTCAAAAAAAACAAACAAACCTTATTATTCTCCAAAAGTTCAAAAAACCATTTTTCAAATACCCCATCTATTCCAAAAGCATCTTGATCATCAGCCAATGCCAAATCACTCAAAGGTTTAGCTCCAAGTTGAATTAATCTTCTATACAATTTTTTTGCTGCAAAATTGTATTTTGTATAAGAACTGTCTCCTAAACCAAGAAGGGCAAATTTTAACTTAAAAAATTGAAAAAAATTAAATTCTTTAAGTCAAACCTTGTCAAGATATTTTCCTTCCAACAATTTTTTAGTCAATAAAAAAGTCCAACTTTTCCTCATATTAGTTGGTACATCACCATTCCCACTTGTTGACACAATAAATATAATTAATTCTTCTGTAGGCAAAAGCTTTAAAAAAATTTATGTAATTAAAATTTTAAAATAATTTTTCGGTAAAATAAATATGGAGAACTACTACTAAAAATGAATTTTTCTCCTTTTCCCAACAAAAATTTGAAAACAAAATTATTTTTTAACATTGGACAGTGCCAATATTTTCACTTGAATTTTTATACTAAAAAGAAAATCGTGAAGATGATACAGAGTGATGTCAGAAAAAGACTGATGACCGACAAAGACACGAATCATCAACCGTAAACGATACGAGATACAAGAGCGAAATGGACAGTTCTTCTGGTAGATCCCCCTAGCGATTGACAGACGGAAACCTCCTTAACAGCGACAGATGAGGCATACCTATTAGATAGACTGACGTCCATAAACTGACATACTAAATCAAATCGCTTGCTTGAATCTAACAATACTACTAACACTTACCCTGAAAAACACTATAAAAGCAGTCTTAAAAATCTCATGATTTAACTTTGCTCTTCATTACTGAGGTACCTTTTTCTCTTTTTTCATGTTTCTATTTCTAAATTAATCCTTCTTTTATTTTTTAGCCAGTCATGGACAGTTCTTCTGGTATTTCTTCGTGCGAGTCATCAATTGGGAATTCTACCTGCTTTTCGCCGACCGATTCATCGGACGTCTCAGGAGTCTCTACAGCTTGGTCTGTCACTGAGGAACAAAGGACAGCAGAGGAGGAAGAGGAAGCGCGGCAATTGCAGCAGGAGACGATGGAGCTGCGCAAGAAGTTCAAGGAGGCGCGTCAGGAGTTCAAGGAGCGGCGCGAGGAGCTGCTCAAGAAGCAGCGAAAGACAAAAAGGGAGCATGAAGAGGAGAAGAAGGTGGTGAAGAAACAGATCAAACAGAAGATAAAGGAATTCTCTTCTCTAAAGGCCAGAGTCGTTCTCCAGTTAGACGGAGCTATTCGTATGCTGTTCGATGAATTGGAAGGTCTTCGTCGCCCACGTGCTCAACGCCGCGAAGGATGATGATGATGAAAAGTATAGAAAAAAGTGATATACTCGTTGATTATCGCGCGCTATTGTATATTTTGTTTTTGCTGTAATTTGTATTGTTGGTTTTTCTAGTGTTGTAAAAGAGTTGAGACACTGTTTTTGCTTTTAAGTTTAGTTCCTCTTGACTTTTTTTTTGCGCGAGTAGAACGAAAAAAATTGAGCTTTTCTTAATCCCCAATTTAGCCACGAGTCTTAATCCACCCCTTAGCCTTACTCGTTTTAATTCACCTTGAAAATTATGAAGCCCCTTGTTAAAGGGTGGAAGAAGGTTCTCTGACAAGTTTTGTTCCTCTTGTTGTTCCTCTAGACCTTTTTGAATGTATTAACTAGCAGTGAAATTTGTCAAATCCTAGTTGAGCTACTCGTCTTAATCCTCACTTACAACTTGGCAAGTTTTGTTAAAAGTTGGAAACCCTCTGAAAAAATTGCCTGAACCCACTGAAACATTCCCCAAAACTTGAAAAAGTGCCCTCAAAAACTCTTTTGCCCAAAAAAAGTTAAAAAAACAAACATTAATTGAATAGTCATCCATTGCAAGACATTGAGTTGAAATGTTTTTTGAATACAAATTTTGCCATATTTGTTCTGCAAAGTCTTGAGCATTTCCAGTTTCTGAGCCATATAAAATTTTAATAATTAAAGGCATTCTAAAAAACTTTGGGAAAAAATTTTTTTAATTTATTCAATTAAAATATATAATTTATCTCATAAAAAAATATATTTTTAATGTATATAAAATGCATTTTATAGAAAAAAAATTTTTTTTTGGAAAAGAAATCACAAGGAAAAGAAGAAAAATAATTTTTTAAAGTCCCGATAAATTAAAAAAAAGGAAAAAATAAAAATTTAAAGCTGATAGAAAAAATATCAAACTTGGATGTACACATTTTCCTCCTCTCCTCACACATTCCAATAAAATCCTCTCTCATCAATCCTCCAAGATTTCAAGGCATACTAAATTCTGGTTCCAAATTAAAAGCAAATGAACTTTCTCTCTCCTCCAAATATTGATAAAAACGATAAATTACTTCAAAGAACCAACATTGCGAAGAAAAGAAGGCAATAAAGAAAAGCATTACCATTATAACAAAACCACGAATGCCTTAAAAAAGAAACATATTACTTAAGAAATTTTGTTAATCTCCGGTGTAAAAGATTAAAAGGCACACAGGCCTAAAAAATCCACGAGGTGAATTAATGGTCTCCTCACCGATCTAGGAGAAGGGGGTCGTCAAAATGGATCAAATAGTATAATTTAAAAATCGAGCTGGGCCTGAACCAAGACCTTGGGTTTTCCTGTGCCCAAAGTCCAGGCCCAAGCATTGTTGCCCTTCTTGGGTTTTTACTGCAATACAGGCCCAGGATCCGGCCCAAGTCAATAAATCAAACCAGGAAGCGAGGAACAAGCCCAGGCTTTTGAAAAATCTCGATCTCTATTATACTCATAGTGTCATGAGATTTTCGACTAGTCATGAGCATAAGAGAGTAGTAACAGAGCCTCGACCCAATGGGACCCCAGCAGAAACAAACCCACGACAAAAAAACTTATAAAAAATAAACAAACTTTCATGATAAGAATTGTTAGTATCATTTTCATTTATACCACCAAAATCATAAGCAATCTTCTTGAGTGAATCCACAGAAAACATTGCACAAATCATAAAGACAAAGAACATCATTCCAATAAGAAAGATGAATGAAGCCTAAAAAAATAAAATTTTTAGATTAATTAAAAATAAAAATTTAAAAAACCTGAAAAACAAGAAAAGGCATTGTAAAAATTCTTTTTTCACGAAAAACGCCATAAACGAGACTTCCATAAACTCCAATTGCAAATGTTGCGAGAACCCTAAAAATGAGTATATTAAAGTAATAAGTCATCTTATCATTAAACAGGTACCCATAAGAATACTGTCGACCAAGGATGTCCCTCTGGTTAAGCCTTTGATGTCGACACAAAACAAAGCGGTAAAGGATTTTTAAAAAAACAGGACATCATAAAACCTGGTAATGAATCAAAGGAACCCTATTCGCAATTCTCATGATTCAATAGAACTGGGAAGTGCACGCGCAATCAATCATACGGACCCAGTTCACAATTTTCCTGAACCAAATAAGAAAACCCAGGAAAGTCAGAAAAAATCAAAAAAAAGTTCAAACCATGAATAAATAATAAGTGTTGATGTTCGTCCAAATGAATAAAATATATTTATCACAACACCAATTACAAGTAAAATGGAGACTAGACGAGCAGCAGTCTTAAATAAAGAAATTTTATATTTAAATTTAAAATCAAACTAAACCCGAATGTGTAGTTTTTTACAAAAACAAAAATATTTGATATTGTTCTCATCGAATGGAGCAGAAGAAGATGATGGCTTAATTGAAGAAGACATTTAGACAAAATTGAAAACTGAAAAATTAAAAATTAAATTAAGAGGAGAGGTACGAAAGATTAGATCCGGGTGGGTAACGATCCTGTAAGTCAATGCAGTTATTAACAGACGCTTTCGCTCAACACGTACAGGCTCACTACCGGCTGAGCTTAGCCTTTCCTGACAATTATTGATAGGCTTTCCCGTTCTACCGATGATTTCTCCTTCCATTTAAACAACTGAATCCTAACCCCAAGGCCATCCTTACAATTAAAAGGGAGATTATTACAAAGACAAATCGAATATCCGATTGGGAAATAATTTCAAAAATTATGAAATAATTTAAAAATAACCACCCAACTAAAATGCCAACAAATAAAAATTGACTAATTTAAAAAAACTAAATTTGGATAAATTAGCCTGAAAAAAGAGAATATACCGTCAACTGATAGAAAATGAGTTTTTGTGGATTTACCCAAAATTATAAAACACCTGTACAATCAAAAACGGGAAAATCAAGCTTAAAATATAGAGAAAGAAAGAGAGATTTTATTTTAATCATATTTTACCTTTCTTGTTTGGCCAGTTGGCATTTGACGCGCGTGTTGAATTGAATAATGCATAATAACGCATTGACTTGCGATAATCGATTGGTAATCAGAATATTATTTAATGGATTTAGAAGCATATTCTTCGTATATTCTCCCTGAAAAAGACTAATTAGACATAAAACCGTTCATAAAATGCCAAACTTAATAAAAAAACTTCAGGACTTGAAGATAAAAAAATAAAAAAAGTACGCGGTAAAAAAAGAGACAGGTTAGAGAAAAATAAAACAAAGAAAAAATAAAAATTGAACTTTTAGATAAACTTCAAAACACCTAATAACAAAATGGTCAATAGTGAAAAATATAGTAAAATGCAGAACAAGAGAATTATAGATACAGTAAAAGAAGAGTGGAAAAGAAAAAGAGCACTAAAACTGCATTTTCTCGAAAATCTTCAAAACAACTAAAGACAAAATGCCAGGTAGTAGAAAATATGACATATTGCCTAAGAGAGAGAGACAGTCTCGCAAGAATTATTAATTTAAAAAGGCCTTTAAAGATAAAATTTTTCAGGTTTTTAATGGCCCTTAACAAAGCTGAATTATGTTCTTCACTTTGTTCATGTCCTCTTCTTCTACAAATGCAAGAAAATTTTGTAAAGAAATTTAAAGTATATCCAAATCAAGGAGAAATGGTTCAAACAACGAGTAATTTTAAAGGTTTTCTTTTAATTTTTTTTCCAAAAAAAAAATTTTTTTAGATATAATAAAGGCATTAGAGCTTCCAAATAAACAAAATAACGAAAATAACGAAGAAAATGAAGAAAATTTAAATTTACTTTACCAACCAGAAATTAGTAATTTATGGCATTCTTTTGATGAAATTAACAACGATCAAGAAGAATACAAGGAAGAAAAAAATGATGATGAAGATAATATTATTGCTTCTTTAGATTATAAAATTTTAAATGAAGAATCAAAAACACCCATTCCAGTTTATGAAACTATGACTGAATTGGAGCTTAATTTAAGTTTATTTTTTTTATTTTTTAAAACTGTGGAGGACATTTGGTCCCAACGAAAAATTTTTTTCAAAGAAAAATTTTCCGTTGGGACAATCTGCCCCTCCCTCATTTAATTTATTTCAGTTTATTTTTAGACAGAATTAGCAAAATACGGCCACGGACCAATGGGTAAAAGAGCAGCTATAAGATTGTTAAATCAAATATTTGAAGCAACACATCCAAGTTTCTTTATTTTAAAAAATTAATTTTCAAAAAATTTTTTTCAAGTTTTTTCTGAAACTACACCAATTCCAAGAAAAATAATTAAATTATTAGAAAAAGAAAATAATAATGAAAATAATAATTTACAAAGACAAAAAAGAACAAAAGCAAAAATCGCCCTTTTAATGGAATTAGATAAAGATGTTGAATGGAAGAAGAATAAAAATGATCTAGAGGATTGTAATAGAATAGTGCCCAAAAATGATGAAAAACAGCAACAACAAGGAGGAGAGGTTTAATTTTAAAGATAGAGATTTTTCAAGTCTGGAATTGGATTCTAACTCATTCAGAAAGAATTAGGAAGTTTCAGGTGTTTATTGACATGGACCGCTCCTGGGCTTGGAGTGCATGAAAAACCCAGACATAGGAAAACCCCCCGAAGCTAAAAAAATGCTTAAAATGAGTCCGGACTCGCTAGGAAAACCCCCAAGCTTTGACCAACGGAATAGAAAACCCCCACAGACCAAAAGAACCCTGAGCCTTGACCTAGAGATTAATGGTTTCTGGCACCACACGATCTCTAGTTTGTGTTAAACTAATTCCCAATAAAATTTCATGAGGCGACTTCTGGGTCTAAAATCCGTTCAAACCCAGTCACCTAATCTCCAATAAAAAATCATTTTTAAAGAAAACAACCCAACTCAAAAAAACCTTTCTAAGCTGGTTGAGGAAGCCTAACAATGCCAAATTGTACAATGAAATATTGACTTTGAATCCTGTACTTCTTGTAAATTTTTCCTAAAATTAAAAAAATAAAATTTTTATTAAAAGGAAAAATTGTATACCACATTCAGACAAGATTTGGAAGATACAAGAGGCGTTTCAAAAGAAGCTTTGGCTAATATACTTGATGAAATGGGAGTAACTTATTGTTTAAAAAATGTTGAAGAATGTTAAAAAAAAGAGAAGTATTTTTTTAAATAATTTTTAAATTTTAATTCTCCCTCTGATTTTTCCAAAAAAATCAAACATATTTATTCTTCTTACATTAAAAATTAAATTCTTTTTAAAAAAGCACCTCGTTAAAATTTATATATAAATAAAAGATCATTTTCTTTGGTGATATCTAGACGGCATATTTTTTAAGTGTTTTAAAAAATTAGAGACTTGGAAAATTTCTAATTATTTTTGTGGTAATCTTTCCCCTTCTTAAAGCCTCAAAAACCAAAATATTTTTTCTAGAATCAGGAGCAAGAATTTTCTATTAAATATATTTTGAGTATAGAAATAATTTAAGACAAGGAATGGAATAAAACACCCACAAGACCATCAGAATAATCGAAAAACACAGGAAAACGGAAGGGAGGGGATGGTCTTTCCAAATGCCTCCTCATCCAAAAATTTCCTTTAGAAAATTTTTTCAAAATTTTCTATTAACCCTCTTCCCCTCCTCAAGTTTTGCCGCTCCCTCTCTTATCCAAAAATTTTCTTAAAAATTTTTCAAAAAATTTCTATTATCTCCTCACACCCTCAAGTCTCTAATTTAATAAAGGGAATACACATAATAATTATTTAAAGTGATTTTAAAAAAAATATAGTACCAGCAGTAATACACAATAAAATTAAACCTCTTTTTTAAAATCCAAACAAATTTCTCTTTAACCAACTTTAATTTTTTCATAAGAAGAATCCCTCTCATTAACACCAACAGGTTTTGTCTTCATTTTATTTGCAACCTCTTCACTTATTTTTTCATATACTTGGCCCATTTTTTGTTGAACATTTTCACAAAGTTGACAAACATCGTTATATTCAAGCTAAAAAATTTTTTAAATAGAAAAATATTTTTATTGATTTTTTGGGGTTTAGACATAATTTTAGTAAAATAATTGTTGGCAGGTGGTCAATAGATAGGGAATGTGCCGATATATAAAAATAAATTTCCAATTTTTAGAAATTGGGATGGCTCTAGATAAAGGTGAGGTAAGAGTACTACATATTAGCGACTAGGGAATTTTTTGTACGTAACCGAATCGAAGGACCGAAGATTTTTTATTAGGGATTTTTCTTCGGTTTCGGAACTAAAAGATTTAATTTTCAAAACCCCAACCCTATAATTAGTGAGGTAATGGAAAAAGAAAAAAAATAATTTCCTCCTTAAGGATAAAATCTATTTAAAAACCCTTTTCCAAGTCTCGTGTACTCTCCCAAAAAAACAAAATAAAAAAAATCAAACAAACCCCTTGTGTCGACACCGGATCCAAAACTTGTATAATTACTTTCCCTCCAGAATAAAAATATTTTTCCTTTTTAGAATAAAATGGAGTATAATCAGATATAACAATTGGAATAATTGGAAATTGTGCTTGAACAGCAATATTAAATGCTCCTTTTTTGAACGGTAAAAGTCCATGTTGATGATGTCGAGTACCTTCTGGGAAGACCCAAACTTTTAATTTTTTATCCTTCATTTTTATTATCTTTAAAAAAATTATTTTTTTAATTTTTAATAAAAAAATTTAAAAAAAAATACCGCATCATTTAATGCTTCTTTTGCATTATTTTTATTATTTCGATCAACAAAAATTGAATTAGACTGAAATTGTAAAAAATAAAAATTAATTTAAAAAATTAATTTAAAAAAATTTGGGGAAATATTTATTTGGATTATCAATAAAAGATACCCCAACAAGTTAAAAAAAAATTTTTTTTTTGAAATCTTGCCCCTCATTTTAATCCGAAAAAAGCAATTTCTAACATATCCTACCCGTTTCGCTTGTAAAGGCTTCGAACCTCAACCATACACGAAAAAAATCCCAACATTTACCGACCTAACCAAGACACCACCTATTTCTAGGCCTCAAAAAACAAAATATACAACAAACCAAAATAGCTCCAATATTAAAAATAGGCACATATTTTAACGAACTTTTCATCATTATTGTAGTTTTTGAAGGCCACATTTTTGACAAGGTGAACAGATCCAAAGAGCTCTTTAAATTTATTTAAAAATTTTTTGAGAAAATTTCTTTTCAAATTTAATTATTTTTGAACAAGTCGGGAAGAAAGTCATGAGTAGCCAACACCCTAACTCAAACACCCTAAAACTTCCCAGTCTCCAGTGTTCCATGGTTTGGTATTATGGCGGGGTTTGTAGAGTTAAGTATTTCGGACTTCTCGAAGGTTACAAACCTCAAATAACCCCTACTAGAGAGACGGCTTCACACCAATCTATGCCTTAAAAACAAAAAACCATAGAACCTATTAGCCAGAAAAATTAATTTTGTCTGCGAGAAAGGGCAAGGTCCTCAAAAATATTAAAAAATCCCCTAAAAAATTTCCTATTTTTTAAATTTTTATAAGAAACCTGATGATTAGAAATAAGAACAACAGGCTTATTTTCGGGTCCACTCGCCTCTTCAATTTTTTCAAGTCCTCGAATTTCAAAATCAATATCCAACCAAAACGAGCAGATAAAATTGAAAGAGTTCATGGCGATAATACAGCCCTTCAAATAAATTTTAATTAAAAATTCCAAAAAAATTAAAAAAAACCTCATTATAAAAATAAGTAATCAAAGTACCAAACAAAGCACAAAAAGCAGCCAATAAAATACTCAAATGGAATACAACCATTTTTAAGTAGAAAATAAAAACAAAACGGGTAAAGCCTCCATATGATGCCAATAAACCAATTAAAGTAGAAATTACAAAGAGAATCACTAAAGATGCTTCAATCATTTTTTCTGGAGAAAATTTTTTTAAAAATACAGGAAAAGATTAGAAAATCAAAAAAATAATTTGAATTATTTAACTTTTAAAAATTTCAAAAATAAATTTTTTTTCAAAAAAATTTATCAAAATTAAAATAAAAAAATTATTTCTTTGTTCATATTTAGGGAATGGCACGGGTTTAAGAGGGGAAAAGTAGGGTCAAGTTTAAAAAAAATTTTTTTCTTCTGATTAAATTTTGGGTCGGGTCAGTATAAAGTGGATTTGGAGGATTAAAAGTGATTGTGAGTAACAGGTATATCAGGCGAGAAAAGTCAGATTTCGGGTCAGAAAAGCCCAGGTTTCAAATAACTCTTGTGGCATCCCTTTTTCACATGCTTAACATTAACAACTAATTAAAAATAATTTAAGAATTTTTTTTCCAAAAATTCAAGGCATTTTTAACAAAGCCTCATAATCAACTTCACCATCTGACATTAAAGGAACTTCTTTATTTGTATTAGACAACCCCATTCCAGACATTGCCATTTTTGCAAAATCGTATTTTCCTGGCATATAGCTTGTTACACTACTAGAAAAATGAAAATTTTTTTTTTTTTTAATTTCTAGAATATTAAAAAAATATAAAAAACCTTGTTAATAGCCACATTATTAAAGATTGAAATGCTGTAATTGCTAGTAGCAAATATATTTTTCTTTTACGACCACTATTTGGACTCCAACCCATATCAAGAATAAATGTTTTGAGACTTCGAAGCTATGAAAAAATTAAAAAAAAAAGTGGACATTTGATCCCGACTCAAGCCATCCACCCAATTCAAGAACAAAAAGATTCCAATCCTAATTGTAAGATTGACCCCACTCCCCCCCCCCCTCCCTCTTTAAAAAAATTGAGTAAGTCTTTAATTTATCAGGTGGGATCAAGTGTCCATTTAGAGAATTGAGAACTCATAAAAATCACCAAAAAAAAGCTCAAAAGGTCAAAAATAATGGAAAAGGACTCATAAAACTTGCAAAAAATTCAAACGAGTATAAACCCCTTAAAACCCCCTCAAAAATTCCAAAAAAGAATACCAAAAAGAACACTGTAGCCAAAATACAATAAACCAACACAAAATAATATACTTTTCTTCCACCGATTAAATAAAGTAATAAACACACAACCATGCTTTAAATTAAAAATTAATTATTTTTAACAAAAAAATCTCAAAAAAAACCTTGTAAATTTATAAGAACTATAAGCCAAAGCATGCCATACATCTAAACTTTGAGAAATATTTAAAGCATATTTCATTAAAAATACAATTAAATTCTCAAAAATCATATAAAATAGAGCATTTGTTGTCAACATTCCAAGCTTTTCTGGCGTAAAACTAAAAATTTTAAATGATTTTTGAGAGAGAATTAGGAGGAAGGAATTTTTTAATTTTCATTTTAGAAGTCAAAATCTATGCTAAATTTATTTAAATTGTATAGCAGGGAAAGGCCAGATTGAAAAAAAGTGGGGGCATGGTTCATAGCGTTCTTTTAATCGGGGTTCAGGCCAAAAAAAATGTTCAATGATCGAATTTTGATAAGCCGGCCCATCCCTTTTGCATAGGTATCACAGAACAGAAACCTTGCTTACTTAAGGGAATAGCGGGATTAAGTTGGTCATCCTAAACTATGGTCAGGACCAAGTTAGCTCTATCGGTTGAGCACTTATACGTGGTGAACGAAGAGTATGGATAAATCTGCCCAAAAATTTTTGATAAAAGCAGAGAATCACCCCATAAATAAAATTGATGTCCCTTTGCCTGATGTGGGAGAGGCCAGACAAAGAGTAATGGACATGTAGTGACTTTGTTATCTTTAAAACAACTCAATGGGCTTATCATTTGACCCCACACACTCACATCAACCCCAAAAGTGTTCCCCAAACAAATTAAGGTTTCAGGTTTCTGATAACCCTGCCCCTCCCATCCCTGCCCATCTAGGTTCACAAAATATAAAAGTTTTTATACCGTTGTTGAACTCCAAAAACAATTCCAGCAACCAAAATATAGGTAATAAAAGCCATTGAAGGAATATACAAATCTGGGGCTGTAAAAACAAAAAAAATTTTAAGCAAAAAAATTAACAAAAAAACCGTTAATATCCTCTCTAGGGGTCATTGGCTTGTCATTTGTTGATAATTTATTTGTCCAATCACGATGTAAAAAAGGGAATAATATTATTAAAAGTTTACGTCTAACATAATTTACATCAACAGCAAAATAATATTTTAAATTGAAAGTAGAAATGTATTGAGTTATCTGGAAAAAAATAGAGGGGAAAAGTTTAATTAGAAAAATTAGATTGATCAGCTAAAATTAGGATACAAGGCGTGGCCCTGTACTTCTACCAAGGCTTAATTAGTCAAGATCCAAGCATGGCACTCCTGCCGTTTAAAGGGGCTTTATAGAATGGCGGCCCCCTTAAACGGCAGGAGTGCAAAAAAATTAAGAGCCGAGGGCCTCGCTCATGACTGCGTGCTGTTCTAGGACCCTTCCTAAATAATCAGGCTCTCCTTCAACCAGACTTGGCAAACTTATTTTTTAACAATAAACCCTCTACCTACAAATAATCCAAATTCAGATTCTCAAAGCTCACAAATTCTACTTGATTCGAAATATAATTTCACCCTCCAATAATATAAAAACAAAACCTTTTGTTTTTGTTGTTCAGCAAATTGTCCACCCAAATGTCTAGCAGTATTCACAAACGGATCATACATAAATTGTTGATTAAAACTTTGTTGTTGTTGAGAAGTATCAGAAGGAATATTTGAAGAATAATTAAAGTTAGGGTCATATTGAGGTTGCTGTTGGGCATAATAATCAAAATTGGGTTGTTGCTGGTGTTGTCCATCAAATAAATGTTGTTGGGAGTCAAAAGGGTTTGGGGAATTTAAATTTTTATTTTGGTCGTAATAATGGGGTGTAGTCATTTTTAACTATATTATTCTCTAAAATGATCTAAAAAATTAGTAAATTACCCAGAAAACACGTGTTTATTGAGAGAAATGACGCGAGAAAAAAAAAATAAAAATTTAACAAAATTCCCCCGACTTCTCTAACCACCTTTTCCTGACATTCTCTCACACTTTTTCTCTTCTTCTCTAACATTCTCTCACAAACGCATACTCTTTTTTAATAAATTGACAAATCAAAAGACCGTTTCAGTGCCAGATTTTGTCGCAGCCTCCATTTCAACTCTAGTCTTTTTCTTTTTCTCCACTTTTCGCACACTATTTCGTCGTAAATAGAATCCGACTCTACCACATTCTGCCAATACATATTTTGCCAATAAGGCGAAAAATTTTCATTTTGCCATTGAGGGTGTTTTGCTTAAACGAGGGCTTTAGCCTGTCTTTTTTAGCTTTATACTTGATTTTTTAAATATTTTTAAAAATCTACGTATTTTTTACAGCTCAACAACAACAAATTATGAGAATTAAATTAGATAACCGTATACGTACGTTAATCGAAAATGGCATTATTATGCGACATCGTTCAATGTTTGTTATTATTGGAGAGAAGGCTAGAGATCAAGTAGCTACATTATATCAAATTATGGTTAAAGCAAGTACTGCTCAACGTCCTACGGTTTGTGGAATTTTATTTAGTTTTTTTTTAAATTTTGATATTTGGTGTAGTGGGATAATTTATTTTTTCGGAAGCATAGGGGTCGTGGGTTCGAACCCGCTCGGTTACTTCTCTTCTTAAATTGTTAGATTAATGGGAAAAAATATTTTAGACCCATTCTATTGCGTTTTTGAGCTCATTATGAATTTTTGGTTTAGTGGGATAATTTATTTTTTCACATCCTAAGGGTCGCGGGTTCGAACCCTTTCGGTTACTTTTTTCTTAAATTAATAGGAAAAAATATTTTAAAGTCATTCTAGAGCGTTTTTGAGTCTTAAAATTAATTTTAAAAATTTCTAGGTCCTTTGGTGCTACAAAAACGAGTTGGAATTTAATTCACACAGTGAGTCTTCTTTAAATCTCCCCAAGAAAAAATTTTTTTATTTAAGGGAAAAAGAAAATTAAAGAATTAAAAAAGAAGAAACAAGCTGGACTTGCTCAACCTAAAGTAAAATTTAATTACTTATTGTTAAATTTAAAAAAATTTTTTTTCAATTTTTAGACGGACGATTCCTTTGAACAATTTATTCTTTCAACTCACATAAATTATTGCTATTATTCCGAATCACAACGAATTCTTGGAAATACTTTTGGAATGGCTGTTTTACAAGGTTTCTTTCTTTAAATTTTCTGAAAAAATTTTTTCCGGAAGGAGAAATTTTTCCAGGAAATTTTTAAAAATTTTCCTTCTCCGCTTCACTTCTCATTTTTTTCCCACAGATTTCGAAGCTCTAACTCCAAACTTGTTAGCTAGAACAATCGAAACAGTTGAAGGTGGTGGTCTAATTGTTTTACTTTTACAGAATATGCATTCTTTGAAACAATTATACACTTTAACGATGGTTCGTAAATTTTAAAAAAAAATTTTCGAAAATTTCAAAATTATTTTTTGACCCCTTGTTACTTTTAAAAATTTCTAAAAAATTTTTTTAAACCAAAAACCCTCTCAATTTTCTTTTTCCAAAGGATGTCCACAAAAGATATCGAACAGAATTGCATTCAGAAATTATCCCAAGATTCAATGAACGTTTTACACTTTCACTTTCAACGTGTTCAAATTGTTTTGTTATTGATGATCATTTAAATGTTTTGCCGATATTCTCTAATGTTTTGAATATTACACCTTTACATTCTAATCAGGTTTTGTTTTCCTTTTTTTAATTAAAAATCCTCTCCCTTCCCCCTTATATTTCACTAGATTTTTTAAAATTTTCTTAGCGATTTTCTTGCTAATTTTCAATCCAGAAATCGTTCATAACTGTCAAAATTCGGCTAACCGGCACTCCAAAACAGACTTCATTGCTTTTAAATTTTATTTTCAGTTCCTATATCGCCTATTGTCACCAAAAAAACGACAGTTGTCTTTCCTTTAAACTTCCAAATCCTTGGGTTTAAGCTTGGGAATATTGGGTTTCCAATAAACATGGGAATGATTTTGAATCCACCCCTTGATTTTTCTGAGCCCAGAGACATGACCAATTTTCTTATTTCTGGGCCTAGTGAAATATAGGGCTTGCGTCTTCAATTTTTATTTTCCAAACCTTTAGATACCTTGTGTCTCACTCGCGTCTTCAATTTGGTTTTTAAAAATCTAAAAAAATTTTTTTCTAGAATGACAAAGCATCCTCCAAACAGCAACACGAATTACAACAATTAAAGGCATCTTTAAATGATTCAAAACCTATTGGCCCCTTACTAGCAAAATGTAAAACTTATTGTCAAGCAAAAGTACTACTTCAATTACTCGATGTTTCAATGGAAAAACAAACAAATTTAAATTCAATTTGTTCAATAACAGCCCCTAGAGGAAGAGGAAAATCAACGGCTATGGGTTTAGCTGTTGCCGGAACTATAGGTTTAGGCTTTTCAAATATTTGTGTTACTAGTCCAACACCTGAAAATCTGTCAACTTTTTTTGAATTTGTTTTGAAAGGTTTTGAAGCTATTGGATATCAGGTTTTATTTTTTAAATTCCTTTTGATCCCTCAAATGTTAGGCTTGGAGTTATCCCCTTTTCTAAAAATCCCCTCTAAAATTATCTCTTTCTTCAAAACCGCTATTATGTTTTTTTTAAACAAAATTTTTGTAGAAAATTACCTTTTGAGGTTTCCTCATTTTTGTCTCTCGGTCAATCCGGCATATTTAATGTAGCTTTATTTGGCAAGTTCTTTTGTCTGGTTTTTTTATTGGCCATTATTTTTTTTATTAATCGACTTTTAAGAAGGGTTACTCCTTCCCTACCATTTGTTTTTCGATTTCGGTTTATTGAAAAAATTTTTTTAATTTTTTCCCGTCCCCATGGTGTTACGAATCTGAGATTTACATAAAAATATTTTAATTTAGGAACACGCCGATTTTGAAGTTATAAAATCTCTAGATCCCTCAATGGATAAATGTGTTGTTAAAATTAATGTTTTTAGAAGACATCGGCAAACAATACAGGTTTTTTAAATTTAATTTAAATTTTAAATTTAATTTTAAAGTATATTACCCCAACCGATTTTGGTAAATTATTACAAGCTGAACTAATTGTTATTGATGAAGCTGCAGCTATTCCAATGCCTTTAGTTAAAAAATTAATTAATGGTGTGTTTAAATTTTTTTAGAAAATTTCTAGAAAATTTTTTTGAAATTTTTTTTGGATTTTTTAATTTTCAAAAAAATTTCCAAAATTTTTTTAAATTTTTTAGAAAATTTCAAAAAAATTTTTTTTTGAAATTTTCAAAAAAAAATTTTAATTTCAATTTTTTTTTAATTTTTAAAGGCTCCAGTTTACTCTTCCTAGCATCAACCACAAGTGGTTATGAAGGTTCTGGGAGATCCTTATCACTTAAATTGCTTGAACAACTAAGAAAACAACAAATTACCGGAGATAAAGACGAAAATAAAAATAAAAAACGTCTTTTTGAATTAAGTTTGGATGAAAGTATTAGATACGGAAATGGAGATTCGGTTAAAAAAATTTAAAAAATTTAAAAATATTTTTTTAAAGGTAGAAGAATGGCTTAATAGAGTACTTTGTTTAAACCCTTCAAATTTAAAGAATACAATTTCTGGAACACCGGCTCCGGAGAAATGTGAATTGTAAGTTGGTCAAATTAATAAAAGTTTCCGGAAAAACATTAATAAAAACATCCGGAAAAATAGATTTAAAATGTTTTTCCGGAAAATGGTTGTTTACTGTTTTAAAGTGTTTCTTTCCGGAAAAACAAAGTTTCTTTTAAAATATAAAACACTTTCCGGAAAACATTTATTTGTTTGTAAAAACATTTCCGGAAAACAACATAGAAACATGTTTTAGAAATATGTTGTTTAAAAACATGTTTCTACTTTTAAAACATGTTTCTACTATTTCTACTTTTATAATGTTTTTGCCCCTTATAAAAATTTCAATTTTCTTTTAAAGGTATTATGTTAACCGAGATGCCCTTTTTTCTTTTCATAAGGCTGCTGAAGTTTTTCTATCCAATTTAATGTTTATTTATGTGGTAAATTTTTAATTTTTTTTTTAATTAAAAAATTTTTACCAATTATTTTCCAAAGGCTGCCCACTATAAAAATTCTCCAGACGATTTGCAACTTCTTTCAGACGCTCCAGCACATCATCTATTTGTTTTAATGTCACCAATTGCTTCTGATCAGAATTATGTCCCTCAGGTTTTCTGAAAAAATTAAAAAAAAATTTTTATTTTTTTTTCTGAAATTTTAAAATATTTTCTAAATTTTTTTCCAAATTAAAAAAAAATTTTTTAAAGATTATGGCTGTTATTCAAATTTGTTTGGAAGGTTTTTTTATTTTTTTTAAATTTTTTCAAGTCAAAATTTAATTTTTTTAGGAGCAATTTCAAAACAAACTGTAATTTCAAAACAAGGAAAAAAAGTTGCAGGGGATTTAATTCCTTGGACTATTTGTCAACAATTTTTGGTTTATTCTTTAAAAAAATTTTTTTCTTTTTAATTCTTTTTAAAAATTAGGACAGTGAATTTTCTCTCTTATATGGTGCTCGTATTGGTAAGAAAAAAATTTTTTTGAAAATTTTTTTTCTTTTTAAAGTTCGTTTAGCAGTTCATCCAGATTTTCAAGGTTTTTTAATTTTTTTTTAATTTTTAAATAATTTTTTTAAAAGGAATGGGTTATGGATCAGCAGCTATTCGAATGTTACAAAAATATTTTAGAGGAGATTTTGGTCAAATTCAAGAAAGTGATAAGTTAAGCAAGAGAAGAGACGATACTTTAGATGAGGATATGGAAGGAATTGAGGAAGAGGATGAAAAAGAAGACGAAGAGGAGGATGAAGAGGTTTTTTAAATAATTAAATACAGTCGGAGGACTGTATTTATTAGACCTTATTATTAGATTACTTTTAAGACTGAATAAATTTTAGCGGGAAATTCAGGCTCAATGCCTGGCGATAAGCTGATGAAGTCCTTCTTTTAAAAATTTCTAAAAATATTTTTTAAAAAGAAATGGGAAGGCAAACAGGTCCGGAGACAGTCCTGAGAATCCTGAGGCAGCAAATTATTTTCCTAGTAAATACAAGAACAAGTATAAAATCCTTAACCATCCCCTTCTGCATATAAGCCTCTCCTTAATTATACCTAAACTCCAATTTTAAATTGAGAAAAATATCCAATTTTAAGAGCGTCTTATAAGCGGGTTCCGACTGTATTTATTTAATTTTCCCAAAATTTTATTAAATTTTCAAAAAAAAATTTTTTTCTTTAGGAAAATAATGATGACAGTTTAACCCCTCGAACAAATTTACCTCCACTTTTACAACGCTTAAATGAAAGAAGACCAGAAAGTTTGGATTATATTGGTGTTTCATTTGGCCTAACATTGCCTTTATTAAAATTTTGGAAGCGTTGTAATTTTGTTCCTTTATATATTAGACAAAGTAAAAATGGATTAACTGGAGAACATAATTGTATTATGATTAATACAATTTTAATAAAAAATGGAGAAGAAAAAGGTATATTTGTTCTTCCTTAAATGAATTATAAACGTTTCTCATAAACATTTCCGGAAAACATTTTAAAATTCTCACAAACATTTCCTGAAAATATAAACAATCCCCCAACCAATTCCGAAAACATAAATTCTCAAACATTTCCGGAAAACATACTTTATTTGTCTAATAAAACATTCCGGAAAACATTTATAAACAGTTCCCACAACCAATTCCGGAAAACAATAAATTCCTTCGAACAATTCCGGAAAAGCATCTACGATTTCCTACAAACATTTCCGGAAAACATTTATAAAGAGTCCCCTAAACCAATTCCGGAAAACATCTATAAATTCCCACAAACATTTTTCCGGAAAACATTAATTCCCTTAGAACAATTCCGGAAAAACATCTACGATTTCTTACAAACATTTCCGAAAAACATCTATAACTTTCGACCAACATTTTTCCGGAAAACATTAATAAATTCTCACAAACATTTTTCCGGAAAACATTTAAAAATTCTCACAACCAATTCCGGAAAACATTTATAAATTCTCACAAACATTCCCCAAACAATATAATTTTCCCAAACATTTTTTAGATTTACATACAATCAATTCTGACGGAACTTGGTTATCTTCATTTTTTAAAGAATTTAGAAAACGTTTTATTTCGTTATTGAGTATTTGCTTCAGTGATTTTAGTCCTCATATGGCTTTTAGTTTGCTTTGTATGAATTCTACTGGGGGCACAAGTTTTGATACAATGAATTTACAGGAAAATAAAAGTAAACATAAACTTAAACATTTAAAAACATTTTATGTTTCCGGAAAATGTTTATTTATTTGTTTAAAATGTTTTTGGAGAAGCAGAAGTTTTATCTTGAATTATAAAAACATTTCCGGAAAACATTTGTTTGATAAACATTTCCGGAAAACATTTATAATTTCCCTAAACATTTTCCGGGAAACATTTGTTTGATAAAAAATGGTCGGAAAACATTTATAATTTCCCCAAACATTTTCCGGAAAACATTTGTTTGATAAACATTTCCGGAAAACATTTATAATTCCTCCAAACATTTTCCGGAAAACATTTGTTTGATAAAAAAATGGTCGGAAAACATTTATAATTTCCCTAAACATTTTCCGGAAAACATTTGTTTGATAAACATTTCCGGAAAACATTTATAATTTCCATAAACATTTTTCCGGAAAACATATTTATTCCTCAAACAACATATAATTACTTTAATGTTTGCTTCAATGTTTATTTCAACTAATAATTTCCGGAAAACAAACGACTAAACAACACTCTCACAATATTTATTTAATTCCCCCTTCCTTTTCAGAACCTCTATCTCGACAAGAATTGAATTTTCTACTTTCTGATATCGACCTTTTACGACTTTCTCATTATTCTCGAAATATGACTGATTTTAATTTAATTTCTGATTTATTACCAATTATTGCTAATATTTATTTTAATGGACGTTTAAATGGACAACAACAACAAATAGCAAATTCATTTTCCCTCGATTTAGGCCAGGCAGCAATTTTACTTGGAGTTGGATTACAACGGAAAAGTGTGGATACAGTTGCAAAAGAATTAGAATTACCTATAGAACAAGGATATGCCCTTTTAAACAAATCTATTAGAAGATTATCTAATCATTTTGACACAATATGTCGTGATTCGATTGAACTAGATTCAATTATGGAGGAACAATCAGAATCAAAAAATAACAGCAAGAGAATAAGAGTTTCTCATTTTGATGTTGAAGAATAATTTTTTATTTTTTTTTTGCTTGTTGATTTTTTTATTGTTATTTTTTTTTAATAAAAATTTAAAAATTTTCCCTGCAAAAATGTTAAAAAATTTTATTTTTTTATTACACAACAACCCCTCCATTTTTGCCAATATAACCAATAAAAAATCAACAATCAAACAAAAATTACATATTTAATTGGAAAAACCAACAACCAGTCAAAATGACTGGTTTAATGTTGTAGTATTAGAATGATAAGAAAGAGAGAAAATGCTGCGCAAAAGTAAAACTTTTAAAGATGTGCGCAAACGCTGTTTAGCATTAAATAAGAAACACTTGTTGAAACATTTTGTTTTTGTAAGATTTACAAGCAAATAAATGTTTTGGAAAAATTCTGGTTTAAATAAAACATGTGTTTGTTCATTTCCGGAATGTGTTTCTTTTATTTCCGGAAGTTTGAGAAATTCTGATTTTCTGATAAAAACATGTTTTTCTGAAAATGTTTTTCTGAAAATAATTCTAGTGTTTTTCTATTTCCGGAATGTTTTTGAAAAATTCTGATTTCTGATAAAAACAAGTGTTTTTCTGAAAATAGGTAGTTTTCCGGAATTCAATTGTTTTTCTGACGGAAACAACAATTATTTGTTTCCGGAATGTTTTTAAAAATTCTGATTTTAATAAAAACACGTGTTTTTCTAAAAGAAACAATTATTTGTTTCCGGAAATGTTTTCCAGAAACATTTGCGTTTTTGTTTTATTCTTTTGCGCACAATTTAAACCTGATCATTTCCCTCCCTTTATTTTACAAACAAAAATTGCAATAATACAAAAATGCGCGCAATGTATTTTAATAATATTAGAGACGGGAAAGGAACGAAGAATAAAATTAAAGAAGAACGAATATCGAAAAAAAAGTTTGATGGCCAACGGGAATGCAAGAAAAACGAGGAACAACAATCAAACATAATTTGATGAAAAAATCGTTGACGCATAAAAATAGTGATTTGATTATTAAAGAAAAGAAGGGAAGAAAGAAATTGATTTTATATTTTTATTCCGAAAAAATTAATTAAAAAATTTCTGTAATAAATATTTTTGCTGCTAAAAAAAGACATACAATTGAAAGAAAAAATATTTTTGAATTAAAGACAAAAATTCCAATTAAAATGAAAAAATTACAAAAATTTTATGACGCAAAAAATACCCTATTTTAAGAAAGTATCTTTAAAAAAATAAAATTTATTAACTGTAAATGACTAATAATTTGCGCAGTTGCGATAATAGAGAGAGCAAAAAAGAAGCTTTTTAGGGAACTCTAAAACAACTACAAATTTACTAAATTAAAAAAACTTTAAAAACATTTTCTCGTTTTTTAGCCAATTACACAAAACAAATTAATTTTTTATAATTTATTTTCTCCTACTTGCCCCCAACAAGCTACAACAACCCTTCTCCTTACCCCCAAAACTTTCTTGTTTTTATTTCTCCTTCAAAAAGTTATGTGTTTACCTCATTCTAAATTAATTTAAACAAAGTAGAAAGTTTCTACAACAAACAAACAAAACACAAAACATTTCCCCCTTTGCTCAAAATGGGCAAACACGAGAAACCAGAAAAACATCAAAACATATTTTTAAAACATCAAAACAAACATCCATTTTTAATACTACAAAAACATCCAGAAAAACAACAACAACATTTGGAAAAACAACAAAAACATCCAGAAAAACAACAAAAACATCTAGAAGAACAACAAAAACATCCAGAAAAACAACAACAACATTTGGAAAAACAACAAAAACATCCAGAAAAACAACAACAACATTTGGAAAAACAACAAAAACATCCAGATAAACAAAAACATTTGGAAAAACAACAAAAACATCCAGAAAAACAACAAAAACATCTAGAAAAACAACAAAAACATTTGGAAAAACAACAAAAACATCCAGAAAAACAACAAAAACATCCAGAAAAACAACAAAAACATTTGGAAAAACAACAAGACAAACATCCTCCAAAACAACAACAACAAAACAAACATCCTCTAAAACAACAAAAACAAAACAACACACAAAAACAACAACAAAACAAACATCCTCCAAAACAACAACAAAAACACCCCCAAACTTATTATAGATGTTATTCAAAAAGTGCTAATAATCTTCCTTTAATTAATTTTACAAGTAAAATATATTTACTAGCTACCCTATTTTTGGGAACCTTTTCTTGTAATTGCAAACAAGAATTAATTTCACAATCAGTTACAAATATCCCAGCCCCATCCCCAGCAGAATCTTATCAATTAGATTTAATGCCTTCTGAGGGTGTTAGTAAAAGTCTTACATTTATGGATTTAATGAAACAAAGAAGATATGGGAATAATATTGAACAATGCCCTTGTATTATTTTACCTGGATCAAATAAATGTGTGGTATATGATTCGAGATATCAAGCAGCGTTGATAGAGTAAGTTGTGAAAGAATAAAAATAAGATGAACATGTTCTTCCGGAAAGTAGAGAGAATAAAATAAATGTTTTTCTGGAAAATAAAATGAACATGTTTTTTCCGGAAAGTAGAAATAAATAAAATAAACATGTTTTTCCGGAAAGTAGAGAATAAAATGAACAAATGTTTTTCCGGAAGATAAAACATGTTTTTCAATAAAGTAGAAAGAAATTAAATAAACATGTTTTTCCGGAAAATAGAGAGAATAAAATAAACATGTTTTTCTGGAAAATAAAATGAACATGTTTTTTCCGGAAAGTAGAAATAAATAAAATAAACATGTTTTTCCGGAAAGTAGAGAATAAAATGAACAAATGTTTTTCCGGAAGATAAAACATGTTTTTCAATAAAGTAGAAAGAAATTAAATAAACATGTTTTTCCGGAAAATAGAGAGAATAAAATAAACATGTTTTTCTGGAAAATAAAATGAACATGTTTTCCGTAACATAAAATAAACATGTTTTTCCGGGGAGAAAACAATGTTTTAGGAAAATAGGAAGAAAAAAATGTTTCTACGGAAATGAACATGTTTCTGAAGAGAAAACAATGTTTTCCGGAAATGGGAAGAAAATAAAGGATGTTTTAAAGACGATAAACATTGTTTAGGAAAATAGGTAAATTAAAACATTTTAGGGAAGCAATGCTAACTTTTGTTGATAGTTCTATGGATCCTAGAATTTTTGAGGATGAAATGAGTGGACAACAAATTGTAACATTTTTTAAAATTATTTTTAAAAATAAACCCACCCCATCCAATCCCTTTAGAGCTACCACACACTTGAATGTTTAACAGAAGAGTGCCGGCAATGTGTTGGAATGCTTGTTAGTTTGTTGTTTTGAATTTTGTTGTTAATTAAATTTTTGTTGTTCAGACTGCACGGCTTAAACAAGTTGGCCTAATTAATGGAGCACCACAATACACATTTCCTGTACCTAAAATTAACGAAATAAAGTCTGCTCCTATTAAACCTTACAAAAAATTTTGTTTTCAGACCAAATGCCTGTCCAAGATTAAGGATTGGAAGGCCGATTCCTGTAAGTCAAAAAATTCAAGAAATTAAAAATCCCCTTTAATTAGCAATATATACCTCCAACAACAAAAATGGCACCAATAGAACAATTAATTTCTGCTGGTGCCCCAATGCGAGCAACAATGCAAAGGGAGCAGTATTACTCTGAGTTTGCTCACAAAGTTAATCAGGTATGGGAAAAATGTTTTTCCGGAATTAGGAAAACATTGTGTTCAAAACACAATTTAGTTTGAGAATGTTTAAATGTTTACAAACATGTTTTAAAAAGGGGAAACATCAAGGAAAACATGTTTTTCCGGAAAGAAATGAATAGAAACAAACAGTTTCCGGATAGTGTTTTTAATAATGTTTTTCCAAACAAACATTTTCCGGAAACAAACAATCTTAAAAACATTTTTATTTTCCGGATAGAACAATGTTTTTCCGGAAAGTAGTTAAAGCAAACATTTTGTTTCTAAAAACATGTTTATTTTCAGGCACTGCATATGAATCAAGCTGCCGGTACAAACCCAATTTCATCTTTGTTCAGCAACAACGAAATGGCTCAAAAACGGTCATCCACATCCTCTTCTTCCTCAACATCAACAACAGCAATACCATTGAGAGATGGAAATGTTCCTCACCATAATTATAACAATTATCACCCCTCATCTCCTTCACAACATCATTATTTTCCTCCAAAACCTCCTCAACATTATCCAAATAAATATAGAAATACATATTATACACAACCTCAAAATAATAGAAGATATAATAATATGAGAGTAGTTGATAGGGATATTTATCGAGATAATAGAAGGCATGTTCGACAAACTAAAAAGGCAGAACGACCAGTAATTGGTAAGGGAAAACATTTTTGAGGAAAAACATTTGTTTCTACGAAGAAAAACATTGGGAAACATTTTTAAAATTCCAAAAATCCGGAAATTCCAGTTTTATCAAAATATCTGGATCAAGTACTTCCAGATCCGAAAATAAGGATCCGGTCCTGGTTCAATCTCTACTTCAAACTGCATTGAACGGAGTTCCGCGGTAACTCCCCGATCCAAAAATTAGTGGTCTATCTAACACTATTTTCTTAAGGAATCATAAAATTGCTAAGTTTAGGTAAAGTAATAAATCGAATTTCTCATATTAAGTAGAAAAAAATGTCAATGAGGCAATAATTGGACAAAATGTTAAACATTTTAGAGAAAAACATTTGTTTTGTTTCCTTACTTGAGGAAAAACATTCTTTTCTTTTCCCGAAAAACAATGGAAACAAATGTTTCCGTAATGCACAAAACACATGTTTTCCTTCAAATAAAAACATATAATGTTTCTTTCCGGAAAAACAAATGTTTCCAACAATGTTTCCAACAATGTTTTAATTTTAAGGAAATCGTTTTGTCATCAACTGTGTTGAGAGAGGAGAACCAGAAAGTGACCAAACTGACCAACTTAATCTTTGCACTGCTTGTTGGGTAATTTTCAAAAACCTGAGGGGGAAACATTAAAAACATTTGTTTAGACATGGCGTCAACTTTCTGAAGAATATTTCCCCCGTTTAATAAATGAATTAGTTTGTCAATCAAGTGATTATTGCCTTTCTGGTTGGGGAACGTGTAATCAACGATATAGAAATTTTGATGTGTTACAAAAAGTAACGGTAAATGGGCAGGATGAATGGCGCCCAACTACAATTTCAGCAGCTTCATGCTGTGACTGTAAAGTTAAAGCTGGAAGTCAAGCTCATCATTTGGTAGAGTCTTTTTGGAAATTTTATTATATAATTGAAAAAATTCCAAATTTTAAGGTTGTTGGCGGTAAAAATTAAAAAATAAATATTCTACCAAACCAAATAAGGAAATGAGAAGAGATACATATTAATAGAAGAGAGAGAGAGAGAAAGAACAAAACTTGAAAAAATCATTTAAAATTCTAGTCAGAGAAGAGATATCCGGAAAATGTTTATTCCGGAAAATGTTTTTGTTTAGGAAAAACATGTTTATTTTAAGAAAAACATGTTTTAGGAAAAACATGTTTTAGGAAAACAAAACATGTCAAAGAAGAAATATCCGGAAAATGTTTGTTCCGGAAAATGTTTTTGTTTTAAGAAAAACATGTTTATTTCAGAAAAACATGTTTTAGGAAAAACATGTGTTTGTCTCACATCGTCTTTTCCGGAATGTGTTTTATTTTAATGTTTTTCCGGAAGAATAAAACATTTAAAGCATCAATAAAAACATCCACCCCATCCAAACTCCCCTTCGCAATACCTGCCAAAAAATAAATTAAAAATATTCATAATTTTTAAATTATTTCACCCAATTTTTTAATTTTTTAAATCTTTTTTCACATTTTTTCAATTGTTTTCTTTTAATATTTTTCATTAAATTAATTTTTTACTTCTCTTTTTAAAAATAAAAATCCGCACGATAAAATATCAGAAAGTGAAGTTGGATAAGGGAGGATAAGGATAAGTGAAAGAAAAAAATAATAAATTAGCTCAAAATTAAAGGGAGTCCCAAGGTAACTCCCCGATCCAAAAATTAAATTCCCATTTAGGCCCTAAAGTATTGCAAAATTTCTATGCTTAAGTAAAATAATATATATAATTTCTCATATTAAGTAGAAAATGTTTATGTTTAAGAGATTTTATTTTGTATAAGAATTAACCTCAAACTAAAATAGAGGGAATTGGTTATAAAAAATTACTACCAACCGAAAAAGAAAAAAAACAGAGATATTAATAGAAGAGTGATTAACGATGAACAAATAAAAGGACAAAACTAAAAAAAATTATTTAAAATCTGGTCAGAGATTTAACCTTTGATTAAATTATAAAATTTCCTTAAAAAGGAACAACTTATCTTTTTGTTGTGCATGGATCGGATATTAAATCCAGAATTAAGCAAAACTAAAATTTGAAGGGGGTCATGCATGAACCCCCCAATCCAAAAATTAACGAGAAAATTCCCCTTCCGTCTCCCTTATTTTAAGTTAGCACAAAATTTCCAAATTTAAGTAGAATATTTAATTGAATATTTCATATTAAGTAGATTTTTCCAATTTTTAAAAGAACCACCCCTACTCAGAATTAACCAGAAAATTCTACGGTTAAGTGAAATAATAAATGTAATTTTTCATATTAAGTAAAATTTCCAGAAATTTAGGGAAGCGACAATTGAGGATTGGGAACGAAATCTGAAGAAATGTTTGAGCAAAAAAATACTAAATTAAAAGAAAATGAAATCTCCATTAAAGAATTTTAGGAATATCTAGGGATTTTGAGGGATTAACTGGATAAAAATAAATATAGTTTTTCCAGAATTAACCAAAAAATTGAAGGGAGTTAAAAAACTCCCCAATCCAAAAATTAGGACCCCACCTTCTATCATCTTCTTACCAGACTTTCTTCAACACAGCGATAAAATTCTAAGTTTAAGTAAATTAGTAAATATAATTTTTCATATTAAGTAGAATTTTCCTTTCTGTTAAGGAATCCCCTACCCACTGAAATTAGCCACAAAATTCTAAAACAGTAAAATATTTAATGTAATTTTTCATATTAAGTAAACTTTGCATTTCTATTCATAAAATCAACATTGAAAATTATTTATGAATATGTAGGGATTAAGTGGAAATTGGGGGATTTTGAGAGGTAAAGCGGGACTGCTTTATCCAAATTGATTTCAAACTAAATTGAAGGGAGTTCCATGGTAACTCCCCGATCCAAAAATTAATGATATATGGTTCAAAAATATCTTAAACGACGAAATTCCCATGCATACTAAGTAAAATAATTAATATAATTTTTCATATTGAGTAGAATTTTCTTACTTTTAACAAGTAACCCGGTCATTTTATTAGAGGGACAAAATGTTGATTTGGGGAAATTGGGGCCAAAAAATTAGTTATTTTCGAATTTAAAAACAAAAAAAATTTTTTAAATAAAATCAAGAAAAATACAAAACAGAATCACATATCAGAATCAGAAAAAATAAATCAGAACAGAAAAAAAATACAAATCGAAAATCAACTTTAATTTTGAGATCAATTTCCATATTTAAAAATATTTAAATTAATTTTTTGTTTTGTTTTTATTATCTTTTTAATAAAAGGCCTACGACAAGTAGAACAACAAATCCTTGAAAAGCTAATCATTTGGCAAAAAGAATGTAGTTGGGAATGTTGAAAATTGGAACAAAACGTGTGATTTAAGTCGTCGTTGCAGTTGACTAAAAATTTGTTTTAATTTAATTCTGATTTTGTTTGGGTCAATGTTTTTATTAAATTCTGGTTTTGTTTGTGTTTTTGTTTTTAGATAATTCTGATTTTTTTATTAAGGTTGTTATTTAATTCTGATTTTGGAGTATTGTTTTAATTCTGATTTTGTTTGGGTGATTTGTTTTTATTAAATTCTGGTTTTTGTTTGCAGTTTTGTTTTTAAATAATTCTGATATTTTTTATTAAGATTGTTATTTAATTCTGATTGTTTGGAGCATTGTTTTAATTCTGATTTTGTTTGGGGTTTTGTTTTTATTAAATTCTGGTTTTGTTTGGGTGTTTGTTTTTAAATAATTCTGATTTTTCTTATTAATGTTGTTATTTAATTCTGATTTATAAGTAATGTTTTAATTTAATTCTGGTCTTAAATTTTAATTCTGGATTTGTTTGTTAGATGTTTGTTAGATTGTTTTTAATAAATTCTGATTATTAGATTTTGAAGTCGTTGTTGTTTAATTCTGATTTTTGGATTATGTTTTTATTAAATTCTGATTTTTTTGTTGTTTATATCTTTCAAAACACATTTGTTTTAATTTAATTCTGATTTTGTTTTTATTAATGTTTTTCATTGTTTACCCGAACTTTTATTCTCCTCATTATTACTGTTCTTGTTTCCCTCTTCTGATACTCCAGGCATTGGCCGGCATTGTCCTCTTATACACCACTATAAAAATTATTAATTTTTAAATTTCAATTTCAATTCTATTAAACACCTTTCGATCTCCACAACTACTTCCATCCATTAAAGGTAAAAATCCTTTAGTCTCACAGGGCCCCCACCGTCTTTGGCGTCTATCTTTACACCATAGACGACGACAGGAATCAGACGTTAACAAAAGGAAATCTATTCTCTTTTAAATTAAAAAGATTTTTTTTTCAAAATTTGTCAAGAATCAACCTGGCAAAGTCCTAAAAACTTTAGAAAAAATTTTTAAAATTAGAAAAAAAAATTTTTTATAACCATAACTAGGCCCAAAGGCTATTTGGCATTGTCTAGAAGGATTAAATTGTTCTCCCGGTAAAATTTTTAAAAATTTAATTTCCTCTTCTTTTCCATTTTTATTATTCATCAATTGTTTCTCCTCTTCCAACAAATAATTTTCATCATCAAATAAAATATTGCTTCCATTTTTATTTAAAGCATTTAAAGACGATTGAAATTCTTCTTCTAACATTGACCAGAATAAATTTTTTTCTTCTTCTTCTGACCAAAGACAATTAGAATCTGATGAACTGAAGAAAAAATTTTTTTTTCAAAGATTTTTTTAATTTAAACGACTTAAAAAAATCTTCAATTTGTTGTCGAGAACATTTACTCAAAATAAATGCATTTCCAAAAGTATCGCCAAATTTAGCATCGAATGGGTGTGAAGCAGAGACTGGAGTCATTAAAAAATTTTGACGAGCCGAACAATTTTCGCTTTCGCCAAATCCATCATGAGACGCTCCAATACTTTAATAAATAAAATTTTTTTAGCTTCAAAAAAAAATTTTTTTTTAGCTTCAAAAATTTTTTTAAATCACCTATGAGCCAATTCATGTGCTGCAACAATCTAAAAAATTTAAAAAATATCCAAAAAAAATTTTTTTTCAAAAATTTCTTCAAAAATTCTCACAGAAGTGCTAAGTCCGCCAACATCTTCGACCACCGAAATGGGAGGAAAAAACATTATTTATTTAAAAACAACAACAAAACAACCAACCGAAACGCTATCATAACCTCTACAAATTGCTCGAACATAAGCCATTCCTTGAGTAGAAGAATCATTTCGATGTGAAAGTAAATCCTTTAAAAAAACAAAACTTTAAAACATCCCAGAAACATTAAATTTAAAAATTTCCGGAAAACATGTTTCTCAAACATTAAAATAAATGCTTCCAACTTCAAAAATGTTTCTAAACGGAAAACATTGAAACACAATGTTTTTTGACTTCTAGAAAACATGTTTAAGTAAACTTAAAACAATTGTTTTAAACAAGAAAACTCCAACCAAAAATTATAGAAACATATTCAAAAACATTCGAACATAGAAGAAAATGTTTTCCAGAAAAACAATTAATGTTTTCCGGAAAAAGATGATGTTTCAGTTTAATGTTCCCCGGAAAAAGATGTTTTCCGGAAAATATTTAAAATGTTTACGTTTAAATGTTTTACAAAGAATGTTTTCCGTAAAATGTTTTCCAGAAGAAAATGTTTTCAAAAAATGTTTTTCAAAAAAAAGATAACTGTTTTCCGGAAAACATTTAATAAAAACAATTAATTTACCAAAGCTGTTATAATCATCAAATGTTCATGAATCGGTAAATTCCCTGTGGGTTCATTTTGCTTAACCCACTTACTTGCCCACTGCACTGCTACTAAGCTATCTAACGAACGCCAAACATAATTCATTTGTTTTTGTTGTTTTTCCAGTTGAATTTGAATAGAAGAGTTTGTTAAAGGAACAGAAGAATTAATTAATGTTGTGTTTATTTTATCTAGATAATGTTGACTGATAAAATTTTGTAATGGCCCTCGTAGTGGGCAATCTTTTGGGCGAAGAATAATCTGAAAAAAATTTTCCGGAAGGAAATAAAAACAGAATTAATAATAAAACATGTTTGTTTCGTGAATAAAAATGTTCAGTTCATTTTCCGGAAAAACATGCTTCCGGAAAACATATTGTTCTGAGATGTTTGTTTTGTAAAACGAATATTTTTCTCTTTCCGGAAAACATATTAATGTTCATAAGATGTTTGTTTAATTGAAAAAATTTTATCTTCCGGAAAAACATCTATTATTTTCTCTATTTGTTTTCCGGAAAAACATGTTTCCAAAAACATAAACAAATTAATTTATTAAGCTTTACCATTGGCATGCCAACCATTTCTAATCTCAAAGAGAATTTATTAAAGAAATAAAGTTGATTATCAAACACAGATTTTAATTGACTGAATATTCCATTTAAATATAAACTGAGACCATTATAGGCTTAAAAATATTTTTTATTTTAATTAAAAATTTTTTATTTAAATTTTACCAGCATATTCATCTTCACCATACAATCCAAAAAATTTTTCAAACAATGAATGATCTCCAACTAATAAAATTCTTGCTCTAGGGCCTTTATCCTTCACTAATCTCTTCTTTTGTTTTATTATTATTTTCTTTTCTTCCTTTTTAGTTGATTGTTCTTTAATTATTTTTTGTTCAAAAATTCTGTCCAATAATTTAATATCATCTACTAATGTTGTGTTTTCAGAAAAACGAATTTCCTGAAAAAATAAAATTATTAAAAACAAATGTTTGTAAAAACATGTTTCTTTCCGGAAAAACATACAAAGGTGAAAAACATTTTCCGGAAAACATTTTATATTTTTTCCTAGAAACGGTAAACATAATTTAATTTTTTCCGGAAAACATACAAAAAATAAAAACAAGACATTTGTTTCCGGAAAACATTCAAGTTTCCCTTCCAAATACCTAAACATGTTTATTTTAATCAAAACATGTTCCGGAAAAACATACAAGAGAAATTGAAACAAACATTTTCTTCCGGAAAACAAAGTTTATTTTTCCCAGAAAAACATTGTTTCTTCCGGAAAATATAATTTAACTTTTTCCGGAAAACATACAAAAGAAATAAAAACAAAACATTTCTTTCCGGAAAACATTCGTTTCCTTCCAAATAAACATGTTGATTTCAATAAAAACATCATGGTTTTAAACAAAAACATTTAATTTATTTACCCTCACTAAAGAAACATTTCCAAATTTAATTGTTTGTTTGATTATAGGGGAAAGTTGTGTTGAAATTTGATCCAGTATAAAAGGTAAAATAAACAATGAATATTGTTGCATTTAAATTAAACTGAAAAATATATATTTTGTAGAAATTTAAAAATTTATTTTTAAATTTATTTTTAATAGGCCAATAATAATAACAATAGGGAAGACAAAAAACCTGTTCTTTCTTTAATATTTTAAATTTGTCTCGAGTGTTTTTAAAAAGTGGCGAAAAAAGGGAATCCCCGGAGGGCATTAAAGTTGTAAAATTAGAAAATTAGGTAAGAGAGGTTAGAGGGAAAATGCTTGAATTTTAAAAATAAAAAAATAAGTGGAAGGTAAGCTTAATTAATTTTATTTAATTATTAGCCCATTAAACAGGCAGGGCTCATTGTCAGCCAGAAAAGTCAAAAAAAATTTCAAAATTTTTTCAAAAATTACCAAAAAAATTTCAACTACAAAACAGTGTCCCAGACATCTCTTTTCATCGCTTTAAGCAAAATTATAAAAAGGAAAAAAATATTACCTTATAATTAAAAATACCAGCTGAGCACCAAAATCTGCTTCTCCTCTCTCCTCCTAACCAATTTAATCGTCCAATTTTTGCCAAATTTTTTCATTAAAACAAATTAAATCCCCTTTCTTCTTTTAAGCACGATTATTTTTGTCTCCCTTTTTCCATCCATAAATTTTGTTAAAAAAAAATTTTTTTTGCTTCATCTCGCTCGTGACCCTAATTAAAAAGCAAAAATATAGTGTAGAAAATAATTTATTATTAGACGGATCAGTCAATAAAATCAAAAAAATTTTTTTAAAAGTCAACAAGAAAGTGAACACATCACTCTCAAAGAAATCCTCGACCTTTCCCAAAAAAATCCCAATAAATCAACACCTCAAAATATACCTTCTTCCCTCTTCATTCAATATCTATCAAAAGGAAAAATTGAACACATTTTAAACAAAAAAAAAATCCTAAAAATCACCAAAATCTCTCGGATTCCCTCAAAATATCCTTCTCTCCTCTCCCTTCTCCTCTCCCTATAACTTCCACAAAATATCACCAAAATACCCCAAATGTTAATTTTCTTGAATCCTTTCCCCATATCTACTTCTGGCTCCAATAGAAGCCCATGCCCTTATAGAAACCCACCCAAAAGGACTCATTGAAAAATAGACGTCCAGGGCTTCTATTAGAGCATATCTACTTATATTTTGCTTATCCTCTGGCTATTTTTTTCTTCTTTTTTTTTCTTCCAAGCTTTTCCTTCCTGCTCCTTCTTTTTCCCTCTCATTCTAACAATAAAACCAACTGGCCTAAAAATACTTTTACACACACAACTTGTCTATATATATTTACTACCAGCCTTCTTTAAAAATGCTTCTGCCGTTCCCCTCAATTTTCTTTTATTTTATTTTTACCCTTTTTACAAAAAAAAACATTTTTCCCTCCTTTTTATTTTTTGGCATTTTTATTGTCTCTCTCCGCCACAAAAATATTTTTATTTATATTCTTTTGCTTTTTGCTAGGCCCAAAAATTTTTTTTCCTTTTTTTGTCTGTGTGGTAGTGAATTGCGCTAATTGGGGTCTTTTTAAGGCCTTTTACAAGCAAAAGCTTTACAAGAAAAAACAGCATGTCCCCCTCTAGAGCAGAAGCAGGATAAAAAAGTAGTCGACAGCTGCTCCCTCCCTCCCTCTCCCTTCCCTCCTTCCCCCTCTAGCTGCTCCCTTCCGCCTCCAGCTGATCTCCCCCACCCTCCCCATCCCTCCAGCCCTTCCCCTTCCCCTCCCCCATCCCTCCCATCCTCTCCCTCCCCATCCTCTTCTCTTCACTCCCTTCTCCTTCCCTTCTCTTCCCCCTCCCCGTACTTCCCTCTATTCTCCCTCCAAATTTGTAGAGGAAATATTCCCTCCCAAAAAATCCTCCCAAAAAAATCCCCTCTCCCTTTCTTTCCCTTTATTTTTTATCCCCAATGGGACCTAAAAACACAGACAAAATTGTGGCTTTTCCTTTCTTTTCTCTATGTACTCTCCCAAAAATATATATCTCCCTGGTAGGGTGGTTAGCAGGCTTTGCACAGTCATTTTCCTCACTATTGCTTTTCCCCTCCTTATTATTTATCCACTTTTTAAAAATCGACTGGCCCTAAATATATATTTAGTACATTATAAAGTTGTTCCTATTAAATTGGAACCATAATTTATTTTTAATATAAATTGCCACCCTTCCAGTAAAATTGAAGTTCTCCCCTTCCCTCCCCTCCCCTTCCAAATTATAAGGTGAATGTTGTTTTAGACCTTCCTTAAAAAAATTTTTCTTGGTAAAGGTAGCTGTTCCCTAGAAGGAATGAGGGTTGCAGTAAAAGCCTCCTTACCTTCTCTTTTTTAATTGAAGACGGAAAAAGAACTTGCCCTCCAATCATAAAATGTTTTTTTGAATAATTTGACCATAATAATTAAAATAATGTTTTTGAACATAATGCTTGACTAACTTCTTTTCAATCCAATAGAACGTAAAAATTCTAAAAAATAAAAAAATTTTAAAATAAAATTCTGAAAGGTTTTTAAAAGGTTAATGAAAGGTTTGGAAGGTTAAAATAAATAATGACAGAGAAAAAAATTTAAGCGACCACCAAGCGGGTTCGAAACCTCGACCTATAGGTATAGGAAAAGTAAGAGAAAATGAGTCCCACTGCCAAGAATTTTAATTTACCTATTTTTCTCATTTAATAAAGATTTTCCGATCTCATATTTTTTGAGTATTTAAAAAAAAATATAAGTTGGAAAAAACAAAATAACAGAGAAAAAATTAGGCGACCGCCAAGCGGGTTCGAACCTTCGACCCATAAGCTAAGGGAAAGTAACAGAGAGAATAATTCTGATTTTGTTCTGATTTTTTCTGATTTTTTCCAGAAAAATTTTTTTAAAAAATTTTCTAGAAAATTTTAAAATTTCTCGAAATTTTAAAATTTTTTACCTCACCTCAATTTTCTCCTTTTTCATAATTCTAGATTTGACCACCTCAATATAATTTAATGCGTTGGATTTTCGGTAGTAGTGGTCAAAAGAATGGGGATATTTCCACTAATATATCTTCTATTCCATCAACATCAGCATCAACACCCGCTAGGCGCCAGAATAATGAAAATAATTTAAGTAAAAAGCGTCGTTCATTTGCTGCTTTTTTGCGTTCCTCCTTAAAGAGTAATTCAAAAAGTGTTGATTGTGTTGGTGGAGGAAGGAAGGAATCATCAACTACAAAAAATAATAAAAGTCTAATAAAAAATAATTCCTTGTTAACATCAAGTAGAACATTTGATGTTCCGAGGTAAAAAACTAAAAAAAATTTTTTAACTTCATTTTTGGGGTCCAAATCAGAGGTTTTTCTATTTTAGACTAGGGATCAGGGAACGAGCCGACAAAAAAATTAAATTCCCGACAAAAAATTAAATTCCCGATTTTGGGAATCAGGACCGCTCGTTCCCTCCTAGGGATGACATATATCCGAAAGAAATTTATTGGTGGAAGGAAGGACAGTCCACAGGTTGCGAACTAGAGCCGGGTTTCGAGTTACAAGTCGTGTTTTTAAAAAAATTTCTTCGGATTGGGTTTCATGTTGAAAAAAAGGAGTCAGGTTTCGTAGCCGGGTCAGTAGTGAGGATTCATGGGATTAAGAGGAATATCAAAAGAGAAAAGTAGAAGAGGGGTTTATGGACGGAAAGTCAAGGGTTTTGGATGCATTGTCATCCCTAGTCTAAAATAGAAGAATTTTTTAAATTAACCTCCACTCTCCTAAATATTTATATGCCAAAATTCATCCCACTTCTCATCACAAAAAATCATCTCTTATCAATCCCAAAAACAGGTCAACAACCCACCATCTTTCTCCTGATCGTTTTTGTCCTTCACTTAGTCCAGCACCTTCCGCTTGCCATTCAGAACCAGCTACAAGTTGTGCTGGTGGAAGTGATGGGCAATTGGATAAATCACTTATGCAAATTTGCACAGATGTAAAATATGAGAATAGAAGGAGACCAAAATTTGCAGCTGTTGGTGAGTTGGGGAAGAACTGAAAATCAGGAAAAAAATTTTTAAAAAAAATTCTAGTTGATGCCAATTTTCAAAGGCAATGTTTACAAGCTCATAATCACGTTAGACAGGTTTTCAAACAAAATTTTTTGTTAAAAAATTGAAAAAAAAAATTTTTAAAAAATCCCAAAAACCCCTAAAAAATTTTCAAAAAAAATTTCAAAAAATTCCTAAACCCCAAAAAAATTTCAAAAAAATTTTTAAAAAAATTTTCAAAAAAATTAAAAAAAACCTCAAATTCCAAACCAGATTTACGGCATTCCTCCACTACTTTGGTCTCAAGAACTTGCCGAATTGGCCAAAACATGGGCTCTCAAATTAACACAGCGAGGTCGTCTTTTGTTTCCAGAGTTGCCCGGAATTGGGGAAAATATTTATTTGCTAACTTCGGATAATTCTGTTGAGGTGTTTCAAGGAGCATCAGAATCATTTAAGTGCACCACTGGAGATCACTTGACTACTGGAAATGTAAAAAAAATTTTTTAAATTTTTCAAAAATTTTTCAAAAAAAATTTTTTAGGAGCTTGTAGCCCTATGGGCCACAGAAGCCAGGCATTTTGATTTTTCTAGGCCAAGATGGAGTTTAGGTAAACTAATCCCCCCCAAAAAATAAAATTAATTTTTCTCTCTTAAAGAATGCAGACATTTTACACAAATGATATGGAGAGGTTCAACAGAAATGGGTGTTGCTAGGCATTGGGATACTTCAACTGATTGTATGGCTATTGGTAAGGGGAACCCCTTTAAACAGTTGATAAAATAGGGGGAGATGATCAAACATTCCTTGTACCTTTAAAAAGGCCTAGAGGTTAGGGTTTCACCGGATGTTCCGGTTCGGGATCCGGAAACCAAATTGGACCGGTTCCGGTCAAAATTTTGGTTCTGGTGAAAACCCACTAGAGGGGAGTGCTAGAGGAGATACAAATTTTCCCAATATTTTTTATTTTGTTTACCCTCGCATTTAACAATTATTACCATTAATAACAAGAAATAGGGGAGAACAAGATATAAAAATGTCTGACTTCCACAAAATCATGGAAGTACTGAAACTCATTTAAAAAGGCGAAAGACCAATCTGCCACACCCCCCCCCCTTTTCCTATAATCAGAAACCCTATCTATATTCTAACCTCCCTTTCTTCTACCTAGTTGTGTTCTACAGACCTTCCGGTAATTGTAATTTACCTGGCGAATTTTGTGCCAATCTTCCCCAGCCGGATGACATACCAGAATATGCATTAGAGGCAAGTTCACTTCAGGCGCTCAGTCAAGCATTGAACAGGACAGATTTGGGAGACGGAGGGTTTAGGAAAGGAGCTGCTTCTTTACCACCAAGGAGTTATTCTTCTACAAATTCTACAAAAATTCTAAAATGCTGAAAAAATTTTTAAAAAATCTGTCAAATTATTTTCTTTAATCTATACATATAGATATATATATTTTTTGAAAGATTATACAAACTATTTATAGATTAAAAAAAAATTTTTTTTAAATATTTTCTTCCTTTATTTACATAAAATTAATTAAAAAGGCTGTGAATTTTTTTAAAAATTTTTTTTTCAAAAATTCATTTTCCTTCTCTATTTTGCTTGTTGTTTTGAAAAAATAGAGGAAGATGAAAGACAACCATTTCGAGTATTTATTGGTTGTTGCTGTATTGTTGGCCTTCTTAATAATGGACTTTTTGTTGTTGTATTATTTTGTTCTTGTTCCTCAACTTTAAAAAAGAATTTTTTTTTAATTTTAAGAAATTCAAAAAATTCCAAAAAAATTCCCAGAAAATTTTTTTTATTAAAATCCCCCCCCCCCCCCGTTACCTAATCCATCACTTTCTTCACATCCACCTCCACTTTCCTGCCTTCTTTCAAATTTAATATTCTCCACGTCATTTCTTTTCCTTCTTCTAGTTAATACAAGTAATTGACGCCAACATTTCACACGTTGAGTTGTTGGAAGGAAAACACGGCGAAATTCCTTGAAAAGGGAAAAATAAGAAAAAATTTTTCCAAAATTTTTTTGAAAAAAATTTTCAGAATTTTTCAGAAAATTTTAAGAAAAAATTTTTTTCGGAAAATTTTCAAAAATTTTCAAAAATTTTTTTTCTTGAAAATTTTCAAAAAAATTTTTTTCCAAAAATTTTTTCTCAAAAAAATTTTTTTTTCTTCCTTACATTACGAAATTGAGCACTCATTGAGCAATATATAATAAAAGAAGCTAGAGCATTACATAATGATAATAAATCAAGAATATCCCCCAAATTATTGTAAATGTGGGAACGAAATTCTTCAGAAAACATTCCACTCATTACAGCACTTTGAAAAAAAATATTTTTTTTAATTTTTAAAATAAAATTTACATTATTCCCTGTGGTAATTCTGTAACCAAAAATACACAAACAATTGCAAGTAACATTCGAGTTGTTCTGTCTGTTCGGTGAACACTTGCAGTTGTGGCATTAATACCTTTCCTTAAATTAAAAAAATTTTTTAAGTTTAAAAAATTTTTGAAATATAAAAAAACGTTAGTGTTACTCAACCTACTGTCTACTTTTGCCTTTTCCAAACAACTTTTAAAAAATGATTTCCCCGAACGGACTCGAACCCGCGACCTCTCACGACCTCAAAGAAACCTATTATTTTTTAATCTGTTCTAATCTTTTCTGATCTAATGAAAATTCACTACATCTAAGAATCACTATAACTATTCAAAATGGTCACTCTTACCTTTTCCAATCAACTTAAAAAATAATTTCCCTGGGCGGACTCGAACCCATGACCCCCCCCCCCCCTTCCCTCCATGATCACAAATAAATACACAAACTCATTTTCAGACATAGCAACATTAAAAAAATTATTTTAAAAATAAAAAACCTCATAAATGACGAGGATGTACAGTCATTTCTATTATTTAAAGTTAAAGTAGATGAAGTAATAGGAGGAGGGCTTAATAAATTAATTGTTGTATTGCTGTTGTTATTATTCCCATTGTTTTGAAGTAATACATCTCTTCTAGTTGCTGTTGTAGGAGATTCATTATTTTGATTGTTTGAAGATTCAACGGGGAAAAGGAAGAGAACAGCTTAAATAAAAAATTATTCGAAAAAAATTTTTTAAGAATTTTGGTAAGGTGATGCTTACAAAAGGTCTACTAAAATTAGTTTTTCTAGTGTAATAAAATACACGGCATCCAAAAATCAGTATTTAATGCAGAAAATGTTTTAAATTTAATTTAAATTTAATTTGAAATGTTTAATTTAGCCCTTTCAAGAAATAAAAAAATAAATTCCCCGAGCGGACTCGAACCCACGACCCCCTTGACCTCACAAAAACTCGTGATCTTTGGACTTTTTCTCTAGATATTTATTCAAAACTTCGATATTCTTACAAAAACTTTAAAAATAATAAAAAATTCACCAGTTTGTGTACTTATCGGCTCCGAAAAAAATTGTTGAGAAGAATTTGCTTCAAAAGTACTACTGCTACAGCCACCACCAAAAAATAGTCTTTGCCTATTAGCCCTAACTTCTTTTAAAATTTGTGTAAGTAGCGACACTAGGACTGTCAATAATAAACAAGGAAACAATTTAAAAACAGCTCCAGTTATCCAAAAAGCTAGGCGGAAGACCAAACAATCAGACTTCAAATTAAATTTTTTTCAATCAAAAAAATTTTTTTTTCCTCACTTTTAAAGCAATATCAGCCACACCAGGTATATAAGCTGTATGATTTTTATATTTTAAAACAGCCAAATCACCACAAGTTTCACCCAAAGTTTGTTCAGTAATTTTATAAGTTAAAAAATTTGGAGCATTCATTAGCGATACTAGAGAAATTTTAAAATTAGAAAAAAAAATTTTAATTAAAAAAAATTTACCAAATAAAACAACACAAGCAATAGCAACATAAGAATGTTTCAATCCAATCTTTAAAAAAAATTAAAAAAAAATTTTGTTCAGAAATTTATTTTTTACTTGAACACAAGCTTTACCACGCCGTCGTAAAGTTAAATAACGAATAAGAGCAAGCATTACAGAAAGCCAAATTGAGGAGGAATGAAAAACAAGTGAAAGATGCGCGTGTGAGATCAGAAAAACACACCAACCATAAGACCTAAAAAGGGTGGAATTAAATATTATTGTATTTTAAGGTTTATTTTCTGTATTTTTATTGTATTTTATTAATTTATAATTCAAGTTTGTATTTTTAAAAATAAACTTGAAAAAATACATTCAAGTTTGAAATCCAAGTTTATTTAATTTATTTAACAAGTTGTATTTTCGATTGTATTTTTTAAGCTTAAACTTAAAGTTTATTAAAGCAGTTGGAGCCTTTAGGTTTATTTTTAATGTATTTTTAAGTTACGAAATAAATTAATGTATTTTACAAATGTATTTTATATACATTTAAAAATGTATCTTTTAAGTTTGTTAGTAGTTGTATTTTTATTTTAATTTAAAATAAACTTACCAATGTTTAGGTACACAATGTTCAAAGGCAACTTAAAATAAAATTTTTTATAAAAGATCTGATTTAATTTTCAAAAAATTTTCATACCAAAAGTGTAATGTGTTGTATAAGTAAGGTTAGAAAATAATACAACAGTATCGCAACAAGCCATAGCTGTCAAAATCATATTTACAGGTGTTCTCATCTTTAAAAAATATTTGTATTTTTGTATTTTTCCAAGTTTTGTATTTTTCTTTTCAAGTTTATTTCTATTGTATTTTATTAAATTTAATTCAAGTTGAAACTTTTTTTTAAATAAACTTTAAACATAAAAATACATCGAAAACACATTATGGAAAAATACAAAAATACATTTTTATTGTATTCTCAAGTTTTATGTTCATTTAAAAAAATACAAACTTGAATTAATAAAATACAATTTTGAAAATACATTTAATTTTGTAATTTTAAGTTTATTTTATTTAACAGTTGTATTTTGATTGTATTTTTCAAGTTTACACTTAAAGTTTATTTAAATATTTTAAATTTATTTTTTGTATTTTCGAGATTGTAATTGTATTTAATTTGCAAGTTTTGTATTTTTCTTTCTTTTACCTTTCTCCTTGTAAGCACAACAATATTACAAAAATTACAAATTGCTCCCAACGCACACAAAACTATTGACAGGTACTGAAAAAAATAAATTTTTTAATAAAATTAATTTTTAAACCTCACCGTATGTATAGGTTTATAAAAATCTTTAATAGCAAGTAGCCAAACATAAACCCAACTTTCTGTTGGTAATTGGAAAAATGATTGGGTTTGGCATTGTTGAAGTAAATCCATTTTTTATTTAAGTAGATAAAGGAGGTTTTATTTTTTAATTTTTTCAAATTAATGACAAATTGGGGGAAAAGGATTTACAGAAAAAAAATAATTTTTTTTAATTAAAATATTTTTCAAAAAATCTAAAAAAATTTTTTTATATTGATTATCCTCCCTTACAACAACAATGAGAACATATGTTAGTGAGGATATTTTTTTCTACTAAAAAATTTTTTTTTGATGTTTGAATGCGCAGTTAGCCATTTATTTGTATTTTTAAATAAACATTCGACTACTAGTTTGAAATTGACACCGGTAAGCACACAAAAATAATAAAAAAATATTATTAACAAGAAGAACAACAAGTGAAACAAGACGAAGAAAAAGAAAATGAGGAGAAAGAAAAAAATTTTTTTTTGAGGAAAAAAAGCAAAAAAATTCAAAAAATCAGTGAGTAAAATAAAAATAAAAAATTTAAAAAGATTTTTAATCCTCCAAAAAATTAAATTTTTAGTTCATTATAGCCATATATTTTAGCTTAATTAACTACCTTATATATATTTTAGAACAAATTTGTTCTCTCAATCAATTCCTCTTATATTTAAAAAAATAAAATAAAAATTGAAAGAAAATGAACGGGAAAAGGAAGCAAAAAACCTTTTTTGTGAAGTAATTCTAGCCATGGGAAATTAGTAAAATGAAAAAAGAGGGGAGGTAAAGGGGAGGAAACATGGCCAAAAAAAAAGGAAAATTGAACAAAAAAAACCGTGGAGGTAGGCTAAGGGTCTGACACAACAAAAACCACAAAAAAGGGAAGGGGAATAAGGTGAGTGTGTGAGCAACAAAAATTAGTTATCTTAAAAAACATAAAAACCACCACTTTATAAAAATATCAAGAAACATAAAAACACACCTAAAACAATTTAAAATAATCAGAATTACAAACTTTAAAAAAATCAGAAAAAATACAAAACTTGAAATAATAAAAAGAAAACTTAAAACTTAAGAATCAGAAAATACAAATTATTTAAAACATCAGAATTAATTACAAACCTTAAAAAATCAAAATAAAATACAAAACTTAAAAATACATAAATTACAAACTTAAAAAGTCAGAATAAAATACAAACTAAAAATCAGAATTAAATGTTCAAAATAAAATACAAACTTAAAAACACATACAAAAACCCTTAAAAACATTTAAAATAAAAGAAAAACACAACAAGTTTGTAAAACAAAAGAAAAGTTTTGAGTGTTATTTATTCTAGCCTTAAAACAACAAGCTAACACCTATTTGGCATTTCTGTTTAACTAAATTATTTATACATAGGTATAACAAAAAGATAACTATAGAGGGTATATGTTTTAAAAGTCAAAAATAATAAAACAAAAAAAATTTTTAAAACCAAAAACTAATTCAAAATTCTTTTATTTTATTTATTTTTTAAAACACACCTTTGTGTAAAGGTGTAAAATATAAAATAAAAGTTTCTTTTCTTTAAAAATGTAGGCATATAGAAATGAAATAAAAACCGGAAGTGAATAAAAATTTAAAAAAATTTTGAAAAAAAAAGTGCGGTTACGAAAGAAAAATGTAAAATTATGAGAGAAAATGTTTAAAAAATTAGCAAAAAAATTAACAAAAAAATTAACTAACATTAAAAAATTCCCCTCAAAATATAGTATAATTATTATAACAAAAAATTATTTTCAAGTCCCCACTTGTTTAAAAATAATTTCAATTTAAAAAAAAATTAAATTTTTACTCTTCCCCTCCCATCTAAAAAATATTTATTTCACATAATTTTTAAGTTCAAAGTTTAACTACTTTTCTCCTTTAAAATTCACCTAAAATCAACACTTCAAAACAAAAAAAATTTCTTAAAATTTATGGAAACAAAATTTATGGCAAAAAATACCTCAAAAAAAAATTTTTTTTGAAAAATTAGTGTGGGATATACCTATAAATATATATTTTGTGTGTGACAAAATATATACATATTTTTGATGGGTGAGAAAAATAATAAAAAAAATTAAAGGAGAAAGAAAAAAATTTAAAAAAAAAATTTTGAAAAGTGTGAGTCAAAAAATAAAGTGTTAATAAGAGATAAATGAAGAAAAATAAATAATTTTTGAAGTAAAAAAAATTTTTAGGGGGAGGGGGAATTTTTTGGAGGAGAAAAAAAATTTTTTGAGGAAAAAAGCAAATGAAAAAAAGTGTTTTAGCCCTTAAAGAAAGAGTTTAAGTAAAAATTTAAAAAATTAAAAAATAATTTTTTTAGGAATGTGTGTGAAAAACAACGAAAAAAAAAAATAAATTTTTTTATAACCACTAAATAGTAAAAAATATGTCAGAAAAAAAGAAGCGAGTTCATCACCCTTATTTTTATGTCCACACACATTCTCAGGTTTCCTTCAAAATTAAGAAGAATATTTTGGCACAAAAAAAAATTTTTTTTTAGTTCATTAAATTCATTTTACTACTTTTTATAAAATGTTGAAAAAAAGAATCTCTTAATTTTTAGAAATTTTTTAAAATATAGTAGAAAAGGACCTCGGAACCTAAGGATATGTGAGAAGGAAGATCTCATGTATCCCTTTATAAATTTTATTTTTGGTCAGGACTTGGAGTTCAAAAAAATTTCCCCACTAAATGAGCATATCTTCCGTTAAAAATAAATTTTATTTTTTTTGGTAGGACTTGTAGTTCAATAAAAATTTTTCCCCATTAAATGGACATGTCTTCCGTTGAAAAAAATTTTTTTTATTGTTGAGGACCAGTTTAATAATAAAAATTTTTTCCCTAATTTTTTAATTGCCAAATATCCTTCCTATTTAATTCCCCATTCAAATATTAAAAGGAAAAAAAATTTTTTTTCTTTCCTAAAAAGATTTTTTTTGTACTATTCTATTTTTGGTTTTTCCCCTCCTTTTATTTTCTTAATTTATAAAAATAGTAAAGAGAATGAATATTTTTTAAATTAGCCAAAATAACGGGGAAATATGGATAAATTTGTATATATTTCCTTGTCTTTTTTTTGGTGAATTTTTAAAAGACAATTTAGAGAATGAGAAAATATTGAAAAAAAATTTAAAAAAAATTTAAAAATATTAAAAAAAAATACGAAAAAATTTTTGAAAGGTAATGACGCTATAAATATGTGTGTGGTGGTGAGAAAAAAATTTTTTTTGGAGGAAAAGTAAAAAAAATTTCTGCAAAATGAGAAAAAAAAATGGAAAAAATAGAAAAAAAATTAAAAAAAATTTTCTACGCGCAACTATATATCCTTCCCTCCTTTTAATTAGAAAATTTTCTCAAGATCGATTAAGAAAATGGCACAAATAAAAATAAATAAAATATTTACATAAATTAGCAAGTAAATACTTTTTTAAGAAAAATAAAAAAAAATAATTAAGAGTATACACACAATTTATTTTTCTTTAAATAAAGAAAAATGAGAAAATATACTAGTTAAAAATGTATAAAAATAAAAAAATAAAAATTAAAAAAAAATTTTTTTTTAATTTTTAAAAAATATATCTAATTAAGGACAGATAATCCCTCTTCCCCTTCTTTGTAATAAAAATTTAAAAAAAAATCAAAAAAAAATTCAAAAATTAATAAATATTCCCGTCCCCTTCTTCTGGCAAAAATTTCAAAAAAATCAAAAAAATTTTCTAATTAAAAAACAATTAATCCCACCTAACCACCAACTCACCCCACCAACATCCCCTTCCCCCTTTCCTTCTCTAATTAAAAAAAAAATATTTTTTCAAAAAAATTTAAAAAATACTTAAAATAATAACAGACACAAATATACTGGGCACAAATATATAAATTCAAAAAAACAAAAAAAATAAGAATTTCCCAAAGCCAATTCTTTTTTTTTATTTATTCAAAAATTTCCCCCAAAGGACTTACTTATCAAAAAAAAATAGAATTCTTTCACCCCCAAAAAAAAATAAAATATTAAAAGAACACAAAAAAAAATAAATAACTGTGTATCAGGGGTATGCGAGTTTCGCGTTTCGCCTTTCGCGGATTTTCGCGTTTTTTGGACTTTCGCATTTCGCGTGTCGCTTTTTTAAATTTACTTTCGCGTTTCGCATTTCGCGTTTCACTTTTTAAATTTAATTTCGCCTTTCGCGTTTCGCTTTTTAAAATCCGTTTCGGCACACCCCTGCTGTGTATGTGTGTTTATTTGAAAGCCTACTAGTATTTAAAAAAGACGAATAAATTTCCCCAAAAAAAAGAGGGGAATAGAGTTCAAATAAATATTTTTAAAGAAATTTTGGAAATAAAACTACTGCCCAAATATTTTTTAATTCCCAAAAAAAAAAGAAAATTCGAACTGAATTTGGGAAATTAAAAAAAAAATTTTTCAAAAAAAAAAATTTTCAAAAATTAAAAAAAAAATAAAATCGAAAAAAAAAACTAGAAAATCAAGACAACTCTGATCTGGAACTAGGCTTGGGGTTTTTTACCAGAAAACAATTTCAAAAAAATTTTTTACCCAAAAAAAATTTAAATTTAATTTAAAAAAAATAAAAAATACCATTGTCATATTGTAATTATATTTTTTAAAATATCTCCAAATTTAATTTTCAACTCACAAAAAAAAACAATTCTTCCCCATCCATTAATCTTCACTCTTTTTGTCAGTCTAAAAAATTAATTTAAAAATTTCTTTCTGTGTAAAAATTTTTTTTCCTCCAACATAAGCAAAAGGAAAGATTTTTTATAAAAATTTCATAACCCTCCACCCCCCCCCCCCCCAAATTCATTGTTAAACCAAACTACTTAAGGGACTAAACCACAGTAGCGCGAGCTTATAAAATCCCAAAATTTCAGAATTATTAAGTCAAATCTCAGAAATTTTGGCAAAAAATTTTACAAAAAAAAAGCCTAATTTTTCAAGGTTTATCGACTATAATTTAGGAAGTATTTGGTGAAAATTTCTGAAGCTAAAACGCCCACAGGAAAACACTTAGATAACTCAAAAAATTTTTTTTCAAAATTTTAAAACCTTCTGTAAATTGTCTTGATAACTCATCTCAATATTTTTATCCAAAAATTTACGACCAGGTGTATTCGAAATAGTAGGAGGTGGTGATGGATGCAAAATTTCTGTTAAAAAATATTTTGTAAAAAAAGAAAACTTTTTTTTCCTAAATAAAAACCTTTCGTTGCATCAGGACTATCTTCCAAAAAATTGAAAGGTTTAACAGGAGATGGTGGCGGCAAAAGTTCTGTTAAAATATTTTTATAGGAAAAAATTTTTATTTTTAAACAATAAACCTTTCGTTACAACTGGAATATTATCCAAAACCTTCAACTGTTTAACTTGAACTGGAGGTGGCAAAACTTCTAAAAAAAATATTTTAAACAAAATTAAGTAAAAAAACATTAAAAATAAAAAATTTCCAAAAACCAAAAAAATTTTCAGCAAATTTTCCCTCAAAAAAAAACTTTAAAAACCTTTAGTAATCGTCGTAATATCTTTCAAAACGTCCAAAGGTTTAACAGCAACAGCAGGAGCAGATGTTTCGACAACAGGTGATGGAGGAGGTTGTTGAGGCAATAAGGAAGAAGATGAAGAGACTGATTTCTCATAATCAAATTTTTGAAAAAGTGTCAATTCAGGTCGAACATTGTCTGAATCATCCGCCAACATTTTAATAAAATCGATAGTTTTGTTCTCTTCTTCATAACAATCATCAGGGAAATATTTTTTAATTAGTGGGCTGAAATATAGAAGAATCTTTTGATAATTTAGTGGAGGAAAATAAAGACCAATTTTGATCTGGGCCAATGCTTGGGTTCAGAAACCAGGCAACTTTTAACTTTTTCGGACATTTCAAAAAAAATTAAATTAAAACCAAAAAAAGAAAATAGAGATCGAAATGGATAAGGAATAAGGCTTCCTTACAATTAGAATGCAGACTCAAAGCTCGATCTACAAAAACTCACCGGGAGGGATGACTACAAAAAGGGCTATAAATAATCGGTACTTGTGAGTTATCCCAAACCAATTCCTTCAGACATATCTATGCGAACAGACTTCTTCCTTCTTCAATTTCATTTCATTTCCCTGTGGCATATTCAATGTCTCATTGAACTCTCGACAGACTCATGGGCGATGAAGAAAATCAGTTACTGAATAAATGAATGAGGAAGTAGGATGCAAGTTTGGAAGAAAGATGGGTCTGACCATTCTGTTCATATGAATGAGTTCACATAAATATGTCAGCAAGAACTGGTTTGGGATAACTCACAAGTACCAAATAATCTAATGATTTAAAAAAAACCTGAAAAGCTCCCGAGTTTCGCATGAACTTAAGTTGCAATTTTCCTCACAAATTTGAATCATCTTATCAAAATGCTCTTTATTTTCTTTAGCACCCAAATGATCTGCCCACATAATATAAAAATCAGGAACATTTTTGAAAAATCCAAGGCGATGAACATTTTCAAGAACACCATCCATTCCAATAGTATTGCTATATTTGCCCTTAAAAATGTTTGACTAAAAAAGTTTTTAAATCAATTTTTAGCAAAGCCTCACAACTATATCATTTCTAAACAATAACAAAAGGAAAGGTAAAACATAAAACGTGGTTAGGCATCGATCCAGCAACCATTGGACGTTATGGGTAGGAGCCTTAGGTCACCACGCAAAGATGCTCGACAGAATGACTTAATGGGGCACAGCGTCATGACCCACTGGGTATCACCTTCTCTTATTCAATAGATCCTAAACCCCCACCCGTCTTAAACTACTGCCTAAAACGTTTTGCATCCCAAAAAACAGCCCTTCCTTACAACCCCAAAAATTAAAACCCAAAAATAACCATCAATTTCCACAAATCAAGCATTCTTTTATCAGATTTGTAACCACCACCAAATTCATTTAAAGCCCAAGTAACAAGCATTTTTACTGTTTGGTTCTTTTTTGGCCCTTCTTCCATACATTCCTCAAAAGTTAAGATTTGTCTAAAAATAACAAAAAAAAATCAGATGCTAATTAAGAACAACAAAATATAAACCTGTAAACAAAAACAAAGCGTTTTTCAATATCATCAATAGATTTTGCTGCTCTTAAAATTTAAAAGGTTAAATTAAACAAAAAGAAATCTCCTTACTTTTGAACATAACGGAAATTGTCTTCAGTAGTTTTTGTTGTACTTGCTGACATTTCTTTGAATTTATTTTGAGAAAACTCGCAAATTTGTCTAGAAAAAGTAAAGAAAATTATAAAATTATAGGAAAAAATTGATGAAAATGAGGTAAAATTGATAAAATTAAAACAAAAAATAAGGGGAAGAACAAAAAAATAGACGCCAAATATTTTTGAATTAAATTAAAGAACTAAACAGAACGCCAAAAAAATAAAAATAGAATGCCAAATAAAAATAAATTCAAATTTAACAAAGAATTAAAGAAGGAAATCGAGGTAACAAAGACAGCTGACAAGTCGCCCGTATTTCCCAAACCAATTCTTTACAATAAAAGAGTAAAATCTCATGTATTTTGGCAAAATATAAAGACTAACAGAATAACAAAAAAGATTTTCACTATCGCTCTCATGTCTCCTTTTTTTCTCTAACTGTCTCTCCTCTTTTCACATACTATTTCGTTAAAATTTTAAAAAATAGGTAGTTTCAATCTCAGAGATTTCGACTGATATAAAACGATTAAAGAACATTAAAAAATATGAAAAAATTTATAAAATTAAAAATCTAATTAATTAAAAAAAATATCAATATTTACACAAAAAATACTATTTTCAACACGACAATGATAAAAAAGGCATTTGAAATCTCCATTCTGATGGATGACCTGTGAATAATTTTTAATTAAAAAATAAAATTTTTAACAGAAAACCTATCATTCTCCAACCCAAATAAGGCATATAACTCAAATCTGTTGCAAATACATCTTCAGAAAGTTGAGGTTCAGCATTTAAACGAACAGTTGAATCACAATAATTTGTTGTTCTTTTTGATGTTAAAAAGTTGACCTTAACAAAGAAAAAAATTATAACCAAAATTTCGTATTTTTAGATACACACCCTCATAAAGATGGGAAGCCTAAGAAAAAAATTCCCCTCCATGAGATGTATCTTAAATGGAATAGGAATCGACTAGCTGTCTCCCCCGCCCGGTGACCAACCAATATTTAATTTTGATTATCTCATAATGAAATAAATCTTAAATAAGGGAAGGGCTCAGAGACTAGGGTTGTCGGTTCTGGACCGAACCGAAGAACCGAGGATTTTTCGGTTCGGTTTCGGATATCCGAAGAATTTCCATGAACCCAACAACCTATCAGAGACAGCTCTCCCCTACACCAACTGGCCTACTAAATTTTTTTAAAAACCTAGTTTAAAAAGAGGTATACTCAATTTTAAGGACATTTAAAAAAGAGGTCTAACCAATAACTTAAGCAAAAAAACCTGAGATCTATCACATAAAGCATCACATTGAATACGTTGCCCTCCTCCACCTTTACGTATACCAACTTTTACAGTTACTTCTCTTCCTTTTTGTAAAAAAGGATTGCTTGCTCTCAAAAATAAAATGCCTTGATCAAAAACTGAGCGAGCACGGCGAAGAGAAGTTGAATAAAATTCAAAATGACCTCCACCAATTTCTTCTGCTTCAACCTTAAAAAATTTTTCAGACCCAAAAAATTATAAGAAAAACCTCAAATTCATCATAATCAATTAATTGTGAAGAAGAACCACTTTTAATTATTAAACCAACTCTAAACCAAACATGTGGTGTTGCAATTAAATGTTCAATTGGTGGTGATAGCCTTTCTGTTATTTCTTTGACCATAGCAGAATTTAGAAGCTTTAAAAAAGAAAGGTGGTTGCTTTCGAACAGATCTTCGGTTCAGTTAATCAAGGAATTTGACGAAACCGACAACCCTAGTAGAGAGAGAGAGAATATCAAGGGACTCAGAAAAAAATATGGAAGGACGTAGGGAGCTATGAAAAATTTCTTTTAATATTTATGAGGAAATTGAAAGATCTTGGCAAGAATTTCAGATGGAGTCAAAAAGCCAGAATCCCATATATTTTTCATTTTTCCAATCTCACAATCAGTGAGTGGGATTTAACCCCCAAATTTAATTTAAAAAATTAAAAAAATAAAAACCTTTGTTTGACAATTAAATACAACAAAAGGGCTGTGAACCTTCCAAAGTTTTGGATGAACTGACAAATCCTTCAAAAAAATTTTTAAAATAAATTTATTCAAAAAATAGAACCATGTCAAGAAATTTACGAGCAGATAATTGATGAGTAAATGAAATATTTGAAGTCAACAAATGAGAGTTTAGCGTTGAACGAAGCACTAATTGTGGAGTACAAACCTGTTAATATTAAAAAAACAAGATGGATTAATTAGGTTTAAAAATTAAAATGGGTCAAGAATTCCATGGAATGGGTCCAGAAAAAAGTCCCAAGCAACCTTTTAATAATGCAAAAAAATTTAAAAAATAAACAACAAACTTGATATTTATCTGTTGTTGAGTTCAAACAATAAGTTTGGCAATATCTTCCATAATGATCACTTGCTTCCAAACTCACTTTAAAATCGACATTTGGTTCGCTTTAAAAAAATAAAATTAGATTAGAATTCTTCAAAGTACCTCGGATTAGGCAGAGGCAAATATAAAAGGCCCTAAAAATGGAAAAAAATTTCAAAAAAATTTCAAAAATACAAAAAATTCTCAGAAAAATTTTCAGAAATTTTCAAAAATTTTTCCCCAAAATTTTAAAAGAAAACCCTCGTTTCTGGATAAACTGTAGGCTCTCTTTCAATAAATGCTGTCATTTCCTTTCCACCAATAAATTCTTCTTTTACAGTTACATGTGCAATTCCACTAGACAAACCAAAACTTCCTTCAGTTAACATTAAAGTTTTTGCCCAAACAACATTATCATAACGACGCTTTAAAAAATAATTAAAAAAAAATTTTTATAAATTTAAAAAACCTCTCTTCTTAAAAATCCATTTCCTTCAGTTGCAGGTAATCGACAAACATTCTTCAAAAAAATTTTTTAAGTAAAAAAAAAATAATTTTCGGAAAAATTCTGTCATGTGTCCTATAATCCGATTCTTATCCTATACTCCTATAAGCTCGGTAAGCTGTGTCAAAATGACACCAAAATTCAGCTCCGGTTTATTTTAAATTAAGCTCCGGCCGAGTTATGGCCTCATAATGTTTAGAAATCGGGTATCTCTACGACTGTCCATTAAAAAGTCGGGGATCCTCTATCGAATGGTACCAAAAAAATCAAATTCGAGGTGACAGTAGCATATAGTTCCTAGTGAGTCAAAGCTTGTTTTTGGTGCCATTTGACATTTATTTATCCGAAATGAAGTATGAGAAATATGACGGAATATTACCCAAAATTTATTTTAAATTTTTAAATTAAAAAAATTCCTCCAAACCTGTATACAAATTGATTGATAACATATTTCTGTTCCCACAAATCCTGTACAATTTCCACCCAAAACTATTTTGCTTCGACAACGCCATGAAGATTTATCACAAAAAAGAAATTTAGAATCACAAAAAGGCAATTCTTTTGAACAATGACGGACAGGTTCATATTCAAACCAAAAATCTTTTTTAAAAAATTTTTAAAAAATTTAAAATTCGAAAAAAAAAACCTGTATAATCATTAGAAAGTCCATCTTTATTACGCAAATTAAAAGGCTAAAAAATAATAAAAAATAAATTTATAAAATTAATAAAAAAAATAACCTTCATTTGTGCATTAAATTCATGATTTCTATTACAGTTTTTCTATTCACATAAAAAATAAAAGAAAAATAAATTTAAAAATACAAAAATACTAATACTCTAATATTCTACATTTCCGGAAAACACAAATTTAAAAACCAGAACTGTTAAATATTTATTTATTCCAGAAAAGGTTCCGGAAAAACAAATAAATATTAATTAGTTTTCCGGAAAACACAAATAATAAAAATCAGAATTTCTTTTTTAAAAACCAGAATATTTCAGAAACAAAAACAAATAAATATTAAATTAATTTTCCGGAAAATACAAATAAATAACCAGAATATTTGTGTGTTTTCTTTTATTTTTGTGTTTTCCGGAAAAATCAGAATTTAAACTAGAAAAATCAGAATTTTAAATTTTAATTAAATCAGAATATTTTTGTATTTTCCGATTAAGTTTTCATTAAAAATCAGAATTTCTTTTTTAACCAGAATATTTTCCGGAAAACACAAATAATTAAAAAAATAGAATATTTGTGTGTTTTCTTTTATTTTGTATTTTCCGGAAAATCAGAATTTAAAATTCTAATTAAATCAGAATAATATTTGTATTTTCCGGTCAAGCTTTTATTAAAAATCAGAATATTTCTTTTGTATATATTTTCCGGAAATATTGTCTATTAGAGTATTACTTTTTATTTTCCTATTTTCCTCAAAAATCAGAATATTTATTTAAAAAACCTCTTACAATTGCATAATCATTTTCTCTCTGATATCTATCCTGATTTTGTAGTCTAAATTGTTCCCATAAATAATCAATAAAAGCGTGATGAAAATAAAAGGTTGGGTCATTTGGGGATACTCGAATAACAAACATAAAGCCGCCAACCCAAACATGAGCTTAAAAAAAAATTAAAAAAAATTCTAAAATTTTTCTAAATTTTTTAAAAAATTCCGTTACACAGTCCATGCATAGATTCAAATGTTTTGTCATGACAAAAAGTTAATTGACTAAAATTTTTTCGAGTTGTAATCCATTCAACATCTTTTGGAGACATTAATCTTTTAATAAAAAAAATTTAAAAAATATTTGAATAAAAAATTTTTCAAAATTTTTTAATTAAAAGGATTAGGAAATACCCAAAAAAAAATTTTTTTTAACCAAAAAATATTTTCTAGGAATTAAAAAAAATTTTTTTGAGACCTCCTGATCCTTTTAATTAAAAATATTTAATTAAGAAAATTCTTAAAAAATTCTTTAAAAAATTAAAAACCTGTCAGAACTTCTTCCACCAGTAGACCTATATAATCTTTGGATAGGTACTGGACTTAGAGGCATCAATACCTTATTTTAAATTAAAAATAAATTTAAAATAAAATTTAAAAAAAATACATTAGTATTCCAATCCTTAAAAGGCCCATTTTTCACAAAACCATTTCCATTACCCATTAATTCTTCAGACCAAAGAACGCTGTCAGAAGGATCAGGAAGTCCTAGAAAAAATAATTTTTGGTTAAAAAAATTAAAAATTTTAAATATTTATTTTTCCGGAAAAATAAGTTAAAAAATAGGGTTGGGAATGTTGAGGGCCGGGTTCAGTCTTGAAATCCAACCCCAGTTAAAATTAAAGTTCCTCAAAAAAATACAGGAAAAATAAATTAAAAAATAATCTTGGACCCCCGACATTATGAGGTTGAAGAATGTTGAGGTCGGGGGTTCAGATTCGTGTCGGAGTTCAATATTGGGGTCCAACCCTAGTTAAAATTGACGTTACTCAAAAAACACAGGAAAAATAAAATAGGTAAATTATGCTGAAAAATTTTTTAAAAGCTTACCATGATCTAAAGTAGAGTCCCAAAAAGGTATTCCAATTAATTCTAAAGAAAAATTTTTAAAAAATTTTTAAAATTTAAATAAACCTGGCTGTTCATTTTGTAGAGTAATTTCAAATTGTCTTAAAAATTCTCTATGCCAAGGCAAAAATGCTGGACCTGCGAAAAAAATTTTTAAAATAAAAAAAAAATTAAAAAGAAACCCCAATGCGCAGCTACAGCAGAATTTGGATAATGTACAAGTGTGTGTAAATCCCATATTGAAACATTATCTATATGTTTTGATTTTAATCCATTTAGAGCTAATTGGAGTTGTTTACGTTCCAAATCTGTCATCTTTAAAAAAATTTTTTTAGTATTTTAAAGTATAAAGTCGGTAGTCATATTTGAAATACCCCTCCCCATAAATACCCCCTCCACCATAAATTTGGTTTTTAAAGTTTAGCTGACATCTAGATGGAAGGGTCGAGTAACCATATAGACCCCAAACCAGGACAGTTTTGACCCGAAACCCCACCATAAAAGATTCTGAAAACTCGGACCATCTCTACTGACTACTTACAAGGGCTGAGAGCAGTGCTGGGTATTGGGCATTTGTCGGCTAGCTTTTGGAGCCATATCCAGCACTGGCGGAGAGTTTCTAAGAGATAACCCTCCATCTAAAATACCCCCATCCCTTATAAAAAATAATTTTAACGGCCCCAGAAGGTCCCTAAAAGTTCCACAAAATTAAAAAAATATACCAACCATTCTATACTCTTTTCTTATAAATTTTTTTCCTCTTCTGTATTTTCTCTGGTCTTCCCTCAAATATCTTTCAGATTCTTCTTCTTCCTTAAGTGAAAATGCTGGCAGTAATTGATCTCGTCTTTTTGACCTCTAAAAATTTAATCGAATTTTTAAACAATTCAGAGGGGTTTTAAGTTCATTTGTCCAGTAAAGACTTCCTGTCGTCTAGAGATCGAGCTACATCTTGGCCAATGTTTAACAATAAGACTAATTCTTACTTGGCCAAAGTCCAGGATTTTAATTTTCTTTTCGTTAGCTCGAGTCCAGAAAATCCCCCAAACTTTGGCTGAAACGCAGTTCGAATCTCTAGACAACAGGAAGCTTTTGCTGGTCTCCTCTTCGGATTTTGGGCCGTAAATAAAAGTTAAACACTTTTAAAAAAACCAAGGGAAATGGGCCGCAACTATAAAACCCTCAAAAATCTCGCAAACCTTAACAAAATTTTCAGTTTCAAATTCAGGCAAATTAATTTTCTTTTTCAAATTTTTTCTAGTAGATTCTAACCATTCAAAATACGCTTTTTGAGAAGCTGTTGGGTGTTTTGATAATTTATTGTTGCTAATTTCCTCGTTGTTTTTGTCTCTAAGCCATTGGTTTCGTCTATTACAAGCATTTCTTAAAATTAAGAATTTTTTAAAAATATTAAATGACGCTCGAGAACTCATGAAGGGATTTATTCACGCATCTTTAGTCACTTAAATTTCCATTTGAGGTCACTCAGCCAGTCAAAGTCTTTCTTCCTTAATTTGTCAGAGAAGGTATTGGACGTCTAAAAAATTTCTATTGGACTTCTAAATTGAACAAGAGCCTAAAAATATTGAACCAGGAAACGATTGACAGACTGGTTCAACAGCTATTGACTGATCTGTAAATGACCACGACTGACTGACTTCAACAGGAAATTCACAAAAATAATGGACTCATAAAGGTGTGATTGGCGCCTAAAAGGGAAAATAATCCAAAATTTAAGAACAGTGGGGGACCTCTGACTGACTTCAGCAGGAAATTCCCGCGAATAAAAAAACGTATGGTTTCTCACCGAGATCACTCAAAAAAATTAAAATAAAAACTCAAAAAACCTCAAATCCTCGGTAGACAAATAATTTGAATGTGGCAGATTTTGACAAAAATTGAATTCTTCCAAATCCTTCAAAAATAAATCATCACAAATTAAAAATAGAGAAAGACAACAAAAAAGGATTAATTGAAAGATTAAATTTGTGGCAGAAATCATTATATTAATATTGAAATTTTCTTTCTAAATCATTTTTCCTGCTAAAAAAATTTTTTTTGTTAGACATTAGGGTAGGACGAGACCGTTTGATTCGAGGTTTATTTTTCCCTGTGGCGGACTTTTTCCTTCTCTCTTTTCTTTTTGACCTGCCCCACAGGGAATAATAATCGAGGTTATTAAACGGTCTCGTCCTACCCTATTAGACATTCAAATAAAATGGCAGGCACAAAAAATTTTCAAGAAAAAAAAATTTTTTTCCCCTTTAATTTAAACAATCTCTATCCCTCCTCTAAAAATTAAATGATGCGCAAAACATCTTCTTTACTTAAATAAAACTTTTTTTTCTTTTTTTTTTCAAATTAAAAATGAAAAGAAACTGACAACAATAAAAATAAAACTCAAACTAAACTAAATTTGAAAGGGAAACAAAAACAACACCCACAAAAATTAAAGTTTTCTTTAGACCAAACAATTTAAAAGGCCTTTTTAAATTGTTTTCTATCAAAAAAGAAAGAAAAACAAAATTGATCAACTAACTAGTCTTTAAATTAAAACTTTTTAATGCATGAATCAACGCCTCAAAGTTTATTTTAACAAAAAAAAAAAGACAAAAACCCTGCGGGAAATAAAAATAAAGATTAACAAATTTTTAAGAAGAATACTTCCGCGGAGGATGTCAAAATGTCGAAAATTAAAAAAATTGGTAAAATTCAAAATCCCAAAATCTAAGAAAATTCAAAACGTCCAGAAGTACAAAATTTGACATTTTGTCGAAGGGCAAAAAGAATTTATTTTACAATTTTTACAAAAATTGTAAAAAGAAAAAGAAGACTGAAAGGGATTCTCAATCATCTCTCTCTTTATTATTTATTTATTCTCAACCGGAAAGGAAAAAAATTAAAATAAAAAAAACTTGTATTGCGTCGGCAAGAAAGGATAAAAAAAATTGGTAATTTATAGAGAAAGAGAGAAAGTAAGAACTCTAACGACACCCACTAGAACAAATATTATTTATTTGGGGTCAGTAGAGTCCGAAAAAAAAATAAAAACAATTATTACAGAGAAGTCAGAGACAGAAGAGAAATAGTGTGTAAAAATGAGAGAATTTAAAATTATTACAGAGAAGTCAGAGACAGAAGAGAAATAGTGTGTAAAATTTAGAGAGTATTTAAAAATTAAAAACAACCAGAAGATTTGATTTTTTTTCAAGATTGATTTTTAACCCCAATCTGTTAATTAACAGATAAAACTTGATTTTGATTTTGTGTTTATTTTTTAAATTTATACTCGCCGCCTCATCTCATCATCACTTTCCCTTCCCTCCCTTTCCTTCTCCCCTCCCCCCCCCTATTAGTCAGCAAACAACAAAAAAAGGAGAAAGATTCTCCCTCTTCCTCTCTTTCCTTTCCCTTTTTTACCTAAACATACATTTTCCTAATCACAAAACAAGATTTTTGCAGAAACGTAAAAAAACATGTCAAATTGTCGCAAAATTATTTTTTTAATAAATATTATTTTTTCCAGTAGTTTTCAAGGTCAATCAATCATTTTATTAATGTCTCATAATTTTTTAAAGAAGAGAGATTTTTTGATTAAATGCCAAAAATTAATTTTTCTTCTCTTGTTGATAAAAATAATCTTTGAGAGCTTCCTTGATAAAAATTGACCCTTTTGTATTTTGACCCTTTTGTAAAATTTGACCATTTTCTCTCGCTGGCATTTTGTCTGTTGGCATTTTGGTTGTCGACCTTTTGTCCTCTTATTTTGTTTATTTATGAGGTACATTAGAGTCTCAGCCTTGTTGTTGTTTACATTTTCTTGTTAGTTGTTGTTGTTGGTCAAGAGTTGTTGATTATTTTCTTCAAAAAATTTTTTCAAAAAAACTCCTAATTTGTGTTCTTTTATCTATTTTTATTTTTAATTGGTCTTTATATTGGTCTATCCTTATCATTAAATTTCATCATTTTTGCTATAAATCACACAAAATGTAATTAGTGTAGTTTTCTTCAAGAAGTGTTCTTTCTTTAGTCCAAAGAGTATTTTTTTCAAAATTTCTGACGAATCACACCATCCTCCTCTTCATTTTATTTAGAAAATCATCATTCAAGAAAATTTTTAATTTAATTTACAGGCTTGTTTTTAATTTAAAAATTATTTAAAATACTCTCTCAATTTTACACACTATTTCTCTGCTGTCTCTAACTTCTCTGTAATAATTTTTTAATTTTCAAAATTTCTTTTCAGATTTTCAAAATTTTTTTTTAAATTCCAGAATGTTTAACGACGTTATTTTTGATTTCGAAGCCTGCGCAAAAAATTTTTTTCTTTACAAAATTTCACCAACTTCCAATGATGACTCAAAAAATTCCTCACTTTCTGCCTACAATTTTGGGTATAATGTTAATGACGAGTATATTTCAAATAGAAATAATTTAATTAATTCACAAACCAAACTACGCAATGATACAAATAAAATTGTGAGTTTTTAAGAAAAACGGCCAGTAGAGTCTCAACGGAAAAGGGTTTTCGAGTATACAAATCAATGGACATATGGAGAAATAGACAATTCACCTAAAAATTAAAAAAATTAATTTTTTTTATTTTTTAAAGGAAAGAGTGAAACAAGAACCCCAAAATAATAAAGAAGAAAAACAACAATTTAAAGACAAATTCGAAGAATTTGAAAAATGCAATTTTTTTGTTTCATTTTCTGTTTATTTTACTTGGTTTGTATTGACCGTTTTTGCCTACATTCGAGAATTTCTTCGGTATTATGGATTTGAGAAGAACAAATCTGCTTGTGAAAGGCTGGAAATGAGGGTAATTTAGGAATTTTATTTTTAGAAAAATTTGGACAAAATGCCCATCGGACAAAATGCCCATTGGACAAAATGTCACCGGACGAAATGCCCATAAACCAAATAACGACAAAATGCCACAAAAATTTTTTAAAATAAAAAAATTTTTTCAAAGGATTTTGCTCCACTTTTCAATTCTTTTGAAGCTATTTATGCAAGAAATTGTTATATGAGGGTTAGAGATGTTTTTGAAAGGCCAATATGTGGAGTTCCTGGAGGCACAGTGTTTGTATTATTTTTAAATTTTCTTTAAATTAAAAAAATTCTTTTTTAAAGTAAACTACTCGATCGAGAAACTGATGATTATTGTTGGAATTTTAGGTATTTTTAATTAAAAAATATTTTTTGGTGTAGTGGGAAAATTTTTAATTTTGCCTGTATAGGGGTCGTGGGTTCGAACCCTCTTGAGGGAAACATTTTTTATTTTCTTTAGAAAATATTTTTTGAGTCGAAAGATCAAAAGGGGCCTTCTAAAAAATCTAAAAAATTTTTTAACCTTTTTTTCAAAGATTTCCTGGGACACAAACAGAAGTTATCAACACTGCCTCTTATAATTACCTTGGATTTGCCGAAAATAAAGGACCTTGTGCCACAGCTTCAGCCAACATAATTAATGACCAAGGGATTTCTTCATGTGCCAGCATTCGTGAATTAGGTTTTTTAAAATTTTAAAATTAATTTTTTAAAAAATTCTTTTAAAGGTCAACCTTTAGCTCAAACTGAATTAGAGAATTTGGTTGCTGAATTTATTGGAGTTGAATCTGCCATATGTTTTGGAATGGGATTTGCTACAAATTCGATGAATTTGACCTGTTTAATGGATAAGGTATTTTTAAAAATTTAATTCAAAAAAATTCCAAACCTTTCCGAAACCTTCCAAACCTTTCCAAAATTTTGTCCGCAATTTTTCCGGCATTTTTTAAAGAGAAAATCATTCTCAATTTATCGACTCTAGCCTATGTTTAAAAAAATTTTTCCCAAAGAAGGTCCCAAATTTTTCCCAAAATCCCTTCCCGAGAAATTCACAAAATCCGCAAATATTTCTAAAATAATTTTTTCAAATAATTCATTTTGACAGGATTCCTTAATAATTTCTGACCAATATAACCATGCTTCTTTAATTCTTGGTTCAAGAATATCTGGAGCTACAATAAAAATATTTAAGCATAATAATATTCAAGATTTGGAAAAAGTATTGAGACAATCAATTATTTTTGGAAATACTAAAAAGGAAGGAAAACCTTTCTCTAAAATAATGGTTATTATTGAAGGAATATATTCAATGGAAGGAACAATTTGTAAATTGGATGAAATTATTAAATTAAAGAAAAAATATAAATTTTATTTATATTTGGATGAGGCACACAGCATAGGTTTTCTTTTTAAAATATTTTTAAAGAAAATAAAAAATATTTCCCCCAAGAGGGTTCGAACCCACGACCCCTAAACAGGCAAAATTAAAAATTATCCCACTACACCAAAAAAACATTTTTTAAGTATAGGGGACATGGGTTCGAACCACACTCGAGGAAATATTTTTTATTTTCTTTAAAAATATTTTTGGATGGAAAACCTTCCAAAAATTTTTTAAAGGTGCAATGGGAAAAACAGGACGCGGAATTGTTGAATATTATAATTGTGATTCTAAAGACGTTGATATTTTTATGGGGACATTTACAAAAAGTTTTGGAGCTGCTGGTGGTTATATTGCGGGTAGTAAGGTTCGAAAAATTATTTTTAAGAAAATAAAAAATATTTCCCCCAAGCGGGGTTCGAACCCACAACCCTTATATAGGGAAAACTAAAAATTATCCCACTACACCAAAAATATTTTTTTCTTAGGCTTTAATTTCCCACATTCGCCAAAATTCTCCTGGTGAATTCTACACAATACCAATGTCACCACCAATTGCCAAACAAATATTTACAGCAATGTCTTCAATTATGGGTAAAGACGGGACTGGTGAAGGACAAAAAAGAATTGAACAATTGGCTAGAAACACCAATTATGTTCGTCTAAAATTAAAACAATTGGGATTTATTGTTTATGGTTCTAATCATTCTCCTGTTATTCCTATTATGATTTATCATCCAACAAAATGCGGGTAAATTAATTAAAAAAAATTTTTTAAATTAATTTTAATTTTTTTATTAAAGCCTTTGGGGACGTTTAATGTTGGAACGTAAAATTGGTGTGGTAAGTGTTAATTAAATAAATTCTGATTTGAAAATTCTGATTTGAAAATTCTGATATTTATTTTAAAGAATAAATTTCCGGAAAAATACATTTAAATAAAAATCAGAATTTATTTTTATATGTATTTTTCTTTTCCGGAAGTTTTTATTTTATTCTGATTTATTAAATTCCGGAAAATACAAATAATTTAATAAAAATGTATTTTTCCCCTTTCTTTCCGGAAAACAAATCAGAATTTATTTTTAATATGTATTTTTCCGGAAAGGTTGTATTTTTAAAAATTCTGATTTTATTCTGAATTCCGGAAAACACAAATAATTTAATAAAAATGTATTTTTCCTCTTTCCGGAATTTAAAAATTCTGATTATTTTCCGGAAAGCGTTTATCTCCCTAACTATTTTCCTTTTAATTTCTCTAAATAATAACCAACCCCTTTCAGGTTGTTGTATCATTTCCAGCAACAGAAATGACCCAAAGCCGTGTTCGTATTTGTATTTCTGCTGCACATACAAAAGAAATGCTTGATAAATTGTTAAAAAATATTGATGAAGTTGGGGATATTAGTAGAACAAAACATTCAAATAAATCAGAATTTTACAAATCAACTGAAGCAATTTGGTAAATTAATTTTGGGTATTTTTTTGATTTTATTGTGACATTTTTTTGACTTTATTTTTGTTGTTAAATTTTTATTTATTTAGAAATTTATATTTAAATTAGTAAAAAAAATTTTAAAAATATACATGTATAGTATTTTTTTTGGAATGTAAAAAATTTTTTTTAGAGATCGAGATTTCTTTAAAAAAATTTTTTCATTGAAAGAAATCCTTTTCCACCAGATCCTAATCCTCTAATTTAGGAAAAACCACCTTAGAAAATTTTTTTAATGTTTGATTCTGGGTAAAATCTCAAGTTATTGTCTAAACCCACAGCTCGATCTCTAATTTAAAAATATATAAATACTATAAGTCACTAAATTTTTATATTTGGTCATAAATAAAACTTAAAAATTAAAAATAAATTTATTTAATACCCTTGCAATTTCTTTTACTTATTTAAGTTTGAATCCGTCTCAAGACAACAACTTTTGGATTAAACGTTGGATAAGGCACACTTGAAAAGATTTTAGGCCACCATGGAGGAAAAGGAAATTCTTGCCACGAAATCTAAATAAATATAGGAAATTAATTATAAAAAAATAATTTTTTGAAAGAATATACAAAGGAGAATCCACGAAAAAATTTTGTTAGGAAATTAAAAAATATTTCCCCCAAGTGGGGTTCGAACCCATGACCCCTATAAGGGGAAAACTAAAAATTATCTCACTACACCAAAAAATTATTTTACAGATAATTTCCGGAAAATACAAAAAATCAGAATTTCTAAAGAGAAAAATTAAATAAAATCTTTCCAGAAAAGAAAATACAAAAAATAAAATACAAACAAACCTTATCAAACCCATCAATAATTAAATATTCTTCATGTTTAATAGTCATGTTGTAGTTCTTCGAGTCGTTTAAAAATGCATTTTTGTTGTCAATTCCAAACATGAGAAAGTCAAAACGTTGTAATTCTTTAGGTGACAGATTTTCTGTTTTGTTATATCTAAAATTTAAAATTTTGAAAAAAAATTGAAAATTTCAAAAAATTTCTTGAAAATTTTCGAAGAAATCAAAAAAATTTTTCAGACAAAATTCAGAAAATTTTTTTAAAAAAATTCAAAATTTTTCAAAAAATTCTTTTTTGAAAAATTCAGAAAATTAAAAAAAAATTTTTCAAAAATTTTCTAAAAATTTCCAAAAATTTTTTCAAAAAAAATTTTCCAACTTACTCCCACGCATCATATAATTGTACAAATCTGCTAATTCCAGTTTCAGCACAATAATTGTCAATGTGAACAGATACGTGTTCTGTACCCATTTCTTTATTTATTGACTTAAATTTTCAAAATTTTTTCCTAAAAAATTCCAAAAAAAAACCTGAAGATTTACAAGAGCATCAGCACCAGGATAATTTTTAACGCTAACATTCACAAATTGGCTAGTCAATAAACAATTTATGAATATATGAAAAATTATAAATGGCGAAATTATTGAATAAAAAGTACTGGTACGTCTCCATCTAGATGAAAAAAAATTTTTTTAATTAAAAAGAAATTTGAAAAAAAAATATTTTTCTGTCCCAAACTTAGTCATGGGACTAAATCCAGGCCAGAGTCCAGGAAAAATCATAGCTCTGGATTTCTGTCCAATATTTAGCCCAGAAGAGTTCCAAACTTACACATAATCAAAAGAGAGATTATTTCCCAATGGAACCTTATTTTTCGAGATTCTTAAAAATCGTTAGTGCCATTTTGGACACTTATGAATATGAATAAAAAATCTCAAAAACCTTAAAAAAGAATGAAAGACAATAAAATCCCTCCATATATCCCTTTGTTAAAAAAATCAAACAACCAAAGAAGTCTCCTATAACCAAAAAAAGAAGTCCTGGTTAAAGGCCCCCCTCCTTCCCCAAAAAAAAATAATTCCAAACTTACACATAATCACAAAAGAAAGCAGCAGATAAATTCATTAAAGGAATAACATAAATAACAAATCTCAATTCTTTATGTGGCAAAAAAGAAAATAAAAACAAAAATATACATGCCGGAATTATTGTTTGAATTATTAAACGTTGATTTTTTTGACAAGCAAAAATAGATAGAGGAACTAATAAAGTTGTTAAAAGTAAAGCACGAGGAATTGCTGAAGTAAAATACCACCAAAATGGCATTACCTTTAAATAATTAAATTTAAAAAAATAATATTAAATTAAATAATTAAAAAAAACCTTTTTTGGAGTTCTATTTAGAAAGTTATGCTTCCCAAAAGACAGCAAAAAATTTTATTTACAAATTATTCGCAAATTTAAAAAAATTTTTTGGGATTATTTTGGACACTTAAATAGGTTTAAGACTGAAAAATTTTTTTATTAACTATCTAATTAAATTTTTTGCAGGGTTATTTGGACACGTAGGAAATCGTTGAACGTCCTTAATGCCCTCAAAAAATCCAAAAAAATTTTTTAAATTAAATATCAAGAAAATACTACAACCTTCGGAAAAACTTGCGAACTAAAAAAACCATCCAACCCCACCCCCTTCCCCAACTTTAAAATTTAAAAAAATAAAAAATTAAAAAAATACCCCATATTCATGGCTTTTATTTTTAACGATATTAAATTCCATAACTTCCAATTCAGGCCAAACTGGTCTTCCCCACATAAATGAGTCAAAAGGGACAGAAGTACCTTCAACGTTAAAAAAATTTTCTGAAAATTTCTTAAAATTCTTACACAAAACAAAGAAAAGTGTAACAAATCCAACATATCCAACAGTCAAAATCCTTTTAAATTTTGTAACAATAAAATAACCAAACATTGGACCAAATAATAAAATTAATTCAAAACGGAACAAAAATATTGCTATTGTTGACCAGAAAGTGAACGGAATAATTCTGTTTTCAATCCATTTTTGATAGACAATTAAAACTTTAAAAATGGAATAAAATTTTAAAAATAATATACTAGAAATAGGTCTCTGATCATGACAAGGTTCGACCCCATCCGATTAATAATTTTGAAAACACGACTAGAAACCAACCCAACTAACTCAAAACAATGTTTACATCACAAATGGGCACTCCCACATCTTAAAAACGGAATGCAAAAGAAAGCCCATACCCCGCCCTTTTCCTAACATGAATTCAAAAAGAAAAAAAACCCAAAAATAAATTTTAAAATATACCAAAAAACAATGCAAAAATATTTGGAAGTGGTCTAGATGCATAAAACAAAAAATGGAATTGTGAAAGAGTAAAAAGTCGCAAGTAAAGAGCCACACGCTTTCCAAAGCGTGTTTCAACACAACGGCAGAAACAACAAAAAGAAGTCAATACAGCCATTCCTAAAGCTGTACGGGCTGAAAAAATATAAGAATTTTAATAAAAAAAATTCAAAAAATAAGAAAAAAAACCTGCAAATAACATCCAAATTTTATTTAATCCAAAATATTTAATTATCGGTACAAAAGGAGAAATTAAAGTAGCAATAGCTAATGGTCCAACAAATGTACTAAAATTAAAAAAAATATATAAATATGTATAAAAAACCTGTTAGAATATCCCTCGTGGGGCTTAAAAATCTTAAAGTATGAGGGTTATCTTATAGTGAAGACCCTTTTCAATGTTATATTTTTCCTGTTCTTCCGTCTTTTTTTCTTCCATCCATTTTCCCCTCCTTTCTCTTCAGTCCTTCCGTTCAGGCCTTACTTTCATTTCTTCACTTCAATCCTCTGTTTCAGTTCATCCCAGGACCTTCCCTTTACTAGTGACCAGACAAAAAGTAAAAATTTTCTAATTAAGGTAAGCCTAATATAAAGGGTATCTGACAATGAGGTTCAAGTGGAGAAATCTCCTCTTATAACCCACTAGAAAAAAAATAAAAAAAATATACCGAGCAACAACTCCAGGAAATTCTCTATGGTCATACTTAAATTTAAAAAAAAATTTAATTTAAAAAAATTTTAAAAAATCACAAACTTTAGTCCAATTATTACGATGATAAATAAAGTCATGAATTGCTTGAGTATTAAAACTTTCTTCAACTTTTGTAAATAATGTAAGTAATATATGTGTCAAAAGTCCAATAAATAAAAATAATTCTGTTAAACGAATCATTTTATTTGAATTGTTGTTATTGTTAAAATTTTAAGCTGAAAAACCTGAAAAAATATAAAAAAAAAATTTTTTAATTCAACAAAACAATATTTTTCTGAAAAATAACAAATTTATTTCAAAAACAAAAAAAAGAAAAAAAAATTTTTTTTTGAAAATATATCATATTTTCCTAATGACCAACCAACAACCAAAAACATATTTGCAGACACAAATTAATTTTGTAAACAATTTTTTTATTAAATAAAATCAGAGTTTTAGTTGAACAATATGGCGATAAAATAGGTGCGCTAGTACTTCGGTTAGAATATCGGACCCGAATATATTAGGAGATTTCCCAAGATCCACCAAACCCATCAACACTAGACCATATGGGACGTTTTGGCGCGAGCTTATAAAACAGTGAGTTGCTTATCAAAAAAGATAAAATTTTGTAATAATAACTCTCATGCCTTTATCTAGATTCTCCAAAAATTTCAAAATTTTTGATCAAGAATTTCGGAAATTGTGGCCAAAAATGTTGATTTTCTAAAAAAAATGCCTAATTTTTCGAGGTCTATCGACTATAACTTGAGAAATTTTTGATGAAAAATTCTGAAATTTCTAGAGGAGGTAGTCAAGGATGTTAAAGAAGTTTGAGAAAATTTTTATAAAATTAGGTCCCGCCTAAGTGCCACTTTTTTGTTCTCACGCCAAGACGGCAAGGCGCCAAAACGTCCCCAACCCCATCATTTCGGATATCCGGGAATACTTCAGAATCCCAACTGTTCTAGATATGACACATAAAGTTAGCCACTAGTTCAATATATAAAACAATATTAAGTTTGTTTTAACCGCAAATCCTCTTGTTGTTTGTATCTGCAAAATAACAAAATTGCAACAAAATCTAAGTTTTTTGTATTTGTTGTTGTTCTTCTTCTCCTTCAAAAACATAAACATTTTCCTCCTCCTCCCCTTTCATTTCCTTCATCTCTTGTTGTTGTTGTTTTTTTCTTTCATCCTTTCCAATTAAAATATTATTAATTTTATGATATTCTTCATCAGTTAAGTCTGGTAATCTACGCAATAAGTCAGACAAACACTCTTTACCAAGACCATTAAAGTTTAAAGAATCCAACAAAAAAGTTGAAACAAATGGCATAAAAGTTTGTAAAAGTGTTAAAGAAACTGAAATTATTGTTCCAAGAGTAATTTTAATCATGAATAATCTTTGTGAATCTTTCGTCCATAAAGCTTGTTTTGTGCTTTCCTAAAAAAATTGAAAAATAACATTTTTTTTCAAATATTTTTCCAATTTTTTTGAATTAAAAACGTTTTTGTTTTGTTTAAAAAAACGAAAAAATTTTTTATCAAGCATTAGATTATTGCTAAGGTTCGTTCACACTTATATTTATTTAAACGCTAAAATTATTCAAGACCGAAAATTTTACAAGACTCGAGAAAGAGCTACTAAACATACGAAACCCTTCCTTTTCCTCAAATTTATTATTATAATTTAAAAAAAAATACCAAATAATTGTCACAAACATCAACCAAAATAAACAAATATAAATGATGAAATGCTAAATGTGGTTTATTCTTATCCATAAAATAATAATAAAGTTGAACAGTTTGATTAAGTTTTCTATATATATCGGCATCCTAAAAATTAAAAAAAAAATTTTTTTTTCTTAAATTTTCAAAAATCACATACATTCTCAGTCTCAAAATATTCAACATTTTTTTGTTCCCCTCGATCATAACTTTCGTTATTTTCTTTCTTAACTTTTTCAACATATTTACACATATTCCATATTTTATTACAAAAACGCCTTCCTTCATCAGCAAAACGAGGTATATCTATATGAATTTCAAAATCTGTAGCATCATGTCGTAACAGTGCAAATCGCAAAGCATCTGCTCCACAAGCTTTTATACCATTAGGAAAACGTTTCCTCAAATCTTTTTCTGAGGCTTCTATAAAAAAGAAAATTTAAATTAGAATAAAATTTGAATTTTTGGGGAAATTATAGATAAAAAAATTAATAATAGCATTCTGGAAAGAAAAAAATAATGACTTAAAAAAGGTACAGCCCAAACAGGCGCGCGGCAATAACGGCGCAAAGCCATAACTTGCTTCAAGATTTCCGAATCTTATCAAATTTAGTCTTAAACGATTCATAGTGAGCTAAAAAGATGGCACTAAAATTTGATAAGGGTCAGAAATTCTTCAGCAAATTATGGCTTTGCGCCGGTATAGCTGCGCGCCTATTTAAACGTGTCCCGTATAAAAATACAAAAATATTTAATAAAAAAAAATTTCGGAAAGAAAATACAAAAAATCTGAATATGAGAGATTACAGAAAGACATAAAAAAGAATAAAGAATTTAGCAAAAAACTTTTCCGAAAAAAAACAAAATTCTTACCCATATCCTCAAGTGGAAGATTTGAACTTTTCATTCTTGTAATCATTTGTTCAAGTGTTATTCCATTAATAATATCCATTGGGTCGACAACATTTCCCAAAGATTTGCTCATTTTTCTATTTTGACTATCTCTTATTAAACCATGAATTAAAATATTGTAAAATGGATAATGGCCAGTTAATCTTTGGAAAAAAATTTTTTTTTAATTTTTCCAAAAATTAAAAAAAAACCTTTTACAAATAACCAACATTCTAGCAACCCAAAAACCTATTATATCATGTCCAGTTTCCATTAAACTAATTTTATTTCCATTAGGATAATCACCAATAACCAATGGAATTAATGCAGAACTTAAAAAAATTTTTTTGTCAAAAAAAATTCCAAAAATTATTTATTAACCTAAACCAAGTATCAAGAACATCAGAATCTTGAATTAATTTAGAATCCTTTTCTGAAGGCAAAAGTTGTTCGCGAGCATCTTCTTCAGTTAAAGCAACTATCCATCTATTGATAAAAAAATTATAAAAAAAATTTACTAAAAAAAACCTTTTTGAACTTTCAACAAAATATGCAGGTATTTTATGTCCCCAAATAAGTTGTCTACTTAAACACCAAGGCTCTTCAAATTTTAAAAATTCAATCAAATTGCCTTTAACGGTAGCAGGATTTATATTAAACTTAAAAAAGATTTTTGTATTAAATTATAATATACACCCTTGAGATTAGATAAAATCAGTCTTATAACTAGAGGTATCATAAACGAAGGGTATCGATTAATCATTTCACAGATCCAGTGACCACTCAAGTTAAAAAAGGCAAAGTATACCTAGCTGGGGTCTGCCGAAAACAATTTAAAAAACAAAAGGCGAAAGTCAAAAAAATTCAAAAATTGGCAAAAGATGAAATTCCATGATGGGTACCTTAAATATACGGTGTCGCTTAAACAGTTTTTCCGCAACTTAATATACAATCAATACAGAAACGTATCTTAAATTAAGGTTAGATTCCCTTTCTAAATTTAAGACAAAAAAACACACCTTACACAATTCTTCTTGCAAATCTTTTAATAATTTTTTATTCATTTCAGTCATTTTAAGAAACCATTGTTCTTTCATTGTTGGCTCATTTTCATTAAATGATTGGACTAAACGAGTTTCACGAGTAATTAAACCCAAATCATATAAACGAACAAATGCTTCTGTAACTGTATCAGAAAAATCCTGAAAAAACTAGTTGATTTAACAAACTTTAAGACTAAAAGAAATGCGGGTTTGTGTAATCATTCACTAGAACTTATTAGTATGAAGGATGCCAAGGATAGGTCAGTCTGTCTCGTGTGAAGGAGAAATTTATTAAAAACAAAACAAACCTCATCCAATGTATAAAATTCATGTTCCCAATCCAAAGAACATCCTAATGAATTTAATTGTTTTTTAATATCAGCAATACGTCTATAAAAATTTTTTTGAGTATTTAAAAAAATAGAAAAAAACTTACTCATTTTTCCACTTATCACAAAAATACAAAAATTCTTCATCTGTCAATATTTCTTCTCTTTTCCTTCCAAATTTTTTTAAAATATGTTTTTCAACAACTGTTTGAGTTGCTATACCAGCATGATCAAAACCAGGTATCCAACGAACCTTTAAAGAAAAATTTTTTTCGAATTTTTTAAAAGACACAAAAATTAAATGCTTAAACATGCTTCCAAAAATTATAAATACCAAAAAAAAACTACAATTGTCCCAAACCCAGTTCCAACCGGCCACAAAACTCAAACATCAAAAAAAAAGTTAATGAACCTATCCAAACCTTAAAAAACTTGGAAAATCTTAATAAAGTAATCTATGGGACGTTTATTTTCACATAGGGTCAACAACCCTAAAACCTAGAAAATATCAATAAACCGATTTATGGGAGCCTATGAGTTTCAATCACAACAAAAAATTAAAACCTCCTTTCCCAACAATCTATTATAGCGACAAATACTATCTTGCACAACAACTGTAAGTGCATGTCCAACATGTAAATTTCCTGTCACATTTGGTGGAGGCAAAACCATTGTAAAGTTGGGACTGTTTGGCCATTCAAACTGTTTAGGTCTTTCAAAATAATGTTTTTCAACCAATTTTGCATCAAATTTGTCAACGTCAGCTAACCTTTAAAAAATGATAGCAAAAAATGTGGTGGTGCAACGGCCGCGATAAAAAAGATGTTGACCCATGCATCAAGTTCGTATGCGTTTTGGCGAGCAGGTTGAACTCAACTTCCTGTCAATACCGTTCTCACCCTCGACAAACGGAAGAGAACGTCACCTAAGTCAACATCCTCTTGTATCACTGCCATTGACCCACAACAAAATTTAATAATCGATGACAGGACCAAATGTCACCAAAATAAAAAATATTTTAGAAAAAAAACCTTGGAACATTAGCAAAGAATTCTTCAGCACTACTAGACCAACATAGCCGTCGTTGTAATTTAAAAACATTAAACAAATTTCTTCTAAATAATATTTTCATCAAATCCATTCATTAAAATTTATTGAAAATAAAGAAAATACAACCTAAAATTATTTTAAAAAATTTTGATTTTCTAATCAAAAAAATATTAAAGAATAAATTTAATAATTCATTAAAAAACAAGAAAAAAAATTTTTGTAAGCGAATTTTTATCGAATTTAGAATAATAATTATTAAATTAAAAATGGGATCAATTGTCCTCTTATACTAAATCTATATATAAATTCTTTTTAAAAAAAATTCCATTTAATTTATAAAAATTAGAATAAAATAAATATTCTAATAGAAGCCCTGAGAAAAAAAAGCCTATTGGAAACACAACATCTGTACGTAGTGAGCGAGAAAGATGTTGTGTTTCCAATAGGTTTATTGAAAATATTTTTTTTAATGAAAAAACTTTTTTGAAAAAACTTTTTTTAATACATCGTTGTTGTTCATGTTGCTCACTACGTACAGATGTCCTAATAAATGAACTGCTGGGGCACAGTTTGCACCAAATCTTTTTTTAATACATCTTAAACCATCGCCATGTAAGCATCTTAAATGCCCACCAACTAGTATGAATAACCTAGCCAGCCTGATCACTAGCCTAGTTTATATTCCTTACGCAAATAGGTCCCATTGAGGGGTCTTCCAATAGGTCCAAGGATTCTATTAGAATATTTACTGGGCAAGTAATCTATCTCTAAAATTTAAAAAAAATTTACAAAAATTAAAATTAAAAAAATACGAGTTTCTTCTTTAAAGAATAAAAGATTTTTGATTAATAAAATTCATTTAAAAAAGGTCACTTTTTATTGTTGTTGTTGTTCATTCAGCATTTTTTAAAAATCTTCTTTTATGAAAATCTTTCAACTTTTCTTGGTATATCAAATGGTAGTTTTGGAATTCTTTGTCCATGAGTTCTTTTTGGATATAATGGTGGAGGTGGTGGAGGAGATAGTGGAAGTCCAGAAGAAGAATCTTTTTTTTTGTTTAATTTTTAAATTTCAAAAAAAAAAAATTAAATTTTAAACCTGAACGATGACGAATTTGTGGAGATGCATCTGAAGATGTACAAGGATAATCCAAATGTTGAAGTTTTGTTTCCTTAAAATAAATGAATATAAAAAATAAATATTAAAGAATTATTTTTCTTACAGAAAGGGTGACCCTAAAAAAATTTTTCGAAAATTTTCAAAAAATTTTCTTTTTGAAAAATTTGCTTTTGTAGACAAATTCTTAAAAAAAATATATCTAATTAAAATCATAAAAAAATAAATCAGCAAAAATACTACTACAGGTTCATCTAAAAACTACTTCAAATAAGATATGGGCGGGTTACGCAAACTTGATACCCAAAACCTTTTCCGACCCAAAATACGAAACTCGATCTGAAAAATTTTTTGAAAACTCAATCTAACTTTTTTCCTCAACACAGCCCATCCCTGATCCCCATAATTTTTCTAATTCTTAAAAATTTGTAAAATAACTACAAACATCGTCAGTGCTTCCTTCAGGATATATTCCACTGTCACATTGTCTTAATAAATTATTTTCTTGAAGTAAATGCGAAAATGTATTTGTAGTTGTTGTTGTAGAAGTTGAAGGTGTTGTTGTAGTAGTTGTTGCTAAACTATTTAAAGGCGAAATTGTGGTTGTCTGTTGTTGTGGTGGAAGTAAGCGCAAAGTATTTGGACGAACAACAATTGACGATGATTGTTGAGTAGCGATAGAAGTTTTCGATTCCTTTTCAAGCATTGGAGCTTCAGATGTTGGCCAAGGCTGGTCATTCGCTGATACTTGGCGTGGAGCACCCAACGAAGGAACCAAAGAAGTAACTTTATTTTTCCTAGGCATTGGAATTGGTGCTTGATTTTTTTGAGTTACAGATTGTACAAGGGCCTAAAAATTCAAAAAATTTAATTAAAAAATTAACTAAAAACCTTTTGATTTTCTTGCATAGAGATATATGAAGGATTAAAAAATGTAGTGTTTGTAGGTGGTTGCATCAAAAAGTTCAACAAATCGTTTCTATAAAAAAATTTTTAGCTACCAGAAACTCTGTGAAATATAGACAACTATGTCTTATCGGTAGATACCACCCTCTCACTATCATCACATTTCAAACCCCACCCTCCTAAGATCTTTTAAACTTCGCTTAAGCCCTTAACATTTTCAAGAATTATACCTTCGCAAGGAAGATTTTACTTTTTCCTGCTTCTTCACCCCCCCCCCCCCCCCCCACAACCACGAGACCTTAAACCCTCAAATTAATTCCTAACCTCTTAAAAAATTAGAAAAAGAAAACCTTGATTGTGAAGTTATCGGAGTTTCAGAAGATTTTGATCTTTGATGAAAACAATCAGCTTCTTCTTGAATATAACAACGTGATGATTGCATATTTCTTCTATCATTTGTATTATTTAAATCATTATATGAACGTGCAGAATTACAAGTTTTTGTTAAAGAATTTGAATAATTTTCATCTATAGGCTCTTGAAAAGAAAAAAAATTTCTTGAAATTTTTTAAGCAAAAATTTTTTTTAAATTACAAAAAAGCCCAAAATGGTCAAAAAATTTCCAAAAAAAATTTTAATAAAAAAATCAAACCAAAATTTAAATTAAAAGATTTATTAGGTCGGTGTTCTTGTTGGTAATTATCATAATCACCATAATCATCATCCATTTGTATAATTGTATTTATTGAAAGTCTTTCTTTTGAGTTGTGATGAATCGGATTTAAACTAGATGATTTATGACGTGATTTAATTATATTACTACTTTCTGTTCGTTTTTTATATTTAGGTGTAGTTTCGTGTTGTTGTCTATCAAAACTAAAAAATTTTTTTCTTAAGTTTTTGTCAAAAAAGATAATAAGATACACCCTCGGACAGGAAAATCGTACCGTAAATAGTAGAGGGCAAGGGCGTAGCCAGGGAGGACACCCTATTCCAAAACTATGGCGAACATCCTATTTTAGCCCCTCCACATGAAATCGAACCTATGCCCTTGGTAGAGGGTATCGCTTAAACATCGCCCAATAAAATGACCAAGCAAATTTTAAAGAGCGCGTGCCTTAAATTAAGGTGTCCCTAAATTAAAGTGTACCTAATTATGAGTGTATCTTATATGAGGGAGGTCGACTGTATAACGTGTTAACTTAAAGATAGAGGGTATCGCTTACATTAGATAGCTACCCCGACCCAGTAACCAAACAAGTTAAAAAAAAGCATCATAAATTAAGGTATTCAAGTACCTTAAATAGAGAGCATCTTAAGGAAGGTCTCTTATAGTGAAAGTTTGTTAATAAAAAAACCATCAAAAATCCTCTCCTAAAAAATTACTTACTAAAAACAAACCCAATCTTTTCCAATTTTTCCAATTGAACAGAATCTTCCAAATTTACTTCAGAATCACCACCAACACCACCACAAATAGAAGGACGTGGAGATGTTCCAAAAAGTTTATTTATCCATCCACGTTTTAATTTTAAAGCATTACTACATGGATCAAAAGATGAAGATGAATCACTTTCAGGTGTAGTAGTTTTTGATTCAACTGTTGCTGTTGTTGTTGAGGGAACATAAAATATACTATTTGATATTAATTGATTTGAAGAAGAGGATTTTCGATTCTCTTTATTTATTGAACCCTTTACATGTTCATTAGCCTCATTTTGTTGTTGTATTGAATTACGTGCTGATGTTGGTGTAATTGATGATAAATTTTGTTGTTGATGATGAGGAGGGCTTATTCTTCGATTAAATAAATTTGTAACGTTAAAAAACGATTTATCAGATGGATGAGATGGGCTGTGGAAATCTTAAAAAAAATTTTAAATGAAAAAAATCGGGAGCTTCGATGATTTATAGTAACTCAATATCCATCGAAGGGCTAATATAACTTCGTTTAAGATTTTTAAATCCCTGGATAATTTTTGTTTGATAAATACTTTAAAGAAACGAACTATGAATAAATTAGGGGGCAGGGGGCAAAATTCAAAAAACCCAAACAAAGTTATACCAAATGAGAGGGGAGAGGATTCGTGACAGCTCAGATCACTCAAAAAACCCCTCAAAATTATTACACCAACCACCAAAAAATACAAAACACCAAAAAACCCACAAAAAAGAAAATAAACCTGCACCAGTAGCACTAACAACAACAAAACCTTCAGAATTAACAACAAAACCTTCTGACGACAAAGAATCCGAAGGTGAAGAAGCATTACTTATAGTTTCAGGAATTAATTGTTCACAAATTTTTGGTCTAACAGCATTTGTTCTACTTAAACCTCTTTCTTTTTTTAATTCAAAATTTTTATTTTCTTCATTGAATTGAGAAGAATCTTCATCAACAATTTGAGCACAATTTTTTTCTTCAATTTTTTGATGAGGAATTTTTGCTTTTGGAACAATTGTGCTAAGAGTTAAATAGTCATGTTTACGAAAGTTGTCTGGACGATTGGTTTTGATATTCTACAAAAAAATTTTTTTATAGATAAGAAAACATATAATAGAATAGGAAAAACCCAGGAAGGCCCTTGACTCTGGGTTCAGGAAAAACCCAAGCCTTGGTCCAGACCCAGGCCGATCTCTAGTAACCAAAGTGGTAAATTTTTTTGAATTTTGGAGCGAAAGAAGCCAGTTTCTTCCATTTTAGACAAATTTTTTTTAAGTTGAAAGTCGAAAGTGAAAAACAATGTAGCTTAAAGTATCCTAAAGTGATGATATCCAAAATTTAGCTAAATTAACGTGCGGGTATCTATAATGAGAGTGCTCACAATTAGTGCTCACAATTAAATGAGGTTATCTTAAAGTGACCTTAGATTGTATAAAATTAAAAATAAACCCCTCGTTGTTGCTGTTGTTGCGATTTTAGCATTGAATGAATTGTTGACAAACTATCTTCTTTATTATCTTCAATGTTTTGATCCACTAAAGAATCATGAGAACGATGACGATCCTGATCTTTTTTTAAACCTAAAAAAATTTTTTTAAACAAACCACAGACAAACACTTGTGACTAACCACAAAAGAAAAAATAATTAAAAAAAACTAACGATGTATAACAAGAATTTTTTCATCAGAAAATGATTTATCATCAGAACTGGAACTTCTAACTCTTGCAGAAACATTATGGCGAAAATCTTGAAAAAAAATTAAAATTTTCAAAACTCGCAAAGCAAACTTATTGGAGGTCCAATACTTTCTTTATTTAATTTTGATGATTTTTTTAAACGTTTTGCAGGTGTTGGTGGATGTAATTCAATTCCCAATTTTTTCATTTCATCCAATTCTTTTGGTAATATTGTTCCATATCTTTGTATAAGCATTATAGCTTCATAAATTGGAATTTTAAAAGATTCTCCTGAAGAATTAATTTGTAAACAATTTAACATTTCTTCTGATTGATCATTTAATATTTGACTGTTTTTAAAGGTTTCTTCAGGTTGTTCTTTTGGTAATATCTTTAAAAATAATAAAAAATATGATAGAAATCGGCCTAAAATTTGGCAATAATTTTGGCTTAACACATGTCCTTTAAAATTTTCTTTATTTAATCTAGTACAAGTCAAAGAAGGAGGCATAATTTAACAATAAGCCCATGACGTTTAAATTGGTTTTTCTTACGATTGGTCATCAAGCAGATTTTTTACATTCTGACAGAGCTTAACTTTAAGCTTCTTCTTTGCCCTAGTCCTTTATATAAAAAATTTTGAATTCTCTCAATTGTCCAAAAAACTAAAATTTCCTTATTTCTAACATAATCTCCCCCCCCCCCTCACAAAAACCCTCCTAAAAATTCTTACCCATTTATAATTACTATCAATATTTAATTCAGCAACATCCAACATTTCAATAACATCTTTAATTGGTGAACGTTCAATTGGGATTTTTTTCCAGCAACTTTCAAATATTTTTCTCATTTCCAAAGGTAAATCATCAGGTAAAGGAAGAGGCAAATCATTTTTCATCTGTCAAAAAAATTTTTTTTTGAAAAATTTTTCAAAAAATTTAAAATTTTTTCCCCAAAAATTTCAAAAATTTTTCCCTAAAAATCAATAAAACTCACAAAATTCCGAATAGTATAAATTCCTTGATTTTTGTAAGGTATTTTTCTTGAAAGCACTTCCCACAAAAAATTTGCTTTAAAAATAAAAAAAATTAATTAAAACAAGTCTAATAATTAGCCAACTATTTTTTCTTTTTCTTACCAAATGACCAAACATCTATCATTGTTGTAACACCATTACATTCTAAAACTTCTGGAGACATCCAAGGAACTGAACCATCACAACTTTCATCATTTTTTATTAGTGTGCCATTCTTTGAGACATTGAAATCTGTTGGAAAGAATTTTTAGAAAATGATTCTTGTGTAGTTTATGAGTCCAAACAAAGCGTGAGTTTTATCAATGATTTTTCCGCTTATTAGGGAGTAAACATCTTATTGTTAAAACAACGTGACTTGATTTTAGTTGAGGAATTTGATTCATGACTTGAGTCTAACAATAAGAAAAATCAAGGAACACTGAAAAATATCACTGATCTTGAGTCTGGATCTAATAAAAGTCAGGATCCAGCTCCAGATCGATCTCTAGAAGCTTTATGAGTACAATAAAAAAATAACTTATAACTAAAATCATTAGACTCATAAACTAGACCAATTTTTACTAACCTGATATTTTTAATGTAATCAAATCAATTCTTAAACCTTTACATTTACGACAAGAATTGTTCTTTGTATAATTGGTCACCTATAACTTTGAATTTTCACTTTTTCTAAGAAAATAAATAAACTCACAATTTTCCAACTTTCATCATCTAAACCACATAAACAAGGAATTTCTTTTATCAAAACTATAAAAGAAAAATTAAATAGAATCATAAAAATAAAAATTCGACAGCGAATATGGTCCAGGATCGGGTTTTCTGACCAGAAAAGTGTGGTCTTGTTAATATTTGTTAATATTCCATCTTTGGGGTACTCAGCGTGTCCGATAGATTTGTCAGAGGACCACTCCGTCAGAGAGCAGACCACAATGACCTCTGATGAAATTGAATGATGCTAACTCAGAAACCCCGGCTTGGGCCGATCTAAAATTTAAAAACCCCGACCGGAAATTCGAAAATGTCAAACTCTAATAAAAAAGTTAAAAAACAAGAACCATTTTCAGCTTTCAAATCAGCATAAATTACAGGATCATCTCTTGAATGAAGATGTTGAATTGCACTAGCGACCTGTTTTGCCCAACAAATAACAGTTAAAATATCAGAGGAAGCCATTCGTCTATATAAATTAATGAGAGCACCACCTAAAAAATTTTTTAATTTTTAAAAAAATTTCTAAAATATTTTTAAAAAATTAAAAAAAACCTCTACAAAGCTCCAAAGCAATTAAAAGAGGATCTAATGAATACCCAAAAAATCCAACTATATTTTCGTGTTTGATTCTAGAAAGAATTAAGGCTTCTCGTTCCAAATCTTTAAATTTAAAAATTACACGAATTTCCTAAAAAAAAATTTAAAAAACCTTCCCGATTTTGCTCTGTGCCCGATTTGGGTATTTTTAAGGCAACTTCCTGCCAAAAACAAAAATAAAACAGGCAAAACAAAAAACCAATTTTACCTGATTTTTGAAAGATCCTTTAAATACATTAGCAAACCCTCCAGAAGCTAATAAATCTCCGCGTTTAACATCCTCAGAATTGATCAAATTTGGTCCAGTGCCAACCAAAACGACCTTAAAAAATTAAAATAAATTGATATAAAAATTTTTTCTCTTACATAATTTCCAGGGACCATTCCCTTCTTTTTATCAATGCGTGCCATGACCCAACCATCCTCACAACTGAAAAAAAGAAAGGATGAAATAATTTAAAACTAAATTGGTCGAGGAGCAGGAGGTTGGAACGTAAGTTGGGCCCGTAAGTCGTTCTGCCCCCTTGGGGAGCATTATATTGTGAGTATACCCAATAAATTCTAGCTTATGTTAAATGTTTGTATTCCCTATTTTAGACAATCGGAACTATTTTCCCATTAAAATTACCCTTCTCAAGTCATAGCAAAATTTAGAAAAAAATTAAAACTCAATACCTTTCATCATTTAAAATCTCCACAACAGAACCATGCCGGAAAGACCTTTAAAGAACAAAAATAAACTAAAAATTACTTTAGGACTTACAATTCATCCTTTTCTTTAGCTTGGTAGTCCCAACAAGTAGTTCCAACACGTCGAATTTTGCGCATTTTGACATCTTAAACACACCAAAAAATTATTATTAAATTAAAAAAAACCTGGTCTCTGTTCATTTATTGATGTACTTGGCAAGGTTTTATCATTTGCATATTTTGCAGGTTCTTTCATGTTCATGTTAGAAGGTATTTTATCCGGAGGATATGCTGCTGGTTTGTAGGGACAAAAATATCGCAAGAAGAGTTCGCCGAGAAGTTCAGTATAGTATTCAATATAAGAATGAGCTAAATGAATTAAAAGTCCGTCACAGGACATAAAGTTGTTGGCTAAAAAAGAAAAACAAAGTTATCAACAAATTTGGGTTATCAGACTCCAACGACCCTTACTAAAAACAAAAAAAAAGTGTCTAACTCACTCGCCTGTACTATTTCCTATTATATTGATTGGATTAATTGTCATTTATCGAAAAAATAACAGAATGCCAGAAATTTGAATTTTAGATCTCTGGCAAGCAAAACCCCTCACGAACCTCCACTTTCGACTGCTTGAATTAGGGATTCGCTTACTATGATTGTTGCTTGTCCGGATTTTTGCTGAATGTCCTCCAATGATCAGTTGCTGCAGCTTTTTCCACCCATTCCAAATGACCTGTATTGTTAAAATCTCAAAAAATCTCCAAATTAGACGATTGAAAAAATGTGAAAAAAACAAAGGACAAGGACAACAGGAAAAAATAAAAGAAGGGAAGAGCTCGCGCGCATATTTTTAGCTTTTGCAATTTTTTTTTCAAAATTAAAATGAAATTTACCATGTTGAGTTGTTGAAAGGTGAGGCCACCAATGTTGACGCCACCAGTTGCTGGAGTTGAACCTGGCTGGAAATAAACCCCCTCCCACCATTAATTATTTTTTTTTTAATTTTTAAAAAAATCCCCCCACCAACAACCACCAAACCACAGCAGACCAAACAGCTCCAAACACATCAGGCCGAGAGCAGGCCTCATCACAGCACCAACATCCACCATCAGCAACCACCACCATCAGACCGAGAGAACAGGCCCTAAACGAAAAAAATCTAATAATTAAAAAAAAACAAAAACCTCCATCCAAACCCTCCACAACTAGCACGTCATCCACTAGCAGGTCATCAGGCCAAGAACAGGCCTATTAAATAAAAAAATCTTTAAAAATTAGAACAATCAAGAAACCTCCATTTAACCCCTCCACAAGTAGCAGGTCCACCAACAGCACCACCATGTTGGCGTCCACCAGGCTGGAGTTGCATCTAAGGGAAAAATCATTTTCAAAACATGAAGCCAAAAAAACCTGTCCTTGCTCCCATTCTGCCAGGGAGCCATCTTCTTGCTGAGCACATCGTTGAGTTGAGCACACCTGCAATTTCATACTTTTAGAAAAATATTTTAAAAAACAAAAAAAAACAAAAAAACCACAACCACCATCAACAGCAATGGAGTCGAGCCTATAAATTTAAAATTTTTTTCCTTGTTAAAAATTCGAATTTTTATCAAATTTTTTGTTAAATTTTTCGCTGCGCTGCAAGGGGAACATAAAACGAATAAAAAAAACAAATGAAAAAACAAAAAAAATCAAAAACACGACCTCCGGAGGTTTTTAAAATTTTAGAAAAATTTTTCAGAAAAATCTACTGTTTACTTTTGTAATTTGCCGCATTTAATTCTTTGGCATTATGTTTTGTGCAGTTTGAGTCTCAATTCAATTCTTGCTATATACGTGATACTCAATAGTCCCCTTTCTTCTTTTTTCTCTTTTACTCTCACACTATTTTTTCTCCTCCACGTAGTCATTAACTTTTGATCTTTTTACGCTGATTTCGCTTGATCTTTCCTAAATTTTCATTAAATTCCAGGTTTTCTAACTTGTATTTGACTAATAAAATGGAATCTAATGACCCTGTTTCCGAATTTCTTGCTAGAGAACAGTCTGTGTTAGCTGATCTTGGTGACGATTTTGTTGTTCAGCCTGAACTTGTTGGATCTACATTGGAAAACAATGGTATTATTAGTTTTTCTGATTTTCTGAGCTTCTTACACCCTTCCTATATTTTTTTCAAATGACATAATGGTCAGGAAAGGGGAAAAAGAATATCTTACACGGAAATCGTGTGGACCATATATACCTGACCATTATTTACATTCTAAGAAAAAATATATGAAGGGGTTGGACACTAAACTCGGTATTTTTGATCAATTGTTGTTTTATCTTTGGAATAATTTCTCCAATAATCGTCCATTTCTCCTCAATTTTATTATCACTTCAATTTCAGCCACAGAAAATGGATTTCCCGAAGTCCAAACATTGACCAATGGCACTTCCGGTTTTGGTTTGACTCAATTTAACTCTGACGTGAACGTTGCCTCGCTGGCCAATGACATTGAAAATTATACCAGTAAGTCAGACTGCCAGTCATTTTTAAAAAATTTTGTTTTTTCTAGGTAGCCGAACGAATGGATCTCGAAGTCAGAGCACTCAACCTGAAGAGGAGCCAGAGAAGATACGTAAATGGCGTGAGCAGCAAGCTCAAATGATTGCGTTGAAAGGTTTATTTTGCTTTGATTTTTTAAAATTTATTTTTGGTTTTAGATGAGGAAGAGGAGACCAAAAAGGAGGAGCTTCGTCAGCAAGCCAAAAAGGAATTGGAACAGTTCTATGCTCAACGAAAGACACAACTGGAGTTGAGAAAGAAGCAGAATCAGTTAGTTTTTAAAATTATTTTTCGGATCAGTTTTAGTAGGACTTTAGCTTGATGAATCATTTAAATTTTATGTTATGGGATAGGAAATTCCATTGGGTCGATGTAAATACTTGGATGGATCTCTCACTGTTGACTTCCCACTGTTACCCTTTTTAGTTCAGAGGGATGGTTTTCTTTTGGTTTTACCGGTTTAATCTCTTTCATTTCTTAACGGGTTTCTTCCTTCTCTTCCGTTTCTTAAACTTGACTCCTTTAGACGTAAACTTGTTGGTCCTTATTGACTGATTTCAGATTAAACTGGTTTTTTAATTCCAGAGAACGCCAACTAACATTAACTGAATCCTCGAATAAAATTGACGACACCAGTGATGAGGCTGCATTATGGGAACGTGTAGCAAAGATGATTGAAGGGCATAATCCTGCTTTGGGTGGTATGAGTGGAAGTAATACTTTGCCAAGCAAATTGGCCAAATCTGGTGGAGGGCATCAAAACTTGACTTTACCAAAAGACACATCTCGAATGAAGCAATTAATTTTGATGTATGCGAGGGGAAGTGAACAGAATGAGAAGAGTCCGTCTCCGGAAATGACTTGAAACAATTTGCAAATTTTTTAAAAATTTTTTGTTATTTGCGATCAGAATCTATGGGATTAAAAGGTTGTTTTAAATATTTTCTATATTAATATACAAAAAATATAATTAGAGTGTGGTCCTTTATTCATTTTTGTGTTTTTCACAAAAGAATCAGAATTTTATTCTTGGGGAATAAGTCACGGAAACTCTGAATTTTTTGTAAATAGCTACTTTCCGGGTAAACTTGAATTCTATTAGGTTTCGGAAGGGTAATATAACTATCAATTGGTTTCTGAATTAAATATGGGTAGATTCAATGTATATATTTTTCGAGTAGTTTTATTCCCCGAAAGGTTATACATTATTCATAGGAGAATTAATTTACTATGTAACAAGGAGGGACTGATTGCTCGATCAACGAAACCCTGAATCTTTTTCGTTCCGAACCCCGGCCCAACTTTTCTCCTTTTATCCTACAAAATGGCCCGACACGAAATTCGGACTTTTTTCTAACCCGAACCGTAGAAATTTTTAAAACTTGACTCGAAACCCAACCCGACTTTTCCCATCCGTATTTAAGTTTTTCCGGAATAGCTCCTATTTTGCTTTATTCCAATAAATAATTCTGATTCTATTAATATGACCGCTCTAATTATTCTAATTTTTTCTATACTAAATGATTTCTATACTGATGTATTTTTCATCATATACTTATTTTTCTCAGCCGTGGAGCTCGTTTTAGTATATTTATATATTTTTTCTCGTGCGTTAATAAAATTTGACAAAAAAATTTTTTTGTTTATTTTGGTTGTTATTGGTATTTTTTACCAAATTTTATTTTTAAAATGATTAATTTTGACAAAAAAAATAATTTGTTTGTGTGGTTTCAATAAAATAATCTTCTCACAGTAATTAACTTTATCTTTTCATTATCCACTTATTGTTAGTAGAAACAATTAAGATTGGGAAGCCCTGTCATTTTTTATTTTTTTCTAATACAGTCAGACCTCTCGTTATATAATACGGGTACACCCCCATGCCCATTTTACAAGCTTTAACTTCGTTCAATAATTATCGAATCCGGGACGGTCTGGTATGGTTCGATGCTCCTCGACAAGGCGAATCGAACCATATCAGCTTGTCCCGGCTTCGATAATTTTAAACAAATTCGAGATACTTGGGCCTGCTCCCTCCCTAACTACTTTTTAGCATTATAGGAACAATTAAAATTAAGAAACCCTTTCATTTTATGACAAAAAAATGAAGGGTTTCTCTCCAATAAACAATTTTCTTTTGTCTTTTTTTCAATTTAATTTTCTTTATTTTTATATTTTTTTAGCTTTTCATTTGGCACTAAAAGTAATATATATTTTTGTTGGCATTTTATTAGATTGCTTGGTGTTGTAAAAAAATGAGAGATGGCGCCATTTAATTCATTTCCGACAGACGTCCACTTTATTTGGTTCAAAAAACAAGCAAATTTAAATAATTTTCAAATTTTCTTTTAATTATTGAACAGTGAATTTACAATAATTTCAAGGTTTGTAATAAATTTTTGGGGGGGTTTTTGGACCTGACAATAGGACAGATTTTTAAAAAATTCCAAGGATCCATTTTAAGTTTTTGATTTTCTTTAGTCATTTCTTATTATTCTTTTCTTCAGTTTCTTGTTTTTTCTTTTTTCTTTCCGTTCTTTGTTTTTTATTCTTTTCGTTTCTCACAATCAGTTCCAGTTTTCAGTCACTGGAGATAAACACCTCTCATTTTCATATTTTGATTATTCACTTTATATGTTTGTTTTCAATTTAGTGGGTTTTCCTTGGAGGTTTGGTTTTTTTATAAACCCTCTTTTGGGGGAACCCTTTTGGAGAACCATCTTTGGTATTTGGTTTTTCGGTGTTAGATATTACGGTTCGCTCCCTTCAGAAAAGTCCCTGGGGTTCTTTACATTTACCAATTTCACTCTAATTTGCAAAAAATCATTTCTTTGTCTAAAAAAATTCTTTGCTCTATCCATTAATTAATAAAATCACCAAAAAAAAGTATTCATTTAAAATCAATTTCCGGACTAACCACTTAATTTAGAAAAAAAATTTGGCTCGTTTAAACACGAGCTTTTTTCCTTGGTTTACCTATTTCCGTAAGGGGGATATTAAAAGGGAAAATTATCCTGCCTTTTTATTTTAATTGTCAAAATGAGAAAGAATTGTTTTATCCACACACTAATCCCCTTTTCAATAACAATAAGTTAAAACATTGCGCAAAGTATTTATATGCAAAGGAATCCATATTAATGTGAGGGAGATTAGTGGCATTTAAAATTTAATTTGTTATATATATATATATTTATTTTATTTTCGTCATTTAGCAACACACACATTCTTTTCTATTTTCTTTCATTTATTCTATTATGATGAATCTCTCCTAGGCCCACGCAAATTATTTTAAAAAATCGAAAAAATGTTTCGGAAATTTTAAAAGCTTTAGGCCGTGATTTTGGTATAGTTTGAAGATTTTCAACCAAAATCTTGGTTGAGGGCCCTTGATTGATTTTTTTGATTGACCAGATTCTCGACCAATTTAGAAAAACCAATTCATGACCAGATTCATGACCGGTAAAAATCAAGTAATACTGAAAAATTGCCTTGATCTAGACTCTGGATCCAAAGATCGCTTTCTAGATCCAGGCCAATCTCTAGTTTTTATGTTAGGTGGTTTTGTAGGTGATTTTTGATTGACCAGATTCTGACAGATTCTTGGTTTTCCAATTTCTTTTAATCGTTTCATGTAAGGAATAGGATTTGTAGGGGACAGAATTACTCAAAACCTGACCGAGAAATTTTCTTTTTCAAACACCAACTCGAAACCCAACCCGCTCTTCTCTCAACCCCTCATCCCTGGTAGGGATTTCATTTAGAAACGAGATTATAAACAAACCCTCTAAAAAATTTTCTTTCTTAATTAATTTAAAAATCTTTTTTTCTTTCTTCTTTTTTAACTTCTGACCTCCTTTCTTCTCAAAAGATTACTTTCCTTTTTAAGAAGCTATAAGCATTACCCCCACTAATTAAGCATCTGTCAAAGAGAGGTTTCTTTCCCCTATTTATTTTAACCTTTTCCTCTCCCCTCATCGTTTTCCTAAAAGTTTTCCAATTTCTTATAATCGTTTTTTTTTGTTTCCCTGGAGAATTTATAGCACAATTTTCTTTATTAGAAATTGCAAAAATGGAAGCAAAAAGCATCGACGACATTTTATTTTAATTTTTAAATGTTTTCGTGTTCATTTTTGAATTCCTCTCATTTCCATGTTTTTCTTTAAAATATTTTTTTTGCTAAAATATTTGTTTGAAAAAGTTTTTTCTTGGTCCATTCGTTTGTTATCGTTTTGTGACTCCGACCTTTCTCAATCGGTTCGGTTCGAAGTTAAATCTGGAACTTGCTCCCGAAGCTAAATCCCCAGTAGTTTACCGCTCTAGGCCTTTCATATTTTTTTCCTATTTTTTTCTCTCCGTTGACTAGTGTTGTCGATTCAGAATCGAATCGAAAAATTGATTGTTTTGACCTCCTCGTCATTTTTTATTTTTATTTTCAATTAATCATTTTTCTTTTTTTAATTTAGATTACTATTTATTTATAATGAACAGCGATAATTCTAAAAATATTACTGAAGAACAACAATTTGACTCAATTCCACTTTTAGACAATCAAGGTTTTTTAAATTTATCCTCTCAGTTTTATTATTTTTTAAAGATTTTCTCCCTTCACTCTCTTTGGTGTTTGCTGTTTTGATGGCTTTTCTCTGTGTTGCTGGAACTGTTACAAACACATTGAGCTTGATAATATTTGCAAAGGCTTCATCTAGACGGCGGTCGATTAATGTTTGTTTTGAATTTTTTAAATATTTTTTTGGGATCCGGGATTCTGATTTTGAACCTGGAGAAATTTTTTGGATTAGGAAACTAACGAAGAACTGAAGATTTTTTCTGTTTGGTTCGAGGACCTTAAAATCTTTTGATTTTCCCAAGTCTTTGTGTTTATCGCATCGCGACTCCTTTTAGTCTGTCCTATCCTCTGCCATCCTTGATTATGATTTCAAGTCAAAATCAGTAGTCTAGGGCCAGGATGAACGTCTGTTCTTCCCACTTTTTCACTCCTTCTCCCACCTTTTATTCTAGACCTTCATACTTTTTGATTTTCCTATCCTTTCCCGCAATGTCACTTTCTCCTCCTCCTTCCATTTTTTTATATTTAAATATTTCTTTCAGGTACTTCTTTGTGGTCTTTCTGCATCAGATTTATCTCTTTGCATACTCGCTTTACCAGTATTTTCACTTGCACAACTTCAACATTTAATTCCTGGTAATTTACTTTAAAAAATTTTTTTCAAAATTCTTCTCATTTAAATAGGTTTACCCCCTTCTTTAGCCAACCATTTGCTTGTTTTTTGTTATCCTTTATGTTTAATGGCACAAACTATGTCTGTTTGGGTATGTTTTCTTTTGATTCTTTAAAATTTTTTAAAAATTTCTTTTAAAGATGCTTGTTGGTATAACTATTGATAGATGGCTAGCTGTTTGTTACCCTTTCTCCATACGCATTCATTGTACTGTAAAGAGGGCTAGATTAATTGTTTTGTCAACTTTTTTGTTTTCGCTCTTTTACAATTTGGTTCGCTTTTGGGAATATCGTATTGACTCTAATGGAGAAATTGTTGGGCTTTTACGGTTAGTTAAAAATTTTAATTTTTTTAACTTGCGGAAAACTCCGTACTTGAAGATCGATTTTTGAAGGCTCTCTATTTTAAGGGTCGGGTTTCGATGATAGACCTGTTGACGAAATGTCGCAACTCTTAAGAAAAATAACGCGCCAGAGATTTCAAACTCCTCGGGTCAAGATTCAAGTCAAATAAGTCCTTATTTAGGGTAACCCTTCCGATTCTTGCTTGTTTCCTTAAAATTGGTGATAGAGTTTTATGACCTTCCAATGCGAATTTAATTAGTCGGGTGAGAGATTCTTCTCATAGTCGGAGAAGAATAAAATTCAAAGCCTTCCTCGGGTAGGAGGTTTTGATTGTGAGTCAAACAAATGCCTTATTTGCAAACCCTTCCAATTCCTTGATTCCATAGAGTCAGGAACGAAATTTTCCGTTGGAAGATCCAACGGAAAAAATAATTAGTATACTATCTTATTTTTACAGTGATGACTATTTATTTATGTTACTTTATCAAAATTTGGCAACAACTTTAAGTCAATTTTTACTGCCACTATGTGTGCTCTGCCCTTTGAATTTACAAGTTGCACGTTCTATTTTGGCAGCAAGGGAAAGACGAAAGAATATGTTATGGACAGAACTTTCATCAGTTGAAGCAAGTAGCCGTGAACAAAGTACTGCTGCAATGATGCTTGTTGTTGTTTTAGGTGGGGAGTTTTATTTAAAAAATATTTTTTTAATGAAGTGAGGAGATTGGGGGTGTGAATTTTAATTATTAATTTAATTATTTGGGGGTTGTTTTAAAGGAAAAAAATTTTTTTAATTAATGCTGAAAGGGGAATTAATTATTGGAGGGAGTTTTAGGATTCTTTATTTTTACAAAAATATTTTTCTGTTCAATTTTTATTTTTTAATGTGTGGGGTAGGGCGAGGGGATGAATTTTAATTATAATAATAATTATTGGGACATGAATTTTTTACTTTTAAATTTAATTTTTTTAAATAAATGGGGGAAGGGGAATGAATCATAATTAATTATTGGGAGGGCAGGATGTTATTATTTATTGGGGTTAAAATTTTTTAATGAATGAGTAGGGCGAGGGGATGAATTTTATTGTTTACTGGAGAGAAGGACTTACAAAAAATTTTTTTTTCAGTATTTGTATTTTGCTATTTTCTTTCACTCTGTCTAAATGTTCTTGAAATGTTCATCCCTCGTCTTTTTCGTTCATCTACTGGATTTCTTTTAAACGACATTAACAATATTTTAGTTTTAATTAATTCAGCATCTTCAGCTTTATTTTATGCGAGATTTTCTTCTCGGTAAATAATTAGAAAAATTTTTTTCGCTTATTTTTGTTCTAGTTCCTTGTGTTTGGTTGATGTTGTCTAGTTTCTTGTGTTGTGTCGTTAAATATTTTTTGGGGGAGAATACTTGAATTCCTCCTCGTTATTATTTTATCAGTTTATCAGTTATTAATAGTAGGTAAAGATGTTTCATGTTTTGTGTTTGCTTGATGTTGATGCCTCGGGATTTACAGGCAATTTGATGGAGCCTTTTTTTACGTAAAACCCGATTTCCTCCTATTTTTTCTCGCTTATTTTTGCCATGTCTCTAATCTTGTGTTTGATGTTTTATTTTGTGTTTGGTCATTATTTGAAGTCTTGAAATCCTCTTCTTACTTTTTATTTTTTTGCAGTTACCGTGCTCATCTAATTTCTCTTTTGCGCAATTTTAAATTTCTCGATTGTCTTCTTCCACCACCTAAAGTTTCTTCATTTGGCGGTGCAGAAACACCATCATGTGTATTTTCTGGTATTGGATTAAGACAACAAAACAGCTGTAATATTAATAGACAAAAAATGTCATCAACATTTTTAACTGTTGCTAGTTGTAATAATAATAATGATTATGGTGGTGGAGGTGTTACAAAACAGAAAAGATTAAGGGCTAATTCTGCTAATCCTTGTCCTCTTTGAAAAGGAAATTTTTTGGTACTTTTCCGTTACCCCCTTATCCCCAAAAGAGCTCGCGAGTTGAGTCGAATCACATCAAAATCATGAGAGGCTTGTAACTTTGGGCTGAACTATAGTGTTTTAGATGGTCAAGAATATAGGGCTCGAAATGGTCAAAAACTCAAATATACGGACAGAATCTATGTCATTAAACACTGATATAGGGTGGGGAATGATAAGGAATTCTTTAGAAAAAATACAAGAAAAATTCACAAAAACATGTAGTTATCCTGTAAGGATAACGGAAGAGTACCGAAATTTTTTTTATTAAAAAAATTTTTTTATTCATTTTTTATTAATATGCTTGCAATTTTTATCCATTTTTGGGTATAAAATAAAATATTATTTATATATGGGAATAAAAAATATATATCTACATAAATAATTGTGTTTGATTATAAAAATTTTGTTCCTTTCCGCTGTCCAAAATGTCTTCTCTTCACCAGCCTCACCTGCTATTTACACAAAAAATTAAAAAAAAATTTAAAAATTAGTCCAAGAATAAGGATTTCGACTAATTCCAGCTCTAGCAACAACCAATCGTTTAGCAGCAGCAGAGAATGGTCGAAGGCCTTCTACTGTCCATTCTGAGTTTGGTTCTCCACCAGCCATCCATGAATAAGGGTTTTGGGGTCGTCGAAGGGCTGAACGTTTTTCTAGTGGCTGCAAAAAATTTGGAGATTATTTAGTATTTTTGGTTTTAATTTGATTTCTTTTAGTTTATCATCTAACATTTTTTTGATTTTTGTTTATCTTTTTATCACCTATCATTTTGACCATAATTGGATTTTAAAAATTTTTTTCTAATTTTTTAATCTCTCAACTAAAAACTAACCTGTGGTCCCTCCATCAAAGCCATCCATGAATAAGGGTTTCGAACAGGAATATTAGCCCTTTTATCATCCATCTCCTTTTCTGTTAATCCTGCTGATCCTTCCAATGCTGTAAATGAGTGAACTGAAGAGGTATAGAAGAATATTGTGATTAAAGTAAGGGGAAGTAGAAAACGATTTAAAGCGTTGATTGTGGATGATGATGAAATGAGTTTTGCTGCTGCCATTTTTTTGTGGAGAGTGAGTGATTTTTCGTGATTCTGATAAGAATGGAAAGTTAGTGGTTATGTAAAAATAGGTGGATAAAAAAGATGGAAATTTAGAGAATTTTAAGGGGAGAACAGGAGAATTTTAAGGAAAAACGTGGAGGATTTTTAAGGGAAGTTTATACAATTTAGGGGAGAAATTGGGAATTTTGTGAAAAATTTTGAATAATTTTAAGAGAAAAAGCGAGGATTCTAGTGGAAATTTAGAGAATTTTGGGGAGAAACGAGTAATTTTAAGGAAAAAGTGGAGTATTTTTAAGAGAAAAAGAGCGATTTTTAATTAAAATTTAATAAAATTCTTCAAAAAGTTTTATAAATAAAAGGAAAAGAATTTTTTGGACCAAAAAAATATTTTTGTCAATATGTCTCGCTTGGGAATAATTTATAAATCACGCTCTAGGGTAAAATTTATCAAGCATTATCTGAAAGCTAGACAAGCATTTCTTTTTGTGTGTATTATTAATTTAAAAAAGCTCTGTTTTTTCTGCTGAAAATATTTTTTTGAACAAAAAATTGCAGCTTTTTAAATAATAATTTTTTCGTTTTATTATTAAGCTAATTTTAAATATTTACACCCTTTTTAGGTTATGATGACAAATTTTTTATTTTTTTTTAAAATAAATTTTCTCTCAGGTTAAGCAGAAAAAAAAGCAAAATTAACCCAACCCTTGCCCAACCCTTTTTTTGTTTTTAACTAAGCTAAAAAAGGTTTTTCACTCTGATTAGTAAACTCAAAAAAAATTTTTGGAAACAAAAAAAAACAATGACCACCCTAGAATATTTTTTTAATAAATTTATATTGAGAAAGCAGTGAGTATTTAAGGTAGAAAATGGGCGTGTGGGTAAGGGGAACCACTCCTATATTTTTGTTTCTTTTTCTCTTATTTTTGCTTTATATTTTTTATTTCTCTGACAGATTTTATTAGTAAAATTAATTTTTAATCTTTTTTATTACTCATTTTTATTTTTTTAAATTTGGCACGCTTTTTGGGAGGATAGGAACTAGGGAAGATTTAAAGGAAAAATGAAGAGGGCCAAAAAATAATGGGAAGATATAAGTGTCTTCAAAAATCTCAAAAAATTAATTTTTTATTTTTTCTGGATTGGCAACATTTCAAAAGAGGAGGGGAACGGAAATTGGCAATAAATAAATATTTTTTAGGAAGAAAAAATTTTTTTGAAGTGGGCTTTTTTGTGTAGGGATTTTTCTAAACAATATTGATGACGTAAAATTAAGCGTGGTATATAAAAATAGATTTTTTTGAGTGATTTATTTTTATTTTTAAATGATTTATTTTTAGAAATGAGCATATGTTTTTATGATTTTTGTCTGTATTTTTTTGAAAGGGGTTATTTAATTAAATATTATTTTTTGGAGGGGTTTTTAGCAGGCTTATTTCTGATGTGTTTAATATGTGTTTCTACTTAATTCTGATTTTTTGGGAGGTGGAAGATTATGTGATTCTGATTTTTTTCTTTTTATGTAATTCTGATTTTTTATGAGAAGAATTATTTTTGATTTTTTCTCTATTTTATTGAATTCTGATTTTTTACGAGAAGGGTTTCTAATTCTGATTTTTTTCTGTTTTATTTAATTCTGATTTTCTGGGAGGACTACTTTAATTATTTCTCTGAAGGGTTTTCATTAGGTTCTGATTTCTCATGCTTTGTTTACTTCTGATTTTCGGTGTTTATGCACTTCTGGTTTTTTTAAAAGGATTATTTATTTCTGATTTTTTCTGAGGTTTATTTTATTATTTAAAAACTTAAAAATAAAACTGTAAATGTAAAATCAGAATTGTTTTTAAAGGGACGGAAATAGGCTAATAATAAATAGTAGAAATGGTAATAATAATTTTTTAAAATGTCATTTTAGGGGTTGCAATTTGTAAATATTTTTATTTTTTAAGAAAATTGTGTTAATTTACTATTTTTGGGTAAAGTTAGAAAATTACCCAAAAAATATTTTTTTCTAGAAAAAACTTTAAAATTAGAACGTTAAAATTAAGATAAATGAGGATAAACGTGACTAAAAATATAAAAATATTTTTAAAGAAGAAAACCAAAAAATTTTCTATTTTAACACAATATTTATTTAAGATTTTCCGCTTTGTTTATTCATTTAGAATTGGCTTTAAAGTTAAAATAATAAGAAAAAAAGGAAAAAACTGACGTAAAAAAATTTTTTTCGAATTTTTCGAGGGATTTTTGGAAAGACAAAAGACTTAAAGTGTAAATAAAAAAACTAAATTTTTTTTCTTCCTTATTTTTTTAAGAAAAAAAATTTTTTTAGTGCGTTGGTGGTGGTCCTAGTAGTATAAATAATTAATTATTTTTTTCAATGTTGTTGTGTTTGTAAATATTTGTTGGGAAGAAATTTTTTGGAAGGGGTTTTGTGGGGAGTGAATTTTTTTGGGAGAAATTTTTTTCAAAATATTTTTTTACATTAGTCTAATTATTTTGATACAAAATATTTTTTAGGTAATTTAATTTATTTTTAATTTTTAAAAATTGTTTGGACTTTAAAAAAATTTTATTTAGTTTTCTAAATTTTATTTTTTTAAATTTTAATAGAGGGAAACAAATTTAGCTAAGTAACAATTAATTGGGTAAATAAAAAAAGAGGAAGGGAATTTTTTAAAAATATTTTTAAAAATAAAAATGCAAAAAAAAATTAAAAATTAAAAAATTGAAATTGCGCACATCTATGTGAACAAAAAATTTTTTTAATTATATAATAGAAAAATTTTTTAGAAAAAAAATAATTCAATTGGATAGGTTAAAAAAAGAGTAATTTATGTAATTGGACTAGAAAATTTAATAAAAAGAGATTCAGATTTTTTAAAAATAAAATACATACAAGTACAAGGGAACGTGCCTACATAAGAAATAAATTTTTGGAAGCGTGGATTTACGACATGTTCAGAAATCCGAAAAATTGGGAACGTTCAATGATATAGGTAATAATGAAAGGGGCTAAAAATTTTCCCTATTTTTTAATTCCCTATTTGTTTAATTCCCCTTTTCAAGATTCGGAATTCCCATCCCAAAAACGTTAAGACTTCCCGATTTTCGGGAAGAACAGGGGTTCATTGATAGGTGACAATGAAAAGAGAGAGAGATATGTGCTGCGCACTACAATAATATAAGGAAGGATATGTTAAAGAATAATTAATATAATTAAATTAATTTTTCATCAGGGTTTCTCTAATCTGGCATAAAGAATAGTTGATTATCATCTAAAAATTGTGGTGGTTCTGGTTGTTGCTTTTCTTCAAGTATTAGCATCATTGGTTCATCATTTTCTCCATCATCCTCATCTTGTTGATCATTTTCATCAATTTCATTTTTTTCGTTTTCTTCAAATTCTGGTTCAATAAATATTATTGGTTGTTGTCTTTTGTTTCGTGTAATTTGATTTCTTCGTTCTTCAAGCAAAGCAAGTAATCTTTAAGGAAAAAACTTTTTTAATTTTATTTTTTAATTAATTATTTTACCTTTCTTTATCCATCAAATCATCAATTCTTCCTTTTAACGCTTGTTGAAGTGATCGCCATCTGAATTTAAAAATTTTTTAAATCAACTCTCCCATCTTTCCTATCTTTTACTATCCAACGTTTCTTTCCTATTATGCCATTTTTAGTCCGATATCAAGGAATGTTTTATCATCAAGTTCCTTTATTATGCAAGGAAGAAGGGGGAAATGCTTACTAGGCGGGGATTAAATAAGGTCTTTTAAAAAAGGAAGGTGAAATAGGTGACTTTGTGGCTGCTCAATCAACTGTTCCTGGTGAGCGACTGCTCCTAGCAATAATTGCCATGATATCTCAGTGCCTGCCTTGCGCTTAACTTTCACCTTTCTTTTACTATTACCTTAAAGCCAGTTCAAGTTCATCCCTCTCATCATTCGCTTGTTGTTTCAACGCTAATAATTCTTCTGGTTGAATAATATAAAGTGCCATTGTAGTGTATTGAAACATAATTAAGAACAAAAATATAAGACAAAAATTGGAATGATTAAGAGAATAATGTTGTAAAATACTGGATTTAGTTGCTATCATTTTTTTATTTTTTTTTTAAATTAATTATTGTATAGGTTCAAAATTTTTTTTATTATTTTTATTTTCGTGCCACTAAAAATGGAAATATTAAAAATACTATTAGGTTTCTTTTTTTAGTAAAAAACATCGAGAAAAATAGTAAAAATAAAAAAAATTAGTTATCGATATGTACACATTATTGTGTGGCTTATTAGCTTCTTACATAATATATGGGACTAATTAAACTTGTCAACGGCTATTGAGAGAAGTAAAAAATTTTTTTAGTCAGGAAAAAATTTTTTTGGCTATAAAACCAAGCTTGTTTTTCTAACGAGACTTTAACTATTCAAATGGGATTTCAACATTATTTTATCAATAAAAAATTTTTCCTAGCAAGTAGTTTTGTCTGTTCCTGGAAATCCTTTGGATATCCAAAACCAAACCGAAGAACCGAACCGAAAAACCATTGGTTCTCCGATTTGGTTTTGTCCAGAACTGACAACCCTACCAGCAAGATTAGCTATTAATGTATTCTCTTTGCATTTCAACACTATTTCTTCAAAAAAGAATTTTTGTAGTCGCGCGCAACTCCTCTATAAATTCAAAAAATTGAGTGGGAGATTTTTCTATCAATTACTACATTGTTATATTTTTTGTTACATTTTTTAATTAAATTTTTAAAAGGCAAAGCCGCAATTTAAATTTATATATTGAGAGAAGAAAAAAATTTAATTTACTAAAATTGGCAATTTAAAAAAATAATGCATTGAATAAGTAAAGGGAAGGGAAAGGGAGAGTGTTTTTTGGAGGAGTGCAGAAATATATTTTAAGCCTAAAACCGAATTTAAAAAAATATAAATAAATAAAAATAGAGAGAAAGGAAAGATAAAAGCCAACACTAGCTTAAATGTAAGCATAAAAGTCTCTAGAAAAAAGTCTAGAAAAGGCTTGAAAATTAAACAAAAAAAATTTGTGTGTGTGCCGCCGGTCGTCTGGCGCAATGTTGTAAATGAGACTTGGAAAAAAAGTGAAAAAGGAAAATTAATAAAAAAAAGGTAAATAAAAGAAAAGCTGGAAAGAATATGTATATTTTTAAGGTTAATTGTGTTTGAGGGTTTGTAAGGGTTATGCTTTTGGTTTTTTTTAATTTTTTTTGGATTTTTTTTGGAAGGAATGGATATGAGATTTTTAAACATTGATGTTTTAGGTGCATTAATTTAGTCAGAGAGAAAAAAGGCTTCAAAAGGATTGGGTTTGGGGTAAGGAGCGATTTGGAGAGGGGTACTAATTAGTTTAGTGTTTATTTTTTTATGTTAATGATATTTCTGATGTTGATATGGATGATTTTTGAAGTCCCTTAATGTTAGTAGTATTTTTGCTATGATGATATTTGAAGTCCAAAGGATTCGGATTTTTTTGGAATTTTTTTTTGTGGAAAATTTTGTGACGAGATTTTTTAAACTTTGATGTTTTAGGCGCATTAGTATTAGTTTAGTGTAGTGTGTGTGTGGTTTACGTCAAATGTGAGTTATAAGAAATTGTAAAAAGGGAGGAGTATTAATCAAGCTTGAGTTAAATAGGATGTGAGTCATTAAAAGAAAGATAAAGCTGAGATTTAATGAGCTACAAAATTAAAAAAAAAATTTTTCAAAAAAGAGTGACTACCCACCACTATGTCTACTTTTTACTGTCATGCTAACCTTATTAAAAAAAATGGCAAAAAAATTTTTTGTTGAAAAAAAGCCTCTGTTATATTATTTACTGTCACGCTTTATTTAAGTGCAAATTAAATATTTGTGAGTAATTCAAGTGTAAATTGGTCAACATTTTTTAAAACAATGAAAAAGTTATTGAGGTGTAAAATGAGAAATTTGTTTGTTTGTTTTTTTTCTGTCGGGTTTTTTTTTTGAATATTTAATTAATTTTTGATTTATGAGATGCTAGTTGATCTTTGTTTTAAATCTAATAAAAAAAATTTTGGGGTTTGTGTATCTACTAATTTAATTTTTATTTAATTTTGATTTAATTTTCTTTCTAATTAGCTAACACAAAATACACCTAGAATTTATGTAAATAGTAAATAATAAAATTAATTAAAAAATAAATATATTATACATAAATAGAAAAAAATAAATTTAAAAAATATTTATAATGAATGGCACGGCACACCTTAATTAAAAAAATTTAATTAAAAAGATAACAATAAGCTATTTTTGTATTTTTTTTTCAAATTTAAAATTAATATTAAATTTAATTTAATTATTGCAACTAAAAGAAAGAGAATTTTTTAAAAATAATCTGTTCAAAAATTTAATCTGGGGAGATTTGGGGGGGGGGGGGGGGCTTTCTTTATCTTGCTAATTTTTATTTGAATCTTAAAGCATTTAAAATTAATTTTTTTAATCTTTTATGAGTCACACACGTTTTTCCTCATAAAAATTTAAAAAAAAAAGCTGCTCAAACATTTTTTATAAAAATCTTTTTTCTTCATTTCTCTTTCAAACTTTAAAAAATCCATAGATGCTAATTAAATTCTTCTAAAATTTGAGTTTTGATAACTTGTCTTTACTCTCTTTTTCTCTCTCTCTCTGTCCCCAAAATTTTTCTCTCCTTCCAAAAAATTTTTTAAAATTAAAAATGCTTCACTTTATTCATTTTAATAATTTTTGGATTTTATTCTATTTTTTATTATTCTTCTCCTGTTGCCAAATTTTTAATAATATTTTGATTTTTGCTCAAGACGGTGTTTGTTCTTCTGAAGAATTAAGTTTTGGACGTTTGTATTTTTTCCTCCTTTGAATAATGTTTTTCAATTTATTAGCCTGTTTACCGGGCACTCCAAAAACTTGTCCATCAACTTGTCCACTTGGCTGTCATTGTGTTGAGAATAGTTGTTGGTTGGTTAATAGAGATGTCCAAGACTTCCTAGACTTAGACTTTTTTCGGTCTAGAACTTGGGGTCAAGTCTTTGTCTTAGGGGTCAGTCTTCCTCTTGCAGTCAAGTTTCGGTCTTGGGAAAGTCATGATCTAGTGACTTAAGAGTCTTGTTGTCCAGACTTGGTCTTGGGATCCAGTCTAGGGTCTCGTTCTTGGGGTTCAGTCTTGGCCTTGTTGTTCGGTCTTGGTCTTGTGGTCCAGCCTTGGACATCTCTAGTTAGTAGTTCAAAAACCTTTTACTTGAAAATTCATTTGTTTCAAGTTATCCAGCTAGTTCAGTCCAAAACGATTTTTGGAATAGAATAAACGAAAATTCACAACAAAATCAACAACAACAACAACCATATATGGGAGATCAACAACAATATGGCCTACAAAATGGCGGCCAACAAATTGGCCAATTAAATAATTATTTACTAATGTTGTTACTTCTAAGGCAGCAACAACAAATGTTGGGCGGTGGTGGTAGTTGGGGCTGTTATGATCAAGCAGATAACTGTGGTAACACTCAAAAACTTGACCTATTAATAGAATTAAGAAAAATTTTTTTCAGCCCCCTTCTCTTTTCTTTGCTTCTATTCTACAAATATGTTAAATTTTTGTCCTGTTTCATGTGGGATATGCCCTTTATACAATCCACAATTTGTTAATCAAAGGCTTTTACAAATGCTCCTAGGTGGAGGTGGTGGAGGTGGTTTTGGACAACAACAGATTGGAGGGGGAGGAAATTTTGGAGGAGGATTTTTTCCGTTTGGAGGTCTCCAACAAGGATTTGGAGGAGGCTTTCAACAACCTCAACAACAGCAACTTCCTTATGGTTCAAACACAATTGGACGAATACAAGGATTCTTAGATCAAACCCAAGGGCTTGCAAACAGTGCAAATCAAGCACTTGGAACGATTGGGGGTCCAGGATTGAATTTACAAACTATTGGACAAGCATTGGGGCAAAGATTGGGGTTTGGTTGAAAGATGAGGGTTTCTACTAGGGTTATTGGTACCTCGATTATCGGGTACCTCCGGTTTTCGGGGTCGGTTTGGTTAAAAAATAACACACCAACAACCCTAGTTTTTACATTTTTAAGTTATCAACTGATTGTCTAATTTATCCTTTTATTTAATTTGGCCTTTTACTTGCCTCTAATCCCCATATACTTTTTCTAAAAAAAATTTATTTTCTTTCTTTTTTGTTTCACTTATTAATTATTTGTTTAACGCATGGATGTGCTAATAATAATAAAACAATAATCAAAACAAAGGAAAGAGATATTGAAGGATTGTTAAAAATCCCAATAAAAAAATTTTTTCCTGACTCTTCCCAAATCCTATCCATTTTAAAAAAATTTTCCTCCCTTCTCTATTCCCAAAAAATGCTTTTTATTCTCTTAATGAGAATATATTTATATCAATATCTATTACCTTTTATTATTATTTTTTTATATTGTATTGTAAATCAAAGTAATGCCACCTCACCTATTCCTAATAATGCTTGTCCTAGTAATCAAGTTTTCTATGGACGTTAGTAAATTTTTTTGAAAATTTTTAAAGATTGTGTTTTTTTTTCTAAATTAAAGCTTGTATTGGTGGGGAATGCCCTCCTGATTGTCCTGCTGTCTGTACTTGTATTACGCGTACTAGAGCTTGTTGTACAACACTTCAAAATGGGACTAATGGTGGTGGGAGGTGTTTAACACTAGCTATTGTATATGCTCGAATAATTACCCTTCCTCAAATAATTGTCTTCTCGATTAATTTTTTTAAAGAGAGATTGAGACAACTACCCTCCCCCAAATGCCTTACTGCACGTTCAAATCTCAGAATTTGAATAATTGCCCTCTATTGATTACCCAGAAGGGGTAAAAAATTATTTGAGCAGCGTAAGTCATTTTTTAGATTTATTATTCTTCAGTTCAAATTTGCTGCTAACTCGTCTTTTGCTAGCCCTTTTGTTGTCATCTCCCCGTTCTAATATAGGAGGACCTAGAGCTCGACTTAGCCTGGTTTTATGCAGGGATTTGGCTTTAAATTGTGCTCTTTATACATTTTATTGTGCTTTACCTGTTTATGTATGTTTTTTGGAATTTTTTTTGAGGGTTTTAAAAATTAAGAAAAATCCCTTATTTTTTTAAGGCCCTTTGTATGCGTGCTAATTGTAAGATCATTTTTATCTTCATTTTTTACCAAAATTTAAAAAAGGCGCCGCCACCTGTGGACTTTGTAATGATGGCGGTGGTTTACTTGGAATGCCGTTGCTTCTCTCCTTGTTGGGGTTTGACGGTTTGGGGATTTTTCTTTATATTTTTCTTAAAAATATTGCTAAGGTTTAACCGGCAATACAAGAAATCCAACAGTAAATACAAGAAGCGCGGATGTTGTTAATCCTCCTTCTTCTGTAGCTAATCCTGTAGCTAACCCTGTTGTTAACCTTCCTGTTGCTCCCCAACAACAACCCTCTTCTCCGGATACTGCTATAAGGGCTGGAGCACCTCCAATACGAGAGGAAAGTGATGATGACGCTTCTAATAATTTTGCCAATGTTTCAATTCAAAATTCTTTCCCAATTAATAACAACTTTGCTACAGCCCAATTATCAAATAACAGGAGAAATTTAAATAGTAATCCAACAAAATTTAATATTCAACCTCCTTTAATACAATTTGCAATACCGCCAGGTTTACAAATTCCTACTCAACAAAAAATAAGAGAAAAATTGATACAACTGGGGGTTATAAGGGGGTATTAATTGGGGTTATAAGAGGGTATATTCTAGAGATCGGGAATTTTAACAAGAACCTTGACTGTTGATTGTTGATTTTGGTTTGGGGAACTTGACCAGCTTTTTGACCTTAAGTCAAAAGGAAATTTTAAGGAACACTGAAAAATGATCTTGACTCTGACCTTGACTCTGGTTCCGGGAAAAATCAAGGTTTGGGAAAATCAAGGGCAAGGGAACATTCAAGGATTCCTTGATCTTGACTTCAAATCCAGGAAAAATCAAAGTCAGTATTCACATTCAGTCCGATCTCTAGTATTTATTCTCTATCAATTTTTTTTGTTTGTATGCCTGATTCTCGCCATAAATTTTCAATTTAAAAATAATTTAAAATAATTCTATTTTTCAATTTTTATTTTTTGTATTTCTACTATTTTTATTTATTTCTGCTAGTCTTTTTTGTTTTTCAATTCCTCTAGAAGTTATACTCCTTTGTTGTGAAGTAGAGGAGCAAACTGGGGAAAATACATAGCAATGAATGTCTTTGACTGCTACAAGGCTTGAAAAAAATAGAATTTTTTTAATTCACTCACTATTAGAAGTACACTCTGTGGCTAAAAAAGTGTGTTTTATAATGGAGGGTATCTTAAATAGGGGATATCGCTTGGACAGTTCCCCTAACCAGTGGTCAGTTAAGTTTCTTAGGAGCGCATATTTTTAAAATTGGAGGGTGTAACTAAAAATTGGAGGGTTTAACTAATAATGGGTGTCTCTTATAATGAGGTCTGACTATATAATGAGTCCTTTCTTGTGAAATAGAGGAGTATTCAAGATAGAGAGTATCTCGCTTACAAGACTCCCCTACCCAATAGTTAATCAACGGGCGTATCTCTTAAAATAGGGTGTTCCTAATATTGGTTGTTTCTTAAAAGGAGGTGTTCCTAATAATGGTTGTTTTTTAAAATGAAGGTGTTCCTAATCTACAACTACTTCAAAAATCCCACAAACCAAAATTCGTCAGTATGTGCAATATACGAAAAAAATCCTGTCCCACAAATAACATTATAAAAATTTCCAAATAAAGATTCAGCTTTTTGTTGTAAAAAACGTTTAGAACGTTCAACATTAATTGTTGGATCATTAATTCTCGTATTTACAAGTAATTGATAAATTAATGATCGAAGTCTATTAGAATTACACATTTCTCTATTTTCACTCCAAGAGGGTAGGTATTGGGGTTGGGAGGGTTGGGAGGGTTTTTGTTGTCGTTGTTTCTCGTTAGCTGCTTCAATAAAAACATCTGAAGAAGCTTTTTGTTTGGGTTGTTGTTGTTGATCTCGTTGTTTTTGACAACCTCTTCCAAATGCACGTTCAGGACAAGGCAGCTTTATATATAAATTTGTGAACTTGATTAAATTTACAAAAAAGTAGGAGGATTTATTACGCTCGGGACAAGGCAGCTTTACTAATTTTTGACTAATTTTTGGCATTTTTTGTTAATATTTTTCTAATTTATTTTAATATTCTGTGGCTATATTTTGATATTATTTTCCAACAAAAATCCGGTCCCTAATAATAACGACTATTTAATTCCTAAGGCTTGCAGGGCGCGTGGCGTAATCTGTTGGGGTTTACTATAACGAGGGTCTGTTATCTCTTTACCTTATTTTCTTGTTCGTCTAAATAATCTTCTGGAACATTTTCCAATTCTTTAAGATATTCTTTCTCTGGGTGTTGTTGTACCAATTCTAATGGGTTTGCAAAGCTTGTAGGTTGAAATGGAGGTGTTGTTATTAAAGAAGGCAAAGTTGGAAATAAATTATTGGGGAATTGAAGAGGAAGAAAAGGTTGTATTAATGGAGGTGGTGGAAGTGGTTGTGGTGCTTGTGGGAGTTGTGGTGGGGGTGGTGGGAATTGAAGAGGTGAAAGTTGGGGAGGAGGTGGGGGAGGTTGTTGTTGAATTGAGGGTAATGGGATTTGTAGATTCTTTTTGTAAAAAAATATATGAAGACTATTTAGTTTAATACAGTTAGACCTCACTTTAAGAACCCCTCATTATAAGGCACCTCGAGAATTAAACCTAATTTAAAATCCGTTTTTAGGCTCACTTTAAGAACCCCTCATTATAAGGCACCTCGAGAATTAAACCTAATTTAAAATCCGTTTTTAGGCCACTGGGTGTTGGATAGTTTTTTAAGCGTACCCCAAAGTTAAAGCACCACTCATTTCTAAATACACCCATAAACCTCATATAAAAATAAACCTCAAAATTAGATTGGGTGCCTATGCGAGATACCCCTTATTTATGATACTGCTCTTTATAAGTACGATTTTTTCAGCCGTATATCCTAAAGTGAGGTCTGATTGTATTGAAAAAATTTAAGCTACTAGTAGAATATTACTCTAGTTTTATCAGCACTAGCTTTTAGTTTATTTTCTTGTTCTAATGCCATTAAAGTTAATTGTTGTTGTTGTTCATCTCCACCACATCCTCCTGGATTTTCTTTTATATTTTTATTAAAACTTCCAAAATTCCAATGTAAAGGATTTTCTTTTACAGAAGTAAATATTGGTTGTATTGGGGCAAGTCGAATAATTTTGTTTTGAAATTTTTGTTGGTCTTTTCTGTTTAAAAAAAATTTTTTTAATTGTAGTGCCTTTACTATTTTTTTCTTTTTTTGTGGATTTGGACCAGGCGGGGGGTTAAAAAAATTTTTTTCAGTAAAGGTTAAAGCATCGTTATGCTGGCTCTTATCAGTCGTTAGAGCTCCGTCTCTAAAGCACCAATCTTGGTGAGTGAATTAGCGATAACTGACATGAGGTCGCTGGATTAATGACTGCCAGGGGCTAAATTTTTATTTCTTTCTTACTATTAGAAGGGGTTAGAAAAATTTTCATTTCTATAACTACCTTTTGTAGTGATTACATAAATTATCTTCATCTTCCTTTTCCATAAAAATTGGTAGAGGGGTAGAGGAAAATTCATCATCACGCAATACTAAAGGAGGTGGGGATTGTTTAGTAGTAGTTAAAGCAGACTTTTCTTCCTTTCTTTTATTTAATCCCAAAAATTTGTATCTTTAAAAAAATAAATTTTTGGCTAAAAAATTTCTCTAAAAAATTTTCTTTACATTTTTCGACGCCATTCTCCTAGCGTTTTAGCCTGTTTTGATTTTTCATTTTCTGTAAGCATTGAACTTGAATTATTTAAACTGTCAGGATGTTCAAATGCTTGAAAAAAATTTAGAGGGGAATTTTTAAAAGTAAAAAAATTTTTGGTTAGTATACGAAGCTTTACTGTAAAAATAAAAATTATTTTCCATCAATAGGATTCGAACCTTTAACCTTTATGATGTTTAAACTCAGCATTTTCCGGATGAACCAAAGAATTATTAGGTGAAGACTTGTTCCAAAAGATCACCGGGAAGGATAGAAATATTTGCGTGGTGATATTTTGGGTACGCTTCTCTCTCCTTTTCTGCTTATTCCAGAAGATCACCAGAAAGGAAAGAAATACTCGAGTGGTGATATTTTTGGATAAGTGGCATAATCAAAGAGGAGGTTAAAGGTTCGAATCCTATTGACGGAAAATAATTTTTTATTTTATAGTAAAGCTTCTAGATGTTATTAAAAACCTTTAAAAGTAGTTTGAGCATCCAAAAATAATTTTTTTGGATTTTTATTTCCAATAGGCTCCAAAAATTCTTCACTTCCTCTAATTTTTCCATAACTATTTAAACTTTCTAGTAATTGAGTTTTTAATTTTTCACCGTCTATGGAAGCTTTATTTGTTGTTAATTTATCAGCTAATATTGTAGAGGGGAAATTGTGGGAAATAATAAATAAAATAATTAAAAATGCTAGGGAAATTGTTAAATTTGTTCTAGTGATCAACAACATGTATCTGAGAATTAAAATTAATTTTAGACAATTGTCCCAGTCTGAAACTGGCCTATGAGAAAAATCGGGTTTGAGCATTCAAAATTTCCCATGGGTCTGATCTCGGGTTTCGAATAACTCGATACTCATCCCCGTTATAGAACATTCGCTTCTTGTCTTTTACCTATTTGTTAGGGAAATTGATAAATTAAATTTCAGTCACCTACGTCTCACATCAGCTCTAGAGGGGTATGAAATGTAGAAGCGCGGAGAACTATGTGATAGCGTTTATTCCAATAAAATTAACAGAATAAAAATCCTAGAAAGGCTATTTAGAGGGGATGTATTTTCAATTAAGCAAAGTTTGTTAGTTATTCGCGGAACCTCCTTTAATCTCTTATATATCCTCAAAGCCAGTTGAGGTAACGGAGAATTGAAAAAAATATTTTAGATTAGTTGATGGACAATAAATATATTTTCACAACAGGGAAGATGTGTAAAACAAAATTGTTGATGAATTAATATTAAAGGAGGGGAAAGTTTTCCAGTATTAAAAAAAGAAAGTTTTCAAATTTTTTTCTACAAAACTTGCAGCATATTTCAAGTTGCAATTGTCCGCTTTTACTTTTCTCCTTTTCTTTTGTGTAGTGTTGTCCACTCTCAGTTGCAACCAAAAAGATCACTGGAGAAGAAAGAATAAGTTAACTGTTGATATTTTGGATAAGCTACAGATCCACTTGAACGGGTTGAGATTAAAGGAAAAAAATGGGAAAAGGAGGGAATTTTTAGGTTTTGTTGCCGATTGAGAGAGAGGACAAATAAAAAAATATATGAAAAGGAAGATAGCCGACGCTTTAACAACAACAATAACGCGACTACAAGTTTGGGCAATTATTTTGATTGATTTTAAATAGCTTTTTTCTTGGAAAAAACCTTAACGAGGAAATTTCTTTAAACATTTTTCCACTCAGTTTAGGTCTGATAGTGAGTCACTCCGACATAGGGGGGGGGGCGTTTTAAATCCCTAGAAATTTAAAAATTATGCATAGCAGAGCTCAGCTTTGGGGGCTTCATTGGAAAAATTTCTGTGCTGCTATGGAGGATAGGAAGGTTGAAAAGCTCACTAGTACCTAAAAATCTTTAAAATAAATCCAAATTGGCCCAAATATCACGAACAACCAACATTCCTACTTCCCTAATTTTTTGCCAAAAATAATAAAAATTTATCCAAATCAAAATTTACTCGTTTCAATGAAAAAATCCAAATAAATTTTATAAAATCAATTAAAAAAATAACTTAAAAATATTTGGAATATTTGCCTATAAGTCAAAGTGATTATATTTAATCAAATTTTGCTTCCCCTCTCCATCATTATTCATTGCGGAACAGCAGCAAGACCAATAACGCCACAAGCCAGGCGAGGCCCAGCATTGCCAGTCTTCTTACTCTCTTCAGCCTTGTCATCAGTACCACGGCCTAAATTTATAAAAATTTATAGAAATTTAAAAAATTAAAAACCGAGGTCATCTTCCAAAGCGTGAACGACCAAAGTACGCCCGACGATAGCTGTTGGACCAACAAGCGAAACCTTCCCGTCTTTGAAGTCAATCGCAGCTACCCCATCTTCGTTCGCATGAACATTGCCCAGATCACCCACATGACGAACTTCATCCTGGAAAAATTTGGGAAATTATGGAATTGAATAAAGGACTCGGATTTTTCACCCCGAGAATGTGCCTACTCTCCCCTACGGTTCTTTAGTTTTTAAAGACTTATAGCTCCGCACAGAATCACTTCCCAAGTAGGGAGTGGCACCATTCGACCTAGCTAGTCAAGGCGAATCGAACGACTCATGCCTCGTACAACACTACAGCCGAACATATAGCCACTTTAGATTATAAGAACTTAAACCCGCATGAGGCCCAAAGCTAAGGACTGGGAAAGAAATAAAGGAATAAATTTACCAGAGGACCACCATGAGTCATATTGGTCGGATTGTAATGAGGTCCAGCGGAAACGCAGCCATTGGTGAGATCTCCATAAGCATGAACATGGAAACCTAGAAAAAAAGAAATTTCTTTCAAACATTTAAACAGCCTCAGACCATGAAGTCCAGGAGACAAGCCGGTGATTTCGCCTTCAATTCGAGTTGGCGAACCTTCCTTTTCCTGAATTTTATCGTTTAAAAAATGAGAAAGTTAAAAAGCTACTTGAGAGAAACGGACGGTGCCCTTAACGTTCTTGTCACCGTCGCCGTTGAGAACGCAAATAGCTTGGACTTGAGTAGTCATTTTTAATTTAAAAAATAAAAATATTCAACCAAATAAGTAGATAACTTAAGTAAAAAAAAAAGAAATTAAAAAAGAAATCAATGATGCAAAAAATAACACAAATGAACACAAATAACAAAAACTCTCATTTATATAGTAAACAAAATGCGCGACTCGTGCAGGACTCAAATGTCCTATTTACAATTTTTTCAGAACAGCCCGGTTGAGTCTCGCGTGTTGAGTATTGGAGCCATATTTCGGGCCATAACTTTTTTATTTCTTAGGCGATTTAGGTGATTAATATATCATTCGAAAGCTCTTGATGTAGCGATTATTTTATCTAGAAGGTTAAATCAGATCAAGATACGAAAAGTTACAGCCTAATAAAGATGAAAAGTCACGATTGCGCGTACTTATCTAGATGTAACTTTTTGTAGGCTGATCTGGTCAAATCAATCCTTTTGATGAAAATGATCCTCAGATCCAGGGCTTTCGACTGATAAAAGATTTATTCGAATTGGTTGAAAATCCAAGAAGTTATGACCCAAAATATGTCTCCGGGACTCTACAGGCGGGACTCAATGATCCCCCACCCAATTTTTATTTTTTTTCTTCAATTTTTGACTCAATCATTTATTCTCGAAATTTAATTTTTAATTTATTTTGTTTTTCAGAGCTTTTTGCATAATTTTTATTTAGTATTTATATTATGGTTCTAAATATTGATCTCTTTCGTGTTGAAAAAGGAGGCAATCCAGACTTAATTAGAACTTCTCAAAAAGGACGTTTTGCTGATGTTACTTTAGTTGATAAGGTTATTGAGGCTGATGTTGAATGGAGAAAAGGTTTGAAAGATTTTACTGGTTTTTGAGTTTAAGGTCAAAATTAGGGACAGGACTGTGTGTGTGTCTGTGGGCCTGTTCCTGGACTCTGGGTTTGATTTATTGACCTGGGCCGTGTCTTGGGCCTGTAGTCCAGTAAACCCATGCCCAGGGAAACCCCAGGAACATCAAAAAATGCCTGGGCCTGGACTCTGGGTACAAGAAAAACCCGGGCCTTGTTCCAGGCTTAGCTCGATCTTTACTGAATTCCATCTAAAATTAACCAACCCTTTTTGATTGATATATGGTTGTTAAGAGAATATAAAGTGTTGATTATTGAGAAAATAAAATCCGTCACACAAAACCCAAAATTCCCGGTCTTTTTCTTTAAGTTAATAAAATTCATTTTCAGAGCGTTTCAATTTGGATGCTATTAATCGTGCAAGTAAAATGTGTAGCACAACTATAGGTGACAAAATGAAGGTTAATTTCTTGTGTTTTTTATCTTCAAAAATATTTATTTTATAGAAAAAGGAACAACAAGGCGGGCCGGAAGAACTTCCCGCTGATTTTGTGACTAAATTTGACGCTTTGAGTTTGGACCTTCTTAAGGTTTTTTCTTCTTTATTTGAAGACTTTTATCTATTTTCAGCCTCTTTCCATCGCTCAAATCAAAAATTTAAAGAAGAAATTGGACGAGGAAACTGTTCAAACAAATTTAAAAATGGAAAATTTGGAGAAGGATCGAAATGAAAATTTGAAGAAAATTGGAAATTTATTACATGATTCTGTTCCGATAAGTGATAATGAAGATGACAATAAAGTGGAGAGGACTTTTGGGGATTGTGAAAGTCGAAAATGTTATTCTCATGTATGTTTTTAAAGTTATTTTCCTTGGGTACGGCCCACTTAGTCGCGCGGCCACTTAGTCGCAGAGCCATAACCTGCTTTAAGATTTCCGAATCTTTCCAAATTTGGTATTAAACGATTCCTCTCATCGAGCTAAAGAGATTGGTACCAAAATTGATAAGGGCCAGAAATTTTTTAGCAAGTTATGGCTCTGCGACTAAGTGGCCGCGCGACTAAGTGGGCGTGTCCCATTTTCCTTATGGGGTTTTTAGGTTCATTTGCGCCCTTTTTGGCTATCTTTGAGTATTTATATCCAATTTTTGAGTTCATTGATTCCTAGTTGTGGTCTTGGGTTTAGGAAAAATCAAGCCAGATGGAAGTTCAATAAATGCCTGAGTTTAAACTTTAGGTTCAGGAAGATTTTACTACTTGACCTTTGACGAGTCTTGAGTCATGGTCTTAATGTTAGTTGCTTATCGTGGTCTTGAGTACTTTTGTATAGAGTTAAAAGAAAGACTCAGGCCGAAAAGTCCTCTGAAAGTATAAATAAATGCTGGGTCTTATGGCTAGGGGTTCTTTCAGGAAAGATTCCACGCCTTTTTTCATACTTTTCGTTTTTTATTAAAGGTTGATTTGGTTACAATGGTTGATGGTTTTGATGGTGAAAGAGGCGCTAATGTTGCTGGTGGTAGAAGCTTCTTCCTTAAAGGACCTTTAGTTTTTCTTGAACAAGCATTAATTGGATTAGCCTTAAGAATTTTATCGGAAAAAGGATTTGTTCCAATTTATCCTCCATTTTTTATGAGAAAGGTTTTTTTCGAATTTTTTAAAAAGTTTTTTTTGTAAAATTTAAGGAATTTATGCAAGAAGTTGCCCAATTAAGTCAATTTGATGAAGAGCTTTATAGAGTGAGTTTTTGAATGAATTAGAGCTTTTTTGCTGCTTTTTTATTATTGTGTTTTGTGGTTTGGTCGGTAGTGTGTTGGGTTAGCTAGTTTTTGGGTTGAGGGTTCGAATCCTTTTGATGGCCCTTGTTTTTATTTTCTTAGATATTGTCCCGCAAGTGATTGGAAAGCTTTTGAAACTTTTTTTTACTTTAAAAAAATTTTTTAGGTAGTCGGAAAAGGCTCTGAAAACGAAAATTCTGGCGATGATAAATATTTAATTGCTACTTCGGAACAACCTATAGCTGCTTTTCATCGTTTGTTTTTACTTTAATATTTTTTTAATTTTCTATTTAAAAGGTGATGAATGGTTGGTACCTGCAAATTTGCCATTAAAATATGCTGGTATGTCTACATGTTTTCGTCAAGAGGTTTTTTTATTAGGAAATATTTTTTAACTTTTATTTTTAGGCTGGAAGTCATGGACGTGATACTCGTGGAATTTTTCGCGTTCATCAGTTTGAAAAAGTTGAACAATTTGTTATTTGCTCGCCTTTTGATGATGAATCTTGGGAGCATTTTGATGAGGTTTCTTTTTAATAATAAAATAATTTTTTTCTTTTTCTTTTTGGTAATCTTGAAGATTATTGCTTTCTAGAGGACATGAGAAGTTTAATTTCGTATCTAGCTTTGATCAAATAAAGTATAGGTTTCGGGTAGTTCTTGACGTCTCTGCTCTGAAACCTCAAAAATATAGGAGGAGCACGTCTTGCTCATTTTTCCAGAGACCAATGTTTTTTAGGATAACTTACTTTTTTATTTTTTATATAGATGATTGGAAATGCTGAATTTTATTATCAACTTCTTGGAATTCCTTATAGAATTGTTAATATTGTTTCTGGTGAATTAAATAATGCAGCATCTAAAAAACTTGATTTGGAGGCTTGGTTTCCTGCAAGTGGAGCTTTTCGTGAATTGGTTTCGTGTTCAAATTGTACAGATTATCAATCGAGACGACTTAAAATTCGTTATGGACAAACTAAAAAGTTGGATGGAGAGGTTTACTTATCTAAAAAAATTTTTTTGGGGGTTTTTAATACAAAGTTGAGGATCTAACTTTAAAAAGAACAACATCCTTTAGGATTAGTATAAAGTTATTTCAATAGCTACTAGTATTGTTCCCTGTCAGTGGAGGCTTCTAGGAAAATTCTTCGAGGAAGCAAACTATTGATTGTGGACTAGGAAAATTGTTTTTTAACAACAGGAGGGGCAGGAAATTTTCAAAAGGAGACATTAACAAACAACCCGAACAAGTAGCCGACCAAATTAAAATAACATTTTAAGGGCGAGTAGGATCCGGCTATAATATTTGGGTTCGTTTTACTGCCTTGAAAAGTAGCCCTTCCATTGTTCTTTAAAAAAAATTTTTTCTGCTCATGTCAAAAATATATTTTTTTATAAAGGTTAATTTTGTTCATATGTTAAATGCAACAATGTGTGCAACAACAAGAGTTATTTGTGCAGTTTTGGAAAATTATCAAACTGTTGATTGTATTTTAATTCCTGAAGCTTTACGTGAATTTATGCCTCCACAATATAAAGAAAAAATTCCTTTTGTTAAACCGGCGCCCTGTGACCAAGAGAAGGAGAAAAAAATGCCTAAAAAGGAAGTAAATAAGTGAATAGTAATGTTGAGGTTTTTTTGTTATTTTGGAAAAAGATTTTCCGTGCTTATATTTAAAATGGATTAAAAACAAAAATTGGCTTCTGATACAGTTTATGAGTTCAATTAATTTTTATCAGTCCAATGAAAGTATTTGTCTGTTTATGAGATCAAAAAACTCCAAAATAAACTTTCAGTGGACTACTAAATAACCTTCATTAGACTACCAACAAGCAAACATACCAAACTGTGACTTTGAAGCGCCATAACTTTTTAGTTTCATATTCCTAGCCAAAAAAAGCCTAAAATTTTCTAGAGTAAATCGATGATGCTCTATCGATTGGTACCAAAAATAATACAGAATTTTGACTCACAGTTTGGTATGTTTGCTTGTAAGACTGTCTGGAGCCTAAAAAATTTTTAAGTCAAAAATTTTCCTAAATTTGAATTTTGTTTTTAATCCATTTTTTAATCTATTTGTGAATTAAGACTAAATCTATACTCTTGTTTTTTAAAATTATATTTTTTTTTGCAATAAAAAATGGTTTGTTATTTTTATGTTAATTGCTTATTATTTATTTGAAAAAAAAGATTTTATTTCTTTTTTAATATCTTTTCATTTTTGAATGTTGAAAAAATTTTTTTCAATAAAAAATATTATAGAAAAGCAAAGAATCTTCAAAAGCTCAGCTGTTCTTAATATAATTACACCTCTTCTCTTTATTTTTTCAATCTACGCAAGCAATCAAGCACACTTGGCTTTTCATGTGCACATGACCTCTCAATTGATAGAAGAGTTAATCCAGAAGATCAATACTTGAAAGGATGGAAAAATCAACAAGGTTTGTTTTATTTTAAATAAACTTGTTGGTTAATGGGGCCCTTTGAAATTTTTTAAATTTTTTTTGAAATTTTTGGGTTGATTTTCTGTTTTGCAATTTTCCAGTTGTATAAGATTCTTGGTTTAATTTTAATCCCATTATCCTTATAAAAATTTTTTGTTGGGATATGCTGTCAGTTTTATCTTTCTACTTGTGAATTTGTTGATTTAAATGTCGATCTTTTGGGGCTAGCCTTTTTTGATCATCCCTCCTTATATCCTTTTTGTCTCTATGTTTCTTTTTTAACGCGGCCCTTCAAATCGATTCACAAAACATTTTGTTGTTTTTATTACTTTTTTTTTGATCGGGATTTTTTTAAATTAAATGGAGAGAAGAGTGGAGTATAAGCAATGCGTTCTCCTCTTTCTCTGTTCCTGTCAGCTTTAAAAATTTTTTTTCAAAAGTACCCCTCTTTACTATTCCCCGTTCCATTCCGTTCCTCTATCAATAAGATTACCCTCTCTATTTCCGATAAAAAAAAGAGATTTTAATGTTTGTTTTTAATATTACAAAAATATCCTCCTTTATTTGTCCCTTTCTTTTTGTCCACACAATTTCAAAAAACAAAAAAAGACAATTTTAACATTTACTTTTTTTAAATGTTGTAATGTTTGTGCTTCTCGCTGCTCAATCTTTCTCGCAATTTCTTTAAAAAAATATTTTTTTTCTTGTATTCTTTGTTTTTAAATTTTATTTTAAGCACAAAAATCATTTTATTTTTTTATTTTTGAAAAAAATTTTTTGAAAAATTTTTTTCTTAAAACAAAATTATTAATCTCTATGAACGACGACAACAGTTTTGAAGTAAAATAAAATTTTGGAATTTTTGTAGTTAAAATGAGGGGGGAACGAGCTGACCTGATTTTTAATTAATTGACTTTTTGACCCCTTTGGGAGAGCAAAAAATTTCTATAATTAAAAATTTTTATTTTATCTTCTAGGGTCTTGACGCAGAACACTCACAAGAATTGGTTTCTTCCAGACTACCCTCCAGCAATAATATAATACGTGGACAAGAAGATTCTTATGCTGTTGGGAAGAGGATTGCTTCTGGAAAATATGGAGCTGTTTATGAGGTTTTCTTGATAATTTTTGATTTTTCAAATTTTGTTATTTTTTAAGGTGTTGCGGACAAGAGATGGAAGTGAGTTTTTAATTTTTAAACGGGGTTTTTAATCCCCGACGCCGGACAGGATGCAACAGGGGTCCAGGTTTTTTCTTATCGTGCTCTCCGGATTTTATAGAACGGATTAATCCCAAAAATTCGGCCAGATCTGGCTCGATATGTGTGAAAAGCAGGTTTCCGCGTCGGGAAATTTTATTTTGTGGGCACTAGTTTTCTCTTTTTCCAGAATTATTTGCTGCAAAACTCGAGGTTTGTGACATTGCTACACGTGCTTTAAGTATGGACTATTTGGTTCTAAAAGCAGCAAACAAATCACACTTGACTCATTTTTGTAATCTTATTGACAGAGGAATGATTCAAAAACATTTCAAATTTCTCATAATGAATAGGGTTTGTTGTGTAATTTATTTTTGTTAATAAATTGGGAAATAAGGCCTTGGAGTAGAGAGGGATGAGCCTCACAAATAAGTACGGGTCGGGTTTCTGTGTGGAAAATCTTCGGGTCAGGTTTCCCACACTCCTTTGGAGATTTGGGGTTGTCATGAATGACTTTAGGAATTTTTGGTGTACCGAGACTAGACTAAGGGAACGTTTTTATTGACTTGAGTTCCAGGCCTGATTTAAAGTCAATGGATATAGAAGAGATTCTAGTTCCGTACTTCTCTTATTGTTAGATGAACCAAGAAGAACTCCAATCATTTTTTATGAATCTTCTATGTAATTTTGACTCCAATTTATTAAAATATAAATGATTCTAGGATCCATACGCCTCTTAAAAGAATCAATAAATGGTTAAAAAAATTTTTTTGCAGCTAGGAGAAAATTTGTACAAACTTCGTCTTCAATTTCAACATTATCGTTTCTCAGCCCCTACAGCATTAAGACTTTCATTGGAAATGTTGAGTGCTTTAGAACAACTTCATTCACTTGGTTATGTTCACAGAGATGTTAAACCTTCAAATTTTGCTTTATTACAATCAAAGGATAACAACAAGACGTGTCGAATAATGTTGATAGATTTTGGATTATGTAGACAATTTAAATTGCCAAATGGTGAAATTAAACCGCCTAGAGAAAATACACAATTCAGGTTTTTTGAAATTTTTTTAAAGGGTTGAGAATTTTGCCTGAACTAGGGAAGGATAGGGTTACCCGAAAACCGGACTTGTTTCGATTCGGAATCAGATCCGAAGAACACCCGACTCGGCTTTCGAGCTGAAACTCGAAACCCGATTCTGTTCCTTCTATCTGGCTCAGTTGGCTGAAACTGCACTAAAAAACTTGCACTGAGGGTATCAAAGATTTTTCGAGTGAAGAACTTCGATATCTAGGGATAGTTTGGGTTATCTTAGACTCAATTCGAAGGAATTCTTAAAAGCTCAGCTCGACCTTTTTTTATCAATACGATCCGATCCTGATCCATTCCCGAACTTTCTCTGTTCCCTGTCCCATCCCTTATTCAGGATTTAGGAGAAAAAATTTTTAAAAAAATTTTTAAAGAGGTACAATCCGTTATGCACCATTAGCAGCCCATAGAGCCCAAGAACAATCCCCCAAAGATGATTTGGAAAGTTGGCTTTATGTTGTGGCTGAATTTATGGCTGGCGAATTACCTTGGAGTGGTTATCATGGAGCTGAACGTGATGAAGTTAGAAGAATAAAAGAAGAGACTAGAAGTCAACAGGGAATGGTTTGTTTGTGAAATTTTTTTGTAAACTTTCTAAAAAAATTCTTTTCAGATTGATCTACTTAAGCACTGTCCCAGAGTTTGTTTTTTTTTATTTTTTGAAAAATTAAAAAAAATTTTTTTTAAAGATGGAATTTCGTCGTATTCTTACTTATTTGGATCAGCTTGATTACAATACACTTCCAAGTTATCAAGTATTTTTTTTTACTTTTTCATAATAAATTGTTGGATTTCGCTATAAGATGCCCTCACAAAACACCTCGTTTGAAGTTAAGTTTTTTACTACTTTATAATGAGATGTACCCTAAATAGAGAGGCTATTGTTTAGGAAGATCCTCCCACACCCAAATGAGGTTTACGCAATAATGAGTGTATCTTATAACGAGGTTCGACTGTATTTTACTAATAAAAAGTTATTTTTTTAAAGTATGTTCGTGATTTAATTTCTTTGGCAATAAGAAATAATGATATAAATCCAGAAGAACCATATGATTGGGAACAACAAAATGAGGAAGATGAAGGGGATGAAGATGATAAAGATGAAGATAAGAAAGAGGAAAAGAATGGGAGCAAAATTGTTCTCGAAAATAATAAAATAATAATAAAACAACAAACAGCAACCCCAAATGGACCTTCCTCAACTGGACCTTTAAATGGAAAATAAATAAAAAAAAAAGATTTGAATTGATGAGAGGAGAGAGGAGAGGTTGTTTTTTTTTTAAATAAATAAATTTTTTAAACAAAAAAATATTGTCCGATCTCATTTAAGAAATATAATTTTTTTAATTTTTTTTGATCGATTTTCTAAAATAAAATGGCTGCCATACTTAAAAAGTCAAGAAAAAAAAATTTTGACCGGGGTAGGGATCGAACTCGGAACCTATCTAGGTGAGAATCTGGTGCTTAACCGACTAAACCACCGAGACAACCACAAAAATTTTTCTTTTAAGTGGATGTATTTTACAAATAAATTAAATAAGAATTAAATAATTTTCTTATCTTTTTTTTTTGGGGGTTTTCTAGGTTATGACGAATTTTTCTTTTTCAGTTGAAAAAAGACACTTGACTTTTTATTTTATTTTAAAAGAAAAATAAATTTTTTTTCTTTTTATTTTTGAATTATTGTACTATACTTTTTCTTACTTTTTTTTTAATAAAAAATTAAAAGAAAAAATTTTCTTTTTATGTATTTTGAACTTTCTCACATAAACACTTTTCTTTATTAAAATAAAAAGGACAAGAAAAAAGCTCCTCTTCCACCAATCAGTTTTATATATTTTCTTCTACTAATTTAAAAATCCATTTTTGTTTTGTTTTTATCCGCTTCATTACACCCCTCCCCATTTTCTCTCAACAAAAATTTTTTTTCTTCTCACGTAAAAAAAAATACCAAAAAGCCCTCATTTATTCAATCATCAATTCAAAAAAAATAGAAAAAAAATTAAAAAAAAAATAAATAAAAGGCTTTCATAACTCGTCCATGACATTTTAAGATTTTTCACTGACAACAAGCTTGCCAGTCATCGCTTTGGCCGCTCAAAAAAAGAAGATATATATTTTTTTATATTTTATTTATTTTCCTTTCCTTTCTATTCCCTTTCAGTCGTTTTACCCACCAATTTCATTAAGAAAATGCCTATATTATAACGGGGGAGTTTTTTTAAGTGAATGAGAGATAAAGGAATTTGAAGAGAATGTTAGAGAAAAAAAGAAATTTTTTTCTGTTTTGGTTGCCGGTAAGTGCGGCTGAATGGAAGAGGGAAAGTAAAATAGACGAGAGAGTATGTTTTAATTGAGAGAGACAAAACAAATGACAACAAGGGGTAAATAGTAAACATATTCTGCCAAACACACATTTTGCCAATAAGGCTGAAAACTTACGATTTGTCAACAACCTTGTTGGCGAAATGAGGTTTTTAGCCTTATTGGCAAAGTGTGACATTGGCAAAATGTGTTGCCGCGGGAAAATAGAGTAGAGTAGTGAAAGAAAAAATGTTACAAAGTTTCCTCCCTTCACCCCAATTCTTCTCTTTCCTTTTTCATTTCAAAGTTCTCTTGTTTGTAGTTGAGCAGTTAGTGATGAAAGGGGGATAAAAAAGTGTTTGTGTTGTTTGTTACCCGCTCGTTTTTTGGCCTACAATTTTTTCCCCTTTCAATTTTTCCCATCTTTACGATTTTTTTAATCCATAGGTTGAAAATTAAATAAAATGGCGGGAAAATAAATTGTCTTTAATTTTTTACTTCCGTCACTTTTTTCATTAAATTAATTTGTTCGTTTTTTTTAAAATTCCTAAATCACCCATTGTAACATTAAAAATTGCGTGACCATTGATATCCTTGGATCCAGACTCAAACGACCCCAAAATTTACCCTTAAATTCTGAACTAATCGATTTTCGACATTTTGACATTCTGCCCAATAAATATTTCGTTTAATCTAATTTTCATTTGGTGATGTTTTTAAATTTTTCTAGCTTCTCCTTTGTCCAATCTTTCCTTTTTTTAAATTTTTATAGATTGTTTTTTTTTACTTTTATTTTCAGACATTTATTTACACTTTTTCTTCTTTGCTGACAGTCTCTTCTATTATTACTCAAAGTCATTTGGTGGTAGCTGCCTTTTTTATTCTCAAAAACACCCTTTGCTTTTGCAATAGACGAAGAGGAGGAGGTGTTCTCCCCTATTTTTGCTTCTTTTGGTTTTCTTCTTTTTACATTTTCAAAACAAAGAACTGACCGGTGATTAAACAACAGAAACAATCTATATTTGAGAATTTTCTCTTCCCTTTTTTGTACCAAAAATCACCCCAAAAACTCCAAAAATAAAAATGGTTGTAGAAGATTTGGCCTTGTTCCAGTTGGACATTTTTTGGACAATTGTGAGTTGACTTAAAATTTTTTCTTAGTTATTTTTGACAAAATTGTCCTTTATGTGATGAATTTTTCATCTCTCCCAGAGCCCTTCTCTTTGTCCCTAGCACAAAATCAGTCATGGGTAGGTGGCAAGTAAAGAGAGTTGCTTGGGGAGATGAAAAATGCTTCACATAATCGACAATTTTACGGTAATCCTGCAGAATCTGGGATACACTTTTAAAAACCTTAAAAATTGTTATTTTTTTCTGAAAATCATTTTATATAGGTAATCGAGTATGCTGAGTTCAAATATGCAAGAATTTTCTGCGGGAGACGAAAACTCGCAGAGATATAGGCCCCCGAAAATCATCAAACCATAGGGGGAAGTAAGGTCGATTTTCGAGTAAAAAATACGATTATACAAATTATAGCTCATTCGAAAGAGCTCCTCGTGCTGAGTCGAACGACACCAAAATCAACGAAATCCGACTTCATTTGGCCGAGTTACAGACCCCCAAAATTTGAAAATTTTTGGGGTCAAAAAATTCGATTATACAAATGACCCCTCATTCGAAAGAGCTCTTCGAGATGAGTCGAATGGCACCAAAATGAGCTCGATTGAATAATTTTGAACAAAGTTATGACCAACAGAATTTTAGCTGGAAATCAAGTACATGATAAGAAATCATAGATAAGATGTCATATTTGACAAAATCTGTTTTCGGATTCGTGATCAGCATACTCGATTACCTATATAAAATGATTTTCAGAAAAAAATAACAATTTTTAAGGTTTTTAAAAGTGTATCCCAGATTCTGCAGGATTACCAATTTTACCTTATTTTTTTTAAAGATTGTTGGTTTCTTGATCGCATTTGTTCTAGCCTTTGCAATTGGAGGTTAGTTATTTTTGAAAATGATTATTTAAGCAAATTATGTCCATTTTCAGCTAATGATACGGCCAACTCGTTTGGTACAAGCGTTGGAAGCCGGTGAGTTTTCTAAAGGTCTTTTTCTGAATAATTTGTTGTCTTCAGTGTCCTCACCCTTCAACAAGCCTATTTGCTCGCTTCTTTATTTGAAACCTTGGGCGCCGCTTTGCTTGGATATCAAGTGACGGTTAGTGATTTATTTTTTTTGAGAAAGTAAAAAAAATCTCTTTTAAGGACACAATGAGGAAAGGAGTCGTGGATTTGGCAATTTATGAAGGAAGAGAAAAAGAATTGGTTTTGGGACAAATTGCAGTGTTGACGGGTTGTGGAGCTTGGCTTCTAATTGCTACATTCTTCAAAATGCCTGTTTCTACAACTCATTCAATTGTTGGGGCGACAATCGGGTTTGGATTTTCATTTTTTTGTTTTTGGGAAAAAATTCGTTTTCAAGGTATTCAATTTTACTTCATGGAACTGATGGTATTAGATGGTCAAAAGTTACAAAAATATGTGAGTTTTTTTGAAATTTTTATTTTTCAGGGGTTTGGGACCATTTGTCACTAAATATTTTTCTATTTTTTGAATTTTTTTTTTTGCATTCTTGGGATGATTCATCCAAAAAATTTTTAAGGAGAGGGTTTTATTTTTGGGGATCACCTAAAATAAGGAGTTAACCATGAATATTTCATGGTAAATTTTTCTTATTTTGGGATTATCTAAAATAGGGCTTGGCTAATTTGTCTTAAAAAATTTCCAAAATTTTTTCCGAATCTTTTAAAAATCACATGCCTCTAAAATTCTTATAATTTTTGCGCAGTTGCCTCATGGTTTGTTTCTCCAATACTTTCTGGTTGTGTGTCATCACTATTCTTTTTATTCATCGATCATGCTGTTCTTCGAAGGGTATAAACTAATTATTAATTAATTATTTTTTTGGGAGGGAGGAGGGGAAAGTGACATTTGGAATGTGTCAATTAATGCAATTTTAAATCGAAAAAAAATTTTTTAACTGGGGAAAAATTGATAAATGAGGAGTGTAGTAAAAAAGTGACGAATATTTTTTTAGGAAATTGGGTGGGTGTTATAAGAATGGGTGAAAAGGAAAAAATTTTTTGGACAGAATTTTGAAAAAATTTTTTCAAAAAATTTTTTTTTGAAATTTTTAAAATTATTTTTTCTTTCAGAATCGTCCATTACATTGTGGATTAATTTTGTTGCCATTTCTCTATTTTTTGTGTATTTCTGTAAATGTGTTTGCTGTTACTTTTGAAGGCTCTCATTGTAATTTTTAAATTTAATTAAAAAATGTTTTTTAATTTTTTAGATATTGGATTAGATAAATGGCCACTTTGGGCAGTTTTGTCGCTAAGTTTTGGTATTGGACTTATTGCTGCTCTAATTACTCGTTTCTTTGTTGTTGAGAGGTTAAAAAATTATATTTTAGGTTTGTTTGGATTTTTTTAATTTTTTTGTATTAAAGGGTAGCTCTGAGGGTTAGGAATTATTTAGAACTTGATAGGAATATCGTTGTGGGGCAGGAATAGGAATATCGTCGCTGAGGATAGGGATTGTCACGGGCAAAAAAATGTGGAGAGGAATTTTGAAATAAATTTCTGGGTTTAGTGTATCGCTTTTTCGATAAGCCTTGACCATCCCTGATCTGCAGTAGAGGTCATTTGGAAAACTCTGATTTACAAAAATTTTTTTTATAATTTCCTATTTGACACCATCATTAGAGTCTAATCGATTAGAGTTTGCCAAGTTTAGAAAATTTTTTGTCTTTGACCCATCCTTCTTGACTTCTCTACATTTTTTACCTTTGCGAAGAATTTTTTTATTAATTATTTTCATTTTTTAGTCAACACATCAGATGGCGAAGAACAAATTAAAGTTGTTAGTAGTGTCAACAATTCTAATTCAGAAACAACAAGAAATTCATCAAATTATCGAAGAATATCAGAACCTGTCAGTAATAATGGAACAACAACAGAAAAATCAGAAACAACATTATTAACACAAAAATCAACTTCAGAAAAATCAAAAATTGAGGGAAATGGGCAAGAAATGTTACAAAATAATCAAAATGGATCTCTAGGTTTCTTGAAAATTTTAGTGGAATTAAAAAAATTTTTTTAAAGGAAATGCTTCAATAAGGCCAGCATCATCTTTACTAAGTTTTTTTCGTTCTTCAAAACCTGAGGATCCATATGCTTCTCGTCTTTTTACTTTTTTACAAGTTTTGACTGCCTGTTTTTCTGGTTTTGCTCATGGTGGTAATGATGTTAGGTTTGTGAATTTGTTTTTTTGTAAATTTTTGGGGGAAAAGAAATTTGCTGTGGGACAGGAAGGAGTACAAATTTTAGGGAGGGGGGAGGTTCCTTTCATAGGAGAAGTTTCAGAAATATTTGGTAGCCTCTTATCTCTTTTGAAAATTCCCCGAAAAATAATTCCCTGTTTTAAAAAAATTTATTTTCAGTAATGCAATAGCTCCGTTAGTATCCTTGTATGCAATTTATGATGAAGGAAGTGTACATCAATCAAAACATACTTCAATTTATTTACTTTTGTATGGAGCTGCTGGAATGTGTGTTGGTCTTTGGCTACTTGGACATAGGGTTTCTTTTAAATATTTTTTTATTGCGCGGGGAATGTGGGCATATCTAAGTTCGATCTTTATTTGGTTTCGAAGCTACTGATTTTAAACGGATGCCTAGGTTTATATGGAAACCCTCCGGACTTGGCTTATTGTCAGACCCAGTTTAATTTTTTAGTTTCGAAAATATTAAATCTAGACCAGATGTACATATAAGCTTTAGATGTGGAGAAAGGTCATAGACCTTGGCCCAACCTCAATTTTTCTTGGCCCAGCCTCAATGGGGTCATGGACTTCGGCCCATCCTCGATTTTAAAATTTGCATTGAGCTATTAATAATTAACTTTTAATTTTTAAAGGTAATCTACACAGTCGGTGAAAATTTAACAAGAATAACACCGCCCGGAGGTTTTGCAATAGAATTTGGTGCAGCAATAACAGTTTTATTTGCATCAAAATTGGGTTTACCAATAAGTTCAACACAATGTAAAGTTGGTAGTGTTGTTGCTGTTGGTTTAGTACAAGCACATCCAGTTGTTCATTGGTCTGTTTTTCGAAATATTTCATTGTCTTGGCTAGTTACTTTACCTATTGCTGGGTTAATGAGTGCTGGTGTTATGTTTTTGCTCAAAATGATTGCTCTTTAAAATGAAGATGTTGGAGAATATGAAGAGAAGTTTTTGTTTAATTTAAATAAGAAAATATGTAATAATGTTTGCCGTAAAATGTCCTAATAGAAGAACCCTGGGCTTTTTATTTTTTTAATGTAACTCATAGTGGGGACATGTAATAGGGCATGGCTTCTATTTGGGGCATTAGAGATCGGAATTTTTGAAAAGCCTGGGCCTGTTCATGGGTTCCTTGGTTTGATTTATTGACCTGGGCCTGTAGTTCAGCAAAAATCCAGGCCCAAGAAAAACCCAGAAAGGTCAAAAAAATGCCTGGACCTGGACTCTAAGCACAGGAAAAATCCAGGCCCAAGCCCATCTCTAGTGGGGATGGGCCTTTATTTTTCAATGGGTTCACATTTAATGGATCTCTATTTGGGACATTTACGGTATATTTATAATTTAATTTTTAAAAAGCATTTTATATTAAAGTGGCAATCAATCGAATAATAATATTAATTTTTTGATAAGCTTTTTTTGTCCACATATAAATTTTGTTTTTAATTTTGCCTTTAAAAAAGGGGATCGTGTTTTTATTGTTAGTTAATAGTAAGGCTAGGGGGGGGGGGATTTTCCTCTGTACTAAAAATAACAAGATTTTGAGTCAAAACATTTTTGGAAATTTACTGGACTAATCGTTTGGATTATAGAATTTTGGATTATATAATCTTGTCTCCTAGCAAAAAATTTTTAGGTCAAAGAGAGAATTCTTGAAAAAAAAACACGATTTTTAAAGAGAGTTGCTTTAAAGAATAATTTTTTGTTGATAAAAATAGGTTTTGAAAGCAACTCTAAAAATAATATTCTTTTTTTTTTATAATTTTCCTTTTTTTAATTGTTATACTTTCTGTTTTTGTATTTTTAGATGTTTTTTTTGTTTGCTTTATTTTTGCCAAATTTTATTTTAATTATAATTTTAAATTGAAATCAGAGTTGAAAAATAAAATTTATTCGGGTGTTTCTTGTTTTTTTCGTAAAAAATTTTTTTGATTTTATCAATAATACTTTTTGTGTTTTGAAAATTTTAATTTTTATGAAAAAAAAATTCGTGATGCTCTAAAGGCTTTAACAATACGCTCAGTTCGACGAAGTTCAAAGAGTGAGTTTAATTACTTTTTTAAAAGTTGATGTTTTGTATTAACTCTGATAGGAGTTAAGTCAAAATGGAAATTGTATTTTGTTCTTTTCCGTCTCTTCGGTTCTTGTGTTCTCTCTTTTGTCTTTCGATTAAATGAGTGTTTTACCGGTATTGGGCATTTTGTCGTAGATATTTTGATTTTCCATTGTCTAAAATATTTCATAATGGAAACTTTTGTTTTGCTCAATTTGCAAATTTTGTTCGTTCGTTGATTGTTCCGTTATCGTTTTTAAGTAAGTTTATTTGCGCTTTCCTTTGATTATAGCTGATCAAGGTTAAGATAAATCTCTTTAGGATGAAGGTCAAACTAATAATAATTAATATGTTCTTTGCCCGATTTATAATTGCAAAATTTGTTATAGCTTCGATTTGCTAACTTGTCTGTCTTTCTTATTGTCATTTCTTTCTTTTAAACTTGGCGGAAGGAAATGTTCTGGGAAAAACTTTAATAAACTTGTAGTTTTGTTCAATTTTGTTAATTAAACAGCATTCTTTATGGCTATTAAACTAACCAATGTATTTCCATATTTATTTCCGTTGCTTTTTCCCACTTCTTTTTCCCAATTATTTTTTAATATATTTTTTTCTCTTATTGCTTATCAGAAAATAGTTGATTTTAATCTCATTTTCATCATTTAAAAATATTTTTATTTATCCGTTTATTCATTTTAATTTTTTTAAATTTTATTTTAATATTATTTTGCTAATTCATTTTCTTTTTTTTATAGTAATGGAAAATTCTAATGCTGGAGAAAATGGTTTATTGGTAAATGGTGTTCACAATCCTTCCGTCAATTTAAGTAAAAATTTATTTTAATTTAAATAATATTTTTAAAAATTTGTTTTAAGCTTCAAATAATGATTCTACCAATCTTTGCAAACCTCAAAGCGTCGGAATTATTGGAGCAGAATTTTATTTTCCAAAATCTTATGTTGATCAAAAAGAATTGGAAAAGGTTTATTTTGGAAAAAAATTAAATTTTGTTTTTAAAATTTTTTCAGTTTGATAATGTCTCTCCAAATAAGTATACTTTGGGATTAGGCCAATTTGAAATGGGTTTTTGTCATGAGAACGAGGATTCGTGTTCAATGGCTTTAAGTGTAACTGCTCAATTGTTGGAAAATTATAAGGTTATTCTTAATATTTTCTAGAGGATTTTGTGGAGTCTGACTATTAGGCATCTAGCCAGGTGGGCTACATGACCCTCTCTGCCCCGAAAATTTTTTCCTGGCCACATCCTGTTGACTATAATTCAAAAAATTTTCCCAGGTTGCTCCTACCTCAGTTGGTTTTTTGGCTGTTGGCACAGAAACTTTGGTCGATCGAAGCAAGAGTATCAAGTCAGTTCTGATGGATTTGTTTATGGAATCAGGGAATACAGACATTGAGGGTGTAGATGAAAAGAATGCTTGTTTTGGAGGAACCCAAGCTTTGCTGCATTCTGTTGATTGGTTGTATGCAAATTATGAATTTGAAGGTTTTTTTTTGATAAAATTTAATTATAAAAATTTTAGGAAGATTGGCAATTGTTGTTTGTGTTGATGTTGCTGTTTATGCTAAAGGACCTGGTATGATTTTTTTAAAGCTATTGGTTTTAAATTATTATCCTTCTATTGTGTTCGTGGGCGGCTGAGTGGTTAGGTGTTTCGGTTTTTTTCTCTTCACTTTCAAGGTTCGAGTCCTTTTGGGTCTTTTTTCCTATTTTAATTCGAAAATGCTTTATTTATGTGAGAATAAATCCTGTTTAACATTATACATTTTTTTTCATTTTTTTTTCAATTTGCAGCAAGAAGTACTGGAGGTGCTGGTGCTATTGCTTTTCTTATAGGTTTATTTTTACATTTTTTTAAAAATAATTTTTTCTAAATTTAGGTCCAGAAGCTTCTATTGTTTTCGATTGTGGTCTTCGTTCTTTTTATTCCTCCAACGTTTATGATTTTTATAAGCCTATTGGAGGTTTTTGTACAGAGTATCCAAAAGTTGATGGTCCGAACAGTGTTGGAACTTATTTGCATGCTTTGGATGCCTGTTATAAGGGTTATTTGAATAAATGGAAGAAAATTAATTCGGATGGTATTTTTTAAATTTTATTTTGGTAATAAAACAGTTTTCTGTTCCTTAGAGAAATATGGGGGAGAGGTGCTTTTTAGAAATTTTTGAGATCTGTTATATGTAATTGAGCGTCTTTAAGTCCAGATTTGAGTTCAAATGCCGGATCTGAATTCGGCCGGTCGAATTTGGTTATCTTGGACATTCACCACAAAATTATAAAAATTAAAGTACAAACCGCAAAATGTCTTCCTCATATTAAAATTTTTTTAATTTTAAAGCTATTGGCTCCTTAAACGATTTTCGGGCTGTATTATTCCATTCTCCATATTCTCGACTTTGCCAAAAAGCATTTGCTTGGCTTTCTTTTGTCGATTATCAAAGAGATCTGACTCCAGCTGGGTTCTATAATGGTTTGGAAGGATATAAAAACATGTCTTTGGCAGAAATTCTTCAATTAGAAAATGGCAAAACTCGTTCAGACAGCAAGGATCGTTTTACAGATAAAACGTTAAATGCTTGTTCCTTCGATGCTCAACATAAATTAGATCGTTATTTGGAATTTGGACAACGGATTGGAAATATGTTTGTTTTTTGTTGGAGATCGGGATTTTTTCGAAAAAAGCTTTAATTTTTTACTATAATTTTGGGTAAGAACCCTGATTAGATGTTGGGCCTCAAGTTAGGGAAAAATTAAGGAGCACTGAAAAATGCCTTGATCTTGACTCTAGGATTTAGGTAAAATCGAGGTTTTGATTTACCTCGATTTCTACTGTTTTTAAATTTTTTAACTAAAAATTTTTTTATTTTTATTCTAAAGGTACACACCATCTCTCTACGCTCAATTAATTAATTTATTTTTTGAGTAAGGCTTTTTTTAATTTAAAAATATTTTAAATTTTAGTACTCCATTTATGCCTGATTTGAATGGTCAACGTATTTTGCTTTTTTCTTATGGAAGTGGTTGTGTTGCAGCAATGTTTTCTTTAACGATTCGTTTTAATGATAAAACTAAAGGCTTGTATAATGCTTTAAAGAAAAGTGCTGCAGAAGCTTTTGATAGATTACATGAAAGAATTAAATTTACTCCTGAACAATTTACTAAAATTTTGGAGAAGAGAGAAGAAATTGTTAAAAATGGAGGTTTCTTTGATTCTTTAAAAATTATTTTTTTAATTTTAAAAATTTTAAGATTGTTATCTGAAAAAGAAGGATTGTGATATCCCTATGTTTTCTGGAGCTTATTATTTGAAGGAAATCGATGCGTCTTTGCGTCGTTTCTATGGACGTTGTGATAAATATTGATGAGAGGTTTTTTTGAAAAAAAAGTTTTTGAGTCAGAGAGAAAGAGAGAATATTTGCCACACAAATAAGATTTTGAAAAAAATCGCTTAAAGTTACCCTTTTAAAAAATATTTGTTCATTTCATCGTTGTGTCAGAGGTGTCACAGATTTAGAAAAAAATTCTTTGGTTTTTCAAAATTTTCTCCGTATAGGGCCTCGAGTCGGTTTTGCAGTTGAGCCAGTTAGAGAGGGATTTATGAGTCGATAAGTCTAGTTGGGTTTCAGAAAATTTTTTGGATCGTGTAGTTTTGTGGGGCAAAAATTCACAGATTTCTGCGACCCGTGACATTCCTTTTTGTGTGGCATTTGATTCTTTCTATGTACATCGACCCTATTTTAGTCTCAAAAAATATTTTGCCATTTCTATTTAATTATAGGCAGTTATATTATTTTAGTTTTGTGCCCAAATTATATTTAAATTTATTTTATTTATGAATATCTATTATTCCCACACATTTTTGTCCTTTGACTTTTGATTCTTTAAAATGTGATTGGATTTAATTATTGTTAAAATTTTAATTAAAAATTTTATTATTTGCCAGTAAATATTTTGAATAAATTTCTTCTAAATAAATTTTTTAAATATTTTTTTGTTTAATTTCTGTTTAATGACGGTTAATATTTTTAAAAATTTTAATTTTTTATTAGCTAAAAATAAATTGAATTTAGACTATGAATTCCTCTGAACCTGAACAAATTTTTGCTGGTGGTAAGGATGTTAAAGAGGAACCTGCTTCTGATGGTTAATTTTTTATTTAAAATTCTTTGATTTAATAAATTTAATAGTTGTTGATGCTGAACCATGTCGTCAAATGGAGGTGAAGATGGAAGTCGCTGAGGAACTTAATGAAAATTTGGCAACTCCTCAGGTTTATTTCTGTTTTATTAAAAGATTAACTTTGAAAGACTTAACTCAATGAATAGTTTAAGTCAAAATTGTAACTGGCCGTCCTTAATTCTCTTATTAACCAGTCCAACATTTTTTTATTTCATTTTTAGCTGCAACAAAAGAAGCGTAAAAGGCTCCCCCAAAGAAAGAGAATGCAGTTGAAGAAAATAAAAGCAATGGAGGCTAATAAACTTAGGGAGGATAAGAATTGTGATGCAACAGCTACTAGTAAAGTGGATGTTTCTGCGCAGGTTATTTATTATTGGAAAGATTTAGGAAAGTCGTTTGGTCCCTTATTTAATTTATTGCTTGACCCTCGCGTAAATGATCTTTTCCTCGATTTTCTTATTATGTCTTCAATGTTTTTTTTATTTTTCAGCCACCTAAAAAGAAGCGTAAACTCCATCAAAGAGACAAAAAAAAGTTGAAGAAAATAGTAGAAGCAATGAAGGAAGGAAGGAAAATAAAAATTCTTTAAATAAATTTTCAAGTTATTTTTTTGTAATATCCGTTTAGTGACGGCGAATATTTTTAAAAAATTTTTATCTTTATGAATTTAGACTGAATTGAATTTAGACTATGAATTCATCTGAACCTGAGAAAGTTAGTGCTGGTGGTAAAACTGTTAAAATGGAACCTGCTTCTGATGGTTAATTTTTTAATTTCAAACTTTTTGATTTAATAAATTTAATAGTTGCTGATGCTGAACCGAGCCGTCAAATGGATGTGAAGATTGAAGTTGCCGAGGAACTTAATGAAAATTTGACTAACCCGAAGGTTGATTTTTTTGAGATATTAAATTCAAAGGGGTTAGAAGTTTCTAACTTCTAGGTTCATTTTCCGATCATTTTTTGTGTTGGTGGTAAAGTAAACATAAGTTAGCTTCCCTTATTTTTGCATAGGAATTCTGACGAAAATGAGTTTATATTTTTTATTTCAGAAAAAGAAAAACAGAGGGAAGGTTGGAAATTTTTTTAAACTTTTTACAAACATTTTTATTTTTAGAGGTTGAGTAAGAGTGTACGAATTGCCAGGAAGAAGCAAAAGGCGGCCTTGGCTTTGCTCGCTCTTATTCAAGCAAATGAAGGAAATAAAATTGGAGAAGAGTCAGTTTGTGCATCAACAACTATGGGTAAAGTAGATGCTTCTACACAAACTGGAGAGGGTAAGGTCGGTGCAGCTACAACTACAACAACTAAAGTGAATGCTTCTACACAGGTTGATTGTGTCTATTAGAAAATTTTTTTTGGAAGTTTTGTGGTCCCTTTTTTTATTTATTTAACCTTCCCGTAAATTGTTTGGTTCTAGATTGTAACTAACTACCCCCTTGATTTTTTATCTAATTTTCATAATTTTTTAAAAAATCAATAAGATTTTGATTCTTTTCTTTTAATTTTCAGACGGATAAGGAGGTGAAGAAAAAACGTAATAGAGGAAGAAATAAGGTGAGATGACAAAAAAAATAATTTTTTAAATAAATACTTTTATTTCAGAGACTGCCTAGGAATTTAAGGGAGCGTTTAAAGAAGCATAAAGCTCAATATCTCAATCAAGTGGTTAGTAAAACGTCAAAGGTTGAAGTTTAAGAAAATTTCCTTTTTTTGCTGTAAATAAATATTTTTTTAATTTTTTAAATATTTTTTGTAATGTATCCGTTTAATGACGGTTAATATTTTTTAAAACTTTTTAATCTTTGAAATAAATTTTAAATTGAATCTAGACATGAATTCAACTGAAACTGAGCAAATTGGTACTGGTGGGAAAACTGTTAAAATGGAACCTGCTTTGGACGGTTTATTTTTTGTTTAAATATTTTTGATTTGGTAGGTTTTATAGTTGCTGATGCTGAACCAACTCGTCAACTTATGTTGAAGATGGAATCAACTGAATGTTTGGAACTCAATGAAAATGTGACAAATCCAAAACCAACTCGAAAAGCACCTCAAAAGGTTTTATTTAGACATTAAATTTGAAAGAGTTGAAGGTTTAGACCTTTGGATCTAGTAGGCTAGTATCTAAAAACTTTTGGATATAATATTTTCCTCCCAGGTTTTAAATGGTTTTCTATAGGAATTTAGACCAAAACTATTCTTTATACTTTTTCTGTTTCAGGAAAAGACGAAGCAAAAGGTTGAAGTATTTAAGAAAATTCGAATGTATTTTTATTTTTAGAGGCTTGGTAGTAAGCGACGAAGGAATGGGTGGATGAGACCAGGGGCCTTTGCTGTTCCTGCTTTCACTCAACCAACTGGTGGAGATAGAGCTGGTCAGTATAGAATTGGAGAGGCTTGTGCATCAACAAGTGGAACTAAAGTGGATGCTTCTACTCAGGTTGTTTATAACTATTAGAAAATTTTTGTTTAAAGTTTTGTGGTCTGTTTTGAATTGACCATCCCGTAAGCAGTTCAAGTTCAGAGTATAACTGACTACCTTCCTTTGATTTTTTCTTAAAAAGCTAGTCCGATATTATGCCTAAAAATCAGAAATTTCGTCAATTTTTAAAATTTCTTTTGGTTTAATTTTTTATTTTCAGACAGAGGAGAAAAAGAAGGAAAAGCGTTACAAAGGAAAGGTTGGAAGATAAAAATAATTTTTTTATTCTAAAATAATTTTTTTATTTTTAGCGTATTTCTCGTACTGAAAGGAAGCGTCGAAAGTTGCGTAGAGCTCAAGGATTAAATTTTAAACAAACGGTTAAGAAGACGTTAAATGACGAGATTAAACAGTTGGTGAATAAGGCGTTGAAAGCTGGAGTTACAAAAATTTGATTTTAAATATTTTAAATAAAGAATTTTGTACATTTATTTTATTTTTAATGTTTGTGAATATCCGTTAAAAAATTAACGGTTTAAATATTTCTTTGAAGTTTTATTTTTTTAAATAAATTTTAAATTGAATTTAGACTATGATAAATTCAACAGAAACCGAACAAATGGATGTTCTTGTTCAGGAAGAGGAAACTGTTGTTGTTCAAGAAGAAATAAATGAAGAGGCCTCTCAGGAAGGTTAATTTTTCTTAAAAAAATTTTTTTTGAGTACTAGGGAAAGTTTGAGATGTTCCCTTGTAAGCTGTCTTGGCGCTACTTGCACGGTCTTTTTAATAGGGTTTGTGCCGCTATACAGCTTTTTACTGCTTTCCAATTTTATTTTTTTCTCTTCCTTACATTTCCTTATCCACACTAGGCCTTTCTTTAAAAAATTTCAAGAAAAAATTTTTTTTCAGTAGTCAATAATGATGCTGAACCTCCCAGACAACTTGATTATTTAAACGAAGAGGACAGCGAGGATGATGAATTTGTTGTAACAATTGGAGATATTAAAGCAAATGTTCCTTTTCAAAAACAAAATAGAAGTGGAGTGACTAATGGAACAATTGATTTAGACACAAATCCGACATTGAAAGATGGAACGCCGATATATGATTTGGATTTGGCTACAATGGAGGATAAGCCTTGGAGGAAGCCGGGAGCTGATATTACCGATTATTTCAATTATGGATTTAATGAAGGTTTTTTCGAAAAAATTTTTGGGAAATTTCTTTAAAGAATTGAACTTTAGGAGCTTCTTTTATTTTAGGGGCCATGTTTACAGTAGATCGTTGTTTTCCTTATTCTTTCGGAATTTTAGTCAGTAAAATTTGATTATCCTCTATGTAGCTCGGGTGTAACTTGGAAGCGTCTGGTTTTATTTAACGTTTTGTGTAGGGTTTGAATCCTGTCATTGAAAAATAATTTTATGAACCCAAGAGAGGTGTAAAACGTTTTTTTAATTTCAAAGAAAAATAATTTTTGATTATACTTAAAAGTTTTTTTAGAAACCTGGAATCAATATTGTGAGAGACAACGAAAATTTCGACAAGAATTTGGCAATGACCAAGCGGCTATAAACCGGGCAATTGTTTCAAATATTCTACTTTCCGGACCTGCTACAATTCCAACAACAACACAAATTGGCCTAACTACTTTTGCTGGAGGAAGACAATTAGTTAATTTATCTGGTGGTGGATCAGACAAGCAACAACAAAAAGTTCAAAAAATTATTGTTGATTTAAGCAAACCTCCACCAATTCTTTCAAATGGGGCGGATGATATGGTTTGTTTTGAAATTAATTTATATAGTTTTGGGAAAAATTGAATTATCCTTTAATGGGGTTATCTTGAACTTAATTCCTTTCACACCAGTACAAAAACGTATCTTAAATTGGAGGGTTTTGTTCATAAGTGGGGAGGGGAGTAGTTTAATATTGAGTTTATCTTATACTGAGCTTCATCGGTTCTTTTGTAAATTAAAAAATAAACATTTTTAAGGGAACAACATCTACTATTTTAAATCAAATACCTGTAATCCGAACAGTAATTAACGAGAAAGGAGTTGTTCGTCAAGAGTCGTCGGAGGTTTTTTATGAAAATTAATATTTTATTTTTCATATCTTCAGCTTATGCCTTCATCATTTAAAACAGAACCTAAAACTTTGGAAAGTTTATTGTTGCCTTCTTCAAATATTGAATCAGGTATGACACCAGAACATTCTATGCCACCAACTTCTGATGCTTTTGTTCATTCTCCAATAACAACAACACCCCCTCCAATCGAACAACAGCCGATTAGTGTTATAGGTTTTTACTTTTCTATGTCTTTCAATTGCGTTTAATTTTCTTTTAAAGATTTCTCGAAGCCTCCACCAAGTTTTGATCCAGCAATTCCTCCACCTCTTCCATTGGTTTCTCAAGTTCCTCAAGTTCCAATGGTCAGTCAAATTCCACCATCACTTCCATTGCCTGTCCAATCCTCAATTACTCACACTTCTTCAGCTCCGATTTTATCTGCTTCAACAGGTTTTTTAAATTTTTATTTGTATCTTATATCTTCAGCAATGCCTGCCGCGTCAGCTCCTGCTGATATGGATTTACCTCCTGGTGTTGACGAAGGTGATGGGCCGCCAGGAGTTTCTTCAATTCCAGCAGTCTCAATGCCACCACCACCACGGATTGATTTTTCCCAACCTCCGCCTACCAGGTTTTTTTAAATTTCTTTCAAAATTTCAATCATTTTTTAAGTCAATTCTCATACAATCCAAGGCCTCCATTCTCAATCCCTCCCTCAACTTTTGGCCCAGCTGGAAGTCTCTATCCACCACAACAACAAACTTATGCTCCAAGACATTTTCAACCTTCCTATCGTCATCCATTTGGAGGGTTCCGTGGAGGATTTCATGATCGTTTCCGTTCAAGTAGAGGAATGTCTCGGCCTATGGAAGAAAGAGATCGGAGTTCTGATGAGTATTTCTTTTACAAATTAATTTAAAATTTTAAAAAATTTTTTCCAGGGGAAGTGATTCTGGACCAAGTCTTCGGAAGAAACGTCGTTCAAGGACTCGTTCAAAAAGTCGAAGTCCATCTACAGGACGAAGGTTTTCTTTGACTAAAATTTGATTTTCTATTGCTAGATTTTTGTTTGAAAAAAATTTTTTCAGGCGCAATAAATACCTTAGGAGATGAAAATCAGAGAATAAGAGAAAAAATTGAATTGAATGAATTAGAAAGGAAAAATGAAATTTAAAATTCAATAAATATGAACAAAAAAAAACGAAGAAAGAATGGGGGAAAATTTTCGAATTTAGTATTTTTCCTTTCTTTTTTCAATCCATATTTTAATCTTTTTTCTCTTATTCTCTTTCTCATGTTTTTTGATTTTATACGGATTATTTTTTTATTTAAAGTTTTTTTTTGTTAACAAAAATATTGCAATAGAAAATTAAAGATTTCTAACCAGGATTTCTTAAAAATTTTCTAAAAATTTTTCAAGTAGACGCAAAGATGACGATCGAAGCAGTAAACATCGTGATCACAAAGACAAGGATAGAAAAAGGAAGAAGGAGAAGGACAGTAAAGACAGGAACAAATCATCACGTCGTTCACCTAGTATAAAGAAGGAAAGTCGAATAAAAAGTGAAAGAAGGAGCTCTGAACGTGACAAGGTTTTTTAGTTTTTCTTGGAACCCTAAAAGAAGCCATTAATTTGTTTTTACAAGCTTAATGTGACTCCAAAATCTTGAAGGAGGAAAAGAACCAGGGATGGTTTTCTTCCGTCCTCTGCTAAATTCCTTCATTGTTTTTTGTTTTTTTTTATTTTCTTCCGTTTTCTTCCACTTCCTGTCTTCCTCTTTTAAAAACGTGGAAGGGCTTATCCCTGGAACGAACAACATTATTACCTTCCTTTTGAAAATTTTTAACAAAATTATTTTTTAAAGGATGATAGAGATTCAAGATCATCACGTCATCGATCGTCTCCAAGTCGAAGAAGAGAAAAAGAATCATCGGTTAAATCAGAACTTCGAATTAAAACGGAACAAAGAAGTCCTGAAAGAGATTGATTTGATTTACACTTAAACATTTTTTTTGGATTTTTTAAAATAAATTTTCTTGGTATTTCTAGTATTTTTTATTTGTTATTTTCAATTAATATTTTTTATTATTTCATTCATAAATTAATTTTTATTTACAGGCAAAAAAGATGACAAGCATAGATTCTTCTGAAAGTTCTGGTGATGATGCTGTGGAAGATAAGGTTTAGATTAAATTTTATAGTCAACTGTTAGTCAATAAAATTGAAAAGTGAATAAGTTGCTCGGTAGTCCAGTCGGTTAGGTTCTTGTCTTGACTACTGAATGGGTGTGGGTTCGAATCCCACCGTGAGATAATCGTTTTTTATTCATCCTTTGAACGCGTAAAAAGTTTAAAAATTTTTTTAAACTTTTCCCAAATAATTTTCTTTTTTAATTACCTAACAAAGCTTTTACAAAATTTTATTTTTTCTAGCCAAAGAAAATGCCTTGTATTCTTGCAATGTTTGATTTTGGCCAATGTGATCCAAAAAGATGTTCTGGACGTAAACTATGCAGACTTGGATTTATTCGACAACAAAAAATTGGACAACGCTTTCCTGGAATTTTATTAACACCAACAGCCACCTCAACATTATCTCCATCAGACTCCAAAACAATTTTGTCCAAAGGTTTGGCTGTGGTTGATTGCTCTTGGAATCAATTAGACAAAACTGCTTTTCATCGAGCCAAGGTTTTTTTTTGAAGTTTTTTCTGAAAGTTTAGGAGGTCTTTTGACTTTCATGGGTCTCTCGGGATGCCCTTTACACGAATCCTTGGGCGGTTTTTACCTGAAAGTCCCACCACAGGTTCCTGGGAATTTATCTGCTGATTTTTCTTCAGTCTTATCACATTTCCGTTTTTTCATCAGGTATTTTATTTATAGGCTTCAGAACAACGTTTACTTCCTTTTCTGTTAGCATCAAATCCAGTCAATTATGGAACTCCTTGTAAATTAAATTGTGCTGAAGCATTAGCTGCTGGTTTATATTTAATTGGACAAAAGGAAGCGGCCGTCAATTTATTAAGGCCGTTCAAGTGGGGAAAAAACTTTTTTGAATTGAATGTGGAAGCTTTTAATTTGTATTCTGAGGTTTCTTTGAAGTTTAAAGGACATTTTAAATTTAAATTAATTTTTTCAGTGTTCTTCTGCTGCTGATATAATCAAAAAACAGACTGAATTGATAGCTAAAATTGATCAGGAAATTGAGAACAAAAAGAATTTGACTGATGATTGTTTTCCTCCAAGTGATATTGATGATGAGGAAGCGGAAGATTCTTCTTGTGATGATGATAAAGGTTTTTTTTAATTTTATTTAAGTTTTGGGGCTACCCTTTACACGAATCCTTGAACACGTCAACTCCCCTGAAACGCTGTTTCGGTTTGTATTATCCTTTGAAAATTTGGTCTCCGTTTCTTGATTTCTCTGTAACCTCATCTTTCCCCAAATTTTTTTTGCGAACTGACTTAGTCTTCTACATTCAGAGAATCTGATTTTCTATTCTTTCAAATCGATCATTTTTTAAAATTTAGATAACGAACAAAACCAACAATTAATTAATGGATCAATTGAATATTCCAAAGACTTATACAATTCCAATCAAAAACAACTTTTATATCAAGGAGCAGAAGCTAAATTATTTTCATGTTTATATTTAAACAAGCCAGCATTAATTAAAGAACGTTTTGAAAAGAAGTATCGACATCCTGAATTGGATATGAGATTAACTAAGGAAAGAATGAAGACAGAAATAAAAGCAATACTTAAATGTCAAGAGGTTTGTTTTTTTCTTTTTTTTTGGATTTTATTTTTATTAAATTTTGTTTGTAGGGTTTCCTTGTTCTTCATGTATAATTGATAATTTCCCTTTATTCACTTCAAATTATAGTCACAAAATTTCATTTTCCATTAATTAATTCCGTGGCGTAACGGTTAGGGTTCTGGTATTTCTGTCTAGTGGTCGAGGGTTCGAATCCCACGTATGAAGATCATTTTTCTTTCGTTCAGAAAATATTCTAATAACTCTTTTTTCAACTTTAAATGTTTCTAAATTAATTTTTATTTTTTTTAAATAGATTGGTATTCTTGTACCTTCAATTTATTTTATTGATTCTTCCAAAAATTTAATTATTTATGAAAGAATTGTTTGCGGAAATAATGAAAGGTTTCTTTTTAAATTTTTTATAAATTATTTTTAATTTTTAAAGTGCCCCCTCTGGAAAATTTTTTTTGGATAAATTACAACGACAATCAGACAAGGCAGAATTTGAGGTTTTTTTTATTTTTTAAAGTATTCAAACTTTGAATTTTTAAAGAAAATTTCTTCACAATTTGGACATAAACTTGGCTCAATAATTCAAAATATGCACTCAGCTGGCCTTATTCATGGTGACTTGACTACTTCAAATGTTTTGGTTAAAAAGGTTTGTTATTAAATTATTAAAAAAAATTTTTTATCCCGTTTAATGAATCAATTTAGGTTAATTTTCGAACACCATGTCTTGGGTTTGACTATTTTCTGTGGATATGGGTTCGAATCCCATCAATAGAAAATTTTTTTGACGGGTAGATGAAGACTAAACTAGAGATTGGCTTGGATCTAGGGGTCCAAACCTTGATTTTTCCTGGATTCGTAGTCCAACAATCTCTAAGCATTTTCAGTGTTTCTTGATTCTTTTTTACCTCAAGGGCAAGAATCTAGTCACGGTCCACAACCAAAATCTTCAGTTTTTTTTTTTAATTTCCGTTCTCTAAGACTAACTTTTCCTTCTAATTTAGGAAATATATACAAAATTATTTTCTAACAAAAATTTTTTATTTAGCAAGATGACAACCTCGACCTAATCTTTATCGATTTTGGCCTTTCACAATTTTCACAAAAACCAGAAGACAAAGCTGTTGATTTGTATGTTTTGGAAAGAGCAATAAAAAGGTTTTTAAAAATTAATTAAAATTAAATAAAGATTAAAAATTCTTTTAAAGTGCTCATATTGGAATGGAATTGTTATTGAACAAAGCTTTACAGGCTTATAAAGAAGGAGGAAAAGATGCTGAAAATGTTCTTTTGAGACTGGAAGAAGTTCGAATGAGAGGGAGGAAAAGGGATATGTTAGGTTAATTTATATTTTTTTGATTGGATTTTTTTATAAAAGAATTGTTTTAATTATTATTTTTGTTGGTTTTGTTTGGGAATTTTTTATTATCCGTTTAATGACGGTGAATATTTTAAAATGTTTTTTAGGGTACAGCCCAAGTAGGCGCGCGGCCATAACTCCGCAAAGCCATAACTTGCTTCAAGATTTCCGAATCTTGTCAAATTTAGTATTAAACTATTCCTCTCATCGAGTTAAAGAGTTTAGTACCAAAATTGTTAAGGGCCAGAAATTTTCCAGCAAGTTATGACTTTTGCGCCGTTATGGCCGCGCGCCTACTTGGACGTGTCCCATTTTTTACACATGTTTTTCACACCACCATTCTCTACTTTTAGAGAATTCTTCACAATTTAGGCACAATACGATTTCCGCGTAAGAAATGTTTAAAGCATTATTTATTCTGAAAGTTTATCCCTCTTTAGATATTTTAATTAGTTTACACTTTGAAATGCCTTGAGTTTACATTTTGAAGTTCTTCGCGAGATAGTGTTTTCCAGAGAAATAAAGTAAATTTTTAAATAATACTCGTTGGCGATTATTTTGGCATTCCGTGATTATTGATTTTCAGGGTTATTGATTCTCCTCTGTTGTCCAGCAAAGATTTCTACAACAGAATGCAGGGCTTTTCCTTTTTTTGGGGATTAACTTTTTGAAGGGTGGGGGGTTGTAATGACTTGCGGACAAGACTTGCTTTTTATAATTTTTAAAAAAATGTAAACATTTTTTTTTCAGTACTTCAACAGCAACACAACAAAAGCTCAAGTTGTCTCTTCGGAGATAGCTGGGCACACCAGCTCAAGTGGTCTCTTCGGAGATCGCTGGGCACAAAAGCTCAAGTGGTCTCTTCGGAGATCGCTGGGCACCCCAGCTCAAGTGGTCTCTTCGGAGATCGCTGGGCACACCAGCTCAAGTGGTCTCTTCGGAGATCGCTGGGCACACCAGCTCAAGTGGTCTCTTCGGAGATCGCTGGGCACACCAGCTCAAGTGGTCTCTTCGGAGATCGCTGGGCACACCAGCTCAAGTGGTCTCTTCGGAGATCGCTGGGCACACCAGCTCAAGTGGTCTCTTCGGAGATCGCTGGGCACCCCAGCTCAAGTGGTCTCTTCGGAGATCGCTGGGCACACCAGCTCAAGTGGTCTCTTCGGAGATCGCTGGGCACACCAGCTCAAGTGGTCTCTTCGGAGATCGCTGGGCACACCAGCTCAAGTGGTCTCTTCGGAGATCGCTGGGCACACCAGCTCAAGTGGTCTCTTCGGAGATCGCTGGGCACCCCAGCTCAAGTGGTCTCTTCGGAGATCGCTGGGCACCCCAGCTCAAGTGGTCTCTTCGGAGATCGCTGGGCACACCAGCTCAAGTTGTCTCTTCGGAGATAGCTGGGCACAAACGCTCAAGTGGTCTCTTCGGAGATCGCTGGGCACACCAGCTCAAGTTGTCTCTTCGGAGATAGCTGGGCACAAACGCTCAAGTGGTCTCTTCGGAGATCGCTGGGCACAAATGCTGCTGTGGTCTCTTCGGAGGTTAGCTTTTTTACTTTATTAAATTCGCAAGTTTTGTCCGCAAAGTTTCTCCCTTAAATAAGTTTATCCGTTCCCAATGTTAAAGCCAATTAAATGGTGGTCAAGTTCTTGTCAAACGAGAAGACGTACAGCAAATGTTCCATTGGTTAGATGCTTTGATTTGCTTGTTTTGAATGGTTGATCTTTTGATAGGTTGTTTTTATGTTTAAAGGATTTTTAATTACTTAATTTTCAGCTTTGACAAAGTATCCAGAAGCCTTGGAAGCTTTTAAGAGGTTATTTTTTAATTATTTCTATGGTTTCAAGATTATTTTTTAGGCCGGTGAATTGTTGCGCGAAGGCAATCTATTTGATGAGTATGCTTTAGAAGAACAAGAATCAGCAGAAAAGATGACTGAAGAGCCGCAATCTCTTGTTAGAATTCAGAAAATTAGGTTTGCAAATTAATTGATTAATTTGATTATTAGGTTTCCATAATTGGTTATATTTTTCAAGTTTTGTCCCTTTTTGGAACTTGCTAATTTGAGGAATCCCTTATGGATGTTTAAATCTCCGTCTAGTTGCTTCCCTTTGGTATTGTGAGTTATCGAGGGTTTTGTTGGCCCACCAGATTTCACGATTATACAAGGTTCAAAAGAGCTCGTCGAGCTGACTTGAGCGGGGGAAGAAGGCATATGGACGTACAGGGACCGAGTTTTATAGACCATGAAAACACGATCGATTTTGGGATGAAATCTTCCTTTTCTTTTTAAGATTTCCAAGCTTAGGGGTTTGCAAACAACATAAATTCCAGACATTTTTGTTTCGTTAACGATTTATTTTTTCAGTTTAAAGAACGTATAGACGAGGAACAAATGGTCAAACACGGACAAGAATTGGCCGCCTACAAAGACAAACACAACATCTGATCATTGAGCAATAAAGAAGCAATGGAATTGCAAAAGAAGGAAGTGATTGGGAAAGGAAACGAAAACATAGTTTTTTTAAATTTTTTTGTTTAATTAGATACAGTCGAAATACCAATTAAACTATTGGAAAATCTTCAGCATTTTCTCAAAAAAAAAGAAAATTTACTGTTTAATTGTCAAAATCCTAATTTCGACTGTATTACAATTTGCGTGTTTTATATATTTTTTCTGGTTTTTGCCCAAATTTTTGTTTGAATAAATAAACTCGAGTTTGTTGTTGATAAATTGTCATTTATCGAATCGACCTCTAGAAGAATTTAATTGTCTTTTCTTGAATACCCTTATTAAATTAAAGAGGCCATTTTTCATATTATCAGACTCTAGTATTCCTTTTAGTGTAAAGAACTCTCTTACTACTTTTTAAAGCAAGTTGGAATGTAGCGACTAGAGAAAGAAAATGTTTGAGATAGTTGTAAAGTTGGGATGTAATGTTAAATATAAATGACACCTTATCCCATGAGTTAGAGAAATTCTTAAAACAAATAGTGTAGCTAGAGAAAAAAATAAATATCAAATGTTTAAGCCGGTTCAGTGCTGAATTCAGAGAGTGGGAAGTTACTGTATTTGAAATATAATTTTTTTTAAATTGTTTTGAATTTAAAAAAATTTTTATGTTTGTTTATTTTTGGGCTTTAACATTCAATTACAGTGGGACATCTTCGTGATGAGACAATTTTGGAGGTTTAATTCATTGGGACATTTTCGGGGCACTCCCTGTTGTCTTTATAAACAAAAGAATAATTTATATACGGGAGGATATTCTATTTTGATATCCGTCAATAATATATTGATTTTCGTCAATATTTAATATACTATACTATATGTTTATAGAGTTCGATGGATAACCAAAAATAAACAAACATAAGAGATTTTTTTTAATTCAAAACAATTTGCTAAAATTAGATTTCAGATACAGTAACTTCGCACTTTCTGAATTCAGCACTGAACCGACCTAAACATTTGATATTTATTTTTTTCTCTGGCTACACTATTTGTTTTATAGGATTTCTCTAACTCTTGGGACAAAATGTCATTTATTTTTAACATTACATCCCAACTTCTCAACTCCCTCAAACATTTACTTTCTCTACTTGCTACATTCCACCTTACTTTAAAAAGGAGTAAGAGTAGTTCTCAACACAAAAGGAATACAAGAGTCTGATAACATGAGAAATGGCTTTTTGGAATTTGATGAAGGTATTCCAGTTAAATTCTTATAGAAGTCGATTTAAATTTAAAGTCCTCGATAAAATATAATAAAAAATGGCAATTCAACAACAACAAATTCATTTTTATTTATTCAAAATAAAAATTTGGCTAAAAACAAACAAAATTATATAAACAAAATAATTGTAAGTAATACAGTCAAAATTAGGATTTTGTCAATTAGTCCGATTTTCTTTTCATTTTTGAGAAAATGTCGATTACGATGGTTTGATTGGTATTTCGACTGTATCTAATTCAACAAAAAAAAAATTAAAAAAAACTGTTTTCGTTTCCTTTCCCAATCACTTCCTTCTTTTGCAATTCCATTGCTTCTTTATTGCTCAATGATCAGATGATGTGTTTGTCTTTGTGGGCGGCCAATTCTTGTCCATGTTTGACCATTTGCTCTTGACTATACGTTCTTTAAATTGAAAAAATAAATCGTTAAAGAAATAAATATGTCTGGAATTTATGCTGTTTGCAAACCCCTAAGCTTGGAAATCTTAAAAAGAAAAGGAAGGTTTATTTGGTTCGATCTTGAGAATAAAAAGATCCCTGTGGCTATTATTTGCATTTTCGAATTTTTCATCCCAAAATCAATCGTGTTTTCAGGAGTCTATAAAACTCGGTCCCTGTACGTCCCCTTCTTCCCCCGCTCAAGTCAGCTCGACGAGCTCTTTTGAACCTTGTATAATCGTGAAATCTGGTAGGCCACCAAAACCCTCAACAACTCCAAGCCCGTAGCCAGGGATGGGGGTGGGTGGGGTAGGAATTGATAAACGAAAAATTGTGGAAACCAAATAATCAGACAAATAAATTAATCTTCAAACCTAATTTGCTGCTATTCTAACAAAAGATTGCGGCTCTTCAGTCATTTTTCTGTTGATTCTTATTCTTCCAAAGCATTCTCATCAAAAAGAGTCTTTCCGCAACAATCCACCTGCCTAAAAAATAATCTTAAAACCATAGTAAACAATTAAAAATAACCTCTTAAAAGCTTCCAAGGCTTCTGGATACTTTGTCAAAGCTGAAAATTAAGTAATTGAAAAACTCTTAAAAATAAAAACAACCTATCAAAAGATCAACAATTCAAAACAAACAAATCATTGCAACTAATCAATGAAACATCCGCTATACGTCTTCTCATTTGACAAGAACTTGGCCACCGTTTAATTGGCTTTAACATTAAGGAAGGATAAACTTATTTAGGGGAGAAACCTTGCGGACAAAACTTGCAAATTTAATAAAGTAAAAAAGCTAACCATGTAGACGAGAGCATTGGAGTTTAAACTTTTGCCCATATACCGCCGAAGCGATACATTGGGACTTTTGCCCATATACCGCCGAAGCGATACATTGGGACTTTTGCCCATATACCGCCGAAGCGATACATTGGGACTTTTGCCCATATACCGCCGAAGCGATACATTGGGTTGCCCATATACCGCCGAAGCGATACATTGGGACTTTTGCCCATATACCGCCGAAGCGATACATTGGGACTTTTGCCCATATACCGCCGAAGCGATACATTGGGACTTTTGCCCATATACCGCCGAAGCGATACATTGGGTTGCCCATATACCGCCGAAGCGATACATTGGGACTTTTGCCCATATACCGCCGAAGCGATACATTGGGACTTTTGCCCATATACCGCCGAAGCGATACATTGGGACTTTTGCCCATATACCGCCGAAGCGATACATTGGGACTTTTGCCCATATACCGCCGAAGCGATACATTGGGACTTTTGCCCATATACCGCCGAAGCGATACATTGGGACTTTTGTTGTTGCTGCTGCTGTTGAAGTTGTTTGTTGCTGCTGCTGCTGTTGAAGTTGTTTGTTGCTGCTGCTGTTGAAGCACTGAAAAAATTGGATACATTTTTCAAAAATTGAAAAATTGCAAGTCTTGTCCGCAACTCGATACTTTCCTCCCCCCTAAAAAGGTTAACCCCCAAAAAAGGAAAAGCCACGCATTCTGTTTAGAACATCTTTGGTAAAGATGAACAACAGAGGACTCCAAATGAAACATCAAAAATCGATTATTGATTTTTGGGATGAAGTGTCATTTAATCTTAATATTTTGCATTATGCCAAACACCGCAGATTTTTGAATTCTTAAACAAATATTCTTAAATGGTAAAAAGATATAGCGGTTTTAAAACCGATTTATGGATTTCTAGTTTTTAATTGGATATGAGAACACATGAAGTAACAACACACAAAACATGTAGCGGTCAGAGAAAAGCATTTTCACTACTCTGTGTCAGAAAAATTAATTATTTTTCTCTAACCAGTACATGTTTTTCATGTCTAAACAATGTCTGCCGAGTAAAATCAATAAATGCAGAAAGAGTGTGGGAAATAAAGAGACGCTAAACAGTTAAAGGGTTGAGGTCGGTTCAGTCACTCAAGGCATTTCAAAGTGTAAACTAATTGAAATATCTAACGAGGGATTAACTTTCTGAAGAAATAACGCTTAAATGGAAATCCCTCGCAGAATTTTACACATAAAAAACTTAAGTGTATTCTTTGGGGAATAAACATTCTTTCGTTCACCTTAACACAAAAAAAAACAATAACAATAATCATTTAAAAATATTTTCTTCACATCCTATCAATTGGTTTAATTCCTAATATTGAGAAGCATTGTTGCATAACATCTGCAACAACTTCGCATAAAACAAGTCGATTGTAATTAATGTTGATTTGCTCTGTCCCATCTAAAAAATATTTTTTAAAATAGTTAAATAACTCAGAAAATTAAAAAAAACCTTCAGTATTTGTTTTGTTAATAACGTAGCATTCTTTATAAAAGTCGTGAAAAAGTGTTGCCAATTCATACACATAATCACAAATTTTGCTAATATGTAGAGTTGTAACTGTGTTTAATATACAATCCGAGAACTTTAGAATTTGTTTAGCCAATCGGATTTCTCTTGGATGTTCTAAAGGAATACCATCTTCAAGTTGAGCCAAATAATTGTTAATTGTAGTTCGTTCAACTTTGGCATTTCTGGCTATTGCTCTTTAAAAAACAAATATAAAATTACCCCAAATCAATTAATTCACAAACCTTATACGTGTATAAGCATAAAGAAGATAAACTGCTGTATTTCCACGATCATCAAGCATCTATAAAATAATAATAATTAATTTAAAAGAAATTAAAATGAAACCCTATCAAAAGAAAAAACATAATCAGCAATTCTTGATTGAGACAAATCAGCGTATTTAATACATCCATAAGCTAAAGATTCTGCTGCTTCAATTAATTGTTCATCAGATTCAAAATTCTTAAAATAAATTTTTTATAATTATATGAACCAAATAAAGTCTGCTTATCAATGGGCACTAATAAGGGAAAGAACCATGAAAGCCAAAACGGTGAAAATGCAAAAATCACCAGAAAAACAACCGTTCATCCCCAAAACAACCGTTCATATAACACTCTTCTCCCAAAACAAGTCCAACTAATAAGGGAAAGAACCATGAAAGCCAAAACGGTGAAAATGCAAAAATCACCAGAAAAACAACCGTTCATATAACACTAGTTGTTATTGAACTTCAACTTAATAACCAAGCCAACCATTGACAATTCCTTCTCAAAACTTTGCTGCTTTTAATCGAACTTGGATTTCTAAAAGGAATCGCAACCCCAACACCATCAACTATATGAACGCTAATCAAAATGATTCTACTTTCAACCAAGAGTCCCCAGTTTCAAGCTAAAGTCCCCACAATTAAATCCAGAAAAATAAAACCAACCGTTTCCCTCGATCGTAATTTCTCCTCAGCTCTTCTAACACCTTCATCCAACAAATCCAAAAGTTTGACTGTATCGCCAGATCGAGTTTTGAATTTCTTTCTAAAAAGGAATTTATTAAAATACATCAAATTTAGAAAAAAACAAACTTGTCTTCTCCCAAAACAAGTCCAAATTGCACATGTTCAACTCTCTTCTCATTAGGATCATACCAATTTAATTTTTGAGCAGCTGCATAAATCGTCTTTAAAAATAAAAAAATTATTAAATTAAAACAAGGCACTTGTGGGTTACACCAAACAAGTCATTGCGATTATATTTATGAGGACTAATAATCATAATGGTCTCATAATGGTCAGAGCTCCATACTTACATTTTTTCAGTCAATGCATTCGAGGAAGTGATATCTAACAATATGAGTGTTTATATCTGAACATTATGAGCCCGAACATAAACATGTCCACAAACCGTTTTGGGATAACCCACAGGCACCAAAAAATTTTTAAAAACCTCCAAATGTTCAGACTGTCCTCTATCAACAATATACAAAATCCAATCAGCCTTTTCTTCAAATAATCTTTGCTTTATTGTAGCCAGGTCACTTGTATCATAAGTAAATCCTCCATCACTTTTAACAACAGTTAAAGGAATATTACATCCATCGATAAACATTAATTTTCGTCCATCTTCTTCTTTTAAAATCCCTTCATTGTCTAATTCTTTGACTAAAGATAACATTCTTGATTGGTAAAAGGATTCTCCTCTTTCTACCAAATTTAAAACATCCAAACGTTTGTAAATATTCTCAAATTCTGAAAAAAGAGGAATGAAAATTAAAAAAATTAAAAGCGTTTAACATTTCTAAACGTAGAAAAACTCTCCCAAACAAACAAAAATATTTTTTTTCTACTTTTCGTTTGTCGGAAAAAGAAATTTTAAAATAAGACTTGAAATGGAAGAGGAAAGGTTGTTCCAAACACCTATCCCTCCCTTTTCGAACCTTTCCCTCCTTAATGACAATCTTCGGCGTTTGATACAAAAAGATGGGATCTGATTACTAGATTAATTCTCAATTTTTCTTGAACAAATATTCAGAAAAATTGAGAACTACTGGATGGAGATAGAACCACTAAAATGGATAACCGAAGAATTCTTCAACACATCCCAAAAAAGAACTAGCTCCATCAATAGCATCAAAATCAAAAAATACCTTTTCGACTAATATCACAAATCATATTCCACGCATCAATAAATTCTTTTTCACCATTTTGTAGTTTGACCACGCATTGATAAGCACGAGATTTAAAATCTCCATCTTCATCAAATTTTGTTTTAGATTCCTAAAATGTATTCAAATTAAAAGATCTCAAAAAAAAAGTCAAAAATTAAACCTTATAAAAAGTTTGAAGATCTTCAATTTTAGGCTTTTCAGTCAAATAATTTGGAAAACGTTCACGTAAATAAGCAATAAGCATTCCAAATTGGGTTCCCCAATCACCTATATGATTAATACGCACAATCTAAAAAATAAACAAAAAAAATTTTTCTCACACAAAGAGAAAATCAAACCGAAAATCCAATAAATTCAAGTAAACGAGCAATAGAATCCCCAATTATAGTTGAACGAAGATGGCCAACATGCATTTGTTTTGCAATATTTGGAGAAGAATAATCAACAACCACATGCCTTTTTGAAATTTTTGGGATTGAAACACCCTAAAGAAAAATTTTTTTACTTTAAAAAAAATCAAAAGGAACCTTAGCACAAGCCTCTCCTATTTTCTTTCCCAAATGTTTGGTGTTCAAAAAGATGTTTATGTAACCATTAACGTTGTCATACTTGAAAAAATAATTTTTTTGATATTCAAAAATTAATTTAAAAACCTTTTCAACCAAAGGAATCATCTCCAAATTAATAATAATTTCTGCTGCAATATCTTTTGGAGAAGTTTTCATTTTCTTTTCAGTAATTAAATGACGAGAAATTTGAAAACAGGAGTCAAACTGATAATCGCCATATTTTGGATTGAAGGTTTCTTTAATATTAACAGGTTGAGACCAGCTTGGGAAAGACTAAAAAAATTTTTTGCGTTAGACGTCATAAAAATATTCTTTAGACGTTATTTCTAGCCCTCTCCCCTCCCCGTTTAGTAATCAAACAGAATATGAGACAATACGAAAAAATTGCCTTTTTGGTGTAGTGGGAATTGCTGATGTGATGGCTGTGAACAAGTGAGGTTTGAACCCCTTAGCGGGAATTAATTTTTTTATAAGATTCCTGAGCCAAAAGAATGCGCAGCAAAAGCAAAAAGCTGCCTCTTTGGTGTAGTGGGATATTGCCCACTTAACTGCGATAGAATGAGCATGATTCGACTCCTTTTAACGGAAAACAATTTTTATCCCCATAACCCTTTCATTCTTTATGAACCTTTACACATTTACCAACCCCTCAAAAATAAAAAATTTTCCCAACCTTTTTAATAACATTCGTAAAAAGATTGTTCAACTTCTCAATAATAGAATCTCCATAATCCACAACTTCAAAATGTTTAGTAACTTCTTTTGCAATTTTTTGAGGAGGTTCTGGTGCCTTCTTTTCTTCCACTCCATTGCTTTGTTCAGCCGACTAAATTTTAAATTTAAAAAGCTAAAAAATCAAAACCAAACCCTTTTCAAAATATTTAATCTGTATTTCAGCTTCTCATTTTCAATAATCTTCTCTCCCAATTCAGGACATTCTTCCAATAAATTTTTGCTACAAACTCCTTTGTTCATTTCCTTCAGTAATTTTTCAATTGTCTCAATCTAAAAAAAACAAGAATTTAAAGACTTGTCCTCTCTTGCTTTGGTGCTTTTTGGATACACCCACCCTCAGTTTACATTTCATTTAATTAGATTGCTTGAGGAAAACAAACGATGTGAAGGAATAGCTGATACTCAAATATGGAAGAGGGCTAGGGTATATCCAAAAAGTACCCCTGTTTTACCTACATAAGCCTCGTTAAGCAATCCAGAAGACATTTCTTCCCAAAAAATTTCTCAAAATCTGTAATTCACAAAATAAGTAAAAATTGGTAAAAACCAAACTTTCAACATCAAAGAAAATAAGTAAATAATTTATTTAAAACAAAAATTTTAGAAAACTCAAAAATTCATTCAATTCGGAACCTTTTTAATCAACAAATAAATATTCTTGTCTGCTTCAAATCCATTTAAATTGTTTGCCTCTCCTTGAATTCTCATTAAAAGTCCTCCAAACGAAACATAAGCAGCTAGACGGCTAGTTTCTGTGTTGTATTCATCCCCCTCAATTCTGTAGATTTTTCCATACATTACATATTCAAACATACGAACACGAGGGACGTTTTCAATCTTAAAATAAGAAAAGTATTAAGATAAGATAATGAAGGGGAATGAGGGTAGATTAAATCGAAGACCCCAGACCTAAATATAAATTCATTGAACAAGGACTATTAAGAAAAATATGAATAGAGCCATCAAGCACAGCAACCCCTTTGAAAACAAAAACTTTTGCAAGTGTTCTGCAACCCTGAGGATAACTGATTACGATTTTATGAGCAACGTTACTATTTAACGGGTTAGGAAGCTGTTGTTGGTGATGTGTTGCACACCTCCACCAACATTTTCCCTTTCCATCATGGGCCCATTAGCTTGTTGGCACTTTTTAGTTTATAATGAGGGTCTCGAACCCAAGTCTCGCCGGTCTCGAACCCAAGCAATGTTTGGAGCGAATAATGACTACACATGAAATATGACCACTTCAGAGTGGTCACAACTTTGAGGACCACTTCAACTGCACCTGAGGATAGCTGAAGACCTGTGGATAACTGATTAACAGCAAGACCTGCGGATAGGCCGATTTTTGTTCTTCAAAGCTAATTTTCCCCAGGAAAAGGACCGTTATTCAATTCTCACCGTTTTATCATATTCTCCTTCATCTGTAAGACCATCATCGCGCATTGACGAGCACAGCATAAGACGAAACTTGTCGTTGATACCAAGCTGGTATAGTTGAGTGTTGACATCCAAAATCAGATCCTACAAGCAAAAACTAGTAAATCATAATAAAATTTAAAAAGAAACCATTTTAAACGATTCGGAGTCACAGAACAATCTGCTAACACGGTCAAACTTCTTTCCATCCGGATCGACGTTTTTGACAGTAAAAAGATCTTCAAAATAAACATTAGACATTTCTAAAAGTAGAAAAATGAAGAAAAATAAAGGGACAAAAAGAAGGAAAACAGGGACAGCCCAAAAAAGACCCAAAAGGGCGCGAGGCGATAACGGCGCAGAGCAATAACTTGCTTCAGGATTTCCGAATCTTACCAAATTAAGTATTAAACGAATCCTCTTATCAGTCTAAAGAGATTGGTATCAAAATTATTAAAGCCCAGAAAGTTCCGAGCAAGTTATTGGTTTGCGCCGTTATTGCCGCGCGCCCTTTTAGTCAAATCCTAAAAGCCTTTGAGCGGTACAAGGAAAACAAAAGAAAAAATGACGTCAATGTCGAATAAAAATCAATAGAACTTTCCAGACTCAAGTCATTTTTTCTCTTTTTCTTTATAGGCTCCGGTACAAAATATGGAATCGTTAAAATATGGAATGGTTAAAATCGCGAATAGGCTAAAAAGGGGTTAAAATACCGAATCGTTAAAATATGGAAACGTTAAAATATCGAATCGGGTAAAAAAGGGTTAAAATATGGAATCGTTAAAATATGGAATGGTAAAAATGTCGACACGGCCAAAATCGGTCAAAATGTCGAATTCTTTTAAAAAAGGGTCAGATGAGTGCCATACGTTGATTGTAGATGATTATATCAACTTATCAACTTATTGATGATAAGTTGATTGATAAGTCTCTTATGTCGTAGTCCGGCGCAATCTTTTCTGCCAGAGTTTATTGTATTTTACCGAGTAAAACCGGACCGGATAAATCAAGCATAATCGACCGGATCCGGTCCGGCATGATCGTACGGATCCGGAAAACATAACGCGATCCTGATATGGAAAAATTAGAGTGGTGTACATTAGTTTTTAGTTAAGACCTAAAGTTTGATCTTACCGTATACGGCACGAAATACCGAAAAATACCGATCAGCTTTTAAATTTTATCGGTCGGATACCGTACCGTACAATCGACACGGAATATCGAAAAATACCGTCGGTATTACGGTAACGCCCGGATTCTAGTTTTGGCGCCATTTTTAAAAAATTCGACATTTTGATCGTTTTTTGCCGTGTCGACATTTTATCAATTCGATATTTTGACGATTCCATATTTTAACCTTTTTTTAGCCTATTCGATATTTTAACCATTCCATATTTTAACGATTCCACATTTTAACCCCTTTTTAGCCTATTCGCGATTTTAACCCCTTTTTACCCGATTCGAGATTTTAACCCTTTTTTAGCCTATTCCATATTTTAACGATTCGATATTTTGTCCGGACACGTCTTTATACACATTTTACTTTATATATCACTATTTCTCTCTTTCTCTAACTACACATAAAACTAATTTTCGTTTCGAAACTATTGCACATCAATTTAATTTTTGCGCAAATTAAATATTTGAAAATAAACAGATTATGGGAGAGATTATAAGGTGATTCTTTAAGAACTTTCAACCTTTTTTTTCGAAAAATTTTCAAAAAAAAATTTTTTTTGAAATTTTCAAAATTATTTATACATAAGTACAGACATAAAAAATATTTTGTACAAAAAAATTTAATAGGAAAAAAACAGAGAAATTTTTGAGAGATAAAATATTTGCTTTGGAGTGAGTTTTTCTTCATGAATTGAAACCTTCTAGAATAAAACGAAGGCAAAATTGAAAGAATTTTTTGAACAACATTTCTGCTTTCTCGTTATATCTTTAAAATTTTTGAAAATTTTTTTACAAATTTTTAAAAAATTAAGAAATTTTTCCAAGGAGAATTCGCCCATTTTTAGCGAAAAACTCATCGAAAATTGCCAGAAAAATTTTTTTGGAAATTTTTACAATTCTTTAAAAATTCTTAAAAAATTTCTAGTGACAGAAAACCACTCAAAAATGACCAAAAAATTTTTTAAAAATTCCCAGAAAAATTCCGAAAAAATTTTTTAATTTTTTTCTATGAAGAATTTGGACTTTTTAGCGAAAAACCCCTTCAAAAATCACCAAAATAATTCTAAAAAAATTAAAAAAAAAATTTTATACCTATCCTGAAGTACTTCACTTATCATAAACCTTAAAAATTTATTTTTTATTCAAAATTTAAAAAGTAATTTGTCTTACAAAAAAGGCGCTTCCAATTGTTGAAAATCATCAAACTTCATTCCATTCACCTATAAATTATTTAATTAAATTATCTTTAAAAAATTTTCAAAAATTTCGAAAAAATTTTTGAAGCCAAAAAATTTTTCTGGCTTAAAAAAATTTTTTTCTGGCTTCAAAATCTTCAAAGAATTTCAGAAAATTTCAAAAAAAATTTTAAAACCCCCCAGAATGTTTTTCGAAATTCTCAAAAATTTCAAAAAATTTCCAAATTTTTTAAACCCCAAAAAATTTCAAAACCTTATTTCTATGCATTTTTCCAACAGAATTAAGCCTTTGACAAGCACTAGAAGCATCTGCAGGCGTTTGTTCTACTGAAGTTATAACTTCATCAAAAACTTTTAAATAGTTTGAAGCCATTCCTTCAAATGCCGGGTCTGAACATTCTGGAGAGGTGATATCCAATGATGCCAATTTTGGGTATTTTGATTTTGCTTCTGGACACATTTTTAAATATCTGGAAAAAAATATACTAAATTTTAAATTGAAAAAAAAATTTTTTTTGAGTCTTTGAGGGAGGTTTTCTATAACAAGTTTCTAGTAGAAAATCATCGACCAAGACAACAACCCATTCAAAACTCTTTCAAAAATCGAGGTTATTGGGACTGACAATTTTTTTGAGGTATCTAGATTTCGATCGATCCTCAGGGGCGCTCTTATTTAAGCTTAGACTCTCCAAACTTGAAGGTTCCAGAATTTTTTTGACCGAACGTTTGACTGAAAATTTTTGACTTTTTTGATTGAAGAATCGGAGGAAGATATAAATTTTGAAAATTCTGAACTGAAAAATGTTAAGCAGAACCAAATTTTCTTCGATAAATCAAGTCTTTTTTAACACTAAATAAAGTCCCTTCCTTATTTCTTAATTTAATAACAACAAAACAATTCTTTTGTTTTCTAAAAAAATTTTCCTAAATTTAATTTATTTCAAACGCCTTGCTACTATTCCCACTAAAATTTACTTCCTTATTCCCTTTTCTTTCAAAAAAATATTTTCCCTCCAAAAAAATTTTTTTTCTTTCAAAAAACCCCCTTTTCCCTACTTGTATAACATATTTTTAGCACATAAACTATCATTTCTTCTAATTGTTTTCCAATAATTTTTTAATGTAAATAATTCTCTAAATTCATTAAAAGGCAATCTTGAATCTACTTTTACGGATTCTTTTTCACTGCTTGTTGTCCCATTATTTAATTGTTGATTATTATTATTAGCTATTGTTGTGCTTGTATTATTTTTACTTGCCCCACTTCCCATTTTTTAGGCGGTGGAAAAAATTTTTTAGGGGTCAAAAAATTTTTGTAGGGGGAAGAAATTTTTTAAAATTATTTTTTAGGGGTTGAAAATTTTTTCTAGGCCGGAAGAATTTTTTTCAATTAGAAAAAAATTTTTTTAATTAGGGAAAATAATTTTTGTAGAAGATAATAGAAGGCAAAAAAAAGGTGAATGTGTAGAAAAGTGAAAATTAAATAAAATAAAAGAGCTTTATGTCCAATTATTTAAAAAAATAATTTTCTCTAGTAAAATAATATTAAAATTAATTAAATAATTAGAATTGATGGATTAACTTTCAAAAAAAAAGAATTAATTGGGTATTTAAATTATAAAGAAAATTTTTTTTAACGAAGTCGAGACGGAAATCTAGTCATATTAAATTTAGACTAAAGGTCTTTAATGTTTTAAATAATTTATAGAACTAAAATAAAAAAATTTGATTCAAAGTCAAATTTAAATTTAAGCAAAAATGAAGCCAAAAAATCTAAAAATACTCCCCCTCTTGAATTTTTTAAAAATCAGCTCCCGAAAAAAAATTTTTTTTGGGAAATTTTGTTTTTGACGAGTAAAGATACTTCGTCCTTTATGAAAGAAAGAAATACAGAAAACTTCTAGTACAAAAAAATTTTTTTGGGAATTTTTTAGATTTTTGAGTATTTTCCCGACAGCTTTTTTAATGCAAAACCCAATAAAAACGTATTAGGTCAAAAAATTTTTTTAAAGATTTTCTCAACATCCATTTTAAGATATTAATTGACGTAAAAAGACAATTAAAAAAATAAAAAAAAATAACAGAAATATGAAAGAAATTGTTTATGAAAATTGAACCCCTTCCCTCTTCTCAAGAGTATTGTCAGCCTCTCAAGAAGAATGTCGGCGGGGTAACTGCTCCCTCAACAGTTAAATGAAAGGTAAAAAATTGAAGGGAATTGAAGGCAAAATTTGAGGGAAATTTGAGGGAAATGAAGGCAAAATAGAGAGCGGAAAAAATTTTTTTATTTTATTTAATATGCGCGCCGCTTAACTACAATTTTGAGACAACAAGCAGAGCTTTATGTAAAAATAATATTTATAGAAAAGTGTGCCTTTTTCCCCTTATTTTCTTTAAATGTTAGGTTGAGAGAGAGAGGTATTTAATTATTATTTTTTCTTAAATAAATATTTACCTATGCATGAAAAGGCCACAAGCTTCTTTCCACCGTCTTACTACTGTTTTCCAATAATTCTTTACTGTATAGAAATCTCTGAAAAAATAAAAATATATAGCGTCTACAGATTAGAGTAAAAAGCACCGTCCCTAAATCCCCTGATATGTCTCAAAATCCCCTGATATTCCGCCGAATCCCTCAGAATCCGGCAAATCCACCGATGTACCCTTAATCTTCCAAATCCCGCGATAACCTCTTAAAATCCCGCCAAATCCCTCTATATCCCCCTAATCTCCCAAATCACTCGATATCTCTTTTAACCCTCCACACAAAAAGTAAAAAGTTTGCGTGTCATTAGGTTAGATAGCCTATTTGTTAGGGTAGGAATGACAGATTTATTATCTGCAGGATTATCCACTGCTCGTTTCCCCTAGGTCGAAGTCGAATTTATTACTGTATAATGTCTGAACGGTATTTTGGTAGGACGGTGGTTTTTCCCTCCCTCACCCCAAAAAATTAAAATTAATTTTTAAAAAATCCAAACCTATAACAATCCATACAAAGACGAGAATCCAATACTTTGACTGATTGATTTGCTCCAAAATCGTCCACTGCTGTTGTTTCAGATTCTTTTTTAGTTGATGGTTTTTTGAAGACGGGCATTTTTTGGGAAATTTTAGAAAATGAAAAAATTAAAAAAAAATTTAAAAGGATGACAATTGATCCCAAACTTTAAAATTAATTTAGAATAATTTTAAAAAAGTCTAAAATTAAAAAATAAATTAAAAATAATTTTGAATGGTACAGGCATATTTTAGAAATTAAAAAAATACTAAAAATTAAAAAAATTTGGAAGGTGACAATTGATCCCAGCCTTTAAAATATAAAATATAAAAATAAAAATTCTCCAAAAACTACACTAAAAATAATTTTTCATAGTACCAACATTCAAAGAGATTTTATAAAAAAAAAATTTTAAAATTTTAAAAAACTTAAAAAAAATTTTAATTACAAAGGATGACATTTGGTCCCAGACTTGAAAAAAATAAAAATAAAAAATTGTTGTCCAAAAAAGACTTTTTTACATTAAAAAATAAATTATATAGTAAATGGATATTGTTTGGATATGGAGAAAGAAAAAAAATTTTAGACAAGACTGGCAAAATGAGGGGAGGATTGACTGGCAAAAAAAAGAATATTTATTTAAAGGGAGGATATATTTTTCTTTTTTTTTCTTTTCTGCAGGAAATAATTGCAGCCACTTTGTGTGTTTGTGTTTGGGGCAGAAATGAGTGAAAAATAATGAAAATAGAGAAAAAATAGAGAAAAAATAATATTTTTTTTGAGATGGCAACGGGCAACGGGAAGCTGTGGAGGGGAAGCTGAGATGGGAAAATGATGAAAGCTAAGGGGGAAGCTGAGGGAAAAAGAAACTGCCTATTAGCGTCGGCAAACTTTAAAAAAAATAAAAAGGACTGAGAAGAAGGACCGAGAGTTACTAGCCTTAATAGGGTAAAATTTTATTTAAATAGATTTTTAAAGAAGGAATTTTTTCCTTTAAAAAATTTTTTGTTGTCTATTCACCTTTACGTGCCACCTTTTTTCTTTGTTAAAAAGTTTTCTTGAGAATCTCGGGGATGTGACGTCTATATCCCTAACACACTAGCCTTTTCCAAGATTTTAAAAAGCGTAGGACAAAAGACGAAATAATTTAAAAATCGAAAGACGAAACAAAAAAGACGAAACACGAAATTCGGCGAAAGACGAAACGGCACACCCCCTGCTTTAATAGCTACTAGCTAGTCCACCTTTTAAGTAAGAAACAACATTGATTGAAAGCTTTGACAGCTTTTCTTTCTATTTTTTATTATTCACGCAAGGAGACTTGGCCAGTAATATTGGCATTTTTTAAATGAAATTACGTATATTTTCTCAGTTTTTCACACTTTCCCCCCTTTTTTGAAAAATAAAGGCGTTAATTTAATATATTATTTACTCAAAAAAAAATAAAAAAGGGATTGGATTTATAGTAGAATTTATTTATAAAAAAAGATTTATTTATTAACATTAACTCCGGATATACAGACCAACCAACCAACCACTTTACTCTCTAATTAACTAAGTAATTAATTAATATTTTTTTTAACCCAAAAGCAACCACACAATTATTTTTACTATTTTTAATATCCCCCAAAAGACCACACACAACAATTACACCCTTTTTTTCAATTTACTAATAAAATATAAAAAAATTATCTCTCATTTTGGAGTAAAGGGTATTGGAAGGGTTCGGATATCCGGAAGAAATGTCCCAACTAAAATATTGCCGGAGGGCCGGACGGTTATTTTTTTATTCGAAGTAGACGACAAAGAAAGAGAAAGAGTCAATGACAACGATAGACCCGCCAACGATCGTTTCGATCTTTTGGAATTATCCCTTTAAATCTCCACCAAAAATCCTCTAGTTTATAAAGCTAATAATCACCCCAACACGCAACCGGAAGAAAGAGACAGATGAAAGAGAAGAAAGAAGATATATCAAACAAACTGTCATTAAAACCACAAAGAAAAGGAGAGGAAAGTCACCCTCTAAATATCCCCAAAAAAGGAAGTATTTTACAGAAAAGGGAGACTTTAAAGAAGAAAAATAAATTATAAAATGACTAAAAAATTTAGGGTAGAAAGAAAATTTTTTTTAGAAAGGAGTTAATTGCAGAAAAAAAGTACAAAAAATATCAGAAAAAAATTTGCAGAAAATAGAGGAAATAAAAAAAATTTTTAATTACTTTAAATGAGTAAGACTACTACAAATAAAAATTTAAAAAAAAAAGTAAAAATGTCTGGCAAAATTCAAAAAATTTAAAAAAATTAAAAATCGTGACAGTTTTAGTAGCAACTTTCTTAAAAAAATTTTTTTCAAAAAATTTACGAAAATTAATACACTCATTAAATGACGTAAAAAATAAAATTAAATACAATTTAAAATAAAAAATGATTTAAAAATGGTTTAAAAAATTTAAAATACCAAGTAAAATATATTAAAATTTCTAAATAAAGAACAGAAAAAATAAATTTAAAAATGAATTAAAAAAATATAATAAAATACAAAAATAAAATAATAGCCTAAAATTGGAAAAAAAAATTAAAAATAGAGTTAAATATCAAGCTAAAAAATTTAAAAAAATTTTCAAAAAATTCTTGAAAATTTTGCGTTTTCCAAAAAATACGTGATTTAATATACTTAGAAATAAACCGCTTTTTAGGTTCCTATAAATTTATTTTTAGAGCTGGGTTAATTTTAAAAAAATTTTTTTGACACGTTTACGTTACTCCAAAATATCAACGCTCAAGTATTTCTTTTCTCTCCGGTGATCTGTTGGAACAAAGTTGAAGAAATCCCACTTTATTGTGTAGTTCACCTCTTTATAGCACGATTTATAAGCACCGAGTACACACAAAAGTGAGGTTCGATTTTATAAGAGTAACCGTAAAGGGAGACAACTTTGTATAGCGGACGATTTTTTAAGGTGTATAGTGGACAAGGCAAGAGCCTGAACCTAGTTATCTTCCCTTATCTTTTAATTATCCAAAAATTTTTTTTCTCAAAATTTCCCTCCCAATTTCTAACAAAAATCCAGATGAACTATCAAAAATTGTGTTTAAAACAAAAATCAATAATTTTGGAAAATAAAAAAAAATTTTAAACAATAAAACGGAAATTTGAAAAATAATTTTTTGGGTGTTTAATAAAGGAAAGTGAGAGAAAGGGAAGGTATTTTTAAATAGAGAAAAAGCAGTAGAAGCATTTAAAAATGAAAATTGACTAAAAATAATATTTACAAAGCCTCAAACAGTGTGAATAAAGGGAGAGGAAAGGGCAAAATTGACAGCTTCATTAGAAAAAAAAAATAAAAAATAATTTTCTCGCTTCATTTTAATGAATTTTAAATGACAAATTAATTTAAAAAAATCGTTTAAAAAAATAAAAAAATTCCAAGTCAAAAATTTAAAAAATTAAAAACATTCCCCAAGATGACCACCAAATTAATAACCCTTAAACCGCTTATTTTAATTATTTTTCTTAATTTCCCCCGATTAGTAAACACTCAATCGGCTGTTTGTCCTATTGGATTTGTTTGGGGTGGACGTAAGTATATTTAAAAAATTTTTAAAAAATTTTCTAGGGGTATTAGAATGCTAAAGGTGAAAGACAGCCCATCCTTGTTCTGGATCCAGATCGATCTCCAGGGTTATCAGACCCCTGGTCCTTCTATTTTTATCAATTTTGATTTTTTTCTCTTAGTCTGCGGCTTTGGAACTCCTTGCCAACCTTCATTGCCGCCCTTTCATGTCAGTAAGCGTCAAAAAAATTTTAAAAAATAAATTTTGTTTGCTCAGTCGTTTGCAGTGTTTAAGAGGTTCTTGCTGTCGTGATCAACGTCCTTTAGCTGCTCGTCTTGGGCCTATTATTTATCCACAAGACCTAATTTCCATATATGGATTTGGAGGGTTTGGAGGGTTTGGAGGGAATGGATTTGGCTTTGCACCTGGAATTGGAGGTTTTGGAGGCTTAATACCTGGTGGATTAATACCTGGAGGGTTTGGCGGATTTGGGGGCGGTTTTGGTGGAATTTGCTTTGATACAGCTTTAAATTGCTTCTCTTATGTAGCCTATTGTGTTGTGCCTATTTATAGGGTAATTAAATAATAAAATGGGGTAAAATGAATTTAGAGAATGGAAAAAAAAAGAAGGGATTTTTATTAAAAAATCGAGATTTAGAAAAATTAATTTTAAAAAATAATGGCAGATTAGACAAACAAAAAATGAAAGAAATTGAGCGAATATACGGATATCCGAACAATATCCGAGGATTATATACAGACAGGAAATTAATAAGGAAATTTAAAAATTATTTTTATATTAATATTGGACCCCAAATTAAATTCAATACTATACTCCAATTAATAAACGTTTTTAAAATTTGGCTAGCCCCTGAGTGGGGACGGGCTGAAAAAAATATCAAGTCGGGTTTCCAGGATTGCTTCCGATCGGATTTCGAGTCAGAAAAAGTTTGGGTTTCGAGTTGAGTCAGTAAGACGGATTTGGAGAGATTAAGAAGGATATAAGTAGGGTGGGAAACTGCCTATACGATACCCCTCATATTTAAAATACCACCATTATAATTCCTCAACCCCGAGGGGTCTATATTAAAATGAAGTTTAATTTACAAATTACAGCTTTGTATGATTACTCGTTGTGCACGGACCTGTGGCGCGTGTAGAGGAGGATTACTTGGAGGCGCTCAACGAGGGATTGGTGGATTCTTTTTTAAATTTAATTTTAAAAATTTAAAATTTTTAAAGGCAGGTTGCCTCTAGGAGGTAATGGAATTATTCCTGGCGGTGTTGGCGGTTTAAACGGATTAAATGGATTGGGTGGGATTGGAGGGATTGGATGAAAAAGAAAAGAAAATGAGAAGAAAAGAGAGAAATACGTAATTACTGCCCTTTCAATGTGTTTCTTTGTAAATAAACAAAAAAATGTTTCTTAAAATTTTTTCAGTAATTTTTCATATAAAATTTTGCAAATTTTGAAGAAAAATAAAGGTTAAAAAATTTTTTAAAAATTTTAAAAAAATTTCAAAATTTTTTTAAAATTTTCCCTTCCCCAAATTTTTATTATTTAAAAAAGAATTTTTCTATAATAAGCAACATAAGATTCTGTTTGTACTGATGTTTCAGCCCTTATTTTTAATTCCATGGAGTGGAAATCATGCAATTCAAATTGACGTTCAAACTTTAATTTTTCGAAATTTTTTAGAATCTTATGGCTTTTTAATTTTTAAAGTACCTCGCGTATATCCAACTCCGAGCCTTTTGTTCCAACACCAAAGGTGCGTCTCAAAAATTGTTTCAAGTGGAATATTAATTTGCCGTCTTTGAAGAAGCCTTGTTCCATCATTGACCAACCTTAAGGAATAAAATATTTTTTGTTTATTGGAAGAGCGTCTGACAGGAAAAGAATCCAGGCAGGAAGAAGGTCCGGTCAGGAGGAAAGTTGTCCGGTATGAGGACCGTCAGTTATAAGATGAAAATCCTACCAAGAGGAACGTCTATAGCTGCTAGAGCCACACAGGTTTAAGTGCAAGTTCCCACAACTTCTTCTTTGCCTTTGAAAGTGTACCACCCGATTGAGAGAACCACACCCATTTAAAAAATCTCCTAAAATTAACCTTCACTGCTCGTAGTCAAATAGGCAACATGCACTCTTGGATCTCTTTGAGTTGCATTTTTGACGGGCATAAAGCCATAGTCCGACCGTATTACCTTCTTTTCAGCATCAAAATAAGTATGACTAAAAAAATAAAAAATAAGTGAAAACATTTTTTAAAAATACGTGAAGTTGATGGTTCTTGCACCAAATTTAGGTATTGGATTGATGGCAAAGTCGATTAAATCTGGAGGGGGCAAGTCCTTGAAAAATCCCGTGTGGCGCTCCTTTTGCCACAGACCGATGAATTGTTGGACTTAAAAATGGAAAGGAAACTTTTTGAAATTTAAAAAAATTTTGAAAATTTTTGAAATTTTTTTCAAAAAATTTTTGAAAAACTGGAAAATTTTTTTTTAAATTGCAAAAATTTTCTTGAAATTTTTAAAAACCTGGACGCAAATCCCAAGGCAACAAACTCAAATCATAACCTTAAAATAAAAAAATTTTTCTTTTCAAAAATTAAGGTTAGGATAACTTACGATCTTCAACACGGCAGACGACAAGTAGAGGCAAAATCAACACAATAAGTGAAAGAAAAAAATTTTGAAGAAAATTCATTTAAAAAATATTTTTTTGTTTATTAAAACAAATAAAAAAATCTTTTTAGAAAAAATTCAAAATAAATTCCCCAACCGTTTTATACAGAAAATAAACAAAAATAAATTTAAAAAAAGGAAAAAAGAAAAATTTTTGTTTGTTAGGTTACGTGTTTTTGGAGAATTAAAGTTATAATGTTCGCAAAACTTGTGCGCACAAAAGTGATTGATCGGGCAAAGGCTAAAATTAATTGGAGAAAATGAAAGAAATTAAGCGAAAGAAGGAATGCTTAATGACCCTGAAAATAAATTTTTTTTTGCAATTTTTTTCCTTTCCCCTTTGTTTTAAATAAAAAAATAAAATAAAAATAAAATTATTTTTACGTTCCACGAACAAATAAAAATAAGAAAAAAAATTAAAAAATAACTTGGAAAAAGAAGTTGATCAAAAAATTTCAAGAAAAGAGATCATCAAGAAAAGGTCCATCAAAATATTCATCAAGCTTCTCTGACAATGATTCTTAAAATCAATTCGAAGAAGTGTCAACTTCCGCCTAAAATTGATAAAATAAAATAAATAAATTTAGAATATTTCGAGAGGGTTTAACCCAAGAAATCTTGGAAATTTATAGACCCGATTTAGAGCAAATATTAATTTTTACGAGAATACAAGCAACCTTTAGGAATTTATTTTTCAACAACGCCAAGAGTTTTTCAATCTCTTGGGTTAAACAGAGGGAGGAGGAAAAGGAAATCTCTCATTCTCCCTTGGGTCAGTGGAAGATGTTACACCTCATATTTTTTCATTTTTTTGGGTTTGGTAGAGGAGAAGGAGGTGACTTCCCCTAGTTACTTCTCTTAAATTCAATCCTCAATAATTCAGGTTTACCCACAAAATAATTTAAAATGACCAAGATATACCTTTCCGAACATTAGACCCATTCCTCTGTCCAGTCCATCCAAAAGTTCCAATTATTCCTTGTTTAAGTACCAAAGTTCCATTATCGAAGCGAGTATAAATTTTCTATAAAAATTCAAATTTGAGTTTAAAAAATTCAAAAATTAACCTCATTAATATAAGTAGGATCCCAAATTTGTGTATAATAAAAACTGAACAAAAAAGCAGGCGAAGAAACAAGTATAAAATAGGCAAAAACAGTCAAGCAACGGATCCAACTGGAAAAAGAAGGGCAACAGGAAGACATTTATTTTATTATTGGTTTTTAAGGAAAATAGAACTTAAAAAATTTTTCTGAAATTTTTGGAGGTAAAAAATCAAAAAAAATTTTTTTTATTTTTAGGGTAGAAAAAATTTCTTTTTCTGGGTAAAAAAATATAATATTTTTATTGTTAGTAATGTTTGGGATTAGAAAAATTAAAAAAAATTTTTTTGGAAATCCTGGGGAGTTAAAAATATAAAAAAATTTTTTGGCAATTGAGACAAAAAAGGGCATTTTTGGCATTTCCCGAGGATTTTTTTCCTTTCCCACAAAAAATTAAATATAAATCGGATTTTCAGTGGGTTTTAAGAAAACCAATACTTTAATCTTTAAAAAATAAATAAAATTTACTTTTCCAATCCTTTGCGTTTTCTTCCCCCGCCAACACCAAAACCATAAGTAAACGGCCTAGACCTTCTCCTTTGTCCTCCATTGTAGTAAAAAAATAAAGAAGTCGAGGTGTTTGACCGAAGGGTTGAGGATGAATGTGTTGGCCATTCTCTCCGGTAAGTTTTGTTGGAATTTGTTGAAGATGAACTGTGCATTTATTTTTTAGTAAAAGCATCAACCTTAAAGAGAAAAAGGTTTAGTAAAGGAAAAATAAAATAAAAGTAAAATTCAATTTTGGACACTTGAAAGGGACAAAAAAAACAATTTTATTATAAAAAGGATTAAAAAAGAAAGAGAAAACTTTCGACCTTTTAAAAAGATTTGGGATACTTCAACCTACGCAAGCCTTTAAATTAAAAAATAATAAAGGATAACCCCTCAATTTTATTTATTAATATTGTCTCTCAAAAGCAAATGTTTTGTTCGAGCGCCGGAATTAAACCGGACAGATTTTTCCGGAAAGTTTCCGTTTCCGGAGTGGAAAGTGAATTAGCGCGTCTAAATAAGGAAAACGGAATTTAAGGAAACGAAATTTTAATTTTGAATTTTAATTAAATATTTATTTATTTGGCAAAGTGTTTATAACTCTTTTTCTCTAATTTACTTATTCTTTTTTAGTCTGACTGACATGCCATTATCTCTAACCAGAACTTTTATAGGATTTTTATTTTTATGACTACATATTCTGCCAATGACATATTTACATATTTTGCCAATAAGGCTAAAAACTTTCGTTTTGTCAACGCAGCCTTATTGGCAAAATGTGGATTTTTAGCTTGATTGGCAAAATATGTGTGTGGCATAATATGAGAACTGAACATTTTTATGATTTTTATTTCTCAGCTGACTTAAAAGTGGGACGGATTATGCAAAAATTTTTTTGATTAACGCCCAAAGCTTTGAATAAAATTTGAATTTTTAAATTTTTAGTGAAATAAATTAAGTTAGTATGAATTCAACTGAGGATGATTATGAAATTAGAAGGACAATTTGGGAAAGCAGAATCCCTGTAGAATTTAATTTGGACTCATCACAACCTATTTTACGAGCTCAACAATCAACTTTTGTAAGTCTTAATTAACAGGCCAGTGACGGACCGAATCTGGACGGATTTTTCCGGATTCCGAAAAGAATTTGGGATTTCTTCTGGTCCGGATTACTCTAGAAAAATCCAGCCGGACCCGTTTAGGCTATAGTTATGAACCCGAAACCCGTTTCCAATTTTCATAAAAAATTTTTTTAAAGATAATGCTGCCACGTATAAGCTATTTTCCATTTTATTTGGAAGAAATTCTTCATACTCTGACAGGAAATGCGTTGACAGAAATTGATCTTTCCAATGTTTGGTTACTTAATAATGGTGAAGAAATGATTAGATGGTTTATTTTTTAATTTAATTTTTAAAATAAATTTTCTTTAAATCAGTTAGGCATTATCCTATTGGAGTACTTTATGATATGTATAGAGGAAACGACCAAAATCTTCCGTGGGTTGTTACTGTTCGATTAAAGGTTAATTTTTTAGGAGTTTTTAGCAGTACTTGATACTAAATAAGAGCACGGGAAAATATGGAAGATGCGAGTACAGCATAAGCGAACATTTTTAACCGCTGATTAAGTACATTTTCATTAAACTTGACTGATAGGATATCCGAAAAAAGTCCAAATATTCAGAAAAAACGACCGATAAATACACGAACCGAACCCTCCGTTTTCTACCTCTTGAAATACCTGACCTGTACCTCCCAATGTTTTTGGTTTCGTATTCTTATTTGTATCAAGTACGAGTCTCCAAGCACTGGTTTTTTGACAAGGCCCTATTTTCAATGTTAAAAAATTTTACAGGATTTTCCAGACGAACTTGTTCGATGTTTATCTAAAGATTCTCTAAAATTTATGTTTATACAATCTCTTAAAGAGGCCAGTCAAATTAAACACAAACGAAATATCGTGTCTACAATGACAAAAGAAGAACACGTCCGTCTTTTTGACAGCATTAAAAATGGTTTTTTTAATTCTTATATGTTTAAATTTTTTTTTGATTTTTCTAGATAAATTTGATGAATTTTGGTCAATAAATAAAAAATTAATGGGAAGTAAATCGGATCCTGTAGATGTTCAAATGGCTAATGTTCCTTTCAGATTTTATTTTGTAAGCTTTTTAAGTATTATTCAGTGTCCGAAAAAATATTTTTTCGGATCCAGAAATTGGATTTTGTAATCATTTCGAAACGGATCCTGACGGATTTTTCTGGATAGTTCGATCCGGAAATACAGCCGGATCTGATAATTTTTCTGTTTATGCCTGAAAGAGGCCAGTATGGATTAATCTGGATTAATCCGGTCTGTGATCCTGTCTCGAAAAAATCAGGCTGGATCAGGCACACAATACCGATTGTGTACCAGAAAATTATTTTGCAGGGCACTGATATTAATAAAAAAATTTTACCTTTCTTTTTAAGCCTTCATTTCCTTTTCGCCAAACTTGTTTTCCTCTAATTAAAAAAGATGATTCGACAAACAACTCTTCGTCTAGTACATTAATTGAGGTTCTAGAAAAAGCCTTTCCAGAGCATTGTCCATTTGTTGATCAAAAATTTGAAGTTATTTCGCATGGAATTGACCTTCCGCTTGACTCTTCAGTGTTTGTTTTTTGGTTTATTTACCTTTAAAAAGTTCAATTTTTAGTGGATGGATAGCCAGGAATATGTCTTATCCCGACAATTTTGTTCATATTGTTGTTAAGCCTAAAAGGCTGTCTTAGAGTTTACTTGTTGCTATTACTTAAACCACTTCTTAATTTTTTAAAAATAAATTTTAATTTGTTAAAAAATTTTTTTTTAAATTTATGATTGACTTGGCTTGATGCCTTTTATATTTTTTTAATTTGAAAAATTTTTTGACTAAAAATTTTCCCAAAAAATTTTAAAAATTAAAAAAATTTTTTTACCAGATTTTTTAAATTGTCAAATGGTTTGCGTCCCGTGCATCTTTCTGCCTTTCCTTCTTGCAATTTACCTCAAATTTGTGCAGCCATTCATTTTGCGGTTTGTTCCAGAACGGTGGAAGATTTGGTTTGATTCAATTCTCTATCCAACATGTCCTATAAAAGTGCCGACACATCCAGAACCTTCAGCACCTAAAGAAGAAGAATTAAAAAGTGAGGAGGAAAAGAAGGAAATGTGAATATTGTTAGAAGAGTATAATATCTTTAATTTAAAAATATATTTTTATTCGTAAGAAAATAAATTTTTGAGTTGTTAAAATTTTTTTCAAAAATTTTTTTTTCTCCTTTCCTGGTCATTTGCCATGAAAATATTTTTTATCTGAATTTCAAAATTTTTTTAAAAATTTTCCATTTTTTATTAACCTGCTCTTACTCAACTCTTATCAAGAAAAAATATGGGACGTCCATTTCTAGAACATATGGGAGGCAGAAAATTTTACATGTGTTGCCGTTGCAAGACTTATCTTTCAAACAAAAAGGAGATAGTTTCTCATACATTTAGAGGTTTTTTTTAATTTTTGAAGTTTTAACCGGGAGCGGATTTAATCCCGCCCCTCAAAAGTTGCCAAAATACCAAGCTGGAGTCGCTGGGAAGGGGTTTGGTATTTCGGCATATCTGGGGATTGGTATTACGACAAAGTACAGATTTTTACTTTTTTAAGGATCTACTGGGCAGGCTTATTTATTCAGAACGGTTGTAAACATTACTACGTCAAAGGTAATTGATTTTTCTAAATTTTTAATTAAAAAACCCCAACAGGCTGAGGCCCGCTTTATGCTTACTGGGCAACATATTGTACGTGACGTCTTCTGTAAAAATTGCAACCATAAACTTGGATGGATGTACGAATTTGCTCATGAGCCACAACAGAGTTATAAAGAAGGTTTTTAATTTTGGTAATAGTTGGGTTTATTGGCTCTTTCTTTGATTCACTTGTTCTTCTTGAAGGTTCCTTTAGACCTTTATACTCTTCAGGATCTGCCCATTATGCCCGTCTGGTTCCTTCTGACTAGAGAACGAGACTTTTGAAAAGCCTGGGCCTGTTCCTAAGTTCTGGGTTTGATTCATTGACCTGGGCCTGTAATCTAGGAAAAACCCAGGCCTTGGTCCAGACACTGCTCGATCTCTACTTCTGACCATATATATTATTGATCCCCTTTCTAACCATTATGCAACTTGAAAGAAGGAAAACTAGGACCAATAAACGTAATTATTACACCTTATTTTCTTCTAAAATTCTTTCCTTATTTTTAAAGGTCATATCATCTTGGAGCGAAAATTGTTGGAAGAAAAGGAAGAATCTGATCCAGGATTAGCTGAGAGGACAAGGCCACTAACTCGCGCGTCTTCCTCATCATCAATGAGTAGTAGTGGAATTTCAAGTGTTACTATTACATAGAGAGAATTTTTAACATTTTGGGGTTTTATTAATTTTGAATTAGATAAATTCTGAAAGATTGGAAAGCTTCTTCCCTTAACTGCATTTTCCGCATGCCCTTAACGCGAATTGAAAACTGATTTATTTTTCTGACCCTTATGAGAATACCAATGATAAGTGCGAAATCTTTCAGGTCTAATTCGTGCATCTTCAGCAGGCATGGGACGGGTTACCCGATACACCCACACATTTTCTCGATCAGAAACTCAGCCCGAAGAAATGTTTAAAACCCGAACGATCCTACTTTTTCTTAACCCCGTTTCATCCCTGCTCTTCACTACTTTGTGTAAAAAAATAAATTTAATTGCATTTTCCGTGCTTCCATGTCAAATTTTAAAAAAATATTGGAATGTTTGTAGCAAAAACAACTTTTTAGTATTAATACGGGATCTATTTTTAGCAAAAATTAAACGCCACCCTATGCGAACACTTTGAAATTTAGTTTTAGCTACAAATGTTTACCTACTTTTCTGATTTTACATCAAAATATTTTTATAAAATTAACAAAAACAACTTTTTTTAAAGATTAACAGGTGTAGGAGGAACACATTGTAAATTCCAAGACATTGCGCAAATTTTCTCATAATAAGCAGGATTAAAAGCGCTAAGAAATATTAATTGTTTCTTTGCTTCTTCCCCAGGTAATCCTTTTTCTTGCCTAAGCCAATTCTTTTCCAAAAAATATTCATGCATCACATTTATTTCTTCTTCCGAATACAAATTTGTTTTTAATGATATAAACGGTTTTAGCTTCTCATAATTCTTAAAAAGAATAGAAATTTTTTTGTAATACTTTGGTTTATCCCCACCCGTTTTTTCCCTGTTCCCGACCATTTTTTAGCTTTTTTGCTGAATATTGGAGCTCCTTCCAGCTCGAGGAGATTGAAAGAACTCCTCGAGCTGGGTCGAATGATACCAAAGGCCGGTCATACTTGATGATTCTAAACAAAATTATGGAGCTGAATCCTCATGAAAACTCAGCTCGAAGAGCTCTTTTGAGTGATAATTTTCCATAAAAAGAGAACAAAATAGAAAGGTGGGGAAGGGTGAAAACCCCAAAATATTCCCAATTTTCCCTAAATCTCCCCTAAATTGAAAAAAAACCAAATCTCCAAACAACGCTTCCGGATCAGTAGGAACAATAGTAACATTATCTCGAGCATTTGAAGCTTCAGCCTTATCAGCGACAAACGCACATAGGCCATTTGACCAGCTTGAGAATAAAAACTTGCGAATTTGGATAGTTAGGGTGAGCTCATCAATATCTGCCTAGAAATTTTTTTTTATATTTGAAAAATTTTTAAAAAATCCAACGGTTGTCCTGTCAGGCCTTCGAACAACACATTTTCCAAAAAGTCCATTAGCTTTATCTATTAATACCAAAAGTTTAATTTCTCCACTGGTTGCGTGTATTCTCAATTCTTTAAAAAGCGCTCCAAGACAATCAGTAGCCAAATAAGGGGCAGACAAACCCTTAAAATTAAAAAAAAATTTTTTTAATTCTCCCCTTCTAAAAATTTTTTTCAAAAATCTCCCCCCCCCCCTCTAAAAATTTTTCTCAAAATTTACCCTCAAATCCCCCCCCCTCCAATTTTTTTTTCATAAATTTTCCCCCCTTAAAAAATTTAAACAAACAATTTCAACAATTTCAGTAATCGGTTTTCCAATTTCTGTTTGTTCCATTTGACTCCATTCATATTTCTTTGTTGCTTTTAAATTCTAAAAAATTTTTTGCAAAATAATTAAAAAATATTTACAGAAAGTTTGCTCCAATTATGTTGATTTTGTTGTTTAAATAAATTCAATCTAAAAATGTATTTTGATTAAAACCTTTTAAAAATCCCTTACAGTTTGGTTGCCCAATGGGGAGAATTTAATCGACCAGTCTTGTAGCTGGAAACCTCTACTTCGTAGTAATTATCTCGCCCCCATGCCATTGCTAAAAATTTTGAAAATTAAAGAAAGAAGATTTGTAGCAAACGGGAAAGTATAAACCTAAAGGTAATTTCAGTAAGAGGTTCAAACCTTTCCCGTTTTGAGTAGGTCAGTGGAGAGAGGCCAAGGAGAAATCAGAATTTAAGGCCAATAGTGGATGGTTGTTTAAAAAATATTTTTCAAATATGGAGAGGGAGAAGGGTTTTCAAACCTACTCATTGGGTAGGTCAGTGGAGAGGTCAATAAAAAAATTTTTCCTTCCAAAAAAATCAAAATTTAAGGCCAATAGCGGATGGCTGACCAGAACAAGAAATTTCCAAAATATAGAAGGATAAAAATTCTCTTTTGGATTGGATATTAACCCAAAAACATTTCCAACTCAAGAAAATTGAAATTACCATCAGGAATAGTCACAATAACAAAATTTTGATTTAATGCCAAATGGGCAAGTTGACAAAGTGTTATCGTCTTTCCAGTTCCCCAATTACCCCAAAGTAAAAGGCGTTGGGTATCTTGTCCATTTTCAAATTTTTGGAGGCATTTAAAGGCCTTAAAAGACAAAATAATATTTAAATAAAAACGAAAAACCTCAAGTGTTTGCTGTCTAAACATCCAAACATATTCTTGAAGTGTTGAACTTAACGCTCTAAAGTCTTTGGGAAGAACAAGGTCAAAAGAAAGCGATTTTGCATGGTCCTCGGTTACACTATAGAGACGACCCAAATCGTTGTTTCCAAATTGGGACTAAAAAGATTTTGGTAAAATTGTCGTTTATGGACCCCATTTTCCTCTCCAAGTTTTTTGTTTTTTCTTATGGATGTACAGAATGATCAGACTTCCTTTCCTTATTCGAAATTCACTTTTTTGTTACTAACACTTATGCAAGGAAAAAATGACTGACCATTTCGTACTTCAACTAAATCGCGATCTGGGGGAGGAGAAGGAAATAAGTACCAAAATAGGAGTTATTCTCATTATTTGAAAGTAAGAAAAAAGGAAGTCTGACCGTTTTATAAATTCATAAGAAAAAACTTGAAGAGAAAAAAGGAGACCGTATACAAAAATTTTAACGAAAATTAAAAGAAAAATTTAAAAAAGAAACCAAATCAGTAGACGTCACAGTTTTGTACGTCGCAAATTGTAAGCATTTGAAAACTAAAGAAGGGAAATTCAAAAATCAAAAGAAATCTAAAAAATTCTTACAAGGCGAGATTCTTCCCTTCCCTCTAAATATAATGCTTCCTTTCATGCGGAAAAATATCTAAAAAATCTAAAAATTAAAATGATTCATTTTAATAAAAAATATTAATCGAAGATCTAACCTTATAAATAACACAAAATAAGAATTATTAAAATTAATTTTATTAAATAATTCAACAAATTATACATTAAAAACAAACAAAAAAATAAATTTAATTTTATAGAACATTCTCAAAAACATCTTCACCAGCAGCAATATTTAAGGCAACTTCACAACTTTCACGAACAACTCTCTATAAAATTAGAATTTTAGGAAAATTTAAAAAAATTTCGCCACGGAAAATTTTGTCAAGAAATTTGCTTAATTTCGTAGGAGAAACAAGGCCTGGATCCAGATCCACCTCAATTTTAGAAACCAGGGACACTGATTCTTCAAAAAATTTAAAAATCAAACAAAATCTACCTCTTTATCCTTCAAAAACTCCACCAAAATCTGCCGACATTCTTCCGTACCAATAGACCCCAAAGCTTCCGCACACTCGTGTCTAACCATTCCACTCTCATTAAGTAAAGAAAGACGTTCTTTCAACTCAGAAATAACCACTGGAGATTGAATTTGGCCTAGAACATAAGCAACTTCATGTCTAAAAAGAGCACTGTCTTCCGAAAAAAGTCCTAAATTTTAAAACTTATTTTAGTCAAAAATTCGTTTCACAAACCTTTAGAAATCGCCTTTGTCGCGGCATCAGTGTTCAAGTTTCTGAGAGCAAACAATGCTCTATAACGTTCCCAGAGCGTCTAAAAATTAATTTTATAAAAAATAAATTTAAAAATACATTTTCTTGGTTCAATAAAATGGACACCAATTCATCCACAGTTTTGTTCTCGTCATCAAGTGGAGGAGCAGGATCTGGAAAAATACTAAAAGTGAAACCAAAAAAATTAAAAGTTTTAACCGATAGAATCATACTGGCTTCTCGGCATATTTCCATTAGATTTCCTCCATAAAATCATTTCAATGGCCAATTGACAAGTTTCAGCAACCTCAACAACAGGATCATTGGAATATTTTTTCAAAATCTCTGCTACACCAAATTTGTTGTCAAGATCCCCTATAGCGGCAAGTGCCTCTCCAGCTTCATGCCGAAACATAGGTTCTTGGCTTTCGTCCTCGAGGACTTTGATGAGAAAAGCTAAAATTTATGTGGAAATTAAGGGAAAAGAGTCCAAAAATCAAGGTTCTTGATTCTTGTAGATAAAGCTGAAGTTAACTAGAGACCGGAAATTTAAAAAAATGACCCTGATTTTGTTTTTGGTTGGGGATCTTGACAGAATCTTGCCTAGAAACAAAAAAAATCAAGATTAAGGAAAAAGAACAAGAACGAAAAATGCCTTGATCTTGGCTCTGGATCCAGAGAAAATCAAAGTCAGGATCCCGATTCAAGCCTCCAAATTCAACTAACAAAAAAAAACAAACGAATGGCTGTCTGATTTTGCATTTGACCAAGACAATAAGCAAGCTCGTGTTTCAATAATACAGATGGATCAGAGAAGCATTTACAAATTAATTCAACAGACTGATCATCCTTTGCATTTCTAAGGAGAAAAAGCGCACGAAACCGAGCAGCAAGTGAATTACTAAAAATATCAAGTGAAAAACGAGAAAATAAAAAAAAGTAACCTTTGATTGAGAAGCACTTTTCCTGCATCAACTATTTGTTCATTAGAGATCGCCATTTTGATTTAAATAATAATAATTTGGATCAGATCAAGCTTTTTAGAGATATTGACTGATCTTTCAATTGTTTTGAGTAATTGACAAAATAACACATAGTTGACACTTTAACATTTTTCAAAATGAAAATTTAACAAAATTAATTTTGTATTGTTGCGGAAATTTTGTTCAAATATTTTTGGCGTCACTTTTTTTCCGAAATCTGGATTTGTATCATTTTTTGTTAATCTCCGGAGATTACGTTTTTTTGTTTTTTTTTCATTTTTTCATTATCTCATCTGTTTTTTTATTCGTTTATTTGTTGACCCATTGCTGCGTGCGCGCAAAAATTACAAAAATTAAATTTTTAAAAATTTATTTTAAAAAATTCTAATTTTTTCAAATTGAAGGCCCCTTCCGACTTCTGCAGTTGCTCCTTCTGGATGGCTGCTGGTTAAATTTGTTTTTTTTTATTTTTTTTATTTACAAGTTTTAATTTTTTAATTTATTAGGCCCTGTTGCATGCTCAGTGCTCTACATGGTGGTATAGAATGGCCGTGGCTGGAATTTGGTGGCATCAACTAAACGGTGGGTTTTTTCCTAGTTTATTTTGAATTTTTTAATTTAAAAATAAAATTTTTTATTTTTATATATTGTTCTTCTTTTGGTGGCCTGTGGAGAATATGCTGGTGGCCTCGTGATGGTGGTCTGGTGGCCAGTTTAAAAAATTTTTTTTAATTTTTAAAAAATAATAAAAAATTTTTTTTTTAATTTTTTTAAAAATTATGCTTGTGGTGGTGGTTTGGTGGTTGTCGTGCTTTTGGTGGTTGGTGGCTCTCTTCATGCTCTTGGTGGTGTTATGGTTGGGGTGTGGTTTTTTATTAAAAAATTTAAAAACTTAAAATTTAATACTGGGAGGGGTGATTTTTAGATAGGTTCTACTCCATGCACTGTGGTGGTTGTTCGTCTACATCTTTCTCGTCTACATGATCCGCATCGTGCGGCCACCCGGTAAATCTTTAAAATTTTTAGAAAAATCGCTTGCTAAAAATACGCGAGCGAAAAGCCTCCCTTTTTTCATTTTCTTGTTTTTTTTGTCCTTGTCTTTTTTGTCCTTGTCTTTTTTCAATTTTCTTTATTTCAAGAAATTTTAGAAAGTTTTAGCTCAACCGGTGGTATGGATGGTATGGACAAAGCAGGATGTCCTCCAATGGATGGAATTAGTTTTTAAAGGTTTTTAAGTTCATTGGTGAAGGTTAGTTTTACCGGAAAAAGGCCGTAGAGGGTAGAGGGTGTTCGCTGATTTTCGTTATTGATCTTCCTGTCGTGTTTTTATCGATTTTATTTTTGGCATTCTGTTTAATGTCAATTTATCCCGTTTAAATTTAGTACATTTGAGTCTTACACATATTCATCTTCAACAACATTTTCGTCATTTACCTTGACCAATCCTTTTTACTAGATATATCAGATTTTATGTAGTGATTAAAGCAACTGATCTCAAAATGATGAATTCAACTATTTTTCTTTGTTTCATTTTCCTGATTGTTTTAGTATTTCTGGCTGGTGGACAGGTTTTGTAATTATTTACCAAATTTTAACTTTAATTTCATCAGGAAGAAGCCAATTCAAACCACATCTACCGTGAAGAATACGAAACTTATGAGACGCTGCAAAGACACAAGATTCCTCCGCCACAGACTTTCGAATTTGCCGAGACAGAATTTACAAGGCCTAGTTATTACTTATCAGTGCCGTTTCGCTCTCAAAACAAACTTCAGGTAACTTAGAATTTTTGTCTCAGTTATTTTCAAATTACTAGACAATTCCTGACGATATATTCAGCCAACTAATTAGGCAACACATTGCTCGCAACCGGTTTGTGTTTTTAAATATTTCTTCATCTTCAATTCCCATTATCTTTTAAGTGCCAAGTTATTGACTTCCAAAAATTCTCAAAATGGCAATGCTCTTCAGGTTCTCTACTTTCATTTTTGAAAATAATATTTTTGATTTTCAGGGTGTAACTGGTGGGCTCATGCCAATTGAGGCAAAGAAAATTTTTTAAGAGTTAAGACAAACACCGTTCCGTCGATGGTCACCGACTAATGGGAATTACAAGGAAAAATTGCGCCAATGGAAGGCAGAGCTTAAAAGTCGGCTTAGAGGTCTGAAGATTCCTGAGCAAGTTTCTCCGAGCAAGTATGTTTTAAATGATTGAATTTAGCAATATTTTGAGTTTAATTTAGTGGAAGCGATCAGGAAGGAACTTTGACAAAAGAGCTACCTTATTATGTGGTTTGTTTACATTTTTTATTTTTTAAATGGGCAGTGATATTTTTAGACATACAATCCACAGACCAACACGTATCAAATATCAAATCAGCCACCTTTATTGAATACAGGAATGGAAAGGTTTTAATTTTTAACTAACAGTTCGAAAATAACAATGTGAAAATTTAGTGAGAAGACGGCTAAACCTAATCAACAAAATTCGACATCTAGAAAGGAGTCACACAAACCTTCAACAGTTTCTGAAAAGTTAAAAGGTTTGATATTTTTCCATTGTCAGAATTTTTACAAGTTTTTTCACGTTTAGAACCTCCTTTGCTGATTGTATTGCAAAAAGCACTTCCCCTTGATAAAAATACTCAAGAAGAACACAAAACGATATCTCAAAATATTCTTGGAAAGCAACTGAACATTCCAAATGCAAAACAAATTTTATTTTTGGACGATTACGAAGAAAGTATGAACGAAGACGATTATAAAGAAAATGATGGAAATTAGTAAAAAATTAATAAGATATAGATTATCGAATCTTGATAGAAAGGTAAAAATTCCATTTGCACCGGGAATGTCGCTGGTGTCCGAAGCCTGGGGTAAAAGCCTAACTTTTTTACTCTTAATCCCCATAAATGGCCCGCACAGAACTCTGACTTTTTCGGCTCGAACTCAGATCCGGAGAAAATTTTGTAAACACACACTTATAGTTAGGTTATCGGAACCCCGGGTAAAACGTCTAATCCAGCTTCGACTTTAAAATAAAATAGGTATAAAAACTTTAATATTGTTTGTGATGTTTATTATCCCAAAAAATTTTTATTATCCCAAAATTTACTTAATTTTTATAAATCATGAAACTAGTGATTATGTTTGTTCGATTTATTTTTATTAACTCAATATCTATTTAAAATTGTGATTAATATTTTTCAGGAAATTTTTTTAGTTTTGCCCAGACGTTTACAACTTTAGTTATTTTTACATATTTTGAAGTATCTTTTGGATATCTAATGGAAGGAACTTCTCCAAGGTTTAAAACTTCTCCGATTTTTGAATTTATATTTTTTGTCTCTAGTAAAATTGACGAATCCGTTAATAAGGGCTCCACTTCTGGAATTGAGGCGACGCCTGAATTTGACCCAGATTTGACCTTGGCCCAACAAATTGCGGAGAATGAAAGGCAAATGTATGAGCGTTCACAACAAATGATGACTGAAATTGAGGATGAGGTTTTTTAATTTTTTATGTTCCTTTATTAAATTTTTTTCGTTTTTAAGGTTCGTAAGACTCAACCGCTCGTTTCCGACAAACAGGAAATTATAAGTTTGGTTGCTGAATTCGATCCTGATGACAGTCCTCAATATTTTAAGAAGGCGACGGTTCATTATAATATTTTAATTTTTTATTAAAAATTCGATTTAAGGAGCTCGCTGAAGTCTATTCTCATATTCGTCGGATTCGTGGTGATGGAAATTGCTTCTACAGGGCTGTGCTTACTGCACTTTTGGAGCGATGCTTTGACCACGCTGATGAATTGAATCGGTATAATTTTGATTATACTGGACAAGTTTTTGTATGTGTTCATCATGAATCTTTCTATTGGGGTTTATTTCGAAAAAATTATTTTTCTCACCTTGGGCATTTTGTGACTTTGGCTTCGGTTTTTCAAATTCTTGGCCCTTCCTCTTGGCATTTTAAAATCCTAGCCCTAGCTCCGCTGGACTGCTCCGGAGCTAGCTTTCGGAGCCATGCCCGGTATTGGTAGTGCCTTCGCAAAACTTTGTTCTTGTAATTTTTTTTCAACAATAAATCAAATGATGTTAAAAAATAATTTTTAGATTTAATGAACAAGTCAAAGAATGGCGCCAACGATTAGTTAAGCTTGAATCTTTTCCTGATTTGACTACTGGCGACTTTTGCACTTCTGTAAATTTTATTTAATTTCATTATTTAATAAAAAATATTTTTAAGATGGAACAATTAATGACTTCAATGATCGACGGAACAATGCAACCACAAATTTTGATGGATGACTTGAATCAAGATGGTGTTGCTAATTATTATGTGGCATTTTGTCGCTTTATTTGTTCTGGCTATTTGCGTGAGAATGAGGCTCTTTATTCTGGATTTGTTGAAGGAAGTCGAACGATTGACCAGTTCTGTCGTGAAGAGGTTTATATTATCATTTTAGGGTACTTATTTAATATCCACCCTATCTCTATTTGAGCTCACTTGATAAGGGGATCTCATCTCAACTTAATATTCCAGTTGATTGGTAGGGACCCCCCCCCCTCCCGTAGGGCGAACTGACCATACCCACCAAATAAAGTGATATCCTACAAATAAGGGGACCCCCTCCTCTGCCCATTTCCGTTCTAACGATTATTTTTAAAGGTTGAACCGATGTGGAAGGACTGTGATCACCTCTGCATAATTGCTCTAGTCAATGCGATTGGTAGGTTTAACAATTTTATAAAAAAAATATATGGGGCTGAAAAAATTATTCAAAATCCCCTCGCTTTTTAAGGGGTCTCAATCCGTATTGAATATATGGACAGAAGTCAGGCGCCAAGTGGCGGTTGGCGACATGATTTTATTGTTGATGGAAATGAGGAACCAAAATTGTTTTTCCTTTATCGTCCAGGACATTATGACATTCTTTATCTTAGCGATTCGACAACACCTACAGATATTGCTTAGGGTTGTTAGAAAAATTTTAAATTTTTGAAGGGAAATATTTTTTGGGCACATTTCTATTATTCTAGTAATTTTTATTATTTGCTTTTATGCCCTGGGATCCCTTGTCTATGTTCGGTTATATATATGTTTGTTATTCATATTCTCGGTTTGTTTTTTAAGATAAACGATAGATAAGTGCAAAAAATAATTTTTTAATTTCATAATAAGCTTTATTTTTTAATATTTTTATTGCATTATTTCTTTCTATTCACTGAATTTGTCGTTGAAATTAAACAAGAAAATGCGGCAATTAATAATTATAGGCTATTTAACGATCCATCCAGAATCGGGAAAAAATATTTTATGTCTTTTATCAGAGTTGGTCAGTCGGAATTACGATTTTCGAAAATTTACGATGCTTTTTGAGTCCTTTTTGCCTTTGAATTTTTTCCCCGAGAGTTCGTTTCTGGCACCTTTGTCATTTCCGGCCGAATCTGCCCCCTGATTCGTTTTAATATTCAAAAAAATTTTTTCTGGATGAATCCTTTATTATATAAGTTTTTTAAAATATTTTAGAATCGTTTGATTGCATTTAAATAATAGGCATTTTAAAGAGAATAAAGCCGGGATTAAAATTAGCAAAAATAAATAAGAATAAAGCGCGCAATACTTAGAGAAAGGATTGAATTGACTAAGGAAATAGCTTAATAGAAATTTTAAAAAAAATCTGACATAAAATAGAGGCAATATTTGTGTATTTTTTAAGGCACATGGTTTTTTGAGAAGATAAAAGAGGGGAAAGTGGGATGGGATTTTTGGGGTGAAATACATTTTTTTATATAATTTAAGTTTCAATATCCTTCCAGTACCTCCCTTCATTGTAAATTATCACCATTTTGTTGTTCTTGATTTGCTGATTGTGAGGTTATAAGCGTAGCACAGTCAGCATCAACCTTTAAAAGAAGAGAATATTTTTTAAGTTTTTTAGATTTTTTTGATTACCCGAATAGGTCTAAAGCGTTTCCTTCTTGAACATGATGATTCATTTATATTTTTGTTATTATCTTCTGTTGTTTTTTCTTGTTTTAATTTGGAATTATTTGAAGATGTAGATGCTTTACTTCTTGCTTTTGCTCTAGTTTCGATTGGTTGCTGAAAAAATTTTTTGAGGTGTGAAAAGAGGGATTTTTTGGAGGGTGTAAAATGGGATTTTCGGGGATGTAAATGAGGTTTTTATGGGTTGTAAATTGGATTTTTAGGGGCTATAAAATGGGATTTATCAAGGGTGTAGAAATGGGATTTTTGGGGACTGTAAAATTGGAGTTATTGAGGGTGTAAATGGGATTTTTGGGGACTGTAAAATGGGATTTATCGATGGGTGTAAATTGGGATTTTTTGTAGCTGTTAACAGCGATTTTTTCGGGGACGTAAAATGGGATATTTTTGGGGTATAGTAAAACAATACTGATTTTTAGTTAAAAATTTTTTTGGGAATTTTTTGGGGTTCACAAATTTTTAGAATTTTTTTTCTAAAACTAACCACAGTCGAAGATACAGCAACATTATTTTTTCGAGTTATCATACTTGGTGATGCAACAGTTGAAGTTCCATTTGTAGCGCTTGATGTTGCAATAATAGGTGGGGTAACTTTTGGGACACGATGTTCATTACGCCTCATAAATCTTGAGATCCAACCCTTAACAAAAAAATTTTTTCTTGATTTTTCAAAATTATTTTGAAGCTCCTATACCATTGTAATCTTCATTTCACTAATTTCAATATTTAATTCTTTTGTGATTTCTTCCCATAAAGAGGTTACTTGTTCTGCAATTCCATACCAAGTCGTACAACGTTTATCTTTTGAATTGAGCATTTTTACCTGAAGAAAATTTTAAATTTTTCTGAGTCTTTTCAGGTTCAAAATACCAATTCATCATCAATCCTTGTCAGAATTTCACCCCGATTTTTTTCAAAATGTTGGGTACACCCAGCAGTTGTTTCAGCCTGTTTTCTAATTTTTTCTTCATTTTTACGCCATTCTCTAATTGAAGATTCGGCTACATTAAATTCTCTTCCAGCAGCTCTATTTCCTATACATTTTGCATAATCTATTATATCTGTTTTTTCTGAAAATTTTTTGAAAATTTCTTTAAAATTTTCTTAAATTTCCTAACCTTCCGCCGCATACAATTTCAATTTTCTTCCTTTATGAACAATTGAATTAGAATCTGGTGAACTTATTCGACTAGTGGAAGGAGGGGATGTACTTGAAGAAGATTGTTGTTGTTCTATTGGGGGTAATTGATGTTGATTATTTGGCTGTTTGATTTCAACTTCTTGTAATATTTGTTGTTTTATTGGAGGTGTTCCCTCAACATTACCAGCGGTTTTTGATCTTTTCCTTTTTCTATTGGGTTTAGTTGTTGAGCAACCATTTTCGGATAAATTTTGGGGTTGTTGGGGATGTACTTTTGAAGGGATTAGAATATTATTTGTACTAGTGTTGTTTGGCATTTCAATGGGTAAAGGTCTTATTTGGTGTTGCTGTTGGTGTTGTGAAATTGGTGATATACATGGCATTGTTTGTGGGATAGAAACAGAAGCCATAAAAGCTGGGAACATTGGAAATGCAGCTAAAAGGAAAATTTTTTTTGAGATTTTTTGAAAAATTTTTGAAAAATTTTTGGGAAATTTTTGAAAATTTCTTTTTACCAAGAGCTTGTTGAGATTGCAGATTTAATTGCTGTTGATGGTGTTGTTGTTGTGCTTTTTCTAAGGCATTTGTATATACTTGAGAGAAAACTGTAGCTGTAGCTCTAGCCATTAATTCAACAAGTGTGCTTAGAGCAGCCATTATTAAAAATATTTGAAAAATTTTCTAAAAATGAAAAAGAAATTCTTTTAGTTTTCCATTGCTTTTTTCGATCATTTTATTGACAGTCTTAAACCTTTCAGTTAAAAGAATGCGCAAAATCTTTTCCTTTTCTCGTCCCATTTTTTATTTTTTTTCCATTTCAGGCCATATTTATCGGGAAAGCAGATAGGGTAAGGGCGCAAAACCATTGATGATAACAACAAAGCAAAAAAAAAATATATGAAAAGCAAAGGTGTAAAAATGAATACAAAATGATATGAGAAAAGGGGGGAAAAGCAAGAAAAATGGAACGGCTTTTTTTGCTTTCGGAATTGCTTTATTCATTTGCTTTATTTTTTAAAACCGCGTGAATGCGCCTATTAATGTTGAGATTGAAGCGCGGAGATGGGACTGGGCAAAACGTTGATTCAGCAGCTTGGAAAAAAAGGGGCGAGAGCGCAAGCAACAAAATGAGTATAGGAGGGAGGGGAGGGGGTTAAAACGCGGGAATGTGTGAATAGTAGAATATGCGTGGATTGCTTAAAAAAGGTTGGTGGTTTGTTGGTGGTGGTGGGGAGGAAAAAAAAGGAATACAGTCAAACACACAGGCCCACCTCAATTTTTCTTCTTCTCAACACCTTTACCGCCGTTCTCCTGTCCATATCATCATCATCTAAAAATGCGTGAATCTCTTGGATGACTAAAATTTTTTAGAACAATCAAAAACAAAAAAAGGCAGCGCGGTTGAAGGGGGGAAGAAGAAGAAAAGAAGAGGTGTAAAGCCATAAAAGCTGCGCAAAGTCTAGCAAGTAAAAGAAAAATGAGCGTGAAGGAAGAAAGAAGATAAAGGCAAATAAAACGACTGGAAGCAATAAAAAATACTTAAAAATGTAGAAGGATTTGACCCTTTTTTAAAGCATATCTTTGGCCATTATATTCAAGGCACTCCTCTATTTTTTATTAAAAAAGCGCGAAAAAAATAAAAACCGTTTTGGAGAGTTTATGAATCAAACGATAAGGATGAAAAGGGAAAAAATAGGGGGGAGGGGAAGGGGGAAACTGGGACGCGCGCATATGTATTAAACAAAAAATGGCGCAAATAAATAAAATCTCACATTAAAAAAAAGATATTTAATATTTATAAACAATTGGTGGCTATTTTGTGGGGTGAAATAAAGAAGAAAAAATAAATTGTTGTTGGGGAGGAGTCAGGAAATTGGGGAGAGGAGATAAATTGTCTTCAAGTTTAAAAAGAGGAGGAAGAAGGAGGAACTCTTCCTGGATATTGGAGACTGAACAGAGTTGATTTGAGAAACAGTCATAGGTGTCGGAAATCGGAAGAGTCGGAAATCGGAACTGGCTCAAAAGTCGGAACTCGGAAATTGGAAATCGGAATTCCGACCCACCTCTGAGACTGAACAGAGTTGATTTGAAGAAGAAAAAATTTTTTTGTGGTTAATAAGAGGGGGATAATATGGGAAAATTTTGTTGATTTTTATTAATTTTTCAATTGGTGGAAAGTAGTCGCGTAAGAAATAAAAAAAAGAAGTGAGGGGAGACGGTGCTTCTCGAAGAATTGCTGCTATTTTTATTTGACTGTGGGAGAACAAACTATAAAAAAATTGGTGCGCGAGTCATACATTCATTCAAATAACCAACCAACTGACTGACTTATTTAATATTTACTGTAATATCTTTCGCGCAGTTTTTATTTGAGGTGACTGCGCGAATGGGATTTTTCGCGCAGTTTATTTATGGTAGTAAATATGGGATAGGTTGCCATTTTTTTTTAATTTTAATTTTTTTTAAATCAGAAATCTGTTAAGTAACTTAAAAAATTAGAACTTAGACCTGACAATAGACACAGATTTTGGTATCCGTATCTTTGCTACTTTAGAAAAATATACATCCGAAAAATGGGATATGACTCTTAAGGTATACGCCTTTGGAAAAAAATAATGATAGAATCAGAAAAAATTCGGTAGAAATCAGAATTCTGATTTATTTTTGAAAATTTTATTCTGAAAAAATCTTTCCCAAATCCACGTCCTTTAAAGTTTTTTTTTAATTTTTTCATGAAAAGCGGCAAAAAATATTTTTTTTCCTTTAGTTTGCCAGAAACAAATCAATGCTTTTTAAGCTAAAAATGCGCGGAATATTAAATGAAGAAAAAGGAAAAAGCGAAGAAAATAAAAGCTTGTGGGAAAGGCCGACGGCAAAATAACAGCGCGAGATATGGGCCTATTCTTCCCGGCTGCCGAAAAAGCCTCCCTACCACCAACAATATTTTTGGGAAGGTTCACATCGATTCGGCAATGTAAAATAAATAGAAAAATGCGCCATAGGCGCAAATGCGCGAGAAACAAAATGAAATGACGAGCGGGCCATCATAGCTTTATGCCGACCAAAAATATTACACAAGTGCCAACCAACCAACTGCGCAATGTTTTGTGTGCCTCCAAAAATAAATTAAAAATAAGGAGTATTAAAATAAGGGCCAAATGTGAAAAAAATGATAGAAAAAATTGGGAAAAAACGTTTGGTTGTTGTGTCAGTCAAAACTCTCGGTTTGTGCGCTCCTTTTTTCAATCCTTTTTCCATCAAAAAACATTTTTGGGCATTGACGCACAGAAAAAATAAAAAGTGGGAGAAGGGGTAAAGGAAAGTAAGGGAGCAACGCAGCAACGCGACGACCTCTTCACCCACACAAAAGCGCAGCAGTTATTGTCCGTCATCTTTTTTGGCCATTTTGTTCTCGGCTGTAAGCTACCAACCCCCAAACTTTTTTTTCTACAATTTATTTTTCTTTCCAGCGGCGTGTGTGGGGCGCGAGACCAATATTTTAGGGACTTAAAATGGTCGAAAGATGGGGGAAGGTGGTGGCCAAGGAGACGATTTTGCCGAAAAATAAGGAGAAGGACAAATTTTCTCGGCTGTTGGCGTAGTTTTTTGTTGTTGTTGGCTGCTGGCGCAATGTTTTTGGGAAGGGGGTTAGGGGGAGGGGGGAATTGTTTAGGGCGTGTGAAGGAATTGTTTAGGGCGGTGGATGAAAAGCTTTATGTGCCCTTCTTTTCTTCAAAAATTTTTTTTTGCTTCTTCCCTTCTGCGCACGAAACTAAAAAGAAAAAATATATAGGAGCTTAAGGAAGAAATGAGGGCCATTGGGCTTAAGAAGAATAAAAAAGAAAGGATGGCGCAGTAGTTTTGGGCCAAGGAATGCCCAAGGGGGTTGCCAAAAAAACTTATTGGTTGCTTTTGGCCCTAGACTCTCTCCCTCCTTCTGGTGCGCAGCACTAAAAAAACTAGTGCTTACGGACGTAAATAAAATATAAAAAAAGATATTGAGGTCCTTGAAAGAAAAAAATGGGCCAAAAAGGACCTCTAAATTCCTTAATACTGGAAAGGCATAAAATAAAAAGTCTTTTGGTCTCGTCTAAACACATATCTGCGTCAGCCGTCCGGAAAAGAAGGTTTTATGTAAAATTGAAAAGCTAGTAAAAATATTAAAAAGGAGGGGGGTAGGTAAGTAAATATAGCCATTTTCCAATAGTTTTGTTAGTTGCGCGCAAACCCCCACCCTCTTACAAAAAAAAATAATTTTTTTTTCTTGACATTTTTTCTTTGGCACAAGCCGGAAGCATTTTTGCTGCGCTAATGTCTCCAACATACATTTTATTTTTTTATTTGTTAGGTTTGAATTGGGGGGAAAATAAAGAAAATTGTTTGGAAAAAATCTTGGCGCAAGCTTTATCCCCTACATTTCTAGCCCCCTTTTAGCCCTGCTTTTCCGTGGAGAGAAGAATAATAGAAAGAAAAGTTGGGCCAAAAAAGTAGAATAAAGGGAAAAAAGTGTTTAAAGTTTTTTGTGAAATATTTTTTGACACAAAAGGTAAAAAAGCTGCATTTTAAATTGGCATAAAAAAGGTTTGGTCTACAAGTAGCGCAATTTTTAAAAGGATTTTACATAAAGATTAGAAGATTTTAAGGAATAGAAAAATGTGAAAGAATTTTAGTGAAATAGTGAAATTTTTAGGAGGTGTGTGAAAAATTTTAGGGGATAGATTTGGTCAAGAATTTTGTCTAAAAAAGAAGCAAAATACTCCCGCGCGAGTTGGTCTATTATCAAAAAGAAATTATGCAAAGTATTAAATTTTATTTTTAAATTTTGGGGGGTCAATTTGTATTAAAAATGGAAGGAATATTAAATATTATGTTGATGATTGAATTATCGGAAAATGGGGAAAATAAGGAGAATATAAATTTTAGTTTTAGTTTTAAAATGATGTTTGCGGAGTTGTTGGTGTTGTACTTACCTTTTTTGCACCGCCCTGCTGATTTTCTTCTCCTTTTATTCTTATTTTGTACCGCTCAGAATCAGAATCATTCTACATTTTTCCATAAAACTGTGCTCTTTCCTCACCTTTCTCCCCAATTTCTTCCCCAATTTCCTCCCCAATTTCTTCCTCCTCCTTTTTAAGTCTTCTCCTTCCACCTCGTTTTTCTTATCAGGCAACATATTAAATATTTTTACTAAATGCGCAATGCGCGCCTTCCCTTTAAAAAATATTTAGTTTATTCACATGTTTAGTGCTCCTTTCTAATCATTCCCCTTCCTTTCAAATATTTTTATCAGCATCATATTGCTATCCTACTTACTCACCGTCCTGCCGTCAAATAGAGAGACCTACCTTTCCCGATTTTCTATGAATATACACTAATACTTTGTATAATTTCATCATTCTTCCCCCAAATTTGTGGTGTTATCTCTGAATGAGCAAAAAAAATTTTATAAGGAATAAAAGCAAATAATGAAACGCGCAAATAAAAAAAACATGGTGAAGAACGCCAATCAAATATTAAAAGAAAATTTTGGGAGAAAAATAAAGGAAAATGGAAATAAAGGGGGAGGAGTGAACCAATGATTATTAGCGAGGCTATAGAGGCTATAGGGGAGGATTAAGGATAGGAGGGAGAGAATAATTTTTTAAAGATAAGTTTAAATTTTTTAATAATCTGCGCGCATAGTCACCGCTTAATCTTTTTTTTTCCTGATCACTGGGATTTTTTTAGAAAATCTTCTCTGGCCGTTTAAAAGGCCTTTTTTCTCGCTTTTCCCATAAATACATTAAAATTTTTGTCGGCGCGTTTTCAACACCTTTTATTTTTTTACAAAAACTTCTTTTATATTATTCCTGCTACTGCGCCATCACCATCATCATCATCATCACCACCAACATTTTTCTCCCCTTATTATCTTCAGCTTCATCTCGCGTCGGCTGGAAAACAACAACAACCTCTATGAGTTTTTGTTGTGGCTGCTGACAGTTGAAAAAATTTTTTCCTTCCCTTCATTCATTTAAAGCAAAAAATAGTTCGTTAGCTTCACCACAAATCAACAAAAATGGCCTAGCACTTTTCCCATCAAAAAATTTTTTTGATCATTCATTTATTTTTGTACCGCGCAAAAGCTTTTTATTTTACAATAAAGGAATGCTAAAATGGAAAAAAGGATGTAAAAAATGTAAAAAATTCCGTCTCCGCGCGGTTGGCCCCATGAATAATATCATCGATTGGCGTGATGAATAAAAGTATGAGCTGTATGAAAGCATTTTTCAATCGAGAGGGACCCAAAAATTTTCTTCCCTTTTTAAAATTGATATGAAGGACTATGAGGGATCTTCTACAAACAATATAGAAGCTGGATATATAGGGACCAGGGTGAAGCTGGTCCACAAAATACGAAACACGAAATTCGCGAGACACTTGATTCTCAAAAAACACGAAATTTCACGAGACGAGCTCTGATAGGGAAGGGGATATATCGGGATTCGGGACCTATGGCCATGGGTATTGGATGTACATTGTCCTATTGAAGAAACGAGAGTTTTTAAGTCTTAGAACCAACGTAAACATGCAAGAGGTTGTTTTCTCATAGAGCAACCCCCCCCCCCCCCCGATATGTCCGTCCCGATATTTCTCCCTCCCAACAATATTATAATCCTAAAAGTATAATTGAGCAGATATTTTGAAAAAGAGAGGTTATATCGCTTGCGGCCTTGTTGTTTGGTTAGTCGAGATCGGAGCTAATCTGCTGACTTTTAGGAATGCATATACAACAAGTGAGGAAATGGGAGAGGGCAACAAAAATGAGCAAAATTGAAATTGCCAGTCATTCATTCTCGTTCAACTGCCATTTTTCTTTCCTTTTTTTTATTTTATTTATCTTCTTCCCCTTCAACTTATCTCTCAATATCCTCCAAACCCTTCTTATTTATTCCCCTATGGCAGAAACAGCCGCGCCTTGTCCCAATTTTTTCTTCTTTTTTTGATCCTTTTCTTCATGTCACTCCCGCTTGAGTCCATTGAATAGAAGAGAGAGATTCGTCCACACCGCCCGCGCATTTATTCTTTTCTATGGCCGAAACATTTGTCGTTGCTCTTCGGGATGACGAAGCGACGACAACCCTAAAAACCCCAAAAACTTTCTTTTTAAACTATTGGTTCCGAAACTAAAAATATAATGTAGGCAATCATCTCGTCTCTATCTTTTTTTTTATTCTCTAGTCCCCTCCCCTCAATACTGCGCACATATGAGAGGCTAAAAATGCTTAAAGTCAGGGGAAACAGTTGGCGTTTTTTGTGAAGCTATTTATTTCTTTAAAAAAATCTTTTTGGTGTGTAAAGCGCGGATAGTAAAAAAAGTTTTTTAGTAAAATGGAAAGGAGGCGATTGAAGCGACGCGATGCTCAATATCTGCTTTAAAACTGATTAATGCCCATCAGGCGTTTTATTCTCTATTTTAGTTCTTTTAACCGCGAAAGTAGTAAAAAAGCTCCCCCAATCAAGAGGCCGGAGAACAAATTTTCTGGATTTGTGTAAAGTGAAAGGACAGAAAAAATAAACAAGTGTTAGGGGGGTTATAAATTTTTTGGGATTTTAAATAGTTTAAAAATGGGTTTTAAATTAATGGCTAATTTTTACAACAAAAAAATATTGTAATACTAGTCAAAAAGCGCGGTTAAGTAAATTAACGACAGTCAGAGAAAAGTAGGGGAAGGAGGGTTTTTAAATATTAAAAAAATGGCTTACAAAGTTGATCCAAAAAAATAAAGCTATGAGGAAAGGACCAAGATCCGATGGAAAAATTTTAAGCTTCAAAATATATCCTAGGCTTATGAAAAGAAAATTAACAAAGATTTTATACCAAAATATTTATATATTTTTAAAATATCCAAAATTACTTATTTAAAATTTAGAAAAAGTTGTCAAAATAAATTAAAATATAAAAAAAAACTTTAAATATGTATTTGTCTATGTTTATATTTGAACCTCATCCATACATTAATTTATAAAGTCTTCCCCAAAAATTTAAGAATGTTGCCATTTTGGTTGACGTTTATCCATAAATGCAGTCATCCCTTCTTTTCGGTCATTCTTTAAAAATAAAAAAAAATTTTTAAGGAAAAATTTAAAAAATCTTACAGTTGCAAAAGTAGTATGAAACATTCGACGTTCAAAAAGTAATCCTAAAAAGTTAAGGTATATTCTCAATAAGGTGAAAAATTTTTTGATTTTCGAGTGGTTTGAGGAAGTTTTTGTCGGAGATTTGATAATTTATTAAAAAAAATTTTTTTAACCTTCTTCTAAAGTAGACTCATAAGCGCGATTGACAGCTTGTTTAGCCATACCAACCAAAAGTTGAGAATGAGAAGCAATTTTGTCAGCTAATTTAATTGTTTCAGCAACCAGTTGATCGGGAGGGAATACCTTAAAGTTGAGGAAAAATATTATTTTGGAAATTTAGAAAATACCCCAGCAACCAATCCAGCTTGTAATGCAGTTTTAGCGTCAATAGGATCACCAGTCAAACACATTTTCATTGCCAACGACTTGCCAACAATTCTTTTAGAGGGAAATTTAATTTTATTGAGAATTTTAAAAGAAAAAACCTGGTCAATCGTTGAGTTCCGCCAGCACCTAAAAATTAATTAAAAAAATTTTATTTCAAAATTAATAAACCTGGTATAGTCCCAATTTTAATTTCGGGTTGTCCAAACATTGCTTTTTCTCCAGCATAAATTATATCGCACATCATTGCCAACTTAAGAAATTTTTAAAAATTAAAAAAAACCAAACTTCGCATCCACCGCCCAACGCATGTCCATTAACAGCAGCAATTACAGGCTTTCGCAATTTAGAAACCTGAGACCAATTTTCAAGAAAACCGGTACCAAAAACGTGAGCAAATTCTTTGGGAGCCTAAGGGAAAATTTTGAAATTTTTTTGAAAAATTAAAAAGAAACCATTTCTTTAATATCAGCCCCAGCAGCAAAAGCCTTCTCACTTCCAGTAACAATAATAGCCCCAAGAGATTGGTCCTTATCCATTTTTTGAAGCGAATCGGCTAGCTCATCCATTAATTGATTACACAAGGCATTGAGCGCTTTAGGTCTATTTAAAGTAATCAAGCCAACACGTTTGTTTTCGCCAGTCTTTTCGGCTTTAATCATTTCATAGTTGGTTGGTGATGAAACTTTAATAAAGAAAATTAAAGTTAATTTGTTTAAATAAACGGTGGGGAGACATATCAGGACGGACATATATCAGGTCAGGGATAAGTCAGCGGAAGGGGGGATCCGGAATCCTTCAACAATGTACTATCAAGACCCGTTGGCCCCGAACCCGTACAGAGTAGCCGGTCATACAATAAATATCCGGATATTCCGTCCAGAATATGTCTGGCTCCCAAATAGTCAGCTTATTAAAAATACCAGTATCGTCTTCACTTATTTTTAGGGATTCAATTGTTTTGCTTAAATTTTGGTCGGTCATTTTTTACTTTTTTTCTTTGAATTGAGTTACTTAATGATCCCATTTTTCCTATTATTCTTTTTAATTCCAAAAAGTCTGCTTGTTATCAGTAAAAAAAGTAAAAAAATCACGCGAGTCTTTATTAACCTGAATAATTTGCAAGTGCTTGTCGGAAATAAATAGCTCCAAGAAATTGTCCTTTGCCAAGTAAATTTTGAGCAGATTTAGTAAAAATCATCATTTTGATATATTAGAAAGTTGATCAAGAAAAATCTGAAAAATAATGAAAAAGAAATATAAAAAATCACACCATGCATTTGCTGGTTAGTTCGCTTTATGTGAAAGGGTAGAGGTTGACGAAAAGCGTAAGAATGCTAATGTGACGAGATATCTCGTGGCAAAAGGAATGTTTACACTTTGATATTAACATTTTACAATTTACTTTTTGATGTTTACATTTTGATATTTATTTTGACACGAAAATATTTCATTTTGGTAACTCCTGAAAATGGTAAATTGCTTTTTGCCAAGTCATATTTTGTCAATTTTTGCCATTTTTGAATTTATTTTTTTTTGCATTTTATTAATTTTCTGTTTAAAATTTGCCAATAAAATGGGCAGATCACAAAGGAAAATACCTCTCGAGTAAGTACCTTTAAAAATATTTTTTAATTTAATTTTTTAGTTGGGAAAAATATACCCCTATTGGATCTGTAATTCAAGGAACCAGAATTTTTGCATTTAAAACTCCATTAAAACCTGAATTGCAGGATCGTATATGCAAAACAAAGCGTTTTACAACTTCGGATTTGTTCAGAATGGTTTGTTTATTTTTTCTTTTAAGAAAGATATTATGCCGGGTTGATTGCCACTTCTGCTATTTTTTTCTTAGAATGTGCTTACTAGAAATCGGGAATTTTGAAAAGCCTGGGCCTGTTCATGGGTTCACGGGTTTGATTTGTTGACCTGGGCCGGATCCCAGGTCTGTAGTCCAGGAAAATACCCAGGACTCTGGGTACAGGAAAAATCCAGGCCACTCTCTAGTGCGTATACAGACTTCCTCAATTTTGCTCGATTTCTCTATGACATATTCTCTTCATCCCACATTCCTGTTTTTATTTTTCTGGGCCTAACATTTTAAGAAAATGATAGAAGGGGCATGTTACTTGGTTTTACCTCAATAATCTAACTACGAAAATTTCCAAAAAAAAATTTAAGGTTGAAGGAAATGGCAAGTCAATTGGATTAATTATAAATTGTTCAAACACAAAGAGGTATTATGATGCACAAGATATTACTGGAATGTGTATTGAATATAAAGAATTACAATGTCCTGGACGTGGATTTTTAGTTCGAACAGATTTGGTTAAGGATTTTATCCAAATTATTGATGATTTTTTGAATAGGAATTCGGATAATGGTAAACAAAATTTTTTTTAATTTGGTCCGCTTCAGAAATATAACTTATACATATAAGCATAATAGAAGTCACTGTCTACATGGAGTCCGGTCTTCCAACCCTAAATCCGGCCAGAAGTAAATTTTGAAAACATGTCTCGACCTTTTCGCAACCTTTGTCACTTTTGTCGAAGGGAACATGAAGAGGCCGAAATTGACTTTTACCTAAAATCTTTCTATAAATTTATTATTATTTTCAAAGATTTATTAATTGGTGTTCACTGCAGCGATGGAATTAATCGTTCTGGATATCTTGTCTGCTGTTATCTTATTTGTAAGCTTGGTTGGAGTTCTCATGATGCTTTGAATGGTTTTCTCAGATTATTTTTTAAAGGCTTTTATTTTTCTCTTTTTTAGCTTTTGAAAATGCTCGCCGTTCCCCAATACAGCGAGGATCATATATTCAATCTCTACATAAAACGGATAGTGATCGACGTGCTTCTTCTACTCTGACAACAAGGTTATTTAATTTAAAATATTTTGAAGTAAAAATTTTGTAGACGAAATGTATTTTCTGATGGTACAGCCGAAAAAACTTTAACCTCTCTTTTTGAACAAGAAGCTGCTGCTAATTCGATGCAACAATTCTTTCAGCTTGAACAAGTTTTTAAAATATTTTAATGATCTTTAAATATAATTTTAGCAATTTAAACAATTTGCAAGTTCAACTTGCCCTGATTTGAACACTTTTTCACCTGTACATGTACCACCAGTCCCTCAACGTTCTGCTAATATTGCAAAAGGTTATTGAATTTTGTATTATTTCGTAAGGAAGAAGAAAGCCCTCCAATCCTCCCCCAAATTTTTTTTCCTTTTTCCCATTTCCCTTCTTACCCTTTGGCTACTGCCCTGCCCGGATAACTCATCCGGTAACCTATACGTGGTGAGCGGAATCGCTAACAATTAATAACTAGGAGGTCGCAGGGTCGATGCCTGCTCTGGGCTAAACTTTTGCCTCTCTCTTACTATTTAATTTTAAAAATGAGTTCGATTTAAGCTTCATCTATTCAACAAGTTTCATCATCATTGGATACTGCTCGTGGTGAACGTTCTTACAACGATGATGATAAATCACAAGCTTCAAATATTGTATTTTTTAAATTAATTTTCAAATTTTCAAAACCTTCAATTTCAGGATTACGAATCGATGGGAAAAGTATTACCAAAAGAAGCAGTTTCCAAATCACAATCGCGTAGAGAGCGTAGACAAAGACGTGAAAAGATGTTTTCTGTGATGAAAAGAGGACGTTTTTGGGAAATTAATGAAATGAGGGATGCAATGAAAAATATTTAAAAGAAATTTGATAATCTTCTGCTTTATTCGCTTAGAAAATAATGGTAATCTACGACGTTTTTTTGGCCAACACATAATCAGAAAATTACCACTTTTTTCTGACATTTGTGTAATTTCTTAGTTTCTAAGGATAAAATATTTTTTTATTTTTTGATTTTTTGTGAACGTTTTTCAACGAATTTATATTTTAAACATTTTTTTGTTTCTAAAATATTTTGATTGTTTAGATAACTAAAATGGATGAAACTGAACTTGATCGACTTGAACACCTCAACTTAGTGTCTCGAGTTATTACAGAATTAGAAAATCATTTTGGACTTAATGACAAAGGCGTGGCAGAATTTATAATTCAATTGGCAAAGGATGCTGGGACTTTTGATAAATTTAAAAAAGCGCTGGAAGAAAATGATCTGGCTGAAGGAGTTTGTATTTTTAAATATTGAGTCCACACCTGAAGACCTAGATCTTCAAATTGGACCTGAAAACCTTAGCGTTTGAAAGGGTCCGATACACCATAACTCTGGGTGAGTAGAGATCCTTTTCGATTAAACTAAATTCATCGATATCTCCTTAATTCCTACAAATTTCCCAATATTCCCTTTCAAAAGTAGGTCTTCAAGGTCTGTATAGTTCTTAAATATTGTTAAAAATTTTGCTTATTAAAGTTTGATGATTCATTGGTTCAACATATTTTAAGACTTGTTTTGAGTATGGAACGTAAAAAGAAGCAACAAAAACAACAGCAACACACGCCAGCAAATTCTATATTTTTAACTATAAATGATGAAAAAGAAGAATTAAAACAGAGACTTCCTGCTTTAGCTATGCCAAACACTAAAAATACGTTAATGGATGAATTGGAAGATTTGAAGACAAAATGGGAAATGGAGAAGTCAGCTACAGCAGATGTAAGGAAATTTTAGTTGGTGTAATGACAAAGCGTCGAAATACCAAACCCCCAAAAGCTGTCGAAATTCTAAAAATTTTCCGTTTTTAGAACGTCATCCTCATTTGTTTATATTATTAAGGTGAAAAAATTAACCAAGAAAAAAAATTTTTTAAGGAGAATGCTCGTGCACGTAGTAGAAGTCGAAGCCCTGAAGTCAAAAATCGAAGAAGGCATGATCATAAAAGAGATGACCGTTCATCATCGCCCCACCACAGAAAACGACGCGATGATAGAAGAGGAGAAAAAAGAAAATCACCAAGAAGAAGGCGATCATCTCGTTCAAAGTCTCCAATTATTAAGAGTAAGAAATTACTTGAAGAAGCTGAAATGTTTTGTATTTATGATGCAAAAATAAATAATATTACAAATTTTGGAGCTTTTGCTGAGGTTTGTAAATTTTTTTTTGGCTACACTCCGAGGGGTCAACCAACTCTAGAGGTCAGCGTTTTATTGACAAACCGATCCTTGGTGGTAGCTCCAGATATTTGAGTAGATAAAAGAGGCTCAAGATCAATGGAACAAAGGAGACTTATCTGACAAACACAAAGTTCCTTCTGCCTTTAATCCCCTCCCCTTCCAATTTATCCCAGCAAATCCGTCCTAGTCTCGGATTGATTTCTTGCATTATAGTTTTCTAAAAATTATTTTTTAGCTTGAAGGATTCCGTCGAAAAACTGAAGGATTAATTCATATTTCTCAAATCAAAAATGAACGTGTTAATGCTGTAGCAGACGTTCTTAATCGTGGACAAAGAGTCAAAGTCAAAGTAAGGGAATTTTTAAAAATATTTTTTTTTGAAATTTTTTTTTCAATTTTTTAGGTGATAAAAATGGATAATTCCAAAATTTCTCTTTCAATGAAAGAAGTCAATCAAGAAACTGGAGAAGATTTAAACCCTGAAAAACCAAAAGATTTATCGGCAAAGGTTGATGATGTAAGATTGGCAAATCCAGATGCTCCATGGCTTAATCCTTCAGATGATTTGCCTTCTATACAATCTTCAAATGTTCCAATGAAACGTACGAGAGTACGTCTTTCAACTCCGGAAAGATGGGAATTTCGTCAAATGCAAGGAGGTGGTGCTATTCGACAAATTGATTTGCCTGATTTTGATCAAGAATTGGGAATTATGAAAAATTATGATGGTAAAAAATTTACAAAAGTTCTAGGGAAGGGGAAAGATCCAGCTGGCTAGCATTCAAAACGCTCACTGGATGCGGATTTAATATTTATTAAAAGTGAGGTTGGGTGAGGCGCCTAATGCTCAGTTGTTAAAATACCTGTACGTAGTGATAAAACTTACAAGAGGCACAATATCGATGTCTACTTGGTGCCTGCTCGGTTACTAAAATTAAAAAAATATTTTTTCAGAAGAAAGTGATGGCGAAGATATTGAAATTGAGTTAGTGGAAGATGATCCACCTTTTCTTGGTGGTTATGGAAGACATGCTATTGATTTGGAACCTGTTAAAGTTGTAAAGAATCCTGATGGTAGTTTGGCCCAAGCTGCTTTAATGCAGGTTTTTTTTTACATTTTTTCTTTGAGAAAAACTTTTCAATTCAGGGAGCATTGTCAAAAGAACGTCGTGATGTCAAAATACAAATGCAAAGAGAAAAGGATGCTGAAAGACAACGGTCAGGTTTAGGCCGGTCTAGAATTCATGATCCTATGGCAGCTTCGTCTACACGAACGGAAGATGATGATGAAGATTTATCACTTCAAAAAAGGGTAAAATTTTTCTAAAGAGTTCGACCATTGATTGGGCTTAGGCTCGTCGGGTTCCCGATTTTTCGAGGTTTTAATCTGGAAACCCCAACCCGTATCAGCTGAAAGTAAAAACCTCTGTATCAGACCCGGAAATTTGAAAATGTCAATTTTATTTTTTATGCAAATTTTTAATTCTCTAGGATATGCCAGAATGGTTAAAACACGTTACAGCAGGAGGTAAAGCAACTTATGGCAAGAGGACAACAATGACTATAAAAGAACAACGCGAATCATTACCAATATATTCTTTAAAATCAGCACTTTTGCAAGCAATACATGATAATCAAATTTTAATTGTAATTGGAGAAACAGGTTTTTTAAACAATTTAAAGTATTATTGATTTTATATAAATTTATTATAGGTTCGGGTAAAACAACACAAATGACGCAATATTTGGTTGAAGCAGGATATGCAAATAGAGGCAAAATAGGTTGTACACAACCAAGGTAAATATTTTTTGATAGTAAAAGAGTATCAAGATTTTGCCGAAACGGATTTTAAAAGCGAAACCGAAAAAGGCGAAAAATTCGTCGAAATACTAAACACATAAAAAAATTCGTCAAAGAGCGAAACGGCACGTCCCTGAAGACTATCCACTTTCATTTATATACTAATTTTATTTTGGACGTGTTGCTGCCATGTCTGTCGCAAAACGAGTAAGTGAAGAATTTGGTTGTCGTCTTGGACAAGAAGTTGGATATACCATTCGTTTTGAAGATTGTACATGGTATTACTTTTTAAAAATTTTTTCAAATTAAAAAAATTTTTTAGTCAAGACACAATAGTTAAATACATGACAGATGGAATGTTGTTGCGTGAATGTCTTCTCGATCCAGATTTGTCATCTTATTCGTGTATAATGCTTGATGAAGCTCACGAACGTACAATTAATACTGATGTGTTATTTGGATTATTAAAAACTACAGTAAAGAGGAGGCCTGAATTAAAATTGATTGTGACGAGGTTTTTTTGTTATTTTTTTTGAGGCAAAAATTTTTCAAAAAATTTTTAAAAATTTTTCCTTACTTAAAATTTTTTTTTGAGATTTTTCTGGCTTGGAAAAATTTTTTCGAAATTTTTTTGACTTGAAAAAATTTTTCCCCACAAATTTTCCGAAATTTTCCCCATAAAAATTTTTTTTTAATTTTAGCGCAACTTTGGAGCAAGTCAAATTTTCTGAATATTTTTTCAATGCACCAATATTTCGTATACCTGGAAGAACTTTCCCAGTAGAAATTTTATATACAAAAGAGCCTGAAACTGATTATTTGGATGCTTCACATATTACAGTTATGCAAATACATTTAACTGAACCTCCTGGTGATATTTTGCTTTTTTTGACTGGACAGGTTTTTTTTCTTTGATTTTTTGAATTTAAATTACTTTGAATTTTAAGGAAGAAATTGATACTTCTTGTGAAATACTTTATGAAAGAATGAAAAAGTTGGGTCCAGATGTTCCAGAATTAATTATTTTACCTGTTTATGGTGCACTTCCAAGTGAAATGCAAACAAGAATTTTTGATCCAGCACCGCCAGGAACTCGAAAAGTAGGGTATTTTTTTGAAATTCTAAAATAATTTTCATCCTAAAATACCAAACCTTCGAAATGCAAAACGTCAATAATACCAAAGCATCGAAATTGAAATGCCACAACATTTAAGTACTAAACAGCCAAACACTGAATTCAGCGGATTTCCATTATTTTGGGGCATTTCAATGGCTTTAGAGGGGGTTTGGCATTTTAATGTCTTGACATTGCAAGACGCCCTCGAAAAATAGAATTTTAAAATTAAGAATTTTTTTAAAGGTTGTAATAGCAACAAACATTGCAGAAACCTCATTAACTATTGATGGAATTTATTATGTTGTTGATCCAGGATTTGTTAAACAAAAAATTTATAATCCAAAATCTGGAATGGATTCACTTGTTGTAACACCAATATCACAAGCACAAGCAGCACAACGTGCTGGGCGTGCTGGAAGAACTGGACCAGGAAAATGTTATCGTTTATATACTGAAAGAGCTTATCGGTAAGGATTGAAATTTTTTTTTATTTGCGAGAAATTTTTTGCAAAAAAATTTTTTAGTGATGAAATGTTACCAACACCAGTCCCAGAAATTCAAAGAACAAATTTAGCTAGCACATTATTACAACTTAAAGCTATGGGAATTAATAATTTGATAGAATTTGATTTTATGGATGCACCGCCATCTGAAGCTATGATTACTGCACTTTTTCAAATTTATCAATTATCAGCACTTGATCCAGATGGTCTTTTAACAAGATTGGGAAGAAGGGTTTGTTTGAGTTTTTTTAAAGATACCGTGAAATCTATAATAGAATGCCCCTTTAGTTTGATGCCCTCTCCCTCTCTAATTGAATGCCTTCTCTTTCTAATTGAATACTCTCTTTGAAGGTGATTGAAAAATATAAAACCAATCCCTTTCTAATTAACGCCCCCTCCTTTCGGACTACGATTGGAAGTCAGAATGGCCCTCTCTAATTAAATGTTCTTTTGGAGACCCTCTCTAATTGAATGCCTCTCTAATAGAATGTTCCTTTCGTAGACCCTATCCAATTGAATGCTCTCTAATAGGATCCTCCTTTTGAAGGTTAATGGAAAAATAGAATGCCCGGGCTTTCTATTAGAGATTTTATGGTTAAAGATATGGTTTTATTACTTATCATAATTTTCGTTTCTGTAGATGGCAGAATTTCCATTAGAACCATCACTTTCAAAAATGTTAATAATGTCTGTTGAATTGGGCTGTGCTGATGATATTTTAACTATTGTATCGATGTTATCAGTACAAAATGTATTTTATAGACCAAAAGAAAAACAAGAATTGGCTGATGAGAAAAAATCAAAATTTCATCAACCTGAAGGTTTTTTTGGATATTTTTTTGAAAAATTTATAAAATTTAATTAAAAAAGGTGATCATTGTACGTTACTTGCCGTTTATAATGCTTGGAAACATCATCATTTTTCACCTCAATGGTGTTTTGAAAATTTTATACAAGTTAGAACATTAAAAAGAGCACAGGTTTGCGAAATTTCTTGAAATTTTTCATAAAAAATTTTTCGAAATTTTTTTGGAAATTTTTTAAAATTTTTTATGAAAAATTTTTTCAATTAAAAAAATTTTTTTTGGAAATTTATGAATTTTTTAGGAATTTTTTTTTTGAATTTTCAAATTTTATCAAAAAAAATTTTTCTTTCTTAAAGGATATAAGAAAACAACTTTTAAGTATTATGGATAGACACAAATTAGAAATAAAAAGTGCTGGTCGTGACACACAAAGAATTCAAAGGGCTATATGTTCTGGATTTTTTAGAAATGCTGCGAAAAGAGATCCTCAAGAAGGTTATCGAACAATTGTTGATGGACAAACTGTCTATATACATCCATCAAGCAGTCTGTTTCAAAATCAACCTGAATGGGTTGTTTATCATGAATTGGTTCAAACAACTAAAGAATATATGAGAGAGGTTTATATTTTTTAAAAATTGGCTCTTTTCTAGTTTATGCGTCCAATGCACTTTTATGCGTCCGATAAACAGTTTATGCATCCAATTAAATTTTATTTTATGCGTCCTTTTATTGGATTATAATTATGATTGGACGCATAAAGGAGTGATTGGTCGCATAAATGTTTGAATGGACCTTTGTTGGACGTATAAGAATTTTAATTGGACGCAGAAACTGGACATGTGTCGGAAAACTTTCTTTCTAAAATTAAAATTTTTAAAGGTAACTGCTGTTGAACCAACATGGTTAGTCGACTTGGCACCTTCATTCTTTAAACGTGGTGATAGTATGAAATTATCATCGTTTAAGAAAGGACAAAAAATTGAACCTTTACATAATAAATATGAAGATCCAAATGCTTGGCGTCTTTCAAGATTGAAAAAGAAGATTTATAATCCTAACAGATAAAAATGGAAAAAACTTTTTTTATTCAAAAGCAAAGAAAAACAAAACAAAATTTGTATATTTTAAAAAATCATGTGAAGAAAATTGGAGAAAATATTTTTTGGTTTTTTGAATGTTAATTGTGTGTTAGGTATTTTTTAACTTATTTAAAAATTATTCGGGGGTACTATGAATCAATTTGGAGAATGCTTTAATTGATTTTATATGTTTGTTAGCGACAGAGGGGCAATAAAATAATATTAATTATTAAAAGAAATATGTATGAGTGATGATGGTCTTCCAACATGGTTTTTTATGTTTATTTTTTTAACCCAGAGGGTTTTTAACCCAGATCGAGACGAGATCTCGATCAAAGTTTCACAATTATCCAGTTATATCCTGTACGATTTTCCCAGTCTTTACTCTGAACCGGTTCTTAAAGAACGCTACTTTGAAAGGTCCCTTTATCTTTTTTGTTTATTAAAGTCTGACCTTTGGATTCAGTACTAATTGATTCGTTTTTTAATGAGTAATTTCAATCATAAGGCTATTTATATTTTTTCTATGTTGATAAAAAATTATCTCAAGGAAAAAAATTTGTTTTAATCATGATTAATTTAAAAATCATTAAATATTTTTTATTGCTTTTTTTTCGTTTAAAATTGATTTTTAGAAAAATTTAGAAAAAATGTCTTTAGTACATGCCGACTCAGTTATTCGACCTACCAAACCACCAAATGTTCCATCTCCTAAGGCTTCTCATGCTCCTAAAGCGCCGCTAATACAACCAATTACTCTGTCAAGTTCAACAACGGTTACTGAAAAACAACAACAAAAGACTTCAAATGCTGCAAATAACAGCAACAATAGAGGCTTGAATGGGGATGCTAATGCCAATAACAATGCTGAACCTGAATTAAAATTGACAGGATTTGTTGGTTTTGATTCGTTGCCATATCAATTTGTACGAAGATGTCAACAGAATGGGTATAGAATTTTTTTACGGGTAAATGGTCTAATAGATGTCCCCCGGGCACTTATTTTTTAAAAGGTTTTGTTAGTGGGTTTTTACAAGGAATGGGCCTTTATTGGGGTATTGGCATTTATTTATTATGAGCCGTGCTGGGTGGTCTTTTATTCGGGATTAGCTTCTATTAGGACATTTATATATTTTTCGTCAAAATTCCCTCAAATTTTTAAAAGTTTTCAATTCAATCTTCTTTGTGTTGGTGAAACTGGTATTGGTAAAACAACATTAGTTGAATCACTTTTTAATATGAAGATGGAATTTGCTCCGTGTGACCACGAATTGAATACTGTTGAATTACGTACAAGAGTTTTAGGTTTTCTTTTTAATATTTTTGGAGTCCGAACCCGGGCCGAGATGTGGTATAGCCCTGAATTCGGTTGCACTATTTTATTAAAATTTGGGTTTTGTGGTTTACTCAGGAAACCTCGCCGGTTTTGTTTGTAAGAAAAATATCGGGCTTGCTGAATAGGAAAGTTCGACTCTAATATTTTTGTTTATAATAAATAGATGTTGCTGAAGGAGGAGTCCGTGTAAAACTTCGAGTTGTTGAGACAGCAGGATTTGGTGACCAATTAGACAAGGAGAAAAGGTTTCTTTCAACATTTGTTTTTAAGAAAATTTTTTTTTCAGTGCACGCGTCATTGTCGACTACATTAACAGTCAATTTGAGGGCTATTTGAAAGAAGAATTAAAAGTTAAACGCAATTTGACCAAATTTGACGACACTAGAATCCACGCATGTCTTTACTTGATATCTCCAACTGGACACGGGTTAAAGGCATTGGATTTGTTGACACTTGGAGAATTATCTAAGCGTGTCAACGTCATACCTTTAATTGCTAAAGCAGACACAGCTTGTAAGGATGAATTGGTTCGATTTAAGCAAAAGGTGTTTTTTTAAATTTTTTTTAATTTAAAAAATTTTTTTTAAAGATTATAAGCGAATTGAAAGCTCATAAAATTGAAATTTTCCAATTTCCAATTGAGGACGAGACAGTCCGTAAAGAAAATTCTGCATTGAATGCACTTTTACCGTTTGCAATTGTTGGAAGTGTTGATTTTGTTACTAAAGAGGATGGACGTGTTGTTCGAGCTAGACGTTATCCTTGGGGAATGGTTGAAGGTTTTCTTGGGATTTTTTGTATTTTCTAAATTTGAAATTTTTAAGTTGAAAATGAAGAGCACTGCGACTTTGTACGTCTTCGTGAAGCTATTTTACGTACAAATCAGGATTCGTTAAGAGAACAGACACACAATGTTTTGTATGAGCGTTATCGACGTGAAAGACTTAGACAAATGAAAATGAGTGATGGGGATGCTGGACCTAAAATGATGGAAGCTTTTGCTCAGGTTTTTACTTTAAAAATATTTTTGTATAATTACGCGAGCGTTCCTTACTACAAACCGCCGAAATGCCAAACTCACCAAAAATCTGACAAATTACACAACTTATATTTGTGAAGGTGTTGAAGGGTGCTCCATGGAAGGTTGTTAACAATCAACATTTTAGTATTTCGACGTATTTTATGGGAGTTTGGTATTTCGGCGTTTGTGTTTGATTACGGCATCATAACTTTGAATATTAAAAAAAATGCCCTTTTTCAGCGTCAAAAAGAATTATTGGAAGAGTTTCAAAAATCTGAGGAGCAACATCAAAAGGAATTTTTGTTGAAAGTTAATAAGAAAGAAGCAGAATTGAAACATCATGAAGACATGGTTTGTGTATTTTTTATTTTTAAGAAGTAACAAAAAAATTTTAAAGTTAAATATTCGACATAACGAAATTGACTCTGCATATCAACATGATTTAAAAATGGTTGAAGCTCAAATTAATAGTCTTCTTGAAGAAAAGGCTAAATTAGAATCTAAAGGGAAGAAGCGATTGAAATAAATAGATAATGGGGAAATATTTTTTGGGCTCAATGAACATTTGCGGGGAGAATATTTGTGGATTCCAGCACCTATTGAATTGCAAAAATGTCCGTTGGGGTTTTTTTGAGAACTACAGGAATCTTGGAACCATTGAGACTACTGGGGCCTTTTTTTTGGAACAAAAGCCCACTGGATTCTTTTATTGTAACCATTAGGGTCTTGGAACAATCGGGACCATTGGGAGCTTTCTAGTTTTTTTTTCAGGGAACCACTTGGGTATTTTATGGTTTAGTCACTGTTTTTACTACATATCAAAATTGTTGGTTGGTATCTACAAATATCTGTCTGCAATTGTTGCCGCTCAACTATTCTATTTTTTGACTATTTTTGCCTTTTAAATTTTATTTTTAGTTTTTTTTTTAAAAACTGATATTATAATTTACATTCCAATCAAAACTCAATTTATTTCACCTAAGAAAAAAGTGCTTTGTACTTAATAAATTGCGCATTTTAATTCTATTGTTTAAAAAATATTTTGTATTCTATTGAAATATTTGAAAGATTTTATCTTAAAAAATTTTTATTTCAGCTAGATTTGACAGGCAAAATGAACAAAAAACCGTTAAAATACAAATCTTATGATGAGTTGAAATTTTGTTCAGAACTAGACCCAAAGTTTATCTACCAATTGAAGCTTCTTGACTCGTACAGGTTTGTTTGATTTTTTAAAGAATTTTTTTTGAGAATTTTTCTGTGGGATTTTTCGGAAAATTTTCATAGAAAAATCGAGAAAAAAATTTTTTTAATTCGAAATTGCTGAAAATTAAAATTTCCTCAAGGTGTTACAAACATTTTACTCAAATCGAAAATCAAGCTCGTTTGGCAGAACTAGAAGGAAATGATGAAGAAGCTTATATTTGTTACCAGCGAGCATTGGAATTGTACCAACTTATATTTGATAAAAAGGACAAGGTTTTTATGCAGGGAAAGGTTTAAAGAAAATTTTATAAAAATTGTAAAAAATTTCCTCTATTTTTTTAGAATGGCAGAGATTTCTACCATAAAGCAAAGGATATGTTTACTTCAATTGAATTACTTACAGAAAATCTAAAATTGCGTTATGATGCGTTGTTAGCAGTTGAGAGGAATAAAAATAATTTTAGAGGTTTTCTTTTTTCTTTAAAAATTTTTTTAGTAGAAGAGCACCATATAAGGCGGATTGCGCTTACAAAACAACTGCGTTGGTTGACTTGTGGATATGTATGACCAATCCCATTCCCCGTATATATCCATGACCAAGACCACTAGGTTTTGGACACATTGTCTATTTAAGGAAAGAGTTTTTATCTTTGAGAATCTAGGTTATTTTTGGGGGTTTTTTCTCAAACATAAAAACCCCATGCTTGTAGGTAGTGACACCAGTAGAGTAGAGCTTGGGTACATCCTGCTATTTCTTGAGCCATTTTTTTCTTTTAATTTTTTAAATTTTATTTTTTATAGAAGAGCCTAATTTGAATGATTCACAACAAGATTTTCTTGAATTATTCATTAAACCAACCTCTTTGCTCAATTATGTTGAAGAGAATAATGCTAGTATTTTAATTTTGGATTACAGAGAAAACAAAAATCAAATAATAAAATGTGATTTAAATATTGGAGAAATTAATGTTGTGCAATTAGAACCTTCAACTATCGTTTTGGGGTTTGTTTTCAACTTTTTTAGTTAAAATCTTAAGCCCGTGGCTATTAGAAACCCAGCTCTGATAGAAATCCTCATCTCTAATAGAAACCATCTAACACCCTCCACTCTTTAGTCTTTAGTGCCCAGGCACTAAAGACGCTCTCTAATTGGAACCAGCCAACTCCAATAGAAGCCAGCCAACTCTAATAAAGCCCATGGCTTTAATTAAGGCATATACTTTATTATTTTTTGATTTTTAAGAAGTCTACTTCATTGTATAACAAAAACATTGGATATAAGTGTTCGACCATATTTGGAAAAAATTTCACAATTTGATTTGGTAATACTTTTGGGCGATCTAGATGATATAACTAACCTAAATGGAACAAAAACAAAAATTTTATACGAGGCTTTGACAACGGTTTTTTTCTTAAAAAAATTTTTTTAAATGTTTTTTCCTTCTAGTATAATCGAACAAATCGTTTAAAACATCCCCCAGTAATTTTGGAAGATGGTTTTAGAGGATGGGAATTGTCATATCCATGTTATACTGTCTCAACAAAAAATGTCCCTGTATTTGAGAAGACATTTGATGAACAATTTTCTGTTTGGATGGAAGAATCTAAAAGAGGTTTTAAGAGAAGATTTTTTAAAATTTTTTTATCTTAAAGTTAATCGTCTAAACATTACTTATCCAAATTTGTCCAAACTTTTTGACGTTAAAAAGACTGATTTTAATGATGAGCTCGAAGTTCCGTCAAGCACAAAATTTAAAACTTCATTATCTTTTGCTGATAAACTTACTCCGAAAAGAGGTTTTTTTTATATTTTTTGGGAATATTGAAGAGTAGGGTCGTTGTTTCACATAGAAACAAAGATTTTCGTTTAGCTGAACTCTTCTGGTTTTGGGTAATCGAAAAATTTGGTGGAATCGACTATTAGAGGGGAGTTGAGGACAGACACTAAATTAAACCAAACTGGCTGTTTGACCAAGAAAACAAAGACAGAACATAAACTTAATTGATTATTTTTAGTATTTACTGATGATGAACGAAGGACAGACAATTCGATCAAAGCTCAATTTTCTCTTGATTCAAGACCCGAAACTGCGTCAACAAATAAGAAGATGCCCCTTATTGATAGATCCAAGAAGCCTGCTCTTCCCACAATGCCGATAGATTCAATGGAAAATGACAACAAATTTGCTGTTGATGACCGCTCAATTCGTGACAAGGAGAATCTTGATCTTGGACGAATAAATAATAAGAGGTTCGCACATCCCCAAGTCTTAGGTGGTGCCCGTATTGCCAGGTATTTGTTACAAGTATTAAGTTGATTTTTTTCTTTTTTCAGTGCTGGACCTTCAGTGGCAGCAACTGTCGTCCCAGTACATTCAACACAACCTATCCCAGTTCAACAGCCTTCAAGACCAACAACACCAGATCGTTCAACTAAAAAAGGAATTCTTCAACAATCTCAACAGTATTTTTTTATTTTTTATTTTTTGTATTTTTTCATTTTTAGAATTGAGCCTTCTGCTTACTTTTCAAGCGTTTACAAATTTTCTCTGGCAAGAATAATGGAAGATTCTGCATATAAACGAATGAAAATTGTTTGTTATTTTTTAAGATTTTTTAATAAAAAAAATTTTTTAAAGAAACCTGGCCATACTGGTTTAGTGAACATGGGGAATACTTGCTTCATGAATGCTACTCTTCAAGCACTCTTTCATACACCAATCTTTTCTCAATTGTTTAGAGGACATTGTGTAGCCAATTGCATCAACACGTTAATTTTTTATTATTTTTAAATTTATTTTTTTTTAATTTTTAAGGAAAAATTCTTTGGGAACTAAAGGAATTATTTCTGGTTGTTTCTCTGCATTAATTGATATTGCATGGTCTGGTGAATATTCTTCAATTCGGCCATTCATTTTTCTGGTATTTTTTAATTTTTTTTTTAATTTAAAAATTTTTTATTTAGGATATGTTTGCAAAAAGAGTAAATTCAACATTAGCAGATAGACAGCAACACGATGCACAAGAATTTTAAATTTATTTATTGGATGCTTTACATGAAGATACTAACAGAGTAAGCCGTTTTTTAATAAAAAAAAAATTTCCCGTAGTGATTCATAATGTTAAAGCATCGAAATTCCAAACCCGCAAAACCATCAAAATGCCAAATACCCAAAAGCCTTTGAAATTTCAAAATTTTGGCATTACTACATTAATACCAAAATTTTTTCTGATTTTTTTAAAGGTAGACAAAAGGCGTCCTTTTGAACAAAATTATGATGGCTCAAATTTAATGGCTAGTGCAGAAGATTATATTAAACAATCTAGACATTTTTCTTCATCTCCTGTTAATGATATTTTCAATGTAAAATTTTTTAAAGTTGTTTAAAAAAATTTATTAATTTTTTAGTTGTTGACTGTTTCTGTTCTTCAATGTAAATCATGTTCTACACGAAGTGCTTGTTTTGAAGGATTAAATCAAATTAGGTTTTATTTTTATTTAGAGTATGGCACGGGGGCTCGTACGGGATTGTCACGACAGGATCCCGTGCTGGAAATCTCTGTTTTAGGATCCCGTACCGAAGTTCCGGGTTAAATGCCCTGAGGGTTTTAACGACGAATTGGATTAATTCTGATGGATTTTTCGACTTGTTCGACTGCTAAGATCCTAGGGCCTATTTGACTTTTGGAAAGAAAGCCCGGGGATTAAATTTTGCCGCACATTCATTCTAAAATAATTTTTAAAATTAATCCCCTTTAACTTATTTTTTAGTGTTGAACTCCCTCATAATAATTTGGAATCTGGAAGAATTTTTAGACTAAAAGAATGTCTAAATACACACTTTTCTACCACGGTTTTTTTACTTTTAAAATTTTTAAAAATTTTTTTTCTATTATTTAAAGACCCTAGACACACCTTGGGATTGCCCTTGTTGTAAATCTAAACAAACAGCAACACGAACAACAAAAATTTGGAGTTTACCAAAAATATTAATAATTCATTTGAAAAGATTTTCTTTCAATTCGGGACGTTTTGTTAAAAATGAAGTTGATGTACATTTTGATATTGAAAATTTTGATTTGGCTCCATATACTCATCCAAAATCAACATTTTTACCAAATAAAGTTGAATATAATTTGTTTGCTGTAACGGTTCGTTTTTTTTTCTAATTTTTAAGGACTTTAATTTACTTGGAGACCCTTGGATTTCTTTACCCTTGATACATTTCGGGCTTTCTTAAGTTAGAAAAAATTGAAATGCTTTTGACGCATCTTGAATGGAGACACGCCTCGGGATTATTTTCTAAAAATTTTTTTTAATATCCTTGGTTTACTTTGGGATTTTTTAAATATTTTTTTAATTCAAAAAAGAATTTTATACAAATTTTTCTAAGCCTATTGAACCCTTTAAGATTGTTTAAAAATTGTTTTTTGAATTTTTCTAAATTACCCACTTGCCTTGGGATTTAAAAAATTTTTTAAATAAAATTTTCCTTCTTTTAAAAGAACCATACGGGTACACTTAATAGTGGACATTATACATCAAATGTAAAAAATCTTCAAAATGAAAATGAATGGTTACATTTTGATGATGAAAATTGTACAAGAATTAGAAATATTTCTTCAATTGTGGTGAGGAATTTTTTAAAAATTTTTTGAAAAAAATTTTTTTAAAGACAAAACATGCATTTCTTCTTTATTATGTACTTGGAAATTCAGATGATGGAAAAAATGATTTATTATAGGCCCAAATTGAATTTTAAAAAAATGAAAGAGAAATTTTATTTTAGGATGGAGATTATTATTATTTTATTTTCCCTGTAATATTGCTACCTACAAAAAATGTTTATGTAAATAAAAAATTTAGTTTAATAAAAAATAATTTTTTTGATTATTTTTGAATGATTTCGTTTTCAAGGAAAAATATTTTTAGTTTTTTTTTTTTAATTTTTGCCCTAGACATAACGACGCCATAATACCAAAGCGCGAAATACCAAACCTCCTAAAAGACACTGAATTATTAAAATGTGAACTGCTAACAACCTTCTAGGTTCTGAAACAACCCTTTCCAATGATTTGCCCAAATTACCAAAGTTTGGCATTTCGACGCCTTTTGGTAGGTTTGGTATTATAGCGTGCTGGCGCCCCAAACTAATAATTTGTTGTTTAAGGAAAAGAAAAATGGCTCTAATTTATCCAAAAGATTTGTGTCAATTACTTTTGGAATGTGATAAATGTACTTTTTCAATGATTGATTTTACACAACCCGTTTATGAAGATGAGACAATGTATCGCTATGTTAATGTTTCGAAGGAAAAAGGGTAGAAGCTTTTTGAGGTTTATTTTTCAAAAGAAAATTTTTAAAAAATTTTTGAAAATTTTTTTAAATTTTCTAAAAAAATTTTTAAAAATTTTTTTTTGAAATTTAAGAAATTTTTTCAAAAAAAATTTTTTTGAAGATTTGAAGAAGATGAACAAAATGACAGAAAAAAAGCTGTAAAAATGTATTGTAATAGATGTGGTGATTTTGTTATGGAATTTATTAGTGAAGTAGATGTTACTAAAGATATATTGGATGGAATTCACGTGTTGATGTATCATCCATTTACAGCCTGGAATCTTTCAAAGACAAGGTTTTTTTTTTATTTTTTTTGATAAGATTAAACTTTTATTTTAAAGATTTTCGAAAAAATATCCTTTTATGGACTTGAAGTCAAGGTAATATTTTTATTTGAGAATGGGGAGGGGTGGGAGGGTATTATATCTAGGCTCACAAGGGAACAATCGGTTACTTTGCTCATTTACTCTAATTTTCTGACTAGCGGTCCGACGTTGAATGGCAAGAATAACTCGACCCAAAGTCATCTGGCAAGGGATATCACTTTGTGATAGGAAATCGGGGGTTCGAATGCTCCAAAAATACAGAATTTTCGTACACTGTAACCGTTGTTCCCTTGCTAGAAATTCTATATAAATTTTATTAGATTCAATAATTTTATTTGTTCACAATGCTCGAGTGTATATATCTCATTAGATGAATTATTTGAACATTCTCTTACTCATCTTGATCAATAATTTAATTCAAATATCGTTTTTCTTCTCAATAAATTTTTAATTTCTTTTTATTTGTTTATATCAAGATTGTTTTTGACATTTCATACCTATTTAATTTAATCTCATTTTTTTATTTTTCCGCGCTTGTGTTTGACCACTTCGGTCAATTTTTGGCAATTTTGACCATTTTCAAAAAACGACCAAATGTCGTTTACCATTTTCAAAAAACGACCAAATGTTGTTTACCATTTTTAAAAAACGACTAATTGTCGTTTACCATTTTTAAAAAACGACCAATTGTCGTTTACCATTTTCAACAAATGACCAAATGATTTCTGTGACAATTCGACACAATGACGTTTCATTTCGCTAAATTTTCTTTTCGCTGAATATCGATTTTCCCTCATTTTCTCACAGCTTCCTCACTTTCTCGGCTTCCTTATACCGTTTTTATCCCATAGCTTTTTCCATTTTCAGGATTTGTTTTTGAGAATTTGTTCTAATTGGATTTATTTTCTTCGAAAGTCTACTTAACTACATCAAATAAAAATAATAATGTCCGAAGAATATAAACCAGATGACAGTGAAATTAACATTCAGATTGGACAAAAGAGACAAAATAATGAAAATGGTGGACCTGCTTCGAAGAAAGCAAATGTTTCAGAATCTGGTTTGTTTTTGTTTTTTGAAGGTTTTATTCTTTTATTTTTAGATACAGTCCAAATAAAGGTCTTAATTCCTTCTGCTGCTGTAGGAGCGCTAATTGGTAAGAATCTTTTTTAAATAGCTTATATATATCTGGAACCGAACCATATTCGAACTGAACATTTCCTAATGCCGAACTTTTTCGTTCTCGGATACCTCGAACCATCCTCTATTAGTAAATCGATTTTATTTTAAGGTAAGGGCGGTGAGACAATGCGAAACTTAAAGAATGACACTGGCTGTCGAGTTCAAATGTCTAAGAATCAGGAATTTTATCATGGGACCACAGAGCGAATATGTTTTGTTAAAGGAAAGATTTCTTCAGCAATGATTGTTATGGGTGCCATTCTGGAGAAAATTCAAGAAAAGGTTGAAGGGCATCATCCCTCTGATCCTTTTGATCTTAAAGGCTTGCAAAGAACTAATGAGGTTTGTTTTTCTTTTGCATTTTTTTTTCAAATTCTAAAATGAATTTTGTATTTGTTGCGTTATCCCAAACCGTTTTTCGAACACTTATGCAGACCAAAGCATCCATACTTTCCCTCATTCAATAAAAAATTGTATTTGAGGAAGGGGTGCTTCCTTGGGGAAACTAATGAGATTTTGAATGATTTTACTTTTATGCTTTTTTTCTAACCACTATGAGACCGTAAAATATGTTCGCAAAAATTGGGTTAGAATGACCCTTACCGATTTTTATATCAGATGAAATTTATTGTTCCCAATACTTCTGCTGGAATGGTGATTGGTAAAAATGGGACAAGCATTAAAGAAATTAGAGAAACTACAACAGCAAATATTCAAATTTACCCAAAAGCTGGGACTGAAGAAGCTAAAATGTCTTTAGAACGTGTAATAACAATTGGACATGAAACTAATGACGTTTTGATGAGTGCAATGCAAAAAGTTTTAGAAAGAGTTTGTGCTGATCCTTTACATTCGCAACCAATTACGTCTGAATCTCAAAATGTAAGATTTTAAAAATGTGAACGTAAATAACCTATAGAGCTACCCAAGATTATGTTCTTGGAGGGTTTTGGTTTTGTGAGGTCAAATCTTGTTCTTGGGGTTCAGTCTTGGTCGGGTTTGTTTTGAGGTCCCGTCTTGGTCTTGTGTTTAAGTTTGGGATGTAAGGTCTTGTCTTGAGTCTTGTAAAATTTTTAGTCTTGGAGAGTTTAATAACTAAACATTTTAATTATCTTTTTTTAAATTTATAGGTAAGTTCTGGATATGATTTTGCTACTAGTCGTGTTACTACAGGAGCATCTCAATTTGCTGGAATGCAATCAACTCCAGCTTGGCAAAATCAGACTTCGATTGGTAAAAAAGAATCTTTTCTTTCCTAAAAATTTTTTTAAAGATCAAAAACTTGGCAACCAATTCAATTCAAATTCTATTAAATTCAATCCTTTACAAGGGACTGGAAATAATGAGTTATTGGCATTTTTGGACAATTTACAATCAACTTTGCGTTCTTCTGGTTTTAATGATCAAAGCGTTAGTGAAGTAATGCAGGCTATGCAAGTGCTTGCCAAATATAATATTATGGTTTGTTTTTGATTTTATTTTTATAACGGGGATTTCACGGGTTGAAAGATAGGTGCTTCAAAATTTTCTCCGAATTGGGTTCCGGTTCTGGCAGTTAGTGGAATTAGTTGAAAAAATGTTGGGTCTTTGTTCGTATATAAGGGAGAAAAGCTCAGGTATCATGCCGGATAACCTGTGGCATCTCCTATTTGTATCTACTATATTAACCTTATTTAACTTCTTTAAGGGACTTGGCTTGGGCCTAGGTGTTGCTGCAATGGCTCAGATGCGAAATAGTGAAAACGCTGCTGTTCAACAACAAAATGCTTTAATTGGTGTTCAAAATGCTTCAATGCAACAGCAACGTTATGATGTTATGTCACACCCACAGAATGCTAATATGATGACTGGAAATTCTCTTATGGATGCACATAACAACTCTTTGGATCAGGTTTTGTTGTGTTTATACTTGTACAATTTACGTGAACTTTAGAGTATTGGTGGCGCTGGAGGTGTATTAATTGATGTTATGAGTCAGAAAAAATCGGGCGGTGTTGTTTCTAATGCTTTTGCAAATTCTCTAATAAAGGAGCGTATTTTGGAAGATGGACGTGTTGAACTTGAGGTTTTCAGTCTTTTTTTGTTGTATTTTATAGTTTAACCTTTTGGGGTTATTCCTTTATATTTTTCCGTTTAGGTTCCCGATAATATTATTGGTGCTGTTTTGGGTCCTCGAGCAAAAACATTGATTGAAATACAACAACTTTCTGGTGCTAAAATTGAAGTGTATGTTTTTATTTTCTTTTGGCAATCTTACATTTGCTCTTATTTTTTATAGTCATAAACGTGGATCAGCAACAACAAGTCCAGGTGGTCGTCTTGTAAGGTTATTATTTTTTGTTAATTTTTTAAAAAATCTATGGGGTTATGATTCATTCATAATTCACATCAGCATTTTTCTAATCTAAATCTTTTTTCTAAATTCATTTTTTCAAGTTCTTTTCGAGCTTTTTTTTCATTTCTTATTCACAGTTTAACTGGCGACAATAATAGTATTGTTAACGGCCGTCTGATGATAGAAAAAGTTATAAATCAAGAACAACAACGTCGCTCTCTTGCCGGAAATCGTTGAGAGAGAGAATTATTATTTTTTCTATATTATTCTTTTATTCATCAAAAAACATCAATCATTCATTTATTCTACAATCAAAAAAATACATCTGTCTGTGGGGGATTTTGAGAGGAAATTTTCGGTTTTTTAGTTCTGGAGCAAAAAACTAGAAAAATTTTTTGAATAATTTTTTGGAAAATTTTTTTGTGAAATTTCTTTGGAAAAATTTTTGAGATTTTTTGGGAAATTTTTTAGAATCATTTTCTCTTCTAAAAATATTTTTTTGTTCCAATTCTTTAAAAAATCATTTAAATATTTTGCTATATCCTACGTATTATTCTGGCAACTACAATATTATATTTTGTTTGTTCTGATCTTAATTAATATTAACGTATATATATTTATGATAATTGCTTGTTATTGGGAGAAAAAAAACAAAAAAAAATATTTAAGCTTTTTTTCTATTTGTAAGATTGCAAGTTTTTATTTTTCATTTTTTTAAATCATCGTCGTTAAGTAATATATTTTTTAAGGATTTTTTTCAAATATCTTATCTAATCAAAAAAATATTATATTTGGCTTAAAAATGGGGATGAAATTTTGGGCGGATTCTTTGAATCTCCTTATTTGACCTGAATACCTCTGATCTCAATACCTTTTAATTATTATTTACATATTTTGATTATTGGAATTTTGATTCTTGAAAATTTCTTTTCCTTTATCAATCGTTTTACTCAAATTTTTTTTTGGCTTAATTTCTTGATTGAAATTCGGGGGGATATTAATTTGTAGAATTATCTATCTAATTTATACTCTTCTATTTTTTCCCAGGAGCTATTACTTAAAATTTCATCCTCCTTTTTTTGAAAATTCATAAAGAAAAAAATCGTACTTTTTTAAACAATCATTTTTATATTTTTTTTAAATACACACATTCTTTTTGATTCAATTTTGATAATTTTCTTTTTAAAAAATATTCAAGTTTTCGTATATATTTGTTTTTTGATATTAAAATTAATAAAGCATTGGTTTTTGGCATCTCTTTTATCTTTTTTTGGACTTTTATGATTTTAGCTTTATACTAATTTTTAAATTTTAAAAAATTTTTAGAGCTGACATGTTCAATTTCTGATTTGTTTATGGCATAAATTTGCGTGGTGGCTTGGAATTTGGAAATGAAAAAAAATGTGGAGGATAATTGGGTGAGTTGATTTGTAAGAAATTGTAATTTCGCAATTAAAGTTAATGGATCTCGGGAATCTTCGGATATCCGACAGCCGAATTGAAGATTCCCGGAGGTCCGTCCTTTTTCGGATTTGGATCCGTCAACGTTAGTCTCAAGGTTTCCGTATGTGTAAATGGTCCCCGAAATTAAAGTTCAACTATTTGAGAAAATGGGGAGATTACTTTTGGATTTTATAAACAAGGGTTCTTTGTTTTTGATATCTGCTCGTTTTTGACCTTGAACCAATTTTGGGTACTTGCTGTCTCGAACTCCTCCAAATCATTGGAGGCCATCTATAAAAATAAGAATTCTTTTAATTGGAAGGGCAGGAATGTGCTGCGGAAAAGATTAGGATAAATAGGAAAGAGATTTTAAGGGAATTGGAAGGGGGCTTTGTTTTTGAGATTAGGTAAACAAAATTAAAAATTAGAGCTAGAAACTATGTAGAAATTTTTTAAAAATTGTCTGTTTATAAATTAACAAAAAATTTTTTTTGATTTTGTGAAAGGAAAATCAAAGTAGGGTTCAAAAACAAACATGTACATTTTTCTAAACCAAAAATAACAAACCAAAAAAATTTTTTTCCTGTGTGCCACTCCTCCCAAAATTTTATGGGTCAGTATGCATGCTTGCACTGGGGGGAGAATGAAATGGGGAAGGGGGTTTTCGCGCCGTTTTCCAATTATTTACAAGAAAAACCGAGCGATCCTTCGCTTTATAAGAGATACTAGAAGAGGCGGGCAAATCCATCATCATATAGTTTCGATCCCTTTATTGTCATTTCCTTTCTCTCCTTTTTTCTTGCTTTTCTAATAATATCCATTTTTGCCGCTCCTTTATATCCCAAATTCGCCAAAATCGTTTTTGGTTGAAAATCGTTTTTGGTTTTGGGAGAAAGAATTTTCTGTTCTGTGTGTTTTATGTTTGCTGTAAAGGAGCTGCATAACAACCATCACTAAACCTCCTTTTTTATTTGTGCCTGCTAAATTCGTTCATCCACTAACTACATATTTTTCTTTTAAGCCTTCCAAATTATTCTTTCAATCCTTTTTCAATAAGCGCGAAAAAGAATTTTTTTAGTCGATGATTTACATTTTTAAATTATTCCACTTTTTCCCTTTAATATTTTTGGCCCTTGCTTCTCAGCCTGAAACAGGTGTGTGTTCCTCTCCTAAATTTTAATTTTTAAACTGATTTTATTCTCCAAAAAATGGCTTTTTTCAGATTCACCTCAAACAACATTGGATCCATGCAGACGTCAACCTTTTAGAGGTCGATGCCCTCCAGGACAAAATGGAGTTCAGATGAGATCACAATTTGTGTTACGTTATTATTTACGTAATGGAGAATGCATTAGTTATCCTTATGGTAATTATATTTACCGTAAATGTTCCAATAAAAGCCCGGCTTCAGTAGAAACACGTGCCCTATTAGGAGCCCACTCAATGAGACCTTTGAAAAATACAAGCCCAAGGCTTCTATTATGTATAACATTTTTATTTTTGTCTCTTTAGTTTCATTTATAAAATATAAAAATTTTTGTAGGTCATTGCGTTAATGATGAAAGTGAACCACGTCTTTTTCGTTATAAAGAAGAATGCGAGGATGCATGTACAAAGAATGGCGGCGTTGGAAAGGAGGTGAGTAATGTGCGTTAGTTTTGTGGATATTTGGGTGGACTAATTGATTTGAAAATTGTTAATGACAGGAAATGGGATTTTAACTGTTGAATAGGGGGGGATTTTTGGAGCTTTTTTTGCTTGGATTATTAAGGCTATCTATTTGTCAGGTCACCTATGCGACTGCTGGTCCTGTTGGCGCTGATACAACTACAACAATCTCTTTCCCTACGATTTCAACAAGAGGGACAACAACAACGGATGCTCCAAAAACAGAGGCGCCGACAACAGTGGTTCCTAAAACTGGTGAGAAACTTGGTTGAAATTACAAAAAAATTTTTTTAAAGAATGTCAACGTAAACGAGCTAATGCAGCAGAAAAGGGAACAACAGCAGCAACTTATGTGCCTGAATGTACAATAGATGGTCAATATGTCTCTTTACAATGTATGCCAACTGAAAATGAATGTTTTTGTGTGGATAAAAATGGTGTTGAATTGAAACATTCACGTTCAAAGGATCGTAAATCGGATTGTGAAAGTAAAATTTTTTGAAAAATTTTTTTTAATTTTTTTCTAAAAGGAATTTCTTCTGCACAACCTGTTCTAGTTCAGGATTGTACAAGTTTACCAGAACCGGGCCCTTGTACTTCAAACTTAATTTATTGGAATTTTAATGTGGCTAATGGACATTGTAGTCAATTTAATTATTCTGGATGTGGTGGGAATGGAAATAAATTTGGAAGCCGTTTGGAATGGTTTTTCCTTTTTTACTAAATAATTTTAAAATTTTCAAAAAAAATTTTTCTAGCGAGCAACGTTGTTTAAGTTCATCAAAGAAATGTCCAGGAGGTCAATTACCCTTAAAAGATGCGCAAGGACTTTTGGTTGATTGTTCTAATGCTAGCTGGTGAGCTTTAAAGAAAAATATTTTTTATGTTTAAATTTTATAAGTATAAAGCAATCAAAAATTTTTTGATAAGGAGGAGTGTCCGACAAGTTTTTTAAGATAAATAAAAGTTGGTTTAATTGGTTTTATATTCTTTGATTCCGGTATTTTATTAAACGAAAATCCGGCAGGATTTTTCTTGTCTCTGGTTCCCAAACCCGGATTAAGTCAGACTCAAGTCTAGATCCGAATTAGGAAAATTTGTTATACCAGATTTTGGATTTGGATCCGGTTTGGGTGATTCAGGATTATGTAACAGTAAAATAAAATTAAAAAAATTTTTTAGCCCTCCAAGTTTCTCTTGTCACTCTTCAATTTGTTGTCAATTAATTTTACAAAAAGAACCAAGTCGAGAACAGTTGCCAGTTTTGGATGGAACATCTACAACAATAAAAGTTTTGGAAGCTTCACCTCTTGCATTACCTGAAACTGAAAAATCTGAAAAATCTGAGAATATCTGTTCTTTACCCAAAGATAGAGGCCCTTGTGATCGTTAGTTTTTTAATTAAATTTTTTGTCTAAAAAATTTTTTTTTCAAAATTTTTAGAATACCAAATGCGTTTTTATTTTAATAAAGATTTGGGTGAATGTAAATATTTCTTTTATGGAGGATGTGAAGGAAATTCGGTTTTTTCAAATTTTTTTTAATTTTTATTTTTTCCCATAGAACAATTTTGCGCGAGTTGAGGATTGTGAAAAGGCGTGTTTATCCAAAGAGAAAATTCAACAGCCAATTTCACAACAGACGAATAGTTTTGTTCCAATCTCTTCCTCTTTGCCTCCTATACAAACAACAACAGCTTCAAAATTAATTTTAGAAAATGGAAAAAATATTGCTACGGAAGGAAGATTGCCACCGTTTTCTAGCAGGTTAATATTTTAATAAAAATTTTAAAAAAACTATAAAAATTCACACCAACGCCAAAAATCTGCGAAATGCAAATCTTTTTTTTGTTATTTCGACAGCTTTTGTGGGTTTGATATTACGTCGTTTTTTGGGCATTACGCGGTTATACTAAAAATTAATTTTTTTTCAGAACTACTCTACCTCCTCCATTTCCTATAGAACCAGAAACACCACAATTGCCTGTAATTACTTTCCAACCTGAAACTGACAAACAAAACGTATTTTCTCCCTTACTACCCGAAAGAAAACAACAAATTACACCTTTACTTGATGTTAATAAATGTCAACATCCAAAAGGTTCGAGAATAAATTTTCAGAGAAACATTTTATAATTTTTCTAGATGTGGGAATTTGCGCAGCACAGTTTGTTCGTTGGTTTTGGAATTCTGAATTAAACAATTGTGAAACATTTACATATAGTGGTTGTGGAGGAAATGGAAATAATTTTGCCAGCCGTTAGTTTATTTTCGAAATTTTCAAAAAAAAATTTTGCACTTAAAGGTGAGGAATGCTTAAATATTTGCCGTGAGGAATTAACAACAGTAGACACTTCAAATGATGAAAAAAGTGCTTGTGATGTTGATATAGATCCAGGAAGTTGTGGTGGAATTTTTATGAGATATGGATTTGATAGAAGAACAGCTCAGTGTAGACAATTTCAATACGGTTTGGGGATTTTAAATATTTTTCTAGATTTCCACTTTTTCTAAAAGATTACTGGAGAGGAGGGAAAAGCGGTACATTTTTGCGGTGCTTTTTCTCCTCTTCCAATCCAAAAGATCACCGGTAGGAAAGGGATGTGTTAGTGTTGATATTTTGGATTGTGCCTAGAATGGAGATCTGAAGCAGCCAAAATGTCAACATTTGATTGCTTCTTTCCTTTTCATTGATCTTTTGGTTTGAAAAATAAAAGTTTTTTCTTCTTTCCTTTCCCGATTTCGAATTTGTATAATTATTAGATTTTTATTTTTACAGGTGGATGTGAGGGAAATGGCAACAATTTTGCCTCATTGCTCGAATGTCGGAGTAAATGCCTCGATGAACCTGAAGGTAAAGACGAAATTAAAGGCAAGGAATTTAACAAAATTTATTTTTATTTTAATAAAAATTGAGAAAATTTTAAATTATTTTTTAGAGCCTCTCAGCCCAAATATTTGTGAACATCGAATTGATCCGGTTTTTTAAAATTATTTTAAAAAATTTTAAATAATTTTATTTTTAAGGGTACCTGTTCTGGTACTTTTCACCGTTTTGGTTATGAAACATTAGCAAATCGATGTACAAGATTTGTTTATGGAGGATGTGGTGGAAATGGTTCTTTAAAATTTTTATTTTTAAAATAAGGCTCTTATTTAAGGAAACAATTTCGCTTCAATTGATGATTGTCGTGCAGCTTGTGTTCGTCATATTTGCCCACCAGAACCTGAATGTGACACAAGTGGACGTTGTCAACTTGTTAAAGATTCAAAAGGATGTTCGCTCTGTAGTTGTCCACCTCCAAGACATTCGCCAATAATTCCTTCTGTTCCACCATTGGCTCCTCCAGCAGTTGAACCACATAAAAATACTTGTCCGCAATTGGATGTTAAATTGTGTCAGGAGCCGTGCATCATGTTTTTTTTAAATTTTATTTTTTAATTAAAATTTATTATTTTTTAAAGCTTTTTAAATCGTCGTGGATGCCGTGAATGTGTTTGTCCAATAATTACTCCACCGACTAATTCGTTTCATGAATCTCCTCCTGCTCCGGTTTCCATTCAAGAATCTCCATCACCACCGGCAATTCAAACTGTTTCAGTTCCACAGATTAACAACCGACAGCAACAACGTCCTTTAGAATTATCTTCAGCTTCACCTCTTCCTCCTGCATCATTTTCTTCATTTGTGCCTTCTTCAACGGTCTCTCCTCCAGCTCCACCAGCTATACAGCCGCCAAGACCTGCAATAATCGGTTTTTTTCTTTTTTGATTTTTTGAATTTTATTTTTTAGGAGGTGTTCCATTTAATAAAGCTTTGGAACCTTTACCTCCACCAACAACAACAACTGAATTACCATTATCCTCTTCTCGTTCACAACCAGTGTTGTCAAAGAAATTGCCTCAAACTCTTGCTGAAGCAGTTATTTCTCAACCAGCTACACCAGAACCTTTGCCTTTTGGCCATAATGAAATTTGTACACAACCATTGGTTTATTTTTGAAAATTTTTTAAAATTATTTTATTTTTTTAAGGATATTGGTGCATCTGCATGTTCTCGTTTTGTTCAACGTTGGTATTTTAGTTCAGAAAGTGGACAATGTGAATCTTTCAGCTACACGTTTGTTTAAATAATTTTAAAAGAAAATTTTCTAAACTTTAAATTTTATAGTGGATGTGCAGGAAATCGAAATCACTTTTTCTCGAAGAAGGAATGTCAAATATATTGTGCTCGATTTTCAAGTAAAAAAAATTTGTTATTTTATCATAATCACACACACTTGCACTCATTTAAATCACAATAATTTTTTGGTTTTCCAAAAAAAAATTTAGTTTCCAAAGAGCAATTTTTCACGCTGCACTTTTTCCACCTTAAAATTTTTTAGGAACACTAACATCATCAACTTCTGATGATGGTCTTCTTTTACTTACCCCGGAAAATGTTGAGACAAGTATCTCCCAAGATCCACCTTCCACAAGCACCACAACCACAACAGTTCAATCTACGACTTCTAACAAACCTAGCGCTTCTTCTGATTCATCAATTAATCAGATTTCCACTACAATAAAAATAGAGGAAGAACATCCAAAAATTTCAAATAAATTATCAATTGAAAAACAAAATGAAGACAAGGACTTAAGCAATGAAAGGTTGATAGAAGATGAGGAAAGAAACCGTCAACTTGAAGAAGTTTTGACAACCTATACAATTCCAACTCTCCCTCCAATTGATTCTCGAGTTCTTTTAAAAAGCCGTATAGTACCTGAAGCACCAATACAAAATGAATTATTAGCAGTTACAGAAGGTGGTCTAGATAGAAGACAAGAAGGACAAGAAGTATTCAAAGAAAAGCAGAATATTCCAATTAGAACAACAGCTGGTCGTCGTGTTGAACAACAACAACAAACAACTTCAATTCCTTTAATCTTACTAGAAACTGCTGAAAATAATAAAAATGGTAAGAAAGGGAGGGAAACTGCACAGAAAAATTTTTTAATTTTAATATTAAGCACTTTCACTTTATTTTTAACACAAATTTTTCTCTTAGTTGAAAGCACTGATACACTAACAAATTTGGAAACTGCACCTAGCATTTCAAAAAATATTCTTCCTTCTCAGCTTATACAAGGCACTAAATTAGTTGATAAAACTCGTCAAACAAAACTTTCTCCTGTTCATTCTTTCCAAATTCCATTGAACAAAATTGAAAATAAAAATAGGGAAGACCAGTCCATCCTTTCAACTCAATTGCCAGAAATTGAATCAACTTATTCTTCTGCTATTTTGGAAAATAAAGAAGAGGATGAGCGAAGAAAAGAAATTGAAGAGAGGAAAATAGAAGTAAAAGAAGAAAATAGGGAAGAAGAAGAACGTAAGGAAGAACAAAAAATTGAAGAAAAGGTTGAGCCAGAGGAGGGCAATCAACCCTCGTTAACTGAAAATTTGGAAGCAGATTTATCAACACCAACAACTCAAACAAAAATTTTGCCAACTACTAGTACAATACCAAAAATTCCAAAATTACAAACAATTAAACTTTCAATTGAAAAAAGTTCAGAATCTAACAATAATGAAGATAAAATAAATAATGTTGCTGCTGTAACTCAAGAATCAAATAATGCATTAATTAGTGGAGAAGAGCGTTTAGAAGAGCAAGAGGAGGAAGGAAGGACAACAATTTCTAAAACTGAGGTAACAGATGATGATTTGATTTGGGCAGAAATGCGAGAAGGTGAAGGAGGAAAGGGAAGAAAATTTAAAAATCGTGAAGAAGAAGAGGAAAAAGAAGAGAAGCGTTCGCAAGGACTTGTGTCTAATGAAGCTGAGCCTTTAGCCTTAGAACCTTCAAGCCAATCGGTTCCATCCTTGGAAGAAAGCGATAGAAAGGAGCAAGTTCCTTCAGAAAGAAAAAATCCTCAGCCTCTTCCTGAACATGAAGAGGAAAAAATTCCCAGTCTTTTTACTGATCAACATATTAAACAAGAACAACAACAAATTCCTCTTGAATCAAGCAATTTAGGAGAAGAGCAAAAACATGAGGAGCAACAAGGAGAAAATACAGCAGATGGGGTTACTTTGAATCATTCTGTTAATTAAATTTTTTTTATTGTAAAGGCTAATCATCCAGTCATCTCGAATAATGAACGTCAACAATTGCCAATTATTTCTCAAGAAGAGAAGGTCAAAGAAGAAGAACAACAGCTAAAAGCTTTACCAGAAGTAGAAATTGAAGATTCAAGAGCGCCATTGAACAACAAAATAAATGATAGCATGGGTTTGAAAAATATAAAAAAAAATTTCTAAAAATTTTTCCAAGGTTTTTTGAGGTTTTTTCATAAATTCTTTTGTTTTTTTTTTCACTTTTTTCGTTTAGCACTTAAACACATTTCACTTAAGCACACAATTCACTGAAAATTTTCGGCACTAACCCTAATTCTTTCCTTTTCTTCCTTATTTTCTTTTTTAAATTTAAAGGTGATACTCAATCTGAACTTCCAATTGATTCTGTTAATGAATTTTCTTCTCAATCTTCTACATTATCTCCTGAAACTCAAGAAGAGCTACAAACAACATCTGAAATTACCACAGAAATTCCTCTTCGTCTTTCTCCTCAAACTTCAATTAATTCTCGTCCAAAACAACAACAACTTCAACGCCCACTTCCACCTGTTCAACATATGATTATTCCTCATATTCAAAATAAAAATGAAATATGTTCATTACCTCCAGTTGCAGGACCGTGTACTTCTTTTGTTTTGAGATGGTTTTATTTTTTCTTAATTTGATTTATTTTTCTTCTATTTTTAAGGTTCTTTAATCCAGAGAATGGTATTTGTGAACAATTTTCTTATGGTTCTTGCCGAGGAAATTTGAACAACTTCCCAGATAAATCACAATGTGAAGCCGTTTGTTTGGATATTCCACAAGTATGCTGATTTTTTAACTTTAAAAAAATCGGAAAAAATTTTTAGAAAGTCCGCCTCAACGATCGATGCATTTTGGATCGTGATGAAGGAACTGGTACAGGGTATAATGTCCATTGGTATTTTAATGTTCGGAATTTGAGGTTACTTTTCAAAATCTATTTTTGAAGATTTTTTTGTCTATAACTTAAAGATGTGAACAATTTATTTGGCAAGGAAATGATGGAAATGCTAATCGTTTTGATACAGAATCAGAATGTAGATCTATTTGTGAACAACAAACTAATGAGAAGAAGAGGCTTAAAGAACCGGATGATTTGTCTCAATTAAATATTCCGCCACCTGCAGGGTTAGTAAAAAGAATTTTATTTTTTTAATGCTCTAAATAAGCCCGCTCTCTAATAGAAGCCCATCTCTAATATAACCACAGTTAAAGAGACATAGTGAAAGATAGAACCCAGGGCTTTAATTAGAGCATTTACATTATAATAAAAATAAAATTCTTTTTTAGGAGAATGAGAGGAGGAGTGGATAATAATTTTAATCAATTTGGAGCAAAAACAGCAAATACTCAAAATGAAATTGGTGATGTTGGAATACCTGCACCCTTCCATGCAATGTTTTTTAATTAATAATTTATAATAATTCTTGATTTTTTTTTCTAGAAGTGATGGAGTTGTTGAAAAATCAACAGATGTTGAACCAACAACTGATTCTTTAAATTTAATGGCCGAAACAAATGAACCTGAATCAAACTTTGAACATTCCACTACAAGTTCTCAAGCAACTAGACGTGGAAATGCAAATAATCATGATGGATATTCGGCTGTTTTATTGCCTAAAGAACCGCAAAAGGTTCCAGATTTACCACTTATTGGACCATCTATGCCAGCAGTAATTGATTATCCTAATGGGATAAGACGTTAGTTTTTTAAAGTTATTTTGGCGAGAATACCAAAACCCCCAAAAGCTGTCGAAATACCAATCTTTCTTTGACGGCTTTTATGAGTTTGGTATTTCGGCGGTTTGGCATTGCAATGGTCATATTTTATATTTTTTACAGTTGACAATAATAATAATCCTGCTCCTCAACCTCTTAATGTTGTTAATGGTTTGCCTCAACATATACCTGAGCAAAACAGTGCAAATAAGAACATGTTACCTACACAATTTAATGATGATAAAAGTAAAATTTGAGATTTTTTTTATTTTTAATTCTTTTTTATCAAAAAGACGACAAAGATTCTCCACTCTTCTCTTTTTCAAAATCTGTTGGTGGAACAATAGCTAATGGTGTCCCTATTTGCCCGAATGGACTAAACACAATGCTTTATAGTGATGGTTGGCTTTTTTGTTTTTCTTTTTAAATTTATAAATTTTTTTAGGTCGCCCAGTTCTTTGCCTTCCTGGGATGGGACAATGTCCAGAAAAATCAGTTTGCTATTTTAATGGTATTGACTACTTCTGCTGCCCTAATGAAGATGGTGAGTAAAAATTAAAAAAAACTTTTTGAGCTTGTTTTAATTTTTCAATTTATTTTAGATCCATATGATCAACACATATTTGGTGGATATGATGGGGAAGAATTGAAGGTTTTTTAGAATTTATTTTAAAAATTCAAAGGAATTTTTTATAGCATGGATATAAAGCAGGAGGCAACAATCAACAGCAACAATCATCTCTTCGTGTTCGCCGTCAAAATGATAAAGAAAATGGACCGTCTTCATCTTTAGTGTTGACTGAATCGCTTAGATTTGATGGTTTTTTTGTTTTATAATCAAAAAAATTTTTCTTCTATTAGATAAATCCCCACCAGGCCCAATTCAAAGACAATCACGTTTTCATGGTGGAAATGGGAAAGGATCAACAGCAACAACAAATCCATCAATTTGTTCTCAACCTTTAAATAAAGGAAATTGTGGAGAGGCTTTACAACGTTATTTTTATGATTCTGAAAGTGATCGTTGCAGAACTTTTTATTTTACTGGATGTGGAGGAAATGAAAATAAATTTGATACATTAATTGACTGTGAAAGGATTTGTAAGAAAGGAGGTTTATTTTTTTAATAAAATTTTTTGTAATATTTTTTGGATCTTTTAGGACCGGAATCTTCAAAAGAACAACAAAATTCATTTTCTCAAAAGCGTCCAGGAGTTTGTCCAGGTGGAAATTTGCCGTTAGGAGGTCGTAATCCTGTGCTATGTGGTGAACATTTTGATTCTATTGGATGTCCAACAGGTTATTTGTGTGTTCCTGGTGAGGTTTTATTAAATTTATAAAGGCGTCTACGGCGCGTTTTCTTATTAAATTAAGAAAATTTAAAAGTAGGAACAAAAAATTCTTTTCTAGGTCCTCCAAGTGTTTGTTGTCCAACAAAATATGAAAAAAGTGAAATTCGTCGAAAACCTCAACAAAATGTAAATACTGAACAAATGCTAGAAGTTGGTGTTTTTCTAAATTTTTGTTTTTTATTAAAATATTTTCTAAGGTTAAACCAGCACTCACAGAAGAAAATTTACATTTAAAGAATCAAAATATAGCAGAATTAAATGTTCATTTAATGTTGTGTTCAGACGGTTCAGATCCTTTGCGTAATGAAACTAGTGGCGAAATTATAAGTTGTGGAGCTGGTTTGGATATTGATGGACAAGCACATTGTGAATATGGATTTTATTGTTCTATTGATCCTGACAGTAATAGTTAGTTTTTTCTTTTAATTTGAACTTGTAGGATTTCGAATTTTTTGTTTTTTTCCAATTTTTGAGTTTCGATTTTTTTAAATTTTTTCCATTGATATTTTATTTTGATATTATTTTAGCTCGTTTTTGTTGCCCATTACAAGCACAGGGTGCAAAATTAGATAGTTCTTCCTCCTCAAATCTGAATGAAGCATTAGCTCCACATTTTGGAAGAAGACCACCGAATCCAGGGGAAGTATTAGGAAGAGGTTCACATCCTTCTGATCGTCGTCCTAATAATAGAGTACCTCTTTCTTCATCTTTTACTCATCGTAAAAATTCTTCGTCTTCTTCAACAAGACATGACAATGTTGAATTTGGTCAATTAAGGATTGAAAGATCAAAGCTTGGAGCAATTGGAGATGAAAAAAATGCGAGGAAAATTAATTGTATTTTTAAAAGGATATTTTTAATTGAAAAAAATTTTATTTTAAGCAAAAGATTGGAGGCCAAGTGAAGAAGATCCATTTGAAAGTGCTGCTATTTGTTTACTTAGACCAGATGAAGGTTTATTAAATTTTTAAAGATTAAAAAATTTTTCTAATTAAGGCCGAGATTGTGCTAGAGGGGAGAAACCCCCTCGTTCGAATCTTCAATTCTTTTATAGTAGTAGAGACGGCATGTGTAAGGTATATAAATTTTTTTGAATCTTTAAAGGTTGAATATTAGTGTGCGGTCCGGACAGGACTATAAACGGAATTTTACGATATTAAAGTAATTCCGGAACAGGAAAATTAATTTTTACAAATTGTAAAAATAATTCCGGAAGAGAATAATTAATTTTTACAAATCGTAAAAATAATTCCGGAAGAGGAAAATTAATTTTCACAAATTGTAAATGTAATTCCGGAAGAGTAAATTAATTTTTACAAATTGTAAAAAAAATTCCGGAAGAGAAAAATTAATTTTTACAAATTGTAAAAGTAATTCCGGAAGAGGAAAATTAATTATTACAAATTGTAGAAGTAATTCCGGAATAGGAAAATTAATTTTTACAAATTGTAAAAATAATTCCGGAAGAGTAAATTAATTTTTACAAATTGTAAAAATAATTCCGGAAGAGAAAAATTAATTTTTACAAATTGTAAAAGTAATTCCGGAAGAGGAAAATTAATTATTACAAATTGTAGAAGTAATTCCGGAATAGGAAAATTAATTTTTACAAATTGTAAAAATAATTCCGGAAGAGAAAAATTAATTATTACAAATTGTAGAAGTAATTCCGGAATAGGAAAATTAATTATTACAAATTGTAGAAGTAATTCCGGAATAGGAAAATTAATTTTCACAAATTGTAAATGTAATTCCGGAAGAGTAAATTAATTTTTACAAATTGTAAAAAAAATTCCGGAAGAGAAAAATTAATTTTTACAAATTGTAAAAGTAATTCCGGAAGAGGAAAATTAATTATTACAAATTGTAGAAGTAATTCCGGAATAGGAAAATTAATTTTTACAAATTGTAAAAATAATTCCGGAAGAGTAAATTAATTTTTACAAATTGTAAAAATAATTCCGGAAGAGAAAAATTAATTTTTACAAATTGTAAATGTAATTCCGGAAGAGGAAAATTAATTTTTACAAATTGTAAAAATAATTCCGGAAGAGGAAAATTAATTATTACAAATTGTAGAAGTAATTCCGGAATAGGAAAATTAATTTTTACAGATTGTAAAAATAATTCCGGAAGAGTAAATTAATTTTTACAAATTGTAAAAATAATTCCGGAAGAGAAAAATTAATTTTTACAAATTGTAAATGTAATTCCGGAAGAGGAAAATTAATTTTTACAAATTGTAAAAATAATTCCGGAAGAGGAAAATTAATTTTCACAAATTGTAAATGTAATTCCGGAAGAGGAAAATTAATTATTACAAATTGTAGAAGTAATTCCGGAAGAGGAAAATTAATTTTTACAAATTGTAAAAATAATTCCGGAAGAGTAAATTAATTTTTACAAATTGTAAAAATAATTCCGGAAGAGAAAAATTAATTTTTACAAATTGTAAAAGTAATTCCGGAAGAGGAAATTAATTTTTACAAATTGTAAAAGTAATTCCGGAAGAGGAAAATTAATTATTACAAATTGTAGAAGTAATTCCGGAATAGGAAAATTAATTTTTACAAATTGTAAAAATAATTCCGGAAGAGTAAATTAATTTTTACAAATTGTAAAAATAATTCCGGAAGAGAAAAATTAATTTTTACAAATTGTAAAAGTAATTCCGGAAGAGGAAAATTAATTATTACAAATTGTAGAAGTAATTCCGGAATAGGAAAATTAATTTTTACAAATTGTAAAAATAATTCCGGAAGAGTAAATTAATTTTTACAAATTGTAAATGTAATTCCGGAAGAGTAAATTAATTTTTACAAATTGTAAAAATAATTCTGGAAGAGGAAAATTAATTTTTACAAATTGTAAAAATAATTCCGGAAGAGGAAATTAATTTTCACAAATTGTAAATGTAATTCCGGAAGAGTAAATTAATTTTTACAAATTGTAAAAATAATTCCGGAAGAGGAAAATTAATTTTTACAAATTGTAAAAAAATTCCGGAAGAGAAAAATTAATTTTTACAAATTGTAAAAGTAATTCCGGAAGAGGAAAATTAATTATTACAAATTGTAGAAGTAATTCCGGAATAGGAAAATTAATTTTTACAAATTGTAAAAATAATTCCGGAAGAGTAAATTAATTTTTACAAATTGTAAAAATAATTCCGGAAGAGAAAAATTAATTTTTACAAATTGTAAAAGTAATTCCGGAAGAGGAAAATTAATTATTACAAATTGTAGAAGTAATTCCGGAATAGGAAAATTAATTTTTACAAATTGTAAAAATAATTCCGGAAGAGGAAAATTAATTTTTACAAATTGTAAAAATAATTCCGGAAGAGTAAATTAATTTTTACAAATTGTAAAAATAATTCCGGAAGAGGAAAATTAATTTTTACAAATTGTAAAAATAATTCCGGAAGAGGAAATTAATTTCACAAATTGTAAATGTAATTCCGGAAGAGTAAATTAATTTTTACAAATTGTAAAAATAATTCCGGAAGAGGAAAATTAATTTTTACAAATTGTAAAAAAATTCCGGAAGAGAAAAATTAATTTTTACAAATTGTAAAAGTAATTCCGGAAGAGGAAAATTAATTATTACAAATTGTAGAAGTAATTCCGGAATAGGAAAATTAATTTTTACAAATTGTAAAAGTAATTCCGGAAGAGGAAAATTAATTATTACAAATTGTAGAAGTAATTCCGGAATAGGAAAATTAATTTTTACAAATTGTAAAAATAATTCCGGAAGAGTAAATTAATTTTTACAAATTGTAAAAATAATTCCGGAAGAGGAAAATTAATTTTTACAAATTGTAAAAATAATTCCGGAAGAGGAAATTAATTTTCACAAATTGTAAATGTAATTCCGGAAGAGTAAATTAATTTTTACAAATTGTAAAAATAATTCCGGAAGAGGAAAATTAATTTTTACAAATTGTAAAAAAATTCCGGAAGAGAAAAATTAATTTTTACAAATTGTAAAAGTAATTCCGGAAGAGGAAAATTAATTATTACAAATTGTAGAAGTAATTCCGGAATAGGAAAATTAATTTTTACAAATTGTAAAAATAATTCCGGAAGAGTAAATTAATTTTTACAAATTGTAAAAATAATTCCGGAAGAGAAAAATTAATTTTTACAAATTGTAAAAGTAATTCCGGAAGAGGAAAATTAATTATTACAAATTGTAGAAGTAATTCCGGAATAGGAAAATTAATTTTTACAAATTGTAAAAATAATTCCGGAAGAGTAAATTAATTTTTACAAATTGTAAATGTAATTCCGGAAGAGTAAATTAATTTTTACAAATTGTAAAAATAATTCCGGAAGAGGAAAATTAATTTTTACAAATTGTAAAAATAATTCCGGAAGAGGAAATTAATTTTCACAAATTGTAAATGTAATTCCGGAAGAGTAAATTAATTTTTACAAATTGTAAAAATAATTCCGGAAGAGGAAAATTAATTTTTACAAATTGTAAAAAAATTCCGGAAGAGAAAAATTAATTTTTACAAATTGTAAAAGTAATTCCGGAAGAGGAAAATTAATTATTACAAATTGTAGAAGTAATTCCGGAATAGGAAAATTAATTTTTACAAATTGTAAAAATAATTCCGGAAGAGTAAATTAATTTTTACAAATTGTAAAAATAATTCCGGAAGAGAAAAATTAATTTTTACAAATTGTAAAAGTAATTCCGGAAGAGGAAAATTAATTATTACAAATTGTAGAAGTAATTCCGGAATAGGAAAATTAATTTTTACAAATTGTAAAAATAATTCCGGAAGAGTAAATTAATTTTTACAAATTGTAAAAATAATTCCGGAAGAGAAAAATTAATTTTTACAAATTGTAAATGTAATTCCGGAAGAGGAAAATTAATTTTTACAAATTGTAAAAATAATTCCGGAAGAGGAAAATTAATTTTCACAAATTGTAAATGTAATTCCGGAAGAGGAAAATTAATTATTACAAATTGTAGAAGTAATTCCGGAAGAGGAAAATTAATTTTTACAAATTGTAAAAATAATTCCGGAAGAGTAAATTAATTTTTACAAATTGTAAAAATAATTCCGGAAGAGAAAAATTAATTTTTACAAATTGTAAAAGTAATTCCGGAAGAGGAAATTAATTTTCACAAATTGTAAATGTAATTCCGGAAGAGTAAATTAATTTTTACAAATTGTAAAAATAATTCCGGAAGAGGAAAATTAATTTTTACAAATTGTAAAAAAATTCCGGAAGAGAAAAATTAATTTTTACAAATTGTAAAAGTAATTCCGGAAGAGGAAAATTAATTATTACAAATTGTAGAAGTAATTCCGGAATAGGAAAATTAATTTTTACAAATTGTAAAAATAATTCCGGAAGAGTAAATTAATTTTTACAAATTGTAAAAATAATTCCGGAAGAGAAAAATTAATTTTTACAAATTGTAAAAGTAATTCCGGAAGAGGAAAATTAATTATTACAAATTGTAGAAGTAATTCCGGAATAGGAAAATTAATTTTTACAAATTGTAAAAATAATTCCGGAAGAGGAAAATTAATTTTTACAAATTGTAAAAATAATTCCGGAAGAGTAAATTAATTTTTACAAATTGTAAAAATAATTCCGGAAGAGGAAAATTAATTTTTACAAATTGTAAAAATAATTCCGGAAGAGGAAATTAATTTTCACAAATTGTAAATGTAATTCCGGAAGAGTAAATTAATTTTTACAAATTGTAAAAATAATTCCGGAAGAGGAAAATTAATTTTTACAAATTGTAAAAAAATTCCGGAAGAGAAAAATTAATTTTTACAAATTGTAAAAGTAATTCCGGAAGAGGAAAATTAATTATTACAAATTGTAGAAGTAATTCCGGAATAGGAAAATTAATTTTTACAAATTGTAAAAGTAATTCCGGAAGAGGAAAATTAATTATTACAAATTGTAGAAGTAATTCCGGAATAGGAAAATTAATTTTTACAAATTGTAAAAATAATTCCGGAAGAGTAAATTAATTTTTACAAATTGTAAAAATAATTCCGGAAGAGGAAAATTAATTTTTACAAATTGTAAAAATAATTCCGGAAGAGGAAATTAATTTTCACAAATTGTAAAAATAATTCCGGAAGAGGAAAATTAATTTTTACAAATTGTAAAAAAATTCCGGAAGAGAAAAATTAATTTTTACAAATTGTAAAAGTAATTCCGGAAGAGGAAAATTAATTATTACAAATTGTAGAAGTAATTCCGGAATAGGAAAATTAATTTTTACAAATTGTAAAAGTAATTCCGGAAGAGGAAAATTAATTATTACAAATTGTAGAAGTAATTCCGGAATAGGAAAATTAATTTTTACAAATTGTAAAAATAATTCCGGAAGAGTAAATTAATTTTTACAAATTGTAAAAATAATTCCGGAAGAGGAAAATTAATTTTTACAAATTGTAAAAATAATTCCGGAAGAGGAAATTAATTTTCACAAATTGTAAATGTAATTCCGGAAGAGTAAATTAATTTTTACAAATTGTAAAAATAATTCCGGAAGAGGAAAATTAATTTTTACAAATTGTAAAAAAATTCCGGAAGAGAAAAATTAATTTTTACAAATTGTAAAAGTAATTCCGGAAGAGGAAAATTAATTATTACAAATTGTAGAAGTAATTCCGGAATAGGAAAATTAATTTTTACAAATTGTAAAAATAATTCCGGAAGAGTAAATTAATTTTTACAAATTGTAAAAATAATTCCGGAAGAGAAAAATTAATTTTTACAAATTGTAAAAATAATTCCGGAAGAGTAAATTAATTTTTACAAATTGTAAAAATAATTCCGGAAGAGAAAAATTAATTTTTACAAATTGTAAAAGTAATTCCGGAAGAGGAAAATTAATTATTACAAATTGTAGAAGTAATTCCGGAATAGGAAAATTAATTTTTACAAATTGTAAAAATAATTCCGGAAGAGTAAATTAATTTTTACAAATTGTAAAAATAATTCCGGAAGAGAAAAATTAATTTTTACAAATTGTAAAAGTAATTCCGGAAGAGGAAAATTAATTATTACAAATTGTAGAAGTAATTCCGGAATAGGAAAATTAATTTTTACAAATTGTAAAAATAATTCCGGAAGAGGAAAATTAATTTTTACAAATTGTAAAAATAATTCCGGAAGAGTAAATTAATTTTTACAAATTGTAAAAATAATTCCGGAAGAGGAAAATTAATTTTTACAAATTGTAAAAATAATTCCGGAAGAGGAAATTAATTTTCACAAATTGTAAATGTAATTCCGGAAGAGTAAATTAATTTTTACAAATTGTAAAAATAATTCCGGAAGAGGAAAATTAATTTTTACAAATTGTAAAAAAATTCCGGAAGAGAAAAATTAATTTTTACAAATTGTAAAAGTAATTCCGGAAGAGGAAAATTAATTATTACAAATTGTAGAAGTAATTCCGGAATAGGAAAATTAATTTTTACAAATTGTAAAAGTAATTCCGGAAGAGGAAAATTAATTATTACAAATTGTAGAAGTAATTCCGGAATAGGAAAATTAATTTTTACAAATTGTAAAAATAATTCCGGAAGAGTAAATTAATTTTTACAAATTGTAAAAATAATTCCGGAAGAGGAAAATTAATTTTTACAAATTGTAAAAATAATTCCGGAAGAGGAAATTAATTTTCACAAATTGTAAATGTAATTCCGGAAGAGTAAATTAATTTTTACAAATTGTAAAAATAATTCCGGAAGAGGAAAATTAATTTTTACAAATTGTAAAAAAATTCCGGAAGAGAAAAATTAATTTTTACAAATTGTAAAAGTAATTCCGGAAGAGGAAAATTAATTATTACAAATTGTAGAAGTAATTCCGGAATAGGAAAATTAATTTTTACAAATTGTAAAAATAATTCCGGAAGAGTAAATTAATTTTTACAAATTGTAAAAATAATTCCGGAAGAGAAAAATTAATTTTTACAAATTGTAAAAGTAATTCCGGAAGAGGAAAATTAATTATTACAAATTGTAGAAGTAATTCCGGAATAGGAAAATTAATTTTTACAAATTGTAAAAATAATTCCGGAAGAGTAAATTAATTTTTACAAATTGTAAATGTAATTCCGGAAGAGTAAATTAATTTTTACAAATTGTAAAAATAATTCCGGAAGAGGAAAATTAATTTTTACAAATTGTAAAAATAATTCCGGAAGAGGAAATTAATTTTCACAAATTGTAAATGTAATTCCGGAAGAGTAAATTAATTTTTACAAATTGTAAAAATAATTCCGGAAGAGGAAAATTAATTTTTACAAATTGTAAAAAAATTCCGGAAGAGAAAAATTAATTTTTACAAATTGTAAAAGTAATTCCGGAAGAGGAAAATTAATTATTACAAATTGTAGAAGTAATTCCGGAATAGGAAAATTAATTTTTACAAATTGTAAAAATAATTCCGGAAGAGTAAATTAATTTTTACAAATTGTAAAAATAATTCCGGAAGAGAAAAATTAATTTTTACAAATTGTAAAAGTAATTCCGGAAGAGGAAAATTAATTATTACAAATTGTAGAAGTAATTCCGGAATAGGAAAATTAATTTTTACAAATTGTAAAAATAATTCCGGAAGAGTAAATTAATTTTTACAAATTGTAAAAATAATTCCGGAAGAGAAAAATTAATTTTTACAAATTGTAAATGTAATTCCGGAAGAGGAAAATTAATTTTTACAAATTGTAAAAATAATTCCGGAAGAGGAAAATTAATTTTCACAAATTGTAAATGTAATTCCGGAAGAGGAAAATTAATTATTACAAATTGTAGAAGTAATTCCGGAAGAGGAAAATTAATTTTTACAAATTGTAAAAATAATTCCGGAAGAGTAAATTAATTTTTACAAATTGTAAAAATAATTCCGGAAGAGAAAAATTAATTTTTACAAATTGTAAAAGTAATTCCGGAAGAGGAAATTAATTTTCACAAATTGTAAATGTAATTCCGGAAGAGTAAATTAATTTTTACAAATTGTAAAAATAATTCCGGAAGAGGAAAATTAATTTTTACAAATTGTAAAAAAATTCCGGAAGAGAAAAATTAATTTTTACAAATTGTAAAAGTAATTCCGGAAGAGGAAAATTAATTATTACAAATTGTAGAAGTAATTCCGGAATAGGAAAATTAATTTTTACAAATTGTAAAAATAATTCCGGAAGAGTAAATTAATTTTTACAAATTGTAAAAATAATTCCGGAAGAGAAAAATTAATTTTTACAAATTGTAAAAGTAATTCCGGAAGAGGAAAATTAATTATTACAAATTGTAGAAGTAATTCCGGAATAGGAAAATTAATTTTTACAAATTGTAAAAATAATTCCGGAAGAGGAAAATTAATTTTTACAAATTGTAAAAATAATTCCGGAAGAGTAAATTAATTTTTACAAATTGTAAAAATAATTCCGGAAGAGGAAAATTAATTTTTACAAATTGTAAAAATAATTCCGGAAGAGGAAATTAATTTTCACAAATTGTAAATGTAATTCCGGAAGAGTAAATTAATTTTTACAAATTGTAAAAATAATTCCGGAAGAGGAAAATTAATTTTTACAAATTGTAAAAAAATTCCGGAAGAGAAAAATTAATTTTTACAAATTGTAAAAGTAATTCCGGAAGAGGAAAATTAATTATTACAAATTGTAGAAGTAATTCCGGAATAGGAAAATTAATTTTTACAAATTGTAAAAGTAATTCCGGAAGAGGAAAATTAATTATTACAAATTGTAGAAGTAATTCCGGAATAGGAAAATTAATTTTTACAAATTGTAAAAATAATTCCGGAAGAGTAAATTAATTTTTACAAATTGTAAAAATAATTCCGGAAGAGGAAAATTAATTTTTACAAATTGTAAAAATAATTCCGGAAGAGGAAATTAATTTTCACAAATTGTAAAAATAATTCCGGAAGAGGAAAATTAATTTTTACAAATTGTAAAAAAATTCCGGAAGAGAAAAATTAATTTTTACAAATTGTAAAAGTAATTCCGGAAGAGGAAAATTAATTATTACAAATTGTAGAAGTAATTCCGGAATAGGAAAATTAATTATTACAAATTGTAGAAGTAATTCCGGAATAGGAAAATTAATTTTTACAAATTGTAAAAGTAATTCCGGAAGAGGAAAATTAATTATTACAAATTGTAGAAGTAATTCCGGAATAGGAAAATTAATTTTTACAAATTGTAAAAAAATTCCGGAAGAGAAAAATTAATTTTTACAAATTGTAAAAGTAATTCCGGAAGAGGAAAATTAATTATTACAAATTGTAGAAGTAATTCCGGAATAGGAAAATTAATTTTTACAAATTGTAAAAATAATTCCGGAAGAGTAAATTAATTTTTACAAATTGTAAAAATAATTCCGGAAGAGAAAAATTAATTTTTACAAATTGTAAAAGTAATTCCGGAAGAGGAAAATTAATTATTACAAATTGTAGAAGTAATTCCGGAATAGGAAAATTAATTTTTACAAATTGTAAAAGTAATTCCGGAAGAGGAAAATTAATTATTACAAATTGTAGAAGTAATTCCGGAATAGGAAAATTAATTTTTACAAATTGTAAAAATAATTCCGGAAGAGTAAATTAATTTTTACAAATTGTAAAAATAATTCCGGAAGAGGAAAATTAATTTTTACAAATTGTAAAAATAATTCCGGAAGAGGAAATTAATTTTCACAAATTGTAAATGTAATTCCGGAAGAGTAAATTAATTTTTACAAATTGTAAAAATAATTCCGGAAGAGGAAAATTAATTTTTACAAATTGTAAAAAAATTCCGGAAGAGAAAAATTAATTTTTACAAATTGTAAAAGTAATTCCGGAAGAGGAAAATTAATTATTACAAATTGTAGAAGTAATTCCGGAATAGGAAAATTAATTTTTACAAATTGTAAAAGTAATTCCGGAAGAGGAAAATTAATTATTACAAATTGTAGAAGTAATTCCGGAATAGGAAAATTAATTTTTACAAATTGTAAAAATAATTCCGGAAGAGTAAATTAATTTTTACAAATTGTAAAAATAATTCCGGAAGAGGAAAATTAATTTTTACAAATTGTAAAAATAATTCCGGAAGAGGAAATTAATTTTCACAAATTGTAAAAATAATTCCGGAAGAGGAAAATTAATTTTTACAAATTGTAAAAAAATTCCGGAAGAGAAAAATTAATTTTTACAAATTGTAAAAGTAATTCCGGAAGAGGAAAATTAATTATTACAAATTGTAGAAGTAATTCCGGAATAGGAAAATTAATTATTACAAATTGTAGAAGTAATTCCGGAATAGGAAAATTAATTTTTACAAATTGTAAAAGTAATTCCGGAAGAGGAAAATTAATTATTACAAATTGTAGAAGTAATTCCGGAATAGGAAAATTAATTTTTACAAATTGTAAAAAAATTCCGGAAGAGAAAAATTAATTTTTACAAATTGTAAAAGTAATTCCGGAAGAGGAAAATTAATTATTACAAATTGTAGAAGTAATTCCGGAATAGGAAAATTAATTTTTACAAATTGTAAAAATAATTCCGGAAGAGTAAATTAATTTTTACAAATTGTAAAAATAATTCCGGAAGAGAAAAATTAATTTTTACAAATTGTAAAAGTAATTCCGGAAGAGGAAAATTAATTATTACAAATTGTAGAAGTAATTCCGGAATAGGAAAATTAATTTTTACAAATTGTAAAAGTAATTCCGGAAGAGGAAAATTAATTATTACAAATTGTAGAAGTAATTCCGGAATAGGAAAATTAATTTTTACAAATTGTAAAAATAATTCCGGAAGAGTAAATTAATTTTTACAAATTGTAAAAATAATTCCGGAAGAGGAAAATTAATTTTTACAAATTGTAAAAATAATTCCGGAAGAGGAAATTAATTTTCACAAATTGTAAATGTAATTCCGGAAGAGTAAATTAATTTTTACAAATTGTAAAAATAATTCCGGAAGAGGAAAATTAATTTTTACAAATTGTAAAAAAATTCCGGAAGAGAAAAATTAATTTTTACAAATTGTAAAAGTAATTCCGGAAGAGGAAAATTAATTATTACAAATTGTAGAAGTAATTCCGGAATAGGAAAATTAATTTTTACAAATTGTAAAAATAATTCCGGAAGAGTAAATTAATTTTTACAAATTGTAAAAATAATTCCGGAAGAGAAAAATTAATTTTTACAAATTGTAAAAATAATTCCGGAAGAGTAAATTAATTTTTACAAATTGTAAAAATAATTCCGGAAGAGAAAAATTAATTTTTACAAATTGTAAAAGTAATTCCGGAAGAGGAAAATTAATTATTACAAATTGTAGAAGTAATTCCGGAATAGGAAAATTAATTTTTACAAATTGTAAAAATAATTCCGGAAGAGGAAAATTAATTTTTACAAATTGTAAAAATAATTCCGGAAGAGTAAATTAATTTTTACAAATTGTAAAAATAATTCCGGAAGAGGAAAATTAATTTTTACAAATTGTAAAAATAATTCCGGAAGAGGAAATTAATTTTCACAAATTGTAAATGTAATTCCGGAAGAGTAAATTAATTTTTACAAATTGTAAAAATAATTCCGGAAGAGGAAAATTAATTTTTACAAATTGTAAAAAAATTCCGGAAGAGAAAAATTAATTTTTACAAATTGTAAAAGTAATTCCGGAAGAGGAAAATTAATTATTACAAATTGTAGAAGTAATTCCGGAATAGGAAAATTAATTTTTACAAATTGTAAAAGTAATTCCGGAAGAGGAAAATTAATTATTACAAATTGTAGAAGTAATTCCGGAATAGGAAAATTAATTTTTACAAATTGTAAAAAAATTCCGGAAGAGAAAAATTAATTTTTACAAATTGTAAAAGTAATTCCGGAAGAGGAAAATTAATTATTACAAATTGTAGAAGTAATTCCGGAATAGGAAAATTAATTTTTACAAATTGTAAAAATAATTCCGGAAGAGTAAATTAATTTTTACAAATTGTAAAAATAATTCCGGAAGAGAAAAATTAATTTTTACAAATTGTAAAAGTAATTCCGGAAGAGGAAAATTAATTATTACAAATTGTAGAAGTAATTCCGGAATAGGAAAATTAATTTTTACAAATTGTAAAAATAATTCCGGAAGAGGAAAATTAATTTTTACAAATTGTAAAAATAATTCCGGAAGAGTAAATTAATTTTTACAAATTGTAAAAATAATTCCGGAAGAGGAAAATTAATTTTTACAAATTGTAAAAATAATTCCGGAAGAGGAAATTAATTTTCACAAATTGTAAATGTAATTCCGGAAGAGTAAATTAATTTTTACAAATTGTAAAAATAATTCCGGAAGAGGAAAATTAATTTTTACAAATTGTAAAAAAATTCCGGAAGAGAAAAATTAATTTTTACAAATTGTAAAAGTAATTCCGGAAGAGGAAAATTAATTATTACAAATTGTAGAAGTAATTCCGGAATAGGAAAATTAATTTTTACAAATTGTAAAAGTAATTCCGGAAGAGGAAAATTAATTATTACAAATTGTAGAAGTAATTCCGGAATAGGAAAATTAATTTTTACAAATTGTAAATGTAATTCCGGAAGAGTAAATTAATTTTTACAAATTGTAAAAATAATTCCGGAAGAGGAAAATTAATTTTTACAAATTGTAAAAAAATTCCGGAAGAGAAAAATTAATTTTTACAAATTGTAAAAGTAATTCCGGAAGAGGAAAATTAATTATTACAAATTGTAGAAGTAATTCCGGAATAGGAAAATTAATTTTTACAAATTGTAAAAATAATTCCGGAAGAGTAAATTAATTTTTACAAATTGTAAAAATAATTCCGGAAGAGGAAATTAATTTTCACAAATTGTAAATGTAATTCCGGAAGAGTAAATTAATTTTTACAAATTGTAAAAATAATTCCGGAAGAGGAAAATTAATTTTTACAAATTGTAAAAAAATTCCGGAAGAGAAAAATTAATTTTTACAAATTGTAAAAGTAATTCCGGAAGAGGAAAATTAATTATTACAAATTGTAGAAGTAATTCCGGAATAGGAAAATTAATTTTTACAAATTGTAAAAATAATTCCGGAAGAGTAAATTAATTTTTACAAATTGTAAAAATAATTCCGGAAGAGAAAAATTAATTTTTACAAATTGTAAAAGTAATTCCGGAAGAGGAAAATTAATTATTACAAATTGTAGAAGTAATTCCGGAATAGGAAAATTAATTTTTACAAATTGTAAAAATAATTCCGGAAGAGTAAATTAATTTTTACAAATTGTAAATGTAATTCCGGAAGAGTAAATTAATTTTTACAAATTGTAAAAATAATTCCGGAAGAGGAAAATTAATTTTTACAAATTGTAAAAATAATTCCGGAAGAGGAAATTAATTTTCACAAATTGTAAATGTAATTTCGGAAGAGTAAATTAATTTTTACAAATTGTAAAAATAATTCCGGAAGAGGAAAATTAATTTTTACAAATTGTAAAAAAATTCCGGAAGAGAAAAATTAATTTTTACAAATTGTAAAAGTAATTCCGGAAGAGGAAAATTAATTATTACAAATTGTAGAAGTAATTCCGGAATAGGAAAATTAATTTTTACAAATTGTAAAAATAATTCCGGAAGAGTAAATTAATTTTTACAAATTGTAAAAATAATTCCGGAAGAGAAAAATTAATTTTTACAAATTGTAAAAGTAATTCCGGAAGAGGAAAATTAATTATTACAAATTGTAGAAGTAATTCCGGAATAGGAAAATTAATTTTTACAAATTGTAAAAATAATTCCGGAAGAGTAAATTAATTTTTACAAATTGTAAAAATAATTCCGGAAGAGGAAAATTAATTTTCACAAATTGTAAATGTAATTCCGGAAGAGGAAAATTAATTATTACAAATTGTAGAAGTAATTCCGGAAGAGGAAAATTAATTTTTACAAATTGTAAAAATAATTCCGGAAGAGTAAATTAATTTTTACAAATTGTAAAAATAATTCCGGAAGAGAAAAATTAATTTTTACAAATTGTAAAAGTAATTCCGGAAGAGGAAATTAATTTTCACAAATTGTAAATGTAATTCCGGAAGAGTAAATTAATTTTTACAAATTGTAAAAATAATTCCGGAAGAGGAAAATTAATTTTTACAAATTGTAAAAAAATTCCGGAAGAGAAAAATTAATTTTTACAAATTGTAAAAGTAATTCCGGAAGAGGAAAATTAATTATTACAAATTGTAGAAGTAATTCCGGAATAGGAAAATTAATTTTTACAAATTGTAAAAATAATTCCGGAAGAGTAAATTAATTTTTACAAATTGTAAAAATAATTCCGGAAGAGAAAAATTAATTTTTACAAATTGTAAAAGTAATTCCGGAAGAGGAAAATTAATTATTACAAATTGTAGAAGTAATTCCGGAATAGGAAAATTAATTTTTACAAATTGTAAAAATAATTCCGGAAGAGGAAAATTAATTTTTACAAATTGTAAAAATAATTCCGGAAGAGTAAATTAATTTTTACAAATTGTAAAAATAATTCCGGAAGAGGAAAATTAATTTTTACAAATTGTAAAAATAATTCCGGAAGAGGAAATTAATTTTCACAAATTGTAAATGTAATTCCGGAAGAGTAAATTAATTTTTACAAATTGTAAAAATAATTCCGGAAGAGGAAAATTAATTTTTACAAATTGTAAAAAAATTCCGGAAGAGAAAAATTAATTTTTACAAATTGTAAAAGTAATTCCGGAAGAGGAAAATTAATTATTACAAATTGTAGAAGTAATTCCGGAATAGGAAAATTAATTTTTACAAATTGTAAAAGTAATTCCGGAAGAGGAAAATTAATTATTACAAATTGTAGAAGTAATTCCGGAATAGGAAAATTAATTTTTACAAATTGTAAAAATAATTCCGGAAGAGTAAATTAATTTTTACAAATTGTAAAAATAATTCCGGAAGAGGAAAATTAATTTTTACAAATTGTAAAAATAATTCCGGAAGAGGAAATTAATTTTCACAAATTGTAAATGTAATTCCGGAAGAGTAAATTAATTTTTACAAATTGTAAAAATAATTCCGGAAGAGGAAAATTAATTTTTACAAATTGTAAAAAAATTCCGGAAGAGAAAAATTAATTTTTACAAATTGTAAAAGTAATTCCGGAAGAGGAAAATTAATTATTACAAATTGTAGAAGTAATTCCGGAATAGGAAAATTAATTTTTACAAATTGTAAAAATAATTCCGGAAGAGTAAATTAATTTTTACAAATTGTAAAAATAATTCCGGAAGAGAAAAATTAATTTTTACAAATTGTAAAAGTAATTCCGGAAGAGGAAAATTAATTATTACAAATTGTAGAAGTAATTCCGGAATAGGAAAATTAATTTTTACAAATTGTAAAAATAATTCCGGAAGAGTAAATTAATTTTTACAAATTGTAAATGTAATTCCGGAAGAGTAAATTAATTTTTACAAATTGTAAAAATAATTCCGGAAGAGGAAAATTAATTTTTACAAATTGTAAAAATAATTCCGGAAGAGGAAATTAATTTTCACAAATTGTAAATGTAATTCCGGAAGAGTAAATTAATTTTTACAAATTGTAAAAATAATTCCGGAAGAGGAAAATTAATTTTTACAAATTGTAAAAAAATTCCGGAAGAGAAAAATTAATTTTTACAAATTGTAAAAGTAATTCCGGAAGAGGAAAATTAATTATTACAAATTGTAGAAGTAATTCCGGAATAGGAAAATTAATTTTTACAAATTGTAAAAATAATTCCGGAAGAGTAAATTAATTTTTACAAATTGTAAAAATAATTCCGGAAGAGAAAAATTAATTTTTACAAATTGTAAAAGTAATTCCGGAAGAGGAAAATTAATTATTACAAATTGTAGAAGTAATTCCGGAATAGGAAAATTAATTTTTACAAATTGTAAAAATAATTCCGGAAGAGTAAATTAATTTTTACAAATTGTAAAAATAATTCCGGAAGAGAAAAATTAATTTTTACAAATTGTAAATGTAATTCCGGAAGAGGAAAATTAATTTTTACAAATTGTAAAAATAATTCCGGAAGAGGAAAATTAATTTTCACAAATTGTAAATGTAATTCCGGAAGAGGAAAATTAATTATTACAAATTGTAGAAGTAATTCCGGAAGAGGAAAATTAATTTTTACAAATTGTAAAAATAATTCCGGAAGAGTAAATTAATTTTTACAAATTGTAAAAATAATTCCGGAAGAGAAAAATTAATTTTTACAAATTGTAAAAGTAATTCCGGAAGAGGAAATTAATTTTCACAAATTGTAAATGTAATTCCGGAAGAGTAAATTAATTTTTACAAATTGTAAAAATAATTCCGGAAGAGGAAAATTAATTTTTACAAATTGTAAAAAAATTCCGGAAGAGAAAAATTAATTTTTACAAATTGTAAAAGTAATTCCGGAAGAGGAAAATTAATTATTACAAATTGTAGAAGTAATTCCGGAATAGGAAAATTAATTTTTACAAATTGTAAAAATAATTCCGGAAGAGTAAATTAATTTTTACAAATTGTAAAAATAATTCCGGAAGAGAAAAATTAATTTTTACAAATTGTAAAAGTAATTCCGGAAGAGGAAAATTAATTATTACAAATTGTAGAAGTAATTCCGGAATAGGAAAATTAATTTTTACAAATTGTAAAAATAATTCCGGAAGAGTAAATTAATTTTTACAAATTGTAAAAATAATTCCGGAAGAGAAAAATTAATTTTTACAAATTGTAAATTAATTCCGGAAGAGGAAAATTAATTTTTACAAATTGTAAAAATAATTCCGGAAGAGGAAAATTAATTTTCACAAATTGTAAATGTAATTCCGGAAGAGGAAAATTAATTATTACAAATTGTAGAAGTAATTCCGGAAGAGGAAAATTAATTTTTACAAATTGTAAAAATAATTCCGGAAGAGTAAATTAATTTTTACAAATTGTAAAAATAATTCCGGAAGAGAAAAATTAATTTTTACAAATTGTAAAAGTAATTCCGGAAGAGGAAAATTAATTTTCACAAATTGTAAATGTAATTCCGGAAGAGTAAATTAATTTTTACAAATTGTAAAAATAATTCCGGAAGAGGAAAATTAATTTTTACAAATTTTAAAAAAATTCCGGAAGAGAAAAATTAATTTTTACAAATTGTAAAAGTAATTCCGGAAGAGGAAAATTAATTATTACAAATTGTAAATGTAATTCCGGAAGAGGAAAATTAATTTTTACAAATTGTAAAAATAATTCCGGAAGAGGAAAATTAATTTTTACAAATTGTAAGAATTTTACGATATCCTCATGAAACCCCAATCCCGTTTTGGGATCCCAAATTTGCAATTTTGCAGCATTCCTGTTAAATACCTATATTAATCTTTCCTTTTAAAAGGTATTCTTCATAAAGGGCTGTGGTGGAAATGGAAACAAATTTGCCAGTAAAGAAGAATGTGAACGGCGGTGTTTAAAAAGATGAAAAAACAAAATTTAAACAAAAATTTAATTTAAAAATAGAAGAGCCGCTTTATTCTCCACATATTCATTTTGGCCAAATATACTTTAGGCCTTTAAATATTGAACAAAAAATATTCTTTTTTGATTATATATATAAAATATGGTATTTTATGAGAGATGAACTTTTTTTAAAAATTGGTGATGGGCTAAGGTTTGTTTTTTTTAATTTTATTGGAGAAAGAGAGGAGAGAATAATTTGGGGGAATTGAAGAAGCATATCAATTCTTTTTTCAAAAAAAAGCACGAAATTTGAGGGCAGTTTATGTGTGTAATTGTAGGGCTGGCGGGTCCAAATACTCGAAATTTTTGTTACGATATCAGATCCGGATATCTGGGGGATCCCCCAGGATCCGCCAACCTTATTGTAGAGTTCACAAAAAATGGGTGAGGGGGTTAAGATGTATATTAAAAGGTTCATTTCTAAAAATGCACAAATAATTCTAGGGTTATTTTTTTTTATCTATCCCAAACCCATTGGCAATTCTGAAAATCCCTACCATCTAAATAGGGATATATATTTATATATTTTTTTAACTCTTCATCAAATCAGTTCCATTTTTTAACTGTAAGGATAGAAGCCAGCATAAACTGAGGTTCGAGGAGCAGAACCTGAGCGAAGTGCAGAATAGTTGGAGGAACGCAACAAATCCATCTATATATTTTTTGAATTTTTTAGAGGGAAATTTTAGAGATATTTACCTGTTTACAGGCTTGTTCTAATTGATAGCTTACAGTTGTGTATTTATGGCGAAGCTAAAAAATGAGAAATGTTGGATAGATTCAAGCTAGAGGCAGCTTACCCTATCTCTTTCATAACGTTCCCTAGACAAACTACGTTGAAGAGTGTCTACATAACTCTTTAAAAGTGGCCAAAATTATTTTAACAAATTTTTGATAATACCTGATAATTGCTAAGGGGAGCGAAACCTATTTGACCACGATTTGAGGCGCGATACGTCTCATAATTGCTAGGAACATTCCAATCATATGGTCGATGAAGACTAACAAAAGAATATTTTCTAAAGTCTACAAAAATCTTGAAACCTGTCGACATAGCTGTCAACACGAGAAGAGCGACCAGTACCAAGATAATAATCAATTCCGCCACGAGAGCTAAAAATTTAGAAAGGTTATTTGATGAATATTCTCAATTACGTCGATCTGCTCAATGCCAAATTACTCTGATAAAGGGGTGATCGTTGAAGCGATTGACTACGTGCCATCTCAAATTGTTTGGCACCAGCATAATCCATAAAAGATGTGTAGGAACTTCCAGCAGTTGGTGCACGGCTAATTAAAGAAGAGGGTGGAGTAGAATAATCACGTGTACGAAGTGGAGCTGGCAGTTGAGAGGCAAATCTAGATTTTTAATTAAAATTAAGGATAATTTAAACAACAAGTTTTGAGGGCAAAAGGACCGGTAAAGAAACAACGGGTTTGTTGACTCAACCACAGACTTGTAATAATTCCTGGCTTGGCTCTGCGAACGTAAAGCATGGCGGCGTTCTCGTGTGCGAGAACGAGAACGTTCTAACAATCGTGAAGTAGAATACAGGGAAGAAGCGAATGGACCACTAGTCACTAAATCATCAAAGAAGGCAGTATAGGCTGCTGGTGCTGCTGGCGGTTCACCAACTGTGTACTAAAAAGAAGGGAGGTTTGAGGTAATCTTTCATTCAAGCGAGCGTTCTCACCTCATTACGATATTTGCTGGAGCGATCAACCCATGGCGAAATTGGCTTGTAAGAATCGCGGTCCTGAAGGTAAAAAAATTTTCTTTTCAATCATTTTAACGCCTAAAATACCGCAGCAGTCCAGGATGAGAAAGACTCGCCAGCTGGCATTCTTGCTGGCTTTGTTTCGGCTTTTAGGTCCTAAGCACATATAATTGAATTAATTATTTAATTTTAAAGCTTCTACCTGATCATAAGGCATATAATCGCGGCTGGCTGGCTCTCGGCGGAAGGACACCTTAATAGGTTAGGTTCATTGGATACTAATTTAAAATCTCATTTTACAGGTGAAGGTGAACGCTCTGGACGTGGTGGTGGCGGTGCTGGGGAACCTTCCAATTCATCACGCGGTGGTTTCTCCTGTTCTTCCTGATCTCCTGGCTCTTCAGCTTTTGACTCTGTTTGTTCCGGCTCTTCAGCCTTTGATTCAGTCTGCTCCCCAGCTTCAGACTCGGGTGCTGGTGGCTCTTCCTGTTGTGATTCTTCTGCTTTTGACTAAATTAAAGGTACATTAAATCTTAATTTAATTTCTTCTCACCTCTTCCTTAACACTTTCTTTCTCAACATCTTCAGCAATTGTATCTTCCTTCTGTTCACTAATTGATTCCTCTTTAGTTTCTTCTTTAGGCATTCCATCTTCCCCACGGTCCCAGCTAGTTAAACGTTTAAACCGGGCCTCTTCTTCCTCCCTTTCTCTTTGACGTTCTTCAAACGAAGCTTGGCGTTGTCTTTCTTCCTCTTCAGCTGCTAGTTTTCCGGCATCGGAATCAGCAACTTCATTTTCAGTTGGAGGGTCTTCAGTTTCTTCTGGTTTGGGTTCTTCTACTTGACTTGTTGGGGTTCTTTAAATTTTAAAAATTAATTAAAGCAATCTTTTCTCTCCTTACTTTGGTGTTCGGGGGCTTCTTGGTGATTTTGAACCTCTCGACTTTGGTGACTTTACAGAAAGCACTTCATCTTCAAAGGTTGTCTTTTTTGCTCCAGTTTTGTTTGAATTAAAGTCGAATGCTCTGCCACTGCGTGTAGATTTTGGTGTAGCAGTTGCTCCACTTTTTGGGGTTGCGGGGGCACCGCCACTTTTTGGAGTTGGAGGAGCACCACTTTTTGGAGTTGCAGGGATTGGAGAGGCTGTTTAATTAAGGATTACTTCTATTAAAGTTCAAGATTTCTTACCAATAGTGCTTTGTTTGGAAGCACTTTCGCGGCGCGGAAACTCAATTATTCCATTTATCAAGGTGCCACCTTCCACCTTCTCACCCACTTCCTGTGGTTGTTCATCTACAGGCTGTTCACTCTCAGACTTTTGCTCTGACTCTGGTTGTGGTTCATCCAATTCGTTGGGTGTCCTCGGTCGTTTTGGTACTGGCGGTGCCTGCAATTCAAAATGTTCAGGTTCCGCCACACTCTCTTCTTTAGGAGGATCAGCCTCCTCTTGTGGTGCTTCTTCAGTTTGAGGCTCTTCAGGTGCTGGTTCCTCTTCTGCTACTGGTACTGACTCCGCGGCAGAATCTGCTTCAACTTTTGGTGCTTCCTCTTGCTTTTCCTCACCACCATCAAGTATACTTACAGGAATCTCTGCTGCATCTTTTTCTGTATTTTCCTCTTCTGCTTTATCTAATCCATTTTCTTTTGGTTGTTCATCTTCAACAGGCTCTTTAGGTTCTTCATTAGCAATTTCTTCAATACCGTCCATTGAAGTAGTCATTGGATCTTCATTAGTTATTTCTGGAACTTGATCTTCAGTTTTTTCATCAGCATTTTCTTTGTTTGCTTCGTCTTCTTCGGCTAAAGAAGAAAAATAAGGCTCAAATATTATTCGAATACTCCCGTTTTTTCTCACCTTGTTGGCTTTCCAACTTGAGATTCTTTTTAAGTAATGTTGCTTCACTCTCTTCTCCTTCTACTTGCGCACCAGAAACATTTTCATCCTCAGTAGCTACTCCATTGGTTAATTCAGACATTTTTTAAATAAAAATTTAGTGAAGGGACAAATAAAACTAATTTAAGTATAATGAAGATTTTTTGGTTTAAAATTTAATGAATTAAAAAAGGTCAAGTTTAACCAAATGTGATTGGTTTTTAATGCTGTCAATAATAGCACTCTATTGTTTAAATGAGAAAAAAATCACTTGAGAAAATTTTTCTTTCTTTTTTAATTTTTTCGGGCTTTAAAGCCACCTGGACAGGATTAACTTACTAAACAAGTCAATCGGAGAAGATTTTTTTAAAAAATATTTAAGAAACTCTCACCAATTTTCTTTTTTATCCTCTCTCACAATCAGAAATATCTCTTAAAAGCTATATTTATCTAACATGATACTCTCTAAGCTTGTAATTTATACGCCCACTCCAACCAAAACGGCTGTGGCTCACCAGGTGATCCCAAAAAACTTTTAAAACTAAATCGATACATTGAGCAAAGGGGATGGAAGGGGATTGAGAATGATTAGAAAATAGGATTGAGAGAACGGTGAAAAAATTTAAAGGGGAAGGATAAGATATGCCAGCTGGGAAGATCTTGAACACCATCAAAATTATTTTTTTAAAGGCTATGGAATGCTCATCAAACAATTTGAGTGAAAAGAATAGCAGCTGACCCGTTTCTCCTTCCTTTTCCTTCATTTTTTTGACATCAATTTGATCAATTGATGCATGGATTTGAACGTTTTTGTGTACTGTTCACAAACTTTAAAAAATATGCGGTCAAAGTCCTACGATTATTTAAGTTTGTTTTATTATTTTAAAAAGAGTGGAATGTGAAAAAGTTTAAGTAAGACTAAAGATAAATACCAAGAATTTAAGATTTATATTTAAAGAATAGAAATATTTTTATTAAAGAAAAAGACTAAGGGAAATCTTAAGAAAATTTAAAAAAGTTTAAGAAATGAAAGTGACAATAAATCAAGTCAACTGACACAAGATCAAAACCATCATCATTTTTTAGAATTTTAATTATTGTTACAATTGAGGGAGTGTTAAATTGTCTGACGAAGGTTTCGATCTTGTGAAAGGATTTCGATCTTTTAGGGGAATCTTAGTCAAATAAATACAAGCAAAAAAGAAAATGTCGTTGATCTATGTATGTTAGATTTTTTGGGGGTCATTCCTTTGCCCTGAAGACCTCCACCCTGCGAACTGAAGGGATTAAAGGCAGACTTGGAGGGAATGGGGGATATCAGTGTTGGAGATTTTTTAGAGAAAAAAGAGGGATTTGGAAAGATCAAATGTGGAATTTGAAAATTACAAAAATGTTCAATTTTTAATAAAATCAACGACATCAACCATTACAGGCCATATTGCAAAACAAAAAAAAAAGAATTTTAGTCAAAAATTTAAAGGGAGCATATAAGTTTTCAGACAAGAAGTCAAACCATAAAATTTACCTCGAAACATATATAAAGTCGTTAAAAAGATGAGTAATACAAAAATAAGACAAAAATAAAGACAACCTTTATATCACACAAAATTTACTTTGCTTTTCTTTCCTGAATTTCTGATCTTCCCAAATTATTAGTAAATGATGTACTATTATTTGAACCAAGTCCCAAAGATGATCTGCTAGCATCTCCAACAAAAAATGCAGAAAAAGCAAAAAGAAGAAAGACAATACCGCCAATTAGAGTTACTGAAATGAGAAATTAAAAAAAAATTTTTGAAGAAGTCAAACCAGTCCGAACAGATATCCGTTGAGCTAATAATCGTCCACCTAGCACAGCAATTCCAGTACAAATTGTATGACCAAGAATTCCACCAAGAATAACTCCTTTAAAAAATTTGAAGGTTTAAAGGGGTATCTTGTTTTTAAGGTAAGGTAGTAGACAAGGGATGTCACGGGTTAATTACCTGAGATACTCAGTTTTTCCAATCCGAAACCACGATTCGAGAAATTTTCCAAAATCCGGCCCGAAACCCTGAAATCCGTCCAAAAAGCCAGTGACTCCCTGGTAGTGTAGGGGCTTAATTTTAATTGAATGAAAAAATGCATACCTACAACATCCTCTCGTGCTCCTAAAATGATTGTAGTTAATTGAGAGCGATCACCCTAAAATTTAAAAAACAATTTAAAAAATAAGATTAAAATTAGAAAACTAACCCATTCGGCAAGAAAAGTTAGTATAAAAGATTTTACAAAAAGAGTTGAAATAAATGAAATAATGCGCCACGCTGAAGAGCTTTAAAAAAATTGGGTTTAAAGACAAAAAATTTAAAAAACAAAAACCTCTGGTTTTTATCTTCAGCACCTCCCATTTCTAAAGAAGAATATTTTGTTGATTCCATGTCCAATTCTTTTCTTTGAATTTCAGCTTGGGCTTCTTCTTGTACCTGAAAAAAAATTTTTTTTTTGAAATTTTTTAGAGTTTTTCTGAAAATTAAACAAACCTCTTTGCTTTCAGCCGCAGACATATGCCAAGCTTCATAAAGCATTTTTAACCCAAAAAGAGCAAAGAGAGCTGTAGACATGTAGAAAGTAAACCAATAAGGAATTAATTGCGCAAACCATCCCAGGCAAGCAGAAAGAACAGTCATTAAAGCAAGCGCAGATATTGCACCAGAAAAAACGGTCAATCTTGAATGGCGCATTGCCAAAATCTTTGAAAAAAATTTGATAGTTTTTGAGGAAAAAAAATTAAAGAGAAAAAACAAACCGCAGCAATAAACCATGTTTTGTCTCCAAGTTCTGACACTACTACAACTGATAAGGATGCAACAAATCCATGGTAAAAGCCAAGATTGTTTGAAGGGGAATAATTCATTTTTAATTTGTCGTATATTTGTACAATAAAAATTCTGAAAACTCTTCAGGAAAACAATCCTAAATTTCTAAAAAATTTGAGAAAAATTTACAAAAAATCCACGAAAATTTTTTCAATTAAGTTTGGCGTTTTGTAATTTAAAATATTTTTTCGACCAAATGACAAATTTTGCCTTACTGACCGAAATGGTCCTAGACATTAATTGGGATATAATGTCTCATTTAATTTACAATTTCCGGTGAAAATTTGTCTCGAGGTCGGACAAATTTTATTAATTTTTAGAAATTTTCAGCACATGATTAAATAGTTTTTCAGAGTTGGAGAAGTCACAATAGAAGAGGATACTTTTATGCAATACAGGAACTACTTAATATTATTTTCTTCTGATTTATTAAAAATATTAATAATAAATGGGCCAAACATTAAGTGAACCAATAACAGTGAAGGATACAGCTTCTTGTTCAAATGCATTGTACAGCATTGGTATTTTTTAAAATAATTTTTTAGCTTATTAATTTTTCATTTTTTTAAAGGTTCTTCCTCAATGCAGGGCTGGAGAATTAGTTTTGTGAATATTTAAAGAAAATTGGTAATGGTATAGTTTGTGGGCCTTATACTTATTTATAAGTTGTTGGGTAATTTTATATGTTTGTTGGGATTTTTTGTTTCAAGAAATTTCTGTTCTGTAAAACTTGAGGAGGAAAACGGGCCCGTAAACTACCATTTTTATCGTTTGTTTGTTAAATTCGATTAATAAAAGGACACAATAATGCGTTAAAAATTATAAAATAGTGCCCATAAATTATACTATTTCCTTTAAATTAATTTTTATCAGATTAAAAATTTTTTTTAAGATATGGAGGATGCTCATGTTCACCTTCTGGAATTAGAAAATGATCCAACTTCAGCCTATTTTTCTGTATGAGACATTTTTAGAAAATTTTGAAATTTTATTTAAAGGTATTTGATGGCCATGGTGGTTCTCACGTTGCCAAACTTGCAAGTCGATACCTCCACAAACAAATTGCACAATCGGAAGCATATCGTAAGGAGGCTTGAATTTTGAAATAAAATTTTGCATTTTTCAGTTCAGGGAAGAATATCTGATGCATTAATTGAAGGGTTTTTAGATTTTGACGAAAGAATGCTTGAAGATGACGGCTTGAAGGATGTTTCTGGAAGTATGATTTTTTAAATTTTTTTTTGATTAAATTTGGGCTTAAATTTGAATTTTTAGGCACAGCAGTTGTTGTACTAATTAAAGATAATTGTATATTTTGTGGTAAATTTTTAAGTTAAAATTTCCTCGTAAATTTGTGTTTTTGAGCAAATGCTGGTGATTCTCGTGCTGTTGTTTCTGTCTCAGGTTTAATTATTTTTTAAATTTCTTTTACTGTTTTTGTTTTTCAGGTCTAGCCGTTCCATTGAGCATAGGTATTTACAACTTTTTTTAAATTTTGTTTTAATTCTTTTTCATTTTTAGATCATAAACCATGTATGTCTTCTTTTGATTTTCTTAAGATAAAATGATTTAAAATATTTTTAAGCAAATGAAGAAGAAAGTAAGAGGATATTTGCTGCTGGTGGATGGGTAAATAATTCATTTTTATAATTAATTTCTATGGAGATTGGAAATTTTTAAAACCTTGATTCATAATTTTGGTTGAGCCCCTTGACCTTAGTTGAGGATCTTAACCTTGAATCAAGGAAAAATCAAGGACTGGATCTAGGCCTATCTCTATTTTACAATTTTCTTAAAAAAATTATTTTTTGCAGGTAGAATTCAATCGAGTAAATGGAAATTTGGCATTGTCAAGAGCTTTGGGGGATTTTGCTTTCAAAGCAAACAAAAATTTATCTGCTAGAGAACAAATTGTGACAGGTTTATAATTAAATATAAAAGCTTATTTTTGGTTTTTTTAAAGCTTGTCCTGAAGTAGAAACTTGTACAATAACTGTAGAGCATGAATTTATTATTTTGGCATGTGATGGAATTTGGGATGTTATGACTAGTCAAGAAGTAATTGATTTTTGTAGAACACGTCTTGCCTCTGGATCTTCGCCTGACCTCGTTTGTTTTATTTTTTTATTAGAGGGAAGTTTTTACAATCTGTAAAATATAATTATTACATTCCGGAAAAGTTTTTACAATTTGTAAAATATAATTATTAAATTCCGGAAAAGTTTTACAATTTGTAAAATATAATTATTAAATTCCGGAAAAGTTTTACAATTTGTAAAATATAATTATTAAATTCCGGAAAAGTTTTACAATTTGTAAAATATAATTATTAAATTCCGGAAAAGTTTTACAATTTGTAAAATATAATTATTAAATTCCGGAAAAGTTTTACAATTTGTAAAATATAATTATTAAATTCCGGAAAAGTTTTACAATTTGTAAAATATAATCATTAAATTTCGGAAAAGTTTTACAATTTGTAAAATATAATTATTAAATTCCGGAAAAGTTTTTACAATCTGTAAAATATAATTATTAAATTCCGGAAAAGTTTTACAATTTGTAAAATATAATTATTAAATTCCGGAAAAGTTTTACAATTTGTAAAATATAATTATTAAATTCCGGAAAAGTTTTACAATTTGTAAGATATAATTATTAAATTCCGGAAAAGTTTTACAATTTGTAAAATATAATTATTAAATTCCGGAAAAGTTTTACAATTTGTAAAATATAATTATTAAATTCCGGAAAAGTTTTACAATTTGTAAAATATAATTATTAAATTCCGGAAAAGTTTTACAATTTGTAAGATATAATTATTAAATTCCGGAAAAGTTTTGCAATTTGTAAAATATAATTATTAAATTCCGGAAAAGTTTTACAATTTGTAAAATATAATTATTAAATTCCGGAAAAGTTTTACAATTTGTAAAATATAATTATTAAATTTCGGAAAAGTTTTACAATTTGTAAAATATAATTATTAAATTCCGGAAAAGTTTTACAATTTGTAAAATATAATTATTAAATTCCGGAAAAGTTTTACAATTTGTAAAATATAATTATTAAATTCCGGAAAAGTTTTACAATTTGTAAAATATAATTATTAAATTTCGGAAAAGTTTTACAATTTGTAAAATATAATTATTAAATTCCGGAAAAGTTTTTACAATTTGTAAAATATAATTATTAAATTCCGGAAAAGTTTTTACAATTTGTAAAATATAATTATTAAATTCCGGAAAAGTTTTTACAATTTGTAAAATATAATTATTAAATTCCGGAAAAGTTTTTACAATTTGTAAAATATATTACTAAATTCCAGAAAAGTTTTTACAATTTGTAAAATATAATTATTAAATTCCGGAAAAGTTTCTACAATTTGTAAAATATTTTATTAAATTCCGGAAAAGTTTTTGCAATTTGTAAAATATTTTATTAAATTCCGGAAAAGTATTTACGGTTTGTAAAATAGGAAATGGGTCATAAAAATGGGGGCATATAACACAAGAGTACCCTTTTTTTTATATTTGTTTACGACTTTTTTTAAAAAGATTTGTGAACAACTTATCGACAATTGTTTGTCTCAGGATTGTGATTTGAATGGCCTTGGATGTGATAATATGACTGTAATACTTGTCTGCTTATTACAAGTATTTTAATAAACCTTTTAATAAAATCTATATTTTAGGGTCGGTCACAAGAAGATTATTTAAAACAACTTCAGAAAAATGTCACAACAAGAGCAGGTTTGTTAAATTTAAAATTTATTTTTAAATTAAAATTATTTTAGGTGCTACACACGAAGAAATATTCTCTACTCCGAGCCATTCTCCGCCTACAGCAGTAGTTCAGGAAGCTGATATTGATTCTGGGTTAATTGTTCCAGTTGAAAGTGTTCCAATTGAGAGTAATTATTTAGACTATAAAAATGCTTATGTCAAAAATTTTGGGAGTAGTAAATTGTAAAAAATTCAAAAATTTATATTTTTATTTATTAAAGCTGAAACAATTCCTATGGAGCAATCCGTCGAAGAGGAAACGAACGAAATCTCTGAAAAGGTTAAATAACATAATAAAAAATTATATATCTGTCTTGTTTATAGGATCAACTTGCTGAAAATGATGGTACTGATGGGACAGAAGGAACTGATTAAAAGTATTTTTTTATAAATCCCATTTTTCAATTTTTATATTTAACATTTTTATCTTTCTAGGTTTTCTAATAGTAATCGATGTAGAGATGCTATACAAATTTTTAAAAAATCTTTAATAATTTAACAAGATATTAATAATTAAAAATTTCCAAAATTCTGAAAATCTTGTAGCATCTCTTTTCGATTTCTTTGAATTGTACAAACAATAAAGCTGTCTAATCATTTAACAATGGCCAAACAATCTCTAAAAAATTGGAAAATTAAGAGTTTTAAGATTTAAGTTAAACCTTCCCAATTTTCCTCCCAACATTTAAAGTCCTTTCCTACATTGCTTTTTAATTCATTAAGTACCTGTAAAGTACAACTAAATCGTTTCTTAAATTTAAAAAGGTACCTCATTTTTAGGAAACTTTTCTGAAATTCTTATTATTGCTAGTTCCAATTCTTCAGCCTTATCAAAGAGTATTCCATTTACTCCATCCTTTACCAATTCGGGGATAGCAGGAAAGCGTTTAGCCAAAACTGGCAGTTTTGATCCGAACATATCCACAACCTAATTAAGTTTACAACCTAGTCAATTTTCAACAAAAAATACTTTCATGGGTAAGTCAAATCCTGATGTTGAAGCATGTAAGCAAACGCCAATATCAGCACAAGATAAAATCTAAATTTATTTTTATAAATTTAACCTTTAAACAACCTTGGGATAATCCTCAGCCTCTAACCAGTCAGTCAAAATAAAAACGTTGTGCCATCGAATGGTGCTAATCTTCTCCAAATAAAGTTGTTTCTGTGGCCCCTTACCACTTATAATTACAAGAAGTTTGGGCAATAAGTGACCCTTATCACTTTGGGAATATTCATCGTAACCAATCAAGGCTGTAAGTAAAATTGAAAAATCTTCGTCGGGTGTCCAACTTTGAATAATTTAGGGTATTTTGGATCTTTAAAAGATTTTTACCTTGTGCTAGAGACCATAATTAATGGACGATCCTCACGTAGTGTTATCGCTCCCTCGGGTGATTCAGTAAAGAATAAATCTAAAAATTTAATTCTAAAATTTCGGACTAGAAAAATTTCTCCAACTTTGAAGTTTTGATTCTTTTTCGGCCAAAAACTTGTTTAAAAATTCGCATTTTTCTGATGCTATTGATCTATAAAATTGAGAAAATTAGGAAACAAAAATTTTAAAAATAACCTGAAAAACCAACTTGGAGGTCTGTCATACAAAACAGTTGAATTTATATTCCATCGTTTAAGCAAATCATTTTTCATTGTATTAGAAACACATAAATTTAAGTCGGATAATCTCCCACAAAAACCTTCAAATCCAGCAATTAATTGGGATATACTTAAATTAAAAATAATGTTTTCTAGTGATCTATGAGAAATATCTAGAGATCGGAAATTTTAAAGAAGCTCGACTTTGATTCTTGGATTTTAGTTGAGGACCCTGACCAAATTTTTGACCTTAAATCAAGAATAGGGCCTTAAGTCAAGACATTGAGTCAAGAAATACATCAAGGTCTGGATCCATATCTAGGCCGATCTCTAGAAATATAAAAAAACCTGGATTTACCAAACATTGAAAAAGTATAATTATGCCAATCAATTAGAAAAAACATTCCTTTAAGTTTGGCAACCTTAAGAAAAATTTTTATGAGAAATAAAATTAGATAAAACATACAATATAGCAAACAAAAATTGTTGGAATTCCAGGAGGGTTTTGGAGGAGGAGTAGATTGTTTTTATCCTTCCCATCATTTTTACAAATTCTTATTAAAGCAATTCCAAGAATAAAAAATATCCAAATGAATTTTAAAGGTAATAACAGGAAACGTAGAATTTGATTATTGTTTGATAAAAATGAAGGAGGTTGTGAAATTGGGGAAATTCTAAAATTAAAGGGATTAAAAAAAGAATAAAAATTAACCTGATATTTTCATGATTAATAATCTTTGGATGAGGTTTTGAATTTAAATAGCCAACAATATTTACTTTTAATCCATGCGAGGCAAGTGAAAAGGCATGATTACACGTACGTGGACTATGACCTATATCACCTATCACAACAATTGTAGCATTGCGCATATTATAAGTGATTAATCGTTGGTTGTTGTTGATCAGCTGTTGATTTGTTGGAATTGTTGATAAGAAGTGGGCGTTTTGAACTATTTTTGCCGCGTTGGCAATCTGAAACATTTCATTTGTCTGTGGGACGATTTGGAAAAATTTGTTCTATTTGGCGAAACGAGTTTAGGTGAAGTGAAAATTTGATAAGCATTTTAGTCAAATTGGAAATAACGATTTGATTTTTGTTGATTTGTAAAATTTGCAAAATTTTTGCAGCTGCAATTTGTTAATTTTTTAATCAAAATTTTTTGATTGTAAATCTCATTGACTTATGTTTCTATTAGTAATCATCAATATGTATTTATGTATCTTTAAATTCATGCACTTTTATATCATTCTAATTTTGATTTTAAGATAGCAAATGGATGACCCAGAAATTTCTCCTAAATTGGACCCTGGAGATTATGAAGATAGATATCCGAAGAGAAATCGTAAAAGCAAGGTTTGATTAAACTAATTAATACTAACAATTATTCGATAATTTTAAGATTGAAGATTTAAGTTCACTAGAAGATGCAGAACTACAAAATTACATAGCCGAGAAACCCACTAAATTGCCTTATGATATTGATGAGATACTTACTTCACCTGACTTTGAATATGATGATGTTGTTAAAAGTATTCCTGTTGAAGGTTGTTGCTTTATATTTTTTAGAAAAAATAGTTTTTGTGTTTTTAAAGACTTCACGATGGATTACATTAAATCGACTGGCCTTACTACACCACTTTTCTTTTATGTTCCACCGCAAAAGCTGGGAATGAAGTAATGAACTTAAAGTAATTAGACTTCTAACCTTTAATCTTTAGTATGCCTGATCCAAACAATTTCACGGTGGATGATGTTTTAGGTATTTTTTATGTCTTTGGCTTCTTTATCCCATTTTCTAGAAAATGTTGGCAAAGACAGAAAAATAGAAGTTGTAGAAGTCTGCACGCAAAATGGGCGTTTAATGAACTTGAGTGATTTTATCGACTATTACAAGTTTTTTTTATATTTTCTATTCTTTTAAAGACTTCAATTTAAGGACGCCTGTTCAGGAGCGTAAAGAATTATTTAATGTGCTTTCACTTGAATTTAGTTCAACACCTTTGGCAGATCTAGTATAGTTTTAAATATTTTCTAAGTTTTTATTTAAACTTTTTAAGGTAAGTGCTCCTGCTTTTGTACCAAAAATAGACTGGATTGACAATGTATGGCCAAAGGAATTATTTAAACGTCAGGAGAATCTTTTGAGTAAAAGTTCATGGGCACGCGAACAGGATTTTTCAACTTATCCAAAAGTCCAAAGGTTTATTTTCTTTTTGTATTCTTTTCATTCTTTGCTTCAGATATTGCTTAATGAGTGTTGCTAATTGTTTTACTGATTACCACGTTGATTTTGGTGGCACCTCTGTTTGGTATCATATTTTAAAAGGAGAAAAGGTTTTTGTTTCCTCTTTCTAAATAATTTGCTTTGATAATTTTTTAGGTCTTCTGGCTGATTGAACCAACTGAAGAAAATTTAAAATTGTATGAGGAATGGATACTTGGTGGCAGTAACAATTCCTGTTTTTTCGGCAAAATTGTAAATAAATGTACACGACTATTTCTTAAGCAAGGAGCTACGCTGATAATTCCTTCTGGTTTGTTAATTTTTTTTAGTTTTTTCGAAATGGATTTTTTATAGGTTGGATTCATTGCGTTTATACACCATGTGATTCACTTGTATTTGGTGGAAATTTTCTTCATTCATTTTCCATGCCAATGCAAATACGGGTTTCTCGTTCTGAAGATAGGATAAAGGTTAATAATTTTTCTAAAAATAAGAATTCAACATGCATTTTTATAGATTGGAAGCAAATACAGATTTCCTCACTTCAAACAAATTTTTTGGTGTTATTTAGCCAAGGTGGTAAAATTAGCGACTGGGCGAGTTTATCAAAAAATGCCGACTGTAGAAGCTTTTGTTGATAAGGAAATTGATTTTGAGGTTAAATATTTATTTTAAATGGGGATCTGACTTTAATTTAGATTGGGCTAATGCGTATGGGATTCCCTTTTTAATAGTATTATTAATTTTAAGGTAGAGAATGCAGAAATTGAACAACTTCAAAAGAATTCAGAAATTAGTGCTGACAATATTTTTTATGATAACATTGGAAATTCAGAAGATGTAAGCTTGTTTAACATTAAAACGTTTTTAATACATATCAAATTTTAGGGAACATATACATTCAACCCTATTCAACTTAAATTTGGTGATCAAGACCCTGATCTATTTATACCTTCGGAACATTATGATATGGGTTTGACATTTTAAGATTATATTTTTATGAAAAAACTTTCTTTTAAAGAATACTTGCATTCACTTTCACCTTTTGAAATAAATGGTCTTCATTCACTTGTCAGATTTATGAAGCGCTTATTAAATTCAAAACAACCTGAAGTGATTGAAGGAATAACTCGACCAGCTCATTTAATTATGGAACTCAAAGTTTTTTTAAATTTTCATTTTAATTAGTGTTTTTAATTTTCTAGGCTCTTTTAAACAAAATCAATTCATTGGACCAATTGAATTTGCGCAAGGACATTGAGCTATTTCAGAAGAAGTCTAAAATATGTGGATTTGCAGAGTGTACAATTGACAATAAAAATCTATTTCACGAACAAATGGTATGATAATTTTATTGTTTAAAATTTATTTCTTTTAAATTTGAGGCTTTGGATGTACAAGTACCTCGTAAATCAAAAGGTTTTTTTATTTTTAAATTAATCTCAATATTATAAAATTAATTATAGCAGCTCGCCGAAACATTTTGAAGTTGACAAAGAAAAAGCAAGAATCAAATCAACCTATTTTAGTGGATGGATTACCTCTTCCTACATTAGCGGCAGCCGAAGAATCCTCCGGAAATGGATATAATCCTATTGCTCAAGTGGTTAAACTTGGACATAAACCAATTGCTAGTGCTTGGCGACGTTCATCCAATGTATCAAATTTATATTTTGTTCTTCTAAAATTTATTTTTTTAGATGGTCAAAGCTTTGCCATCAACCTCAGTTTCAATTTTGAAAAGAAAATCATCTGATTTTGAGCAACCATCTACTACTGAAAGTGGTGAAACTTCTACTGCTGATTCAAATTTGCAAATCAAGACAGATCTCAATGAACAACCAATGTCTTCAGCTATGGCTCAATCCTCAATGGAATTTAAAAATGCTTCAGATGTAAAACCTGTTGTTCCTAAAAGTTTATTTTTTGCTCTCTATTTAAAAAAATATTTTCCTAAAAAAATTTAGAAAACAAAGCTAAATTCAAAATTACTCGAAAAATTATTGAGATGCATGATGATTCACCTGAATTTGTACATCGTTCACCTCTTCAACGTTTTACTTCTGTTTGTCAACCAAATAACAAAAATTCTACGAACACTTTTGAGCAACCAGCAAGAGTCAATAATGCTAATTGGAATTCTAATAATGTCAAGCCTCCTACTGAACAAACTCAAAACCAACAACAAGTTTTTCAAAACCAACAAAGTTTCGCTCCGCGTAGAACTTTTAACAACCGTCAAAGATTTGAATCTGGATCACGATGGAATGATTCATATAATAATGATGGACATGATCAATATAATAACTTTGGTGTTCATTCTTCCTTTCAAAATTCTCCATTTTATCATCAAGGAGGACGAGGTCAACAAAATAGATTTAGTAGGCCTTCAGGTTTTTTTATAATTTTGGTAAAAAAAAATTATTTTTATTTTTAAGAACATCGAAGACAAACATTTGAGCAACCAGCAAGAGCCAACTGGAACTCTAGTAATAATAGGAAATATGGTGACAATTGGAACTCTAGTGATAATTGGAGAGCTGGTGAGTGGGTAGCTGGTGAGAGTTGGAATTCTAACGATAATTGGAAATCTGGTGACAATTTTACCTCAATGGATCAATCATCTGCTGTTGAAAGAGTTGCGGAAAGAGCTACTACACCAGAGAAGAATGATTATTTTGAGAAACGGAATGATATACAAATCGAGCCAAAGCATCAGCAACAACCAGAAGAGTCACAGCCAATAGATACAGCAGTTAATGAACTTCATCAAATTACTCAAATGTATTTTTGATTTTGTTAAAATTTTTGAATAAATTCTCTTTTTTTAAGAATGAATTTTCCATGCGGTGCATATCCCTATTCATCTGTGGATTGTGTTAATATTGCGCATATACCGCTTCCGCCTTCACCAAAAGCTGAGTTTTTCCATACTCCATTTACTGACAATAATAGTGTTTCAACTTCAACAAATGTTTCATCAGATCCATTTACAGAGGTTGATCAACTTGCACAACTAGGGCAAATGATGCATGAATATTGAATAGAGGTTAAGAATTATTATGAGGTTCTACTGCGATACTATAACAAATTTTTAGTATTTTTTTCAAAGAATTAAAAAAATAGCAAAAAAGATTCTTTTTCTTTAAAGTTTTTACCAAATTTTATGATCAAATCTCACCCCTACTATTTTCAAATATTATTATATTTTTTCTATCAAGTTTATAATATTTTATTTATCAATGATCATTTTGTAATAAAAATTATTATTATTTCTATTTTATAATTTAATATTGTTGTATCGAAACAATTTGAATTATCTTTTATTTATTAAAAATTATTAAAGCTCTAGGATTAACAATATTCTTAATAACAAAGTTTAAGCTCTTATTTTAGATTTGGACTTTGTTGAGAATTATGGTTTCGTCTTCGTCCGATGAGATTTCTCGTTCAAATTTGGACCATCTCTTTGAACCATTGCGGTTGTTCTGCTTATGCGGATGTTCTGCGATTATTGTTATGTCTCCTTCCTCGTCATCAAGTGCATAGTTTCCTCTGAATTTTTCTCTGAATGCTTTGGTATTTATTTTTGTTATTTTACCTGAAAATTGTGGGTCCATCTGAACTTGTTGAAAAATATGCTGAAGAGATGAGTGATCCTCGAGATGAATCATTGTCATCAAAGGATGTGAATCTTTCCTCCACTGTATAATAAGATGAACTACAGAGAGAGCAAAACAAATTCTGACTAGAACTTTGCGAGGATGTCGACGTATGTGGACATGATGGACTTCCATTGAAGCTCTTCAAATTTTAGTTTTGAAATAAGATTAAAATCGTCGATGACCTGTCGAAGAATTGGCCCCTCTGAACAAGTATCGAAACCAGAATCAGGCCGTAAGCAAGTGCTCTCTAATGAAAGGCAATGGCTCGCCATCGGTGTGCGAATTGGAATAGTTATAGGTTCAGGTTCATTACGTCCGGTTGAAGCCCTGTATGAACATTCTTCTGAACTTTCACTTTCTGTTGTTCTTGCTGTGCCTAAGGAGTTCTAAAATTTGAGTTTTGAGACAGTCCAGTTTTTTTTCTAACCAATCTTCCTTTGCGTCTCCAGAATTTCTGCATTTCGGAAAAACCTCCAATGAAATCAGTCCGTGGTTTGAGGAGCCATTCATGTGAAGACATTTGCTGTAACCTTAAGCGACGTTTTGGGTCCGTTTGAAGGCAATTCTCGATCAGAGAACGACATTCTGAGAGTTTATTTGACTTTGTTCTGATTGAGCACGTACCTTTAGAGATGTAGCCAGGAATACGGATTTTTCCAGCACAAATATGCATCACATTTTGGAACGGTGGATGACCGATTAGCATTGTATAAAGGAGAATACCTTTAGAATTGATATATTCCTAATTATTTTTCCTTTACCCAAAGACCAAACAGTTCCTTCTAATGGCAGAAATCGTTGTATTTCAAAAACCTCAGGTGGGCAGTATGATTTTGTGCCATGAAATTGTTTGGAAATGACTCGATCCTTGAATTCAGCTGCTCCAAAATCGCATAGCCACGTCTTTCCTGTGTCCATATCCAAGATAATATTTTCATCATAAAAAGGTTTTCGATTGGGTCTAACACTAAATGATTTGCGCTTACTTTAACATCTCGATGGATAATAGAATGCCGATTGTATAAATCAACAATGGTCCTCACAATCTGTGAAAAGATTTCGTTTGCCACTTTCTCGTTCAATCGTCCAGCTATTTTGATCAAGTCGAAGAGATCCTTTTAATTTTAACGATAAATTAATTATTCGTAGATTTTAAACGTGCCATAAAGTTTTTGGGCCTTTCCATAATAATTATAAATCCGTTCTTGCTAAAAATATATTTTGTAAGTATCTACGGATTTTTATCACCTGCTGAACCAATCAACGAGACGAATGACACCCTTCAGAAAAATTTTTTCCTTTAGCATCATTTATTATTTTATGGTAGTTTACCTCACAATCTTGGCATATTTTTAGGAGTATAATTTCCTTCGGAAGAATTATTCCATGGTTCAACGTCCAGTTTGTTACTTGTCGATATCGAACAAATTTTACCGCTACAGGCAGGCAATCAACAATTCGGTAGCCCGGAAATTATATTAATTTAAGACTTTCAATACTTGATTTTATTAAATCATCTTACTTGATAAACAATTCCGAAACCACCACCGCCTATCTTGTCCAAAATTCTGAACAAAAGATTTTTTATTTTAAAGAAATCCTTCCTACTTGTATTGCTTCCGGAATTCTTGTAGACGATTTTCTGACAATTTTTGTTTGATCATTACTTAATTATCTACTTACTTTTCGGGCGGAAACAGCAACCAATTTGATGAAAGAGGCATATAATAAAGTTGGAAATACGACTAAACAGACCTAATGCCATACATCAAACTATACTAACTTTATTTTTGGTTGATGAACAAAATTATTAAAATAGTAGATTTATTTTTAGTGATCCAGGAGATCTTTACATTCTTTTGATCGATTTCCTTCTTTTCTATTGCGTTTGAAATAAGACCTTGCTAAAAACACCCACTTTCTTTTTTACTCTCTTGTTTTTTTGTGATTTTCTTGTTTTATTTAAGCCTCATACTTTTAGTTTTTCAAAGGCCACGATTTTTTGCGCATTGAATGATTAGGGAGAATGAAAATGAAAGGAGGGGAGTTGGTGTTTGTGATTAAATGATTCGGTTTCATCTTTCAAAAGTCTAGAGATTAAGAGGATTTGAATGTAGGCGTATTTTTTGAGAGATTAGCCTCTCCCAAAATTTTTGGTTACGGTCGTTTTTAAAATATAGATTCGGACTCGAATGGATTAAATAAGGAAATTAGAGTCGCATAAATAAGAAAAAACGGCAAAAGAGCGAATAAAACATGAGAGAGTGCGAGACAACGAGAGGAAATTTTTATCGGTGCATTTGATCCCTTAAAACTGCACTCAACTGGTACTTCATAATTTATGTTCGAAAATCAAAAATGCCAGTCAATTATTTGCTCAAAGTTTTAACTGAAATTTTTTTACGTCCTTTAGAGCCAGACGCTCAATAAAAAATTCATTTAAACTTAATTTGTTTGTCTAATATATTTTAGTTGTTAATCCTTAAATTGTTCGTGTTCTTTTAGTGCATTATTTGTTAAAAAATAATTTTTTCTTTTTTAATTTTAGATTTTAAATATTTTTACTTAATTTATTTTTTTCTTCATCAAAAATGCTTCCAACTCAACAACCAGGCGTCAGTGTATCAAGCGCTCCTGCATTATCACCTAATAAATCAATTAAACAACGACAACGCCAGAGGACTCTTAATGAACAATTGGACCTTTTAGACAGACAATTTTGTGTGGAAGTTGATGTTCAGATGGCAAATAGAATGGATTCTATTTCTGTTAGCACGCCGTCTTCGAAAGACTTTGTAAGGTTTTTAAATTAATTTTTTCGGTACTGCTCCGTTATTCCTACGGACTTTTTTGCGGGTATTTTCTTCCTTGATAAACTATTCTCTCCTCAATTCCAGTTGCAGGAGATGGTGAATCACGATTTAGACCCATTTGAACATGCCACAGGGAAGTAAAATCGAATTGAGGAAGGATTAAAATGTCCGCAAAACATAATAGTGATAACGGCTTAGCAATTTTTTCATGTTTTTTAGTATAAGCAAAAAGGTGTTAACAAGATGTTTTCTAAATCGCTTGATGGTGTTTTTCAGCCTGATGACCTTTCACAATGTAAGCTTTAATGATTTGAATTTCTTGATAATTTTGAATTTTAAGCGCCATACAGCCCACCGACTAAGACTTCTCGTATTCAAAATTTCTTTCGTTATTATTCGCCTAATCCAGTTACTCAACATCAGGCTTTACACAAGGGCCATTATGGAGGTTTAATTTTTAAAGAATTTTATACAAATTTTTTTTATTTTTTAAGGTAAACACTCTCCTTTTGATTTTTCCACTTCAGCACGTCCATCAATGACAAATGTTATGCATGCCCAGCAGTCTAAATCAATAAGTGATTTTGGACCTAGTTCTTTTGGATCAAGAATTGTGTTGATTCCTCCAACAACTGAAAATGCTGCTGGATGTAAGACTGCTCTTTTGATTAAAAACGAGGTATTCTTTAAATAAATTTGGGAGGGTGTCAGTCCTAAAAATCGAAAATATATTTTTAAAAAATGTATGATTGCGTGTTTCCAGAGAGGTGTTTGGGCCAGAAAAATTATTTTGCGTGTAAAAAGTTCCCTCCGCTAAGTAAACTTTTTTTTGTATAATATTATTGTAAACAAATATAGCTACAAAATAAGGCAAAAAAAATTTTTTTTATTAAATCTACGCTATCCCTCATCCATTTTTTCTTCCCATGTGCGTGCGAATGCGGTCCTCATTTCCTCTGTCGATCAATAACATTTGGCCTAGGTTGGCCGTTGGCCTTAAAAAATATATTCTTCGGCTGTTGTTTCAATTCGTTAGTTTTCGTTTCGGTAAGAAGCTGGAAATTTTGTCCTTAGGTTAATCTTTAGTTGGGTAAGAGCTTGTCATCTTTTCCTTTAGTTTCCGCATTATTTCATAATATTAATGCTGCATCCCTCCTAATCAAATAAACAAACTAAAAATAAATGATGTATTCACGTGCATTCACAGGCACAAATATTTTGACCTTTTCCTATATTAAAAGGAATCCCGACCGTTATCAGAGTTTATCACAATTCCCGACCCTTATATTATTATTTGTTATTCACTTGTTTACCCCAATCTTGACCTGTTAATGTCCCCTATAAATACTCATCCAAAATGGTCATTCATCTTATCTTAATATCTAATTAGAAGTGTTTATGTGAGTTCTGGCCAGACTCTTGTAATTGTCCCCTTTCCCTCTTTTCGCTATGTATATATTTTTATTTGTAAATAGTTAAATGTAAATAAATAATTTAAAGAATATAATTTGAATAATCCTCGAAAGGCTTCGGAACCCAATCCCAATCAAAAAATCAACTAAATGGAAACAAAAAGTCTGCTCTGCAACTTGAAAACAAAAAAGGAACTCAACTAAAATCGCTGCTCTTCTACAAAGTGTTTGACTGGATTGTAATAAAACCCCTTTTAACATTTATTGCTAACTATCCAAATTTCACCTCACTTTGTTTTCCGTCTATTTACCAAAAATTTTTCTGTACTCATGTAAAACAACCCATAACCCTTTCTTTTTCAACGTAATATCCCTATAATTAATTTTTCGGAGAATTTGGCAAAAAAAAAAGCTGAAAAAAAAAAGAAACATTAAAGAAGAAAACTAAAGAATAATTCAAAGCGAATTATAGCTTTTACAATAATTAATAAAAGTATACTAGTAATTTGAAAGCCGTCGCCAAGACGAGAGACAATCAAAATAAAAATTAAAATTTTAAAGATAAAGCTTGGTCGGAGTAAAATTGTAAGGAAGTATTAAAAAAAAAACCGTCGTTCGGAATTGTACGATGAGGAAATTAAATTCTTAAATCTTGTAGAATATTAAAAAAAATATATATTACATTAATAAAATAGCCTAAATTACCCTCATTTTAAAAAAAAAAATTAAACTACAATTTTGAACGTGGACGTTCAAATAAAGGGGGAAGGAATGCTGCATCCCTCCTAATCAAATAAACAAACTAAAAATAAATGATGTATTCACGTGCATTCACAGGCACAAATATTTTGACCTTTTCCTATATTAAAAGGAATCCCGACCGTTATCAGAGTTTATCACAATTCCCGACCCTTATATTATTATTTGTTATTCACTTGTTTACCCCAATCTTGACCTGTTAATGTCCCCTATAAATACTCATCCAAAATGGTCATTCATCTTATCTTAATATCTAATTAGAAGTGTTTATGTGAGTTCTGGCCAGACTCTTGTAATTGTCCCCTTTCCCTCTTTTCGCTATGTATATATTTTTATTTGTAAATAGTTAAATGTAAATAAATAATTTAAAGAATATAATTTGAATAATCCTCGAAAGGCTTCGGAACCCAATCCCAACAATTAAAGATCGAAAAAAATTGAATTTCAGTTATCACTTGATACATTGAGTAAAATTGCTTATATTAGCATGTCAGCAATTTTTTCTTCGACCAGCTGTTTTGTTTTAAGAAAAGTTTCCAAGATGACATGTTTTTTCCTCTACTTACCGATTTTTAAATATAATAGCGCCCATTCTCGTACTCGTATTTTCACATTCTTTTACTTTATATCTCTGCACTCCCGACAACTCCCGGCCCCCTTCCTCCCTTCCTTTCTCGCCAGTTGAGAATCGTCACTGCTCACGCGTTGTTGTTGTTGTCCTTGGCATTTCACTCCTCTATATTTCATCTATTCATTCCGCTCTCGCTGCTTTATTCTTTCCCCCCTCTCGGCAATCTACAAAAAGAAAGCAGCAATATTAACCCGTCGGCGTTGCCCTCACCTTTCATCTTTTTTTTTCCTCTTATATTCTCTTTTTTATTTCTTTTATGCTCCGCACATGTGACCTCTGGACCTGACGGGGGGTTTAGTTTTGGAAAAACTCCCACAATTCGGCCCATTTTTTTAAATTTCGTTTCCTCCTCATATCTCTGCTTTTTTTGAACATTAGATGATAATTTATCAGAAAGACAACCGCTTCAAAATATCTTATTTCTTGTTGATCATTCTTTAAACGACAAATTGAACAGTGTGTTTTATTTGTTACTACTTTTTTTATTCTTTCAACTTCGCAAGGGAGAGATTTACACACAAACAATCACCAGTACGTTTAATCAACAGAAATCAAAAAAGAAAATAAGTCGCCTGTGGTGGTTGGGTGCTTTGCTACATGTTTGGTAACAACTCGGGAAAAGGCAAAGGTTCGATCCGAAAAGCTATTTACAAACAACTAGCTCGGCCAAATACTAGTGCAAACGAAAATACATCCATTTCAACAACAGATCGAAGCTGTCAACAGGAGCCTAAGCCGCGCCCTCCTTCTTTTACATTTAGCAGTCCATCAGGGGCAAACGTTGCCGCTGCAAATAATTTGTCAATGGTTGGAACTCTCGCAGTTTCTTCACCGGCAGCAATTGCTAGTGATGGTAATATTTGATTTTAACGTGTCGAGGCTTCTTTTTTCACTTGTTGATCCACTCCTTTTTTCAGAAAATGCTTCCGGCATGAATATTCCTTTCAGTGACAGAGCAATCCCTCCATCTTCATCAGCACCTGAAGCAACAGTAGAACGGCAGAATTTGTTTCTTCATCCAAAACAGTTAAATAATGGACACCAAATAACTAGGGTTCCATGTCATCAGCAACATTATAGAAGCATAAGTGATTCACCAAAATATGTAAATACTGCAGGAAAAGCTTCTCTTTTGGCAACAAATTCACCAGTTCCGCTTCTGATCCCATTGGGAAATAGTCAGTTTTTTCTCATTATCTTTCCCTTTTTATTTTTCCATTATCCACGAGGTGGATGATGATGTTTTTTTTCTTTCCACGCGTGCGTTTCTCTAACTCTTCTATTAATCTCACCAGAAATGGAACGAACTGCGGGAGCGCCACTCAGTGCACGCCCAACTCTCCAACACAGATCCAGTCTCAATAATTCGTTTTATTCAATGCGACCTAAATCAGCAACGGGTCCCAACATTTTTCTGGCCACACGCCTTGATCATCCAACAGTTTTCGATTTTGAGGACTGGCACACTTCGCTTGATAAACGTGAGAATTTATTTTTTAGGATTCCTATTCAAATATGGGTGACAGCATGCCCGAAATCAATAAAATTTTATTTGGTTAGAAATTCCTTTTTTAATCCTTCTATTTTTGTAAAAATATTTTTTTAATTCAGAAAGTCAGGAGGCAGTTTATTCACTCTTTATGAAAGCCCATAAATGCTATGACATTGGTTTGATTTTTATTTTTTTAAATATTTTACTTTATTTTTTTAGTGCCTACAAGTTCAAAACTGGTTGTTTTTGACACACAATTGCCAGTCAGCAAGGCTTTTTTTGCACTTGTTTACAATGGGTTTTTTGTATTTTTATTTTTAATTAACATTTAATTATAAAAGGGTCCGCGCAGCTCCTCTTTGGGACAGCAGTACTCAGGAATTTGTTGGCATGCTTACTATTACTGACTTTATTCAAATTTTGCATAGGTTTGCATTAATGTTGACTTGTCTCTAAATAATTTATTTTTGAGATATTATAAAAACGATCAAATGGAAGACGGGGTAAAGCTGGAGGAGCACAAAATTTCAACTTGGCGGGATATCTTCAAATCTGACTGTAGTCTTAGGCCATTTATCACAGTTGATCCTACTGAAAGGTTTTATAATTCCCTTTTTTCTATTATTCTCCATTTTAGTCTTTATCGAGCTGTTCAACTCCTTTGTGAACACAAAATCCACCGGCTTCCCGTAATGGAGCACTCAACAGGCAACATTTTGTACATTTTGACGCATAAGCGACTTATTAAATTTCTTCATTTATATGTAAGTTGTTAAAGGTTTAAAGATTTTCAAAAAAATTTTTAAGATAAGTGACTTGCCTAAGCCTGCCTTTATGGATAAAACACCTAAAGAACTTGGCATTGGATCGTGGGAAAATATTCTTACAATAGACAAATCTACTCCACTTATAGAAGCAATGAAGACTTTCCTTTCAAAGAGGGTTTCTGCTCTTCCTTTAATCGATTCGGATGGAAAAGTATTCATAATTTTTCTATTAACCCTTTAAAATTATTTTTTTCAGGTTGTTGACATTTACGCCAAGTTTGACGTCATAAACCTAGCGGCCGACAAGACTTATGACAAATTAGACGTTACTGTTTATGAGGCGCTTAAACAACGTTCTGAGGTTTTTTTATTGAAAATTTTTTATTAAATATTTTTTTTATTTTTTAGTGGTTTGAGGGTGTTCGAAGGTGCTCTGATAAAGATTCATTAAATCGAGTGATTGGTATGAACTTTTAATTTTATCTATTAAATAATATTTTTAAAGATATTCTGGTGAAAGCAGAAGTACATCGATTAGTGGCTGTTGACGATGAAAACAGAGCTGTTGGCATAATCTCACTTTCGGATGTTCTTCGGCATTTGATTCTCGAGTTACCAGGCAGTAAAGACATTGAACGGCAGATTGCAAATGCAATGGGTGCTCGAGAACCGTCAGACACTGGAATTGTAGATTTGGAGTCAAGCATAGAAGACGTTCATGTAGCGCAACGGGTTTAATGACATTTGGAGCATGTAGTCATTCTCTTAAACATGTTAAAACAGCCAGCACGTAACCGGAAAAAAGTTCGGAAAAATTCAAGGTTTACTAATTTGTTTAATTCTTTCCCTCTCTTTGGATACTTGGGTAGTTTGGATACGTGATGGTTTATTTTTTTCAAATGACTACAGATTTTAACTTTACCCACAGCTTGCCATATCCTGCAACCTGTGAATGACCTCGCCAAAAAATATTTTAGGGCTATTTTTTATTTTGAATATTTTTTCATTCCTTTATATATTTAAATAGCCTGTTTCTTTTAAGTAGCGGGATTTATTAATTGTTAGAAGTTATTTTGTTTTGCTTTTGTCTAAAGTTTATAAGTTAGTTCATGTTTTGCTGCTGAACATAAAATTTTGCATATCCCTTTAATTAGTTTTTTCAATTTAAAATTTATATTTGCTCAAAACGTGGGTACTACTGAAGAAAAGGGTGCTTTTTCTGCGGACTTATTTTGCGGACTTTTCCTTTCTTTTAAATGTTTCTTTTTTAATGTTTTGTTTGTCTTGCTTGTAGCAAGTTTTGCTTGTAGCAACTAACGGTCAAAGGATTGATTTTTATGTCAATTTGAAAAATATGTGTTCACCATTAATTTGAACATTATAAACGTTAAAATTGACTTTAACTATATTTTCAATTACCGGATGATGAATTTCAACAATGGATCACTGATCTCGGAATGCTTCATAGAAAAAGAATATGTGATTGTGGACAGAAATGCGGGTAATTTCAAACCTTGTCCCCTCCCCATTATTTTTATTACCTAAGATTGTACAAAATGGTCAGATTTCCTCCTTCCTCTCTTTCCTCTATTTAAGCTTGGCATATTCAAACAAGAGACATTGTTGATAAAGAGAAGATTAATTGAGTTGTTCAATATTGAGTTCATTTTATTTTTTCAGTTGTTCAATATTTTTAAATATAAGTAAGAATGTAATGTTTTTACACAGAAATTCATAATGTTATACACCAAATCAATTTTATTTAATTCTTTTTTGGTTTAAATTGTTTTCGAAGGCAAAAAATAAGTGTATGACTATGTATAAAATTAATCTTCTCTTTATCAATGTCACTTGTTTGAATATGCCACAGAGCAAATAGAGGAAGGAGAGGAAGAAGAAAATCTGACCTTTATGTACAATCTTAGGTAAGAAAAATAATAGGGGGGAGGACCTTTGACAGTTAGTTGCTACAAGTAAAACATTTAAAAGAAAGGAAAAGTCCGCAAAAAAAGTCCGCAGAAAAAGCACCCTTTTCTTCAGTAGTGCCAAAACGTGAAAATAATACACAATCTATTTAAAATTTTCATAAAATAACTGGTCATTTTTTAATTAGAAAATCTTCAATACGAATCTAGAAAAAAACCTGTGTAAAAGTACATAGATATGCAAGAATATCAATATTTCTAACGTTAAAAATGGTCTAAATCACCACTCTGCCTCGCCATTACTTTTATGAAAACAATAGTCTTTGCCTTTTATTTGCATGACCTAAAAATTTATTAAAATTGAGGTTGTTTCTAAGATACTTACTCCATCTTTTAGAATAAATTTCCATTTATTTCTTGCTCGGTGGACCTTTAAATTAATTTTAAAAGGTTGTTTTAGTTTAAGAAAACCTTTTCAAATTGGCAAACAACAACATTGTCAGCATCAAAGAGTGTATCCAAATCCTCGTCATCGCTTTGGTCATCATCTGAATTTAAAGGTACCTCTTCTTCCGCTGGACTTTCTTGCTGTGCCGTTTCATCTTCCAAACCAGCATATCTTTTCAATGGATCGTCTTCCTGTTCTTCTTCTGAGGAACTAAATAAATTTATTAAAACTAACCCAAAATTAGTAAATAAAAACCTGTCAGTCATGCCTGGACCTCCACCATCAAGTTGGGGTAAATGTTGATTTGAATTTTCCTTCTTTGTTGCAATTTCTTGTACAGGTCTTCGAAAACTTGGGTTTCCTGCATTCTGTTGTAAAATTAATTGAGCTTGGCTATCCAGACTAAGTTGCATTTGTGGATTAAGCAGAACAAAATTAGGGCCATTAGGTCCTTCAATAATCGCACATTGTGAGCCTGGTGGCAATATGCCTGGCGGAAATTGCACTGCTGCATTGAGCATTTGTGTAGGCAAATTTAATAACTGCACAGGGTTCTAAAATTCTTCTTTAAAAAATAACACTTGAGAAATAACCTGAAGAGGAGCAGGTAGTTGGGGTAGACTTTGCTGTTGTTGTTGCGCCGAAACTGCCAAAGTTTTTTGTTGTTGGGAAGCTGTTGTTGATGTACCCTGCACTTGCTCAGACGAACTTGGACGCTGAGAAGTCCCAGGCGTCTGATCAGAAGTGGATGGACGTTGTGTAGAAGTCTGAGGTCAGAAAATAATTTTTAAAATATTAAAAAATTAAAACGTTTTGCGTAGTATGATGCCTGGACTGCTTTGTTGGAGGCGGCTGTGCTGGAGGTGGTGGAGGACGGGCATCCAAATCGACTGCTCCACTCGCTTGTATTTTGGTTTCCCAAGCCTTAAATTTGTCTCAATTAAAATAAAAAATGAAAAGAACTTTTTTTAATTGTTGTAAGACTTCAATATCAATGCCTTCGTCCAAAAATGCTTCTCTAACCTGACTAACAACATCACTGATTACACCACGGTAAATTTCCTCCTAGATACAAAAATTAAAAATAAATCTGGAAAAACTACTCACAACTCCAAATCCTTGCTGCGTCGCCATTAAGTCACTAAAAATGAGAAATATATATAGTGAATTACAATTCCACTGTATGATTGTTTCTTTGTTTCTCTTATCACGTTCTCTATTTTTTTTTCCGTGTCCGGACAAAATATCGAATCGTTAAAATATGGAATAGGCTAAAAAAGGGTTAAAATCTCGAATCGGGTAAAAAGGGGTTAAAATCGCGAATAGGCTAAAAAGGGGTTAAAATGTGGAATCGTTAAAATATGGAATGGTTAAAATATCGAATAGGCTAAAAAAGGGTTAAAATATGGAATCGTTAAAATATGGAATGGTAAAAATGTCGACACGGCCAAAATCGATCAAAATGTCGAATTTTTTAAAAATGGCGCCAAAACTAGAATCCGGGCGTTACCGTAATACCGATGGTATTTTTCGGTATTCCGTGTCGGTTGTACGGTACGGAATCCGACCGATAAAATTTAAAAGCTGATCGGTATTTTTCGGTATTTCGTACCGTATACGGTAAGGTCAAACTTTAGGTCTTAACTAAAAACTAATGCACACCACTCTAATTTTTCCATATCAGGATCGCGTTATGTTTTCCGGATCCGTACGATCATGCCGGACCGGATCCGGTCGATTATGCTTGATTTATCCGGTCCGGTTTTACTCGGTAAAATACAATGAACTCTGGCAGAAAAGATTGCGCCGGACTACGACATAAGAGACTTATCAATCAACTTATCATTAATAAGTTGATAAGTTGATAAAATCATCTACAATCAACGTATGGCACTCATCTGACCCTTTTTTAAAAGAATTCGACATTTTGACAGATTTTGGCCGTGTCGACATTTTTACCATTCCATATTTTAACGATTCCATATTTTAACCCTTTTTTACCCGATTCGATATTTTAACGTTTCCATATTTTAACGATTCGGTATTTTAACCCCTTTTTAGCCTATTCGCGATTTTAACCATTCCATATTTTAACGATTCCATATTTTGTACCGGAGCCTTTTTTTCTCTCCATAGCGTGTCGGTTGCTATAGTCGAGAAATCTATACAGTAACTATTGCGCTCTCAATATTCAGCACTCAACCGCCTTTACAAAATACCTGTTAGTAAAAAGACCGGGGCAATAAAAGACCGAAAACAATAATTGGGCTATAAGACCATTAATTAAAAAACAGGAGCATTAAAAGATCGGAAACAATAAACGTGTTAAAAGACCGAATAATTAAAAGACCGGCGCAATAAAAGACAGAAACGGCCGAAGAAGTTAAAAGACCGATTAATTAAAAAACCGGCGCAATAAAAGACCGGAACGGCCGAAAGAGTCAAAAGACCGATTAATTAAAAGACCGGCACTATAAAAGACCGGAACGGCCGAAAGAGTCAAAAGACCGATTAATTAAAAGACCGGCGTAATAAAAGACCGGAACGGCCGAAAGAGTCAAAAGACCGATTAATTAAAAAACCGGCGCAATAAAAGACCGGAACGGCCGAAAGAGTCAAAAGACCGATTAATTAAAAGACCGGCGTAATAAAAGACCGGAACGGCCGAAAGAGTCAAAAGACCGATTAATTAAAAAACCGGCGCAATAAAAGACCGGAACGGCCGAAAGAAGTTAAAAGACCGATTAATTAAAAGACAGCCGCAATAAAAAACCGTTAAGGTTTAATTAAATTTTTAAATTCCAAAAGATCAACACCATACTATCAAATTTTAAATTCTAAAAGATCAATAACGTGAGCAAATTATACTTTATACAAACTATTAAATGTATGCTCTTATTCTAGAATTTTATTCAAAATGAATATGTATTCAAGTTATCTGCACTAAAAATCGAGTACATCGTTCATTTATTTTGATCCTCTCAAATTAAATCAAGAGACAGAAGTGATCCCTCTATGATCTGGCGGTTCCAAATCTGACAATGCCATATCAACCCACTGAAAAATTTAATTAAAATCTTAGAGGAATTCTTGAAATTACCGCCATTGGTTGATGTAATTGTAATTCAAGCCAACAAGGAGTCGATGTAACATCCTTTATTGTGGGAGATTTAAAAAGATAAATTAAAAAATTTCCCAACCTGCCTGTGATAATCTGCTCCCCAACCCTTTACAAACGAAAGTCTTACAAAGCACATTTTTTGTAATTCATAAACGTGTTGATATCCATCACTTTTTGCCTTTTCTAGCATCTGATATTTAAAATTAAACACCGTACTTGTTCTAATATAAGCCTGGGCTTATATTTTTCAAATTCCTTTGACTGGGCTTAGATTGGATTAGAAATGAGCTTCCATTAGAGCCGGGCTTATATTAGGACATTTACATTATTTATCAAAAAGAAAACTTACACCCCCAAAGATCAAATAATCGAATATCAACTATAAAATTTAGAAAAAAATTTCTAAGCATTATCTCTTCAATACCATTGATGCCCCGCCAGGAGGCACGCGACAAACTGCTGTCGCCTGCAACCCGTACTTGAAATTTGCATTCCTCGATTGTACAAATACGGCCGAATCGGATTGATTGAACTTCAAATTTTTTTATTAGATTAACCTTTTAAAAACCAACCAGTAATACTCCATTATCGGTACAACTAAGCCGAATTCCTGAAAATTTTAGAAGTAGATTTAATCATAACTATTTTTAACTAACCCATTCCAATATGACGACGTGTATTCTCAATCGTAAAATTTCTGTTGACATTTGAAAGGAGACCAAGACAAATGCCTGGAAAATATTCAGGTAAGTTTAGTGGCCCACCCCTAGAAATCAACACCCTAGAGGTCAACTCCCTAATGTCCAACTAAAAATTCGGACGGATAGAGGACATAGGATCTGGACGGATAGAGAGATGAGATCAAGAGTACGCTGGCCTCCCTTTTTCGACGGTTGCACAAAAGAATTTCAGTCTTCTATTCCCTAATCCCCTTTATCTGCCCAAATATTGGACCACACAACGTTCAGGGTCCGTTGGCCAATGGGGAGTTGACCTCTAGGGTGAGCCCAGTTTACTGATAATGAAAAAGGCTAACGTGATTCACTTGAAGGATCAGTAAATCCATCTATTACTACCGTATTAACGGAGACCTGTAAAATTTATGTATTTCTATAAGAAAATTTCCATTTTCTGACCTTGAACGGCTCCCCTACTCTTGTATTTAGTTCATAGTAACAAATGGAACACCAATAAACAGGTTGTGGACGAGCATAAGTATTTTTAGCGATTATGGAATGCGAGGATATTGTAGGTACTAATTGGGACAAATAATCATCGTCATCGCTGAGTGCAGAAGGTGAGAGATGGAAATGACCAATTTGCTGCAAATGCCCTCCCTGTTGGTGATTTTGTAAGGTGGAATTAGGCTGTCCAGTAGAGAATGAAGATGAAAAGGATGAAGAATACGAAGAAGAGGAAGAGCAGGAGGAGGATGAAGCACAGCCACATACAGCACTTTTTGATCCAAGCAAAGAAGAAAGCGAATTTGGGGGAGGAAGTTGAGGAGTGCTGGAGAGCAAGGACATTTTGTTGCTCAGGGCCCTATTTCAATTGTCCACAGATTCTGCGGTCTGCGTTCTGTGCACAGACCACAGAACCACAGAAATTCTGTTTCAATTATTCCACAGATTCTGCGGAAAAAGAAGTCCGCAGATTCTGTGGAAACATGCACAGAATCTGTGGAAACATCCACAGATTCTGCAAAACATCCAAAAACATGCAAAAACCACAGAATTCTATTTCAATTATTTTTCTGTGCACAGAAAAAAATCCACAGATCTGTGGCTTTTTTAGTCGATTCTGTGCATTTCTGTTTCAATTATTTCTGTGGTCTGCGGAAAATACACAGAATTCTTTAAAAAATCCACCCTAAAATTTTTTCTGCGAACTTTCTGTGGAAAAACTTTAACAATTTTTTTCTAGGCCTAGGCTTAACCAAATTTCAAAATTTTTAAAGATTATTAAAGTTTGAATCATTCTCTATTTTTTGATATAAAAATTATAATTTTATTACCTAAAATTATTGCTTAAAATTAATTTTGAAAAAGGTACATCTTTTTTACGCAGTTTTTGTTATATTCAAGCAATAAAAAAATAAAAAACGTGAGAGATTCTGAAATTTAGAGCTATGATGTTCTAATCATCATGGATATCTCTAATGAGGGGATGTTTACCAGGATCTATAGAATATATCTGTATAGCGTATACTGGGATATCTCCCATGATCTCTCATTGATATCCGTCATAATCTCTCCTCCTATTTAATGATAGATTTCCTCCTTAATCACTCCAATATATTAAACCTCAAAATCAATGGATATCCCACTTAATCACTCCTCTACGATTTTAAAGTTCCGATTTGACTATAATTTTGGATTCCAGGCATTTTCGATTTCCAGGAACCTCAATTTCTGACTAAACAATCCCCAAACATTTCCCTCCCTTGCAACAACTTCTATCGTAGTTTGAAAAAGCCACATGTCGGATCGACATCTCCTGATTTTTCCGATCCGAACCCTGCTTTAGGACATTAATTTAATTGGAGATTTAAGGATATTGGATGAACAAGAAAATTAAGCGGTATATCAGCGGTTTTAAAGTGATATCAAAGAGATTTAAAGGGATGTTATGTGATTTGGAGGGAAAATTTTTAAATCTTTACAATATTTTTCAGTTTAATTTAAGAATTTTTAAAGTTTTACTTCAAAAAATCAGGTACCATTAATACTGCGGTAGTACCGAACTGTCCAAACCATTTTTCGTTTCAATAAAACTGTTATTTTCAAAAACGCGGAAATAAAAAATTTGAATTTAGAAGAAAAAATACACAGAACCACAGAAAAATAATTGAAATACAAATTCTGTGGATCAGTGGAAAAAATCCACAGATTTTTATATTTTCCACAGAAATTTTCATCCACAGAATCTGCGGAATGTTTCCACAGAATCATTGGATGTTTCCGCAGAATCTGCGGGCACCACAGATTCTGTGCACACAGAATTTAATTGAAACAGAATTTCCACAGAATCTGTGTTCTGTGCACAGAATGCAGAATCTGTGGACAATTGAAATAGGCCCCAGTTCTATTTTTCCTGTATTTGGTTGATCCACTCGATGATAATGATAGGGATTAATACATATCTAAAATTTTATTCATGATAGTAACCCGTAATCTCCTATTATTATGCCAACCTGTTCACTTCGTGCATCATATGGAAAGAGACAATCTTCACTTGTTTTGAGCTCCTTAAAATTGCTTGTCCAAATATTAATTAGAAAATTTATAACTTGATGTGATTGCAAATTAGGCCATCTCCAAACACGGCAATATATCACGTGTGGCAATCCTTTCCTGTGAGAGACTTGTAAGCGTCCGTCTAGTGAGCGAGGGATTGTCACACATCTGTGTAGTAATTAAATATTTTAGGACTAGCAAAAAACCTGCTACGAGAACCAGGATTTGCTAGGGCGTACTCCTTTAAATATAATTATTTAGATATAATAAATGCTTATTCCTCACCAAATCTTCAACAGTGCCATAGCAATGATTCTTCCGCTTCCGCATCTTCTTTACCAAAGAGTCTACAGCTTTCAATGCCCATCTATCTTCTTCATCTCCCAATTTCCAGCCTAATAGCTTTTTAACAGCGGGATCGGGTGATGAGAATATGTTCATTTGGAACAGAATCAAGGATTAAATTGTCAGAATAAAATTAAGATAAAATAAAACGCGAAAAAACAGTATTTAATGGCAACCAATTCTGAAACGGCTATACTGAAACGGGCTTTACCATTCGCTATCAGATGTGCCATTAGAGTGCCAACATTATAGTGCCAGCCAGCTTTGATACGCTATAACTTTTTTATGTATGGCCCAATCTGAATGATTCTTATATCATTCGAAAGCCCTCGATAAGAGGTATCTTTTACAAATTGGATGGATAAAGTTTGATCATCCATTAAAAAGTTACACCCCGATAAGTCCAATTATTTGACTTTTTCACATTTATCGGGTTATAACTTACTTAAGATTGGTTAGACCTGATCCATCCAGTTGAAGAAAAGATACTGCTTATCAAGAGCTCTCGAATGATATAAGATTCATTCGGATTTGATCAAGCACAAAAAAGTTATGGACGATCAAATCTGGTTGGCAATTAACTGTCGGCACTCAACTCGCCCGTTGCGAAATATTCGATAGAGGAGGTTTCATAGCCAATTCAGAATTACGATTTTAGAGAAACTGTAGTTTTCACTACAAAAAACTAATTCTTAGTTATCGGTTTTAAATACTAGAAATCTAGATTAAAAGTGAGTTTTAGAAAGATTAAATAAAAGTAGTTGAACATTCTTTGATAAAATGGTGCCTATTTTTAATAATGGAAATTACAATTATATTTGGAGAAGGAAGAAAATAATTACGAAATAAAATAGTCAAATTACTGATAACAGGAAAACAAAAGTCAAGAGTATTTGTTGTATATTGATCAAAAAATATTGGGCAAAATGACGTTAGGAACGAAAATGTCCAGGGTTTCTTCTATCCAACAACCATATTTATATGGCTACCAGCCGATAGTACAAAGAAGAAGCGATGCGCAATAAATCAGAAAAGGGGCAGGACAGATGGAAAAATGGCAGAATTGTTTGTGTAGATGTTTTTGTATTCAAATAAAGAACATTTTACGGCATTCCCCGTTTGCAGTGTAAAGGAGGCCGCGTCCCAAAAAACACAGCAATTGAATGGGAACCATCAAAAAAATCACTGCATTTGCATCGAAAAAGCAATAAAAATAGGAAATAGGGTAGGCGAATTTATTTTTAAACTAAAAAAGTCGTATAATTAAATAAAGGATATTTCTTTCTAATTAATAAAATTCATCTTTGTTGAACAATGAAAAATAAAAATAAATTAAAGAATATTTTATGGAACCAGGATCTGCGCAGAAAATAAAATCCACACACACATTTTGAACTTTTTAAAAATAAATTTTATCTCACATTAAATCACCTTGAGGCGATATTCATTAACAAGAGAATAAGTCTCATGGAGGTCCATAGCATGGGCACTACTGCCAACAAAAACCAGTTTCCGATTTCGGGAATCGGGACGGCAGGATCCCTGGTCCATACAGAGGTCCTTCGCCTTTCGCCGAATTTTCGCCTTTTTTAGTGTTTCGCCTTTCGCTTTTTACATCCGTTTCTTCACACTCCTGGTCAATAGGTATATTTTTTAATTGCTATGACACAATGCGAGTTTATTACGCAGTTTCAGTCGAGAGAAGAAAAAAGGCGGTAAACTCTTTGAAGATTAAAAAGCTTGTCTACTTTTTTTCTTTCCAATACCGAGGTCAAATCATTTTAATTTATTCTTTTCTTAATTAACTGATAAAGCTGTGTTGGAAAGAGAAAACAAGAAAAAAACCGGGTGAAAAATTGGGAGAAAGGGCAGTTAAGGGGGAAGAGACGGCACTATGGCGGGCACAAAGAAAGAGGTGGTGATATATAAAAATTGCTATAAACATGAGAATATGATAAAGTGATAAAAAATTTTGTACATAGAACTATTGCTGATTTCAACGCTCAATTTCGACAGTACTGATTGAAGAGAATAATTTCGGCCTTCTTCTTTCAGTAGGAACTGAACGAACTTGAAGAAAAAATTATTAAAAATTTTTTAACAATTAGAATAACCTGAATTAGTTCCTCCAACATTGTTGTTCAATTCACTCTTTTCTCCTCCCATTCTAAGTGGCATTTTGGGAGGTACATTATTAACAACGTTGTTTGGTGGAGTAGGTGAGCAACGTCTACTACCGGGATTGACAGTTGTTGTTGTAGAAGAAGGCCCAGCTAATTTGTATGGACGTCGATTGACAATGGAAACAGTACCTCCACCATTAACAGGGGTTTTGGAACAGGCTAGCTGAAAAATGAGAATTAAAAAAATTTTTTAAATTAAAAAACAAACTGATTGTGACGGCACTCTGTTCAGTTCTCCTTTGATAAACCTTTCCACCTTAAAAAGGAAAAATTGATTTAAAAGGGAAAATGTTCCCACCTTATCTATACAAGCTTCTTGATAATCATGTACCCATCTGACACCATTGAACCTGGTTATCTGCCTTATATCATCTGGCAATTCACTTTCTACAGCTGGGAATTCAAACTAAAATAAAGAAATATTAATGTTAAGTCTAAAAATTTATTCTTTTTACTTGTTGATCAAAAATCGGAATAACATTTTTGCCATGTTCAAATGCACAATGTAATTCTTTGTGGATCCAATCTTCACAATTTGTATCATTGAGCAATCTGTCTAAGGAGTGAGGAGTTAGGACCAAAATGAAATGTTTTGCTGCTTGAATATTTTTGAGAAGGTGAGAATCGAATTTGCCCGCATAGAGTTTATCAACATCAATAAAAACTTTGTAGCCTCTTAATTGGAGCAGAACTTTTATTAAACTGGCTAGTTGGTTCCCTGTTGAACGACGATAACTAAAAATTGAAAAATAAATTTTTAAAAATTTTTAAAATGATTGCCTAATAAAGACGTCGATTTGCTTCGAAAGTATAGCTACTTCAATGTCATCAATGTGCTTACTGTCTGCGCAAATTAAAATTAACAAGGTTAAACATCATTTTAAAAATAAAAATACCTTGAAGAGCTTGCCTTAATTTTAATCTATGGATTGGATTGTTAATGCCACAAACAGATTTCATCATACTAAAATATAGCAAATGTTTCTCCTAATTTATTAAATACCCTACTCGTTAGTTAGCTGGGGAAGTAAGTTTCTATTAAGGCCCATTCCCAACATTTGATAAGTGTAAACAGAAAGCTAAAAAGAATTCAATTTTAAAAGAACTTAATTCAAACCTCTGGACTGAGCGACATTAAAAACTGATCCAAATGACTTTCATCGACACTCCTAAAATTTAAAGAATAAATCCATGCTCCTAAAGATAAATCAAAATTACCAACCCATAGTCTGCTGCTATTTTTAAGCTCTCCAGTTCACGCATAAACCTTTTTCTAAGAAGACCAGAACGCATTCCCAAGTCCTCCTCCAACTCCTTTTCTGTTAAAAGTAACAACAAATCCCCGTCCACCATGTGAGCTGCAAATGCTTGGCTAAAAGTGCCAAAACCAATCTGAAAATAAAAAGAATATTTCGTAAAGGAGTCCCAACATTTTAGAAAAATTAAAAATTATTTCAAACCTTTTCCACCCAATATTGAACATCCTTAATTGACCAGCATGGAACTTGTTGTGAGAGTTTATAAGGCACTTGCTCTCCAATAACAGTAAGTGCTTCACTTGCGAATTTGGCAGGTAACTCATCTGGACTTGAGGCACATTCTTTAAGTGCCTGAATCGCACCAATTTCGGCAAGCACCTCCAATTTTTGTTGTTCTTTTTTTGTAATTGCTTCCACACAAAGATGAAAAGATGCCCTTAAATATTTTCAAAATATTTAGAATTAACCTTCTCTCAGTTGCTTACATGCTTTTCGCCTCTCTACAACGAGATCCAAGTAATGGTAATAGTCTAGCTAACCATTCCCTAGGCCGACCTTGCGAATTTTTGTAATCTTCTTGTGCAAAAATGGCTGGCTGGTGAGAGATCAAAAAGGGTTCAACAAGAGTGAGTGTGCCAGACTTGGCAACTGCCAATTCCATTTCCTTAAATTAAAAAAAAACTAACTCATTATCCTACTTAAAACTATATCTGTTAATCACCTTAGAATTGGTAGAGGCAGAACCAAGCACACATATAGCCAAACAAGCATAGTACCGAGTAATATCATCACGCTGAGATGCTAGAAGGAATAACCAATCGGGCAGTTTTTTCTGGATTAATTTCTTTTTAGCCTCTGGGCAAGAATAAAGAGTGAGGTTGGATAAAGCTATAAAAATTAAATTTTCAATTTATTATTCTATTTTCTCACCTAATGCCGCATGCCTTAATGTTCCCGGTGTATCAGTTGCTCTCTTACACGTTAACAATATATGATCAATCACACCCATACTAAAAATTAAAATATAACGTGTTTCCCTCCCTCCCTTTTACTAACTCAATTAATTTGCTGGTAGTTTCAATTGAATGTTTGAAAAGCGCCTCCATCAATGAAAGTGACATTCGTTGTTGTTCTTGGTTTTTATTCAACTTTTCAGCTGTAGTCACTACTTTTTTCAAAAATCCCTTTAGAATTAATGCATCACAATTACTCCCAGTTAGGCATTCCTTTGAAATAGTTAAATTAATAAAAATTCTTATGATTTAAAGTAACCTCCAAGACTCGTCCACAACATAGCCTGACAGAATCAGAAATTGTTGGGCGTGTAAATAGCCCTAACAACACTTCCAAATAATTTTGCTCACGTAAATAGTCACATAAAGAATGAGCCAAATCTTGTGAAATTTTTGGGAAAACCCAAGCTTTGGTCATAACTCTGAATTGAAAGGAATCATAATTTAAAATGATAAGAGCCCAACTTTGTAGCTATAGTACAGCCCTCAAAAACTTGCTCATCTGGTCCTTGCTCAATTAGTTGAAAAGCTTTATCAACAAATCCCTGATATTTTTGTAATTTTGTCTTGAGTGTGTGCATCTGAGAAAAAATTTTTTTGGTGATTTTTAAGTCTAGAAAAAACTAAAATTACCATCATAACTTGTTCAGTATGTGAATGTTTAGTTAGTGGACCATTGCCAACCATTGTATCCTGCTGGAAAAGATTCAACCGATTTGGAGGAGATGAACGAGGGTCAATGATCGGTGAGTCCAATGGAAGATCAACAGGCAATTCACCTGTACGTGCAGGCGCTGTTGTTGACCCTTACAAGTTTTTTGATATAATAAAAGTATTTTAATAATTTATTATTTATATTGAATATGTACATTTATTTATATAAAAATATTTAGTAATTATTTACGTTCAGGCAAGTTCCTCATTTGCGTTCATTTTACGAAAAAGGAAAATAAAAGACAACCGATAAAGAACTTTTTCTTTGTTTCCCCCTTATATTTCTCTTTTTTAATTTTAACCAAAAATCACACAATTAATAGTCTAACAACGTTCGCTAAATTGTCCATTACCCCAAAATACGCGCAGTTTTTGGACATATTGCGTCACAAATTGTTGAATGTCTCATGAGAAAAAGTAAAAACTTTGAATTTAACTTCAAAAGGTTATCGAAAAATTATTTTTGCAAAAACCAAAAGAATTTAATTTAAATTTCACCTTCACTTCGAAATCGCCTATATTCCGAATCCTTTCTGCCAACACTAGCCACCCCATTACTTCCATTGAGCAGAGCAATAGACGGATCATTTGCTGAGTTAGGAGTAGACAAGGATTGTTGAAGACGGATATCCGAATTACGCTGAAATTTTTTTTATAAATTTAAGGAAAACATTATGATGATTAAAGGTTAATTTCGAACCTTTAGGGCCGTCTGAGAATCGGCAAAACGTTTGCGTCTAAGTTTAAGTGAAAAGACCTTTAACATTTTAATTTTTCTCTCGTTTGAAGGAGGAAGCTTTGAATTTATAGTCTCAGGGTTTCCAAAATATATTACAATCGGAAATGCGCGCGTAGGTGGCTTGATCAGTTCCCCGCCTACCTTTTACACATTCCTTATCTTCATCATCCAAATCTTCTTTGCCACCCACAATTTTTTATAATTTTACCACCACCCTTTTCCTCAAAAGATTTGTTTGCAGTTCCTCTTATAATAGGGCGCGTAGAGGAAAGAAAACAATTTTCATTATTTACTTGACGTCAAGCATATAGCACCTCATCGAAATTATTATAACACTTGAAATTTTCTGACCCTATCGATCAAAATTTAACACTTATTACTAAATCATTCCCAAAAATATTGCCAAAAATTTGTTAAAGAATTGCTTACCATTAGGAAAAGAAGTCTCATTATCAAGGATAGGTTACAAATTTGAACTAGGATCATAAAGAACCTATTTTTATATATTCCATTTTTATTGTCCTATCAGTGACGCTATCATTAAATTGTCACCCCTTACAATACTTTTGTTCGATTGTGCGTGGGAGGATGAGTAGAAGTAAAAGAAAGGAAGTTAAAATTACGAAATTGTTTGCAGAATAGCAGCCAAACCCTTACCCACTCCCACAATTGTTTTTGACTTTTCGTTAAATTATCATTAAAACTAACCGTTGATTCTATGGCTATAATCTCTTGCTGACGTGGGAAAAGTCTTCTATGACTATCTATGTTGACCTCACTTTCTTTTAGTAAATCTTCATCTTCTTCTTGAACGCTTCCATCATTACTTTCTTCTGAACGCCCATAGCTTCTTTCTGTTGCTAAAATTCGTTCATTAACCATGTGATTAGCGCCAGAATCAGACGTTGTTAACTTTCCTTCTCCACTCCCTCCCAACTCCAGCCTTAAACCATTTGGCAGTTTGCTTCCAGTTGGATAATAAACTTCTTTTGTTGTACTGGCTTGGCGAAAAATAGAATTGTTGTCACCCGATGGAAGATGGCGGAGGGAGCCTTTTAATTTTTAAATTTAGATTGGGAAAATTTTGCTAAATAAATACATAAATAGAATCTCGCGACTCTTTTCTTCGATCATTTTTTTATTTATCGCCGTTTTATATTTATTTGAATAGAATAAGGAAATTATATTTATTCAAGCAAAATTGATCGAAATTTGTCTAACTTTTTTTCCTTTTCTGGGCTTCTCGATTGCTAAACATTTTAGTTTAGTTTTTAATAAAATGCAAAGCCCTTATGATATTTAAAAAAATTATTTTTATTTTACCATATTTCCAATGCTGCCGTTGCAATTTTGGCATTACAGAAGATGTACAATGCGAAGATCGAGTTGGAACAGAAGGAGAAGTACTACGTTTGTTGTCAGCTGCCCTTTGTTTTTGTTGCTGAATTTCCAAATTACTCAAGGAACGACTTTTCTGTTCAGGTCCTAAGCTTAACAATCCAGCGCCATTAACAACAGAAATTGTTGTTGTTCTGTAGAAGCCATTCTGATTAACATTATTTGGAGGTGAATCGATAGCCAATAAAGGATTTCTACTGGATAACTGCCCACGACAAGATATTGTTGGACGAGCACTTTTTAAGGGCGCCACTGAATCAGAGAGCTCCTTAATTGGGATAAAATAGATTTTATAAAAATTCTTTCAAACCTCTGTTCCTCCTGAATCTCTTTTTTCGTCTAAAGCTGCTGGCAAGATTGTACGCGTCGAGGAACAACAACTTCCACCGCTGCTTGCAAAGCTACTGCCTTGGCTAAGCGATCCTAGCGAAGCGTGCATAACCGTTGTGGTCACTGACTTGCTAAGTATTGGTTGTTGTTGTCCCATATTGGAAGGAGTGTTCATGATGAAGTCTCCCTATAATGCTAACAAAAATTAAATAAAATATGAGAAAAACGTAAAATAATTTTATGAAATGAAAGGACCAAAATTATAACCTCTTAAGAAAGGAGTGGGCTCACCTCGTTACAACAAAAACCTTCTTAAAAAGGAGGTGAGCGGATTATAAAAGAGGGGTTCTCGCTAGTTTACGAATGACAAATGATAATTGAGAAATAATTTCGATTATGGACAAATTCAAGGAATATTTTTAAACTAAGAATACTTTCTAATAAGAAAACTTTTGTAATTATCTAATGAACCCCAAGGAACATCTGAATTATTTGGATGGAGTCGATTGCCCAGAAGCAAAAAAGAGAAATAAGTTGAAAACACTGGACTGAAAAGAAGTGAGAAATGCCAGCCAGGCAAGCAATGCTAATGCCAAAAGATAAAGCTAGAGAATTTCATGGCATAAACATTAGTTTAGCGACGTGTATACTCTGTCAATTTTGTTCTCTCTTCTACTTTACAAACACTTACCCCCACATTCTAATGCAAGCTGGCACCCGACTTGCTTCATTCTTTATTGTGCCATAAGCCGCCTATCGACGTGTAGAAATTTGTTAAATAAGAACAATTGCAAAAATATATAAATAAACTTATGCACCTTTACATAATATTACATTAAAGATATAGTTGCATCGAAAATTTTTAAATATTAATGTAAGAAAATAGTAAAAAATTTTTAACTGAGTTAAAAATCGAAAAAATTTTTGGTACTTTATTCATACCCCCACCCTTTTTGAGTCTCAGAATTAATCTTTCCTTTTGGGGAATCATATAGAGTCGGGGAGGTTAGAAAGTACCAAAAATTTTAATCTGCTTTTGAGAAGAATTAATCTGTTAAGCTATATAGGTAACTAAGTTTCCATAAATAAACCCAGTTAAATTAAGCTTTTTCGCCCCTACCCCTATTTGATATCAGAAAGTCTGATACTAAATGATATCTGATCCAAATAGGTACAAACATTTGAAATCTAATATGATAAACTTTTTTGGGTTATCTGTATGCAAAATTAAATAATGCATGTTAGTGGAAAATTTTTAAAAAAATCTGTTCAATCTTCATCTTGTATTCCTCCAATTCCGTGAATTTGATGCAGGCCTAGGGTAAAAGGACCACTACCTAGGAGCTGCTGGGCATTTATTCTTTGCTAAAATTGAAGTTATTTCGGTTCGGTTCTCCCTTATCTATTTACCTCATTTGAGTTTGGTAATGTTGCCCAATGTGTTGGAGTAGTCGAATGAGGGTGATCATTAATACCTCTATGCTTGAGCCTATAAAAATAATATTCAACAAAGATAAATTAACGTAAAATCTCTGATAGAAGCTATGGGCTTCTATTTTTCAATACCCCTTATTGAGTAGGTTTCTAACATGGAACGGGCTTCTATTAGGGATGGGCTTCTATTGAAGTTTACGGTATTTAGTACTCTCTCCCAATTCTTACTTTTTTGTTTTCATCCGTCTGTTCTGAAACCAAATCTTCACTTGTCTTTCAGTTAGCCCCAATCTTCGCGACAATTCATAACGCCTTTGTTTTGTTACGTAAGGATTAGAGCAATACTCCTTTAATAATAATGATTTATTAATGCCAAATTCATATGCATAATTTATCATAATTATGCTTAATTGAACTTACCGTTTCCAAATCATTGGTTTGACCTTTGCCATAAGGCTTTCGTTTTTTTCGTTGACTTGATCCGCAAGCTGATACCCAAGCCAAATCAGAACGTAAAGAGCGGTTATTTTCTGCCGATTGAAAAACTGAAAATGTTATATAGAATTATAATGAATTTGAATTTTACTTGGAAACTCAATAAAAATCTCTAGAATATGTATTGCAGATGCGGAAAAAGAAGTAAGATGAAGGTGCTAATGAAAATTCGGCGAAAGGCAAAACGTCAAACTCCAGCGTATTTCCAAAAATCCCCACCTACTTCTCTCAAAAATTTCACCAGTACCATCGATTCCGATAAGGATATAAATTAATTCTCGTCCTCCTAAATCTATTAATCTCAATATTCCCTTGAGCCTAATTCGGCTGTCGATTTGGACAAATTGCCTGCCAAACAAAAAGGTTTGCAAGTCAGTGGAAGGGAGAATTTTTTAGGCGAAGTAAAAAAAAAGGTTGTTACGGTGGAATTGAAGAGAGAAAGGATTAGTGCATTGAGGTATTGGGGCAATCCTTTGGGTGTTGTTGTATGTGCATGCATCATTTTATTCTCATTCCCGATGCCAACCTTGGAGGACCGTACACACATATTGTGAAAAGGTTCCCTTTTATTTTTTCTTTGTTTATGGGCGCACCCTCCTTTCCCTCTCCGTCTGCTTTTGTATTCTACTATGGATGAAGATCGTAAAATTTGACGAAAAAAAATAAAAAAAGGCAAAACATGAAATTAAGATCAGCAGTGAATAAACAGAATAGTTAAGGGCTGTTATTGATTCAAAAATTTGAGAGAATTGAAAAAAACTAATGAAATAAAGAAAAATTATTTCGAAAGATAAAAGCAATTATAGTTAGATATTTGTTAACAAATTTATAAAAAAATCGGACCTGTGCCACTAGTGCTAGCTTCCGCTTCGTTAAATAGATTGGCCGTTGAACAAACACCATTAATTGCGTCAGTGTTTCCAGAGTTGACGGAAGCACCATAATGTTGTTGCATTGCGGCACCTGCCGCACAAATTGCGGCGCCAGCCGCATTTGCCATTGCAACTTGTTGTGCATAATGTTGCCATTGTTGTGAGTATTGCCAAGTTTGGGCAGCGGTAGCGGCTGCAGCTGAAGATGGAATGATAGAATTGGTAGTCTGGCTTTGATCATGAGACGTTAAATGAGTGGAGTAGAATTCAGCTGCCGAAGATGCATCAAATCCTAAAGGTTCAAGTTAAAGGTTTGAGAGTTTACTAAAATCAACAAGGTATTGCTCTCCCTCTAATTTGTCATTCGAGCCTTAATCCCATTAAAATCCTATCAATATTATCGGTCATTACAGTATTAACACTGAGAAAACTAAATGGAAACCGCTACGGCATTTCTTTTTCTTTCATTTATTGATCAATGTTCTCCTCTTTATCGCACTTTCTTATCATTTTATGTACACACGTTTACACAGGCTAAGTAAAACCAATCCAATTTTCTTTTTACGCTCTTTGATGTTACCGCTATCGTGTCCCTTTTTCCCTTTCCACTAAACACAAGTAAATTTATTTAATAAAACCCAGAGGGTCTAAAAATAAACTCACCGTATTCAGGAATGTTTGTGCTTGGTGACTGAAAATCAGTTGACTCATTGTTACTGATGGTCCTGCTTCCACAAGGCTCATTCCTAGAGTTAATATTTAGTTGTGGCTCCATTTTTGATTTTGATGTTGCTTGTTCTCCATCATCAGATTTTAAAAGTAAAAGCTGCTTGCATTCCATCATTTTGTCGGTCAACTTTGTTGAAGCTTCGTTATCATAATGCTGGGAATGTTGAGGTTGATCATGGAGATCATTTGAACTGCTTAAACCTGTTGATAACGATTGCTGACCAATCCAATCGACGGCAACATTTGGCCAACATTGATTGACAGCAGCCATTCCGCCGAATCCATAATATGTAGCCGGTATATTATAAGGTGGTTGTACTGCAGCCAACATTTGTTGAGCGCCGACAAGTGGACGAATATCTAGAGGCAGAGGAGATTTTTTGTGATTAATCTAACTATTTTGTTATCCAAAATTTACTCACCTTCATTCGTAGGATTGCCAAGGGCTGCTGCTGCAACTAATGAATTGGCCCATGGATTAGTAACATTTGAATAGGCAGAATGTGCTGAAGGTATAGCAACAGGAGATTGAAAAGTGCTGCCATTTGGTAAGGAAAATTCTGTTTTGAAGCTATTCAGTAAGGCTGCTTGACAATTTGGATCTGTCGAATGAGTAATTGCTGTAGTCTGAAGTTGGGAGCTTGAAGAAGCAATTGGACTCATTGAGGCTATCGAAACCATTGGAATGAGAAGAAGCTGAAAAGAAGCAGCAAAACATGATAAAAGAATGTAGGAAATGAATTAGAATGAGGGAGGACAACCAGTAATTGACAGACAATCTTTTAATTCGCACGGAAATAAATTTTGACGACCGAGGAGGGGCAACAAAAATATGCATGGGAAACGGTGGAGAGGGTAGTTAAAAAATTAATGTGTGGATTGGAAAGGGGTTAATTGATTCGCGGCGATTGATTGTTAAATTTTTAATGCCGTAAAGATTAATTTCTTGTTTTTTATTAAGCTAGGCAATATTTTATTGTTTGAAAGATTTACGGAATTGTCTCTCCCTCCCCATAATTTAACGCATTTATGACCCCAAATAGTGATGCGCACACAATGAATATTTATGAACACAGTTAGTGGTGGAAAGTGCGGTGTTTAGATGAAAAGAATTGAAATGGATAGTTTTGATGAGGGAAACGGGACGAAAGAAAAGGGTTGTTGATGACTGTTTGATTTCGAACTCCTCCCTTCAAAAGTGGTTGGACGAAGAAATGGTGAAATGAAAAAAGAGTAGATAGAAAAAGGTGAAGATACGCCCCTAACCGTGATTGGCTGATAGTTGAGTGGTTGGATCGAGGTGCTTCACAAAGCCTTGCTTCTCACACCTATGTACGTTTATAAATAGTAATTTTCTTTTTTAACGTTTCCTTTCATTATTAATCATTTGGAACAAAAATATGATCTTCAAAATTCTTTCAAACTTCGAAATTTTTAATATTTCTTAAAATTTAAAAGAAAATCACAACTCAAAACATGTAGACAATTCCAATAGCTTATCAGCATCTTTTTCGGGCACATTTAATTATACAAAGAATAAGAATGTGTCGCTTGACCTGGCGCGCCAACTCAAAGTCAATTATGTTTTTTCTGATATAATCGCACCTTAAAAAAGATGAAAAGAATTGGCCACTATTAAAAAAATTCTCCATTGAAGTGAGCGTTAACTCACTAAACAATCAAACATCTTTTGTAAAATCTAACAATTTACTATCCACAGTTATCTTATTTAGGCCAAAATATTGGCTTTACTTCAGAACATGCGTCACATGAGCTTTAATGCGACCATTAAGTAGCATATTCTATTTTTGGTATGTAAATTATACTCTGATAGGACGCATATAGCTGACGGGACGCATAAAAACTCATTGGACGCTAGTCTTAATGTAGAACCAAAATATTTACATATTATGTGATCTTTACTTCACAGGTAACCCCCTTTTGCTTCAAAGGTGTTTTTCGCTATTTTTTTATATTAATCCGATTTTAGTTTTATTTGTTTCATTTCTTAATCCTATGAACGGCCAAACAAACAAACATTGGCAAAAGAATGCAGGCGGATTTTTTTACTTTTTTCGTTCCGACACCTTTTTGCAAATCAAGGAATTCGGTAACTCAAAAAAACCCAAACATAAAAAGGATAAATGTTTAAAATAAAGATGGCCCGAGGCAATATTTCTCAACATTTGCTTTGATATTAATGGTGTGAAAAGGATAAAACTCTAAACTGATTTATTTAGTCAATTTACTTTTATTTGAGGGAAAACTGAGGGAAGAGTAGGAAAATGTTTAATATTCACAAGATAATTATTCCTAGCAGAAAGATGAGTGGAAGAGTAAAGGAATTGACTAAAAAGCAATGAACGAACCTTTAGATTTGATGTGTGGAAATGAATAAAAGCTGGAAGGCGTTGAGGGACTGGTACAAGAAGAGGTTTTGTGTGTGGCCAAACACATTTTTCAATTTTTTGCTCACCATTCATTCATTTTTTTGTAATCGATTCCTTACACTCAATTTTTTCAAATCTAAATTTGCGCAGAATAAAATCTGAGCAAAGTCATTATTGAACACTCTTACATCGGTGGAATTAAAAACTCAGAACCCCCTAAATTAAGTACCCAAGATCAACTTGGTCAACCCTCCCAAGATCAACCCTCTCGATCCGTGCAAGACAAACAGGTACAACAAAGTTCCGACTTCCTCATTTTTATACCATTAAACGTTATACTATCAAAAGTGAATTCAACATATTTGAGCTTATTTCATTGCCCTTATAATGCCAAGTTTCAATCTAAATAACACAAAAGACAGCCGCCGATCATTCGAAATATAAGATACGGTGTTGTTGATACGAGCAGGCGGCGGAAATAAGGAAAATTCGGCGTCGGAAAACTAGTAAAGAGAAAATAGGTGTGGACAGAAATAAAACGTGCTACTCCTCGTCTCGTCGTATTTCTTTTGGGCGCAGTCATCGAGGAAATCCAACGTTAAAAGGAAAAATGAGGGATGGAACGGAATGCCTCTTTTCCTCGGAGAAAGATTTTCCCATATGCTAGCCAGTAAAAACAGTCGTAAAAAGGTGGTGAAAGGGACGCCGGCGGCAAAAATATTTTGGGAGAAAATAAAGAATAGTCCGTTAAATTAAATAAATTTTTGAGTTTATAAACAATATTTTTAGGTTATTGGAAGAAGATAAGAACAATTCTAGATCACAACCTTAATTGCAAAGAAACTGAACGAAAATTAGAGGACCTCGAGGTCACACACCTGCAATCTTGTTTTTATTGCAATTACACCATTGCCACATTCTCTTTCCCGTTTTTTAACAACCCCAAGGACAAGAAATGCTAAATCGACTTAAATTGTTTTTATTTTTCAAATATTAAAGATTTTTTTGGAAATCCCATATCAAAGATCGCAAACGCATTGATCAGTTAAACGAGTGCTTATTGAAGATTTTAAACTATTAGGGAATTGAGGAAAAGAGAAAAATAAATTCTCACGGTCATGTAAAGTTTACGATGGGATAGTCAACACAATTATGTTAAAAGAAAAACAAATTAAACCTGTTCAATTAAAAAATATAAATCCAGAATGATCATCAAAAATATTTATATATCAAGCTCCTACGCGTTCCTGCATTGACTTCATTCTTGCGTAGGGAGAGTGCAAAGATCTGAGCTCCGTTTCTAAAAATGCACGTCTTATTCGTTCTTCATCAGGTTTGTAATATTCCAAATGAGTCAAAACCCACGCCTTAAAATAATGAAAGGCAATCAATTCAGATAAAATAAAAACATACTGGATATACCAAAAAACAAAAAGTTCTAAGCCTCGCAAGAAAACGATTCCTCGTTGAATGCTCCAACCAGTACCATCGCTTCCTAAACGTTAAAAAACTCAAAACCAACTAAAATTAAAAAATACCAGTGTTGAGGCTGTTGAGGCTTGTAACGAAGACTCGTTTCAGCTACAACCTCCGTTTCCTGCTTTTTCAAAAGACTCATCTGATTTTCTAAATGATAAAGTTAATAAAATTTTACAAGGAATGTTTGTCAAGAAAATTAACAAGTCTAAAAAATAAAAACTTTAAGATAAAATTTTATTCCAGATAAAATATAATATGGAATTTAGGTCATTTGTTGATGTTTTCTTCCTGCAATTCCATAGTCTTTAGGAAATCCAATAAATCTAAAAAATTTATTTACTTATTTCTAAAAACTAAATAAAAAAAAACCTTGGCGGCGGAGGCAATTCAGAAATAGGCACAAAATGGAATCTTTGCTCAAGAGACTCCTGGCAAGATGAAATTCTAGGCGGCGGCCGAGGTGCCTCGGCAACTAATGCTGGCTGAAATAAAAGGTTTGGATGTTGACAATGAGATTTAAATTATAAAAATGACCTTATTGTTATATCCCGTGTTTTGCGATTGATGTTGAATATTTGTTACAAGAGGAGGTGGTGGCGGATTACTTGATTTTGCAGGTGGCGGAGGTGGTGGTGGAGCACCAGGTCGTTTAATAGTTGAAGGCATATTCGTTGTTCGTTTGTTAAGTTCCTGAAAGTGGTCAAAGAAATAATGATTCAAACAAAACCTCAAAGCTTCGACGCAGACCAGAATTAGCAGAAATTAGTGGGGCTTTTGCAGGACGTAGAGTCTGAAACTGTGCATTCTGGGAAATGGGCGCTCTGGATACTTGTAGATCAAGTTGTTCAGCAGCAGAATTTTGCTTTAAAACTTTTGCTGGAAGAGGTGGTGGTAGAGAGGGAGCAGAAGAAACTGCTTGCGATGCGTTCCTAAATATGTCAAAATTTTCATAAGCAAAAAACAAACAACCCCGTTACAATTAGATATACCTGCTTTTCAGATCGGCTAGAGAAGGACAATTGTTCGAAGATTTGACAGAAGGCACATCATCCTTTTCATTGACAAATTTAATTTTTGCCATGACAGGTCGACTATCTGATACTGGAGTAGAAATCAAACCGGACGATTTTTGACCTTTGACATCACTTGGTTTACGAGGAACGCCAGTTGAAAACAAGGCCCCAAGACTCTCATTTATTGTTGCAGCTTTAGGGACAGCATTTATTTTCGGTCTGTTATCTTCAGTTTTTCCTTAAAATTAAAGCTAAATTGCGCATGTATTATCAAAAATTAACCTGCAATCACTGGCGCAGATCGATCATTCGTAACAGTCTTTTTAAGACGAGCTCCACGATGTATTTCATTCAATAAATGCGTTCTACTCTCCGTCATTTTAGGTACCTGATTTGCAAAATTAGCAGGTACGGGAGGAGGTGGTGGAGGTGGAGGCGGCGGCATGGAGATGACGTACACCTAAAAAATGTATAGAATAATGTAAAAAATTTTGAAAATGGATGACGAAGAACAAAATAAATACAAAACATAAATGTGAAAATCGACAAAATCAAAGAACACCACAAGTATTTGATTGTCTTTTTTCTCCTACTCAAAAGTCCCCAATAAAAAGTACTCTATTTCTCTCTCAATAGTCTCTCTATAATGGGACAAATTGTCATTAGCAACAGATTACCAAAATTAAAATTTTTGATTTCAAATTAGTGAATGTTAAAGTGTCAACTAATTATGATTCTTTCAAGAAATAAAAAACCGGCATTGAACTTCTTGATTTTGTGTTTTGTTGCAGATTTTATTGATAGTTGTTCCAAAAATCTTTTTCGCTGTTATGGGTTCTCATTTGCGTTCAAAAGTGATAAAAGATTTAAAAAATGGGAATTCTTACTGCAATATTTGTTCGTTACAGTTTAAAACCAAGGTAATTAAAGTTTGTTTTTCATTTTACATTTATATAATTCAGGTACTCACAGCGCATTTAAATAGTAGAAAGCACCGAGAGGTTTTATCACAATCAAAGGATTCACATACTTCGATATTAGCAAAACGGAAATTATTAGATGACAACAAATCTGTTACAGTTGAGGATATATCAACATCATGCCCCAGTAAAAAGTCAAAAACTGGTATTTTATAATGTTTCTTATTTCCTTTATGTTTAGGTATAATGCTTGCTTTAATCACCTAGAAATGAGAGATTTCCCCAGTAGAATTTTGAGGGTTTATGCCACCACTTTTTGCTTTTCTTTCAGATCAGAATCCCTCTAACGGAGAGAGTGCATATAATTCCAAAACAGAACAGCCACCTTCTCATTTACATGGAGAAGGCAAACTTATTGAAGGACTTCCTCGGGGTTTCTTCGATGATGATGGAATGAATAACAGGGTTAGTTTTTTCTTTATTGTTTTATTAAGCTAATTGTCAGATTTAGGTTCGCGAAACTGTTGAGAAAACGAAACAAATCAATTCCGAATTGGAGCGGTTCTACAAGGAAGTTGAAGAGATAGAAGATCAAAAGGATGATGAACAAACTACAATGGTTTTTGTTTATCCTTTTATTTTATTTCGATTTTTAGTTTGAACATTCAACTGCTGCCAATGACATTGATTTAATTGATGAGCAAATTGAACGATGGAAAACAATTAATGAACTCGAGAAAAGAAAAGAATCAGTTATTGAACTTGCTTCAACGAAATCTGAACACAATCCAAATTTTGACCCTGTAGATGATACTGAATCGGATTTTAATTTTGACTCTATTGATTGGAGAACTAAAAATTTATAAATGATTTTTTGTTTTAAATTTTGCTTTTCTAGTTAATGCTCTTGTATTTTATTTAATATGAATCATTTATCAGTTTTTAAGGTCTGATGGATCTTTGTAGAAGATTATTCCAGAAATTTCATCTACTGAATAGACATCGTCTTAATTTGGTCCCATATTTGCTCATCGGTGGAGGTTTTATTTAACATAAGATTTGATTCACCAAGGTGTTTAGGTACGGCTAGTTACTACGCATCTTTAACTATCAGGGCAAGGGATCCGGATGCACGTGTTTTGATTGTTAGTGATGAAGAAGAGAGTCCTTACCGACGTTCTGTACTTTCCAAAGGTTTGTGTTTTATATGACGTGAGGTTTTCTTTTTAAGAACTATGGTGGTATGGTGACGAGAAAACTCCCGCAAGTCTTTCGTTCCAAAGTCCGAGTAGTGATAAACGTCGACACGTCTGTTACGAGGCCGATGGTTTCTATTTACTGCCCGAAGATCTCGACAAATGGGAACATGGAGGAGTTGCTCTTATGACTGGAACCAAAGTAGAAAAGGTCGATGCAGAAAATAATTTTGTTCAGCTGCAGGATGGGCGGAAGATTGAATATGGAAAGTGTCTTATTGCAACTGGTGAGAATACATTTGTTTAATCATTTATATTGTAATATTTAGGTAGTATTCCGCATCATAAAAGTATTCTGGAAGAAAATGCAGAACTTAAAACAAATATTTCAGTTATCTATGACGTTAGTTTTTTTTTATTTATGTTGCTAACAATAATAATCATAGATTGAAGATTATCGAAGATTACATTGTAAATTGGAAGTATTGGCAAACTCATTAGATGATGAAGCGTCGACTAGTGAATCGTTCAAAAATATTGTTATATTGGGTGGTGATATTCTTGCCACGGAGTTGGCTTACTCACTTAATAGGCGTTATGCTCGCGGAAAGCAATCAAAGTTAAGAATATTTCTGTTGGTTAATGAACTAGGTTTGAGATTAACAACTTTCTCCAAGATCATTTTTAAACTATAGGCGTTCTTGATGATATTTTACCTGGCTCGTTGAGTGATTATTGTACTCAAACTCTTCAATCACAAGGAGTGAACGTCTTACTGAACACAAAAATTGATGCATTCTCAGCAGTTTCTGACAAATATGGCAACCGAGTTCGTCTAAAAATCTCCCAAGAAAGTGAAAACTCTCCATCGAATTCGTCCAATAGTTTAGATGAACTGTTGTGCGATCATTTAATTCTTGCTTCTGGTGCAATGCCGGCAATTGAGTTGGCAAAAAATTCTAGACTTGACTTGGATAGTGTAAGCGTTTTTATATTAGTCCATTTTTAACAGATTTTTAGGATCTGGGTGGAATAATCGCTGACGAATTTATGCATGTTAAAGGAAATGTTTGGGCTGCTGGTGATATTTGTTCATTCTTTGATAGAATATTGGGCTACAGAAGGCGTTGTACTCATTGGCTTCATGCTCAAATTACAGGACGAATTGCGGGTGAAAATATGACTTCAGGAAATAAAACGTACATTCATCAGGCAGGTTTTTTCTTTTTATTACAAGGATATTTATAAAATTTAGGGTTCTTTCATGTCGATGCTAGGTCCAGACGCACACTTTTGTGGAATTGGGGATACAAATGCAAAGAAATTTAACACTACGACGGTATACGCTGTAGATGAGAGTGACTTGGAGTTAACTAATGATGAGGTTGTTTTTTTCTTGAAAGATTTTTCTTAAAATATCCAACTTTTAGCCTCGTGCAGTTGTCTTCTATACTGACAAAATAACAAATGTAATAAAAGGAGTTTTGCTTTTCAACGTCATGGGATTCGGAGAAGAAATTGCACGAAAACTCATTCGTGATAGGAAACCATTTAAAGAGACGCTAAAAGAATATTCGAAACTTTTTGAGCTCTGGGAAGTTGTTGTTGATTCTCTTAAAGAAGATAAACCCGATAAAGTTGGCTTAAATGATGATGAGTTATTGGCCTATCAAAGAGAAGATTAGTAGATGAATTGTTTTCATTTTAGTGAATTATTTTTGTTTCTTTGTTTGTTTTCAATTTTATAATTTATCAACTTACTTATTTTACTTCTCACTTCGGAATGTTTTTACATTTTAATATTTTTGACTTTATAGTGACTTCCATTAATTTATTAAGACATGGCTGAATCTGGCAAGAATCTTTTTGAAAAATTTGTGAAACGTGGTGGAGGAAAGGGTGCAGGATTAGGTGCTGGGATTTTGGCAGTTGGAGCTGCTAGTGCATATGCTATAGTTAATTCTATTTATACAGGTTTTAAATAAATTTTCGGTTTAATCAGTTTTTTTACAGTTGAGGCTGGTCACCGAGCAATAATCTTTAATAGAATTGGTGGCTTGGGAAATGAAATATACAAGGAAGGACTTCACTTTCGTGTTCCTTGGTTTCAGGTTAATTATTAAACATTCTCTAGTCCTTATCCTAATTACAACTATTCCAGTATCCTATAATTTATGACATTCGGGCAAGACCCAACCAAATACGATCACCAACTGGAAGTAAGGATTTGCAAATGGTCAACATTGGATTAAGAGTCTTATCTCGTCCTGATCCTAATCAATTGCCAAAAATCTACAGGACTCTTGGACTTAATTGGGAGGAGCGAATACTCCCTTCTATTTGTAATGAGGTAACACAAGCTTATCTAAATATAGTAATTTTATCTTAGGTTCTCAAAGGAGTAGTGGCAAAGTTCAATGCATCACAACTGATAACGCAACGTCAACAAGTTTCTATGTTAGTTAGGAAGGGACTTATCGAGCGTGCTTTGGACTTTAACCTTATACTTGATGACGTGGCCCTTACCGAGTTGGCATTTTCTCCTCAATATAGTGCTGCTGTTGAAGCAAAACAGGTTGCTGCTCAGGAGGCGCAACGTGCGAGTTTCTACGTTGAAAAAGCTATACAACAACGTCAAGAGAAAATTGTTCAGGCGGAAGGAGAGGCACAATCGGCAAAAATGGTAAAATATTATTAAAAATATTCTAATTAATTTGTTCTTTTTTAAGTTGGGAGAGTCTATGAAAAATGATCCTGGGTTTCTCAAGCTTCGCAAGGTTTATAAAGTTAAATCTAATTTAACTACAAAAATTTTTAAAGATTCGTGCAGCTCAGAAGATTTCTAAGGCTATTGCACATTCGTCAAATCGTGTCTTCCTTCCATCTGATGGATTGTTTCTGAATTTGGGTGATGATGACTATCTCGAAATCAAGTCTAAAGTTAATCGAAGCCGTTAATTTGATAGATTGTGACACTTGAAAAACTGAAGATTTACACGTTGTTATGTTTTTTTAAATTATATTAAAGCTTAAAAGTAATTTTTGTGTTTCTTTAGAATTTGTTAAGATCTAATATACTTTGTTTGAATTTGAATTTTCTTTCAATTTTAAAGTTATAGCATGGAAGAACCTGTACATATTGCTCAAGACTCCTTGTTCAGCACTAGCTCGGGTTGGACTAACTATTCAGGGTTTTTCAATCATGCATTTCTTTTACTTGTAAATTAATTTTTTCTTATCAAGTAACTAGAAAAATTTTCAGGTTATATCGAACGGCAGAGTTGCTCTTGAAAATCTAATAAAATATGGAATACTAATTTCTCCATTGGAGTGGCTTAATATTCTCGACAGTTCTTCGCCTGGAAGTTGGCCAAATTTGACTATTGTACTTTGCTCAAATGTTTCTATATTAACTGCCTTTTTTATTGAAAAACTCCTTGGTAAGCTTTCTTTAATAAGAGTAGAGCATTATTACTGTTAACTATTTAAGCGCGTGGACTTCTAGATAATGCGTCCGGTGCTGTTGTGTATGTTTTCCTTATTGGTGCTCATCTTGCCATACCTCCAGCAGCGGTGTTAAAAATAGTTTGTTTTTTTACAAATTTTGCCTAAATAAAATTTTAGAAGCATGGAAACCCGCTCTACTCATTTTGGGCTCTCATTATAATCGTGATAGAGGCATTGAAATTGGTTTCTTATGGTCAAGTTAATTATTGGCAAAGGTTGATCAGAAAAGACAAGAAAAAATCATTGAACGGTACCGAGAATGATGTTCAACATGCAAAGGTATGAAACATAATAAGAGATTTCGATATTTATTTAGGGTCTAAAACGAGAGGAAACTAAAAAACCGGTAAATGATGCCAATAACACAATTGCTCAACTCCAATACCCAAATAACTTGACATTGGGTAATCTCTACTACTACATGATGGCGCCAACTCTTTGTTACGAATTGAACTTTCCACGGACACCAGCAATAAGAAAGACATTCATTATTAAAAGGATTACAGAGGTTAATTGCAAGTAATGATTTTTATTTGTTTTATTTTTAGTTGATCTGCTTTTCTTTTGTTGGTGTTGCTCTTTGTCAACAGTGGGTGATTCCTTTGGTAAAGAATAGTTTGGCACCATTTTCTCAACTTGACTTAAAACGATGCATTGAACGAGTTTTAAAGCTGGCTATCCCTAACCATCTTATATGGCTCATGTTCTTTTATCTTTACTTTCATTCTTTCCTCAACCTAATTGCGGAAATAATGCGATTTGGTGATCGTCAGTTCTATTTGTGAGTGTCAGTTCTATTTAATTTAAATAATTTCAAAATCTAGGGACTTTTGGAACTCAGAGTCTGTGAGTGTGTTTTGGAAGACATGGAACATTCCTGTCCATCGCTGGGCGCTCCGGCACGTTTACAGGTTTTTCAAGCCGTATATTAAACGAAAAAATTCTATTTAATTTTAAAGGCCTTGCGTTCGCAACGGAGTAAGTCGCAATGTCTCCGCTCTTGTCGTTTTTATTATATCGGCTTTCTTTCACGAGTATTTGGTAATTACTTTCTAGCAATAAAACAATTTTTGATAAACGAGTAGATATCCATCCCGTTGAAAATGTTTCGCCTCTGGGCTTGTGCTGCCATGCTTCTACAAGTAAATATTTTTCAAATATAATTTTTAATCATCTGAAACATTTATAGCTTCCGTTGGGAATAGTGACTGATCGATATGTGAGAGTGCGTTCTTTTCATTTTTTGGCTTCGAATGATTAATAGTAACATTACTCTTTTCCAGGGTGGTAGAGCTGGGAATATTATTGTTTGGCTTTCGCTTATTTTGGGTCAACCGATGGCGATTCTGATGTACGTCCACGACTGGTATCTATACAATCACCCGGAAGCAACCATTCGCACTTGACTTTCAAATAAAGACATTTTACATATCAAAGACCTCCTAATTTATATAATTTTGTGATTTCATATTTTACATTTTTATATACTCGGCCATATATCTGCCATATTTTCCTAATCATAAGATAAAAACTTAAGCTAATTAATCAATATTTTGGTCGGCTGTGTTCTAGAAAAATTTCTTAAGTGCGTTGTTAGACGTCAAAACTGAGGGGTGGACTCGTCAGATATTGACTGTTGTTCTTGTTCCAACAAAAATTGTTCCACGTCTGCCCAACTGTGTCCCAAGCTAATTCCAGGAGGTACTTCATCAGAATCATCTTTGTTCACGCCGTCTAACATAATTAAATTAATTATACACGTATTGAGTTTTTACTTACTTAGAAAATTCTCGTCATCAGGTTCCATTTCACCTTCAAATGCTTCTTCGACGGGCAACCTCTCAAGCATATCCGTGAGTTCGCGACCATCGAATCCTAGATCTTTAGCAACTGATGCCAGCGAGACGTCACCATCAACAACTAACAAGTTTTTAAGTTATAAAATTAAAAAAAGATATCAATACCATTTAGATGATCATCTCTATTCGTGTTTGTACATGGGTATGCATCATCTTAAATATTTTTGTGAAGATTAGTTAAATTTTAAAATTATACCCGGAAACGTTCCCGTTGGTGGATTTTCACATAAATTTCTTGCAATTAAGACTGATCCGGATAGTTCTCTTCTCATAAATTGTGTGGGCGCGTCCTTGAAATCGAAAATGTAATACAATAGAAACGAAAGAATAACTACCTGATTTGAATGGCCAGAATTTAAATTCTGTGACATCTTTTGTTTTTCCAAGTAATGGCGCCTGCAAAATCCCTCAAAGAGTAGAGCATCCGTGGCTATAGTCGAATTTAGTGTAATCAAGTTTAGTAAAACCAAAAACCTGGTACAGCAACATTACAAAATCGCCACTTGCAATAAGCAAATAGTTGTTGTGTCACACTATAAGCAATGTGGTCAGCACAATATACAGCCCAGGGTAAACAGAAATTTTGGCAACGAGCGTTAAACAAATGCCTTTTACCGTCTCTAGTGATCTAAATTTTTGTTTTGTGAAAATTTTTTTAAGATTGCTAACCTGATGCTGCAAAATCTGCGCACACTTTTTGAAGCGATTTTCTCGTATCTTTCCCTCAAAATTTCCTCGGCCTTTGTTTACTCTTCGTATTCGTAGTGCTGCTCCCGTATAATTAACATAATGTTTGGCAGCCATATTAATTGGAATACAGAGTTTTGCTCTTTGAACAAGTCTAGCACTTTCAAGCCTCAGCTTCTTTTTAAGCAAATAAAGCTCAAGTCTGCTTCTTGAGTGCTTGTTATCATTCAATGAATTGGAGACATGATCAGAGATGTTTCGAAACAAAAAAATCTTCGAAAATCGGAAATCGAAAATCGAAAAAAATCCAAAAACATCGAAATCGAAAATCGAAAATATTTTTCAAAATCTTCGAAATCGAAAATCGAAAATCGAAAGAAAAATAACCTCGAAAATCGAAAATCGAAAAACGAAAATCGAAAAAAAATTTTTTAATAAAAAAAATAAAAAAATAAATTTTTATGTTACAAGTTGGAACTTTTGCTTGAACTCTAAGGAATTTGGGATTCCAAGGAAATCACGGATATCCAAACCCAAAATTTTGCATATCAGATTGAGATCCTGGCTCCAGAGCCGGTGATTTTCTAGCGGCTTCTTGTTATCTCCAGACTCCGAGTGTAAAGATTAATATTTAATCCTGAGATCTGTGTGGGTTAAGAGGGATAACGGAGGATTTGAGTAAACTCATAAGGTGGTACCTGGCATAGGGTTCCGGCAAGGGGCCTGCTCTCTCCAACTTGCCTGCTCCATCCATCTGGCCTGATCCCTCCAAATGGCCTGCTCCCTCCAATCCCACCTTAATTCAAGCAAATACTCCAATATACCGGAGCCGAAGCATAATATTGTTAATAGATCAGGGTTTCCTCCAATTAGCGCCGCAGGCGAAAATTTTGAGAATTTTGAAAGGCTAAGAACCAAAAATCTTTCTTTTTTGCGCCGGAGGCGAAAATTTTGATGATCCTTAAGGCAAAAATCTTTATTTTTCAGCGCCGCAGGCAAAAATTTTGAGAATTTTGGAAGGCCAAGAAGCCAAAAATCTTCCTTTTTCTGCGCCGCAGGCGAAAATTTTTTTAAGTTTATGATGGCCAATAAGCCAAAAATCCTCCACTTTGGCGCCAAAAATTCAAATTTTTCAAAAATTCGGAAATCGAAAATCGAAAATATCACAAAATTTCGAAAATCGGAAATCGAAAATCGAAAGGAAAAAAACCTCGAAAATCGAAAAACGAAAATCGAAAATCGAAATTTCGAAACATCTCTGGACATGATGGTCGTCATCAAAGGAAGGAAAAGAATCATCTGAAGAGGACTCGTCATCAGAAGGTTCAAGTCCTTAAAAATAAATTCTTACTAATTAGAAATCATAGAAAAATATTTACCCAATGGAAAAAGATCGGTCCAGTCAAAATCATAGCTCTCCACAACCCGACACATTGTATCAACCGCCCGTACTTTTCTGAAAACACCGTCTATTCGCACTTTTTGTCTTTTTTGTCGCAGTTTTATTACTTTTTGTTTTCGTTTCATCGTTGAAAAATTAGCATCAAAATCATTTGCATAATCTCGTTGAAATTTGACTAGTTCATTCTCATCCTCAGTTTCAGCAGCCAACTTTTGTTCCAATCTATCTATATCATAATGTCGAGGTATTTTCTCACTATTTATAAAGTAAAGAGATGAGGAAAGATTGCTACTAAATGTAGATGCCGGAAAATCATATTCTGTTAAATTTTGGTTTTGATGTGATCTTATTTCAGGAAGCTAATAAAATAGATAGATTATTTTTTAGAATTAAAAAAAACCGTCTGACAATTGTTGATCGAATAATGCGAAACAAATTCGTTCGATGAAACTATTTTTCTTTCTGGAGACTTCATTAATTTGGCTTCAGTTGAAATGTTTTTATGTGTCATAAAATTTGAATTAGGCCCATTAGAAATTATGCACTCATCACGCGTGTTCTAAAAGATAGTATGGATTGCTTTATAAGAATATAAAATCAACCTGTTTTTCAGAAATATGCGTTTCTCTGTGTAAAAGCTTGGCAGATAGTTGGGGATATGTTTTACTGATACAAAACGAAGTATCCTGGCTTAAACGTTTTTAATTCAATTTTATTTTAGCAAAAGATATAAACCTGCAACCAATATTATCATTTTCACTTCCCTGAAAAAAGGATCCTGAAATTAGCTAGAAAAAACAGAGTATACATACGTATGACGTAGAAGGCTCGATATTAAGCTGTCTAGTTGGTGACCTTAGTAATCGGTCAGCAAGAGGATAAAAATTATCCGACTAAAATAGTTCAGTTAATCAGCAAGGCCATAATTAAAAGCTATAATTACCCTTCTCTTGTCTATATTTTCCAAATCGTGTTGTCGATTTAAAGATATGTTTGACCATGGAATTGTTTCACGGTAAGGTCCGCCATCCTTTGTCTGTAGATTTTCAACAACTGCTGAAAAAACAGAGTAAAAATAAAATTCCATTAAAGGTAATAGTGTCGTTTCCCAGCCCCCTTTTTTCCTCCCAATTTTCTACCCTATGTTTGTACGGAATGGTCAAATTTTCCCCTTTCTTTCATCAAATTTGCCTTTCCATATTTTGCCTAAAAACAATCAAAACCTTTTTTGTGGTCAGATGCGTACCTTCAAAAAAGGTACCACATAAATAACCTTAGAGTAAAGATTTTTTTAAAAAAACTTAAAAAAAAAAGAACCTTGTCTTGCTCTACAATTTTTGGTTGTACACCGCCAACATCCATATCTTTCGTCTTTCTTAACACTTATTGTTGTTCGACCCCCACATTTGTAGCAAGTTCTCTTTCCATGAAGAAGTCCAAGCTTCTCAAGCCATGCATCGAAATCATTATCACTCAAACGTAATTTTTCATATAAATCAATAGGTTTGAAATTCTTTAGTTCTTCCATTTTTATTAATTGGGAAAATGATTCTTCTCATTACTCTAATACTTATTTAAATATCACAAATTAATCTTTTTGATTGTTTTTAGGCAAAATATGGAAAGGCAAATTTGATGAAAGAAAGGGGAAAATTTGACCATTCCGTACAAACATAGGGTAGAAAATTGGGAGGAAAAAAAGGGGGCTGGGAAACGACACTATTACCCCATTAAATAATACAATTGTGAAAGAGTTGTGAAGATTTGTGAGGATGTTGTGATTTACGGCAATTTAACATGTCTTCTAAATCTAGAGAGCTTGAAGCTTTCGACTGGAAATTGGAAAAATAAACTAATTTAATTTCAATATATCTTACACTATTGTTCAATTTTGAATCTTTCCGAGACAATTTAGGATCCTTTAATCCTTTCATTATTAGATGGGTTGAACAGTAGATCTCTGAAGATGCTGAACGGATAGCATTAGTGCAAAGGGCCTAAATATTTTATTTTATCTTAATTACAAGTTATTTTAAAAATAATAATTTAATTTTGGAACTCACATCAGGAGGATCATGTTTATCTAAATAAATGAAAAATTAATTTTATAAAATTACAATAAATTCAAACTTTTTGGCTTTCTTTTATGCTGACATTGCCTATAATTTAGTCGTTTTAAAATTTAGTTTTAAAAATTTTCCAAAACCTGTAAGGAGCACTTGGATCCAAAAGTATGTGCCTGATGCAATAGACAAAGCCATTTATAGCCCGTTGCTTACACTGAATAAGAATAAGTTTTATATGCTTAAAAAGTTAAAAAAAACCTGTCCTTTTAGCTGATCAATATGTTCGCAAAAATGTGCATTCAATTTATTGGTGTTATTTTGTACATCAATAGGAGTATGATCATCATTTGCTGAATCAAGATTTGAAGGTAAGGGTATATCTAACGTAACACTATTAGTAGCGTTCAAAATTTCTATGGTTCTTGAAATTTCACTTTTCTCCTCAACAGTGTCCATCTTAAAAAATACAAAATTTTACGAGAAAAAATTAAAAAAAAACTCATCAAATACGTCCTTAAAAATTCCTGAAGAAAAATTTTAAAAATTTTTAAAAAGAATAATTGAGTATTTGGATGCTGTTGCTGGAAAGAAACTTACAATTAGACTCAAAGTGAATAAAACATTATGCCAAGAATTAGATGCGGCAACTTACAAAACTAAACAGTAAATTTTTCTTAAAAATTTTCTACAAATGTAAAAACCTCCGGAGGTCGTGTTTTTGAAGTTTTTTGTTTTTTTCATATGTTTTTTATTTGTTTTGTATTCCCCTGCTGCGCATGCGAAAAATTTAATAAAAAAAAATATAAAAATCTGAATTTCTAACGTTGAAAAAATTTTTTAACTTGTAGGCTCGACTCCATTGCTGCTGATGGTGGCTATGGTTTTTTCGTTTTTTTTTTGTTTTTTTAAGATTTTTTTTCTAAAAATATGAAATTGCAGGTGCAACTCCAGCAACTGGTGGACGCCAACATGTATGGTTTGGACAAGGCCTGCTCTGGCCTGATGTGCTTTGGTTGCAGCTCTTATGGTGGCTGAGTGGTTTGGTTGTTTTTAGGGGGTAAAAAATGGGGGTGGGGGTATTTTTCAGGGCTATAGCCCTCTTCATGGTGGCACTGCTGCTGGTGGACCTGCTAAGGGTGGAGGGTTTGGATGGAGGTTTTTGTTTTAAGTATTTAGAATTTTTTGAATTTTTTGTTTAGGGTCTGTTCTCGGCCTGATGTGTCTGCTGTTGGTGGACCTGCTACTTGTGGAGGGTTTGGATAAAGGTTTTTTTTTTGTTTTTTAGTTATACAGATTTTTTTGCTTTTAGGGCCTGTTCTCGGCCAGATGGTGGATGTTGGTGGTTCTTGCTGCTGTGTGGCCTGACGTGGATGGAGCTGGTTGGTCTGCTGTGTGGCCTTATGGTGGTTGTTGGTGGGGGGATTTTTTAATTAAAAAATTAATGGTGGGAGGGGATTTAGTTTCAGCCAGGTGTAACTCCAGCAACTCCCGGACGTCAACATGGTGGCCTCTTCCTCAACTCAACATGGTAAATTTCTTTTCAATTTTTAAATAAAAATTGCAAAAGCTAAAAATATGCGCGCGAGCTCCCCTTTCTTTTGTTTATTTCTTGTTGTCCTTGTCCTTTGTTTTTTTTTCATTATTTTTCAATCGTCTAAATATTTTGAGATTTTCTGAGATTTTAGCAATACAGGTCAAATGGAATGAATGGATGGATCTGCAACAACTGGTCAATGGATGACAACCAACAAAAGAGAAAATGGACGAGCAAGGATGAGCAACAGCAACAATAACCATAGTAAGCGAAACGATCCCTGATTAAAAGCAATCATAATTGCCTGTGCGGTGTGTCTATGTCGGTTTGGCGTCTAAAATTTAAATTTCTGGCATTCTGTTTATTTTCAATAAATGAAAATTTATCCAATCAATATAGAGGGAATAGTACAGGCTAGAGAAGTTAGACAATTCATTTTTTTCTTTTTAATAAGGATCTTTAGAGTCTGAGACATAATTTGATGGTGGACCTGTTTTTCTTTTTTAGACCGTCAACTTACGCCCTGTGGCGGTTTCATCTTCAAAATTCATTTCTTTTATGCTTTTAAATTTTTATAATTTAGATTTACTGTCTGTCTATTTACTACAATGTCAATTGCACCAACATACCATATTCATAAGCCAAATGTTCCCATACTTATGGAGGTTTTTTTTCTAAAATTTTGCAGACTAAACATTTATCGGTACTTTCCTGTTATCGGCCCTCCGTTTTTTCTTCCTTTTTTCTCAGCCTAGTTCTGTACAGAATGGTCAGATTTTCTTTCTTTCTCAAATTCACTCCATTTCACATTGGCATATTCAAATGAGACATTAATGAAGAAAAGTTGCGGAAAAAATCCTAAAGACGCGACGAATACACAGAAAATTGAACGTTTGTGGGGAACTTTCTTTTCGTTCGTGGGTATCTTTTCTTTGTTAGTGTTGCCACCGAGAAATGGAGTGAATCTGAGAAAGAAGGAAAATCTGACCAAACTGTACAGAAGTAGGCTGACAAGGGAACATATGTTACTGTGAGTACGAATTTGATAAATTTTCTGGTACCATTCGATAGAGGACCCTCGATTTACTATTGTTATGTGCGGGTTTTCTTGCAAAATTAGTTTGGGCCGAGTTATGGCCGTTCAAAGTTAGACCGCTAGAGTCAGGAGTTATAGGGTAAGAAAACAATTTCTCTCTTATTTTTCATACTCAAAAAACGGACACACCCATCTTCTCTTTATTTAGTGTCTAACATTTTTCCTCCCTTTTTTTTCCTTCGCGCCTCTTGCGTTCTCTCTCATTGTTGTAAATCAATATAAAGAAAGCAGAGAGAGTGAAAAAAGGACATAGTTCGCTCATTTTCCTTTTCTCTCTTATTTTTCATCCTCAAAGAACAAGCCACGCCCCTTCTCTTTGATTATTGTGTCTGACATTTTCTCCCTTCTTTTTTCCTCGCGACTCTTGCATTCTTTTTTCCTCTTTATAAAATAATGTGAAGAACGCAGAGAAGTGAAAAAAAAGTTATAGCGCGCTTATTTTCCCTCTTGCTTATACTCAATCAATCCCAAGGACTGAAACTTTGAACGGCCAGAACTCGGCCCAAACTAATTTTGCAAGAAAACCCGCAAACTACAAGAGTAAATCGAGGGTCCTCTTTCGCATGGTACCAAAAAATTTATCAAATTCGTACTCACAGTAACATATGTTCCCTTGTGAGAAAAAAATAAGAAAAAATGGAGGGCCGATAACAGGAAAGTACCCATTTATCTTAAAATAGGATATATTTGGATGGGTACGAGAAGGAAATGCATTTCAAGTGAGAGTATGGTTGGATGACACAGAGCATGATCTAAATGTTGGGTACGTTTTTATACCTTTTAATCATCGATGCTGAAATTTTTATATTAAAGGGATGATCATGCATTTTCTCTATTGCATTGGGCTGCCAAGGAAGGTCATCTTTCAATTGTAGAAATGCTCCTAAATAGAGGGACCTTAATAAATGCTACAAATATGGGGGATGATACGGCATTGCATTTAGCAGCTGCTCATGGTCATAGACAAGTTGTTGTGGTATTATAGTTATTTTCAATTTTTTGGACAAAGTGTTTTTCAGAAACTTTTGTCGAAGAAAGCAGAAGTAAACGTTTATAACGAACACGGGATGGTATTCTAATTTTAATTAATTCTCATAGAAAAATTTAGACACCTTTACATTATGCATGCTTCTGGGGATACGAACAGATTTGTGAAGATTTGATTCGTGCTGGCGCACTTGCAATGATTTGTAATAAAAGGGGATTAACCCCTTTAGATGTCTGTCAACCTCAAGTCAGACAATCTATCTACGGTTTTTTGTTTTTGATAAATTAATTTATGTAAGATAATTTAAGAAATTGCTTTGAGCAGTGGACAAAATCCACAGCAAAAGATACAATACAATGGTGATAGCTGGCGTAATACAAAAACGGTTTTGACTCTAACATTTGAATGATTTCCTTTTGGGGTATAATTTTTCAATTTTAGAAGAGATCTCGTGAGGCAACTTGGTCTAGGTATTTTTATCGGTAAAATGTTTGTTAAATATTACTTTTAGATTTACTGGTGTTGATTTGCAATCTCTTGCCTTAACTAAACAAATTGCTCAATCTCATTCTGGCACTCTTTACCGAGGAAAATGGCAAGGAAATGAGATCATCGCGCGCGTTCTTAATATCCCAGAAGTTACACAGCGAATTTCGCGCGATTTTGCCAATGAATTCCCGTTGTTAAGGTTTGTTTAAGTTATTTATTGTTAGGCACTTCCCAACTCTTCAGGATATTTGCAAGTGCACATATAAACCCAGTTTTGGCTGCGGTGAATCAACCACCAAAATTGATTCTAATAAGTCAATTTATGCATTTTGGCTCTCTTTACAATGTGTTGCACGGCGAATCATGTTTCTAATATTTCTATTAAATCAATTTTTATGGTTTCAGCTGTTGTTATTGATCATACGCAGGCGACTCGTTTCGCATTAGACATCGCCAAAGGGATGGCATTTCTACATTCATTAGGTTTTTACAGTTCTATCTTACTTTGATCTTTCTACTTTAGATCAGCCAATACTTCGTTTCTATCTTAACTCCAAGCATGTTGTCGTCGATGAAGACCTAAACGCCAAAATTTCTCTTTCAGATACTAAGTTTTCATTTCAGGAGATTGGAAGACTTTATTCAACAGCGTGGATGGCACCTGAATGTACGGAAAAATTTATTTTCTTTAATTAAGAAAAAATTTTCAGCACTGCAACGAGCACCCTCAGATCTGAACACTCGATCTGCCGATATGTGGAGTTTTGGAATTCTTCTTTGGGAATTAAGCACTCGCGAGGTTTTTTTTCGTTATCAAAGAAATTTAAGATCATCAAATTCAGGTACCCTTTTCTGAACTTTCTCCAATGGAAGCTGGAATGAAAATAGCTTTGGAAGGGTTGAGAGTTACAATACCCGCGGGAATATCAAGAAACATGTTCCGGCTGATCAATATTTGTCTAAACGAAGATCCAGGAAGACGACCAAATTTTGATCAAGTTATCCCAGTACTTGAAAAAATGGGAGAATAAATTAGAAATAAAATAATAGGCCATGGTTTAAGTCCAAAAATAATAAAAATAAAGTTTATAAGAACATATTTAAGACCTGATTTGTTTGGAGTTCGAAAAAAATTTTGGACTAAAACTCGAAAATTATAAATTTACAATTAGTCATTTATCTCGATAGAATTATTAAACTACAAAAAAAAGCATTTAATCGCATAATAAATATTCTAATCTTTTGTCTTCGTATGAATTTTTACCAGCTTCTATTCTTTTTTCAGATAATTGTGATTAACAAATCTTACTAGCTGACAATTTTAAAAATTATAAATTTCCGGAAATTACGAAACCTGCAAATTCTGAGCTGAAAAATTTGTTGCATGGCAAGCGAGTAGAAGCATATTCCGAGGCTATATTTATAGATTTTACATTTAATAGTTAATTTTGAAACAAAAAACCTGAACTCTCCATGCAAATCGCATAAACACTGAAGAATAAATTATCAACGCACACGTCATTGGCCCGGATATAAACTCTGGATCCTGAATAAGTGTTGATTTCTAAATAAAATTAGTTGTGAACATACCTTGGTAGCAAAGTCTCCTAATGCAGCAAGTGGAAGTCCCCAATTAGCAACAGGCCCCCAAAAATCTAGAAAAAATTACAACTGGATTGAGGTAGTAATAAATTGATTTACGTGTAGAACCGAAATAATTGAACCAATCATTTTTTGAGTACTGCCTGAAGTATGCAGAAACTGATTTGAATAATAAAGACATTCTAGGTCTGAAAAAACAGCTAATTTAGTAGTTCATTTGGGGTGAAAAATTCGAAAATGCAAATAATAGCTCATTCGAAAGAGCTCCTCGGGCTGAGTCGAATGACACCAAAATCGCCGTGATTGGTCAAGTTTGTTCAAAGTTATGACAGAAAAAACAAACAACGTAAACCTATGGGGCGTCGGCGAGGCGCTTGTGCAAAACTCCGCGCTTCGCGCGGAGTTTCGCGCCTCGCGGGGAGTCTACGGGCTCTGGGTCTGGGCTCGTAACTTAATCCTATTCCAATTATCGCTATGATGGGCATGCCCGGCTTCCTCCGCAGCAGCAAGAACATCCACGGAGAACAAAGGTAAGGAGCTAAAACAAACGATCGTAACTTTGTCAAATCAAGTCTGATTTTGCTGATTTTGGTGTCATTCGACTCAGCTCGAGGAGCTCTTTCGAATGAGCTATTATTTGCATTTTCGAATTTTTCACCCCAAAAAAGTGCTTGGTCTCCCCTATGGTTTTTGACCATTTCGAACCCTGTATCTCGGCCCATAGTTGCGTCCCAATCGATATTTTGATGTCATTCGACTCAGCTCGCCGAGCTGAGTCGAATGACATATAATTTGTCCAAATCGGAGTCTGTTTAGTATTCCGAAATTATACCTTTTTAATTTTTGACAATTTTTAATAAAAAAATTTTAAATAACCGTTCCAGGAATTCCTTTTTCTCCATAACCCAAATCAGAGCTAATTGTAAGTTTTGCATGTTGGCCAACAGACATCTGTGAAAAAATATTTAGTAGTGAGAAGTCAACGTTGTAGTCCCCCGGTTTCAATTGACCATGAAAAAGCAAACTTTCGATAGATAGGTAGGGAACTTTCGTTCAATTAGGTAGGATTCCCAGGGGAAAGGGAGGAGGTCTCCCCCCAGAGCGCGCGGCCCCGTCCGCGCGGCTCTAATTCCCCGTTCCCCGTAAACTCGGCCCCCGCCCCGTAATATCGAACCCTAGTATACTGAAATAATTACCCTGGGTATTTCTTCAACTTTCACAGAGGGGGGGGGGATTAATAAGGAGAGTACTTATTTGAACATATACGCTCACTCAAGAGATATATGTATAATTTGACCCATTTGCGTCATTTTTGGGTATTCCAAAAATTTTCCAAAATTTCGGAATTTTTCTTTGAAGGACCCACAGCATTTTTTAAAAAAATATAAAAAAAACAAACCTTAGCAACCCCTCATCCCATCCTTTAATAACTTCTCCTTTTCCAATTGTGAATTCAAAAGGACGTCCACAATCACGAGAAGAATCAATTTGTTGTCCATTTTTTGATTGCAATTCAGCAAATAATTTAGCCGTTTCATTAACACGTTTATCTTCCTCAGCATCATTAACCATTCCTTCAATATCTTCAGAAGATGAACGGTTGTGGTCAAAGGAGACGTTAATTTTATTTCCAGTTTCTTTATCTTCAGCTGTTACATTAAGGATTCCATCGACGTCGATTCCAAAGGTTACCTTCAAACAAAAAATTTTTTAGAAAATTCAAAAAACGTCTAAAAAAACCTCAAATGGTGGCACACGACGAGGTGCTGGTGGAATTACTGTCAAGACGAATTTTCCAAGCATGTGGTTGTCTTTAGTCATTGGACGTTCTCCTTCATAGACCTTTAAAGGAAATAATTTTTCAAAAATTTTTCAGATTTCAAAAAAAACATGAATTGTCAAAGCCTTTTGAGGTACTTTTCTGTTTTGCCACACCCCACCCATATATTCGCAGGATATACATATTTTTTATTTTTCCTTAATTCGCACAGAAAGGTCAGTCTACTTTCTTCCTCAATTTCACTAAATTTTCCCTCTGGCATGTTCAATGAGAGACACCAACAAAGAAAAGATTAATTTTTCTTTCCGATGCCATCAAAATTGAAATCAACATTTGGGAATATCGAGTGAGCACGGAAGATTGAGTCCACAGGGAAAATTAAATGAAATTGGGGAAGAAATAAAACTGACCTTTCTGTACGAATTAAGGAAAAATTTAAAATGTATCCTGCGAATATATGGGTGGGGTGTGGCAAAACAGAAAAGTACCCCTTTTGATTGTCTGCAGCATTAGAGAAAACTTGTGCCTTTATGGTTGGGATAAGAGTGTTTCGTTTGATCAACTTTGTCATTACACCACCAACAGTTTCAATACCGAGAGTCAATGGGTCCAAAACAATTTCGGTGTCTTCTTCTCCAGAAATTACTCCAGCTAGGACAGCAGCACCATAAGCAACAGCCTCATCTGTAAAAAAGATACAATAACCAGAATCTACCCAGGAAAAAAATTTTAAACCTGGATTAATGCCACGAGAAGGTTCTTTTCCATTAAAGAAATCTTTCAATAATTGTTGAATTTTTGGAATTCTTGCTGATCCACCAACCAAAAAATATTGAATGTCATCCTTCTTTATGTCTTAAACAGAAAATCTCATAATTTTTCAAAAATTCCCCTCAAAAAAACCTGCATCTTCCAAAACTTTTTGCACAGCATTAAGTGTTCCTTCAAACAAATCCATATTTAATTCTTCAAATTTGGCACGAGTTAAAGTTTCAGCAAAATCAATTCCATCAATTAAAGATTTAACTTCCATTTTAACTATGTGCTGGACTGAGAGGGCTCTCTTTGCCTTTTCGACCTTTAAAAGAAAGGATTATTTATAAATCATGGACCAAAAATTATTTAAAAAATTTTTTGTAAGTTTTTTAGCATAAAGGAGAATTAAGGGACGGAAAAAGAATAAAACGCGGAAAAGCGTACCTTTTGGTTAAGTGGTATAATTAAAAATCTTACAGAAAAGAGGGTACAAGGTTCGAACCCAGGCAGTGGAAACTCTCATTTTTAGTCATTTTAAATAAAAACTAATAATTCTATAAATTTTCCAACAAACATAAAAATTGTTAAAAATTTTTTAAAACCCCAAAAGACACAAAAAAACAAACCTCACGACGAAGTTTTTGATTTTGGTGTCATTCGACACAGCTCGACGGGTTCTATAATTTGATAACAGACTGACCATTTTTAATACTTTTAGGTAGGAAAAATGCATGGGGTATACCATCCGAACTATTACCAAATCCCCTGGTACTGACCCGAAACGAAACCCGACATGAAGATTAAAGTTTAAAACCCGATCAGGCTTTTCCCAACCCGTGACATCCCTGGTTCCTGGAAAGTAAGGAAATCAGAAAACGAAGAACCTAATCGATCGGTTTCGAACTGATTATCCTAGTTCTGCCAATTATAAAATAAAAATTAAGAATAAAAACCTTTTTCATTCCAATAGGTTGTTGTTCATCATCCTCTAATATATCAGAAAAATGTACACGCCGTCTTTCTTGTTTTGAATGTTGATTATTCTCTTCCTCTCCTTCCTTCACATCCATTTCTTCCCCATTCTCATCAATTTTCTCTTCCTCATCTTCACTTAATTCCAGTGAATCACAAAGTTTGACAAACCTCTCATAATCCTAAGAAAATAATTTTTAATAAATAAACCCCTCAAAACCCCCAAAAAACCTTTTCAGACACTCCTTTTGGCCTAGTTGGTTTGGTATTATCTTCTTTAGATTTTTCATTAATTTTATTATCGTCTTCATTATTTCCATCTCCATTCTTCAGTATTTGATCTATCTCATCATTTATTCGATCCATCTCATCATTTTTTGAACAAGGCTTTGAAGATGACTTATTTGGTGAAGGGGGCGATTTTTTAGTAGGAGAATGTTGAATTCGTTTACCTTTAAAAAATAAAAACAAGTTAGGTTATGTTCACAATTTAGAGAGATTTCTACAGGGGAGAGTTTTCTACAGGTCTTCCAACTCAATTTTCGGGACAAAATGAATTAAAGGTCCCAATCAATCCAACCCATCCGTTTTTTCTTTTCTCTACAAGGGGTTCTAAATAAAGACCAAGATTGGGAGGAGGATCCTGCTTTCGGGACAACGTAAAATAAAAGTTTCAGGCAATCCGACCTATCCCTTCTAGACTAAGGAACACCTTGAGGCATATAACCCTCTCAACATCATTAATTTTAAAAATAAACCTTTAATTTTTCCACTCCCTTCCTTGTCTTCATTTTCTGGTTCTCGAATTTCAACTAAACCATCGTTTGTCTAAAATCAAATTAAAATTTTGTTCCAAAATTTGGAGTAACTTACAATATTTAATCTTTCCATTAGAGCGACCTTTTCAGTTAGAGATGTCATTTCTTGACGTAAATATTTTAAAGCAGTTTGAAAAGCTATAAAAAAATTAAAGGAAAAAATTTTGATTTGGGGGTTTAGCGACCGGTTATTTAACCAATACCGATTCAGATTTCGGTTATGACGCTAACTTTTGGAAGAAAAAGAGCAGGGAAATGGAGCTGCTAATAAATAACAAAATTTAGACGAGGTTGGATAAGGCCCGTGACCAGCAGTGGATCAGGCCCGTATCCAGGGGTGGATCAGGCCCGTAGCCCCCCCCCTCTCCGAGAAAAATCTTGGCTACGGGCATGGGTTGGAGGACAGATTAGTCCAAAGTTTGAAAAGGGACCGTTTTGGTTTTATAAAACCCGTCGCCAACAACCCTAATTTATATTTAAAATCTTTCTAAAAAACCTTCAATTTGTCTATCCAAAATTTCTAAAGCTTGTTCACGCGTTCTCATAACAAATAAATTATCAGCAAGAAAAACCATACAGCGATCGCCTGGCGCTGTAATTTTCAAAAATTTCTTTCAATTAAAAAATTTTTTAACCTTGACATTCAATTAAACGCCTAGCATTTTCATAAACAGAAACCTCGTGTTCTTTATGGGCTATAAAGGCTTGGATATTTTGAAGCTCCTGAAAAAATTATTTTTAAGTTTGAAGCAGTTAAGGCGTCGGGGCCAGGTTTTATTCTTTTACCCAAACCAGGCCTATCATTTTAACAAAAATACCCTTGTTTCCTGGCTACTGGGTCCTTAAAAGACGTTTCCAGGCCCAAAGCTAGGAGGTGGGGTAGGATGGGTGGTTGCCCCCCCTGAAGATTTTTACTGGCTACGGGGTTTGTAAAAGCCGTCACGGGTCGGATTGGAACTCTAATTCTTACTCTTCTAAATTTGAAAAAAATTCAAAATTTAAATATAATTTTGCAAAAAAATTGTGAAATCGTGACCCAAAAATTTGAAAAAAAATCTGAAACAATTTCCCACCATCAAAAAAAAATTTAAAAAAAAACTAACTAACAATTAAGTGAATTTCTCTAGCAAGGCCAATATCAAGAATATTTGAAGCTGCATTAAAAGAATGTCCAACAACATTTGAATTATTTTGTTTATTTATAGAAGCATCCATTTAAATATTCAAATTAAAATTAAAATAAGGCTGAAATAAGCTAAAAAAATATTTTTAAAATTAAAAAATAATTAAGGTAAAAATTTAAAAAATCATTCAATATTTTAATTATTTAATTAAAAATGATACAAATTTTATGAAACAAAAAAATAATTTTATTGAAAAAGTCAATGAAAAACAACAATTTTTAAAATGACAATTTTTAACGTTAAAACAAATTTTTTATAAAAATTTTTAATGTGTTTTATAAAAAACGAAAAAAAGAATATTTAAATTTAAACAGCAGTTGAAAGTTTAACAAAATGTAAACAAACTAAAAAATCAATAAAAACAATTTTGCATGATAAATTTTTCGGAAAGAAATCGGATGAAACACCTAGACATGTTTAGACGCGAAATATCTTAAGAGGTCTTCTGGAGCAAATTGTTTAATCTCTCCGTTGACGTTTGCTTTGATGTGTGGTTTATTTTCTTTATCAGCAACCTAAAAATTTTTTGGAAGAATGAGAGGGTGACAATAAGTCCCAAAAATAATTTTTGCGGACAAAAGTTAAAATTTGCGGACAATTTAAAAAAACCTTCCAAATTTGCGGACAAACGCTCAATCTTGCGGACAAAAGTTCCCTCTTGTGGACAAAAATCCAATATGCGGACAGAAATTTCCAACTTGCGGACAAAATTCTCATCCTAACCCTTTGTCCGCAACCCCAAAATTATTCAAGAAATATACCCCAAACGGCCACAACTTTCTTCAAATCTACCACAAAGAACCTGTTTAGGTGTACAGCCCAAACCTCTCATGTTTTCCTTTGCTCTATCTTCAAAAATGTCTGACCTCGGGACAGAACTCCCAAAGCCAACTTCCCCGTGACGGACCATCTTACCCCGTTGCCGGAACAACTTGGAATTTTTTCTTGAAAAGTAATAATTTCTTGAAAAGTAATTTTTTTGCAAAATTATATTTAAATTTTGAATTTTTTTCAAATTTAGAAGAGTAAGAATTAGAGTTCCAATCCGACCCGTGACGGCTTTTACAAACCCCGTAGCCAGTAAAAATCTTCAGGGGGGGCAACCACCCATCCTACCCCACCTCCTAGCTTTGGGCCTGGAAACGTCTTTTAAGGACCCAGTAGCCAGGAAACAAGGGTATTTTTGTTAAAATGATAGGCCTGGTTTGGGTAAAAGAATAAAACCTGGCCCCGACGCCTTAACTGCTTCAAACTTAAAAATAATTTTTTCAGGAGCTTCAAAATATCCAAGCCTTTATAGCCCATAAAGAACACGAGGTTTCTGTTTATGAAAATGCTAGGCGTTTAATTGAATGTCAAGGTTAAAAAATTTTTTAATTGAAAGAAATTTTTGAAAATTACAGCGCCAGGCGATCGCTGTATGGTTTTTCTTGCTGATAATTTATTTGTTATGAGAACGCGTGAACAAGCTTTAGAAATTTTGGATAGACAAATTGAAGGTTTTTTAGAAAGATTTTAAATATAAATTAGGGTTGTTGGCGACGGGTTTTATAAAACCAAAACGGTCCCTTTTCAAACTTTGGACTAATCTGTCCTCCAACCCATGCCCGTAGCCAAGATTTTTCTCGGAGAGGGGGGGGGCTACGGGCCTGATCCACCCCTGGATACGGGCCTGATCCACTGCTGGTCACGGGCCTTATCCAACCTCGTCTAAATTTTGTTATTTATTAGCAGCTCCATTTCCCTGCTCTTTTTCTTCCAAAAGTTAGCGTCATAACCGAAATCTGAATCGGTATTGGTTAAATAACCGGTCGCTAAACCCCCAAATCAAAATTTTTTCCTTTAATTTTTTTATAGCTTTTCAAACTGCTTTAAAATATTTACGTCAAGAAATGACATCTCTAACTGAAAAGGTCGCTCTAATGGAAAGATTAAATATTGTAAGTTACTCCAAATTTTGGAACAAAATTTTAATTTGATTTTAGACAAACGATGGTTTAGTTGAAATTCGAGAACCAGAAAATGAAGACAAGGAAGGGAGTGGAAAAATTAAAGGTTTATTTTTAAAATTAATGATGTTGAGAGGGTTATATGCCTCAAGGTGTTCCTTAGTCTAGAAGGGATAGGTCGGATTGCCTGAAACTTTTATTTTACGTTGTCCCGAAAGCAGGATCCTCCTCCCAATCTTGGTCTTTATTTAGAACCCCTTGTAGAGAAAAGAAAAAACGGATGGGTTGGATTGATTGGGACCTTTAATTCATTTTGTCCCGAAAATTGAGTTGGAAGACCTGTAGAAAACTCTCCCCTGTAGAAATCTCTCTAAATTGTGAACATAACCTAACTTGTTTTTATTTTTTAAAGGTAAACGAATTCAACATTCTCCTACTAAAAAATCGCCCCCTTCACCAAATAAGTCATCTTCAAAGCCTTGTTCAAAAAATGATGAGATGGATCGAATAAATGATGAGATAGATCAAATACTGAAGAATGGAGATGGAAATAATGAAGACGATAATAAAATTAATGAAAAATCTAAAGAAGATAATACCAAACCAACTAGGCCAAAAGGAGTGTCTGAAAAGGTTTTTTGGGGGTTTTGAGGGGTTTATTTATTAAAAATTATTTTCTTAGGATTATGAGAGGTTTGTCAAACTTTGTGATTCACTGGAATTAAGTGAAGATGAGGAAGAGAAAATTGATGAGAATGGGGAAGAAATGGATGTGAAGGAAGGAGAGGAAGAGAATAATCAACATTCAAAACAAGAAAGACGGCGTGTACATTTTTCTGATATATTAGAGGATGATGAACAACAACCTATTGGAATGAAAAAGGTTTTTATTCTTAATTTTTATTTTATAATTGGCAGAACTAGGATAATCAGTTCGAAACCGATCGATTAGGTTCTTCGTTTTCTGATTTCCTTACTTTCCAGGAACCAGGGATGTCACGGGTTGGGAAAAGCCTGATCGGGTTTTAAACTTTAATCTTCATGTCGGGTTTCGTTTCGGGTCAGTACCAGGGGATTTGGTAATAGTTCGGATGGTATACCCCATGCATTTTTCCTACCTAAAAGTATTAAAAATGGTCAGTCTGTTATCAAATTATAGAACCCGTCGAGCTGTGTCGAATGACACCAAAATCAAAAACTTCGTCGTGAGGTTTGTTTTTTTGTGTCTTTTGGGGTTTTAAAAAATTTTTAACAATTTTTATGTTTGTTGGAAAATTTATAGAATTATTAGTTTTTATTTAAAATGACTAAAAATGAGAGTTTCCACTGCCTGGGTTCGAACCTTGTACCCTCTTTTCTGTAAGATTTTTAATTATACCACTTAACCAAAAGGTACGCTTTTCCGCGTTTTATTCTTTTTCCGTCCCTTAATTCTCCTTTATGCTAAAAAACTTACAAAAAATTTTTTAAATAATTTTTGGTCCATGATTTATAAATAATCCTTTCTTTTAAAGGTCGAAAAGGCAAAGAGAGCCCTCTCAGTCCAGCACATAGTTAAAATGGAAGTTAAATCTTTAATTGATGGAATTGATTTTGCTGAAACTTTAACTCGTGCCAAATTTGAAGAATTAAATATGGATTTGTTTGAAGGAACACTTAATGCTGTGCAAAAAGTTTTGGAAGATGCAGGTTTTTTTGAGGGGAATTTTTGAAAAATTATGAGATTTTCTGTTTAAGACATAAAGAAGGATGACATTCAATATTTTTTGGTTGGTGGATCAGCAAGAATTCCAAAAATTCAACAATTATTGAAAGATTTCTTTAATGGAAAAGAACCTTCTCGTGGCATTAATCCAGGTTTAAAATTTTTTTCCTGGGTAGATTCTGGTTATTGTATCTTTTTTACAGATGAGGCTGTTGCTTATGGTGCTGCTGTCCTAGCTGGAGTAATTTCTGGAGAAGAAGACACCGAAATTGTTTTGGACCCATTGACTCTCGGTATTGAAACTGTTGGTGGTGTAATGACAAAGTTGATCAAACGAAACACTCTTATCCCAACCATAAAGGCACAAGTTTTCTCTAATGCTGCAGACAATCAAAAGGGGTACTTTTCTGTTTTGCCACACCCCACCCATATATTCGCAGGATACATTTTAAATTTTTCCTTAATTCGTACAGAAAGGTCAGTTTTATTTCTTCCCCAATTTCATTTAATTTTCCCTGTGGACTCAATCTTCCGTGCTCACTCGATATTCCCAAATGTTGATTTCAATTTTGATGGCATCGGAAAGAAAAATTAATCTTTTCTTTGTTGGTGTCTCTCATTGAACATGCCAGAGGGAAAATTTAGTGAAATTGAGGAAGAAAGTAGACTGACCTTTCTGTGCGAATTAAGGAAAAATAAAAAATATGTATATCCTGCGAATATATGGGTGGGGTGTGGCAAAACAGAAAAGTACCTCAAAAGGCTTTGACAATTCATGTTTTTTTTGAAATCTGAAAAATTTTTGAAAAATTATTTCCTTTAAAGGTCTATGAAGGAGAACGTCCAATGACTAAAGACAACCACATGCTTGGAAAATTCGTCTTGACAGTAATTCCACCAGCACCTCGTCGTGTGCCACCATTTGAGGTTTTTTTAGACGTTTTTTGAATTTTCTAAAAAATTTTTTGTTTGAAGGTAACCTTTGGAATCGACGTCGATGGAATCCTTAATGTAACAGCTGAAGATAAAGAAACTGGAAATAAAATTAACGTCTCCTTTGACCACAACCGTTCATCTTCTGAAGATATTGAAGGAATGGTTAATGATGCTGAGGAAGATAAACGTGTTAATGAAACGGCTAAATTATTTGCTGAATTGCAATCAAAAAATGGACAACAAATTGATTCTTCTCGTGATTGTGGACGTCCTTTTGAATTCACAATTGGAAAAGGAGAAGTTATTAAAGGATGGGATGAGGGGTTGCTAAGGTTTGTTTTTTTTATATTTTTTTAAAAAATGCTGTGGGTCCTTCAAAGAAAAATTCCGAAATTTTGGAAAATTTTTGGAATACCCAAAAATGACGCAAATGGGTCAAATTATACATATATCTCTTGAGTGAGCGTATATGTTCAAATAAGTACTCTCCTTATTAATCCCCCCCCCCTCTGTGAAAGTTGAAGAAATACCCAGGGTAATTATTTCAGTATACTAGGGTTCGATATTACGGGGCGGGGGCCGAGTTTACGGGGAACGGGGAATTAGAGCCGCGCGGACGGGGCCGCGCGCTCTGGGGGGAGACCTCCTCCCTTTCCCCTGGGAATCCTACCTAATTGAACGAAAGTTCCCTACCTATCTATCGAAAGTTTGCTTTTTCATGGTCAATTGAAACCGGGGGACTACAACGTTGACTTCTCACTACTAAATATTTTTTCACAGATGTCTGTTGGCCAACATGCAAAACTTACAATTAGCTCTGATTTGGGTTATGGAGAAAAAGGAATTCCTGGAACGGTTATTTAAAATTTTTTTATTAAAAATTGTCAAAAATTAAAAAGGTATAATTTCGGAATACTAAACAGACTCCGATTTGGACAAATTATATGTCATTCGACTCAGCTCGGCGAGCTGAGTCGAATGACATCAAAATATCGATTGGGACGCAACTATGGGCCGAGATACAGGGTTCGAAATGGTCAAAAACCATAGGGGAGACCAAGCACTTTTTTGGGGTGAAAAATTCGAAAATGCAAATAATAGCTCATTCGAAAGAGCTCCTCGAGCTGAGTCGAATGACACCAAAATCAGCAAAATCAGACTTGATTTGACAAAGTTACGATCGTTTGTTTTAGCTCCTTACCTTTGTTCTCCGTGGATGTTCTTGCTGCTGCGGAGGAAGCCGGGCATGCCCATCATAGCGATAATTGGAATAGGATTAAGTTACGAGCCCAGACCCAGAGCCCGTAGACTCCCCGCGAGGCGCGAAACTCCGCGCGAAGCGCGGAGTTTTGCACAAGCGCCTCGCCGACGCCCCATAGGTTTACGTTGTTTGTTTTTTCTGTCATAACTTTGAACAAACTTGACCAATCACGGCGATTTTGGTGTCATTCGACTCAGCCCGAGGAGCTCTTTCGAATGAGCTATTATTTGCATTTTCGAATTTTTCACCCCAAATAGTACTTGGCCCCCCCCCCCCCCCCCTATGGTTTTTGACCATTTCGAGCCCTGTATCTCGGCCCATAGTTACGTCCCAATCGATTTTTTGATGTCATTAGACTCATTAAGTTACGAATGACATATAATATGTCCCAATCGGAGTCTGTTTAGTATTCCGAAATTATTCCATTAAAAATTGTCAGATTCCTCCAAATTCAACTTTGGGTTTTGATGTTGAATTTTATCTCCGCACATTTTTTAGTCTAATTTTTTAAAGGATTTTAACATCTCCTTTTCCTAAATAAGGCACAGCCTCAGTTATAGAAAAAAAATTTTAAAGGCAATTATTAAATTTTTTCATTTTTAGGTAACTGATCATAATATTAGTCGAATCATAACAAAAACACTCAAGATTGCTTTAGGTGCTTTAGGCTACTATCTGGTATTTTAAATTTTATTTAACATCTTTACCTAACATCCCCGCCCCAGTCACTTTTTCGGTAAATATGTATAAGATGGTCAGTCTGTCATAGGTTATAGAACTCATCTAGTGTGTTGAATGACAGCATCAACCCTTGGTCTTAACTTGGACCGAAACCTATCGGAATCGACCCATATTTTACAATTTTTTCTGATTTTGATCCATATTCTGGATCCATATTTTATGTTCATATTTCTCGATTGATCGTCATACAAATCCGAGCCTTAGTCATAACTATGTCAAATCTTGTCCAACATGTTTATTTTGGTAACATTTACTCAGTTCAACGAGCTCTCTCGAATGAGCTATCATTTGTATAAATTTTCGTCCATATGGGTTTTCGCTTCTATGGTTTCTCAATTTTCATTTCTGTATCTCGGCCAAATCAAGTCTAATTTTTCTGATTTCTGATACGTACCCGAAAAAATTAGGGTAAAGAGCTATTACCGAATTTTTGTGCCTTTAATATTTTTAAATACAAATTAATTTTATTTTCAAAAAGTTTCGTGCTACATCTCCAACTCCAGATGATCCTGACATTTTTCAATTAGATGACCAACCGGGGCCTTCTTATACGTAGAATGAAGTTTAATTTTTTTCATTTATTGTTAAAAATTATTTAGCTTTAATTTGACTTTTTTGAAATGTTGAGCTGGAAATGGAGTTGGATTTGAGAGATTAGATTTTTCAAAAATTTTTCAGATTTCAAAAAAAACATGAATTGTCAAAGCCTTTTGAGGTACTTTTCTGTTTTGCCACACCCCACCCATATATTCGCAGGATATACATATTTTTTATTTTTCCTTAATTCGCACAGAAAGGTCAGTCTACTTTCTTCCTCAATTTCACTAAATTTTCCCTCTGGCATGTTCAATGAGAGACACCAACAAAGAAAAGATTAATTTTTCTTTCCGATGCCATCAAAATTGAAATCAACATTTGGGAATATCGAGTGAGCACGGAAGATTGAGTCCACAGGGAAAATTAAATGAAATTGGGGAAGAAATAAAACTGACCTTTCTGTACGAATTAAGGAAAAATTTAAAATGTATCCTGCGAATATATGGGTGGGGTGTGGCAAAACAGAAAAGTACCCCTTTTGATTGTCTGCAGCATTAGAGAAAACTTGTGCCTTTATGGTTGGGATAAGAGTGTTTCGTTTGATCAACTTTGTCATTACACCACCAACAGTTTCAATACCGAGAGTCAATGGGTCCAAAACAATTTCGGTGTCTTCTTCTCCAGAAATTACTCCAGCTAGGACAGCAGCACCATAAGCAACAGCCTCATCTGTAAAAAAGATACAATAACCAGAATCTACCCAGGAAAAAAATTTTAAACCTGGATTAATGCCACGAGAAGGTTCTTTTCCATTAAAGAAATCTTTCAATAATTGTTGAATTTTTGGAATTCTTGCTGATCCACCAACCAAAAAATATTGAATGTCATCCTTCTTTATGTCTTAAACAGAAAATCTCATAATTTTTCAAAAATTCCCCTCAAAAAAACCTGCATCTTCCAAAACTTTTTGCACAGCATTAAGTGTTCCTTCAAACAAATCCATATTTAATTCTTCAAATTTGGCACGAGTTAAAGTTTCAGCAAAATCAATTCCATCAATTAAAGATTTAACTTCCATTTTAACTATGTGCTGGACTGAGAGGGCTCTCTTTGCCTTTTCGACCTTTAAAAGAAAGGATTATTTATAAATCATGGACCAAAAATTATTTAAAAAATTTTTTGTAAGTTTTTTAGCATAAAGGAGAATTAAGGGACGGAAAAAGAATAAAACGCGGAAAAGCGTACCTTTTGGTTAAGTGGTATAATTAAAAATCTTACAGAAAAGAGGGTACAAGGTTCGAACCCAGGCAGTGGAAACTCTCATTTTTAGTCATTTTAAATAAAAACTAATAATTCTATAAATTTTCCAACAAACATAAAAATTGTTAAAAATTTTTTAAAACCCCAAAAGACACAAAAAAACAAACCTCACGACGAAGTTTTTGATTTTGGTGTCATTCGACACAGCTCGACGGGTTCTATAATTTGATAACAGACTGACCATTTTTAATACTTTTAGGTAGGAAAAATGCATGGGGTATACCATCCGAACTATTACCAAATCCCCTGGTACTGACCCGAAACGAAACCCGACATGAAGATTAAAGTTTAAAACCCGATCAGGCTTTTCCCAACCCGTGACATCCCTGGTTCCTGGAAAGTAAGGAAATCAGAAAACGAAGAACCTAATCGATCGGTTTCGAACTGATTATCCTAGTTCTGCCAATTATAAAATAAAAATTAAGAATAAAAACCTTTTTCATTCCAATAGGTTGTTGTTCATCATCCTCTAATATATCAGAAAAATGTACACGCCGTCTTTCTTGTTTTGAATGTTGATTATTCTCTTCCTCTCCTTCCTTCACATCCATTTCTTCCCCATTCTCATCAATTTTCTCTTCCTCATCTTCACTTAATTCCAGTGAATCACAAAGTTTGACAAACCTCTCATAATCCTAAGAAAATAATTTTTAATAAATAAACCCCTCAAAACCCCCAAAAAACCTTTTCAGACACTCCTTTTGGCCTAGTTGGTTTGGTATTATCTTCTTTAGATTTTTCATTAATTTTATTATCGTCTTCATTATTTCCATCTCCATTCTTCAGTATTTGATCTATCTCATCATTTATTCGATCCATCTCATCATTTTTTGAACAAGGCTTTGAAGATGACTTATTTGGTGAAGGGGGCGATTTTTTAGTAGGAGAATGTTGAATTCGTTTACCTTTAAAAAATAAAAACAAGTTAGGTTATGTTCACAATTTAGAGAGATTTCTACAGGGGAGAGTTTTCTACAGGTCTTCCAACTCAATTTTCGGGACAAAATGAATTAAAGGTCCCAATCAATCCAACCCATCCGTTTTTTCTTTTCTCTACAAGGGGTTCTAAATAAAGACCAAGATTGGGAGGAGGATCCTGCTTTCGGGACAACGTAAAATAAAAGTTTCAGGCAATCCGACCTATCCCTTCTAGACTAAGGAACACCTTGAGGCATATAACCCTCTCAACATCATTAATTTTAAAAATAAACCTTTAATTTTTCCACTCCCTTCCTTGTCTTCATTTTCTGGTTCTCGAATTTCAACTAAACCATCGTTTGTCTAAAATCAAATTAAAATTTTGTTCCAAAATTTGGAGTAACTTACAATATTTAATCTTTCCATTAGAGCGACCTTTTCAGTTAGAGATGTCATTTCTTGACGTAAATATTTTAAAGCAGTTTGAAAAGCTATAAAAAAATTAAAGGAAAAAATTTTGATTTGGGGGTTTAGCGACCGGTTATTTAACCAATACCGATTCAGATTTCGGTTATGACGCTAACTTTTGGAAGAAAAAGAGCAGGGAAATGGAGCTGCTAATAAATAACAAAATTTAGACGAGGTTGGATAAGGCCCGTGACCAGCAGTGGATCAGGCCCGTATCCAGGGGTGGATCAGGCCCGTAGCCCCCCCCCTCTCCGAGAAAAATCTTGGCTACGGGCATGGGTTGGAGGACAGATTAGTCCAAAGTTTGAAAAGGGACCGTTTTGGTTTTATAAAACCCGTCGCCAACAACCCTAATTTATATTTAAAATCTTTCTAAAAAACCTTCAATTTGTCTATCCAAAATTTCTAAAGCTTGTTCACGCGTTCTCATAACAAATAAATTATCAGCAAGAAAAACCATACAGCGATCGCCTGGCGCTGTAATTTTCAAAAATTTCTTTCAATTAAAAAATTTTTTAACCTTGACATTCAATTAAACGCCTAGCATTTTCATAAACAGAAACCTCGTGTTCTTTATGGGCTATAAAGGCTTGGATATTTTGAAGCTCCTGAAAAAATTATTTTTAAGTTTGAAGCAGTTAAGGCGTCGGGGCCAGGTTTTATTCTTTTACCCAAACCAGGCCTATCATTTTAACAAAAATACCCTTGTTTCCTGGCTACTGGGTCCTTAAAAGACGTTTCCAGGCCCAAAGCTAGGAGGTGGGGTAGGATGGGTGGTTGCCCCCCCTGAAGATTTTTACTGGCTACGGGGTTTGTAAAAGCCGTCACGGGTCGGATTGGAACTCTAATTCTTACTCTTCTAAATTTGAAAAAAATTCAAAATTTAAATATAATTTTGCAAAAAAATTGTGAAATCGTGACCCAAAAATTTGAAAAAAAATCTGAAACAATTTCCCACCATCAAAAAAAAATTTAAAAAAAAACTAACTAACAATTAAGTGAATTTCTCTAGCAAGGCCAATATCAAGAATATTTGAAGCTGCATTAAAAGAATGTCCAACAACATTTGAATTATTTTGTTTATTTATAGAAGCATCCATTTAAATATTCAAATTAAAATTAAAATAAGGCTGAAATAAGCTAAAAAAATATTTTTAAAATTAAAAAATAATTAAGGTAAAAATTTAAAAAATCATTCAATATTTTAATTATTTAATTAAAAATGATACAAATTTTATGAAACAAAAAAATAATTTTATTGAAAAAGTCAATGAAAAACAACAATTTTTAAAATGACAATTTTTAACGTTAAAACAAATTTTTTATAAAAATTTTTAATGTGTTTTATAAAAAACGAAAAAAAGAATATTTAAATTTAAACAGCAGTTGAAAGTTTAACAAAATGTAAACAAACTAAAAAATCAATAAAAACAATTTTGCATGATAAATTTTTCGGAAAGAAATCGGATGAAACACCTAGACATGTTTAGACGCGAAATATCTTAAGAGGTCTTCTGGAGCAAATTGTTTAATCTCTCCGTTGACGTTTGCTTTGATGTGTGGTTTATTTTCTTTATCAGCAACCTAAAAATTTTTTGGAAGAATGAGAGGGTGACAATAAGTCCCAAAAATAATTTTTGCGGACAAAAGTTAAAATTTGCGGACAATTTAAAAAAACCTTCCAAATTTGCGGACAAACGCTCAATCTTGCGGACAAAAGTTCCCTCTTGTGGACAAAAATCCAATATGCGGACAGAAATTTCCAACTTGCGGACAAAATTCTCATCCTAACCCTTTGTCCGCAACCCCAAAATTATTCAAGAAATATACCCCAAACGGCCACAACTTTCTTCAAATCTACCACAAAGAACCTGTTTAGGTGTACAGCCCAAACCTCTCATGTTTTCCTTTGCTCTATCTTCAAAAATGTCTGACCTCGGGACAGAACTCCCAAAGCCAACTTCCCCGTGACGGACCATCTTACCCCGTTGCCGGAACAACTTGGAATTTTTTCTTGAAAAGTAATAAAAGTTAAACTTAAATCCGAATCGCATAAAAATTTGTTTGGACGTCTAAAGTTTTCATTGGACGTATAAACATTTCATTGAACGTATAAAGGTTGTATGGACGTATAAAGGTGTGATTGGAGCCTAAACATGACAAGAGCCAATAATTTTTAACAATAAATAAAAAAATTTAAACTTCATTTATAAGAAGGCCCAGGTTGGTCATCTAATTCAATAACAGGATCATCTGGAGTAGGAGATGATGTATAACCATACTCCTTGAAAATAAAATTAATTAGTATTTAAAAATATTAAAGGCACAAAAATTCGGTAATGCGCTACCCTAATTTTTTCGGGTACGTACTTACTTCCCCCTAGTCAAATTTTTCGGTTTCCCCGTTTCCCGTAAACTCAGCCAATATCGTAAACTCAGCCAATAGTATACTGAAATAATTACCCTGGGTATTTCTTCAACTTTCACAGAAAGGGTGATTAATAAGGAGGGTGCTTATTTGAAAATATAAGCCCTCTGAAAAAATATAAATGTATAAATTGACCCATTTGCGTCCTTTCGGGGGGTTTCGAAAATTTTCAAAGATTTCGGAATTTTTCTTTGGAGGACCCACAGCATTTTTTAAAAAATATAAAAAACGGACAAAATTCCCATCCTAACCCTTTGTCCTATTATTAAAAAGAGATTTTTAAAAATAAAGGAAAGAAGGAAAAGTTACCTTATCAATTTGATGCACAGCTGCATGGCAAATTACTTTGGTCATGTAAAAATGCAGTATTAAAAATACTGCGACGAAGTTTTTTGGGGTAGGATGCATCTAAAAGTTATAAATATTATTTCTTAAATCTACAACAAAGAACCTGTTTAGGAATACGGCCCAAACTTCTCAACTTTTCCTTTGCTCTATCTTCAAAAATGTTTGACCTCGGGACAGAATTCCCAAAGCCAAAAGGTGTTTGTTTTTTCTTTGGTGTTTTGTCCATATTACAAATCCTGAAAATAAATCGATTCTGTAATCCCCGACAAAATATTTAATTAAAAAGCTTGGCGACAATTCGGCCGGCGAAAAGTTTGCCCCGCGACAATTCGGCCGGCGACAATTCGGTCGCGACATTTTGGCCCGCGACAATTCGGGCTGTACCCGTAAAATATGTACAAAAAATAAAAATTTATAAACGTTTTGGAAAAGTGATATCTACCTTAAGGAAAAGTAAAATCTATTTAAGATATCTATCATTATAAGGTACGATTTTAGTCCACTTAGTCGCGATGGTACTTTTTTTCATTCGCTTAAAACTTAAACCAAGACACAAACGTCGGTACACAATGATCCCCCACCGTTCGATTGATATGTATATTAATTATGGGTACACGACTAATAGGCGCGGCCGAATAGGCGCCATTTTTTCGGCGCAGCATGTTTTCGGCGTTTAGGGAAAAATTTTAAATATACAAATAATAACTCATTTGTGAGTTCGACGAGCAAAGTCGAATGATATCGACACCAGCTTGTGGCTGGATATCTTGAGAGGATGTAAGGAAAATAAAAAATTTTACAAAATTTTAGTTATTAATTTAAAAACGTAACAGATATGCAAGGGAAAACATTAACAGCCGTGCTTCGCTGCGGTCGTGCTCGCTTCGCTCGCTTCGCTCCAGGCTTCAATAGTTCCGTAATTACGTAGCGATTATGTGGCCAAGCCCGGTTTTTCTTGACAAAGCGGTTGTTTGATCCATTTATATAACGCATTAATCCATCCATAAAACTATCACCCCAAGGTGAGGAACGGCCAGAGCGTGTAGAAGCTGGAGCATCAAATCTGAGGTGTTAAATTAAAACCTCCTTATTCAACGCTTCAAAAGACCATAAAATTAAAAAAAAATTTCCAATTTTTGTCATCTCCTTTTTTACTAAAAATCCAGTTAAATTTTATTCGTTCAATCGTACTTTTCTCTCTCTTTCAATTTCACATCATAAACAACATATGATTTTTTGTCTACGTTATTAAAAGAGGGGGAAAACCTTTTTACTTTGAACCCTCTGTTTAACAAAAAAAATTTTTTAAATCGCTGGTTAATTCCCTTTCTTTTTTCAATTTCCACCAATAATCACCTCAAACTATCTCGCCAAAAAAATAAAAAAATTTGGGGGAAAACTAATCAACCATACAAAGAATTATTATAATCTGCAAATAAAAGAAATTAATTTTCTTTTTTTTTCAATTTTAATCATTTCAACGAAATCATTTCTCGTTTCCTTTCTTCTTTCTCTCGGGAGGTTTTTAGGGGGTATTTTTACTTTTTTTGGGGGAGCACCTCATTTTAATTGATAATTCTCCCTTTTTTTTCTTGGCAGCCTCTATCAAATTTTCAGGGACCTTTGGTGTTTTATTGACTAAAAATATTAATTAAAAAATTAATTGAAGGAACAAAAAAGAGTAAACATATTTTTTGATAGAACCACTTCTCTTTTCATTAAAAAAATATTTTTTATTTCACGTGATTTTATTTCATTCATTTGTGTACCTTCACCTATGCTGCTTTTCTTTCTGCAGCAAAATTAAAAAAAGCTTTTACTTAAAAATAGTTTGCTAACTAAAAATAAATTTAATAAAAAGCTTCAAAAAATGCTGACTGAGCAAACATTGACTTTTTTACTCTCCCTTCAATTTTCACCACTTTGGTGTAGTTGGATAGTGTTAGGTTTGGACTACTCAGAGGTCGTGGGTTCGAATCCCACCCAGGGAAAATCATTTTTATTTTAAGAAAATTAAAATTTTTTCTATTAAAAATTGTTAAAAACATCAAAAAATATTTTTGAAAATTTTTATGGAGAAAATAAAAACGAAAAAACTAAAAATATACTAATGAGAATCATGAAAAACATTTGAGCATTAAAAGACGTCCTCTCTGTGCAGGTGCTCCCAACATTCCTTCTTTATTGTTAAACAAAAGACGCTGGCCAGGCATTAAAGTTATTATTTGAGTATTTTCAGCGCATACACGGCCAAATTTTTGAAGGGATTCGTATAGCCTGTCCAATGATTTTACTGTTATTGTACTTGAACGAGCTGCATTGTTGAAAACACCCTGGAATAAAAAATTCGAAAACGTCCTATTTTCATCTCAAATTTCGTTATAGTCACCAAGAAAAATCAGAAAAAAAAATCCAAGATTTTTTCCACTCCCCAACAACTTTTCACCACTTTGGTGTAGTTGGATAGTGTTTGGTTTTTGCCACCCAAAGGTCGTGGGTTCGAATCCCACTCAGGGAATATTATTTTTTTGAAAGAAAATTATCATCCTTTCAGTCCGGAAAATTGACTATAACCAAATTAAAAAAAATATAAACCGATTTAATATTCCCATCTTCATCAACTGAACAAATTGGATGCCTTGAACGATATAACCCTCCTCCGTTATATTCCAAAATTGAATTAGCCAAAAATTCAAATTCTTCTGGGGAGTGTTCTCGTAGTTGTGACAATGTCTTACAAGTATTTACAATTGAAATTTGTGCTGGACCATTCATTGTTTCGATTGTTACAATTGAGGGGACGTGTGAAAGATGAGGCCAGACAGTTCCCTAAATTTGTAGAAAAGTCAGAAAAATTGTAAAACTTAAAAATCTAAAAATGTCAACAAGAAACGTACGAAAAGCATATTTCCTCTATTGAATACCAGGGCATTCTATTTTTCAAAGGGTCTTCCAAAGGGCATTATATAAGAGAAAAGGGCCTTAAATGGAGGGAGGCTTCTATTGGAGAGGACCTTCCGTTAGGGAATAGGCCAGAAACATCACCAAGCAAAAAAGTTCAAACCGGTTCTTGTGCATAATCCTCCCAATAACACGTTCCCAATGCCATGCTCTCATCTAACGAATCCATTTTTGAATGATCCAAAATTGAGTGATTCTGCTTTTCTTCTGCTGTTGAGGACGAGGATACAGTTGTTGAAGTGTCTTTAAGTAGATCAGAAATTTTATTTAGACGATCATTTTGATTAAAAGCATTTTGACGAAGAAATGAAGAAGTATACCTTAAAATTGAGAACTTATTCAAGTTAAAAAATATGATGGGAGGGAAACTGCACTAAGGGGGGAAAATGAGGGGAAAAATTTTTAAAAATTATTTTTCGTTACTTTGAGGCAACAAACGGCGGCCATTGAACTTCTAACGCTTCTTTTGAACATTTAATTTCTTCTGGTCGAGTATTCAAATCCAAATGAATAAGGCTTGGACGTCTACGTGCATTATCTCTGAGCCAAATGTAGGAAAACTTGAAAAAAAAGAAAATTAAGTGTTAATAAAATTAAAAATGCCCAACGACTGAACGGATCAGGGGCCGGATTATTGTGGTATTTAAAAAATATGGTGGGGGGAAACTGCACTGGTGGGGGAAACTGCACAAAGGGGGAAAATGGAGGGAATCAGGGTATTTTTCGCGATCTGTCGGACCCCATAAAATGATCATGCCAACCACTACCAATTAATAAAATTAAACCTTAGCTAAAAGACCATCTTCCCATTCAACTTGAACACAACGTTGTAAATTACTAGCTTTTTTAAGACACTGCATATTTGATTAAATAATTGAATTAAATAACTGAAAATTAAATTTTTTATTAAATTTGAAAAAAATTTTTTGAAGAAAAATGTGAAAGTGAAAATAAATGAACGAACAAAATTGAGAGATTTTAAATAGCGAAAAGGAAAACCCTAAAAAGACAGCCCCCCTCCATTCGTCATTCAATTTATTTCAACGAAAGAAAATTAAAAAAAAATTGGGAAGCATATGAAAGATTGTTAAGAAAGAAGAATGTTTGTGTGTGCTTCCCCCCCTTCCCTCTCAAAATTTTTTTCTTATCTAAAAAATATTTTTTTGCAGGAAGATTTAGTTCCCCGTCTTTTCCTCTATATTCTTTGTGCAGCAAAAACAGGACTAAATTTTTTCTTGTATAAAAATTAAAAACAAACAATTTGTTAATGTAAACAGCTCTCTTCTACCAGTCGTCAGACCAACTGGCCGATTTTGCTCTAGTTGGCAAAATGTCGCTTGGACTAAATGTCGTTTGGATTAAGTGACCAGCAACGTATTTAGGCATGTGCGTAAAATTAAAAAAGGCAGATATTTAAATCGTTAATCCAGACATTTTTTGTCTTTTATCTTTAAGTATTTTCTTATCAATTTAATCATTTACTTATCATTTTTTGGGACGCATCCAAGTAGGCGCGCGGCCATAACGGCGCAAACCCATAACTTGCTTTAAGATTGTCGAATCTTACCAAATTTAGTATTAAACGATTCCTCTCATCGAGCTAAAGAGATTGGTACCAAAATTGGCAAGGGCCAGAAATCTTCCAGCAAGTTATAGCTTTGCGTCGTTATGGCCGCGCGCCGATGTACCCTCATTTTTTTTATCAATTTTTAAGACTAACTGTACTAATATGGAGAATTGTAACAACTTAACCAGATTCAAAAAATATTGTCTCGATCGACTTGACTACATTTACGCGGCTTGGAACGCTTTAAGTTCATATTCAGAAAAACTTGAACTAAAAAATAAAAATTTGGAAGAAGAAAAGAAAACTTGGGAGGAAGAAAGGAAAAGTTGGGAGGAAAAAATAAAAAATTTGGAGGAAGAAAATAACATTTTAAAAGAAGAAAAGAATTTGGCGTACAAAAAACTTGAAGAAATGACTCTAGTGTTCAACACATTTATTAATCAAGACGTCAAGCAGCGCAACATTTTTGAAGAAATTGAAAGTCCAGAAAATGTACGGAGGTTTTTTTAGGCTTATGGGAAGATGGTGGGGACTAACTTAAGGAATTTGGGTATTTCGATTTATACCTCCACATGTCCGCAAATTTTTGTCTTGCTTTTCCCTCTCTTTTTTCCCACACAAAGGTTCAAAAATTTATAAGGTTGATAAAGGTCAGGCAAACAAAATGTCGGACACGTAGATTTCCACATTTCCAGTTGCGGACAGACATTTGCGGATAAAAATTGCGGACGAATAGTACAGAAATTCTCTCTAATCTAAAATTTTTTCCAGATATCAGCAAATACCTCAACTTCAATTGAACCCGAGTCACAAAACAACTACAACAATGTTGCTGGTCCTTCAAATCATATCGAGCTTACTACATTACAACCACTCAATTCCAAGCAATTTCAAGTTTTATTTCCAGTGTCTCCATTGCCTCCACGAATTGAAAAAAGAACTATTTGGGATGAGGTTGACGATGAGGAAGGGGAAAATAAAGAAGAAAATTTGGAGGAAAATGAAGAAAATTTTGAAGAGAAGGAAAATTTGGAGGAAGAAAACGAAGACGATTGTTGGTAATTTATTTTAAAATATGCAAAGAAATCCTGGTGATAATTTAGAAAAAAATTTTTTTAGAGATTTATAACAAAAAATACCCATTTATTCCAATTTTAACCCTTTTTTTCATATGCCTCAATTTTTGTGTGTATGTATATTTTTGTTCTTTTTTGTATTAGAATTTATCTAAAAAAATTAAATTTTTTTTTAGGAATTTGCAATTATTGAAAGAAAAAGTTTAGGGGTTTTAAGGTCTTTTAATTGCAGCACTGATAATTAATAATCAACAACTCATTGTTGATAACGATTTTGCACCAAGAAAATGATTGATTGGCGCAGTTAAGTGAATGTGACTGCCTGTTGCCCACTCGCCAAAAAATACTCGCTAGCATCCCTGTTCAGCTGTAGATTTTTCTTTTTACGATTTTGCACGTGGACAAATAGTGGTTCCTCCTTGGTGATACCCCCTAATTTTTTTTCAAAAAAATTTTTTTTGTTTCTGTGCCTGTTTTTTCCAGTTTTTTAAATCCAATCCTTTGCTTTTTTTCTCACCTTCCTCCATTTTCACAAGTTTACCCAAAATAAAAATTTTTTTTCGTTTATTTGTAAAAAATAGAAATATTTTGTTCACTCTTACATTATTGCCATAAATTGTAAAACTAAAATTTATTTTTCTGTTTAAGCTAGAAAAATTTTTTTTTAATATGTAATTTTGTCTTATGGCATTAATGTTTGGAGTGGTTTTACAACAATAAAAAATTTGTAAAAAATTTAAAGCCTGTATTTAGTGATTTTTTTCTTTTCCCTATCATATATAAGCAATTACGTAAAATTATGTTTAATTTTCAAAATTTTTTTTTCCAAAAAATTTTTTTTAGTTGAGAAGAAAATCACCAATAGGCAAAAGAACTATAGGTGAAAATAACTAGTCTAAAATATGGGAACAGGAAAAAATTTAGAAAATATTTAAGTGTTATAACTAGAGATTGGACTGATAGACAAGAATCAAAAATAGAACTCTTGAAAAGGTGAAAATTTTCGAAATAAAATAATCGTTCAAGATCTCAGTCCGATTTCCAGTTATAAAAAAAATTAAAAAAATTAAAATATCTAAAATATGCGACAGGAAATGAATATAAAAAATTTATAAAAAAATATCTAGCATTAAAATTGTCTAAAACAAACTACAGGGAGTGGATTTGTTCGAGGTGGAATAGAGTGGCCGGATATGAAGAAGATTGGAGAGAAGAATGTGAAGAGAAGGAGAAAAGAAGAACGGATGAATACTAAAAAAGAAGAGGCACGGATAAAAGAAAATGAAAAATAATGGAAAAAGAAGAAGGGACGGATAAAAGAAAAGAGGAAGAAGAAGAAAAGTAGGGGAAAATGAAGAAGAAGAGGAAGACGGATAAAAGAAGAATACCAACGGAAAAATGAAAAAGAGGCATGGATAAAAGAAATTGAGAGACCGGAAAAAAGAAGGGGAAGGAGACGGAAAAATGAAAAAAATGAGGGGAAGAGAAAGGGGAAATTAATAATACCGGCGGTTTTCCATAATTTCGAGGACTCGGTCCCCAAAGACATTGAGCCCGTCGTTAAAGAGTCTATTAACTCTAGCCAAATCTGCTTCCAACCCTTCGATCTTTAATTTAAAAAATATTTTTATTTGTTTAAAATTTTTAGGTACTCTCGTGTTATCCGTCTACATTTTTTATTGACCCCTCTTTTCCTTCTCCTTTCCTCCTCATGCCTTTATTTCTAATTTCTTTTTTAGATCACAAAATGGTCAAAGGCAATTAAAGGGCAAGAATTAAATTCATTTATAAAAAAGCGAAATATGGGAACAGAACAGAATTTTTTGAAAGGATTTTTAACCAAATTGCGGCACTTTGGGTGTTATACATATGTATATTGTTTGTATATTGTTGACCATTTTGTAATGCCAATGAGAAACTAAAATGAAAGCATAAGAAGGAAAGGAGAAGGAAAAGAGGGGCAATAAAATTAGACGGATAAACAAGATTTCCATTTTTAATTACCCTTTCATCCCTTCGATTCAACTCGATTTCGAGTTCCACATTCCTCAGCTCCAAATTAGCGTTCCTTAAACCCAAATCAGCCACTCTCCTCTCGAGCTCCAAATTTCTCTCCCTCAAAATCTCTAACTCGTTGGGCTGTTGGACCTGTGATTAGACGGGGTAATTATTGTTTCAATATCTCGCTGGGGGGAATTAATAGAGAGGGGGTAATTATTTGAGATTATTTTAGGAAGGCTGATTATAACTATTTTTAAGAGGGTAATTATTTGAGGGAGGGCAATGTTTGAGTAAAATTGGGGTTTTGTAAAGCATATGGCTATTAAACTCTTAAAAGATATTAATGTGTCATTTATGTAGTGGATAACACATCAGTCTGTTAAAGGGAATGTCCCAGACATCGAAATAACCACATGCATTAGTCTAAGGAGAGAAATAGCAAAGCTCAGTTCAGCTTTACCCTTTTTTAAATTTTATTAAAAAATTTTCAAGTCCTCTACCTCCTCCTCATTATCCCCATTAAATTCCACTTCATTTCCAACCGCATCCCCATCTTCTTCTCCAACCTCTTCTTCAACAACATCAACCTCATATTCTTCCTCATTTCCACCAACTCCAACTTCATCTCCACCTTCCACTCCAACAACCTCATCTCCAACCTCATTTTCTTCATTTTCCACCACATTTTCCACAATAGCAATTTCGGGCAATTCCCCCTGCTATACATATGTATTTATTATTAAAATTTTTACATTTTCCATATTATAAATTCGCAAAAGCAAAATTGAAAATTTCCCAAGAAAATCCATTCCGGAAATTTTTGTTAAAATGAGGAATTTTTATTCGTAAAGCTTTATCATTTTTTATTCCTTTGTCTTAAAAAGGCGGCGTGGTGTAGTGGGTAACACATCCGTCCGATCAACAGTTAAGATCTTGGTTCGACCCCAGCCGTCGAAATAATTTTTTACACAGCTTAGGGAGTATAGTTATGCCCATTTGAGTATTTTTATAATATTTTAAATTTTTTAAAAATTTTACTTCAATTTCCTCCTCTTCACCAACCTCCAATCTACCCAAACGAAGCGCCTAAGTTTATTTAAAAATTAAAAAAATTTTGCCTTTTGTTTTAATCTCTTTTTTTAATTTAATTGTAATTGTTCGAATATTTACCCTGGGACAATTATTGTTTCAACCTCTCGCCAGAGAGGGTAATTAATGGAGTTAATTTTTTGTGGTTATTTTAGAAAGGCTAATTTTAACTATTTTTAAGAGAGTGAATATTTCTCAATCTCCAACTGAAGGATATTAGGAAGGGGGTATTTATTTGAAGGACGGGGAAAATAATTTAGTAAATTTAAATTTAAAAAATTTTTCACCGCACACGCTGCATTGTGTTCCTTCCTCGGAAACACTTCTGTGCCCTCTTCTTTGTTAAGCGTAAATACGCTACCACGACATTTTAATGATTTATTTTTTTTACATTCCCAAATAACTCGGGGAATTAATTTAGTTGTTCTTATGTAGTAATATTCAATATTATTATAAGTTAAAAAAATTTTTCCACTTTTTAATGATTTTTCAAAATGTGCCATTGAATAATTTTAATTTTTTGTTTTTTATCTGTTAAAATATTATTAAAATTTTAAAATTATTGTTTCGACTTTCCGCTGGTGAATTAATCGAGGGAGGGTATTTTTTATATGTATGTTTAAAAAATTGTTAAAAAAGACAAGAATTTGAGTTATTCAATAATTTAGAAAAGTATAAATGTAGCTTATAATAAGGATGGCATTTCCGGGAAAAGGGGACGCCAATCACATTTAATTTTTATTCCAATTTTCTTTTCTCATGAAAAGGAAAGGGTTTTTTAATTCTCTCTTTGAAGAAAAAGATAGGAAAAGGTGAGAGGCACTTCCGTTTATTATCTATTTTTTAAGTTAAATTAAACAAAAATACAAATTAAGACAATGCGGGGGTGTTGGGCACTTGTGCTTGAAAAAAATTTCATTAGGAGGATTCAGAGTATATCGAGGGATTAAATGGATAGAAGAGCTTGTGATTAATTATTCACATTTTTTTCTTTTTTTTCGCATAATTTTGGTTATTTTGAAAATTAAAAAAAAGATGACCAGCTTTTTTAATAAAATTTTGTGTATAATAATTTATCTTCCGAATTAAAAACAAATATTTGCTTAAATGCTCATGCATGGTTCGAACCTAACACTTATTTTCTCACCCAACCTAACACAATATCCAATCAGCTGCAAGGCCATAGAAAAAAGTTTACGGAAATTATATTAAAGTCATAAGAATATTGATGTACATATAGATACATAAGTAATTTAAAAAAATATTAAATGAGTTTACCTAATTTTTTATAATAAAAAATAGACACATTTCCGGTGAAACACACACAAAAATTTAAAAATTTTCCCACAAAATTATATTTCCCTAAATAAGTAATTAACTGAGGGTTTATTTTTGATATAAGAAGAAAAATTTGAATTTAGGCAGAATTTTTTTTTCATCTCTTTTAACTCGCTGAAAAGACAGCACTTGAAAATTATGTCACGGTGTAGGAGAGGGACAATGAAAATTATTATTTGAGGTTTTGGGAGAATTATTGGGTGGGGGGATTATTCTACAACAATTATTGCATTGATTTGGAGTAGATAATTTTAAAATTTTTTTTGAATTTTATTGCTTCGAGGACTTGATATTTGTGGTTAATTTTTAAATTTTGTTTTTAAATTAAATAACAAAAAAATTTAAATATTTTTTAATCGAATAAATTTTTAAAAATTATTTTTTTGTTTTGAATTTTGTATTTTATAAAAATATATAAAATATATTTTTAATATTTTTTAAAATTAATTTTACACATTTTTTAATGCTTTTAAGCTTGAATAATTATTTCAAAAATTGGATTTAACCTAATTATGGATCAACAAAAATTTTATATTTGCAACACCAACGGCGACGACGACAGTGGAGATGGAAGTGAGCTTAAACCCTTGAAAAGTTTGTTTCGAGCAATGCAATTGGCTGGGACCTCAGAAGGTGATTTTCTTGTTTCTGCAGTAAAAGAAGGCGAGGCAAAACAGTGGGATAAACCGTCGAAATCTGCATTGAAAAAAGCTACCGGTCGATTTGATGAAGAGCGAAGAAAACGTGAGAAAAAGTTGGCGGCTGTGGAAAAGGAAGCTTCGCAAATTGTGGATGAAAAGAAGCGTTTGGAAGATGCGAAGAAAATACAAATCAAACTCGATTCGTCACTTCCTGCTCCAAGTAAAGTGAAGATACGTGATTGTTCTACAATGTGTGGACAAAGAGTTCAAATTTTTGGCTTTGTACATCGCTGTCGACAACAAAGTTTGTTTTAATAAGATTTTGGTTTCCCTTTAATTTTGAGATTTTGAGGGTCCGGGTTCGAATCTTCCTCTTATTATTTTACAAAATGGATCTTTTGTGGGAGACGGAAGCACCATGCCAGGGACATCTTAAATCCATAAAACCATCAAACAGACCTCGGTATCGCATCCATGGACGAAGCGGGGAAACCATAGAGGGTGGAAAAAGCGATACAATGGCCCGCTTGTTTTATGGGTATAAAGGGGTTATTTAAAATTATTCCATTTTTATAGGAAAGGACTTGATTTTTGTTGTTCTTCGAGACGGGACTGGCTTTTTGCAATGTGTTTTGAGTGGATTACTTTGCCAAACTTATGAAGCTTTAACATTGAGCACGGAAAGCTCTATTTGTATATACGGAACGGTTTGCTTCTTTTCTCTTTTATTTTATCTTAAAAATTAGATAAACAAACTCCCTGAAGGAAAGACGGCCCCTGGTGGTGTAGAGCTCGTCGCTGATTTTTGGACTTTAATTCATGGAGCGCCGCCCGGTGGGATTGACAATGTGTTAAACGTCGAGGCAAATCCTGATGTTAAACTGGACAATCGTCATTTGTGCATTAGAGGAGAAAATTGTTCAGCAATTCTTCGAATACGAGCGGCCGTAACGCGTGCAGTTAGAGAACATTTTCATTCGCGTAAATATGTCGAAGTATGCCCTCCAACTCTTGTTCAAACGCAGGTTTATTAAAGATTCTTTTTAGACTTTCATGCCAAATTTAAGGTTGAGGGAGGCTCTACACTTTTTTCCTTAGACTTCTTTGGTGAACCAGCTTATTTAACCCAGTCATCGCAGCTTTATCTGGAAACATGCATTTCTTCTTTGGGCGATTGTTATTGTATAGCGCAGTCTTATAGAGCGGAAAAATCTCGAACGAGGCGTCATTTGGCTGAATACTCTCATGTTGAGGCAGAATGCCCATTTATTACTTTTGAAGGTTTTATTAAATTTTTAGAAAATTTCTTTAAGCTTTTTTTTATTTTTTAGAATTAATGAATAAAATTGAGGATCTTGTTTCTGATGTTGTTGACAGGGTTTTTAGCGATCCTGAAATTTCTGAATTGATATTGCAACGATGGGAAACGTCAAAGGTTTTTTTTAAAGTTATTCATTTAAGTAGTATACTGGTTTTGTTGAAAAAAGAGGAAGAAATGCTTCTTCGTTATTTTTGAGGTTTGCCAATTAGATAAGTCTCCTGAGAGACCTCCAAATTCGACCTGGTCGAATTTAGTCCGTGATTCAGAATAAAAAATATGAATTGATATTGGACTCGGCAACTCGATTGCCTACTGACAAACCTAAAAATATCGAAACAGCACTTCCTCGTATTTTTACAGGGATCAGTAAGCTAAATGATTACCAAAATATCCTTAAACAATTTGAATCAAATTTCAGGAAAAATTTCCTTCATTAAAACGTCCCTTTCTTCGAATGACTTATGCTGATGCAATTGAATGGCTGCGCAAAAATAATGTAAATAACGAAGAAGGGAAGCCGTTTGAGTTTGGAGAAGACATTCCAGAGGGTCCTGAACGACAAATGACTGATACAATTGGCCAGGTTTTTTTTTAATTTTTTTAAGTTCAAAAAAATATTTTTTAAAGCCAATATTGCTGAATCGTTTCCCAGCTGGGATTAAAGCCTTTTACATTTCTCGTTGTGAAGATGAAGAAGAAAAAAAGGATTTGACAGAATCTGTAGATTTATTAATGCCTGGAGTTGGGGAAGTTGTTGGCGGTTCAATGAGGATTTGGAAAGAGGAAGAACTTTTAGAAGCTTTTAAAAGAACTAATATTGACCCTAAACACTATTATTGGTATGTAGACCAGAGAAAGTATGGAGGGTGTCCACATGGAGGTTATGGACTTGGATTGGAACGGTTTGTTTGCTGGTTAGCTAATCAACACCATATAAGAGATGTTTGTTTATATCCACGTTTTATTGGACGATGTGCCCCGTAAAATTTTGTTAATTCATTAAATTATAGTCGTTATTGTGAGTTTATTTTTGAAATTATTGTCCCAAAAAGAACATGTGTGACTGTTTAAAAATTTTTAAATTGTTGGTAAAAAGTCTGTTGTTATAAAAAAATTTTAAGATATTGAGATTCATTATTTTTAAGATAAGACCTATACCTAGGAATTTCACGGTTATCCGGGCTATTATTCGACTCGAACCCCGATTCCAGAAATTTTTAACTCGACTGATTTTCTCCAATAGGTGACCCGGACTTTTTTCGACCTAAAACCCGCTCTAAGAAAATTTTGAAACCCAGACTCGATGACATCCCTGATACCTATAAAAATATTTCTAACAATAAGATAAGATTTATTGACAAGAATTTATTTAAAAAGTGGCTAAATATAAAAAATAGCACAATCAATATACTTTTTTGAATTATAAGATTAATAGTAAGGGCTGCATGTGAAAAAACAAAACAAATTAAACTTAAAAATAAGAAATTAAATAAAAAGATTTTCCACTCCAAAATTAGAAAGAGCGATTAATATACATTTTGATGTAAAAGAAATTTTCGTTGGGCAAGGTCTCAAAAATAAGAAAAAAAAATTTGAACATCCTCCCAAAAATTTTTAAATTTCCTTGCCCAATAATACAGATGAAAAATACTCGTAAAAAATATGAAAAAATACAAAATTTAGAAAAATAGGAAAGGCCTTCAATATATTAAAAATAAGAAGTTAGCGTAAATTAGTATATTAATTTTAGAAAAATTTTCCATAGGGTTTACTTTTGTTATCCACTGTTGTTGTTGTTGCTGGATCATCTCCTTCGGGTGACATACAACACTTAACCTCTTTAGTTTTTCCAACATTAATTGCTTGTACCACAGTTTTGAGTATATCATTTTGACTTGGCATTGGTGTTGGAGCAACATATTGCTGTTGTGGTTGAGGAGGTTGTTGGTGTTGAAGTAGGGCTGGTGGTGGAATTTGAGGAGAAGCAACACGAGGTGTTGCTGTTGTAGGTGGTACAAGTGATGGTGGTGGTGTAGTAAAGAGAAGAGGAACTTGTTGTGGGAAAGGTGGTGGCGGGGGTAGTCTTTGCTGTTGGGGAGTAACCGTTTCTAAAATAAATTTCGGCTATAACCTTTAAAAATATAAAAAAATAACCTGAACTTAAAATTCGACTTTTTACTTCATTTTCTGTTGCATCTCTAGAAGATAAATTAGAAGAATGATGAAGTTGTTGTTGTAGGTTCAATGGAAGCTGGGGAGGTGGCGTTGTTGTTAGCGATGTAAGTATAGGAGGGGGTGGCCTAGGAAAAACAAGTTGACATTGAGAGAAGAGGGAAGGCAGCTTTTTGTGTTTATGACGAGGAATAATTATTGAATCTTAAAAAAGGGATTTGAATTAAAAAAGGCAAAAAAAAATTTTAAAAAAACCTGGAGTTAAATTTGGACTTTCAGCATCTTTAGAAGTTAATGGGGGACGTGGAGGAGGATGTAGAAATTGTTGTTGTAGTTGTGATGGCGGTGGTGGTAATCTTTGGCGTATTTGTTGAGGAAGTCTAGGAGGTGGAGCTGTAAATGATGTTACCATTGTTGTTGTTGTGGGTATAAAAGGAGGCGGTGGTGTAGAGAAACAAAGTGGAACTTGAGAAAAAAGAGAAGGCGGCCTTTTTTGTTGTTGTGGAATAGTTGATGATTCTATTTAAAAATTTTTTTTTGGATTTTAAAATTTAAGTAAAAAACCTGAAGCTAAAACTTGACTTCTGCTTATATTTTCTATTTGAGGAGGAGGATAAAGAAATTGATGTTGTGTTGTTATAGGTGGTGGTAGTTGGTGGTGCTGTGATGGGGGCAGAAGAGGAGCTAAAAACTTTTTTGAATTTTTTGTTTTTGTAAAATTTTAGGTATTCGTCTAGTTTATGAATTCAATGCTCAAGCTTCTATTGGACTCACAAACTAAACTAGAGCCGTAGATTTTTTACTAACCTCTTATTATTGTTGTGGGTATAGGTGGTGGCGGCCTAGTAAAAACAAGTTGACTTTGTGGAAATAAAGTTGGTGGTGATTTTATTTGTTGCTGCTGCTGTGGACTAATTGAAGTGTCTAAATTTAAAAAAGTTTCAAATTCCTCAAAATTTGCAAAAAAAAATACCCGAAATTAAAATAGGACTTTTTCCTTCATCTCCCACCACAGCTTCTCTACTTGTTGAAGGAAATGATGAATTATTGGTGCTACACAACATTGGAGGTGGTGCTGGTGGTGGGGGTAGAAATATTCCAGAAGATGAAGAGGAAGTACTGCTAATTTCCATTGCTGCTTCTAATTCGTTTGAAACGTTTAATAAATTTTGTTGTTCTTGTAAAAATTGGTGTTGAGGCTGTGACTGTTCCAAATGACTTCCAGATGCTGCTGGGCTTTAAATAAAAAAGATTTTAGCTGAATATACTCAAATTGTTCTAATAAAAGCCCTGGGCTCCTATTTTAATGAGGTGGATTTAATTAAAAAACTCCTATTTAATGAGACTTTTATTAGAGGTGGACTTCTATTAGAGACGGGTCTCTATTAGAGACAAGCGATGTCGAATCTACAAGCGATGTCGAATCTGGAAATGCACCATGTTCTAGTCAACAATTACCACCACCTGTTACTCCATTTCCGTCTTCTGTTACTAATAGGCCTCTAAATAGAATTGAACTTGCAAGGCAGGAACATGATAATAGTATGGTCCAAACTTTTTTACATAAAGATGATTTAATGGAAAGAATTTTGGCTTATAAAATGTTAAGAGGAAAAGTTGAATCTTATTTAACGATGAAAGCAAAAATTGATCTTAATACTTGTATTACGCCTGAATATGAGGTTTGTTTATTTAGTATTTTAAAAACCCTTCCGAAAACGTTTAAATTTTCCGTAAGATCCTATTTTTGAATTCTGCCATGGAAGCAGCTCGAATTCTGCCATGGAAGCAGCACTAATCCCCTTCCTCTACCTTTTCCTTGAATAAGGGAACGTCTCGAACTCTAACACAACATTGTGTAGAGCCAAGTCGCTTTACTAGTGCCAATTTTTTTCTTTTTCTGGCCTTTACCTCGAAATTAGAAAAAAACCGATTTTACTCTACACAATGGTGTCTCTAGGCTTTACACGGTTCAATACCGCAAAAAAGCTTTTTGGACATAGTTCGAGCTGTTCCCTTTTTGAAACTTAAAGTACACCAATTCAAAACCCCAAATAATTTCCTTTAAACAAATTTTTTCAGATCAGGCCAGATTTAGTAGAACCAGTTTCTGATCGTTTACATCCAAAATTGGAAACATTGATTAAACAAGAACAAACTGAAGCAATAAAAGAAGTGGAAGAAAATCCTCCTCTTCCTCCACCTTTTCCTCCTCCACCTTTATTCGATTCTTCATCATCTTTTATTCCTCCACCGCCTCCTTCTTTAATTCCTTCTGAAGCTGCTATTTCACAGGTTTTTTTGTTTAAATTTATTGACTAAATAACTTTCTCAAGGCCTTACACGGTCCAATGACCCCACCAGGTTCTCCCGGAACTAATCAGAGTTCTTTATCTGCTACTGGGAATAACCACCAACAACAAAAGAATCATCAACAAGAAATATTTCCTTGTACTTCTGATACTTTAATGACTAATGAAGAAATGGTTTCACAGAAACAGTTTAAATTGGAGGTAAAACAGGGGCATACATTTTTGGATCATGCCATTGTTAGGGAGATCCAACTACGGGGTATATGTAGGTATTAAAAGAGAAGAGGAAAACAGAGTTCCGTGAGCTCACATCAGTCAGTAGAAAACCTCTTTATGGTGAGTGAAAATGAGCATAACAATAACTGCCCAGGAGGTCGCAGGATCGATGCCTATCTCTGTTTTACCCCATCCACTTCAAAAAATACTTTGACAAGATTTCCCTTCAATTTTATGAATTTTCATTTCCCTAATTTTTTTAGAAATCTGAATCAACAATAAAGAATTGTTCAACAAATGAAGAATTATTTAAAAAATTTGGTGCAATGCTTGGATTACCACAACATCAAATTTTAACATTTTTCGGTGTTGATTCGAAGAAATATGGTGATTTACAATTTGATGAATTATTGGCAACTTTTAGAGAATCTCTAACTAAACATTTAGAAGAGAAGGAGAAAAAGAAACTTGAAACTGGTGGAAAAAGGTTTTAATTTTGATTATTTTTTAGAATTAATGAATAAAATTGAGGATCTTGTTTCTGATGTTGTTGACAGGGTTTTTAGCGATCCTGAAATTTCTGAATTGATATTGCAACGATGGGAAACGTCAAAGGTTTTTTTTAAAGTTATTCATTTAAGTAGTATACTGGTTTTGTTGAAAAAAGAGGAAGAAATGCTTCTTCGTTATTTTTGAGGTTTGCCAATTAGATAAGTCTCCTGAGAGACCTCCAAATTCGACCTGGTCGAATTTAGTCCGTGATTCAGAATAAAAAATATGAATTGATATTGGACTCGGCAACTCGATTGCCTACTGACAAACCTAAAAATATCGAAACAGCACTTCCTCGTATTTTTACAGGGATCAGTAAGCTAAATGATTACCAAAATATCCTTAAACAATTTGAATCAAATTTCAGGAAAAATTTCCTTCATTAAAACGTCCCTTTCTTCGAATGACTTATGCTGATGCAATTGAATGGCTGCGCAAAAATAATGTAAATAACGAAGAAGGGAAGCCGTTTGAGTTTGGAGAAGACATTCCAGAGGGTCCTGAACGACAAATGACTGATACAATTGGCCAGGTTTTTTTTTAATTTTTTTAAGTTCAAAAAAATATTTTTTAAAGCCAATATTGCTGAATCGTTTCCCAGCTGGGATTAAAGCCTTTTACATTTCTCGTTGTGAAGATGAAGAAGAAAAAAAGGATTTGACAGAATCTGTAGATTTATTAATGCCTGGAGTTGGGGAAGTTGTTGGCGGTTCAATGAGGATTTGGAAAGAGGAAGAACTTTTAGAAGCTTTTAAAAGAACTAATATTGACCCTAAACACTATTATTGGTATGTAGACCAGAGAAAGTATGGAGGGTGTCCACATGGAGGTTATGGACTTGGATTGGAACGGTTTGTTTGCTGGTTAGCTAATCAACACCATATAAGAGATGTTTGTTTATATCCACGTTTTATTGGACGATGTGCCCCGTAAAATTTTGTTAATTCATTAAATTATAGTCGTTATTGTGAGTTTATTTTTGAAATTATTGTCCCAAAAAGAACATGTGTGACTGTTTAAAAATTTTTAAATTGTTGGTAAAAAGTCTGTTGTTATAAAAAAATTTTAAGATATTGAGATTCATTATTTTTAAGATAAGACCTATACCTAGGAATTTCACGGTTATCCGGGCTATTATTCGACTCGAACCCCGATTCCAGAAATTTTTAACTCGACTGATTTTCTCCAATAGGTGACCCGGACTTTTTTCGACCTAAAACCCGCTCTAAGAAAATTTTGAAACCCAGACTCGATGACATCCCTGATACCTATAAAAATATTTCTAACAATAAGATAAGATTTATTGACAAGAATTTATTTAAAAAGTGGCTAAATATAAAAAATAGCACAATCAATATACTTTTTTGAATTATAAGATTAATAGTAAGGGCTGCATGTGAAAAAACAAAACAAATTAAACTTAAAAATAAGAAATTAAATAAAAAGATTTTCCACTCCAAAATTAGAAAGAGCGATTAATATACATTTTGATGTAAAAGAAATTTTCGTTGGGCAAGGTCTCAAAAATAAGAAAAAAAAATTTGAACATCCTCCCAAAAATTTTTAAATTTCCTTGCCCAATAATACAGATGAAAAATACTCGTAAAAAATATGAAAAAATACAAAATTTAGAAAAATAGGAAAGGCCTTCAATATATTAAAAATAAGAAGTTAGCGTAAATTAGTATATTAATTTTAGAAAAATTTTCCATAGGGTTTACTTTTGTTATCCACTGTTGTTGTTGTTGCTGGATCATCTCCTTCGGGTGACATACAACACTTAACCTCTTTAGTTTTTCCAACATTAATTGCTTGTACCACAGTTTTGAGTATATCATTTTGACTTGGCATTGGTGTTGGAGCAACATATTGCTGTTGTGGTTGAGGAGGTTGTTGGTGTTGAAGTAGGGCTGGTGGTGGAATTTGAGGAGAAGCAACACGAGGTGTTGCTGTTGTAGGTGGTACAAGTGATGGTGGTGGTGTAGTAAAGAGAAGAGGAACTTGTTGTGGGAAAGGTGGTGGCGGGGGTAGTCTTTGCTGTTGGGGAGTAACCGTTTCTAAAATAAATTTCGGCTATAACCTTTAAAAATATAAAAAAATAACCTGAACTTAAAATTCGACTTTTTACTTCATTTTCTGTTGCATCTCTAGAAGATAAATTAGAAGAATGATGAAGTTGTTGTTGTAGGTTCAATGGAAGCTGGGGAGGTGGCGTTGTTGTTAGCGATGTAAGTATAGGAGGGGGTGGCCTAGGAAAAACAAGTTGACATTGAGAGAAGAGGGAAGGCAGCTTTTTGTGTTTATGACGAGGAATAATTATTGAATCTTAAAAAAGGGATTTGAATTAAAAAAGGCAAAAAAAAATTTTAAAAAAACCTGGAGTTAAATTTGGACTTTCAGCATCTTTAGAAGTTAATGGGGGACGTGGAGGAGGATGTAGAAATTGTTGTTGTAGTTGTGATGGCGGTGGTGGTAATCTTTGGCGTATTTGTTGAGGAAGTCTAGGAGGTGGAGCTGTAAATGATGTTACCATTGTTGTTGTTGTGGGTATAAAAGGAGGCGGTGGTGTAGAGAAACAAAGTGGAACTTGAGAAAAAAGAGAAGGCGGCCTTTTTTGTTGTTGTGGAATAGTTGATGATTCTATTTAAAAATTTTTTTTTGGATTTTAAAATTTAAGTAAAAAACCTGAAGCTAAAACTTGACTTCTGCTTATATTTTCTATTTGAGGAGGAGGATAAAGAAATTGATGTTGTGTTGTTATAGGTGGTGGTAGTTGGTGGTGCTGTGATGGGGGCAGAAGAGGAGCTAAAAACTTTTTTGAATTTTTTGTTTTTGTAAAATTTTAGGTATTCGTCTAGTTTATGAATTCAATGCTCAAGCTTCTATTGGACTCACAAACTAAACTAGAGCCGTAGATTTTTTACTAACCTCTTATTATTGTTGTGGGTATAGGTGGTGGCGGCCTAGTAAAAACAAGTTGACTTTGTGGAAATAAAGTTGGTGGTGATTTTATTTGTTGCTGCTGCTGTGGACTAATTGAAGTGTCTAAATTTAAAAAAGTTTCAAATTCCTCAAAATTTGCAAAAAAAAATACCCGAAATTAAAATAGGACTTTTTCCTTCATCTCCCACCACAGCTTCTCTACTTGTTGAAGGAAATGATGAATTATTGGTGCTACACAACATTGGAGGTGGTGCTGGTGGTGGGGGTAGAAATATTCCAGAAGATGAAGAGGAAGTACTGCTAATTTCCATTGCTGCTTCTAATTCGTTTGAAACGTTTAATAAATTTTGTTGTTCTTGTAAAAATTGGTGTTGAGGCTGTGACTGTTCCAAATGACTTCCAGATGCTGCTGGGCTTTAAATAAAAAAGATTTTAGCTGAATATACTCAAATTGTTCTAATAAAAGCCCTGGGCTCCTATTTTAATGAGGTGGATTTAATTAAAAAACTCCTATTTAATGAGACTTTTATTAGAGGTGGACTTCTATTAGAGACGGGTCTCTATTAGAGACAAGCGATGTCGAATCTACAAGCGATGTCGAATCTGGAAATGCACCATGTTCTAGTCAACAATTACCACCACCTGTTACTCCATTTCCGTCTTCTGTTACTAATAGGCCTCTAAATAGAATTGAACTTGCAAGGCAGGAACATGATAATAGTATGGTCCAAACTTTTTTACATAAAGATGATTTAATGGAAAGAATTTTGGCTTATAAAATGTTAAGAGGAAAAGTTGAATCTTATTTAACGATGAAAGCAAAAATTGATCTTAATACTTGTATTACGCCTGAATATGAGGTTTGTTTATTTAGTATTTTAAAAACCCTTCCGAAAACGTTTAAATTTTCCGTAAGATCCTATTTTTGAATTCTGCCATGGAAGCAGCTCGAATTCTGCCATGGAAGCAGCACTAATCCCCTTCCTCTACCTTTTCCTTGAATAAGGGAACGTCTCGAACTCTAACACAACATTGTGTAGAGCCAAGTCGCTTTACTAGTGCCAATTTTTTTCTTTTTCTGGCCTTTACCTCGAAATTAGAAAAAAACCGATTTTACTCTACACAATGGTGTCTCTAGGCTTTACACGGTTCAATACCGCAAAAAAGCTTTTTGGACATAGTTCGAGCTGTTCCCTTTTTGAAACTTAAAGTACACCAATTCAAAACCCCAAATGCTATTAAAATATTTACGATAATCAAAATTAAAACCTTTTTCCACCAGTTTCAAGTTTCTTTTTCTCCTTCTCTTCTAAATGTTTAGTTAGAGATTCTCTAAAAGTTGCCAATAATTCATCAAATTGTAAATCACCATATTTCTTCGAATCAACACCGAAAAATGTTAAAATTTGATGTTGTGGTAATCCAAGCATTGCACCAAATTTTTTAAATAATTCTTCATTTGTTGAACAATTCTTTATTGTTGATTCAGATTTCTAAAAAAATTAGGGAAATGAAAATTCATAAAATTGAAGGGAAATCTTGTCAAAGTATTTTTTGAAGTGGATGGGGTAAAACAGAGATAGGCATCGATCCTGCGACCTCCTGGGCAGTTATTGTTATGCTCATTTTCACTCACCATAAAGAGGTTTTCTACTGACTGATGTGAGCTCACGGAACTCTGTTTTCCTCTTCTCTTTTAATACCTACATATACCCCGTAGTTGGATCTCCCTAACAATGGCATGATCCAAAAATGTATGCCCCTGTTTTACCTCCAATTTAAACTGTTTCTGTGAAACCATTTCTTCATTAGTCATTAAAGTATCAGAAGTACAAGGAAATATTTCTTGTTGATGATTCTTTTGTTGTTGGTGGTTATTCCCAGTAGCAGATAAAGAACTCTGATTAGTTCCGGGAGAACCTGGTGGGGTCATTGGACCGTGTAAGGCCTTGAGAAAGTTATTTAGTCAATAAATTTAAACAAAAAAACCTGTGAAATAGCAGCTTCAGAAGGAATTAAAGAAGGAGGCGGTGGAGGAATAAAAGATGATGAAGAATCGAATAAAGGTGGAGGAGGAAAAGGTGGAGGAAGAGGAGGATTTTCTTCCACTTCTTTTATTGCTTCAGTTTGTTCTTGTTTAATCAATGTTTCCAATTTTGGATGTAAACGATCAGAAACTGGTTCTACTAAATCTGGCCTGATCTGAAAAAATTTGTTTAAAGGAAATTATTTGGGGTTTTGAATTGGTGTACTTTAAGTTTCAAAAAGGGAACAGCTCGAACTATGTCCAAAAAGCTTTTTTGCGGTATTGAACCGTGTAAAGCCTAGAGACACCATTGTGTAGAGTAAAATCGGTTTTTTTCTAATTTCGAGGTAAAGGCCAGAAAAAGAAAAAAATTGGCACTAGTAAAGCGACTTGGCTCTACACAATGTTGTGTTAGAGTTCGAGACGTTCCCTTATTCAAGGAAAAGGTAGAGGAAGGGGATTAGTGCTGCTTCCATGGCAGAATTCGAGCTGCTTCCATGGCAGAATTCAAAAATAGGATCTTACGGAAATTAGAGGTGGACTTCTATTAGAGACGGGTCTCTATTAGAGACAAGCGATGTCGAATCTACAAGCGATGTCGAATCTGGAAATGCACCATGTTCTAGTCAACAATTACCACCACCTGTTACTCCATTTCCGTCTTCTGTTACTAATAGGCCTCTAAATAGAATTGAACTTGCAAGGCAGGAACATGATAATAGTATGGTCCAAACTTTTTTACATAAAGATGATTTAATGGAAAGAATTTTGGCTTATAAAATGTTAAGAGGAAAAGTTGAATCTTATTTAACGATGAAAGCAAAAATTGATCTTAATACTTGTATTACGCCTGAATATGAGGTTTGTTTATTTAGTATTTTAAAAACCCTTCCGAAAACGTTTAAATTTTCCGTAAGATCCTATTTTTGAATTCTGCCATGGAAGCAGCTCGAATTCTGCCATGGAAGCAGCACTAATCCCCTTCCTCTACCTTTTCCTTGAATAAGGGAACGTCTCGAACTCTAACACAACATTGTGTAGAGCCAAGTCGCTTTACTAGTGCCAATTTTTTTCTTTTTCTGGCCTTTACCTCGAAATTAGAAAAAAACCGATTTTACTCTACACAATGGTGTCTCTAGGCTTTACACGGTTCAATACCGCAAAAAAGCTTTTTGGACATAGTTCGAGCTGTTCCCTTTTTGAAACTTAAAGTACACCAATTCAAAACCCCAAATAATTTCCTTTAAACAAATTTTTTCAGATCAGGCCAGATTTAGTAGAACCAGTTTCTGATCGTTTACATCCAAAATTGGAAACATTGATTAAACAAGAACAAACTGAAGCAATAAAAGAAGTGGAAGAAAATCCTCCTCTTCCTCCACCTTTTCCTCCTCCACCTTTATTCGATTCTTCATCATCTTTTATTCCTCCACCGCCTCCTTCTTTAATTCCTTCTGAAGCTGCTATTTCACAGGTTTTTTTGTTTAAATTTATTGACTAAATAACTTTCTCAAGGCCTTACACGGTCCAATGACCCCACCAGGTTCTCCCGGAACTAATCAGAGTTCTTTATCTGCTACTGGGAATAACCACCAACAACAAAAGAATCATCAACAAGAAATATTTCCTTGTACTTCTGATACTTTAATGACTAATGAAGAAATGGTTTCACAGAAACAGTTTAAATTGGAGGTAAAACAGGGGCATACATTTTTGGATCATGCCATTGTTAGGGAGATCCAACTACGGGGTATATGTAGGTATTAAAAGAGAAGAGGAAAACAGAGTTCCGTGAGCTCACATCAGTCAGTAGAAAACCTCTTTATGGTGAGTGAAAATGAGCATAACAATAACTGCCCAGGAGGTCGCAGGATCGATGCCTATCTCTGTTTTACCCCATCCACTTCAAAAAATACTTTGACAAGATTTCCCTTCAATTTTATGAATTTTCATTTCCCTAATTTTTTTAGAAATCTGAATCAACAATAAAGAATTGTTCAACAAATGAAGAATTATTTAAAAAATTTGGTGCAATGCTTGGATTACCACAACATCAAATTTTAACATTTTTCGGTGTTGATTCGAAGAAATATGGTGATTTACAATTTGATGAATTATTGGCAACTTTTAGAGAATCTCTAACTAAACATTTAGAAGAGAAGGAGAAAAAGAAACTTGAAACTGGTGGAAAAAGGTTTTAATTTTGATTATCGTAAATATTTTAATAGCATTTGGGGTTTTGAATTGGTGTACTTTAAGTTTCAAAAAGGGAACAGCTCGAACTATGTCCAAAAAGCTTTTTTGCGGTATTGAACCGTGTAAAGCCTAGAGACACCATTGTGTAGAGTAAAATCGGTTTTTTTCTAATTTCGAGGTAAAGGCCAGAAAAAGAAAAAAATTGGCACTAGTAAAGCGACTTGGCTCTACACAATGTTGTGTTAGAGTTCGAGACGTTCCCTTATTCAAGGAAAAGGTAGAGGAAGGGGATTAGTGCTGCTTCCATGGCAGAATTCGAGCTGCTTCCATGGCAGAATTCAAAAATAGGATCTTACGGAAAATTTAAACGTTTTCGGAAGGGTTTTTAAAATACTAAATAAACAAACCTCATATTCAGGCGTAATACAAGTATTAAGATCAATTTTTGCTTTCATCGTTAAATAAGATTCAACTTTTCCTCTTAACATTTTATAAGCCAAAATTCTTTCCATTAAATCATCTTTATGTAAAAAAGTTTGGACCATACTATTATCATGTTCCTGCCTTGCAAGTTCAATTCTATTTAGAGGCCTATTAGTAACAGAAGACGGAAATGGAGTAACAGGTGGTGGTAATTGTTGACTAGAACATGGTGCATTTCCAGATTCGACATCGCTTGTAGATTCGACATCGCTTGTCTCTAATAGAGACCCGTCTCTAATAGAAGTCCACCTCTAATAAAAGTCTCATTAAATAGGAGTTTTTTAATTAAATCCACCTCATTAAAATAGGAGCCCAGGGCTTTTATTAGAACAATTTGAGTATATTCAGCTAAAATCTTTTTTATTTAAAGCCCAGCAGCATCTGGAAGTCATTTGGAACAGTCACAGCCTCAACACCAATTTTTACAAGAACAACAAAATTTATTAAACGTTTCAAACGAATTAGAAGCAGCAATGGAAATTAGCAGTACTTCCTCTTCATCTTCTGGAATATTTCTACCCCCACCACCAGCACCACCTCCAATGTTGTGTAGCACCAATAATTCATCATTTCCTTCAACAAGTAGAGAAGCTGTGGTGGGAGATGAAGGAAAAAGTGGCGGTGGTGGTAATCTTTGGCGTATTTGTTGAGGAAGTCTAGGAGGTGGAGCTGTAAATGATGTTACCATTGTTGTTGTTGTGGGTATAAAAGGAGGCGGTGGTGTAGAGAAACAAAGTGGAACTTGAGAAAAAAGAGAAGGCGGCCTTTTTTGTTGTTGTGGAATAGTTGATGATTCTATTTAAAAATTTTTTTTTGGATTTTAAAATTTAAGTAAAAAACCTGAAGCTAAAACTTGACTTCTGCTTATATTTTCTATTTGAGGAGGAGGATAAAGAAATTGATGTTGTGTTGTTATAGGTGGTGGTAGTTGGTGGTGCTGTGATGGGGGCAGAAGAGGAGCTAAAAACTTTTTTGAATTTTTTGTTTTTGTAAAATTTTAGGTATTCGTCTAGTTTATGAATTCAATGCTCAAGCTTCTATTGGACTCACAAACTAAACTAGAGCCGTAGATTTTTTACTAACCTCTTATTATTGTTGTGGGTATAGGTGGTGGCGGCCTAGTAAAAACAAGTTGACTTTGTGGAAATAAAGTTGGTGGTGATTTTATTTGTTGCTGCTGCTGTGGACTAATTGAAGTGTCTAAATTTAAAAAAGTTTCAAATTCCTCAAAATTTGCAAAAAAAAATACCCGAAATTAAAATAGGACTTTTTCCTTCATCTCCCACCACAGCTTCTCTACTTGTTGAAGGAAATGATGAATTATTGGTGCTACACAACATTGGAGGTGGTGCTGGTGGTGGGGGTAGAAATATTCCAGAAGATGAAGAGGAAGTACTGCTAATTTCCATTGCTGCTTCTAATTCGTTTGAAACGTTTAATAAATTTTGTTGTTCTTGTAAAAATTGGTGTTGAGGCTGTGACTGTTCCAAATGACTTCCAGATGCTGCTGGGCTTTAAATAAAAAAGATTTTAGCTGAATATACTCAAATTGTTCTAATAAAAGCCCTGGGCTCCTATTTTAATGAGGTGGATTTAATTAAAAAACTCCTATTTAATGAGACTTTTATTAGAGGTGGACTTCTATTAGAGACGGGTCTCTATTAGAGACAAGCGATGTCGAATCTACAAGCGATGTCGAATCTGGAAATGCACCATGTTCTAGTCAACAATTACCACCACCTGTTACTCCATTTCCGTCTTCTGTTACTAATAGGCCTCTAAATAGAATTGAACTTGCAAGGCAGGAACATGATAATAGTATGGTCCAAACTTTTTTACATAAAGATGATTTAATGGAAAGAATTTTGGCTTATAAAATGTTAAGAGGAAAAGTTGAATCTTATTTAACGATGAAAGCAAAAATTGATCTTAATACTTGTATTACGCCTGAATATGAGGTTTGTTTATTTAGTATTTTAAAAACCCTTCCGAAAACGTTTAAATTTTCCGTAAGATCCTATTTTTGAATTCTGCCATGGAAGCAGCTCGAATTCTGCCATGGAAGCAGCACTAATCCCCTTCCTCTACCTTTTCCTTGAATAAGGGAACGTCTCGAACTCTAACACAACATTGTGTAGAGCCAAGTCGCTTTACTAGTGCCAATTTTTTTCTTTTTCTGGCCTTTACCTCGAAATTAGAAAAAAACCGATTTTACTCTACACAATGGTGTCTCTAGGCTTTACACGGTTCAATACCGCAAAAAAGCTTTTTGGACATAGTTCGAGCTGTTCCCTTTTTGAAACTTAAAGTACACCAATTCAAAACCCCAAATGCTATTAAAATATTTACGATAATCAAAATTAAAACCTTTTTCCACCAGTTTCAAGTTTCTTTTTCTCCTTCTCTTCTAAATGTTTAGTTAGAGATTCTCTAAAAGTTGCCAATAATTCATCAAATTGTAAATCACCATATTTCTTCGAATCAACACCGAAAAATGTTAAAATTTGATGTTGTGGTAATCCAAGCATTGCACCAAATTTTTTAAATAATTCTTCATTTGTTGAACAATTCTTTATTGTTGATTCAGATTTCTAAAAAAATTAGGGAAATGAAAATTCATAAAATTGAAGGGAAATCTTGTCAAAGTATTTTTTGAAGTGGATGGGGTAAAACAGAGATAGGCATCGATCCTGCGACCTCCTGGGCAGTTATTGTTATGCTCATTTTCACTCACCATAAAGAGGTTTTCTACTGACTGATGTGAGCTCACGGAACTCTGTTTTCCTCTTCTCTTTTAATACCTACATATACCCCGTAGTTGGATCTCCCTAACAATGGCATGATCCAAAAATGTATGCCCCTGTTTTACCTCCAATTTAAACTGTTTCTGTGAAACCATTTCTTCATTAGTCATTAAAGTATCAGAAGTACAAGGAAATATTTCTTGTTGATGATTCTTTTGTTGTTGGTGGTTATTCCCAGTAGCAGATAAAGAACTCTGATTAGTTCCGGGAGAACCTGGTGGGGTCATTGGACCGTGTAAGGCCTTGAGAAAGTTATTTAGTCAATAAATTTAAACAAAAAAACCTGTGAAATAGCAGCTTCAGAAGGAATTAAAGAAGGAGGCGGTGGAGGAATAAAAGATGATGAAGAATCGAATAAAGGTGGAGGAGGAAAAGGTGGAGGAAGAGGAGGATTTTCTTCCACTTCTTTTATTGCTTCAGTTTGTTCTTGTTTAATCAATGTTTCCAATTTTGGATGTAAACGATCAGAAACTGGTTCTACTAAATCTGGCCTGATCTGAAAAAATTTGTTTAAAGGAAATTATTTGGGGTTTTGAATTGGTGTACTTTAAGTTTCAAAAAGGGAACAGCTCGAACTATGTCCAAAAAGCTTTTTTGCGGTATTGAACCGTGTAAAGCCTAGAGACACCATTGTGTAGAGTAAAATCGGTTTTTTTCTAATTTCGAGGTAAAGGCCAGAAAAAGAAAAAAATTGGCACTAGTAAAGCGACTTGGCTCTACACAATGTTGTGTTAGAGTTCGAGACGTTCCCTTATTCAAGGAAAAGGTAGAGGAAGGGGATTAGTGCTGCTTCCATGGCAGAATTCGAGCTGCTTCCATGGCAGAATTCAAAAATAGGATCTTACGGAAAATTTAAACGTTTTCGGAAGGGTTTTTAAAATACTAAATAAACAAACCTCATATTCAGGCGTAATACAAGTATTAAGATCAATTTTTGCTTTCATCGTTAAATAAGATTCAACTTTTCCTCTTAACATTTTATAAGCCAAAATTCTTTCCATTAAATCATCTTTATGTAAAAAAGTTTGGACCATACTATTATCATGTTCCTGCCTTGCAAGTTCAATTCTATTTAGAGGCCTATTAGTAACAGAAGACGGAAATGGAGTAACAGGTGGTGGTAATTGTTGACTAGAACATGGTGCATTTCCAGATTCGACATCGCTTGTAGATTCGACATCGCTTGTCTCTAATAGAGACCCGTCTCTAATAGAAGTCCACCTCTAATAAAAGTCTCATTAAATAGGAGTTTTTTAATTAAATCCACCTCATTAAAATAGGAGCCCAGGGCTTTTATTAGAACAATTTGAGTATATTCAGCTAAAATCTTTTTTATTTAAAGCCCAGCAGCATCTGGAAGTCATTTGGAACAGTCACAGCCTGTTCTAGTCAACAATTACCACCACCTGTTACTCCATTTCCGTCTTCTGTTACTAATAGGCCTCTAAATAGAATTGAACTTGCAAGGCAGGAACATGATAATAGTATGGTCCAAACTTTTTTACATAAAGATGATTTAATGGAAAGAATTTTGGCTTATAAAATGTTAAGAGGAAAAGTTGAATCTTATTTAACGATGAAAGCAAAAATTGATCTTAATACTTGTATTACGCCTGAATATGAGGTTTGTTTATTTAGTCTTCTGGAATATTTCTACCCCCACCACCAGCACCACCTCCAATGTTGTGTAGCACCAATAATTCATCATTTCCTTCAACAAGTAGAGAAGCTGTGGTGGGAGATGAAGGAAAAAGTGGCGGTGGTGGTAATCTTTGGCGTATTTGTTGAGGAAGTCTAGGAGGTGGAGCTGTAAATGATGTTACCATTGTTGTTGTTGTGGGTATAAAAGGAGGCGGTGGTGTAGAGAAACAAAGTGGAACTTGAGAAAAAAGAGAAGGCGGCCTTTTTTGTTGTTGTGGAATAGTTGATGATTCTATTTAAAAATTTTTTTTTGGATTTTAAAATTTAAGTAAAAAACCTGAAGCTAAAACTTGACTTCTGCTTATATTTTCTATTTGAGGAGGAGGATAAAGAAATTGATGTTGTGTTGTTATAGGTGGTGGTAGTTGGTGGTGCTGTGATGGGGGCAGAAGAGGAGCTAAAAACTTTTTTGAATTTTTTGTTTTTGTAAAATTTTAGGTATTCGTCTAGTTTATGAATTCAATGCTCAAGCTTCTATTGGACTCACAAACTAAACTAGAGCCGTAGATTTTTTACTAACCTCTTATTATTGTTGTGGGTATAGGTGGTGGCGGCCTAGTAAAAACAAGTTGACTTTGTGGAAATAAAGTTGGTGGTGATTTTATTTGTTGCTGCTGCTGTGGACTAATTGAAGTGTCTAAATTTAAAAAAGTTTCAAATTCCTCAAAATTTGCAAAAAAAAATACCCGAAATTAAAATAGGACTTTTTCCTTCATCTCCCACCACAGCTTCTCTACTTGTTGAAGGAAATGATGAATTATTGGTGCTACACAACATTGGAGGTGGTGCTGGTGGTGGGGGTAGAAATATTCCAGAAGATGAAGAGGAAGTACTGCTAATTTCCATTGCTGCTTCTAATTCGTTTGAAACGTTTAATAAATTTTGTTGTTCTTGTAAAAATTGGTGTTGAGGCTGTGACTGTTCCAAATGACTTCCAGATGCTGCTGGGCTTTAAATAAAAAAGATTTTAGCTGAATATACTCAAATTGTTCTAATAAAAGCCCTGGGCTCCTATTTTAATGAGGTGGATTTAATTAAAAAACTCCTATTTAATGAGACTTTTATTAGAGGTGGACTTCTATTAGAGACGGGTCTCTATTAGAGACAAGCGATGTCGAATCTACAAGCGATGTCGAATCTGGAAATGCACCATGTTCTAGTCAACAATTACCACCACCTGTTACTCCATTTCCGTCTTCTGTTACTAATAGGCCTCTAAATAGAATTGAACTTGCAAGGCAGGAACATGATAATAGTATGGTCCAAACTTTTTTACATAAAGATGATTTAATGGAAAGAATTTTGGCTTATAAAATGTTAAGAGGAAAAGTTGAATCTTATTTAACGATGAAAGCAAAAATTGATCTTAATACTTGTATTACGCCTGAATATGAGGTTTGTTTATTTAGTATTTTAAAAACCCTTCCGAAAACGTTTAAATTTTCCGTAAGATCCTATTTTTGAATTCTGCCATGGAAGCAGCTCGAATTCTGCCATGGAAGCAGCACTAATCCCCTTCCTCTACCTTTTCCTTGAATAAGGGAACGTCTCGAACTCTAACACAACATTGTGTAGAGCCAAGTCGCTTTACTAGTGCCAATTTTTTTCTTTTTCTGGCCTTTACCTCGAAATTAGAAAAAAACCGATTTTACTCTACACAATGGTGTCTCTAGGCTTTACACGGTTCAATACCGCAAAAAAGCTTTTTGGACATAGTTCGAGCTGTTCCCTTTTTGAAACTTAAAGTACACCAATTCAAAACCCCAAATGCTATTAAAATATTTACGATAATCAAAATTAAAACCTTTTTCCACCAGTTTCAAGTTTCTTTTTCTCCTTCTCTTCTAAATGTTTAGTTAGAGATTCTCTAAAAGTTGCCAATAATTCATCAAATTGTAAATCACCATATTTCTTCGAATCAACACCGAAAAATGTTAAAATTTGATGTTGTGGTAATCCAAGCATTGCACCAAATTTTTTAAATAATTCTTCATTTGTTGAACAATTCTTTATTGTTGATTCAGATTTCTAAAAAAATTAGGGAAATGAAAATTCATAAAATTGAAGGGAAATCTTGTCAAAGTATTTTTTGAAGTGGATGGGGTAAAACAGAGATAGGCATCGATCCTGCGACCTCCTGGGCAGTTATTGTTATGCTCATTTTCACTCACCATAAAGAGGTTTTCTACTGACTGATGCTTCCATGGCAGAATTCAACTGCTTCCATGGCAGAATTCAAAAATAGGATCTTACGGAAAATTTAAACGTTTTCGGAAGGGTTTTTAAAATACTAAATAAACAAACCTCATATTCAGGCGTAATACAAGTATTAAGATCAATTTTTGCTTTCATCGTTAAATAAGATTCAACTTTTCCTCTTAACATTTTATAAGCCAAAATTCTTTCCATTAAATCATCTTTATGTAAAAAAGTTTGGACCATACTATTATCATGTTCCTGCCTTGCAAGTTCAATTCTATTTAGAGGCCTATTAGTAACAGAAGACGGAAATGGAGTAACAGGTGGTGGTAATTGTTGACTAGAACATGGTGCATTTCCAGATTCGACATCGCTTGTAGATTCGACATCGCTTGTCTCTAATAGAGACCCGTCTCTAATAGAAGTCCACCTCTAATAAAAGTCTCATTAAATAGGAGTTTTTTAATTAAATCCACCTCATTAAAATAGGAGCCCAGGGCTTTTATTAGAACAATTTGAGTATATTCAGCTAAAATCTTTTTTATTTAAAGCCCAGCAGCATCTGGAAGTCATTTGGCTGCTGGGCTTTAAATAAAAAAGATTTTAGCTGAATATACTCAAATTGTTCTAATAAAAGCCCTGGGCTCCTATTTTAATGAGGTGGATTTAATTAAAAAACTCCTATTTAATGAGACTTTTATTAGAGGTGGACTTCTATTAGAGACGGGTCTCTATTAGAGACAAGCGATGTCGAATCTACAAGCGATGTCGAATCTGGAAATGCACCATGTTCTAGTCAACAATTACCACCACCTGTTACTCCATTTCCGTCTTCTGTTACTAATAGGCCTCTAAATAGAATTGAACTTGCAAGGCAGGAACATGATAATAGTATGGTCCAAACTTTTTTACATAAAGATGATTTAATGGAAAGAATTTTGGCTTATAAAATGTTAAGAGGAAAAGTTGAATCTTATTTAACGATGAAAGCAAAAATTGATCTTAATACTTGTATTACGCCTGAATATGAGGTTTGTTTATTTAGTATTTTAAAAACCCTTCCGAAAACGTTTAAATTTTCCGTAAGATCCTATTTTTGAATTCTGCCATGGAAGCAGTTGAATTCTGCCATGGAAGCATCAGTCAGTAGAAAACCTCTTTATGGTGAGTGAAAATGAGCATAACAATAACTGCCCAGGAGGTCGCAGGATCGATGCCTATCTCTGTTTTACCCCATCCACTTCAAAAAATACTTTGACAAGATTTCCCTTCAATTTTATGAATTTTCATTTCCCTAATTTTTTTAGAAATCTGAATCAACAATAAAGAATTGTTCAACAAATGAAGAATTATTTAAAAAATTTGGTGCAATGCTTGGATTACCACAACATCAAATTTTAACATTTTTCGGTGTTGATTCGAAGAAATATGGTGATTTACAATTTGATGAATTATTGGCAACTTTTAGAGAATCTCTAACTAAACATTTAGAAGAGAAGGAGAAAAAGAAACTTGAAACTGGTGGAAAAAGGTTTTAATTTTGATTATCGTAAATATTTTAATAGCATTTGGGGTTTTGAATTGGTGTACTTTAAGTTTCAAAAAGGGAACAGCTCGAACTATGTCCAAAAAGCTTTTTTGCGGTATTGAACCGTGTAAAGCCTAGAGACACCATTGTGTAGAGTAAAATCGGTTTTTTTCTAATTTCGAGGTAAAGGCCAGAAAAAGAAAAAAATTGGCACTAGTAAAGCGACTTGGCTCTACACAATGTTGTGTTAGAGTTCGAGACGTTCCCTTATTCAAGGAAAAGGTAGAGGAAGGGGATTAGTGCTGCTTCCATGGCAGAATTCGAGCTGCTTCCATGGCAGAATTCAAAAATAGGATCTTACGGAAAATTTAAACGTTTTCGGAAGGGTTTTTAAAATACTAAATAAACAAACCTCATATTCAGGCGTAATACAAGTATTAAGATCAATTTTTGCTTTCATCGTTAAATAAGATTCAACTTTTCCTCTTAACATTTTATAAGCCAAAATTCTTTCCATTAAATCATCTTTATGTAAAAAAGTTTGGACCATACTATTATCATGTTCCTGCCTTGCAAGTTCAATTCTATTTAGAGGCCTATTAGTAACAGAAGACGGAAATGGAGTAACAGGTGGTGGTAATTGTTGACTAGAACATGGTGCATTTCCAGATTCGACATCGCTTGTAGATTCGACATCGCTTGTCTCTAATAGAGACCCGTCTCTAATAGAAGTCCACCTCTAATAAAAGTCTCATTAAATAGGAGTTTTTTAATTAAATCCACCTCATTAAAATAGGAGCCCAGGGCTTTTATTAGAACAATTTGAGTATATTCAGCTAAAATCTTTTTTATTTAAAGCCCAGCAGCATCTGGAAGTCATTTGGAACAGTCACAGCCTCAACACCAATTTTTACAAGAACAACAAAATTTATTAAACGTTTCAAACGAATTAGAAGCAGCAATGGAAATTAGCAGTACTTCCTCTTCATCTTCTGGAATATTTCTACCCCCACCACCAGCACCACCTCCAATGTTGTGTAGCACCAATAATTCATCATTTCCTTCAACAAGTAGAGAAGCTGTGGTGGGAGATGAAGGAAAAAGTCCTATTTTAATTTCGGGTATTTTTTTTTGCAAATTTTGAGGAATTTGAAACTTTTTTAAATTTAGACACTTCAATTAGTCCACAGCAGCAGCAACAAATAAAATCACCACCAACTTTATTTCCACAAAGTCAACTTGTTTTTACTAGGCCGCCACCACCTATACCCACAACAATAATAAGAGGTTAGTAAAAAATCTACGGCTCTAGTTTAGTTTGTGAGTCCAATAGAAGCTTGAGCATTGAATTCATAAACTAGACGAATACCTAAAATTTTACAAAAACAAAAAATTCAAAAAAGTTTTTAGCTCCTCTTCTGCCCCCATCACAGCACCACCAACTACCACCACCTATAACAACACAACATCAATTTCTTTATCCTCCTCCTCAAATAGAAAATATAAGCAGAAGTCAAGTTTTAGCTTCAGGTTTTTTACTTAAATTTTAAAATCCAAAAAAAAATTTTTAAATAGAATCATCAACTATTCCACAACAACAAAAAAGGCCGCCTTCTCTTTTTTCTCAAGTTCCACTTTGTTTCTCTACACCACCGCCTCCTTTTATACCCACAACAACAACAATGGTAACATCATTTACAGCTCCACCTCCTAGACTTCCTCAACAAATACGCCAAAGATTACCACCACCGCCACTTTTTCCTTCATCTCCCACCACAGCTTCTCTACTTGTTGAAGGAAATGATGAATTATTGGTGCTACACAACATTGGAGGTGGTGCTGGTGGTGGGGGTAGAAATATTCCAGAAGACTAAATAAACAAACCTCATATTCAGGCGTAATACAAGTATTAAGATCAATTTTTGCTTTCATCGTTAAATAAGATTCAACTTTTCCTCTTAACATTTTATAAGCCAAAATTCTTTCCATTAAATCATCTTTATGTAAAAAAGTTTGGACCATACTATTATCATGTTCCTGCCTTGCAAGTTCAATTCTATTTAGAGGCCTATTAGTAACAGAAGACGGAAATGGAGTAACAGGTGGTGGTAATTGTTGACTAGAACAGGCTGTGACTGTTCCAAATGACTTCCAGATGCTGCTGGGCTTTAAATAAAAAAGATTTTAGCTGAATATACTCAAATTGTTCTAATAAAAGCCCTGGGCTCCTATTTTAATGAGGTGGATTTAATTAAAAAACTCCTATTTAATGAGACTTTTATTAGAGGTGGACTTCTATTAGAGACGGGTCTCTATTAGAGACAAGCGATGTCGAATCTACAAGCGATGTCGAATCTGGAAATGCACCATGTTCTAGTCAACAATTACCACCACCTGTTACTCCATTTCCGTCTTCTGTTACTAATAGGCCTCTAAATAGAATTGAACTTGCAAGGCAGGAACATGATAATAGTATGGTCCAAACTTTTTTACATAAAGATGATTTAATGGAAAGAATTTTGGCTTATAAAATGTTAAGAGGAAAAGTTGAATCTTATTTAACGATGAAAGCAAAAATTGATCTTAATACTTGTATTACGCCTGAATATGAGGTTTGTTTATTTAGTATTTTAAAAACCCTTCCGAAAACGTTTAAATTTTCCGTAAGATCCTATTTTTGAATTCTGCCATGGAAGCAGCTCGAATTCTGCCATGGAAGCAGCACTAATCCCCTTCCTCTACCTTTTCCTTGAATAAGGGAACGTCTCGAACTCTAACACAACATTGTGTAGAGCCAAGTCGCTTTACTAGTGCCAATTTTTTTCTTTTTCTGGCCTTTACCTCGAAATTAGAAAAAAACCGATTTTACTCTACACAATGGTGTCTCTAGGCTTTACACGGTTCAATACCGCAAAAAAGCTTTTTGGACATAGTTCGAGCTGTTCCCTTTTTGAAACTTAAAGTACACCAATTCAAAACCCCAAATAATTTCCTTTAAACAAATTTTTTCAGATCAGGCCAGATTTAGTAGAACCAGTTTCTGATCGTTTACATCCAAAATTGGAAACATTGATTAAACAAGAACAAACTGAAGCAATAAAAGAAGTGGAAGAAAATCCTCCTCTTCCTCCACCTTTTCCTCCTCCACCTTTATTCGATTCTTCATCATCTTTTATTCCTCCACCGCCTCCTTCTTTAATTCCTTCTGAAGCTGCTATTTCACAGGTTTTTTTGTTTAAATTTATTGACTAAATAACTTTCTCAAGGCCTTACACGGTCCAATGACCCCACCAGGTTCTCCCGGAACTAATCAGAGTTCTTTATCTGCTACTGGGAATAACCACCAACAACAAAAGAATCATCAACAAGAAATATTTCCTTGTACTTCTGATACTTTAATGACTAATGAAGAAATGGTTTCACAGAAACAGTTTAAATTGGAGGTAAAACAGGGGCATACATTTTTGGATCATGCCATTGTTAGGGAGATCCAACTACGGGGTATATGTAGGTATTAAAAGAGAAGAGGAAAACAGAGTTCCGTGAGCTCACATCAGTCAGTAGAAAACCTCTTTATGGTGAGTGAAAATGAGCATAACAATAACTGCCCAGGAGGTCGCAGGATCGATGCCTATCTCTGTTTTACCCCATCCACTTCAAAAAATACTTTGACAAGATTTCCCTTCAATTTTATGAATTTTCATTTCCCTAATTTTTTTAGAAATCTGAATCAACAATAAAGAATTGTTCAACAAATGAAGAATTATTTAAAAAATTTGGTGCAATGCTTGGATTACCACAACATCAAATTTTAACATTTTTCGGTGTTGATTCGAAGAAATATGGTGATTTACAATTTGATGAATTATTGGCAACTTTTAGAGAATCTCTAACTAAACATTTAGAAGAGAAGGAGAAAAAGAAACTTGAAACTGGTGGAAAAAGGTTTTAATTTTGATTATCGTAAATATTTTAATAGCATTTGGGGTTTTGAATTGGTGTACTTTAAGTTTCAAAAAGGGAACAGCTCGAACTATGTCCAAAAAGCTTTTTTGCGGTATTGAACCGTGTAAAGCCTAGAGACACCATTGTGTAGAGTAAAATCGGTTTTTTTCTAATTTCGAGGTAAAGGCCAGAAAAAGAAAAAAATTGGCACTAGTAAAGCGACTTGGCTCTACACAATGTTGTGTTAGAGTTCGAGACGTTCCCTTATTCAAGGAAAAGGTAGAGGAAGGGGATTAGTGCTGCTTCCATGGCAGAATTCGAGCTGCTTCCATGGCAGAATTCAAAAATAGGATCTTACGGAAAATTTAAACGTTTTCGGAAGGGTTTTTAAAATACTAAATAAACAAACCTCATATTCAGGCGTAATACAAGTATTAAGATCAATTTTTGCTTTCATCGTTAAATAAGATTCAACTTTTCCTCTTAACATTTTATAAGCCAAAATTCTTTCCATTAAATCATCTTTATGTAAAAAAGTTTGGACCATACTATTATCATGTTCCTGCCTTGCAAGTTCAATTCTATTTAGAGGCCTATTAGTAACAGAAGACGGAAATGGAGTAACAGGTGGTGGTAATTGTTGACTAGAACATGGTGCATTTCCAGATTCGACATCGCTTGTAGATTCGACATCGCTTGTCTCTAATAGAGACCCGTCTCTAATAGAAGTCCACCTCTAATAAAAGTCTCATTAAATAGGAGTTTTTTAATTAAATCCACCTCATTAAAATAGGAGCCCAGGGCTTTTATTAGAACAATTTGAGTATATTCAGCTAAAATCTTTTTTATTTAAAGCCCAGCAGCATCTGGAAGTCATTTGGAACAGTCACAGCCTCAACACCAATTTTTACAAGAACAACAAAATTTATTAAACGTTTCAAACGAATTAGAAGCAGCAATGGAAATTAGCAGTACTTCCTCTTCATCTTCTGGAATATTTCTACCCCCACCACCAGCACCACCTCCAATGTTGTGTAGCACCAATAATTCATCATTTCCTTCAACAAGTAGAGAAGCTGTGGTGGGAGATGAAGGAAAAAGTCCTATTTTAATTTCGGGTATTTTTTTTTGCAAATTTTGAGGAATTTGAAACTTTTTTAAATTTAGACACTTCAATTAGTCCACAGCAGCAGCAACAAATAAAATCACCACCAACTTTATTTCCACAAAGTCAACTTGTTTTTACTAGGCCGCCACCACCTATACCCACAACAATAATAAGAGGTTAGTAAAAAATCTACGGCTCTAGTTTAGTTTGTGAGTCCAATAGAAGCTTGAGCATTGAATTCATAAACTAGACGAATACCTAAAATTTTACAAAAACAAAAAATTCAAAAAAGTTTTTAGCTCCTCTTCTGCCCCCATCACAGCACCACCAACTACCACCACCTATAACAACACAACATCAATTTCTTTATCCTCCTCCTCAAATAGAAAATATAAGCAGAAGTCAAGTTTTAGCTTCAGGTTTTTTACTTAAATTTTAAAATCCAAAAAAAAATTTTTAAATAGAATCATCAACTATTCCACAACAACAAAAAAGGCCGCCTTCTCTTTTTTCTCAAGTTCCACTTTGTTTCTCTACACCACCGCCTCCTTTTATACCCACAACAACAACAATGGTAACATCATTTACAGCTCCACCTCCTAGACTTCCTCAACAAATACGCCAAAGATTACCACCACCGCCACTTTTTCCTTCATCTCCCACCACAGCTTCTCTACTTGTTGAAGGAAATGATGAATTATTGGTGCTACACAACATTGGAGGTGGTGCTGGTGGTGGGGGTAGAAATATTCCAGAAGATGAAGAGGAAGTACTGCTAATTTCCATTGCTGCTTCTAATTCGTTTGAAACGTTTAATAAATTTTGTTGTTCTTGTAAAAATTGGTGTTGAGGCTGTGACTGTTCCAAATGACTTCCAGATGCTGCTGGGCTTTAAATAAAAAAGATTTTAGCTGAATATACTCAAATTGTTCTAATAAAAGCCCTGGGCTCCTATTTTAATGAGGTGGATTTAATTAAAAAACTCCTATTTAATGAGACTTTTATTAGAGGTGGACTTCTATTAGAGACGGGTCTCTATTAGAGACAAGCGATGTCGAATCTACAAGCGATGTCGAATCTGGAAATGCACCATGTTCTAGTCAACAATTACCACCACCTGTTACTCCATTTCCGTCTTCTGTTACTAATAGGCCTCTAAATAGAATTGAACTTGCAAGGCAGGAACATGATAATAGTATGGTCCAAACTTTTTTACATAAAGATGATTTAATGGAAAGAATTTTGGCTTATAAAATGTTAAGAGGAAAAGTTGAATCTTATTTAACGATGAAAGCAAAAATTGATCTTAATACTTGTATTACGCCTGAATATGAGGTTTGTTTATTTAGTATTTTAAAAACCCTTCCGAAAACGTTTAAATTTTCCGTAAGATCCTATTTTTGAATTCTGCCATGGAAGCAGCTCGAATTCTGCCATGGAAGCAGCACTAATCCCCTTCCTCTACCTTTTCCTTGAATAAGGGAACGTCTCGAACTCTAACACAACATTGTGTAGAGCCAAGTCGCTTTACTAGTGCCAATTTTTTTCTTTTTCTGGCCTTTACCTCGAAATTAGAAAAAAACCGATTTTACTCTACACAATGGTGTCTCTAGGCTTTACACGGTTCAATACCGCAAAAAAGCTTTTTGGACATAGTTCGAGCTGTTCCCTTTTTGAAACTTAAAGTACACCAATTCAAAACCCCAAATGCTATTAAAATATTTACGATAATCAAAATTAAAACCTTTTTCCACCAGTTTCAAGTTTCTTTTTCTCCTTCTCTTCTAAATGTTTAGTTAGAGATTCTCTAAAAGTTGCCAATAATTCATCAAATTGTAAATCACCATATTTCTTCGAATCAACACCGAAAAATGTTAAAATTTGATGTTGTGGTAATCCAAGCATTGCACCAAATTTTTTAAATAATTCTTCATTTGTTGAACAATTCTTTATTGTTGATTCAGATTTCTAAAAAAATTAGGGAAATGAAAATTCATAAAATTGAAGGGAAATCTTGTCAAAGTATTTTTTGAAGTGGATGGGGTAAAACAGAGATAGGCATCGATCCTGCGACCTCCTGGGCAGTTATTGTTATGCTCATTTTCACTCACCATAAAGAGGTTTTCTACTGACTGATGTGAGCTCACGGAACTCTGTTTTCCTCTTCTCTTTTAATACCTACATATACCCCGTAGTTGGATCTCCCTAACAATGGCATGATCCAAAAATGTATGCCCCTGTTTTACCTCCAATTTAAACTGTTTCTGTGAAACCATTTCTTCATTAGTCATTAAAGTATCAGAAGTACAAGGAAATATTTCTTGTTGATGATTCTTTTGTTGTTGGTGGTTATTCCCAGTAGCAGATAAAGAACTCTGATTAGTTCCGGGAGAACCTGGTGGGGTCATTGGACCGTGTAAGGCCTTGAGAAAGTTATTTAGTCAATAAATTTAAACAAAAAAACCTGTGAAATAGCAGCTTCAGAAGGAATTAAAGAAGGAGGCGGTGGAGGAATAAAAGATGATGAAGAATCGAATAAAGGTGGAGGAGGAAAAGGTGGAGGAAGAGGAGGATTTTCTTCCACTTCTTTTATTGCTTCAGTTTGTTCTTGTTTAATCAATGTTTCCAATTTTGGATGTAAACGATCAGAAACTGGTTCTACTAAATCTGGCCTGATCTGAAAAAATTTGTTTAAAGGAAATTATTTGGGGTTTTGAATTGGTGTACTTTAAGTTTCAAAAAGGGAACAGCTCGAACTATGTCCAAAAAGCTTTTTTGCGGTATTGAACCGTGTAAAGCCTAGAGACACCATTGTGTAGAGTAAAATCGGTTTTTTTCTAATTTCGAGGTAAAGGCCAGAAAAAGAAAAAAATTGGCACTAGTAAAGCGACTTGGCTCTACACAATGTTGTGTTAGAGTTCGAGACGTTCCCTTATTCAAGGAAAAGGTAGAGGAAGGGGATTAGTGCTGCTTCCATGGCAGAATTCGAGCTGCTTCCATGGCAGAATTCAAAAATAGGATCTTACGGAAAATTTAAACGTTTTCGGAAGGGTTTTTAAAATACTAAATAAACAAACCTCATATTCAGGCGTAATACAAGTATTAAGATCAATTTTTGCTTTCATCGTTAAATAAGATTCAACTTTTCCTCTTAACATTTTATAAGCCAAAATTCTTTCCATTAAATCATCTTTATGTAAAAAAGTTTGGACCATACTATTATCATGTTCCTGCCTTGCAAGTTCAATTCTATTTAGAGGCCTATTAGTAACAGAAGACGGAAATGGAGTAACAGGTGGTGGTAATTGTTGACTAGAACATGGTGCATTTCCAGATTCGACATCGCTTGTAGATTCGACATCGCTTGTCTCTAATAGAGACCCGTCTCTAATAGAAGTCCACCTCTAATTTCCGTAAGATCCTATTTTTGAATTCTGCCATGGAAGCAGCTCGAATTCTGCCATGGAAGCAGCACTAATCCCCTTCCTCTACCTTTTCCTTGAATAAGGGAACGTCTCGAACTCTAACACAACATTGTGTAGAGCCAAGTCGCTTTACTAGTGCCAATTTTTTTCTTTTTCTGGCCTTTACCTCGAAATTAGAAAAAAACCGATTTTACTCTACACAATGGTGTCTCTAGGCTTTACACGGTTCAATACCGCAAAAAAGCTTTTTGGACATAGTTCGAGCTGTTCCCTTTTTGAAACTTAAAGTACACCAATTCAAAACCCCAAATAATTTCCTTTAAACAAATTTTTTCAGATCAGGCCAGATTTAGTAGAACCAGTTTCTGATCGTTTACATCCAAAATTGGAAACATTGATTAAACAAGAACAAACTGAAGCAATAAAAGAAGTGGAAGAAAATCCTCCTCTTCCTCCACCTTTTCCTCCTCCACCTTTATTCGATTCTTCATCATCTTTTATTCCTCCACCGCCTCCTTCTTTAATTCCTTCTGAAGCTGCTATTTCACAGGTTTTTTTGTTTAAATTTATTGACTAAATAACTTTCTCAAGGCCTTACACGGTCCAATGACCCCACCAGGTTCTCCCGGAACTAATCAGAGTTCTTTATCTGCTACTGGGAATAACCACCAACAACAAAAGAATCATCAACAAGAAATATTTCCTTGTACTTCTGATACTTTAATGACTAATGAAGAAATGGTTTCACAGAAACAGTTTAAATTGGAGGTAAAACAGGGGCATACATTTTTGGATCATGCCATTGTTAGGGAGATCCAACTACGGGGTATATGTAGGTATTAAAAGAGAAGAGGAAAACAGAGTTCCGTGAGCTCACATCAGTCAGTAGAAAACCTCTTTATGGTGAGTGAAAATGAGCATAACAATAACTGCCCAGGAGGTCGCAGGATCGATGCCTATCTCTGTTTTACCCCATCCACTTCAAAAAATACTTTGACAAGATTTCCCTTCAATTTTATGAATTTTCATTTCCCTAATTTTTTTAGAAATCTGAATCAACAATAAAGAATTGTTCAACAAATGAAGAATTATTTAAAAAATTTGGTGCAATGCTTGGATTACCACAACATCAAATTTTAACATTTTTCGGTGTTGATTCGAAGAAATATGGTGATTTACAATTTGATGAATTATTGGCAACTTTTAGAGAATCTCTAACTAAACATTTAGAAGAGAAGGAGAAAAAGAAACTTGAAACTGGTGGAAAAAGGTTTTAATTTTGATTATCGTAAATATTTTAATAGCATTTGGGGTTTTGAATTGGTGTACTTTAAGTTTCAAAAAGGGAACAGCTCGAACTATGTCCAAAAAGCTTTTTTGCGGTATTGAACCGTGTAAAGCCTAGAGACACCATTGTGTAGAGTAAAATCGGTTTTTTTCTAATTTCGAGGTAAAGGCCAGAAAAAGAAAAAAATTGGCACTAGTAAAGCGACTTGGCTCTACACAATGTTGTGTTAGAGTTCGAGACGTTCCCTTATTCAAGGAAAAGGTAGAGGAAGGGGATTAGTGCTGCTTCCATGGCAGAATTCGAGCTGCTTCCATGGCAGAATTCAAAAATAGGATCTTACGGAAAATTTAAACGTTTTCGGAAGGGTTTTTAAAATACTAAATAAACAAACCTCATATTCAGGCGTAATACAAGTATTAAGATCAATTTTTGCTTTCATCGTTAAATAAGATTCAACTTTTCCTCTTAACATTTTATAAGCCAAAATTCTTTCCATTAAATCATCTTTATGTAAAAAAGTTTGGACCATACTATTATCATGTTCCTGCCTTGCAAGTTCAATTCTATTTAGAGGCCTATTAGTAACAGAAGACGGAAATGGAGTAACAGGTGGTGGTAATTGTTGACTAGAACATGGTGCATTTCCAGATTCGACATCGCTTGTAGATTCGACATCGCTTGTCTCTAATAGAGACCCGTCTCTAATAGAAGTCCACCTCTAATAAAAGTCTCATTAAATAGGAGTTTTTTAATTAAATCCACCTCATTAAAATAGGAGCCCAGGGCTTTTATTAGAACAATTTGAGTATATTCAGCTAAAATCTTTTTTATTTAAAGCCCAGCAGCATCTGGAAGTCATTTGGAACAGTCACAGCCTCAACACCAATTTTTACAAGAACAACAAAATTTATTAAACGTTTCAAACGAATTAGAAGCAGCAATGGAAATTAGCAGTACTTCCTCTTCATCTTCTGGAATATTTCTACCCCCACCACCAGCACCACCTCCAATGTTGTGTAGCACCAATAATTCATCATTTCCTTCAACAAGTAGAGAAGCTGTGGTGGGAGATGAAGGAAAAAGTCCTATTTTAATTTCGGGTATTTTTTTTTGCAAATTTTGAGGAATTTGAAACTTTTTTAAATTTAGACACTTCAATTAGTCCACAGCAGCAGCAACAAATAAAATCACCACCAACTTTATTTCCACAAAGTCAACTTGTTTTTACTAGGCCGCCACCACCTATACCCACAACAATAATAAGAGGTTAGTAAAAAATCTACGGCTCTAGTTTAGTTTGTGAGTCCAATAGAAGCTTGAGCATTGAATTCATAAACTAGACGAATACCTAAAATTTTACAAAAACAAAAAATTCAAAAAAGTTTTTAGCTCCTCTTCTGCCCCCATCACAGCACCACCAACTACCACCACCTATAACAACACAACATCAATTTCTTTATCCTCCTCCTCAAATAGAAAATATAAGCAGAAGTCAAGTTTTAGCTTCAGGTTTTTTACTTAAATTTTAAAATCCAAAAAAAAATTTTTAAATAGAATCATCAACTATTCCACAACAACAAAAAAGGCCGCCTTCTCTTTTTTCTCAAGTTCCACTTTGTTTCTCTACACCACCGCCTCCTTTTATACCCACAACAACAACAATGGTAACATCATTTACAGCTCCACCTCCTAGACTTCCTCAACAAATACGCCAAAGATTACCACCACCGCCATCACAACTACAACAACAATTTCTACATCCTCCTCCACGTCCCCCATTAACTTCTAAAGATGCTGAAAGTCCAAATTTAACTCCAGGTTTTTTTAAAATTTTTTTTTGCCTTTTTTAATTCAAATCCCTTTTTTAAGATTCAATAATTATTCCTCGTCATAAACACAAAAAGCTGCCTTCCCTCTTCTCTCAATGTCAACTTGTTTTTCCTAGGCCACCCCCTCCTATACTTACATCGCTAACAACAACGCCACCTCCCCAGCTTCCATTGAACCTACAACAACAACTTCATCATTCTTCTAATTTATCTTCTAGAGATGCAACAGAAAATGAAGTAAAAAGTCGAATTTTAAGTTCAGGTTATTTTTTTATATTTTTAAAGGTTATAGCCGAAATTTATTTTAGAAACGGTTACTCCCCAACAGCAAAGACTACCCCCGCCACCACCTTTCCCACAACAAGTTCCTCTTCTCTTTACTACACCACCACCATCACTTGTACCACCTACAACAGCAACACCTCGTGTTGCTTCTCCTCAAATTCCACCACCAGCCCTACTTCAACACCAACAACCTCCTCAACCACAACAGCAATATGTTGCTCCAACACCAATGCCAAGTCAAAATGATATACTCAAAACTGTGGTACAAGCAATTAATGTTGGAAAAACTAAAGAGGTTAAGTGTTGTATGTCACCCGAAGGAGATGATCCAGCAACAACAACAACAGTGGATAACAAAAGTAAACCCTATGGAAAATTTTTCTAAAATTAATATACTAATTTACGCTAACTTCTTATTTTTAATATATTGAAGGCCTTTCCTATTTTTCTAAATTTTGTATTTTTTCATATTTTTTACGAGTATTTTTCATCTGTATTATTGGGCAAGGAAATTTAAAAATTTTTGGGAGGATGTTCAAATTTTTTTTTCTTATTTTTGAGACCTTGCCCAACGAAAATTTCTTTTACATCAAAATGTATATTAATCGCTCTTTCTAATTTTGGAGTGGAAAATCTTTTTATTTAATTTCTTATTTTTAAGTTTAATTTGTTTTGTTTTTTCACATGCAGCCCTTACTATTAATCTTATAATTCAAAAAAGTATATTGATTGTGCTATTTTTTATATTTAGCCACTTTTTAAATAAATTCTTGTCAATAAATCTTATCTTATTGTTAGAAATATTTTTATAGGTATCAGGGATGTCATCGAGTCTGGGTTTCAAAATTTTCTTAGAGCGGGTTTTAGGTCGAAAAAAGTCCGGGTCACCTATTGGAGAAAATCAGTCGAGTTAAAAATTTCTGGAATCGGGGTTCGAGTCGAATAATAGCCCGGATAACCGTGAAATTCCTAGGTATAGGTCTTATCTTAAAAATAATGAATCTCAATATCTTAAAATTTTTTTATAACAACAGACTTTTTACCAACAATTTAAAAATTTTTAAACAGTCACACATGTTCTTTTTGGGACAATAATTTCAAAAATAAACTCACAATAACGACTATAATTTAATGAATTAACAAAATTTTACGGGGCACATCGTCCAATAAAACGTGGATATAAACAAACATCTCTTATATGGTGTTGATTAGCTAACCAGCAAACAAACCGTTCCAATCCAAGTCCATAACCTCCATGTGGACACCCTCCATACTTTCTCTGGTCTACATACCAATAATAGTGTTTAGGGTCAATATTAGTTCTTTTAAAAGCTTCTAAAAGTTCTTCCTCTTTCCAAATCCTCATTGAACCGCCAACAACTTCCCCAACTCCAGGCATTAATAAATCTACAGATTCTGTCAAATCCTTTTTTTCTTCTTCATCTTCACAACGAGAAATGTAAAAGGCTTTAATCCCAGCTGGGAAACGATTCAGCAATATTGGCTTTAAAAAATATTTTTTTGAACTTAAAAAAATTAAAAAAAAACCTGGCCAATTGTATCAGTCATTTGTCGTTCAGGACCCTCTGGAATGTCTTCTCCAAACTCAAACGGCTTCCCTTCTTCGTTATTTACATTATTTTTGCGCAGCCATTCAATTGCATCAGCATAAGTCATTCGAAGAAAGGGACGTTTTAATGAAGGAAATTTTTCCTGAAATTTGATTCAAATTGTTTAAGGATATTTTGGTAATCATTTAGCTTACTGATCCCTGTAAAAATACGAGGAAGTGCTGTTTCGATATTTTTAGGTTTGTCAGTAGGCAATCGAGTTGCCGAGTCCAATATCAATTCATATTTTTTATTCTGAATCACGGACTAAATTCGACCAGGTCGAATTTGGAGGTCTCTCAGGAGACTTATCTAATTGGCAAACCTCAAAAATAACGAAGAAGCATTTCTTCCTCTTTTTTCAACAAAACCAGTATACTACTTAAATGAATAACTTTAAAAAAAACCTTTGACGTTTCCCATCGTTGCAATATCAATTCAGAAATTTCAGGATCGCTAAAAACCCTGTCAACAACATCAGAAACAAGATCCTCAATTTTATTCATTAATTCTAAAAAATAATCAAAATTAAAACCTTTTTCCACCAGTTTCAAGTTTCTTTTTCTCCTTCTCTTCTAAATGTTTAGTTAGAGATTCTCTAAAAGTTGCCAATAATTCATCAAATTGTAAATCACCATATTTCTTCGAATCAACACCGAAAAATGTTAAAATTTGATGTTGTGGTAATCCAAGCATTGCACCAAATTTTTTAAATAATTCTTCATTTGTTGAACAATTCTTTATTGTTGATTCAGATTTCTAAAAAAATTAGGGAAATGAAAATTCATAAAATTGAAGGGAAATCTTGTCAAAGTATTTTTTGAAGTGGATGGGGTAAAACAGAGATAGGCATCGATCCTGCGACCTCCTGGGCAGTTATTGTTATGCTCATTTTCACTCACCATAAAGAGGTTTTCTACTGACTGATGTGAGCTCACGGAACTCTGTTTTCCTCTTCTCTTTTAATACCTACATATACCCCGTAGTTGGATCTCCCTAACAATGGCATGATCCAAAAATGTATGCCCCTGTTTTACCTCCAATTTAAACTGTTTCTGTGAAACCATTTCTTCATTAGTCATTAAAGTATCAGAAGTACAAGGAAATATTTCTTGTTGATGATTCTTTTGTTGTTGGTGGTTATTCCCAGTAGCAGATAAAGAACTCTGATTAGTTCCGGGAGAACCTGGTGGGGTCATTGGACCGTGTAAGGCCTTGAGAAAGTTATTTAGTCAATAAATTTAAACAAAAAAACCTGTGAAATAGCAGCTTCAGAAGGAATTAAAGAAGGAGGCGGTGGAGGAATAAAAGATGATGAAGAATCGAATAAAGGTGGAGGAGGAAAAGGTGGAGGAAGAGGAGGATTTTCTTCCACTTCTTTTATTGCTTCAGTTTGTTCTTGTTTAATCAATGTTTCCAATTTTGGATGTAAACGATCAGAAACTGGTTCTACTAAATCTGGCCTGATCTGAAAAAATTTGTTTAAAGGAAATTATTTGGGGTTTTGAATTGGTGTACTTTAAGTTTCAAAAAGGGAACAGCTCGAACTATGTCCAAAAAGCTTTTTTGCGGTATTGAACCGTGTAAAGCCTAGAGACACCATTGTGTAGAGTAAAATCGGTTTTTTTCTAATTTCGAGGTAAAGGCCAGAAAAAGAAAAAAATTGGCACTAGTAAAGCGACTTGGCTCTACACAATGTTGTGTTAGAGTTCGAGACGTTCCCTTATTCAAGGAAAAGGTAGAGGAAGGGGATTAGTGCTGCTTCCATGGCAGAATTCGAGCTGCTTCCATGGCAGAATTCAAAAATAGGATCTTACGGAAAATTTAAACGTTTTCGGAAGGGTTTTTAAAATACTAAATAAACAAACCTCATATTCAGGCGTAATACAAGTATTAAGATCAATTTTTGCTTTCATCGTTAAATAAGATTCAACTTTTCCTCTTAACATTTTATAAGCCAAAATTCTTTCCATTAAATCATCTTTATGTAAAAAAGTTTGGACCATACTATTATCATGTTCCTGCCTTGCAAGTTCAATTCTATTTAGAGGCCTATTAGTAACAGAAGACGGAAATGGAGTAACAGGTGGTGGTAATTGTTGACTAGAACATGGTGCATTTCCAGATTCGACATCGCTTGTAGATTCGACATCGCTTGTCTCTAATAGAGACCCGTCTCTAATAGAAGTCCACCTCTAATAAAAGTCTCATTAAATAGGAGTTTTTTAATTAAATCCACCTCATTAAAATAGGAGCCCAGGGCTTTTATTAGAACAATTTGAGTATATTCAGCTAAAATCTTTTTTATTTAAAGCCCAGCAGCATCTGGAAGTCATTTGGAACAGTCACAGCCTCAACACCAATTTTTACAAGAACAACAAAATTTATTAAACGTTTCAAACGAATTAGAAGCAGCAATGGAAATTAGCAGTACTTCCTCTTCATCTTCTGGAATATTTCTACCCCCACCACCAGCACCACCTCCAATGTTGTGTAGCACCAATAATTCATCATTTCCTTCAACAAGTAGAGAAGCTGTGGTGGGAGATGAAGGAAAAAGTCCTATTTTAATTTCGGGTATTTTTTTTTGCAAATTTTGAGGAATTTGAAACTTTTTTAAATTTAGACACTTCAATTAGTCCACAGCAGCAGCAACAAATAAAATCACCACCAACTTTATTTCCACAAAGTCAACTTGTTTTTACTAGGCCGCCACCACCTATACCCACAACAATAATAAGAGGTTAGTAAAAAATCTACGGCTCTAGTTTAGTTTGTGAGTCCAATAGAAGCTTGAGCATTGAATTCATAAACTAGACGAATACCTAAAATTTTACAAAAACAAAAAATTCAAAAAAGTTTTTAGCTCCTCTTCTGCCCCCATCACAGCACCACCAACTACCACCACCTATAACAACACAACATCAATTTCTTTATCCTCCTCCTCAAATAGAAAATATAAGCAGAAGTCAAGTTTTAGCTTCAGGTTTTTTACTTAAATTTTAAAATCCAAAAAAAAATTTTTAAATAGAATCATCAACTATTCCACAACAACAAAAAAGGCCGCCTTCTCTTTTTTCTCAAGTTCCACTTTGTTTCTCTACACCACCGCCTCCTTTTATACCCACAACAACAACAATGGTAACATCATTTACAGCTCCACCTCCTAGACTTCCTCAACAAATACGCCAAAGATTACCACCACCGCCATCACAACTACAACAACAATTTCTACATCCTCCTCCACGTCCCCCATTAACTTCTAAAGATGCTGAAAGTCCAAATTTAACTCCAGGTTTTTTTAAAATTTTTTTTTGCCTTTTTTAATTCAAATCCCTTTTTTAAGATTCAATAATTATTCCTCGTCATAAACACAAAAAGCTGCCTTCCCTCTTCTCTCAATGTCAACTTGTTTTTCCTAGGCCACCCCCTCCTATACTTACATCGCTAACAACAACGCCACCTCCCCAGCTTCCATTGAACCTACAACAACAACTTCATCATTCTTCTAATTTATCTTCTAGAGATGCAACAGAAAATGAAGTAAAAAGTCGAATTTTAAGTTCAGGTTATTTTTTTATATTTTTAAAGGTTATAGCCGAAATTTATTTTAGAAACGGTTACTCCCCAACAGCAAAGACTACCCCCGCCACCACCTTTCCCACAACAAGTTCCTCTTCTCTTTACTACACCACCACCATCACTTGTACCACCTACAACAGCAACACCTCGTGTTGCTTCTCCTCAAATTCCACCACCAGCCCTACTTCAACACCAACAACCTCCTCAACCACAACAGCAATATGTTGCTCCAACACCAATGCCAAGTCAAAATGATATACTCAAAACTGTGGTACAAGCAATTAATGTTGGAAAAACTAAAGAGGTTAAGTGTTGTATGTCACCCGAAGGAGATGATCCAGCAACAACAACAACAGTGGATAACAAAAGTAAACCCTATGGAAAATTTTTCTAAAATTAATATACTAATTTACGCTAACTTCTTATTTTTAATATATTGAAGGCCTTTCCTATTTTTCTAAATTTTGTATTTTTTCATATTTTTTACGAGTATTTTTCATCTGTATTATTGGGCAAGGAAATTTAAAAATTTTTGGGAGGATGTTCAAATTTTTTTTTCTTATTTTTGAGACCTTGCCCAACGAAAATTTCTTTTACATCAAAATGTATATTAATCGCTCTTTCTAATTTTGGAGTGGAAAATCTTTTTATTTAATTTCTTATTTTTAAGTTTAATTTGTTTTGTTTTTTCACATGCAGCCCTTACTATTAATCTTATAATTCAAAAAAGTATATTGATTGTGCTATTTTTTATATTTAGCCACTTTTTAAATAAATTCTTGTCAATAAATCTTATCTTATTGTTAGAAATATTTTTATAGGTATCAGGGATGTCATCGAGTCTGGGTTTCAAAATTTTCTTAGAGCGGGTTTTAGGTCGAAAAAAGTCCGGGTCACCTATTGGAGAAAATCAGTCGAGTTAAAAATTTCTGGAATCGGGGTTCGAGTCGAATAATAGCCCGGATAACCGTGAAATTCCTAGGTATAGGTCTTATCTTAAAAATAATGAATCTCAATATCTTAAAATTTTTTTATAACAACAGACTTTTTACCAACAATTTAAAAATTTTTAAACAGTCACACATGTTCTTTTTGGGACAATAATTTCAAAAATAAACTCACAATAACGACTATAATTTAATGAATTAACAAAATTTTACGGGGCACATCGTCCAATAAAACGTGGATATAAACAAACATCTCTTATATGGTGTTGATTAGCTAACCAGCAAACAAACCGTTCCAATCCAAGTCCATAACCTCCATGTGGACACCCTCCATACTTTCTCTGGTCTACATACCAATAATAGTGTTTAGGGTCAATATTAGTTCTTTTAAAAGCTTCTAAAAGTTCTTCCTCTTTCCAAATCCTCATTGAACCGCCAACAACTTCCCCAACTCCAGGCATTAATAAATCTACAGATTCTGTCAAATCCTTTTTTTCTTCTTCATCTTCACAACGAGAAATGTAAAAGGCTTTAATCCCAGCTGGGAAACGATTCAGCAATATTGGCTTTAAAAAATATTTTTTTGAACTTAAAAAAATTAAAAAAAAACCTGGCCAATTGTATCAGTCATTTGTCGTTCAGGACCCTCTGGAATGTCTTCTCCAAACTCAAACGGCTTCCCTTCTTCGTTATTTACATTATTTTTGCGCAGCCATTCAATTGCATCAGCATAAGTCATTCGAAGAAAGGGACGTTTTAATGAAGGAAATTTTTCCTGAAATTTGATTCAAATTGTTTAAGGATATTTTGGTAATCATTTAGCTTACTGATCCCTGTAAAAATACGAGGAAGTGCTGTTTCGATATTTTTAGGTTTGTCAGTAGGCAATCGAGTTGCCGAGTCCAATATCAATTCATATTTTTTATTCTGAATCACGGACTAAATTCGACCAGGTCGAATTTGGAGGTCTCTCAGGAGACTTATCTAATTGGCAAACCTCAAAAATAACGAAGAAGCATTTCTTCCTCTTTTTTCAACAAAACCAGTATACTACTTAAATGAATAACTTTAAAAAAAACCTTTGACGTTTCCCATCGTTGCAATATCAATTCAGAAATTTCAGGATCGCTAAAAACCCTGTCAACAACATCAGAAACAAGATCCTCAATTTTATTCATTAATTCTAAAAAATAAAAAAAAGCTTAAAGAAATTTTCTAAAAATTTAATAAAACCTTCAAAAGTAATAAATGGGCATTCTGCCTCAACATGAGAGTATTCAGCCAAATGACGCCTCGTTCGAGATTTTTCCGCTCTATAAGACTGCGCTATACAATAACAATCGCCCAAAGAAGAAATGCATGTTTCCAGATAAAGCTGCGATGACTGGGTTAAATAAGCTGGTTCACCAAAGAAGTCTAAGGAAAAAAGTGTAGAGCCTCCCTCAACCTTAAATTTGGCATGAAAGTCTAAAAAGAATCTTTAATAAACCTGCGTTTGAACAAGAGTTGGAGGGCATACTTCGACATATTTACGCGAATGAAAATGTTCTCTAACTGCACGCGTTACGGCCGCTCGTATTCGAAGAATTGCTGAACAATTTTCTCCTCTAATGCACAAATGACGATTGTCCAGTTTAACATCAGGATTTGCCTCGACGTTTAACACATTGTCAATCCCACCGGGCGGCGCTCCATGAATTAAAGTCCAAAAATCAGCGACGAGCTCTACACCACCAGGGGCCGTCTTTCCTTCAGGGAGTTTGTTTATCTAATTTTTAAGATAAAATAAAAGAGAAAAGAAGCAAACCGTTCCGTATATACAAATAGAGCTTTCCGTGCTCAATGTTAAAGCTTCATAAGTTTGGCAAAGTAATCCACTCAAAACACATTGCAAAAAGCCAGTCCCGTCTCGAAGAACAACAAAAATCAAGTCCTTTCCTATAAAAATGGAATAATTTTAAATAACCCCTTTATACCCATAAAACAAGCGGGCCATTGTATCGCTTTTTCCACCCTCTATGGTTTCCCCGCTTCGTCCATGGATGCGATACCGAGGTCTGTTTGATGGTTTTATGGATTTAAGATGTCCCTGGCATGGTGCTTCCGTCTCCCACAAAAGATCCATTTTGTAAAATAATAAGAGGAAGATTCGAACCCGGACCCTCAAAATCTCAAAATTAAAGGGAAACCAAAATCTTATTAAAACAAACTTTGTTGTCGACAGCGATGTACAAAGCCAAAAATTTGAACTCTTTGTCCACACATTGTAGAACAATCACGTATCTTCACTTTACTTGGAGCAGGAAGTGACGAATCGAGTTTGATTTGTATTTTCTTCGCATCTTCCAAACGCTTCTTTTCATCCACAATTTGCGAAGCTTCCTTTTCCACAGCCGCCAACTTTTTCTCACGTTTTCTTCGCTCTTCATCAAATCGACCGGTAGCTTTTTTCAATGCAGATTTCGACGGTTTATCCCACTGTTTTGCCTCGCCTTCTTTTACTGCAGAAACAAGAAAATCACCTTCTGAGGTCCCAGCCAATTGCATTGCTCGAAACAAACTTTTCAAGGGTTTAAGCTCACTTCCATCTCCACTGTCGTCGTCGCCGTTGGTGTTGCAAATATAAAATTTTTGTTGATCCATAATTAGGTTAAATCCAATTTTTGAAATAATTATTCAAGCTTAAAAGCATTAAAAAATGTGTAAAATTAATTTTAAAAAATATTAAAAATATATTTTATATATTTTTATAAAATACAAAATTCAAAACAAAAAAATAATTTTTAAAAATTTATTCGATTAAAAAATATTTAAATTTTTTTGTTATTTAATTTAAAAACAAAATTTAAAAATTAACCACAAATATCAAGTCCTCGAAGCAATAAAATTCAAAAAAAATTTTAAAATTATCTACTCCAAATCAATGCAATAATTGTTGTAGAATAATCCCCCCACCCAATAATTCTCCCAAAACCTCAAATAATAATTTTCATTGTCCCTCTCCTACACCGTGACATAATTTTCAAGTGCTGTCTTTTCAGCGAGTTAAAAGAGATGAAAAAAAAATTCTGCCTAAATTCAAATTTTTCTTCTTATATCAAAAATAAACCCTCAGTTAATTACTTATTTAGGGAAATATAATTTTGTGGGAAAATTTTTAAATTTTTGTGTGTGTTTCACCGGAAATGTGTCTATTTTTTATTATAAAAAATTAGGTAAACTCATTTAATATTTTTTTAAATTACTTATGTATCTATATGTACATCAATATTCTTATGACTTTAATATAATTTCCGTAAACTTTTTTCTATGGCCTTGCAGCTGATTGGATATTGTGTTAGGTTGGGTGAGAAAATAAGTGTTAGGTTCGAACCATGCATGAGCATTTAAGCAAATATTTGTTTTTAATTCGGAAGATAAATTATTATACACAAAATTTTATTAAAAAAGCTGGTCATCTTTTTTTTAATTTTCAAAATAACCAAAATTATGCGAAAAAAAAGAAAAAAATGTGAATAATTAATCACAAGCTCTTCTATCCATTTAATCCCTCGATATACTCTGAATCCTCCTAATGAAATTTTTTTCAAGCACAAGTGCCCAACACCCCCGCATTGTCTTAATTTGTATTTTTGTTTAATTTAACTTAAAAAATAGATAATAAACGGAAGTGCCTCTCACCTTTTCCTATCTTTTTCTTCAAAGAGAGAATTAAAAAACCCTTTCCTTTTCATGAGAAAAGAAAATTGGAATAAAAATTAAATGTGATTGGCGTCCCCTTTTCCCGGAAATGCCATCCTTATTATAAGCTACATTTATACTTTTCTAAATTATTGAATAACTCAAATTCTTGTCTTTTTTAACAATTTTTTAAACATACATATAAAAAATACCCTCCCTCGATTAATTCACCAGCGGAAAGTCGAAACAATAATTTTAAAATTTTAATAATATTTTAACAGATAAAAAACAAAAAATTAAAATTATTCAATGGCACATTTTGAAAAATCATTAAAAAGTGGAAAAATTTTTTTAACTTATAATAATATTGAATATTACTACATAAGAACAACTAAATTAATTCCCCGAGTTATTTGGGAATGTAAAAAAAATAAATCATTAAAATGTCGTGGTAGCGTATTTACGCTTAACAAAGAAGAGGGCACAGAAGTGTTTCCGAGGAAGGAACACAATGCAGCGTGTGCGGTGAAAAATTTTTTAAATTTAAATTTACTAAATTATTTTCCCCGTCCTTCAAATAAATACCCCCTTCCTAATATCCTTCAGTTGGAGATTGAGAAATATTCACTCTCTTAAAAATAGTTAAAATTAGCCTTTCTAAAATAACCACAAAAAATTAACTCCATTAATTACCCTCTCTGGCGAGAGGTTGAAACAATAATTGTCCCAGGGTAAATATTCGAACAATTACAATTAAATTAAAAAAAGAGATTAAAACAAAAGGCAAAATTTTTTTAATTTTTAAATAAACTTAGGCGCTTCGTTTGGGTAGATTGGAGGTTGGTGAAGAGGAGGAAATTGAAGTAAAATTTTTAAAAAATTTAAAATATTATAAAAATACTCAAATGGGCATAACTATACTCCCTAAGCTGTGTAAAAAATTATTTCGACGGCTGGGGTCGAACCAAGATCTTAACTGTTGATCGGACGGATGTGTTACCCACTACACCACGCCGCCTTTTTAAGACAAAGGAATAAAAAATGATAAAGCTTTACGAATAAAAATTCCTCATTTTAACAAAAATTTCCGGAATGGATTTTCTTGGGAAATTTTCAATTTTGCTTTTGCGAATTTATAATATGGAAAATGTAAAAATTTTAATAATAAATACATATGTATAGCAGGGGGAATTGCCCGAAATTGCTATTGTGGAAAATGTGGTGGAAAATGAAGAAAATGAGGTTGGAGATGAGGTTGTTGGAGTGGAAGGTGGAGATGAAGTTGGAGTTGGTGGAAATGAGGAAGAATATGAGGTTGATGTTGTTGAAGAAGAGGTTGGAGAAGAAGATGGGGATGCGGTTGGAAATGAAGTGGAATTTAATGGGGATAATGAGGAGGAGGTAGAGGACTTGAAAATTTTTTAATAAAATTTAAAAAAGGGTAAAGCTGAACTGAGCTTTGCTATTTCTCTCCTTAGACTAATGCATGTGGTTATTTCGATGTCTGGGACATTCCCTTTAACAGACTGATGTGTTATCCACTACATAAATGACACATTAATATCTTTTAAGAGTTTAATAGCCATATGCTTTACAAAACCCCAATTTTACTCAAACATTGCCCTCCCTCAAATAATTACCCTCTTAAAAATAGTTATAATCAGCCTTCCTAAAATAATCTCAAATAATTACCCCCTCTCTATTAATTCCCCCCAGCGAGATATTGAAACAATAATTACCCCGTCTAATCACAGGTCCAACAGCCCAACGAGTTAGAGATTTTGAGGGAGAGAAATTTGGAGCTCGAGAGGAGAGTGGCTGATTTGGGTTTAAGGAACGCTAATTTGGAGCTGAGGAATGTGGAACTCGAAATCGAGTTGAATCGAAGGGATGAAAGGGTAATTAAAAATGGAAATCTTGTTTATCCGTCTAATTTTATTGCCCCTCTTTTCCTTCTCCTTTCCTTCTTATGCTTTCATTTTAGTTTCTCATTGGCATTACAAAATGGTCAACAATATACAAACAATATACATATGTATAACACCCAAAGTGCCGCAATTTGGTTAAAAATCCTTTCAAAAAATTCTGTTCTGTTCCCATATTTCGCTTTTTTATAAATGAATTTAATTCTTGCCCTTTAATTGCCTTTGACCATTTTGTGATCTAAAAAAGAAATTAGAAATAAAGGCATGAGGAGGAAAGGAGAAGGAAAAGAGGGGTCAATAAAAAATGTAGACGGATAACACGAGAGTACCTAAAAATTTTAAACAAATAAAAATATTTTTTAAATTAAAGATCGAAGGGTTGGAAGCAGATTTGGCTAGAGTTAATAGACTCTTTAACGACGGGCTCAATGTCTTTGGGGACCGAGTCCTCGAAATTATGGAAAACCGCCGGTATTATTAATTTCCCCTTTCTCTTCCCCTCATTTTTTTCATTTTTCCGTCTCCTTCCCCTTCTTTTTTCCGGTCTCTCAATTTCTTTTATCCATGCCTCTTTTTCATTTTTCCGTTGGTATTCTTCTTTTATCCGTCTTCCTCTTCTTCTTCATTTTCCCCTACTTTTCTTCTTCTTCCTCTTTTCTTTTATCCGTCCCTTCTTCTTTTTCCATTATTTTTCATTTTCTTTTATCCGTGCCTCTTCTTTTTTAGTATTCATCCGTTCTTCTTTTCTCCTTCTCTTCACATTCTTCTCTCCAATCTTCTTCATATCCGGCCACTCTATTCCACCTCGAACAAATCCACTCCCTGTAGTTTGTTTTAGACAATTTTAATGCTAGATATTTTTTTATAAATTTTTTATATTCATTTCCTGTCGCATATTTTAGATATTTTAATTTTTTTAATTTTTTTTATAACTGGAAATCGGACTGAGATCTTGAACGATTATTTTATTTCGAAAATTTTCACCTTTTCAAGAGTTCTATTTTTGATTCTTGTCTATCAGTCCAATCTCTAGTTATAACACTTAAATATTTTCTAAATTTTTTCCTGTTCCCATATTTTAGACTAGTTATTTTCACCTATAGTTCTTTTGCCTATTGGTGATTTTCTTCTCAACTAAAAAAAATTTTTTGGAAAAAAAAATTTTGAAAATTAAACATAATTTTACGTAATTGCTTATATATGATAGGGAAAAGAAAAAAATCACTAAATACAGGCTTTAAATTTTTTACAAATTTTTTATTGTTGTAAAACCACTCCAAACATTAATGCCATAAGACAAAATTACATATTAAAAAAAAATTTTTCTAGCTTAAACAGAAAAATAAATTTTAGTTTTACAATTTATGGCAATAATGTAAGAGTGAACAAAATATTTCTATTTTTTACAAATAAACGAAAAAAAATTTTTATTTTGGGTAAACTTGTGAAAATGGAGGAAGGTGAGAAAAAAAGCAAAGGATTGGATTTAAAAAACTGGAAAAAACAGGCACAGAAACAAAAAAAATTTTTTTGAAAAAAAATTAGGGGGTATCACCAAGGAGGAACCACTATTTGTCCACGTGCAAAATCGTAAAAAGAAAAATCTACAGCTGAACAGGGATGCTAGCGAGTATTTTTTGGCGAGTGGGCAACAGGCAGTCACATTCACTTAACTGCGCCAATCAATCATTTTCTTGGTGCAAAATCGTTATCAACAATGAGTTGTTGATTATTAATTATCAGTGCTGCAATTAAAAGACCTTAAAACCCCTAAACTTTTTCTTTCAATAATTGCAAATTCCTAAAAAAAAATTTAATTTTTTTAGATAAATTCTAATACAAAAAAGAACAAAAATATACATACACACAAAAATTGAGGCATATGAAAAAAAGGGTTAAAATTGGAATAAATGGGTATTTTTTGTTATAAATCTCTAAAAAAATTTTTTTCTAAATTATCACCAGGATTTCTTTGCATATTTTAAAATAAATTACCAACAATCGTCTTCGTTTTCTTCCTCCAAATTTTCCTTCTCTTCAAAATTTTCTTCATTTTCCTCCAAATTTTCTTCTTTATTTTCCCCTTCCTCATCGTCAACCTCATCCCAAATAGTTCTTTTTTCAATTCGTGGAGGCAATGGAGACACTGGAAATAAAACTTGAAATTGCTTGGAATTGAGTGGTTGTAATGTAGTAAGCTCGATATGATTTGAAGGACCAGCAACATTGTTGTAGTTGTTTTGTGACTCGGGTTCAATTGAAGTTGAGGTATTTGCTGATATCTGGAAAAAATTTTAGATTAGAGAGAATTTCTGTACTATTCGTCCGCAATTTTTATCCGCAAATGTCTGTCCGCAACTGGAAATGTGGAAATCTACGTGTCCGACATTTTGTTTGCCTGACCTTTATCAACCTTATAAATTTTTGAACCTTTGTGTGGGAAAAAAGAGAGGGAAAAGCAAGACAAAAATTTGCGGACATGTGGAGGTATAAATCGAAATACCCAAATTCCTTAAGTTAGTCCCCACCATCTTCCCATAAGCCTAAAAAAACCTCCGTACATTTTCTGGACTTTCAATTTCTTCAAAAATGTTGCGCTGCTTGACGTCTTGATTAATAAATGTGTTGAACACTAGAGTCATTTCTTCAAGTTTTTTGTACGCCAAATTCTTTTCTTCTTTTAAAATGTTATTTTCTTCCTCCAAATTTTTTATTTTTTCCTCCCAACTTTTCCTTTCTTCCTCCCAAGTTTTCTTTTCTTCTTCCAAATTTTTATTTTTTAGTTCAAGTTTTTCTGAATATGAACTTAAAGCGTTCCAAGCCGCGTAAATGTAGTCAAGTCGATCGAGACAATATTTTTTGAATCTGGTTAAGTTGTTACAATTCTCCATATTAGTACAGTTAGTCTTAAAAATTGATAAAAAAAATGAGGGTACATCGGCGCGCGGCCATAACGACGCAAAGCTATAACTTGCTGGAAGATTTCTGGCCCTTGCCAATTTTGGTACCAATCTCTTTAGCTCGATGAGAGGAATCGTTTAATACTAAATTTGGTAAGATTCGACAATCTTAAAGCAAGTTATGGGTTTGCGCCGTTATGGCCGCGCGCCTACTTGGATGCGTCCCAAAAAATGATAAGTAAATGATTAAATTGATAAGAAAATACTTAAAGATAAAAGACAAAAAATGTCTGGATTAACGATTTAAATATCTGCCTTTTTTAATTTTACGCACATGCCTAAATACGTTGCTGGTCACTTAATCCAAACGACATTTAGTCCAAGCGACATTTTGCCAACTAGAGCAAAATCGGCCAGTTGGTCTGACGACTGGTAGAAGAGAGCTGTTTACATTAACAAATTGTTTGTTTTTAATTTTTATACAAGAAAAAATTTAGTCCTGTTTTTGCTGCACAAAGAATATAGAGGAAAAGACGGGGAACTAAATCTTCCTGCAAAAAAATATTTTTTAGATAAGAAAAAAATTTTGAGAGGGAAGGGGGGGAAGCACACACAAACATTCTTCTTTCTTAACAATCTTTCATATGCTTCCCAATTTTTTTTTAATTTTCTTTCGTTGAAATAAATTGAATGACGAATGGAGGGGGGCTGTCTTTTTAGGGTTTTCCTTTTCGCTATTTAAAATCTCTCAATTTTGTTCGTTCATTTATTTTCACTTTCACATTTTTCTTCAAAAAATTTTTTTCAAATTTAATAAAAAATTTAATTTTCAGTTATTTAATTCAATTATTTAATCAAATATGCAGTGTCTTAAAAAAGCTAGTAATTTACAACGTTGTGTTCAAGTTGAATGGGAAGATGGTCTTTTAGCTAAGGTTTAATTTTATTAATTGGTAGTGGTTGGCATGATCATTTTATGGGGTCCGACAGATCGCGAAAAATACCCTGATTCCCTCCATTTTCCCCCTTTGTGCAGTTTCCCCCACCAGTGCAGTTTCCCCCCACCATATTTTTTAAATACCACAATAATCCGGCCCCTGATCCGTTCAGTCGTTGGGCATTTTTAATTTTATTAACACTTAATTTTCTTTTTTTTCAAGTTTTCCTACATTTGGCTCAGAGATAATGCACGTAGACGTCCAAGCCTTATTCATTTGGATTTGAATACTCGACCAGAAGAAATTAAATGTTCAAAAGAAGCGTTAGAAGTTCAATGGCCGCCGTTTGTTGCCTCAAAGTAACGAAAAATAATTTTTAAAAATTTTTCCCCTCATTTTCCCCCCTTAGTGCAGTTTCCCTCCCATCATATTTTTTAACTTGAATAAGTTCTCAATTTTAAGGTATACTTCTTCATTTCTTCGTCAAAATGCTTTTAATCAAAATGATCGTCTAAATAAAATTTCTGATCTACTTAAAGACACTTCAACAACTGTATCCTCGTCCTCAACAGCAGAAGAAAAGCAGAATCACTCAATTTTGGATCATTCAAAAATGGATTCGTTAGATGAGAGCATGGCATTGGGAACGTGTTATTGGGAGGATTATGCACAAGAACCGGTTTGAACTTTTTTGCTTGGTGATGTTTCTGGCCTATTCCCTAACGGAAGGTCCTCTCCAATAGAAGCCTCCCTCCATTTAAGGCCCTTTTCTCTTATATAATGCCCTTTGGAAGACCCTTTGAAAAATAGAATGCCCTGGTATTCAATAGAGGAAATATGCTTTTCGTACGTTTCTTGTTGACATTTTTAGATTTTTAAGTTTTACAATTTTTCTGACTTTTCTACAAATTTAGGGAACTGTCTGGCCTCATCTTTCACACGTCCCCTCAATTGTAACAATCGAAACAATGAATGGTCCAGCACAAATTTCAATTGTAAATACTTGTAAGACATTGTCACAACTACGAGAACACTCCCCAGAAGAATTTGAATTTTTGGCTAATTCAATTTTGGAATATAACGGAGGAGGGTTATATCGTTCAAGGCATCCAATTTGTTCAGTTGATGAAGATGGGAATATTAAATCGGTTTATATTTTTTTTAATTTGGTTATAGTCAATTTTCCGGACTGAAAGGATGATAATTTTCTTTCAAAAAAATAATATTCCCTGAGTGGGATTCGAACCCACGACCTTTGGGTGGCAAAAACCAAACACTATCCAACTACACCAAAGTGGTGAAAAGTTGTTGGGGAGTGGAAAAAATCTTGGATTTTTTTTTCTGATTTTTCTTGGTGACTATAACGAAATTTGAGATGAAAATAGGACGTTTTCGAATTTTTTATTCCAGGGTGTTTTCAACAATGCAGCTCGTTCAAGTACAATAACAGTAAAATCATTGGACAGGCTATACGAATCCCTTCAAAAATTTGGCCGTGTATGCGCTGAAAATACTCAAATAATAACTTTAATGCCTGGCCAGCGTCTTTTGTTTAACAATAAAGAAGGAATGTTGGGAGCACCTGCACAGAGAGGACGTCTTTTAATGCTCAAATGTTTTTCATGATTCTCATTAGTATATTTTTAGTTTTTTCGTTTTTATTTTCTCCATAAAAATTTTCAAAAATATTTTTTGATGTTTTTAACAATTTTTAATAGAAAAAATTTTAATTTTCTTAAAATAAAAATGATTTTCCCTGGGTGGGATTCGAACCCACGACCTCTGAGTAGTCCAAACCTAACACTATCCAACTACACCAAAGTGGTGAAAATTGAAGGGAGAGTAAAAAAGTCAATGTTTGCTCAGTCAGCATTTTTTGAAGCTTTTTATTAAATTTATTTTTAGTTAGCAAACTATTTTTAAGTAAAAGCTTTTTTTAATTTTGCTGCAGAAAGAAAAGCAGCATAGGTGAAGGTACACAAATGAATGAAATAAAATCACGTGAAATAAAAAATATTTTTTTAATGAAAAGAGAAGTGGTTCTATCAAAAAATATGTTTACTCTTTTTTGTTCCTTCAATTAATTTTTTAATTAATATTTTTAGTCAATAAAACACCAAAGGTCCCTGAAAATTTGATAGAGGCTGCCAAGAAAAAAAAGGGAGAATTATCAATTAAAATGAGGTGCTCCCCCAAAAAAAGTAAAAATACCCCCTAAAAACCTCCCGAGAGAAAGAAGAAAGGAAACGAGAAATGATTTCGTTGAAATGATTAAAATTGAAAAAAAAAGAAAATTAATTTCTTTTATTTGCAGATTATAATAATTCTTTGTATGGTTGATTAGTTTTCCCCCAAATTTTTTTATTTTTTTGGCGAGATAGTTTGAGGTGATTATTGGTGGAAATTGAAAAAAGAAAGGGAATTAACCAGCGATTTAAAAAATTTTTTTTGTTAAACAGAGGGTTCAAAGTAAAAAGGTTTTCCCCCTCTTTTAATAACGTAGACAAAAAATCATATGTTGTTTATGATGTGAAATTGAAAGAGAGAGAAAAGTACGATTGAACGAATAAAATTTAACTGGATTTTTAGTAAAAAAGGAGATGACAAAAATTGGAAATTTTTTTTTAATTTTATGGTCTTTTGAAGCGTTGAATAAGGAGGTTTTAATTTAACACCTCAGATTTGATGCTCCAGCTTCTACACGCTCTGGCCGTTCCTCACCTTGGGGTGATAGTTTTATGGATGGATTAATGCGTTATATAAATGGATCAAACAACCGCTTTGTCAAGAAAAACCGGGCTTGGCCACATAATCGCTACGTAATTACGGAACTATTGAAGCCTGGAGCGAAGCGAGCGAAGCGAGCACGACCGCAGCGAAGCACGGCTGTTAATGTTTTCCCTTGCATATCTGTTACGTTTTTAAATTAATAACTAAAATTTTGTAAAATTTTTTATTTTCCTTACATCCTCTCAAGATATCCAGCCACAAGCTGGTGTCGATATCATTCGACTTTGCTCGTCGAACTCACAAATGAGTTATTATTTGTATATTTAAAATTTTTCCCTAAACGCCGAAAACATGCTGCGCCGAAAAAATGGCGCCTATTCGGCCGCGCCTATTAGTCGTGTACCCATAATTAATATACATATCAATCGAACGGTGGGGGATCATTGTGTACCGACGTTTGTGTCTTGGTTTAAGTTTTAAGCGAATGAAAAAAAGTACCATCGCGACTAAGTGGACTAAAATCGTACCTTATAATGATAGATATCTTAAATAGATTTTACTTTTCCTTAAGGTAGATATCACTTTTCCAAAACGTTTATAAATTTTTATTTTTTGTACATATTTTACGGGTACAGCCCGAATTGTCGCGGGCCAAAATGTCGCGACCGAATTGTCGCCGGCCGAATTGTCGCGGGGCAAACTTTTCGCCGGCCGAATTGTCGCCAAGCTTTTTAATTAAATATTTTGTCGGGGATTACAGAATCGATTTATTTTCAGGATTTGTAATATGGACAAAACACCAAAGAAAAAACAAACACCTTTTGGCTTTGGGAATTCTGTCCCGAGGTCAAACATTTTTGAAGATAGAGCAAAGGAAAAGTTGAGAAGTTTGGGCCGTATTCCTAAACAGGTTCTTTGTTGTAGATTTAAGAAATAATATTTATAACTTTTAGATGCATCCTACCCCAAAAAACTTCGTCGCAGTATTTTTAATACTGCATTTTTACATGACCAAAGTAATTTGCCATGCAGCTGTGCATCAAATTGATAAGGTAACTTTTCCTTCTTTCCTTTATTTTTAAAAATCTCTTTTTAATAATAGGACAAAGGGTTAGGATGGGAATTTTGTCCGTTTTTTATATTTTTTAAAAAATGCTGTGGGTCCTCCAAAGAAAAATTCCGAAATCTTTGAAAATTTTCGAAACCCCCCGAAAGGACGCAAATGGGTCAATTTATACATTTATATTTTTTCAGAGGGCTTATATTTTCAAATAAGCACCCTCCTTATTAATCACCCTTTCTGTGAAAGTTGAAGAAATACCCAGGGTAATTATTTCAGTATACTATTGGCTGAGTTTACGATATTGGCTGAGTTTACGGGAAACGGGGAAACCGAAAAATTTGACTAGGGGGAAGTAAGTACGTACCCGAAAAAATTAGGGTAGCGCATTACCGAATTTTTGTGCCTTTAATATTTTTAAATACTAATTAATTTTATTTTCAAGGAGTATGGTTATACATCATCTCCTACTCCAGATGATCCTGTTATTGAATTAGATGACCAACCTGGGCCTTCTTATAAATGAAGTTTAAATTTTTTTATTTATTGTTAAAAATTATTGGCTCTTGTCATGTTTAGGCTCCAATCACACCTTTATACGTCCATACAACCTTTATACGTTCAATGAAATGTTTATACGTCCAATGAAAACTTTAGACGTCCAAACAAATTTTTATGCGATTCGGATTTAAGTTTAACTTTTATTACTTTTCAAGAAAAAATTCCAAGTTGTTCCGGCAACGGGGTAAGATGGTCCGTCACGGGGAAGTTGGCTTTGGGAGTTCTGTCCCGAGGTCAGACATTTTTGAAGATAGAGCAAAGGAAAACATGAGAGGTTTGGGCTGTACACCTAAACAGGTTCTTTGTGGTAGATTTGAAGAAAGTTGTGGCCGTTTGGGGTATATTTCTTGAATAATTTTGGGGTTGCGGACAAAGGGTTAGGATGAGAATTTTGTCCGCAAGTTGGAAATTTCTGTCCGCATATTGGATTTTTGTCCACAAGAGGGAACTTTTGTCCGCAAGATTGAGCGTTTGTCCGCAAATTTGGAAGGTTTTTTTAAATTGTCCGCAAATTTTAACTTTTGTCCGCAAAAATTATTTTTGGGACTTATTGTCACCCTCTCATTCTTCCAAAAAATTTTTAGGTTGCTGATAAAGAAAATAAACCACACATCAAAGCAAACGTCAACGGAGAGATTAAACAATTTGCTCCAGAAGACCTCTTAAGATATTTCGCGTCTAAACATGTCTAGGTGTTTCATCCGATTTCTTTCCGAAAAATTTATCATGCAAAATTGTTTTTATTGATTTTTTAGTTTGTTTACATTTTGTTAAACTTTCAACTGCTGTTTAAATTTAAATATTCTTTTTTTCGTTTTTTATAAAACACATTAAAAATTTTTATAAAAAATTTGTTTTAACGTTAAAAATTGTCATTTTAAAAATTGTTGTTTTTCATTGACTTTTTCAATAAAATTATTTTTTTGTTTCATAAAATTTGTATCATTTTTAATTAAATAATTAAAATATTGAATGATTTTTTAAATTTTTACCTTAATTATTTTTTAATTTTAAAAATATTTTTTTAGCTTATTTCAGCCTTATTTTAATTTTAATTTGAATATTTAAATGGATGCTTCTATAAATAAACAAAATAATTCAAATGTTGTTGGACATTCTTTTAATGCAGCTTCAAATATTCTTGATATTGGCCTTGCTAGAGAAATTCACTTAATTGTTAGTTAGTTTTTTTTTAAATTTTTTTTTGATGGTGGGAAATTGTTTCAGATTTTTTTTCAAATTTTTGGGTCACGATTTCACAATTTTTTTGCAAAATTATATTTAAATTTTGAATTTTTTTCAAATTTAGAAGAGTAAGAATTAGAGTTCCAATCCGACCCGTGACGGCTTTTACAAACCCCGTAGCCAGTAAAAATCTTCAGGGGGGGCAACCACCCATCCTACCCCACCTCCTAGCTTTGGGCCTGGAAACGTCTTTTAAGGACCCAGTAGCCAGGAAACAAGGGTATTTTTGTTAAAATGATAGGCCTGGTTTGGGTAAAAGAATAAAACCTGGCCCCGACGCCTTAACTGCTTCAAACTTAAAAATAATTTTTTCAGGAGCTTCAAAATATCCAAGCCTTTATAGCCCATAAAGAACACGAGGTTTCTGTTTATGAAAATGCTAGGCGTTTAATTGAATGTCAAGGTTAAAAAATTTTTTAATTGAAAGAAATTTTTGAAAATTACAGCGCCAGGCGATCGCTGTATGGTTTTTCTTGCTGATAATTTATTTGTTATGAGAACGCGTGAACAAGCTTTAGAAATTTTGGATAGACAAATTGAAGGTTTTTTAGAAAGATTTTAAATATAAATTAGGGTTGTTGGCGACGGGTTTTATAAAACCAAAACGGTCCCTTTTCAAACTTTGGACTAATCTGTCCTCCAACCCATGCCCGTAGCCAAGATTTTTCTCGGAGAGGGGGGGGGCTACGGGCCTGATCCACCCCTGGATACGGGCCTGATCCACTGCTGGTCACGGGCCTTATCCAACCTCGTCTAAATTTTGTTATTTATTAGCAGCTCCATTTCCCTGCTCTTTTTCTTCCAAAAGTTAGCGTCATAACCGAAATCTGAATCGGTATTGGTTAAATAACCGGTCGCTAAACCCCCAAATCAAAATTTTTTCCTTTAATTTTTTTATAGCTTTTCAAACTGCTTTAAAATATTTACGTCAAGAAATGACATCTCTAACTGAAAAGGTCGCTCTAATGGAAAGATTAAATATTGTAAGTTACTCCAAATTTTGGAACAAAATTTTAATTTGATTTTAGACAAACGATGGTTTAGTTGAAATTCGAGAACCAGAAAATGAAGACAAGGAAGGGAGTGGAAAAATTAAAGGTTTATTTTTAAAATTAATGATGTTGAGAGGGTTATATGCCTCAAGGTGTTCCTTAGTCTAGAAGGGATAGGTCGGATTGCCTGAAACTTTTATTTTACGTTGTCCCGAAAGCAGGATCCTCCTCCCAATCTTGGTCTTTATTTAGAACCCCTTGTAGAGAAAAGAAAAAACGGATGGGTTGGATTGATTGGGACCTTTAATTCATTTTGTCCCGAAAATTGAGTTGGAAGACCTGTAGAAAACTCTCCCCTGTAGAAATCTCTCTAAATTGTGAACATAACCTAACTTGTTTTTATTTTTTAAAGGTAAACGAATTCAACATTCTCCTACTAAAAAATCGCCCCCTTCACCAAATAAGTCATCTTCAAAGCCTTGTTCAAAAAATGATGAGATGGATCGAATAAATGATGAGATAGATCAAATACTGAAGAATGGAGATGGAAATAATGAAGACGATAATAAAATTAATGAAAAATCTAAAGAAGATAATACCAAACCAACTAGGCCAAAAGGAGTGTCTGAAAAGGTTTTTTGGGGGTTTTGAGGGGTTTATTTATTAAAAATTATTTTCTTAGGATTATGAGAGGTTTGTCAAACTTTGTGATTCACTGGAATTAAGTGAAGATGAGGAAGAGAAAATTGATGAGAATGGGGAAGAAATGGATGTGAAGGAAGGAGAGGAAGAGAATAATCAACATTCAAAACAAGAAAGACGGCGTGTACATTTTTCTGATATATTAGAGGATGATGAACAACAACCTATTGGAATGAAAAAGGTTTTTATTCTTAATTTTTATTTTATAATTGGCAGAACTAGGATAATCAGTTCGAAACCGATCGATTAGGTTCTTCGTTTTCTGATTTCCTTACTTTCCAGGAACCAGGGATGTCACGGGTTGGGAAAAGCCTGATCGGGTTTTAAACTTTAATCTTCATGTCGGGTTTCGTTTCGGGTCAGTACCAGGGGATTTGGTAATAGTTCGGATGGTATACCCCATGCATTTTTCCTACCTAAAAGTATTAAAAATGGTCAGTCTGTTATCAAATTATAGAACCCGTCGAGCTGTGTCGAATGACACCAAAATCAAAAACTTCGTCGTGAGGTTTGTTTTTTTGTGTCTTTTGGGGTTTTAAAAAATTTTTAACAATTTTTATGTTTGTTGGAAAATTTATAGAATTATTAGTTTTTATTTAAAATGACTAAAAATGAGAGTTTCCACTGCCTGGGTTCGAACCTTGTACCCTCTTTTCTGTAAGATTTTTAATTATACCACTTAACCAAAAGGTACGCTTTTCCGCGTTTTATTCTTTTTCCGTCCCTTAATTCTCCTTTATGCTAAAAAACTTACAAAAAATTTTTTAAATAATTTTTGGTCCATGATTTATAAATAATCCTTTCTTTTAAAGGTCGAAAAGGCAAAGAGAGCCCTCTCAGTCCAGCACATAGTTAAAATGGAAGTTAAATCTTTAATTGATGGAATTGATTTTGCTGAAACTTTAACTCGTGCCAAATTTGAAGAATTAAATATGGATTTGTTTGAAGGAACACTTAATGCTGTGCAAAAAGTTTTGGAAGATGCAGGTTTTTTTGAGGGGAATTTTTGAAAAATTATGAGATTTTCTGTTTAAGACATAAAGAAGGATGACATTCAATATTTTTTGGTTGGTGGATCAGCAAGAATTCCAAAAATTCAACAATTATTGAAAGATTTCTTTAATGGAAAAGAACCTTCTCGTGGCATTAATCCAGGTTTAAAATTTTTTTCCTGGGTAGATTCTGGTTATTGTATCTTTTTTACAGATGAGGCTGTTGCTTATGGTGCTGCTGTCCTAGCTGGAGTAATTTCTGGAGAAGAAGACACCGAAATTGTTTTGGACCCATTGACTCTCGGTATTGAAACTGTTGGTGGTGTAATGACAAAGTTGATCAAACGAAACACTCTTATCCCAACCATAAAGGCACAAGTTTTCTCTAATGCTGCAGACAATCAAAAGGGGTACTTTTCTGTTTTGCCACACCCCACCCATATATTCGCAGGATACATTTTAAATTTTTCCTTAATTCGTACAGAAAGGTCAGTTTTATTTCTTCCCCAATTTCATTTAATTTTCCCTGTGGACTCAATCTTCCGTGCTCACTCGATATTCCCAAATGTTGATTTCAATTTTGATGGCATCGGAAAGAAAAATTAATCTTTTCTTTGTTGGTGTCTCTCATTGAACATGCCAGAGGGAAAATTTAGTGAAATTGAGGAAGAAAGTAGACTGACCTTTCTGTGCGAATTAAGGAAAAATAAAAAATATGTATATCCTGCGAATATATGGGTGGGGTGTGGCAAAACAGAAAAGTACCTCAAAAGGCTTTGACAATTCATGTTTTTTTTGAAATCTGAAAAATTTTTGAAAAATCTAATCTCTCAAATCCAACTCCATTTCCAGCTCAACATTTCAAAAAAGTCAAATTAAAGCTAAATAATTTTTAACAATAAATGAAAAAAATTAAACTTCATTCTACGTATAAGAAGGCCCCGGTTGGTCATCTAATTGAAAAATGTCAGGATCATCTGGAGTTGGAGATGTAGCACGAAACTTTTTGAAAATAAAATTAATTTGTATTTAAAAATATTAAAGGCACAAAAATTCGGTAATAGCTCTTTACCCTAATTTTTTCGGGTACGTATCAGAAATCAGAAAAATTAGACTTGATTTGGCCGAGATACAGAAATGAAAATTGAGAAACCATAGAAGCGAAAACCCATATGGACGAAAATTTATACAAATGATAGCTCATTCGAGAGAGCTCGTTGAACTGAGTAAATGTTACCAAAATAAACATGTTGGACAAGATTTGACATAGTTATGACTAAGGCTCGGATTTGTATGACGATCAATCGAGAAATATGAACATAAAATATGGATCCAGAATATGGATCAAAATCAGAAAAAATTGTAAAATATGGGTCGATTCCGATAGGTTTCGGTCCAAGTTAAGACCAAGGGTTGATGCTGTCATTCAACACACTAGATGAGTTCTATAACCTATGACAGACTGACCATCTTATACATATTTACCGAAAAAGTGACTGGGGCGGGGATGTTAGGTAAAGATGTTAAATAAAATTTAAAATACCAGATAGTAGCCTAAAGCACCTAAAGCAATCTTGAGTGTTTTTGTTATGATTCGACTAATATTATGATCAGTTACCTAAAAATGAAAAAATTTAATAATTGCCTTTAAAATTTTTTTTCTATAACTGAGGCTGTGCCTTATTTAGGAAAAGGAGATGTTAAAATCCTTTAAAAAATTAGACTAAAAAATGTGCGGAGATAAAATTCAACATCAAAACCCAAAGTTGAATTTGGAGGAATCTGACAATTTTTAATGGAATAATTTCGGAATACTAAACAGACTCCGATTGGGACATATTATATGTCATTCGTAACTTAATGAGTCTAATGACATCAAAAAATCGATTGGGACGTAACTATGGGCCGAGATACAGGGCTCGAAATGGTCAAAAACCATAGGGGGGGGGGGGGGGGGCCAAGTACTATTTGGGGTGAAAAATTCGAAAATGCAAATAATAGCTCATTCGAAAGAGCTCCTCGGGCTGAGTCGAATGACACCAAAATCGCCGTGATTGGTCAAGTTTGTTCAAAGTTATGACAGAAAAAACAAACAACGTAAACCTATGGGGCGTCGGCGAGGCGCTTGTGCAAAACTCCGCGCTTCGCGCGGAGTTTCGCGCCTCGCGGGGAGTCTACGGGCTCTGGGTCTGGGCTCGTAACTTAATCCTATTCCAATTATCGCTATGATGGGCATGCCCGGCTTCCTCCGCAGCAGCAAGAACATCCACGGAGAACAAAGGTAAGGAGCTAAAACAAACGATCGTAACTTTGTCAAATCAAGTCTGATTTTGCTGATTTTGGTGTCATTCGACTCAGCTCGAGGAGCTCTTTCGAATGAGCTATTATTTGCATTTTCGAATTTTTCACCCCAAAAAAGTGCTTGGTCTCCCCTATGGTTTTTGACCATTTCGAACCCTGTATCTCGGCCCATAGTTGCGTCCCAATCGATATTTTGATGTCATTCGACTCAGCTCGCCGAGCTGAGTCGAATGACATATAATTTGTCCAAATCGGAGTCTGTTTAGTATTCCGAAATTATACCTTTTTAATTTTTGACAATTTTTAATAAAAAAATTTTAAATAACCGTTCCAGGAATTCCTTTTTCTCCATAACCCAAATCAGAGCTAATTGTAAGTTTTGCATGTTGGCCAACAGACATCTGTGAAAAAATATTTAGTAGTGAGAAGTCAACGTTGTAGTCCCCCGGTTTCAATTGACCATGAAAAAGCAAACTTTCGATAGATAGGTAGGGAACTTTCGTTCAATTAGGTAGGATTCCCAGGGGAAAGGGAGGAGGTCTCCCCCCAGAGCGCGCGGCCCCGTCCGCGCGGCTCTAATTCCCCGTTCCCCGTAAACTCGGCCCCCGCCCCGTAATATCGAACCCTAGTATACTGAAATAATTACCCTGGGTATTTCTTCAACTTTCACAGAGGGGGGGGGGATTAATAAGGAGAGTACTTATTTGAACATATACGCTCACTCAAGAGATATATGTATAATTTGACCCATTTGCGTCATTTTTGGGTATTCCAAAAATTTTCCAAAATTTCGGAATTTTTCTTTGAAGGACCCACAGCATTTTTTAAAAAAATATAAAAAAAACAAACCTTAGCAACCCCTCATCCCATCCTTTAATAACTTCTCCTTTTCCAATTGTGAATTCAAAAGGACGTCCACAATCACGAGAAGAATCAATTTGTTGTCCATTTTTTGATTGCAATTCAGCAAATAATTTAGCCGTTTCATTAACACGTTTATCTTCCTCAGCATCATTAACCATTCCTTCAATATCTTCAGAAGATGAACGGTTGTGGTCAAAGGAGACGTTAATTTTATTTCCAGTTTCTTTATCTTCAGCTGTTACATTAAGGATTCCATCGACGTCGATTCCAAAGGTTACCTTCAAACAAAAAATTTTTTAGAAAATTCAAAAAACGTCTAAAAAAACCTCAAATGGTGGCACACGACGAGGTGCTGGTGGAATTACTGTCAAGACGAATTTTCCAAGCATGTGGTTGTCTTTAGTCATTGGACGTTCTCCTTCATAGACCTTTAAAGGAAATAATTTTTCAAAAATTTTTCAGATTTCAAAAAAAACATGAATTGTCAAAGCCTTTTGAGGTACTTTTCTGTTTTGCCACACCCCACCCATATATTCGCAGGATATACATATTTTTTATTTTTCCTTAATTCGCACAGAAAGGTCAGTCTACTTTCTTCCTCAATTTCACTAAATTTTCCCTCTGGCATGTTCAATGAGAGACACCAACAAAGAAAAGATTAATTTTTCTTTCCGATGCCATCAAAATTGAAATCAACATTTGGGAATATCGAGTGAGCACGGAAGATTGAGTCCACAGGGAAAATTAAATGAAATTGGGGAAGAAATAAAACTGACCTTTCTGTACGAATTAAGGAAAAATTTAAAATGTATCCTGCGAATATATGGGTGGGGTGTGGCAAAACAGAAAAGTACCCCTTTTGATTGTCTGCAGCATTAGAGAAAACTTGTGCCTTTATGGTTGGGATAAGAGTGTTTCGTTTGATCAACTTTGTCATTACACCACCAACAGTTTCAATACCGAGAGTCAATGGGTCCAAAACAATTTCGGTGTCTTCTTCTCCAGAAATTACTCCAGCTAGGACAGCAGCACCATAAGCAACAGCCTCATCTGTAAAAAAGATACAATAACCAGAATCTACCCAGGAAAAAAATTTTAAACCTGGATTAATGCCACGAGAAGGTTCTTTTCCATTAAAGAAATCTTTCAATAATTGTTGAATTTTTGGAATTCTTGCTGATCCACCAACCAAAAAATATTGAATGTCATCCTTCTTTATGTCTTAAACAGAAAATCTCATAATTTTTCAAAAATTCCCCTCAAAAAAACCTGCATCTTCCAAAACTTTTTGCACAGCATTAAGTGTTCCTTCAAACAAATCCATATTTAATTCTTCAAATTTGGCACGAGTTAAAGTTTCAGCAAAATCAATTCCATCAATTAAAGATTTAACTTCCATTTTAACTATGTGCTGGACTGAGAGGGCTCTCTTTGCCTTTTCGACCTTTAAAAGAAAGGATTATTTATAAATCATGGACCAAAAATTATTTAAAAAATTTTTTGTAAGTTTTTTAGCATAAAGGAGAATTAAGGGACGGAAAAAGAATAAAACGCGGAAAAGCGTACCTTTTGGTTAAGTGGTATAATTAAAAATCTTACAGAAAAGAGGGTACAAGGTTCGAACCCAGGCAGTGGAAACTCTCATTTTTAGTCATTTTAAATAAAAACTAATAATTCTATAAATTTTCCAACAAACATAAAAATTGTTAAAAATTTTTTAAAACCCCAAAAGACACAAAAAAACAAACCTCACGACGAAGTTTTTGATTTTGGTGTCATTCGACACAGCTCGACGGGTTCTATAATTTGATAACAGACTGACCATTTTTAATACTTTTAGGTAGGAAAAATGCATGGGGTATACCATCCGAACTATTACCAAATCCCCTGGTACTGACCCGAAACGAAACCCGACATGAAGATTAAAGTTTAAAACCCGATCAGGCTTTTCCCAACCCGTGACATCCCTGGTTCCTGGAAAGTAAGGAAATCAGAAAACGAAGAACCTAATCGATCGGTTTCGAACTGATTATCCTAGTTCTGCCAATTATAAAATAAAAATTAAGAATAAAAACCTTTTTCATTCCAATAGGTTGTTGTTCATCATCCTCTAATATATCAGAAAAATGTACACGCCGTCTTTCTTGTTTTGAATGTTGATTATTCTCTTCCTCTCCTTCCTTCACATCCATTTCTTCCCCATTCTCATCAATTTTCTCTTCCTCATCTTCACTTAATTCCAGTGAATCACAAAGTTTGACAAACCTCTCATAATCCTAAGAAAATAATTTTTAATAAATAAACCCCTCAAAACCCCCAAAAAACCTTTTCAGACACTCCTTTTGGCCTAGTTGGTTTGGTATTATCTTCTTTAGATTTTTCATTAATTTTATTATCGTCTTCATTATTTCCATCTCCATTCTTCAGTATTTGATCTATCTCATCATTTATTCGATCCATCTCATCATTTTTTGAACAAGGCTTTGAAGATGACTTATTTGGTGAAGGGGGCGATTTTTTAGTAGGAGAATGTTGAATTCGTTTACCTTTAAAAAATAAAAACAAGTTAGGTTATGTTCACAATTTAGAGAGATTTCTACAGGGGAGAGTTTTCTACAGGTCTTCCAACTCAATTTTCGGGACAAAATGAATTAAAGGTCCCAATCAATCCAACCCATCCGTTTTTTCTTTTCTCTACAAGGGGTTCTAAATAAAGACCAAGATTGGGAGGAGGATCCTGCTTTCGGGACAACGTAAAATAAAAGTTTCAGGCAATCCGACCTATCCCTTCTAGACTAAGGAACACCTTGAGGCATATAACCCTCTCAACATCATTAATTTTAAAAATAAACCTTTAATTTTTCCACTCCCTTCCTTGTCTTCATTTTCTGGTTCTCGAATTTCAACTAAACCATCGTTTGTCTAAAATCAAATTAAAATTTTGTTCCAAAATTTGGAGTAACTTACAATATTTAATCTTTCCATTAGAGCGACCTTTTCAGTTAGAGATGTCATTTCTTGACGTAAATATTTTAAAGCAGTTTGAAAAGCTATAAAAAAATTAAAGGAAAAAATTTTGATTTGGGGGTTTAGCGACCGGTTATTTAACCAATACCGATTCAGATTTCGGTTATGACGCTAACTTTTGGAAGAAAAAGAGCAGGGAAATGGAGCTGCTAATAAATAACAAAATTTAGACGAGGTTGGATAAGGCCCGTGACCAGCAGTGGATCAGGCCCGTATCCAGGGGTGGATCAGGCCCGTAGCCCCCCCCCTCTCCGAGAAAAATCTTGGCTACGGGCATGGGTTGGAGGACAGATTAGTCCAAAGTTTGAAAAGGGACCGTTTTGGTTTTATAAAACCCGTCGCCAACAACCCTAATTTATATTTAAAATCTTTCTAAAAAACCTTCAATTTGTCTATCCAAAATTTCTAAAGCTTGTTCACGCGTTCTCATAACAAATAAATTATCAGCAAGAAAAACCATACAGCGATCGCCTGGCGCTGTAATTTTCAAAAATTTCTTTCAATTAAAAAATTTTTTAACCTTGACATTCAATTAAACGCCTAGCATTTTCATAAACAGAAACCTCGTGTTCTTTATGGGCTATAAAGGCTTGGATATTTTGAAGCTCCTGAAAAAATTATTTTTAAGTTTGAAGCAGTTAAGGCGTCGGGGCCAGGTTTTATTCTTTTACCCAAACCAGGCCTATCATTTTAACAAAAATACCCTTGTTTCCTGGCTACTGGGTCCTTAAAAGACGTTTCCAGGCCCAAAGCTAGGAGGTGGGGTAGGATGGGTGGTTGCCCCCCCTGAAGATTTTTACTGGCTACGGGGTTTGTAAAAGCCGTCACGGGTCGGATTGGAACTCTAATTCTTACTCTTCTAAATTTGAAAAAAATTCAAAATTTAAATATAATTTTGCAAAAAAATTACTTTTCAAGAAATTATTACTTTTCAAGAAAAAATTCCAAGTTGTTCCGGCAACGGGGTAAGATGGTCCGTCACGGGGAAGTTGGCTTTGGGAGTTCTGTCCCGAGGTCAGACATTTTTGAAGATAGAGCAAAGGAAAACATGAGAGGTTTGGGCTGTACACCTAAACAGGTTCTTTGTGGTAGATTTGAAGAAAGTTGTGGCCGTTTGGGGTATATTTCTTGAATAATTTTGGGGTTGCGGACAAAGGGTTAGGATGAGAATTTTGTCCGCAAGTTGGAAATTTCTGTCCGCATATTGGATTTTTGTCCACAAGAGGGAACTTTTGTCCGCAAGATTGAGCGTTTGTCCGCAAATTTGGAAGGTTTTTTTAAATTGTCCGCAAATTTTAACTTTTGTCCGCAAAAATTATTTTTGGGACTTATTGTCACCCTCTCATTCTTCCAAAAAATTTTTAGGTTGCTGATAAAGAAAATAAACCACACATCAAAGCAAACGTCAACGGAGAGATTAAACAATTTGCTCCAGAAGACCTCTTAAGATATTTCGCGTCTAAACATGTCTAGGTGTTTCATCCGATTTCTTTCCGAAAAATTTATCATGCAAAATTGTTTTTATTGATTTTTTAGTTTGTTTACATTTTGTTAAACTTTCAACTGCTGTTTAAATTTAAATATTCTTTTTTTCGTTTTTTATAAAACACATTAAAAATTTTTATAAAAAATTTGTTTTAACGTTAAAAATTGTCATTTTAAAAATTGTTGTTTTTCATTGACTTTTTCAATAAAATTATTTTTTTGTTTCATAAAATTTGTATCATTTTTAATTAAATAATTAAAATATTGAATGATTTTTTAAATTTTTACCTTAATTATTTTTTAATTTTAAAAATATTTTTTTAGCTTATTTCAGCCTTATTTTAATTTTAATTTGAATATTTAAATGGATGCTTCTATAAATAAACAAAATAATTCAAATGTTGTTGGACATTCTTTTAATGCAGCTTCAAATATTCTTGATATTGGCCTTGCTAGAGAAATTCACTTAATTGTTAGTTAGTTTTTTTTTAAATTTTTTTTTGATGGTGGGAAATTGTTTCAGATTTTTTTTCAAATTTTTGGGTCACGATTTCACAATTTTTTTGCAAAATTATATTTAAATTTTGAATTTTTTTCAAATTTAGAAGAGTAAGAATTAGAGTTCCAATCCGACCCGTGACGGCTTTTACAAACCCCGTAGCCAGTAAAAATCTTCAGGGGGGGCAACCACCCATCCTACCCCACCTCCTAGCTTTGGGCCTGGAAACGTCTTTTAAGGACCCAGTAGCCAGGAAACAAGGGTATTTTTGTTAAAATGATAGGCCTGGTTTGGGTAAAAGAATAAAACCTGGCCCCGACGCCTTAACTGCTTCAAACTTAAAAATAATTTTTTCAGGAGCTTCAAAATATCCAAGCCTTTATAGCCCATAAAGAACACGAGGTTTCTGTTTATGAAAATGCTAGGCGTTTAATTGAATGTCAAGGTTAAAAAATTTTTTAATTGAAAGAAATTTTTGAAAATTACAGCGCCAGGCGATCGCTGTATGGTTTTTCTTGCTGATAATTTATTTGTTATGAGAACGCGTGAACAAGCTTTAGAAATTTTGGATAGACAAATTGAAGGTTTTTTAGAAAGATTTTAAATATAAATTAGGGTTGTTGGCGACGGGTTTTATAAAACCAAAACGGTCCCTTTTCAAACTTTGGACTAATCTGTCCTCCAACCCATGCCCGTAGCCAAGATTTTTCTCGGAGAGGGGGGGGGCTACGGGCCTGATCCACCCCTGGATACGGGCCTGATCCACTGCTGGTCACGGGCCTTATCCAACCTCGTCTAAATTTTGTTATTTATTAGCAGCTCCATTTCCCTGCTCTTTTTCTTCCAAAAGTTAGCGTCATAACCGAAATCTGAATCGGTATTGGTTAAATAACCGGTCGCTAAACCCCCAAATCAAAATTTTTTCCTTTAATTTTTTTATAGCTTTTCAAACTGCTTTAAAATATTTACGTCAAGAAATGACATCTCTAACTGAAAAGGTCGCTCTAATGGAAAGATTAAATATTGTAAGTTACTCCAAATTTTGGAACAAAATTTTAATTTGATTTTAGACAAACGATGGTTTAGTTGAAATTCGAGAACCAGAAAATGAAGACAAGGAAGGGAGTGGAAAAATTAAAGGTTTATTTTTAAAATTAATGATGTTGAGAGGGTTATATGCCTCAAGGTGTTCCTTAGTCTAGAAGGGATAGGTCGGATTGCCTGAAACTTTTATTTTACGTTGTCCCGAAAGCAGGATCCTCCTCCCAATCTTGGTCTTTATTTAGAACCCCTTGTAGAGAAAAGAAAAAACGGATGGGTTGGATTGATTGGGACCTTTAATTCATTTTGTCCCGAAAATTGAGTTGGAAGACCTGTAGAAAACTCTCCCCTGTAGAAATCTCTCTAAATTGTGAACATAACCTAACTTGTTTTTATTTTTTAAAGGTAAACGAATTCAACATTCTCCTACTAAAAAATCGCCCCCTTCACCAAATAAGTCATCTTCAAAGCCTTGTTCAAAAAATGATGAGATGGATCGAATAAATGATGAGATAGATCAAATACTGAAGAATGGAGATGGAAATAATGAAGACGATAATAAAATTAATGAAAAATCTAAAGAAGATAATACCAAACCAACTAGGCCAAAAGGAGTGTCTGAAAAGGTTTTTTGGGGGTTTTGAGGGGTTTATTTATTAAAAATTATTTTCTTAGGATTATGAGAGGTTTGTCAAACTTTGTGATTCACTGGAATTAAGTGAAGATGAGGAAGAGAAAATTGATGAGAATGGGGAAGAAATGGATGTGAAGGAAGGAGAGGAAGAGAATAATCAACATTCAAAACAAGAAAGACGGCGTGTACATTTTTCTGATATATTAGAGGATGATGAACAACAACCTATTGGAATGAAAAAGGTTTTTATTCTTAATTTTTATTTTATAATTGGCAGAACTAGGATAATCAGTTCGAAACCGATCGATTAGGTTCTTCGTTTTCTGATTTCCTTACTTTCCAGGAACCAGGGATGTCACGGGTTGGGAAAAGCCTGATCGGGTTTTAAACTTTAATCTTCATGTCGGGTTTCGTTTCGGGTCAGTACCAGGGGATTTGGTAATAGTTCGGATGGTATACCCCATGCATTTTTCCTACCTAAAAGTATTAAAAATGGTCAGTCTGTTATCAAATTATAGAACCCGTCGAGCTGTGTCGAATGACACCAAAATCAAAAACTTCGTCGTGAGGTTTGTTTTTTTGTGTCTTTTGGGGTTTTAAAAAATTTTTAACAATTTTTATGTTTGTTGGAAAATTTATAGAATTATTAGTTTTTATTTAAAATGACTAAAAATGAGAGTTTCCACTGCCTGGGTTCGAACCTTGTACCCTCTTTTCTGTAAGATTTTTAATTATACCACTTAACCAAAAGGTACGCTTTTCCGCGTTTTATTCTTTTTCCGTCCCTTAATTCTCCTTTATGCTAAAAAACTTACAAAAAATTTTTTAAATAATTTTTGGTCCATGATTTATAAATAATCCTTTCTTTTAAAGGTCGAAAAGGCAAAGAGAGCCCTCTCAGTCCAGCACATAGTTAAAATGGAAGTTAAATCTTTAATTGATGGAATTGATTTTGCTGAAACTTTAACTCGTGCCAAATTTGAAGAATTAAATATGGATTTGTTTGAAGGAACACTTAATGCTGTGCAAAAAGTTTTGGAAGATGCAGGTTTTTTTGAGGGGAATTTTTGAAAAATTATGAGATTTTCTGTTTAAGACATAAAGAAGGATGACATTCAATATTTTTTGGTTGGTGGATCAGCAAGAATTCCAAAAATTCAACAATTATTGAAAGATTTCTTTAATGGAAAAGAACCTTCTCGTGGCATTAATCCAGGTTTAAAATTTTTTTCCTGGGTAGATTCTGGTTATTGTATCTTTTTTACAGATGAGGCTGTTGCTTATGGTGCTGCTGTCCTAGCTGGAGTAATTTCTGGAGAAGAAGACACCGAAATTGTTTTGGACCCATTGACTCTCGGTATTGAAACTGTTGGTGGTGTAATGACAAAGTTGATCAAACGAAACACTCTTATCCCAACCATAAAGGCACAAGTTTTCTCTAATGCTGCAGACAATCAAAAGGGGTACTTTTCTGTTTTGCCACACCCCACCCATATATTCGCAGGATACATTTTAAATTTTTCCTTAATTCGTACAGAAAGGTCAGTTTTATTTCTTCCCCAATTTCATTTAATTTTCCCTGTGGACTCAATCTTCCGTGCTCACTCGATATTCCCAAATGTTGATTTCAATTTTGATGGCATCGGAAAGAAAAATTAATCTTTTCTTTGTTGGTGTCTCTCATTGAACATGCCAGAGGGAAAATTTAGTGAAATTGAGGAAGAAAGTAGACTGACCTTTCTGTGCGAATTAAGGAAAAATAAAAAATATGTATATCCTGCGAATATATGGGTGGGGTGTGGCAAAACAGAAAAGTACCTCAAAAGGCTTTGACAATTCATGTTTTTTTTGAAATCTGAAAAATTTTTGAAAAATTATTTCCTTTAAAGGTCTATGAAGGAGAACGTCCAATGACTAAAGACAACCACATGCTTGGAAAATTCGTCTTGACAGTAATTCCACCAGCACCTCGTCGTGTGCCACCATTTGAGGTTTTTTTAGACGTTTTTTGAATTTTCTAAAAAATTTTTTGTTTGAAGGTAACCTTTGGAATCGACGTCGATGGAATCCTTAATGTAACAGCTGAAGATAAAGAAACTGGAAATAAAATTAACGTCTCCTTTGACCACAACCGTTCATCTTCTGAAGATATTGAAGGAATGGTTAATGATGCTGAGGAAGATAAACGTGTTAATGAAACGGCTAAATTATTTGCTGAATTGCAATCAAAAAATGGACAACAAATTGATTCTTCTCGTGATTGTGGACGTCCTTTTGAATTCACAATTGGAAAAGGAGAAGTTATTAAAGGATGGGATGAGGGGTTGCTAAGGTTTGTTTTTTTTATATTTTTTTAAAAAATGCTGTGGGTCCTTCAAAGAAAAATTCCGAAATTTTGGAAAATTTTTGGAATACCCAAAAATGACGCAAATGGGTCAAATTATACATATATCTCTTGAGTGAGCGTATATGTTCAAATAAGTACTCTCCTTATTAATCCCCCCCCCCTCTGTGAAAGTTGAAGAAATACCCAGGGTAATTATTTCAGTATACTAGGGTTCGATATTACGGGGCGGGGGCCGAGTTTACGGGGAACGGGGAATTAGAGCCGCGCGGACGGGGCCGCGCGCTCTGGGGGGAGACCTCCTCCCTTTCCCCTGGGAATCCTACCTAATTGAACGAAAGTTCCCTACCTATCTATCGAAAGTTTGCTTTTTCATGGTCAATTGAAACCGGGGGACTACAACGTTGACTTCTCACTACTAAATATTTTTTCACAGATGTCTGTTGGCCAACATGCAAAACTTACAATTAGCTCTGATTTGGGTTATGGAGAAAAAGGAATTCCTGGAACGGTTATTTAAAATTTTTTTATTAAAAATTGTCAAAAATTAAAAAGGTATAATTTCGGAATACTAAACAGACTCCGATTTGGACAAATTATATGTCATTCGACTCAGCTCGGCGAGCTGAGTCGAATGACATCAAAATATCGATTGGGACGCAACTATGGGCCGAGATACAGGGTTCGAAATGGTCAAAAACCATAGGGGAGACCAAGCACTTTTTTGGGGTGAAAAATTCGAAAATGCAAATAATAGCTCATTCGAAAGAGCTCCTCGAGCTGAGTCGAATGACACCAAAATCAGCAAAATCAGACTTGATTTGACAAAGTTACGATCGTTTGTTTTAGCTCCTTACCTTTGTTCTCCGTGGATGTTCTTGCTGCTGCGGAGGAAGCCGGGCATGCCCATCATAGCGATAATTGGAATAGGATTAAGTTACGAGCCCAGACCCAGAGCCCGTAGACTCCCCGCGAGGCGCGAAACTCCGCGCGAAGCGCGGAGTTTTGCACAAGCGCCTCGCCGACGCCCCATAGGTTTACGTTGTTTGTTTTTTCTGTCATAACTTTGAACAAACTTGACCAATCACGGCGATTTTGGTGTCATTCGACTCAGCCCGAGGAGCTCTTTCGAATGAGCTATTATTTGCATTTTCGAATTTTTCACCCCAAATGAACTACTAAATTAGCTGTTTTTTCAGACCTAGAATGTCTTTATTATTCAAATCAGTTTCTGCATACTTCAGGCAGTACTCAAAAAATGATTGGTTCAATTATTTCGGTTCTACACGTAAATCAATTTATTACTACCTCAATCCAGTTGTAATTTTTTCTAGATTTTTGGGGGCCTGTTGCTAATTGGGGACTTCCACTTGCTGCATTAGGAGACTTTGCTACCAAGGTATGTTCACAACTAATTTTATTTAGAAATCAACACTTATTCAGGATCCAGAGTTTATATCCGGGCCAATGACGTGTGCGTTGATAATTTATTCTTCAGTGTTTATGCGATTTGCATGGAGAGTTCAGGTTTTTTGTTTCAAAATTAACTATTAAATGTAAAATCTATAAATATAGCCTCGGAATATGCTTCTACTCGCTTGCCATGCAACAAATTTTTCAGCTCAGAATTTGCAGGTTTCGTAATTTCCGGAAATTTATAATTTTTAAAATTGTCAGCTAGTAAGATTTGTTAATCACAATTATCTGAAAAAAGAATAGAAGCTGGTAAAAATTCATACGAAGACAAAAGATTAGAATATTTATTATGCGATTAAATGCTTTTTTTTGTAGTTTAATAATTCTATCGAGATAAATGACTAATTGTAAATTTATAATTTTCGAGTTTTAGTCCAAAATTTTTTTCGAACTCCAAACAAATCAGGTCTTAAATATGTTCTTATAAACTTTATTTTTATTATTTTTGGACTTAAACCATGGCCTATTATTTTATTTCTAATTTATTCTCCCATTTTTTCAAGTACTGGGATAACTTGATCAAAATTTGGTCGTCTTCCTGGATCTTCGTTTAGACAAATATTGATCAGCCGGAACATGTTTCTTGATATTCCCGCGGGTATTGTAACTCTCAACCCTTCCAAAGCTATTTTCATTCCAGCTTCCATTGGAGAAAGTTCAGAAAAGGGTACCTGAATTTGATGATCTTAAATTTCTTTGATAACGAAAAAAAACCTCGCGAGTGCTTAATTCCCAAAGAAGAATTCCAAAACTCCACATATCGGCAGATCGAGTGTTCAGATCTGAGGGTGCTCGTTGCAGTGCTGAAAATTTTTTCTTAATTAAAGAAAATAAATTTTTCCGTACATTCAGGTGCCATCCACGCTGTTGAATAAAGTCTTCCAATCTCCTGAAATGAAAACTTAGTATCTGAAAGAGAAATTTTGGCGTTTAGGTCTTCATCGACGACAACATGCTTGGAGTTAAGATAGAAACGAAGTATTGGCTGATCTAAAGTAGAAAGATCAAAGTAAGATAGAACTGTAAAAACCTAATGAATGTAGAAATGCCATCCCTTTGGCGATGTCTAATGCGAAACGAGTCGCCTGCGTATGATCAATAACAACAGCTGAAACCATAAAAATTGATTTAATAGAAATATTAGAAACATGATTCGCCGTGCAACACATTGTAAAGAGAGCCAAAATGCATAAATTGACTTATTAGAATCAATTTTGGTGGTTGATTCACCGCAGCCAAAACTGGGTTTATATGTGCACTTGCAAATATCCTGAAGAGTTGGGAAGTGCCTAACAATAAATAACTTAAACAAACCTTAACAACGGGAATTCATTGGCAAAATCGCGCGAAATTCGCTGTGTAACTTCTGGGATATTAAGAACGCGCGCGATGATCTCATTTCCTTGCCATTTTCCTCGGTAAAGAGTGCCAGAATGAGATTGAGCAATTTGTTTAGTTAAGGCAAGAGATTGCAAATCAACACCAGTAAATCTAAAAGTAATATTTAACAAACATTTTACCGATAAAAATACCTAGACCAAGTTGCCTCACGAGATCTCTTCTAAAATTGAAAAATTATACCCCAAAAGGAAATCATTCAAATGTTAGAGTCAAAACCGTTTTTGTATTACGCCAGCTATCACCATTGTATTGTATCTTTTGCTGTGGATTTTGTCCACTGCTCAAAGCAATTTCTTAAATTATCTTACATAAATTAATTTATCAAAAACAAAAAACCGTAGATAGATTGTCTGACTTGAGGTTGACAGACATCTAAAGGGGTTAATCCCCTTTTATTACAAATCATTGCAAGTGCGCCAGCACGAATCAAATCTTCACAAATCTGTTCGTATCCCCAGAAGCATGCATAATGTAAAGGTGTCTAAATTTTTCTATGAGAATTAATTAAAATTAGAATACCATCCCGTGTTCGTTATAAACGTTTACTTCTGCTTTCTTCGACAAAAGTTTCTGAAAAACACTTTGTCCAAAAAATTGAAAATAACTATAATACCACAACAACTTGTCTATGACCATGAGCAGCTGCTAAATGCAATGCCGTATCATCCCCCATATTTGTAGCATTTATTAAGGTCCCTCTATTTAGGAGCATTTCTACAATTGAAAGATGACCTTCCTTGGCAGCCCAATGCAATAGAGAAAATGCATGATCATCCCTTTAATATAAAAATTTCAGCATCGATGATTAAAAGGTATAAAAACGTACCCAACATTTAGATCATGCTCTGTGTCATCCAACCATACTCTCACTTGAAATGCATTTCCTTCTCGTACCCATCCAAATATATCCTATTTTAAGATAAATGGGTACTTTCCTGTTATCGGCCCTCCATTTTTTCTTATTTTTTTCTCACAAGGGAACATATGTTACTGTGAGTACGAATTTGATAAATTTTTTGGTACCATGCGAAAGAGGACCCTCGATTTACTCTTGTAGTTTGCGGGTTTTCTTGCAAAATTAGTTTGGGCCGAGTTCTGGCCGTTCAAAGTTTCAGTCCTTGGGATTGATTGAGTATAAGCAAGAGGGAAAATAAGCGCGCTATAACTTTTTTTTCACTTCTCTGCGTTCTTCACATTATTTTATAAAGAGGAAAAAAGAATGCAAGAGTCGCGAGGAAAAAAGAAGGGAGAAAATGTCAGACACAATAATCAAAGAGAAGGGGCGTGGCTTGTTCTTTGAGGATGAAAAATAAGAGAGAAAAGGAAAATGAGCGAACTATGTCCTTTTTTCACTCTCTCTGCTTTCTTTATATTGATTTACAACAATGAGAGAGAACGCAAGAGGCGCGAAGGAAAAAAAAGGGAGGAAAAATGTTAGACACTAAATAAAGAGAAGATGGGTGTGTCCGTTTTTTGAGTATGAAAAATAAGAGAGAAATTGTTTTCTTACCCTATAACTCCTGACTCTAGCGGTCTAACTTTGAACGGCCATAACTCGGCCCAAACTAATTTTGCAAGAAAACCCGCACATAACAATAGTAAATCGAGGGTCCTCTATCGAATGGTACCAGAAAATTTATCAAATTCGTACTCACAGTAACATATGTTCCCTTGTCAGCCTACTTCTGTACAGTTTGGTCAGATTTTCCTTCTTTCTCAGATTCACTCCATTTCTCGGTGGCAACACTAACAAAGAAAAGATACCCACGAACGAAAAGAAAGTTCCCCACAAACGTTCAATTTTCTGTGTATTCGTCGCGTCTTTAGGATTTTTTCCGCAACTTTTCTTCATTAATGTCTCATTTGAATATGCCAATGTGAAATGGAGTGAATTTGAGAAAGAAAGAAAATCTGACCATTCTGTACAGAACTAGGCTGAGAAAAAAGGAAGAAAAAACGGAGGGCCGATAACAGGAAAGTACCGATAAATGTTTAGTCTGCAAAATTTTAGAAAAAAAACCTCCATAAGTATGGGAACATTTGGCTTATGAATATGGTATGTTGGTGCAATTGACATTGTAGTAAATAGACAGACAGTAAATCTAAATTATAAAAATTTAAAAGCATAAAAGAAATGAATTTTGAAGATGAAACCGCCACAGGGCGTAAGTTGACGGTCTAAAAAAGAAAAACAGGTCCACCATCAAATTATGTCTCAGACTCTAAAGATCCTTATTAAAAAGAAAAAAATGAATTGTCTAACTTCTCTAGCCTGTACTATTCCCTCTATATTGATTGGATAAATTTTCATTTATTGAAAATAAACAGAATGCCAGAAATTTAAATTTTAGACGCCAAACCGACATAGACACACCGCACAGGCAATTATGATTGCTTTTAATCAGGGATCGTTTCGCTTACTATGGTTATTGTTGCTGTTGCTCATCCTTGCTCGTCCATTTTCTCTTTTGTTGGTTGTCATCCATTGACCAGTTGTTGCAGATCCATCCATTCATTCCATTTGACCTGTATTGCTAAAATCTCAGAAAATCTCAAAATATTTAGACGATTGAAAAATAATGAAAAAAAAACAAAGGACAAGGACAACAAGAAATAAACAAAAGAAAGGGGAGCTCGCGCGCATATTTTTAGCTTTTGCAATTTTTATTTAAAAATTGAAAAGAAATTTACCATGTTGAGTTGAGGAAGAGGCCACCATGTTGACGTCCGGGAGTTGCTGGAGTTACACCTGGCTGAAACTAAATCCCCTCCCACCATTAATTTTTTAATTAAAAAATCCCCCCACCAACAACCACCATAAGGCCACACAGCAGACCAACCAGCTCCATCCACGTCAGGCCACACAGCAGCAAGAACCACCAACATCCACCATCTGGCCGAGAACAGGCCCTAAAAGCAAAAAAATCTGTATAACTAAAAAACAAAAAAAAAACCTTTATCCAAACCCTCCACAAGTAGCAGGTCCACCAACAGCAGACACATCAGGCCGAGAACAGACCCTAAACAAAAAATTCAAAAAATTCTAAATACTTAAAACAAAAACCTCCATCCAAACCCTCCACCCTTAGCAGGTCCACCAGCAGCAGTGCCACCATGAAGAGGGCTATAGCCCTGAAAAATACCCCCACCCCCATTTTTTACCCCCTAAAAACAACCAAACCACTCAGCCACCATAAGAGCTGCAACCAAAGCACATCAGGCCAGAGCAGGCCTTGTCCAAACCATACATGTTGGCGTCCACCAGTTGCTGGAGTTGCACCTGCAATTTCATATTTTTAGAAAAAAAATCTTAAAAAAACAAAAAAAAAACGAAAAAACCATAGCCACCATCAGCAGCAATGGAGTCGAGCCTACAAGTTAAAAAATTTTTTCAACGTTAGAAATTCAGATTTTTATATTTTTTTTTATTAAATTTTTCGCATGCGCAGCAGGGGAATACAAAACAAATAAAAAACATATGAAAAAAACAAAAAACTTCAAAAACACGACCTCCGGAGGTTTTTACATTTGTAGAAAATTTTTAAGAAAAATTTACTGTTTAGTTTTGTAAGTTGCCGCATCTAATTCTTGGCATAATGTTTTATTCACTTTGAGTCTAATTGTAAGTTTCTTTCCAGCAACAGCATCCAAATACTCAATTATTCTTTTTAAAAATTTTTAAAATTTTTCTTCAGGAATTTTTAAGGACGTATTTGATGAGTTTTTTTTTAATTTTTTCTCGTAAAATTTTGTATTTTTTAAGATGGACACTGTTGAGGAGAAAAGTGAAATTTCAAGAACCATAGAAATTTTGAACGCTACTAATAGTGTTACGTTAGATATACCCTTACCTTCAAATCTTGATTCAGCAAATGATGATCATACTCCTATTGATGTACAAAATAACACCAATAAATTGAATGCACATTTTTGCGAACATATTGATCAGCTAAAAGGACAGGTTTTTTTTAACTTTTTAAGCATATAAAACTTATTCTTATTCAGTGTAAGCAACGGGCTATAAATGGCTTTGTCTATTGCATCAGGCACATACTTTTGGATCCAAGTGCTCCTTACAGGTTTTGGAAAATTTTTAAAACTAAATTTTAAAACGACTAAATTATAGGCAATGTCAGCATAAAAGAAAGCCAAAAAGTTTGAATTTATTGTAATTTTATAAAATTAATTTTTCATTTATTTAGATAAACATGATCCTCCTGATGTGAGTTCCAAAATTAAATTATTATTTTTAAAATAACTTGTAATTAAGATAAAATAAAATATTTAGGCCCTTTGCACTAATGCTATCCGTTCAGCATCTTCAGAGATCTACTGTTCAACCCATCTAATAATGAAAGGATTAAAGGATCCTAAATTGTCTCGGAAAGATTCAAAATTGAACAATAGTGTAAGATATATTGAAATTAAATTAGTTTATTTTTCCAATTTCCAGTCGAAAGCTTCAAGCTCTCTAGATTTAGAAGACATGTTAAATTGCCGTAAATCACAACATCCTCACAAATCTTCACAACTCTTTCACAATTGTATTATTTAATGGGGTAATAGTGTCGTTTCCCAGCCCCCTTTTTTTCCTCCCAATTTTCTACCCTATGTTTGTACGGAATGGTCAAATTTTCCCCTTTCTTTCATCAAATTTGCCTTTCCATATTTTGCCTAAAAACAATCAAAAAGATTAATTTGTGATATTTAAATAAGTATTAGAGTAATGAGAAGAATCATTTTCCCAATTAATAAAAATGGAAGAACTAAAGAATTTCAAACCTATTGATTTATATGAAAAATTACGTTTGAGTGATAATGATTTCGATGCATGGCTTGAGAAGCTTGGACTTCTTCATGGAAAGAGAACTTGCTACAAATGTGGGGGTCGAACAACAATAAGTGTTAAGAAAGACGAAAGATATGGATGTTGGCGGTGTACAACCAAAAATTGTAGAGCAAGACAAGGTTCTTTTTTTTTTAAGTTTTTTTAAAAAAATCTTTACTCTAAGGTTATTTATGTGGTACCTTTTTTGAAGGTACGCATCTGACCACAAAAAAGGTTTTGATTGTTTTTAGGCAAAATATGGAAAGGCAAATTTGATGAAAGAAAGGGGAAAATTTGACCATTCCGTACAAACATAGGGTAGAAAATTGGGAGGAAAAAAGGGGGCTGGGAAACGACACTATTACCTTTAATGGAATTTTATTTTTACTCTGTTTTTTCAGCAGTTGTTGAAAATCTACAGACAAAGGATGGCGGACCTTACCGTGAAACAATTCCATGGTCAAACATATCTTTAAATCGACAACACGATTTGGAAAATATAGACAAGAGAAGGGTAATTATAGCTTTTAATTATGGCCTTGCTGATTAACTGAACTATTTTAGTCGGATAATTTTTATCCTCTTGCTGACCGATTACTAAGGTCACCAACTAGACAGCTTAATATCGAGCCTTCTACGTCATACGTATGTATACTCTGTTTTTTCTAGCTAATTTCAGGATCCTTTTTTCAGGGAAGTGAAAATGATAATATTGGTTGCAGGTTTATATCTTTTGCTAAAATAAAATTGAATTAAAAACGTTTAAGCCAGGATACTTCGTTTTGTATCAGTAAAACATATCCCCAACTATCTGCCAAGCTTTTACACAGAGAAACGCATATTTCTGAAAAACAGGTTGATTTTATATTCTTATAAAGCAATCCATACTATCTTTTAGAACACGCGTGATGAGTGCATAATTTCTAATGGGCCTAATTCAAATTTTATGACACATAAAAACATTTCAACTGAAGCCAAATTAATGAAGTCTCCAGAAAGAAAAATAGTTTCATCGAACGAATTTGTTTCGCATTATTCGATCAACAATTGTCAGACGGTTTTTTTTAATTCTAAAAAATAATCTATCTATTTTATTAGCTTCCTGAAATAAGATCACATCAAAACCAAAATTTAACAGAATATGATTTTCCGGCATCTACATTTAGTAGCAATCTTTCCTCATCTCTTTACTTTATAAATAGTGAGAAAATACCTCGACATTATGATATAGATAGATTGGAACAAAAGTTGGCTGCTGAAACTGAGGATGAGAATGAACTAGTCAAATTTCAACGAGATTATGCAAATGATTTTGATGCTAATTTTTCAACGATGAAACGAAAACAAAAAGTAATAAAACTGCGACAAAAAAGACAAAAAGTGCGAATAGACGGTGTTTTCAGAAAAGTACGGGCGGTTGATACAATGTGTCGGGTTGTGGAGAGCTATGATTTTGACTGGACCGATCTTTTTCCATTGGGTAAATATTTTTCTATGATTTCTAATTAGTAAGAATTTATTTTTAAGGACTTGAACCTTCTGATGACGAGTCCTCTTCAGATGATTCTTTTCCTTCCTTTGATGACGACCATCATGTCCAGAGATGTTTCGAAATTTCGATTTTCGATTTTCGTTTTTCGATTTTCGAGGTTTTTTTCCTTTCGATTTTCGATTTCCGATTTTCGAAATTTTGTGATATTTTCGATTTTCGATTTCCGAATTTTTGAAAAATTTGAATTTTTGGCGCCAAAGTGGAGGATTTTTGGCTTATTGGCCATCATAAACTTAAAAAAATTTTCGCCTGCGGCGCAGAAAAAGGAAGATTTTTGGCTTCTTGGCCTTCCAAAATTCTCAAAATTTTTGCCTGCGGCGCTGAAAAATAAAGATTTTTGCCTTAAGGATCATCAAAATTTTCGCCTCCGGCGCAAAAAAGAAAGATTTTTGGTTCTTAGCCTTTCAAAATTCTCAAAATTTTCGCCTGCGGCGCTAATTGGAGGAAACCCTGATCTATTAACAATATTATGCTTCGGCTCCGGTATATTGGAGTATTTGCTTGAATTAAGGTGGGATTGGAGGGAGCAGGCCATTTGGAGGGATCAGGCCAGATGGATGGAGCAGGCAAGTTGGAGAGAGCAGGCCCCTTGCCGGAACCCTATGCCAGGTACCACCTTATGAGTTTACTCAAATCCTCCGTTATCCCTCTTAACCCACACAGATCTCAGGATTAAATATTAATCTTTACACTCGGAGTCTGGAGATAACAAGAAGCCGCTAGAAAATCACCGGCTCTGGAGCCAGGATCTCAATCTGATATGCAAAATTTTGGGTTTGGATATCCGTGATTTCCTTGGAATCCCAAATTCCTTAGAGTTCAAGCAAAAGTTCCAACTTGTAACATAAAAATTTATTTTTTTATTTTTTTTATTAAAAAATTTTTTTTCGATTTTCGTTTTTCGATTTTCGATTTTCGAGGTTATTTTTCTTTCGATTTTCGATTTTCGATTTCGAAGATTTTGAAAAATATTTTCGATTTTCGATTTCGATGTTTTTGGATTTTTTTCGATTTTCGATTTCCGATTTTCGAAGATTTTTTTGTTTCGAAACATCTCTGATCATGTCTCCAATTCATTGAATGATAACAAGCACTCAAGAAGCAGACTTGAGCTTTATTTGCTTAAAAAGAAGCTGAGGCTTGAAAGTGCTAGACTTGTTCAAAGAGCAAAACTCTGTATTCCAATTAATATGGCTGCCAAACATTATGTTAATTATACGGGAGCAGCACTACGAATACGAAGAGTAAACAAAGGCCGAGGAAATTTTGAGGGAAAGATACGAGAAAATCGCTTCAAAAAGTGTGCGCAGATTTTGCAGCATCAGGTTAGCAATCTTAAAAAAATTTTCACAAAACAAAAATTTAGATCACTAGAGACGGTAAAAGGCATTTGTTTAACGCTCGTTGCCAAAATTTCTGTTTACCCTGGGCTGTATATTGTGCTGACCACATTGCTTATAGTGTGACACAACAACTATTTGCTTATTGCAAGTGGCGATTTTGTAATGTTGCTGTACCAGGTTTTTGGTTTTACTAAACTTGATTACACTAAATTCGACTATAGCCACGGATGCTCTACTCTTTGAGGGATTTTGCAGGCGCCATTACTTGGAAAAACAAAAGATGTCACAGAATTTAAATTCTGGCCATTCAAATCAGGTAGTTATTCTTTCGTTTCTATTGTATTACATTTTCGATTTCAAGGACGCGCCCACACAATTTATGAGAAGAGAACTATCCGGATCAGTCTTAATTGCAAGAAATTTATGTGAAAATCCACCAACGGGAACGTTTCCGGGTATAATTTTAAAATTTAACTAATCTTCACAAAAATATTTAAGATGATGCATACCCATGTACAAACACGAATAGAGATGATCATCTAAATGGTATTGATATCTTTTTTTAATTTTATAACTTAAAAACTTGTTAGTTGTTGATGGTGACGTCTCGCTGGCATCAGTTGCTAAAGATCTAGGATTCGATGGTCGCGAACTCACGGATATGCTTGAGAGGTTGCCCGTCGAAGAAGCATTTGAAGGTGAAATGGAACCTGATGACGAGAATTTTCTAAGTAAGTAAAAACTCAATACGTGTATAATTAATTTAATTATGTTAGACGGCGTGAACAAAGATGATTCTGATGAAGTACCTCCTGGAATTAGCTTGGGACACAGTTGGGCAGACGTGGAACAATTTTTGTTGGAACAAGAACAACAGTCAATATCTGACGAGTCCACCCCTCAGTTTTGACGTCTAACAACGCACTTAAGAAATTTTTCTAGAACACAGCCGACCAAAATATTGATTAATTAGCTTAAGTTTTTATCTTATGATTAGGAAAATATGGCAGATATATGGCCGAGTATATAAAAATGTAAAATATGAAATCACAAAATTATATAAATTAGGAGGTCTTTGATATGTAAAATGTCTTTATTTGAAAGTCAAGTGCGAATGGTTGCTTCCGGGTGATTGTATAGATACCAGTCGTGGACGTACATCAGAATCGCCATCGGTTGACCCAAAATAAGCGAAAGCCAAACAATAATATTCCCAGCTCTACCACCCTGGAAAAGAGTAATGTTACTATTAATCATTCGAAGCCAAAAAATGAAAAGAACGCACTCTCACATATCGATCAGTCACTATTCCCAACGGAAGCTATAAATGTTTCAGATGATTAAAAATTATATTTGAAAAATATTTACTTGTAGAAGCATGGCAGCACAAGCCCAGAGGCGAAACATTTTCAACGGGATGGATATCTACTCGTTTATCAAAAATTGTTTTATTGCTAGAAAGTAATTACCAAATACTCGTGAAAGAAAGCCGATATAATAAAAACGACAAGAGCGGAGACATTGCGACTTACTCCGTTGCGAACGCAAGGCCTTTAAAATTAAATAGAATTTTTTCGTTTAATATACGGCTTGAAAAACCTGTAAACGTGCCGGAGCGCCCAGCGATGGACAGGAATGTTCCATGTCTTCCAAAACACACTCACAGACTCTGAGTTCCAAAAGTCCCTAGATTTTGAAATTATTTAAATTAAATAGAACTGACACTCACAAATAGAACTGACGATCACCAAATCGCATTATTTCCGCAATTAGGTTGAGGAAAGAATGAAAGTAAAGATAAAAGAACATGAGCCATATAAGATGGTTAGGGATAGCCAGCTTTAAAACTCGTTCAATGCATCGTTTTAAGTCAAGTTGAGAAAATGGTGCCAAACTATTCTTTACCAAAGGAATCACCCACTGTTGACAAAGAGCAACACCAACAAAAGAAAAGCAGATCAACTAAAAATAAAACAAATAAAAATCATTACTTGCAATTAACCTCTGTAATCCTTTTAATAATGAATGTCTTTCTTATTGCTGGTGTCCGTGGAAAGTTCAATTCGTAACAAAGAGTTGGCGCCATCATGTAGTAGTAGAGATTACCCAATGTCAAGTTATTTGGGTATTGGAGTTGAGCAATTGTGTTATTGGCATCATTTACCGGTTTTTTAGTTTCCTCTCGTTTTAGACCCTAAATAAATATCGAAATCTCTTATTATGTTTCATACCTTTGCATGTTGAACATCATTCTCGGTACCGTTCAATGATTTTTTCTTGTCTTTTCTGATCAACCTTTGCCAATAATTAACTTGACCATAAGAAACCAATTTCAATGCCTCTATCACGATTATAATGAGAGCCCAAAATGAGTAGAGCGGGTTTCCATGCTTCTAAAATTTTATTTAGGCAAAATTTGTAAAAAAACAAACTATTTTTAACACCGCTGCTGGAGGTATGGCAAGATGAGCACCAATAAGGAAAACATACACAACAGCACCGGACGCATTATCTAGAAGTCCACGCGCTTAAATAGTTAACAGTAATAATGCTCTACTCTTATTAAAGAAAGCTTACCAAGGAGTTTTTCAATAAAAAAGGCAGTTAATATAGAAACATTTGAGCAAAGTACAATAGTCAAATTTGGCCAACTTCCAGGCGAAGAACTGTCGAGAATATTAAGCCACTCCAATGGAGAAATTAGTATTCCATATTTTATTAGATTTTCAAGAGCAACTCTGCCGTTCGATATAACCTGAAAATTTTTCTAGTTACTTGATAAGAAAAAATTAATTTACAAGTAAAAGAAATGCATGATTGAAAAACCCTGAATAGTTAGTCCAACCCGAGCTAGTGCTGAACAAGGAGTCTTGAGCAATATGTACAGGTTCTTCCATGCTATAACTTTAAAATTGAAAGAAAATTCAAATTCAAACAAAGTATATTAGATCTTAACAAATTCTAAAGAAACACAAAAATTACTTTTAAGCTTTAATATAATTTAAAAAAACATAACAACGTGTAAATCTTCAGTTTTTCAAGTGTCACAATCTATCAAATTAACGGCTTCGATTAACTTTAGACTTGATTTCGAGATAGTCATCATCACCCAAATTCAGAAACAATCCATCAGATGGAAGGAAGACACGATTTGACGAATGTGCAATAGCCTTAGAAATCTTCTGAGCTGCACGAATCTTTAAAAATTTTTGTAGTTAAATTAGATTTAACTTTATAAACCTTGCGAAGCTTGAGAAACCCAGGATCATTTTTCATAGACTCTCCCAACTTAAAAAAGAACAAATTAATTAGAATATTTTTAATAATATTTTACCATTTTTGCCGATTGTGCCTCTCCTTCCGCCTGAACAATTTTCTCTTGACGTTGTTGTATAGCTTTTTCAACGTAGAAACTCGCACGTTGCGCCTCCTGAGCAGCAACCTGTTTTGCTTCAACAGCAGCACTATATTGAGGAGAAAATGCCAACTCGGTAAGGGCCACGTCATCAAGTATAAGGTTAAAGTCCAAAGCACGCTCGATAAGTCCCTTCCTAACTAACATAGAAACTTGTTGACGTTGCGTTATCAGTTGTGATGCATTGAACTTTGCCACTACTCCTTTGAGAACCTAAGATAAAATTACTATATTTAGATAAGCTTGTGTTACCTCATTACAAATAGAAGGGAGTATTCGCTCCTCCCAATTAAGTCCAAGAGTCCTGTAGATTTTTGGCAATTGATTAGGATCAGGACGAGATAAGACTCTTAATCCAATGTTGACCATTTGCAAATCCTTACTTCCAGTTGGTGATCGTATTTGGTTGGGTCTTGCCCGAATGTCATAAATTATAGGATACTGGAATAGTTGTAATTAGGATAAGGACTAGAGAATGTTTAATAATTAACCTGAAACCAAGGAACACGAAAGTGAAGTCCTTCCTTGTATATTTCATTTCCCAAGCCACCAATTCTATTAAAGATTATTGCTCGGTGACCAGCCTCAACTGTAAAAAAACTGATTAAACCGAAAATTTATTTAAAACCTGTATAAATAGAATTAACTATAGCATATGCACTAGCAGCTCCAACTGCCAAAATCCCAGCACCTAATCCTGCACCCTTTCCTCCACCACGTTTCACAAATTTTTCAAAAAGATTCTTGCCAGATTCAGCCATGTCTTAATAAATTAATGGAAGTCACTATAAAGTCAAAAATATTAAAATGTAAAAACATTCCGAAGTGAGAAGTAAAATAAGTAAGTTGATAAATTATAAAATTGAAAACAAACAAAGAAACAAAAATAATTCACTAAAATGAAAACAATTCATCTACTAATCTTCTCTTTGATAGGCCAATAACTCATCATCATTTAAGCCAACTTTATCGGGTTTATCTTCTTTAAGAGAATCAACAACAACTTCCCAGAGCTCAAAAAGTTTCGAATATTCTTTTAGCGTCTCTTTAAATGGTTTCCTATCACGAATGAGTTTTCGTGCAATTTCTTCTCCGAATCCCATGACGTTGAAAAGCAAAACTCCTTTTATTACATTTGTTATTTTGTCAGTATAGAAGACAACTGCACGAGGCTAAAAGTTGGATATTTTAAGAAAAATCTTTCAAGAAAAAAACAACCTCATCATTAGTTAACTCCAAGTCACTCTCATCTACAGCGTATACCGTCGTAGTGTTAAATTTCTTTGCATTTGTATCCCCAATTCCACAAAAGTGTGCGTCTGGACCTAGCATCGACATGAAAGAACCCTAAATTTTATAAATATCCTTGTAATAAAAAGAAAAAACCTGCCTGATGAATGTACGTTTTATTTCCTGAAGTCATATTTTCACCCGCAATTCGTCCTGTAATTTGAGCATGAAGCCAATGAGTACAACGCCTTCTGTAGCCCAATATTCTATCAAAGAATGAACAAATATCACCAGCAGCCCAAACATTTCCTTTAACATGCATAAATTCGTCAGCGATTATTCCACCCAGATCCTAAAAATCTGTTAAAAATGGACTAATATAAAAACGCTTACACTATCCAAGTCAAGTCTAGAATTTTTTGCCAACTCAATTGCCGGCATTGCACCAGAAGCAAGAATTAAATGATCGCACAACAGTTCATCTAAACTATTGGACGAATTCGATGGAGAGTTTTCACTTTCTTGGGAGATTTTTAGACGAACTCGGTTGCCATATTTGTCAGAAACTGCTGAGAATGCATCAATTTTTGTGTTCAGTAAGACGTTCACTCCTTGTGATTGAAGAGTTTGAGTACAATAATCACTCAACGAGCCAGGTAAAATATCATCAAGAACGCCTATAGTTTAAAAATGATCTTGGAGAAAGTTGTTAATCTCAAACCTAGTTCATTAACCAACAGAAATATTCTTAACTTTGATTGCTTTCCGCGAGCATAACGCCTATTAAGTGAGTAAGCCAACTCCGTGGCAAGAATATCACCACCCAATATAACAATATTTTTGAACGATTCACTAGTCGACGCTTCATCATCTAATGAGTTTGCCAATACTTCCAATTTACAATGTAATCTTCGATAATCTTCAATCTATGATTATTATTGTTAGCAACATAAATAAAAAAAAACTAACGTCATAGATAACTGAAATATTTGTTTTAAGTTCTGCATTTTCTTCCAGAATACTTTTATGATGCGGAATACTACCTAAATATTACAATATAAATGATTAAACAAATGTATTCTCACCAGTTGCAATAAGACACTTTCCATATTCAATCTTCCGCCCATCCTGCAGCTGAACAAAATTATTTTCTGCATCGACCTTTTCTACTTTGGTTCCAGTCATAAGAGCAACTCCTCCATGTTCCCATTTGTCGAGATCTTCGGGCAGTAAATAGAAACCATCGGCCTCGTAACAGACGTGTCGACGTTTATCACTACTCGGACTTTGGAACGAAAGACTTGCGGGAGTTTTCTCGTCACCATACCACCATAGTTCTTAAAAAGAAAACCTCACGTCATATAAAACACAAACCTTTGGAAAGTACAGAACGTCGGTAAGGACTCTCTTCTTCATCACTAACAATCAAAACACGTGCATCCGGATCCCTTGCCCTGATAGTTAAAGATGCGTAGTAACTAGCCGTACCTAAACACCTTGGTGAATCAAATCTTATGTTAAATAAAACCTCCACCGATGAGCAAATATGGGACCAAATTAAGACGATGTCTATTCAGTAGATGAAATTTCTGGAATAATCTTCTACAAAGATCCATCAGACCTTAAAAACTGATAAATGATTCATATTAAATAAAATACAAGAGCATTAACTAGAAAAGCAAAATTTAAAACAAAAAATCATTTATAAATTTTTAGTTCTCCAATCAATAGAGTCAAAATTAAAATCCGATTCAGTATCATCTACAGGGTCAAAATTTGGATTGTGTTCAGATTTCGTTGAAGCAAGTTCAATAACTGATTCTTTTCTTTTCTCGAGTTCATTAATTGTTTTCCATCGTTCAATTTGCTCATCAATTAAATCAATGTCATTGGCAGCAGTTGAATGTTCAAACTAAAAATCGAAATAAAATAAAAGGATAAACAAAAACCATTGTAGTTTGTTCATCATCCTTTTGATCTTCTATCTCTTCAACTTCCTTGTAGAACCGCTCCAATTCGGAATTGATTTGTTTCGTTTTCTCAACAGTTTCGCGAACCTAAATCTGACAATTAGCTTAATAAAACAATAAAGAAAAAACTAACCCTGTTATTCATTCCATCATCATCGAAGAAACCCCGAGGAAGTCCTTCAATAAGTTTGCCTTCTCCATGTAAATGAGAAGGTGGCTGTTCTGTTTTGGAATTATATGCACTCTCTCCGTTAGAGGGATTCTGATCTGAAAGAAAAGCAAAAAGTGGTGGCATAAACCCTCAAAATTCTACTGGGGAAATCTCTCATTTCTAGGTGATTAAAGCAAGCATTATACCTAAACATAAAGGAAATAAGAAACATTATAAAATACCAGTTTTTGACTTTTTACTGGGGCATGATGTTGATATATCCTCAACTGTAACAGATTTGTTGTCATCTAATAATTTCCGTTTTGCTAATATCGAAGTATGTGAATCCTTTGATTGTGATAAAACCTCTCGGTGCTTTCTACTATTTAAATGCGCTGTGAGTACCTGAATTATATAAATGTAAAATGAAAAACAAACTTTAATTACCTTGGTTTTAAACTGTAACGAACAAATATTGCAGTAAGAATTCCCATTTTTTAAATCTTTTATCACTTTTGAACGCAAATGAGAACCCATAACAGCGAAAAAGATTTTTGGAACAACTATCAATAAAATCTGCAACAAAACACAAAATCAAGAAGTTCAATGCCGGTTTTTTATTTCTTGAAAGAATCATAATTAGTTGACACTTTAACATTCACTAATTTGAAATCAAAAATTTTAATTTTGGTAATCTGTTGCTAATGACAATTTGTCCCATTATAGAGAGACTATTGAGAGAGAAATAGAGTACTTTTTATTGGGGACTTTTGAGTAGGAGAAAAAAGACAATCAAATACTTGTGGTGTTCTTTGATTTTGTCGATTTTCACATTTATGTTTTGTATTTATTTTGTTCTTCGTCATCCATTTTCAAAATTTTTTACATTATTCTATACATTTTTTAGGTGTACGTCATCTCCATGCCGCCGCCTCCACCTCCACCACCTCCTCCCGTACCTGCTAATTTTGCAAATCAGGTACCTAAAATGACGGAGAGTAGAACGCATTTATTGAATGAAATACATCGTGGAGCTCGTCTTAAAAAGACTGTTACGAATGATCGATCTGCGCCAGTGATTGCAGGTTAATTTTTGATAATACATGCGCAATTTAGCTTTAATTTTAAGGAAAAACTGAAGATAACAGACCGAAAATAAATGCTGTCCCTAAAGCTGCAACAATAAATGAGAGTCTTGGGGCCTTGTTTTCAACTGGCGTTCCTCGTAAACCAAGTGATGTCAAAGGTCAAAAATCGTCCGGTTTGATTTCTACTCCAGTATCAGATAGTCGACCTGTCATGGCAAAAATTAAATTTGTCAATGAAAAGGATGATGTGCCTTCTGTCAAATCTTCGAACAATTGTCCTTCTCTAGCCGATCTGAAAAGCAGGTATATCTAATTGTAACGGGGTTGTTTGTTTTTTGCTTATGAAAATTTTGACATATTTAGGAACGCATCGCAAGCAGTTTCTTCTGCTCCCTCTCTACCACCACCTCTTCCAGCAAAAGTTTTAAAGCAAAATTCTGCTGCTGAACAACTTGATCTACAAGTATCCAGAGCGCCCATTTCCCAGAATGCACAGTTTCAGACTCTACGTCCTGCAAAAGCCCCACTAATTTCTGCTAATTCTGGTCTGCGTCGAAGCTTTGAGGTTTTGTTTGAATCATTATTTCTTTGACCACTTTCAGGAACTTAACAAACGAACAACGAATATGCCTTCAACTATTAAACGACCTGGTGCTCCACCACCACCTCCGCCACCTGCAAAATCAAGTAATCCGCCACCACCTCCTCTTGTAACAAATATTCAACATCAATCGCAAAACACGGGATATAACAATAAGGTCATTTTTATAATTTAAATCTCATTGTCAACATCCAAACCTTTTATTTCAGCCAGCATTAGTTGCCGAGGCACCTCGGCCGCCGCCTAGAATTTCATCTTGCCAGGAGTCTCTTGAGCAAAGATTCCATTTTGTGCCTATTTCTGAATTGCCTCCGCCGCCAAGGTTTTTTTTTATTTAGTTTTTAGAAATAAGTAAATAAATTTTTTAGATTTATTGGATTTCCTAAAGACTATGGAATTGCAGGAAGAAAACATCAACAAATGACCTAAATTCCATATTATATTTTATCTGGAATAAAATTTTATCTTAAAGTTTTTATTTTTTAGACTTGTTAATTTTCTTGACAAACATTCCTTGTAAAATTTTATTAACTTTATCATTTAGAAAATCAGATGAGTCTTTTGAAAAAGCAGGAAACGGAGGTTGTAGCTGAAACGAGTCTTCGTTACAAGCCTCAACAGCCTCAACACTGGTATTTTTTAATTTTAGTTGGTTTTGAGTTTTTTAACGTTTAGGAAGCGATGGTACTGGTTGGAGCATTCAACGAGGAATCGTTTTCTTGCGAGGCTTAGAACTTTTTGTTTTTTGGTATATCCAGTATGTTTTTATTTTATCTGAATTGATTGCCTTTCATTATTTTAAGGCGTGGGTTTTGACTCATTTGGAATATTACAAACCTGATGAAGAACGAATAAGACGTGCATTTTTAGAAACGGAGCTCAGATCTTTGCACTCTCCCTACGCAAGAATGAAGTCAATGCAGGAACGCGTAGGAGCTTGATATATAAATATTTTTGATGATCATTCTGGATTTATATTTTTTAATTGAACAGGTTTAATTTGTTTTTCTTTTAACATAATTGTGTTGACTATCCCATCGTAAACTTTACATGACCGTGAGAATTTATTTTTCTCTTTTCCTCAATTCCCTAATAGTTTAAAATCTTCAATAAGCACTCGTTTAACTGATCAATGCGTTTGCGATCTTTGATATGGGATTTCCAAAAAAATCTTTAATATTTGAAAAATAAAAACAATTTAAGTCGATTTAGCATTTCTTGTCCTTGGGGTTGTTAAAAAACGGGAAAGAGAATGTGGCAATGGTGTAATTGCAATAAAAACAAGATTGCAGGTGTGTGACCTCGAGGTCCTCTAATTTTCGTTCAGTTTCTTTGCAATTAAGGTTGTGATCTAGAATTGTTCTTATCTTCTTCCAATAACCTAAAAATATTGTTTATAAACTCAAAAATTTATTTAATTTAACGGACTATTCTTTATTTTCTCCCAAAATATTTTTGCCGCCGGCGTCCCTTTCACCACCTTTTTACGACTGTTTTTACTGGCTAGCATATGGGAAAATCTTTCTCCGAGGAAAAGAGGCATTCCGTTCCATCCCTCATTTTTCCTTTTAACGTTGGATTTCCTCGATGACTGCGCCCAAAAGAAATACGACGAGACGAGGAGTAGCACGTTTTATTTCTGTCCACACCTATTTTCTCTTTACTAGTTTTCCGACGCCGAATTTTCCTTATTTCCGCCGCCTGCTCGTATCAACAACACCGTATCTTATATTTCGAATGATCGGCGGCTGTCTTTTGTGTTATTTAGATTGAAACTTGGCATTATAAGGGCAATGAAATAAGCTCAAATATGTTGAATTCACTTTTGATAGTATAACGTTTAATGGTATAAAAATGAGGAAGTCGGAACTTTGTTGTACCTGTTTGTCTTGCACGGATCGAGAGGGTTGATCTTGGGAGGGTTGACCAAGTTGATCTTGGGTACTTAATTTAGGGGGTTCTGAGTTTTTAATTCCACCGATGTAAGAGTGTTCAATAATGACTTTGCTCAGATTTTATTCTGCGCAAATTTAGATTTGAAAAAATTGAGTGTAAGGAATCGATTACAAAAAAATGAATGAATGGTGAGCAAAAAATTGAAAAATGTGTTTGGCCACACACAAAACCTCTTCTTGTACCAGTCCCTCAACGCCTTCCAGCTTTTATTCATTTCCACACATCAAATCTAAAGGTTCGTTCATTGCTTTTTAGTCAATTCCTTTACTCTTCCACTCATCTTTCTGCTAGGAATAATTATCTTGTGAATATTAAACATTTTCCTACTCTTCCCTCAGTTTTCCCTCAAATAAAAGTAAATTGACTAAATAAATCAGTTTAGAGTTTTATCCTTTTCACACCATTAATATCAAAGCAAATGTTGAGAAATATTGCCTCGGGCCATCTTTATTTTAAACATTTATCCTTTTTATGTTTGGGTTTTTTTGAGTTACCGAATTCCTTGATTTGCAAAAAGGTGTCGGAACGAAAAAAGTAAAAAAATCCGCCTGCATTCTTTTGCCAATGTTTGTTTGTTTGGCCGTTCATAGGATTAAGAAATGAAACAAATAAAACTAAAATCGGATTAATATAAAAAAATAGCGAAAAACACCTTTGAAGCAAAAGGGGGTTACCTGTGAAGTAAAGATCACATAATATGTAAATATTTTGGTTCTACATTAAGACTAGCGTCCAATGAGTTTTTATGCGTCCCGTCAGCTATATGCGTCCTATCAGAGTATAATTTACATACCAAAAATAGAATATGCTACTTAATGGTCGCATTAAAGCTCATGTGACGCATGTTCTGAAGTAAAGCCAATATTTTGGCCTAAATAAGATAACTGTGGATAGTAAATTGTTAGATTTTACAAAAGATGTTTGATTGTTTAGTGAGTTAACGCTCACTTCAATGGAGAATTTTTTTAATAGTGGCCAATTCTTTTCATCTTTTTTAAGGTGCGATTATATCAGAAAAAACATAATTGACTTTGAGTTGGCGCGCCAGGTCAAGCGACACATTCTTATTCTTTGTATAATTAAATGTGCCCGAAAAAGATGCTGATAAGCTATTGGAATTGTCTACATGTTTTGAGTTGTGATTTTCTTTTAAATTTTAAGAAATATTAAAAATTTCGAAGTTTGAAAGAATTTTGAAGATCATATTTTTGTTCCAAATGATTAATAATGAAAGGAAACGTTAAAAAAGAAAATTACTATTTATAAACGTACATAGGTGTGAGAAGCAAGGCTTTGTGAAGCACCTCGATCCAACCACTCAACTATCAGCCAATCACGGTTAGGGGCGTATCTTCACCTTTTTCTATCTACTCTTTTTTCATTTCACCATTTCTTCGTCCAACCACTTTTGAAGGGAGGAGTTCGAAATCAAACAGTCATCAACAACCCTTTTCTTTCGTCCCGTTTCCCTCATCAAAACTATCCATTTCAATTCTTTTCATCTAAACACCGCACTTTCCACCACTAACTGTGTTCATAAATATTCATTGTGTGCGCATCACTATTTGGGGTCATAAATGCGTTAAATTATGGGGAGGGAGAGACAATTCCGTAAATCTTTCAAACAATAAAATATTGCCTAGCTTAATAAAAAACAAGAAATTAATCTTTACGGCATTAAAAATTTAACAATCAATCGCCGCGAATCAATTAACCCCTTTCCAATCCACACATTAATTTTTTAACTACCCTCTCCACCGTTTCCCATGCATATTTTTGTTGCCCCTCCTCGGTCGTCAAAATTTATTTCCGTGCGAATTAAAAGATTGTCTGTCAATTACTGGTTGTCCTCCCTCATTCTAATTCATTTCCTACATTCTTTTATCATGTTTTGCTGCTTCTTTTCAGCTTCTTCTCATTCCAATGGTTTCGATAGCCTCAATGAGTCCAATTGCTTCTTCAAGCTCCCAACTTCAGACTACAGCAATTACTCATTCGACAGATCCAAATTGTCAAGCAGCCTTACTGAATAGCTTCAAAACAGAATTTTCCTTACCAAATGGCAGCACTTTTCAATCTCCTGTTGCTATACCTTCAGCACATTCTGCCTATTCAAATGTTACTAATCCATGGGCCAATTCATTAGTTGCAGCAGCAGCCCTTGGCAATCCTACGAATGAAGGTGAGTAAATTTTGGATAACAAAATAGTTAGATTAATCACAAAAAATCTCCTCTGCCTCTAGATATTCGTCCACTTGTCGGCGCTCAACAAATGTTGGCTGCAGTACAACCACCTTATAATATACCGGCTACATATTATGGATTCGGCGGAATGGCTGCTGTCAATCAATGTTGGCCAAATGTTGCCGTCGATTGGATTGGTCAGCAATCGTTATCAACAGGTTTAAGCAGTTCAAATGATCTCCATGATCAACCTCAACATTCCCAGCATTATGATAACGAAGCTTCAACAAAGTTGACCGACAAAATGATGGAATGCAAGCAGCTTTTACTTTTAAAATCTGATGATGGAGAACAAGCAACATCAAAATCAAAAATGGAGCCACAACTAAATATTAACTCTAGGAATGAGCCTTGTGGAAGCAGGACCATCAGTAACAATGAGTCAACTGATTTTCAGTCACCAAGCACAAACATTCCTGAATACGGTGAGTTTATTTTTAGACCCTCTGGGTTTTATTAAATAAATTTACTTGTGTTTAGTGGAAAGGGAAAAAGGGACACGATAGCGGTAACATCAAAGAGCGTAAAAAGAAAATTGGATTGGTTTTACTTAGCCTGTGTAAACGTGTGTACATAAAATGATAAGAAAGTGCGATAAAGAGGAGAACATTGATCAATAAATGAAAGAAAAAGAAATGCCGTAGCGGTTTCCATTTAGTTTTCTCAGTGTTAATACTGTAATGACCGATAATATTGATAGGATTTTAATGGGATTAAGGCTCGAATGACAAATTAGAGGGAGAGCAATACCTTGTTGATTTTAGTAAACTCTCAAACCTTTAACTTGAACCTTTAGGATTTGATGCATCTTCGGCAGCTGAATTCTACTCCACTCATTTAACGTCTCATGATCAAAGCCAGACTACCAATTCTATCATTCCATCTTCAGCTGCAGCCGCTACCGCTGCCCAAACTTGGCAATACTCACAACAATGGCAACATTATGCACAACAAGTTGCAATGGCAAATGCGGCTGGCGCCGCAATTTGTGCGGCAGGTGCCGCAATGCAACAACATTATGGTGCTTCCGTCAACTCTGGAAACACTGACGCAATTAATGGTGTTTGTTCAACGGCCAATCTATTTAACGAAGCGGAAGCTAGCACTAGTGGCACAGGTCCGATTTTTTTATAAATTTGTTAACAAATATCTAACTATAATTGCTTTTATCTTTCGAAATAATTTTTCTTTATTTCATTAGTTTTTTTCAATTCTCTCAAATTTTTGAATCAATAACAGCCCTTAACTATTCTGTTTATTCACTGCTGATCTTAATTTCATGTTTTGCCTTTTTTTATTTTTTTTCGTCAAATTTTACGATCTTCATCCATAGTAGAATACAAAAGCAGACGGAGAGGGAAAGGAGGGTGCGCCCATAAACAAAGAAAAAATAAAAGGGAACCTTTTCACAATATGTGTGTACGGTCCTCCAAGGTTGGCATCGGGAATGAGAATAAAATGATGCATGCACATACAACAACACCCAAAGGATTGCCCCAATACCTCAATGCACTAATCCTTTCTCTCTTCAATTCCACCGTAACAACCTTTTTTTTTACTTCGCCTAAAAAATTCTCCCTTCCACTGACTTGCAAACCTTTTTGTTTGGCAGGCAATTTGTCCAAATCGACAGCCGAATTAGGCTCAAGGGAATATTGAGATTAATAGATTTAGGAGGACGAGAATTAATTTATATCCTTATCGGAATCGATGGTACTGGTGAAATTTTTGAGAGAAGTAGGTGGGGATTTTTGGAAATACGCTGGAGTTTGACGTTTTGCCTTTCGCCGAATTTTCATTAGCACCTTCATCTTACTTCTTTTTCCGCATCTGCAATACATATTCTAGAGATTTTTATTGAGTTTCCAAGTAAAATTCAAATTCATTATAATTCTATATAACATTTTCAGTTTTTCAATCGGCAGAAAATAACCGCTCTTTACGTTCTGATTTGGCTTGGGTATCAGCTTGCGGATCAAGTCAACGAAAAAAACGAAAGCCTTATGGCAAAGGTCAAACCAATGATTTGGAAACGGTAAGTTCAATTAAGCATAATTATGATAAATTATGCATATGAATTTGGCATTAATAAATCATTATTATTAAAGGAGTATTGCTCTAATCCTTACGTAACAAAACAAAGGCGTTATGAATTGTCGCGAAGATTGGGGCTAACTGAAAGACAAGTGAAGATTTGGTTTCAGAACAGACGGATGAAAACAAAAAAGTAAGAATTGGGAGAGAGTACTAAATACCGTAAACTTCAATAGAAGCCCATCCCTAATAGAAGCCCGTTCCATGTTAGAAACCTACTCAATAAGGGGTATTGAAAAATAGAAGCCCATAGCTTCTATCAGAGATTTTACGTTAATTTATCTTTGTTGAATATTATTTTTATAGGCTCAAGCATAGAGGTATTAATGATCACCCTCATTCGACTACTCCAACACATTGGGCAACATTACCAAACTCAAATGAGGTAAATAGATAAGGGAGAACCGAACCGAAATAACTTCAATTTTAGCAAAGAATAAATGCCCAGCAGCTCCTAGGTAGTGGTCCTTTTACCCTAGGCCTGCATCAAATTCACGGAATTGGAGGAATACAAGATGAAGATTGAACAGATTTTTTTAAAAATTTTCCACTAACATGCATTATTTAATTTTGCATACAGATAACCCAAAAAAGTTTATCATATTAGATTTCAAATGTTTGTACCTATTTGGATCAGATATCATTTAGTATCAGACTTTCTGATATCAAATAGGGGTAGGGGCGAAAAAGCTTAATTTAACTGGGTTTATTTATGGAAACTTAGTTACCTATATAGCTTAACAGATTAATTCTTCTCAAAAGCAGATTAAAATTTTTGGTACTTTCTAACCTCCCCGACTCTATATGATTCCCCAAAAGGAAAGATTAATTCTGAGACTCAAAAAGGGTGGGGGTATGAATAAAGTACCAAAAATTTTTTCGATTTTTAACTCAGTTAAAAATTTTTTACTATTTTCTTACATTAATATTTAAAAATTTTCGATGCAACTATATCTTTAATGTAATATTATGTAAAGGTGCATAAGTTTATTTATATATTTTTGCAATTGTTCTTATTTAACAAATTTCTACACGTCGATAGGCGGCTTATGGCACAATAAAGAATGAAGCAAGTCGGGTGCCAGCTTGCATTAGAATGTGGGGGTAAGTGTTTGTAAAGTAGAAGAGAGAACAAAATTGACAGAGTATACACGTCGCTAAACTAATGTTTATGCCATGAAATTCTCTAGCTTTATCTTTTGGCATTAGCATTGCTTGCCTGGCTGGCATTTCTCACTTCTTTTCAGTCCAGTGTTTTCAACTTATTTCTCTTTTTTGCTTCTGGGCAATCGACTCCATCCAAATAATTCAGATGTTCCTTGGGGTTCATTAGATAATTACAAAAGTTTTCTTATTAGAAAGTATTCTTAGTTTAAAAATATTCCTTGAATTTGTCCATAATCGAAATTATTTCTCAATTATCATTTGTCATTCGTAAACTAGCGAGAACCCCTCTTTTATAATCCGCTCACCTCCTTTTTAAGAAGGTTTTTGTTGTAACGAGGTGAGCCCACTCCTTTCTTAAGAGGTTATAATTTTGGTCCTTTCATTTCATAAAATTATTTTACGTTTTTCTCATATTTTATTTAATTTTTGTTAGCATTATAGGGAGACTTCATCATGAACACTCCTTCCAATATGGGACAACAACAACCAATACTTAGCAAGTCAGTGACCACAACGGTTATGCACGCTTCGCTAGGATCGCTTAGCCAAGGCAGTAGCTTTGCAAGCAGCGGTGGAAGTTGTTGTTCCTCGACGCGTACAATCTTGCCAGCAGCTTTAGACGAAAAAAGAGATTCAGGAGGAACAGAGGTTTGAAAGAATTTTTATAAAATCTATTTTATCCCAATTAAGGAGCTCTCTGATTCAGTGGCGCCCTTAAAAAGTGCTCGTCCAACAATATCTTGTCGTGGGCAGTTATCCAGTAGAAATCCTTTATTGGCTATCGATTCACCTCCAAATAATGTTAATCAGAATGGCTTCTACAGAACAACAACAATTTCTGTTGTTAATGGCGCTGGATTGTTAAGCTTAGGACCTGAACAGAAAAGTCGTTCCTTGAGTAATTTGGAAATTCAGCAACAAAAACAAAGGGCAGCTGACAACAAACGTAGTACTTCTCCTTCTGTTCCAACTCGATCTTCGCATTGTACATCTTCTGTAATGCCAAAATTGCAACGGCAGCATTGGAAATATGGTAAAATAAAAATAATTTTTTTAAATATCATAAGGGCTTTGCATTTTATTAAAAACTAAACTAAAATGTTTAGCAATCGAGAAGCCCAGAAAAGGAAAAAAAGTTAGACAAATTTCGATCAATTTTGCTTGAATAAATATAATTTCCTTATTCTATTCAAATAAATATAAAACGGCGATAAATAAAAAAATGATCGAAGAAAAGAGTCGCGAGATTCTATTTATGTATTTATTTAGCAAAATTTTCCCAATCTAAATTTAAAAATTAAAAGGCTCCCTCCGCCATCTTCCATCGGGTGACAACAATTCTATTTTTCGCCAAGCCAGTACAACAAAAGAAGTTTATTATCCAACTGGAAGCAAACTGCCAAATGGTTTAAGGCTGGAGTTGGGAGGGAGTGGAGAAGGAAAGTTAACAACGTCTGATTCTGGCGCTAATCACATGGTTAATGAACGAATTTTAGCAACAGAAAGAAGCTATGGGCGTTCAGAAGAAAGTAATGATGGAAGCGTTCAAGAAGAAGATGAAGATTTACTAAAAGAAAGTGAGGTCAACATAGATAGTCATAGAAGACTTTTCCCACGTCAGCAAGAGATTATAGCCATAGAATCAACGGTTAGTTTTAATGATAATTTAACGAAAAGTCAAAAACAATTGTGGGAGTGGGTAAGGGTTTGGCTGCTATTCTGCAAACAATTTCGTAATTTTAACTTCCTTTCTTTTACTTCTACTCATCCTCCCACGCACAATCGAACAAAAGTATTGTAAGGGGTGACAATTTAATGATAGCGTCACTGATAGGACAATAAAAATGGAATATATAAAAATAGGTTCTTTATGATCCTAGTTCAAATTTGTAACCTATCCTTGATAATGAGACTTCTTTTCCTAATGGTAAGCAATTCTTTAACAAATTTTTGGCAATATTTTTGGGAATGATTTAGTAATAAGTGTTAAATTTTGATCGATAGGGTCAGAAAATTTCAAGTGTTATAATAATTTCGATGAGGTGCTATATGCTTGACGTCAAGTAAATAATGAAAATTGTTTTCTTTCCTCTACGCGCCCTATTATAAGAGGAACTGCAAACAAATCTTTTGAGGAAAAGGGTGGTGGTAAAATTATAAAAAATTGTGGGTGGCAAAGAAGATTTGGATGATGAAGATAAGGAATGTGTAAAAGGTAGGCGGGGAACTGATCAAGCCACCTACGCGCGCATTTCCGATTGTAATATATTTTGGAAACCCTGAGACTATAAATTCAAAGCTTCCTCCTTCAAACGAGAGAAAAATTAAAATGTTAAAGGTCTTTTCACTTAAACTTAGACGCAAACGTTTTGCCGATTCTCAGACGGCCCTAAAGGTTCGAAATTAACCTTTAATCATCATAATGTTTTCCTTAAATTTATAAAAAAAATTTCAGCGTAATTCGGATATCCGTCTTCAACAATCCTTGTCTACTCCTAACTCAGCAAATGATCCGTCTATTGCTCTGCTCAATGGAAGTAATGGGGTGGCTAGTGTTGGCAGAAAGGATTCGGAATATAGGCGATTTCGAAGTGAAGGTGAAATTTAAATTAAATTCTTTTGGTTTTTGCAAAAATAATTTTTCGATAACCTTTTGAAGTTAAATTCAAAGTTTTTACTTTTTCTCATGAGACATTCAACAATTTGTGACGCAATATGTCCAAAAACTGCGCGTATTTTGGGGTAATGGACAATTTAGCGAACGTTGTTAGACTATTAATTGTGTGATTTTTGGTTAAAATTAAAAAAGAGAAATATAAGGGGGAAACAAAGAAAAAGTTCTTTATCGGTTGTCTTTTATTTTCCTTTTTCGTAAAATGAACGCAAATGAGGAACTTGCCTGAACGTAAATAATTACTAAATATTTTTATATAAATAAATGTACATATTCAATATAAATAATAAATTATTAAAATACTTTTATTATATCAAAAAACTTGTAAGGGTCAACAACAGCGCCTGCACGTACAGGTGAATTGCCTGTTGATCTTCCATTGGACTCACCGATCATTGACCCTCGTTCATCTCCTCCAAATCGGTTGAATCTTTTCCAGCAGGATACAATGGTTGGCAATGGTCCACTAACTAAACATTCACATACTGAACAAGTTATGATGGTAATTTTAGTTTTTTCTAGACTTAAAAATCACCAAAAAAATTTTTTCTCAGATGCACACACTCAAGACAAAATTACAAAAATATCAGGGATTTGTTGATAAAGCTTTTCAACTAATTGAGCAAGGACCAGATGAGCAAGTTTTTGAGGGCTGTACTATAGCTACAAAGTTGGGCTCTTATCATTTTAAATTATGATTCCTTTCAATTCAGAGTTATGACCAAAGCTTGGGTTTTCCCAAAAATTTCACAAGATTTGGCTCATTCTTTATGTGACTATTTACGTGAGCAAAATTATTTGGAAGTGTTGTTAGGGCTATTTACACGCCCAACAATTTCTGATTCTGTCAGGCTATGTTGTGGACGAGTCTTGGAGGTTACTTTAAATCATAAGAATTTTTATTAATTTAACTATTTCAAAGGAATGCCTAACTGGGAGTAATTGTGATGCATTAATTCTAAAGGGATTTTTGAAAAAAGTAGTGACTACAGCTGAAAAGTTGAATAAAAACCAAGAACAACAACGAATGTCACTTTCATTGATGGAGGCGCTTTTCAAACATTCAATTGAAACTACCAGCAAATTAATTGAGTTAGTAAAAGGGAGGGAGGGAAACACGTTATATTTTAATTTTTAGTATGGGTGTGATTGATCATATATTGTTAACGTGTAAGAGAGCAACTGATACACCGGGAACATTAAGGCATGCGGCATTAGGTGAGAAAATAGAATAATAAATTGAAAATTTAATTTTTATAGCTTTATCCAACCTCACTCTTTATTCTTGCCCAGAGGCTAAAAAGAAATTAATCCAGAAAAAACTGCCCGATTGGTTATTCCTTCTAGCATCTCAGCGTGATGATATTACTCGGTACTATGCTTGTTTGGCTATATGTGTGCTTGGTTCTGCCTCTACCAATTCTAAGGTGATTAACAGATATAGTTTTAAGTAGGATAATGAGTTAGTTTTTTTTTAATTTAAGGAAATGGAATTGGCAGTTGCCAAGTCTGGCACACTCACTCTTGTTGAACCCTTTTTGATCTCTCACCAGCCAGCCATTTTTGCACAAGAAGATTACAAAAATTCGCAAGGTCGGCCTAGGGAATGGTTAGCTAGACTATTACCATTACTTGGATCTCGTTGTAGAGAGGCGAAAAGCATGTAAGCAACTGAGAGAAGGTTAATTCTAAATATTTTGAAAATATTTAAGGGCATCTTTTCATCTTTGTGTGGAAGCAATTACAAAAAAAGAACAACAAAAATTGGAGGTGCTTGCCGAAATTGGTGCGATTCAGGCACTTAAAGAATGTGCCTCAAGTCCAGATGAGTTACCTGCCAAATTCGCAAGTGAAGCACTTACTGTTATTGGAGAGCAAGTGCCTTATAAACTCTCACAACAAGTTCCATGCTGGTCAATTAAGGATGTTCAATATTGGGTGGAAAAGGTTTGAAATAATTTTTAATTTTTCTAAAATGTTGGGACTCCTTTACGAAATATTCTTTTTATTTTCAGATTGGTTTTGGCACTTTTAGCCAAGCATTTGCAGCTCACATGGTGGACGGGGATTTGTTGTTACTTTTAACAGAAAAGGAGTTGGAGGAGGACTTGGGAATGCGTTCTGGTCTTCTTAGAAAAAGGTTTATGCGTGAACTGGAGAGCTTAAAAATAGCAGCAGACTATGGGTTGGTAATTTTGATTTATCTTTAGGAGCATGGATTTATTCTTTAAATTTTAGGAGTGTCGATGAAAGTCATTTGGATCAGTTTTTAATGTCGCTCAGTCCAGAGGTTTGAATTAAGTTCTTTTAAAATTGAATTCTTTTTAGCTTTCTGTTTACACTTATCAAATGTTGGGAATGGGCCTTAATAGAAACTTACTTCCCCAGCTAACTAACGAGTAGGGTATTTAATAAATTAGGAGAAACATTTGCTATATTTTAGTATGATGAAATCTGTTTGTGGCATTAACAATCCAATCCATAGATTAAAATTAAGGCAAGCTCTTCAAGGTATTTTTATTTTTAAAATGATGTTTAACCTTGTTAATTTTAATTTGCGCAGACAGTAAGCACATTGATGACATTGAAGTAGCTATACTTTCGAAGCAAATCGACGTCTTTATTAGGCAATCATTTTAAAAATTTTTAAAAATTTATTTTTCAATTTTTAGTTATCGTCGTTCAACAGGGAACCAACTAGCCAGTTTAATAAAAGTTCTGCTCCAATTAAGAGGCTACAAAGTTTTTATTGATGTTGATAAACTCTATGCGGGCAAATTCGATTCTCACCTTCTCAAAAATATTCAAGCAGCAAAACATTTCATTTTGGTCCTAACTCCTCACTCCTTAGACAGATTGCTCAATGATACAAATTGTGAAGATTGGATCCACAAAGAATTACATTGTGCATTTGAACATGGCAAAAATGTTATTCCGATTTTTGATCAACAAGTAAAAAGAATAAATTTTTAGACTTAACATTAATATTTCTTTATTTTAGTTTGAATTCCCAGCTGTAGAAAGTGAATTGCCAGATGATATAAGGCAGATAACCAGGTTCAATGGTGTCAGATGGGTACATGATTATCAAGAAGCTTGTATAGATAAGGTGGGAACATTTTCCCTTTTAAATCAATTTTTCCTTTTTAAGGTGGAAAGGTTTATCAAAGGAGAACTGAACAGAGTGCCGTCACAATCAGTTTGTTTTTTAATTTAAAAAATTTTTTTAATTCTCATTTTTCAGCTAGCCTGTTCCAAAACCCCTGTTAATGGTGGAGGTACTGTTTCCATTGTCAATCGACGTCCATACAAATTAGCTGGGCCTTCTTCTACAACAACAACTGTCAATCCCGGTAGTAGACGTTGCTCACCTACTCCACCAAACAACGTTGTTAATAATGTACCTCCCAAAATGCCACTTAGAATGGGAGGAGAAAAGAGTGAATTGAACAACAATGTTGGAGGAACTAATTCAGGTTATTCTAATTGTTAAAAAATTTTTAATAATTTTTTCTTCAAGTTCGTTCAGTTCCTACTGAAAGAAGAAGGCCGAAATTATTCTCTTCAATCAGTACTGTCGAAATTGAGCGTTGAAATCAGCAATAGTTCTATGTACAAAATTTTTTATCACTTTATCATATTCTCATGTTTATAGCAATTTTTATATATCACCACCTCTTTCTTTGTGCCCGCCATAGTGCCGTCTCTTCCCCCTTAACTGCCCTTTCTCCCAATTTTTCACCCGGTTTTTTTCTTGTTTTCTCTTTCCAACACAGCTTTATCAGTTAATTAAGAAAAGAATAAATTAAAATGATTTGACCTCGGTATTGGAAAGAAAAAAAGTAGACAAGCTTTTTAATCTTCAAAGAGTTTACCGCCTTTTTTCTTCTCTCGACTGAAACTGCGTAATAAACTCGCATTGTGTCATAGCAATTAAAAAATATACCTATTGACCAGGAGTGTGAAGAAACGGATGTAAAAAGCGAAAGGCGAAACACTAAAAAAGGCGAAAATTCGGCGAAAGGCGAAGGACCTCTGTATGGACCAGGGATCCTGCCGTCCCGATTCCCGAAATCGGAAACTGGTTTTTGTTGGCAGTAGTGCCCATGCTATGGACCTCCATGAGACTTATTCTCTTGTTAATGAATATCGCCTCAAGGTGATTTAATGTGAGATAAAATTTATTTTTAAAAAGTTCAAAATGTGTGTGTGGATTTTATTTTCTGCGCAGATCCTGGTTCCATAAAATATTCTTTAATTTATTTTTATTTTTCATTGTTCAACAAAGATGAATTTTATTAATTAGAAAGAAATATCCTTTATTTAATTATACGACTTTTTTAGTTTAAAAATAAATTCGCCTACCCTATTTCCTATTTTTATTGCTTTTTCGATGCAAATGCAGTGATTTTTTTGATGGTTCCCATTCAATTGCTGTGTTTTTTGGGACGCGGCCTCCTTTACACTGCAAACGGGGAATGCCGTAAAATGTTCTTTATTTGAATACAAAAACATCTACACAAACAATTCTGCCATTTTTCCATCTGTCCTGCCCCTTTTCTGATTTATTGCGCATCGCTTCTTCTTTGTACTATCGGCTGGTAGCCATATAAATATGGTTGTTGGATAGAAGAAACCCTGGACATTTTCGTTCCTAACGTCATTTTGCCCAATATTTTTTGATCAATATACAACAAATACTCTTGACTTTTGTTTTCCTGTTATCAGTAATTTGACTATTTTATTTCGTAATTATTTTCTTCCTTCTCCAAATATAATTGTAATTTCCATTATTAAAAATAGGCACCATTTTATCAAAGAATGTTCAACTACTTTTATTTAATCTTTCTAAAACTCACTTTTAATCTAGATTTCTAGTATTTAAAACCGATAACTAAGAATTAGTTTTTTGTAGTGAAAACTACAGTTTCTCTAAAATCGTAATTCTGAATTGGCTATGAAACCTCCTCTATCGAATATTTCGCAACGGGCGAGTTGAGTGCCGACAGTTAATTGCCAACCAGATTTGATCGTCCATAACTTTTTTGTGCTTGATCAAATCCGAATGAATCTTATATCATTCGAGAGCTCTTGATAAGCAGTATCTTTTCTTCAACTGGATGGATCAGGTCTAACCAATCTTAAGTAAGTTATAACCCGATAAATGTGAAAAAGTCAAATAATTGGACTTATCGGGGTGTAACTTTTTAATGGATGATCAAACTTTATCCATCCAATTTGTAAAAGATACCTCTTATCGAGGGCTTTCGAATGATATAAGAATCATTCAGATTGGGCCATACATAAAAAAGTTATAGCGTATCAAAGCTGGCTGGCACTATAATGTTGGCACTCTAATGGCACATCTGATAGCGAATGGTAAAGCCCGTTTCAGTATAGCCGTTTCAGAATTGGTTGCCATTAAATACTGTTTTTTCGCGTTTTATTTTATCTTAATTTTATTCTGACAATTTAATCCTTGATTCTGTTCCAAATGAACATATTCTCATCACCCGATCCCGCTGTTAAAAAGCTATTAGGCTGGAAATTGGGAGATGAAGAAGATAGATGGGCATTGAAAGCTGTAGACTCTTTGGTAAAGAAGATGCGGAAGCGGAAGAATCATTGCTATGGCACTGTTGAAGATTTGGTGAGGAATAAGCATTTATTATATCTAAATAATTATATTTAAAGGAGTACGCCCTAGCAAATCCTGGTTCTCGTAGCAGGTTTTTTGCTAGTCCTAAAATATTTAATTACTACACAGATGTGTGACAATCCCTCGCTCACTAGACGGACGCTTACAAGTCTCTCACAGGAAAGGATTGCCACACGTGATATATTGCCGTGTTTGGAGATGGCCTAATTTGCAATCACATCAAGTTATAAATTTTCTAATTAATATTTGGACAAGCAATTTTAAGGAGCTCAAAACAAGTGAAGATTGTCTCTTTCCATATGATGCACGAAGTGAACAGGTTGGCATAATAATAGGAGATTACGGGTTACTATCATGAATAAAATTTTAGATATGTATTAATCCCTATCATTATCATCGAGTGGATCAACCAAATACAGGAAAAATAGAACTGAGCAACAAAATGTCCTTGCTCTCCAGCACTCCTCAACTTCCTCCCCCAAATTCGCTTTCTTCTTTGCTTGGATCAAAAAGTGCTGTATGTGGCTGTGCTTCATCCTCCTCCTGCTCTTCCTCTTCTTCGTATTCTTCATCCTTTTCATCTTCATTCTCTACTGGACAGCCTAATTCCACCTTACAAAATCACCAACAGGGAGGGCATTTGCAGCAAATTGGTCATTTCCATCTCTCACCTTCTGCACTCAGCGATGACGATGATTATTTGTCCCAATTAGTACCTACAATATCCTCGCATTCCATAATCGCTAAAAATACTTATGCTCGTCCACAACCTGTTTATTGGTGTTCCATTTGTTACTATGAACTAAATACAAGAGTAGGGGAGCCGTTCAAGGTCAGAAAATGGAAATTTTCTTATAGAAATACATAAATTTTACAGGTCTCCGTTAATACGGTAGTAATAGATGGATTTACTGATCCTTCAAGTGAATCACGTTAGCCTTTTTCATTATCAGTAAACTGGGCTCACCCTAGAGGTCAACTCCCCATTGGCCAACGGACCCTGAACGTTGTGTGGTCCAATATTTGGGCAGATAAAGGGGATTAGGGAATAGAAGACTGAAATTCTTTTGTGCAACCGTCGAAAAAGGGAGGCCAGCGTACTCTTGATCTCATCTCTCTATCCGTCCAGATCCTATGTCCTCTATCCGTCCGAATTTTTAGTTGGACATTAGGGAGTTGACCTCTAGGGTGTTGATTTCTAGGGGTGGGCCACTAAACTTACCTGAATATTTTCCAGGCATTTGTCTTGGTCTCCTTTCAAATGTCAACAGAAATTTTACGATTGAGAATACACGTCGTCATATTGGAATGGGTTAGTTAAAAATAGTTATGATTAAATCTACTTCTAAAATTTTCAGGAATTCGGCTTAGTTGTACCGATAATGGAGTATTACTGGTTGGTTTTTAAAAGGTTAATCTAATAAAAAAATTTGAAGTTCAATCAATCCGATTCGGCCGTATTTGTACAATCGAGGAATGCAAATTTCAAGTACGGGTTGCAGGCGACAGCAGTTTGTCGCGTGCCTCCTGGCGGGGCATCAATGGTATTGAAGAGATAATGCTTAGAAATTTTTTTCTAAATTTTATAGTTGATATTCGATTATTTGATCTTTGGGGGTGTAAGTTTTCTTTTTGATAAATAATGTAAATGTCCTAATATAAGCCCGGCTCTAATGGAAGCTCATTTCTAATCCAATCTAAGCCCAGTCAAAGGAATTTGAAAAATATAAGCCCAGGCTTATATTAGAACAAGTACGGTGTTTAATTTTAAATATCAGATGCTAGAAAAGGCAAAAAGTGATGGATATCAACACGTTTATGAATTACAAAAAATGTGCTTTGTAAGACTTTCGTTTGTAAAGGGTTGGGGAGCAGATTATCACAGGCAGGTTGGGAAATTTTTTAATTTATCTTTTTAAATCTCCCACAATAAAGGATGTTACATCGACTCCTTGTTGGCTTGAATTACAATTACATCAACCAATGGCGGTAATTTCAAGAATTCCTCTAAGATTTTAATTAAATTTTTCAGTGGGTTGATATGGCATTGTCAGATTTGGAACCGCCAGATCATAGAGGGATCACTTCTGTCTCTTGATTTAATTTGAGAGGATCAAAATAAATGAACGATGTACTCGATTTTTAGTGCAGATAACTTGAATACATATTCATTTTGAATAAAATTCTAGAATAAGAGCATACATTTAATAGTTTGTATAAAGTATAATTTGCTCACGTTATTGATCTTTTAGAATTTAAAATTTGATAGTATGGTGTTGATCTTTTGGAATTTAAAAATTTAATTAAACCTTAACGGTTTTTTATTGCGGCTGTCTTTTAATTAATCGGTCTTTTAACTTCTTTCGGCCGTTCCGGTCTTTTATTGCGCCGGTTTTTTAATTAATCGGTCTTTTGACTCTTTCGGCCGTTCCGGTCTTTTATTACGCCGGTCTTTTAATTAATCGGTCTTTTGACTCTTTCGGCCGTTCCGGTCTTTTATTGCGCCGGTTTTTTAATTAATCGGTCTTTTGACTCTTTCGGCCGTTCCGGTCTTTTATTACGCCGGTCTTTTAATTAATCGGTCTTTTGACTCTTTCGGCCGTTCCGGTCTTTTATAGTGCCGGTCTTTTAATTAATCGGTCTTTTGACTCTTTCGGCCGTTCCGGTCTTTTATTGCGCCGGTTTTTTAATTAATCGGTCTTTTAACTTCTTCGGCCGTTTCTGTCTTTTATTGCGCCGGTCTTTTAATTATTCGGTCTTTTAACACGTTTATTGTTTCCGATCTTTTAATGCTCCTGTTTTTTAATTAATGGTCTTATAGCCCAATTATTGTTTTCGGTCTTTTATTGCCCCGGTCTTTTTACTAACAGGTATTTTGTAAAGGCGGTTGAGTGCTGAATATTGAGAGCGCAATAGTTACTGTATAGATTTCTCGACTATAGCAACCGACACGCTATGGAGAGAAAAAAAGGCTCCGGTACAAAATATGGAATCGTTAAAATATGGAATGGTTAAAATCGCGAATAGGCTAAAAAGGGGTTAAAATACCGAATCGTTAAAATATGGAAACGTTAAAATATCGAATCGGGTAAAAAAGGGTTAAAATATGGAATCGTTAAAATATGGAATGGTAAAAATGTCGACACGGCCAAAATCTGTCAAAATGTCGAATTCTTTTAAAAAAGGGTCAGATGAGTGCCATACGTTGATTGTAGATGATTTTATCAACTTATCAACTTATTAATGATAAGTTGATTGATAAGTCTCTTATGTCGTAGTCCGGCGCAATCTTTTCTGCCAGAGTTCATTGTATTTTACCGAGTAAAACCGGACCGGATAAATCAAGCATAATCGACCGGATCCGGTCCGGCATGATCGTACGGATCCGGAAAACATAACGCGATCCTGATATGGAAAAATTAGAGTGGTGTGCATTAGTTTTTAGTTAAGACCTAAAGTTTGACCTTACCGTATACGGTACGAAATACCGAAAAATACCGATCAGCTTTTAAATTTTATCGGTCGGATTCCGTACCGTACAACCGACACGGAATACCGAAAAATACCATCGGTATTACGGTAACGCCCGGATTCTAGTTTTGGCGCCATTTTTAAAAAATTCGACATTTTGATCGATTTTGGCCGTGTCGACATTTTTACCATTCCATATTTTAACGATTCCATATTTTAACCCTTTTTTAGCCTATTCGATATTTTAACCATTCCATATTTTAACGATTCCACATTTTAACCCCTTTTTAGCCTATTCGCGATTTTAACCCCTTTTTACCCGATTCGAGATTTTAACCCTTTTTTAGCCTATTCCATATTTTAACGATTCGATATTTTGTCCGGACACGGAAAAAAAAATAGAGAACGTGATAAGAGAAACAAAGAAACAATCATACAGTGGAATTGTAATTCACTATATATATTTCTCATTTTTAGTGACTTAATGGCGACGCAGCAAGGATTTGGAGTTGTGAGTAGTTTTTCCAGATTTATTTTTAATTTTTGTATCTAGGAGGAAATTTACCGTGGTGTAATCAGTGATGTTGTTAGTCAGGTTAGAGAAGCATTTTTGGACGAAGGCATTGATATTGAAGTCTTACAACAATTAAAAAAAGTTCTTTTCATTTTTTATTTTAATTGAGACAAATTTAAGGCTTGGGAAACCAAAATACAAGCGAGTGGAGCAGTCGATTTGGATGCCCGTCCTCCACCACCTCCAGCACAGCCGCCTCCAACAAAGCAGTCCAGGCATCATACTACGCAAAACGTTTTAATTTTTTAATATTTTAAAAATTATTTTCTGACCTCAGACTTCTACACAACGTCCATCCACTTCTGATCAGACGCCTGGGACTTCTCAGCGTCCAAGTTCGTCTGAGCAAGTGCAGGGTACATCAACAACAGCTTCCCAACAACAAAAAACTTTGGCAGTTTCGGCGCAACAACAACAGCAAAGTCTACCCCAACTACCTGCTCCTCTTCAGGTTATTTCTCAAGTGTTATTTTTTAAAGAAGAATTTTAGAACCCTGTGCAGTTATTAAATTTGCCTACACAAATGCTCAATGCAGCAGTGCAATTTCCGCCAGGCATATTGCCACCAGGCTCACAATGTGCGATTATTGAAGGACCTAATGGCCCTAATTTTGTTCTGCTTAATCCACAAATGCAACTTAGTCTGGATAGCCAAGCTCAATTAATTTTACAACAGAATGCAGGAAACCCAAGTTTTCGAAGACCTGTACAAGAAATTGCAACAAAGAAGGAAAATTCAAATCAACATTTACCCCAACTTGATGGTGGAGGTCCAGGCATGACTGACAGGTTTTTATTTACTAATTTTGGGTTAGTTTTAATAAATTTATTTAGTTCCTCAGAAGAAGAACAGGAAGACGATCCATTGAAAAGATATGCTGGTTTGGAAGATGAAACGGCACAGCAAGAAAGTCCAGCGGAAGAAGAGGTACCTTTAAATTCAGATGATGACCAAAGCGATGACGAGGATTTGGATACACTCTTTGATGCTGACAATGTTGTTGTTTGCCAATTTGAAAAGGTTTTCTTAAACTAAAACAACCTTTTAAAATTAATTTAAAGGTCCACCGAGCAAGAAATAAATGGAAATTTATTCTAAAAGATGGAGTAAGTATCTTAGAAACAACCTCAATTTTAATAAATTTTTAGGTCATGCAAATAAAAGGCAAAGACTATTGTTTTCATAAAAGTAATGGCGAGGCAGAGTGGTGATTTAGACCATTTTTAACGTTAGAAATATTGATATTCTTGCATATCTATGTACTTTTACACAGGTTTTTTTCTAGATTCGTATTGAAGATTTTCTAATTAAAAAATGACCAGTTATTTTATGAAAATTTTAAATAGATTGTGTATTATTTTCACGTTTTGGCACTACTGAAGAAAAGGGTGCTTTTTCTGCGGACTTTTTTTGCGGACTTTTCCTTTCTTTTAAATGTTTTACTTGTAGCAACTAACTGTCAAAGGTCCTCCCCCCTATTATTTTTCTTACCTAAGATTGTACATAAAGGTCAGATTTTCTTCTTCCTCTCCTTCCTCTATTTGCTCTGTGGCATATTCAAACAAGTGACATTGATAAAGAGAAGATTAATTTTATACATAGTCATACACTTATTTTTTGCCTTCGAAAACAATTTAAACCAAAAAAGAATTAAATAAAATTGATTTGGTGTATAACATTATGAATTTCTGTGTAAAAACATTACATTCTTACTTATATTTAAAAATATTGAACAACTGAAAAAATAAAATGAACTCAATATTGAACAACTCAATTAATCTTCTCTTTATCAACAATGTCTCTTGTTTGAATATGCCAAGCTTAAATAGAGGAAAGAGAGGAAGGAGGAAATCTGACCATTTTGTACAATCTTAGGTAATAAAAATAATGGGGAGGGGACAAGGTTTGAAATTACCCGCATTTCTGTCCACAATCACATATTCTTTTTCTATGAAGCATTCCGAGATCAGTGATCCATTGTTGAAATTCATCATCCGGTAATTGAAAATATAGTTAAAGTCAATTTTAACGTTTATAATGTTCAAATTAATGGTGAACACATATTTTTCAAATTGACATAAAAATCAATCCTTTGACCGTTAGTTGCTACAAGCAAAACTTGCTACAAGCAAGACAAACAAAACATTAAAAAAGAAACATTTAAAAGAAAGGAAAAGTCCGCAAAATAAGTCCGCAGAAAAAGCACCCTTTTCTTCAGTAGTACCCACGTTTTGAGCAAATATAAATTTTAAATTGAAAAAACTAATTAAAGGGATATGCAAAATTTTATGTTCAGCAGCAAAACATGAACTAACTTATAAACTTTAGACAAAAGCAAAACAAAATAACTTCTAACAATTAATAAATCCCGCTACTTAAAAGAAACAGGCTATTTAAATATATAAAGGAATGAAAAAATATTCAAAATAAAAAATAGCCCTAAAATATTTTTTGGCGAGGTCATTCACAGGTTGCAGGATATGGCAAGCTGTGGGTAAAGTTAAAATCTGTAGTCATTTGAAAAAAATAAACCATCACGTATCCAAACTACCCAAGTATCCAAAGAGAGGGAAAGAATTAAACAAATTAGTAAACCTTGAATTTTTCCGAACTTTTTTCCGGTTACGTGCTGGCTGTTTTAACATGTTTAAGAGAATGACTACATGCTCCAAATGTCATTAAACCCGTTGCGCTACATGAACGTCTTCTATGCTTGACTCCAAATCTACAATTCCAGTGTCTGACGGTTCTCGAGCACCCATTGCATTTGCAATCTGCCGTTCAATGTCTTTACTGCCTGGTAACTCGAGAATCAAATGCCGAAGAACATCCGAAAGTGAGATTATGCCAACAGCTCTGTTTTCATCGTCAACAGCCACTAATCGATGTACTTCTGCTTTCACCAGAATATCTTTAAAAATATTATTTAATAGATAAAATTAAAAGTTCATACCAATCACTCGATTTAATGAATCTTTATCAGAGCACCTTCGAACACCCTCAAACCACTAAAAAATAAAAAAAATATTTAATAAAAAATTTTCAATAAAAAAACCTCAGAACGTTGTTTAAGCGCCTCATAAACAGTAACGTCTAATTTGTCATAAGTCTTGTCGGCCGCTAGGTTTATGACGTCAAACTTGGCGTAAATGTCAACAACCTGAAAAAAATAATTTTAAAGGGTTAATAGAAAAATTATGAATACTTTTCCATCCGAATCGATTAAAGGAAGAGCAGAAACCCTCTTTGAAAGGAAAGTCTTCATTGCTTCTATAAGTGGAGTAGATTTGTCTATTGTAAGAATATTTTCCCACGATCCAATGCCAAGTTCTTTAGGTGTTTTATCCATAAAGGCAGGCTTAGGCAAGTCACTTATCTTAAAAATTTTTTTGAAAATCTTTAAACCTTTAACAACTTACATATAAATGAAGAAATTTAATAAGTCGCTTATGCGTCAAAATGTACAAAATGTTGCCTGTTGAGTGCTCCATTACGGGAAGCCGGTGGATTTTGTGTTCACAAAGGAGTTGAACAGCTCGATAAAGACTAAAATGGAGAATAATAGAAAAAAGGGAATTATAAAACCTTTCAGTAGGATCAACTGTGATAAATGGCCTAAGACTACAGTCAGATTTGAAGATATCCCGCCAAGTTGAAATTTTGTGCTCCTCCAGCTTTACCCCGTCTTCCATTTGATCGTTTTTATAATATCTCAAAAATAAATTATTTAGAGACAAGTCAACATTAATGCAAACCTATGCAAAATTTGAATAAAGTCAGTAATAGTAAGCATGCCAACAAATTCCTGAGTACTGCTGTCCCAAAGAGGAGCTGCGCGGACCCTTTTATAATTAAATGTTAATTAAAAATAAAAATACAAAAAACCCATTGTAAACAAGTGCAAAAAAAGCCTTGCTGACTGGCAATTGTGTGTCAAAAACAACCAGTTTTGAACTTGTAGGCACTAAAAAAATAAAGTAAAATATTTAAAAAAATAAAAATCAAACCAATGTCATAGCATTTATGGGCTTTCATAAAGAGTGAATAAACTGCCTCCTGACTTTCTGAATTAAAAAAATATTTTTACAAAAATAGAAGGATTAAAAAAGGAATTTCTAACCAAATAAAATTTTATTGATTTCGGGCATGCTGTCACCCATATTTGAATAGGAATCCTAAAAAATAAATTCTCACGTTTATCAAGCGAAGTGTGCCAGTCCTCAAAATCGAAAACTGTTGGATGATCAAGGCGTGTGGCCAGAAAAATGTTGGGACCCGTTGCTGATTTAGGTCGCATTGAATAAAACGAATTATTGAGACTGGATCTGTGTTGGAGAGTTGGGCGTGCACTGAGTGGCGCTCCCGCAGTTCGTTCCATTTCTGGTGAGATTAATAGAAGAGTTAGAGAAACGCACGCGTGGAAAGAAAAAAAACATCATCATCCACCTCGTGGATAATGGAAAAATAAAAAGGGAAAGATAATGAGAAAAAACTGACTATTTCCCAATGGGATCAGAAGCGGAACTGGTGAATTTGTTGCCAAAAGAGAAGCTTTTCCTGCAGTATTTACATATTTTGGTGAATCACTTATGCTTCTATAATGTTGCTGATGACATGGAACCCTAGTTATTTGGTGTCCATTATTTAACTGTTTTGGATGAAGAAACAAATTCTGCCGTTCTACTGTTGCTTCAGGTGCTGATGAAGATGGAGGGATTGCTCTGTCACTGAAAGGAATATTCATGCCGGAAGCATTTTCTGAAAAAAGGAGTGGATCAACAAGTGAAAAAAGAAGCCTCGACACGTTAAAATCAAATATTACCATCACTAGCAATTGCTGCCGGTGAAGAAACTGCGAGAGTTCCAACCATTGACAAATTATTTGCAGCGGCAACGTTTGCCCCTGATGGACTGCTAAATGTAAAAGAAGGAGGGCGCGGCTTAGGCTCCTGTTGACAGCTTCGATCTGTTGTTGAAATGGATGTATTTTCGTTTGCACTAGTATTTGGCCGAGCTAGTTGTTTGTAAATAGCTTTTCGGATCGAACCTTTGCCTTTTCCCGAGTTGTTACCAAACATGTAGCAAAGCACCCAACCACCACAGGCGACTTATTTTCTTTTTTGATTTCTGTTGATTAAACGTACTGGTGATTGTTTGTGTGTAAATCTCTCCCTTGCGAAGTTGAAAGAATAAAAAAAGTAGTAACAAATAAAACACACTGTTCAATTTGTCGTTTAAAGAATGATCAACAAGAAATAAGATATTTTGAAGCGGTTGTCTTTCTGATAAATTATCATCTAATGTTCAAAAAAAGCAGAGATATGAGGAGGAAACGAAATTTAAAAAAATGGGCCGAATTGTGGGAGTTTTTCCAAAACTAAACCCCCCGTCAGGTCCAGAGGTCACATGTGCGGAGCATAAAAGAAATAAAAAAGAGAATATAAGAGGAAAAAAAAAGATGAAAGGTGAGGGCAACGCCGACGGGTTAATATTGCTGCTTTCTTTTTGTAGATTGCCGAGAGGGGGGAAAGAATAAAGCAGCGAGAGCGGAATGAATAGATGAAATATAGAGGAGTGAAATGCCAAGGACAACAACAACAACGCGTGAGCAGTGACGATTCTCAACTGGCGAGAAAGGAAGGGAGGAAGGGGGCCGGGAGTTGTCGGGAGTGCAGAGATATAAAGTAAAAGAATGTGAAAATACGAGTACGAGAATGGGCGCTATTATATTTAAAAATCGGTAAGTAGAGGAAAAAACATGTCATCTTGGAAACTTTTCTTAAAACAAAACAGCTGGTCGAAGAAAAAATTGCTGACATGCTAATATAAGCAATTTTACTCAATGTATCAAGTGATAACTGAAATTCAATTTTTTTCGATCTTTAATTGTTGGGATTGGGTTCCGAAGCCTTTCGAGGATTATTCAAATTATATTCTTTAAATTATTTATTTACATTTAACTATTTACAAATAAAAATATATACATAGCGAAAAGAGGGAAAGGGGACAATTACAAGAGTCTGGCCAGAACTCACATAAACACTTCTAATTAGATATTAAGATAAGATGAATGACCATTTTGGATGAGTATTTATAGGGGACATTAACAGGTCAAGATTGGGGTAAACAAGTGAATAACAAATAATAATATAAGGGTCGGGAATTGTGATAAACTCTGATAACGGTCGGGATTCCTTTTAATATAGGAAAAGGTCAAAATATTTGTGCCTGTGAATGCACGTGAATACATCATTTATTTTTAGTTTGTTTATTTGATTAGGAGGGATGCAGCATTCCTTCCCCCTTTATTTGAACGTCCACGTTCAAAATTGTAGTTTAATTTTTTTTTTTAAAATGAGGGTAATTTAGGCTATTTTATTAATGTAATATATATTTTTTTTAATATTCTACAAGATTTAAGAATTTAATTTCCTCATCGTACAATTCCGAACGACGGTTTTTTTTTTAATACTTCCTTACAATTTTACTCCGACCAAGCTTTATCTTTAAAATTTTAATTTTTATTTTGATTGTCTCTCGTCTTGGCGACGGCTTTCAAATTACTAGTATACTTTTATTAATTATTGTAAAAGCTATAATTCGCTTTGAATTATTCTTTAGTTTTCTTCTTTAATGTTTCTTTTTTTTTTCAGCTTTTTTTTTTGCCAAATTCTCCGAAAAATTAATTATAGGGATATTACGTTGAAAAAGAAAGGGTTATGGGTTGTTTTACATGAGTACAGAAAAATTTTTGGTAAATAGACGGAAAACAAAGTGAGGTGAAATTTGGATAGTTAGCAATAAATGTTAAAAGGGGTTTTATTACAATCCAGTCAAACACTTTGTAGAAGAGCAGCGATTTTAGTTGAGTTCCTTTTTTGTTTTCAAGTTGCAGAGCAGACTTTTTGTTTCCATTTAGTTGATTTTTTGATTGGGATTGGGTTCCGAAGCCTTTCGAGGATTATTCAAATTATATTCTTTAAATTATTTATTTACATTTAACTATTTACAAATAAAAATATATACATAGCGAAAAGAGGGAAAGGGGACAATTACAAGAGTCTGGCCAGAACTCACATAAACACTTCTAATTAGATATTAAGATAAGATGAATGACCATTTTGGATGAGTATTTATAGGGGACATTAACAGGTCAAGATTGGGGTAAACAAGTGAATAACAAATAATAATATAAGGGTCGGGAATTGTGATAAACTCTGATAACGGTCGGGATTCCTTTTAATATAGGAAAAGGTCAAAATATTTGTGCCTGTGAATGCACGTGAATACATCATTTATTTTTAGTTTGTTTATTTGATTAGGAGGGATGCAGCATTAATATTATGAAATAATGCGGAAACTAAAGGAAAAGATGACAAGCTCTTACCCAACTAAAGATTAACCTAAGGACAAAATTTCCAGCTTCTTACCGAAACGAAAACTAACGAATTGAAACAACAGCCGAAGAATATATTTTTTAAGGCCAACGGCCAACCTAGGCCAAATGTTATTGATCGACAGAGGAAATGAGGACCGCATTCGCACGCACATGGGAAGAAAAAATGGATGAGGGATAGCGTAGATTTAATAAAAAAAATTTTTTTTGCCTTATTTTGTAGCTATATTTGTTTACAATAATATTATACAAAAAAAAGTTTACTTAGCGGAGGGAACTTTTTACACGCAAAATAATTTTTCTGGCCCAAACACCTCTCTGGAAACACGCAATCATACATTTTTTAAAAATATATTTTCGATTTTTAGGACTGACACCCTCCCAAATTTATTTAAAGAATACCTCGTTTTTAATCAAAAGAGCAGTCTTACATCCAGCAGCATTTTCAGTTGTTGGAGGAATCAACACAATTCTTGATCCAAAAGAACTAGGTCCAAAATCACTTATTGATTTAGACTGCTGGGCATGCATAACATTTGTCATTGATGGACGTGCTGAAGTGGAAAAATCAAAAGGAGAGTGTTTACCTTAAAAAATAAAAAAAATTTGTATAAAATTCTTTAAAAATTAAACCTCCATAATGGCCCTTGTGTAAAGCCTGATGTTGAGTAACTGGATTAGGCGAATAATAACGAAAGAAATTTTGAATACGAGAAGTCTTAGTCGGTGGGCTGTATGGCGCTTAAAATTCAAAATTATCAAGAAATTCAAATCATTAAAGCTTACATTGTGAAAGGTCATCAGGCTGAAAAACACCATCAAGCGATTTAGAAAACATCTTGTTAACACCTTTTTGCTTATACTAAAAAACATGAAAAAATTGCTAAGCCGTTATCACTATTATGTTTTGCGGACATTTTAATCCTTCCTCAATTCGATTTTACTTCCCTGTGGCATGTTCAAATGGGTCTAAATCGTGATTCACCATCTCCTGCAACTGGAATTGAGGAGAGAATAGTTTATCAAGGAAGAAAATACCCGCAAAAAAGTCCGTAGGAATAACGGAGCAGTACCGAAAAAATTAATTTAAAAACCTTACAAAGTCTTTCGAAGACGGCGTGCTAACAGAAATAGAATCCATTCTATTTGCCATCTGAACATCAACTTCCACACAAAATTGTCTGTCTAAAAGGTCCAATTGTTCATTAAGAGTCCTCTGGCGTTGTCGTTGTTTAATTGATTTATTAGGTGATAATGCAGGAGCGCTTGATACACTGACGCCTGGTTGTTGAGTTGGAAGCATTTTTGATGAAGAAAAAAATAAATTAAGTAAAAATATTTAAAATCTAAAATTAAAAAAGAAAAAATTATTTTTTAACAAATAATGCACTAAAAGAACACGAACAATTTAAGGATTAACAACTAAAATATATTAGACAAACAAATTAAGTTTAAATGAATTTTTTATTGAGCGTCTGGCTCTAAAGGACGTAAAAAAATTTCAGTTAAAACTTTGAGCAAATAATTGACTGGCATTTTTGATTTTCGAACATAAATTATGAAGTACCAGTTGAGTGCAGTTTTAAGGGATCAAATGCACCGATAAAAATTTCCTCTCGTTGTCTCGCACTCTCTCATGTTTTATTCGCTCTTTTGCCGTTTTTTCTTATTTATGCGACTCTAATTTCCTTATTTAATCCATTCGAGTCCGAATCTATATTTTAAAAACGACCGTAACCAAAAATTTTGGGAGAGGCTAATCTCTCAAAAAATACGCCTACATTCAAATCCTCTTAATCTCTAGACTTTTGAAAGATGAAACCGAATCATTTAATCACAAACACCAACTCCCCTCCTTTCATTTTCATTCTCCCTAATCATTCAATGCGCAAAAAATCGTGGCCTTTGAAAAACTAAAAGTATGAGGCTTAAATAAAACAAGAAAATCACAAAAAAACAAGAGAGTAAAAAAGAAAGTGGGTGTTTTTAGCAAGGTCTTATTTCAAACGCAATAGAAAAGAAGGAAATCGATCAAAAGAATGTAAAGATCTCCTGGATCACTAAAAATAAATCTACTATTTTAATAATTTTGTTCATCAACCAAAAATAAAGTTAGTATAGTTTGATGTATGGCATTAGGTCTGTTTAGTCGTATTTCCAACTTTATTATATGCCTCTTTCATCAAATTGGTTGCTGTTTCCGCCCGAAAAGTAAGTAGATAATTAAGTAATGATCAAACAAAAATTGTCAGAAAATCGTCTACAAGAATTCCGGAAGCAATACAAGTAGGAAGGATTTCTTTAAAATAAAAAATCTTTTGTTCAGAATTTTGGACAAGATAGGCGGTGGTGGTTTCGGAATTGTTTATCAAGTAAGATGATTTAATAAAATCAAGTATTGAAAGTCTTAAATTAATATAATTTCCGGGCTACCGAATTGTTGATTGCCTGCCTGTAGCGGTAAAATTTGTTCGATATCGACAAGTAACAAACTGGACGTTGAACCATGGAATAATTCTTCCGAAGGAAATTATACTCCTAAAAATATGCCAAGATTGTGAGGTAAACTACCATAAAATAATAAATGATGCTAAAGGAAAAAATTTTTCTGAAGGGTGTCATTCGTCTCGTTGATTGGTTCAGCAGGTGATAAAAATCCGTAGATACTTACAAAATATATTTTTAGCAAGAACGGATTTATAATTATTATGGAAAGGCCCAAAAACTTTATGGCACGTTTAAAATCTACGAATAATTAATTTATCGTTAAAATTAAAAGGATCTCTTCGACTTGATCAAAATAGCTGGACGATTGAACGAGAAAGTGGCAAACGAAATCTTTTCACAGATTGTGAGGACCATTGTTGATTTATACAATCGGCATTCTATTATCCATCGAGATGTTAAAGTAAGCGCAAATCATTTAGTGTTAGACCCAATCGAAAACCTTTTTATGATGAAAATATTATCTTGGATATGGACACAGGAAAGACGTGGCTATGCGATTTTGGAGCAGCTGAATTCAAGGATCGAGTCATTTCCAAACAATTTCATGGCACAAAATCATACTGCCCACCTGAGGTTTTTGAAATACAACGATTTCTGCCATTAGAAGGAACTGTTTGGTCTTTGGGTAAAGGAAAAATAATTAGGAATATATCAATTCTAAAGGTATTCTCCTTTATACAATGCTAATCGGTCATCCACCGTTCCAAAATGTGATGCATATTTGTGCTGGAAAAATCCGTATTCCTGGCTACATCTCTAAAGGTACGTGCTCAATCAGAACAAAGTCAAATAAACTCTCAGAATGTCGTTCTCTGATCGAGAATTGCCTTCAAACGGACCCAAAACGTCGCTTAAGGTTACAGCAAATGTCTTCACATGAATGGCTCCTCAAACCACGGACTGATTTCATTGGAGGTTTTTCCGAAATGCAGAAATTCTGGAGACGCAAAGGAAGATTGGTTAGAAAAAAAACTGGACTGTCTCAAAACTCAAATTTTAGAACTCCTTAGGCACAGCAAGAACAACAGAAAGTGAAAGTTCAGAAGAATGTTCATACAGGGCTTCAACCGGACGTAATGAACCTGAACCTATAACTATTCCAATTCGCACACCGATGGCGAGCCATTGCCTTTCATTAGAGAGCACTTGCTTACGGCCTGATTCTGGTTTCGATACTTGTTCAGAGGGGCCAATTCTTCGACAGGTCATCGACGATTTTAATCTTATTTCAAAACTAAAATTTGAAGAGCTTCAATGGAAGTCCATCATGTCCACATACGTCGACATCCTCGCAAAGTTCTAGTCAGAATTTGTTTTGCTCTCTCTGTAGTTCATCTTATTATACAGTGGAGGAAAGATTCACATCCTTTGATGACAATGATTCATCTCGAGGATCACTCATCTCTTCAGCATATTTTTCAACAAGTTCAGATGGACCCACAATTTTCAGGTAAAATAACAAAAATAAATACCAAAGCATTCAGAGAAAAATTCAGAGGAAACTATGCACTTGATGACGAGGAAGGAGACATAACAATAATCGCAGAACATCCGCATAAGCAGAACAACCGCAATGGTTCAAAGAGATGGTCCAAATTTGAACGAGAAATCTCATCGGACGAAGACGAAACCATAATTCTCAACAAAGTCCAAATCTAAAATAAGAGCTTAAACTTTGTTATTAAGAATATTGTTAATCCTAGAGCTTTAATAATTTTTAATAAATAAAAGATAATTCAAATTGTTTCGATACAACAATATTAAATTATAAAATAGAAATAATAATAATTTTTATTACAAAATGATCATTGATAAATAAAATATTATAAACTTGATAGAAAAAATATAATAATATTTGAAAATAGTAGGGGTGAGATTTGATCATAAAATTTGGTAAAAACTTTAAAGAAAAAGAATCTTTTTTGCTATTTTTTTAATTCTTTGAAAAAAATACTAAAAATTTGTTATAGTATCGCAGTAGAACCTCATAATAATTCTTAACCTCTATTCAATATTCATGCATCATTTGCCCTAGTTGTGCAAGTTGATCAACCTCTGTAAATGGATCTGATGAAACATTTGTTGAAGTTGAAACACTATTATTGTCAGTAAATGGAGTATGGAAAAACTCAGCTTTTGGTGAAGGCGGAAGCGGTATATGCGCAATATTAACACAATCCACAGATGAATAGGGATATGCACCGCATGGAAAATTCATTCTTAAAAAAAGAGAATTTATTCAAAAATTTTAACAAAATCAAAAATACATTTGAGTAATTTGATGAAGTTCATTAACTGCTGTATCTATTGGCTGTGACTCTTCTGGTTGTTGCTGATGCTTTGGCTCGATTTGTATATCATTCCGTTTCTCAAAATAATCATTCTTCTCTGGTGTAGTAGCTCTTTCCGCAACTCTTTCAACAGCAGATGATTGATCCATTGAGGTAAAATTGTCACCAGATTTCCAATTATCGTTAGAATTCCAACTCTCACCAGCTACCCACTCACCAGCTCTCCAATTATCACTAGAGTTCCAATTGTCACCATATTTCCTATTATTACTAGAGTTCCAGTTGGCTCTTGCTGGTTGCTCAAATGTTTGTCTTCGATGTTCTTAAAAATAAAAATAATTTTTTTTTACCAAAATTATAAAAAAACCTGAAGGCCTACTAAATCTATTTTGTTGACCTCGTCCTCCTTGATGATAAAATGGAGAATTTTGAAAGGAAGAATGAACACCAAAGTTATTATATTGATCATGTCCATCATTATTATATGAATCATTCCATCGTGATCCAGATTCAAATCTTTGACGGTTGTTAAAAGTTCTACGCGGAGCGAAACTTTGTTGGTTTTGAAAAACTTGTTGTTGGTTTTGAGTTTGTTCAGTAGGAGGCTTGACATTATTAGAATTCCAATTAGCATTATTGACTCTTGCTGGTTGCTCAAAAGTGTTCGTAGAATTTTTGTTATTTGGTTGACAAACAGAAGTAAAACGTTGAAGAGGTGAACGATGTACAAATTCAGGTGAATCATCATGCATCTCAATAATTTTTCGAGTAATTTTGAATTTAGCTTTGTTTTCTAAATTTTTTTAGGAAAATATTTTTTTAAATAGAGAGCAAAAAATAAACTTTTAGGAACAACAGGTTTTACATCTGAAGCATTTTTAAATTCCATTGAGGATTGAGCCATAGCTGAAGACATTGGTTGTTCATTGAGATCTGTCTTGATTTGCAAATTTGAATCAGCAGTAGAAGTTTCACCACTTTCAGTAGTAGATGGTTGCTCAAAATCAGATGATTTTCTTTTCAAAATTGAAACTGAGGTTGATGGCAAAGCTTTGACCATCTAAAAAAATAAATTTTAGAAGAACAAAATATAAATTTGATACATTGGATGAACGTCGCCAAGCACTAGCAATTGGTTTATGTCCAAGTTTAACCACTTGAGCAATAGGATTATATCCATTTCCGGAGGATTCTTCGGCTGCCGCTAATGTAGGAAGAGGTAATCCATCCACTAAAATAGGTTGATTTGATTCTTGCTTTTTCTTTGTCAACTTCAAAATGTTTCGGCGAGCTGCTATAATTAATTTTATAATATTGAGATTAATTTAAAAATAAAAAAACCTTTTGATTTACGAGGTACTTGTACATCCAAAGCCTCAAATTTAAAAGAAATAAATTTTAAACAATAAAATTATCATACCATTTGTTCGTGAAATAGATTTTTATTGTCAATTGTACACTCTGCAAATCCACATATTTTAGACTTCTTCTGAAATAGCTCAATGTCCTTGCGCAAATTCAATTGGTCCAATGAATTGATTTTGTTTAAAAGAGCCTAGAAAATTAAAAACACTAATTAAAATGAAAATTTAAAAAAACTTTGAGTTCCATAATTAAATGAGCTGGTCGAGTTATTCCTTCAATCACTTCAGGTTGTTTTGAATTTAATAAGCGCTTCATAAATCTGACAAGTGAATGAAGACCATTTATTTCAAAAGGTGAAAGTGAATGCAAGTATTCTTTAAAAGAAAGTTTTTTCATAAAAATATAATCTTAAAATGTCAAACCCATATCATAATGTTCCGAAGGTATAAATAGATCAGGGTCTTGATCACCAAATTTAAGTTGAATAGGGTTGAATGTATATGTTCCCTAAAATTTGATATGTATTAAAAACGTTTTAATGTTAAACAAGCTTACATCTTCTGAATTTCCAATGTTATCATAAAAAATATTGTCAGCACTAATTTCTGAATTCTTTTGAAGTTGTTCAATTTCTGCATTCTCTACCTTAAAATTAATAATACTATTAAAAAGGGAATCCCATACGCATTAGCCCAATCTAAATTAAAGTCAGATCCCCATTTAAAATAAATATTTAACCTCAAAATCAATTTCCTTATCAACAAAAGCTTCTACAGTCGGCATTTTTTGATAAACTCGCCCAGTCGCTAATTTTACCACCTTGGCTAAATAACACCAAAAAATTTGTTTGAAGTGAGGAAATCTGTATTTGCTTCCAATCTATAAAAATGCATGTTGAATTCTTATTTTTAGAAAAATTATTAACCTTTATCCTATCTTCAGAACGAGAAACCCGTATTTGCATTGGCATGGAAAATGAATGAAGAAAATTTCCACCAAATACAAGTGAATCACATGGTGTATAAACGCAATGAATCCAACCTATAAAAAATCCATTTCGAAAAAACTAAAAAAAATTAACAAACCAGAAGGAATTATCAGCGTAGCTCCTTGCTTAAGAAATAGTCGTGTACATTTATTTACAATTTTGCCGAAAAAACAGGAATTGTTACTGCCACCAAGTATCCATTCCTCATACAATTTTAAATTTTCTTCAGTTGGTTCAATCAGCCAGAAGACCTAAAAAATTATCAAAGCAAATTATTTAGAAAGAGGAAACAAAAACCTTTTCTCCTTTTAAAATATGATACCAAACAGAGGTGCCACCAAAATCAACGTGGTAATCAGTAAAACAATTAGCAACACTCATTAAGCAATATCTGAAGCAAAGAATGAAAAGAATACAAAAAGAAAATAAACCTTTGGACTTTTGGATAAGTTGAAAAATCCTGTTCGCGTGCCCATGAACTTTTACTCAAAAGATTCTCCTGACGTTTAAATAATTCCTTTGGCCATACATTGTCAATCCAGTCTATTTTTGGTACAAAAGCAGGAGCACTTACCTTAAAAAGTTTAAATAAAAACTTAGAAAATATTTAAAACTATACTAGATCTGCCAAAGGTGTTGAACTAAATTCAAGTGAAAGCACATTAAATAATTCTTTACGCTCCTGAACAGGCGTCCTTAAATTGAAGTCTTTAAAAGAATAGAAAATATAAAAAAAACTTGTAATAGTCGATAAAATCACTCAAGTTCATTAAACGCCCATTTTGCGTGCAGACTTCTACAACTTCTATTTTTCTGTCTTTGCCAACATTTTCTAGAAAATGGGATAAAGAAGCCAAAGACATAAAAAATACCTAAAACATCATCCACCGTGAAATTGTTTGGATCAGGCATACTAAAGATTAAAGGTTAGAAGTCTAATTACTTTAAGTTCATTACTTCATTCCCAGCTTTTGCGGTGGAACATAAAAGAAAAGTGGTGTAGTAAGGCCAGTCGATTTAATGTAATCCATCGTGAAGTCTTTAAAAACACAAAAACTATTTTTTCTAAAAAATATAAAGCAACAACCTTCAACAGGAATACTTTTAACAACATCATCATATTCAAAGTCAGGTGAAGTAAGTATCTCATCAATATCATAAGGCAATTTAGTGGGTTTCTCGGCTATGTAATTTTGTAGTTCTGCATCTTCTAGTGAACTTAAATCTTCAATCTTAAAATTATCGAATAATTGTTAGTATTAATTAGTTTAATCAAACCTTGCTTTTACGATTTCTCTTCGGATATCTATCTTCATAATCTCCAGGGTCCAATTTAGGAGAAATTTCTGGGTCATCCATTTGCTATCTTAAAATCAAAATTAGAATGATATAAAAGTGCATGAATTTAAAGATACATAAATACATATTGATGATTACTAATAGAAACATAAGTCAATGAGATTTACAATCAAAAAATTTTGATTAAAAAATTAACAAATTGCAGCTGCAAAAATTTTGCAAATTTTACAAATCAACAAAAATCAAATCGTTATTTCCAATTTGACTAAAATGCTTATCAAATTTTCACTTCACCTAAACTCGTTTCGCCAAATAGAACAAATTTTTCCAAATCGTCCCACAGACAAATGAAATGTTTCAGATTGCCAACGCGGCAAAAATAGTTCAAAACGCCCACTTCTTATCAACAATTCCAACAAATCAACAGCTGCTCAACAACAACCAACGATTAATCACTTATAATATGCGCAATGCTACAATTGTTGTGATAGGTGATATAGGTCATAGTCCACGTACGTGTAATCATGCCTTTTCACTTGCCTCGCATGGATTAAAAGTAAATATTGTTGGCTATTTAAATTCAAAACCTCATCCAAAGATTATTAATCATGAAAATATCAGGTTAATTTTTATTCTTTTTTTAATCCCTTTAATTTTAGAATTTCCCCAATTTCACAACCTCCTTCATTTTTATCAAACAATAATCAAATTCTACGTTTCCTGTTATTACCTTTAAAATTCATTTGGATATTTTTTATTCTTGGAATTGCTTTAATAAGAATTTGTAAAAATGATGGGAAGGATAAAAACAATCTACTCCTCCTCCAAAACCCTCCTGGAATTCCAACAATTTTTGTTTGCTATATTGTATGTTTTATCTAATTTTATTTCTCATAAAAATTTTTCTTAAGGTTGCCAAACTTAAAGGAATGTTTTTTCTAATTGATTGGCATAATTATACTTTTTCAATGTTTGGTAAATCCAGGTTTTTTTATATTTCTAGAGATCGGCCTAGATATGGATCCAGACCTTGATGTATTTCTTGACTCAATGTCTTGACTTAAGGCCCTATTCTTGATTTAAGGTCAAAAATTTGGTCAGGGTCCTCAACTAAAATCCAAGAATCAAAGTCGAGCTTCTTTAAAATTTCCGATCTCTAGATATTTCTCATAGATCACTAGAAAACATTATTTTTAATTTAAGTATATCCCAATTAATTGCTGGATTTGAAGGTTTTTGTGGGAGATTATCCGACTTAAATTTATGTGTTTCTAATACAATGAAAAATGATTTGCTTAAACGATGGAATATAAATTCAACTGTTTTGTATGACAGACCTCCAAGTTGGTTTTTCAGGTTATTTTTAAAATTTTTGTTTCCTAATTTTCTCAATTTTATAGATCAATAGCATCAGAAAAATGCGAATTTTTAAACAAGTTTTTGGCCGAAAAAGAATCAAAACTTCAAAGTTGGAGAAATTTTTCTAGTCCGAAATTTTAGAATTAAATTTTTAGATTTATTCTTTACTGAATCACCCGAGGGAGCGATAACACTACGTGAGGATCGTCCATTAATTATGGTCTCTAGCACAAGGTAAAAATCTTTTAAAGATCCAAAATACCCTAAATTATTCAAAGTTGGACACCCGACGAAGATTTTTCAATTTTACTTACAGCCTTGATTGGTTACGATGAATATTCCCAAAGTGATAAGGGTCACTTATTGCCCAAACTTCTTGTAATTATAAGTGGTAAGGGGCCACAGAAACAACTTTATTTGGAGAAGATTAGCACCATTCGATGGCACAACGTTTTTATTTTGACTGACTGGTTAGAGGCTGAGGATTATCCCAAGGTTGTTTAAAGGTTAAATTTATAAAAATAAATTTAGATTTTATCTTGTGCTGATATTGGCGTTTGCTTACATGCTTCAACATCAGGATTTGACTTACCCATGAAAGTATTTTTTGTTGAAAATTGACTAGGTTGTAAACTTAATTAGGTTGTGGATATGTTCGGATCAAAACTGCCAGTTTTGGCTAAACGCTTTCCTGCTATCCCCGAATTGGTAAAGGATGGAGTAAATGGAATACTCTTTGATAAGGCTGAAGAATTGGAACTAGCAATAATAAGAATTTCAGAAAAGTTTCCTAAAAATGAGGTACCTTTTTAAATTTAAGAAACGATTTAGTTGTACTTTACAGGTACTTAATGAATTAAAAAGCAATGTAGGAAAGGACTTTAAATGTTGGGAGGAAAATTGGGAAGGTTTAACTTAAATCTTAAAACTCTTAATTTTCCAATTTTTTAGAGATTGTTTGGCCATTGTTAAATGATTAGACAGCTTTATTGTTTGTACAATTCAAAGAAATCGAAAAGAGATGCTACAAGATTTTCAGAATTTTGGAAATTTTTAATTATTAATATCTTGTTAAATTATTAAAGATTTTTTAAAAATTTGTATAGCATCTCTACATCGATTACTATTAGAAAACCTAGAAAGATAAAAATGTTAAATATAAAAATTGAAAAATGGGATTTATAAAAAAATACTTTTAATCAGTTCCTTCTGTCCCATCAGTACCATCATTTTCAGCAAGTTGATCCTATAAACAAGACAGATATATAATTTTTTATTATGTTATTTAACCTTTTCAGAGATTTCGTTCGTTTCCTCTTCGACGGATTGCTCCATAGGAATTGTTTCAGCTTTAATAAATAAAAATATAAATTTTTGAATTTTTTACAATTTACTACTCCCAAAATTTTTGACATAAGCATTTTTATAGTCTAAATAATTACTCTCAATTGGAACACTTTCAACTGGAACAATTAACCCAGAATCAATATCAGCTTCCTGAACTACTGCTGTAGGCGGAGAATGGCTCGGAGTAGAGAATATTTCTTCGTGTGTAGCACCTAAAATAATTTTAATTTAAAAATAAATTTTAAATTTAACAAACCTGCTCTTGTTGTGACATTTTTCTGAAGTTGTTTTAAATAATCTTCTTGTGACCGACCCTAAAATATAGATTTTATTAAAAGGTTTATTAAAATACTTGTAATAAGCAGACAAGTATTACAGTCATATTATCACATCCAAGGCCATTCAAATCACAATCCTGAGACAAACAATTGTCGATAAGTTGTTCACAAATCTTTTTAAAAAAAGTCGTAAACAAATATAAAAAAAAGGGTACTCTTGTGTTATATGCCCCCATTTTTATGACCCATTTCCTATTTTACAAACCGTAAATACTTTTCCGGAATTTAATAAAATATTTTACAAATTGCAAAAACTTTTCCGGAATTTAATAAAATATTTTACAAATTGTAGAAACTTTTCCGGAATTTAATAATTATATTTTACAAATTGTAAAAACTTTTCTGGAATTTAGTAATATATTTTACAAATTGTAAAAACTTTTCCGGAATTTAATAATTATATTTTACAAATTGTAAAAACTTTTCCGGAATTTAATAATTATATTTTACAAATTGTAAAAACTTTTCCGGAATTTAATAATTATATTTTACAAATTGTAAAAACTTTTCCGGAATTTAATAATTATATTTTACAAATTGTAAAACTTTTCCGAAATTTAATAATTATATTTTACAAATTGTAAAACTTTTCCGGAATTTAATAATTATATTTTACAAATTGTAAAACTTTTCCGGAATTTAATAATTATATTTTACAAATTGTAAAACTTTTCCGGAATTTAATAATTATATTTTACAAATTGTAAAACTTTTCCGAAATTTAATAATTATATTTTACAAATTGTAAAACTTTTCCGGAATTTAATAATTATATTTTACAAATTGTAAAACTTTTCCGGAATTTAATAATTATATTTTACAAATTGCAAAACTTTTCCGGAATTTAATAATTATATCTTACAAATTGTAAAACTTTTCCGGAATTTAATAATTATATTTTACAAATTGTAAAACTTTTCCGGAATTTAATAATTATATTTTACAAATTGTAAAACTTTTCCGGAATTTAATAATTATATTTTACAAATTGTAAAACTTTTCCGGAATTTAATAATTATATCTTACAAATTGTAAAACTTTTCCGGAATTTAATAATTATATTTTACAAATTGTAAAACTTTTCCGGAATTTAATAATTATATTTTACAAATTGTAAAACTTTTCCGGAATTTAATAATTATATTTTACAGATTGTAAAAACTTTTCCGGAATTTAATAATTATATTTTACAAATTGTAAAACTTTTCCGAAATTTAATGATTATATTTTACAAATTGTAAAACTTTTCCGGAATTTAATAATTATATTTTACAAATTGTAAAACTTTTCCGGAATTTAATAATTATATTTTACAAATTGTAAAACTTTTCCGGAATTTAATAATTATATTTTACAAATTGTAAAACTTTTCCGGAATTTAATAATTATATTTTACAAATTGTAAAACTTTTCCGGAATTTAATAATTATATTTTACAAATTGTAAAACTTTTCCGGAATTTAATAATTATATTTTACAAATTGTAAAAACTTTTCCGGAATGTAATAATTATATTTTACAGATTGTAAAAACTTCCCTCTAATAAAAAAATAAAACAAACGAGGTCAGGCGAAGATCCAGAGGCAAGACGTGTTCTACAAAAATCAATTACTTCTTGACTAGTCATAACATCCCAAATTCCATCACATGCCAAAATAATAAATTCATGCTCTACAGTTATTGTACAAGTTTCTACTTCAGGACAAGCTTTAAAAAAACCAAAAATAAGCTTTTATATTTAATTATAAACCTGTCACAATTTGTTCTCTAGCAGATAAATTTTTGTTTGCTTTGAAAGCAAAATCCCCCAAAGCTCTTGACAATGCCAAATTTCCATTTACTCGATTGAATTCTACCTGCAAAAAATAATTTTTTTAAGAAAATTGTAAAATAGAGATAGGCCTAGATCCAGTCCTTGATTTTTCCTTGATTCAAGGTTAAGATCCTCAACTAAGGTCAAGGGGCTCAACCAAAATTATGAATCAAGGTTTTAAAAATTTCCAATCTCCATAGAAATTAATTATAAAAATGAATTATTTACCCATCCACCAGCAGCAAATATCCTCTTACTTTCTTCTTCATTTGCTTAAAAATATTTTAAATCATTTTATCTTAAGAAAATCAAAAGAAGACATACATGGTTTATGATCTAAAAATGAAAAAGAATTAAAACAAAATTTAAAAAAAGTTGTAAATACCTATGCTCAATGGAACGGCTAGACCTGAAAAACAAAAACAGTAAAAGAAATTTAAAAAATAATTAAACCTGAGACAGAAACAACAGCACGAGAATCACCAGCATTTGCTCAAAAACACAAATTTACGAGGAAATTTTAACTTAAAAATTTACCACAAAATATACAATTATCTTTAATTAGTACAACAACTGCTGTGCCTAAAAATTCAAATTTAAGCCCAAATTTAATCAAAAAAAAATTTAAAAAATCATACTTCCAGAAACATCCTTCAAGCCGTCATCTTCAAGCATTCTTTCGTCAAAATCTAAAAACCCTTCAATTAATGCATCAGATATTCTTCCCTGAACTGAAAAATGCAAAATTTTATTTCAAAATTCAAGCCTCCTTACGATATGCTTCCGATTGTGCAATTTGTTTGTGGAGGTATCGACTTGCAAGTTTGGCAACGTGAGAACCACCATGGCCATCAAATACCTTTAAATAAAATTTCAAAATTTTCTAAAAATGTCTCATACAGAAAAATAGGCTGAAGTTGGATCATTTTCTAATTCCAGAAGGTGAACATGAGCATCCTCCATATCTTAAAAAAAATTTTTAATCTGATAAAAATTAATTTAAAGGAAATAGTATAATTTATGGGCACTATTTTATAATTTTTAACGCATTATTGTGTCCTTTTATTAATCGAATTTAACAAACAAACGATAAAAATGGTAGTTTACGGGCCCGTTTTCCTCCTCAAGTTTTACAGAACAGAAATTTCTTGAAACAAAAAATCCCAACAAACATATAAAATTACCCAACAACTTATAAATAAGTATAAGGCCCACAAACTATACCATTACCAATTTTCTTTAAATATTCACAAAACTAATTCTCCAGCCCTGCATTGAGGAAGAACCTTTAAAAAAATGAAAAATTAATAAGCTAAAAAATTATTTTAAAAAATACCAATGCTGTACAATGCATTTGAACAAGAAGCTGTATCCTTCACTGTTATTGGTTCACTTAATGTTTGGCCCATTTATTATTAATATTTTTAATAAATCAGAAGAAAATAATATTAAGTAGTTCCTGTATTGCATAAAAGTATCCTCTTCTATTGTGACTTCTCCAACTCTGAAAAACTATTTAATCATGTGCTGAAAATTTCTAAAAATTAATAAAATTTGTCCGACCTCGAGACAAATTTTCACCGGAAATTGTAAATTAAATGAGACATTATATCCCAATTAATGTCTAGGACCATTTCGGTCAGTAAGGCAAAATTTGTCATTTGGTCGAAAAAATATTTTAAATTACAAAACGCCAAACTTAATTGAAAAAATTTTCGTGGATTTTTTGTAAATTTTTCTCAAATTTTTTAGAAATTTAGGATTGTTTTCCTGAAGAGTTTTCAGAATTTTTATTGTACAAATATACGACAAATTAAAAATGAATTATTCCCCTTCAAACAATCTTGGCTTTTACCATGGATTTGTTGCATCCTTATCAGTTGTAGTAGTGTCAGAACTTGGAGACAAAACATGGTTTATTGCTGCGGTTTGTTTTTTCTCTTTAATTTTTTTTCCTCAAAAACTATCAAATTTTTTTCAAAGATTTTGGCAATGCGCCATTCAAGATTGACCGTTTTTTCTGGTGCAATATCTGCGCTTGCTTTAATGACTGTTCTTTCTGCTTGCCTGGGATGGTTTGCGCAATTAATTCCTTATTGGTTTACTTTCTACATGTCTACAGCTCTCTTTGCTCTTTTTGGGTTAAAAATGCTTTATGAAGCTTGGCATATGTCTGCGGCTGAAAGCAAAGAGGTTTGTTTAATTTTCAGAAAAACTCTAAAAAATTTCAAAAAAAAATTTTTTTTTCAGGTACAAGAAGAAGCCCAAGCTGAAATTCAAAGAAAAGAATTGGACATGGAATCAACAAAATATTCTTCTTTAGAAATGGGAGGTGCTGAAGATAAAAACCAGAGGTTTTTGTTTTTTAAATTTTTTGTCTTTAAACCCAATTTTTTTAAAGCTCTTCAGCGTGGCGCATTATTTCATTTATTTCAACTCTTTTTGTAAAATCTTTTATACTAACTTTTCTTGCCGAATGGGTTAGTTTTCTAATTTTAATCTTATTTTTTAAATTGTTTTTTAAATTTTAGGGTGATCGCTCTCAATTAACTACAATCATTTTAGGAGCACGAGAGGATGTTGTAGGTATGCATTTTTTCATTCAATTAAAATTAAGCCCCTACACTACCAGGGAGTCACTGGCTTTTTGGACGGATTTCAGGGTTTCGGGCCGGATTTTGGAAAATTTCTCGAATCGTGGTTTCGGATTGGAAAAACTGAGTATCTCAGGTAATTAACCCGTGACATCCCTTGTCTACTACCTTACCTTAAAAACAAGATACCCCTTTAAACCTTCAAATTTTTTAAAGGAGTTATTCTTGGTGGAATTCTTGGTCATACAATTTGTACTGGAATTGCTGTGCTAGGTGGACGATTATTAGCTCAACGGATATCTGTTCGGACTGGTTTGACTTCTTCAAAAATTTTTTTTTAATTTCTCATTTCAGTAACTCTAATTGGCGGTATTGTCTTTCTTCTTTTTGCTTTTTCTGCATTTTTTGTTGGAGATGCTAGCAGATCATCTTTGGGACTTGGTTCAAATAATAGTACATCATTTACTAATAATTTGGGAAGATCAGAAATTCAGGAAAGAAAAGCAAAGTAAATTTTGTGTGATATAAAGGTTGTCTTTATTTTTGTCTTATTTTTGTATTACTCATCTTTTTAACGACTTTATATATGTTTCGAGGTAAATTTTATGGTTTGACTTCTTGTCTGAAAACTTATATGCTCCCTTTAAATTTTTGACTAAAATTCTTTTTTTTTTGTTTTGCAATATGGCCTGTAATGGTTGATGTCGTTGATTTTATTAAAAATTGAACATTTTTGTAATTTTCAAATTCCACATTTGATCTTTCCAAATCCCTCTTTTTTCTCTAAAAAATCTCCAACACTGATATCCCCCATTCCCTCCAAGTCTGCCTTTAATCCCTTCAGTTCGCAGGGTGGAGGTCTTCAGGGCAAAGGAATGACCCCCAAAAAATCTAACATACATAGATCAACGACATTTTCTTTTTTGCTTGTATTTATTTGACTAAGATTCCCCTAAAAGATCGAAATCCTTTCACAAGATCGAAACCTTCGTCAGACAATTTAACACTCCCTCAATTGTAACAATAATTAAAATTCTAAAAAATGATGATGGTTTTGATCTTGTGTCAGTTGACTTGATTTATTGTCACTTTCATTTCTTAAACTTTTTTAAATTTTCTTAAGATTTCCCTTAGTCTTTTTCTTTAATAAAAATATTTCTATTCTTTAAATATAAATCTTAAATTCTTGGTATTTATCTTTAGTCTTACTTAAACTTTTTCACATTCCACTCTTTTTAAAATAATAAAACAAACTTAAATAATCGTAGGACTTTGACCGCATATTTTTTAAAGTTTGTGAACAGTACACAAAAACGTTCAAATCCATGCATCAATTGATCAAATTGATGTCAAAAAAATGAAGGAAAAGGAAGGAGAAACGGGTCAGCTGCTATTCTTTTCACTCAAATTGTTTGATGAGCATTCCATAGCCTTTAAAAAAATAATTTTGATGGTGTTCAAGATCTTCCCAGCTGGCATATCTTATCCTTCCCCTTTAAATTTTTTCACCGTTCTCTCAATCCTATTTTCTAATCATTCTCAATCCCCTTCCATCCCCTTTGCTCAATGTATCGATTTAGTTTTAAAAGTTTTTTGGGATCACCTGGTGAGCCACAGCCGTTTTGGTTGGAGTGGGCGTATAAATTACAAGCTTAGAGAGTATCATGTTAGATAAATATAGCTTTTAAGAGATATTTCTGATTGTGAGAGAGGATAAAAAAGAAAATTGGTGAGAGTTTCTTAAATATTTTTTAAAAAAATCTTCTCCGATTGACTTGTTTAGTAAGTTAATCCTGTCCAGGTGGCTTTAAAGCCCGAAAAAATTAAAAAAGAAAGAAAAATTTTCTCAAGTGATTTTTTTCTCATTTAAACAATAGAGTGCTATTATTGACAGCATTAAAAACCAATCACATTTGGTTAAACTTGACCTTTTTTAATTCATTAAATTTTAAACCAAAAAATCTTCATTATACTTAAATTAGTTTTATTTGTCCCTTCACTAAATTTTTATTTAAAAAATGTCTGAATTAACCAATGGAGTAGCTACTGAGGATGAAAATGTTTCTGGTGCGCAAGTAGAAGGAGAAGAGAGTGAAGCAACATTACTTAAAAAGAATCTCAAGTTGGAAAGCCAACAAGGTGAGAAAAAACGGGAGTATTCGAATAATATTTGAGCCTTATTTTTCTTCTTTAGCCGAAGAAGACGAAGCAAACAAAGAAAATGCTGATGAAAAAACTGAAGATCAAGTTCCAGAAATAACTAATGAAGATCCAATGACTACTTCAATGGACGGTATTGAAGAAATTGCTAATGAAGAACCTAAAGAGCCTGTTGAAGATGAACAACCAAAAGAAAATGGATTAGATAAAGCAGAAGAGGAAAATACAGAAAAAGATGCAGCAGAGATTCCTGTAAGTATACTTGATGGTGGTGAGGAAAAGCAAGAGGAAGCACCAAAAGTTGAAGCAGATTCTGCCGCGGAGTCAGTACCAGTAGCAGAAGAGGAACCAGCACCTGAAGAGCCTCAAACTGAAGAAGCACCACAAGAGGAGGCTGATCCTCCTAAAGAAGAGAGTGTGGCGGAACCTGAACATTTTGAATTGCAGGCACCGCCAGTACCAAAACGACCGAGGACACCCAACGAATTGGATGAACCACAACCAGAGTCAGAGCAAAAGTCTGAGAGTGAACAGCCTGTAGATGAACAACCACAGGAAGTGGGTGAGAAGGTGGAAGGTGGCACCTTGATAAATGGAATAATTGAGTTTCCGCGCCGCGAAAGTGCTTCCAAACAAAGCACTATTGGTAAGAAATCTTGAACTTTAATAGAAGTAATCCTTAATTAAACAGCCTCTCCAATCCCTGCAACTCCAAAAAGTGGTGCTCCTCCAACTCCAAAAAGTGGCGGTGCCCCCGCAACCCCAAAAAGTGGAGCAACTGCTACACCAAAATCTACACGCAGTGGCAGAGCATTCGACTTTAATTCAAACAAAACTGGAGCAAAAAAGACAACCTTTGAAGATGAAGTGCTTTCTGTAAAGTCACCAAAGTCGAGAGGTTCAAAATCACCAAGAAGCCCCCGAACACCAAAGTAAGGAGAGAAAAGATTGCTTTAATTAATTTTTAAAATTTAAAGAACCCCAACAAGTCAAGTAGAAGAACCCAAACCAGAAGAAACTGAAGACCCTCCAACTGAAAATGAAGTTGCTGATTCCGATGCCGGAAAACTAGCAGCTGAAGAGGAAGAAAGACAACGCCAAGCTTCGTTTGAAGAACGTCAAAGAGAAAGGGAGGAAGAAGAGGCCCGGTTTAAACGTTTAACTAGCTGGGACCGTGGGGAAGATGGAATGCCTAAAGAAGAAACTAAAGAGGAATCAATTAGTGAACAGAAGGAAGATACAATTGCTGAAGATGTTGAGAAAGAAAGTGTTAAGGAAGAGGTGAGAAGAAATTAAATTAAGATTTAATGTACCTTTAATTTAGTCAAAAGCAGAAGAATCACAACAGGAAGAGCCACCAGCACCCGAGTCTGAAGCTGGGGAGCAGACTGAATCAAAGGCTGAAGAGCCGGAACAAACAGAGTCAAAAGCTGAAGAGCCAGGAGATCAGGAAGAACAGGAGAAACCACCGCGTGATGAATTGGAAGGTTCCCCAGCACCGCCACCACCACGTCCAGAGCGTTCACCTTCACCTGTAAAATGAGATTTTAAATTAGTATCCAATGAACCTAACCTATTAAGGTGTCCTTCCGCCGAGAGCCAGCCAGCCGCGATTATATGCCTTATGATCAGGTAGAAGCTTTAAAATTAAATAATTAATTCAATTATATGTGCTTAGGACCTAAAAGCCGAAACAAAGCCAGCAAGAATGCCAGCTGGCGAGTCTTTCTCATCCTGGACTGCTGCGGTATTTTAGGCGTTAAAATGATTGAAAAGAAAATTTTTTTACCTTCAGGACCGCGATTCTTACAAGCCAATTTCGCCATGGGTTGATCGCTCCAGCAAATATCGTAATGAGGTGAGAACGCTCGCTTGAATGAAAGATTACCTCAAACCTCCCTTCTTTTTAGTACACAGTTGGTGAACCGCCAGCAGCACCAGCAGCCTATACTGCCTTCTTTGATGATTTAGTGACTAGTGGTCCATTCGCTTCTTCCCTGTATTCTACTTCACGATTGTTAGAACGTTCTCGTTCTCGCACACGAGAACGCCGCCATGCTTTACGTTCGCAGAGCCAAGCCAGGAATTATTACAAGTCTGTGGTTGAGTCAACAAACCCGTTGTTTCTTTACCGGTCCTTTTGCCCTCAAAACTTGTTGTTTAAATTATCCTTAATTTTAATTAAAAATCTAGATTTGCCTCTCAACTGCCAGCTCCACTTCGTACACGTGATTATTCTACTCCACCCTCTTCTTTAATTAGCCGTGCACCAACTGCTGGAAGTTCCTACACATCTTTTATGGATTATGCTGGTGCCAAACAATTTGAGATGGCACGTAGTCAATCGCTTCAACGATCACCCCTTTATCAGAGTAATTTGGCATTGAGCAGATCGACGTAATTGAGAATATTCATCAAATAACCTTTCTAAATTTTTAGCTCTCGTGGCGGAATTGATTATTATCTTGGTACTGGTCGCTCTTCTCGTGTTGACAGCTATGTCGACAGGTTTCAAGATTTTTGTAGACTTTAGAAAATATTCTTTTGTTAGTCTTCATCGACCATATGATTGGAATGTTCCTAGCAATTATGAGACGTATCGCGCCTCAAATCGTGGTCAAATAGGTTTCGCTCCCCTTAGCAATTATCAGGTATTATCAAAAATTTGTTAAAATAATTTTGGCCACTTTTAAAGAGTTATGTAGACACTCTTCAACGTAGTTTGTCTAGGGAACGTTATGAAAGAGATAGGGTAAGCTGCCTCTAGCTTGAATCTATCCAACATTTCTCATTTTTTAGCTTCGCCATAAATACACAACTGTAAGCTATCAATTAGAACAAGCCTGTAAACAGGTAAATATCTCTAAAATTTCCCTCTAAAAAATTCAAAAAATATATAGATGGATTTGTTGCGTTCCTCCAACTATTCTGCACTTCGCTCAGGTTCTGCTCCTCGAACCTCAGTTTATGCTGGCTTCTATCCTTACAGTTAAAAAATGGAACTGATTTGATGAAGAGTTAAAAAAATATATAAATATATATCCCTATTTAGATGGTAGGGATTTTCAGAATTGCCAATGGGTTTGGGATAGATAAAAAAAAATAACCCTAGAATTATTTGTGCATTTTTAGAAATGAACCTTTTAATATACATCTTAACCCCCTCACCCATTTTTTGTGAACTCTACAATAAGGTTGGCGGATCCTGGGGGATCCCCCAGATATCCGGATCTGATATCGTAACAAAAATTTCGAGTATTTGGACCCGCCAGCCCTACAATTACACACATAAACTGCCCTCAAATTTCGTGCTTTTTTTTGAAAAAAGAATTGATATGCTTCTTCAATTCCCCCAAATTATTCTCTCCTCTCTTTCTCCAATAAAATTAAAAAAAACAAACCTTAGCCCATCACCAATTTTTAAAAAAAGTTCATCTCTCATAAAATACCATATTTTATATATATAATCAAAAAAGAATATTTTTTGTTCAATATTTAAAGGCCTAAAGTATATTTGGCCAAAATGAATATGTGGAGAATAAAGCGGCTCTTCTATTTTTAAATTAAATTTTTGTTTAAATTTTGTTTTTTCATCTTTTTAAACACCGCCGTTCACATTCTTCTTTACTGGCAAATTTGTTTCCATTTCCACCACAGCCCTTTATGAAGAATACCTTTTAAAAGGAAAGATTAATATAGGTATTTAACAGGAATGCTGCAAAATTGCAAATTTGGGATCCCAAAACGGGATTGGGGTTTCATGAGGATATCGTAAAATTCTTACAATTTGTAAAAATTAATTTTCCTCTTCCGGAATTATTTTTACAATTTGTAAAAATTAATTTTCCTCTTCCGGAATTACATTTACAATTTGTAATAATTAATTTTCCTCTTCCGGAATTACTTTTACAATTTGTAAAAATTAATTTTTCTCTTCCGGAATTTTTTTAAAATTTGTAAAAATTAATTTTCCTCTTCCGGAATTACTTCTACAATTTGTAATAATTAATTTTCCTCTTCCGGAATTACATTTACAATTTGTGAAAATTAATTTTCCTCTTCCGGAATTACATTTACAATTTGTGAAAATTAATTTTCCTCTTCCGGAATTATTTTTACAATTTGTAAAAATTAATTTACTCTTCCGGAATTATTTTTACAATTTGTAAAAATTAATTTTCCTCTTCCGGAATTACTTCTACAATTTGTAATAATTAATTTTCCTCTTCCGGAATTACATTTACAATTTGTGAAAATTAATTTTCCTCTTCCGGAATTATTTTTACAATTTGTAAAAATTAATTTTCCTATTCCGGAATTACATTTACAATTTGTAAAAATTAATTTTTCTCTTCCGGAATTATTTTTACAATTTGTAAAAATTAATTTACTCTTCCGGAATTATTTTTACAATTTGTAAAAATTAATTTTCCTATTCCGGAATTACTTCTACAATTTGTAATAATTAATTTTCCTCTTCCGGAATTACTTTTACAATTTGTAAAAATTAATTTTTCTCTTCCGGAATTATTTTTACAATTTGTAAAAATTAATTTACTCTTCCGGAATTATTTTTACAATTTGTAAAAATTAATTTTCCTATTCCGGAATTACTTCTACAATTTGTAATAATTAATTTTCCTCTTCCGGAATTACTTTTACAATTTGTAAAAATTAATTTTTCTCTTCCGGAATTTTTTTACAATTTGTAAAAATTAATTTTCCTCTTCCGGAATTATTTTTACAATTTGTAAAAATTAATTTACTCTTCCGGAATTACATTTACAATTTGTGAAAATTAATTTCCTCTTCCGGAATTACTTTTACAATTTGTAAAAATTAATTTTTCTCTTCCGGAATTATTTTTACAATTTGTAAAAATTAATTTACTCTTCCGGAATTATTTTTACAATTTGTAAAAATTAATTTTCCTCTTCCGGAATTACTTCTACAATTTGTAATAATTAATTTTCCTCTTCCGGAATTACATTTACAATTTGTGAAAATTAATTTTCCTCTTCCGGAATTATTTTTACAATTTGTAAAAATTAATTTTCCTCTTCCGGAATTACATTTACAATTTGTAAAAATTAATTTTTCTCTTCCGGAATTATTTTTACAATTTGTAAAAATTAATTTACTCTTCCGGAATTATTTTTACAATTTGTAAAAATTAATTTTCCTATTCCGGAATTACTTCTACAATTTGTAATAATTAATTTTCCTCTTCCGGAATTACTTTTACAATTTGTAAAAATTAATTTTTCTCTTCCGGAATTATTTTTACAATTTGTAAAAATTAATTTACTCTTCCGGAATTATTTTTACAATTTGTAAAAATTAATTTTCCTATTCCGGAATTACTTCTACAATTTGTAATAATTAATTTTCCTCTTCCGGAATTACTTTTACAATTTGTAAAAATTAATTTTTCTCTTCCGGAATTTTTTTACAATTTGTAAAAATTAATTTTCCTCTTCCGGAATTATTTTTACAATTTGTAAAAATTAATTTACTCTTCCGGAATTACATTTACAATTTGTGAAAATTAATTTCCTCTTCCGGAATTATTTTTACAATTTGTAAAAATTAATTTTCCTCTTCCGGAATTATTTTTACAATTTGTAAAAATTAATTTACTCTTCCGGAATTACATTTACAATTTGTAAAAATTAATTTACTCTTCCGGAATTATTTTTACAATTTGTAAAAATTAATTTTCCTATTCCGGAATTACTTCTACAATTTGTAATAATTAATTTTCCTCTTCCGGAATTACTTTTACAATTTGTAAAAATTAATTTTTCTCTTCCGGAATTATTTTTACAATTTGTAAAAATTAATTTACTCTTCCGGAATTATTTTTACAATTTGTAAAAATTAATTTTCCTATTCCGGAATTACTTCTACAATTTGTAATAATTAATTTTCCTCTTCCGGAATTACTTTTACAATTTGTAAAAATTAATTTTTCTCTTCCGGAATTTTTTTACAATTTGTAAAAATTAATTTTCCTCTTCCGGAATTATTTTTACAATTTGTAAAAATTAATTTACTCTTCCGGAATTACATTTACAATTTGTGAAAATTAATTTCCTCTTCCGGAATTATTTTTACAATTTGTAAAAATTAATTTTCCTCTTCCGGAATTATTTTTACAATTTGTAAAAATTAATTTACTCTTCCGGAATTATTTTTACAATTTGTAAAAATTAATTTTCCTATTCCGGAATTACTTCTACAATTTGTAATAATTAATTTTCCTCTTCCGGAATTACTTTTACAATTTGTAAAAATTAATTTTCCTATTCCGGAATTACTTCTACAATTTGTAATAATTAATTTTCCTCTTCCGGAATTACTTTTACAATTTGTAAAAATTAATTTTTCTCTTCCGGAATTTTTTTACAATTTGTAAAAATTAATTTTCCTCTTCCGGAATTATTTTTACAATTTGTAAAAATTAATTTACTCTTCCGGAATTACATTTACAATTTGTGAAAATTAATTTCCTCTTCCGGAATTATTTTTACAATTTGTAAAAATTAATTTTCCTCTTCCGGAATTATTTTTACAATTTGTAAAAATTAATTTACTCTTCCGGAATTATTTTTACAATTTGTAAAAATTAATTTTCCTCTTCCGGAATTATTTTTACAATTTGTAAAAATTAATTTTCCTATTCCGGAATTACTTCTACAATTTGTAATAATTAATTTTCCTCTTCCGGAATTACTTTTACAATTTGTAAAAATTAATTTTTCTCTTCCGGAATTATTTTTACAATTTGTAAAAATTAATTTACTCTTCCGGAATTATTTTTACAATTTGTAAAAATTAATTTTCCTATTCCGGAATTACTTCTACAATTTGTAATAATTAATTTTCCTCTTCCGGAATTACTTTTACAATTTGTAAAAATTAATTTTTCTCTTCCGGAATTTTTTTACAATTTGTAAAAATTAATTTTCCTCTTCCGGAATTATTTTTACAATTTGTAAAAATTAATTTACTCTTCCGGAATTACATTTACAATTTGTGAAAATTAATTTCCTCTTCCGGAATTACTTTTACAATTTGTAAAAATTAATTTTTCTCTTCCGGAATTATTTTTACAATTTGTAAAAATTAATTTACTCTTCCGGAATTATTTTTACAATTTGTAAAAATTAATTTTCCTCTTCCGGAATTACTTCTACAATTTGTAATAATTAATTTTCCTCTTCCGGAATTACATTTACAATTTGTGAAAATTAATTTTCCTCTTCCGGAATTATTTTTACAATTTGTAAAAATTAATTTTCCTCTTCCGGAATTACATTTACAATTTGTAAAAATTAATTTTTCTCTTCCGGAATTATTTTTACAATTTGTAAAAATTAATTTACTCTTCCGGAATTATTTTTACAATTTGTAAAAATTAATTTTCCTATTCCGGAATTACTTCTACAATTTGTAATAATTAATTTTCCTCTTCCGGAATTACTTTTACAATTTGTAAAAATTAATTTTTCTCTTCCGGAATTATTTTTACAATTTGTAAAAATTAATTTACTCTTCCGGAATTATTTTTACAATTTGTAAAAATTAATTTTCCTATTCCGGAATTACTTCTACAATTTGTAATAATTAATTTTCCTCTTCCGGAATTACTTTTACAATTTGTAAAAATTAATTTTTCTCTTCCGGAATTTTTTTACAATTTGTAAAAATTAATTTTCCTCTTCCGGAATTATTTTTACAATTTGTAAAAATTAATTTACTCTTCCGGAATTACATTTACAATTTGTGAAAATTAATTTCCTCTTCCGGAATTATTTTTACAATTTGTAAAAATTAATTTTCCTCTTCCGGAATTATTTTTACAATTTGTAAAAATTAATTTACTCTTCCGGAATTACATTTACAATTTGTAAAAATTAATTTACTCTTCCGGAATTATTTTTACAATTTGTAAAAATTAATTTTCCTATTCCGGAATTACTTCTACAATTTGTAATAATTAATTTTCCTCTTCCGGAATTACTTTTACAATTTGTAAAAATTAATTTTTCTCTTCCGGAATTATTTTTACAATTTGTAAAAATTAATTTACTCTTCCGGAATTATTTTTACAATTTGTAAAAATTAATTTTCCTATTCCGGAATTACTTCTACAATTTGTAATAATTAATTTTCCTCTTCCGGAATTACTTTTACAATTTGTAAAAATTAATTTTTCTCTTCCGGAATTTTTTTACAATTTGTAAAAATTAATTTTCCTCTTCCGGAATTATTTTTACAATTTGTAAAAATTAATTTACTCTTCCGGAATTACATTTACAATTTGTGAAAATTAATTTCCTCTTCCGGAATTATTTTTACAATTTGTAAAAATTAATTTACTCTTCCGGAATTATTTTTACAATTTGTAAAAATTAATTTTCCTATTCCGGAATTACTTCTACAATTTGTAATAATTAATTTTCCTCTTCCGGAATTACTTTTACAATTTGTAAAAATTAATTTTTCTCTTCCGGAATTTTTTTACAATTTGTAAAAATTAATTTTCCTCTTCCGGAATTATTTTTACAATTTGTAAAAATTAATTTACTCTTCCGGAATTACATTTACAATTTGTAAAAATTAATTTTCCTATTCCGGAATTACTTCTACAATTTGTAATAATTAATTTTCCTCTTCCGGAATTACTTTTACAATTTGTAAAAATTAATTTTCCTATTCCGGAATTACTTCTACAATTTGTAATAATTAATTTTCCTCTTCCGGAATTACTTTTACAATTTGTAAAAATTAATTTTTCTCTTCCGGAATTTTTTTACAATTTGTAAAAATTAATTTTCCTCTTCCGGAATTATTTTTACAATTTGTAAAAATTAATTTACTCTTCCGGAATTACATTTACAATTTGTAAAAATTAATTTTTCTCTTCCGGAATTATTTTTACAATTTGTAAAAATTAATTTACTCTTCCGGAATTATTTTTACAATTTGTAAAAATTAATTTTCCTATTCCGGAATTACTTCTACAATTTGTAATAATTAATTTTCCTCTTCCGGAATTACTTTTACAATTTGTAAAAATTAATTTTTCTCTTCCGGAATTATTTTTACAATTTGTAAAAATTAATTTACTCTTCCGGAATTATTTTTACAATTTGTAAAAATTAATTTTCCTATTCCGGAATTACTTCTACAATTTGTAATAATTAATTTTCCTCTTCCGGAATTACTTTTACAATTTGTAAAAATTAATTTTTCTCTTCCGGAATTTTTTTACAATTTGTAAAAATTAATTTTCCTCTTCCGGAATTATTTTTACAATTTGTAAAAATTAATTTACTCTTCCGGAATTACATTTACAATTTGTGAAAATTAATTTCCTCTTCCGGAATTACTTTTACAATTTGTAAAAATTAATTTTTCTCTTCCGGAATTATTTTTACAATTTGTAAAAATTAATTTACTCTTCCGGAATTATTTTTACAATTTGTAAAAATTAATTTTCCTCTTCCGGAATTACTTCTACAATTTGTAATAATTAATTTTCCTCTTCCGGAATTACATTTACAATTTGTGAAAATTAATTTTCCTCTTCCGGAATTATTTTTACAATTTGTAAAAATTAATTTTCCTCTTCCGGAATTACATTTACAATTTGTAAAAATTAATTTTTCTCTTCCGGAATTATTTTTACAATTTGTAAAAATTAATTTACTCTTCCGGAATTATTTTTACAATTTGTAAAAATTAATTTTCCTATTCCGGAATTACTTCTACAATTTGTAATAATTAATTTTCCTCTTCCGGAATTACTTTTACAATTTGTAAAAATTAATTTTTCTCTTCCGGAATTATTTTTACAATTTGTAAAAATTAATTTACTCTTCCGGAATTATTTTTACAATTTGTAAAAATTAATTTTCCTATTCCGGAATTACTTCTACAATTTGTAATAATTAATTTTCCTCTTCCGGAATTACTTTTACAATTTGTAAAAATTAATTTTTCTCTTCCGGAATTTTTTTACAATTTGTAAAAATTAATTTTCCTCTTCCGGAATTATTTTTACAATTTGTAAAAATTAATTTACTCTTCCGGAATTACATTTACAATTTGTGAAAATTAATTTCCTCTTCCGGAATTATTTTTACAATTTGTAAAAATTAATTTTCCTCTTCCGGAATTATTTTTACAATTTGTAAAAATTAATTTACTCTTCCGGAATTACATTTACAATTTGTAAAAATTAATTTACTCTTCCGGAATTATTTTTACAATTTGTAAAAATTAATTTTCCTATTCCGGAATTACTTCTACAATTTGTAATAATTAATTTTCCTCTTCCGGAATTACTTTTACAATTTGTAAAAATTAATTTTTCTCTTCCGGAATTATTTTTACAATTTGTAAAAATTAATTTACTCTTCCGGAATTATTTTTACAATTTGTAAAAATTAATTTTCCTATTCCGGAATTACTTCTACAATTTGTAATAATTAATTTTCCTCTTCCGGAATTACTTTTACAATTTGTAAAAATTAATTTTTCTCTTCCGGAATTTTTTTACAATTTGTAAAAATTAATTTTCCTCTTCCGGAATTATTTTTACAATTTGTAAAAATTAATTTACTCTTCCGGAATTACATTTACAATTTGTGAAAATTAATTTCCTCTTCCGGAATTATTTTTACAATTTGTAAAAATTAATTTTCCTCTTCCGGAATTATTTTTACAATTTGTAAAAATTAATTTACTCTTCCGGAATTATTTTTACAATTTGTAAAAATTAATTTTCCTATTCCGGAATTACTTCTACAATTTGTAATAATTAATTTTCCTCTTCCGGAATTACTTTTACAATTTGTAAAAATTAATTTTCCTATTCCGGAATTACTTCTACAATTTGTAATAATTAATTTTCCTCTTCCGGAATTACTTTTACAATTTGTAAAAATTAATTTTTCTCTTCCGGAATTTTTTTACAATTTGTAAAAATTAATTTTCCTCTTCCGGAATTATTTTTACAATTTGTAAAAATTAATTTACTCTTCCGGAATTACATTTACAATTTGTGAAAATTAATTTCCTCTTCCGGAATTATTTTTACAATTTGTAAAAATTAATTTTCCTCTTCCGGAATTATTTTTACAATTTGTAAAAATTAATTTACTCTTCCGGAATTATTTTTACAATTTGTAAAAATTAATTTTCCTCTTCCGGAATTATTTTTACAATTTGTAAAAATTAATTTTCCTATTCCGGAATTACTTCTACAATTTGTAATAATTAATTTTCCTCTTCCGGAATTACTTTTACAATTTGTAAAAATTAATTTTTCTCTTCCGGAATTATTTTTACAATTTGTAAAAATTAATTTACTCTTCCGGAATTATTTTTACAATTTGTAAAAATTAATTTTCCTATTCCGGAATTACTTCTACAATTTGTAATAATTAATTTTCCTCTTCCGGAATTACTTTTACAATTTGTAAAAATTAATTTTTCTCTTCCGGAATTTTTTTACAATTTGTAAAAATTAATTTTCCTCTTCCGGAATTATTTTTACAATTTGTAAAAATTAATTTACTCTTCCGGAATTACATTTACAATTTGTGAAAATTAATTTCCTCTTCCGGAATTACTTTTACAATTTGTAAAAATTAATTTTTCTCTTCCGGAATTATTTTTACAATTTGTAAAAATTAATTTACTCTTCCGGAATTATTTTTACAATTTGTAAAAATTAATTTTCCTCTTCCGGAATTACTTCTACAATTTGTAATAATTAATTTTCCTCTTCCGGAATTACATTTACAATTTGTGAAAATTAATTTTCCTCTTCCGGAATTATTTTTACAATTTGTAAAAATTAATTTTCCTCTTCCGGAATTACATTTACAATTTGTAAAAATTAATTTTTCTCTTCCGGAATTATTTTTACAATTTGTAAAAATTAATTTACTCTTCCGGAATTATTTTTACAATTTGTAAAAATTAATTTTCCTATTCCGGAATTACTTCTACAATTTGTAATAATTAATTTTCCTCTTCCGGAATTACTTTTACAATTTGTAAAAATTAATTTTTCTCTTCCGGAATTATTTTTACAATTTGTAAAAATTAATTTACTCTTCCGGAATTATTTTTACAATTTGTAAAAATTAATTTTCCTATTCCGGAATTACTTCTACAATTTGTAATAATTAATTTTCCTCTTCCGGAATTACTTTTACAATTTGTAAAAATTAATTTTTCTCTTCCGGAATTTTTTTACAATTTGTAAAAATTAATTTTCCTCTTCCGGAATTATTTTTACAATTTGTAAAAATTAATTTACTCTTCCGGAATTACATTTACAATTTGTGAAAATTAATTTCCTCTTCCGGAATTATTTTTACAATTTGTAAAAATTAATTTTCCTCTTCCGGAATTATTTTTACAATTTGTAAAAATTAATTTACTCTTCCGGAATTACATTTACAATTTGTAAAAATTAATTTACTCTTCCGGAATTATTTTTACAATTTGTAAAAATTAATTTTCCTATTCCGGAATTACTTCTACAATTTGTAATAATTAATTTTCCTCTTCCGGAATTACTTTTACAATTTGTAAAAATTAATTTTTCTCTTCCGGAATTATTTTTACAATTTGTAAAAATTAATTTACTCTTCCGGAATTATTTTTACAATTTGTAAAAATTAATTTTCCTATTCCGGAATTACTTCTACAATTTGTAATAATTAATTTTCCTCTTCCGGAATTACTTTTACAATTTGTAAAAATTAATTTTTCTCTTCCGGAATTTTTTTACAATTTGTAAAAATTAATTTTCCTCTTCCGGAATTATTTTTACAATTTGTAAAAATTAATTTACTCTTCCGGAATTACATTTACAATTTGTGAAAATTAATTTCCTCTTCCGGAATTATTTTTACAATTTGTAAAAATTAATTTACTCTTCCGGAATTATTTTTACAATTTGTAAAAATTAATTTTCCTATTCCGGAATTACTTCTACAATTTGTAATAATTAATTTTCCTCTTCCGGAATTACTTTTACAATTTGTAAAAATTAATTTTTCTCTTCCGGAATTTTTTTACAATTTGTAAAAATTAATTTTCCTCTTCCGGAATTATTTTTACAATTTGTAAAAATTAATTTACTCTTCCGGAATTACATTTACAATTTGTAAAAATTAATTTTCCTATTCCGGAATTACTTCTACAATTTGTAATAATTAATTTTCCTCTTCCGGAATTACTTTTACAATTTGTAAAAATTAATTTTCCTATTCCGGAATTACTTCTACAATTTGTAATAATTAATTTTCCTCTTCCGGAATTACTTTTACAATTTGTAAAAATTAATTTTTCTCTTCCGGAATTTTTTTACAATTTGTAAAAATTAATTTTCCTCTTCCGGAATTATTTTTACAATTTGTAAAAATTAATTTACTCTTCCGGAATTACATTTACAATTTGTGAAAATTAATTTCCTCTTCCGGAATTATTTTTACAATTTGTAAAAATTAATTTTCCTCTTCCGGAATTATTTTTACAATTTGTAAAAATTAATTTACTCTTCCGGAATTATTTTTACAATTTGTAAAAATTAATTTTCCTCTTCCGGAATTATTTTTACAATTTGTAAAAATTAATTTTCCTATTCCGGAATTACTTCTACAATTTGTAATAATTAATTTTCCTCTTCCGGAATTACTTTTACAATTTGTAAAAATTAATTTTTCTCTTCCGGAATTATTTTTACAATTTGTAAAAATTAATTTACTCTTCCGGAATTATTTTTACAATTTGTAAAAATTAATTTTCCTATTCCGGAATTACTTCTACAATTTGTAATAATTAATTTTCCTCTTCCGGAATTACTTTTACAATTTGTAAAAATTAATTTTTCTCTTCCGGAATTTTTTTACAATTTGTAAAAATTAATTTTCCTATTCCGGAATTACTTCTACAATTTGTAATAATTAATTTTCCTCTTCCGGAATTACTTTTACAATTTGTAAAAATTAATTTTCCTATTCCGGAATTACTTCTACAATTTGTAATAATTAATTTTCCTCTTCCGGAATTACTTTTACAATTTGTAAAAATTAATTTTTCTCTTCCGGAATTTTTTTACAATTTGTAAAAATTAATTTTCCTCTTCCGGAATTATTTTTACAATTTGTAAAAATTAATTTACTCTTCCGGAATTACATTTACAATTTGTGAAAATTAATTTCCTCTTCCGGAATTATTTTTACAATTTGTAAAAATTAATTTTCCTCTTCCGGAATTATTTTTACAATTTGTAAAAATTAATTTACTCTTCCGGAATTATTTTTACAATTTGTAAAAATTAATTTTCCTCTTCCGGAATTATTTTTACAATTTGTAAAAATTAATTTTCCTATTCCGGAATTACTTCTACAATTTGTAATAATTAATTTTCCTCTTCCGGAATTACTTTTACAATTTGTAAAAATTAATTTTTCTCTTCCGGAATTATTTTTACAATTTGTAAAAATTAATTTACTCTTCCGGAATTATTTTTACAATTTGTAAAAATTAATTTTTCTCTTCCGGAATTATTTTTACAATTTGTAAAAATTAATTTACTCTTCCGGAATTATTTTTACAATTTGTAAAAATTAATTTTCCTATTCCGGAATTACTTCTACAATTTGTAATAATTAATTTTCCTCTTCCGGAATTACTTTTACAATTTGTAAAAATTAATTTTTCTCTTCCGGAATTTTTTTACAATTTGTAAAAATTAATTTTCCTCTTCCGGAATTATTTTTACAATTTGTAAAAATTAATTTACTCTTCCGGAATTACATTTACAATTTGTGAAAATTAATTTCCTCTTCCGGAATTATTTTTACAATTTGTAAAAATTAATTTTCCTCTTCCGGAATTATTTTTACAATTTGTAAAAATTAATTTACTCTTCCGGAATTATTTTTACAATTTGTAAAAATTAATTTTCCTATTCCGGAATTACTTCTACAATTTGTAATAATTAATTTTCCTCTTCCGGAATTACTTTTACAATTTGTAAAAATTAATTTTCCTATTCCGGAATTACTTCTACAATTTGTAATAATTAATTTTCCTCTTCCGGAATTACTTTTACAATTTGTAAAAATTAATTTTTCTCTTCCGGAATTTTTTTACAATTTGTAAAAATTAATTTTCCTCTTCCGGAATTATTTTTACAATTTGTGAAAATTAATTTCCTCTTCCGGAATTATTTTTACAATTTGTAAAAATTAATTTTCCTCTTCCGGAATTATTTTTACAATTTGTAAAAATTAATTTACTCTTCCGGAATTATTTTTACAATTTGTAAAAATTAATTTTCCTATTCCGGAATTACTTCTACAATTTGTAATAATTAATTTTCCTCTTCCGGAATTACTTTTACAATTTGTAAAAATTAATTTTCCTATTCCGGAATTACTTCTACAATTTGTAATAATTAATTTTCCTCTTCCGGAATTACTTTTACAATTTGTAAAAATTAATTTTTCTCTTCCGGAATTTTTTTACAATTTGTAAAAATTAATTTTCCTCTTCCGGAATTATTTTTACAATTTGTAAAAATTAATTTACTCTTCCGGAATTACATTTACAATTTGTGAAAATTAATTTCCTCTTCCGGAATTATTTTTACAATTTGTAAAAATTAATTTTCCTCTTCCGGAATTATTTTTACAATTTGTAAAAATTAATTTACTCTTCCGGAATTATTTTTACAATTTGTAAAAATTAATTTTCCTCTTCCGGAATTATTTTTACAATTTGTAAAAATTAATTTTCCTATTCCGGAATTACTTCTACAATTTGTAATAATTAATTTTCCTCTTCCGGAATTACTTTTACAATTTGTAAAAATTAATTTTTCTCTTCCGGAATTATTTTTACAATTTGTAAAAATTAATTTACTCTTCCGGAATTATTTTTACAATTTGTAAAAATTAATTTTCCTATTCCGGAATTACTTCTACAATTTGTAATAATTAATTTTCCTCTTCCGGAATTACTTTTACAATTTGTAAAAATTAATTTTTCTCTTCCGGAATTTTTTTACAATTTGTAAAAATTAATTTTCCTCTTCCGGAATTATTTTTACAATTTGTAAAAATTAATTTACTCTTCCGGAATTACATTTACAATTTGTGAAAATTAATTTCCTCTTCCGGAATTACTTTTACAATTTGTAAAAATTAATTTTTCTCTTCCGGAATTATTTTTACAATTTGTAAAAATTAATTTACTCTTCCGGAATTATTTTTACAATTTGTAAAAATTAATTTTCCTCTTCCGGAATTACTTCTACAATTTGTAATAATTAATTTTCCTCTTCCGGAATTACATTTACAATTTGTGAAAATTAATTTTCCTCTTCCGGAATTATTTTTACAATTTGTAAAAATTAATTTTCCTCTTCCGGAATTACATTTACAATTTGTAAAAATTAATTTTTCTCTTCCGGAATTATTTTTACAATTTGTAAAAATTAATTTACTCTTCCGGAATTATTTTTACAATTTGTAAAAATTAATTTTCCTATTCCGGAATTACTTCTACAATTTGTAATAATTAATTTTCCTCTTCCGGAATTACTTTTACAATTTGTAAAAATTAATTTTTCTCTTCCGGAATTATTTTTACAATTTGTAAAAATTAATTTACTCTTCCGGAATTATTTTTACAATTTGTAAAAATTAATTTTCCTATTCCGGAATTACTTCTACAATTTGTAATAATTAATTTTCCTCTTCCGGAATTACTTTTACAATTTGTAAAAATTAATTTTTCTCTTCCGGAATTTTTTTACAATTTGTAAAAATTAATTTTCCTCTTCCGGAATTATTTTTACAATTTGTAAAAATTAATTTACTCTTCCGGAATTACATTTACAATTTGTGAAAATTAATTTCCTCTTCCGGAATTATTTTTACAATTTGTAAAAATTAATTTTCCTCTTCCGGAATTATTTTTACAATTTGTAAAAATTAATTTACTCTTCCGGAATTACATTTACAATTTGTAAAAATTAATTTACTCTTCCGGAATTATTTTTACAATTTGTAAAAATTAATTTTCCTATTCCGGAATTACTTCTACAATTTGTAATAATTAATTTTCCTCTTCCGGAATTACTTTTACAATTTGTAAAAATTAATTTTTCTCTTCCGGAATTATTTTTACAATTTGTAAAAATTAATTTACTCTTCCGGAATTATTTTTACAATTTGTAAAAATTAATTTTCCTATTCCGGAATTACTTCTACAATTTGTAATAATTAATTTTCCTCTTCCGGAATTACTTTTACAATTTGTAAAAATTAATTTTTCTCTTCCGGAATTTTTTTACAATTTGTAAAAATTAATTTTCCTCTTCCGGAATTATTTTTACAATTTGTAAAAATTAATTTACTCTTCCGGAATTACATTTACAATTTGTGAAAATTAATTTCCTCTTCCGGAATTATTTTTACAATTTGTAAAAATTAATTTTCCTCTTCCGGAATTATTTTTACAATTTGTAAAAATTAATTTACTCTTCCGGAATTATTTTTACAATTTGTAAAAATTAATTTTCCTATTCCGGAATTACTTCTACAATTTGTAATAATTAATTTTCCTCTTCCGGAATTACTTTTACAATTTGTAAAAATTAATTTTCCTATTCCGGAATTACTTCTACAATTTGTAATAATTAATTTTCCTCTTCCGGAATTACTTTTACAATTTGTAAAAATTAATTTTTCTCTTCCGGAATTTTTTTACAATTTGTAAAAATTAATTTTCCTCTTCCGGAATTATTTTTACAATTTGTAAAAATTAATTTACTCTTCCGGAATTACATTTACAATTTGTGAAAATTAATTTCCTCTTCCGGAATTATTTTTACAATTTGTAAAAATTAATTTTCCTCTTCCGGAATTATTTTTACAATTTGTAAAAATTAATTTACTCTTCCGGAATTATTTTTACAATTTGTAAAAATTAATTTTCCTCTTCCGGAATTATTTTTACAATTTGTAAAAATTAATTTTCCTATTCCGGAATTACTTCTACAATTTGTAATAATTAATTTTCCTCTTCCGGAATTACTTTTACAATTTGTAAAAATTAATTTTTCTCTTCCGGAATTATTTTTACAATTTGTAAAAATTAATTTACTCTTCCGGAATTATTTTTACAATTTGTAAAAATTAATTTTCCTATTCCGGAATTACTTCTACAATTTGTAATAATTAATTTTCCTCTTCCGGAATTACTTTTACAATTTGTAAAAATTAATTTTTCTCTTCCGGAATTTTTTTACAATTTGTAAAAATTAATTTTCCTCTTCCGGAATTATTTTTACAATTTGTAAAAATTAATTTACTCTTCCGGAATTACATTTACAATTTGTGAAAATTAATTTCCTCTTCCGGAATTATTTTTACAATTTGTAAAAATTAATTTTCCTCTTCCGGAATTATTTTTACAATTTGTAAAAATTAATTTACTCTTCCGGAATTACATTTACAATTTGTAAAAATTAATTTACTCTTCCGGAATTATTTTTACAATTTGTAAAAATTAATTTTCCTATTCCGGAATTACTTCTACAATTTGTAATAATTAATTTTCCTCTTCCGGAATTACTTTTACAATTTGTAAAAATTAATTTTTCTCTTCCGGAATTATTTTTACAATTTGTAAAAATTAATTTACTCTTCCGGAATTATTTTTACAATTTGTAAAAATTAATTTTCCTATTCCGGAATTACTTCTACAATTTGTAATAATTAATTTTCCTCTTCCGGAATTACTTTTACAATTTGTAAAAATTAATTTCCTCTTCCGGAATTATTTTTACAATTTGTAAAAATTAATTTTCCTCTTCCGGAATTATTTTTACAATTTGTAAAAATTAATTTTCCTATTCCGGAATTACTTCTACAATTTGTAATAATTAATTTTCCTCTTCCGGAATTACTTTTACAATTTGTAAAAATTAATTTTTCTCTTCCGGAATTATTTTTACAATTTGTAAAAATTAATTTACTCTTCCGGAATTATTTTTACAATTTGTAAAAATTAATTTTCCTATTCCGGAATTACTTCTACAATTTGTAATAATTAATTTTCCTCTTCCGGAATTACTTTTACAATTTGTAAAAATTAATTTTTCTCTTCCGGAATTTTTTTACAATTTGTAAAAATTAATTTTCCTCTTCCGGAATTATTTTTACAATTTGTAAAAATTAATTTACTCTTCCGGAATTACATTTACAATTTGTGAAAATTAATTTCCTCTTCCGGAATTATTTTTACAATTTGTAAAAATTAATTTTCCTCTTCCGGAATTATTTTTACAATTTGTAAAAATTAATTTACTCTTCCGGAATTACATTTACAATTTGTAAAAATTAATTTACTCTTCCGGAATTATTTTTACAATTTGTAAAAATTAATTTTCCTATTCCGGAATTACTTCTACAATTTGTAATAATTAATTTTCCTCTTCCGGAATTACTTTTACAATTTGTAAAAATTAATTTTTCTCTTCCGGAATTATTTTTACAATTTGTAAAAATTAATTTACTCTTCCGGAATTATTTTTACAATTTGTAAAAATTAATTTTCCTATTCCGGAATTACTTCTACAATTTGTAATAATTAATTTTCCTCTTCCGGAATTACTTTTACAATTTGTAAAAATTAATTTCCTCTTCCGGAATTACTTTTACAATTTGTAAAAATTAATTTTTCTCTTCCGGAATTATTTTTACAATTTGTAAAAATTAATTTACTCTTCCGGAATTATTTTTACAATTTGTAAAAATTAATTTTCCTCTTCCGGAATTACTTCTACAATTTGTAATAATTAATTTTCCTCTTCCGGAATTACATTTACAATTTGTGAAAATTAATTTTCCTCTTCCGGAATTATTTTTACAATTTGTAAAAATTAATTTTCCTCTTCCGGAATTACATTTACAATTTGTAAAAATTAATTTTTCTCTTCCGGAATTATTTTTACAATTTGTAAAAATTAATTTACTCTTCCGGAATTATTTTTACAATCTGTAAAAATTAATTTTCCTATTCCGGAATTACTTCTACAATTTGTAATAATTAATTTTCCTCTTCCGGAATTATTTTTACAATTTGTAAAAATTAATTTTCCTCTTCCGGAATTACATTTACAATTTGTAAAAATTAATTTTTCTCTTCCGGAATTATTTTTACAATTTGTAAAAATTAATTTACTCTTCCGGAATTATTTTTACAATTTGTAAAAATTAATTTTCCTATTCCGGAATTACTTCTACAATTTGTAATAATTAATTTTCCTCTTCCGGAATTACTTTTACAATTTGTAAAAATTAATTTTTCTCTTCCGGAATTTTTTTTACAATTTGTAAAAATTAATTTACTCTTCCGGAATTACATTTACAATTTGTGAAAATTAATTTTCCTATTCCGGAATTACTTCTACAATTTGTAATAATTAATTTTCCTATTCCGGAATTACTTCTACAATTTGTAATAATTAATTTTTCTCTTCCGGAATTATTTTTACAATTTGTAAAAATTAATTTTCCTATTCCGGAATTACTTCTACAATTTGTAATAATTAATTTTCCTCTTCCGGAATTACTTTTACAATTTGTAAAAATTAATTTTTCTCTTCCGGAATTATTTTTACAATTTGTAAAAATTAATTTACTCTTCCGGAATTATTTTTACAATTTGTAAAAATTAATTTTCCTATTCCGGAATTACTTCTACAATTTGTAATAATTAATTTTCCTCTTCCGGAATTACTTTTACAATTTGTAAAAATTAATTTTTCTCTTCCGGAATTTTTTTTACAATTTGTAAAAATTAATTTACTCTTCCGGAATTACATTTACAATTTGTGAAAATTAATTTTCCTCTTCCGGAATTATTTTTACGATTTGTAAAAATTAATTATTCTCTTCCGGAATTATTTTTACAATTTGTAAAAATTAATTTTCCTGTTCCGGAATTACTTTAATATCGTAAAATTCCGTTTATAGTCCTGTCCGGACCGCACACTAATATTCAACCTTTAAAGATTCAAAAAAATTTATATACCTTACACATGCCGTCTCTACTACTATAAAAGAATTGAAGATTCGAACGAGGGGGTTTCTCCCCTCTAGCACAATCTCGGCCTTAATTAGAAAAATTTTTTAATCTTTAAAAATTTAATAAACCTTCATCTGGTCTAAGTAAACAAATAGCAGCACTTTCAAATGGATCTTCTTCACTTGGCCTCCAATCTTTTGCTTAAAATAAAATTTTTTTCAATTAAAAATATCCTTTTAAAAATACAATTAATTTTCCTCGCATTTTTTTCATCTCCAATTGCTCCAAGCTTTGATCTTTCAATCCTTAATTGACCAAATTCAACATTGTCATGTCTTGTTGAAGAAGACGAAGAATTTTTACGATGAGTAAAAGATGAAGAAAGAGGTACTCTATTATTAGGACGACGATCAGAAGGATGTGAACCTCTTCCTAATACTTCCCCTGGATTCGGTGGTCTTCTTCCAAAATGTGGAGCTAATGCTTCATTCAGATTTGAGGAGGAAGAACTATCTAATTTTGCACCCTGTGCTTGTAATGGGCAACAAAAACGAGCTAAAATAATATCAAAATAAAATATCAATGGAAAAAATTTAAAAAAATCGAAACTCAAAAATTGGAAAAAAACAAAAAATTCGAAATCCTACAAGTTCAAATTAAAAGAAAAAACTAACTATTACTGTCAGGATCAATAGAACAATAAAATCCATATTCACAATGTGCTTGTCCATCAATATCCAAACCAGCTCCACAACTTATAATTTCGCCACTAGTTTCATTACGCAAAGGATCTGAACCGTCTGAACACAACATTAAATGAACATTTAATTCTGCTATATTTTGATTCTTTAAATGTAAATTTTCTTCTGTGAGTGCTGGTTTAACCTTAGAAAATATTTTAATAAAAAACAAAAATTTAGAAAAACACCAACTTCTAGCATTTGTTCAGTATTTACATTTTGTTGAGGTTTTCGACGAATTTCACTTTTTTCATATTTTGTTGGACAACAAACACTTGGAGGACCTAGAAAAGAATTTTTTGTTCCTACTTTTAAATTTTCTTAATTTAATAAGAAAACGCGCCGTAGACGCCTTTATAAATTTAATAAAACCTCACCAGGAACACACAAATAACCTGTTGGACATCCAATAGAATCAAAATGTTCACCACATAGCACAGGATTACGACCTCCTAACGGCAAATTTCCACCTGGACAAACTCCTGGACGCTTTTGAGAAAATGAATTTTGTTGTTCTTTTGAAGATTCCGGTCCTAAAAGATCCAAAAAATATTACAAAAAATTTTATTAAAAAAATAAACCTCCTTTCTTACAAATCCTTTCACAGTCAATTAATGTATCAAATTTATTTTCATTTCCTCCACATCCAGTAAAATAAAAAGTTCTGCAACGATCACTTTCAGAATCATAAAAATAACGTTGTAAAGCCTCTCCACAATTTCCTTTATTTAAAGGTTGAGAACAAATTGATGGATTTGTTGTTGCTGTTGATCCTTTCCCATTTCCACCATGAAAACGTGATTGTCTTTGAATTGGGCCTGGTGGGGATTTATCTAATAGAAGAAAAATTTTTTTGATTATAAAACAAAAAAACCATCAAATCTAAGCGATTCAGTCAACACTAAAGATGAAGACGGTCCATTTTCTTTATCATTTTGACGGCGAACACGAAGAGATGATTGTTGCTGTTGATTGTTGCCTCCTGCTTTATATCCATGCTATAAAAAATTCCTTTGAATTTTTAAAATAAATTTTAAAAAACCTTCAATTCTTCCCCATCATATCCACCAAATATGTGTTGATCATATGGATCTAAAATAAATTGAAAAATTAAAACAAGCTCAAAAAGTTTTTTTTAATTTTTACTCACCATCTTCATTAGGGCAGCAGAAGTAGTCAATACCATTAAAATAGCAAACTGATTTTTCTGGACATTGTCCCATCCCAGGAAGGCAAAGAACTGGGCGACCTAAAAAAATTTATAAATTTAAAAAGAAAAACAAAAAAGCCAACCATCACTATAAAGCATTGTGTTTAGTCCATTCGGGCAAATAGGGACACCATTAGCTATTGTTCCACCAACAGATTTTGAAAAAGAGAAGAGTGGAGAATCTTTGTCGTCTTTTTGATAAAAAAGAATTAAAAATAAAAAAAATCTCAAATTTTACTTTTATCATCATTAAATTGTGTAGGTAACATGTTCTTATTTGCACTGTTTTGCTCAGGTATATGTTGAGGCAAACCATTAACAACATTAAGAGGTTGAGGAGCAGGATTATTATTATTGTCAACTGTAAAAAATATAAAATATGACCATTGCAATGCCAAACCGCCGAAATACCAAACTCATAAAAGCCGTCAAAGAAAGATTGGTATTTCGACAGCTTTTGGGGGTTTTGGTATTCTCGCCAAAATAACTTTAAAAAACTAACGTCTTATCCCATTAGGATAATCAATTACTGCTGGCATAGATGGTCCAATAAGTGGTAAATCTGGAACCTTTTGCGGTTCTTTAGGCAATAAAACAGCCGAATATCCATCATGATTATTTGCATTTCCACGTCTAGTTGCTTGAGAACTTGTAGTGGAATGTTCAAAGTTTGATTCAGGTTCATTTGTTTCGGCCATTAAATTTAAAGAATCAGTTGTTGGTTCAACATCTGTTGATTTTTCAACAACTCCATCACTTCTAGAAAAAAAAATCAAGAATTATTATAAATTATTAATTAAAAAACATTGCATGGAAGGGTGCAGGTATTCCAACATCACCAATTTCATTTTGAGTATTTGCTGTTTTTGCTCCAAATTGATTAAAATTATTATCCACTCCTCCTCTCATTCTCCTAAAAAAGAATTTTATTTTTATTATAATGTAAATGCTCTAATTAAAGCCCTGGGTTCTATCTTTCACTATGTCTCTTTAACTGTGGTTATATTAGAGATGGGCTTCTATTAGAGAGCGGGCTTATTTAGAGCATTAAAAAAATAAAATTCTTTTTACTAACCCTGCAGGTGGCGGAATATTTAATTGAGACAAATCATCCGGTTCTTTAAGCCTCTTCTTCTCATTAGTTTGTTGTTCACAAATAGATCTACATTCTGATTCTGTATCAAAACGATTAGCATTTCCATCATTTCCTTGCCAAATAAATTGTTCACATCTTTAAGTTATAGACAAAAAAATCTTCAAAAATAGATTTTGAAAAGTAACCTCAAATTCCGAACATTAAAATACCAATGGACATTATACCCTGTACCAGTTCCTTCATCACGATCCAAAATGCATCGATCGTTGAGGCGGACTTTCTAAAAATTTTTTCCGATTTTTTTAAAGTTAAAAAATCAGCATACTTGTGGAATATCCAAACAAACGGCTTCACATTGTGATTTATCTGGGAAGTTGTTCAAATTTCCTCGGCAAGAACCATAAGAAAATTGTTCACAAATACCATTCTCTGGATTAAAGAACCTTAAAAATAGAAGAAAAATAAATCAAATTAAGAAAAAATAAAACCATCTCAAAACAAAAGAAGTACACGGTCCTGCAACTGGAGGTAATGAACATATTTCATTTTTATTTTGAATATGAGGAATAATCATATGTTGAACAGGTGGAAGTGGGCGTTGAAGTTGTTGTTGTTTTGGACGAGAATTAATTGAAGTTTGAGGAGAAAGACGAAGAGGAATTTCTGTGGTAATTTCAGATGTTGTTTGTAGCTCTTCTTGAGTTTCAGGAGATAATGTAGAAGATTGAGAAGAAAATTCATTAACAGAATCAATTGGAAGTTCAGATTGAGTATCACCTTTAAATTTAAAAAAGAAAATAAGGAAGAAAAGGAAAGAATTAGGGTTAGTGCCGAAAATTTTCAGTGAATTGTGTGCTTAAGTGAAATGTGTTTAAGTGCTAAACGAAAAAAGTGAAAAAAAAAACAAAAGAATTTATGAAAAAACCTCAAAAAACCTTGGAAAAATTTTTAGAAATTTTTTTTTATATTTTTCAAACCCATGCTATCATTTATTTTGTTGTTCAATGGCGCTCTTGAATCTTCAATTTCTACTTCTGGTAAAGCTTTTAGCTGTTGTTCTTCTTCTTTGACCTTCTCTTCTTGAGAAATAATTGGCAATTGTTGACGTTCATTATTCGAGATGACTGGATGATTAGCCTTTACAATAAAAAAAATTTAATTAACAGAATGATTCAAAGTAACCCCATCTGCTGTATTTTCTCCTTGTTGCTCCTCATGTTTTTGCTCTTCTCCTAAATTGCTTGATTCAAGAGGAATTTGTTGTTGTTCTTGTTTAATATGTTGATCAGTAAAAAGACTGGGAATTTTTTCCTCTTCATGTTCAGGAAGAGGCTGAGGATTTTTTCTTTCTGAAGGAACTTGCTCCTTTCTATCGCTTTCTTCCAAGGATGGAACCGATTGGCTTGAAGGTTCTAAGGCTAAAGGCTCAGCTTCATTAGACACAAGTCCTTGCGAACGCTTCTCTTCTTTTTCCTCTTCTTCTTCACGATTTTTAAATTTTCTTCCCTTTCCTCCTTCACCTTCTCGCATTTCTGCCCAAATCAAATCATCATCTGTTACCTCAGTTTTAGAAATTGTTGTCCTTCCTTCCTCCTCTTGCTCTTCTAAACGCTCTTCTCCACTAATTAATGCATTATTTGATTCTTGAGTTACAGCAGCAACATTATTTATTTTATCTTCATTATTGTTAGATTCTGAACTTTTTTCAATTGAAAGTTTAATTGTTTGTAATTTTGGAATTTTTGGTATTGTACTAGTAGTTGGCAAAATTTTTGTTTGAGTTGTTGGTGTTGATAAATCTGCTTCCAAATTTTCAGTTAACGAGGGTTGATTGCCCTCCTCTGGCTCAACCTTTTCTTCAATTTTTTGTTCTTCCTTACGTTCTTCTTCTTCCCTATTTTCTTCTTTTACTTCTATTTTCCTCTCTTCAATTTCTTTTCTTCGCTCATCCTCTTCTTTATTTTCCAAAATAGCAGAAGAATAAGTTGATTCAATTTCTGGCAATTGAGTTGAAAGGATGGACTGGTCTTCCCTATTTTTATTTTCAATTTTGTTCAATGGAATTTGGAAAGAATGAACAGGAGAAAGTTTTGTTTGACGAGTTTTATCAACTAATTTAGTGCCTTGTATAAGCTGAGAAGGAAGAATATTTTTTGAAATGCTAGGTGCAGTTTCCAAATTTGTTAGTGTATCAGTGCTTTCAACTAAGAGAAAAATTTGTGTTAAAAATAAAGTGAAAGTGCTTAATATTAAAATTAAAAAATTTTTCTGTGCAGTTTCCCTCCCTTTCTTACCATTTTTATTATTTTCAGCAGTTTCTAGTAAGATTAAAGGAATTGAAGTTGTTTGTTGTTGTTGTTCAACACGACGACCAGCTGTTGTTCTAATTGGAATATTCTGCTTTTCTTTGAATACTTCTTGTCCTTCTTGTCTTCTATCTAGACCACCTTCTGTAACTGCTAATAATTCATTTTGTATTGGTGCTTCAGGTACTATACGGCTTTTTAAAAGAACTCGAGAATCAATTGGAGGGAGAGTTGGAATTGTATAGGTTGTCAAAACTTCTTCAAGTTGACGGTTTCTTTCCTCATCTTCTATCAACCTTTCATTGCTTAAGTCCTTGTCTTCATTTTGTTTTTCAATTGATAATTTATTTGAAATTTTTGGATGTTCTTCCTCTATTTTTATTGTAGTGGAAATCTGATTAATTGATGAATCAGAAGAAGCGCTAGGTTTGTTAGAAGTCGTAGATTGAACTGTTGTGGTTGTGGTGCTTGTGGAAGGTGGATCTTGGGAGATACTTGTCTCAACATTTTCCGGGGTAAGTAAAAGAAGACCATCATCAGAAGTTGATGATGTTAGTGTTCCTAAAAAATTTTAAGGTGGAAAAAGTGCAGCGTGAAAAATTGCTCTTTGGAAACTAAATTTTTTTTTGGAAAACCAAAAAATTATTGTGATTTAAATGAGTGCAAGTGTGTGTGATTATGATAAAATAACAAATTTTTTTTACTTGAAAATCGAGCACAATATATTTGACATTCCTTCTTCGAGAAAAAGTGATTTCGATTTCCTGCACATCCACTATAAAATTTAAAGTTTAGAAAATTTTCTTTTAAAATTATTTAAACAAACGTGTAGCTGAAAGATTCACATTGTCCACTTTCTGAACTAAAATACCAACGTTGAACAAAACGAGAACATGCAGATGCACCAATATCCTTAAAAAAATAAAATAATTTTAAAAAATTTTCAAAAATAAACCAATGGTTGTGTACAAATTTCATTATGGCCAAAAGGCAAAGGTTCTGGTGTAGCTGGTTGAGAAATAACTGCTTCAGCAAGAGTTTGAGGCAATTTCTTTGACAACACTGGTTGTGAACGAGAAGAGGATAATGGTAATTCAGTTGTTGTTGTTGGTGGAGGTAAAGGTTCCAAAGCTTTATTAAATGGAACACCTCCTAAAAAATAAAATTCAAAAAATCAAAAAAGAAAAAAACCGATTATTGCAGGTCTTGGCGGCTGTATAGCTGGTGGAGCTGGAGGAGAGACCGTTGAAGAAGGCACAAATGAAGAAAATGATGCAGGAGGAAGAGGTGAAGCTGAAGATAATTCTAAAGGACGTTGTTGCTGTCGGTTGTTAATCTGTGGAACTGAAACAGTTTGAATTGCCGGTGGTGATGGAGATTCTTGAATGGAAACCGGAGCAGGAGGAGATTCATGAAACGAATTAGTCGGTGGAGTAATTATTGGACAAACACATTCACGGCATCCACGACGATTTAAAAAGCTTTAAAAAATAATAAATTTTAATTAAAAAATAAAATTTAAAAAAAACATGATGCACGGCTCCTGACACAATTTAACATCCAATTGCGGACAAGTATTTTTATGTGGTTCAACTGCTGGAGGAGCCAATGGTGGAACAGAAGGAATTATTGGCGAATGTCTTGGAGGTGGACAACTACAGAGCGAACATCCTTTTGAATCTTTAACAAGTTGACAACGTCCACTTGTGTCACATTCAGGTTCTGGTGGGCAAATATGACGAACACAAGCTGCACGACAATCATCAATTGAAGCGAAATTGTTTCCTTAAATAAGAGCCTTATTTTAAAAATAAAAATTTTAAAGAACCATTTCCACCACATCCTCCATAAACAAATCTTGTACATCGATTTGCTAATGTTTCATAACCAAAACGGTGAAAAGTACCAGAACAGGTACCCTTAAAAATAAAATTATTTAAAATTTTTTAAAATAATTTTAAAAAACCGGATCAATTCGATGTTCACAAATATTTGGGCTGAGAGGCTCTAAAAAATAATTTAAAATTTTCTCAATTTTTATTAAAATAAAAATAAATTTTGTTAAATTCCTTGCCTTTAATTTCGTCTTTACCTTCAGGTTCATCGAGGCATTTACTCCGACATTCGAGCAATGAGGCAAAATTGTTGCCATTTCCCTCACATCCACCTGTAAAAATAAAAATCTAATAATTATACAAATTCGAAATCGGGAAAGGAAAGAAGAAAAAACTTTTATTTTTCAAACCAAAAGATCAATGAAAAGGAAAGAAGCAATCAAATGTTGACATTTTGGCTGCTTCAGATCTCCATTCTAGGCACAATCCAAAATATCAACACTAACACATCCCTTTCCTACCGGTGATCTTTTGGATTGGAAGAGGAGAAAAAGCACCGCAAAAATGTACCGCTTTTCCCTCCTCTCCAGTAATCTTTTAGAAAAAGTGGAAATCTAGAAAAATATTTAAAATCCCCAAACCGTATTGAAATTGTCTACACTGAGCTGTTCTTCTATCAAATCCATATCTCATAAAAATTCCACCACAACTTCCTGGATCTATATCAACATCACAAGCACTTTTTTCATCATTTGAAGTGTCTACTGTTGTTAATTCCTCACGGCAAATATTTAAGCATTCCTCACCTTTAAGTGCAAAATTTTTTTTTGAAAATTTCGAAAATAAACTAACGGCTGGCAAAATTATTTCCATTTCCTCCACAACCACTATATGTAAATGTTTCACAATTGTTTAATTCAGAATTCCAAAACCAACGAACAAACTGTGCTGCGCAAATTCCCACATCTAGAAAAATTATAAAATGTTTCTCTGAAAATTTATTCTCGAACCTTTTGGATGTTGACATTTATTAACATCAAGTAAAGGTGTAATTTGTTGTTTTCTTTCGGGTAGTAAGGGAGAAAATACGTTTTGTTTGTCAGTTTCAGGTTGGAAAGTAATTACAGGCAATTGTGGTGTTTCTGGTTCTATAGGAAATGGAGGAGGTAGAGTAGTTCTGAAAAAAAATTAATTTTTAGTATAACCGCGTAATGCCCAAAAAACGACGTAATATCAAACCCACAAAAGCTGTCGAAATAACAAAAAAAAGATTTGCATTTCGCAGATTTTTGGCGTTGGTGTGAATTTTTATAGTTTTTTTAAAATTTTTATTAAAATATTAACCTGCTAGAAAACGGTGGCAATCTTCCTTCCGTAGCAATATTTTTTCCATTTTCTAAAATTAATTTTGAAGCTGTTGTTGTTTGTATAGGAGGCAAAGAGGAAGAGATTGGAACAAAACTATTCGTCTGTTGTGAAATTGGCTGTTGAATTTTCTCTTTGGATAAACACGCCTTTTCACAATCCTCAACTCGCGCAAAATTGTTCTATGGGAAAAAATAAAAATTAAAAAAAATTTGAAAAAACCGAATTTCCTTCACATCCTCCATAAAAGAAATATTTACATTCACCCAAATCTTTATTAAAATAAAAACGCATTTGGTATTCTAAAAATTTTGAAAAAAAAATTTTTTAGACAAAAAATTTAATTAAAAAACTAACGATCACAAGGGCCTCTATCTTTGGGTAAAGAACAGATATTCTCAGATTTTTCAGATTTTTCAGTTTCAGGTAATGCAAGAGGTGAAGCTTCCAAAACTTTTATTGTTGTAGATGTTCCATCCAAAACTGGCAACTGTTCTCGACTTGGTTCTTTTTGTAAAATTAATTGACAACAAATTGAAGAGTGACAAGAGAAACTTGGAGGGCTAAAAAATTTTTTTAATTTTATTTTACTGTTACATAATCCTGAATCACCCAAACCGGATCCAAATCCAAAATCTGGTATAACAAATTTTCCTAATTCGGATCTAGACTTGAGTCTGACTTAATCCGGGTTTGGGAACCAGAGACAAGAAAAATCCTGCCGGATTTTCGTTTAATAAAATACCGGAATCAAAGAATATAAAACCAATTAAACCAACTTTTATTTATCTTAAAAAACTTGTCGGACACTCCTCCTTATCAAAAAATTTTTGATTGCTTTATACTTATAAAATTTAAACATAAAAAATATTTTTCTTTAAAGCTCACCAGCTAGCATTAGAACAATCAACCAAAAGTCCTTGCGCATCTTTTAAGGGTAATTGACCTCCTGGACATTTCTTTGATGAACTTAAACAACGTTGCTCGCTAGAAAAATTTTTTTTGAAAATTTTAAAATTATTTAGTAAAAAAGGAAAAACCATTCCAAACGGCTTCCAAATTTATTTCCATTCCCACCACATCCAGAATAATTAAATTGACTACAATGTCCATTAGCCACATTAAAATTCCAATAAATTAAGTTTGAAGTACAAGGGCCCGGTTCTGGTAAACTTGTACAATCCTGAACTAGAACAGGTTGTGCAGAAGAAATTCCTTTTAGAAAAAAATTAAAAAAAATTTTTCAAAAAATTTTACTTTCACAATCCGGTTTACGATCCTTTGAACGTGAATGTTTCAATTCAACACCATTTTTATCCACACAAAAACATTCATTTTCAGTTGGCATACATTGTAAAGAGACATATTGACCATCTATTGTACATTCAGGCACATAAGTTGCTGCTGTTGTTCCCTTTTCTGCTGCATTAGCTCGTTTACGTTGACATTCTTTAAAAAAATTTTTTTGTAATTTCAACCAAGTTTCTCACCAGTTTTAGGAACCACTGTTGTCGGCGCCTCTGTTTTTGGAGCATCCGTTGTTGTTGTCCCTCTTGTTGAAATCGTAGGGAAAGAGATTGTTGTAGTTGTATCAGCGCCAACAGGACCAGCAGTCGCATAGGTGACCTGACAAATAGATAGCCTTAATAATCCAAGCAAAAAAAGCTCCAAAAATCCCCCCCTATTCAACAGTTAAAATCCCATTTCCTGTCATTAACAATTTTCAAATCAATTAGTCCACCCAAATATCCACAAAACTAACGCACATTACTCACCTCCTTTCCAACGCCGCCATTCTTTGTACATGCATCCTCGCATTCTTCTTTATAACGAAAAAGACGTGGTTCACTTTCATCATTAACGCAATGACCTACAAAAATTTTTATATTTTATAAATGAAACTAAAGAGACAAAAATAAAAATGTTATACATAATAGAAGCCTTGGGCTTGTATTTTTCAAAGGTCTCATTGAGTGGGCTCCTAATAGGGCACGTGTTTCTACTGAAGCCGGGCTTTTATTGGAACATTTACGGTAAATATAATTACCATAAGGATAACTAATGCATTCTCCATTACGTAAATAATAACGTAACACAAATTGTGATCTCATCTGAACTCCATTTTGTCCTGGAGGGCATCGACCTCTAAAAGGTTGACGTCTGCATGGATCCAATGTTGTTTGAGGTGAATCTGAAAAAAGCCATTTTTTGGAGAATAAAATCAGTTTAAAAATTAAAATTTAGGAGAGGAACACACACCTGTTTCAGGCTGAGAAGCAAGGGCCAAAAATATTAAAGGGAAAAAGTGGAATAATTTAAAAATGTAAATCATCGACTAAAAAAATTCTTTTTCGCGCTTATTGAAAAAGGATTGAAAGAATAATTTGGAAGGCTTAAAAGAAAAATATGTAGTTAGTGGATGAACGAATTTAGCAGGCACAAATAAAAAAGGAGGTTTAGTGATGGTTGTTATGCAGCTCCTTTACAGCAAACATAAAACACACAGAACAGAAAATTCTTTCTCCCAAAACCAAAAACGATTTTCAACCAAAAACGATTTTGGCGAATTTGGGATATAAAGGAGCGGCAAAAATGGATATTATTAGAAAAGCAAGAAAAAAGGAGAGAAAGGAAATGACAATAAAGGGATCGAAACTATATGATGATGGATTTGCCCGCCTCTTCTAGTATCTCTTATAAAGCGAAGGATCGCTCGGTTTTTCTTGTAAATAATTGGAAAACGGCGCGAAAACCCCCTTCCCCATTTCATTCTCCCCCCAGTGCAAGCATGCATACTGACCCATAAAATTTTGGGAGGAGTGGCACACAGGAAAAAAATTTTTTTGGTTTGTTATTTTTGGTTTAGAAAAATGTACATGTTTGTTTTTGAACCCTACTTTGATTTTCCTTTCACAAAATCAAAAAAAATTTTTTGTTAATTTATAAACAGACAATTTTTAAAAAATTTCTACATAGTTTCTAGCTCTAATTTTTAATTTTGTTTACCTAATCTCAAAAACAAAGCCCCCTTCCAATTCCCTTAAAATCTCTTTCCTATTTATCCTAATCTTTTCCGCAGCACATTCCTGCCCTTCCAATTAAAAGAATTCTTATTTTTATAGATGGCCTCCAATGATTTGGAGGAGTTCGAGACAGCAAGTACCCAAAATTGGTTCAAGGTCAAAAACGAGCAGATATCAAAAACAAAGAACCCTTGTTTATAAAATCCAAAAGTAATCTCCCCATTTTCTCAAATAGTTGAACTTTAATTTCGGGGACCATTTACACATACGGAAACCTTGAGACTAACGTTGACGGATCCAAATCCGAAAAAGGACGGACCTCCGGGAATCTTCAATTCGGCTGTCGGATATCCGAAGATTCCCGAGATCCATTAACTTTAATTGCGAAATTACAATTTCTTACAAATCAACTCACCCAATTATCCTCCACATTTTTTTTCATTTCCAAATTCCAAGCCACCACGCAAATTTATGCCATAAACAAATCAGAAATTGAACATGTCAGCTCTAAAAATTTTTTAAAATTTAAAAATTAGTATAAAGCTAAAATCATAAAAGTCCAAAAAAAGATAAAAGAGATGCCAAAAACCAATGCTTTATTAATTTTAATATCAAAAAACAAATATATACGAAAACTTGAATATTTTTTAAAAAGAAAATTATCAAAATTGAATCAAAAAGAATGTGTGTATTTAAAAAAAATATAAAAATGATTGTTTAAAAAAGTACGATTTTTTTCTTTATGAATTTTCAAAAAAAGGAGGATGAAATTTTAAGTAATAGCTCCTGGGAAAAAATAGAAGAGTATAAATTAGATAGATAATTCTACAAATTAATATCCCCCCGAATTTCAATCAAGAAATTAAGCCAAAAAAAAATTTGAGTAAAACGATTGATAAAGGAAAAGAAATTTTCAAGAATCAAAATTCCAATAATCAAAATATGTAAATAATAATTAAAAGGTATTGAGATCAGAGGTATTCAGGTCAAATAAGGAGATTCAAAGAATCCGCCCAAAATTTCATCCCCATTTTTAAGCCAAATATAATATTTTTTTGATTAGATAAGATATTTGAAAAAAATCCTTAAAAAATATATTACTTAACGACGATGATTTAAAAAAATGAAAAATAAAAACTTGCAATCTTACAAATAGAAAAAAAGCTTAAATATTTTTTTTTGTTTTTTTTCTCCCAATAACAAGCAATTATCATAAATATATATACGTTAATATTAATTAAGATCAGAACAAACAAAATATAATATTGTAGTTGCCAGAATAATACGTAGGATATAGCAAAATATTTAAATGATTTTTTAAAGAATTGGAACAAAAAAATATTTTTAGAAGAGAAAATGATTCTAAAAAATTTCCCAAAAAATCTCAAAAATTTTTCCAAAGAAATTTCACAAAAAAATTTTCCAAAAAATTATTCAAAAAATTTTTCTAGTTTTTTGCTCCAGAACTAAAAAACCGAAAATTTCCTCTCAAAATCCCCCACAGACAGATGTATTTTTTTGATTGTAGAATAAATGAATGATTGATGTTTTTTGATGAATAAAAGAATAATATAGAAAAAATAATAATTCTCTCTCTCAACGATTTCCGGCAAGAGAGCGACGTTGTTGTTCTTGATTTATAACTTTTTCTATCATCAGACGGCCGTTAACAATACTATTATTGTCGCCAGTTAAACTGTGAATAAGAAATGAAAAAAAAGCTCGAAAAGAACTTGAAAAAATGAATTTAGAAAAAAGATTTAGATTAGAAAAATGCTGATGTGAATTATGAATGAATCATAACCCCATAGATTTTTTAAAAAATTAACAAAAAATAATAACCTTACAAGACGACCACCTGGACTTGTTGTTGCTGATCCACGTTTATGACTATAAAAAATAAGAGCAAATGTAAGATTGCCAAAAGAAAATAAAAACATACACTTCAATTTTAGCACCAGAAAGTTGTTGTATTTCAATCAATGTTTTTGCTCGAGGACCCAAAACAGCACCAATAATATTATCGGGAACCTAAACGGAAAAATATAAAGGAATAACCCCAAAAGGTTAAACTATAAAATACAACAAAAAAAGACTGAAAACCTCAAGTTCAACACGTCCATCTTCCAAAATACGCTCCTTTATTAGAGAATTTGCAAAAGCATTAGAAACAACACCGCCCGATTTTTTCTGACTCATAACATCAATTAATACACCTCCAGCGCCACCAATACTCTAAAGTTCACGTAAATTGTACAAGTATAAACACAACAAAACCTGATCCAAAGAGTTGTTATGTGCATCCATAAGAGAATTTCCAGTCATCATATTAGCATTCTGTGGGTGTGACATAACATCATAACGTTGCTGTTGCATTGAAGCATTTTGAACACCAATTAAAGCATTTTGTTGTTGAACAGCAGCGTTTTCACTATTTCGCATCTGAGCCATTGCAGCAACACCTAGGCCCAAGCCAAGTCCCTTAAAGAAGTTAAATAAGGTTAATATAGTAGATACAAATAGGAGATGCCACAGGTTATCCGGCATGATACCTGAGCTTTTCTCCCTTATATACGAACAAAGACCCAACATTTTTTCAACTAATTCCACTAACTGCCAGAACCGGAACCCAATTCGGAGAAAATTTTGAAGCACCTATCTTTCAACCCGTGAAATCCCCGTTATAAAAATAAAATCAAAAACAAACCATAATATTATATTTGGCAAGCACTTGCATAGCCTGCATTACTTCACTAACGCTTTGATCATTAAAACCAGAAGAACGCAAAGTTGATTGTAAATTGTCCAAAAATGCCAATAACTCATTATTTCCAGTCCCTTGTAAAGGATTGAATTTAATAGAATTTGAATTGAATTGGTTGCCAAGTTTTTGATCTTTAAAAAAATTTTTAGGAAAGAAAAGATTCTTTTTTACCAATCGAAGTCTGATTTTGCCAAGCTGGAGTTGATTGCATTCCAGCAAATTGAGATGCTCCTGTAGTAACACGACTAGTAGCAAAATCATATCCAGAACTTACCTATAAATTTAAAAAAAGATAATTAAAATGTTTAGTTATTAAACTCTCCAAGACTAAAAATTTTACAAGACTCAAGACAAGACCTTACATCCCAAACTTAAACACAAGACCAAGACGGGACCTCAAAACAAACCCGACCAAGACTGAACCCCAAGAACAAGATTTGACCTCACAAAACCAAAACCCTCCAAGAACATAATCTTGGGTAGCTCTATAGGTTATTTACGTTCACATTTTTAAAATCTTACATTTTGAGATTCAGACGTAATTGGTTGCGAATGTAAAGGATCAGCACAAACTCTTTCTAAAACTTTTTGCATTGCACTCATCAAAACGTCATTAGTTTCATGTCCAATTGTTATTACACGTTCTAAAGACATTTTAGCTTCTTCAGTCCCAGCTTTTGGGTAAATTTGAATATTTGCTGTTGTAGTTTCTCTAATTTCTTTAATGCTTGTCCCATTTTTACCAATCACCATTCCAGCAGAAGTATTGGGAACAATAAATTTCATCTGATATAAAAATCGGTAAGGGTCATTCTAACCCAATTTTTGCGAACATATTTTACGGTCTCATAGTGGTTAGAAAAAAAGCATAAAAGTAAAATCATTCAAAATCTCATTAGTTTCCCCAAGGAAGCACCCCTTCCTCAAATACAATTTTTTATTGAATGAGGGAAAGTATGGATGCTTTGGTCTGCATAAGTGTTCGAAAAACGGTTTGGGATAACGCAACAAATACAAAATTCATTTTAGAATTTGAAAAAAAAATGCAAAAGAAAAACAAACCTCATTAGTTCTTTGCAAGCCTTTAAGATCAAAAGGATCAGAGGGATGATGCCCTTCAACCTTTTCTTGAATTTTCTCCAGAATGGCACCCATAACAATCATTGCTGAAGAAATCTTTCCTTTAACAAAACATATTCGCTCTGTGGTCCCATGATAAAATTCCTGATTCTTAGACATTTGAACTCGACAGCCAGTGTCATTCTTTAAGTTTCGCATTGTCTCACCGCCCTTACCTTAAAATAAAATCGATTTACTAATAGAGGATGGTTCGAGGTATCCGAGAACGAAAAAGTTCGGCATTAGGAAATGTTCAGTTCGAATATGGTTCGGTTCCAGATATATATAAGCTATTTAAAAAAGATTCTTACCAATTAGCGCTCCTACAGCAGCAGAAGGAATTAAGACCTTTATTTGGACTGTATCTAAAAATAAAAGAATAAAACCTTCAAAAAACAAAAACAAACCAGATTCTGAAACATTTGCTTTCTTCGAAGCAGGTCCACCATTTTCATTATTTTGTCTCTTTTGTCCAATCTGAATGTTAATTTCACTGTCATCTGGTTTATATTCTTCGGACATTATTATTTTTATTTGATGTAGTTAAGTAGACTTTCGAAGAAAATAAATCCAATTAGAACAAATTCTCAAAAACAAATCCTGAAAATGGAAAAAGCTATGGGATAAAAACGGTATAAGGAAGCCGAGAAAGTGAGGAAGCTGTGAGAAAATGAGGGAAAATCGATATTCAGCGAAAAGAAAATTTAGCGAAATGAAACGTCATTGTGTCGAATTGTCACAGAAATCATTTGGTCATTTGTTGAAAATGGTAAACGACAATTGGTCGTTTTTTAAAAATGGTAAACGACAATTAGTCGTTTTTTAAAAATGGTAAACAACATTTGGTCGTTTTTTGAAAATGGTAAACGACATTTGGTCGTTTTTTGAAAATGGTCAAAATTGCCAAAAATTGACCGAAGTGGTCAAACACAAGCGCGGAAAAATAAAAAAATGAGATTAAATTAAATAGGTATGAAATGTCAAAAACAATCTTGATATAAACAAATAAAAAGAAATTAAAAATTTATTGAGAAGAAAAACGATATTTGAATTAAATTATTGATCAAGATGAGTAAGAGAATGTTCAAATAATTCATCTAATGAGATATATACACTCGAGCATTGTGAACAAATAAAATTATTGAATCTAATAAAATTTATATAGAATTTCTAGCAAGGGAACAACGGTTACAGTGTACGAAAATTCTGTATTTTTGGAGCATTCGAACCCCCGATTTCCTATCACAAAGTGATATCCCTTGCCAGATGACTTTGGGTCGAGTTATTCTTGCCATTCAACGTCGGACCGCTAGTCAGAAAATTAGAGTAAATGAGCAAAGTAACCGATTGTTCCCTTGTGAGCCTAGATATAATACCCTCCCACCCCTCCCCATTCTCAAATAAAAATATTACCTTGACTTCAAGTCCATAAAAGGATATTTTTTCGAAAATCTTTAAAATAAAAGTTTAATCTTATCAAAAAAAATAAAAAAAAAACCTTGTCTTTGAAAGATTCCAGGCTGTAAATGGATGATACATCAACACGTGAATTCCATCCAATATATCTTTAGTAACATCTACTTCACTAATAAATTCCATAACAAAATCACCACATCTATTACAATACATTTTTACAGCTTTTTTTCTGTCATTTTGTTCATCTTCTTCAAATCTTCAAAAAAATTTTTTTTGAAAAAATTTCTTAAATTTCAAAAAAAAATTTTTAAAAATTTTTTTAGAAAATTTAAAAAAATTTTCAAAAATTTTTTAAAAATTTTCTTTTGAAAAATAAACCTCAAAAAGCTTCTACCCTTTTTCCTTCGAAACATTAACATAGCGATACATTGTCTCATCTTCATAAACGGGTTGTGTAAAATCAATCATTGAAAAAGTACATTTATCACATTCCAAAAGTAATTGACACAAATCTTTTGGATAAATTAGAGCCATTTTTCTTTTCCTTAAACAACAAATTATTAGTTTGGGGCGCCAGCACGCTATAATACCAAACCTACCAAAAGGCGTCGAAATGCCAAACTTTGGTAATTTGGGCAAATCATTGGAAAGGGTTGTTTCAGAACCTAGAAGGTTGTTAGCAGTTCACATTTTAATAATTCAGTGTCTTTTAGGAGGTTTGGTATTTCGCGCTTTGGTATTATGGCGTCGTTATGTCTAGGGCAAAAATTAAAAAAAAAAAACTAAAAATATTTTTCCTTGAAAACGAAATCATTCAAAAATAATCAAAAAAATTATTTTTTATTAAACTAAATTTTTTATTTACATAAACATTTTTTGTAGGTAGCAATATTACAGGGAAAATAAAATAATAATAATCTCCATCCTAAAATAAAATTTCTCTTTCATTTTTTTAAAATTCAATTTGGGCCTATAATAAATCATTTTTTCCATCATCTGAATTTCCAAGTACATAATAAAGAAGAAATGCATGTTTTGTCTTTAAAAAAATTTTTTTCAAAAAATTTTTAAAAAATTCCTCACCACAATTGAAGAAATATTTCTAATTCTTGTACAATTTTCATCATCAAAATGTAACCATTCATTTTCATTTTGAAGATTTTTTACATTTGATGTATAATGTCCACTATTAAGTGTACCCGTATGGTTCTTTTAAAAGAAGGAAAATTTTATTTAAAAAATTTTTTAAATCCCAAGGCAAGTGGGTAATTTAGAAAAATTCAAAAAACAATTTTTAAACAATCTTAAAGGGTTCAATAGGCTTAGAAAAATTTGTATAAAATTCTTTTTTGAATTAAAAAAATATTTAAAAAATCCCAAAGTAAACCAAGGATATTAAAAAAAATTTTTAGAAAATAATCCCGAGGCGTGTCTCCATTCAAGATGCGTCAAAAGCATTTCAATTTTTTCTAACTTAAGAAAGCCCGAAATGTATCAAGGGTAAAGAAATCCAAGGGTCTCCAAGTAAATTAAAGTCCTTAAAAATTAGAAAAAAAAACGAACCGTTACAGCAAACAAATTATATTCAACTTTATTTGGTAAAAATGTTGATTTTGGATGAGTATATGGAGCCAAATCAAAATTTTCAATATCAAAATGTACATCAACTTCATTTTTAACAAAACGTCCCGAATTGAAAGAAAATCTTTTCAAATGAATTATTAATATTTTTGGTAAACTCCAAATTTTTGTTGTTCGTGTTGCTGTTTGTTTAGATTTACAACAAGGGCAATCCCAAGGTGTGTCTAGGGTCTTTAAATAATAGAAAAAAAATTTTTAAAAATTTTAAAAGTAAAAAAACCGTGGTAGAAAAGTGTGTATTTAGACATTCTTTTAGTCTAAAAATTCTTCCAGATTCCAAATTATTATGAGGGAGTTCAACACTAAAAAATAAGTTAAAGGGGATTAATTTTAAAAATTATTTTAGAATGAATGTGCGGCAAAATTTAATCCCCGGGCTTTCTTTCCAAAAGTCAAATAGGCCCTAGGATCTTAGCAGTCGAACAAGTCGAAAAATCCATCAGAATTAATCCAATTCGTCGTTAAAACCCTCAGGGCATTTAACCCGGAACTTCGGTACGGGATCCTAAAACAGAGATTTCCAGCACGGGATCCTGTCGTGACAATCCCGTACGAGCCCCCGTGCCATACTCTAAATAAAAATAAAACCTAATTTGATTTAATCCTTCAAAACAAGCACTTCGTGTAGAACATGATTTACATTGAAGAACAGAAACAGTCAACAACTAAAAAATTAATAAATTTTTTTAAACAACTTTAAAAAATTTTACATTGAAAATATCATTAACAGGAGATGAAGAAAAATGTCTAGATTGTTTAATATAATCTTCTGCACTAGCCATTAAATTTGAGCCATCATAATTTTGTTCAAAAGGACGCCTTTTGTCTACCTTTAAAAAAATCAGAAAAAATTTTGGTATTAATGTAGTAATGCCAAAATTTTGAAATTTCAAAGGCTTTTGGGTATTTGGCATTTTGATGGTTTTGCGGGTTTGGAATTTCGATGCTTTAACATTATGAATCACTACGGGAAATTTTTTTTTTATTAAAAAACGGCTTACTCTGTTAGTATCTTCATGTAAAGCATCCAATAAATAAATTTGAAATTCTTGTGCATCGTGTTGCTGTCTATCTGCTAATGTTGAATTTACTCTTTTTGCAAACATATCCTAAATAAAAAATTTTTAAATTAAAAAAAAAATTAAAAAATACCAGAAAAATGAATGGCCGAATTGAAGAATATTCACCAGACCATGCAATATCAATTAATGCAGAGAAACAACCAGAAATAATTCCTTTAGTTCCCAAAGAATTTTTCCTTAAAAATTAAAAAAAAATAAATTTAAAAATAATAAAAAATTAACGTGTTGATGCAATTGGCTACACAATGTCCTCTAAACAATTGAGAAAAGATTGGTGTATGAAAGAGTGCTTGAAGAGTAGCATTCATGAAGCAAGTATTCCCCATGTTCACTAAACCAGTATGGCCAGGTTTCTTTAAAAAATTTTTTTTATTAAAAAATCTTAAAAAATAACAAACAATTTTCATTCGTTTATATGCAGAATCTTCCATTATTCTTGCCAGAGAAAATTTGTAAACGCTTGAAAAGTAAGCAGAAGGCTCAATTCTAAAAATGAAAAAATACAAAAAATAAAAAATAAAAAAATACTGTTGAGATTGTTGAAGAATTCCTTTTTTAGTTGAACGATCTGGTGTTGTTGGTCTTGAAGGCTGTTGAACTGGGATAGGTTGTGTTGAATGTACTGGGACGACAGTTGCTGCCACTGAAGGTCCAGCACTGAAAAAAGAAAAAAATCAACTTAATACTTGTAACAAATACCTGGCAATACGGGCACCACCTAAGACTTGGGGATGTGCGAACCTCTTATTATTTATTCGTCCAAGATCAAGATTCTCCTTGTCACGAATTGAGCGGTCATCAACAGCAAATTTGTTGTCATTTTCCATTGAATCTATCGGCATTGTGGGAAGAGCAGGCTTCTTGGATCTATCAATAAGGGGCATCTTCTTATTTGTTGACGCAGTTTCGGGTCTTGAATCAAGAGAAAATTGAGCTTTGATCGAATTGTCTGTCCTTCGTTCATCATCAGTAAATACTAAAAATAATCAATTAAGTTTATGTTCTGTCTTTGTTTTCTTGGTCAAACAGCCAGTTTGGTTTAATTTAGTGTCTGTCCTCAACTCCCCTCTAATAGTCGATTCCACCAAATTTTTCGATTACCCAAAACCAGAAGAGTTCAGCTAAACGAAAATCTTTGTTTCTATGTGAAACAACGACCCTACTCTTCAATATTCCCAAAAAATATAAAAAAAACCTCTTTTCGGAGTAAGTTTATCAGCAAAAGATAATGAAGTTTTAAATTTTGTGCTTGACGGAACTTCGAGCTCATCATTAAAATCAGTCTTTTTAACGTCAAAAAGTTTGGACAAATTTGGATAAGTAATGTTTAGACGATTAACTTTAAGATAAAAAAATTTTAAAAAATCTTCTCTTAAAACCTCTTTTAGATTCTTCCATCCAAACAGAAAATTGTTCATCAAATGTCTTCTCAAATACAGGGACATTTTTTGTTGAGACAGTATAACATGGATATGACAATTCCCATCCTCTAAAACCATCTTCCAAAATTACTGGGGGATGTTTTAAACGATTTGTTCGATTATACTAGAAGGAAAAAACATTTAAAAAAATTTTTTTAAGAAAAAAACCGTTGTCAAAGCCTCGTATAAAATTTTTGTTTTTGTTCCATTTAGGTTAGTTATATCATCTAGATCGCCCAAAAGTATTACCAAATCAAATTGTGAAATTTTTTCCAAATATGGTCGAACACTTATATCCAATGTTTTTGTTATACAATGAAGTAGACTTCTTAAAAATCAAAAAATAATAAAGTATATGCCTTAATTAAAGCCATGGGCTTTATTAGAGTTGGCTGGCTTCTATTGGAGTTGGCTGGTTCCAATTAGAGAGCGTCTTTAGTGCCTGGGCACTAAAGACTAAAGAGTGGAGGGTGTTAGATGGTTTCTATTAGAGATGAGGATTTCTATCAGAGCTGGGTTTCTAATAGCCACGGGCTTAAGATTTTAACTAAAAAAGTTGAAAACAAACCCCAAAACGATAGTTGAAGGTTCTAATTGCACAACATTAATTTCTCCAATATTTAAATCACATTTTATTATTTGATTTTTGTTTTCTCTGTAATCCAAAATTAAAATACTAGCATTATTCTCTTCAACATAATTGAGCAAAGAGGTTGGTTTAATGAATAATTCAAGAAAATCTTGTTGTGAATCATTCAAATTAGGCTCTTCTATAAAAAATAAAATTTAAAAAATTAAAAGAAAAAAATGGCTCAAGAAATAGCAGGATGTACCCAAGCTCTACTCTACTGGTGTCACTACCTACAAGCATGGGGTTTTTATGTTTGAGAAAAAACCCCCAAAAATAACCTAGATTCTCAAAGATAAAAACTCTTTCCTTAAATAGACAATGTGTCCAAAACCTAGTGGTCTTGGTCATGGATATATACGGGGAATGGGATTGGTCATACATATCCACAAGTCAACCAACGCAGTTGTTTTGTAAGCGCAATCCGCCTTATATGGTGCTCTTCTACTAAAAAAATTTTTAAAGAAAAAAGAAAACCTCTAAAATTATTTTTATTCCTCTCAACTGCTAACAACGCATCATAACGCAATTTTAGATTTTCTGTAAGTAATTCAATTGAAGTAAACATATCCTTTGCTTTATGGTAGAAATCTCTGCCATTCTAAAAAAATAGAGGAAATTTTTTACAATTTTTATAAAATTTTCTTTAAACCTTTCCCTGCATAAAAACCTTGTCCTTTTTATCAAATATAAGTTGGTACAATTCCAATGCTCGCTGGTAACAAATATAAGCTTCTTCATCATTTCCTTCTAGTTCTGCCAAACGAGCTTGATTTTCGATTTGAGTAAAATGTTTGTAACACCTTGAGGAAATTTTAATTTTCAGCAATTTCGAATTAAAAAAATTTTTTTCTCGATTTTTCTATGAAAATTTTCCGAAAAATCCCACAGAAAAATTCTCAAAAAAAATTCTTTAAAAAATCAAACAAACCTGTACGAGTCAAGAAGCTTCAATTGGTAGATAAACTTTGGGTCTAGTTCTGAACAAAATTTCAACTCATCATAAGATTTGTATTTTAACGGTTTTTTGTTCATTTTGCCTGTCAAATCTAGCTGAAATAAAAATTTTTTAAGATAAAATCTTTCAAATATTTCAATAGAATACAAAATATTTTTTAAACAATAGAATTAAAATGCGCAATTTATTAAGTACAAAGCACTTTTTTCTTAGGTGAAATAAATTGAGTTTTGATTGGAATGTAAATTATAATATCAGTTTTTAAAAAAAAAACTAAAAATAAAATTTAAAAGGCAAAAATAGTCAAAAAATAGAATAGTTGAGCGGCAACAATTGCAGACAGATATTTGTAGATACCAACCAACAATTTTGATATGTAGTAAAAACAGTGACTAAACCATAAAATACCCAAGTGGTTCCCTGAAAAAAAAACTAGAAAGCTCCCAATGGTCCCGATTGTTCCAAGACCCTAATGGTTACAATAAAAGAATCCAGTGGGCTTTTGTTCCAAAAAAAAGGCCCCAGTAGTCTCAATGGTTCCAAGATTCCTGTAGTTCTCAAAAAAACCCCAACGGACATTTTTGCAATTCAATAGGTGCTGGAATCCACAAATATTCTCCCCGCAAATGTTCATTGAGCCCAAAAAATATTTCCCCATTATCTATTTATTTCAATCGCTTCTTCCCTTTAGATTCTAATTTAGCCTTTTCTTCAAGAAGACTATTAATTTGAGCTTCAACCATTTTTAAATCATGTTGATATGCAGAGTCAATTTCGTTATGTCGAATATTTAACTTTAAAATTTTTTTGTTACTTCTTAAAAATAAAAAATACACAAACCATGTCTTCATGATGTTTCAATTCTGCTTCTTTCTTATTAACTTTCAACAAAAATTCCTTTTGATGTTGCTCCTCAGATTTTTGAAACTCTTCCAATAATTCTTTTTGACGCTGAAAAAGGGCATTTTTTTTAATATTCAAAGTTATGATGCCGTAATCAAACACAAACGCCGAAATACCAAACTCCCATAAAATACGTCGAAATACTAAAATGTTGATTGTTAACAACCTTCCATGGAGCACCCTTCAACACCTTCACAAATATAAGTTGTGTAATTTGTCAGATTTTTGGTGAGTTTGGCATTTCGGCGGTTTGTAGTAAGGAACGCTCGCGTAATTATACAAAAATATTTTTAAAGTAAAAACCTGAGCAAAAGCTTCCATCATTTTAGGTCCAGCATCCCCATCACTCATTTTCATTTGTCTAAGTCTTTCACGTCGATAACGCTCATACAAAACATTGTGTGTCTGTTCTCTTAACGAATCCTGATTTGTACGTAAAATAGCTTCACGAAGACGTACAAAGTCGCAGTGCTCTTCATTTTCAACTTAAAAATTTCAAATTTAGAAAATACAAAAAATCCCAAGAAAACCTTCAACCATTCCCCAAGGATAACGTCTAGCTCGAACAACACGTCCATCCTCTTTAGTAACAAAATCAACACTTCCAACAATTGCAAACGGTAAAAGTGCATTCAATGCAGAATTTTCTTTACGGACTGTCTCGTCCTCAATTGGAAATTGGAAAATTTCAATTTTATGAGCTTTCAATTCGCTTATAATCTTTAAAAAAAATTTTTTAAATTAAAAAAAATTTAAAAAAACACCTTTTGCTTAAATCGAACCAATTCATCCTTACAAGCTGTGTCTGCTTTAGCAATTAAAGGTATGACGTTGACACGCTTAGATAATTCTCCAAGTGTCAACAAATCCAATGCCTTTAACCCGTGTCCAGTTGGAGATATCAAGTAAAGACATGCGTGGATTCTAGTGTCGTCAAATTTGGTCAAATTGCGTTTAACTTTTAATTCTTCTTTCAAATAGCCCTCAAATTGACTGTTAATGTAGTCGACAATGACGCGTGCACTGAAAAAAAAATTTTCTTAAAAACAAATGTTGAAAGAAACCTTTTCTCCTTGTCTAATTGGTCACCAAATCCTGCTGTCTCAACAACTCGAAGTTTTACACGGACTCCTCCTTCAGCAACATCTATTTATTATAAACAAAAATATTAGAGTCGAACTTTCCTATTCAGCAAGCCCGATATTTTTCTTACAAACAAAACCGGCGAGGTTTCCTGAGTAAACCACAAAACCCAAATTTTAATAAAATAGTGCAACCGAATTCAGGGCTATACCACATCTCGGCCCGGGTTCGGACTCCAAAAATATTAAAAAGAAAACCTAAAACTCTTGTACGTAATTCAACAGTATTCAATTCGTGGTCACACGGAGCAAATTCCATCTTCATATTAAAAAGTGATTCAACTAATGTTGTTTTACCAATACCAGTTTCACCAACACAAAGAAGATTGAATTGAAAACTTTTAAAAATTTGAGGGAATTTTGACGAAAAATATATAAATGTCCTAATAGAAGCTAATCCCGAATAAAAGACCACCCAGCACGGCTCATAATAAATAAATGCCAATACCCCAATAAAGGCCCATTCCTTGTAAAAACCCACTAACAAAACCTTTTAAAAAATAAGTGCCCGGGGGACATCTATTAGACCATTTACCCGTAAAAAAATTCTATACCCATTCTGTTGACATCTTCGTACAAATTGATATGGCAACGAATCAAAACCAACAAATCCTGTCAATTTTAATTCAGGTTCAGCATTGTTATTGGCATTAGCATCCCCATTCAAGCCTCTATTGTTGCTGTTATTTGCAGCATTTGAAGTCTTTTGTTGTTGTTTTTCAGTAACCGTTGTTGAACTTGACAGAGTAATTGGTTGTATTAGCGGCGCTTTAGGAGCATGAGAAGCCTTAGGAGATGGAACATTTGGTGGTTTGGTAGGTCGAATAACTGAGTCGGCATGTACTAAAGACATTTTTTCTAAATTTTTCTAAAAATCAATTTTAAACGAAAAAAAAGCAATAAAAAATATTTAATGATTTTTAAATTAATCATGATTAAAACAAATTTTTTTCCTTGAGATAATTTTTTATCAACATAGAAAAAATATAAATAGCCTTATGATTGAAATTACTCATTAAAAAACGAATCAATTAGTACTGAATCCAAAGGTCAGACTTTAATAAACAAAAAAGATAAAGGGACCTTTCAAAGTAGCGTTCTTTAAGAACCGGTTCAGAGTAAAGACTGGGAAAATCGTACAGGATATAACTGGATAATTGTGAAACTTTGATCGAGATCTCGTCTCGATCTGGGTTAAAAACCCTCTGGGTTAAAAAAATAAACATAAAAAACCATGTTGGAAGACCATCATCACTCATACATATTTCTTTTAATAATTAATATTATTTTATTGCCCCTCTGTCGCTAACAAACATATAAAATCAATTAAAGCATTCTCCAAATTGATTCATAGTACCCCCGAATAATTTTTAAATAAGTTAAAAAATACCTAACACACAATTAACATTCAAAAAACCAAAAAATATTTTCTCCAATTTTCTTCACATGATTTTTTAAAATATACAAATTTTGTTTTGTTTTTCTTTGCTTTTGAATAAAAAAAGTTTTTTCCATTTTTATCTGTTAGGATTATAAATCTTCTTTTTCAATCTTGAAAGACGCCAAGCATTTGGATCTTCATATTTATTATGTAAAGGTTCAATTTTTTGTCCTTTCTTAAACGATGATAATTTCATACTATCACCACGTTTAAAGAATGAAGGTGCCAAGTCGACTAACCATGTTGGTTCAACAGCAGTTACCTTTAAAAATTTTAATTTTAGAAAGAAAGTTTTCCGACACATGTCCAGTTTCTGCGTCCAATTAAAATTCTTATACGTCCAACAAAGGTCCATTCAAACATTTATGCGACCAATCACTCCTTTATGCGTCCAATCATAATTATAATCCAATAAAAGGACGCATAAAATAAAATTTAATTGGATGCATAAACTGTTTATCGGACGCATAAAAGTGCATTGGACGCATAAACTAGAAAAGAGCCAATTTTTAAAAAATATAAACCTCTCTCATATATTCTTTAGTTGTTTGAACCAATTCATGATAAACAACCCATTCAGGTTGATTTTGAAACAGACTGCTTGATGGATGTATATAGACAGTTTGTCCATCAACAATTGTTCGATAACCTTCTTGAGGATCTCTTTTCGCAGCATTTCTAAAAAATCCAGAACATATAGCCCTTTGAATTCTTTGTGTGTCACGACCAGCACTTTTTATTTCTAATTTGTGTCTATCCATAATACTTAAAAGTTGTTTTCTTATATCCTTTAAGAAAGAAAAATTTTTTTTGATAAAATTTGAAAATTCAAAAAAAAAATTCCTAAAAAATTCATAAATTTCCAAAAAAAATTTTTTTAATTGAAAAAATTTTTCATAAAAAATTTTAAAAAATTTCCAAAAAAATTTCGAAAAATTTTTTATGAAAAATTTCAAGAAATTTCGCAAACCTGTGCTCTTTTTAATGTTCTAACTTGTATAAAATTTTCAAAACACCATTGAGGTGAAAAATGATGATGTTTCCAAGCATTATAAACGGCAAGTAACGTACAATGATCACCTTTTTTAATTAAATTTTATAAATTTTTCAAAAAAATATCCAAAAAAACCTTCAGGTTGATGAAATTTTGATTTTTTCTCATCAGCCAATTCTTGTTTTTCTTTTGGTCTATAAAATACATTTTGTACTGATAACATCGATACAATAGTTAAAATATCATCAGCACAGCCCAATTCAACAGACATTATTAACATTTTTGAAAGTGATGGTTCTAATGGAAATTCTGCCATCTACAGAAACGAAAATTATGATAAGTAATAAAACCATATCTTTAACCATAAAATCTCTAATAGAAAGCCCGGGCATTCTATTTTTCCATTAACCTTCAAAAGGAGGATCCTATTAGAGAGCATTCAATTGGATAGGGTCTACGAAAGGAACATTCTATTAGAGAGGCATTCAATTAGAGAGGGTCTCCAAAAGAACATTTAATTAGAGAGGGCCATTCTGACTTCCAATCGTAGTCCGAAAGGAGGGGGCGTTAATTAGAAAGGGATTGGTTTTATATTTTTCAATCACCTTCAAAGAGAGTATTCAATTAGAAAGAGAAGGCATTCAATTAGAGAGGGAGAGGGCATCAAACTAAAGGGGCATTCTATTATAGATTTCACGGTATCTTTAAAAAAACTCAAACAAACCCTTCTTCCCAATCTTGTTAAAAGACCATCTGGATCAAGTGCTGATAATTGATAAATTTGAAAAAGTGCAGTAATCATAGCTTCAGATGGCGGTGCATCCATAAAATCAAATTCTATCAAATTATTAATTCCCATAGCTTTAAGTTGTAATAATGTGCTAGCTAAATTTGTTCTTTGAATTTCTGGGACTGGTGTTGGTAACATTTCATCACTAAAAAATTTTTTTGCAAAAAATTTCTCGCAAATAAAAAAAAATTTCAATCCTTACCGATAAGCTCTTTCAGTATATAAACGATAACATTTTCCTGGTCCAGTTCTTCCAGCACGCCCAGCACGTTGTGCTGCTTGTGCTTGTGATATTGGTGTTACAACAAGTGAATCCATTCCAGATTTTGGATTATAAATTTTTTGTTTAACAAATCCTGGATCAACAACATAATAAATTCCATCAATAGTTAATGAGGTTTCTGCAATGTTTGTTGCTATTACAACCTTTAAAAAAATTCTTAATTTTAAAATTCTATTTTTCGAGGGCGTCTTGCAATGTCAAGACATTAAAATGCCAAACCCCCTCTAAAGCCATTGAAATGCCCCAAAATAATGGAAATCCGCTGAATTCAGTGTTTGGCTGTTTAGTACTTAAATGTTGTGGCATTTCAATTTCGATGCTTTGGTATTATTGACGTTTTGCATTTCGAAGGTTTGGTATTTTAGGATGAAAATTATTTTAGAATTTCAAAAAAATACCCTACTTTTCGAGTTCCTGGCGGTGCTGGATCAAAAATTCTTGTTTGCATTTCACTTGGAAGTGCACCATAAACAGGTAAAATAATTAATTCTGGAACATCTGGACCCAACTTTTTCATTCTTTCATAAAGTATTTCACAAGAAGTATCAATTTCTTCCTTAAAATTCAAAGTAATTTAAATTCAAAAAATCAAAGAAAAAAAACCTGTCCAGTCAAAAAAAGCAAAATATCACCAGGAGGTTCAGTTAAATGTATTTGCATAACTGTAATATGTGAAGCATCCAAATAATCAGTTTCAGGCTCTTTTGTATATAAAATTTCTACTGGGAAAGTTCTTCCAGGTATACGAAATATTGGTGCATTGAAAAAATATTCAGAAAATTTGACTTGCTCCAAAGTTGCGCTAAAATTAAAAAAAAATTTTTATGGGGAAAATTTCGGAAAATTTGTGGGGAAAAATTTTTTCAAGTCAAAAAAATTTCGAAAAAATTTTTCCAAGCCAGAAAAATCTCAAAAAAAAATTTTAAGTAAGGAAAAATTTTTAAAAATTTTTTGAAAAATTTTTGCCTCAAAAAAAATAACAAAAAAACCTCGTCACAATCAATTTTAATTCAGGCCTCCTCTTTACTGTAGTTTTTAATAATCCAAATAACACATCAGTATTAATTGTACGTTCGTGAGCTTCATCAAGCATTATACACGAATAAGATGACAAATCTGGATCGAGAAGACATTCACGCAACAACATTCCATCTGTCATGTATTTAACTATTGTGTCTTGACTAAAAAATTTTTTTAATTTGAAAAAATTTTTAAAAAGTAATACCATGTACAATCTTCAAAACGAATGGTATATCCAACTTCTTGTCCAAGACGACAACCAAATTCTTCACTTACTCGTTTTGCGACAGACATGGCAGCAACACGTCCAAAATAAAATTAGTATATAAATGAAAGTGGATAGTCTTCAGGGACGTGCCGTTTCGCTCTTTGACGAATTTTTTTATGTGTTTAGTATTTCGACGAATTTTTCGCCTTTTTCGGTTTCGCTTTTAAAATCCGTTTCGGCAAAATCTTGATACTCTTTTACTATCAAAAAATATTTACCTTGGTTGTGTACAACCTATTTTGCCTCTATTTGCATATCCTGCTTCAACCAAATATTGCGTCATTTGTGTTGTTTTACCCGAACCTATAATAAATTTATATAAAATCAATAATACTTTAAATTGTTTAAAAAACCTGTTTCTCCAATTACAATTAAAATTTGATTATCATGTATTGCTTGCAAAAGTGCTGATTTTAAAGAATATATTGGTAATGATTCGCGTTGTTCTTTTATAGTCATTGTTGTCCTCTTGCCATAAGTTGCTTTACCTCCTGCTGTAACGTGTTTTAACCATTCTGGCATATCCTAGAGAATTAAAAATTTGCATAAAAAATAAAATTGACATTTTCAAATTTCCGGGTCTGATACAGAGGTTTTTACTTTCAGCTGATACGGGTTGGGGTTTCCAGATTAAAACCTCGAAAAATCGGGAACCCGACGAGCCTAAGCCCAATCAATGGTCGAACTCTTTAGAAAAATTTTACCCTTTTTTGAAGTGATAAATCTTCATCATCATCTTCCGTTCGTGTAGACGAAGCTGCCATAGGATCATGAATTCTAGACCGGCCTAAACCTGACCGTTGTCTTTCAGCATCCTTTTCTCTTTGCATTTGTATTTTGACATCACGACGTTCTTTTGACAATGCTCCCTGAATTGAAAAGTTTTTCTCAAAGAAAAAATGTAAAAAAAAACCTGCATTAAAGCAGCTTGGGCCAAACTACCATCAGGATTCTTTACAACTTTAACAGGTTCCAAATCAATAGCATGTCTTCCATAACCACCAAGAAAAGGTGGATCATCTTCCACTAACTCAATTTCAATATCTTCGCCATCACTTTCTTCTGAAAAAATATTTTTTTAATTTTAGTAACCGAGCAGGCACCAAGTAGACATCGATATTGTGCCTCTTGTAAGTTTTATCACTACGTAAAGGTATTTTAACAACTGAGCATTAGGCGCCTCACCCAACCTCACTTTTAATAAATATTAAATCCGCATCCAGTGAGCGTTTTGAATGCTAGCCAGCTGGATCTTTCCCCTTCCCTAGAACTTTTGTAAATTTTTTACCATCATAATTTTTCATAATTCCCAATTCTTGATCAAAATCAGGCAAATCAATTTGTCGAATAGCACCACCTCCTTGCATTTGACGAAATTCCCATCTTTCCGGAGTTGAAAGACGTACTCTCGTACGTTTCATTGGAACATTTGAAGATTGTATAGAAGGCAAATCATCTGAAGGATTAAGCCATGGAGCATCTGGATTTGCCAATCTTACATCATCAACCTTTGCCGATAAATCTTTTGGTTTTTCAGGGTTTAAATCTTCTCCAGTTTCTTGATTGACTTCTTTCATTGAAAGAGAAATTTTGGAATTATCCATTTTTATCACCTAAAAAATTGAAAAAAAAATTTCAAAAAAAAATATTTTTAAAAATTCCCTTACTTTGACTTTGACTCTTTGTCCACGATTAAGAACGTCTGCTACAGCATTAACACGTTCATTTTTGATTTGAGAAATATGAATTAATCCTTCAGTTTTTCGACGGAATCCTTCAAGCTAAAAAATAATTTTTAGAAAACTATAATGCAAGAAATCAATCCGAGACTAGGACGGATTTGCTGGGATAAATTGGAAGGGGAGGGGATTAAAGGCAGAAGGAACTTTGTGTTTGTCAGATAAGTCTCCTTTGTTCCATTGATCTTGAGCCTCTTTTATCTACTCAAATATCTGGAGCTACCACCAAGGATCGGTTTGTCAATAAAACGCTGACCTCTAGAGTTGGTTGACCCCTCGGAGTGTAGCCAAAAAAAAATTTACAAACCTCAGCAAAAGCTCCAAAATTTGTAATATTATTTATTTTTGCATCATAAATACAAAACATTTCAGCTTCTTCAAGTAATTTCTTACTCTTAATAATTGGAGACTTTGAACGAGATGATCGCCTTCTTCTTGGTGATTTTCTTTTTTCTCCTCTTCTATCATCGCGTCGTTTTCTGTGGTGGGGCGATGATGAACGGTCATCTCTTTTATGATCATGCCTTCTTCGATTTTTGACTTCAGGGCTTCGACTTCTACTACGTGCACGAGCATTCTCCTTAAAAAATTTTTTTTCTTGGTTAATTTTTTCACCTTAATAATATAAACAAATGAGGATGACGTTCTAAAAACGGAAAATTTTTAGAATTTCGACAGCTTTTGGGGGTTTGGTATTTCGACGCTTTGTCATTACACCAACTAAAATTTCCTTACATCTGCTGTAGCTGACTTCTCCATTTCCCATTTTGTCTTCAAATCTTCCAATTCATCCATTAACGTATTTTTAGTGTTTGGCATAGCTAAAGCAGGAAGTCTCTGTTTTAATTCTTCTTTTTCATCATTTATAGTTAAAAATATAGAATTTGCTGGCGTGTGTTGCTGTTGTTTTTGTTGCTTCTTTTTACGTTCCATACTCAAAACAAGTCTTAAAATATGTTGAACCAATGAATCATCAAACTTTAATAAGCAAAATTTTTAACAATATTTAAGAACTATACAGACCTTGAAGACCTACTTTTGAAAGGGAATATTGGGAAATTTGTAGGAATTAAGGAGATATCGATGAATTTAGTTTAATCGAAAAGGATCTCTACTCACCCAGAGTTATGGTGTATCGGACCCTTTCAAACGCTAAGGTTTTCAGGTCCAATTTGAAGATCTAGGTCTTCAGGTGTGGACTCAATATTTAAAAATACAAACTCCTTCAGCCAGATCATTTTCTTCCAGCGCTTTTTTAAATTTATCAAAAGTCCCAGCATCCTTTGCCAATTGAATTATAAATTCTGCCACGCCTTTGTCATTAAGTCCAAAATGATTTTCTAATTCTGTAATAACTCGAGACACTAAGTTGAGGTGTTCAAGTCGATCAAGTTCAGTTTCATCCATTTTAGTTATCTAAACAATCAAAATATTTTAGAAACAAAAAAATGTTTAAAATATAAATTCGTTGAAAAACGTTCACAAAAAATCAAAAAATAAAAAAATATTTTATCCTTAGAAACTAAGAAATTACACAAATGTCAGAAAAAAGTGGTAATTTTCTGATTATGTGTTGGCCAAAAAAACGTCGTAGATTACCATTATTTTCTAAGCGAATAAAGCAGAAGATTATCAAATTTCTTTTAAATATTTTTCATTGCATCCCTCATTTCATTAATTTCCCAAAAACGTCCTCTTTTCATCACAGAAAACATCTTTTCACGTCTTTGTCTACGCTCTCTACGCGATTGTGATTTGGAAACTGCTTCTTTTGGTAATACTTTTCCCATCGATTCGTAATCCTGAAATTGAAGGTTTTGAAAATTTGAAAATTAATTTAAAAAATACAATATTTGAAGCTTGTGATTTATCATCATCGTTGTAAGAACGTTCACCACGAGCAGTATCCAATGATGATGAAACTTGTTGAATAGATGAAGCTTAAATCGAACTCATTTTTAAAATTAAATAGTAAGAGAGAGGCAAAAGTTTAGCCCAGAGCAGGCATCGACCCTGCGACCTCCTAGTTATTAATTGTTAGCGATTCCGCTCACCACGTATAGGTTACCGGATGAGTTATCCGGGCAGGGCAGTAGCCAAAGGGTAAGAAGGGAAATGGGAAAAAGGAAAAAAAATTTGGGGGAGGATTGGAGGGCTTTCTTCTTCCTTACGAAATAATACAAAATTCAATAACCTTTTGCAATATTAGCAGAACGTTGAGGGACTGGTGGTACATGTACAGGTGAAAAAGTGTTCAAATCAGGGCAAGTTGAACTTGCAAATTGTTTAAATTGCTAAAATTATATTTAAAGATCATTAAAATATTTTAAAAACTTGTTCAAGCTGAAAGAATTGTTGCATCGAATTAGCAGCAGCTTCTTGTTCAAAAAGAGAGGTTAAAGTTTTTTCGGCTGTACCATCAGAAAATACATTTCGTCTACAAAATTTTTACTTCAAAATATTTTAAATTAAATAACCTTGTTGTCAGAGTAGAAGAAGCACGTCGATCACTATCCGTTTTATGTAGAGATTGAATATATGATCCTCGCTGTATTGGGGAACGGCGAGCATTTTCAAAAGCTAAAAAAGAGAAAAATAAAAGCCTTTAAAAAATCATCTGAGAAAACCATTCAAAGCATCATGAGAACTCCAACCAAGCTTACAAATAAGATAACAGCAGACAAGATATCCAGAACGATTAATTCCATCGCTGCAGTGAACACCAATTAATAAATCTTTGAAAATAATAATAAATTTATAGAAAGATTTTAGGTAAAAGTCAATTTCGGCCTCTTCATGTTCCCTTCGACAAAAGTGACAAAGGTTGCGAAAAGGTCGAGACATGTTTTCAAAATTTACTTCTGGCCGGATTTAGGGTTGGAAGACCGGACTCCATGTAGACAGTGACTTCTATTATGCTTATATGTATAAGTTATATTTCTGAAGCGGACCAAATTAAAAAAAATTTTGTTTACCATTATCCGAATTCCTATTCAAAAAATCATCAATAATTTGGATAAAATCCTTAACCAAATCTGTTCGAACTAAAAATCCACGTCCAGGACATTGTAATTCTTTATATTCAATACACATTCCAGTAATATCTTGTGCATCATAATACCTCTTTGTGTTTGAACAATTTATAATTAATCCAATTGACTTGCCATTTCCTTCAACCTTAAATTTTTTTTTGGAAATTTTCGTAGTTAGATTATTGAGGTAAAACCAAGTAACATGCCCCTTCTATCATTTTCTTAAAATGTTAGGCCCAGAAAAATAAAAACAGGAATGTGGGATGAAGAGAATATGTCATAGAGAAATCGAGCAAAATTGAGGAAGTCTGTATACGCACTAGAGAGTGGCCTGGATTTTTCCTGTACCCAGAGTCCTGGGTATTTTCCTGGACTACAGACCTGGGATCCGGCCCAGGTCAACAAATCAAACCCGTGAACCCATGAACAGGCCCAGGCTTTTCAAAATTCCCGATTTCTAGTAAGCACATTCTAAGAAAAAAATAGCAGAAGTGGCAATCAACCCGGCATAATATCTTTCTTAAAAGAAAAAATAAACAAACCATTCTGAACAAATCCGAAGTTGTAAAACGCTTTGTTTTGCATATACGATCCTGCAATTCAGGTTTTAATGGAGTTTTAAATGCAAAAATTCTGGTTCCTTGAATTACAGATCCAATAGGGGTATATTTTTCCCAACTAAAAAATTAAATTAAAAAATATTTTTAAAGGTACTTACTCGAGAGGTATTTTCCTTTGTGATCTGCCCATTTTATTGGCAAATTTTAAACAGAAAATTAATAAAATGCAAAAAAAAATAAATTCAAAAATGGCAAAAATTGACAAAATATGACTTGGCAAAAAGCAATTTACCATTTTCAGGAGTTACCAAAATGAAATATTTTCGTGTCAAAATAAATATCAAAATGTAAACATCAAAAAGTAAATTGTAAAATGTTAATATCAAAGTGTAAACATTCCTTTTGCCACGAGATATCTCGTCACATTAGCATTCTTACGCTTTTCGTCAACCTCTACCCTTTCACATAAAGCGAACTAACCAGCAAATGCATGGTGTGATTTTTTATATTTCTTTTTCATTATTTTTCAGATTTTTCTTGATCAACTTTCTAATATATCAAAATGATGATTTTTACTAAATCTGCTCAAAATTTACTTGGCAAAGGACAATTTCTTGGAGCTATTTATTTCCGACAAGCACTTGCAAATTATTCAGGTTAATAAAGACTCGCGTGATTTTTTTACTTTTTTTACTGATAACAAGCAGACTTTTTGGAATTAAAAAGAATAATAGGAAAAATGGGATCATTAAGTAACTCAATTCAAAGAAAAAAAGTAAAAAATGACCGACCAAAATTTAAGCAAAACAATTGAATCCCTAAAAATAAGTGAAGACGATACTGGTATTTTTAATAAGCTGACTATTTGGGAGCCAGACATATTCTGGACGGAATATCCGGATATTTATTGTATGACCGGCTACTCTGTACGGGTTCGGGGCCAACGGGTCTTGATAGTACATTGTTGAAGGATTCCGGATCCCCCCTTCCGCTGACTTATCCCTGACCTGATATATGTCCGTCCTGATATGTCTCCCCACCGTTTATTTAAACAAATTAACTTTAATTTTCTTTATTAAAGTTTCATCACCAACCAACTATGAAATGATTAAAGCCGAAAAGACTGGCGAAAACAAACGTGTTGGCTTGATTACTTTAAATAGACCTAAAGCGCTCAATGCCTTGTGTAATCAATTAATGGATGAGCTAGCCGATTCGCTTCAAAAAATGGATAAGGACCAATCTCTTGGGGCTATTATTGTTACTGGAAGTGAGAAGGCTTTTGCTGCTGGGGCTGATATTAAAGAAATGGTTTCTTTTTAATTTTTCAAAAAAATTTCAAAATTTTCCCTTAGGCTCCCAAAGAATTTGCTCACGTTTTTGGTACCGGTTTTCTTGAAAATTGGTCTCAGGTTTCTAAATTGCGAAAGCCTGTAATTGCTGCTGTTAATGGACATGCGTTGGGCGGTGGATGCGAAGTTTGGTTTTTTTTAATTTTTAAAAATTTCTTAAGTTGGCAATGATGTGCGATATAATTTATGCTGGAGAAAAAGCAATGTTTGGACAACCCGAAATTAAAATTGGGACTATACCAGGTTTATTAATTTTGAAATAAAATTTTTTTAATTAATTTTTAGGTGCTGGCGGAACTCAACGATTGACCAGGTTTTTTCTTTTAAAATTCTCAATAAAATTAAATTTCCCTCTAAAAGAATTGTTGGCAAGTCGTTGGCAATGAAAATGTGTTTGACTGGTGATCCTATTGACGCTAAAACTGCATTACAAGCTGGATTGGTTGCTGGGGTATTTTCTAAATTTCCAAAATAATATTTTTCCTCAACTTTAAGGTATTCCCTCCCGATCAACTGGTTGCTGAAACAATTAAATTAGCTGACAAAATTGCTTCTCATTCTCAACTTTTGGTTGGTATGGCTAAACAAGCTGTCAATCGCGCTTATGAGTCTACTTTAGAAGAAGGTTAAAAAAATTTTTTTTAATAAATTATCAAATCTCCGACAAAAACTTCCTCAAACCACTCGAAAATCAAAAAATTTTTCACCTTATTGAGAATATACCTTAACTTTTTAGGATTACTTTTTGAACGTCGAATGTTTCATACTACTTTTGCAACTGTAAGATTTTTTAAATTTTTCCTTAAAAATTTTTTTTTATTTTTAAAGAATGACCGAAAAGAAGGGATGACTGCATTTATGGATAAACGTCAACCAAAATGGCAACATTCTTAAATTTTTGGGGAAGACTTTATAAATTAATGTATGGATGAGGTTCAAATATAAACATAGACAAATACATATTTAAAGTTTTTTTTTATATTTTAATTTATTTTGACAACTTTTTCTAAATTTTAAATAAGTAATTTTGGATATTTTAAAAATATATAAATATTTTGGTATAAAATCTTTGTTAATTTTCTTTTCATAAGCCTAGGATATATTTTGAAGCTTAAAATTTTTCCATCGGATCTTGGTCCTTTCCTCATAGCTTTATTTTTTTGGATCAACTTTGTAAGCCATTTTTTTAATATTTAAAAACCCTCCTTCCCCTACTTTTCTCTGACTGTCGTTAATTTACTTAACCGCGCTTTTTGACTAGTATTACAATATTTTTTTGTTGTAAAAATTAGCCATTAATTTAAAACCCATTTTTAAACTATTTAAAATCCCAAAAAATTTATAACCCCCCTAACACTTGTTTATTTTTTCTGTCCTTTCACTTTACACAAATCCAGAAAATTTGTTCTCCGGCCTCTTGATTGGGGGAGCTTTTTTACTACTTTCGCGGTTAAAAGAACTAAAATAGAGAATAAAACGCCTGATGGGCATTAATCAGTTTTAAAGCAGATATTGAGCATCGCGTCGCTTCAATCGCCTCCTTTCCATTTTACTAAAAAACTTTTTTTACTATCCGCGCTTTACACACCAAAAAGATTTTTTTAAAGAAATAAATAGCTTCACAAAAAACGCCAACTGTTTCCCCTGACTTTAAGCATTTTTAGCCTCTCATATGTGCGCAGTATTGAGGGGAGGGGACTAGAGAATAAAAAAAAAGATAGAGACGAGATGATTGCCTACATTATATTTTTAGTTTCGGAACCAATAGTTTAAAAAGAAAGTTTTTGGGGTTTTTAGGGTTGTCGTCGCTTCGTCATCCCGAAGAGCAACGACAAATGTTTCGGCCATAGAAAAGAATAAATGCGCGGGCGGTGTGGACGAATCTCTCTCTTCTATTCAATGGACTCAAGCGGGAGTGACATGAAGAAAAGGATCAAAAAAAGAAGAAAAAATTGGGACAAGGCGCGGCTGTTTCTGCCATAGGGGAATAAATAAGAAGGGTTTGGAGGATATTGAGAGATAAGTTGAAGGGGAAGAAGATAAATAAAATAAAAAAAAGGAAAGAAAAATGGCAGTTGAACGAGAATGAATGACTGGCAATTTCAATTTTGCTCATTTTTGTTGCCCTCTCCCATTTCCTCACTTGTTGTATATGCATTCCTAAAAGTCAGCAGATTAGCTCCGATCTCGACTAACCAAACAACAAGGCCGCAAGCGATATAACCTCTCTTTTTCAAAATATCTGCTCAATTATACTTTTAGGATTATAATATTGTTGGGAGGGAGAAATATCGGGACGGACATATCGGGGGGGGGGGGGGGGTTGCTCTATGAGAAAACAACCTCTTGCATGTTTACGTTGGTTCTAAGACTTAAAAACTCTCGTTTCTTCAATAGGACAATGTACATCCAATACCCATGGCCATAGGTCCCGAATCCCGATATATCCCCTTCCCTATCAGAGCTCGTCTCGTGAAATTTCGTGTTTTTTGAGAATCAAGTGTCTCGCGAATTTCGTGTTTCGTATTTTGTGGACCAGCTTCACCCTGGTCCCTATATATCCAGCTTCTATATTGTTTGTAGAAGATCCCTCATAGTCCTTCATATCAATTTTAAAAAGGGAAGAAAATTTTTGGGTCCCTCTCGATTGAAAAATGCTTTCATACAGCTCATACTTTTATTCATCACGCCAATCGATGATATTATTCATGGGGCCAACCGCGCGGAGACGGAATTTTTTACATTTTTTACATCCTTTTTTCCATTTTAGCATTCCTTTATTGTAAAATAAAAAGCTTTTGCGCGGTACAAAAATAAATGAATGATCAAAAAAATTTTTTGATGGGAAAAGTGCTAGGCCATTTTTGTTGATTTGTGGTGAAGCTAACGAACTATTTTTTGCTTTAAATGAATGAAGGGAAGGAAAAAATTTTTTCAACTGTCAGCAGCCACAACAAAAACTCATAGAGGTTGTTGTTGTTTTCCAGCCGACGCGAGATGAAGCTGAAGATAATAAGGGGAGAAAAATGTTGGTGGTGATGATGATGATGATGGTGATGGCGCAGTAGCAGGAATAATATAAAAGAAGTTTTTGTAAAAAAATAAAAGGTGTTGAAAACGCGCCGACAAAAATTTTAATGTATTTATGGGAAAAGCGAGAAAAAAGGCCTTTTAAACGGCCAGAGAAGATTTTCTAAAAAAATCCCAGTGATCAGGAAAAAAAAAGATTAAGCGGTGACTATGCGCGCAGATTATTAAAAAATTTAAACTTATCTTTAAAAAATTATTCTCTCCCTCCTATCCTTAATCCTCCCCTATAGCCTCTATAGCCTCGCTAATAATCATTGGTTCACTCCTCCCCCTTTATTTCCATTTTCCTTTATTTTTCTCCCAAAATTTTCTTTTAATATTTGATTGGCGTTCTTCACCATGTTTTTTTTATTTGCGCGTTTCATTATTTGCTTTTATTCCTTATAAAATTTTTTTTGCTCATTCAGAGATAACACCACAAATTTGGGGGAAGAATGATGAAATTATACAAAGTATTAGTGTATATTCATAGAAAATCGGGAAAGGTAGGTCTCTCTATTTGACGGCAGGACGGTGAGTAAGTAGGATAGCAATATGATGCTGATAAAAATATTTGAAAGGAAGGGGAATGATTAGAAAGGAGCACTAAACATGTGAATAAACTAAATATTTTTTAAAGGGAAGGCGCGCATTGCGCATTTAGTAAAAATATTTAATATGTTGCCTGATAAGAAAAACGAGGTGGAAGGAGAAGACTTAAAAAGGAGGAGGAAGAAATTGGGGAGGAAATTGGGGAAGAAATTGGGGAGAAAGGTGAGGAAAGAGCACAGTTTTATGGAAAAATGTAGAATGATTCTGATTCTGAGCGGTACAAAATAAGAATAAAAGGAGAAGAAAATCAGCAGGGCGGTGCAAAAAAGGTAAGTACAACACCAACAACTCCGCAAACATCATTTTAAAACTAAAACTAAAATTTATATTCTCCTTATTTTCCCCATTTTCCGATAATTCAATCATCAACATAATATTTAATATTCCTTCCATTTTTAATACAAATTGACCCCCCAAAATTTAAAAATAAAATTTAATACTTTGCATAATTTCTTTTTGATAATAGACCAACTCGCGCGGGAGTATTTTGCTTCTTTTTTAGACAAAATTCTTGACCAAATCTATCCCCTAAAATTTTTCACACACCTCCTAAAAATTTCACTATTTCACTAAAATTCTTTCACATTTTTCTATTCCTTAAAATCTTCTAATCTTTATGTAAAATCCTTTTAAAAATTGCGCTACTTGTAGACCAAACCTTTTTTATGCCAATTTAAAATGCAGCTTTTTTACCTTTTGTGTCAAAAAATATTTCACAAAAAACTTTAAACACTTTTTTCCCTTTATTCTACTTTTTTGGCCCAACTTTTCTTTCTATTATTCTTCTCTCCACGGAAAAGCAGGGCTAAAAGGGGGCTAGAAATGTAGGGGATAAAGCTTGCGCCAAGATTTTTTCCAAACAATTTTCTTTATTTTCCCCCCAATTCAAACCTAACAAATAAAAAAATAAAATGTATGTTGGAGACATTAGCGCAGCAAAAATGCTTCCGGCTTGTGCCAAAGAAAAAATGTCAAGAAAAAAAAATTATTTTTTTTTGTAAGAGGGTGGGGGTTTGCGCGCAACTAACAAAACTATTGGAAAATGGCTATATTTACTTACCTACCCCCCTCCTTTTTAATATTTTTACTAGCTTTTCAATTTTACATAAAACCTTCTTTTCCGGACGGCTGACGCAGATATGTGTTTAGACGAGACCAAAAGACTTTTTATTTTATGCCTTTCCAGTATTAAGGAATTTAGAGGTCCTTTTTGGCCCATTTTTTTCTTTCAAGGACCTCAATATCTTTTTTTATATTTTATTTACGTCCGTAAGCACTAGTTTTTTTAGTGCTGCGCACCAGAAGGAGGGAGAGAGTCTAGGGCCAAAAGCAACCAATAAGTTTTTTTGGCAACCCCCTTGGGCATTCCTTGGCCCAAAACTACTGCGCCATCCTTTCTTTTTTATTCTTCTTAAGCCCAATGGCCCTCATTTCTTCCTTAAGCTCCTATATATTTTTTCTTTTTAGTTTCGTGCGCAGAAGGGAAGAAGCAAAAAAAAATTTTTGAAGAAAAGAAGGGCACATAAAGCTTTTCATCCACCGCCCTAAACAATTCCTTCACACGCCCTAAACAATTCCCCCCTCCCCCTAACCCCCTTCCCAAAAACATTGCGCCAGCAGCCAACAACAACAAAAAACTACGCCAACAGCCGAGAAAATTTGTCCTTCTCCTTATTTTTCGGCAAAATCGTCTCCTTGGCCACCACCTTCCCCCATCTTTCGACCATTTTAAGTCCCTAAAATATTGGTCTCGCGCCCCACACACGCCGCTGGAAAGAAAAATAAATTGTAGAAAAAAAAGTTTGGGGGTTGGTAGCTTACAGCCGAGAACAAAATGGCCAAAAAAGATGACGGACAATAACTGCTGCGCTTTTGTGTGGGTGAAGAGGTCGTCGCGTTGCTGCGTTGCTCCCTTACTTTCCTTTACCCCTTCTCCCACTTTTTATTTTTTCTGTGCGTCAATGCCCAAAAATGTTTTTTGATGGAAAAAGGATTGAAAAAAGGAGCGCACAAACCGAGAGTTTTGACTGACACAACAACCAAACGTTTTTTCCCAATTTTTTCTATCATTTTTTTCACATTTGGCCCTTATTTTAATACTCCTTATTTTTAATTTATTTTTGGAGGCACACAAAACATTGCGCAGTTGGTTGGTTGGCACTTGTGTAATATTTTTGGTCGGCATAAAGCTATGATGGCCCGCTCGTCATTTCATTTTGTTTCTCGCGCATTTGCGCCTATGGCGCATTTTTCTATTTATTTTACATTGCCGAATCGATGTGAACCTTCCCAAAAATATTGTTGGTGGTAGGGAGGCTTTTTCGGCAGCCGGGAAGAATAGGCCCATATCTCGCGCTGTTATTTTGCCGTCGGCCTTTCCCACAAGCTTTTATTTTCTTCGCTTTTTCCTTTTTCTTCATTTAATATTCCGCGCATTTTTAGCTTAAAAAGCATTGATTTGTTTCTGGCAAACTAAAGGAAAAAAAATATTTTTTGCCGCTTTTCATGAAAAAATTAAAAAAAAACTTTAAAGGACGTGGATTTGGGAAAGATTTTTTCAGAATAAAATTTTCAAAAATAAATCAGAATTCTGATTTCTACCGAATTTTTTCTGATTCTATCATTATTTTTTTCCAAAGGCGTATACCTTAAGAGTCATATCCCATTTTTCGGATGTATATTTTTCTAAAGTAGCAAAGATACGGATACCAAAATCTGTGTCTATTGTCAGGTCTAAGTTCTAATTTTTTAAGTTACTTAACAGATTTCTGATTTAAAAAAAATTAAAATTAAAAAAAAATGGCAACCTATCCCATATTTACTACCATAAATAAACTGCGCGAAAAATCCCATTCGCGCAGTCACCTCAAATAAAAACTGCGCGAAAGATATTACAGTAAATATTAAATAAGTCAGTCAGTTGGTTGGTTATTTGAATGAATGTATGACTCGCGCACCAATTTTTTTATAGTTTGTTCTCCCACAGTCAAATAAAAATAGCAGCAATTCTTCGAGAAGCACCGTCTCCCCTCACTTCTTTTTTTTATTTCTTACGCGACTACTTTCCACCAATTGAAAAATTAATAAAAATCAACAAAATTTTCCCATATTATCCCCCTCTTATTAACCACAAAAAAATTTTTTCTTCTTCAAATCAACTCTGTTCAGTCTCAGAGGTGGGTCGGAATTCCGATTTCCAATTTCCGAGTTCCGACTTTTGAGCCAGTTCCGATTTCCGACTCTTCCGATTTCCGACACCTATGACTGTTTCTCAAATCAACTCTGTTCAGTCTCCAATATCCAGGAAGAGTTCCTCCTTCTTCCTCCTCTTTTTAAACTTGAAGACAATTTATCTCCTCTCCCCAATTTCCTGACTCCTCCCCAACAACAATTTATTTTTTCTTCTTTATTTCACCCCACAAAATAGCCACCAATTGTTTATAAATATTAAATATCTTTTTTTTAATGTGAGATTTTATTTATTTGCGCCATTTTTTGTTTAATACATATGCGCGCGTCCCAGTTTCCCCCTTCCCCTCCCCCCTATTTTTTCCCTTTTCATCCTTATCGTTTGATTCATAAACTCTCCAAAACGGTTTTTATTTTTTTCGCGCTTTTTTAATAAAAAATAGAGGAGTGCCTTGAATATAATGGCCAAAGATATGCTTTAAAAAAGGGTCAAATCCTTCTACATTTTTAAGTATTTTTTATTGCTTCCAGTCGTTTTATTTGCCTTTATCTTCTTTCTTCCTTCACGCTCATTTTTCTTTTACTTGCTAGACTTTGCGCAGCTTTTATGGCTTTACACCTCTTCTTTTCTTCTTCTTCCCCCCTTCAACCGCGCTGCCTTTTTTTGTTTTTGATTGTTCTAAAAAATTTTAGTCATCCAAGAGATTCACGCATTTTTAGATGATGATGATATGGACAGGAGAACGGCGGTAAAGGTGTTGAGAAGAAGAAAAATTGAGGTGGGCCTGTGTGTTTGACTGTATTCCTTTTTTTTCCTCCCCACCACCACCAACAAACCACCAACCTTTTTTAAGCAATCCACGCATATTCTACTATTCACACATTCCCGCGTTTTAACCCCCTCCCCTCCCTCCTATACTCATTTTGTTGCTTGCGCTCTCGCCCCTTTTTTTCCAAGCTGCTGAATCAACGTTTTGCCCAGTCCCATCTCCGCGCTTCAATCTCAACATTAATAGGCGCATTCACGCGGTTTTAAAAAATAAAGCAAATGAATAAAGCAATTCCGAAAGCAAAAAAAGCCGTTCCATTTTTCTTGCTTTTCCCCCCTTTTCTCATATCATTTTGTATTCATTTTTACACCTTTGCTTTTCATATATTTTTTTTTTGCTTTGTTGTTATCATCAATGGTTTTGCGCCCTTACCCTATCTGCTTTCCCGATAAATATGGCCTGAAATGGAAAAAAAATAAAAAATGGGACGAGAAAAGGAAAAGATTTTGCGCATTCTTTTAACTGAAAGGTTTAAGACTGTCAATAAAATGATCGAAAAAAGCAATGGAAAACTAAAAGAATTTCTTTTTCATTTTTAGAAAATTTTTCAAATATTTTTAATAATGGCTGCTCTAAGCACACTTGTTGAATTAATGGCTAGAGCTACAGCTACAGTTTTCTCTCAAGTATATACAAATGCCTTAGAAAAAGCACAACAACAACACCATCAACAGCAATTAAATCTGCAATCTCAACAAGCTCTTGGTAAAAAGAAATTTTCAAAAATTTCCCAAAAATTTTTCAAAAATTTTTCAAAAAATCTCAAAAAAAATTTTCCTTTTAGCTGCATTTCCAATGTTCCCAGCTTTTATGGCTTCTGTTTCTATCCCACAAACAATGCCATGTATATCACCAATTTCACAACACCAACAGCAACACCAAATAAGACCTTTACCCATTGAAATGCCAAACAACACTAGTACAAATAATATTCTAATCCCTTCAAAAGTACATCCCCAACAACCCCAAAATTTATCCGAAAATGGTTGCTCAACAACTAAACCCAATAGAAAAAGGAAAAGATCAAAAACCGCTGGTAATGTTGAGGGAACACCTCCAATAAAACAACAAATATTACAAGAAGTTGAAATCAAACAGCCAAATAATCAACATCAATTACCCCCAATAGAACAACAACAATCTTCTTCAAGTACATCCCCTCCTTCCACTAGTCGAATAAGTTCACCAGATTCTAATTCAATTGTTCATAAAGGAAGAAAATTGAAATTGTATGCGGCGGAAGGTTAGGAAATTTAAGAAAATTTTAAAGAAATTTTCAAAAAATTTTCAGAAAAAACAGATATAATAGATTATGCAAAATGTATAGGAAATAGAGCTGCTGGAAGAGAATTTAATGTAGCCGAATCTTCAATTAGAGAATGGCGTAAAAATGAAGAAAAAATTAGAAAACAGGCTGAAACAACTGCTGGGTGTACCCAACATTTTGAAAAAAATCGGGGTGAAATTCTGACAAGGATTGATGATGAATTGGTATTTTGAACCTGAAAAGACTCAGAAAAATTTAAAATTTTCTTCAGGTAAAAATGCTCAATTCAAAAGATAAACGTTGTACGACTTGGTATGGAATTGCAGAACAAGTAACCTCTTTATGGGAAGAAATCACAAAAGAATTAAATATTGAAATTAGTGAAATGAAGATTACAATGGTATAGGAGCTTCAAAATAATTTTGAAAAATCAAGAAAAAATTTTTTTGTTAAGGGTTGGATCTCAAGATTTATGAGGCGTAATGAACATCGTGTCCCAAAAGTTACCCCACCTATTATTGCAACATCAAGCGCTACAAATGGAACTTCAACTGTTGCATCACCAAGTATGATAACTCGAAAAAATAATGTTGCTGTATCTTCGACTGTGGTTAGTTTTAGAAAAAAAATTCTAAAAATTTGTGAACCCCAAAAAATTCCCAAAAAAATTTTTAACTAAAAATCAGTATTGTTTTACTATACCCCAAAAATATCCCATTTTACGTCCCCGAAAAAATCGCTGTTAACAGCTACAAAAAATCCCAATTTACACCCATCGATAAATCCCATTTTACAGTCCCCAAAAATCCCATTTACACCCTCAATAACTCCAATTTTACAGTCCCCAAAAATCCCATTTCTACACCCTTGATAAATCCCATTTTATAGCCCCTAAAAATCCAATTTACAACCCATAAAAACCTCATTTACATCCCCGAAAATCCCATTTTACACCCTCCAAAAAATCCCTCTTTTCACACCTCAAAAAATTTTTTCAGCAACCAATCGAAACTAGAGCAAAAGCAAGAAGTAAAGCATCTACATCTTCAAATAATTCCAAATTAAAACAAGAAAAAACAACAGAAGATAATAACAAAAATATAAATGAATCATCATGTTCAAGAAGGAAACGCTTTAGACCTATTCGGGTAATCAAAAAAATCTAAAAAACTTAAAAAATATTCTCTTCTTTTAAAGGTTGATGCTGACTGTGCTACGCTTATAACCTCACAATCAGCAAATCAAGAACAACAAAATGGTGATAATTTACAATGAAGGGAGGTACTGGAAGGATATTGAAACTTAAATTATATAAAAAAATGTATTTCACCCCAAAAATCCCATCCCACTTTCCCCTCTTTTATCTTCTCAAAAAACCATGTGCCTTAAAAAATACACAAATATTGCCTCTATTTTATGTCAGATTTTTTTTAAAATTTCTATTAAGCTATTTCCTTAGTCAATTCAATCCTTTCTCTAAGTATTGCGCGCTTTATTCTTATTTATTTTTGCTAATTTTAATCCCGGCTTTATTCTCTTTAAAATGCCTATTATTTAAATGCAATCAAACGATTCTAAAATATTTTAAAAAACTTATATAATAAAGGATTCATCCAGAAAAAATTTTTTTGAATATTAAAACGAATCAGGGGGCAGATTCGGCCGGAAATGACAAAGGTGCCAGAAACGAACTCTCGGGGAAAAAATTCAAAGGCAAAAAGGACTCAAAAAGCATCGTAAATTTTCGAAAATCGTAATTCCGACTGACCAACTCTGATAAAAGACATAAAATATTTTTTCCCGATTCTGGATGGATCGTTAAATAGCCTATAATTATTAATTGCCGCATTTTCTTGTTTAATTTCAACGACAAATTCAGTGAATAGAAAGAAATAATGCAATAAAAATATTAAAAAATAAAGCTTATTATGAAATTAAAAAATTATTTTTTGCACTTATCTATCGTTTATCTTAAAAAACAAACCGAGAATATGAATAACAAACATATATATAACCGAACATAGACAAGGGATCCCAGGGCATAAAAGCAAATAATAAAAATTACTAGAATAATAGAAATGTGCCCAAAAAATATTTCCCTTCAAAAATTTAAAATTTTTCTAACAACCCTAAGCAATATCTGTAGGTGTTGTCGAATCGCTAAGATAAAGAATGTCATAATGTCCTGGACGATAAAGGAAAAACAATTTTGGTTCCTCATTTCCATCAACAATAAAATCATGTCGCCAACCGCCACTTGGCGCCTGACTTCTGTCCATATATTCAATACGGATTGAGACCCCTTAAAAAGCGAGGGGATTTTGAATAATTTTTTCAGCCCCATATATTTTTTTTATAAAATTGTTAAACCTACCAATCGCATTGACTAGAGCAATTATGCAGAGGTGATCACAGTCCTTCCACATCGGTTCAACCTTTAAAAATAATCGTTAGAACGGAAATGGGCAGAGGAGGGGGTCCCCTTATTTGTAGGATATCACTTTATTTGGTGGGTATGGTCAGTTCGCCCTACGGGAGGGGGGGGGGTCCCTACCAATCAACTGGAATATTAAGTTGAGATGAGATCCCCTTATCAAGTGAGCTCAAATAGAGATAGGGTGGATATTAAATAAGTACCCTAAAATGATAATATAAACCTCTTCACGACAGAACTGGTCAATCGTTCGACTTCCTTCAACAAATCCAGAATAAAGAGCCTCATTCTCACGCAAATAGCCAGAACAAATAAAGCGACAAAATGCCACATAATAATTAGCAACACCATCTTGATTCAAGTCATCCATCAAAATTTGTGGTTGCATTGTTCCGTCGATCATTGAAGTCATTAATTGTTCCATCTTAAAAATATTTTTTATTAAATAATGAAATTAAATAAAATTTACAGAAGTGCAAAAGTCGCCAGTAGTCAAATCAGGAAAAGATTCAAGCTTAACTAATCGTTGGCGCCATTCTTTGACTTGTTCATTAAATCTAAAAATTATTTTTTAACATCATTTGATTTATTGTTGAAAAAAAATTACAAGAACAAAGTTTTGCGAAGGCACTACCAATACCGGGCATGGCTCCGAAAGCTAGCTCCGGAGCAGTCCAGCGGAGCTAGGGCTAGGATTTTAAAATGCCAAGAGGAAGGGCCAAGAATTTGAAAAACCGAAGCCAAAGTCACAAAATGCCCAAGGTGAGAAAAATAATTTTTTCGAAATAAACCCCAATAGAAAGATTCATGATGAACACATACAAAAACTTGTCCAGTATAATCAAAATTATACCGATTCAATTCATCAGCGTGGTCAAAGCATCGCTCCAAAAGTGCAGTAAGCACAGCCCTGTAGAAGCAATTTCCATCACCACGAATCCGACGAATATGAGAATAGACTTCAGCGAGCTCCTTAAATCGAATTTTTAATAAAAAATTAAAATATTATAATGAACCGTCGCCTTCTTAAAATATTGAGGACTGTCATCAGGATCGAATTCAGCAACCAAACTTATAATTTCCTGTTTGTCGGAAACGAGCGGTTGAGTCTTACGAACCTTAAAAACGAAAAAAATTTAATAAAGGAACATAAAAAATTAAAAAACCTCATCCTCAATTTCAGTCATCATTTGTTGTGAACGCTCATACATTTGCCTTTCATTCTCCGCAATTTGTTGGGCCAAGGTCAAATCTGGGTCAAATTCAGGCGTCGCCTCAATTCCAGAAGTGGAGCCCTTATTAACGGATTCGTCAATTTTACTAGAGACAAAAAATATAAATTCAAAAATCGGAGAAGTTTTAAACCTTGGAGAAGTTCCTTCCATTAGATATCCAAAAGATACTTCAAAATATGTAAAAATAACTAAAGTTGTAAACGTCTGGGCAAAACTAAAAAAATTTCCTGAAAAATATTAATCACAATTTTAAATAGATATTGAGTTAATAAAAATAAATCGAACAAACATAATCACTAGTTTCATGATTTATAAAAATTAAGTAAATTTTGGGATAATAAAAATTTTTTGGGATAATAAACATCACAAACAATATTAAAGTTTTTATACCTATTTTATTTTAAAGTCGAAGCTGGATTAGACGTTTTACCCGGGGTTCCGATAACCTAACTATAAGTGTGTGTTTACAAAATTTTCTCCGGATCTGAGTTCGAGCCGAAAAAGTCAGAGTTCTGTGCGGGCCATTTATGGGGATTAAGAGTAAAAAAGTTAGGCTTTTACCCCAGGCTTCGGACACCAGCGACATTCCCGGTGCAAATGGAATTTTTACCTTTCTATCAAGATTCGATAATCTATATCTTATTAATTTTTTACTAATTTCCATCATTTTCTTTATAATCGTCTTCGTTCATACTTTCTTCGTAATCGTCCAAAAATAAAATTTGTTTTGCATTTGGAATGTTCAGTTGCTTTCCAAGAATATTTTGAGATATCGTTTTGTGTTCTTCTTGAGTATTTTTATCAAGGGGAAGTGCTTTTTGCAATACAATCAGCAAAGGAGGTTCTAAACGTGAAAAAACTTGTAAAAATTCTGACAATGGAAAAATATCAAACCTTTTAACTTTTCAGAAACTGTTGAAGGTTTGTGTGACTCCTTTCTAGATGTCGAATTTTGTTGATTAGGTTTAGCCGTCTTCTCACTAAATTTTCACATTGTTATTTTCGAACTGTTAGTTAAAAATTAAAACCTTTCCATTCCTGTATTCAATAAAGGTGGCTGATTTGATATTTGATACGTGTTGGTCTGTGGATTGTATGTCTAAAAATATCACTGCCCATTTAAAAAATAAAAAATGTAAACAAACCACATAATAAGGTAGCTCTTTTGTCAAAGTTCCTTCCTGATCGCTTCCACTAAATTAAACTCAAAATATTGCTAAATTCAATCATTTAAAACATACTTGCTCGGAGAAACTTGCTCAGGAATCTTCAGACCTCTAAGCCGACTTTTAAGCTCTGCCTTCCATTGGCGCAATTTTTCCTTGTAATTCCCATTAGTCGGTGACCATCGACGGAACGGTGTTTGTCTTAACTCTTAAAAAATTTTCTTTGCCTCAATTGGCATGAGCCCACCAGTTACACCCTGAAAATCAAAAATATTATTTTCAAAAATGAAAGTAGAGAACCTGAAGAGCATTGCCATTTTGAGAATTTTTGGAAGTCAATAACTTGGCACTTAAAAGATAATGGGAATTGAAGATGAAGAAATATTTAAAAACACAAACCGGTTGCGAGCAATGTGTTGCCTAATTAGTTGGCTGAATATATCGTCAGGAATTGTCTAGTAATTTGAAAATAACTGAGACAAAAATTCTAAGTTACCTGAAGTTTGTTTTGAGAGCGAAACGGCACTGATAAGTAATAACTAGGCCTTGTAAATTCTGTCTCGGCAAATTCGAAAGTCTGTGGCGGAGGAATCTTGTGTCTTTGCAGCGTCTCATAAGTTTCGTATTCTTCACGGTAGATGTGGTTTGAATTGGCTTCTTCCTGATGAAATTAAAGTTAAAATTTGGTAAATAATTACAAAACCTGTCCACCAGCCAGAAATACTAAAACAATCAGGAAAATGAAACAAAGAAAAATAGTTGAATTCATCATTTTGAGATCAGTTGCTTTAATCACTACATAAAATCTGATATATCTAGTAAAAAGGATTGGTCAAGGTAAATGACGAAAATGTTGTTGAAGATGAATATGTGTAAGACTCAAATGTACTAAATTTAAACGGGATAAATTGACATTAAACAGAATGCCAAAAATAAAATCGATAAAAACACGACAGGAAGATCAATAACGAAAATCAGCGAACACCCTCTACCCTCTACGGCCTTTTTCCGGTAAAACTAACCTTCACCAATGAACTTAAAAACCTTTAAAAACTAATTCCATCCATTGGAGGACATCCTGCTTTGTCCATACCATCCATACCACCGGTTGAGCTAAAACTTTCTAAAATTTCTTGAAATAAAGAAAATTGAAAAAAGACAAGGACAAAAAAGACAAGGACAAAAAAAACAAGAAAATGAAAAAAGGGAGGCTTTTCGCTCGCGTATTTTTAGCAAGCGATTTTTCTAAAAATTTTAAAGATTTACCGGGTGGCCGCACGATGCGGATCATGTAGACGAGAAAGATGTAGACGAACAACCACCACAGTGCATGGAGTAGAACCTATCTAAAAATCACCCCTCCCAGTATTAAATTTTAAGTTTTTAAATTTTTTAATAAAAAACCACACCCCAACCATAACACCACCAAGAGCATGAAGAGAGCCACCAACCACCAAAAGCACGACAACCACCAAACCACCACCACAAGCATAATTTTTAAAAAAATTAAAAAAAAAATTTTTTATTATTTTTTAAAAATTAAAAAAAATTTTTTAAACTGGCCACCAGACCACCATCACGAGGCCACCAGCATATTCTCCACAGGCCACCAAAAGAAGAACAATATATAAAAATAAAAAATTTTATTTTTAAATTAAAAAATTCAAAATAAACTAGGAAAAAACCCACCGTTTAGTTGATGCCACCAAATTCCAGCCACGGCCATTCTATACCACCATGTAGAGCACTGAGCATGCAACAGGGCCTAATAAATTAAAAAATTAAAACTTGTAAATAAAAAAAATAAAAAAAAACAAATTTAACCAGCAGCCATCCAGAAGGAGCAACTGCAGAAGTCGGAAGGGGCCTTCAATTTGAAAAAATTAGAATTTTTTAAAATAAATTTTTAAAAATTTAATTTTTGTAATTTTTGCGCGCACGCAGCAATGGGTCAACAAATAAACGAATAAAAAAACAGATGAGATAATGAAAAAATGAAAAAAAAACAAAAAAACGTAATCTCCGGAGATTAACAAAAAATGATACAAATCCAGATTTCGGAAAAAAAGTGACGCCAAAAATATTTGAACAAAATTTCCGCAACAATACAAAATTAATTTTGTTAAATTTTCATTTTGAAAAATGTTAAAGTGTCAACTATGTGTTATTTTGTCAATTACTCAAAACAATTGAAAGATCAGTCAATATCTCTAAAAAGCTTGATCTGATCCAAATTATTATTATTTAAATCAAAATGGCGATCTCTAATGAACAAATAGTTGATGCAGGAAAAGTGCTTCTCAATCAAAGGTTACTTTTTTTTATTTTCTCGTTTTTCACTTGATATTTTTAGTAATTCACTTGCTGCTCGGTTTCGTGCGCTTTTTCTCCTTAGAAATGCAAAGGATGATCAGTCTGTTGAATTAATTTGTAAATGCTTCTCTGATCCATCTGTATTATTGAAACACGAGCTTGCTTATTGTCTTGGTCAAATGCAAAATCAGACAGCCATTCGTTTGTTTTTTTTTGTTAGTTGAATTTGGAGGCTTGAATCGGGATCCTGACTTTGATTTTCTCTGGATCCAGAGCCAAGATCAAGGCATTTTTCGTTCTTGTTCTTTTTCCTTAATCTTGATTTTTTTTGTTTCTAGGCAAGATTCTGTCAAGATCCCCAACCAAAAACAAAATCAGGGTCATTTTTTTAAATTTCCGGTCTCTAGTTAACTTCAGCTTTATCTACAAGAATCAAGAACCTTGATTTTTGGACTCTTTTCCCTTAATTTCCACATAAATTTTAGCTTTTCTCATCAAAGTCCTCGAGGACGAAAGCCAAGAACCTATGTTTCGGCATGAAGCTGGAGAGGCACTTGCCGCTATAGGGGATCTTGACAACAAATTTGGTGTAGCAGAGATTTTGAAAAAATATTCCAATGATCCTGTTGTTGAGGTTGCTGAAACTTGTCAATTGGCCATTGAAATGATTTTATGGAGGAAATCTAATGGAAATATGCCGAGAAGCCAGTATGATTCTATCGGTTAAAACTTTTAATTTTTTTGGTTTCACTTTTAGTATTTTTCCAGATCCTGCTCCTCCACTTGATGACGAGAACAAAACTGTGGATGAATTGGTGTCCATTTTATTGAACCAAGAAAATGTATTTTTAAATTTATTTTTTATAAAATTAATTTTTAGACGCTCTGGGAACGTTATAGAGCATTGTTTGCTCTCAGAAACTTGAACACTGATGCCGCGACAAAGGCGATTTCTAAAGGTTTGTGAAACGAATTTTTGACTAAAATAAGTTTTAAAATTTAGGACTTTTTTCGGAAGACAGTGCTCTTTTTAGACATGAAGTTGCTTATGTTCTAGGCCAAATTCAATCTCCAGTGGTTATTTCTGAGTTGAAAGAACGTCTTTCTTTACTTAATGAGAGTGGAATGGTTAGACACGAGTGTGCGGAAGCTTTGGGGTCTATTGGTACGGAAGAATGTCGGCAGATTTTGGTGGAGTTTTTGAAGGATAAAGAGGTAGATTTTGTTTGATTTTTAAATTTTTTGAAGAATCAGTGTCCCTGGTTTCTAAAATTGAGGTGGATCTGGATCCAGGCCTTGTTTCTCCTACGAAATTAAGCAAATTTCTTGACAAAATTTTCCGTGGCGAAATTTTTTTAAATTTTCCTAAAATTCTAATTTTATAGAGAGTTGTTCGTGAAAGTTGTGAAGTTGCCTTAAATATTGCTGCTGGTGAAGATGTTTTTGAGAATGTTCTATAAAATTAAATTTATTTTTTTGTTTGTTTTTAATGTATAATTTGTTGAATTATTTAATAAAATTAATTTTAATAATTCTTATTTTGTGTTATTTATAAGGTTAGATCTTCGATTAATATTTTTTATTAAAATGAATCATTTTAATTTTTAGATTTTTTAGATATTTTTCCGCATGAAAGGAAGCATTATATTTAGAGGGAAGGGAAGAATCTCGCCTTGTAAGAATTTTTTAGATTTCTTTTGATTTTTGAATTTCCCTTCTTTAGTTTTCAAATGCTTACAATTTGCGACGTACAAAACTGTGACGTCTACTGATTTGGTTTCTTTTTTAAATTTTTCTTTTAATTTTCGTTAAAATTTTTGTATACGGTCTCCTTTTTTCTCTTCAAGTTTTTTCTTATGAATTTATAAAACGGTCAGACTTCCTTTTTTCTTACTTTCAAATAATGAGAATAACTCCTATTTTGGTACTTATTTCCTTCTCCTCCCCCAGATCGCGATTTAGTTGAAGTACGAAATGGTCAGTCATTTTTTCCTTGCATAAGTGTTAGTAACAAAAAAGTGAATTTCGAATAAGGAAAGGAAGTCTGATCATTCTGTACATCCATAAGAAAAAACAAAAAACTTGGAGAGGAAAATGGGGTCCATAAACGACAATTTTACCAAAATCTTTTTAGTCCCAATTTGGAAACAACGATTTGGGTCGTCTCTATAGTGTAACCGAGGACCATGCAAAATCGCTTTCTTTTGACCTTGTTCTTCCCAAAGACTTTAGAGCGTTAAGTTCAACACTTCAAGAATATGTTTGGATGTTTAGACAGCAAACACTTGAGGTTTTTCGTTTTTATTTAAATATTATTTTGTCTTTTAAGGCCTTTAAATGCCTCCAAAAATTTGAAAATGGACAAGATACCCAACGCCTTTTACTTTGGGGTAATTGGGGAACTGGAAAGACGATAACACTTTGTCAACTTGCCCATTTGGCATTAAATCAAAATTTTGTTATTGTGACTATTCCTGATGGTAATTTCAATTTTCTTGAGTTGGAAATGTTTTTGGGTTAATATCCAATCCAAAAGAGAATTTTTATCCTTCTATATTTTGGAAATTTCTTGTTCTGGTCAGCCATCCGCTATTGGCCTTAAATTTTGATTTTTTTGGAAGGAAAAATTTTTTTATTGACCTCTCCACTGACCTACCCAATGAGTAGGTTTGAAAACCCTTCTCCCTCTCCATATTTGAAAAATATTTTTTAAACAACCATCCACTATTGGCCTTAAATTCTGATTTCTCCTTGGCCTCTCTCCACTGACCTACTCAAAACGGGAAAGGTTTGAACCTCTTACTGAAATTACCTTTAGGTTTATACTTTCCCGTTTGCTACAAATCTTCTTTCTTTAATTTTCAAAATTTTTAGCAATGGCATGGGGGCGAGATAATTACTACGAAGTAGAGGTTTCCAGCTACAAGACTGGTCGATTAAATTCTCCCCATTGGGCAACCAAACTGTAAGGGATTTTTAAAAGGTTTTAATCAAAATACATTTTTAGATTGAATTTATTTAAACAACAAAATCAACATAATTGGAGCAAACTTTCTGTAAATATTTTTTAATTATTTTGCAAAAAATTTTTTAGAATTTAAAAGCAACAAAGAAATATGAATGGAGTCAAATGGAACAAACAGAAATTGGAAAACCGATTACTGAAATTGTTGAAATTGTTTGTTTAAATTTTTTAAGGGGGGAAAATTTATGAAAAAAAAATTGGAGGGGGGGGGATTTGAGGGTAAATTTTGAGAAAAATTTTTAGAGGGGGGGGGGGAGATTTTTGAAAAAAATTTTTAGAAGGGGAGAATTAAAAAAATTTTTTTTTAATTTTAAGGGTTTGTCTGCCCCTTATTTGGCTACTGATTGTCTTGGAGCGCTTTTTAAAGAATTGAGAATACACGCAACCAGTGGAGAAATTAAACTTTTGGTATTAATAGATAAAGCTAATGGACTTTTTGGAAAATGTGTTGTTCGAAGGCCTGACAGGACAACCGTTGGATTTTTTAAAAATTTTTCAAATATAAAAAAAAATTTCTAGGCAGATATTGATGAGCTCACCCTAACTATCCAAATTCGCAAGTTTTTATTCTCAAGCTGGTCAAATGGCCTATGTGCGTTTGTCGCTGATAAGGCTGAAGCTTCAAATGCTCGAGATAATGTTACTATTGTTCCTACTGATCCGGAAGCGTTGTTTGGAGATTTGGTTTTTTTTCAATTTAGGGGAGATTTAGGGAAAATTGGGAATATTTTGGGGTTTTCACCCTTCCCCACCTTTCTATTTTGTTCTCTTTTTATGGAAAATTATCACTCAAAAGAGCTCTTCGAGCTGAGTTTTCATGAGGATTCAGCTCCATAATTTTGTTTAGAATCATCAAGTATGACCGGCCTTTGGTATCATTCGACCCAGCTCGAGGAGTTCTTTCAATCTCCTCGAGCTGGAAGGAGCTCCAATATTCAGCAAAAAAGCTAAAAAATGGTCGGGAACAGGGAAAAAACGGGTGGGGATAAACCAAAGTATTACAAAAAAATTTCTATTCTTTTTAAGAATTATGAGAAGCTAAAACCGTTTATATCATTAAAAACAAATTTGTATTCGGAAGAAGAAATAAATGTGATGCATGAATATTTTTTGGAAAAGAATTGGCTTAGGCAAGAAAAAGGATTACCTGGGGAAGAAGCAAAGAAACAATTAATATTTCTTAGCGCTTTTAATCCTGCTTATTATGAGAAAATTTGCGCAATGTCTTGGAATTTACAATGTGTTCCTCCTACACCTGTTAATCTTTAAAAAAAGTTGTTTTTGTTAATTTTATAAAAATATTTTGATGTAAAATCAGAAAAGTAGGTAAACATTTGTAGCTAAAACTAAATTTCAAAGTGTTCGCATAGGGTGGCGTTTAATTTTTGCTAAAAATAGATCCCGTATTAATACTAAAAAGTTGTTTTTGCTACAAACATTCCAATATTTTTTTAAAATTTGACATGGAAGCACGGAAAATGCAATTAAATTTATTTTTTTACACAAAGTAGTGAAGAGCAGGGATGAAACGGGGTTAAGAAAAAGTAGGATCGTTCGGGTTTTAAACATTTCTTCGGGCTGAGTTTCTGATCGAGAAAATGTGTGGGTGTATCGGGTAACCCGTCCCATGCCTGCTGAAGATGCACGAATTAGACCTGAAAGATTTCGCACTTATCATTGGTATTCTCATAAGGGTCAGAAAAATAAATCAGTTTTCAATTCGCGTTAAGGGCATGCGGAAAATGCAGTTAAGGGAAGAAGCTTTCCAATCTTTCAGAATTTATCTAATTCAAAATTAATAAAACCCCAAAATGTTAAAAATTCTCTCTATGTAATAGTAACACTTGAAATTCCACTACTACTCATTGATGATGAGGAAGACGCGCGAGTTAGTGGCCTTGTCCTCTCAGCTAATCCTGGATCAGATTCTTCCTTTTCTTCCAACAATTTTCGCTCCAAGATGATATGACCTTTAAAAATAAGGAAAGAATTTTAGAAGAAAATAAGGTGTAATAATTACGTTTATTGGTCCTAGTTTTCCTTCTTTCAAGTTGCATAATGGTTAGAAAGGGGATCAATAATATATATGGTCAGAAGTAGAGATCGAGCAGTGTCTGGACCAAGGCCTGGGTTTTTCCTAGATTACAGGCCCAGGTCAATGAATCAAACCCAGAACTTAGGAACAGGCCCAGGCTTTTCAAAAGTCTCGTTCTCTAGTCAGAAGGAACCAGACGGGCATAATGGGCAGATCCTGAAGAGTATAAAGGTCTAAAGGAACCTTCAAGAAGAACAAGTGAATCAAAGAAAGAGCCAATAAACCCAACTATTACCAAAATTAAAAACCTTCTTTATAACTCTGTTGTGGCTCATGAGCAAATTCGTACATCCATCCAAGTTTATGGTTGCAATTTTTACAGAAGACGTCACGTACAATATGTTGCCCAGTAAGCATAAAGCGGGCCTCAGCCTGTTGGGGTTTTTTAATTAAAAATTTAGAAAAATCAATTACCTTTGACGTAGTAATGTTTACAACCGTTCTGAATAAATAAGCCTGCCCAGTAGATCCTTAAAAAAGTAAAAATCTGTACTTTGTCGTAATACCAATCCCCAGATATGCCGAAATACCAAACCCCTTCCCAGCGACTCCAGCTTGGTATTTTGGCAACTTTTGAGGGGCGGGATTAAATCCGCTCCCGGTTAAAACTTCAAAAATTAAAAAAAACCTCTAAATGTATGAGAAACTATCTCCTTTTTGTTTGAAAGATAAGTCTTGCAACGGCAACACATGTAAAATTTTCTGCCTCCCATATGTTCTAGAAATGGACGTCCCATATTTTTTCTTGATAAGAGTTGAGTAAGAGCAGGTTAATAAAAAATGGAAAATTTTTAAAAAAATTTTGAAATTCAGATAAAAAATATTTTCATGGCAAATGACCAGGAAAGGAGAAAAAAAAATTTTTGAAAAAAATTTTAACAACTCAAAAATTTATTTTCTTACGAATAAAAATATATTTTTAAATTAAAGATATTATACTCTTCTAACAATATTCACATTTCCTTCTTTTCCTCCTCACTTTTTAATTCTTCTTCTTTAGGTGCTGAAGGTTCTGGATGTGTCGGCACTTTTATAGGACATGTTGGATAGAGAATTGAATCAAACCAAATCTTCCACCGTTCTGGAACAAACCGCAAAATGAATGGCTGCACAAATTTGAGGTAAATTGCAAGAAGGAAAGGCAGAAAGATGCACGGGACGCAAACCATTTGACAATTTAAAAAATCTGGTAAAAAAATTTTTTTAATTTTTAAAATTTTTTGGGAAAATTTTTAGTCAAAAAATTTTTCAAATTAAAAAAATATAAAAGGCATCAAGCCAAGTCAATCATAAATTTAAAAAAAAATTTTTTAACAAATTAAAATTTATTTTTAAAAAATTAAGAAGTGGTTTAAGTAATAGCAACAAGTAAACTCTAAGACAGCCTTTTAGGCTTAACAACAATATGAACAAAATTGTCGGGATAAGACATATTCCTGGCTATCCATCCACTAAAAATTGAACTTTTTAAAGGTAAATAAACCAAAAAACAAACACTGAAGAGTCAAGCGGAAGGTCAATTCCATGCGAAATAACTTCAAATTTTTGATCAACAAATGGACAATGCTCTGGAAAGGCTTTTTCTAGAACCTCAATTAATGTACTAGACGAAGAGTTGTTTGTCGAATCATCTTTTTTAATTAGAGGAAAACAAGTTTGGCGAAAAGGAAATGAAGGCTTAAAAAGAAAGGTAAAATTTTTTTATTAATATCAGTGCCCTGCAAAATAATTTTCTGGTACACAATCGGTATTGTGTGCCTGATCCAGCCTGATTTTTTCGAGACAGGATCACAGACCGGATTAATCCAGATTAATCCATACTGGCCTCTTTCAGGCATAAACAGAAAAATTATCAGATCCGGCTGTATTTCCGGATCGAACTATCCAGAAAAATCCGTCAGGATCCGTTTCGAAATGATTACAAAATCCAATTTCTGGATCCGAAAAAATATTTTTTCGGACACTGAATAATACTTAAAAAGCTTACAAAATAAAATCTGAAAGGAACATTAGCCATTTGAACATCTACAGGATCCGATTTACTTCCCATTAATTTTTTATTTATTGACCAAAATTCATCAAATTTATCTAGAAAAATCAAAAAAAAATTTAAACATATAAGAATTAAAAAAACCATTTTTAATGCTGTCAAAAAGACGGACGTGTTCTTCTTTTGTCATTGTAGACACGATATTTCGTTTGTGTTTAATTTGACTGGCCTCTTTAAGAGATTGTATAAACATAAATTTTAGAGAATCTTTAGATAAACATCGAACAAGTTCGTCTGGAAAATCCTGTAAAATTTTTTAACATTGAAAATAGGGCCTTGTCAAAAAACCAGTGCTTGGAGACTCGTACTTGATACAAATAAGAATACGAAACCAAAAACATTGGGAGGTACAGGTCAGGTATTTCAAGAGGTAGAAAACGGAGGGTTCGGTTCGTGTATTTATCGGTCGTTTTTTCTGAATATTTGGACTTTTTTCGGATATCCTATCAGTCAAGTTTAATGAAAATGTACTTAATCAGCGGTTAAAAATGTTCGCTTATGCTGTACTCGCATCTTCCATATTTTCCCGTGCTCTTATTTAGTATCAAGTACTGCTAAAAACTCCTAAAAAATTAACCTTTAATCGAACAGTAACAACCCACGGAAGATTTTGGTCGTTTCCTCTATACATATCATAAAGTACTCCAATAGGATAATGCCTAACTGATTTAAAGAAAATTTATTTTAAAAATTAAATTAAAAAATAAACCATCTAATCATTTCTTCACCATTATTAAGTAACCAAACATTGGAAAGATCAATTTCTGTCAACGCATTTCCTGTCAGAGTATGAAGAATTTCTTCCAAATAAAATGGAAAATAGCTTATACGTGGCAGCATTATCTTTAAAAAAATTTTTTATGAAAATTGGAAACGGGTTTCGGGTTCATAACTATAGCCTAAACGGGTCCGGCTGGATTTTTCTAGAGTAATCCGGACCAGAAGAAATCCCAAATTCTTTTCGGAATCCGGAAAAATCCGTCCAGATTCGGTCCGTCACTGGCCTGTTAATTAAGACTTACAAAAGTTGATTGTTGAGCTCGTAAAATAGGTTGTGATGAGTCCAAATTAAATTCTACAGGGATTCTGCTTTCCCAAATTGTCCTTCTAATTTCATAATCATCCTCAGTTGAATTCATACTAACTTAATTTATTTCACTAAAAATTTAAAAATTCAAATTTTATTCAAAGCTTTGGGCGTTAATCAAAAAAATTTTTGCATAATCCGTCCCACTTTTAAGTCAGCTGAGAAATAAAAATCATAAAAATGTTCAGTTCTCATATTATGCCACACACATATTTTGCCAATCAAGCTAAAAATCCACATTTTGCCAATAAGGCTGCGTTGACAAAACGAAAGTTTTTAGCCTTATTGGCAAAATATGTAAATATGTCATTGGCAGAATATGTAGTCATAAAAATAAAAATCCTATAAAAGTTCTGGTTAGAGATAATGGCATGTCAGTCAGACTAAAAAAGAATAAGTAAATTAGAGAAAAAGAGTTATAAACACTTTGCCAAATAAATAAATATTTAATTAAAATTCAAAATTAAAATTTCGTTTCCTTAAATTCCGTTTTCCTTATTTAGACGCGCTAATTCACTTTCCACTCCGGAAACGGAAACTTTCCGGAAAAATCTGTCCGGTTTAATTCCGGCGCTCGAACAAAACATTTGCTTTTGAGAGACAATATTAATAAATAAAATTGAGGGGTTATCCTTTATTATTTTTTAATTTAAAGGCTTGCGTAGGTTGAAGTATCCCAAATCTTTTTAAAAGGTCGAAAGTTTTCTCTTTCTTTTTTAATCCTTTTTATAATAAAATTGTTTTTTTTGTCCCTTTCAAGTGTCCAAAATTGAATTTTACTTTTATTTTATTTTTCCTTTACTAAACCTTTTTCTCTTTAAGGTTGATGCTTTTACTAAAAAATAAATGCACAGTTCATCTTCAACAAATTCCAACAAAACTTACCGGAGAGAATGGCCAACACATTCATCCTCAACCCTTCGGTCAAACACCTCGACTTCTTTATTTTTTTACTACAATGGAGGACAAAGGAGAAGGTCTAGGCCGTTTACTTATGGTTTTGGTGTTGGCGGGGGAAGAAAACGCAAAGGATTGGAAAAGTAAATTTTATTTATTTTTTAAAGATTAAAGTATTGGTTTTCTTAAAACCCACTGAAAATCCGATTTATATTTAATTTTTTGTGGGAAAGGAAAAAAATCCTCGGGAAATGCCAAAAATGCCCTTTTTTGTCTCAATTGCCAAAAAATTTTTTTATATTTTTAACTCCCCAGGATTTCCAAAAAAATTTTTTTTAATTTTTCTAATCCCAAACATTACTAACAATAAAAATATTATATTTTTTTACCCAGAAAAAGAAATTTTTTCTACCCTAAAAATAAAAAAAATTTTTTTTGATTTTTTACCTCCAAAAATTTCAGAAAAATTTTTTAAGTTCTATTTTCCTTAAAAACCAATAATAAAATAAATGTCTTCCTGTTGCCCTTCTTTTTCCAGTTGGATCCGTTGCTTGACTGTTTTTGCCTATTTTATACTTGTTTCTTCGCCTGCTTTTTTGTTCAGTTTTTATTATACACAAATTTGGGATCCTACTTATATTAATGAGGTTAATTTTTGAATTTTTTAAACTCAAATTTGAATTTTTATAGAAAATTTATACTCGCTTCGATAATGGAACTTTGGTACTTAAACAAGGAATAATTGGAACTTTTGGATGGACTGGACAGAGGAATGGGTCTAATGTTCGGAAAGGTATATCTTGGTCATTTTAAATTATTTTGTGGGTAAACCTGAATTATTGAGGATTGAATTTAAGAGAAGTAACTAGGGGAAGTCACCTCCTTCTCCTCTACCAAACCCAAAAAAATGAAAAAATATGAGGTGTAACATCTTCCACTGACCCAAGGGAGAATGAGAGATTTCCTTTTCCTCCTCCCTCTGTTTAACCCAAGAGATTGAAAAACTCTTGGCGTTGTTGAAAAATAAATTCCTAAAGGTTGCTTGTATTCTCGTAAAAATTAATATTTGCTCTAAATCGGGTCTATAAATTTCCAAGATTTCTTGGGTTAAACCCTCTCGAAATATTCTAAATTTATTTATTTTATTTTATCAATTTTAGGCGGAAGTTGACACTTCTTCGAATTGATTTTAAGAATCATTGTCAGAGAAGCTTGATGAATATTTTGATGGACCTTTTCTTGATGATCTCTTTTCTTGAAATTTTTTGATCAACTTCTTTTTCCAAGTTATTTTTTAATTTTTTTTCTTATTTTTATTTGTTCGTGGAACGTAAAAATAATTTTATTTTTATTTTATTTTTTTATTTAAAACAAAGGGGAAAGGAAAAAAATTGCAAAAAAAAATTTATTTTCAGGGTCATTAAGCATTCCTTCTTTCGCTTAATTTCTTTCATTTTCTCCAATTAATTTTAGCCTTTGCCCGATCAATCACTTTTGTGCGCACAAGTTTTGCGAACATTATAACTTTAATTCTCCAAAAACACGTAACCTAACAAACAAAAATTTTTCTTTTTTCCTTTTTTTAAATTTATTTTTGTTTATTTTCTGTATAAAACGGTTGGGGAATTTATTTTGAATTTTTTCTAAAAAGATTTTTTTATTTGTTTTAATAAACAAAAAAATATTTTTTAAATGAATTTTCTTCAAAATTTTTTTCTTTCACTTATTGTGTTGATTTTGCCTCTACTTGTCGTCTGCCGTGTTGAAGATCGTAAGTTATCCTAACCTTAATTTTTGAAAAGAAAAATTTTTTTATTTTAAGGTTATGATTTGAGTTTGTTGCCTTGGGATTTGCGTCCAGGTTTTTAAAAATTTCAAGAAAATTTTTGCAATTTAAAAAAAAATTTTCCAGTTTTTCAAAAATTTTTTGAAAAAAATTTCAAAAATTTTCAAAATTTTTTTAAATTTCAAAAAGTTTCCTTTCCATTTTTAAGTCCAACAATTCATCGGTCTGTGGCAAAAGGAGCGCCACACGGGATTTTTCAAGGACTTGCCCCCTCCAGATTTAATCGACTTTGCCATCAATCCAATACCTAAATTTGGTGCAAGAACCATCAACTTCACGTATTTTTAAAAAATGTTTTCACTTATTTTTTATTTTTTTAGTCATACTTATTTTGATGCTGAAAAGAAGGTAATACGGTCGGACTATGGCTTTATGCCCGTCAAAAATGCAACTCAAAGAGATCCAAGAGTGCATGTTGCCTATTTGACTACGAGCAGTGAAGGTTAATTTTAGGAGATTTTTTAAATGGGTGTGGTTCTCTCAATCGGGTGGTACACTTTCAAAGGCAAAGAAGAAGTTGTGGGAACTTGCACTTAAACCTGTGTGGCTCTAGCAGCTATAGACGTTCCTCTTGGTAGGATTTTCATCTTATAACTGACGGTCCTCATACCGGACAACTTTCCTCCTGACCGGACCTTCTTCCTGCCTGGATTCTTTTCCTGTCAGACGCTCTTCCAATAAACAAAAAATATTTTATTCCTTAAGGTTGGTCAATGATGGAACAAGGCTTCTTCAAAGACGGCAAATTAATATTCCACTTGAAACAATTTTTGAGACGCACCTTTGGTGTTGGAACAAAAGGCTCGGAGTTGGATATACGCGAGGTACTTTAAAAATTAAAAAGCCATAAGATTCTAAAAAATTTCGAAAAATTAAAGTTTGAACGTCAATTTGAATTGCATGATTTCCACTCCATGGAATTAAAAATAAGGGCTGAAACATCAGTACAAACAGAATCTTATGTTGCTTATTATAGAAAAATTCTTTTTTAAATAATAAAAATTTGGGGAAGGGAAAATTTTAAAAAAATTTTGAAATTTTTTTAAAATTTTTAAAAAATTTTTTAACCTTTATTTTTCTTCAAAATTTGCAAAATTTTATATGAAAAATTACTGAAAAAATTTTAAGAAACATTTTTTTGTTTATTTACAAAGAAACACATTGAAAGGGCAGTAATTACGTATTTCTCTCTTTTCTTCTCATTTTCTTTTCTTTTTCATCCAATCCCTCCAATCCCACCCAATCCATTTAATCCGTTTAAACCGCCAACACCGCCAGGAATAATTCCATTACCTCCTAGAGGCAACCTGCCTTTAAAAATTTTAAATTTTTAAAATTAAATTTAAAAAAGAATCCACCAATCCCTCGTTGAGCGCCTCCAAGTAATCCTCCTCTACACGCGCCACAGGTCCGTGCACAACGAGTAATCATACAAAGCTGTAATTTGTAAATTAAACTTCATTTTAATATAGACCCCTCGGGGTTGAGGAATTATAATGGTGGTATTTTAAATATGAGGGGTATCGTATAGGCAGTTTCCCACCCTACTTATATCCTTCTTAATCTCTCCAAATCCGTCTTACTGACTCAACTCGAAACCCAAACTTTTTCTGACTCGAAATCCGATCGGAAGCAATCCTGGAAACCCGACTTGATATTTTTTTCAGCCCGTCCCCACTCAGGGGCTAGCCAAATTTTAAAAACGTTTATTAATTGGAGTATAGTATTGAATTTAATTTGGGGTCCAATATTAATATAAAAATAATTTTTAAATTTCCTTATTAATTTCCTGTCTGTATATAATCCTCGGATATTGTTCGGATATCCGTATATTCGCTCAATTTCTTTCATTTTTTGTTTGTCTAATCTGCCATTATTTTTTAAAATTAATTTTTCTAAATCTCGATTTTTTAATAAAAATCCCTTCTTTTTTTTTCCATTCTCTAAATTCATTTTACCCCATTTTATTATTTAATTACCCTATAAATAGGCACAACACAATAGGCTACATAAGAGAAGCAATTTAAAGCTGTATCAAAGCAAATTCCACCAAAACCGCCCCCAAATCCGCCAAACCCTCCAGGTATTAATCCACCAGGTATTAAGCCTCCAAAACCTCCAATTCCAGGTGCAAAGCCAAATCCATTCCCTCCAAACCCTCCAAACCCTCCAAATCCATATATGGAAATTAGGTCTTGTGGATAAATAATAGGCCCAAGACGAGCAGCTAAAGGACGTTGATCACGACAGCAAGAACCTCTTAAACACTGCAAACGACTGAGCAAACAAAATTTATTTTTTAAAATTTTTTTGACGCTTACTGACATGAAAGGGCGGCAATGAAGGTTGGCAAGGAGTTCCAAAGCCGCAGACTAAGAGAAAAAAATCAAAATTGATAAAAATAGAAGGACCAGGGGTCTGATAACCCTGGAGATCGATCTGGATCCAGAACAAGGATGGGCTGTCTTTCACCTTTAGCATTCTAATACCCCTAGAAAATTTTTTAAAAATTTTTTAAATATACTTACGTCCACCCCAAACAAATCCAATAGGACAAACAGCCGATTGAGTGTTTACTAATCGGGGGAAATTAAGAAAAATAATTAAAATAAGCGGTTTAAGGGTTATTAATTTGGTGGTCATCTTGGGGAATGTTTTTAATTTTTTAAATTTTTGACTTGGAATTTTTTTATTTTTTTAAACGATTTTTTTAAATTAATTTGTCATTTAAAATTCATTAAAATGAAGCGAGAAAATTATTTTTTATTTTTTTTTTCTAATGAAGCTGTCAATTTTGCCCTTTCCTCTCCCTTTATTCACACTGTTTGAGGCTTTGTAAATATTATTTTTAGTCAATTTTCATTTTTAAATGCTTCTACTGCTTTTTCTCTATTTAAAAATACCTTCCCTTTCTCTCACTTTCCTTTATTAAACACCCAAAAAATTATTTTTCAAATTTCCGTTTTATTGTTTAAAATTTTTTTTTATTTTCCAAAATTATTGATTTTTGTTTTAAACACAATTTTTGATAGTTCATCTGGATTTTTGTTAGAAATTGGGAGGGAAATTTTGAGAAAAAAAATTTTTGGATAATTAAAAGATAAGGGAAGATAACTAGGTTCAGGCTCTTGCCTTGTCCACTATACACCTTAAAAAATCGTCCGCTATACAAAGTTGTCTCCCTTTACGGTTACTCTTATAAAATCGAACCTCACTTTTGTGTGTACTCGGTGCTTATAAATCGTGCTATAAAGAGGTGAACTACACAATAAAGTGGGATTTCTTCAACTTTGTTCCAACAGATCACCGGAGAGAAAAGAAATACTTGAGCGTTGATATTTTGGAGTAACGTAAACGTGTCAAAAAAATTTTTTTAAAATTAACCCAGCTCTAAAAATAAATTTATAGGAACCTAAAAAGCGGTTTATTTCTAAGTATATTAAATCACGTATTTTTTGGAAAACGCAAAATTTTCAAGAATTTTTTGAAAATTTTTTTAAATTTTTTAGCTTGATATTTAACTCTATTTTTAATTTTTTTTTCCAATTTTAGGCTATTATTTTATTTTTGTATTTTATTATATTTTTTTAATTCATTTTTAAATTTATTTTTTCTGTTCTTTATTTAGAAATTTTAATATATTTTACTTGGTATTTTAAATTTTTTAAACCATTTTTAAATCATTTTTTATTTTAAATTGTATTTAATTTTATTTTTTACGTCATTTAATGAGTGTATTAATTTTCGTAAATTTTTTGAAAAAAATTTTTTTAAGAAAGTTGCTACTAAAACTGTCACGATTTTTAATTTTTTTAAATTTTTTGAATTTTGCCAGACATTTTTACTTTTTTTTTTAAATTTTTATTTGTAGTAGTCTTACTCATTTAAAGTAATTAAAAATTTTTTTTATTTCCTCTATTTTCTGCAAATTTTTTTCTGATATTTTTTGTACTTTTTTTCTGCAATTAACTCCTTTCTAAAAAAAATTTTCTTTCTACCCTAAATTTTTTAGTCATTTTATAATTTATTTTTCTTCTTTAAAGTCTCCCTTTTCTGTAAAATACTTCCTTTTTTGGGGATATTTAGAGGGTGACTTTCCTCTCCTTTTCTTTGTGGTTTTAATGACAGTTTGTTTGATATATCTTCTTTCTTCTCTTTCATCTGTCTCTTTCTTCCGGTTGCGTGTTGGGGTGATTATTAGCTTTATAAACTAGAGGATTTTTGGTGGAGATTTAAAGGGATAATTCCAAAAGATCGAAACGATCGTTGGCGGGTCTATCGTTGTCATTGACTCTTTCTCTTTCTTTGTCGTCTACTTCGAATAAAAAAATAACCGTCCGGCCCTCCGGCAATATTTTAGTTGGGACATTTCTTCCGGATATCCGAACCCTTCCAATACCCTTTACTCCAAAATGAGAGATAATTTTTTTATATTTTATTAGTAAATTGAAAAAAAGGGTGTAATTGTTGTGTGTGGTCTTTTGGGGGATATTAAAAATAGTAAAAATAATTGTGTGGTTGCTTTTGGGTTAAAAAAAATATTAATTAATTACTTAGTTAATTAGAGAGTAAAGTGGTTGGTTGGTTGGTCTGTATATCCGGAGTTAATGTTAATAAATAAATCTTTTTTTATAAATAAATTCTACTATAAATCCAATCCCTTTTTTATTTTTTTTTGAGTAAATAATATATTAAATTAACGCCTTTATTTTTCAAAAAAGGGGGGAAAGTGTGAAAAACTGAGAAAATATACGTAATTTCATTTAAAAAATGCCAATATTACTGGCCAAGTCTCCTTGCGTGAATAATAAAAAATAGAAAGAAAAGCTGTCAAAGCTTTCAATCAATGTTGTTTCTTACTTAAAAGGTGGACTAGCTAGTAGCTATTAAAGCAGGGGGTGTGCCGTTTCGTCTTTCGCCGAATTTCGTGTTTCGTCTTTTTTGTTTCGTCTTTCGATTTTTAAATTATTTCGTCTTTTGTCCTACGCTTTTTAAAATCTTGGAAAAGGCTAGTGTGTTAGGGATATAGACGTCACATCCCCGAGATTCTCAAGAAAACTTTTTAACAAAGAAAAAAGGTGGCACGTAAAGGTGAATAGACAACAAAAAATTTTTTAAAGGAAAAAATTCCTTCTTTAAAAATCTATTTAAATAAAATTTTACCCTATTAAGGCTAGTAACTCTCGGTCCTTCTTCTCAGTCCTTTTTATTTTTTTTAAAGTTTGCCGACGCTAATAGGCAGTTTCTTTTTCCCTCAGCTTCCCCCTTAGCTTTCATCATTTTCCCATCTCAGCTTCCCCTCCACAGCTTCCCGTTGCCCGTTGCCATCTCAAAAAAAATATTATTTTTTCTCTATTTTTTCTCTATTTTCATTATTTTTCACTCATTTCTGCCCCAAACACAAACACACAAAGTGGCTGCAATTATTTCCTGCAGAAAAGAAAAAAAAAGAAAAATATATCCTCCCTTTAAATAAATATTCTTTTTTTTGCCAGTCAATCCTCCCCTCATTTTGCCAGTCTTGTCTAAAATTTTTTTTCTTTCTCCATATCCAAACAATATCCATTTACTATATAATTTATTTTTTAATGTAAAAAAGTCTTTTTTGGACAACAATTTTTTATTTTTATTTTTTTCAAGTCTGGGACCAAATGTCATCCTTTGTAATTAAAATTTTTTTTAAGTTTTTTAAAATTTTAAAATTTTTTTTTTATAAAATCTCTTTGAATGTTGGTACTATGAAAAATTATTTTTAGTGTAGTTTTTGGAGAATTTTTATTTTTATATTTTATATTTTAAAGGCTGGGATCAATTGTCACCTTCCAAATTTTTTTAATTTTTAGTATTTTTTTAATTTCTAAAATATGCCTGTACCATTCAAAATTATTTTTAATTTATTTTTTAATTTTAGACTTTTTTAAAATTATTCTAAATTAATTTTAAAGTTTGGGATCAATTGTCATCCTTTTAAATTTTTTTTTAATTTTTTCATTTTCTAAAATTTCCCAAAAAATGCCCGTCTTCAAAAAACCATCAACTAAAAAAGAATCTGAAACAACAGCAGTGGACGATTTTGGAGCAAATCAATCAGTCAAAGTATTGGATTCTCGTCTTTGTATGGATTGTTATAGGTTTGGATTTTTTAAAAATTAATTTTAATTTTTTGGGGTGAGGGAGGGAAAAACCACCGTCCTACCAAAATACCGTTCAGACATTATACAGTAATAAATTCGACTTCGACCTAGGGGAAACGAGCAGTGGATAATCCTGCAGATAATAAATCTGTCATTCCTACCCTAACAAATAGGCTATCTAACCTAATGACACGCAAACTTTTTACTTTTTGTGTGGAGGGTTAAAAGAGATATCGAGTGATTTGGGAGATTAGGGGGATATAGAGGGATTTGGCGGGATTTTAAGAGGTTATCGCGGGATTTGGAAGATTAAGGGTACATCGGTGGATTTGCCGGATTCTGAGGGATTCGGCGGAATATCAGGGGATTTTGAGACATATCAGGGGATTTAGGGACGGTGCTTTTTACTCTAATCTGTAGACGCTATATATTTTTATTTTTTCAGAGATTTCTATACAGTAAAGAATTATTGGAAAACAGTAGTAAGACGGTGGAAAGAAGCTTGTGGCCTTTTCATGCATAGGTAAATATTTATTTAAGAAAAAATAATAATTAAATACCTCTCTCTCTCAACCTAACATTTAAAGAAAATAAGGGGAAAAAGGCACACTTTTCTATAAATATTATTTTTACATAAAGCTCTGCTTGTTGTCTCAAAATTGTAGTTAAGCGGCGCGCATATTAAATAAAATAAAAAAATTTTTTCCGCTCTCTATTTTGCCTTCATTTCCCTCAAATTTCCCTCAAATTTTGCCTTCAATTCCCTTCAATTTTTTACCTTTCATTTAACTGTTGAGGGAGCAGTTACCCCGCCGACATTCTTCTTGAGAGGCTGACAATACTCTTGAGAAGAGGGAAGGGGTTCAATTTTCATAAACAATTTCTTTCATATTTCTGTTATTTTTTTTTATTTTTTTAATTGTCTTTTTACGTCAATTAATATCTTAAAATGGATGTTGAGAAAATCTTTAAAAAAATTTTTTGACCTAATACGTTTTTATTGGGTTTTGCATTAAAAAAGCTGTCGGGAAAATACTCAAAAATCTAAAAAATTCCCAAAAAAATTTTTTTGTACTAGAAGTTTTCTGTATTTCTTTCTTTCATAAAGGACGAAGTATCTTTACTCGTCAAAAACAAAATTTCCCAAAAAAAATTTTTTTTCGGGAGCTGATTTTTAAAAAATTCAAGAGGGGGAGTATTTTTAGATTTTTTGGCTTCATTTTTGCTTAAATTTAAATTTGACTTTGAATCAAATTTTTTTATTTTAGTTCTATAAATTATTTAAAACATTAAAGACCTTTAGTCTAAATTTAATATGACTAGATTTCCGTCTCGACTTCGTTAAAAAAAATTTTCTTTATAATTTAAATACCCAATTAATTCTTTTTTTTTGAAAGTTAATCCATCAATTCTAATTATTTAATTAATTTTAATATTATTTTACTAGAGAAAATTATTTTTTTAAATAATTGGACATAAAGCTCTTTTATTTTATTTAATTTTCACTTTTCTACACATTCACCTTTTTTTTGCCTTCTATTATCTTCTACAAAAATTATTTTCCCTAATTAAAAAAATTTTTTTCTAATTGAAAAAAATTCTTCCGGCCTAGAAAAAATTTTCAACCCCTAAAAAATAATTTTAAAAAATTTCTTCCCCCTACAAAAATTTTTTGACCCCTAAAAAATTTTTTCCACCGCCTAAAAAATGGGAAGTGGGGCAAGTAAAAATAATACAAGCACAACAATAGCTAATAATAATAATCAACAATTAAATAATGGGACAACAAGCAGTGAAAAAGAATCCGTAAAAGTAGATTCAAGATTGCCTTTTAATGAATTTAGAGAATTATTTACATTAAAAAATTATTGGAAAACAATTAGAAGAAATGATAGTTTATGTGCTAAAAATATGTTATACAAGTAGGGAAAAGGGGGTTTTTTGAAAGAAAAAAAATTTTTTTGGAGGGAAAATATTTTTTTGAAAGAAAAGGGAATAAGGAAGTAAATTTTAGTGGGAATAGTAGCAAGGCGTTTGAAATAAATTAAATTTAGGAAAATTTTTTTAGAAAACAAAAGAATTGTTTTGTTGTTATTAAATTAAGAAATAAGGAAGGGACTTTATTTAGTGTTAAAAAAGACTTGATTTATCGAAGAAAATTTGGTTCTGCTTAACATTTTTCAGTTCAGAATTTTCAAAATTTATATCTTCCTCCGATTCTTCAATCAAAAAAGTCAAAAATTTTCAGTCAAACGTTCGGTCAAAAAAATTCTGGAACCTTCAAGTTTGGAGAGTCTAAGCTTAAATAAGAGCGCCCCTGAGGATCGATCGAAATCTAGATACCTCAAAAAAATTGTCAGTCCCAATAACCTCGATTTTTGAAAGAGTTTTGAATGGGTTGTTGTCTTGGTCGATGATTTTCTACTAGAAACTTGTTATAGAAAACCTCCCTCAAAGACTCAAAAAAAATTTTTTTTTCAATTTAAAATTTAGTATATTTTTTTCCAGATATTTAAAAATGTGTCCAGAAGCAAAATCAAAATACCCAAAATTGGCATCATTGGATATCACCTCTCCAGAATGTTCAGACCCGGCATTTGAAGGAATGGCTTCAAACTATTTAAAAGTTTTTGATGAAGTTATAACTTCAGTAGAACAAACGCCTGCAGATGCTTCTAGTGCTTGTCAAAGGCTTAATTCTGTTGGAAAAATGCATAGAAATAAGGTTTTGAAATTTTTTGGGGTTTAAAAAATTTGGAAATTTTTTGAAATTTTTGAGAATTTCGAAAAACATTCTGGGGGGTTTTAAAATTTTTTTTGAAATTTTCTGAAATTCTTTGAAGATTTTGAAGCCAGAAAAAAATTTTTTTAAGCCAGAAAAATTTTTTGGCTTCAAAAATTTTTTCGAAATTTTTGAAAATTTTTTAAAGATAATTTAATTAAATAATTTATAGGTGAATGGAATGAAGTTTGATGATTTTCAACAATTGGAAGCGCCTTTTTTGTAAGACAAATTACTTTTTAAATTTTGAATAAAAAATAAATTTTTAAGGTTTATGATAAGTGAAGTACTTCAGGATAGGTATAAAATTTTTTTTTTAATTTTTTTAGAATTATTTTGGTGATTTTTGAAGGGGTTTTTCGCTAAAAAGTCCAAATTCTTCATAGAAAAAAATTAAAAAATTTTTTCGGAATTTTTCTGGGAATTTTTAAAAAATTTTTTGGTCATTTTTGAGTGGTTTTCTGTCACTAGAAATTTTTTAAGAATTTTTAAAGAATTGTAAAAATTTCCAAAAAAATTTTTCTGGCAATTTTCGATGAGTTTTTCGCTAAAAATGGGCGAATTCTCCTTGGAAAAATTTCTTAATTTTTTAAAAATTTGTAAAAAAATTTTCAAAAATTTTAAAGATATAACGAGAAAGCAGAAATGTTGTTCAAAAAATTCTTTCAATTTTGCCTTCGTTTTATTCTAGAAGGTTTCAATTCATGAAGAAAAACTCACTCCAAAGCAAATATTTTATCTCTCAAAAATTTCTCTGTTTTTTTCCTATTAAATTTTTTTGTACAAAATATTTTTTATGTCTGTACTTATGTATAAATAATTTTGAAAATTTCAAAAAAAATTTTTTTTTGAAAATTTTTCGAAAAAAAAGGTTGAAAGTTCTTAAAGAATCACCTTATAATCTCTCCCATAATCTGTTTATTTTCAAATATTTAATTTGCGCAAAAATTAAATTGATGTGCAATAGTTTCGAAACGAAAATTAGTTTTATGTGTAGTTAGAGAAAGAGAGAAATAGTGATATATAAAGTAAAATGTGTATAAAGACGTGTCCGGACAAAATATCGAATCGTTAAAATATGGAATAGGCTAAAAAAGGGTTAAAATCTCGAATCGGGTAAAAAGGGGTTAAAATCGCGAATAGGCTAAAAAGGGGTTAAAATGTGGAATCGTTAAAATATGGAATGGTTAAAATATCGAATAGGCTAAAAAAAGGTTAAAATATGGAATCGTCAAAATATCGAATTGATAAAATGTCGACACGGCAAAAAACGATCAAAATGTCGAATTTTTTAAAAATGGCGCCAAAACTAGAATCCGGGCGTTACCGTAATACCGACGGTATTTTTCGATATTCCGTGTCGATTGTACGGTACGGTATCCGACCGATAAAATTTAAAAGCTGATCGGTATTTTTCGGTATTTCGTGCCGTATACGGTAAGATCAAACTTTAGGTCTTAACTAAAAACTAATGTACACCACTCTAATTTTTCCATATCAGGATCGCGTTATGTTTTCCGGATCCGTACGATCATGCCGGACCGGATCCGGTCGATTATGCTTGATTTATCCGGTCCGGTTTTACTCGGTAAAATACAATAAACTCTGGCAGAAAAGATTGCGCCGGACTACGACATAAGAGACTTATCAATCAACTTATCATCAATAAGTTGATAAGTTGATATAATCATCTACAATCAACGTATGGCACTCATCTGACCCTTTTTTAAAAGAATTCGACATTTTGACCGATTTTGGCCGTGTCGACATTTTTACCATTCCATATTTTAACGATTCCATATTTTAACCCTTTTTTACCCGATTCGATATTTTAACGTTTCCATATTTTAACGATTCGGTATTTTAACCCCTTTTTAGCCTATTCGCGATTTTAACCATTCCATATTTTAACGATTCCATATTTTGTACCGGAGCCTATAAAGAAAAAGAGAAAAAATGACTTGAGTCTGGAAAGTTCTATTGATTTTTATTCGACATTGACGTCATTTTTTCTTTTGTTTTCCTTGTACCGCTCAAAGGCTTTTAGGATTTGACTAAAAGGGCGCGCGGCAATAACGGCGCAAACCAATAACTTGCTCGGAACTTTCTGGGCTTTAATAATTTTGATACCAATCTCTTTAGACTGATAAGAGGATTCGTTTAATACTTAATTTGGTAAGATTCGGAAATCCTGAAGCAAGTTATTGCTCTGCGCCGTTATCGCCTCGCGCCCTTTTGGGTCTTTTTTGGGCTGTCCCTGTTTTCCTTCTTTTTGTCCCTTTATTTTTCTTCATTTTTCTACTTTTAGAAATGTCTAATGTTTATTTTGAAGATCTTTTTACTGTCAAAAACGTCGATCCGGATGGAAAGAAGTTTGACCGTGTTAGCAGATTGTTCTGTGACTCCGAATCGTTTAAAATGGTTTCTTTTTAAATTTTATTATGATTTACTAGTTTTTGCTTGTAGGATCTGATTTTGGATGTCAACACTCAACTATACCAGCTTGGTATCAACGACAAGTTTCGTCTTATGCTGTGCTCGTCAATGCGCGATGATGGTCTTACAGATGAAGGAGAATATGATAAAACGGTGAGAATTGAATAACGGTCCTTTTCCTGGGGAAAATTAGCTTTGAAGAACAAAAATCGGCCTATCCGCAGGTCTTGCTGTTAATCAGTTATCCACAGGTCTTCAGCTATCCTCAGGTGCAGTTGAAGTGGTCCTCAAAGTTGTGACCACTCTGAAGTGGTCATATTTCATGTGTAGTCATTATTCGCTCCAAACATTGCTTGGGTTCGAGACCGGCGAGACTTGGGTTCGAGACCCTCATTATAAACTAAAAAGTGCCAACAAGCTAATGGGCCCATGATGGAAAGGGAAAATGTTGGTGGAGGTGTGCAACACATCACCAACAACAGCTTCCTAACCCGTTAAATAGTAACGTTGCTCATAAAATCGTAATCAGTTATCCTCAGGGTTGCAGAACACTTGCAAAAGTTTTTGTTTTCAAAGGGGTTGCTGTGCTTGATGGCTCTATTCATATTTTTCTTAATAGTCCTTGTTCAATGAATTTATATTTAGGTCTGGGGTCTTCGATTTAATCTACCCTCATTCCCCTTCATTATCTTATCTTAATACTTTTCTTATTTTAAGATTGAAAACGTCCCTCGTGTTCGTATGTTTGAATATGTAATGTATGGAAAAATCTACAGAATTGAGGGGGATGAATACAACACAGAAACTAGCCGTCTAGCTGCTTATGTTTCGTTTGGAGGACTTTTAATGAGAATTCAAGGAGAGGCAAACAATTTAAATGGATTTGAAGCAGACAAGAATATTTATTTGTTGATTAAAAAGGTTCCGAATTGAATGAATTTTTGAGTTTTCTAAAATTTTTGTTTTAAATAAATTATTTACTTATTTTCTTTGATGTTGAAAGTTTGGTTTTTACCAATTTTTACTTATTTTGTGAATTACAGATTTTGAGAAATTTTTTGGGAAGAAATGTCTTCTGGATTGCTTAACGAGGCTTATGTAGGTAAAACAGGGGTACTTTTTGGATATACCCTAGCCCTCTTCCATATTTGAGTATCAGCTATTCCTTCACATCGTTTGTTTTCCTCAAGCAATCTAATTAAATGAAATGTAAACTGAGGGTGGGTGTATCCAAAAAGCACCAAAGCAAGAGAGGACAAGTCTTTAAATTCTTGTTTTTTTTAGATTGAGACAATTGAAAAATTACTGAAGGAAATGAACAAAGGAGTTTGTAGCAAAAATTTATTGGAAGAATGTCCTGAATTGGGAGAGAAGATTATTGAAAATGAGAAGCTGAAATACAGATTAAATATTTTGAAAAGGGTTTGGTTTTGATTTTTTAGCTTTTTAAATTTAAAATTTAGTCGGCTGAACAAAGCAATGGAGTGGAAGAAAAGAAGGCACCAGAACCTCCTCAAAAAATTGCAAAAGAAGTTACTAAACATTTTGAAGTTGTGGATTATGGAGATTCTATTATTGAGAAGTTGAACAATCTTTTTACGAATGTTATTAAAAAGGTTGGGAAAATTTTTTATTTTTGAGGGGTTGGTAAATGTGTAAAGGTTCATAAAGAATGAAAGGGTTATGGGGATAAAAATTGTTTTCCGTTAAAAGGAGTCGAATCATGCTCATTCTATCGCAGTTAAGTGGGCAATATCCCACTACACCAAAGAGGCAGCTTTTTGCTTTTGCTGCGCATTCTTTTGGCTCAGGAATCTTATAAAAAAATTAATTCCCGCTAAGGGGTTCAAACCTCACTTGTTCACAGCCATCACATCAGCAATTCCCACTACACCAAAAAGGCAATTTTTTCGTATTGTCTCATATTCTGTTTGATTACTAAACGGGGAGGGGAGAGGGCTAGAAATAACGTCTAAAGAATATTTTTATGACGTCTAACGCAAAAAATTTTTTTAGTCTTTCCCAAGCTGGTCTCAACCTGTTAATATTAAAGAAACCTTCAATCCAAAATATGGCGATTATCAGTTTGACTCCTGTTTTCAAATTTCTCGTCATTTAATTACTGAAAAGAAAATGAAAACTTCTCCAAAAGATATTGCAGCAGAAATTATTATTAATTTGGAGATGATTCCTTTGGTTGAAAAGGTTTTTAAATTAATTTTTGAATATCAAAAAAATTATTTTTTCAAGTATGACAACGTTAATGGTTACATAAACATCTTTTTGAACACCAAACATTTGGGAAAGAAAATAGGAGAGGCTTGTGCTAAGGTTCCTTTTGATTTTTTTTAAAGTAAAAAAATTTTTCTTTAGGGTGTTTCAATCCCAAAAATTTCAAAAAGGCATGTGGTTGTTGATTATTCTTCTCCAAATATTGCAAAACAAATGCATGTTGGCCATCTTCGTTCAACTATAATTGGGGATTCTATTGCTCGTTTACTTGAATTTATTGGATTTTCGGTTTGATTTTCTCTTTGTGTGAGAAAAATTTTTTTTGTTTATTTTTTAGATTGTGCGTATTAATCATATAGGTGATTGGGGAACCCAATTTGGAATGCTTATTGCTTATTTACGTGAACGTTTTCCAAATTATTTGACTGAAAAGCCTAAAATTGAAGATCTTCAAACTTTTTATAAGGTTTAATTTTTGACTTTTTTTTTGAGATCTTTTAATTTGAATACATTTTAGGAATCTAAAACAAAATTTGATGAAGATGGAGATTTTAAATCTCGTGCTTATCAATGCGTGGTCAAACTACAAAATGGTGAAAAAGAATTTATTGATGCGTGGAATATGATTTGTGATATTAGTCGAAAAGGTATTTTTTGATTTTGATGCTATTGATGGAGCTAGTTCTTTTTTGGGATGTGTTGAAGAATTCTTCGGTTATCCATTTTAGTGGTTCTATCTCCATCCAGTAGTTCTCAATTTTTCTGAATATTTGTTCAAGAAAAATTGAGAATTAATCTAGTAATCAGATCCCATCTTTTTGTATCAAACGCCGAAGATTGTCATTAAGGAGGGAAAGGTTCGAAAAGGGAGGGATAGGTGTTTGGAACAACCTTTCCTCTTCCATTTCAAGTCTTATTTTAAAATTTCTTTTTCCGACAAACGAAAAGTAGAAAAAAAATATTTTTGTTTGTTTGGGAGAGTTTTTCTACGTTTAGAAATGTTAAACGCTTTTAATTTTTTTAATTTTCATTCCTCTTTTTTCAGAATTTGAGAATATTTACAAACGTTTGGATGTTTTAAATTTGGTAGAAAGAGGAGAATCCTTTTACCAATCAAGAATGTTATCTTTAGTCAAAGAATTAGACAATGAAGGGATTTTAAAAGAAGAAGATGGACGAAAATTAATGTTTATCGATGGATGTAATATTCCTTTAACTGTTGTTAAAAGTGATGGAGGATTTACTTATGATACAAGTGACCTGGCTACAATAAAGCAAAGATTATTTGAAGAAAAGGCTGATTGGATTTTGTATATTGTTGATAGAGGACAGTCTGAACATTTGGAGGTTTTTAAAAATTTTTTGGTGCCTGTGGGTTATCCCAAAACGGTTTGTGGACATGTTTATGTTCGGGCTCATAATGTTCAGATATAAACACTCATATTGTTAGATATCACTTCCTCGAATGCATTGACTGAAAAAATGTAAGTATGGAGCTCTGACCATTATGAGACCATTATGATTATTAGTCCTCATAAATATAATCGCAATGACTTGTTTGGTGTAACCCACAAGTGCCTTGTTTTAATTTAATAATTTTTTTATTTTTAAAGACGATTTATGCAGCTGCTCAAAAATTAAATTGGTATGATCCTAATGAGAAGAGAGTTGAACATGTGCAATTTGGACTTGTTTTGGGAGAAGACAAGTTTGTTTTTTTCTAAATTTGATGTATTTTAATAAATTCCTTTTTAGAAAGAAATTCAAAACTCGATCTGGCGATACAGTCAAACTTTTGGATTTGTTGGATGAAGGTGTTAGAAGAGCTGAGGAGAAATTACGATCGAGGGAAACGGTTGGTTTTATTTTTCTGGATTTAATTGTGGGGACTTTAGCTTGAAACTGGGGACTCTTGGTTGAAAGTAGAATCATTTTGATTAGCGTTCATATAGTTGATGGTGTTGGGGTTGCGATTCCTTTTAGAAATCCAAGTTCGATTAAAAGCAGCAAAGTTTTGAGAAGGAATTGTCAATGGTTGGCTTGGTTATTAAGTTGAAGTTCAATAACAACTAGTGTTATATGAACGGTTGTTTTTCTGGTGATTTTTGCATTTTCACCGTTTTGGCTTTCATGGTTCTTTCCCTTATTAGTTGGACTTGTTTTGGGAGAAGAGTGTTATATGAACGGTTGTTTTGGGGATGAACGGTTGTTTTTCTGGTGATTTTTGCATTTTCACCGTTTTGGCTTTCATGGTTCTTTCCCTTATTAGTGCCCATTGATAAGCAGACTTTATTTGGTTCATATAATTATAAAAAATTTATTTTAAGAATTTTGAATCTGATGAACAATTAATTGAAGCAGCAGAATCTTTAGCTTATGGATGTATTAAATACGCTGATTTGTCTCAATCAAGAATTGCTGATTATGTTTTTTCTTTTGATAGGGTTTCATTTTAATTTCTTTTAAATTAATTATTATTATTTTATAGATGCTTGATGATCGTGGAAATACAGCAGTTTATCTTCTTTATGCTTATACACGTATAAGGTTTGTGAATTAATTGATTTGGGGTAATTTTATATTTGTTTTTTAAAGAGCAATAGCCAGAAATGCCAAAGTTGAACGAACTACAATTAACAATTATTTGGCTCAACTTGAAGATGGTATTCCTTTAGAACATCCAAGAGAAATCCGATTGGCTAAACAAATTCTAAAGTTCTCGGATTGTATATTAAACACAGTTACAACTCTACATATTAGCAAAATTTGTGATTATGTGTATGAATTGGCAACACTTTTTCACGACTTTTATAAAGAATGCTACGTTATTAACAAAACAAATACTGAAGGTTTTTTTTAATTTTCTGAGTTATTTAACTATTTTAAAAAATATTTTTTAGATGGGACAGAGCAAATCAACATTAATTACAATCGACTTGTTTTATGCGAAGTTGTTGCAGATGTTATGCAACAATGCTTCTCAATATTAGGAATTAAACCAATTGATAGGATGTGAAGAAAATATTTTTAAATGATTATTGTTATTGTTTTTTTTTGTGTTAAGGTGAACGAAAGAATGTTTATTCCCCAAAGAATACACTTAAGTTTTTTATGTGTAAAATTCTGCGAGGGATTTCCATTTAAGCGTTATTTCTTCAGAAAGTTAATCCCTCGTTAGATATTTCAATTAGTTTACACTTTGAAATGCCTTGAGTGACTGAACCGACCTCAACCCTTTAACTGTTTAGCGTCTCTTTATTTCCCACACTCTTTCTGCATTTATTGATTTTACTCGGCAGACATTGTTTAGACATGAAAAACATGTACTGGTTAGAGAAAAATAATTAATTTTTCTGACACAGAGTAGTGAAAATGCTTTTCTCTGACCGCTACATGTTTTGTGTGTTGTTACTTCATGTGTTCTCATATCCAATTAAAAACTAGAAATCCATAAATCGGTTTTAAAACCGCTATATCTTTTTACCATTTAAGAATATTTGTTTAAGAATTCAAAAATCTGCGGTGTTTGGCATAATGCAAAATATTAAGATTAAATGACACTTCATCCCAAAAATCAATAATCGATTTTTGATGTTTCATTTGGAGTCCTCTGTTGTTCATCTTTACCAAAGATGTTCTAAACAGAATGCGTGGCTTTTCCTTTTTTGGGGGTTAACCTTTTTAGGGGGGAGGAAAGTATCGAGTTGCGGACAAGACTTGCAATTTTTCAATTTTTGAAAAATGTATCCAATTTTTTCAGTGCTTCAACAGCAGCAGCAACAAACAACTTCAACAGCAGCAGCAGCAACAAACAACTTCAACAGCAGCAGCAACAACAAAAGTCCCAATGTATCGCTTCGGCGGTATATGGGCAAAAGTCCCAATGTATCGCTTCGGCGGTATATGGGCAAAAGTCCCAATGTATCGCTTCGGCGGTATATGGGCAAAAGTCCCAATGTATCGCTTCGGCGGTATATGGGCAAAAGTCCCAATGTATCGCTTCGGCGGTATATGGGCAAAAGTCCCAATGTATCGCTTCGGCGGTATATGGGCAACCCAATGTATCGCTTCGGCGGTATATGGGCAAAAGTCCCAATGTATCGCTTCGGCGGTATATGGGCAAAAGTCCCAATGTATCGCTTCGGCGGTATATGGGCAAAAGTCCCAATGTATCGCTTCGGCGGTATATGGGCAACCCAATGTATCGCTTCGGCGGTATATGGGCAAAAGTCCCAATGTATCGCTTCGGCGGTATATGGGCAAAAGTCCCAATGTATCGCTTCGGCGGTATATGGGCAAAAGTCCCAATGTATCGCTTCGGCGGTATATGGGCAAAAGTTTAAACTCCAATGCTCTCGTCTACATGGTTAGCTTTTTTACTTTATTAAATTTGCAAGTTTTGTCCGCAAGGTTTCTCCCCTAAATAAGTTTATCCTTCCTTAATGTTAAAGCCAATTAAACGGTGGCCAAGTTCTTGTCAAATGAGAAGACGTATAGCGGATGTTTCATTGATTAGTTGCAATGATTTGTTTGTTTTGAATTGTTGATCTTTTGATAGGTTGTTTTTATTTTTAAGAGTTTTTCAATTACTTAATTTTCAGCTTTGACAAAGTATCCAGAAGCCTTGGAAGCTTTTAAGAGGTTATTTTTAATTGTTTACTATGGTTTTAAGATTATTTTTTAGGCAGGTGGATTGTTGCGGAAAGACTCTTTTTGATGAGAATGCTTTGGAAGAATAAGAATCAACAGAAAAATGACTGAAGAGCCGCAATCTTTTGTTAGAATAGCAGCAAATTAGGTTTGAAGATTAATTTATTTGTCTGATTATTTGGTTTCCACAATTTTTCGTTTATCAATTCCTACCCCACCCACCCCCATCCCTGGCTACGGGCTTGGAGTTGTTGAGGGTTTTGGTGGCCTACCAGATTTCACGATTATACAAGGTTCAAAAGAGCTCGTCGAGCTGACTTGAGCGGGGGAAGAAGGGGACGTACAGGGACCGAGTTTTATAGACTCCTGAAAACACGATTGATTTTGGGATGAAAAATTCGAAAATGCAAATAATAGCCACAGGGATCTTTTTATTCTCAAGATCGAACCAAATAAACCTTCCTTTTCTTTTTAAGATTTCCAAGCTTAGGGGTTTGCAAACAGCATAAATTCCAGACATATTTATTTCTTTAACGATTTATTTTTTCAATTTAAAGAACGTATAGTCAAGAGCAAATGGTCAAACATGGACAAGAATTGGCCGCCCACAAAGACAAACACATCATCTGATCATTGAGCAATAAAGAAGCAATGGAATTGCAAAAGAAGGAAGTGATTGGGAAAGGAAACGAAAACAGTTTTTTTTAATTTTTTTTTTGTTGAATTAGATACAGTCGAAATACCAATCAAACCATCGTAATCGACATTTTCTCAAAAATGAAAAGAAAATCGGACTAATTGACAAAATCCTAATTTTGACTGTATTACTTACAATTATTTTGTTTATATAATTTTGTTTGTTTTTAGCCAAATTTTTATTTTGAATAAATAAAAATGAATTTGTTGTTGTTGAATTGCCATTTTTTATTATATTTTATCGAGGACTTTAAATTTAAATCGACTTCTATAAGAATTTAACTGGAATACCTTCATCAAATTCCAAAAAGCCATTTCTCATGTTATCAGACTCTTGTATTCCTTTTGTGTTGAGAACTACTCTTACTCCTTTTTAAAGTAAGGTGGAATGTAGCAAGTAGAGAAAGTAAATGTTTGAGGGAGTTGAGAAGTTGGGATGTAATGTTAAAAATAAATGACATTTTGTCCCAAGAGTTAGAGAAATCCTATAAAACAAATAGTGTAGCCAGAGAAAAAAATAAATATCAAATGTTTAGGTCGGTTCAGTGCTGAATTCAGAAAGTGCGAAGTTACTGTATCTGAAATCTAATTTTAGCAAATTGTTTTGAATTAAAAAAAATCTCTTATGTTTGTTTATTTTTGGTTATCCATCGAACTCTATAAACATATAGTATAGTATATTAAATATTGACGAAAATCAATATATTATTGACGGATATCAAAATAGAATATCCTCCCGTATATAAATTATTCTTTTGTTTATAAAGACAACAGGGAGTGCCCCGAAAATGTCCCAATGAATTAAACCTCCAAAATTGTCTCATCACGAAGATGTCCCACTGTAATTGAATGTTAAAGCCCAAAAATAAACAAACATAAAAATTTTTTTAAATTCAAAACAATTTAAAAAAAATTATATTTCAAATACAGTAACTTCCCACTCTCTGAATTCAGCACTGAACCGGCTTAAACATTTGATATTTATTTTTTTCTCTAGCTACACTATTTGTTTTAAGAATTTCTCTAACTCATGGGATAAGGTGTCATTTATATTTAACATTACATCCCAACTTTACAACTATCTCAAACATTTTCTTTCTCTAGTCGCTACATTCCAACTTGCTTTAAAAAGTAGTAAGAGAGTTCTTTACACTAAAAGGAATACTAGAGTCTGATAATATGAAAAATGGCCTCTTTAATTTAATAAGGGTATTCAAGAAAAGACAATTAAATTCTTCTAGAGGTCGATTCGATAAATGACAATTTATCAACAACAAACTCGAGTTTATTTATTCAAACAAAAATTTGGGCAAAAACCAGAAAAAATATATAAAACACGCAAATTGTAATACAGTCGAAATTAGGATTTTGACAATTAAACAGTAAATTTTCTTTTTTTTTGAGAAAATGCTGAAGATTTTCCAATAGTTTAATTGGTATTTCGACTGTATCTAATTAAACAAAAAAATTTAAAAAAACTATGTTTTCGTTTCCTTTCCCAATCACTTCCTTCTTTTGCAATTCCATTGCTTCTTTATTGCTCAATGATCAGATGTTGTGTTTGTCTTTGTAGGCGGCCAATTCTTGTCCGTGTTTGACCATTTGTTCCTCGTCTATACGTTCTTTAAACTGAAAAAATAAATCGTTAACGAAACAAAAATGTCTGGAATTTATGTTGTTTGCAAACCCCTAAGCTTGGAAATCTTAAAAAGAAAAGGAAGATTTCATCCCAAAATCGATCGTGTTTTCATGGTCTATAAAACTCGGTCCCTGTACGTCCATATGCCTTCTTCCCCCGCTCAAGTCAGCTCGACGAGCTCTTTTGAACCTTGTATAATCGTGAAATCTGGTGGGCCAACAAAACCCTCGATAACTCACAATACCAAAGGGAAGCAACTAGACGGAGATTTAAACATCCATAAGGGATTCCTCAAATTAGCAAGTTCCAAAAAGGGACAAAACTTGAAAAATATAACCAATTATGGAAACCTAATAATCAAATTAATCAATTAATTTGCAAACCTAATTTTCTGAATTCTAACAAGAGATTGCGGCTCTTCAGTCATCTTTTCTGCTGATTCTTGTTCTTCTAAAGCATACTCATCAAATAGATTGCCTTCGCGCAACAATTCACCGGCCTAAAAAATAATCTTGAAACCATAGAAATAATTAAAAAATAACCTCTTAAAAGCTTCCAAGGCTTCTGGATACTTTGTCAAAGCTGAAAATTAAGTAATTAAAAATCCTTTAAACATAAAAACAACCTATCAAAAGATCAACCATTCAAAACAAGCAAATCAAAGCATCTAACCAATGGAACATTTGCTGTACGTCTTCTCGTTTGACAAGAACTTGACCACCATTTAATTGGCTTTAACATTGGGAACGGATAAACTTATTTAAGGGAGAAACTTTGCGGACAAAACTTGCGAATTTAATAAAGTAAAAAAGCTAACCTCCGAAGAGACCACAGCAGCATTTGTGCCCAGCGATCTCCGAAGAGACCACTTGAGCGTTTGTGCCCAGCTATCTCCGAAGAGACAACTTGAGCTGGTGTGCCCAGCGATCTCCGAAGAGACCACTTGAGCGTTTGTGCCCAGCTATCTCCGAAGAGACAACTTGAGCTGGTGTGCCCAGCGATCTCCGAAGAGACCACTTGAGCTGGGGTGCCCAGCGATCTCCGAAGAGACCACTTGAGCTGGGGTGCCCAGCGATCTCCGAAGAGACCACTTGAGCTGGTGTGCCCAGCGATCTCCGAAGAGACCACTTGAGCTGGTGTGCCCAGCGATCTCCGAAGAGACCACTTGAGCTGGTGTGCCCAGCGATCTCCGAAGAGACCACTTGAGCTGGTGTGCCCAGCGATCTCCGAAGAGACCACTTGAGCTGGGGTGCCCAGCGATCTCCGAAGAGACCACTTGAGCTGGTGTGCCCAGCGATCTCCGAAGAGACCACTTGAGCTGGTGTGCCCAGCGATCTCCGAAGAGACCACTTGAGCTGGTGTGCCCAGCGATCTCCGAAGAGACCACTTGAGCTGGTGTGCCCAGCGATCTCCGAAGAGACCACTTGAGCTGGTGTGCCCAGCGATCTCCGAAGAGACCACTTGAGCTGGGGTGCCCAGCGATCTCCGAAGAGACCACTTGAGCTTTTGTGCCCAGCGATCTCCGAAGAGACCACTTGAGCTGGTGTGCCCAGCTATCTCCGAAGAGACAACTTGAGCTTTTGTTGTGTTGCTGTTGAAGTACTGAAAAAAAAATGTTTACATTTTTTTAAAAATTATAAAAAGCAAGTCTTGTCCGCAAGTCATTACAACCCCCCACCCTTCAAAAAGTTAATCCCCAAAAAAAGGAAAAGCCCTGCATTCTGTTGTAGAAATCTTTGCTGGACAACAGAGGAGAATCAATAACCCTGAAAATCAATAATCACGGAATGCCAAAATAATCGCCAACGAGTATTATTTAAAAATTTACTTTATTTCTCTGGAAAACACTATCTCGCGAAGAACTTCAAAATGTAAACTCAAGGCATTTCAAAGTGTAAACTAATTAAAATATCTAAAGAGGGATAAACTTTCAGAATAAATAATGCTTTAAACATTTCTTACGCGGAAATCGTATTGTGCCTAAATTGTGAAGAATTCTCTAAAAGTAGAGAATGGTGGTGTGAAAAACATGTGTAAAAAATGGGACACGTCCAAGTAGGCGCGCGGCCATAACGGCGCAAAAGTCATAACTTGCTGGAAAATTTCTGGCCCTTAACAATTTTGGTACTAAACTCTTTAACTCGATGAGAGGAATAGTTTAATACTAAATTTGACAAGATTCGGAAATCTTGAAGCAAGTTATGGCTTTGCGGAGTTATGGCCGCGCGCCTACTTGGGCTGTACCCTAAAAAACATTTTAAAATATTCACCGTCATTAAACGGATAATAAAAAATTCCCAAACAAAACCAACAAAAATAATAATTAAAACAATTCTTTTATAAAAAAATCCAATCAAAAAAATATAAATTAACCTAACATATCCCTTTTCCTCCCTCTCATTCGAACTTCTTCCAGTCTCAAAAGAACATTTTCAGCATCTTTTCCTCCTTCTTTATAAGCCTGTAAAGCTTTGTTCAATAACAATTCCATTCCAATATGAGCACTTTAAAAGAATTTTTAATCTTTATTTAATTTTAATTAATTTTTAAAAACCTTTTTATTGCTCTTTCCAAAACATACAAATCAACAGCTTTGTCTTCTGGTTTTTGTGAAAATTGTGAAAGGCCAAAATCGATAAAGATTAGGTCGAGGTTGTCATCTTGCTAAATAAAAAATTTTTGTTAGAAAATAATTTTGTATATATTTCCTAAATTAGAAGGAAAAGTTAGTCTTAGAGAACGGAAATTAAAAAAAAAAACTGAAGATTTTGGTTGTGGACCGTGACTAGATTCTTGCCCTTGAGGTAAAAAAGAATCAAGAAACACTGAAAATGCTTAGAGATTGTTGGACTACGAATCCAGGAAAAATCAAGGTTTGGACCCCTAGATCCAAGCCAATCTCTAGTTTAGTCTTCATCTACCCGTCAAAAAAATTTTCTATTGATGGGATTCGAACCCATATCCACAGAAAATAGTCAAACCCAAGACATGGTGTTCGAAAATTAACCTAAATTGATTCATTAAACGGGATAAAAAATTTTTTTTAATAATTTAATAACAAACCTTTTTAACCAAAACATTTGAAGTAGTCAAGTCACCATGAATAAGGCCAGCTGAGTGCATATTTTGAATTATTGAGCCAAGTTTATGTCCAAATTGTGAAGAAATTTTCTTTAAAAATTCAAAGTTTGAATACTTTAAAAAATAAAAAAAACCTCAAATTCTGCCTTGTCTGATTGTCGTTGTAATTTATCCAAAAAAAATTTTCCAGAGGGGGCACTTTAAAAATTAAAAATAATTTATAAAAAATTTAAAAAGAAACCTTTCATTATTTCCGCAAACAATTCTTTCATAAATAATTAAATTTTTGGAAGAATCAATAAAATAAATTGAAGGTACAAGAATACCAATCTATTTAAAAAAAATAAAAATTAATTTAGAAACATTTAAAGTTGAAAAAAGAGTTATTAGAATATTTTCTGAACGAAAGAAAAATGATCTTCATACGTGGGATTCGAACCCTCGACCACTAGACAGAAATACCAGAACCCTAACCGTTACGCCACGGAATTAATTAATGGAAAATGAAATTTTGTGACTATAATTTGAAGTGAATAAAGGGAAATTATCAATTATACATGAAGAACAAGGAAACCCTACAAACAAAATTTAATAAAAATAAAATCCAAAAAAAAAGAAAAAAACAAACCTCTTGACATTTAAGTATTGCTTTTATTTCTGTCTTCATTCTTTCCTTAGTTAATCTCATATCCAATTCAGGATGTCGATACTTCTTTTCAAAACGTTCTTTAATTAATGCTGGCTTGTTTAAATATAAACATGAAAATAATTTAGCTTCTGCTCCTTGATATAAAAGTTGTTTTTGATTGGAATTGTATAAGTCTTTGGAATATTCAATTGATCCATTAATTAATTGTTGGTTTTGTTCGTTATCTAAATTTTAAAAAATGATCGATTTGAAAGAATAGAAAATCAGATTCTCTGAATGTAGAAGACTAAGTCAGTTCGCAAAAAAAATTTGGGGAAAGATGAGGTTACAGAGAAATCAAGAAACGGAGACCAAATTTTCAAAGGATAATACAAACCGAAACAGCGTTTCAGGGGAGTTGACGTGTTCAAGGATTCGTGTAAAGGGTAGCCCCAAAACTTAAATAAAATTAAAAAAAACCTTTATCATCATCACAAGAAGAATCTTCCGCTTCCTCATCATCAATATCACTTGGAGGAAAACAATCATCAGTCAAATTCTTTTTGTTCTCAATTTCCTGATCAATTTTAGCTATCAATTCAGTCTGTTTTTTGATTATATCAGCAGCAGAAGAACACTGAAAAAATTAATTTAAATTTAAAATGTCCTTTAAACTTCAAAGAAACCTCAGAATACAAATTAAAAGCTTCCACATTCAATTCAAAAAAGTTTTTTCCCCACTTGAACGGCCTTAATAAATTGACGGCCGCTTCCTTTTGTCCAATTAAATATAAACCAGCAGCTAATGCTTCAGCACAATTTAATTTACAAGGAGTTCCATAATTGACTGGATTTGATGCTAACAGAAAAGGAAGTAAACGTTGTTCTGAAGCCTATAAATAAAATACCTGATGAAAAAACGGAAATGTGATAAGACTGAAGAAAAATCAGCAGATAAATTCCCAGGAACCTGTGGTGGGACTTTCAGGTAAAAACCGCCCAAGGATTCGTGTAAAGGGCATCCCGAGAGACCCATGAAAGTCAAAAGACCTCCTAAACTTTCAGAAAAAACTTCAAAAAAAAACCTTGGCTCGATGAAAAGCAGTTTTGTCTAATTGATTCCAAGAGCAATCAACCACAGCCAAACCTTTGGACAAAATTGTTTTGGAGTCTGATGGAGATAATGTTGAGGTGGCTGTTGGTGTTAATAAAATTCCAGGAAAGCGTTGTCCAATTTTTTGTTGTCGAATAAATCCAAGTCTGCATAGTTTACGTCCAGAACATCTTTTTGGATCACATTGGCCAAAATCAAACATTGCAAGAATACAAGGCATTTTCTTTGGCTAGAAAAAATAAAATTTTGTAAAAGCTTTGTTAGGTAATTAAAAAAGAAAATTATTTGGGAAAAGTTTAAAAAAATTTTTAAACTTTTTACGCGTTCAAAGGATGAATAAAAAACGATTATCTCACGGTGGGATTCGAACCCACACCCATTCAGTAGTCAAGACAAGAACCTAACCGACTGGACTACCGAGCAACTTATTCACTTTTCAATTTTATTGACTAACAGTTGACTATAAAATTTAATCTAAACCTTATCTTCCACAGCATCATCACCAGAACTTTCAGAAGAATCTATGCTTGTCATCTTTTTTGCCTGTAAATAAAAATTAATTTATGAATGAAATAATAAAAAATATTAATTGAAAATAACAAATAAAAAATACTAGAAATACCAAGAAAATTTATTTTAAAAAATCCAAAAAAAATGTTTAAGTGTAAATCAAATCAATCTCTTTCAGGACTTCTTTGTTCCGTTTTAATTCGAAGTTCTGATTTAACCGATGATTCTTTTTCTCTTCTTCGACTTGGAGACGATCGATGACGTGATGATCTTGAATCTCTATCATCCTTTAAAAAATAATTTTGTTAAAAATTTTCAAAAGGAAGGTAATAATGTTGTTCGTTCCAGGGATAAGCCCTTCCACGTTTTTAAAAGAGGAAGACAGGAAGTGGAAGAAAACGGAAGAAAATAAAAAAAAACAAAAAACAATGAAGGAATTTAGCAGAGGACGGAAGAAAACCATCCCTGGTTCTTTTCCTCCTTCAAGATTTTGGAGTCACATTAAGCTTGTAAAAACAAATTAATGGCTTCTTTTAGGGTTCCAAGAAAAACTAAAAAACCTTGTCACGTTCAGAGCTCCTTCTTTCACTTTTTATTCGACTTTCCTTCTTTATACTAGGTGAACGACGTGATGATTTGTTCCTGTCTTTACTGTCCTTCTCCTTCTTCCTTTTTCTATCCTTGTCTTTGTGATCACGATGTTTACTGCTTCGATCGTCATCTTTGCGTCTACTTGAAAAATTTTTAGAAAATTTTTAAGAAATCCTGGTTAGAAATCTTTAATTTTCTATTGCAATATTTTTGTTAACAAAAAAAAACTTTAAATAAAAAAATAATCCGTATAAAATCAAAAAACATGAGAAAGAGAATAAGAGAAAAAAGATTAAAATATGGATTGAAAAAAGAAAGGAAAAATACTAAATTCGAAAATTTTCCCCCATTCTTTCTTCGTTTTTTTTTGTTCATATTTATTGAATTTTAAATTTCATTTTTCCTTTCTAATTCATTCAATTCAATTTTTTCTCTTATTCTCTGATTTTCATCTCCTAAGGTATTTATTGCGCCTGAAAAAATTTTTTTCAAACAAAAATCTAGCAATAGAAAATCAAATTTTAGTCAAAGAAAACCTTCGTCCTGTAGATGGACTTCGACTTTTTGAACGAGTCCTTGAACGACGTTTCTTCCGAAGACTTGGTCCAGAATCACTTCCCCTGGAAAAAATTTTTTAAAATTTTAAATTAATTTGTAAAAGAAATACTCATCAGAACTCCGATCTCTTTCTTCCATAGGCCGAGACATTCCTCTACTTGAACGGAAACGATCATGAAATCCTCCACGGAACCCTCCAAATGGATGACGATAGGAAGGTTGAAAATGTCTTGGAGCATAAGTTTGTTGTTGTGGTGGATAGAGACTTCCAGCTGGGCCAAAAGTTGAGGGAGGGATTGAGAATGGAGGCCTTGGATTGTATGAGAATTGACTTAAAAAATGATTGAAATTTTGAAAGAAATTTAAAAAAACCTGGTAGGCGGAGGTTGGGAAAAATCAATCCGTGGTGGTGGTGGCATTGAGACTGCTGGAATTGAAGAAACTCCTGGCGGCCCATCACCTTCGTCAACACCAGGAGGTAAATCCATATCAGCAGGAGCTGACGCGGCAGGCATTGCTGAAGATATAAGATACAAATAAAAATTTAAAAAACCTGTTGAAGCAGATAAAATCGGAGCTGAAGAAGTGTGAGTAATTGAGGATTGGACAGGCAATGGAAGTGATGGTGGAATTTGACTGACCATTGGAACTTGAGGAACTTGAGAAACCAATGGAAGAGGTGGAGGAATTGCTGGATCAAAACTTGGTGGAGGCTTCGAGAAATCTTTAAAAGAAAATTAAACGCAATTGAAAGACATAGAAAAGTAAAAACCTATAACACTAATCGGCTGTTGTTCGATTGGAGGGGGTGTTGTTGTTATTGGAGAATGAACAAAAGCATCAGAAGTTGGTGGCATAGAATGTTCTGGTGTCATACCTGATTCAATATTTGAAGAAGGCAACAATAAACTTTCCAAAGTTTTAGGTTCTGTTTTAAATGATGAAGGCATAAGCTGAAGATATGAAAAATAAAATATTAATTTTCATAAAAAACCTCCGACGACTCTTGACGAACAACTCCTTTCTCGTTAATTACTGTTCGGATTACAGGTATTTGATTTAAAATAGTAGATGTTGTTCCCTTAAAAATGTTTATTTTTTAATTTACAAAAGAACCGATGAAGCTCAGTATAAGATAAACTCAATATTAAACTACTCCCCTCCCCACTTATGAACAAAACCCTCCAATTTAAGATACGTTTTTGTACTGGTGTGAAAGGAATTAAGTTCAAGATAACCCCATTAAAGGATAATTCAATTTTTCCCAAAACTATATAAATTAATTTCAAAACAAACCATATCATCCGCCCCATTTGAAAGAATTGGTGGAGGTTTGCTTAAATCAACAATAATTTTTTGAACTTTTTGTTGTTGCTTGTCTGATCCACCACCAGATAAATTAACTAATTGTCTTCCTCCAGCAAAAGTAGTTAGGCCAATTTGTGTTGTTGTTGGAATTGTAGCAGGTCCGGAAAGTAGAATATTTGAAACAATTGCCCGGTTTATAGCCGCTTGGTCATTGCCAAATTCTTGTCGAAATTTTCGTTGTCTCTCACAATATTGATTCCAGGTTTCTAAAAAAACTTTTAAGTATAATCAAAAATTATTTTTCTTTGAAATTAAAAAAACGTTTTACACCTCTCTTGGGTTCATAAAATTATTTTTCAATGACAGGATTCAAACCCTACACAAAACGTTAAATAAAACCAGACGCTTCCAAGTTACACCCGAGCTACATAGAGGATAATCAAATTTTACTGACTAAAATTCCGAAAGAATAAGGAAAACAACGATCTACTGTAAACATGGCCCCTAAAATAAAAGAAGCTCCTAAAGTTCAATTCTTTAAAGAAATTTCCCAAAAATTTTTTCGAAAAAACCTTCATTAAATCCATAATTGAAATAATCGGTAATATCAGCTCCCGGCTTCCTCCAAGGCTTATCCTCCATTGTAGCCAAATCCAAATCATATATCGGCGTTCCATCTTTCAATGTCGGATTTGTGTCTAAATCAATTGTTCCATTAGTCACTCCACTTCTATTTTGTTTTTGAAAAGGAACATTTGCTTTAATATCTCCAATTGTTACAACAAATTCATCATCCTCGCTGTCCTCTTCGTTTAAATAATCAAGTTGTCTGGGAGGTTCAGCATCATTATTGACTACTGAAAAAAAATTTTTTCTTGAAATTTTTTAAAGAAAGGCCTAGTGTGGATAAGGAAATGTAAGGAAGAGAAAAAAATAAAATTGGAAAGCAGTAAAAAGCTGTATAGCGGCACAAACCCTATTAAAAAGACCGTGCAAGTAGCGCCAAGACAGCTTACAAGGGAACATCTCAAACTTTCCCTAGTACTCAAAAAAAATTTTTTTAAGAAAAATTAACCTTCCTGAGAGGCCTCTTCATTTATTTCTTCTTGAACAACAACAGTTTCCTCTTCCTGAACAAGAACATCCATTTGTTCGGTTTCTGTTGAATTTATCATAGTCTAAATTCAATTTAAAATTTATTTAAAAAAATAAAACTTCAAAGAAATATTTAAACCGTTAATTTTTTAACGGATATTCACAAACATTAAAAATAAAATAAATGTACAAAATTCTTTATTTAAAATATTTAAAATCAAATTTTTGTAACTCCAGCTTTCAACGCCTTATTCACCAACTGTTTAATCTCGTCATTTAACGTCTTCTTAACCGTTTGTTTAAAATTTAATCCTTGAGCTCTACGCAACTTTCGACGCTTCCTTTCAGTACGAGAAATACGCTAAAAATAAAAAAATTATTTTAGAATAAAAAAATTATTTTTATCTTCCAACCTTTCCTTTGTAACGCTTTTCCTTCTTTTTCTCCTCTGTCTGAAAATAAAAAATTAAACCAAAAGAAATTTTAAAAATTGACGAAATTTCTGATTTTTAGGCATAATATCGGACTAGCTTTTTAAGAAAAAATCAAAGGAAGGTAGTCAGTTATACTCTGAACTTGAACTGCTTACGGGATGGTCAATTCAAAACAGACCACAAAACTTTAAACAAAAATTTTCTAATAGTTATAAACAACCTGAGTAGAAGCATCCACTTTAGTTCCACTTGTTGATGCACAAGCCTCTCCAATTCTATACTGACCAGCTCTATCTCCACCAGTTGGTTGAGTGAAAGCAGGAACAGCAAAGGCCCCTGGTCTCATCCACCCATTCCTTCGTCGCTTACTACCAAGCCTCTAAAAATAAAAATACATTCGAATTTTCTTAAATACTTCAACCTTTTGCTTCGTCTTTTCCTGAAACAGAAAAAGTATAAAGAATAGTTTTGGTCTAAATTCCTATAGAAAACCATTTAAAACCTGGGAGGAAAATATTATATCCAAAAGTTTTTAGATACTAGCCTACTAGATCCAAAGGTCTAAACCTTCAACTCTTTCAAATTTAATGTCTAAATAAAACCTTTTGAGGTGCTTTTCGAGTTGGTTTTGGATTTGTCACATTTTCATTGAGTTCCAAACATTCAGTTGATTCCATCTTCAACATAAGTTGACGAGTTGGTTCAGCATCAGCAACTATAAAACCTACCAAATCAAAAATATTTAAACAAAAAATAAACCGTCCAAAGCAGGTTCCATTTTAACAGTTTTCCCACCAGTACCAATTTGCTCAGTTTCAGTTGAATTCATGTCTAGATTCAATTTAAAATTTATTTCAAAGATTAAAAAGTTTTAAAAAATATTAACCGTCATTAAACGGATACATTACAAAAAATATTTAAAAAATTAAAAAAATATTTATTTACAGCAAAAAAAGGAAATTTTCTTAAACTTCAACCTTTGACGTTTTACTAACCACTTGATTGAGATATTGAGCTTTATGCTTCTTTAAACGCTCCCTTAAATTCCTAGGCAGTCTCTGAAATAAAAGTATTTATTTAAAAAATTATTTTTTTTGTCATCTCACCTTATTTCTTCCTCTATTACGTTTTTTCTTCACCTCCTTATCCGTCTGAAAATTAAAAGAAAAGAATCAAAATCTTATTGATTTTTTAAAAAATTATGAAAATTAGATAAAAAATCAAGGGGGTAGTTAGTTACAATCTAGAACCAAACAATTTACGGGAAGGTTAAATAAATAAAAAAAGGGACCACAAAACTTCCAAAAAAAATTTTCTAATAGACACAATCAACCTGTGTAGAAGCATTCACTTTAGTTGTTGTAGTTGTAGCTGCACCGACCTTACCCTCTCCAGTTTGTGTAGAAGCATCTACTTTACCCATAGTTGTTGATGCACAAACTGACTCTTCTCCAATTTTATTTCCTTCATTTGCTTGAATAAGAGCGAGCAAAGCCAAGGCCGCCTTTTGCTTCTTCCTGGCAATTCGTACACTCTTACTCAACCTCTAAAAATAAAAATGTTTGTAAAAAGTTTAAAAAAATTTCCAACCTTCCCTCTGTTTTTCTTTTTCTGAAATAAAAAATATAAACTCATTTTCGTCAGAATTCCTATGCAAAAATAAGGGAAGCTAACTTATGTTTACTTTACCACCAACACAAAAAATGATCGGAAAATGAACCTAGAAGTTAGAAACTTCTAACCCCTTTGAATTTAATATCTCAAAAAAATCAACCTTCGGGTTAGTCAAATTTTCATTAAGTTCCTCGGCAACTTCAATCTTCACATCCATTTGACGGCTCGGTTCAGCATCAGCAACTATTAAATTTATTAAATCAAAAAGTTTGAAATTAAAAAATTAACCATCAGAAGCAGGTTCCATTTTAACAGTTTTACCACCAGCACTAACTTTCTCAGGTTCAGATGAATTCATAGTCTAAATTCAATTCAGTCTAAATTCATAAAGATAAAAATTTTTTAAAAATATTCGCCGTCACTAAACGGATATTACAAAAAAATAACTTGAAAATTTATTTAAAGAATTTTTATTTTCCTTCCTTCCTTCATTGCTTCTACTATTTTCTTCAACTTTTTTTTGTCTCTTTGATGGAGTTTACGCTTCTTTTTAGGTGGCTGAAAAATAAAAAAAACATTGAAGACATAATAAGAAAATCGAGGAAAAGATCATTTACGCGAGGGTCAAGCAATAAATTAAATAAGGGACCAAACGACTTTCCTAAATCTTTCCAATAATAAATAACCTGCGCAGAAACATCCACTTTACTAGTAGCTGTTGCATCACAATTCTTATCCTCCCTAAGTTTATTAGCCTCCATTGCTTTTATTTTCTTCAACTGCATTCTCTTTCTTTGGGGGAGCCTTTTACGCTTCTTTTGTTGCAGCTAAAAATGAAATAAAAAAATGTTGGACTGGTTAATAAGAGAATTAAGGACGGCCAGTTACAATTTTGACTTAAACTATTCATTGAGTTAAGTCTTTCAAAGTTAATCTTTTAATAAAACAGAAATAAACCTGAGGAGTTGCCAAATTTTCATTAAGTTCCTCAGCGACTTCCATCTTCACCTCCATTTGACGACATGGTTCAGCATCAACAACTATTAAATTTATTAAATCAAAGAATTTTAAATAAAAAATTAACCATCAGAAGCAGGTTCCTCTTTAACATCCTTACCACCAGCAAAAATTTGTTCAGGTTCAGAGGAATTCATAGTCTAAATTCAATTTATTTTTAGCTAATAAAAAATTAAAATTTTTAAAAATATTAACCGTCATTAAACAGAAATTAAACAAAAAAATATTTAAAAAATTTATTTAGAAGAAATTTATTCAAAATATTTACTGGCAAATAATAAAATTTTTAATTAAAATTTTAACAATAATTAAATCCAATCACATTTTAAAGAATCAAAAGTCAAAGGACAAAAATGTGTGGGAATAATAGATATTCATAAATAAAATAAATTTAAATATAATTTGGGCACAAAACTAAAATAATATAACTGCCTATAATTAAATAGAAATGGCAAAATATTTTTTGAGACTAAAATAGGGTCGATGTACATAGAAAGAATCAAATGCCACACAAAAAGGAATGTCACGGGTCGCAGAAATCTGTGAATTTTTGCCCCACAAAACTACACGATCCAAAAAATTTTCTGAAACCCAACTAGACTTATCGACTCATAAATCCCTCTCTAACTGGCTCAACTGCAAAACCGACTCGAGGCCCTATACGGAGAAAATTTTGAAAAACCAAAGAATTTTTTTCTAAATCTGTGACACCTCTGACACAACGATGAAATGAACAAATATTTTTTAAAAGGGTAACTTTAAGCGATTTTTTTCAAAATCTTATTTGTGTGGCAAATATTCTCTCTTTCTCTCTGACTCAAAAACTTTTTTTTCAAAAAAACCTCTCATCAATATTTATCACAACGTCCATAGAAACGACGCAAAGACGCATCGATTTCCTTCAAATAATAAGCTCCAGAAAACATAGGGATATCACAATCCTTCTTTTTCAGATAACAATCTTAAAATTTTTAAAATTAAAAAAATAATTTTTAAAGAATCAAAGAAACCTCCATTTTTAACAATTTCTTCTCTCTTCTCCAAAATTTTAGTAAATTGTTCAGGAGTAAATTTAATTCTTTCATGTAATCTATCAAAAGCTTCTGCAGCACTTTTCTTTAAAGCATTATACAAGCCTTTAGTTTTATCATTAAAACGAATCGTTAAAGAAAACATTGCTGCAACACAACCACTTCCATAAGAAAAAAGCAAAATACGTTGACCATTCAAATCAGGCATAAATGGAGTACTAAAATTTAAAATATTTTTAAATTAAAAAAAGCCTTACTCAAAAAATAAATTAATTAATTGAGCGTAGAGAGATGGTGTGTACCTTTAGAATAAAAATAAAAAAATTTTTAGTTAAAAAATTTAAAAACAGTAGAAATCGAGGTAAATCAAAACCTCGATTTTACCTAAATCCTAGAGTCAAGATCAAGGCATTTTTCAGTGCTCCTTAATTTTTCCCTAACTTGAGGCCCAACATCTAATCAGGGTTCTTACCCAAAATTATAGTAAAAAATTAAAGCTTTTTTCGAAAAAATCCCGATCTCCAACAAAAAACAAACATATTTCCAATCCGTTGTCCAAATTCCAAATAACGATCTAATTTATGTTGAGCATCGAAGGAACAAGCATTTAACGTTTTATCTGTAAAACGATCCTTGCTGTCTGAACGAGTTTTGCCATTTTCTAATTGAAGAATTTCTGCCAAAGACATGTTTTTATATCCTTCCAAACCATTATAGAACCCAGCTGGAGTCAGATCTCTTTGATAATCGACAAAAGAAAGCCAAGCAAATGCTTTTTGGCAAAGTCGAGAATATGGAGAATGGAATAATACAGCACGAAAATCGTTTAAGGAGCCAATAGCTTTAAAATTAAAAAAATTTTAATATGAGGAAGACATTTTGCGGTTTGTACTTTAATTTTTATAATTTTGTGGTGAATGTCCAAGATAACCAAATTCGACCGGCCGAATTCAGATCCGGCATTTGAACTCAAATCTGGACTTAAAGACGCTCAATTACATATAACAGATCTCAAAAATTTCTAAAAAGCACCTCTCCCCCATATTTCTCTAAGGAACAGAAAACTGTTTTATTACCAAAATAAAATTTAAAAAATACCATCCGAATTAATTTTCTTCCATTTATTCAAATAACCCTTATAACAGGCATCCAAAGCATGCAAATAAGTTCCAACACTGTTCGGACCATCAACTTTTGGATACTCTGTACAAAAACCTCCAATAGGCTTATAAAAATCATAAACGTTGGAGGAATAAAAAGAACGAAGACCACAATCGAAAACAATAGAAGCTTCTGGACCTAAATTTAGAAAAAATTATTTTTAAAAAAATGTAAAAATAAACCTATAAGAAAAGCAATAGCACCAGCACCTCCAGTACTTCTTGCTGCAAATTGAAAAAAAAATGAAAAAAAATGTATAATGTTAAACAGGATTTATTCTCACATAAATAAAGCATTTTCGAATTAAAATAGGAAAAAAGACCCAAAAGGACTCGAACCTTGAAAGTGAAGAGAAAAAAACCGAAACACCTAACCACTCAGCCGCCCACGAACACAATAGAAGGATAATAATTTAAAACCAATAGCTTTAAAAAAATCATACCAGGTCCTTTAGCATAAACAGCAACATCAACACAAACAACAATTGCCAATCTTCCTAAAATTTTTATAATTAAATTTTATCAAAAAAAAACCTTCAAATTCATAATTTGCATACAACCAATCAACAGAATGCAGCAAAGCTTGGGTTCCTCCAAAACAAGCATTCTTTTCATCTACACCCTCAATGTCTGTATTCCCTGATTCCATAAACAAATCCATCAGAACTGACTTGATACTCTTGCTTCGATCGACCAAAGTTTCTGTGCCAACAGCCAAAAAACCAACTGAGGTAGGAGCAACCTGGGAAAATTTTTTGAATTATAGTCAACAGGATGTGGCCAGGAAAAAATTTTCGGGGCAGAGAGGGTCATGTAGCCCACCTGGCTAGATGCCTAATAGTCAGACTCCACAAAATCCTCTAGAAAATATTAAGAATAACCTTATAATTTTCCAACAATTGAGCAGTTACACTTAAAGCCATTGAACACGAATCCTCGTTCTCATGACAAAAACCCATTTCAAATTGGCCTAATCCCAAAGTATACTTATTTGGAGAGACATTATCAAACTGAAAAAATTTTAAAAACAAAATTTAATTTTTTTCCAAAATAAACCTTTTCCAATTCTTTTTGATCAACATAAGATTTTGGAAAATAAAATTCTGCTCCAATAATTCCGACGTTTTGAGGTTTGCAAAGATTGGTAGAATCATTATTTGAAGCTTAAAACAAATTTTTAAAAATATTATTTAAATTAAAATAAATTTTTACTTAAATTGACGGAAGGATTGTGAACACCATTTACCAATAAACCATTTTCTCCAGCATTAGAATTTTCCATTACTATAAAAAAAAGAAAATGAATTAGCAAAATAATATTAAAATAAAATTTAAAAAAATTAAAATGAATAAACGGATAAATAAAAATATTTTTAAATGATGAAAATGAGATTAAAATCAACTATTTTCTGATAAGCAATAAGAGAAAAAAATATATTAAAAAATAATTGGGAAAAAGAAGTGGGAAAAAGCAACGGAAATAAATATGGAAATACATTGGTTAGTTTAATAGCCATAAAGAATGCTGTTTAATTAACAAAATTGAACAAAACTACAAGTTTATTAAAGTTTTTCCCAGAACATTTCCTTCCGCCAAGTTTAAAAGAAAGAAATGACAATAAGAAAGACAGACAAGTTAGCAAATCGAAGCTATAACAAATTTTGCAATTATAAATCGGGCAAAGAACATATTAATTATTATTAGTTTGACCTTCATCCTAAAGAGATTTATCTTAACCTTGATCAGCTATAATTAAAGGAAAGCGCAAATAAACTTACTTAAAAACGATAACGGAACAATCAACGAACGAACAAAATTTGCAAATTGAGCAAAACAAAAGTTTCCATTATGAAATATTTTAGACAATGGAAAATCAAAATATCTACGACAAAATGCCCAATACCGGTAAAACACTCATTTAATCGAAAGACAAAAGAGAGAACACAAGAACCGAAGAGACGGAAAAGAACAAAATACAATTTCCATTTTGACTTAACTCCTATCAGAGTTAATACAAAACATCAACTTTTAAAAAAGTAATTAAACTCACTCTTTGAACTTCGTCGAACTGAGCGTATTGTTAAAGCCTTTAGAGCATCACGAATTTTTTTTTCATAAAAATTAAAATTTTCAAAACACAAAAAGTATTATTGATAAAATCAAAAAAATTTTTTACGAAAAAAACAAGAAACACCCGAATAAATTTTATTTTTCAACTCTGATTTCAATTTAAAATTATAATTAAAATAAAATTTGGCAAAAATAAAGCAAACAAAAAAAACATCTAAAAATACAAAAACAGAAAGTATAACAATTAAAAAAAGGAAAATTATAAAAAAAAAAGAATATTATTTTTAGAGTTGCTTTCAAAACCTATTTTTATCAACAAAAAATTATTCTTTAAAGCAACTCTCTTTAAAAATCGTGTTTTTTTTTCAAGAATTCTCTCTTTGACCTAAAAATTTTTTGCTAGGAGACAAGATTATATAATCCAAAATTCTATAATCCAAACGATTAGTCCAGTAAATTTCCAAAAATGTTTTGACTCAAAATCTTGTTATTTTTAGTACAGAGGAAAATCCCCCCCCCCCCCTAGCCTTACTATTAACTAACAATAAAAACACGATCCCCTTTTTTAAAGGCAAAATTAAAAACAAAATTTATATGTGGACAAAAAAAGCTTATCAAAAAATTAATATTATTATTCGATTGATTGCCACTTTAATATAAAATGCTTTTTAAAAATTAAATTATAAATATACCGTAAATGTCCCAAATAGAGATCCATTAAATGTGAACCCATTGAAAAATAAAGGCCCATCCCCACTAGAGATGGGCTTGGGCCTGGATTTTTCCTGTGCTTAGAGTCCAGGTCCAGGCATTTTTTTGACCTTTCTGGGTTTTTCTTGGGCCTGGATTTTTGCTGAACTACAGGCCCAGGTCAATAAATCAAACCAAGGAACCCATGAACAGGCCCAGGCTTTTCAAAAATTCCGATCTCTAATGCCCCAAATAGAAGCCATGCCCTATTACATGTCCCCACTATGAGTTACATTAAAAAAATAAAAAGCCCAGGGTTCTTCTATTAGGACATTTTACGGCAAACATTATTACATATTTTCTTATTTAAATTAAACAAAAACTTCTCTTCATATTCTCCAACATCTTCATTTTAAAGAGCAATCATTTTGAGCAAAAACATAACACCAGCACTCATTAACCCAGCAATAGGTAAAGTAACTAGCCAAGACAATGAAATATTTCGAAAAACAGACCAATGAACAACTGGATGTGCTTGTACTAAACCAACAGCAACAACACTACCAACTTTACATTGTGTTGAACTTATTGGTAAACCCAATTTTGATGCAAATAAAACTGTTATTGCTGCACCAAATTCTATTGCAAAACCTCCGGGCGGTGTTATTCTTGTTAAATTTTCACCGACTGTGTAGATTACCTTTAAAAATTAAAAGTTAATTATTAATAGCTCAATGCAAATTTTAAAATCGAGGATGGGCCGAAGTCCATGACCCCATTGAGGCTGGGCCAAGAAAAATTGAGGTTGGGCCAAGGTCTATGACCTTTCTCCACATCTAAAGCTTATATGTACATCTGGTCTAGATTTAATATTTTCGAAACTAAAAAATTAAACTGGGTCTGACAATAAGCCAAGTCCGGAGGGTTTCCATATAAACCTAGGCATCCGTTTAAAATCAGTAGCTTCGAAACCAAATAAAGATCGAACTTAGATATGCCCACATTCCCCGCGCAATAAAAAAATATTTAAAAGAAACCCTATGTCCAAGTAGCCAAAGACCAACACACATTCCAGCAGCTCCATACAAAAGTAAATAAATTGAAGTATGTTTTGATTGATGTACACTTCCTTCATCATAAATTGCATACAAGGATACTAACGGAGCTATTGCATTACTGAAAATAAATTTTTTTAAAACAGGGAATTATTTTTCGGGGAATTTTCAAAAGAGATAAGAGGCTACCAAATATTTCTGAAACTTCTCCTATGAAAGGAACCTCCCCCCTCCCTAAAATTTGTACTCCTTCCTGTCCCACAGCAAATTTCTTTTCCCCCAAAAATTTACAAAAAAACAAATTCACAAACCTAACATCATTACCACCATGAGCAAAACCAGAAAAACAGGCAGTCAAAACTTGTAAAAAAGTAAAAAGACGAGAAGCATATGGATCCTCAGGTTTTGAAGAACGAAAAAAACTTAGTAAAGATGATGCTGGCCTTATTGAAGCATTTCCTTTAAAAAAATTTTTTTAATTCCACTAAAATTTTCAAGAAACCTAGAGATCCATTTTGATTATTTTGTAACATTTCTTGCCCATTTCCCTCAATTTTTGATTTTTCTGAAGTTGATTTTTGTGTTAATAATGTTGTTTCTGATTTTTCTGTTGTTGTTCCATTATTACTGACAGGTTCTGATATTCTTCGATAATTTGATGAATTTCTTGTTGTTTCTGAATTAGAATTGTTGACACTACTAACAACTTTAATTTGTTCTTCGCCATCTGATGTGTTGACTAAAAAATGAAAATAATTAATAAAAAAATTCTTCGCAAAGGTAAAAAATGTAGAGAAGTCAAGAAGGATGGGTCAAAGACAAAAAATTTTCTAAACTTGGCAAACTCTAATCGATTAGACTCTAATGATGGTGTCAAATAGGAAATTATAAAAAAAATTTTTGTAAATCAGAGTTTTCCAAATGACCTCTACTGCAGATCAGGGATGGTCAAGGCTTATCGAAAAAGCGATACACTAAACCCAGAAATTTATTTCAAAATTCCTCTCCACATTTTTTTGCCCGTGACAATCCCTATCCTCAGCGACGATATTCCTATTCCTGCCCCACAACGATATTCCTATCAAGTTCTAAATAATTCCTAACCCTCAGAGCTACCCTTTAATACAAAAAAATTAAAAAAATCCAAACAAACCTAAAATATAATTTTTTAACCTCTCAACAACAAAGAAACGAGTAATTAGAGCAGCAATAAGTCCAATACCAAAACTTAGCGACAAAACTGCCCAAAGTGGCCATTTATCTAATCCAATATCTAAAAAATTAAAAAACATTTTTTAATTAAATTTAAAAATTACAATGAGAGCCTTCAAAAGTAACAGCAAACACATTTACAGAAATACACAAAAAATAGAGAAATGGCAACAAAATTAATCCACAATGTAATGGACGATTCTGAAAGAAAAAATAATTTTAAAAATTTCAAAAAAAAATTTTTTGAAAAAATTTTTTCAAAATTCTGTCCAAAAAATTTTTTCCTTTTCACCCATTCTTATAACACCCACCCAATTTCCTAAAAAAATATTCGTCACTTTTTTACTACACTCCTCATTTATCAATTTTTCCCCAGTTAAAAAATTTTTTTTCGATTTAAAATTGCATTAATTGACACATTCCAAATGTCACTTTCCCCTCCTCCCTCCCAAAAAAATAATTAATTAATAATTAGTTTATACCCTTCGAAGAACAGCATGATCGATGAATAAAAAGAAGAGTGATGACACACAACCAGAAAGTATTGGAGAAACAAACCATGAGGCAACTGCGCAAAAATTATAAGAATTTTAGAGGCATGTGATTTTTAAAAGATTCGGAAAAAATTTTGGAAATTTTTTAAGACAAATTAGCCAAGCCCTATTTTAGATAATCCCAAAATAAGAAAAATTTACCATGAAATATTCATGGTTAACTCCTTATTTTAGGTGATCCCCAAAAATAAAACCCTCTCCTTAAAAATTTTTTGGATGAATCATCCCAAGAATGCAAAAAAAAAAATTCAAAAAATAGAAAAATATTTAGTGACAAATGGTCCCAAACCCCTGAAAAATAAAAATTTCAAAAAAACTCACATATTTTTGTAACTTTTGACCATCTAATACCATCAGTTCCATGAAGTAAAATTGAATACCTTGAAAACGAATTTTTTCCCAAAAACAAAAAAATGAAAATCCAAACCCGATTGTCGCCCCAACAATTGAATGAGTTGTAGAAACAGGCATTTTGAAGAATGTAGCAATTAGAAGCCAAGCTCCACAACCCGTCAACACTGCAATTTGTCCCAAAACCAATTCTTTTTCTCTTCCTTCATAAATTGCCAAATCCACGACTCCTTTCCTCATTGTGTCCTTAAAAGAGATTTTTTTTACTTTCTCAAAAAAAATAAATCACTAACCGTCACTTGATATCCAAGCAAAGCGGCGCCCAAGGTTTCAAATAAAGAAGCGAGCAAATAGGCTTGTTGAAGGGTGAGGACACTGAAGACAACAAATTATTCAGAAAAAGACCTTTAGAAAACTCACCGGCTTCCAACGCTTGTACCAAACGAGTTGGCCGTATCATTAGCTGAAAATGGACATAATTTGCTTAAATAATCATTTTCAAAAATAACTAACCTCCAATTGCAAAGGCTAGAACAAATGCGATCAAGAAACCAACAATCTTTAAAAAAAATAAGGTAAAATTGGTAATCCTGCAGAATCTGGGATACACTTTTAAAAACCTTAAAAATTGTTATTTTTTTCTGAAAATCATTTTATATAGGTAATCGAGTATGCTGATCACGAATCCGAAAACAGATTTTGTCAAATATGACATCTTATCTATGATTTCTTATCATGTACTTGATTTCCAGCTAAAATTCTGTTGGTCATAACTTTGTTCAAAATTATTCAATCGAGCTCATTTTGGTGCCATTCGACTCATCTCGAAGAGCTCTTTCGAATGAGGGGTCATTTGTATAATCGAATTTTTTGACCCCAAAAATTTTCAAATTTTGGGGGTCTGTAACTCGGCCAAATGAAGTCGGATTTCGTTGATTTTGGTGTCGTTCGACTCAGCACGAGGAGCTCTTTCGAATGAGCTATAATTTGTATAATCGTATTTTTTACTCGAAAATCGACCTTACTTCCCCCTATGGTTTGATGATTTTCGGGGGCCTATATCTCTGCGAGTTTTCGTCTCCCGCAGAAAATTCTTGCATATTTGAACTCAGCATACTCGATTACCTATATAAAATGATTTTCAGAAAAAAATAACAATTTTTAAGGTTTTTAAAAGTGTATCCCAGATTCTGCAGGATTACCGTAAAATTGTCGATTATGTGAAGCATTTTTCATCTCCCCAAGCAACTCTCTTTACTTGCCACCTACCCATGACTGATTTTGTGCTAGGGACAAAGAGAAGGGCTCTGGGAGAGATGAAAAATTCATCACATAAAGGACAATTTTGTCAAAAATAACTAAGAAAAAATTTTAAGTCAACTCACAATTGTCCAAAAAATGTCCAACTGGAACAAGGCCAAATCTTCTACAACCATTTTTATTTTTGGAGTTTTTGGGGTGATTTTTGGTACAAAAAAGGGAAGAGAAAATTCTCAAATATAGATTGTTTCTGTTGTTTAATCACCGGTCAGTTCTTTGTTTTGAAAATGTAAAAAGAAGAAAACCAAAAGAAGCAAAAATAGGGGAGAACACCTCCTCCTCTTCGTCTATTGCAAAAGCAAAGGGTGTTTTTGAGAATAAAAAAGGCAGCTACCACCAAATGACTTTGAGTAATAATAGAAGAGACTGTCAGCAAAGAAGAAAAAGTGTAAATAAATGTCTGAAAATAAAAGTAAAAAAAAACAATCTATAAAAATTTAAAAAAAGGAAAGATTGGACAAAGGAGAAGCTAGAAAAATTTAAAAACATCACCAAATGAAAATTAGATTAAACGAAATATTTATTGGGCAGAATGTCAAAATGTCGAAAATCGATTAGTTCAGAATTTAAGGGTAAATTTTGGGGTCGTTTGAGTCTGGATCCAAGGATATCAATGGTCACGCAATTTTTAATGTTACAATGGGTGATTTAGGAATTTTAAAAAAAACGAACAAATTAATTTAATGAAAAAAGTGACGGAAGTAAAAAATTAAAGACAATTTATTTTCCCGCCATTTTATTTAATTTTCAACCTATGGATTAAAAAAATCGTAAAGATGGGAAAAATTGAAAGGGGAAAAAATTGTAGGCCAAAAAACGAGCGGGTAACAAACAACACAAACACTTTTTTATCCCCCTTTCATCACTAACTGCTCAACTACAAACAAGAGAACTTTGAAATGAAAAAGGAAAGAGAAGAATTGGGGTGAAGGGAGGAAACTTTGTAACATTTTTTCTTTCACTACTCTACTCTATTTTCCCGCGGCAACACATTTTGCCAATGTCACACTTTGCCAATAAGGCTAAAAACCTCATTTCGCCAACAAGGTTGTTGACAAATCGTAAGTTTTCAGCCTTATTGGCAAAATGTGTGTTTGGCAGAATATGTTTACTATTTACCCCTTGTTGTCATTTGTTTTGTCTCTCTCAATTAAAACATACTCTCTCGTCTATTTTACTTTCCCTCTTCCATTCAGCCGCACTTACCGGCAACCAAAACAGAAAAAAATTTCTTTTTTTCTCTAACATTCTCTTCAAATTCCTTTATCTCTCATTCACTTAAAAAAACTCCCCCGTTATAATATAGGCATTTTCTTAATGAAATTGGTGGGTAAAACGACTGAAAGGGAATAGAAAGGAAAGGAAAATAAATAAAATATAAAAAAATATATATCTTCTTTTTTTGAGCGGCCAAAGCGATGACTGGCAAGCTTGTTGTCAGTGAAAAATCTTAAAATGTCATGGACGAGTTATGAAAGCCTTTTATTTATTTTTTTTTTAATTTTTTTTCTATTTTTTTTGAATTGATGATTGAATAAATGAGGGCTTTTTGGTATTTTTTTTTACGTGAGAAGAAAAAAAATTTTTGTTGAGAGAAAATGGGGAGGGGTGTAATGAAGCGGATAAAAACAAAACAAAAATGGATTTTTAAATTAGTAGAAGAAAATATATAAAACTGATTGGTGGAAGAGGAGTTTTTTCTTGTCCTTTTTATTTTAATAAAGAAAAGTGTTTATGTGAGAAAGTTCAAAATACATAAAAAGAAAATTTTTTCTTTTAATTTTTTATTAAAAAAAAAGTAAGAAAAAGTATAGTACAATAATTCAAAAATAAAAAGAAAAAAAATTTATTTTTCTTTTAAAATAAAATAAAAAGTCAAGTGTCTTTTTTCAACTGAAAAAGAAAAATTCGTCATAACCTAGAAAACCCCCAAAAAAAAAAGATAAGAAAATTATTTAATTCTTATTTAATTTATTTGTAAAATACATCCACTTAAAAGAAAAATTTTTGTGGTTGTCTCGGTGGTTTAGTCGGTTAAGCACCAGATTCTCACCTAGATAGGTTCCGAGTTCGATCCCTACCCCGGTCAAAATTTTTTTTTCTTGACTTTTTAAGTATGGCAGCCATTTTATTTTAGAAAATCGATCAAAAAAAATTAAAAAAATTATATTTCTTAAATGAGATCGGACAATATTTTTTTGTTTAAAAAATTTATTTATTTAAAAAAAAAACAACCTCTCCTCTCTCCTCTCATCAATTCAAATCTTTTTTTTTTATTTATTTTCCATTTAAAGGTCCAGTTGAGGAAGGTCCATTTGGGGTTGCTGTTTGTTGTTTTATTATTATTTTATTATTTTCGAGAACAATTTTGCTCCCATTCTTTTCCTCTTTCTTATCTTCATCTTTATCATCTTCATCCCCTTCATCTTCCTCATTTTGTTGTTCCCAATCATATGGTTCTTCTGGATTTATATCATTATTTCTTATTGCCAAAGAAATTAAATCACGAACATACTTTAAAAAAATAACTTTTTATTAGTAAAATACAGTCGAACCTCGTTATAAGATACACTCATTATTGCGTAAACCTCATTTGGGTGTGGGAGGATCTTCCTAAACAATAGCCTCTCTATTTAGGGTACATCTCATTATAAAGTAGTAAAAAACTTAACTTCAAACGAGGTGTTTTGTGAGGGCATCTTATAGCGAAATCCAACAATTTATTATGAAAAAGTAAAAAAAAATACTTGATAACTTGGAAGTGTATTGTAATCAAGCTGATCCAAATAAGTAAGAATACGACGAAATTCCATCTTTAAAAAAAATTTTTTTTAATTTTTCAAAAAATAAAAAAAAACAAACTCTGGGACAGTGCTTAAGTAGATCAATCTGAAAAGAATTTTTTTAGAAAGTTTACAAAAAAATTTCACAAACAAACCATTCCCTGTTGACTTCTAGTCTCTTCTTTTATTCTTCTAACTTCATCACGTTCAGCTCCATGATAACCACTCCAAGGTAATTCGCCAGCCATAAATTCAGCCACAACATAAAGCCAACTTTCCAAATCATCTTTGGGGGATTGTTCTTGGGCTCTATGGGCTGCTAATGGTGCATAACGGATTGTACCTCTTTAAAAATTTTTTTAAAAATTTTTTCTCCTAAATCCTGAATAAGGGATGGGACAGGGAACAGAGAAAGTTCGGGAATGGATCAGGATCGGATCGTATTGATAAAAAAAGGTCGAGCTGAGCTTTTAAGAATTCCTTCGAATTGAGTCTAAGATAACCCAAACTATCCCTAGATATCGAAGTTCTTCACTCGAAAAATCTTTGATACCCTCAGTGCAAGTTTTTTAGTGCAGTTTCAGCCAACTGAGCCAGATAGAAGGAACAGAATCGGGTTTCGAGTTTCAGCTCGAAAGCCGAGTCGGGTGTTCTTCGGATCTGATTCCGAATCGAAACAAGTCCGGTTTTCGGGTAACCCTATCCTTCCCTAGTTCAGGCAAAATTCTCAACCCTTTAAAAAAATTTCAAAAAACCTGAATTGTGTATTTTCTCTAGGCGGTTTAATTTCACCATTTGGCAATTTAAATTGTCTACATAATCCAAAATCTATCAACATTATTCGACACGTCTTGTTGTTATCCTTTGATTGTAATAAAGCAAAATTTGAAGGTTTAACATCTCTGTGAACATAACCAAGTGAATGAAGTTGTTCTAAAGCACTCAACATTTCCAATGAAAGTCTTAATGCTGTAGGGGCTGAGAAACGATAATGTTGAAATTGAAGACGAAGTTTGTACAAATTTTCTCCTAGCTGCAAAAAAATTTTTTTAACCATTTATTGATTCTTTTAAGAGGCGTATGGATCCTAGAATCATTTATATTTTAATAAATTGGAGTCAAAATTACATAGAAGATTCATAAAAAATGATTGGAGTTCTTCTTGGTTCATCTAACAATAAGAGAAGTACGGAACTAGAATCTCTTCTATATCCATTGACTTTAAATCAGGCCTGGAACTCAAGTCAATAAAAACGTTCCCTTAGTCTAGTCTCGGTACACCAAAAATTCCTAAAGTCATTCATGACAACCCCAAATCTCCAAAGGAGTGTGGGAAACCTGACCCGAAGATTTTCCACACAGAAACCCGACCCGTACTTATTTGTGAGGCTCATCCCTCTCTACTCCAAGGCCTTATTTCCCAATTTATTAACAAAAATAAATTACACAACAAACCCTATTCATTATGAGAAATTTGAAATGTTTTTGAATCATTCCTCTGTCAATAAGATTACAAAAATGAGTCAAGTGTGATTTGTTTGCTGCTTTTAGAACCAAATAGTCCATACTTAAAGCACGTGTAGCAATGTCACAAACCTCGAGTTTTGCAGCAAATAATTCTGGAAAAAGAGAAAACTAGTGCCCACAAAATAAAATTTCCCGACGCGGAAACCTGCTTTTCACACATATCGAGCCAGATCTGGCCGAATTTTTGGGATTAATCCGTTCTATAAAATCCGGAGAGCACGATAAGAAAAAACCTGGACCCCTGTTGCATCCTGTCCGGCGTCGGGGATTAAAAACCCCGTTTAAAAATTAAAAACTCACTTCCATCTCTTGTCCGCAACACCTTAAAAAATAACAAAATTTGAAAAATCAAAAATTATCAAGAAAACCTCATAAACAGCTCCATATTTTCCAGAAGCAATCCTCTTCCCAACAGCATAAGAATCTTCTTGTCCACGTATTATATTATTGCTGGAGGGTAGTCTGGAAGAAACCAATTCTTGTGAGTGTTCTGCGTCAAGACCCTAGAAGATAAAATAAAAATTTTTAATTATAGAAATTTTTTGCTCTCCCAAAGGGGTCAAAAAGTCAATTAATTAAAAATCAGGTCAGCTCGTTCCCCCCTCATTTTAACTACAAAAATTCCAAAATTTTATTTTACTTCAAAACTGTTGTCGTCGTTCATAGAGATTAATAATTTTGTTTTAAGAAAAAAATTTTTCAAAAAATTTTTTTCAAAAATAAAAAAATAAAATGATTTTTGTGCTTAAAATAAAATTTAAAAACAAAGAATACAAGAAAAAAAATATTTTTTTAAAGAAATTGCGAGAAAGATTGAGCAGCGAGAAGCACAAACATTACAACATTTAAAAAAAGTAAATGTTAAAATTGTCTTTTTTTGTTTTTTGAAATTGTGTGGACAAAAAGAAAGGGACAAATAAAGGAGGATATTTTTGTAATATTAAAAACAAACATTAAAATCTCTTTTTTTTATCGGAAATAGAGAGGGTAATCTTATTGATAGAGGAACGGAATGGAACGGGGAATAGTAAAGAGGGGTACTTTTGAAAAAAAATTTTTAAAGCTGACAGGAACAGAGAAAGAGGAGAACGCATTGCTTATACTCCACTCTTCTCTCCATTTAATTTAAAAAAATCCCGATCAAAAAAAAAGTAATAAAAACAACAAAATGTTTTGTGAATCGATTTGAAGGGCCGCGTTAAAAAAGAAACATAGAGACAAAAAGGATATAAGGAGGGATGATCAAAAAAGGCTAGCCCCAAAAGATCGACATTTAAATCAACAAATTCACAAGTAGAAAGATAAAACTGACAGCATATCCCAACAAAAAATTTTTATAAGGATAATGGGATTAAAATTAAACCAAGAATCTTATACAACTGGAAAATTGCAAAACAGAAAATCAACCCAAAAATTTCAAAAAAAATTTAAAAAATTTCAAAGGGCCCCATTAACCAACAAGTTTATTTAAAATAAAACAAACCTTGTTGATTTTTCCATCCTTTCAAGTATTGATCTTCTGGATTAACTCTTCTATCAATTGAGAGGTCATGTGCACATGAAAAGCCAAGTGTGCTTGATTGCTTGCGTAGATTGAAAAAATAAAGAGAAGAGGTGTAATTATATTAAGAACAGCTGAGCTTTTGAAGATTCTTTGCTTTTCTATAATATTTTTTATTGAAAAAAATTTTTTCAACATTCAAAAATGAAAAGATATTAAAAAAGAAATAAAATCTTTTTTTTCAAATAAATAATAAGCAATTAACATAAAAATAACAAACCATTTTTTATTGCAAAAAAAAATATAATTTTAAAAAACAAGAGTATAGATTTAGTCTTAATTCACAAATAGATTAAAAAATGGATTAAAAACAAAATTCAAATTTAGGAAAATTTTTGACTTAAAAATTTTTTAGGCTCCAGACAGTCTTACAAGCAAACATACCAAACTGTGAGTCAAAATTCTGTATTATTTTTGGTACCAATCGATAGAGCATCATCGATTTACTCTAGAAAATTTTAGGCTTTTTTTGGCTAGGAATATGAAACTAAAAAGTTATGGCGCTTCAAAGTCACAGTTTGGTATGTTTGCTTGTTGGTAGTCTAATGAAGGTTATTTAGTAGTCCACTGAAAGTTTATTTTGGAGTTTTTTGATCTCATAAACAGACAAATACTTTCATTGGACTGATAAAAATTAATTGAACTCATAAACTGTATCAGAAGCCAATTTTTGTTTTTAATCCATTTTAAATATAAGCACGGAAAATCTTTTTCCAAAATAACAAAAAAACCTCAACATTACTATTCACTTATTTACTTCCTTTTTAGGCATTTTTTTCTCCTTCTCTTGGTCACAGGGCGCCGGTTTAACAAAAGGAATTTTTTCTTTATATTGTGGAGGCATAAATTCACGTAAAGCTTCAGGAATTAAAATACAATCAACAGTTTGATAATTTTCCAAAACTGCACAAATAACTCTTGTTGTTGCACACATTGTTGCATTTAACATATGAACAAAATTAACCTTTATAAAAAAATATATTTTTGACATGAGCAGAAAAAATTTTTTTTAAAGAACAATGGAAGGGCTACTTTTCAAGGCAGTAAAACGAACCCAAATATTATAGCCGGATCCTACTCGCCCTTAAAATGTTATTTTAATTTGGTCGGCTACTTGTTCGGGTTGTTTGTTAATGTCTCCTTTTGAAAATTTCCTGCCCCTCCTGTTGTTAAAAAACAATTTTCCTAGTCCACAATCAATAGTTTGCTTCCTCGAAGAATTTTCCTAGAAGCCTCCACTGACAGGGAACAATACTAGTAGCTATTGAAATAACTTTATACTAATCCTAAAGGATGTTGTTCTTTTTAAAGTTAGATCCTCAACTTTGTATTAAAAACCCCCAAAAAAATTTTTTTAGATAAGTAAACCTCTCCATCCAACTTTTTAGTTTGTCCATAACGAATTTTAAGTCGTCTCGATTGATAATCTGTACAATTTGAACACGAAACCAATTCACGAAAAGCTCCACTTGCAGGAAACCAAGCCTCCAAATCAAGTTTTTTAGATGCTGCATTATTTAATTCACCAGAAACAATATTAACAATTCTATAAGGAATTCCAAGAAGTTGATAATAAAATTCAGCATTTCCAATCATCTATATAAAAAATAAAAAAGTAAGTTATCCTAAAAAACATTGGTCTCTGGAAAAATGAGCAAGACGTGCTCCTCCTATATTTTTGAGGTTTCAGAGCAGAGACGTCAAGAACTACCCGAAACCTATACTTTATTTGATCAAAGCTAGATACGAAATTAAACTTCTCATGTCCTCTAGAAAGCAATAATCTTCAAGATTACCAAAAAGAAAAAGAAAAAAATTATTTTATTATTAAAAAGAAACCTCATCAAAATGCTCCCAAGATTCATCATCAAAAGGCGAGCAAATAACAAATTGTTCAACTTTTTCAAACTGATGAACGCGAAAAATTCCACGAGTATCACGTCCATGACTTCCAGCCTAAAAATAAAAGTTAAAAAATATTTCCTAATAAAAAAACCTCTTGACGAAAACATGTAGACATACCAGCATATTTTAATGGCAAATTTGCAGGTACCAACCATTCATCACCTTTTAAATAGAAAATTAAAAAAATATTAAAGTAAAAACAAACGATGAAAAGCAGCTATAGGTTGTTCCGAAGTAGCAATTAAATATTTATCATCGCCAGAATTTTCGTTTTCAGAGCCTTTTCCGACTACCTAAAAAATTTTTTTAAAGTAAAAAAAAGTTTCAAAAGCTTTCCAATCACTTGCGGGACGATATCTAAGAAAATAAAAACAAGGGCCATCAAAAGGATTCGAACCCTCAACCCAAAAACTAGCTAACCCAACACACTACCGACCAAACCACAAAACACAATAATAAAAAAGCAGCAAAAAAGCTCTAATTCATTCAAAAACTCACTCTATAAAGCTCTTCATCAAATTGACTTAATTGGGCAACTTCTTGCATAAATTCCTTAAATTTTACAAAAAAAACTTTTTAAAAAATTCGAAAAAAACCTTTCTCATAAAAAATGGAGGATAAATTGGAACAAATCCTTTTTCCGATAAAATTCTTAAGGCTAATCCAATTAATGCTTGTTCAAGAAAAACTAAAGGTCCTTTAAGGAAGAAGCTTCTACCACCAGCAACATTAGCGCCTCTTTCACCATCAAAACCATCAACCATTGTAACCAAATCAACCTTTAATAAAAAACGAAAAGTATGAAAAAAGGCGTGGAATCTTTCCTGAAAGAACCCCTAGCCATAAGACCCAGCATTTATTTATACTTTCAGAGGACTTTTCGGCCTGAGTCTTTCTTTTAACTCTATACAAAAGTACTCAAGACCACGATAAGCAACTAACATTAAGACCATGACTCAAGACTCGTCAAAGGTCAAGTAGTAAAATCTTCCTGAACCTAAAGTTTAAACTCAGGCATTTATTGAACTTCCATCTGGCTTGATTTTTCCTAAACCCAAGACCACAACTAGGAATCAATGAACTCAAAAATTGGATATAAATACTCAAAGATAGCCAAAAAGGGCGCAAATGAACCTAAAAACCCCATAAGGAAAATGGGACACGCCCACTTAGTCGCGCGGCCACTTAGTCGCAGAGCCATAACTTGCTAAAAAATTTCTGGCCCTTATCAATTTTGGTACCAATCTCTTTAGCTCGATGAGAGGAATCGTTTAATACCAAATTTGGAAAGATTCGGAAATCTTAAAGCAGGTTATGGCTCTGCGACTAAGTGGCCGCGCGACTAAGTGGGCCGTACCCAAGGAAAATAACTTTAAAAACATACATGAGAATAACATTTTCGACTTTCACAATCCCCAAAAGTCCTCTCCACTTTATTGTCATCTTCATTATCACTTATCGGAACAGAATCATGTAATAAATTTCCAATTTTCTTCAAATTTTCATTTCGATCCTTCTCCAAATTTTCCATTTTTAAATTTGTTTGAACAGTTTCCTCGTCCAATTTCTTCTTTAAATTTTTGATTTGAGCGATGGAAAGAGGCTGAAAATAGATAAAAGTCTTCAAATAAAGAAGAAAAAACCTTAAGAAGGTCCAAACTCAAAGCGTCAAATTTAGTCACAAAATCAGCGGGAAGTTCTTCCGGCCCGCCTTGTTGTTCCTTTTTCTATAAAATAAATATTTTTGAAGATAAAAAACACAAGAAATTAACCTTCATTTTGTCACCTATAGTTGTGCTACACATTTTACTTGCACGATTAATAGCATCCAAATTGAAACGCTCTGAAAATGAATTTTATTAACTTAAAGAAAAAGACCGGGAATTTTGGGTTTTGTGTGACGGATTTTATTTTCTCAATAATCAACACTTTATATTCTCTTAACAACCATATATCAATCAAAAAGGGTTGGTTAATTTTAGATGGAATTCAGTAAAGATCGAGCTAAGCCTGGAACAAGGCCCGGGTTTTTCTTGTACCCAGAGTCCAGGCCCAGGCATTTTTTGATGTTCCTGGGGTTTCCCTGGGCATGGGTTTACTGGACTACAGGCCCAAGACACGGCCCAGGTCAATAAATCAAACCCAGAGTCCAGGAACAGGCCCACAGACACACACACAGTCCTGTCCCTAATTTTGACCTTAAACTCAAAAACCAGTAAAATCTTTCAAACCTTTTCTCCATTCAACATCAGCCTCAATAACCTTATCAACTAAAGTAACATCAGCAAAACGTCCTTTTTGAGAAGTTCTAATTAAGTCTGGATTGCCTCCTTTTTCAACACGAAAGAGATCAATATTTAGAACCATAATATAAATACTAAATAAAAATTATGCAAAAAGCTCTGAAAAACAAAATAAATTAAAAATTAAATTTCGAGAATAAATGATTGAGTCAAAAATTGAAGAAAAAAAATAAAAATTGGGTGGGGGATCATTGAGTCCCGCCTGTAGAGTCCCGGAGACATATTTTGGGTCATAACTTCTTGGATTTTCAACCAATTCGAATAAATCTTTTATCAGTCGAAAGCCCTGGATCTGAGGATCATTTTCATCAAAAGGATTGATTTGACCAGATCAGCCTACAAAAAGTTACATCTAGATAAGTACGCGCAATCGTGACTTTTCATCTTTATTAGGCTGTAACTTTTCGTATCTTGATCTGATTTAACCTTCTAGATAAAATAATCGCTACATCAAGAGCTTTCGAATGATATATTAATCACCTAAATCGCCTAAGAAATAAAAAAGTTATGGCCCGAAATATGGCTCCAATACTCAACACGCGAGACTCAACCGGGCTGTTCTGAAAAAATTGTAAATAGGACATTTGAGTCCTGCACGAGTCGCGCATTTTGTTTACTATATAAATGAGAGTTTTTGTTATTTGTGTTCATTTGTGTTATTTTTTGCATCATTGATTTCTTTTTTAATTTCTTTTTTTTTTACTTAAGTTATCTACTTATTTGGTTGAATATTTTTATTTTTTAAATTAAAAATGACTACTCAAGTCCAAGCTATTTGCGTTCTCAACGGCGACGGTGACAAGAACGTTAAGGGCACCGTCCGTTTCTCTCAAGTAGCTTTTTAACTTTCTCATTTTTTAAACGATAAAATTCAGGAAAAGGAAGGTTCGCCAACTCGAATTGAAGGCGAAATCACCGGCTTGTCTCCTGGACTTCACGGTCTGAGGCTGTTTAAATGTTTGAAAGAAATTTCTTTTTTTCTAGGTTTCCATGTTCATGCTTATGGAGATCTCACCAATGGCTGCGTTTCCGCTGGACCTCATTACAATCCGACCAATATGACTCATGGTGGTCCTCTGGTAAATTTATTCCTTTATTTCTTTCCCAGTCCTTAGCTTTGGGCCTCATGCGGGTTTAAGTTCTTATAATCTAAAGTGGCTATATGTTCGGCTGTAGTGTTGTACGAGGCATGAGTCGTTCGATTCGCCTTGACTAGCTAGGTCGAATGGTGCCACTCCCTACTTGGGAAGTGATTCTGTGCGGAGCTATAAGTCTTTAAAAACTAAAGAACCGTAGGGGAGAGTAGGCACATTCTCGGGGTGAAAAATCCGAGTCCTTTATTCAATTCCATAATTTCCCAAATTTTTCCAGGATGAAGTTCGTCATGTGGGTGATCTGGGCAATGTTCATGCGAACGAAGATGGGGTAGCTGCGATTGACTTCAAAGACGGGAAGGTTTCGCTTGTTGGTCCAACAGCTATCGTCGGGCGTACTTTGGTCGTTCACGCTTTGGAAGATGACCTCGGTTTTTAATTTTTTAAATTTCTATAAATTTTTATAAATTTAGGCCGTGGTACTGATGACAAGGCTGAAGAGAGTAAGAAGACTGGCAATGCTGGGCCTCGCCTGGCTTGTGGCGTTATTGGTCTTGCTGCTGTTCCGCAATGAATAATGATGGAGAGGGGAAGCAAAATTTGATTAAATATAATCACTTTGACTTATAGGCAAATATTCCAAATATTTTTAAGTTATTTTTTTAATTGATTTTATAAAATTTATTTGGATTTTTTCATTGAAACGAGTAAATTTTGATTTGGATAAATTTTTATTATTTTTGGCAAAAAATTAGGGAAGTAGGAATGTTGGTTGTTCGTGATATTTGGGCCAATTTGGATTTATTTTAAAGATTTTTAGGTACTAGTGAGCTTTTCAACCTTCCTATCCTCCATAGCAGCACAGAAATTTTTCCAATGAAGCCCCCAAAGCTGAGCTCTGCTATGCATAATTTTTAAATTTCTAGGGATTTAAAACGCCCCCCCCCCCCCTATGTCGGAGTGACTCACTATCAGACCTAAACTGAGTGGAAAAATGTTTAAAGAAATTTCCTCGTTAAGGTTTTTTCCAAGAAAAAAGCTATTTAAAATCAATCAAAATAATTGCCCAAACTTGTAGTCGCGTTATTGTTGTTGTTAAAGCGTCGGCTATCTTCCTTTTCATATATTTTTTTATTTGTCCTCTCTCTCAATCGGCAACAAAACCTAAAAATTCCCTCCTTTTCCCATTTTTTTCCTTTAATCTCAACCCGTTCAAGTGGATCTGTAGCTTATCCAAAATATCAACAGTTAACTTATTCTTTCTTCTCCAGTGATCTTTTTGGTTGCAACTGAGAGTGGACAACACTACACAAAAGAAAAGGAGAAAAGTAAAAGCGGACAATTGCAACTTGAAATATGCTGCAAGTTTTGTAGAAAAAAATTTGAAAACTTTCTTTTTTTAATACTGGAAAACTTTCCCCTCCTTTAATATTAATTCATCAACAATTTTGTTTTACACATCTTCCCTGTTGTGAAAATATATTTATTGTCCATCAACTAATCTAAAATATTTTTTTCAATTCTCCGTTACCTCAACTGGCTTTGAGGATATATAAGAGATTAAAGGAGGTTCCGCGAATAACTAACAAACTTTGCTTAATTGAAAATACATCCCCTCTAAATAGCCTTTCTAGGATTTTTATTCTGTTAATTTTATTGGAATAAACGCTATCACATAGTTCTCCGCGCTTCTACATTTCATACCCCTCTAGAGCTGATGTGAGACGTAGGTGACTGAAATTTAATTTATCAATTTCCCTAACAAATAGGTAAAAGACAAGAAGCGAATGTTCTATAACGGGGATGAGTATCGAGTTATTCGAAACCCGAGATCAGACCCATGGGAAATTTTGAATGCTCAAACCCGATTTTTCTCATAGGCCAGTTTCAGACTGGGACAATTGTCTAAAATTAATTTTAATTCTCAGATACATGTTGTTGATCACTAGAACAAATTTAACAATTTCCCTAGCATTTTTAATTATTTTATTTATTATTTCCCACAATTTCCCCTCTACAATATTAGCTGATAAATTAACAACAAATAAAGCTTCCATAGACGGTGAAAAATTAAAAACTCAATTACTAGAAAGTTTAAATAGTTATGGAAAAATTAGAGGAAGTGAAGAATTTTTGGAGCCTATTGGAAATAAAAATCCAAAAAAATTATTTTTGGATGCTCAAACTACTTTTAAAGGTTTTTAATAACATCTAGAAGCTTTACTATAAAATAAAAAATTATTTTCCGTCAATAGGATTCGAACCTTTAACCTCCTCTTTGATTATGCCACTTATCCAAAAATATCACCACTCGAGTATTTCTTTCCTTTCTGGTGATCTTCTGGAATAAGCAGAAAAGGAGAGAGAAGCGTACCCAAAATATCACCACGCAAATATTTCTATCCTTCCCGGTGATCTTTTGGAACAAGTCTTCACCTAATAATTCTTTGGTTCATCCGGAAAATGCTGAGTTTAAACATCATAAAGGTTAAAGGTTCGAATCCTATTGATGGAAAATAATTTTTATTTTTACAGTAAAGCTTCGTATACTAACCAAAAATTTTTTTACTTTTAAAAATTCCCCTCTAAATTTTTTTCAAGCATTTGAACATCCTGACAGTTTAAATAATTCAAGTTCAATGCTTACAGAAAATGAAAAATCAAAACAGGCTAAAACGCTAGGAGAATGGCGTCGAAAAATGTAAAGAAAATTTTTTAGAGAAATTTTTTAGCCAAAAATTTATTTTTTTAAAGATACAAATTTTTGGGATTAAATAAAAGAAAGGAAGAAAAGTCTGCTTTAACTACTACTAAACAATCCCCACCTCCTTTAGTATTGCGTGATGATGAATTTTCCTCTACCCCTCTACCAATTTTTATGGAAAAGGAAGATGAAGATAATTTATGTAATCACTACAAAAGGTAGTTATAGAAATGAAAATTTTTCTAACCCCTTCTAATAGTAAGAAAGAAATAAAAATTTAGCCCCTGGCAGTCATTAATCCAGCGACCTCATGTCAGTTATCGCTAATTCACTCACCAAGATTGGTGCTTTAGAGACGGAGCTCTAACGACTGATAAGAGCCAGCATAACGATGCTTTAACCTTTACTGAAAAAAATTTTTTTAACCCCCCGCCTGGTCCAAATCCACAAAAAAAGAAAAAAATAGTAAAGGCACTACAATTAAAAAAATTTTTTTTAAACAGAAAAGACCAACAAAAATTTCAAAACAAAATTATTCGACTTGCCCCAATACAACCAATATTTACTTCTGTAAAAGAAAATCCTTTACATTGGAATTTTGGAAGTTTTAATAAAAATATAAAAGAAAATCCAGGAGGATGTGGTGGAGATGAACAACAACAACAATTAACTTTAATGGCATTAGAACAAGAAAATAAACTAAAAGCTAGTGCTGATAAAACTAGAGTAATATTCTACTAGTAGCTTAAATTTTTTCAATACAATCAGACCTCACTTTAGGATATACGGCTGAAAAAATCGTACTTATAAAGAGCAGTATCATAAATAAGGGGTATCTCGCATAGGCACCCAATCTAATTTTGAGGTTTATTTTTATATGAGGTTTATGGGTGTATTTAGAAATGAGTGGTGCTTTAACTTTGGGGTACGCTTAAAAAACTATCCAACACCCAGTGGCCTAAAAACGGATTTTAAATTAGGTTTAATTCTCGAGGTGCCTTATAATGAGGGGTTCTTAAAGTGAGCCTAAAAACGGATTTTAAATTAGGTTTAATTCTCGAGGTGCCTTATAATGAGGGGTTCTTAAAGTGAGGTCTAACTGTATTAAACTAAATAGTCTTCATATATTTTTTTACAAAAAGAATCTACAAATCCCATTACCCTCAATTCAACAACAACCTCCCCCACCTCCTCCCCAACTTTCACCTCTTCAATTCCCACCACCCCCACCACAACTCCCACAAGCACCACAACCACTTCCACCACCTCCATTAATACAACCTTTTCTTCCTCTTCAATTCCCCAATAATTTATTTCCAACTTTGCCTTCTTTAATAACAACACCTCCATTTCAACCTACAAGCTTTGCAAACCCATTAGAATTGGTACAACAACACCCAGAGAAAGAATATCTTAAAGAATTGGAAAATGTTCCAGAAGATTATTTAGACGAACAAGAAAATAAGGTAAAGAGATAACAGACCCTCGTTATAGTAAACCCCAACAGATTACGCCACGCGCCCTGCAAGCCTTAGGAATTAAATAGTCGTTATTATTAGGGACCGGATTTTTGTTGGAAAATAATATCAAAATATAGCCACAGAATATTAAAATAAATTAGAAAAATATTAACAAAAAATGCCAAAAATTAGTCAAAAATTAGTAAAGCTGCCTTGTCCCGAGCGTAATAAATCCTCCTACTTTTTTGTAAATTTAATCAAGTTCACAAATTTATATATAAAGCTGCCTTGTCCTGAACGTGCATTTGGAAGAGGTTGTCAAAAACAACGAGATCAACAACAACAACCCAAACAAAAAGCTTCTTCAGATGTTTTTATTGAAGCAGCTAACGAGAAACAACGACAACAAAAACCCTCCCAACCCTCCCAACCCCAATACCTACCCTCTTGGAGTGAAAATAGAGAAATGTGTAATTCTAATAGACTTCGATCATTAATTTATCAATTACTTGTAAATACGAGAATTAATGATCCAACAATTAATGTTGAACGTTCTAAACGTTTTTTACAACAAAAAGCTGAATCTTTATTTGGAAATTTTTATAATGTTATTTGTGGGACAGGATTTTTTTCGTATATTGCACATACTGACGAATTTTGGTTTGTGGGATTTTTGAAGTAGTTGTAGATTAGGAACACCTTCATTTTAAAAAACAACCATTATTAGGAACACCTCCTTTTAAGAAACAACCAATATTAGGAACACCCTATTTTAAGAGATACGCCCGTTGATTAACTATTGGGTAGGGGAGTCTTGTAAGCGAGATACTCTCTATCTTGAATACTCCTCTATTTCACAAGAAAGGACTCATTATATAGTCAGACCTCATTATAAGAGACACCCATTATTAGTTAAACCCTCCAATTTTTAGTTACACCCTCCAATTTTAAAAATATGCGCTCCTAAGAAACTTAACTGACCACTGGTTAGGGGAACTGTCCAAGCGATATCCCCTATTTAAGATACCCTCCATTATAAAACACACTTTTTTAGCCACAGAGTGTACTTCTAATAGTGAGTGAATTAAAAAAATTCTATTTTTTTCAAGCCTTGTAGCAGTCAAAGACATTCATTGCTATGTATTTTCCCCAGTTTGCTCCTCTACTTCACAACAAAGGAGTATAACTTCTAGAGGAATTGAAAAACAAAAAAGACTAGCAGAAATAAATAAAAATAGTAGAAATACAAAAAATAAAAATTGAAAAATAGAATTATTTTAAATTATTTTTAAATTGAAAATTTATGGCGAGAATCAGGCATACAAACAAAAAAAATTGATAGAGAATAAATACTAGAGATCGGACTGAATGTGAATACTGACTTTGATTTTTCCTGGATTTGAAGTCAAGATCAAGGAATCCTTGAATGTTCCCTTGCCCTTGATTTTCCCAAACCTTGATTTTTCCCGGAACCAGAGTCAAGGTCAGAGTCAAGATCATTTTTCAGTGTTCCTTAAAATTTCCTTTTGACTTAAGGTCAAAAAGCTGGTCAAGTTCCCCAAACCAAAATCAACAATCAACAGTCAAGGTTCTTGTTAAAATTCCCGATCTCTAGAATATACCCTCTTATAACCCCAATTAATACCCCCTTATAACCCCCAGTTGTATCAATTTTTCTCTTATTTTTTGTTGAGTAGGAATTTGTAAACCTGGCGGTATTGCAAATTGTATTAAAGGAGGTTGAATATTAAATTTTGTTGGATTACTATTTAAATTTCTCCTGTTATTTGATAATTGGGCTGTAGCAAAGTTGTTATTAATTGGGAAAGAATTTTGAATTGAAACATTGGCAAAATTATTAGAAGCGTCATCATCACTTTCCTCTCGTATTGGAGGTGCTCCAGCCCTTATAGCAGTATCCGGAGAAGAGGGTTGTTGTTGGGGAGCAACAGGAAGGTTAACAACAGGGTTAGCTACAGGATTAGCTACAGAAGAAGGAGGATTAACAACATCCGCGCTTCTTGTATTTACTGTTGGATTTCTTGTATTGCCGGTTAAACCTTAGCAATATTTTTAAGAAAAATATAAAGAAAAATCCCCAAACCGTCAAACCCCAACAAGGAGAGAAGCAACGGCATTCCAAGTAAACCACCGCCATCATTACAAAGTCCACAGGTGGCGGCGCCTTTTTTAAATTTTGGTAAAAAATGAAGATAAAAATGATCTTACAATTAGCACGCATACAAAGGGCCTTAAAAAAATAAGGGATTTTTCTTAATTTTTAAAACCCTCAAAAAAAATTCCAAAAAACATACATAAACAGGTAAAGCACAATAAAATGTATAAAGAGCACAATTTAAAGCCAAATCCCTGCATAAAACCAGGCTAAGTCGAGCTCTAGGTCCTCCTATATTAGAACGGGGAGATGACAACAAAAGGGCTAGCAAAAGACGAGTTAGCAGCAAATTTGAACTGAAGAATAATAAATCTAAAAAATGACTTACGCTGCTCAAATAATTTTTTACCCCTTCTGGGTAATCAATAGAGGGCAATTATTCAAATTCTGAGATTTGAACGTGCAGTAAGGCATTTGGGGGAGGGTAGTTGTCTCAATCTCTCTTTAAAAAAATTAATCGAGAAGACAATTATTTGAGGAAGGGTAATTATTCGAGCATATACAATAGCTAGTGTTAAACACCTCCCACCACCATTAGTCCCATTTTGAAGTGTTGTACAACAAGCTCTAGTACGCGTAATACAAGTACAGACAGCAGGACAATCAGGAGGGCATTCCCCACCAATACAAGCTTTAATTTAGAAAAAAAAACACAATCTTTAAAAATTTTCAAAAAAATTTACTAACGTCCATAGAAAACTTGATTACTAGGACAAGCATTATTAGGAATAGGTGAGGTGGCATTACTTTGATTTACAATACAATATAAAAAAATAATAATAAAAGGTAATAGATATTGATATAAATATATTCTCATTAAGAGAATAAAAAGCATTTTTTGGGAATAGAGAAGGGAGGAAAATTTTTTTAAAATGGATAGGATTTGGGAAGAGTCAGGAAAAAATTTTTTTATTGGGATTTTTAACAATCCTTCAATATCTCTTTCCTTTGTTTTGATTATTGTTTTATTATTATTAGCACATCCATGCGTTAAACAAATAATTAATAAGTGAAACAAAAAAGAAAGAAAATAAATTTTTTTTAGAAAAAGTATATGGGGATTAGAGGCAAGTAAAAGGCCAAATTAAATAAAAGGATAAATTAGACAATCAGTTGATAACTTAAAAATGTAAAAACTAGGGTTGTTGGTGTGTTATTTTTTAACCAAACCGACCCCGAAAACCGGAGGTACCCGATAATCGAGGTACCAATAACCCTAGTAGAAACCCTCATCTTTCAACCAAACCCCAATCTTTGCCCCAATGCTTGTCCAATAGTTTGTAAATTCAATCCTGGACCCCCAATCGTTCCAAGTGCTTGATTTGCACTGTTTGCAAGCCCTTGGGTTTGATCTAAGAATCCTTGTATTCGTCCAATTGTGTTTGAACCATAAGGAAGTTGCTGTTGTTGAGGTTGTTGAAAGCCTCCTCCAAATCCTTGTTGGAGACCTCCAAACGGAAAAAATCCTCCTCCAAAATTTCCTCCCCCTCCAATCTGTTGTTGTCCAAAACCACCTCCACCACCTCCACCTAGGAGCATTTGTAAAAGCCTTTGATTAACAAATTGTGGATTGTATAAAGGGCATATCCCACATGAAACAGGACAAAAATTTAACATATTTGTAGAATAGAAGCAAAGAAAAGAGAAGGGGGCTGAAAAAAATTTTTCTTAATTCTATTAATAGGTCAAGTTTTTGAGTGTTACCACAGTTATCTGCTTGATCATAACAGCCCCAACTACCACCACCGCCCAACATTTGTTGTTGCTGCCTTAGAAGTAACAACATTAGTAAATAATTATTTAATTGGCCAATTTGTTGGCCGCCATTTTGTAGGCCATATTGTTGTTGATCTCCCATATATGGTTGTTGTTGTTGTTGATTTTGTTGTGAATTTTCGTTTATTCTATTCCAAAAATCGTTTTGGACTGAACTAGCTGGATAACTTGAAACAAATGAATTTTCAAGTAAAAGGTTTTTGAACTACTAACTAGAGATGTCCAAGGCTGGACCACAAGACCAAGACCGAACAACAAGGCCAAGACTGAACCCCAAGAACGAGACCCTAGACTGGATCCCAAGACCAAGTCTGGACAACAAGACTCTTAAGTCACTAGATCATGACTTTCCCAAGACCGAAACTTGACTGCAAGAGGAAGACTGACCCCTAAGACAAAGACTTGACCCCAAGTTCTAGACCGAAAAAAGTCTAAGTCTAGGAAGTCTTGGACATCTCTATTAACCAACCAACAACTATTCTCAACACAATGACAGCCAAGTGGACAAGTTGATGGACAAGTTTTTGGAGTGCCCGGTAAACAGGCTAATAAATTGAAAAACATTATTCAAAGGAGGAAAAAATACAAACGTCCAAAACTTAATTCTTCAGAAGAACAAACACCGTCTTGAGCAAAAATCAAAATATTATTAAAAATTTGGCAACAGGAGAAGAATAATAAAAAATAGAATAAAATCCAAAAATTATTAAAATGAATAAAGTGAAGCATTTTTAATTTTAAAAAATTTTTTGGAAGGAGAGAAAAATTTTGGGGACAGAGAGAGAGAGAAAAAGAGAGTAAAGACAAGTTATCAAAACTCAAATTTTAGAAGAATTTAATTAGCATCTATGGATTTTTTAAAGTTTGAAAGAGAAATGAAGAAAAAAGATTTTTATAAAAAATGTTTGAGCAGCTTTTTTTTTTAAATTTTTATGAGGAAAAACGTGTGTGACTCATAAAAGATTAAAAAAATTAATTTTAAATGCTTTAAGATTCAAATAAAAATTAGCAAGATAAAGAAAGCCCCCCCCCCCCCCCCAAATCTCCCCAGATTAAATTTTTGAACAGATTATTTTTAAAAAATTCTCTTTCTTTTAGTTGCAATAATTAAATTAAATTTAATATTAATTTTAAATTTGAAAAAAAAATACAAAAATAGCTTATTGTTATCTTTTTAATTAAATTTTTTTAATTAAGGTGTGCCGTGCCATTCATTATAAATATTTTTTAAATTTATTTTTTTCTATTTATGTATAATATATTTATTTTTTAATTAATTTTATTATTTACTATTTACATAAATTCTAGGTGTATTTTGTGTTAGCTAATTAGAAAGAAAATTAAATCAAAATTAAATAAAAATTAAATTAGTAGATACACAAACCCCAAAATTTTTTTTATTAGATTTAAAACAAAGATCAACTAGCATCTCATAAATCAAAAATTAATTAAATATTCAAAAAAAAAACCCGACAGAAAAAAAACAAACAAACAAATTTCTCATTTTACACCTCAATAACTTTTTCATTGTTTTAAAAAATGTTGACCAATTTACACTTGAATTACTCACAAATATTTAATTTGCACTTAAATAAAGCGTGACAGTAAATAATATAACAGAGGCTTTTTTTCAACAAAAAATTTTTTTGCCATTTTTTTTAATAAGGTTAGCATGACAGTAAAAAGTAGACATAGTGGTGGGTAGTCACTCTTTTTTGAAAAATTTTTTTTTTAATTTTGTAGCTCATTAAATCTCAGCTTTATCTTTCTTTTAATGACTCACATCCTATTTAACTCAAGCTTGATTAATACTCCTCCCTTTTTACAATTTCTTATAACTCACATTTGACGTAAACCACACACACACTACACTAAACTAATACTAATGCGCCTAAAACATCAAAGTTTAAAAAATCTCGTCACAAAATTTTCCACAAAAAAAAATTCCAAAAAAATCCGAATCCTTTGGACTTCAAATATCATCATAGCAAAAATACTACTAACATTAAGGGACTTCAAAAATCATCCATATCAACATCAGAAATATCATTAACATAAAAAAATAAACACTAAACTAATTAGTACCCCTCTCCAAATCGCTCCTTACCCCAAACCCAATCCTTTTGAAGCCTTTTTTCTCTCTGACTAAATTAATGCACCTAAAACATCAATGTTTAAAAATCTCATATCCATTCCTTCCAAAAAAAATCCAAAAAAAATTAAAAAAAACCAAAAGCATAACCCTTACAAACCCTCAAACACAATTAACCTTAAAAATATACATATTCTTTCCAGCTTTTCTTTTATTTACCTTTTTTTTATTAATTTTCCTTTTTCACTTTTTTTCCAAGTCTCATTTACAACATTGCGCCAGACGACCGGCGGCACACACACAAATTTTTTTTGTTTAATTTTCAAGCCTTTTCTAGACTTTTTTCTAGAGACTTTTATGCTTACATTTAAGCTAGTGTTGGCTTTTATCTTTCCTTTCTCTCTATTTTTATTTATTTATATTTTTTTAAATTCGGTTTTAGGCTTAAAATATATTTCTGCACTCCTCCAAAAAACACTCTCCCTTTCCCTTCCCTTTACTTATTCAATGCATTATTTTTTTAAATTGCCAATTTTAGTAAATTAAATTTTTTTCTTCTCTCAATATATAAATTTAAATTGCGGCTTTGCCTTTTAAAAATTTAATTAAAAAATGTAACAAAAAATATAACAATGTAGTAATTGATAGAAAAATCTCCCACTCAATTTTTTGAATTTATAGAGGAGTTGCGCGCGACTACAAAAATTCTTTTTTGAAGAAATAGTGTTGAAATGCAAAGAGAATACATTAATAGCTAATCTTGCTGGTAGGGTTGTCAGTTCTGGACAAAACCAAATCGGAGAACCAATGGTTTTTCGGTTCGGTTCTTCGGTTTGGTTTTGGATATCCAAAGGATTTCCAGGAACAGACAAAACTACTTGCTAGGAAAAATTTTTTATTGATAAAATAATGTTGAAATCCCATTTGAATAGTTAAAGTCTCGTTAGAAAAACAAGCTTGGTTTTATAGCCAAAAAAATTTTTTCCTGACTAAAAAAATTTTTTACTTCTCTCAATAGCCGTTGACAAGTTTAATTAGTCCCATATATTATGTAAGAAGCTAATAAGCCACACAATAATGTGTACATATCGATAACTAATTTTTTTTATTTTTACTATTTTTCTCGATGTTTTTTACTAAAAAAAGAAACCTAATAGTATTTTTAATATTTCCATTTTTAGTGGCACGAAAATAAAAATAATAAAAAAAATTTTGAACCTATACAATAATTAATTTAAAAAAAAAATAAAAAAATGATAGCAACTAAATCCAGTATTTTACAACATTATTCTCTTAATCATTCCAATTTTTGTCTTATATTTTTGTTCTTAATTATGTTTCAATACACTACAATGGCACTTTATATTATTCAACCAGAAGAATTATTAGCGTTGAAACAACAAGCGAATGATGAGAGGGATGAACTTGAACTGGCTTTAAGGTAATAGTAAAAGAAAGGTGAAAGTTAAGCGCAAGGCAGGCACTGAGATATCATGGCAATTATTGCTAGGAGCAGTCGCTCACCAGGAACAGTTGATTGAGCAGCCACAAAGTCACCTATTTCACCTTCCTTTTTTAAAAGACCTTATTTAATCCCCGCCTAGTAAGCATTTCCCCCTTCTTCCTTGCATAATAAAGGAACTTGATGATAAAACATTCCTTGATATCGGACTAAAAATGGCATAATAGGAAAGAAACGTTGGATAGTAAAAGATAGGAAAGATGGGAGAGTTGATTTAAAAAATTTTTAAATTCAGATGGCGATCACTTCAACAAGCGTTAAAAGGAAGAATTGATGATTTGATGGATAAAGAAAGGTAAAATAATTAATTAAAAAATAAAATTAAAAAAGTTTTTTCCTTAAAGATTACTTGCTTTGCTTGAAGAACGAAGAAATCAAATTACACGAAACAAAAGACAACAACCAATAATATTTATTGAACCAGAATTTGAAGAAAACGAAAAAAATGAAATTGATGAAAATGATCAACAAGATGAGGATGATGGAGAAAATGATGAACCAATGATGCTAATACTTGAAGAAAAGCAACAACCAGAACCACCACAATTTTTAGATGATAATCAACTATTCTTTATGCCAGATTAGAGAAACCCTGATGAAAAATTAATTTAATTATATTAATTATTCTTTAACATATCCTTCCTTATATTATTGTAGTGCGCAGCACATATCTCTCTCTCTTTTCATTGTCACCTATCAATGAACCCCTGTTCTTCCCGAAAATCGGGAAGTCTTAACGTTTTTGGGATGGGAATTCCGAATCTTGAAAAGGGGAATTAAACAAATAGGGAATTAAAAAATAGGGAAAATTTTTAGCCCCTTTCATTATTACCTATATCATTGAACGTTCCCAATTTTTCGGATTTCTGAACATGTCGTAAATCCACGCTTCCAAAAATTTATTTCTTATGTAGGCACGTTCCCTTGTACTTGTATGTATTTTATTTTTAAAAAATCTGAATCTCTTTTTATTAAATTTTCTAGTCCAATTACATAAATTACTCTTTTTTTAACCTATCCAATTGAATTATTTTTTTTCTAAAAAATTTTTCTATTATATAATTAAAAAAATTTTTTGTTCACATAGATGTGCGCAATTTCAATTTTTTAATTTTTAATTTTTTTTTGCATTTTTATTTTTAAAAATATTTTTAAAAAATTCCCTTCCTCTTTTTTTATTTACCCAATTAATTGTTACTTAGCTAAATTTGTTTCCCTCTATTAAAATTTAAAAAAATAAAATTTAGAAAACTAAATAAAATTTTTTTAAAGTCCAAACAATTTTTAAAAATTAAAAATAAATTAAATTACCTAAAAAATATTTTGTATCAAAATAATTAGACTAATGTAAAAAAATATTTTGAAAAAAATTTCTCCCAAAAAAATTCACTCCCCACAAAACCCCTTCCAAAAAATTTCTTCCCAACAAATATTTACAAACACAACAACATTGAAAAAAATAATTAATTATTTATACTACTAGGACCACCACCAACGCACTAAAAAAATTTTTTTTCTTAAAAAAATAAGGAAGAAAAAAAATTTAGTTTTTTTATTTACACTTTAAGTCTTTTGTCTTTCCAAAAATCCCTCGAAAAATTCGAAAAAAATTTTTTTACGTCAGTTTTTTCCTTTTTTTCTTATTATTTTAACTTTAAAGCCAATTCTAAATGAATAAACAAAGCGGAAAATCTTAAATAAATATTGTGTTAAAATAGAAAATTTTTTGGTTTTCTTCTTTAAAAATATTTTTATATTTTTAGTCACGTTTATCCTCATTTATCTTAATTTTAACGTTCTAATTTTAAAGTTTTTTCTAGAAAAAAATATTTTTTGGGTAATTTTCTAACTTTACCCAAAAATAGTAAATTAACACAATTTTCTTAAAAAATAAAAATATTTACAAATTGCAACCCCTAAAATGACATTTTAAAAAATTATTATTACCATTTCTACTATTTATTATTAGCCTATTTCCGTCCCTTTAAAAACAATTCTGATTTTACATTTACAGTTTTATTTTTAAGTTTTTAAATAATAAAATAAACCTCAGAAAAAATCAGAAATAAATAATCCTTTTAAAAAAACCAGAAGTGCATAAACACCGAAAATCAGAAGTAAACAAAGCATGAGAAATCAGAACCTAATGAAAACCCTTCAGAGAAATAATTAAAGTAGTCCTCCCAGAAAATCAGAATTAAATAAAACAGAAAAAAATCAGAATTAGAAACCCTTCTCGTAAAAAATCAGAATTCAATAAAATAGAGAAAAAATCAAAAATAATTCTTCTCATAAAAAATCAGAATTACATAAAAAGAAAAAAATCAGAATCACATAATCTTCCACCTCCCAAAAAATCAGAATTAAGTAGAAACACATATTAAACACATCAGAAATAAGCCTGCTAAAAACCCCTCCAAAAAATAATATTTAATTAAATAACCCCTTTCAAAAAAATACAGACAAAAATCATAAAAACATATGCTCATTTCTAAAAATAAATCATTTAAAAATAAAAATAAATCACTCAAAAAAATCTATTTTTATATACCACGCTTAATTTTACGTCATCAATATTGTTTAGAAAAATCCCTACACAAAAAAGCCCACTTCAAAAAAATTTTTTCTTCCTAAAAAATATTTATTTATTGCCAATTTCCGTTCCCCTCCTCTTTTGAAATGTTGCCAATCCAGAAAAAATAAAAAATTAATTTTTTGAGATTTTTGAAGACACTTATATCTTCCCATTATTTTTTGGCCCTCTTCATTTTTCCTTTAAATCTTCCCTAGTTCCTATCCTCCCAAAAAGCGTGCCAAATTTAAAAAAATAAAAATGAGTAATAAAAAAGATTAAAAATTAATTTTACTAATAAAATCTGTCAGAGAAATAAAAAATATAAAGCAAAAATAAGAGAAAAAGAAACAAAAATATAGGAGTGGTTCCCCTTACCCACACGCCCATTTTCTACCTTAAATACTCACTGCTTTCTCAATATAAATTTATTAAAAAAATATTCTAGGGTGGTCATTGTTTTTTTTTGTTTCCAAAAATTTTTTTTGAGTTTACTAATCAGAGTGAAAAACCTTTTTTAGCTTAGTTAAAAACAAAAAAAGGGTTGGGCAAGGGTTGGGTTAATTTTGCTTTTTTTTCTGCTTAACCTGAGAGAAAATTTATTTTAAAAAAAAATAAAAAATTTGTCATCATAACCTAAAAAGGGTGTAAATATTTAAAATTAGCTTAATAATAAAACGAAAAAATTATTATTTAAAAAGCTGCAATTTTTTGTTCAAAAAAATATTTTCAGCAGAAAAAACAGAGCTTTTTTAAATTAATAATACACACAAAAAGAAATGCTTGTCTAGCTTTCAGATAATGCTTGATAAATTTTACCCTAGAGCGTGATTTATAAATTATTCCCAAGCGAGACATATTGACAAAAATATTTTTTTGGTCCAAAAAATTCTTTTCCTTTTATTTATAAAACTTTTTGAAGAATTTTATTAAATTTTAATTAAAAATCGCTCTTTTTCTCTTAAAAATACTCCACTTTTTCCTTAAAATTACTCGTTTCTCCCCAAAATTCTCTAAATTTCCACTAGAATCCTCGCTTTTTCTCTTAAAATTATTCAAAATTTTTCACAAAATTCCCAATTTCTCCCCTAAATTGTATAAACTTCCCTTAAAAATCCTCCACGTTTTTCCTTAAAATTCTCCTGTTCTCCCCTTAAAATTCTCTAAATTTCCATCTTTTTTATCCACCTATTTTTACATAACCACTAACTTTCCATTCTTATCAGAATCACGAAAAATCACTCACTCTCCACAAAAAAATGGCAGCAGCAAAACTCATTTCATCATCATCCACAATCAACGCTTTAAATCGTTTTCTACTTCCCCTTACTTTAATCACAATATTCTTCTATACCTCTTCAGTTCACTCATTTACAGCATTGGAAGGATCAGCAGGATTAACAGAAAAGGAGATGGATGATAAAAGGGCTAATATTCCTGTTCGAAACCCTTATTCATGGATGGCTTTGATGGAGGGACCACAGGTTAGTTTTTAGTTGAGAGATTAAAAAATTAGAAAAAAATTTTTAAAATCCAATTATGGTCAAAATGATAGGTGATAAAAAGATAAACAAAAATCAAAAAAATGTTAGATGATAAACTAAAAGAAATCAAATTAAAACCAAAAATACTAAATAATCTCCAAATTTTTTGCAGCCACTAGAAAAACGTTCAGCCCTTCGACGACCCCAAAACCCTTATTCATGGATGGCTGGTGGAGAACCAAACTCAGAATGGACAGTAGAAGGCCTTCGACCATTCTCTGCTGCTGCTAAACGATTGGTTGTTGCTAGAGCTGGAATTAGTCGAAATCCTTATTCTTGGACTAATTTTTAAATTTTTTTTTAATTTTTTGTGTAAATAGCAGGTGAGGCTGGTGAAGAGAAGACATTTTGGACAGCGGAAAGGAACAAAATTTTTATAATCAAACACAATTATTTATGTAGATATATATTTTTTATTCCCATATATAAATAATATTTTATTTTATACCCAAAAATGGATAAAAATTGCAAGCATATTAATAAAAAATGAATAAAAAAATTTTTTTAATAAAAAAAATTTCGGTACTCTTCCGTTATCCTTACAGGATAACTACATGTTTTTGTGAATTTTTCTTGTATTTTTTCTAAAGAATTCCTTATCATTCCCCACCCTATATCAGTGTTTAATGACATAGATTCTGTCCGTATATTTGAGTTTTTGACCATTTCGAGCCCTATATTCTTGACCATCTAAAACACTATAGTTCAGCCCAAAGTTACAAGCCTCTCATGATTTTGATGTGATTCGACTCAACTCGCGAGCTCTTTTGGGGATAAGGGGGTAACGGAAAAGTACCAAAAAATTTCCTTTTCAAAGAGGACAAGGATTAGCAGAATTAGCCCTTAATCTTTTCTGTTTTGTAACACCTCCACCACCATAATCATTATTATTATTACAACTAGCAACAGTTAAAAATGTTGATGACATTTTTTGTCTATTAATATTACAGCTGTTTTGTTGTCTTAATCCAATACCAGAAAATACACATGATGGTGTTTCTGCACCGCCAAATGAAGAAACTTTAGGTGGTGGAAGAAGACAATCGAGAAATTTAAAATTGCGCAAAAGAGAAATTAGATGAGCACGGTAACTGCAAAAAAATAAAAAGTAAGAAGAGGATTTCAAGACTTCAAATAATGACCAAACACAAAATAAAACATCAAACACAAGATTAGAGACATGGCAAAAATAAGCGAGAAAAAATAGGAGGAAATCGGGTTTTACGTAAAAAAAGGCTCCATCAAATTGCCTGTAAATCCCGAGGCATCAACATCAAGCAAACACAAAACATGAAACATCTTTACCTACTATTAATAACTGATAAACTGATAAAATAATAACGAGGAGGAATTCAAGTATTCTCCCCCAAAAAATATTTAACGACACAACACAAGAAACTAGACAACATCAACCAAACACAAGGAACTAGAACAAAAATAAGCGAAAAAAATTTTTCTAATTATTTACCGAGAAGAAAATCTCGCATAAAATAAAGCTGAAGATGCTGAATTAATTAAAACTAAAATATTGTTAATGTCGTTTAAAAGAAATCCAGTAGATGAACGAAAAAGACGAGGGATGAACATTTCAAGAACATTTAGACAGAGTGAAAGAAAATAGCAAAATACAAATACTGAAAAAAAAATTTTTTGTAAGTCCTTCTCTCCAGTAAACAATAAAATTCATCCCCTCGCCCTACTCATTCATTAAAAAATTTTAACCCCAATAAATAATAACATCCTGCCCTCCCAATAATTAATTATGATTCATTCCCCTTCCCCCATTTATTTAAAAAAATTAAATTTAAAAGTAAAAAATTCATGTCCCAATAATTATTATTATAATTAAAATTCATCCCCTCGCCCTACCCCACACATTAAAAAATAAAAATTGAACAGAAAAATATTTTTGTAAAAATAAAGAATCCTAAAACTCCCTCCAATAATTAATTCCCCTTTCAGCATTAATTAAAAAAATTTTTTTCCTTTAAAACAACCCCCAAATAATTAAATTAATAATTAAAATTCACACCCCCAATCTCCTCACTTCATTAAAAAAATATTTTTTAAATAAAACTCCCCACCTAAAACAACAACAAGCATCATTGCAGCAGTACTTTGTTCACGGCTACTTGCTTCAACTGATGAAAGTTCTGTCCATAACATATTCTTTCGTCTTTCCCTTGCTGCCAAAATAGAACGTGCAACTTGTAAATTCAAAGGGCAGAGCACACATAGTGGCAGTAAAAATTGACTTAAAGTTGTTGCCAAATTTTGATAAAGTAACATAAATAAATAGTCATCACTGTAAAAATAAGATAGTATACTAATTATTTTTTCCGTTGGATCTTCCAACGGAAAATTTCGTTCCTGACTCTATGGAATCAAGGAATTGGAAGGGTTTGCAAATAAGGCATTTGTTTGACTCACAATCAAAACCTCCTACCCGAGGAAGGCTTTGAATTTTATTCTTCTCCGACTATGAGAAGAATCTCTCACCCGACTAATTAAATTCGCATTGGAAGGTCATAAAACTCTATCACCAATTTTAAGGAAACAAGCAAGAATCGGAAGGGTTACCCTAAATAAGGACTTATTTGACTTGAATCTTGACCCGAGGAGTTTGAAATCTCTGGCGCGTTATTTTTCTTAAGAGTTGCGACATTTCGTCAACAGGTCTATCATCGAAACCCGACCCTTAAAATAGAGAGCCTTCAAAAATCGATCTTCAAGTACGGAGTTTTCCGCAAGTTAAAAAAATTAAAATTTTTAACTAACCGTAAAAGCCCAACAATTTCTCCATTAGAGTCAATACGATATTCCCAAAAGCGAACCAAATTGTAAAAGAGCGAAAACAAAAAAGTTGACAAAACAATTAATCTAGCCCTCTTTACAGTACAATGAATGCGTATGGAGAAAGGGTAACAAACAGCTAGCCATCTATCAATAGTTATACCAACAAGCATCTTTAAAAGAAATTTTTAAAAAATTTTAAAGAATCAAAAGAAAACATACCCAAACAGACATAGTTTGTGCCATTAAACATAAAGGATAACAAAAAACAAGCAAATGGTTGGCTAAAGAAGGGGGTAAACCTATTTAAATGAGAAGAATTTTGAAAAAAATTTTTTAAAGTAAATTACCAGGAATTAAATGTTGAAGTTGTGCAAGTGAAAATACTGGTAAAGCGAGTATGCAAAGAGATAAATCTGATGCAGAAAGACCACAAAGAAGTACCTGAAAGAAATATTTAAATATAAAAAAATGGAAGGAGGAGGAGAAAGTGACATTGCGGGAAAGGATAGGAAAATCAAAAAGTATGAAGGTCTAGAATAAAAGGTGGGAGAAGGAGTGAAAAAGTGGGAAGAACAGACGTTCATCCTGGCCCTAGACTACTGATTTTGACTTGAAATCATAATCAAGGATGGCAGAGGATAGGACAGACTAAAAGGAGTCGCGATGCGATAAACACAAAGACTTGGGAAAATCAAAAGATTTTAAGGTCCTCGAACCAAACAGAAAAAATCTTCAGTTCTTCGTTAGTTTCCTAATCCAAAAAATTTCTCCAGGTTCAAAATCAGAATCCCGGATCCCAAAAAAATATTTAAAAAATTCAAAACAAACATTAATCGACCGCCGTCTAGATGAAGCCTTTGCAAATATTATCAAGCTCAATGTGTTTGTAACAGTTCCAGCAACACAGAGAAAAGCCATCAAAACAGCAAACACCAAAGAGAGTGAAGGGAGAAAATCTTTAAAAAATAATAAAACTGAGAGGATAAATTTAAAAAACCTTGATTGTCTAAAAGTGGAATTGAGTCAAATTGTTGTTCTTCAGTAATATTTTTAGAATTATCGCTGTTCATTATAAATAAATAGTAATCTAAATTAAAAAAAGAAAAATGATTAATTGAAAATAAAAATAAAAAATGACGAGGAGGTCAAAACAATCAATTTTTCGATTCGATTCTGAATCGACAACACTAGTCAACGGAGAGAAAAAAATAGGAAAAAAATATGAAAGGCCTAGAGCGGTAAACTACTGGGGATTTAGCTTCGGGAGCAAGTTCCAGATTTAACTTCGAACCGAACCGATTGAGAAAGGTCGGAGTCACAAAACGATAACAAACGAATGGACCAAGAAAAAACTTTTTCAAACAAATATTTTAGCAAAAAAAATATTTTAAAGAAAAACATGGAAATGAGAGGAATTCAAAAATGAACACGAAAACATTTAAAAATTAAAATAAAATGTCGTCGATGCTTTTTGCTTCCATTTTTGCAATTTCTAATAAAGAAAATTGTGCTATAAATTCTCCAGGGAAACAAAAAAAAACGATTATAAGAAATTGGAAAACTTTTAGGAAAACGATGAGGGGAGAGGAAAAGGTTAAAATAAATAGGGGAAAGAAACCTCTCTTTGACAGATGCTTAATTAGTGGGGGTAATGCTTATAGCTTCTTAAAAAGGAAAGTAATCTTTTGAGAAGAAAGGAGGTCAGAAGTTAAAAAAGAAGAAAGAAAAAAAGATTTTTAAATTAATTAAGAAAGAAAATTTTTTAGAGGGTTTGTTTATAATCTCGTTTCTAAATGAAATCCCTACCAGGGATGAGGGGTTGAGAGAAGAGCGGGTTGGGTTTCGAGTTGGTGTTTGAAAAAGAAAATTTCTCGGTCAGGTTTTGAGTAATTCTGTCCCCTACAAATCCTATTCCTTACATGAAACGATTAAAAGAAATTGGAAAACCAAGAATCTGTCAGAATCTGGTCAATCAAAAATCACCTACAAAACCACCTAACATAAAAACTAGAGATTGGCCTGGATCTAGAAAGCGATCTTTGGATCCAGAGTCTAGATCAAGGCAATTTTTCAGTATTACTTGATTTTTACCGGTCATGAATCTGGTCATGAATTGGTTTTTCTAAATTGGTCGAGAATCTGGTCAATCAAAAAAATCAATCAAGGGCCCTCAACCAAGATTTTGGTTGAAAATCTTCAAACTATACCAAAATCACGGCCTAAAGCTTTTAAAATTTCCGAAACATTTTTTCGATTTTTTAAAATAATTTGCGTGGGCCTAGGAGAGATTCATCATAATAGAATAAATGAAAGAAAATAGAAAAGAATGTGTGTGTTGCTAAATGACGAAAATAAAATAAATATATATATATATAACAAATTAAATTTTAAATGCCACTAATCTCCCTCACATTAATATGGATTCCTTTGCATATAAATACTTTGCGCAATGTTTTAACTTATTGTTATTGAAAAGGGGATTAGTGTGTGGATAAAACAATTCTTTCTCATTTTGACAATTAAAATAAAAAGGCAGGATAATTTTCCCTTTTAATATCCCCCTTACGGAAATAGGTAAACCAAGGAAAAAAGCTCGTGTTTAAACGAGCCAAATTTTTTTTCTAAATTAAGTGGTTAGTCCGGAAATTGATTTTAAATGAATACTTTTTTTTGGTGATTTTATTAATTAATGGATAGAGCAAAGAATTTTTTTAGACAAAGAAATGATTTTTTGCAAATTAGAGTGAAATTGGTAAATGTAAAGAACCCCAGGGACTTTTCTGAAGGGAGCGAACCGTAATATCTAACACCGAAAAACCAAATACCAAAGATGGTTCTCCAAAAGGGTTCCCCCAAAAGAGGGTTTATAAAAAAACCAAACCTCCAAGGAAAACCCACTAAATTGAAAACAAACATATAAAGTGAATAATCAAAATATGAAAATGAGAGGTGTTTATCTCCAGTGACTGAAAACTGGAACTGATTGTGAGAAACGAAAAGAATAAAAAACAAAGAACGGAAAGAAAAAAGAAAAAACAAGAAACTGAAGAAAAGAATAATAAGAAATGACTAAAGAAAATCAAAAACTTAAAATGGATCCTTGGAATTTTTTAAAAATCTGTCCTATTGTCAGGTCCAAAAACCCCCCCAAAAATTTATTACAAACCTTGAAATTATTGTAAATTCACTGTTCAATAATTAAAAGAAAATTTGAAAATTATTTAAATTTGCTTGTTTTTTGAACCAAATAAAGTGGACGTCTGTCGGAAATGAATTAAATGGCGCCATCTCTCATTTTTTTACAACACCAAGCAATCTAATAAAATGCCAACAAAAATATATATTACTTTTAGTGCCAAATGAAAAGCTAAAAAAATATAAAAATAAAGAAAATTAAATTGAAAAAAAGACAAAAGAAAATTGTTTATTGGAGAGAAACCCTTCATTTTTTTGTCATAAAATGAAAGGGTTTCTTAATTTTAATTGTTCCTATAATGCTAAAAAGTAGTTAGGGAGGGAGCAGGCCCAAGTATCTCGAATTTGTTTAAAATTATCGAAGCCGGGACAAGCTGATATGGTTCGATTCGCCTTGTCGAGGAGCATCGAACCATACCAGACCGTCCCGGATTCGATAATTATTGAACGAAGTTAAAGCTTGTAAAATGGGCATGGGGGTGTACCCGTATTATATAACGAGAGGTCTGACTGTATTAGAAAAAAATAAAAAATGACAGGGCTTCCCAATCTTAATTGTTTCTACTAACAATAAGTGGATAATGAAAAGATAAAGTTAATTACTGTGAGAAGATTATTTTATTGAAACCACACAAACAAATTATTTTTTTTGTCAAAATTAATCATTTTAAAAATAAAATTTGGTAAAAAATACCAATAACAACCAAAATAAACAAAAAAATTTTTTTGTCAAATTTTATTAACGCACGAGAAAAAATATATAAATATACTAAAACGAGCTCCACGGCTGAGAAAAATAAGTATATGATGAAAAATACATCAGTATAGAAATCATTTAGTATAGAAAAAATTAGAATAATTAGAGCGGTCATATTAATAGAATCAGAATTATTTATTGGAATAAAGCAAAATAGGAGCTATTCCGGAAAAACTTAAATACGGATGGGAAAAGTCGGGTTGGGTTTCGAGTCAAGTTTTAAAAATTTCTACGGTTCGGGTTAGAAAAAAGTCCGAATTTCGTGTCGGGCCATTTTGTAGGATAAAAGGAGAAAAGTTGGGCCGGGGTTCGGAACGAAAAAGATTCAGGGTTTCGTTGATCGAGCAATCAGTCCCTCCTTGTTACATAGTAAATTAATTCTCCTATGAATAATGTATAACCTTTCGGGGAATAAAACTACTCGAAAAATATATACATTGAATCTACCCATATTTAATTCAGAAACCAATTGATAGTTATATTACCCTTCCGAAACCTAATAGAATTCAAGTTTACCCGGAAAGTAGCTATTTACAAAAAATTCAGAGTTTCCGTGACTTATTCCCCAAGAATAAAATTCTGATTCTTTTGTGAAAAACACAAAAATGAATAAAGGACCACACTCTAATTATATTTTTTGTATATTAATATAGAAAATATTTAAAACAACCTTTTAATCCCATAGATTCTGATCGCAAATAACAAAAAATTTTTAAAAAATTTGCAAATTGTTTCAAGTCATTTCCGGAGACGGACTCTTCTCATTCTGTTCACTTCCCCTCGCATACATCAAAATTAATTGCTTCATTCGAGATGTGTCTTTTGGTAAAGTCAAGTTTTGATGCCCTCCACCAGATTTGGCCAATTTGCTTGGCAAAGTATTACTTCCACTCATACCACCCAAAGCAGGATTATGCCCTTCAATCATCTTTGCTACACGTTCCCATAATGCAGCCTCATCACTGGTGTCGTCAATTTTATTCGAGGATTCAGTTAATGTTAGTTGGCGTTCTCTGGAATTAAAAAACCAGTTTAATCTGAAATCAGTCAATAAGGACCAACAAGTTTACGTCTAAAGGAGTCAAGTTTAAGAAACGGAAGAGAAGGAAGAAACCCGTTAAGAAATGAAAGAGATTAAACCGGTAAAACCAAAAGAAAACCATCCCTCTGAACTAAAAAGGGTAACAGTGGGAAGTCAACAGTGAGAGATCCATCCAAGTATTTACATCGACCCAATGGAATTTCCTATCCCATAACATAAAATTTAAATGATTCATCAAGCTAAAGTCCTACTAAAACTGATCCGAAAAATAATTTTAAAAACTAACTGATTCTGCTTCTTTCTCAACTCCAGTTGTGTCTTTCGTTGAGCATAGAACTGTTCCAATTCCTTTTTGGCTTGCTGACGAAGCTCCTCCTTTTTGGTCTCCTCTTCCTCATCTAAAACCAAAAATAAATTTTAAAAAATCAAAGCAAAATAAACCTTTCAACGCAATCATTTGAGCTTGCTGCTCACGCCATTTACGTATCTTCTCTGGCTCCTCTTCAGGTTGAGTGCTCTGACTTCGAGATCCATTCGTTCGGCTACCTAGAAAAAACAAAATTTTTTAAAAATGACTGGCAGTCTGACTTACTGGTATAATTTTCAATGTCATTGGCCAGCGAGGCAACGTTCACGTCAGAGTTAAATTGAGTCAAACCAAAACCGGAAGTGCCATTGGTCAATGTTTGGACTTCGGGAAATCCATTTTCTGTGGCTGAAATTGAAGTGATAATAAAATTGAGGAGAAATGGACGATTATTGGAGAAATTATTCCAAAGATAAAACAACAATTGATCAAAAATACCGAGTTTAGTGTCCAACCCCTTCATATATTTTTTCTTAGAATGTAAATAATGGTCAGGTATATATGGTCCACACGATTTCCGTGTAAGATATTCTTTTTCCCCTTTCCTGACCATTATGTCATTTGAAAAAAATATAGGAAGGGTGTAAGAAGCTCAGAAAATCAGAAAAACTAATAATACCATTGTTTTCCAATGTAGATCCAACAAGTTCAGGCTGAACAACAAAATCGTCACCAAGATCAGCTAACACAGACTGTTCTCTAGCAAGAAATTCGGAAACAGGGTCATTAGATTCCATTTTATTAGTCAAATACAAGTTAGAAAACCTGGAATTTAATGAAAATTTAGGAAAGATCAAGCGAAATCAGCGTAAAAAGATCAAAAGTTAATGACTACGTGGAGGAGAAAAAATAGTGTGAGAGTAAAAGAGAAAAAAGAAGAAAGGGGACTATTGAGTATCACGTATATAGCAAGAATTGAATTGAGACTCAAACTGCACAAAACATAATGCCAAAGAATTAAATGCGGCAAATTACAAAAGTAAACAGTAGATTTTTCTGAAAAATTTTTCTAAAATTTTAAAAACCTCCGGAGGTCGTGTTTTTGATTTTTTTTGTTTTTTCATTTGTTTTTTTTATTCGTTTTATGTTCCCCTTGCAGCGCAGCGAAAAATTTAACAAAAAATTTGATAAAAATTCGAATTTTTAACAAGGAAAAAAATTTTAAATTTATAGGCTCGACTCCATTGCTGTTGATGGTGGTTGTGGTTTTTTTGTTTTTTTTTGTTTTTTAAAATATTTTTCTAAAAGTATGAAATTGCAGGTGTGCTCAACTCAACGATGTGCTCAGCAAGAAGATGGCTCCCTGGCAGAATGGGAGCAAGGACAGGTTTTTTTGGCTTCATGTTTTGAAAATGATTTTTCCCTTAGATGCAACTCCAGCCTGGTGGACGCCAACATGGTGGTGCTGTTGGTGGACCTGCTACTTGTGGAGGGGTTAAATGGAGGTTTCTTGATTGTTCTAATTTTTAAAGATTTTTTTATTTAATAGGCCTGTTCTTGGCCTGATGACCTGCTAGTGGATGACGTGCTAGTTGTGGAGGGTTTGGATGGAGGTTTTTGTTTTTTTTTAATTATTAGATTTTTTTCGTTTAGGGCCTGTTCTCTCGGTCTGATGGTGGTGGTTGCTGATGGTGGATGTTGGTGCTGTGATGAGGCCTGCTCTCGGCCTGATGTGTTTGGAGCTGTTTGGTCTGCTGTGGTTTGGTGGTTGTTGGTGGGGGGATTTTTTTAAAAATTAAAAAAAAAATAATTAATGGTGGGAGGGGGTTTATTTCCAGCCAGGTTCAACTCCAGCAACTGGTGGCGTCAACATTGGTGGCCTCACCTTTCAACAACTCAACATGGTAAATTTCATTTTAATTTTGAAAAAAAAATTGCAAAAGCTAAAAATATGCGCGCGAGCTCTTCCCTTCTTTTATTTTTTCCTGTTGTCCTTGTCCTTTGTTTTTTTCACATTTTTTCAATCGTCTAATTTGGAGATTTTTTGAGATTTTAACAATACAGGTCATTTGGAATGGGTGGAAAAAGCTGCAGCAACTGATCATTGGAGGACATTCAGCAAAAATCCGGACAAGCAACAATCATAGTAAGCGAATCCCTAATTCAAGCAGTCGAAAGTGGAGGTTCGTGAGGGGTTTTGCTTGCCAGAGATCTAAAATTCAAATTTCTGGCATTCTGTTATTTTTTCGATAAATGACAATTAATCCAATCAATATAATAGGAAATAGTACAGGCGAGTGAGTTAGACACTTTTTTTTTGTTTTTAGTAAGGGTCGTTGGAGTCTGATAACCCAAATTTGTTGATAACTTTGTTTTTCTTTTTTAGCCAACAACTTTATGTCCTGTGACGGACTTTTAATTCATTTAGCTCATTCTTATATTGAATACTATACTGAACTTCTCGGCGAACTCTTCTTGCGATATTTTTGTCCCTACAAACCAGCAGCATATCCTCCGGATAAAATACCTTCTAACATGAACATGAAAGAACCTGCAAAATATGCAAATGATAAAACCTTGCCAAGTACATCAATAAATGAACAGAGACCAGGTTTTTTTTAATTTAATAATAATTTTTTGGTGTGTTTAAGATGTCAAAATGCGCAAAATTCGACGTGTTGGAACTACTTGTTGGGACTACCAAGCTAAAGAAAAGGATGAATTGTAAGTCCTAAAGTAATTTTTAGTTTATTTTTGTTCTTTAAAGGTCTTTCCGGCATGGTTCTGTTGTGGAGATTTTAAATGATGAAAGGTATTGAGTTTTAATTTTTTTCTAAATTTTGCTATGACTTGAGAAGGGTAATTTTAATGGGAAAATAGTTCCGATTGTCTAAAATAGGGAATACAAACATTTAACATAAGCTAGAATTTATTGGGTATACTCACAATATAATGCTCCCCAAGGGGGCAGAACGACTTACGGGCCCAACTTACGTTCCAACCTCCTGCTCCTCGACCAATTTAGTTTTAAATTATTTCATCCTTTCTTTTTTTCAGTTGTGAGGATGGTTGGGTCATGGCACGCATTGATAAAAAGAAGGGAATGGTCCCTGGAAATTATGTAAGAGAAAAAATTTTTATATCAATTTATTTTAATTTTTTAAGGTCGTTTTGGTTGGCACTGGACCAAATTTGATCAATTCTGAGGATGTTAAACGCGGAGATTTATTAGCTTCTGGAGGGTTTGCTAATGTATTTAAAGGATCTTTCAAAAATCAGGTAAAATTGGTTTTTTGTTTTGCCTGTTTTATTTTTGTTTTTGGCAGGAAGTTGCCTTAAAAATACCCAAATCGGGCACAGAGCAAAATCGGGAAGGTTTTTTAAATTTTTTTTTAGGAAATTCGTGTAATTTTTAAATTTAAAGATTTGGAACGAGAAGCCTTAATTCTTTCTAGAATCAAACACGAAAATATAGTTGGATTTTTTGGGTATTCATTAGATCCTCTTTTAATTGCTTTGGAGCTTTGTAGAGGTTTTTTTTAATTTTTTAAAAATATTTTAGAAATTTTTTTAAAAATTAAAAAATTTTTTAGGTGGTGCTCTCATTAATTTATATAGACGAATGGCTTCCTCTGATATTTTAACTGTTATTTGTTGGGCAAAACAGGTCGCTAGTGCAATTCAACATCTTCATTCAAGAGATGATCCTGTAATTTATGCTGATTTGAAAGCTGAAAATGGTTCTTGTTTTTTAACTTTTTTATTAGAGTTTGACATTTTCGAATTTCCGGTCGGGGTTTTTAAATTTTAGATCGGCCCAAGCCGGGGTTTCTGAGTTAGCATCATTCAATTTCATCAGAGGTCATTGTGGTCTGCTCTCTGACGGAGTGGTCCTCTGACAAATCTATCGGACACGCTGAGTACCCCAAAGATGGAATATTAACAAATATTAACAAGACCACACTTTTCTGGTCAGAAAACCCGATCCTGGACCATATTCGCTGTCGAATTTTTATTTTTATGATTCTATTTAATTTTTCTTTTATAGTTTTGATAAAAGAAATTCCTTGTTTATGTGGTTTAGATGATGAAAGTTGGAAAATTGTGAGTTTATTTATTTTCTTAGAAAAAGTGAAAATTCAAAGTTATAGGTGACCAATTATACAAAGAACAATTCTTGTCGTAAATGTAAAGGTTTAAGAATTGATTTGATTACATTAAAAATATCAGGTTAGTAAAAATTGGTCTAGTTTATGAGTCTAATGATTTTAGTTATAAGTTATTTTTTTATTGTACTCATAAAGCTTCTAGAGATCGATCTGGAGCTGGATCCTGACTTTTATTAGATCCAGACTCAAGATCAGTGATATTTTTCAGTGTTCCTTGATTTTTCTTATTGTTAGACTCAAGTCATGAATCAAATTCCTCAACTAAAATCAAGTCACGTTGTTTTAACAATAAGATGTTTACTCCCTAATAAGCGGAAAAATCATTGATAAAACTCACGCTTTGTTTGGACTCATAAACTACACAAGAATCATTTTCTAAAAATTCTTTCCAACAGATTTCAATGTCTCAAAGAATGGCACACTAATAAAAAATGATGAAAGTTGTGATGGTTCAGTTCCTTGGATGTCTCCAGAAGTTTTAGAATGTAATGGTGTTACAACAATGATAGATGTTTGGTCATTTGGTAAGAAAAAGAAAAAATAGTTGGCTAATTATTAGACTTGTTTTAATTAATTTTTTTTATTTTTAAAGCAAATTTTTTGTGGGAAGTGCTTTCAAGAAAAATACCTTACAAAAATCAAGGAATTTATACTATTCGGAATTTTGTGAGTTTTATTGATTTTTAGGGAAAAATTTTTGAAATTTTTGGGGAAAAAATTTTAAATTTTTTGAAAAATTTTTCAAAAAAAAATTTTTTTGACAGATGAAAAATGATTTGCCTCTTCCTTTACCTGATGATTTACCTTTGGAAATGAGAAAAATATTTGAAAGTTGCTGGAAAAAAATCCCAATTGAACGTTCACCAATTAAAGATGTTATTGAAATGTTGGATGTTGCTGAATTAAATATTGATAGTAATTATAAATGGGTAAGAATTTTTAGGAGGGTTTTTGTGAGGGGGGGGGGGAGATTATGTTAGAAATAAGGAAATTTTAGTTTTTTGGACAATTGAGAGAATTCAAAATTTTTTATATAAAGGACTAGGGCAAAGAAGAAGCTTAAAGTTAAGCTCTGTCAGAATGTAAAAAATCTGCTTGATGACCAATCGTAAGAAAAACCAATTTAAACGTCATGGGCTTATTGTTAAATTATGCCTCCTTCTTTGACTTGTACTAGATTAAATAAAGAAAATTTTAAAGGACATGTGTTAAGCCAAAATTATTGCCAAATTTTAGGCCGATTTCTATCATATTTTTTATTATTTTTAAAGATATTACCAAAAGAACAACCTGAAGAAACCTTTAAAAACAGTCAAATATTAAATGATCAATCAGAAGAAATGTTAAATTGTTTACAAATTAATTCTTCAGGAGAATCTTTTAAAATTCCAATTTATGAAGCTATAATGCTTATACAAAGATATGGAACAATATTACCAAAAGAATTGGATGAAATGAAAAAATTGGGAATTGAATTACATCCACCAACACCTGCAAAACGTTTAAAAAAATCATCAAAATTAAATAAAGAAAGTATTGGACCTCCAATAAGTTTGCTTTGCGAGTTTTGAAAATTTTAATTTTTTTTCAAGATTTTCGCCATAATGTTTCTGCAAGAGTTAGAAGTTCCAGTTCTGATGATAAATCATTTTCTGATGAAAAAATTCTTGTTATACATCGTTAGTTTTTTTTAATTATTTTTTCTTTTGTGGTTAGTCACAAGTGTTTGTCTGTGGTTTGTTTAAAAAAATTTTTTTAGGTTTAAAAAAAGATCAGGATCGTCATCGTTCTCATGATTCTTTAGTGGATCAAAACATTGAAGATAATAAAGAAGATAGTTTGTCAACAATTCATTCAATGCTAAAATCGCAACAACAGCAACAACGAGGGGTTTATTTTTAATTTTATACAATCTAAGGTCACTTTAAGATAACCTCATTTAATTGTGAGCACTAATTGTGAGCACTCTCATTATAGATACCCGCACGTTAATTTAGCTAAATTTTGGATATCATCACTTTAGGATACTTTAAGCTACATTGTTTTTCACTTTCGACTTTCAACTTAAAAAAAATTTGTCTAAAATGGAAGAAACTGGCTTCTTTCGCTCCAAAATTCAAAAAAATTTACCACTTTGGTTACTAGAGATCGGCCTGGGTCTGGACCAAGGCTTGGGTTTTTCCTGAACCCAGAGTCAAGGGCCTTCCTGGGTTTTTCCTATTCTATTATATGTTTTCTTATCTATAAAAAAATTTTTTTGTAGAATATCAAAACCAATCGTCCAGACAACTTTCGTAAACATGACTATTTAACTCTTAGCACAATTGTTCCAAAAGCAAAAATTCCTCATCAAAAAATTGAAGAAAAAAATTGTGCTCAAATTGTTGATGAAGATTCTTCTCAATTCAATGAAGAAAATAAAAATTTTGAATTAAAAAAAGAAAGAGGTTTAAGTAGAACAAATGCTGTTAGACCAAAAATTTGTGAACAATTAATTCCTGAAACTATAAGTAATGCTTCTTCACCTTCGGATTCTTTGTCGTCAGAAGGTTTTGTTGTTAATTCTGAAGGTTTTGTTGTTGTTAGTGCTACTGGTGCAGGTTTATTTTCTTTTTTGTGGGTTTTTTGGTGTTTTGTATTTTTTGGTGGTTGGTGTAATAATTTTGAGGGGTTTTTTGAGTGATCTGAGCTGTCACGAATCCTCTCCCCTCTCATTTGGTATAACTTTGTTTGGGTTTTTTGAATTTTGCCCCCTGCCCCCTAATTTATTCATAGTTCGTTTCTTTAAAGTATTTATCAAACAAAAATTATCCAGGGATTTAAAAATCTTAAACGAAGTTATATTAGCCCTTCGATGGATATTGAGTTACTATAAATCATCGAAGCTCCCGATTTTTTTCATTTAAAATTTTTTTTAAGATTTCCACAGCCCATCTCATCCATCTGATAAATCGTTTTTTAACGTTACAAATTTATTTAATCGAAGAATAAGCCCTCCTCATCATCAACAACAAAATTTATCATCAATTACACCAACATCAGCACGTAATTCAATACAACAACAAAATGAGGCTAATGAACATGTAAAGGGTTCAATAAATAAAGAGAATCGAAAATCCTCTTCTTCAAATCAATTAATATCAAATAGTATATTTTATGTTCCCTCAACAACAACAGCAACAGTTGAATCAAAAACTACTACACCTGAAAGTGATTCATCTTCATCTTTTGATCCATGTAGTAATGCTTTAAAATTAAAACGTGGATGGATAAATAAACTTTTTGGAACATCTCCACGTCCTTCTATTTGTGGTGGTGTTGGTGGTGATTCTGAAGTAAATTTGGAAGATTCTGTTCAATTGGAAAAATTGGAAAAGATTGGGTTTGTTTTTAGTAAGTAATTTTTTAGGAGAGGATTTTTGATGGTTTTTTTATTAACAAACTTTCACTATAAGAGACCTTCCTTAAGATGCTCTCTATTTAAGGTACTTGAATACCTTAATTTATGATGCTTTTTTTTAACTTGTTTGGTTACTGGGTCGGGGTAGCTATCTAATGTAAGCGATACCCTCTATCTTTAAGTTAACACGTTATACAGTCGACCTCCCTCATATAAGATACACTCATAATTAGGTACACTTTAATTTAGGGACACCTTAATTTAAGGCACGCGCTCTTTAAAATTTGCTTGGTCATTTTATTGGGCGATGTTTAAGCGATACCCTCTACCAAGGGCATAGGTTCGATTTCATGTGGAGGGGCTAAAATAGGATGTTCGCCATAGTTTTGGAATAGGGTGTCCTCCCTGGCTACGCCCTTGCCCTCTACTATTTACGGTACGATTTTCCTGTCCGAGGGTGTATCTTATTATCTTTTTTGACAAAAACTTAAGAAAAAAATTTTTTAGTTTTGATAGACAACAACACGAAACTACACCTAAATATAAAAAACGAACAGAAAGTAGTAATATAATTAAATCACGTCATAAATCATCTAGTTTAAATCCGATTCATCACAACTCAAAAGAAAGACTTTCAATAAATACAATTATACAAATGGATGATGATTATGGTGATTATGATAATTACCAACAAGAACACCGACCTAATAAATCTTTTAATTTAAATTTTGGTTTGATTTTTTTATTAAAATTTTTTTTGGAAATTTTTTGACCATTTTGGGCTTTTTTGTAATTTAAAAAAAATTTTTGCTTAAAAAATTTCAAGAAATTTTTTTTCTTTTCAAGAGCCTATAGATGAAAATTATTCAAATTCTTTAACAAAAACTTGTAATTCTGCACGTTCATATAATGATTTAAATAATACAAATGATAGAAGAAATATGCAATCATCACGTTGTTATATTCAAGAAGAAGCTGATTGTTTTCATCAAAGATCAAAATCTTCTGAAACTCCGATAACTTCACAATCAAGGTTTTCTTTTTCTAATTTTTTAAGAGGTTAGGAATTAATTTGAGGGTTTAAGGTCTCGTGGTTGTGGGGGGGGGGGGGGGGGTGAAGAAGCAGGAAAAAGTAAAATCTTCCTTGCGAAGGTATAATTCTTGAAAATGTTAAGGGCTTAAGCGAAGTTTAAAAGATCTTAGGAGGGTGGGGTTTGAAATGTGATGATAGTGAGAGGGTGGTATCTACCGATAAGACATAGTTGTCTATATTTCACAGAGTTTCTGGTAGCTAAAAATTTTTTTATAGAAACGATTTGTTGAACTTTTTGATGCAACCACCTACAAACACTACATTTTTTAATCCTTCATATATCTCTATGCAAGAAAATCAAAAGGTTTTTAGTTAATTTTTTAATTAAATTTTTTGAATTTTTAGGCCCTTGTACAATCTGTAACTCAAAAAAATCAAGCACCAATTCCAATGCCTAGGAAAAATAAAGTTACTTCTTTGGTTCCTTCGTTGGGTGCTCCACGCCAAGTATCAGCGAATGACCAGCCTTGGCCAACATCTGAAGCTCCAATGCTTGAAAAGGAATCGAAAACTTCTATCGCTACTCAACAATCATCGTCAATTGTTGTTCGTCCAAATACTTTGCGCTTACTTCCACCACAACAACAGACAACCACAATTTCGCCTTTAAATAGTTTAGCAACAACTACTACAACAACACCTTCAACTTCTACAACAACAACTACAAATACATTTTCGCATTTACTTCAAGAAAATAATTTATTAAGACAATGTGACAGTGGAATATATCCTGAAGGAAGCACTGACGATGTTTGTAGTTATTTTACAAATTTTTAAGAATTAGAAAAATTATGGGGATCAGGGATGGGCTGTGTTGAGGAAAAAAGTTAGATTGAGTTTTCAAAAAATTTTTCAGATCGAGTTTCGTATTTTGGGTCGGAAAAGGTTTTGGGTATCAAGTTTGCGTAACCCGCCCATATCTTATTTGAAGTAGTTTTTAGATGAACCTGTAGTAGTATTTTTGCTGATTTATTTTTTTATGATTTTAATTAGATATATTTTTTTTAAGAATTTGTCTACAAAAGCAAATTTTTCAAAAAGAAAATTTTTTGAAAATTTTCGAAAAATTTTTTTAGGGTCACCCTTTCTGTAAGAAAAATAATTCTTTAATATTTATTTTTTATATTCATTTATTTTAAGGAAACAAAACTTCAACATTTGGATTATCCTTGTACATCTTCAGATGCATCTCCACAAATTCGTCATCGTTCAGGTTTAAAATTTAATTTTTTTTTTTTGAAATTTAAAAATTAAACAAAAAAAAAGATTCTTCTTCTGGACTTCCACTATCTCCTCCACCACCTCCACCATTATATCCAAAAAGAACTCATGGACAAAGAATTCCAAAACTACCATTTGATATACCAAGAAAAGTTGAAAGATTTTCATAAAAGAAGATTTTTAAAAAATGCTGAATGAACAACAACAACAATAAAAAGTGACCTTTTTTAAATGAATTTTATTAATCAAAAATCTTTTATTCTTTAAAGAAGAAACTCGTATTTTTTTAATTTTAATTTTTGTAAATTTTTTTTAAATTTTAGAGATAGATTACTTGCCCAGTAAATATTCTAATAGAATCCTTGGACCTATTGGAAGACCCCTCAATGGGACCTATTTGCGTAAGGAATATAAACTAGGCTAGTGATCAGGCTGGCTAGGTTATTCATACTAGTTGGTGGGCATTTAAGATGCTTACATGGCGATGGTTTAAGATGTATTAAAAAAAGATTTGGTGCAAACTGTGCCCCAGCAGTTCATTTATTAGGACATCTGTACGTAGTGAGCAACATGAACAACAACGATGTATTAAAAAAAGTTTTTTCAAAAAAGTTTTTTCATTAAAAAAAATATTTTCAATAAACCTATTGGAAACACAACATCTTTCTCGCTCACTACGTACAGATGTTGTGTTTCCAATAGGCTTTTTTTTCTCAGGGCTTCTATTAGAATATTTATTTTATTCTAATTTTTATAAATTAAATGGAATTTTTTTTAAAAAGAATTTATATATAGATTTAGTATAAGAGGACAATTGATCCCATTTTTAATTTAATAATTATTATTCTAAATTCGATAAAAATTCGCTTACAAAAATTTTTTTTCTTGTTTTTTAATGAATTATTAAATTTATTCTTTAATATTTTTTTGATTAGAAAATCAAAATTTTTTAAAATAATTTTAGGTTGTATTTTCTTTATTTTCAATAAATTTTAATGAATGGATTTGATGAAAATATTATTTAGAAGAAATTTGTTTAATGTTTTTAAATTACAACGACGGCTATGTTGGTCTAGTAGTGCTGAAGAATTCTTTGCTAATGTTCCAAGGTTTTTTTTCTAAAATATTTTTTATTTTGGTGACATTTGGTCCTGTCATCGATTATTAAATTTTGTTGTGGGTCAATGGCAGTGATACAAGAGGATGTTGACTTAGGTGACGTTCTCTTCCGTTTGTCGAGGGTGAGAACGGTATTGACAGGAAGTTGAGTTCAACCTGCTCGCCAAAACGCATACGAACTTGATGCATGGGTCAACATCTTTTTTATCGCGGCCGTTGCACCACCACATTTTTTGCTATCATTTTTTAAAGGTTAGCTGACGTTGACAAATTTGATGCAAAATTGGTTGAAAAACATTATTTTGAAAGACCTAAACAGTTTGAATGGCCAAACAGTCCCAACTTTACAATGGTTTTGCCTCCACCAAATGTGACAGGAAATTTACATGTTGGACATGCACTTACAGTTGTTGTGCAAGATAGTATTTGTCGCTATAATAGATTGTTGGGAAAGGAGGTTTTAATTTTTTGTTGTGATTGAAACTCATAGGCTCCCATAAATCGGTTTATTGATATTTTCTAGGTTTTAGGGTTGTTGACCCTATGTGAAAATAAACGTCCCATAGATTACTTTATTAAGATTTTCCAAGTTTTTTAAGGTTTGGATAGGTTCATTAACTTTTTTTTTGATGTTTGAGTTTTGTGGCCGGTTGGAACTGGGTTTGGGACAATTGTAGTTTTTTTTTGGTATTTATAATTTTTGGAAGCATGTTTAAGCATTTAATTTTTGTGTCTTTTAAAAAATTCGAAAAAAATTTTTCTTTAAAGGTTCGTTGGATACCTGGTTTTGATCATGCTGGTATAGCAACTCAAACAGTTGTTGAAAAACATATTTTAAAAAAATTTGGAAGGAAAAGAGAAGAAATATTGACAGATGAAGAATTTTTGTATTTTTGTGATAAGTGGAAAAATGAGTAAGTTTTTTTCTATTTTTTTAAATACTCAAAAAAATTTTTATAGACGTATTGCTGATATTAAAAAACAATTAAATTCATTAGGATGTTCTTTGGATTGGGAACATGAATTTTATACATTGGATGAGGTTTGTTTTGTTTTTAATAAATTTCTCCTTCACACGAGACAGACTGACCTATCCTTGGCATCCTTCATACTAATAAGTTCTAGTGAATGATTACACAAACCCGCATTTCTTTTAGTCTTAAAGTTTGTTAAATCAACTAGTTTTTTCAGGATTTTTCTGATACAGTTACAGAAGCATTTGTTCGTTTATATGATTTGGGTTTAATTACTCGTGAAACTCGTTTAGTCCAATCATTTAATGAAAATGAGCCAACAATGAAAGAACAATGGTTTCTTAAAATGACTGAAATGAATAAAAAATTATTAAAAGATTTGCAAGAAGAATTGTGTAAGGTGTGTTTTTTTGTCTTAAATTTAGAAAGGGAATCTAACCTTAATTTAAGATACGTTTCTGTATTGATTGTATATTAAGTTGCGGAAAAACTGTTTAAGCGACACCGTATATTTAAGGTACCCATCATGGAATTTCATCTTTTGCCAATTTTTGAATTTTTTTGACTTTCGCCTTTTGTTTTTTAAATTGTTTTCGGCAGACCCCAGCTAGGTATACTTTGCCTTTTTTAACTTGAGTGGTCACTGGATCTGTGAAATGATTAATCGATACCCTTCGTTTATGATACCTCTAGTTATAAGACTGATTTTATCTAATCTCAAGGGTGTATATTATAATTTAATACAAAAATCTTTTTTAAGTTTAATATAAATCCTGCTACCGTTAAAGGCAATTTGATTGAATTTTTAAAATTTGAAGAGCCTTGGTGTTTAAGTAGACAACTTATTTGGGGACATAAAATACCTGCATATTTTGTTGAAAGTTCAAAAAGGTTTTTTTTAGTAAATTTTTTTTATAATTTTTTTATCAATAGATGGATAGTTGCTTTAACTGAAGAAGATGCTCGCGAACAACTTTTGCCTTCAGAAAAGGATTCTAAATTAATTCAAGATTCTGATGTTCTTGATACTTGGTTTAGGTTAATAAATAATTTTTGGAATTTTTTTTGACAAAAAAATTTTTTTAAGTTCTGCATTAATTCCATTGGTTATTGGTGATTATCCTAATGGAAATAAAATTAGTTTAATGGAAACTGGACATGATATAATAGGTTTTTGGGTTGCTAGAATGTTGGTTATTTGTAAAAGGTTTTTTTTTAATTTTTGGAAAAATTAAAAAAAAATTTTTTTCCAAAGATTAACTGGCCATTATCCATTTTACAATATTTTAATTCATGGTTTAATAAGAGATAGTCAAAATAGAAAAATGAGCAAATCTTTGGGAAATGTTGTCGACCCAATGGATATTATTAATGGAATAACACTTGAACAAATGATTACAAGAATGAAAAGTTCAAATCTTCCACTTGAGGATATGGGTAAGAATTTTGTTTTTTTTCGGAAAAGTTTTTTGCTAAATTCTTTATTCTTTTTTATGTCTTTCTGTAATCTCTCATATTCAGATTTTTTGTATTTTCTTTCCGAAATTTTTTTTTATTAAATATTTTTGTATTTTTATACGGGACACGTTTAAATAGGCGCGCAGCTATACCGGCGCAAAGCCATAATTTGCTGAAGAATTTCTGACCCTTATCAAATTTTAGTGCCATCTTTTTAGCTCACTATGAATCGTTTAAGACTAAATTTGATAAGATTCGGAAATCTTGAAGCAAGTTATGGCTTTGCGCCGTTATTGCCGCGCGCCTGTTTGGGCTGTACCTTTTTTAAGTCATTATTTTTTTCTTTCCAGAATGCTATTATTAATTTTTTTATCTATAATTTCCCCAAAAATTCAAATTTTATTCTAATTTAAATTTTCTTTTTTATAGAAGCCTCAGAAAAAGATTTGAGGAAACGTTTTCCTAATGGTATAAAAGCTTGTGGAGCAGATGCTTTGCGATTTGCACTGTTACGACATGATGCTACAGATTTTGAAATTCATATAGATATACCTCGTTTTGCTGATGAAGGAAGGCGTTTTTGTAATAAAATATGGAATATGTGTAAATATGTTGAAAAAGTTAAGAAAGAAAATAACGAAAGTTATGATCGAGGGGAACAAAAAAATGTTGAATATTTTGAGACTGAGAATGTATGTGATTTTTGAAAATTTAAGAAAAAAAAATTTTTTTTTTAATTTTTAGGATGCCGATATATATAGAAAACTTAATCAAACTGTTCAACTTTATTATTATTTTATGGATAAGAATAAACCACATTTAGCATTTCATCATTTATATTTGTTTATTTTGGTTGATGTTTGTGACAATTATTTGGTATTTTTTTTTAAATTATAATAATAAATTTGAGGAAAAGGAAGGGTTTCGTATGTTTAGTAGCTCTTTCTCGAGTCTTGTAAAATTTTCGGTCTTGAATAATTTTAGCGTTTAAATAAATATAAGTGTGAACGAACCTTAGCAATAATCTAATGCTTGATAAAAAATTTTTTCGTTTTTTTAAACAAAACAAAAACGTTTTTAATTCAAAAAAATTGGAAAAATATTTGAAAAAAAATGTTATTTTTCAATTTTTTTAGGAAAGCACAAAACAAGCTTTATGGACGAAAGATTCACAAAGATTATTCATGATTAAAATTACTCTTGGAACAATAATTTCAGTTTCTTTAACACTTTTACAAACTTTTATGCCATTTGTTTCAACTTTTTTGTTGGATTCTTTAAACTTTAATGGTCTTGGTAAAGAGTGTTTGTCTGACTTATTGCGTAGATTACCAGACTTAACTGATGAAGAATATCATAAAATTAATAATATTTTAATTGGAAAGGATGAAAGAAAAAAACAACAACAACAAGAGATGAAGGAAATGAAAGGGGAGGAGGAGGAAAATGTTTATGTTTTTGAAGGAGAAGAAGAACAACAACAAATACAAAAAACTTAGATTTTGTTGCAATTTTGTTATTTTGCAGATACAAACAACAAGAGGATTTGCGGTTAAAACAAACTTAATATTGTTTTATATATTGAACTAGTGGCTAACTTTATGTGTCATATCTAGAACAGTTGGGATTCTGAAGTATTCCCGGATATCCGAAATGATGGGGTTGGGGACGTTTTGGCGCCTTGCCGTCTTGGCGTGAGAACAAAAAAGTGGCACTTAGGCGGGACCTAATTTTATAAAAATTTTCTCAAACTTCTTTAACATCCTTGACTACCTCCTCTAGAAATTTCAGAATTTTTCATCAAAAATTTCTCAAGTTATAGTCGATAGACCTCGAAAAATTAGGCATTTTTTTTAGAAAATCAACATTTTTGGCCACAATTTCCGAAATTCTTGATCAAAAATTTTGAAATTTTTGGAGAATCTAGATAAAGGCATGAGAGTTATTATTACAAAATTTTATCTTTTTTGATAAGCAACTCACTGTTTTATAAGCTCGCGCCAAAACGTCCCATATGGTCTAGTGTTGATGGGTTTGGTGGATCTTGGGAAATCTCCTAATATATTCGGGTCCGATATTCTAACCGAAGTACTAGCGCACCTATTTTATCGCCATATTGTTCAACTAAAACTCTGATTTTATTTAATAAAAAAATTGTTTACAAAATTAATTTGTGTCTGCAAATATGTTTTTGGTTGTTGGTTGGTCATTAGGAAAATATGATATATTTTCAAAAAAAAATTTTTTTTTCTTTTTTTTGTTTTTGAAATAAATTTGTTATTTTTCAGAAAAATATTGTTTTGTTGAATTAAAAAATTTTTTTTTTATATTTTTTCAGGTTTTTCAGCTTAAAATTTTAACAATAACAACAATTCAAATAAAATGATTCGTTTAACAGAATTATTTTTATTTATTGGACTTTTGACACATATATTACTTACATTATTTACAAAAGTTGAAGAAAGTTTTAATACTCAAGCAATTCATGACTTTATTTATCATCGTAATAATTGGACTAAAGTTTGTGATTTTTTAAAATTTTTTTAAATTAAATTTTTTTTTAAATTTAAGTATGACCATAGAGAATTTCCTGGAGTTGTTGCTCGGTATATTTTTTTTATTTTTTTTCTAGTGGGTTATAAGAGGAGATTTCTCCACTTGAACCTCATTGTCAGATACCCTTTATATTAGGCTTACCTTAATTAGAAAATTTTTACTTTTTGTCTGGTCACTAGTAAAGGGAAGGTCCTGGGATGAACTGAAACAGAGGATTGAAGTGAAGAAATGAAAGTAAGGCCTGAACGGAAGGACTGAAGAGAAAGGAGGGGAAAATGGATGGAAGAAAAAAAGACGGAAGAACAGGAAAAATATAACATTGAAAAGGGTCTTCACTATAAGATAACCCTCATACTTTAAGATTTTTAAGCCCCACGAGGGATATTCTAACAGGTTTTTTATACATATTTATATATTTTTTTTAATTTTAGTACATTTGTTGGACCATTAGCTATTGCTACTTTAATTTCTCCTTTTGTACCGATAATTAAATATTTTGGATTAAATAAAATTTGGATGTTATTTGCAGGTTTTTTTTCTTATTTTTTGAATTTTTTTTATTAAAATTCTTATATTTTTTCAGCCCGTACAGCTTTAGGAATGGCTGTATTGACTTCTTTTTGTTGTTTCTGCCGTTGTGTTGAAACACGCTTTGGAAAGCGTGTGGCTCTTTACTTGCGACTTTTTACTCTTTCACAATTCCATTTTTTGTTTTATGCATCTAGACCACTTCCAAATATTTTTGCATTGTTTTTTGGTATATTTTAAAATTTATTTTTGGGTTTTTTTTCTTTTTGAATTCATGTTAGGAAAAGGGCGGGGTATGGGCTTTCTTTTGCATTCCGTTTTTAAGATGTGGGAGTGCCCATTTGTGATGTAAACATTGTTTTGAGTTAGTTGGGTTGGTTTCTAGTCGTGTTTTCAAAATTATTAATCGGATGGGGTCGAACCTTGTCATGATCAGAGACCTATTTCTAGTATATTATTTTTAAAATTTTATTCCATTTTTAAAGTTTTAATTGTCTATCAAAAATGGATTGAAAACAGAATTATTCCGTTCACTTTCTGGTCAACAATAGCAATATTTTTGTTCCGTTTTGAATTAATTTTATTATTTGGTCCAATGTTTGGTTATTTTATTGTTACAAAATTTAAAAGGATTTTGACTGTTGGATATGTTGGATTTGTTACACTTTTCTTTGTTTTGTGTAAGAATTTTAAGAAATTTTCAGAAAATTTTTTTAACGTTGAAGGTACTTCTGTCCCTTTTGACTCATTTATGTGGGGAAGACCAGTTTGGCCTGAATTGGAAGTTATGGAATTTAATATCGTTAAAAATAAAAGCCATGAATATGGGGTATTTTTTTAATTTTTTATTTTTTTAAATTTTAAAGTTGGGGAAGGGGGTGGGGTTGGATGGTTTTTTTAGTTCGCAAGTTTTTCCGAAGGTTGTAGTATTTTCTTGATATTTAATTTAAAAAATTTTTTTGGATTTTTTGAGGGCATTAAGGACGTTCAACGATTTCCTACGTGTCCAAATAACCCTGCAAAAAATTTAATTAGATAGTTAATAAAAAAATTTTTCAGTCTTAAACCTATTTAAGTGTCCAAAATAATCCCAAAAAATTTTTTTAAATTTGCGAATAATTTGTAAATAAAATTTTTTGCTGTCTTTTGGGAAGCATAACTTTCTAAATAGAACTCCAAAAAAGGTTTTTTTTAATTATTTAATTTAATATTATTTTTTTAAATTTAATTATTTAAAGGTAATGCCATTTTGGTGGTATTTTACTTCAGCAATTCCTCGTGCTTTACTTTTAACAACTTTATTAGTTCCTCTATCTATTTTTGCTTGTCAAAAAAATCAACGTTTAATAATTCAAACAATAATTCCGGCATGTATATTTTTGTTTTTATTTTCTTTTTTGCCACATAAAGAATTGAGATTTGTTATTTATGTTATTCCTTTAATGAATTTATCTGCTGCTTTCTTTTGTGATTATGTGTAAGTTTGGAATTATTTTTTTTTGGGGAAGGAGGGGGGCCTTTAACCAGGACTTCTTTTTTTGGTTATAGGAGACTTCTTTGGTTGTTTGATTTTTTTAACAAAGGGATATATGGAGGGATTTTATTGTCTTTCATTCTTTTTTAAGGTTTTTGAGATTTTTTATTCATATTCATAAGTGTCCAAAATGGCACTAACGATTTTTAAGAATCTCGAAAAATAAGGTTCCATTGGGAAATAATCTCTCTTTTGATTATGTGTAAGTTTGGAACTCTTCTGGGCTAAATATTGGACAGAAATCCAGAGCTATGATTTTTCCTGGACTCTGGCCTGGATTTAGTCCCATGACTAAGTTTGGGACAGAAAAATATTTTTTTTTCAAATTTCTTTTTAATTAAAAAAATTTTTTTTCATCTAGATGGAGACGTACCAGTACTTTTTATTCAATAATTTCGCCATTTATAATTTTTCATATATTCATAAATTGTTTATTGACTAGCCAATTTGTGAATGTTAGCGTTAAAAATTATCCTGGTGCTGATGCTCTTGTAAATCTTCAGGTTTTTTTTTGGAATTTTTTAGGAAAAAATTTTGAAAATTTAAGTCAATAAATAAAGAAATGGGTACAGAACACGTATCTGTTCACATTGACAATTATTGTGCTGAAACTGGAATTAGCAGATTTGTACAATTATATGATGCGTGGGAGTAAGTTGGAAAATTTTTTTTGAAAAAATTTTTGGAAATTTTTAGAAAATTTTTGAAAAATTTTTTTTTAATTTTCTGAATTTTTCAAAAAAGAATTTTTTGAAAAATTTTGAATTTTTTTAAAAAAATTTTCTGAATTTTGTCTGAAAAATTTTTTTGATTTCTTCGAAAATTTTCAAGAAATTTTTTGAAATTTTCAATTTTTTTTCAAAATTTTAAATTTTAGATATAACAAAACAGAAAATCTGTCACCTAAAGAATTACAACGTTTTGACTTTCTCATGTTTGGAATTGACAACAAAAATGCATTTTTAAACGACTCGAAGAACTACAACATGACTATTAAACATGAAGAATATTTAATTATTGATGGGTTTGATAAGGTTTGTTTGTATTTTATTTTTTGTATTTTCTTTTCTGGAAAGATTTTATTTAATTTTTCTCTTTAGAAATTCTGATTTTTTGTATTTTCCGGAAATTATCTGTAAAATAATTTTTTGGTGTAGTGAGATAATTTTTAGTTTTCCCCTTATAGGGGTCATGGGTTCGAACCCCACTTGGGGGAAATATTTTTTAATTTCCTAACAAAATTTTTTCGTGGATTCTCCTTTGTATATTCTTTCAAAAAATTATTTTTTTATAATTAATTTCCTATATTTATTTAGATTTCGTGGCAAGAATTTCCTTTTCCTCCATGGTGGCCTAAAATCTTTTCAAGTGTGCCTTATCCAACGTTTAATCCAAAAGTTGTTGTCTTGAGACGGATTCAAACTTAAATAAGTAAAAGAAATTGCAAGGGTATTAAATAAATTTATTTTTAATTTTTAAGTTTTATTTATGACCAAATATAAAAATTTAGTGACTTATAGTATTTATATATTTTTAAATTAGAGATCGAGCTGTGGGTTTAGACAATAACTTGAGATTTTACCCAGAATCAAACATTAAAAAAATTTTCTAAGGTGGTTTTTCCTAAATTAGAGGATTAGGATCTGGTGGAAAAGGATTTCTTTCAATGAAAAAATTTTTTTAAAGAAATCTCGATCTCTAAAAAAAATTTTTTACATTCCAAAAAAAATACTATACATGTATATTTTTAAAATTTTTTTTACTAATTTAAATATAAATTTCTAAATAAATAAAAATTTAACAACAAAAATAAAGTCAAAAAAATGTCACAATAAAATCAAAAAAATACCCAAAATTAATTTACCAAATTGCTTCAGTTGATTTGTAAAATTCTGATTTATTTGAATGTTTTGTTCTACTAATATCCCCAACTTCATCAATATTTTTTAACAATTTATCAAGCATTTCTTTTGTATGTGCAGCAGAAATACAAATACGAACACGGCTTTGGGTCATTTCTGTTGCTGGAAATGATACAACAACCTGAAAGGGGTTGGTTATTATTTAGAGAAATTAAAAGGAAAATAGTTAGGGAGATAAACGCTTTCCGGAAAAAAATCAGAATTTTTAAATTCCGGAAAGAGGAAAAATACATTTTTATTAAATTATTTGTGTTTTCCGGAATTCAGAATAAAATCAGAATTTTTAAAAATACAACCTTTCCGGAAAAATACATATTAAAAATAAATTCTGATTTGTTTTCCGGAAAGAAAGGGGAAAAATACATTTTTATTAAATTATTTGTATTTTCCGGAATTTAATAAATCAGAATAAAATAAAAACTTCCGGAAAAGAAAAATACATATAAAAATAAATTCTGATTTTTATTTAAATGTATTTTTCCGGAAATTTATTCTTTAAAATAAATATCAGAATTTTCAAATCAGAATTTTCAAATCAGAATTTATTTAATTAACACTTACCACACCAATTTTACGTTCCAACATTAAACGTCCCCAAAGGCTTTAATAAAAAAATTAAAATTAATTTAAAAAATTTTTTTTAATTAATTTACCCGCATTTTGTTGGATGATAAATCATAATAGGAATAACAGGAGAATGATTAGAACCATAAACAATAAATCCCAATTGTTTTAATTTTAGACGAACATAATTGGTGTTTCTAGCCAATTGTTCAATTCTTTTTTGTCCTTCACCAGTCCCGTCTTTACCCATAATTGAAGACATTGCTGTAAATATTTGTTTGGCAATTGGTGGTGACATTGGTATTGTGTAGAATTCACCAGGAGAATTTTGGCGAATGTGGGAAATTAAAGCCTAAGAAAAAAATATTTTTGGTGTAGTGGGATAATTTTTAGTTTTCCCTATATAAGGGTTGTGGGTTCGAACCCCGCTTGGGGGAAATATTTTTTATTTTCTTAAAAATAATTTTTCGAACCTTACTACCCGCAATATAACCACCAGCAGCTCCAAAACTTTTTGTAAATGTCCCCATAAAAATATCAACGTCTTTAGAATCACAATTATAATATTCAACAATTCCGCGTCCTGTTTTTCCCATTGCACCTTTAAAAAATTTTTGGAAGGTTTTCCATCCAAAAATATTTTTAAAGAAAATAAAAAATATTTCCTCGAGTGTGGTTCGAACCCATGTCCCCTATACTTAAAAAATGTTTTTTTGGTGTAGTGGGATAATTTTTAATTTTGCCTGTTTAGGGGTCGTGGGTTCGAACCCTCTTGGGGGAAATATTTTTTATTTTCTTTAAAAATATTTTAAAAAGAAAACCTATGCTGTGTGCCTCATCCAAATATAAATAAAATTTATATTTTTTCTTTAATTTAATAATTTCATCCAATTTACAAATTGTTCCTTCCATTGAATATATTCCTTCAATAATAACCATTATTTTAGAGAAAGGTTTTCCTTCCTTTTTAGTATTTCCAAAAATAATTGATTGTCTCAATACTTTTTCCAAATCTTGAATATTATTATGCTTAAATATTTTTATTGTAGCTCCAGATATTCTTGAACCAAGAATTAAAGAAGCATGGTTATATTGGTCAGAAATTATTAAGGAATCCTGTCAAAATGAATTATTTGAAAAAATTATTTTAGAAATATTTGCGGATTTTGTGAATTTCTCGGGAAGGGATTTTGGGAAAAATTTGGGACCTTCTTTGGGAAAAATTTTTTTAAACATAGGCTAGAGTCGATAAATTGAGAATGATTTTCTCTTTAAAAAATGCCGGAAAAATTGCGGACAAAATTTTGGAAAGGTTTGGAAGGTTTCGGAAAGGTTTGGAATTTTTTTGAATTAAATTTTTAAAAATACCTTATCCATTAAACAGGTCAAATTCATCGAATTTGTAGCAAATCCCATTCCAAAACATATGGCAGATTCAACTCCAATAAATTCAGCAACCAAATTCTCTAATTCAGTTTGAGCTAAAGGTTGACCTTTAAAAGAATTTTTTAAAAAATTAATTTTAAAATTTTAAAAAACCTAATTCACGAATGCTGGCACATGAAGAAATCCCTTGGTCATTAATTATGTTGGCTGAAGCTGTGGCACAAGGTCCTTTATTTTCGGCAAATCCAAGGTAATTATAAGAGGCAGTGTTGATAACTTCTGTTTGTGTCCCAGGAAATCTTTGAAAAAAAGGTTAAAAAATTTTTTAGATTTTTTAGAAGGCCCCTTTTGATCTTTCGACTCAAAAAATATTTTCTAAAGAAAATAAAAAATGTTTCCCTCAAGAGGGTTCGAACCCACGACCCCTATACAGGCAAAATTAAAAATTTTCCCACTACACCAAAAAATATTTTTTAATTAAAAATACCTAAAATTCCAACAATAATCATCAGTTTCTCGATCGAGTAGTTTACTTTAAAAAAGAATTTTTTTAATTTAAAGAAAATTTAAAAATAATACAAACACTGTGCCTCCAGGAACTCCACATATTGGCCTTTCAAAAACATCTCTAACCCTCATATAACAATTTCTTGCATAAATAGCTTCAAAAGAATTGAAAAGTGGAGCAAAATCCTTTGAAAAAATTTTTTTATTTTAAAAAATTTTTGTGGCATTTTGTCGTTATTTGGTTTATGGGCATTTCGTCCGGTGACATTTTGTCCAATGGGCATTTTGTCCGATGGGCATTTTGTCCAAATTTTTCTAAAAATAAAATTCCTAAATTACCCTCATTTCCAGCCTTTCACAAGCAGATTTGTTCTTCTCAAATCCATAATACCGAAGAAATTCTCGAATGTAGGCAAAAACGGTCAATACAAACCAAGTAAAATAAACAGAAAATGAAACAAAAAAATTGCATTTTTCAAATTCTTCGAATTTGTCTTTAAATTGTTGTTTTTCTTCTTTATTATTTTGGGGTTCTTGTTTCACTCTTTCCTTTAAAAAATAAAAAAAATTAATTTTTTTAATTTTTAGGTGAATTGTCTATTTCTCCATATGTCCATTGATTTGTATACTCGAAAACCCTTTTCCGTTGAGACTCTACTGGCCGTTTTTCTTAAAAACTCACAATTTTATTTGTATCATTGCGTAGTTTGGTTTGTGAATTAATTAAATTATTTCTATTTGAAATATACTCGTCATTAACATTATACCCAAAATTGTAGGCAGAAAGTGAGGAATTTTTTGAGTCATCATTGGAAGTTGGTGAAATTTTGTAAAGAAAAAAATTTTTTGCGCAGGCTTCGAAATCAAAAATAACGTCGTTAAACATTCTGGAATTTAAAAAAAAATTTTGAAAATCTGAAAAGAAATTTTGAAAATTAAAAAATTATTACAGAGAAGTTAGAGACAGCAGAGAAATAGTGTGTAAAATTGAGAGAGTATTTTAAATAATTTTTAAATTAAAAACAAGCCTGTAAATTAAATTAAAAATTTTCTTGAATGATGATTTTCTAAATAAAATGAAGAGGAGGATGGTGTGATTCGTCAGAAATTTTGAAAAAAATACTCTTTGGACTAAAGAAAGAACACTTCTTGAAGAAAACTACACTAATTACATTTTGTGTGATTTATAGCAAAAATGATGAAATTTAATGATAAGGATAGACCAATATAAAGACCAATTAAAAATAAAAATAGATAAAAGAACACAAATTAGGAGTTTTTTTGAAAAAATTTTTTGAAGAAAATAATCAACAACTCTTGACCAACAACAACAACTAACAAGAAAATGTAAACAACAACAAGGCTGAGACTCTAATGTACCTCATAAATAAACAAAATAAGAGGACAAAAGGTCGACAACCAAAATGCCAACAGACAAAATGCCAGCGAGAGAAAATGGTCAAATTTTACAAAAGGGTCAAAATACAAAAGGGTCAATTTTTATCAAGGAAGCTCTCAAAGATTATTTTTATCAACAAGAGAAGAAAAATTAATTTTTGGCATTTAATCAAAAAATCTCTCTTCTTTAAAAAATTATGAGACATTAATAAAATGATTGATTGACCTTGAAAACTACTGGAAAAAATAATATTTATTAAAAAAATAATTTTGCGACAATTTGACATGTTTTTTTACGTTTCTGCAAAAATCTTGTTTTGTGATTAGGAAAATGTATGTTTAGGTAAAAAAGGGAAAGGAAAGAGAGGAAGAGGGAGAATCTTTCTCCTTTTTTTGTTGTTTGCTGACTAATAGGGGGGGGGAGGGGAGAAGGAAAGGGAGGGAAGGGAAAGTGATGATGAGATGAGGCGGCGAGTATAAATTTAAAAAATAAACACAAAATCAAAATCAAGTTTTATCTGTTAATTAACAGATTGGGGTTAAAAATCAATCTTGAAAAAAAATCAAATCTTCTGGTTGTTTTTAATTTTTAAATACTCTCTAAATTTTACACACTATTTCTCTTCTGTCTCTGACTTCTCTGTAATAATTTTAAATTCTCTCATTTTTACACACTATTTCTCTTCTGTCTCTGACTTCTCTGTAATAATTGTTTTTATTTTTTTTTCGGACTCTACTGACCCCAAATAAATAATATTTGTTCTAGTGGGTGTCGTTAGAGTTCTTACTTTCTCTCTTTCTCTATAAATTACCAATTTTTTTTATCCTTTCTTGCCGACGCAATACAAGTTTTTTTTATTTTAATTTTTTTCCTTTCCGGTTGAGAATAAATAAATAATAAAGAGAGAGATGATTGAGAATCCCTTTCAGTCTTCTTTTTCTTTTTACAATTTTTGTAAAAATTGTAAAATAAATTCTTTTTGCCCTTCGACAAAATGTCAAATTTTGTACTTCTGGACGTTTTGAATTTTCTTAGATTTTGGGATTTTGAATTTTACCAATTTTTTTAATTTTCGACATTTTGACATCCTCCGCGGAAGTATTCTTCTTAAAAATTTGTTAATCTTTATTTTTATTTCCCGCAGGGTTTTTGTCTTTTTTTTTTTGTTAAAATAAACTTTGAGGCGTTGATTCATGCATTAAAAAGTTTTAATTTAAAGACTAGTTAGTTGATCAATTTTGTTTTTCTTTCTTTTTTGATAGAAAACAATTTAAAAAGGCCTTTTAAATTGTTTGGTCTAAAGAAAACTTTAATTTTTGTGGGTGTTGTTTTTGTTTCCCTTTCAAATTTAGTTTAGTTTGAGTTTTATTTTTATTGTTGTCAGTTTCTTTTCATTTTTAATTTGAAAAAAAAAAGAAAAAAAAGTTTTATTTAAGTAAAGAAGATGTTTTGCGCATCATTTAATTTTTAGAGGAGGGATAGAGATTGTTTAAATTAAAGGGGAAAAAAATTTTTTTTTCTTGAAAATTTTTTGTGCCTGCCATTTTATTTGAATGTCTAATAGGGTAGGACGAGACCGTTTAATAACCTCGATTATTATTCCCTGTGGGGCAGGTCAAAAAGAAAAGAGAGAAGGAAAAAGTCCGCCACAGGGAAAAATAAACCTCGAATCAAACGGTCTCGTCCTACCCTAATGTCTAACAAAAAAAATTTTTTTAGCAGGAAAAATGATTTAGAAAGAAAATTTCAATATTAATATAATGATTTCTGCCACAAATTTAATCTTTCAATTAATCCTTTTTTGTTGTCTTTCTCTATTTTTAATTTGTGATGATTTATTTTTGAAGGATTTGGAAGAATTCAATTTTTGTCAAAATCTGCCACATTCAAATTATTTGTCTACCGAGGATTTGAGGTTTTTTGAGTTTTTATTTTAATTTTTTTGAGTGATCTCGGTGAGAAACCATACGTTTTTTTATTCGCGGGAATTTCCTGCTGAAGTCAGTCAGAGGTCCCCCACTGTTCTTAAATTTTGGATTATTTTCCCTTTTAGGCGCCAATCACACCTTTATGAGTCCATTATTTTTGTGAATTTCCTGTTGAAGTCAGTCAGTCGTGGTCATTTACAGATCAGTCAATAGCTGTTGAACCAGTCTGTCAATCGTTTCCTGGTTCAATATTTTTAGGCTCTTGTTCAATTTAGAAGTCCAATAGAAATTTTTTAGACGTCCAATACCTTCTCTGACAAATTAAGGAAGAAAGACTTTGACTGGCTGAGTGACCTCAAATGGAAATTTAAGTGACTAAAGATGCGTGAATAAATCCCTTCATGAGTTCTCGAGCGTCATTTAATATTTTTAAAAAATTCTTAATTTTAAGAAATGCTTGTAATAGACGAAACCAATGGCTTAGAGACAAAAACAACGAGGAAATTAGCAACAATAAATTATCAAAACACCCAACAGCTTCTCAAAAAGCGTATTTTGAATGGTTAGAATCTACTAGAAAAAATTTGAAAAAGAAAATTAATTTGCCTGAATTTGAAACTGAAAATTTTGTTAAGGTTTGCGAGATTTTTGAGGGTTTTATAGTTGCGGCCCATTTCCCTTGGTTTTTTTAAAAGTGTTTAACTTTTATTTACGGCCCAAAATCCGAAGAGGAGACCAGCAAAAGCTTCCTGTTGTCTAGAGATTCGAACTGCGTTTCAGCCAAAGTTTGGGGGATTTTCTGGACTCGAGCTAACGAAAAGAAAATTAAAATCCTGGACTTTGGCCAAGTAAGAATTAGTCTTATTGTTAAACATTGGCCAAGATGTAGCTCGATCTCTAGACGACAGGAAGTCTTTACTGGACAAATGAACTTAAAACCCCTCTGAATTGTTTAAAAATTCGATTAAATTTTTAGAGGTCAAAAAGACGAGATCAATTACTGCCAGCATTTTCACTTAAGGAAGAAGAAGAATCTGAAAGATATTTGAGGGAAGACCAGAGAAAATACAGAAGAGGAAAAAAATTTATAAGAAAAGAGTATAGAATGGTTGGTATATTTTTTTAATTTTGTGGAACTTTTAGGGACCTTCTGGGGCCGTTAAAATTATTTTTTATAAGGGATGGGGGTATTTTAGATGGAGGGTTATCTCTTAGAAACTCTCCGCCAGTGCTGGATATGGCTCCAAAAGCTAGCCGACAAATGCCCAATACCCAGCACTGCTCTCAGCCCTTGTAAGTAGTCAGTAGAGATGGTCCGAGTTTTCAGAATCTTTTATGGTGGGGTTTCGGGTCAAAACTGTCCTGGTTTGGGGTCTATATGGTTACTCGACCCTTCCATCTAGATGTCAGCTAAACTTTAAAAACCAAATTTATGGTGGAGGGGGTATTTATGGGGAGGGGTATTTCAAATATGACTACCGACTTTATACTTTAAAATACTAAAAAAATTTTTTTAAAGATGACAGATTTGGAACGTAAACAACTCCAATTAGCTCTAAATGGATTAAAATCAAAACATATAGATAATGTTTCAATATGGGATTTACACACACTTGTACATTATCCAAATTCTGCTGTAGCTGCGCATTGGGGTTTCTTTTTAATTTTTTTTTTATTTTAAAAATTTTTTTCGCAGGTCCAGCATTTTTGCCTTGGCATAGAGAATTTTTAAGACAATTTGAAATTACTCTACAAAATGAACAGCCAGGTTTATTTAAATTTTAAAAATTTTTTAAAAATTTTTCTTTAGAATTAATTGGAATACCTTTTTGGGACTCTACTTTAGATCATGGTAAGCTTTTAAAAAATTTTTCAGCATAATTTACCTATTTTATTTTTCCTGTGTTTTTTGAGTAACGTCAATTTTAACTAGGGTTGGACCCCAATATTGAACTCCGACACGAATCTGAACCCCCGACCTCAACATTCTTCAACCTCATAATGTCGGGGGTCCAAGATTATTTTTTAATTTATTTTTCCTGTATTTTTTTGAGGAACTTTAATTTTAACTGGGGTTGGATTTCAAGACTGAACCCGGCCCTCAACATTCCCAACCCTATTTTTTAACTTATTTTTCCGGAAAAATAAATATTTAAAATTTTTAATTTTTTTAACCAAAAATTATTTTTTCTAGGACTTCCTGATCCTTCTGACAGCGTTCTTTGGTCTGAAGAATTAATGGGTAATGGAAATGGTTTTGTGAAAAATGGGCCTTTTAAGGATTGGAATACTAATGTATTTTTTTTAAATTTTATTTTAAATTTATTTTTAATTTAAAATAAGGTATTGATGCCTCTAAGTCCAGTACCTATCCAAAGATTATATAGGTCTACTGGTGGAAGAAGTTCTGACAGGTTTTTAATTTTTTAAAGAATTTTTTAAGAATTTTCTTAATTAAATATTTTTAATTAAAAGGATCAGGAGGTCTCAAAAAAATTTTTTTTAATTCCTAGAAAATATTTTTTGGTTAAAAAAAATTTTTTTTTGGGTATTTCCTAATCCTTTTAATTAAAAAATTTTGAAAAATTTTTTATTCAAATATTTTTTAAATTTTTTTTATTAAAAGATTAATGTCTCCAAAAGATGTTGAATGGATTACAACTCGAAAAAATTTTAGTCAATTAACTTTTTGTCATGACAAAACATTTGAATCTATGCATGGACTGTGTAACGGAATTTTTTAAAAAATTTAGAAAAATTTTAGAATTTTTTTTAATTTTTTTTTAAGCTCATGTTTGGGTTGGCGGCTTTATGTTTGTTATTCGAGTATCCCCAAATGACCCAACCTTTTATTTTCATCACGCTTTTATTGATTATTTATGGGAACAATTTAGACTACAAAATCAGGATAGATATCAGAGAGAAAATGATTATGCAATTGTAAGAGGTTTTTTAAATAAATATTCTGATTTTTGAGGAAAATAGGAAAATAAAAAGTAATACTCTAATAGACAATATTTCCGGAAAATATATACAAAAGAAATATTCTGATTTTTAATAAAAGCTTGACCGGAAAATACAAATATTATTCTGATTTAATTAGAATTTTAAATTCTGATTTTCCGGAAAATACAAAATAAAAGAAAACACACAAATATTCTATTTTTTTAATTATTTGTGTTTTCCGGAAAATATTCTGGTTAAAAAAGAAATTCTGATTTTTAATGAAAACTTAATCGGAAAATACAAAAATATTCTGATTTAATTAAAATTTAAAATTCTGATTTTTCTAGTTTAAATTCTGATTTTTCCGGAAAACACAAAAATAAAAGAAAACACACAAATATTCTGGTTATTTATTTGTATTTTCCGGAAAATTAATTTAATATTTATTTGTTTTTGTTTCTGAAATATTCTGGTTTTTAAAAAAGAAATTCTGATTTTTATTATTTGTGTTTTCCGGAAAACTAATTAATATTTATTTGTTTTTCCGGAACCTTTTCTGGAATAAATAAATATTTAACAGTTCTGGTTTTTAAATTTGTGTTTTCCGGAAATGTAGAATATTAGAGTATTAGTATTTTTGTATTTTTAAATTTATTTTTCTTTTATTTTTTATGTGAATAGAAAAACTGTAATAGAAATCATGAATTTAATGCACAAATGAAGGTTATTTTTTTTATTAATTTTATAAATTTATTTTTTATTATTTTTTAGCCTTTTAATTTGCGTAATAAAGATGGACTTTCTAATGATTATACAGGTTTTTTTTTTCGAATTTTAAATTTTTTAAAAATTTTTTAAAAAAGATTTTTGGTTTGAATATGAACCTGTCCGTCATTGTTCAAAAGAATTGCCTTTTTGTGATTCTAAATTTCTTTTTTGTGATAAATCTTCATGGCGTTGTCGAAGCAAAATAGTTTTGGGTGGAAATTGTACAGGATTTGTGGGAACAGAAATATGTTATCAATCAATTTGTATACAGGTTTGGAGGAATTTTTTTAATTTAAAAATTTAAAATAAATTTTGGGTAATATTCCGTCATATTTCTCATACTTCATTTCGGATAAATAAATGTCAAATGGCACCAAAAACAAGCTTTGACTCACTAGGAACTATATGCTACTGTCACCTCGAATTTGATTTTTTTGGTACCATTCGATAGAGGATCCCCGACTTTTTAATGGACAGTCGTAGAGATACCCGATTTCTAAACATTATGAGGCCATAACTCGGCCGGAGCTTAATTTAAAATAAACCGGAGCTGAATTTTGGTGTCATTTTGACACAGCTTACCGAGCTTATAGGAGTATAGGATAAGAATCGGATTATAGGACACATGACAGAATTTTTCCGAAAATTATTTTTTTTTTACTTAAAAAATTTTTTTGAAGAATGTTTGTCGATTACCTGCAACTGAAGGAAATGGATTTTTAAGAAGAGAGGTTTTTTAAATTTATAAAAATTTTTTTTTAATTATTTTTTAAAGCGTCGTTATGATAATGTTGTTTGGGCAAAAACTTTAATGTTAACTGAAGGAAGTTTTGGTTTGTCTAGTGGAATTGCACATGTAACTGTAAAAGAAGAATTTATTGGTGGAAAGGAAATGACAGCATTTATTGAAAGAGAGCCTACAGTTTATCCAGAAACGAGGGTTTTCTTTTAAAATTTTGGGGAAAAATTTTTGAAAATTTCTGAAAATTTTTCTGAGAATTTTTTGTATTTTTGAAATTTTTTTGAAATTTTTTTCCATTTTTAGGGCCTTTTATATTTGCCTCTGCCTAATCCGAGGTACTTTGAAGAATTCTAATCTAATTTTATTTTTTTAAAGCGAACCAAATGTCGATTTTAAAGTGAGTTTGGAAGCAAGTGATCATTATGGAAGATATTGCCAAACTTATTGTTTGAACTCAACAACAGATAAATATCAAGTTTGTTGTTTATTTTTTAAATTTTTTTGCATTATTAAAAGGTTGCTTGGGACTTTTTTCTGGACCCATTCCATGGAATTCTTGACCCATTTTAATTTTTAAACCTAATTAATCCATCTTGTTTTTTTAATATTAACAGGTTTGTACTCCACAATTAGTGCTTCGTTCAACGCTAAACTCTCATTTGTTGACTTCAAATATTTCATTTACTCATCAATTATCTGCTCGTAAATTTCTTGACATGGTTCTATTTTTTGAATAAATTTATTTTAAAAATTTTTTTGAAGGATTTGTCAGTTCATCCAAAACTTTGGAAGGTTCACAGCCCTTTTGTTGTATTTAATTGTCAAACAAAGGTTTTTATTTTTTTAATTTTTTAAATTAAATTTGGGGGTTAAATCCCACTCACTGATTGTGAGATTGGAAAAATGAAAAATATATGGGATTCTGGCTTTTTGACTCCATCTGAAATTCTTGCCAAGATCTTTCAATTTCCTCATAAATATTAAAAGAAATTTTTCATAGCTCCCTACGTCCTTCCATATTTTTTTCTGAGTCCCTTGATATTCTCTCTCTCTCTACTAGGGTTGTCGGTTTCGTCAAATTCCTTGATTAACTGAACCGAAGATCTGTTCGAAAGCAACCACCTTTCTTTTTTAAAGCTTCTAAATTCTGCTATGGTCAAAGAAATAACAGAAAGGCTATCACCACCAATTGAACATTTAATTGCAACACCACATGTTTGGTTTAGAGTTGGTTTAATAATTAAAAGTGGTTCTTCTTCACAATTAATTGATTATGATGAATTTGAGGTTTTTCTTATAATTTTTTGGGTCTGAAAAATTTTTTAAGGTTGAAGCAGAAGAAATTGGTGGAGGTCATTTTGAATTTTATTCAACTTCTCTTCGCCGTGCTCGCTCAGTTTTTGATCAAGGCATTTTATTTTTGAGAGCAAGCAATCCTTTTTTACAAAAAGGAAGAGAAGTAACTGTAAAAGTTGGTATACGTAAAGGTGGAGGAGGGCAACGTATTCAATGTGATGCTTTATGTGATAGATCTCAGGTTTTTTTGCTTAAGTTATTGGTTAGACCTCTTTTTTAAATGTCCTTAAAATTGAGTATACCTCTTTTTAAACTAGGTTTTTAAAAAAATTTAGTAGGCCAGTTGGTGTAGGGGAGAGCTGTCTCTGATAGGTTGTTGGGTTCATGGAAATTCTTCGGATATCCGAAACCGAACCGAAAAATCCTCGGTTCTTCGGTTCGGTCCAGAACCGACAACCCTAGTCTCTGAGCCCTTCCCTTATTTAAGATTTATTTCATTATGAGATAATCAAAATTAAATATTGGTTGGTCACCGGGCGGGGGAGACAGCTAGTCGATTCCTATTCCATTTAAGATACATCTCATGGAGGGGAATTTTTTTCTTAGGCTTCCCATCTTTATGAGGGTGTGTATCTAAAAATACGAAATTTTGGTTATAATTTTTTTCTTTGTTAAGGTCAACTTTTTAACATCAAAAAGAACAACAAATTATTGTGATTCAACTGTTCGTTTAAATGCTGAACCTCAACTTTCTGAAGATGTATTTGCAACAGATTTGAGTTATATGCCTTATTTGGGTTGGAGAATGATAGGTTTTCTGTTAAAAATTTTATTTTTTAATTAAAAATTATTCACAGGTCATCCATCAGAATGGAGATTTCAAATGCCTTTTTTATCATTGTCGTGTTGAAAATAGTATTTTTTGTGTAAATATTGATATTTTTTTTAATTAATTAGATTTTTAATTTTATAAATTTTTTCATATTTTTTAATGTTCTTTAATCGTTTTATATCAGTCGAAATCTCTGAGATTGAAACTACCTATTTTTTAAAATTTTAACGAAATAGTATGTGAAAAGAGGAGAGACAGTTAGAGAAAAAAAGGAGACATGAGAGCGATAGTGAAAATCTTTTTTGTTATTCTGTTAGTCTTTATATTTTGCCAAAATACATGAGATTTTACTCTTTTATTGTAAAGAATTGGTTTGGGAAATACGGGCGACTTGTCAGCTGTCTTTGTTACCTCGATTTCCTTCTTTAATTCTTTGTTAAATTTGAATTTATTTTTATTTGGCATTCTATTTTTATTTTTTTGGCGTTCTGTTTAGTTCTTTAATTTAATTCAAAAATATTTGGCGTCTATTTTTTTGTTCTTCCCCTTATTTTTTGTTTTAATTTTATCAATTTTACCTCATTTTCATCAATTTTTTCCTATAATTTTATAATTTTCTTTACTTTTTCTAGACAAATTTGCGAGTTTTCTCAAAATAAATTCAAAGAAATGTCAGCAAGTACAACAAAAACTACTGAAGACAATTTCCGTTATGTTCAAAAGTAAGGAGATTTCTTTTTGTTTAATTTAACCTTTTAAATTTTAAGAGCAGCAAAATCTATTGATGATATTGAAAAACGCTTTGTTTTTGTTTACAGGTTTATATTTTGTTGTTCTTAATTAGCATCTGATTTTTTTTTGTTATTTTTAGACAAATCTTAACTTTTGAGGAATGTATGGAAGAAGGGCCAAAAAAGAACCAAACAGTAAAAATGCTTGTTACTTGGGCTTTAAATGAATTTGGTGGTGGTTACAAATCTGATAAAAGAATGCTTGATTTGTGGAAATTGATGGTTATTTTTGGGTTTTAATTTTTGGGGTTGTAAGGAAGGGCTGTTTTTTGGGATGCAAAACGTTTTAGGCAGTAGTTTAAGACGGGTGGGGGTTTAGGATCTATTGAATAAGAGAAGGTGATACCCAGTGGGTCATGACGCTGTGCCCCATTAAGTCATTCTGTCGAGCATCTTTGCGTGGTGACCTAAGGCTCCTACCCATAACGTCCAATGGTTGCTGGATCGATGCCTAACCACGTTTTATGTTTTACCTTTCCTTTTGTTATTGTTTAGAAATGATATAGTTGTGAGGCTTTGCTAAAAATTGATTTAAAAACTTTTTTAGTCAAACATTTTTAAGGGCAAATATAGCAATACTATTGGAATGGATGGTGTTCTTGAAAATGTTCATCGCCTTGGATTTTTCAAAAATGTTCCTGATTTTTATATTATGTGGGCAGATCATTTGGGTGCTAAAGAAAATAAAGAGCATTTTGATAAGATGATTCAAATTTGTGAGGAAAATTGCAACTTAAGTTCATGCGAAACTCGGGAGCTTTTCAGGTTTTTTTTAAATCATTAGATTATTTGGTACTTGTGAGTTATCCCAAACCAGTTCTTGCTGACATATTTATGTGAACTCATTCATATGAACAGAATGGTCAGACCCATCTTTCTTCCAAACTTGCATCCTACTTCCTCATTCATTTATTCAGTAACTGATTTTCTTCATCGCCCATGAGTCTGTCGAGAGTTCAATGAGACATTGAATATGCCACAGGGAAATGAAATGAAATTGAAGAAGGAAGAAGTCTGTTCGCATAGATATGTCTGAAGGAATTGGTTTGGGATAACTCACAAGTACCGATTATTTATAGCCCTTTTTGTAGTCATCCCTCCCGGTGAGTTTTTGTAGATCGAGCTTTGAGTCTGCATTCTAATTGTAAGGAAGCCTTATTCCTTATCCATTTCGATCTCTATTTTCTTTTTTTGGTTTTAATTTAATTTTTTTTGAAATGTCCGAAAAAGTTAAAAGTTGCCTGGTTTCTGAACCCAAGCATTGGCCCAGATCAAAATTGGTCTTTATTTTCCTCCACTAAATTATCAAAAGATTCTTCTATATTTCAGCCCACTAATTAAAAAATATTTCCCTGATGATTGTTATGAAGAAGAGAACAAAACTATCGATTTTATTAAAATGTTGGCGGATGATTCAGACAATGTTCGACCTGAATTGACACTTTTTCAAAAATTTGATTATGAGAAATCAGTCTCTTCATCTTCTTCCTTATTGCCTCAACAACCTCCTCCATCACCTGTTGTCGAAACATCTGCTCCTGCTGTTGCTGTTAAACCTTTGGACGTTTTGAAAGATATTACGACGATTACTAAAGGTTTTTAAAGTTTTTTTTTGAGGGAAAATTTGCTGAAAATTTTTTTGGTTTTTGGAAATTTTTTATTTTTAATGTTTTTTTACTTAATTTTGTTTAAAATATTTTTTTTAGAAGTTTTGCCACCTCCAGTTCAAGTTAAACAGTTGAAGGTTTTGGATAATATTCCAGTTGTAACGAAAGGTTTATTGTTTAAAAATAAAAATTTTTTCCTATAAAAATATTTTAACAGAACTTTTGCCGCCACCATCTCCTGTTAAACCTTTCAATTTTTTGGAAGATAGTCCTGATGCAACGAAAGGTTTTTATTTAGGAAAAAAAAGTTTTCTTTTTTTACAAAATATTTTTTAACAGAAATTTTGCATCCATCACCACCTCCTACTATTTCGAATACACCTGGTCGTAAATTTTTGGATAAAAATATTGAGATGAGTTATCAAGACAATTTACAGAAGGTTTTAAAATTTTGAAAAAAAATTTTTTGAGTTATCTAAGTGTTTTCCTGTGGGCGTTTTAGCTTCAGAAATTTTCACCAAATACTTCCTAAATTATAGTCGATAAACCTTGAAAAATTAGGCTTTTTTTTTGTAAAATTTTTTGCCAAAATTTCTGAGATTTGACTTAATAATTCTGAAATTTTGGGATTTTATAAGCTCGCGCTACTGTGGTTTAGTCCCTTAAGTAGTTTGGTTTAACAATGAATTTGGGGGGGGGGGGGGTGGAGGGTTATGAAATTTTTATAAAAAATCTTTCCTTTTGCTTATGTTGGAGGAAAAAAAATTTTTACACAGAAAGAAATTTTTAAATTAATTTTTTAGACTGACAAAAAGAGTGAAGATTAATGGATGGGGAAGAATTGTTTTTTTTTGTGAGTTGAAAATTAAATTTGGAGATATTTTAAAAAATATAATTACAATATGACAATGGTATTTTTTATTTTTTTTAAATTAAATTTAAATTTTTTTTGGGTAAAAAATTTTTTTGAAATTGTTTTCTGGTAAAAAACCCCAAGCCTAGTTCCAGATCAGAGTTGTCTTGATTTTCTAGTTTTTTTTTTCGATTTTATTTTTTTTTTAATTTTTGAAAATTTTTTTTTTTGAAAAATTTTTTTTTTAATTTCCCAAATTCAGTTCGAATTTTCTTTTTTTTTTGGGAATTAAAAAATATTTGGGCAGTAGTTTTATTTCCAAAATTTCTTTAAAAATATTTATTTGAACTCTATTCCCCTCTTTTTTTTGGGGAAATTTATTCGTCTTTTTTAAATACTAGTAGGCTTTCAAATAAACACACATACACAGCAGGGGTGTGCCGAAACGGATTTTAAAAAGCGAAACGCGAAAGGCGAAATTAAATTTAAAAAGTGAAACGCGAAATGCGAAACGCGAAAGTAAATTTAAAAAAGCGACACGCGAAATGCGAAAGTCCAAAAAACGCGAAAATCCGCGAAAGGCGAAACGCGAAACTCGCATACCCCTGATACACAGTTATTTATTTTTTTTTGTGTTCTTTTAATATTTTATTTTTTTTTGGGGGTGAAAGAATTCTATTTTTTTTTGATAAGTAAGTCCTTTGGGGGAAATTTTTGAATAAATAAAAAAAAAGAATTGGCTTTGGGAAATTCTTATTTTTTTTGTTTTTTTGAATTTATATATTTGTGCCCAGTATATTTGTGTCTGTTATTATTTTAAGTATTTTTTAAATTTTTTTGAAAAAATATTTTTTTTTTAATTAGAGAAGGAAAGGGGGAAGGGGATGTTGGTGGGGTGAGTTGGTGGTTAGGTGGGATTAATTGTTTTTTAATTAGAAAATTTTTTTGATTTTTTTGAAATTTTTGCCAGAAGAAGGGGACGGGAATATTTATTAATTTTTGAATTTTTTTTTGATTTTTTTTTAAATTTTTATTACAAAGAAGGGGAAGAGGGATTATCTGTCCTTAATTAGATATATTTTTTAAAAATTAAAAAAAAATTTTTTTTTAATTTTTATTTTTTTATTTTTATACATTTTTAACTAGTATATTTTCTCATTTTTCTTTATTTAAAGAAAAATAAATTGTGTGTATACTCTTAATTATTTTTTTTTATTTTTCTTAAAAAAGTATTTACTTGCTAATTTATGTAAATATTTTATTTATTTTTATTTGTGCCATTTTCTTAATCGATCTTGAGAAAATTTTCTAATTAAAAGGAGGGAAGGATATATAGTTGCGCGTAGAAAATTTTTTTTAATTTTTTTTCTATTTTTTCCATTTTTTTTTCTCATTTTGCAGAAATTTTTTTTACTTTTCCTCCAAAAAAAATTTTTTTCTCACCACCACACACATATTTATAGCGTCATTACCTTTCAAAAATTTTTTCGTATTTTTTTTTAATATTTTTAAATTTTTTTTAAATTTTTTTTCAATATTTTCTCATTCTCTAAATTGTCTTTTAAAAATTCACCAAAAAAAAGACAAGGAAATATATACAAATTTATCCATATTTCCCCGTTATTTTGGCTAATTTAAAAAATATTCATTCTCTTTACTATTTTTATAAATTAAGAAAATAAAAGGAGGGGAAAAACCAAAAATAGAATAGTACAAAAAAAATCTTTTTAGGAAAGAAAAAAAATTTTTTTTCCTTTTAATATTTGAATGGGGAATTAAATAGGAAGGATATTTGGCAATTAAAAAATTAGGGAAAAAATTTTTATTATTAAACTGGTCCTCAACAATAAAAAAAATTTTTTTCAACGGAAGACATGTCCATTTAATGGGGAAAAATTTTTATTGAACTACAAGTCCTACCAAAAAAAATAAAATTTATTTTTAACGGAAGATATGCTCATTTAGTGGGGAAATTTTTTTGAACTCCAAGTCCTGACCAAAAATAAAATTTATAAAGGGATACATGAGATCTTCCTTCTCACATATCCTTAGGTTCCGAGGTCCTTTTCTACTATATTTTAAAAAATTTCTAAAAATTAAGAGATTCTTTTTTTCAACATTTTATAAAAAGTAGTAAAATGAATTTAATGAACTAAAAAAAAATTTTTTTTTGTGCCAAAATATTCTTCTTAATTTTGAAGGAAACCTGAGAATGTGTGTGGACATAAAAATAAGGGTGATGAACTCGCTTCTTTTTTTCTGACATATTTTTTACTATTTAGTGGTTATAAAAAAATTTATTTTTTTTTTTCGTTGTTTTTCACACACATTCCTAAAAAAATTATTTTTTAATTTTTTAAATTTTTACTTAAACTCTTTCTTTAAGGGCTAAAACACTTTTTTTCATTTGCTTTTTTCCTCAAAAAATTTTTTTTCTCCTCCAAAAAATTCCCCCTCCCCCTAAAAATTTTTTTTACTTCAAAAATTATTTATTTTTCTTCATTTATCTCTTATTAACACTTTATTTTTTGACTCACACTTTTCAAAATTTTTTTTTTAAATTTTTTTCTTTCTCCTTTAATTTTTTTTATTATTTTTCTCACCCATCAAAAATATGTATATATTTTGTCACACACAAAATATATATTTATAGGTATATCCCACACTAATTTTTCAAAAAAAATTTTTTTTTGAGGTATTTTTTGCCATAAATTTTGTTTCCATAAATTTTAAGAAATTTTTTTTGTTTTGAAGTGTTGATTTTAGGTGAATTTTAAAGGAGAAAAGTAGTTAAACTTTGAACTTAAAAATTATGTGAAATAAATATTTTTTAGATGGGAGGGGAAGAGTAAAAATTTAATTTTTTTTTAAATTGAAATTATTTTTAAACAAGTGGGGACTTGAAAATAATTTTTTGTTATAATAATTATACTATATTTTGAGGGGAATTTTTTAATGTTAGTTAATTTTTTTGTTAATTTTTTTGCTAATTTTTTAAACATTTTCTCTCATAATTTTACATTTTTCTTTCGTAACCGCACTTTTTTTTTCAAAATTTTTTTAAATTTTTATTCACTTCCGGTTTTTATTTCATTTCTATATGCCTACATTTTTAAAGAAAAGAAACTTTTATTTTATATTTTACACCTTTACACAAAGGTGTGTTTTAAAAAATAAATAAAATAAAAGAATTTTGAATTAGTTTTTGGTTTTAAAAATTTTTTTTGTTTTATTATTTTTGACTTTTAAAACATATACCCTCTATAGTTATCTTTTTGTTATACCTATGTATAAATAATTTAGTTAAACAGAAATGCCAAATAGGTGTTAGCTTGTTGTTTTAAGGCTAGAATAAATAACACTCAAAACTTTTCTTTTGTTTTACAAACTTGTTGTGTTTTTCTTTTATTTTAAATGTTTTTAAGGGTTTTTGTATGTGTTTTTAAGTTTGTATTTTATTTTGAACATTTAATTCTGATTTTTAGTTTGTATTTTATTCTGACTTTTTAAGTTTGTAATTTATGTATTTTTAAGTTTTGTATTTTATTTTGATTTTTTAAGGTTTGTAATTAATTCTGATGTTTTAAATAATTTGTATTTTCTGATTCTTAAGTTTTAAGTTTTCTTTTTATTATTTCAAGTTTTGTATTTTTTCTGATTTTTTTAAAGTTTGTAATTCTGATTATTTTAAATTGTTTTAGGTGTGTTTTTATGTTTCTTGATATTTTTATAAAGTGGTGGTTTTTATGTTTTTTAAGATAACTAATTTTTGTTGCTCACACACTCACCTTATTCCCCTTCCCTTTTTTGTGGTTTTTGTTGTGTCAGACCCTTAGCCTACCTCCACGGTTTTTTTTGTTCAATTTTCCTTTTTTTTTGGCCATGTTTCCTCCCCTTTACCTCCCCTCTTTTTTCATTTTACTAATTTCCCATGGCTAGAATTACTTCACAAAAAAGGTTTTTTGCTTCCTTTTCCCGTTCATTTTCTTTCAATTTTTATTTTATTTTTTTAAATATAAGAGGAATTGATTGAGAGAACAAATTTGTTCTAAAATATATATAAGGTAGTTAATTAAGCTAAAATATATGGCTATAATGAACTAAAAATTTAATTTTTTGGAGGATTAAAAATCTTTTTAAATTTTTTATTTTTATTTTACTCACTGATTTTTTGAATTTTTTTGCTTTTTTTCCTCAAAAAAAAATTTTTTTCTTTCTCCTCATTTTCTTTTTCTTCGTCTTGTTTCACTTGTTGTTCTTCTTGTTAATAATATTTTTTTATTATTTTTGTGTGCTTACCGGTGTCAATTTCAAACTAGTAGTCGAATGTTTATTTAAAAATACAAATAAATGGCTAACTGCGCATTCAAACATCAAAAAAAAATTTTTTAGTAGAAAAAAATATCCTCACTAACATATGTTCTCATTGTTGTTGTAAGGGAGGATAATCAATATAAAAAAATTTTTTTAGATTTTTTGAAAAATATTTTAATTAAAAAAAATTATTTTTTTTCTGTAAATCCTTTTCCCCCAATTTGTCATTAATTTGAAAAAATTAAAAAATAAAACCTCCTTTATCTACTTAAATAAAAAATGGATTTACTTCAACAATGCCAAACCCAATCATTTTTCCAATTACCAACAGAAAGTTGGGTTTATGTTTGGCTACTTGCTATTAAAGATTTTTATAAACCTATACATACGGTGAGGTTTAAAAATTAATTTTATTAAAAAATTTATTTTTTTCAGTACCTGTCAATAGTTTTGTGTGCGTTGGGAGCAATTTGTAATTTTTGTAATATTGTTGTGCTTACAAGGAGAAAGGTAAAAGAAAGAAAAATACAAAACTTGCAAATTAAATACAATTACAATCTCGAAAATACAAAAAATAAATTTAAAATATTTAAATAAACTTTAAGTGTAAACTTGAAAAATACAATCAAAATACAACTGTTAAATAAAATAAACTTAAAATTACAAAATTAAATGTATTTTCAAAATTGTATTTTATTAATTCAAGTTTGTATTTTTTTAAATGAACATAAAACTTGAGAATACAATAAAAATGTATTTTTGTATTTTTCCATAATGTGTTTTCGATGTATTTTTATGTTTAAAGTTTATTTAAAAAAAAGTTTCAACTTGAATTAAATTTAATAAAATACAATAGAAATAAACTTGAAAAGAAAAATACAAAACTTGGAAAAATACAAAAATACAAATATTTTTTAAAGATGAGAACACCTGTAAATATGATTTTGACAGCTATGGCTTGTTGCGATACTGTTGTATTATTTTCTAACCTTACTTATACAACACATTACACTTTTGGTATGAAAATTTTTTGAAAATTAAATCAGATCTTTTATAAAAAATTTTATTTTAAGTTGCCTTTGAACATTGTGTACCTAAACATTGGTAAGTTTATTTTAAATTAAAATAAAAATACAACTACTAACAAACTTAAAAGATACATTTTTAAATGTATATAAAATACATTTGTAAAATACATTAATTTATTTCGTAACTTAAAAATACATTAAAAATAAACCTAAAGGCTCCAACTGCTTTAATAAACTTTAAGTTTAAGCTTAAAAAATACAATCGAAAATACAACTTGTTAAATAAATTAAATAAACTTGGATTTCAAACTTGAATGTATTTTTTCAAGTTTATTTTTAAAAATACAAACTTGAATTATAAATTAATAAAATACAATAAAAATACAGAAAATAAACCTTAAAATACAATAATATTTAATTCCACCCTTTTTAGGTCTTATGGTTGGTGTGTTTTTCTGATCTCACACGCGCATCTTTCACTTGTTTTTCATTCCTCCTCAATTTGGCTTTCTGTAATGCTTGCTCTTATTCGTTATTTAACTTTACGACGGCGTGGTAAAGCTTGTGTTCAAGTAAAAAATAAATTTCTGAACAAAATTTTTTTTTAATTTTTTTTAAAGATTGGATTGAAACATTCTTATGTTGCTATTGCTTGTGTTGTTTTATTTGGTAAATTTTTTTTAATTAAAATTTTTTTTTCTAATTTTAAAATTTCTCTAGTATCGCTAATGAATGCTCCAAATTTTTTAACTTATAAAATTACTGAACAAACTTTGGGTGAAACTTGTGGTGATTTGGCTGTTTTAAAATATAAAAATCATACAGCTTATATACCTGGTGTGGCTGATATTGCTTTAAAAGTGAGGAAAAAAAAATTTTTTTGATTGAAAAAAATTTAATTTGAAGTCTGATTGTTTGGTCTTCCGCCTAGCTTTTTGGATAACTGGAGCTGTTTTTAAATTGTTTCCTTGTTTATTATTGACAGTCCTAGTGTCGCTACTTACACAAATTTTAAAAGAAGTTAGGGCTAATAGGCAAAGACTATTTTTTGGTGGTGGCTGTAGCAGTAGTACTTTTGAAGCAAATTCTTCTCAACAATTTTTTTCGGAGCCGATAAGTACACAAACTGGTGAATTTTTTATTATTTTTAAAGTTTTTGTAAGAATATCGAAGTTTTGAATAAATATCTAGAGAAAAAGTCCAAAGATCACGAGTTTTTGTGAGGTCAAGGGGGTCGTGGGTTCGAGTCCGCTCGGGGAATTTATTTTTTTATTTCTTGAAAGGGCTAAATTAAACATTTCAAATTAAATTTAAATTAAATTTAAAACATTTTCTGCATTAAATACTGATTTTTGGATGCCGTGTATTTTATTACACTAGAAAAACTAATTTTAGTAGACCTTTTGTAAGCATCACCTTACCAAAATTCTTAAAAAATTTTTTTCGAATAATTTTTTATTTAAGCTGTTCTCTTCCTTTTCCCCGTTGAATCTTCAAACAATCAAAATAATGAATCTCCTACAACAGCAACTAGAAGAGATGTATTACTTCAAAACAATGGGAATAATAACAACAGCAATACAACAATTAATTTATTAAGCCCTCCTCCTATTACTTCATCTACTTTAACTTTAAATAATAGAAATGACTGTACATCCTCGTCATTTATGAGGTTTTTTATTTTTAAAATAATTTTTTTAATGTTGCTATGTCTGAAAATGAGTTTGTGTATTTATTTGTGATCATGGAGGGAAGGGGGGGGGGGGGTCATGGGTTCGAGTCCGCCCAGGGAAATTATTTTTTAAGTTGATTGGAAAAGGTAAGAGTGACCATTTTGAATAGTTATAGTGATTCTTAGATGTAGTGAATTTTCATTAGATCAGAAAAGATTAGAACAGATTAAAAAATAATAGGTTTCTTTGAGGTCGTGAGAGGTCGCGGGTTCGAGTCCGTTCGGGGAAATCATTTTTTAAAAGTTGTTTGGAAAAGGCAAAAGTAGACAGTAGGTTGAGTAACACTAACGTTTTTTTATATTTCAAAAATTTTTTAAACTTAAAAAATTTTTTTAATTTAAGGAAAGGTATTAATGCCACAACTGCAAGTGTTCACCGAACAGACAGAACAACTCGAATGTTACTTGCAATTGTTTGTGTATTTTTGGTTACAGAATTACCACAGGGAATAATGTAAATTTTATTTTAAAAATTAAAAAAAATATTTTTTTTCAAAGTGCTGTAATGAGTGGAATGTTTTCTGAAGAATTTCGTTCCCACATTTACAATAATTTGGGGGATATTCTTGATTTATTATCATTATGTAATGCTCTAGCTTCTTTTATTATATATTGCTCAATGAGTGCTCAATTTCGTAATGTAAGGAAGAAAAAAAAATTTTTTTGAGAAAAAATTTTTGGAAAAAAATTTTTTTGAAAATTTTCAAGAAAAAAAATTTTTGAAAATTTTTGAAAATTTTCCGAAAAAAATTTTTTCTTAAAATTTTCTGAAAAATTCTGAAAATTTTTTTCAAAAAAATTTTGGAAAAATTTTTTCTTATTTTTCCCTTTTCAAGGAATTTCGCCGTGTTTTCCTTCCAACAACTCAACGTGTGAAATGTTGGCGTCAATTACTTGTATTAACTAGAAGAAGGAAAAGAAATGACGTGGAGAATATTAAATTTGAAAGAAGGCAGGAAAGTGGAGGTGGATGTGAAGAAAGTGATGGATTAGGTAACGGGGGGGGGGGGGGATTTTAATAAAAAAAATTTTCTGGGAATTTTTTTGGAATTTTTTGAATTTCTTAAAATTAAAAAAAAATTCTTTTTTAAAGTTGAGGAACAAGAACAAAATAATACAACAACAAAAAGTCCATTATTAAGAAGGCCAACAATACAGCAACAACCAATAAATACTCGAAATGGTTGTCTTTCATCTTCCTCTATTTTTTCAAAACAACAAGCAAAATAGAGAAGGAAAATGAATTTTTGAAAAAAAAATTTTTAAAAAAATTCACAGCCTTTTTAATTAATTTTATGTAAATAAAGGAAGAAAATATTTAAAAAAAATTTTTTTTTAATCTATAAATAGTTTGTATAATCTTTCAAAAAATATATATATCTATATGTATAGATTAAAGAAAATAATTTGACAGATTTTTTAAAAATTTTTTCAGCATTTTAGAATTTTTGTAGAATTTGTAGAAGAATAACTCCTTGGTGGTAAAGAAGCAGCTCCTTTCCTAAACCCTCCGTCTCCCAAATCTGTCCTGTTCAATGCTTGACTGAGCGCCTGAAGTGAACTTGCCTCTAATGCATATTCTGGTATGTCATCCGGCTGGGGAAGATTGGCACAAAATTCGCCAGGTAAATTACAATTACCGGAAGGTCTGTAGAACACAACTAGGTAGAAGAAAGGGAGGTTAGAATATAGATAGGGTTTCTGATTATAGGAAAAGGGGGGGGGGTGTGGCAGATTGGTCTTTCGCCTTTTTAAATGAGTTTCAGTACTTCCATGATTTTGTGGAAGTCAGACATTTTTATATCTTGTTCTCCCCTATTTCTTGTTATTAATGGTAATAATTGTTAAATGCGAGGGTAAACAAAATAAAAAATATTGGGAAAATTTGTATCTCCTCTAGCACTCCCCTCTAGTGGGTTTTCACCAGAACCAAAATTTTGACCGGAACCGGTCCAATTTGGTTTCCGGATCCCGAACCGGAACATCCGGTGAAACCCTAACCTCTAGGCCTTTTTAAAGGTACAAGGAATGTTTGATCATCTCCCCCTATTTTATCAACTGTTTAAAGGGGTTCCCCTTACCAATAGCCATACAATCAGTTGAAGTATCCCAATGCCTAGCAACACCCATTTCTGTTGAACCTCTCCATATCATTTGTGTAAAATGTCTGCATTCTTTAAGAGAGAAAAATTAATTTTATTTTTTGGGGGGGATTAGTTTACCTAAACTCCATCTTGGCCTAGAAAAATCAAAATGCCTGGCTTCTGTGGCCCATAGGGCTACAAGCTCCTAAAAAATTTTTTTTGAAAAATTTTTGAAAAATTTAAAAAATTTTTTTTACATTTCCAGTAGTCAAGTGATCTCCAGTGGTGCACTTAAATGATTCTGATGCTCCTTGAAACACCTCAACAGAATTATCCGAAGTTAGCAAATAAATATTTTCCCCAATTCCGGGCAACTCTGGAAACAAAAGACGACCTCGCTGTGTTAATTTGAGAGCCCATGTTTTGGCCAATTCGGCAAGTTCTTGAGACCAAAGTAGTGGAGGAATGCCGTAAATCTGGTTTGGAATTTGAGGTTTTTTTTAATTTTTTTGAAAATTTTTTTAAAAATTTTTTTGAAATTTTTTTGGGGTTTAGGAATTTTTTGAAATTTTTTTTGAAAATTTTTTAGGGGTTTTTGGGATTTTTTAAAAATTTTTTTTTTCAATTTTTTAACAAAAAATTTTGTTTGAAAACCTGTCTAACGTGATTATGAGCTTGTAAACATTGCCTTTGAAAATTGGCATCAACTAGAATTTTTTTTAAAAATTTTTTTCCTGATTTTCAGTTCTTCCCCAACTCACCAACAGCTGCAAATTTTGGTCTCCTTCTATTCTCATATTTTACATCTGTGCAAATTTGCATAAGTGATTTATCCAATTGCCCATCACTTCCACCAGCACAACTTGTAGCTGGTTCTGAATGGCAAGCGGAAGGTGCTGGACTAAGTGAAGGACAAAAACGATCAGGAGAAAGATGGTGGGTTGTTGACCTGTTTTTGGGATTGATAAGAGATGATTTTTTGTGATGAGAAGTGGGATGAATTTTGGCATATAAATATTTAGGAGAGTGGAGGTTAATTTAAAAAATTCTTCTATTTTAGACTAGGGATGACAATGCATCCAAAACCCTTGACTTTCCGTCCATAAACCCCTCTTCTACTTTTCTCTTTTGATATTCCTCTTAATCCCATGAATCCTCACTACTGACCCGGCTACGAAACCTGACTCCTTTTTTTCAACATGAAACCCAATCCGAAGAAATTTTTTTAAAAACACGACTTGTAACTCGAAACCCGGCTCTAGTTCGCAACCTGTGGACTGTCCTTCCTTCCACCAATAAATTTCTTTCGGATATATGTCATCCCTAGGAGGGAACGAGCGGTCCTGATTCCCAAAATCGGGAATTTAATTTTTTGTCGGGAATTTAATTTTTTTGTCGGCTCGTTCCCTGATCCCTAGTCTAAAATAGAAAAACCTCTGATTTGGACCCCAAAAATGAAGTTAAAAAATTTTTTTTAGTTTTTTACCTCGGAACATCAAATGTTCTACTTGATGTTAACAAGGAATTATTTTTTATTAGACTTTTATTATTTTTTGTAGTTGATGATTCCTTCCTTCCTCCACCAACACAATCAACACTTTTTGAATTACTCTTTAAGGAGGAACGCAAAAAAGCAGCAAATGAACGACGCTTTTTACTTAAATTATTTTCATTATTCTGGCGCCTAGCGGGTGTTGATGCTGATGTTGATGGAATAGAAGATATATTAGTGGAAATATCCCCATTCTTTTGACCACTACTACCGAAAATCCAACGCATTAAATTATATTGAGGTGGTCAAATCTAGAATTATGAAAAAGGAGAAAATTGAGGTGAGGTAAAAAATTTTAAAATTTCGAGAAATTTTAAAATTTTCTAGAAAATTTTTTAAAAAAATTTTTCTGGAAAAAATCAGAAAAAATCAGAACAAAATCAGAATTATTCTCTCTGTTACTTTCCCTTAGCTTATGGGTCGAAGGTTCGAACCCGCTTGGCGGTCGCCTAATTTTTTCTCTGTTATTTTGTTTTTTCCAACTTATATTTTTTTTTAAATACTCAAAAAATATGAGATCGGAAAATCTTTATTAAATGAGAAAAATAGGTAAATTAAAATTCTTGGCAGTGGGACTCATTTTCTCTTACTTTTCCTATACCTATAGGTCGAGGTTTCGAACCCGCTTGGTGGTCGCTTAAATTTTTTTCTCTGTCATTATTTATTTTAACCTTCCAAACCTTTCATTAACCTTTTAAAAACCTTTCAGAATTTTATTTTAAAATTTTTTTATTTTTTAGAATTTTTACGTTCTATTGGATTGAAAAGAAGTTAGTCAAGCATTATGTTCAAAAACATTATTTTAATTATTATGGTCAAATTATTCAAAAAAACATTTTATGATTGGAGGGCAAGTTCTTTTTCCGTCTTCAATTAAAAAAGAGAAGGTAAGGAGGCTTTTACTGCAACCCTCATTCCTTCTAGGGAACAGCTACCTTTACCAAGAAAAATTTTTTTAAGGAAGGTCTAAAACAACATTCACCTTATAATTTGGAAGGGGAGGGGAGGGAAGGGGAGAACTTCAATTTTACTGGAAGGGTGGCAATTTATATTAAAAATAAATTATGGTTCCAATTTAATAGGAACAACTTTATAATGTACTAAATATATATTTAGGGCCAGTCGATTTTTAAAAAGTGGATAAATAATAAGGAGGGGAAAAGCAATAGTGAGGAAAATGACTGTGCAAAGCCTGCTAACCACCCTACCAGGGAGATATATATTTTTGGGAGAGTACATAGAGAAAAGAAAGGAAAAGCCACAATTTTGTCTGTGTTTTTAGGTCCCATTGGGGATAAAAAATAAAGGGAAAGAAAGGGAGAGGGGATTTTTTTGGGAGGATTTTTTGGGAGGGAATATTTCCTCTACAAATTTGGAGGGAGAATAGAGGGAAGTACGGGGAGGGGGAAGAGAAGGGAAGGAGAAGGGAGTGAAGAGAAGAGGATGGGGAGGGAGAGGATGGGAGGGATGGGGGAGGGGAAGGGGAAGGGCTGGAGGGATGGGGAGGGTGGGGGAGATCAGCTGGAGGCGGAAGGGAGCAGCTAGAGGGGGAAGGAGGGAAGGGAGAGGGAGGGAGGGAGCAGCTGTCGACTACTTTTTTATCCTGCTTCTGCTCTAGAGGGGGACATGCTGTTTTTTCTTGTAAAGCTTTTGCTTGTAAAAGGCCTTAAAAAGACCCCAATTAGCGCAATTCACTACCACACAGACAAAAAAAGGAAAAAAAATTTTTGGGCCTAGCAAAAAGCAAAAGAATATAAATAAAAATATTTTTGTGGCGGAGAGAGACAATAAAAATGCCAAAAAATAAAAAGGAGGGAAAAATGTTTTTTTTTGTAAAAAGGGTAAAAATAAAATAAAAGAAAATTGAGGGGAACGGCAGAAGCATTTTTAAAGAAGGCTGGTAGTAAATATATATAGACAAGTTGTGTGTGTAAAAGTATTTTTAGGCCAGTTGGTTTTATTGTTAGAATGAGAGGGAAAAGGAAGGAGCAGGAAGGAAAAGCTTGGAAGAAAAAAAAAGAAGAAAAAAATAGCCAGAGGATAAGCAAAATATAAGTAGATATGCTCTAATAGAAGCCCTGGACGTCTATTTTTCAATGAGTCCTTTTGGGTGGGTTTCTATAAGGGCATGGGCTTCTATTGGAGCCAGAAGTAGATATGGGGAAAGGATTCAAGAAAATTAACATTTGGGGTATTTTGGTGATATTTTGTGGAAGTTATAGGGAGAGGAGAAGGGAGAGGAGAGAAGGATATTTTGAGGGAATCCGAGAGATTTTGGTGATTTTTAGGATTTTTTTTTTGTTTAAAATGTGTTCAATTTTTCCTTTTGATAGATATTGAATGAAGAGGGAAGAAGGTATATTTTGAGGTGTTGATTTATTGGGATTTTTTTGGGAAAGGTCGAGGATTTCTTTGAGAGTGATGTGTTCACTTTCTTGTTGACTTTTAAAAAAATTTTTTTGATTTTATTGACTGATCCGTCTAATAATAAATTATTTTCTACACTATATTTTTGCTTTTTAATTAGGGTCACGAGCGAGATGAAGCAAAAAAAATTTTTTTTTAACAAAATTTATGGATGGAAAAAGGGAGACAAAAATAATCGTGCTTAAAAGAAGAAAGGGGATTTAATTTGTTTTAATGAAAAAATTTGGCAAAAATTGGACGATTAAATTGGTTAGGAGGAGAGAGGAGAAGCAGATTTTGGTGCTCAGCTGGTATTTTTAATTATAAGGTAATATTTTTTTCCTTTTTATAATTTTGCTTAAAGCGATGAAAAGAGATGTCTGGGACACTGTTTTGTAGTTGAAATTTTTTTGGTAATTTTTGAAAAAATTTTGAAATTTTTTTTGACTTTTCTGGCTGACAATGAGCCCTGCCTGTTTAATGGGCTAATAATTAAATAAAATTAATTAAGCTTACCTTCCACTTATTTTTTTATTTTTAAAATTCAAGCATTTTCCCTCTAACCTCTCTTACCTAATTTTCTAATTTTACAACTTTAATGCCCTCCGGGGATTCCCTTTTTTCGCCACTTTTTAAAAACACTCGAGACAAATTTAAAATATTAAAGAAAGAACAGGTTTTTTGTCTTCCCTATTGTTATTATTATTGGCCTATTAAAAATAAATTTAAAAATAAATTTTTAAATTTCTACAAAATATATATTTTTCAGTTTAATTTAAATGCAACAATATTCATTGTTTATTTTACCTTTTATACTGGATCAAATTTCAACACAACTTTCCCCTATAATCAAACAAACAATTAAATTTGGAAATGTTTCTTTAGTGAGGGTAAATAAATTAAATGTTTTTGTTTAAAACCATGATGTTTTTATTGAAATCAACATGTTTATTTGGAAGGAAACGAATGTTTTCCGGAAAGAAATGTTTTGTTTTTATTTCTTTTGTATGTTTTCCGGAAAAAGTTAAATTATATTTTCCGGAAGAAACAATGTTTTTCTGGGAAAAATAAACTTTGTTTTCCGGAAGAAAATGTTTGTTTCAATTTCTCTTGTATGTTTTTCCGGAACATGTTTTGATTAAAATAAACATGTTTAGGTATTTGGAAGGGAAACTTGAATGTTTTCCGGAAACAAATGTCTTGTTTTTATTTTTTGTATGTTTTCCGGAAAAAATTAAATTATGTTTACCGTTTCTAGGAAAAAATATAAAATGTTTTCCGGAAAATGTTTTTCACCTTTGTATGTTTTTCCGGAAAGAAACATGTTTTTACAAACATTTGTTTTTAATAATTTTATTTTTTCAGGAAATTCGTTTTTCTGAAAACACAACATTAGTAGATGATATTAAATTATTGGACAGAATTTTTGAACAAAAAATAATTAAAGAACAATCAACTAAAAAGGAAGAAAAGAAAATAATAATAAAACAAAAGAAGAGATTAGTGAAGGATAAAGGCCCTAGAGCAAGAATTTTATTAGTTGGAGATCATTCATTGTTTGAAAAATTTTTTGGATTGTATGGTGAAGATGAATATGCTGGTAAAATTTAAATAAAAAATTTTTAATTAAAATAAAAAATATTTTTAAGCCTATAATGGTCTCAGTTTATATTTAAATGGAATATTCAGTCAATTAAAATCTGTGTTTGATAATCAACTTTATTTCTTTAATAAATTCTCTTTGAGATTAGAAATGGTTGGCATGCCAATGGTAAAGCTTAATAAATTAATTTGTTTATGTTTTTGGAAACATGTTTTTCCGGAAAACAAATAGAGAAAATAATAGATGTTTTTCCGGAAGATAAAATTTTTTCAATTAAACAAACATCTTATGAACATTAATATGTTTTCCGGAAAGAGAAAAATATTCGTTTTACAAAACAAACATCTCAGAACAATATGTTTTCCGGAAGCATGTTTTTCCGGAAAATGAACTGAACATTTTTATTCACGAAACAAACATGTTTTATTATTAATTCTGTTTTTATTTCCTTCCGGAAAATTTTTTTCAGATTATTCTTCGCCCAAAAGATTGCCCACTACGAGGGCCATTACAAAATTTTATCAGTCAACATTATCTAGATAAAATAAACACAACATTAATTAATTCTTCTGTTCCTTTAACAAACTCTTCTATTCAAATTCAACTGGAAAAACAACAAAAACAAATGAATTATGTTTGGCGTTCGTTAGATAGCTTAGTAGCAGTGCAGTGGGCAAGTAAGTGGGTTAAGCAAAATGAACCCACAGGGAATTTACCGATTCATGAACATTTGATGATTATAACAGCTTTGGTAAATTAATTGTTTTTATTAAATGTTTTCCGGAAAACAGTTATCTTTTTTTTGAAAAACATTTTTTGAAAACATTTTCTTCTGGAAAACATTTTACGGAAAACATTCTTTGTAAAACATTTAAACGTAAACATTTTAAATATTTTCCGGAAAACATCTTTTTCCGGGGAACATTAAACTGAAACATCATCTTTTTCCGGAAAACATTAATTGTTTTTCTGGAAAACATTTTCTTCTATGTTCGAATGTTTTTGAATATGTTTCTATAATTTTTGGTTGGAGTTTTCTTGTTTAAAACAATTGTTTTAAGTTTACTTAAACATGTTTTCTAGAAGTCAAAAAACATTGTGTTTCAATGTTTTCCGTTTAGAAACATTTTTGAAGTTGGAAGCATTTATTTTAATGTTTGAGAAACATGTTTTCCGGAAATTTTTAAATTTAATGTTTCTGGGATGTTTTAAAGTTTTGTTTTTTTAAAGGATTTACTTTCACATCGAAATGATTCTTCTACTCAAGGAATGGCTTATGTTCGAGCAATTTGTAGAGGTTATGATAGCGTTTCGGTTGGTTGTTTTGTTGTTGTTTTTAAATAAATAATGTTTTTTCCTCCCATTTCGGTGGTCGAAGATGTTGGCGGACTTAGCACTTCTGTGAGAATTTTTGAAGAAATTTTTGAAAAAAAATTTTTTTTGGAAATTTTTTAAATTTTTTAGATTGTTGCAGCACATGAATTGGCTCATAGGTGATTTAAAAAAATTTTTGAAGCTAAAAAAAAATTTTTTTTTGAAGCTAAAAAAATTTTATTTATTAAAGTATTGGAGCGTCTCATGATGGATTTGGCGAAAGCGAAAATTGTTCGGCTCGTCAAAATTTTTTAATGACTCCAGTCTCTGCTTCACACCCATTCGATGCTAAATTTGGCGATACTTTTGGAAATGCATTTATTTTGAGTAAATGTTCTCGACAACAAATTGAAGATTTTTTTAAGTCGTTTAAATTAAAAAAATCTTTGAAAAAAAAATTTTTTCTTCAGTTCATCAGATTCTAATTGTCTTTGGTCAGAAGAAGAAGAAAAAAATTTATTCTGGTCAATGTTAGAAGAAGAATTTCAATCGTCTTTAAATGCTTTAAATAAAAATGGAAGCAATATTTTATTTGATGATGAAAATTATTTGTTGGAAGAGGAGAAACAATTGATGAATAATAAAAATGGAAAAGAAGAGGAAATTAAATTTTTAAAAATTTTACCGGGAGAACAATTTAATCCTTCTAGACAATGCCAAATAGCCTTTGGGCCTAGTTATGGTTATAAAAAATTTTTTTTTCTAATTTTAAAAATTTTTTCTAAAGTTTTTAGGACTTTGCCAGGTTGATTCTTGACAAATTTTGAAAAAAAAATCTTTTTAATTTAAAAGAGAATAGATTTCCTTTTGTTAACGTCTGATTCCTGTCGTCGTCTATGGTGTAAAGATAGACGCCAAAGACGGTGGGGGCCCTGTGAGACTAAAGGATTTTTACCTTTAATGGATGGAAGTAGTTGTGGAGATCGAAAGGTGTTTAATAGAATTGAAATTGAAATTTAAAAATTAATAATTTTTATAGTGGTGTATAAGAGGACAATGCCGGCCAATGCCTGGAGTATCAGAAGAGGGAAACAAGAACAGTAATAATGAGGAGAATAAAAGTTCGGGTAAACAATGAAAAACATTAATAAAAACAAAATCAGAATTAAATTAAAACAAATGTGTTTTGAAAGATATAAACAACAAAAAAATCAGAATTTAATAAAAACATAATCCAAAAATCAGAATTAAACAACAACGACTTCAAAATCTAATAATCAGAATTTATTAAAAACAATCTAACAAACATCTAACAAACAAATCCAGAATTAAAATTTAAGACCAGAATTAAATTAAAACATTACTTATAAATCAGAATTAAATAACAACATTAATAAGAAAAATCAGAATTATTTAAAAACAAACACCCAAACAAAACCAGAATTTAATAAAAACAAAACCCCAAACAAAATCAGAATTAAAACAATGCTCCAAACAATCAGAATTAAATAACAATCTTAATAAAAAATATCAGAATTATTTAAAAACAAAACTGCAAACAAAAACCAGAATTTAATAAAAACAAATCACCCAAACAAAATCAGAATTAAAACAATACTCCAAAATCAGAATTAAATAACAACCTTAATAAAAAAATCAGAATTATCTAAAAACAAAAACACAAACAAAACCAGAATTTAATAAAAACATTGACCCAAACAAAATCAGAATTAAATTAAAACAAATTTTTAGTCAACTGCAACGACGACTTAAATCACACGTTTTGTTCCAATTTTCAACATTCCCAACTACATTCTTTTTGCCAAATGATTAGCTTTTCAAGGATTTGTTGTTCTACTTGTCGTAGGCCTTTTATTAAAAAGATAATAAAAACAAAACAAAAAATTAATTTAAATATTTTTAAATATGGAAATTGATCTCAAAATTAAAGTTGATTTTCGATTTGTATTTTTTTTCTGTTCTGATTTATTTTTTCTGATTCTGATATGTGATTCTGTTTTGTATTTTTCTTGATTTTATTTAAAAAATTTTTTTTGTTTTTAAATTCGAAAATAACTAATTTTTTGGCCCCAATTTCCCCAAATCAACATTTTGTCCCTCTAATAAAATGACCGGGTTACTTGTTAAAAGTAAGAAAATTCTACTCAATATGAAAAATTATATTAATTATTTTACTTAGTATGCATGGGAATTTCGTCGTTTAAGATATTTTTGAACCATATATCATTAATTTTTGGATCGGGGAGTTACCATGGAACTCCCTTCAATTTAGTTTGAAATCAATTTGGATAAAGCAGTCCCGCTTTACCTCTCAAAATCCCCCAATTTCCACTTAATCCCTACATATTCATAAATAATTTTCAATGTTGATTTTATGAATAGAAATGCAAAGTTTACTTAATATGAAAAATTACATTAAATATTTTACTGTTTTAGAATTTTGTGGCTAATTTCAGTGGGTAGGGGATTCCTTAACAGAAAGGAAAATTCTACTTAATATGAAAAATTATATTTACTAATTTACTTAAACTTAGAATTTTATCGCTGTGTTGAAGAAAGTCTGGTAAGAAGATGATAGAAGGTGGGGTCCTAATTTTTGGATTGGGGAGTTTTTTAACTCCCTTCAATTTTTTGGTTAATTCTGGAAAAACTATATTTATTTTTATCCAGTTAATCCCTCAAAATCCCTAGATATTCCTAAAATTCTTTAATGGAGATTTCATTTTCTTTTAATTTAGTATTTTTTTGCTCAAACATTTCTTCAGATTTCGTTCCCAATCCTCAATTGTCGCTTCCCTAAATTTCTGGAAATTTTACTTAATATGAAAAATTACATTTATTATTTCACTTAACCGTAGAATTTTCTGGTTAATTCTGAGTAGGGGTGGTTCCCTTAAAAATTGGAAAAATCTACTTAATATGAAATATTCAATTAAATATTCTACTTAAATTTGGAAATTTTGTGCTAACTTAAAATAAGGGAGACGGAAGGGGAATTTTCTCGTTAATTTTTGGATTGGGGGGTTCATGCATGACCCCCTTCAAATTTTAGTTTTGCTTAATTCTGGATTTAATATCCGATCCATGCACAACAAAAAGATAAGTTGTTCCTTTTTAAGGAAATTTTATAATTTAATCAAAGGTTAAATCTCTGACCAGATTTTAAATAATTTTTTTTAGTTTTGTCCTTTTATTTGTTCATCGTTAATCACTCTTCTATTAATATCTCTGTTTTTTTTCTTTTTCGGTTGGTAGTAATTTTTTATAACCAATTCCCTCTATTTTAGTTTGAGGTTAATTCTTATACAAAATAAAATCTCTTAAACATAAACATTTTCTACTTAATATGAGAAATTATATATATTATTTTACTTAAGCATAGAAATTTTGCAATACTTTAGGGCCTAAATGGGAATTTAATTTTTGGATCGGGGAGTTACCTTGGGACTCCCTTTAATTTTGAGCTAATTTATTATTTTTTTCTTTCACTTATCCTTATCCTCCCTTATCCAACTTCACTTTCTGATATTTTATCGTGCGGATTTTTATTTTTAAAAAGAGAAGTAAAAAATTAATTTAATGAAAAATATTAAAAGAAAACAATTGAAAAAATGTGAAAAAAGATTTAAAAAATTAAAAAATTGGGTGAAATAATTTAAAAATTATGAATATTTTTAATTTATTTTTTGGCAGGTATTGCGAAGGGGAGTTTGGATGGGGTGGATGTTTTTATTGATGCTTTAAATGTTTTATTCTTCCGGAAAAACATTAAAATAAAACACATTCCGGAAAAGACGATGTGAGACAAACACATGTTTTTCCTAAAACATGTTTTTCTGAAATAAACATGTTTTTCTTAAAACAAAAACATTTTCCGGAACAAACATTTTCCGGATATTTCTTCTTTGACATGTTTTGTTTTCCTAAAACATGTTTTTCCTAAAACATGTTTTTCTTAAAATAAACATGTTTTTCCTAAACAAAAACATTTTCCGGAATAAACATTTTCCGGATATCTCTTCTCTGACTAGAATTTTAAATGATTTTTTCAAGTTTTGTTCTTTCTCTCTCTCTCTCTTCTATTAATATGTATCTCTTCTCATTTCCTTATTTGGTTTGGTAGAATATTTATTTTTTAATTTTTACCGCCAACAACCTTAAAATTTGGAATTTTTTCAATTATATAATAAAATTTCCAAAAAGACTCTACCAAATGATGAGCTTGACTTCCAGCTTTAACTTTACAGTCACAGCATGAAGCTGCTGAAATTGTAGTTGGGCGCCATTCATCCTGCCCATTTACCGTTACTTTTTGTAACACATCAAAATTTCTATATCGTTGATTACACGTTCCCCAACCAGAAAGGCAATAATCACTTGATTGACAAACTAATTCATTTATTAAACGGGGGAAATATTCTTCAGAAAGTTGACGCCATGTCTAAACAAATGTTTTTAATGTTTCCCCCTCAGGTTTTTGAAAATTACCCAACAAGCAGTGCAAAGATTAAGTTGGTCAGTTTGGTCACTTTCTGGTTCTCCTCTCTCAACACAGTTGATGACAAAACGATTTCCTTAAAATTAAAACATTGTTGGAAACATTGTTGGAAACATTTGTTTTTCCGGAAAGAAACATTATATGTTTTTATTTGAAGGAAAACATGTGTTTTGTGCATTACGGAAACATTTGTTTCCATTGTTTTTCGGGAAAAGAAAAGAATGTTTTTCCTCAAGTAAGGAAACAAAACAAATGTTTTTCTCTAAAATGTTTAACATTTTGTCCAATTATTGCCTCATTGACATTTTTTTCTACTTAATATGAGAAATTCGATTTATTACTTTACCTAAACTTAGCAATTTTATGATTCCTTAAGAAAATAGTGTTAGATAGACCACTAATTTTTGGATCGGGGAGTTACCGCGGAACTCCGTTCAATGCAGTTTGAAGTAGAGATTGAACCAGGACCGGATCCTTATTTTCGGATCTGGAAGTACTTGATCCAGATATTTTGATAAAACTGGAATTTCCGGATTTTTGGAATTTTAAAAATGTTTCCCAATGTTTTTCTTCGTAGAAACAAATGTTTTTCCTCAAAAATGTTTTCCCTTACCAATTACTGGTCGTTCTGCCTTTTTAGTTTGTCGAACATGCCTTCTATTATCTCGATAAATATCCCTATCAACTACTCTCATATTATTATATCTTCTATTATTTTGAGGTTGTGTATAATATGTATTTCTATATTTATTTGGATAATGTTGAGGAGGTTTTGGAGGAAAATAATGATGTTGTGAAGGAGATGAGGGGTGATAATTGTTATAATTATGGTGAGGAACATTTCCATCTCTCAATGGTATTGCTGTTGTTGATGTTGAGGAAGAAGAGGATGTGGATGACCGTTTTTGAGCCATTTCGTTGTTGCTGAACAAAGATGAAATTGGGTTTGTACCGGCAGCTTGATTCATATGCAGTGCCTGAAAATAAACATGTTTTTAGAAACAAAATGTTTGCTTTAACTACTTTCCGGAAAAACATTGTTCTATCCGGAAAATAAAAATGTTTTTAAGATTGTTTGTTTCCGGAAAATGTTTGTTTGGAAAAACATTATTAAAAACACTATCCGGAAACTGTTTGTTTCTATTCATTTCTTTCCGGAAAAACATGTTTTCCTTGATGTTTCCCCTTTTTAAAACATGTTTGTAAACATTTAAACATTCTCAAACTAAATTGTGTTTTGAACACAATGTTTTCCTAATTCCGGAAAAACATTTTTCCCATACCTGATTAACTTTGTGAGCAAACTCAGAGTAATACTGCTCCCTTTGCATTGTTGCTCGCATTGGGGCACCAGCAGAAATTAATTGTTCTATTGGTGCCATTTTTGTTGTTGGAGGTATATATTGCTAATTAAAGGGGATTTTTAATTTCTTGAATTTTTTGACTTACAGGAATCGGCCTTCCAATCCTTAATCTTGGACAGGCATTTGGTCTGAAAACAAAATTTTTTGTAAGGTTTAATAGGAGCAGACTTTATTTCGTTAATTTTAGGTACAGGAAATGTGTATTGTGGTGCTCCATTAATTAGGCCAACTTGTTTAAGCCGTGCAGTCTGAACAACAAAAATTTAATTAACAACAAAATTCAAAACAACAAACTAACAAGCATTCCAACACATTGCCGGCACTCTTCTGTTAAACATTCAAGTGTGTGGTAGCTCTAAAGGGATTGGATGGGGTGGGTTTATTTTTAAAAATAATTTTAAAAAATGTTACAATTTGTTGTCCACTCATTTCATCCTCAAAAATTCTAGGATCCATAGAACTATCAACAAAAGTTAGCATTGCTTCCCTAAAATGTTTTAATTTACCTATTTTCCTAAACAATGTTTATCGTCTTTAAAACATCCTTTATTTTCTTCCCATTTCCGGAAAACATTGTTTTCTCTTCAGAAACATGTTCATTTCCGTAGAAACATTTTTTTCTTCCTATTTTCCTAAAACATTGTTTTCTCCCCGGAAAAACATGTTTATTTTATGTTACGGAAAACATGTTCATTTTATTTTCCAGAAAAACATGTTTATTTTATTCTCTCTATTTTCCGGAAAAACATGTTTATTTAATTTCTTTCTACTTTATTGAAAAACATGTTTTATCTTCCGGAAAAACATTTGTTCATTTTATTCTCTACTTTCCGGAAAAACATGTTTATTTTATTTATTTCTACTTTCCGGAAAAAACATGTTCATTTTATTTTCCAGAAAAACATGTTTATTTTATTCTCTCTATTTTCCGGAAAAACATGTTTATTTAATTTCTTTCTACTTTATTGAAAAACATGTTTTATCTTCCGGAAAAACATTTGTTCATTTTATTCTCTACTTTCCGGAAAAACATGTTTATTTTATTTATTTCTACTTTCCGGAAAAAACATGTTCATTTTATTTTCCAGAAAAACATTTATTTTATTCTCTCTACTTTCCGGAAGAACATGTTCATCTTATTTTTATTCTTTCACAACTTACTCTATCAACGCTGCTTGATATCTCGAATCATATACCACACATTTATTTGATCCAGGTAAAATAATACAAGGGCATTGTTCAATATTATTCCCATATCTTCTTTGTTTCATTAAATCCATAAATGTAAGACTTTTACTAACACCCTCAGAAGGCATTAAATCTAATTGATAAGATTCTGCTGGGGATGGGGCTGGGATATTTGTAACTGATTGTGAAATTAATTCTTGTTTGCAATTACAAGAAAAGGTTCCCAAAAATAGGGTAGCTAGTAAATATATTTTACTTGTAAAATTAATTAAAGGAAGATTATTAGCACTTTTTGAATAACATCTATAATAAGTTTGGGGGTGTTTTTGTTGTTGTTTTGGAGGATGTTTGTTTTGTTGTTGTTTTTGTGTGTTGTTTTGTTTTTGTTGTTTTAGAGGATGTTTGTTTTGTTGTTGTTGTTTTGGAGGATGTTTGTCTTGTTGTTTTTCCAAATGTTTTTGTTGTTTTTCTGGATGTTTTTGTTGTTTTTCTGGATGTTTTTGTTGTTTTTCCAAATGTTTTTGTTGTTTTTCTAGATGTTTTTGTTGTTTTTCTGGATGTTTTTGTTGTTTTTCCAAATGTTTTTGTTTATCTGGATGTTTTTGTTGTTTTTCCAAATGTTGTTGTTGTTTTTCTGGATGTTTTTGTTGTTTTTCCAAATGTTGTTGTTGTTTTTCTGGATGTTTTTGTTGTTCTTCTAGATGTTTTTGTTGTTTTTCTGGATGTTTTTGTTGTTTTTCCAAATGTTGTTGTTGTTTTTCTGGATGTTTTTGTAGTATTAAAAATGGATGTTTGTTTTGATGTTTTAAAAATATGTTTTGATGTTTTTCTGGTTTCTCGTGTTTGCCCATTTTGAGCAAAGGGGGAAATGTTTTGTGTTTTGTTTGTTTGTTGTAGAAACTTTCTACTTTGTTTAAATTAATTTAGAATGAGGTAAACACATAACTTTTTGAAGGAGAAATAAAAACAAGAAAGTTTTGGGGGTAAGGAGAAGGGTTGTTGTAGCTTGTTGGGGGCAAGTAGGAGAAAATAAATTATAAAAAATTAATTTGTTTTGTGTAATTGGCTAAAAAACGAGAAAATGTTTTTAAAGTTTTTTTAATTTAGTAAATTTGTAGTTGTTTTAGAGTTCCCTAAAAAGCTTCTTTTTTGCTCTCTCTATTATCGCAACTGCGCAAATTATTAGTCATTTACAGTTAATAAATTTTATTTTTTTAAAGATACTTTCTTAAAATAGGGTATTTTTTGCGTCATAAAATTTTTGTAATTTTTTCATTTTAATTGGAATTTTTGTCTTTAATTCAAAAATATTTTTTCTTTCAATTGTATGTCTTTTTTTAGCAGCAAAAATATTTATTACAGAAATTTTTTAATTAATTTTTTCGGAATAAAAATATAAAATCAATTTCTTTCTTCCCTTCTTTTCTTTAATAATCAAATCACTATTTTTATGCGTCAACGATTTTTTCATCAAATTATGTTTGATTGTTGTTCCTCGTTTTTCTTGCATTCCCGTTGGCCATCAAACTTTTTTTTCGATATTCGTTCTTCTTTAATTTTATTCTTCGTTCCTTTCCCGTCTCTAATATTATTAAAATACATTGCGCGCATTTTTGTATTATTGCAATTTTTGTTTGTAAAATAAAGGGAGGGAAATGATCAGGTTTAAATTGTGCGCAAAAGAATAAAACAAAAACGCAAATGTTTCTGGAAAACATTTCCGGAAACAAATAATTGTTTCTTTTAGAAAAACACGTGTTTTTATTAAAATCAGAATTTTTAAAAACATTCCGGAAACAAATAATTGTTGTTTCCGTCAGAAAAACAATTGAATTCCGGAAAACTACCTATTTTCAGAAAAACACTTGTTTTTATCAGAAATCAGAATTTTTCAAAAACATTCCGGAAATAGAAAAACACTAGAATTATTTTCAGAAAAACATTTTCAGAAAAACATGTTTTTATCAGAAAATCAGAATTTCTCAAACTTCCGGAAATAAAAGAAACACATTCCGGAAATGAACAAACACATGTTTTATTTAAACCAGAATTTTTCCAAAACATTTATTTGCTTGTAAATCTTACAAAAACAAAATGTTTCAACAAGTGTTTCTTATTTAATGCTAAACAGCGTTTGCGCACATCTTTAAAAGTTTTACTTTTGCGCAGCATTTTCTCTCTTTCTTATCATTCTAATACTACAACATTAAACCAGTCATTTTGACTGGTTGTTGGTTTTTCCAATTAAATATGTAATTTTTGTTTGATTGTTGATTTTTTATTGGTTATATTGGCAAAAATGGAGGGGTTGTTGTGTAATAAAAAAATAAAATTTTTTAACATTTTTGCAGGGAAAATTTTTAAATTTTTATTAAAAAAAAATAACAATAAAAAAATCAACAAGCAAAAAAAAAATAAAAAATTATTCTTCAACATCAAAATGAGAAACTCTTATTCTCTTGCTGTTATTTTTTGATTCTGATTGTTCCTCCATAATTGAATCTAGTTCAATCGAATCACGACATATTGTGTCAAAATGATTAGATAATCTTCTAATAGATTTGTTTAAAAGGGCATATCCTTGTTCTATAGGTAATTCTAATTCTTTTGCAACTGTATCCACACTTTTCCGTTGTAATCCAACTCCAAGTAAAATTGCTGCCTGGCCTAAATCGAGGGAAAATGAATTTGCTATTTGTTGTTGTTGTCCATTTAAACGTCCATTAAAATAAATATTAGCAATAATTGGTAATAAATCAGAAATTAAATTAAAATCAGTCATATTTCGAGAATAATGAGAAAGTCGTAAAAGGTCGATATCAGAAAGTAGAAAATTCAATTCTTGTCGAGATAGAGGTTCTGAAAAGGAAGGGGGAATTAAATAAATATTGTGAGAGTGTTGTTTAGTCGTTTGTTTTCCGGAAATTATTAGTTGAAATAAACATTGAAGCAAACATTAAAGTAATTATATGTTGTTTGAGGAATAAATATGTTTTCCGGAAAAATGTTTATGGAAATTATAAATGTTTTCCGGAAATGTTTATCAAACAAATGTTTTCCGGAAAATGTTTAGGGAAATTATAAATGTTTTCCGACCATTTTTTTATCAAACAAATGTTTTCCGGAAAATGTTTGGAGGAATTATAAATGTTTTCCGGAAATGTTTATCAAACAAATGTTTTCCGGAAAATGTTTGGGGAAATTATAAATGTTTTCCGACCATTTTTTATCAAACAAATGTTTCCCGGAAAATGTTTAGGGAAATTATAAATGTTTTCCGGAAATGTTTATCAAACAAATGTTTTCCGGAAATGTTTTTATAATTCAAGATAAAACTTCTGCTTCTCCAAAAACATTTTAAACAAATAAATAAACATTTTCCGGAAACATAAAATGTTTTTAAATGTTTAAGTTTATGTTTACTTTTATTTTCCTGTAAATTCATTGTATCAAAACTTGTGCCCCCAGTAGAATTCATACAAAGCAAACTAAAAGCCATATGAGGACTAAAATCACTGAAGCAAATACTCAATAACGAAATAAAACGTTTTCTAAATTCTTTAAAAAATGAAGATAACCAAGTTCCGTCAGAATTGATTGTATGTAAATCTAAAAAATGTTTGGGAAAATTATATTGTTTGGGGAATGTTTGTGAGAATTTATAAATGTTTTCCGGAATTGGTTGTGAGAATTTTTAAATGTTTTCCGGAAAAATGTTTGTGAGAATTTATTAATGTTTTCCGGAAAAATGTTGGTCGAAAGTTATAGATGTTTTTCGGAAATGTTTGTAAGAAATCGTAGATGTTTTTCCGGAATTGTTCTAAGGGAATTAATGTTTTCCGGAAAAATGTTTGTGGGAATTTATAGATGTTTTCCGGAATTGGTTTAGGGGACTCTTTATAAATGTTTTCCGGAAATGTTTGTAGGAAATCGTAGATGCTTTTCCGGAATTGTTCGAAGGAATTTATTGTTTTCCGGAATTGGTTGTGGGAACTGTTTATAAATGTTTTCCGGAATGTTTTATTAGACAAATAAAGTATGTTTTCCGGAAATGTTTGAGAATTTATGTTTTCGGAATTGGTTGGGGGATTGTTTATATTTTCAGGAAATGTTTGTGAGAATTTTAAAATGTTTTCCGGAAATGTTTATGAGAAACGTTTATAATTCATTTAAGGAAGAACAAATATACCTTTTTCTTCTCCATTTTTTATTAAAATTGTATTAATCATAATACAATTATGTTCTCCAGTTAATCCATTTTTACTTTGTCTAATATATAAAGGAACAAAATTACAACGCTTCCAAAATTTTAATAAAGGCAATGTTAGGCCAAATGAAACACCAATATAATCCAAACTTTCTGGTCTTCTTTCATTTAAGCGTTGTAAAAGTGGAGGTAAATTTGTTCGAGGGGTTAAACTGTCATCATTATTTTCCTAAAGAAAAAAATTTTTTTTTGAAAATTTAATAAAATTTTGGGAAAATTAAATAAATACAGTCGGAACCCGCTTATAAGACGCTCTTAAAATTGGATATTTTTCTCAATTTAAAATTGGAGTTTAGGTATAATTAAGGAGAGGCTTATATGCAGAAGGGGATGGTTAAGGATTTTATACTTGTTCTTGTATTTACTAGGAAAATAATTTGCTGCCTCAGGATTCTCAGGACTGTCTCCGGACCTGTTTGCCTTCCCATTTCTTTTTAAAAAATATTTTTAGAAATTTTTAAAAGAAGGACTTCATCAGCTTATCGCCAGGCATTGAGCCTGAATTTCCCGCTAAAATTTATTCAGTCTTAAAAGTAATCTAATAATAAGGTCTAATAAATACAGTCCTCCGACTGTATTTAATTATTTAAAAAACCTCTTCATCCTCCTCTTCGTCTTCTTTTTCATCCTCTTCCTCAATTCCTTCCATATCCTCATCTAAAGTATCGTCTCTTCTCTTGCTTAACTTATCACTTTCTTGAATTTGACCAAAATCTCCTCTAAAATATTTTTGTAACATTCGAATAGCTGCTGATCCATAACCCATTCCTTTTAAAAAAATTATTTAAAAATTAAAAAAAAATTAAAAAACCTTGAAAATCTGGATGAACTGCTAAACGAACTTTAAAAAGAAAAAAAATTTTCAAAAAAATTTTTTTCTTACCAATACGAGCACCATATAAGAGAGAAAATTCACTGTCCTAATTTTTAAAAAGAATTAAAAAGAAAAAAATTTTTTTAAAGAATAAACCAAAAATTGTTGACAAATAGTCCAAGGAATTAAATCCCCTGCAACTTTTTTTCCTTGTTTTGAAATTACAGTTTGTTTTGAAATTGCTCCTAAAAAAATTAAATTTTGACTTGAAAAAATTTAAAAAAAATAAAAAAACCTTCCAAACAAATTTGAATAACAGCCATAATCTTTAAAAAATTTTTTTTTAATTTGGAAAAAAATTTAGAAAATATTTTAAAATTTCAGAAAAAAAAATAAAAATTTTTTTTTAATTTTTTCAGAAAACCTGAGGGACATAATTCTGATCAGAAGCAATTGGTGACATTAAAACAAATAGATGATGTGCTGGAGCGTCTGAAAGAAGTTGCAAATCGTCTGGAGAATTTTTATAGTGGGCAGCCTTTGGAAAATAATTGGTAAAAATTTTTTAATTAAAAAAAAAATTAAAAATTTACCACATAAATAAACATTAAATTGGATAGAAAAACTTCAGCAGCCTTATGAAAAGAAAAAAGGGCATCTCGGTTAACATAATACCTTTAAAAGAAAATTGAAATTTTTATAAGGGGCAAAAACATTATAAAAGTAGAAATAGTAGAAACATGTTTTAAAAGTAGAAACATGTTTTTAAACAACATATTTCTAAAACATGTTTCTATGTTGTTTTCCGGAAATGTTTTTACAAACAAATAAATGTTTTCCGGAAAGTGTTTTATATTTTAAAAGAAACTTTGTTTTTCCGGAAAGAAACACTTTAAAACAGTAAACAACCATTTTCCGGAAAAACATTTTAAATCTATTTTTCCGGATGTTTTTATTAATGTTTTTCCGGAAACTTTTATTAATTTGACCAACTTACAATTCACATTTCTCCGGAGCCGGTGTTCCAGAAATTGTATTCTTTAAATTTGAAGGGTTTAAACAAAGTACTCTATTAAGCCATTCTTCTACCTTTAAAAAAATATTTTTAAATTTTTTAAATTTTTTTAACCGAATCTCCATTTCCGTATCTAATACTTTCATCCAAACTTAATTCAAAAAGACGTTTTTTATTTTTATTTTCGTCTTTATCTCCGGTAATTTGTTGTTTTCTTAGTTGTTCAAGCAATTTAAGTGATAAGGATCTCCCAGAACCTTCATAACCACTTGTGGTTGATGCTAGGAAGAGTAAACTGGAGCCTTTAAAAATTAAAAAAAAATTGAAATTAAAATTTTTTTTTGAAAATTTCAAAAAAAAATTTTTTTGAAATTTTCTAAAAAATTTAAAAAAATTTTGGAAATTTTTTTGAAAATTAAAAAATCCAAAAAAAATTTCAAAAAAATTTTCTAGAAATTTTCTAAAAAAATTTAAACACACCATTAATTAATTTTTTAACTAAAGGCATTGGAATAGCTGCAGCTTCATCAATAACAATTAGTTCAGCTTGTAATAATTTACCAAAATCGGTTGGGGTAATATACTTTAAAATTAAATTTAAAATTTAAATTAAATTTAAAAAACCTGTATTGTTTGCCGATGTCTTCTAAAAACATTAATTTTAACAACACATTTATCCATTGAGGGATCTAGAGATTTTATAACTTCAAAATCGGCGTGTTCCTAAATTAAAATATTTTTATGTAAATCTCAGATTCGTAACACCATGGGGACGGGAAAAAATTAAAAAAATTTTTTCAATAAACCGAAATCGAAAAACAAATGGTAGGGAAGGAGTAACCCTTCTTAAAAGTCGATTAATAAAAAAAATAATGGCCAATAAAAAAACCAGACAAAAGAACTTGCCAAATAAAGCTACATTAAATATGCCGGATTGACCGAGAGACAAAAATGAGGAAACCTCAAAAGGTAATTTTCTACAAAAATTTTGTTTAAAAAAAACATAATAGCGGTTTTGAAGAAAGAGATAATTTTAGAGGGGATTTTTAGAAAAGGGGATAACTCCAAGCCTAACATTTGAGGGATCAAAAGGAATTTAAAAAATAAAACCTGATATCCAATAGCTTCAAAACCTTTCAAAACAAATTCAAAAAAAGTTGACAGATTTTCAGGTGTTGGACTAGTAACACAAATATTTGAAAAGCCTAAACCTATAGTTCCGGCAACAGCTAAACCCATAGCCGTTGATTTTCCTCTTCCTCTAGGGGCTGTTATTGAACAAATTGAATTTAAATTTGTTTGTTTTTCCATTGAAACATCGAGTAATTGAAGTAGTACTTTTGCTTGACAATAAGTTTTACATTTTGCTAGTAAGGGGCCAATAGGTTTTGAATCATTTAAAGATGCCTTTAATTGTTGTAATTCGTGTTGCTGTTTGGAGGATGCTTTGTCATTCTAGAAAAAAATTTTTTTAGATTTTTAAAAACCAAATTGAAGACGCGAGTGAGACACAAGGTATCTAAAGGTTTGGAAAATAAAAATTGAAGACGCAAGCCCTATATTTCACTAGGCCCAGAAATAAGAAAATTGGTCATGTCTCTGGGCTCAGAAAAATCAAGGGGTGGATTCAAAATCATTCCCATGTTTATTGGAAACCCAATATTCCCAAGCTTAAACCCAAGGATTTGGAAGTTTAAAGGAAAGACAACTGTCGTTTTTTTGGTGACAATAGGCGATATAGGAACTGAAAATAAAATTTAAAAGCAATGAAGTCTGTTTTGGAGTGCCGGTTAGCCGAATTTTGACAGTTATGAACGATTTCTGGATTGAAAATTAGCAAGAAAATCGCTAAGAAAATTTTAAAAAATCTAGTGAAATATAAGGGGGAAGGGAGAGGATTTTTAATTAAAAAAAGGAAAACAAAACCTGATTAGAATGTAAAGGTGTAATATTCAAAACATTAGAGAATATCGGCAAAACATTTAAATGATCATCAATAACAAAACAATTTGAACACGTTGAAAGTGAAAGTGTAAAACGTTCATTGAATCTTGGGATAATTTCTGAATGCAATTCTGCTCGATATCTTTTGTGGACATCCTTTGGAAAAAGAAAATTGAGAGGGTTTTTGGTTTAAAAAAATTTTTTAGAAATTTTTAAAAGTAACAAGGGGTCAAAAAATAATTTTGAAATTTTCGAAAATTTTTTTTTAAAATTTACGAACCATCGTTAAAGTGTATAATTGTTTCAAAGAATGCATATTCTGTAAAAGTAAAACAATTAGACCACCACCTTCAACTGTTTCGATTGTTCTAGCTAACAAGTTTGGAGTTAGAGCTTCGAAATCTGTGGGAAAAAAATGAGAAGTGAAGCGGAGAAGGAAAATTTTTAAAAATTTCCTGGAAAAATTTCTCCTTCCGGAAAAAATTTTTTCAGAAAATTTAAAGAAAGAAACCTTGTAAAACAGCCATTCCAAAAGTATTTCCAAGAATTCGTTGTGATTCGGAATAATAGCAATAATTTATGTGAGTTGAAAGAATAAATTGTTCAAAGGAATCGTCCGTCTAAAAATTGAAAAAAAATTTTTTTAAATTTAACAATAAGTAATTAAATTTTACTTTAGGTTGAGCAAGTCCAGCTTGTTTCTTCTTTTTTAATTCTTTAATTTTCTTTTTCCCTTAAATAAAAAAATTTTTTCTTGGGGAGATTTAAAGAAGACTCACTGTGTGAATTAAATTCCAACTCGTTTTTGTAGCACCAAAGGACCTAGAAATTTTTAAAATTAATTTTAAGACTCAAAAACGCTCTAGAATGACTTTAAAATATTTTTTCCTATTAATTTAAGAAAAAAGTAACCGAAAGGGTTCGAACCCGCGACCCTTAGGATGTGAAAAAATAAATTATCCCACTAAACCAAAAATTCATAATGAGCTCAAAAACGCAATAGAATGGGTCTAAAATATTTTTTCCCATTAATCTAACAATTTAAGAAGAGAAGTAACCGAGCGGGTTCGAACCCACGACCCCTATGCTTCCGAAAAAATAAATTATCCCACTACACCAAATATCAAAATTTAAAAAAAAACTAAATAAAATTCCACAAACCGTAGGACGTTGAGCAGTACTTGCTTTAACCATAATTTGATATAATGTAGCTACTTGATCTCTAGCCTTCTCTCCAATAATAACAAACATTGAACGATGTCGCATAATAATGCCATTTTCGATTAACGTACGTATACGGTTATCTAATTTAATTCTCATAATTTGTTGTTGTTGAGCTGTAAAAAATACGTAGATTTTTAAAAATATTTAAAAAATCAAGTATAAAGCTAAAAAAGACAGGCTAAAGCCCTCGTTTAAGCAAAACACCCTCAATGGCAAAATGAAAATTTTTCGCCTTATTGGCAAAATATGTATTGGCAGAATGTGGTAGAGTCGGATTCTATTTACGACGAAATAGTGTGCGAAAAGTGGAGAAAAAGAAAAAGACTAGAGTTGAAATGGAGGCTGCGACAAAATCTGGCACTGAAACGGTCTTTTGATTTGTCAATTTATTAAAAAAGAGTATGCGTTTGTGAGAGAATGTTAGAGAAGAAGAGAAAAAGTGTGAGAGAATGTCAGGAAAAGGTGGTTAGAGAAGTCGGGGGAATTTTGTTAAATTTTTATTTTTTTTTTCTCGCGTCATTTCTCTCAATAAACACGTGTTTTCTGGGTAATTTACTAATTTTTTAGATCATTTTAGAGAATAATATAGTTAAAAATGACTACACCCCATTATTACGACCAAAATAAAAATTTAAATTCCCCAAACCCTTTTGACTCCCAACAACATTTATTTGATGGACAACACCAGCAACAACCCAATTTTGATTATTATGCCCAACAGCAACCTCAATATGACCCTAACTTTAATTATTCTTCAAATATTCCTTCTGATACTTCTCAACAACAACAAAGTTTTAATCAACAATTTATGTATGATCCGTTTGTGAATACTGCTAGACATTTGGGTGGACAATTTGCTGAACAACAAAAACAAAAGGTTTTGTTTTTATATTATTGGAGGGTGAAATTATATTTCGAATCAAGTAGAATTTGTGAGCTTTGAGAATCTGAATTTGGATTATTTGTAGGTAGAGGGTTTATTGTTAAAAAATAAGTTTGCCAAGTCTGGTTGAAGGAGAGCCTGATTATTTAGGAAGGGTCCTAGAACAGCACGCAGTCATGAGCGAGGCCCTCGGCTCTTAATTTTTTTGCACTCCTGCCGTTTAAGGGGGCCGCCATTCTATAAAGCCCCTTTAAACGGCAGGAGTGCCATGCTTGGATCTTGACTAATTAAGCCTTGGTAGAAGTACAGGGCCACGCCTTGTATCCTAATTTTAGCTGATCAATCTAATTTTTCTAATTAAACTTTTCCCCTCTATTTTTTTCCAGATAACTCAATACATTTCTACTTTCAATTTAAAATATTATTTTGCTGTTGATGTAAATTATGTTAGACGTAAACTTTTAATAATATTATTCCCTTTTTTACATCGTGATTGGACAAATAAATTATCAACAAATGACAAGCCAATGACCCCTAGAGAGGATATTAACGGTTTTTTTGTTAATTTTTTTGCTTAAAATTTTTTTTGTTTTTACAGCCCCAGATTTGTATATTCCTTCAATGGCTTTTATTACCTATATTTTGGTTGCTGGAATTGTTTTTGGAGTTCAACAACGGTATAAAAACTTTTATATTTTGTGAACCTAGATGGGCAGGGATGGGAGGGGCAGGGTTATCAGAAACCTGAAACCTTAATTTGTTTGGGGAACACTTTTGGGGTTGATGTGAGTGTGTGGGGTCAAATGATAAGCCCATTGAGTTGTTTTAAAGATAACAAAGTCACTACATGTCCATTACTCTTTGTCTGGCCTCTCCCACATCAGGCAAAGGGACATCAATTTTATTTATGGGGTGATTCTCTGCTTTTATCAAAAATTTTTGGGCAGATTTATCCATACTCTTCGTTCACCACGTATAAGTGCTCAACCGATAGAGCTAACTTGGTCCTGACCATAGTTTAGGATGACCAACTTAATCCCGCTATTCCCTTAAGTAAGCAAGGTTTCTGTTCTGTGATACCTATGCAAAAGGGATGGGCCGGCTTATCAAAATTCGATCATTGAACATTTTTTTTGGCCTGAACCCCGATTAAAAGAACGCTATGAACCATGCCCCCACTTTTTTTCAATCTGGCCTTTCCCTGCTATACAATTTAAATAAATTTAGCATAGATTTTGACTTCTAAAATGAAAATTAAAAAATTCCTTCCTCCTAATTCTCTCTCAAAAATCATTTAAAATTTTTAGTTTTACGCCAGAAAAGCTTGGAATGTTGACAACAAATGCTCTATTTTATATGATTTTTGAGAATTTAATTGTATTTTTAATGAAATATGCTTTAAATATTTCTCAAAGTTTAGATGTATGGCATGCTTTGGCTTATAGTTCTTATAAATTTACAAGGTTTTTTTTGAGATTTTTTTGTTAAAAATAATTAATTTTTAATTTAAAGCATGGTTGTGTGTTTATTACTTTATTTAATCGGTGGAAGAAAAGTATATTATTTTGTGTTGGTTTATTGTATTTTGGCTACAGTGTTCTTTTTGGTATTCTTTTTTGGAATTTTTGAGGGGGTTTTAAGGGGTTTATACTCGTTTGAATTTTTTGCAAGTTTTATGAGTCCTTTTCCATTATCTTTGACCTTTTGAGCTTTTTTTTGGTGATTTTTATGAGTTCTCAATTCTCTAAATGGACACTTGATCCCACCTGATAAATTAAAGACTTACTCAATTTTTTTAAAGAGGGAGGGGGGGGGGGGAGTGGGGTCAATCTTACAATTAGGATTGGAATCTTTTTGTTCTTGAATTGGGTGGATGGCTTGAGTCGGGATCAAATGTCCACTTTTTTTTTTAATTTTTTCATAGCTTCGAAGTCTCAAAACATTTATTCTTGATATGGGTTGGAGTCCAAATAGTGGTCGTAAAAGAAAAATATATTTGCTACTAGCAATTACAGCATTTCAATCTTTAATAATGTGGCTATTAACAAGGTTTTTTATATTTTTTTAATATTCTAGAAATTAAAAAAAAAAAAAATTTTCATTTTTCTAGTAGTGTAACAAGCTATATGCCAGGAAAATACGATTTTGCAAAAATGGCAATGTCTGGAATGGGGTTGTCTAATACAAATAAAGAAGTTCCTTTAATGTCAGATGGTGAAGTTGATTATGAGGCTTTGTTAAAAATGCCTTGAATTTTTGGAAAAAAAATTCTTAAATTATTTTTAATTAGTTGTTAATGTTAAGCATGTGAAAAAGGGATGCCACAAGAGTTATTTGAAACCTGGGCTTTTCTGACCCGAAATCTGACTTTTCTCGCCTGATATACCTGTTACTCACAATCACTTTTAATCCTCCAAATCCACTTTATACTGACCCGACCCAAAATTTAATCAGAAGAAAAAAATTTTTTTTAAACTTGACCCTACTTTTCCCCTCTTAAACCCGTGCCATTCCCTAAATATGAACAAAGAAATAATTTTTTTATTTTAATTTTGATAAATTTTTTTGAAAAAAAATTTATTTTTGAAATTTTTAAAAGTTAAATAATTCAAATTATTTTTTTGATTTTCTAATCTTTTCCTGTATTTTTAAAAAAATTTTCTCCAGAAAAAATGATTGAAGCATCTTTAGTGATTCTCTTTGTAATTTCTACTTTAATTGGTTTATTGGCATCATATGGAGGCTTTACCCGTTTTGTTTTTATTTTCTACTTAAAAATGGTTGTATTCCATTTGAGTATTTTATTGGCTGCTTTTTGTGCTTTGTTTGGTACTTTGATTACTTATTTTTATAATGAGGTTTTTTTTAATTTTTTTGGAATTTTTAATTAAAATTTATTTGAAGGGCTGTATTATCGCCATGAACTCTTTCAATTTTATCTGCTCGTTTTGGTTGGATATTGATTTTGAAATTCGAGGACTTGAAAAAATTGAAGAGGCGAGTGGACCCGAAAATAAGCCTGTTGTTCTTATTTCTAATCATCAGGTTTCTTATAAAAATTTAAAAAATAGGAAATTTTTTAGGGGATTTTTTAATATTTTTGAGGACCTTGCCCTTTCTCGCAGACAAAATTAATTTTTCTGGCTAATAGGTTCTATGGTTTTTTGTTTTTAAGGCATAGATTGGTGTGAAGCCGTCTCTCTAGTAGGGGTTATTTGAGGTTTGTAACCTTCGAGAAGTCCGAAATACTTAACTCTACAAACCCCGCCATAATACCAAACCATGGAACACTGGAGACTGGGAAGTTTTAGGGTGTTTGAGTTAGGGTGTTGGCTACTCATGACTTTCTTCCCGACTTGTTCAAAAATAATTAAATTTGAAAAGAAATTTTCTCAAAAAATTTTTAAATAAATTTAAAGAGCTCTTTGGATCTGTTCACCTTGTCAAAAATGTGGCCTTCAAAAACTACAATAATGATGAAAAGTTCGTTAAAATATGTGCCTATTTTTAATATTGGAGCTATTTTGGTTTGTTGTATATTTTGTTTTTTGAGGCCTAGAAATAGGTGGTGTCTTGGTTAGGTCGGTAAATGTTGGGATTTTTTTCGTGTATGGTTGAGGTTCGAAGCCTTTACAAGCGAAACGGGTAGGATATGTTAGAAATTGCTTTTTTCGGATTAAAATGAGGGGCAAGATTTCAAAAAAAAAATTTTTTTTTAACTTGTTGGGGTATCTTTTATTGATAATCCAAATAAATATTTCCCCAAATTTTTTTAAATTAATTTTTTAAATTAATTTTTATTTTTTACAATTTCAGTCTAATTCAATTTTTGTTGATCGAAATAATAAAAATAATGCAAAAGAAGCATTAAATGATGCGGTATTTTTTTTTAAATTTTTTTATTAAAAATTAAAAAAATAATTTTTTTAAAGATAATAAAAATGAAGGATAAAAAATTAAAAGTTTGGGTCTTCCCAGAAGGTACTCGACATCATCAACATGGACTTTTACCGTTCAAAAAAGGAGCATTTAATATTGCTGTTCAAGCACAATTTCCAATTATTCCAATTGTTATATCTGATTATACTCCATTTTATTCTAAAAAGGAAAAATATTTTTATTCTGGAGGGAAAGTAATTATACAAGTTTTGGATCCGGTGTCGACACAAGGGGTTTGTTTGATTTTTTTTATTTTGTTTTTTTGGGAGAGTACACGAGACTTGGAAAAGGGTTTTTAAATAGATTTTATCCTTAAGGAGGAAATTATTTTTTTTCTTTTTCCATTACCTCACTAATTATAGGGTTGGGGTTTTGAAAATTAAATCTTTTAGTTCCGAAACCGAAGAAAAATCCCTAATAAAAAATCTTCGGTCCTTCGATTCGGTTACGTACAAAAAATTCCCTAGTCGCTAATATGTAGTACTCTTACCTCACCTTTATCTAGAGCCATCCCAATTTCTAAAAATTGGAAATTTATTTTTATATATCGGCACATTCCCTATCTATTGACCACCTGCCAACAATTATTTTACTAAAATTATGTCTAAACCCCAAAAAATCAATAAAAATATTTTTCTATTTAAAAAATTTTTTAGCTTGAATATAACGATGTTTGTCAACTTTGTGAAAATGTTCAACAAAAAATGGGCCAAGTATATGAAAAAATAAGTGAAGAGGTTGCAAATAAAATGAAGACAAAACCTGTTGGTGTTAATGAGAGGGATTCTTCTTATGAAAAAATTAAAGTTGGTTAAAGAGAAATTTGTTTGGATTTTAAAAAAGAGGTTTAATTTTATTGTGTATTACTGCTGGTACTATATTTTTTTTAAAATCACTTTAAATAATTATTATGTGTATTCCCTTTATTAAATTAGAGACTTGAGGGTGTGAGGAGATAATAGAAATTTTTTGAAAAATTTTTAAGAAAATTTTTGGATAAGAGAGGGAGCGGCAAAACTTGAGGAGGGGAAGAGGGTTAATAGAAAATTTTGAAAAAATTTTCTAAAGGAAATTTTTGGATGAGGAGGCATTTGGAAAGACCATCCCCTCCCTTCCGTTTTCCTGTGTTTTTCGATTATTCTGATGGTCTTGTGGGTGTTTTATTCCATTCCTTGTCTTAAATTATTTCTATACTCAAAATATATTTAATAGAAAATTCTTGCTCCTGATTCTAGAAAAAATATTTTGGTTTTTGAGGCTTTAAGAAGGGGAAAGATTACCACAAAAATAATTAGAAATTTTCCAAGTCTCTAATTTTTTAAAACACTTAAAAAATATGCCGTCTAGATATCACCAAAGAAAATGATCTTTTATTTATATATAAATTTTAACGAGGTGCTTTTTTAAAAAGAATTTAATTTTTAATGTAAGAAGAATAAATATGTTTGATTTTTTTGGAAAAATCAGAGGGAGAATTAAAATTTAAAAATTATTTAAAAAAATACTTCTCTTTTTTTTAACATTCTTCAACATTTTTTAAACAATAAGTTACTCCCATTTCATCAAGTATATTAGCCAAAGCTTCTTTTGAAACGCCTCTTGTATCTTCCAAATCTTGTCTGAATGTGGTATACAATTTTTCCTTTTAATAAAAATTTTATTTTTTTAATTTTAGGAAAAATTTACAAGAAGTACAGGATTCAAAGTCAATATTTCATTGTACAATTTGGCATTGTTAGGCTTCCTCAACCAGCTTAGAAAGGTTTTTTTGAGTTGGGTTGTTTTCTTTAAAAATGATTTTTTATTGGAGATTAGGTGACTGGGTTTGAACGGATTTTAGACCCAGAAGTCGCCTCATGAAATTTTATTGGGAATTAGTTTAACACAAACTAGAGATCGTGTGGTGCCAGAAACCATTAATCTCTAGGTCAAGGCTCAGGGTTCTTTTGGTCTGTGGGGGTTTTCTATTCCGTTGGTCAAAGCTTGGGGGTTTTCCTAGCGAGTCCGGACTCATTTTAAGCATTTTTTTAGCTTCGGGGGGTTTTCCTATGTCTGGGTTTTTCATGCACTCCAAGCCCAGGAGCGGTCCATGTCAATAAACACCTGAAACTTCCTAATTCTTTCTGAATGAGTTAGAATCCAATTCCAGACTTGAAAAATCTCTATCTTTAAAATTAAACCTCTCCTCCTTGTTGTTGCTGTTTTTCATCATTTTTGGGCACTATTCTATTACAATCCTCTAGATCATTTTTATTCTTCTTCCATTCAACATCTTTATCTAATTCCATTAAAAGGGCGATTTTTGCTTTTGTTCTTTTTTGTCTTTGTAAATTATTATTTTCATTATTATTTTCTTTTTCTAATAATTTAATTATTTTTCTTGGAATTGGTGTAGTTTCAGAAAAAACTTGAAAAAAATTTTTTGAAAATTAATTTTTTAAAATAAAGAAACTTGGATGTGTTGCTTCAAATATTTGATTTAACAATCTTATAGCTGCTCTTTTACCCATTGGTCCGTGGCCGTATTTTGCTAATTCTGTCTAAAAATAAACTGAAATAAATTAAATGAGGGAGGGGCAGATTGTCCCAACGGAAAATTTTTCTTTGAAAAAAATTTTTCGTTGGGACCAAATGTCCTCCACAGTTTTAAAAAATAAAAAAAATAAACTTAAATTAAGCTCCAATTCAGTCATAGTTTCATAAACTGGAATGGGTGTTTTTGATTCTTCATTTAAAATTTTATAATCTAAAGAAGCAATAATATTATCTTCATCATCATTTTTTTCTTCCTTGTATTCTTCTTGATCGTTGTTAATTTCATCAAAAGAATGCCATAAATTACTAATTTCTGGTTGGTAAAGTAAATTTAAATTTTCTTCATTTTCTTCGTTATTTTCGTTATTTTGTTTATTTGGAAGCTCTAATGCCTTTATTATATCTAAAAAAATTTTTTTTTTGGAAAAAAAATTAAAAGAAAACCTTTAAAATTACTCGTTGTTTGAACCATTTCTCCTTGATTTGGATATACTTTAAATTTCTTTACAAAATTTTCTTGCATTTGTAGAAGAAGAGGACATGAACAAAGTGAAGAACATAATTCAGCTTTGTTAAGGGCCATTAAAAACCTGAAAAATTTTATCTTTAAAGGCCTTTTTAAATTAATAATTCTTGCGAGACTGTCTCTCTCTCTTAGGCAATATGTCATATTTTCTACTACCTGGCATTTTGTCTTTAGTTGTTTTGAAGATTTTCGAGAAAATGCAGTTTTAGTGCTCTTTTTCTTTTCCACTCTTCTTTTACTGTATCTATAATTCTCTTGTTCTGCATTTTACTATATTTTTCACTATTGACCATTTTGTTATTAGGTGTTTTGAAGTTTATCTAAAAGTTCAATTTTTATTTTTTCTTTGTTTTATTTTTCTCTAACCTGTCTCTTTTTTTACCGCGTACTTTTTTTATTTTTTTATCTTCAAGTCCTGAAGTTTTTTTATTAAGTTTGGCATTTTATGAACGGTTTTATGTCTAATTAGTCTTTTTCAGGGAGAATATACGAAGAATATGCTTCTAAATCCATTAAATAATATTCTGATTACCAATCGATTATCGCAAGTCAATGCGTTATTATGCATTATTCAATTCAACACGCGCGTCAAATGCCAACTGGCCAAACAAGAAAGGTAAAATATGATTAAAATAAAATCTCTCTTTCTTTCTCTATATTTTAAGCTTGATTTTCCCGTTTTTGATTGTACAGGTGTTTTATAATTTTGGGTAAATCCACAAAAACTCATTTTCTATCAGTTGACGGTATATTCTCTTTTTTCAGGCTAATTTATCCAAATTTAGTTTTTTTAAATTAGTCAATTTTTATTTGTTGGCATTTTAGTTGGGTGGTTATTTTTAAATTATTTCATAATTTTTGAAATTATTTCCCAATCGGATATTCGATTTGTCTTTGTAATAATCTCCCTTTTAATTGTAAGGATGGCCTTGGGGTTAGGATTCAGTTGTTTAAATGGAAGGAGAAATCATCGGTAGAACGGGAAAGCCTATCAATAATTGTCAGGAAAGGCTAAGCTCAGCCGGTAGTGAGCCTGTACGTGTTGAGCGAAAGCGTCTGTTAATAACTGCATTGACTTACAGGATCGTTACCCACCCGGATCTAATCTTTCGTACCTCTCCTCTTAATTTAATTTTTAATTTTTCAGTTTTCAATTTTGTCTAAATGTCTTCTTCAATTAAGCCATCATCTTCTTCTGCTCCATTCGATGAGAACAATATCAAATATTTTTGTTTTTGTAAAAAACTACACATTCGGGTTTAGTTTGATTTTAAATTTAAATATAAAATTTCTTTATTTAAGACTGCTGCTCGTCTAGTCTCCATTTTACTTGTAATTGGTGTTGTGATAAATATATTTTATTCATTTGGACGAACATCAACACTTATTATTTATTCATGGTTTGAACTTTTTTTTGATTTTTTCTGACTTTCCTGGGTTTTCTTATTTGGTTCAGGAAAATTGTGAACTGGGTCCGTATGATTGATTGCGCGTGCACTTCCCAGTTCTATTGAATCATGAGAATTGCGAATAGGGTTCCTTTGATTCATTACCAGGTTTTATGATGTCCTGTTTTTTTAAAAATCCTTTACCGCTTTGTTTTGTGTCGACATCAAAGGCTTAACCAGAGGGACATCCTTGGTCGACAGTATTCTTATGGGTACCTGTTTAATGATAAGATGACTTATTACTTTAATATACTCATTTTTAGGGTTCTCGCAACATTTGCAATTGGAGTTTATGGAAGTCTCGTTTATGGCGTTTTTCGTGAAAAAAGAATTTTTACAATGCCTTTTCTTGTTTTTCAGGTTTTTTAAATTTTTATTTTTAATTAATCTAAAAATTTTATTTTTTTAGGCTTCATTCATCTTTCTTATTGGAATGATGTTCTTTGTCTTTATGATTTGTGCAATGTTTTCTGTGGATTCACTCAAGAAGATTGCTTATGATTTTGGTGGTATAAATGAAAATGATACTAACAATTCTTATCATGAAAGTTTGTTTATTTTTTATAAGTTTTTTTGTCGTGGGTTTGTTTCTGCTGGGGTCCCATTGGGTCGAGGCTCTGTTACTACTCTCTTATGCTCATGACTAGTCGAAAATCTCATGACACTATGAGTATAATAGAGATCGAGATTTTTCAAAAGCCTGGGCTTGTTCCTCGCTTCCTGGTTTGATTTATTGACTTGGGCCGGATCCTGGGCCTGTATTGCAGTAAAAACCCAAGAAGGGCAACAATGCTTGGGCCTGGACTTTGGGCACAGGAAAACCCAAGGTCTTGGTTCAGGCCCAGCTCGATTTTTAAATTATACTATTTGATCCATTTTGACGACCCCCTTCTCCTAGATCGGTGAGGAGACCATTAATTCACCTCGTGGATTTTTTAGGCCTGTGTGCCTTTTAATCTTTTACACCGGAGATTAACAAAATTTCTTAAGTAATATGTTTCTTTTTTAAGGCATTCGTGGTTTTGTTATAATGGTAATGCTTTTCTTTATTGCCTTCTTTTCTTCGCAATGTTGGTTCTTTGAAGTAATTTATCGTTTTTATCAATATTTGGAGGAGAGAGAAAGTTCATTTGCTTTTAATTTGGAACCAGAATTTAGTATGCCTTGAAATCTTGGAGGATTGATGAGAGAGGATTTTATTGGAATGTGTGAGGAGAGGAGGAAAATGTGTACATCCAAGTTTGATATTTTTTCTATCAGCTTTAAATTTTTATTTTTTCCTTTTTTTTAATTTATCGGGACTTTAAAAAATTATTTTTCTTCTTTTCCTTGTGATTTCTTTTCCAAAAAAAAATTTTTTTTCTATAAAATGCATTTTATATACATTAAAAATATATTTTTTTATGAGATAAATTATATATTTTAATTGAATAAATTAAAAAAATTTTTTCCCAAAGTTTTTTAGAATGCCTTTAATTATTAAAATTTTATATGGCTCAGAAACTGGAAATGCTCAAGACTTTGCAGAACAAATATGGCAAAATTTGTATTCAAAAAACATTTCAACTCAATGTCTTGCAATGGATGACTATTCAATTAATGTTTGTTTTTTTAACTTTTTTTGGGCAAAAGAGTTTTTGAGGGCACTTTTTCAAGTTTTGGGGAATGTTTCAGTGGGTTCAGGCAATTTTTTCAGAGGGTTTCCAACTTTTAACAAAACTTGCCAAGTTGTAAGTGAGGATTAAGACGAGTAGCTCAACTAGGATTTGACAAATTTCACTGCTAGTTAATACATTCAAAAAGGTCTAGAGGAACAACAAGAGGAACAAAACTTGTCAGAGAACCTTCTTCCACCCTTTAACAAGGGGCTTCATAATTTTCAAGGTGAATTAAAACGAGTAAGGCTAAGGGGTGGATTAAGACTCGTGGCTAAATTGGGGATTAAGAAAAGCTCAATTTTTTTCGTTCTACTCGCGCAAAAAAAAAGTCAAGAGGAACTAAACTTAAAAGCAAAAACAGTGTCTCAACTCTTTTACAACACTAGAAAAACCAACAATACAAATTACAGCAAAAACAAAATATACAATAGCGCGCGATAATCAACGAGTATATCACTTTTTTCTATACTTTTCATCATCATCATCCTTCGCGGCGTTGAGCACGTGGGCGACGAAGACCTTCCAATTCATCGAACAGCATACGAATAGCTCCGTCTAACTGGAGAACGACTCTGGCCTTTAGAGAAGAGAATTCCTTTATCTTCTGTTTGATCTGTTTCTTCACCACCTTCTTCTCCTCTTCATGCTCCCTTTTTGTCTTTCGCTGCTTCTTGAGCAGCTCCTCGCGCCGCTCCTTGAACTCCTGACGCGCCTCCTTGAACTTCTTGCGCAGCTCCATCGTCTCCTGCTGCAATTGCCGCGCTTCCTCTTCCTCCTCTGCTGTCCTTTGTTCCTCAGTGACAGACCAAGCTGTAGAGACTCCTGAGACGTCCGATGAATCGGTCGGCGAAAAGCAGGTAGAATTCCCAATTGATGACTCGCACGAAGAAATACCAGAAGAACTGTCCATGACTGGCTAAAAAATAAAAGAAGGATTAATTTAGAAATAGAAACATGAAAAAAGAGAAAAAGGTACCTCAGTAATGAAGAGCAAAGTTAAATCATGAGATTTTTAAGACTGCTTTTATAGTGTTTTTCAGGGTAAGTGTTAGTAGTATTGTTAGATTCAAGCAAGCGATTTGATTTAGTATGTCAGTTTATGGACGTCAGTCTATCTAATAGGTATGCCTCATCTGTCGCTGTTAAGGAGGTTTCCGTCTGTCAATCGCTAGGGGGATCTACCAGAAGAACTGTCCATTTCGCTCTTGTATCTCGTATCGTTTACGGTTGATGATTCGTGTCTTTGTCGGTCATCAGTCTTTTTCTGACATCACTCTGTATCATCTTCACGATTTTCTTTTTAGTATAAAAATTCAAGTGAAAATATTGGCACTGTCCAATGTTAAAAAATAATTTTGTTTTCAAATTTTTGTTGGGAAAAGGAGAAAAATTCATTTTTAGTAGTAGTTCTCCATATTTATTTTACCGAAAAATTATTTTAAAATTTTAATTACATAAATTTTTTTAAAGCTTTTGCCTACAGAAGAATTAATTATATTTATTGTGTCAACAAGTGGGAATGGTGATGTACCAACTAATATGAGGAAAAGTTGGACTTTTTTATTGACTAAAAAATTGTTGGAAGGAAAATATCTTGACAAGGTTTGACTTAAAGAATTTAATTTTTTTCAATTTTTTAAGTTAAAATTTGCCCTTCTTGGTTTAGGAGACAGTTCTTATACAAAATACAATTTTGCAGCAAAAAAATTGTATAGAAGATTAATTCAACTTGGAGCTAAACCTTTGAGTGATTTGGCATTGGCTGATGATCAAGATGCTTTTGGAATAGATGGGGTATTTGAAAAATGGTTTTTTGAACTTTTGGAGAATAATAAGGTTTGTTTGTTTTTTTTGAAAGGTTATTAGGGACTTGGATTAATATATATGGGTAAATACTAGGGATACGACGACTTTGAGACAAAAATCCTGGAATGTTTTAGACCATATTTTCAAGAATTTTTTCGGGTCGTGTTTCCGATTCCATGTAACACACTCGTAGGACTCGAATGCTAGTGTCCTTATTTTTCACCCTTTTGGATTAGATCTCATTCACCGGCTGGAATTTGTGTCTTTTATTTTTCTTGCCCCACTACACTGTTTTCCTCAAACCTTTTTTCTTTCCAACATAAACAGTTGGAGCCTCGCCCATTATCTCGGATTTCGAGATAACGTTTCGGACTTTCCAATCACCTACTTCTCCCCCCCCCCTTTTCCTCTTTATTTCCATCATTTCTCCCGCGATTTATAAATTTTTGTAATTAATTTTAAAGGAATATTTTGTTTCTCAACCATCAACTTCAACTAATCCAAAATTTCATTTTGATATTCTATTGGAAGAAGAATACTTTAATAATAACAACAATTATTACCCTTTAACAATTATTAAAAATGAAAGAGTAACAAATGAGCAACATTTTCAAGAAACTAGATTAATTAGTTTATTTATTGGGGAAGATGTTAGAGAAAATTTTAGGTTTATATTTTAATTTTATTTGTTTTTTAAATTTTAATCTGTGGGAGATACTCTTTTTGGTTATTTTCTTCTAAAAGTCCGTAACTTTTTTGTCCGCAAATTTTTTGTCAGCAATTTTTAAAAATTTCCCAAAAGGATTTTGGGTTCTAGTTTATGAGTTCTCTGAAGCTTTATGTGTCCAACAAAAAAATTATTTGTCCGTAGAAAAATTCAAGGGTTTTTTTTTATTAATGCCATGGAGGTGTATCTGTGATTAGTTTGCCTCATAATTTTTCATTGGACTCAAAGCTTAACTGGACTCTTAAATAATGTAACTCCCCGAGTCTTCTGGCATAGGTGTTTGCCGGGCTAGAGCCTTCGGGTTTTGGGTCGGGGGTTTTTTCTAAAAAATTATAGTCTGGGGACGGGGAGCTACCCTACTTTTAAAGACTAACAAGAGCTTAAAAAATTTTTTTCTGATTGTAAATTAATTCTCATACATAATTTTAATTTTCCTATTTGAAAATGCCTACTAAGCTGATCTTTTTTAGAAAAATAAATAAAAAAACGAATTTTCGGATAAAAATTGCAGACTTTTTTGGAAGAATACACCTTAATGGAGTATTTATTTAGGTATAATCCAGGAGATGTGTTAATGGTATTACCAGAGAATTTAATTAATTCATTAGAAATGGCTAAAAATGTTTTGATCAAATGTAAAAATCTTTGGGATTTACCTATGTCAATTTGTAGAAGTAGTTCAAATGTTCCAATATCACCTCAATTTGTAAGGTTATTTTGTGAGTTTTTTTAAATTGATATGTAGTTTGGATTTTTTTATTTTTGGGTAGCATTGGTTGTGGCGTAATGGCTCTCAATGCTTTGTTTGCTTGTTGGGTGTTGGGTTTTGTGGTGTAAGGGTTGTAGGTTCGAGTCCGTTTATGATAAATTAAGCTTTTTCGAGTGAGTTTGTGTGAGGAAAATTTTTTTCGAGGTTTTAGGCTATCGAAAAATTTGGAAAAATTTTTGAAAATTTTTTTCAAAATTTCTTTTTGTAAATTAATTTTATTTTTTTACCCCTCTTTATAAAATTCGTATTTTTTAGCCTCCCAAAGCTTGACTCTCTCTGCTTTGTTTCAATATTATTTTGATCTTCAATGCATCCCCAAAAGAAGTTTTATTAAAAAATTTGCTTCAATAGCAGAAGATGAACTTGAAAAAGAGCGATTGTTGGAATTATGTTCTCCTGAAGGAATTGTTTGGATTTTTAGAGGTTTTTTGATTTTTTAAATTTTTTTCAGGATGATTATTATGAATATTGTATTTATTCAAAACGTTCAATATGCGAATTTTTGAGAGATTTTCCGCAAACTTCAGCATTATTAACAATTGGACATTTTCTCGATTTTTTCCCTATAATTCGTTCAAGAGCTTTTAGTATAGCTTCATCTCCAAGTGGGCATTTAAATGAAATTCAAATACTTGTTGCTAAAGTTAAATATAATATTAGAAGAATAAAAACGCCAAGGTTTGAATTTTTGATGAATTTTTAATTAGACGGAAATTTCATTCTTGTTGATACTCTCAAAATTAGGTAAACAATTTGGCGGATGCCTTTGTTAAAATTTGGGTTGGGCACCAGGCGGAGCACTGTCGTTTATTTTAAGTACTCCTTTACCCCTTCCATTTAAAATACTCCCTTTCCATTTAAAATGATTTTTAGCCCTTTTAATGAAGTTTGACTTAAACTTATTTAAAATAGGTTTGGTTTGTGCAGCAACTTTTTATGTTCAACAAATCCAGGCCATCAAGTTTATGCACGTATTAGTCCAGGAATATTTAAATATGATAAAGAACAAGTTACTCCATATATTTTAATTGGACCTGGAACTGGTGTTGCTCCTTTTCGTTCAATGATTGTTGAAAATGAATTTAATAGGTTTATTTAATTAATTAGGTTTTGTTTTAGGGTGTAAATTAGAAAAGTTTTGTTAAGCGTGGGTGTGGTGTAGTGGGTTGGGTGCTGGTTTTTTAGGTGGAATGGTTGTGGGTTCGATTCCAACTGTGGTTAAATATTTTTTCTTTTTGAAAAAATTAGTTGGGAATAATAAAAAATTAATTTGGCATTGTTTAAATCGGCATTCTATATTTTTTTATTTTCATAAAACTATTTTTATTATATTTTCAGAAAATGCCCAATTACTCTATTCTTTGGTTGTCGAAATGAAGCAATGGATTTTTATTTTAAAGATGAATGGTCAAATTATAAAAATTTAAATTTATTTACTGCATTTTCTCGTGATCAGGAGGAGAAGGTTTTTTTTATTTTTAGTTGTTTTTTAATTTTTAGTTGTTTTTTAATTTTTCAAAAATTTTTCTTCAAAAGATTTATGTTCAGCACAAAATAAGTGAAAATCCAAAGGAATTGTGGAATTTAATAAATTGTGGAGGAGGTTTTTTTGATTTTTTTTTAATTTTTGAAAGTTCTAAAAAAATTTTTTTAAGCAAAAATATTCATAGCGGGTAGTGCTGGTGATATGCCAAAACAAGTAATTAATTCATTTAAACAAGTGTTTATTCAAGAGGGAAAAATGTCTGCTGAAGAAGCTGATAAATTTGTGGAATTAATGGAAAAGAAAAAATTAATTCAATATGAGACGTGGAGTTGACACAAAACTTTTTTGTTGTTTGGTGCATGCTGCGATTGTTTTTCTACGTTTTTTTTTATTTTTTTTAATTTTTAAAATTTCTATTTGTTAATAAATTAATTTTAAAAAATTATATTTTCATGGTTTTCTGAAGCCTTAAATATTTTTTTATATTTTTTAAATCAATTTTTATTAAGCTTTTTAGAGCGAAAAATGGAAGACTTTAACATTGAGAATATTAATTCTTTCAATTTTTTATTTCAAATTTTGTCAGATTTTGCTTGTGCTCTCTTCTTGTCGCTATCTTTTGGACTTGTTGATTTTAATTATACAAAGGTTTCTTTAAATATTTCTTAAAAAAAGGTGAAATTAGGGTTATTTTTTGGTTGCTATAAGTAAGTTAACCGGTCGTGACGGATACTCGTTTACAGTTTGAAAATTTTTAAAAGTCCGCAAAAAAATTGCGGACGTCCGCGAAAAATTTACGGATGTCCGCAATTAGGTTGCGGAGTCCGCGAAAAGTGTCCGCATATTAAAAGTTTTTGTGACTTTTAAATTCTCAAAAATTTAGATTGTTAATTCATTTCTTCGTTTATTCTCTCGCAAAACTCAGGAAGAAATTTCATTGGACCGGTTAAATGAGCAAATGATACAAATTAAAAATCAAATGTCAATGCTTTCTCCAACTGCAGATTTTGCAAAATATTACAAAAATGAGCGTTTATTAAATAAATTGAAAGAAGAAAAGGAGAAATTAGGTTTTTAGACTTTTAAAACTAAAAAAATTATAAAAAATGTCCGCAAAAAATTTTGCGGACATCCGCAAAAAGTGCCCGCATTTAAATTGCGGACGTCCGCAATTTAAAAAATTTAATTTTTAAAATTTCTTTTCAGATAAAACAATATTTTCAAACTCAATTGTTTCTTCTGTAAAAATTAATATTGCTGTTAAAACTCTTTTTATGGTTATTGCAACATGTTTGATGTGGAAAGCTGAATTTTTTGTTATATTTAAAATGGATGCAAAATGGTTTTGGCCTTTAAATATTTTAAATTTGCAAAATAATGTTTTTGGTGGACAAGGAAAAGAAGAAGAAGGTTTATAAATTTTTTTGATTTTTTAAAAAGGGAAATTTTAGAATTAATTTAAATGTCGGGTCTGACCTCACTTTAATACTTGGGGAAAAATTAATTTCGGTTATGGTCCAGTTTGTGTCCAATGGATGAGTTAAATAAGAAATACGAAAAATAGGTGTGTCACAAAGTGTGACATATTAAATTTATTTAAAAAAAGTATCTTAAATGGTAGAGACGTCCGAGACCGAAAATTTTCCAAGACTCAAGACCAAGACCGAAAAAACCCAAGGAAAGTCTTGGAATCAAGACCAAGAGTCTCGGACGTCTATTAAATGGAACTTTATTTATATTTGGAATATTTTAGTGAGGTCCTATTTAATTTAATTTTTATTTTTTTTTAAGATTTGTATCAAAATGTAACATTGTTCAGCTTTGTTTTATTGACATTAATAGTAAAGAAAATTTGGGAATATAGAAAAAACAATAATAATGATATTAATTTTATTGGGACTGAAATATTTACAACTCACTGAGAAAATATAAATTAATCTTGACAAGAGGAGGAGGAAATATTTTAATTTTTGTTTTTTAACGAGAAATTTATTTTAAAAATTTTTTTTTTGGATTTTAATATTTATTTAAAGACTTAAATGACAAAAAATTGGACTTTTGCTCTTTTAAAACCAGATGCTGTAGCTAATCCAATATCTCTTGGTTGGCTTTTGGATGCTTTAAATAAAAATGGTTTAATTATTGAAATGGGTATTTTTTTGAATTTTTTAAAGAATTTTTACTTAATTTTTTTTAATTAGATAGGTTGTCGACTAAATTTGTCGAAAGATCAAGTTTCTGATCTGTATGAGTTTCACAAGGTTTTTTTAAATTAATTTTTTTTAATTGGTAGGGTTGGGTAGGACTTCACGGACTAAATATTATGGTAATGGAAATATTTAACGGGGAAATTTTTTTGAAAATTCTTATAACGAGTTTGTTAAATTAGGTGAATTGGTTATTATTAGGCAGTCGGTCCTCTACCCACCTAGTCACCAACCAAAAAAATTTTTTTAATTGTATAGTTAGATTGTGATTGTACCTAGTATTGTGTATATACATTTTAAAATACTCACACCCTTTTAAGAAGCTTCCTTTAATTTTCTATTATTTTTTTGTCGTCTAAAAAAATTTTTTAATTTGGTCTAAATTTTGGATCGCTTTTTAAATTCTATTTTTAGGTTCGTCGTCTCCTGGTTTTTTCAATAAAGTTTTCTAGGCTAATTTTGGGGGCCTCTTAGGAACCTTTTGGCTAATTTTAAAAAATTTCTTAAACAAAATTTTTACAGAATTCGTTTTATTTCAATCGATCACTCAATCATTTACGTTCTGGACCTGTAATAGCTATGAAATTAATTTTAAATGAAGAACAACACCAACAAAACTCAAAAGATGAAGCTTTAAAACGTTGGAGAAAATTACTTGGACCTGCAAAATTTGGAAAAATGTATTTGGCACAAGTTGGGGATTTTGATGAAATTGATAGCAGAAAGGGAAATTTTAGACAATTATTTGGACTTTCTGACAGCAGGAATTTTGGTTTGTTTTATTATTTTTTAATTTTTAGAGAGATTGGGACGGGTCAACCACCGTAAATCCTCTAGGAGAACCTTATATCTTCTATTTTTTAAGCCTCTCGTAAGGTGTGCTTTACACTAACAACAAAGAATGTGGTTTTTAAGAGGATGTGGCACCTAGTATTGTCACCGCCTAAATTTTCTTTTAGGAAGCCTCTTACATTAGGTTGAATTTTTGGGGAATTTTACCACAAGATTTGGTCTCGCAACTTTATTTTCCATATTTTTTTATTTTTCTTGAGGATAAAAATTTTTCCGTGGACATAAAAAGTTGCGGACTAAACTTGCGGACAAGAAAAATGTTTTTAAAAATTAGGAAAATTCCTTGGGGGTTTTTAAAAAATTAAAAAAATTTTTTTAATAAAAAGGACATGGAACAGGTTCATTAGAAGAATTAGAAAAAGAATATTCAATATTTGAAAAATATATGAAAAAAATAGAGGATCCATATTCTGAATTATTCCAATTGGATAAATATATTTATTTGATAGAAAATGAAGAAAAAGAAGATGAAGAAGAAATTGGAGGAGAAGAAGAAGAGGGAACTAAAAATAATTTTTTAAATAAATTTAAAAATTTTTTTAAATAAAAAAATTTGTTTGTTGTTTAAAAATTTTTTTAATTTTTTCTACTTGTTTGTAAAGCAAGTTTAATTAATTATTTTTCTTATTTATTTTTTTGAAAGAAAATCAGGAAGGAATGGGCTAGACTCTAATGTCTTCCACCTTTGGGTGAATTAATTAGTTGGTATATTTTGCCAATACCACATTTTGCCAATAAGGCTAAAAACCAGCATTTTGTCTAGCTAACCTTGTTGACAAAATGCGGGGTTTTTCTCTTGTTGGCGAAATGTGTGTTGGCAGAATATATTTATTTTTTGGCGGGCTTTAAATTTTTTGAATATTATTTTGAATTTAAAATTATTTTTTAAAATTAATTTCAGTTTTTGGATTTTACAAATATTTATTTTTTCATTCTCTACATAAAAAAGAAAAAAAAATTTGTTCTACTTTATCATTTTATTTTTACATTTTTTTGACTTGAGAAAATATGGCTGTGCTTATAATAAGGTTGTCTTAAAGATTTTTTCTAAAATTATGTTTTGTAGAAATGACAATGATTGTGAAGAGGTATATAATAGAACAACAGTTTTTTGTTACACAAGAATGCCTAGATCCAGTTTATGGGAATATGTTGAAAAATTGGAATTGTTGACTTCAGGTTTGAGTTTTTTATATTTGTTTGGGGGACTTCTACGGGTTAAAACAAGTTAGGAGCAAAGAATAGGAATGTGATAAGTAAAACATCGAGGGTTTTGTTGAAAGGGATTTTTCTGCAATGAAACGATTGAATGTTGACTTGTCTAGTAAGCAGTGTATCTGGGAGCAAGTACATATATCACGGTACTTATGCTCGAAAACCGACCTGACTTTTTTTCTCAATTTAAGACGTCCCTGGTTTGGGGTTTCCTTTTGCTTAGGAAATGATAGGACCTCGCTATCTGTTAAGCGATTGTCTGTCCGGAAGCTCCAGATTCTCTACCTGTCCGCAAGAAATTTACCGACAACTTTTATATTTGTGTTTAAAAATTTTCTACTTCTATACCTTTTAAGTGTCAATAAATAAAAATAAATTTTAGATAGGCAAGCTCTTTTCTTTAAAATAGATGTTGACATTTTTGCAGCTCCAGATTCTTTACCTGATCTCAAGGATTGGTTTCTTTAAAAAAATTTTTTTCCAATTTAAAATTTATTCTAGGTACATTCTCAGCGTTGTTTTAAAAGCACATAACGGCCCTTTCTCTTTTGGCATTTTAGTCAAACTTTTTTATGAATGTTTTCCACTCAAATTAATGGTTGATTTTTCTTCTACAAAAATGTTTATTAGCAGGTTTTTTTTAATTTTTTTTTGACTTTTTTTTCAATTTAAAGTGGAAGCCTTACAAACGATGGAAAATCGCTTGGAGCAAGCGAATTGGAAGCATTCCTTCGATTATCAAGTCATCATAAACAAACAATGGTTAATTCTGTGGAAGTTGCTGAACGGTTATTTTTTATTAGAAAGACAGGTTCTACATTTTACAATATTTTGTAGATATAGGTTCAGAAGGTGTCTATTAATTCTTTTATTAATCTGGTTTTTGAGTTTAGTGTACATGTTCCGAAAATGTTAACTGTTGGTACTTTTTCGAACTTCTAAGTGCTTTACTTAAGACTAGGAATGGACCGAGTTACCCATTAGTCGAAACCTGTTCCGAAGGAAAATTTTAAAACTCGAAATCCGATTCGAGTTTTTTTTCTCATCCTGGCCCTTCCTTGCTTCAGTTAATAGTTTGTCTTCCAATAAATATAAACAATATTATTTTTTCAGTTTCAAAGCCTTTTCAAGTACACACAAACCTACAGATGTATTAAGCTCTAAAGGACCTTCATTTTTAGTAGAATTAGCAAATAGATATAATATAATTGGTGGATATTGGATTATGTTTTTTCAAGATTTGGATATTTCTCAAAGGTTTTTTTGAATTCATTAATATTTTGGGTAAAAATTTTGGAATTTTTTGAGTCTCTCTCTGACCCTTCTAATTTAAAAAATTTATTAAATTTATTTGTTAAATTAAATGATAAAAAATATTTTTGAATATTTTTTTAATTTTTAAGAGAAGGCGCTTTCAATCTCTTACTTGAATCTGCATACAAAAATTGGGGACCTATAAGTCGTTTCAATGCAAAAATTTCTTCTGATAATTTTATTATTTGTTTTGTAAGTTTAAAACTTTTCTTTTTCTTTTCTAATCAAAAAAAAGTCCACAAATTTTGTTCGCAAATTCTTTAAATATTTTTTCTGACAAGTTTGCGGACAGAAAAATTGCGGACTTGCAGATTTGTAAAAATTATTTTTAATTAAAATTTTAGGGAAATAAATTAACCACAAGTATAATGAACCCAGCAAATTTGGACTCTTCTCGACGCAAAACTGAAGTAACTGATCCTGGTGCTTTAAAAGTTAGACAAATTGTTGATAAAATTTATGCAAAAAATTGTTATTGTAAGTTGGGGGGGGGGGGTTTTTTTAAAGGATTAAATTTTTTTATTTTTCTTAGATTTTGGTTCAATGCATATGAAATGTAAGGGTTTATTTTTGAATTTTGAATTAAAAAAATATTTTTTTCTTGTAGATAAACCAGACATTATGAGGTTTTATTTTTATTAAATTATTTTTTAAATATTAAATTATTTTTTTAAATTTAATTGTTTTTATTTAATAGTGCTTGTTGTGTTCAAAGAAATAATTCTATGAGACCAACAGGTATTTTTATGTTTTTAAGTTTGAAAAAAATTTTTTTTAATTTTTTTGAAATATTTTTTCTATAATTTTGCCTAATTTTCTATTTTCCATCAAATAAAAATTAATTACCACCAAAAGGTGTCGAACCCCCAACCCTTTTGTAGAGGGAACCAAGCACTATCCGACTACACCAAAATAAAAATTTTTTTGATTTTCGAGAAAAAATTTTTAAATTTTTTTTGAATATTTTTTTTCCTATGATTTTGACTATTTTCTATTTTCCTTTAAAATAAAAATTAATTACCACCAAAAGGGTTCGAACCCGCACCCCTTTTGTAGAGGGAACCAAACATTTTCCGACTACACTAAAATAAAAAAGTTTTTTTTAATTTTTAAAATTAAATTCTTTTTTAAGTTTACCAAGCAGATTATAACCCAAAAAATATTTTTAACAACAACAACAACAATAATTATAATAGTTCTCGTTCAAATACATCAATGTCGTCAAGTCAAAACAATTACAACAACAACAATTATGGGTGGAATGAGAGGTAGATTTAAATAATAATTTTTTTGCGAGAAAAAAAAATTTTTTGAGAAATTTTTTGAAACAAAATTTTTGACATATTTATTTTTTTGAAAATATTAATATTTTTGATACTCCTCCATTTTTTTCTTTTTTTTTTGTTGGTAATTTTTTTGTGCGCCAAAAAAGATTTTTTTAGGTGAGAGATTTTTATTTGTTCTATATTTTTGTTTATAATTTTTTTTTGTCGTGTCTAGTTGTATCAAAAATGTCACGGGGGGTTGAGAAAAAATAGGATCGGGTTTTCAAAATTTTTCCCTGATTTTTTTAATTTTCAGAGCTATTGAAATTTAAAATTTTTTTATTCATGTATGCCGCGAATAGTTTTGGAAATATATTTTTTTGAAAAATTTAATTTTTTGGCGCATATTTAAACAAAAAAAATTATTTTGTTTTAAAAATACTCTATAAACTTTTACAATTTTTTAAATATTTTTTTAAACATTTTTCAAAATTTCAATTGCCAAATTTTATATATAATTAGGGGAGTCAAAAAAACATTTTTTCAATTAATAATAAAAAATGTAAAAAAAAAACTATATATACAGTCGAATCTCGGTTTTCAAAAAAATTTCTAATTAACTTTATTGGATCGGAAAAAATTTATTAGATCAAGAGGGTTTCCTTAAATAGAGGTTCGACTGTTAAAACCTCAAAAAATTTTCCTTTTCTTTCTTTTTACTTATCATTTCTTAATTAATTATTCACCAAATCGAACAGAATTACTACAACAATAAGTCTTCATATAACCTTTAAAAAATATTTTTTATTAGGATATTCAAGAATTTTATTGCTATTTTTGTCTCATTATTTTAGGGTTGTCTGATAGTCCACTTGGAAGTCCCAAAGATTTTTTTGGTTTCATAAGTATTTTTTTCTTTTTTAGGTTTTTATTCCCCTCTCCCCTTCCCTCCTCCTATCCTCTATCTATTTTTATTTTTTTAATTTTTAAAAAAATTTTAAATCTTACCTAATGTACATCTTTTTGAACAACATTCAGTAGCAATTCCACTTTTTTTTACTGGGGCAAAAGCTCCATAGGGATAAAAACGTTTTTTTCTCCTTTCTGTTGTTTCTTCTGAATCTTGTTGATTAAATTCGAATTCTTCAGAATTATTATTTTCTTCATTATTCCTTTTTGACATTATATAACCTCCACATAACTGATTTTTACATATTGCGTTTAATGTCATTGTTAATTTCTAAAATTAGTGGGAAAATTTTTCAATTAGAAATTGGAAGGAGGGAAAATAGGGAATATTTTTAGGTCTAGAAAATTTTTTTTAGATTTTTTATAAATTTTTTGGGTGAAAAAAACTTTTTGTATTTTTTCCGTAATCTTCTGGTTTTTGTATTTTTTTTCATTCCGGAACAGGGGTGAGCGCATTGCGTTTTTTGAGATTGTCTCTTGCGCTCACCCCTGTTCCGGAATACTCCTTTGTATTTTTACTTTCTCAGAATGTTTTTCTGGATATTTGTATTTTTTCCGGAAATGTTTTGCACACTTACCAATCCACACAATCTAAATCCTCCAGTAGCCATAGTTGTTGGTGGCGTTAATAAAATTAATAACGAAAATATTAGCATTAATGTTGAGTGCCTCAATATTCTTTTAAAAAAATTTTCTAATTTTTAAATTTAAAAGAAAATTTTTTTACCTTTGTGTCCTGGGGTGTTGCCGTATTTTAATTATTTCCATTTTATTTTTTATTTTTAAAAATTCCAAAAAAATATTTTTTTTTTAATTTTTTAAGAATTTATTTTTATTTTTTTGGTAGCCCTAAATTTTTAATTTTATTTAAAATTGTATTTGTGTTTTTCCGGATTGTGTTTCTCTGATTTTTTATTTGTGTTTTCCGGAATGTGTTTTCTGATTTTTTGTATTTTTCCGGAAATGTTTGGTATAATTTTAATAAAATAATTAGTTTGATTGTCTGAATTTACGAATTTTTAAAATAAAAGAGGGAAAGAAAATAAATGCCACCCTAGAAAACTTTTACAGCCAAAAAACTGCGTAGGAGTCTTAAAAAAACTTTTAATGTTTTATAAAGATTTTTTTCCTTTTTTTAAAAAATTTACGGGGAAAATAACCTATAATTTTAATTAAAATAAAAGCCTATTATTATTTTTATTTTAAATAAAAGTGAGAGAATTTTAAAGTAAATATATTTAAAAATCGTAATATATCACGCAAATGAAAAAAATTATTTTTTAAAAATAATAATAAAAAAATTTCACACAAAAGGACAATAGAAATTAACATGAGGGGAGATTTAATGAATTAAGGAAGGCCGGAAAGGAGAGAAAAAATGTGTTTTGTTAAATAAAAACATGTGTTTTTGTGTTTTTCTAATAATTCTGATTTGTGTGTGAAGCGTTAAAAACATTTTGTGTTTTTCCGGAATGTATTTTTCTGTTTAATTGTGTTTTTGTGTTTTCCGGAATTGTTTAAATTTTATTCTGATTTTAATGTGTTTGTGTTTTCCGGAATTGTTTATTCTGTTTATTTATTTTCCGGAAGGATGTGTTTTTAAATTTATTCTTTTCTGTATTTTTTGTTTTCTTGTGTGTGTTTTCCGGAAATGTTTAATTTATATTCTGGTTGTGTGTTTTTCCGTTTATTTTGTATTTTTCGGAATTTTGTATTTTTGGTTGTGTTTATTTTTGTGAATATTAATTTTTCAGGGTAAATATTTAACTCAAAAGTTATATTTTTTAACATAAAATTTGGTTATTTGATATGGAAAAAATTATTTTATGTTATTAAAAAATTTTTTTTTGAATTTTTTTGGAATAATTAAATATTATTTACTTTCCCATAGGTGCCAATTTTTTTTCTTGAATGACATGGATATTTGTATATGTAAATAGTTTTAAGCTTTTATTCCAATTAAAAAATAAAAATGTGTTTATTTATTCTGTGTTTTTAACATTATAAATTATGTAGAAAATTAATTTACGTGTGTTTGTAAGAGGGGAGAATTGTAGAGTGGGGGAGGGGAGAGGAAAGGAAGGGGGATTGGTGTGCGCAACCTAAAAATTCTTAAAAAATTTTTTCTGAAATTTTTAATTTTTTTTTTGTTTAAAAAATTTTTCCCACAGAAGTAGACAAAAAAAAATAATTTTTTAAAATAAATTTTAATTAAAAAAATATTTTTTGCGCACAAGTTAATTGTACATAGTATAAACATTCTTTTTAACGTCTGTCTTCTACCACCTTATGGTATTTATATGTAAATAATTTAAAAATTCCCATAGGAATATAATTCTAGTTAACACGTTCTTTTTGCCAAGTTTTTTTTTAAATTCTCTAAGGATTTGTTTTTTTATCGCCTGACTTTATTTAATGATGTAAGGGGAGGGGAAGGGGGGAATGAAGGTTAATTTATGGAAATGGAGATATTATAATTTTTTAAATTTTTTAAATAAAATAGATTAGATGTGAATAAGTGAAAAATTCTTAGAGAGTTTAGGTTGTTTTAAATGTTAAAAAGTGATTTATATATGGGAGGGATATTGGGAGAAAATTAAAAATAAAAAATATTTTTTTATATTTTTAAATCCTAACACGGGATGTTTAAATTCGTAAAAATGCCATTTAAATTTAAAAAATATTTTCGTAGAATTAAAAGATATTATGTTAGGATAATTTACATGGACTATGATAAGGGGAAAATTAAGAACTTTATTTATTTTTTTAAATCCTAAGCAAGGAACTGGACATTATGTGTTTTTAAATATTAAAGTGTTATTCAAATTAGTATATGTTTTTTGTAAATGTGACATTTAAATTGAAAAAATATTTTCTTAGAATTAAAAATTCTGTGAGTATAATTTACGTGGAAGTTAAGGGGGAAATTAAGAATTTTATTTATTATTCTTTTATTTTTAAATCCTAAACAAGGAACTGGACATATAAATTTAAAATATATATATAAAGTGTTATTTAAATTTGGCAAAATAAAATTTTTCTGGGCTAAATTAATATTTTTAATAATTATAATTTTGAGGTGTATATCGCTTGGTAACGCCCTTCTAGAAAATATTTTTTTTGTAAATTTTTTGAAAATTAAAAAAGAATTTCTTTAGAAAAAAATTGCGTGCTTTTTAACATTTCACGCGATAAATAATTAATGAATAAAATTGTTTTTAAAAAAAAGAAAAATATATTTTTTGAGAGCAGGGGAGAGAAATTATAAAAAATCAGAGGAAAAAAAAAACAACTCTCTTTAAAAAATATTCATGGAATATTAAAAAAAATATTTTTATTAATTAGAAAAAAATTCTTTTTAGTTTATAAAAAATCGTCACACATTAAAAAAATAATAAATGTAGTCGGAAATTGTTTTTGAATTGGGCTAATTTGTGGGGGGAAACAAAGTTCTTTTTTTATTTAATAATAAAAAAAATTTTTTTAATCACCAGGGGCGGTATGCAAAAAAGGAGGTAGGGGTTAACCAACCCTCAGCTGCGGGTAGGTTAACCCAGAACCCTTATGCAAAAATGGAGGTAGGGGTAACCCGCAGCTATGGTTAGTTACTCGGGTAATAGAACCCGCAGCTGCGGGTAAGATTTTAACCCTGCTCCGATGAGGGTTAAAATCTTACCCGCATCTCTTTAAAAATTTTTTAAAAATCCAAACTCAATCGAAAAATTACAAATTAAATATTTTTAGATAGATTAGAGTGTGCTCTATTTTTTGATATAATTTTTAAAAATTTTTGTTGAAAAATAAATTTACTATAAATTTTCGCGTAAAGTACCCCATTTTTGAGCAAAAAAGGGACTCATTCTCTCCAATAGGCAGCTGCGGGTAATCATCGAGTTCTGGGTCGATTTTTTTTGAATAAGGGTTAGCCCTCAACTGAGAGTTCTATTACCCGAGTAATAGAACCTGCTAGACTTACCAGGTTCTCCAACCCGCTTTTTTGCATACCGCCCCAGGGATTATATAAAAATAAATTTAAAAAATTAAAAATAAGCAAAAAATATTTTTAAATTAATTTTTTATGTTTAGGGGTAAATTAAATATATTTCCCGTTAGTGGGGTTCGAACCTCCAACCCTTTTTGGAAGGAAACCAAACAGTTACCCACTACACCAAAAATTAACTTTAATTATTTTTCAGATGATTTTTGTTTTTTTGAAGGGCCATAACTTTTTTGATATTTAACCGAGTTGAATGATTTATATATCATTCGAAAGCTCTGAATGTGTGGATTATTTTTTCTGTTAGGATCAAAACGATCAGATTACTCCTAAAAAAGTTATAACCATTTAAATACGCGCAATCGTGATTTTTCAACGTTATCTGGCTGTAATTTTTTGTGGTTTGATTTGATTGGAAGAAGTTTAATGTGAAAATGATACCGCAGATCCAAGCTTTTGATTGATATGAAAATTATAAAAATCGGTTAAGAATTACAAAAGTTATGGTCTAAAATAGGGCCTTATACTTGTGGAGTAACTAATTTTGTTGGAGGATTATGCAGAGGTGAATTTTGGCTTTATTCCTGGCTTGTTTAAAAATGAATAAATTAATCAAGTTAAGGTAAAAAATTTTTTTAATTATATTTTGAAAAAAAAATCACGCATTTTTAAAAAATTAATTTTATTTTTTTTTCACAAATTCCCTTCTTTCTCTTAATATTTTTTTAAACTAAAATACCTTTGGAGAATGGGATTAAAAACGGGAGGAGGTCAAATAAAATAGATCTTTCTTTCTATTCTCTCGTTGTTCTTATGACCTAAATAAATATATATCTCCTTAAATTAAATTAGAGTGAAGGATGATCACTTGTGTATATTTATTTATTTTTAAAAAATCCTTTTATTATTTATTTTAAAATAAATATTTAATTATGTATTTATTTCAATCAACTATTCTCTTATTTTTTGGTAATTAAATTTTAAAATAAAAATAAAAGAAGATAATTTTTTGGTGACTAAAAATGCGTGGTTTTTCGATTAAAACTAAAAAAAATTTGCTTTCAAAAAATTCAAATTTTTTTTTAAAATTTTTTAGTCGTTTCTCTAACAACATGTTCATCTGAATATCTCGGAGTATCTCTAGGCTCTCTTCAAAATTCATCCTTCCCAGGCATTTCAGGCAATGTGTGGCTGGCTAACTCGACAACTTTACAAATTAATAATTTTAATATAGAGCCACATCAAAGTTTGTTTTTTTTTTAAATTAAAAAATTGTTTTTTAGAACAAGAATTAATATTTGCCTTCATTTCTGAAGAAGCTGTTGAACCAGTTAAATTTTTGTATAAAGTGGCTGGGGAAAATAATGGAGAACAAATGTTATTCCCTATGTAAGGTTTAATTATTAAAATTTGATAAGTTGTGTGGTGGTGTAATGGTTAAGCGTCTTGGTTTTGTTGGCGAGGGGTGGTGGGTTCGAATCCCGCAGATGGAAAATCGTTTTTATTTCACCTAAAAAATTTTTTTCTTGTAAATAAATAATATACACAATGCCAAATTAATAAAAAAATTTTTGACCGCAAAATAAACAGAAAATGTTAAAATTTATATCAAAAACACACTAATTCAAAATCGCCGCTAAGTCTCGAGGTTATATTTTGGGCCATAACTTTTTTGATTCCAGGCCAATTCGAATGATTTATACATCAATCGAAAGCTCTGGATGTGGGGATTATTTTATCTAGCAGGATTAATTTAATCATATCATCCTAAAAAAAGTTACGGCCGTTTAAGTGCGCGCAGTCGTGGTTTTTCAATTTTATTCGGCTCTAACTTTTGGTAGGATTATCCTATCAACTCAATCCTGCTAGATAAAATAATCCTACCATCAAGAGCTTTCGATTGGTATAAAAATTATTTAAATCGGTTAAGAATCAAAAAAGTTATGACCCAAAATATAGTCTCAAAACTGGCCTTTACCCAAATAATTTTTTAAAAATTTAAAGGAAAAGACGTTTGGATGGCGGACTTTCTGAACATCGTCTGGTAGCAATTGCTCCACATGGCACAACTATAGATCAATGGAAAAGATTCGGATTGGTGACAGGGAAGAGCAAGGTTATTTTAAATATTTTTTAGGGTGTCTAGGTCAATAGGTTTGGGGTGGGCGTCCAGTAAATCCCTCCAAAGGTCTATAAATGGATAGACTAGGCATACTGGGATTGGGGCATGTCCATACCGACCATCAAAAAATTTTTCCTAGGTCTCAAAAATTAAAAAGATTTTTTTCAAAAATTCCCACGCCTAAAATCAATTTATAGTGAAAAAAGCACCTTACACAAAATTAGAAAAAATTAAAAATAAATACTTAGAAAATACTATATTTAAATACTATCCTCTCCAGCAGAAGATTCACTATCGTCAATTAATTTATTTGATATTCTTAATAATTTGGCTTCTTCCTCCAAATTTCTATTATTATTGTTGGTCATTAATCGATTAGTTGTTGAAGTAGAATTTAATTCATTCCAAAAAGTTGAGGCCTGGGAAAATCTGGGTCTGTCTGGGAGACGATTTCTGCCGTTTCTCCAATTGAAGTGGAAATAGAGAAAACTGAAGAAAAAAAATTTTTTGGAAGAGTTTTTCTAAGAAAATTTCAAAAAACCTCAAAACAATAACTACACAAACACCAATGTTTGTGTATAAAATAAATGTGTGAAAGAATGAAGAAGGTTGAGAATCCATATTACCTGAAAAAAAGGATAAAAAGTTTTAAAGAAAAAAAAAACAAGAAATTTCCCCAAGTTTTCCCATGTTTTTAAGGGGAAAAATGTGAAATAGAGAGTGTCTCTCCTGTTTTTGTATAGTCTCTCTTTTCGGTATCTCTGTTTTTGCTTAGTTTGTTTGTTTGAATTTAGGTAAGAGAACAATATTAAAAAGAGTGGGAAAACTAAGAGTGTATTAGAGAGTAAAATTAAAAGAAACATTGGGTGGGGGAGTTTGTTATATTACAGTAGGCAGGCAGACTTTCGTGTCGAAAATTTAATTTTAAATTAAAAAATATTTTTTTGGTTCTTTTTTTGTTTTTCGTTATTCAGAGTCTTTTCTTGTTTCTTTTGTTTCTTTTAATTTTTTAATTTTAGAAGCAAGTATCAGTTGTACAACTAGACAAGCCTATCCCACAAAAATTTTGCTGCCTCAAAAACAACGAAAAACCAGATCAAGGAGTAATTGGAGATCATTACAATGCAGCAACTGGCCCAATTTTGGTTGAAGACTCAAAAACTCTAGTAATCCAAAAATTTTCTTTGGAAGCTAACAAAGCGCCAGGTACTGGATTTAATGGATTATCAAAGAAATTTACTCTTAAAGATGCCTGGATATTTGCTGGAAAGGGAGATGTCCGCCCATCTACAGGCAAAAAAGCAATGGTTATTGGAAGGGACAGCTTGAATAAACACTGCTCATTGCGTGAATACTACTCCGGGGAAAATGATTTACGAGTACGCCTTGCACCTGGACAGGATATTTATCAAGTGGACTATTTGAGTTTATTTTGGTAAGCATATAAATTTAAATTAATAAAATTAATTAAGAGTCTTCTTGGTGTAGTCGGAAACGTTCGGGTTTCTTCAGTAGGGGTCGAGGGTTCGAATCCCACTGGTGGAAAAACATTTTTATTTTTAAGAGGAATTAAAATTTATTAAAATTTAAATAAAAATAAATTTAAAATTAAATTATAAATTTTTTAAAGTTATCAATACGACGTCGATTTTGGCCATGTCTCTTTCCGACTTGATCCCAAAGAAAATCCTGTTCCTGCTTTTATCCCAGAACTGGCAAATACAATTACTGCAAACAAAGGAGATCCGGAACTTTTGGAAAATAATGATTTGGAAGGAAGTTGTTGAGGTAAAAGAAATTTTGAGTTGTGATTTTTTAAAATTTACTTTATATTTAATTTGTAAATGTTTTATATATTTATTAAAAATTTAAATATCCGCGTAATTTTGGCAAAATGCTTTATTTAAAATAGGTGACATCTTGCCTTCCCATTTGAGTCTTGCTTTAGTGCATTTTTCTCTTTGAGACATTTTGGCACAACTATAGCTATGTGGTATTTTGTCGCACATAAGCTAGTTCTATTTTGTCGTATTTTACATATGAGGCATTCTGTCGTACTTTCAACTTTGAGATATTTTGTCGTATATAGTTTATGAGGCATTTTGTCACACATCAATTAAGGGACATTTTGTCGTTTTTAGACTATAGGCATTTTGTCGAATTCAACAAAATTTTTAAAAATTATTTTTTTCCAAAAAATCAATACTAATCGATATAATCAATAAAATCGATAATCGATTTTTTCAAAATTTTTAAAAATTATTTTTTTCCAAAAAATCAATACTAATCGATATAATCAATAAAATCGATAATCGATTTTTTCAAAATTTTTAAAAATAATTATTTTCCAAAAAATCAATACTAATCGATAAAATCAATAAAATCGATAATCGATTTTTTATTAAAAATTCAAAATTTTAAAAAACCAAAACACGAAACATCTAAAATTCAAAAGACCCATATTTATGCATAAAAAATATATTTTAAATTCAACAAAAAAATAAAATTCTGATTTTTGGAATGGCAAAACTGGCACACATGGAGCACTAAAATAAAATATTGTGTACCTAAATACGAGATAAAAATATAAAAAAATTAAAGGATTTGCACCGAAAAATTGTTAGAAAATAATGGAATTTTAAGAAAGGATTTTTAAAGCTACGAGGTTAAGGGAGAGTATAATCATAGATAGGGTTGCCAGATCGATCGACTCGAGGCTTCAAAGGTCTACCGAAAAATCCAAGTTAGAAATCCGAACGATACTGATCGAAAAATTCAAGCCGAAAAAACGTTTCGCCCATGAGCCTCAAAAAATGGCAACCCTAACAGCTATTAAATAAAATTTTAAGAAACCGTGGGAGGACGGAAATATCTTCTCTTTTCATCGCTATTTTCTTCTTCATCAAACAATACATTGAGGTTGTGAAGCTAACAAGGTTTCTCGATGACTCATCTCTTCTAATTCTAATGCCTTTAAAAATTAAAAAAATAAATATTTAAAGAAAAAAATCCCATACCCTAATAGATTCTTTCTCCAAAGATTCCAATTGTTCGTTATGTTTTTTCTCTAATTGATCTTCATGCCGTCTACATCTTGTAGCTAATCTTTTCCTTTCTTCCATAAAAAGCTTTAAAAAAATTAAGATTTTAGAAAGAAAAAATTTTTTGGAGGTCAAAGGATGTTAAAAAAATTTTTTTGAATGCTAAAGTCCCTTGAGGATAAGTTATATGTCAATAAATAAAAATAAAAGAAAAACAAAAATAATTGGACCGGAGCGGAATCGAACCTCGACAAAAATAGGGCAAAGTCAGAAGTGCTAACCATTACACCACAACTGAACTTAACTCAAATCTTAAAATAAATTATATAACTTAAGTGAGAAAATGGTTCGAAAGGACTTTTTGGGTGTTCTTCCGCAGTAGTTCTAGTGTTAATCCCCAAATTTAAAAAATTCTCAAAAGGATCCCAAGACTATATACTCCCCCAAAAAATTAATAAATTTAAAAAAAAACCTTCAAATTTCTTTCATTCAATTCTTTTATTCTTCTATCCCTTTCAGCTTTAGTTTTGATTACTTTATCCTGTTGTACTGCTCGAATATCTTCCATACTCTTTTTAGTTTGTGCTTGCTTCAATTCTCTATTTTCCATTTCAAATCTTGATTTTAATGCTAATTGTTGTTGTTTTTGTCTTCTGAAAAAAATTTTTTTTGAAATTTTTCCCTTTAAAATAGTTCCCATACTCTGTCAATATTCTCCTCAAAAGTTCATATTCCTCCTTTGTATGTAATTTACGTTGTTCAAATTGTTCAATTTCTATTCGTTTTATTAATGTTGACCATTCATCTGTTTGGTTTTGTATTAATGAACGAATCTAAAATTTTTTAAAAAATTATTAAAAAAAATTAAAATAAAGGGAAAGGAGGAGGGGACACAAACAACAAGAAGGATATCCCAAAAATGACTGAAAATACTCCCCAAAAAATGTGTCCCACAAAATTAATCTCAAAAATTAAGCTTTTGAGGCTATCTCCCGATTAGCTCATAAAGAATCCCTTCCTCTCTCTCCCCCCAAAAATTTTTCTCTAAATTTAAAAAAACCCAGCAATAATACAAGACAAGAACAGCGAGACTGGATATACTCCCCAAAAATTTCAAAAAAATTATTAAAATAATTTTCTGAAGCATCCTTTTTGGTAGGTCAAAGAGAAAATCCCCTCCTCTTCCCTCCCCTCAAAAATCCAAAAATAAATTTTTAAAAAAATACCAAAGAATCTCCACCCATATGTACAGGATCAGATATTCTATTTCCAAGAGAAACATGTCTAATTTTGTTGGCTTCACCAGCATCTGTACTTGCATTATTTGGATGATTTCTTCTTTTTAAAGATAATTTTGTTGTTAAAATATTTGTTGTAGTTGATGCATTCCCAACCAATTTTTCAACACTTGATTGTTGCGATTTTAATACATTTTCTCTCATTTTTTGATGTCGACGACGCATTTCTTCTTTATCTTTTGAAATTCTTTTTTGTAATTTTAAAAAAACTTTTTCTTTTCTCAATTCTGTTACTTCTATATTTTTAACCTGAAAAAATGAAAAAAATTATTAAAAGAAAAAAAATGTTGAGGGAAAGAAAGGGTAGAAAGAAATATTTGCGGACAAATAATGCGGACATTATAAAAATTAAAAATTATTCGGTGTTTAAAGGTATTTTCTTGATCTTTTAGCGCGCAAAGTTTTGTCCGCAAATAGAATAAAAATGAGTCAAAAAACGGGGAATTAAAAATTCAGAAAAATTTTTTAAACAATTTTCTTAAAAGAGATAAAATAATTAACATGATATAATTTTGAAAAAAATGTGGGAATGTACAAATTAGAGGTCGGCGCGGGACGGGATCCCGCGCGGGATTTTGCGGGATCCCGTCCCGCAATCCCGCACTTTTTTCGATTTGCGGGATTTTGCGGGAATGCGGGATTTTGCGGGATTTATCCCGCGGGATCCCGTCCCGCAAAGGTTTAAAAAAAAATTCATCCCGCGGGATCCCGCAAAATATTTTGAATTTTGCGGGATTTTTGGAAAATGGAGGATTTTGGCTCCTAACCTTCTAAATTCAAAAAATTGTCGCCTGCGGCGCAAGAAAAAGGAGAATTTTAGCTCGCTGGCCTTACTAAAATCTCGAAATTTTTGCCTGCGGCGCTGAAGAAGGAAGGAATATTGATACTTGGCCTTCCAAAAATTTCGGCTGTCGCCCAAGGAATCATCACTATTTCATCAAAACAAAATTGACAAATTGTTAGATCACGATGATTGATCCCATTTGTTTCAGCTCAAGCTATTTTAACTCGTATACTCGAACTCGTATACATGTCCCTTATGATTTTTTGATAATTAGGGACCGGTGATAAGTGCATTTTTACCAACTTGTACTCGTAATTTGGTACTAAGTACGATACGTGTACGAGCAACGAGTACGAGTTAAGAACCCGTTATTGATTAAAAAATTGATATGAAATCAAAAAACACTTAGGTCAAGGATTTGTATTGAGCAAAACACCATATTTTTGCCGTTTTTCGTCAAAAAATCGCGTTTTTTCGATTTTCAAAAAATCATATCTCCGTTCCGGGAAAAGATATTTCTAAGCGGTTTTGTGGTAAATACTCACAAAAATATGCTTTATCAAATGGGTTTGTTAAATTTTTTGCGAAAAATTTTTCCGAGGATATGGGATTTGGTATATCCTGTAGATCCGGATTATCTCGGCCAATTTTCATTTTCATGGAAAATGCAGAAACATGTCAACTGAGATACAAATAGAGCTTTCGATTGCTATATAGAACGTATTTTTTGAATAAGATTGCATAAAATTATGAACAAAAAACAAGTGTGCATAAACATATGCACCGCAGTGTATTTATTAAATTTTCTTTTTTTTTCAATTGAGATTGATCATTTTAGCGATTTTTGAAAAATCCCGCAATCCCGCGCGGGATCCCGCAAATTTAAAATGCGGGATTTTGCGGGAATGCGGGATTTTGCGGGATTTATCCCGCGGGATCCCGTCCCGCAAAGATTTTATAAAAAATTTTATCCCGCGGGATCCCGCAAACACGATTTTGCCGACCTCTAGTACAAATACAAGAGATATAAAATGGATAACAAGACAAATGAGAAAGAAAAGAAAATTTATTGGATAAAAAAATTTGGGTACAAAATTTTGGAAGATTAAAAATTTTAAAAATGGGGAGGAATAGTACTACCAACGACACACAACATGATGGATGACTAGTTTTCGTTCGAAAAAAAACCTCAATAGTTTTTCGAAGAATAACACTTCCAGAAGTTATAGACGGCCCTCCAAATTGTTGTTGTTGTTGTGATGAAGATGCTTGATTATTTCCAATACGTCGATCACTAAATCTTCTTCCAACAGGACTTTTTGAGAGAGAACAGAAAATAATTTTTAAACAAATAAAAATCTTACTCAAAACGCAATGAATTTGACATTTTTCGACACTTTCTGCCTGGTTTCTCTCCACTTTCATCTGTTAAAGTAGAACGAACCAAAGCGCTAAGAGCTCTTCTAGGAGGTGGTGGAGTGTCCTTTCCCGCCAAAACGCGTGAGGAAAGACGTGATGGAGCCAAAGCTATAGCTACAACTGTATCACAACTGGATAATAAAGGGACCAATTCTGTGACGATTGGAGATGAACCAATGAAATTTCCGTCAGTATTATTTTCCAAAAAATGTTGATGAGGACGACCAATAGTAAAACAAGGAGAAAACAAGAATTTAAATTTAGCGAGTCCTCGACGTTTTTCCCAAAGAAAAAAAAGAAAAAAGGGTGTTTAGAAAAATTAAAAAGGAGATGAACAAAAAAAAAGAATAAAATAGAAGCTTAAGCTAGAGAGAAAGAGGCAAGAAGCGAGCCAATCCCAAAAAGAGAAAAACCCCAAGAAACCTCTCAGATTAAAAAAACCAAGAAAAAATCCCTCCTTCAAAATAAACCTGAAATTTTCCATCAATAGTAGTTGTTGAATATCCATCTGTAGTCATAGGTATAGTTGTTCGAGGAGTACTACCACCAGAAGTAATGACAACAATTGATTGGGAAGAATCTTTTCCACACATAAGAGGGGATTGATTTGAAACTAGTCTTCCACTAAAATTTTTTTTAATTTAAAAGTTCAAAAAGTTCCAAAAAATAAACCTGTCTAACGAATTAATTTGTGTAGAAGAAGCCAAATTAGTAGAACAACCACCATTTTGTGCTGCTACTCTTCGAATACTTGCATTTCCATCAAAGTTAGTTGAAGATGAGGATTTTGCTGTTGTTGTTCTTCCTCCAGAATCTGCCCCCACGGGTGCCAACAACTCTTCCATTTCATCGACACACATTTGTTGTAAAGCTTCTTCACGCTTTTCTTGAGCAGAAAGATAGGCTCTGAAGAAAATTTTTTTTTAAATTTTCAAAAAATCCAGAAAAAATTTTTCAAAAAATTTTTTTCTTATTAAAAAATATGAACTTTGGATCAGCCAATGCATCAACAAGTCCACTCAATTCATCTGGAACATAAGTTTTTAATTGTAGATGAACAAATAGAGAAGGAAGAGTTAATGGTTGATTCTACAAAATTAAAAAAAAATTAATTTTAAAATTACAAAATACATTTTCAGTCCGCAAAGAAATATGGCGATAACCAGATTGAAGGCCATCTAAAGGTAGTATCCGCTGAAATTAAAAAAATGAAAAAATTAAATTATGGTGTAGTTGGATAAATTTAGGTTTCCTCCACAAAAGGGATAAAAGTTCGAACCCTTTTGGCAGTAATTAATTTTTATATGAGGGAAAACATAGAAATTAATCAAAACTAAAAGAAAACCCTTCCAAAAAATATTAAAAAAAAATTTTTAAAAAATCAAAAAAAAAACCTGTCCCAATTGTTTTCCACTATCATCATAAACAGCAAAACGCAAAACTGCCAATTCAGGTAAAATGACTTTGCGAAAAACAAAAGGTTCTTCATTGTATACAGGAAATAAGCTGTTGGCAGGGACTAGACGTGAGCGATGTTCTTTTCTAATTGTATCCGTTGGTAATCCATACATTTCGACTTCCTTTAAAAGAAAAATTTTTTAAGACCCTCTCCAATTGTAAGTATTTACCACATAAGTTCCGGCTTTACGTTCACACAAAAATTGACCAGAAATTATCTTTAAAATTGATAAACAATTAAAAAAAATCGATTATAAAAATATACCCTAACAGAACAATGAGCAGCAATTACACCATCTACAGGCGATTCAGAAAAAGGATCAAAAGTTCGGTCTGGACGTCGCATAAAATCGGGTTTGAGTAAATACCTTTAAAATTAAAATTTAAAGATTTTTAAATAAATTTAAAAAATACCCGCATTGATCATTATATTCAAATTTTCCTTGATTTAATTGTATACAAACATCGGGTGTTTGAAAATTTAATGCCGCCATTTGACACCCAGCATTCCAAAAAATCTAAAAAAATTTAAAAAACGATAAAAATCACAAAAATTAAATGAAATTAAAATCGAAAACGGAGAGTTGAGGAATGATCGTAAAAAATCAAGATATCATATTCGAAAAATATCGATCTCAATAACTTAAGAGTTCTGTTCGAGATCTTGACACGATCCAGTTATACCAGTTAAAAAAAAAGAAGGACTTTAAGTGGAGATCATTATCCAATTAAATTAAATAAAAAAAATCTAAAAAAACCTGTGGAAGAAAATTACTAGAATCAACACGAGCACCTTTTGGATATATTCTACTTAATTGCCTTTTATTGTAATTAACCCATTCTGGAGCACATTGCCTTAAAAACAGAAATTTTTTACTTAAAATTTACAAAAATTGAATACTTTATTAAATTCAGCCCAGTACTTTCAGAAAATGAAGACCTTAAAAATAAAAATTTAAAGAATAAAAAAATTCCGAAAAATAAACATGTGAAAATGAAGATTATTTTGTTCAGCAACATCAAATCCAGAAAATTTGACTGGATGTGTATAACACACCAATGAAGACAATAATGGGTGAATGTTGGTTGTAGCACCTTGGTAATAATAACTTTCTTGGACCTAAAAAATAATTTTTAGGGCTAACAAATTTTCAAAAAAAAATTTTTTGAAATTCAAAAATTATTTTCCATATTTTTTTAAGTTTTCACAAAAAATTTCATTTTTGGTGTAGTGGGATAATTTCAGGTTTCCTCTACAAAAGGGATCGGGGTTCGAACCCTTTTGGTGGTAATTAATTTTTAATGTTGGGAAAAATTGAAAATTAGTCAAAATTATGAAAAATACATCCAAAAATAATTTAAAATTTTTTAAAAAACATTTTTCAAAATTTATTGAAAAATAATAATTAAAATTCCTCACCATTTTGATAAGCCGTTCCTCTTCTTCTTTAGACAAAACCGGCTTTAAAAGAAAAAATTAAATAATTTGAATTATTATTAAATTAAAAATTAATAATTCTGAACTTAGGAGAGAGTAAAAAAAGCAAACTTAAAATTTTATGGAAGGTAACCAAAATTTTTTATGAAGAAAATAAAAAAGCGTGCCATTATAAAAATGTAACATAAGAATATTTAAAAAAATAAAATTAAAAAAAACCTAAAAAAAGAAAAGGCCAAAAATAATATAAAAAAAAGCGGCCATGGATGTGGAATAAAAGGAGAGAAAAAGAAAAGCAGCAGAACACACCAATAAAAATTTTCAAATAAAAATTCCAAAATAAATAAATATGAGGGAAATTAAAAAAAAACAAGAAGAAAATGACCAAACTAGAGAACAGACTGATCGAAACTAATCTATAGTAAAACAACAAATAAACAAATACAAAACAACCTTTTGTTTAGCAGGCCTTCTTTCTAACAAACTTCCTCTCTTTCCTCCATGTTGTGTATTAGCATCAACTAAAGCAGCAGCTGTTGAATGATCTGTTCCTCCTCCTCCTCCACTTTGAATACAAGGACGTCGAAAAGAACGTTTTTCACCTCTACCACTAACTAAATGAAGTAAAGAAGATGAGGAAGGGGTTGTTGTTGAAGTTGAAGAATGATGTTGAGAAGAAGAATGACCGCTACCACTATTCCTTTGACGGACAAATTCATGGCCACCAACACCCTCGTTATTTGGACGTTCCTAATTTTTTACTGATATTTTTTGTTGTGAGATTGACAAGAAAAAAATATAGAGAAAGATTAAGAAACAAGAAAGTTGAAAAAAATTTTAAAATGGAAAAAATTTTAAACTAGAAAAAATAGACTAGAATGAAGGAAAGCTATTTCAAAAAATAAAAAATATAAAAAAGAGGTTAATTTTGCATGGTTAGATAAGGCTTAAAAAATAGACCAAAAAAATTTTTAATCTAGCATAAAAACATTCCCCACCCTCTCAAAAAAATTTTTAAAAAATTAAAAAAATCAAAAAACCTGTACTCTCCTGTTAAGCCCCAACGGCTGCTTTAATTTACTAATAATTCCAGGAGGTTGTTGTTGCTGACTACTTGTTGTAGCAACATTAATACGTGCTGTTGACTGTCCACTTGCACAATCTTCAGCTTTTTCAACTTCAAAAAATTTTTCAAAATTAATTTCAAAAAATAAAACCGCTAGCTTCCTTGGAAGATTGTTGTTGTTGATTTTCTATTAAAGCAACAGTAGAATTATGCCTAGAAGGGACATTTGAAAGAGAAGAACGATGTTGTTGCTGCCCACTTCCTCCAAGATTTAATAAATCAAAAGTATTAGAAAGTGAAGCACTTGAGACAGTTGGTCCCAATTTAGATTTTTGATGTTGTTTTTGTTGATTATTGAGTTTTTCATCTTCAAAATGTGATCTTTCTGAGGCTGAAAAAATAAAAAGAATTAAAAAAAAATAAAAATAAAGGAAAGTTACTGGAAAAATTTTTTATAAATGAAGGAAAACAGAGAAAATTGAGACAAAAAAAAAGAAAGACAGAATAAAATCGGGAAATTAAAAATTAAAAAATAAACATTGGCAAGACGTAGTCAAACAAAATTTAAAAAAATAATTTTAAAGGAAAAGACAGAGAAGGGGTTGGGGAAAAGATTAAAGAAAATTTAAGAAAGAGAGGTTAGTCAAAGAAGTTAAGAAAAATTATTTTCAGAAAAAAAAGATTCCAACAGGGGAAAAAACAACAAATAACAACAACAATCACAAAAATTTCAAAAAGACAGAGAGGGGAAACAGAGAAGAAAAAAACTTTTTTTCTCATTTTTTAACAAGCCTCCTCTAGAAGAAGGTCGATCAGACGATCCAATAATTGTAGAAGCTGGTCTCAAATCTCCTTTAAGCCTTGCCAATGTAAGTGCTTGATAAAGTTTAGCCCCCAAACCATCAGGTCTTTTAGACAACAAAAAATCTGTTAGGGAATGACGAGGAGAAGAACTTCCACTGGCACAATGAAGATTTGCAGAAGAACTATAGAAAAAGAACTTCAAAAAAATTTTTCCAAAAAAATACCGAGATGTTCCAATAAACGGACTTAAACGTCCTGAACTTGTTCGTCGATGACGCGGATCGTTGATATTATTTATTGAAGAACGATTACTATTGTTGTTGTTGTTATTTGAAATTTCATCAACCAAAATAGATGCCAAAAGTGCTGATCCTTTTTTTGTATTATTTTTAAAAATGAAGGAGGAGAAAAATAAGAGAGAGAGAGAATAAAGTAGAATTTTAGACACCCAAAAATGAAAATGATGAGAAGAAAAAATATTTAAAATGAAGAGATTTGAAGATTAAAAGATACATTTTTAATAAAAAAAATTAATAAAAAGTTTAAAACATTTTGTAATAAAAATAGAAATCGGTCTGGATCTAAACCCAGATCATTTTCATGGATTCAGAGTTTTTTAAAAGAATTTTTCAGTAATCCTTGATTTTTACTTAACTCAAGGTTAAGAATCTCGGTCAATGTCCTCGATTAATTGGCTAGGGGAAGGTAATGGAATGCCAATTAAAAACAAGAATCAAGATCATAAAAAATTTTCTGCTCTCTACGGAAAATAATTTTTTAAGGAAAAAACGAACGTGGAGAAAGAACCTGTCCACTACCACAACTATCATCAATATTAGTTGTTGTTGTAGTTGTTTCTGCTTCACTTCCAACATTTCCTTTTTGTTCTATTGCAGATTCTGATTGTTCATCTTCTTCATCTAATAACCGTCCTTCTCTTCTAAATTGTTCCATTTGACGTTGTTCATCTTCTGGCTTCAACCTTTTATTTTTAATCAAAATTTTTCTTTTTAATTGGCTAGGGGAAGGTAAAGGAATGCCTGGCTCCAACTTAAAATTAAAAAAAAAGTTTTCGAAAATTTTTCCCAAAAAAACCTCATGTCCTTTAATTGGCCCAGTTAGCAACATTTCATCAAAAATTTCCAAACAATATTTTGCCATTTTTAATTGATTAGATTTTGAGCAATGATTTTCAAAAGAAAGAATTACTGGCCATTCAGAACGCAAAAATGCTGTTTCTTTTATTTGTACAAGCACATCTTTGAAAAAAACGTCTGTACACATTGCTTTTCCTTTAAAATTGAACAGAAAATTGAAAAATTTTCAAAAAAAACCATGTGTAATTATAGGTTCTCCTTTATTTTCTCCAGTTCCATCCCAACAATCTAGTTCGATACATCTGCACCCAGACAGCAAAACTTGACGATAAATTTCTGTTGAACTTTTGCCTCCATATTGACGTCCAGTTAAATAAGTATTGTGAGAACTGTAAATATTTTTTATGAAAAATTTTTCTGGTCTTTTTAAAAATTGTGTTGTTACATAAAAATTTTAAATTCCAAAGGTTTTCAAAATTTCCTTCGGACCGGTTTCGGAGTTCATATCCAAAAAATGACTGAGTTCAGGTATCCTGTCCCATTCCTATCATAAAGACAAATTAATTTTACACCAAACACATCATTAAAGAAAAAATATTCTTCCGGACATTCTTTGTCAGGTGGGATCAAATGTCCCCCTCTTAAATAATTTATAAAATTATAAACCTATTAATAAAATAATGACACAAAGGTTGATCCATATCTTGATGTCGTTCAGTTCTATCAAGAAAAACTGGAGAATTTTCTTCTGACAATAAAAAACGCAAAAATCCATCACCAGACATTTTACCTGAAATTTAAAAAAATTAAAAAAAACTTTAAAAATAAAAAAAAACCTTGTGTAATATAAGATTCATCAGTTTCGTATTTTGCAATGAGTGAGTTAACTCTATCAACATCAAAATTTGGGAAAAGGATTTCATTAAGACGTGGATCTCGTTGTTCATCGTTTAAAAACTTAAAAAAAAAATTTCAAAATATTTCAAAAAATTTAAAAAAACTAACCATCATCAGCCTTTCTCTTGTCAAATATTCTTTTTGTCCAGACCTAAAAAATTAAAAAAAAATTTTTTTATTTTACAAAAAACCATACAATTTAACAAAAAGTTCTTGAATATCTGTCCGTGGGCTAATTTTGTGGTAGAGACGAAGAAATTTGTCAAAAGTGAAAAGAACGACATCCAGGTCTTCACGCTCCTAAAAAAGAATTGACAAAAATTAATTAGGACCTTAAAAATTTTTTTCTTCCTTAAAATTAACAAAGATCAGCTTACAACCACAGCAATTTTAAAAAATAAAAAAACCACACAAAAAACAGCAACAAACCTTTCCTCCATGTTTAACACGTCTAGCATCTTCCCTTTCCACAGAAGTCCCATATTGATAAAAACTTGAAATTTTACGGGCCAAAAATCCTTTTTTGTGTCGATAGGACTTGTTATTGTTGTTTTTCCCATTGTATTCAACCAATTTTCTTTCCTTGTGTAGCAACGGACATTTATTCTTCCTAGAATTGGAACACATTGGAGAGTCTGTAGAACAGGAAAAAATTTGTTCAAATGAAGCTTGACAAAGACTAAATGATGATGACGAATTTGTTAAACCACAACAGGAAGGCCAAAACACAAAACAAAATTTATTATTATTAAAAAAAGGAACAAAAAAAGTCCGCAAATTTTGTCCTCAAGCTACAAAAAATTTTTATTTTTAAAAAATTAAATAGAGCATGGGGTCATTTAATAGTAGCAGTTTCCAGCTCGAATAAGAATGTGATTCAAAGGCAAAGACAAGAGGTCATTTTATGGTGGGCCAGTTACGGATAGTACAATTATATTCTACTAGAGGTATGAACTGCAGAAATTAAAATTTGCCGACTTTTTGGAAGGATAAAAAATAACAAACCAAACACTTAAAAAACACAAAAAAACTCAAACAAATAGACAAAAACAAAAAAATTAAAAACTTTTCTCACCTTATCGCCAGAAAGTCCCAAATCAGCAAGGCACTTATGCACCATTTTTTCAGGTTTTCCACTAGCAAAGGTACGAACTACGTTTCTTAGAGGAATACGTCCTCTTTCATTTGTTGATAAACAAAGATAGCGCCAACTTAAAAAAATTTTTTAGAAAATTTAAGGCAAAATAAAACAAACTGTTTTTGAAGGCATTGCATGGGACAGGCAAAACGAATTTTATAGGTCCTCAAAAATTCATTAATTGATTCTCGCCAAGTCTAAAATTTAAAATAAAATTCAAAAAATATTTAAATAAAAACCTTTGCAATTTGTGAAGTGGCAGCAACAAAGTAGAGATTATTGACTATAACCTGTAAAAAATTGAAAAAATTTTCCCGTTAAAAATTTTATAAAAAAAAGACAAGAATAACATAAAAATGAGGCAAAGATGGGGAAAATTGGTGAAAAAGTCAGGTCGGATTTCGGATCAAAAGTCAGTGTTACGGGTAACCTCCCGTGTCCAGCACCGATCCATGAGGATTAAAGAGAAGGCTATAACTTCGTCCCGACCTTTCCATTTCAAAAATCGAAAAGTAAAATTTCTTGTAGAGGAATCCCAGCTTTAATTTTTTGGCCTCTTCCCCGAAAAAATTTTTCTCATAAAATCCACAGAAATCAAAAGAAAAATACCAAATCCTGTCCATAAGTTAACCAAACTATTCTAGAATCCAAAGGATCTAAACTGACTACATTTTGAGTTAATTTTGCACGTTGTTCCAATTCTGCTACAATACGCAAATCTTTGATGTTTCCACCAGTTGGTCTTGCCTCCCAAAGCTAAATTGAGAAATTTATTTTAGCTTTCAATTAGTGCAAAAAACGGCAAGCATTTGCGGACAACTACAAAAAACATTCAAGAAAAGTTTCACTTCTGGAGACACATGGAAAAAGGACAAAATTATGAGATTAAAGAATGGCACTGGACACGAACCAGCCGATTTTCTGTAGGACCCACAATTAACTATAAATTTCGGGTTGTCCGCAAATATGTTTTACGCAAGAAATTATAAAAATGATATTTCCGAATACCCCAATTTTTAAAAATATTTTAATAAAAGTTAATTCCAATTAAAAAACCTGTGCCAAATCCAACACCCCAGCTTCTTTTCCTCTAGCCTCCCAAACAAGAAAAAAACCATATTCATCTACTCGAAGAAGACATCCAAAATCTATGCTGCTGCTTTCCTAAAATTAATTTCTTAAAATTTCAATCAAAACTCCAAACCTCATCATATCTATCAAACAAATCTCCTTTAAGTAACACATCTGGAACGCCAATTTTATGTCTCCAGCTCCAATGATCTTTTTCTTTTAACGTCATTTTATGTTATTAAATATACCCGTTTGTTGTTGTTGTTGTTAAGAGATTTTAAAAATTAAAATAGAAGATTTTTTGTTGTTGTTAAAGGAATGAAAAAAAAATTAAAAAAATATTTTTAGAAATTTAATTAAAGTGAAGAAATCTGAAAAAAATTAAGGAGACAAATATATATGGGAATGGAGGAGATATTTCAATGTACGAATAACTACTCAACCAGTTTACCGATCTATTTACATATGGCCATTGGTCTTGGATAAGCAAAAAGTTATTTTTGTCACCCTAATTCCGATATGTTTTCTTCCCTTATGTCCCCACTCATTTGTCTCCATTCCACAAAAAATTTAAAAATTTAAAATAAACTCTTAAAAGTTTGTTTAAAAAAATTTAAAAAATCGATTTCCTCGAAAAATGCGAACAAAACAAACATAACAAGAAAAAACATTTTTTGAGGGAGATTGATGAAAGAAAATAAAATTGGCAACAAAAGAAAAAAGGAAGATTAAAAAAAGGACGAGAGTGTGGGGGAGAAAAAAGAAAGAAAATTGGTTTAAATTACTAGTGAAAAAATAAATTGCGTGTATATTTTTTACATAAAAAATATTGAAAAAATATTAGGAACACAAAGTTTTTATTAAAAAATACTCGAGAGAAGAGCGTAAAATATCCTTAAGAAAATATTAAATAAAAATAAATTCTCGTTATTTCTAATGTTTTAAAAAATAAATTAAATTTTTCAAAGATAAGAGGGAAATAAGGAAAAATCCATTAGAACCAGTGAAAAACCCCAAAAAAATCACAAAAATTTTTCAAAGAAACATGCCTGAAAAATAAAAATTTTGCTTTATAGCCCCAAAAACGTTCCTCCCTCCTAAAATCTAAACAAAAAATGCTGAATAATAACAAATATTTTTTTATTTATTTTTACATTACTCTAAATAGAAGAAAAAAGAATATAATAGAAGTTGAAGTTAAATGATCATTTTGTGGAGGGGAAAAAATCCAAAAGAACAAAATCGATAAAAGAAAAAATAATAAATTTTTTTAAACTTGGTCAAACATTAAAAATTATTTTTCTAATAAAGTTCCCAAAATTTATTGTTCTTTCAGAAAATTTATCTTTTTTAAAAGTTTAATCTTCTCAAAAAAGGAAGTAAAAAAAGAATAAAATATAGACAAACATCCATATTAGAAGAGAAAAAAAATTTATGGGCCCAGTTTTCTATGCTAGCTAAGGAGAAAAAAAAATTTTTTAGGAGGTTAAATAGGAATGGAGCTCTACAGCTACAAACATACAAGCATAAATGAAAAAACTCTCTCTAATATTCACGCATTCTCAACCGCTTACTCAACATATAAGCGTGGATATTAAAAGAAAAGAAGAAAAATATAAATAAAATATTGGCCATAAAAGGTTGAAGGGACAGAAAGACGCGCGTTAAACAAAAATGCAATTACGCTTGAAGGCAAATTTTCATGACGAGAAAGCGGCAAGCATTTTATAAAATGAAAAAAAGCCTTTCTCGCTAAAAAATGCTTGTCGATAAATATTCACAAAAAAGAGGAAGGAAAACTAGAAGAAAATGACAAAAAAAATATATAAATGGACCTTGTTTGAAGAAAAAAGAAAGGCGGCAATTTGTTTTTAGTTGTTGTTTAGTAGTACATTGGCTGTCTCTCGATATTGAACATATATTTAAATTAAATTCTTTATTTTGCCTGAAAATTAGAAAAAAAAGTTGTAGAAACTTGAAGAAATTTTAAAAAAAATTTAAGGAAAAATTGAAAAAAAAATTAGAAAAATTTTGTATGCCAAACGAAGTTGACATTTTGAAATTCTAAACATTAGTCGACATTTTGATATTTAATTAATAAAATAATTTCAAAGTGTCAACTTACAAATAATCTAATTTATAAAATACCCAAAATTTGGTCAAACGAAATTTTAACTTGTAGTTGACATTTTGAAATTAAAAAAGAAAAAAACTTCAAAATATCAACAAGACGGCAAATATCAACTAATCGAAAAAGTTTTAAAGGCAAAAAAACAAAAATAATTTGCGATTAATCCAACGCATTTTTTAAAATCAATTTAAAACAAAATTAATTTTTATCGATATTCACATATAATTTATATTAAAAATTTAAAACAGAAAAAAAAGATTAGAAAGAAAAAATAATAGAATATTTTAATTGTCAAAAATCATCACAACCTATTTTCTTTGTTTTCAATTATTTATTACGCTTTCCACTTCCACCCATTCCACCTAATCCTCCCATTCCGCCACCACCACCACCTACTTGTTTCATCCTAAAAAAAAATTTTTTTTAAAACAAAATTTAAAGGGATCAAATGTCTAATCCTCTTTTAATGACCAAAGTCTCTCTTTAGTGGTGGCCACTAACCCCCATCAAAAATTTGAAAAAAAATTTCTTAAAGCCAAATTTCTTCAAAAGAATTATCCCAATTCTAAACTTATTAAAATTCTTTTCTAAATTCTCTAAACAATACCTCCTCCTTCCCCCCAAAAATTCTTCATAAAAAATTCAAACAAACTCTAAATATAAACACATACATATTTTGTAACCCAGCTAATCCACCCATTTGTTGAAGAACTCTAGGATCCATTATTTTTGCCATTTGTTGATTTAATTTTGTCATTTGATTTGGATTTATATTTTTTGGATTCATCTCATTTCCCTTTAAATTTTCTTATAAAAATTTCAAAAAAAATCCAAAAAAACCTTAAAAAGTCCTTTCATACTTCCCATTTTTTTAACCATATCAGCAAATTTTTTATATTGTGATAACAATTCCTTTACTTCATTTATATTTGTACCACTTCCTTTTGATACACGAATTAATCTGCTAGGTTCTTTTGTAAATAAATCATTAGCTTTTGGATGATCAAGTTCTGAAAAAAATTGGGAAACTTTTTTTCTTTAGTTAAAAAATAACAACTGGGTAGGAATGGTTGGTAAACCCATCAACTTGGTAACTCTATTAGGCCAAGCTAAAAAATACTTTATTTCCCACAATTACTGAAAAAGGGTCCTCGCCGGAATTCCCTAGAGGTTGGAAATAAATCAGTTAAAAAAGGGAGTCAACTTGGATTCTGCGAAACCAGGAAAAAAAGCATCCCCTTCCCTATTATCCCTCAAAAAAATATAAAGAAAAAACCTCCATCAGCCATCGAATCCATTATTGTCATCAATTTTTTCAATCTTGCCATAGATTCTTGTTCATTGCCTTTTGAAAGAAAATCTGAACCAAATCCTGGGATCATACTCTAAAAATTCAAAAAAAAAATTTAAAATTAAATTTAAAAAAACCATAATTTGACCAAACGGTCCCATTTTCATTATATTTTGGAATTGTTCATACATATCCCTCAGAGTGAATTGACCTAAACAAACAAAAAAATTAAAATTTGCCAATTTTTGGCTATTTCGGCGCTGACTCCCAAATCGGTCCTGACGCCCTCCCCCAATCTCGTGGGACTAAAATAGTGAGGGACGGGGGCGTCCTAAAAAGACTATAAAATTCAAAACCTTGTTTAAGCCTCTTTATAAGTTCTTCATTATCCTCCAACCCCATTTCTGAAACTTTTTCAACGAGTCCTTGAATGTCTCCCATTCCTAACTTTAATTAAAAAAAAATTTTTTTTAATTAAAAAAAAATTCCAAACCAATTTTTGCAAAAAAGGTTTAACTTTAAAAAGTTCAAAATCATCTATATGCTCTCCTGTTCCAATAAAAATAATAGAAGAATGGGTTGTTGCGACACTTAAAAAAACTTATTTAATTACAAAATTTTTTCCCTTTCTTACGCTGAGAGAGCACCACCACCTTTTGCATGTCCATCCAATTTTGTAATTATAACAGAACCAATATCTACACAATTTTTGAATGCGCGAGCTTGTGCCTCACAAGCCTAAAATGTTTTGATTTTTTAAATTAAATTTTTAACTAGACTATAGGTCGGCATCAAGGATGGGTCCCTCCTGCGTTTAAAAATGTCGGTGGAAGGGTCCAAAAAAAAGAGGAAAATTCTGTGAAATCGAAAGAATGTTCACGCTCACGCTGAATTTTTTGGAAAAAAATTTTAAGAAAAATAATCCCACAAAACGATATTGCCTACCTCTAATTTTAACTAAAAAAAGAATAAACCTGTCCGATAGATGCATCCATTACGAAAATAACATTATCAGGTTTCTAAAAAATTTTTAAATTAAAAAAATTTCAAAAAATTTTTAAATTCTTTGGTTTAGTGGGAAAGTTTTGTGTTTTCTTCCTTTGAAGCCGTGGGTTCGAACCCCATCATTGAAAATTTTTTAGTTTTAAATCTTTAGACTAATAGAAAACCGACTTTTATTTAATTTTGAAAAATTTCAAAAATTTAAAAAATAAAAACAAACTATAGCATTTGAAACTTGCAACATTTCTTCAAATAAAGCCGCCTCTTGTTTATGCCTTCCAGAAGTATCGACTACAATTAATTCAAAACCATCACGCTTAAATTTTTCTACACCATTTGCTGCAATAATAACTGGGTCAACTTCTGAGTAACTAAAGAAATATTTTTTAAAAATTGTGAAATCTTCAGATTAACTATGGCAGATCTGGTCCAGACACTAAAAGCTTAACTTATGCCCTCGACCCATGGCAAAAATCTAACCCTTCCTCACCACGAAATCCGACTTCAGACATCCTCGACAAATTGTAAAACAGAGGCCTTTTTTCTTTTCTTTTCAAAAAATATTTTACAAATACAAACCTTCCATAAAAAGGTATCCTCGCTTTTGTAGCATTTTGTTTTAACTGATCAAAAGCACCAGCACGAAAAGTATCAGCACAAACCAGACATGTTTTCCAACCCTTCTTTTGATAGTAATAGGCCATCTGAATTTAAAAAATTTTTTAAATTAATTTTAAAAATGGGAAAAACAACTCATAGAGGAGAATGATAGGGAAAATTTTCAACTTTTTTTTTTCAAAATTCAACGAAAATTGCCCTAATGCTTTACCATCTCAAAGGAAATAAATTCCCCAAAAAATTTTCGGCACTTTATAAATTTAACTTCAAACCTTTGTACAAGTTGTAGTCTTTCCAGCACCTTGAAGTCCTACGAACATTATAACATTTGCCTTCCCTTTGACTGGCTGATATGGAGCAACACCAGGATCAACTTTAAAAATTTTTTTAAAAGAAAAAAATTAAAAACAAAACCTAATTTCAATAATTCTTGGAAGACTGACCGCTGAATAAGACGTCTTTTATTTACACCACCAGCCATTTCTTCAAAATCTATGGCTTTCCTAAAAGTTTAAAAAACAAATTTTCAATAGAAAAAATTAACAAACCTTACACTCTCTCGTAATTGTTTGACTAACCGAACATTTACATCTGACTCAATTAGAGCTGAACAAACCTCCTATAAATTTATTTTTAATTAAAATAAAAGCAGGAATCTCAGGAATCTGAGATATTTAAATAGTTTCGGGCTGGAACAGGGATGGACTCGAAACACGATCTTTTCTCGATTGAAGAAAAATTTGAAAACCAGACCCTACTTTTTTCTGAACTCGGCTAATGGTCTGGACTTGTTGACCCAATTGCTACTTTTTTGGCGCGCCGAAATTTGCGGATTTTAATTTGCGGACCCGAAATTTGCGGACCCGAACTTTGCGGACCCGAATTTTGCGGACCCGAACTATGCGGACCCGAATTTTGCGGATCTGAGATTTGCGGACCAAAAATTTGCGGACCGACAATAGAGTCTACTGAACCTCGGAAATTTCAAAAATTTTAGCCTGCGGCGTTAATTAGGATGAATTCAGGCATCATGACCTTATGAGATGGCCATATAAATGATTTTTTTCAAGGAATTTTCTCGATTATTTAAATTATGAAATAATTTTAAGATAAAAAATTGATAAAAATTTTGAAAAATCAAGAAAAATCTTGATCTGGTACAGATCATGGTAAACTCTGCCGGGATCATCGAAAAATAAAATTTTTAATTTTTTCTTTTTACTCAAGTGTCGGTCCTAAAATTTTGATTCCGCAAAAATCAGGTCCGCAAACTTCGAGTCCGCAACCTTCGGGTCCGCAACTTTCGTTCCGCAAATTTCGGGTCCGCAAAGTTCGGGTCCGCAAAATTCGAGTCCGCAAAGTTCGCGCCACGTACTTTTTTATGTAAGAGGAATCCAGACCGAAGACCTACGTTAAAAAATGTCTGGCCTTGGTTTATTGACCTGGGTCTAATAGTACACCGTCCGAAAAAACCCAGAAAGCTAAAAATTCTTTGGGCACAGGTTCTTAGTGACACAGTAATAATACAAATCCCATCCTAACGTGCCAGATTTTTAAGAGAATAAATTCCCCAGAAAATAATTTGAACAAACCTTTAACATTGCATTTAATTCCTCCTCATTTATAACCGTTGCTTGTCCAAGTTTTCCAATAGCATTTCTTATACGTCGACCCAAGTCGGCCAAAACCATTTTTTACTTCTCGTTTGCGATTTTTTTAATTCTGAAAAAATCTGTAGAAAATTTAAAATTATTTAGAAAATCAAACTTAATTATAAAAATATTTAAAAATGATTATTAAACATCAAAAATAACAAAAAACAAAAATATAAAACTTTAATAAATACAGAAAAGTCAGATAGGTATGAATAATCTTAAGAGTTGAACATGTTTATAGACAAAATAAAGAATTACCATTTTTTTTAGAGTAGAATTGAATTTTTATTTATTAAAATTAAACCGACTAAAATTATTACGAAAATAAGTCACAACGTCCCCATATTCAATCAAATAATGATAAAAGACATTAATAGTCACAGAGGGGAGTTGCCATGTTTTCCAGAGATACTGCTCCTTTAGGCCTGTGTCTCCACAATTAACAGGGTTAAATCCGCCTCTGTAACAGTTAATGTGTTTTTTATCATTGTTTGATTGAATGTGATGACATTGTGGCTTATTTTAGGGAATAATTTTAAAAGGTACTACCCGTTAAAGTCAACTCTAAAGAAGAAAAAGCAAAAAAAAAAGAACAACCTAATTAAAAAACCCATTTTAACGAATTTTCTTCTTCTTCATTTCTTCCTCAAGTTTTGTAGTTGAACGAGAATACCAAATCATTTGAACAAAAATAATTCCATTCAAAATTGAAGCCAAAATAAATGGGGCCAAAATTAACCAATCTTTATTTGTTTCTTGAATACTTGTAAAAACTCTAGCACAACATCCAGCAAATTGCATAAAGACAGAAATTAAAGAAAGTTGTCCAGTTCCTTTTTGGGAATAATTTGCATAAATTTGAATAGCCTTGAAAAAAAATTTTTTTATAATGTTTGTTTTACACATAATAAGAGAAAAATTTTATAACTTATGAGCCTTATTCTTATTCTTTTTCTATTTCCCCTTCCATGACTAGATGAGTTTATTAGACTTCCTCATGGAAAAAAAAATAAGTCGAAATGTATAGACAGGATAGATATCCTATTGAAACAACTCCACAAAATTTTAAGTTTCCAAAGGTAATGGGAAAAAAAAGAAACAGGATAAGCCGATCGAAAGAAAAATTTTGGAAACAAGCCTCACAGTCCGATCCCAACTTTTTCTCAAGCCGACCCAATAAAAGGCCTCCAAAAAAAGTCCAAAATTCCATATAACCGGTCCGGAAAGAATTTCCGTTCCAAATTCACATACAAAAAATTTAAACCTTTGAAATAAAAGTAATTGGCAGTGTTGCTGTTTGAAAAGCATTCAAAATTTTAATAGGCACAAAATGGTAAACAACAGACAGCACACCAGCAAAATAGAATAATCCAAAAAGGAAAGCATTGAAGGCACCAGAATTAGAATAATACAAAATTTGCATTATTATTAAAACTGTTTGTAAACCAACAAAGAAAGAATCGCCCCATTGACTAAAAATTAAAAAAAAATTTTTTGCGGAAAAATAAAGATCCGCAAATTTTTTTGCGGACAAAAAAAATTTTTGCGGACAAATCCGAAACTTACCCAAAAATGAATTTCTTCTCATAGCTATAGGCAGCAACAGCAGAACCTTAAAAAAAATTTTTACTCGAAAAATTTAAAAACAAACATGAAACAAGTCCAAAAAGTTGTGAAGCCAGAGAAATTCCTTCAGCAGATTTTGCTTGGTATATTTTCAAAATTTGGGGCACAAATAATAAACAAGAGCCAACAGTTATTCCAACACCAAGGAGTCGACTTATTAAAAGAGGAAGACAATTACCTTTAAAAAAAAATAAAATGTCTAGTAAAAATCTTACATTAGCCCAGAAATGGGTCCACCCTAAGTTTCCCTCTTCAAACAGTTAAAGTTGGTCAAAATCTAAAAAAAACCTAGGCAAATTAGCCTGCCTCCTTATAAAATTGATTAATCGTTGAAAAAAACGAAAGACACATGTAAAACTAGAGTGGAGTTTCCACAGGTTTAAATTCAAGTTCACTAGTTTAACAAGCAGAAATGTTAACGATTACTTAATCATAAAAAGGGGGAAATACCCGAACCCTAATTTCAAGCAAAAAGACCAAATAAAGGAAAAATAAAGAAAAAAACCTTCAAAAAAGTTAAAAGCCAAAAATTCATCAAAACATTTTCCAGGCAGAAAATAATCCAAAAAGTTTTTGACAAGTTTGTTTACATCCACCTTCATTTTATAAAGCTAGAAAAAGAACATTTAATAAAAAAATAAATTTAAACAGATAAAATTGCAATTTAAAATGCTTCCAAATAACACCAACCAAAATTTAAATATAACACTTTTTATGCAAAGAAAAACAGATACATATATTTTGCGAGATCAAAAAAATTGAATATATTTGTCATTGTATTTTTTTGGCAAATTTAATTATTTTTAATAATAGGATGCAATTGGTTAAATTTTATAAGATTCCTTTTTTTCCCTTCTGTCATACTCCTTCTCCTTTTTAGGTCTGAGGCCTAACTCTCCCATTTAAAAATTATGAGAGGCAGCAGCAGAAGGACTACTGCTTAAAGCTCCCCAACTGCCAACACCTCGACTTAGAGCTGACTAAAATTAAAAATTTGAAAAAAATAATTTTTTATAAAGAAAAACATTTCTTAGAGGCCATCTTGCAGCAGTTGCTTTTGCCATTTTATTCTTGTTTTTTTTCTTTTTTGCTTCTTCTCGCTGCGTGTCCTTGCGAGCAGGTTTTTTTCTCGTTTATTTCGAAATTAAAATTAAAAAATTTTTATAAAAATTATGAATGTTACTTCATATACTACAAAAACCTGCTCGCAAGGACACGCAGCGAGAAGAAGCAAAAAAGAAAAAAACAAGAACAAAACGGCAAAAGCAACTGCTGCAAGATGGCCTCTAAGAAATGTTTTTCTTTATAAAAAATTATTTTTTTTTCAAATTTTTAAAATAAAATAAGCAATGGAGCTTCTGAGGCTAAAGTTTATTTTACCTTAAAAGCTGAAAGTCAATTCTGACATTCCTTAAGACAATTTAGGAAATCCCAGCATTTAACAAAAAGGAATCAAAGAGATTTACCCAAATATAACCAATTGCAAAGGCACGCATAAACAAAATATATAAGGTCAAATTCTCTTAAAATAACATTTTTTCTATATTATAATACTTTGGCAACCATAGAAAGTTTTAATCAAAGTTTACTGATTTTGAGAAAGTGTACGCTCTCGCTCCGGTTTGCGCTTCTGCGGCTCTTCAGCATCCCCACGTGGCGGAATAACAATATGAGGCTTGACAGTTGATCCAGTTCGAGCAGAACTTTCTTTGTGAGCTTCAAAACGAATTGTCTCGCTATCAGGAAGACCAAGCTTGGCTTTGAGAATATAACCTTAAAAAATAAAAATAAAATTTTTAAAAAGAAAAAATTTAAAGGTCAAACCCGGATCAATCCTAGTTTCAGTAGACAGGTCCAAAAAAAAAAGTTAATTGCAAATTTACAAATTGTAAGCAAAATTAGGTCAAGAATATCAGTCAAGAAAACACCCTTTTTCAATTCATTTGAGGGGCCATGAGTTCGAGTCCTCCTGGGAAAACTATTTTTTAATTTCGTTGAAAAAGGAGAATTAGAACCTATGACAATTCAATTTCTCAATTTACCTCGAAAAAGTTTAAGAGCTTACAATTAATTTAAAATTTATTTGAGGGGTCATGGGTTCGAGTCCGCTCATAGAAATGCTTTTTAAAATTTTCTTAAAAATCAGAATTTAGCCAAGACTTCGCAATTTCCCCTCAAAAAATTAACAAAAAAAAATACCAATACGAATGTTGACATCGTCAAGATTAGAATCTCTAGTCCACAAAGCAACTTTATCACCCTTTTGACGAACATTAACAACAACACCGCAAATATAAGTTCCCAATTCCTCAAATTGTTCTCCAATAACAGCCATCATTACTTCCATCCAATATTTGTCCAATTTGTATTGGCGGCTTTGTTTGTCAACCTTTTAAAAAAGAAAAAAAGTAAAGACTCAAAAATCATTAAAAAACCTGAACAAGCCAACGACCACCGTTAATATTGTTAGGATCTTCCCACATTGGCTTAATTCCTTCTTTGAAGAGATAATAGTCACTAGACCATCCAAGACCGGTAGCAGGTTGAATGTGGTTGTAGAGACTTGAAAGGAAAGAAGAAATGAAGTAAATGTCCTAATAGACGCCCATGCTCCAATAGAAGCCCACATAATGAGACCGATGAAAAATAAAAGCCCAGGGCGTCTATTAGAACAATTAGTATCAAACCCCCAATAAAATCCAAAAACTCACGCCCAAAAATCCTCAACAGTGTCAAAAGCAGAAACTTGTTTAAGACACTTTTCCCAATCTTTAGAACGATCTCCTTTCAAATACCAAAGAGCCCAGCGATTTTGCAATGGATGGCGAACAGCAAATTCTGAAGGAATTTCAGGTTCTTGTTGTCCCATTTTTTATTTGGTAGAGAGGTTTTTAAAAGAATATTTAAAGAAATTTGAATATATCTAAAAGTTAATAGGGAAATAAATTTATAAAAATAAATGGAAGAACGAAAAGGAACGAAAGGTAAGGACCCGAAAGTGGCGTTTTAGACCACATAGCGGTTTAAAATGACACAAAACAAAAGTTCAATTGCGTATACCACTGTGTAATGACTATTGTAGTTTAGGAAATCCCCTTAAAAGCGAAAACAGATTTACACTTAATCCAAAAACAATGCTCAAACTTAAACAACAAACAAAACAATTGAATAAAAAAGTCTTTAAATAGTAAAGATTTTTTACTCTCCTTCTCTGCAATACACTATTTCTTTGCAACGAATTTTAAAACGAAATGTCATTCTGGTAAAATTTAATTAACCAAATTTATAGTTTGCCAAAACGACTATTAGAGTCTAGGCTGAGATAAGCGACTACTTTTCTTTAGCTTCGCGTTTCGGCAAAAATATTTCAGTTTCGCCTTCGTTTTGTTAACTTTATTGGCGTGCGGCTTTGGTCTATACCTGCCAAAATTATAAAAATTGATAAAAAAAATATTTTGATAAAAAAATATTTAAAAATATTTAAGGAAATATTTGTAAGAAATCAAATAAAAAATATATGTTTTTTAAATACAACGTAGAAAAAACAAATAAAAAATATGTAGTGTTTATATATTTTATTTTAATATTAAAATTAAACATTTGTTTTTGTTAGAGAACAATCACTTCGTCTTTAGAACGCCCATAAGGAAGAGGCATGTCGAAAATTATTGGATCGTATTCTGTCCGTAACTAGAAGAAATTTAAAAATTTTTTTTGAAATTTCTTGGTAAATTAGGCATTTAAAAAATTAATAATAAAATTAACAAAAATTTTTTTTTAAATATAAAAAAAATTTTTTTTAACCTTATGATCACACGTTGATGCATTGATAAATGTTGTAACTCCTTTAAAAATAAATATTTGGGGTAAAATAATTTTTTGTAAAATAGTAAAAAGATAAATTAATTTTTTAAAAATTAAAATTTCAATTAAAAAAATTAATTTTAATTTATTTACCATTTGTCGTGCAACCGTGTTGTTGATGAATGTGCCCAAAAACATGATACCTTTAAAAAATAATTTTTAAAAAATTCAAAAAAAAAAATAAAGAAAACTCACTTTGGCTTAACGCGGTATTCTACTGTATTTAACAACTCTAAAAAATTACAAAATAATTTTATAAAATTATAAATAATTTAAAAAATACCGGCACATCCAGCCAACATCCCACCAAGCTAATTAATTAATAAATACAATTATTAAATTAACAATTTTCAAACAACTCACTTTTGTCCAAGCATTAAAATCACCGTGACCTATAAATTAAATTAATAATTTGTAAAATGTTTGTAAAATTTTTACAAATTCTATATATGTTTTTACACATGTTTTACAAATTAAACGTGTTTTACAAAAGAAAATTCCGCCTAATTTACAAATTGTAAAATATACGTCAATAATTCCGCCTGTTTTACAACGCATACTTTTACTACTTTAAAACTCACTTATAAATAAATATATTTTACAAAATACCTTCCGGAAACATTTTCCGGAAAAAAATTTAAATTATTACAAATTGTAGATAATAAAATATAATTCCGCCTGTTTTACAATTTAAATATTATTTCCGGAAAATTTCCTTTTAATTATTTTTTAAATAAATTACCCAACGGCGGTGTGTGAGTAATTAAAACATCTGTCTTGTTGGGAATTTGATTCCATTTTTGTAATAATGCCTGGCCCCTTTGCCTGTAAAATGAATAACCAGGCATTGGATGCCAAGGAGCACCGTAGATTTTGATGCCATAAACCTTAAAAAATAAAATTAATAATTGTGATTATTTTACAAATTGTAAATTTTGAAAAATACAACATGTTTTACGAAAGAATGATTTTTTGGTTGTTTTCCGGAAATAGAAAAAACCTTGTTTTGTTTTCCTGTTGATATTACAATTTGTAAAATATTTTCCGGAAAAGATTAAATTAATTTTACAATTTATAGAACATTTTCCGGAAGAGGTAAAATTGATTTTACAATTTGTAAAACAACTTTCCGGAACAGGCAAAATTAATTTTACAAATTGTAAAATATTTTCCGGAAAGAATAAAATTGATATTACAAATTGTAAAATAACTTTCCGGAAAGATAAAATTGATTTTACAAATTGTAAAAATTTTCCGGAAGAGATAAACTTAATTTTACAATTTGTAAAACACTTTCCGGAAAAAATAAAATTAATTTTACAATTTGTAAAACATTTTCCGGAAAAAAATAAAATTGATTTTACAATTTGTAAAACATTTTCCGGAAAGAATAAATTAATTTTACAAATTGTAAAACAACTTTCCGGAAAGTATAAATTAATTTTACAAATTGTAAAACACTTTCCGGAAGGAACAAATTCCGCCTGTTTTGCAAAAAAATTAACTTTTATTGTTTTCCAGAAAACAATAAACTTATTACAAATTGTAAAAGTATTTAAAACCTCGATCAGTCGATCGCAAAGGTAAATACAATTTGTAAGTAATTCATAAGCCTTTCCAATACCCAACATTGAAAGTCCCGCTAACTGTCTATCGCTCATTTCCTCCCCATCTTCAAATCCCAATTCGTGATTTCCAGCAATAACAATTTTTACTTTATGGGGTAATTTGCCTTTAAAAATTATTTTTTAAAAAAATTTACAAATTAAAACTACCAATTTGTTGATTAAATTTAATTACAGCGCTAACATCCCCTAAAGAATAAAATTAATTAAAATTAATTTTAAATACCAACCAGCTTCAGTAAAATCACCGGCATGAATGAGAACGTCCCTAAAATATTTATTTTTAATATTTTATTCATTTAAATTACCCATCCGGAATTAAATCTAAAACTTCGTCCATCTTTTCGTGGGTGTCTGAAATACATACGAATCTGACCTAAAATTAAATTTAAAAAATAAAAATTAAACAATAAACCTTGTCTGGGTGGATAGGCGTATCCAATCTGTTAATTTTAGATTATTAAAAAATTATCTAAGTAATTAATCCGCTTACCGAAGTACTTTTGCAGGCTCACAAGTACGTCCCTAAAATATCAAATATTAATTACAAATTGTAAAATAATTTCCGGAAAAAAATTAATTTACAAATGTTTTCCGGAAAGATTAAAATTAATTTTACAAATTGTAAAATAATTTCCGGAAAGGATAGAGATAATTTACATTTTGTAAAAATTTTCCGGAAAGAATAGAATTAATTTTACAAATTGTAAAAAAGTTTCCGGAAGAATGTAAAATATTTACATTTTGTAAAACACCTTCCGGAAAAAACAAAATTAATTTTACAAATTGTAAAAAATTTTCCGGAAGAATTGTAAAATAATTCTACCTGTCTCAAATATTTCTTCCAAAGCTCAACAGGTCTGTGTGACATTCTATTAAAAAAATATTTTTTAAACATTCTAAAAATTTTAATATACGGATCTGCGCGAATAATTCCATTTTCAAAAGCCATTTTATCCAATTGTTAAATATTTCTTTAAATTATTATTAGAATATTTTATTGTTGTTTCCTTTGCCAGAAGAATTAGTTGATAATTTTAATAGTTATTTTATTTACAATTAGGTTGATATTATTAATTTTAAGATTACAATCTAAAAATTCTTATTATATTAATTTATTCTGATTTGTAATTTAAATTTAAAGCTCTGACTTTTTAATTAAAAATTCTGATTTTTTTTAATTACAAATTCTGATTTTTTTAAACTACAAATTCTGATAATATGCTGATTTTTAAATAAAAATTCCGATTCCCTAAATTACAATATGTAATATTCTGATTTTGAAATTACAATTATTTAATTCTGATTATAATTTAATAGTAGCAGACTTGAGTAGAAAACTAAAAGAAAATATGTAAAAGAAATAACAATCCTCCCTTTAATAACAACCTTGTGTGTTTGGCCGTGATCTCAACACAAAGTTTGCAATCTTTTGCTTATGGTCTTTAAAATGTTATTTAATAAACGTTTTAAAAATATGTGAACAATATTATGTGTAAATGAAAAATGTGTTTTTATTTTTTTATTGTATAGGAAAATATAGACGATGATTGAAGAGAAGGGGGTTTAATACAGTTAAATGAATAATAAAAAAATATTATGAAATTTAATTGAAGTGAAAAAAATTAGTAATTAATTAGCAGAAACTAAAAATAAAAAAATACAAATACAATATCTGTATATCAAAATAAAAATCAGAATAAAAATCAGAATATTCAGAAACCAGAATTACAACAAGTTTATATAACAAATTCACGTTGTAAACTTGAGTGTACAAATTAAAACTTGAATTATTAAAAAAATTAAAACTTGAAACTTGAGATTTGTAATTATTAAAACTTAAAAGTACAAAACTTAAGTTTACAACTATATTTCAAGTTTTAAAGCTCATGCTTAAAAATTCAAGTTTATAAACTTGAGTTAATTTCAAGTTTATAATCTCAAGTTTACGACTTCAAGTTTAAACTTGAGTTTTGTAAAAATTAAAACTTGAGATTGTAATTTATATTTAAATTTATCAGAATAAAATCAGAATTACTGTAAAAAGTTGCCTATATTTTTATTCTTTTGTATCTTCGATTTAAATGAGTAAAAGAACGGAAGTGTCGATTAATGAGTGAAAAGAGGTAAATGAGTGAATGAGTTTTTAAGAAATATGTAAAATAGAAAAAATTGTTTGCGCCAAATTTTATATAAAATATTCTGATAACCATCTAAAGTATTTCTACGGTCAGACAAAACCTTGAGGAGGAGAAAAAGGCCGAGATGGTGAATAATGTATAAAAATGAGTTTTTGGGAAAGAAAAAATAAATGTAAAAATATTTAGGTATTTTAATAAATAAATTAATTGATTTAATAAAATTAAGACAAAATATCCCAAGTTTGCGAAAATAAATTTATTTAAAAAATTACTGGGAAGAGTAGAAAAATGGATTTGAGATGGGTGTCAAAAATGGGATTTAAAATATTTTTTTTTACTAAAAAAATTTTTTTTTAATTTTTAAATTTAAATAAAATGAAATGACACAGAAAAACGATTTTTTTAAAATATTTCTCAAAATTATAAAAATAAATCCAACCTATTCTGTAATAAATATCCTGGCACGAACACAGCAACAAAATCTAAGTGTGTGCTTCTTTTATTTATCCACCGACCTTGACACTTTTTCTACCTTATAACTACTAATATTTATATAAATCTACTCCTTGTGTTCATTCACTCTTTTTATTGGTTGAATGAATTTTTATAATATTTTGAAAGAACTTTATTGAATTTACAAAATTGTTGTGTGTTTATAGGTCAATTTAAAAAATAGTGGAAAAATCTGGGGGAAAAATGTGGGGGGAAAAATATGGGGGAAAAATGTGGGGGGAAATGAACAGAAGAAAAATAAAATAAAAATCAGAATAAAATCAGATAAAATAAAAAATAAACTTGAAAAATAAAAGAAAATTAAATGAACATTAAAAAAAGAAAAAAAATTGTAAAGTTGTTTGTCAGAAGACAAGGATGATTTTAGCTAATTTGTAAAAAAATTCCTTTTACTTAATAGAAAAAGATTTTTAGAAGAAGATTACATAATTGTTAGTTGTAAAAAAAGTTGGTGAGAAAGGCTGAATTAAAAAATAAACTTGAAAGAGAAAAATAAAAGAAAAAATATCAGAATTACAATTTGTAAATTGGATTTGTAAAAAATTTTTTCTGATTTGTAATTATTAACAAAAATTCTGATTAGTAAATTGCAATCAAAATTCTGGTTTGTATTTACAAATCAAAAATTCTGATTTGTAATTACAATCTTAAAATTCCGATTTTTAATAAATTCTGATTTATTATTACAATCTTAGAAATTCTGATTTTAATAATTCTGATTTGTAATTACAAAAAGAAAATTCTGAAATAATTCCTGAAGCACAATTTCCGGAAACATTACAAACCAGAATTTTTAAATTGTACTTACAAATCATTTTAGTTAACTTTTCCGGAAACCTTATAAACTTCTAATTGTACTTAAATTTACAATTTAACTGCGCAAATCATGATAAGAAAAATCATAATAAAATAAATTGATTGTTAATATATCTCTGAATGGACTCTTTTTTATGAATTTTCTCTTTCGTTCCTTATCCTTAATATTTATCCCACATTCCTTTTATTCTTTATTCCTTCCGCCCTTAACTAGCTTTAAAAAACCCCCCAAAGAGAGATAAACGATAAAAGTTAAATGCCCGTAAAAAAGTGAAAAGCACTCACATCATCCCCCCTTCCATCCCTCCCAAAAGCAACAAACAAAAAATGAGGAATTGCGGCGTACTAGCGGTTTTGTTTTATTTATAAATTAGCTATTAATTAAGATAAAGCATTAGAGAGAATAAAAACAAGTAGAATAGAGTGATAGAGAGAACAGAAATATATTTTTGTTGTTGACCAGAATCGATGATCGCGCAAGGATCTATGTTTTGTAGAAGTAAGTGGTGGTATGAACAAGTTGTGTTGTTTTTAATATAAAGTTAGAGAATAAAGTTTTAGTAAAATGTTTTTCCGGCAAAAGTTTTCCGGAAGAATTGTAAATTAAATTAAAATATTTTCCGGAAAGGTTGTAAACTTGGAAAAAAGGCTCCGGAAAAAATTTCCGGAGACTTGTAAACTAAATAGAAGTTTCCGGAAGAAGGTTTCCGGAAAATTGTAAAGGAATATTATCCGGAAAGTTGTAAACTAGGAAAAAGGTTCCGTAAGGTTTCCGGACACTTGTAAAATAAAGAAAAATTCCGGAAATAATTTCCGGAAATTTGTAAACATATAACTATAGCTTTAAAGTGTCGATCTTTTGAGACTATATTAATCAAATCAAAAGACTAGAAAAAAGAATATTTAAAAATCAAAAGGTAAAAATAAAAAAATATTTCAAGTTTAATGGGAATGCATAAATGTTGGGCAATTTTTGGACTTGAGCGCTAGAAAAATAATTACACGTAACGAGAAAAAAATGATTAAAGGGAGAGAAAAAGTAGTAATGTGTTGATGTTCAAATAACAATTTTCTTTTTACAAAAATAAAATTTTTTGCCTTATATTTGTTGTTGTAATGTTGTTAATTTATGGGAATTATATTTATTAATCATACAAAAATTAATTGATTTTTTTGGTTGGTTGGAAATGATTTGTAATTATGGTGGTATTAATAATTAAATATATTATAGGTGGGGAAAATTCCGGAAAGTTTTATTGGTATCTAGAAAGTAAGAGAGAAAATAAATTCCGGACAGGAAGAATAACAAAAATTCCGAAAGTTATATATGCATAAATACAACCGGAATATATACAATTCCGGAATAGTATAAATAAATAAATGTAAATAGAGAAAATTCCGGAAAGGAAAAAGAATAATACAAAAAATTCCGGAAGGTTATTTTGCATAAATACAACCGGAATAGACACAATTCCGGAATAGTATAAATAAATATGTAAAAGCAAATAGAGAAAATTCTGGAAAATGAAAGAAATCCGGAAAGTTGGCGGTTATAATGGAGAAATATGTAAGATTCCGGAAATTAGGGAATACTATGAAATAATAAACTTGAGAAAGTTAAAGAAAAATACAAAAAATAATTTAAATTTCGAAATACAATTTTAATAAAAAATTGCACTTTAAAAATTGCACTTTTAATTTACATCAGCTTACCCGGCAGTTTTAATAGCCGTTATTCGCTTCATTCCCCCCTTTCATTAAATAAATTTTCTTTATTTTTAAATTGTATTTTGGCTGTCAATTGTTCAATTTTAAAAGTTGTTCCATGCCTTCTAAACGTCTTTATGGATTTCTTCTTGTATTAATCCTCTCCCTTTTTTGCCTCCACTTATCACTAGGCCAAGAAGACAATTCTGGAGCTTTATCCCTCAAGCTGGTTTATAACGGAAATGAAGTGGATACTAGTGGAATTAAGCAATTATTTAGTGACGGAAAAGACGATTTAAAATTAATATCAACTGTACCCTCAGTCATTAAAAATCAAATTCCAAACGATTTAAAATCTGCAATGGAAACCGAAACCCTTGGAGATTTAAAAAAAGAAATTTTACCAATAAAGGAGTCCAAAACTTTAAATGAAGCAAAAGAAAAATGGGAAAAAGAGGCCCCTAAAACAATAGAAGTGGTTAACAAAACAATTAATTGGGTTTATTCAACAATAGAAAAAATAAAAAATTTGTTGGATAAACAAGACAAAGATTTTGTTGAACAAGTAAAATTAAAGTTTAAATTAAATTTAAAAATTTTACAATTGTAATTTTAGTTAATAAATAAACTCGACAACACATTTAACAAGGTAAAGGAACAAACAAAACAGAATTATCAAAACTTGGATTCTACTGACAAACAAAACTTGAATGCAACATTTTTTGATGTTTTCGAAAGTTTGTAAATATATTACAATTGAGTATTTACAATTGTGTTTTTAAAGAACAAGTTTATGTGTTTTTCCGGATTTTAATTACAATTCCTGAAACTAAATAAATATTTCCGGAAATTAATAAATGTTTCCGGAAAATAAAATTAAAATATTTCCGGAATATAATTACAATTCCGGAAAACAATAAAACATTTCCGGAAATTAATAAATGTTTCCGGAAAATAAAATTAAAATATTTCCGGAATATAATTACAATTCCGGAAAACAATAAAACATTTCCGGAAAATGAATAAATTTTTCCGGAAATTAAAATATTTCCGGAATATAATTACAATTCCGGAAAACAATAAAACATTTCCGGAAATTAATAAATGTTTCCGGAAAATAAAATTAAAATATTTCCGGAATATAATTACAATTCCGGAAAACAATAAAACATTTCCGGAAATTAATAAAATATTCCGGAAAATAAAATTAAAATTTCCGGAATATAACTACAATTCCGGAAAACAATAAAACATTTCCGGAAGAACTACAATTCCGAAAAATGTTTTTAATTTTCCTGAAAAGTATTAATATTTCAGGAAAAAAATTCCGGAAAATAATTAATGTTTCCGGAAAATAAATAAATATATTATAATTGTAATTGTAAAAAGTTTTCCGGATTCCGATTTACAATTTATCCCTAAACATATAAAAAAAATTTTTTTTGTATTTTTCTTTCTTCCCATTAATTAATTATCTTTTTTCAGTCAGAATAAAACTTTTTAAACATTTTATTTAATGTTTCAAGGCTCTCTCCCCTAATCATCATTTTTCCTTTAAATCAAATTTATCTTTTTTCTCGACTATGCGCAATTACAACAGCTTAAAAAACCTTGTAAAAGGTAAAATTGGAAGGCACCGCCTTTCTCTTCCCTTTTTTAAATTATTTAGCAATTCATTAATTCTTCATCTTTTTAATTCTTGGCCAGTCATTCCCCCTTCCCTTTACCCTTCTTTTTAATTTTCACGCATTACTCCCTCCCTTAATTTTTTTTTAATTTTGCAGAACATTAAAAACCATCTTTAATCTTTTATTTTAAAAATAAAAAGTAACCAAAATTAAAATTAAAAAAAATTTTTTTTAATTTGTTTGGCACTCTGCCGCTAACCCCAACTATTTAATTTTACGCTTTAATTGCTTCATTTAATTACCAATTAATTCAATCTTTATTTTTGATTTTATATCTTTTTTTAAATTAATTTCCGTTGACCTTGAAGTTTAAGAAGAACACACAAAACTTTTTTTTTGCAAAAAAAAAATTGCCGACGAGAGTGATCAAAAAAGGAAAGGAGCCTTCAAGTGATCTTATGGATAAGGCTAGAAAGTCAACCGACCTAATATATTTTCTCTACAAAAAATAATAATAATTATTGCTTGAAAATTGCAAGTCTACTTTTACTCTACTTTATTTATTGTTGAATAAAAAAAAGTAAATTAAATAGACAGTCGACTGCGCGGATTATAAGATTTCCTGAATGAGGAAAGTAAAAAAAGTTGGTAATTGTTTGTTGAGATTGTTGTTTCGTTATATATGTTTCCTTAAAAGATTAAAAATCAGAAATCAATAAAAACATTTCTGGTTTTTGTTTGTTTTGTTGTTTGTTTTAATTAAAATGTTTTTATAAACCTGTTTTTGTTTCCAAGTTTGTTTTAATTAAATTCTGGTTTTGAATTTAAAATAAAGTTTGTTTTTATTTAATTCTGACAACAAACCTTGTTTATTTGGTGGAATTAAACAATGTTTGTTTTATTTGCATTAATTCAACTTGTTTTTGTCTTCAAGTTTGTTTTGATTAAATTCTGGTTTTTTAAATTCTGATTATAATTTTTCCAGACTTATGTTTACTTTCTTTTTGCCTTGTTTTTGTATTTTCTGTGTCTATTCAATAAATAATAATTACTCTATTGTACTGTCTAAAAAGTGTCCTTGATTTACGTGTTTTTTTCTTCCTTCCACGTGCTAATGACCTCCAATTTTAATCTCTCTCCCTTCTCAAATCTACCGCAATTTCCGCACTTTTCATTCAAAAAACATCTAAAACTAAATAAATTATACATATTTAAAAGAACGTTTTTGGGCGCGAAAACGATGATCGCTTAAAATTAAATAACTTTTGAAATAACCAATCAAAAATTCTGAAATTTTTACCAATGTTAGCTAAAACATTTATTTATGTCTATGAAAAATTTCAGAATTTTAGCTTCTCATTTGGCTATTTTATGAAAGCTAAACTGAATCGTCCTCAACCCCAAACAAGCCTTTTCTATCATTTCTGATTTTTTTCTGATTTTTTACAAAAATAATTAAAACAAAAATTTTTTTTCTTTTTTTTAGGGCATAGGTTTAAAGATTTTTAAGTTTTGAGCAAAGCAGAAACAAGAAGACTGTCATTCCTTTTTTTAAACTTTTTTCTCCATCCCCTCCCCTTCTACTAATATATTCTCGACTGACCTCTTCCCCTTCTTTTATTCTTCTTCTTTTACCTACCTACAATTATAATATGTACAACAAACTTCTTATTTAATTTGTGTTTTTCTGTTCTTCATTAAAATTAATTGCAACTTGTTCGTTTGATTTTGTTTATTTCATCATTTCAACAACAAAAACACAAACATTTTTATTCCAACATTTTTAATAAAAAGCCATGTTTGCAACAATGTTTGAATTGTTTTTATTGTTTGTTGTGACAAAAGTAAGTTTGTTTTTTCATAAGTTCATTTTAAGGTTTTATTATTCAAACTTGTTTTTATTCAAGTTTTATTTTATTCCAACTTTAAAACAGACAAGTTGTATTATTCCAAATAAACAAGTTGGAATAATAAAACTTAAATAAACAAGTTTATTTATATGTATATTCCAACTTGTTTTTATTCAAGTTTGTAAACTTAAAATTTTTATTTTTAAGTTTTGTAATGGCTCATCACTAGTCAGTTTCTTTTCTCCAGACGATCTCAGATATACTTTTGGTGTTAATTCAATAAGGGAAGGTGATTAAGATACTTTAATTTTAATTAGAAAAAATTTTTTTTCAGTTCCCACCCATCGTTTTACTTATCCCCAATTATTGAATAACGAATTATTAATTGAATTAGATGAAGGAAATATTCAAAAAATACCTTTACAACCCATTACTAGTCAACTACTTGCAGATAGGTAAATTTAAAAATTTTTTTATTAAAATTTTAAAAATAAATTTAGGCTAACAATTGTAAGAAGGACCGCAGCAGATGGAGGTGGGATTCTTCAAACTGCTACAAACCCGTTAAAGCACTTTGACGAGTGTCATTTTCACTACAACTCTACAGATATGTTTTTGGCTGTTTCTAATTGCGAGGAAGGAGAATTGGTAATGTTAAAACTTAAAACATTTATTTAAAACATTTTTTTAAATAAACTTTCCGGAAAACAATATTATTTTAATTAAGGGAATTTATATTTCCGGAAAACACATTTTACTAAATGTGTTTTTAATTTATTTTTTTCCGGAAATTTCCGGAAACATTTAATTTAAAATATATATACTTTTCCGGAAAACATACGAACATCCGGAAAATACAAAATATGTTTTTATTTATAAATATTTTCCGGAAGCATTTTTCCGGAAAACATTTAATTAAAAATAAAATATGCTTTTCCGGAAATTTCCGTAAAACATTATATACTTTTTTCTGGAAATTCTATTAGTGCTTTTAATTTTTTTTTACAATTGTGAACTAATTTTAATTTGTACTTTAATTAATTCTCTTTTCTCCAGAAAGGAAGTATTCTTCGTAACGGCAGTCTTTGGGTAATCCACCCAATACCGCAAAGGCACAATGCAAGGATGCGGCGCTCAACAAATAATTTATTAACCCATGTAATTTATAAGAGGGATACTGTTGAAGCAAAAAAAGATGAAGAATTTTGTGGAATAGAAAATACAATTAGTAGTGATGAATTGCTTGATAGTGAGGCGGGAATTCACGAAGATGTTTTTGTTGTTGGTCAAAGAATGTCCCAGGAAAGTGAGTTGGTTGTTGAATTGGCTATTTTTGTAGATGAGGAGCTTTGGAGGCATTTTTCGTCCAGGCATGGATCTCTGGCTTGGCAGAAACTACAGCAATATGCACTGACTATGCTTAGCAATATTCAAGTGTGTTTTTAAATAATTTAGTATTCTCTATTTCCGGAAAACACAAACTTGTATTTTAGTTAATTAATATTTTCCGGAATGAAAATATTATTTGCTCCTTTCCGGAAGCATTTTATTTAATTTAATATATTTCCGGAATTGTCTTTCCGGAAAACACAATACGCTTTAATTTAGAATACAAATTTTTCCGGAAAAGAATATTTTTTTATTCTTTCCGGAAAATATATCAATTATATATAGATTCTTCCGGAATTTTTAATTAATTTAATATTCCTGAATTTTCTTTCCGGAAAACACAATTTGTTTTAATTTTACAAATTTTTTCGGAAAAAAGGTAAAGATTTTTCTGGATACAGATTCTTCCGGAAAATATAGATTCTTCCGGAATTTATAATTAGTTTAATATTTTTTCAAGTTTCCGGAATCTATAAGTAATAAAATTAATTTTCCGGAATAATTACTAAAATTATTTTTTTTAAAGATAATGTACAAACAACCAACAGCATTGCCAACTATAACATTCAAAATTGTTCGATATGAAGTTTTTCAAACACAACCGGTAAAATTTTCAATTAAAAATTCAATTTACTCCTTTTTTAGTTAAATAAACTTTGATTTTTTTAAAATTAGTCTTTGAATTTTAATTAAAATTAAAGGGGAAAATTCACCTGTGATGAAACTTTTTATTATTATTTCGTCACAAACAGGCTGATAAATAAATATAATAGATAATTAATGCGTTAACCCCTTCACGGAAATAATTTATATTTTTAAATTGATTTTTATTGATGAATTTGTACTCTTTTTTTTTTATTTTTGCTTTCACAATATGACGTGAAATTTGCGAGGTTAAATTTAAAGACTGCGCGAAATTGTATTTTGCTTAACTACAATTTGTATTTTACGGAAAATACAAATGTATTTTACGGAAACATTGCTTACAACTTTTTTTTATGATAATATTCCGGAAAACACAATTTCACAATTTGTATTTTTTTACAATTTGTAAAAACTTTCCGGAAACTTAGTATATTTTCCGGAAAACATAATTTTGTTATTTGTAATTTTTTTACAAATTGTAAAAACTTTACGGAAATGCAATATACTTTCCGGAACACAATTTCACAATTTGTACTTTTTTTACAATTTGTAAAAACTTTCCGGAAACTTAGTATATTTTCCGGAACACAATTTCACAATTTGTACCTTTTTTACAATTTGTAAAAACTTTACGGAAATGCAATATACTTTCCGGAACACAATTTTACAATTTGTACTTTTTTTACAATTTGTAAAAACTTTCCGGAAATGCAATATATTTTCCGGAAAACATATTTTACAATTTTCCCTATTCCGGAAAACACAATTTTGTTATTTGTAATTTTTTTACAATTTGTAAAAAACTTTCCGGAAAAGCAATATACTTTCCGGAAAACATTACAATTCTCAAAGTTTAAATTGTAAAATGTTTTTATACTTTATAGAGTGCATTGGCTGCGTATTTACACGAGAATGGAAACGCGCAGAGATACCTGGACAGATTTTGTCGGTACCAGCGGAGTTTGGGTGTGCAAGACTGGGATCACGCATTAATGCTTACAGGATATGACATTCACCGTGGTTATGGTGCTAATTCAATTTCAGGGATTGCTAGGCTGGATGGTAAATAAAAAAATTTTTTGGGAAATTCGATTGAAATTAAAAAATATATTTTTTAAGGGATGTGCGATCCTTGGAATACTTGGTACTTTTACGAATTAAAGAATTTGTTAATTTTAAAAAAAAATTTATTTCTAGCACCCTAGCAGAAGGCTTAGATTTCACTTCAGCTTTTATTGGAACACACGAATTGGGTCACTCTGTAGGTATGAGACACGATGAGCCTTACTGCTCTGATAATTATATAATGAGTTCTTCTCTTGGTCCTGGAAAAGTTACATGGTCAACCTGTTCTTTAAGAGATTATCAAAATTTTATTCAAAGATTGGAGTGAGTTTTGAGGGTTTTTTTTAATTTTTATTTTTCTAGTTCCAAAAATAAAAATTGTCTTCGAGTGTCTTTACTGCGTGAAAAGTTGCCTATGAGAGATACATTAAAACCAGGCCAAATTTATGATGCGCACGAGCAGTGTAGATTGATGCATGGAACTAGTTATGTTCAAGTTTCTCCTAGGCAGGACCACTACGGTGAATTTTTAAAACTTGTTTTACAATTTGTAAAATTTTACAATTTGTAAATTAAATTTTTAAAACTTACTTGCTTTTGTAAATGTTAAAGTTTATTAATTAAAACTTGAAAACTTTTTTGACAATTTTACAATTGTAAGAAAACTTGTTTTACAATTTGTAATATTCCCCTCTTGTAAAAAATATTTTCGGAAAAATATACCTATATGTAGTACATTCCCCTTCTCTTCTAGACGGTATTTGTAATATGATGTGGTGTGGTCAGGGATCCTATGGACGAATAGTTACTTCACACCCAGCATTGGAAGGCACTTTTTGTGGTGATAGAAAATGGTAAAAATATTTAAATTTAAAATTAAAAAAATAATTTAAAGGTGTTCTCTTGGCCGCTGTGTCCCGTGGACAGGATTTGGAGCTCCGCTTTCCCCTAGACCTCAAATTCAACCACAATACCCCACCTATTCTACCACAACTACTACAGCCGTCTACCCTGTGAGTTATAAAATTAGGCCAAAATCTGGTGGAACATTAGCTAAGTATTTAAAAACTATTGCTGACTGGCAACGACGAAATAAGGGAAGAAAGGGTCTGGTAATACAAATAGGGAATAATAGTGGTAATAATAACAATACTAAAAAGAAAAGAAGAAGAAATGGGTAAAAATTACAATTACAATAGTAATAGGGTAAATTACAACTTTTGTCTTTTCCGGAAAATACAAATAAAAATGGTTAATATTTTTCCGGAAATATTTAAATATTATTTTACTGTAGAAACAAGTTTATTTTTCTGACGAACATGTTTTTCCGGAATTTTGTTTTTCCGGAATTTTGTTTTCCGGAATTTTGTTTTTCCGGAATGTTGTTTTTCCGGAATTTTGTTTTCCGGAATTTTGTCTTTCCGGAATTCTGTTTTCCGGAAAAATATTCGGATTGTCTATTTCATTTCCGGAAATAAATATAAGTTATATTTTCCGGAAAACAGATAACATTATAGTATATTACTTTTCCTGAAGAAACAAGTTTATTTTTCTGAGGAACATGTTTTTCCGGAAATAATTCTTTCTAAAAACATGACAAAAACAAACATGTTGTTCAGGAATACTTTATTTGTTTTTGTTTTATTTTGTATTTCTTTTATTTTTAATATGAACATCTACCTAACATGTTTTTTTCTTCACTTTTAATTTATCATCAAATCGAAACACTTGAATATTTTCTTCTATTTTATTTTTAAAAAAAAGTTTGTCGTCATGGATGACGTTCAATGAAGTTTGCAGCTATTTTATTTTTAGGGATAAACTTAAAAATATTTTTTCCACTAATATTAACTGCCATGTGTATTTTTCAAAATTTTTTTTTGTTTTTGTTTCTGCCTCACTAATTTATAAATAGATTTAATATTTAATTTTAATTTTCTCAAAAAATAAATTTAATTATTCTTAGAATTAATTAAAAATTAATTTTATTATTTTTAACCAATTTATTTTTTAATTTAGGCCCAAATCCCTATTTTCTCTCATTTTATCATTTCAACTCTTAATTACCCTTCCACGCCACTTTTTTACCCAAAATTCAAAATGCAAAAAATTCCGCCAAGTTTCCAGTGCCAAATTATGGCCACTGATCTGTAAAATTTTTTCTGATGTTTTCTGATGATTTAACGGCCAAAGGTCCTGAATCGTCTTTAATTTGTTCTTTAATTAACACTTAAATTAACACTTTCCTTTTTTCTCTCTTTTACTTCTTGCAACTTTCTCTTGCTTAATTTAGTGTAAAAAATTACATTAAATTCTATTTACAAACTTAATTATCTCCAACTTATTTAATTTGCAACTTTTTATGTCTTCTTGCAATTGCAAACTTGAAAAACTTGCTTGCAACTTTTTCCTCTCTCTCTCTATCTCTCTCTAACATTTTTAAGTTTTATAAAAAAGTTGTAATTGTAAATTGAATAAGTTGTAAATTACAAAAGGGAAAAAAGGTTGGAAAAAAAGTTGGAAAAAAAGGTTGGAAAATAAGTAGGAGAAAAAATAAACTTAGAATAGGGCAAATTACAAATTGTAAAAAAAGTTGGAAAAAAAGTTGGAAATTACAATTATAAAAAGTTGTAAACAAAATGGGGGAAATTACAAATTGTAAAAAGTTGGAAAATTATATTGTAAAAATTAATTATAGTTAATTTCTATTATTCTAGCAACAAGTAATCAACGGTGGCTGGTCTGTGTGGTCTCCCTTCAATTGCAAACAATGCTCATGTCCAAGCATTTCTGGTTCTATCGGCGTGGTGATTCTTGAATTAAAATTTATTTAATCTAATGTTATTTTAGACACTTTCTCACCGAAGTTGTTCCAATCCAGAACCAGTAAATGGAGGTGCCGAATGTCAAGGGCCAAATCAACGGGCGGCAGTCTGCACGAGAAAGTGTGCAGAAGGGGGAAATAGTGTCAACCAATATATTTGTAATTTTTTTGAAATTTTAAGAAAATTAGGGGGAAAATAAGAAGGAATATTCTCTCTCTCTCAAAAATTATTTTTCTCAAAAATTATTTTTATAAATAAATAAAAATAATTTTTATTTGGCCAATAATGCATTCTTTTAATTTTGATCTCTACCCTTTTAAACGGCTTCTTTTAAGACGTCATAATAAATTAAAAATATTTTTATTATTTTTGCAAAAATATTAAATTCCAGTTTAATAATTTTCTTATAGCAAGTAAATGTGCTGAACATAAATATCAACGGAATGACCCTGAATTAACCGGAAGTGGCAGTCAGTTAACTCGGTTCCCTCAACGCGCATGCAAAATATTCTGTGATGTGCAAAATGGGTTTGGGTCGCAGAGAAATTATAGGTTTTATGGAGACAACCTTCCGGATGGAGGTAGGGGAATTAATTAAATATTCTGATAAAATCAGAATAAATAAAATTCTGATGATTAAAAAATCAGAATTTTTATAATTTTAATAAAATCAGAAATTCTGATTTTTTATATTAAAAATTCTGATCTAAAATTCTGATTTTTTTAAAATAAAATCAGAATTTTTATATTAAAAGTTCTGATTTAAAATTCTGATTTTTCAATTAAAATCAGAATTTTCTTATTAAAAATTCTGATTTAAAATTTTGAATTAGAAAAATCAGAATTATTAAATTTATTAATTTAGCGCCTTGTGGTTGGGACCGGTATTGCTTGAATGGGGAGTGCACGGTATGTCTAATACCTAATTAAACTTTTTACATATTGTAAAAGCTTATTTACAATTGTAAATATAAAACTTTGTTTTGCTTATTTTTTGTTCTTTTAATTTTCTATAAACAGATTGCGAACAAATATTTCTGGCAAAATTGCCTCCTTTTAAACTCAAGTAAAAGAAAAATAATATTAAATGATGAAGCTTTTATTCGTCAAAAAATATGGATGAGAATTGATGGAGGTGGTAGTGGAGAAAATTAGCTAGAGCTTTAATTTTTGTTTTTGGTTTTGTTGCTGTTTGTTTTTGCTTCTTTCTATTTTATTTGTTTGTGCTTAGTTATAAACAAGTTTCATTTTTCCGGAATGTATTTTTCCTTGATTTATTTTCCGGAAAATTAGAATTAAATAAATTAGAAAATTCCGGAAAAGGAATAGAATATTTTCGGAAAGGAATAGCATCCTTCCGGAAACAAATAGTAACTTTCCGGAAAGAGATACAGCTTTCCGGAAAATAATAACATGTTTCCGGAATTTAAATATATTTTTTATTTACAGGAATTGTCATGCGAAGATTCCATCCTAGCTCCAGATGATCAACGGTCCAGCAGAAATTCTTGTCCCTCTACTCACGAGAGATGCCCCCTTGAAAATATTGATACTAAAACTATGTCCAACGGTCAATGGGGGCAATGGTAAATTTATAGGGTTTTTGAATATTTTTTTAATTTAAGGACTATTTGGTCATCGTGTACTGCAAGCTGTGGGGATTTGGGCGTCCAAATACGATCTAGAACCTGCAATATAAACAACCGTTGTGAGGGGGAACCTACACAAAATCAGCCGTGTAACAGACATGTTTGCCCAACTATACCAGCTGGAGAACCCGTATGGACGGAGTGGACCCCGTGGACCCAATGTTCTGTCAGTTGTGGTCGTGGAAGTCAAGCGCGTTACAGGCGTTGCCAAAACTCTCAAGGAAGTGTTGCATTTTCGTGTCAAGGCAAGGCGAGAAAAAAGAAATAAAATAAAAATAAATTTATTTTTTAATTTAAAAAAATAATTAAATTAGGTCAAACAATGGAATTGCGCAATTGTGATGAATTACCTTGTAATTCCGGAAACCGTTTGGATAGATCTGGGGCGCAATGGACAGGCAAGTTGTTGAAATACATAAGTCTATTTAATATAAAAACATTCCGGAAAAATTCAAATTAAATAAATTCCGGAAGGAAATAAATATGTTCCGGAAAATAATTAAATTTTTCCGGAATTGAATAGAATATTTTCCGGAAAAAAATAAAATATTTCCGGAAAGTGTAAAATGTTTCCGGAAAAATATAAAATATTTCCGGAAAGGATTATAATGTTTCCGGAAAATAATTAAATGTTTTGTAAAGTTTTCCGGGAACACCCAAACAATAAACAAATAAATACAGGTTGGAGTGTGTGGTCTGTCTGCTCTGTTTCCTGCGGTCCAGGCTTCCAAAGTAGAACACGATCATGTTTTCCCCAGTCAGGCGCCTGTGACGGCTCTTGGCAACAACGAATGGCCTGTAATCTTCGCGAATGTTCTGGGGGATGGAATACTTGGGGGGTTTGGAGTGAATGTTCGCGTTTATGTGGAAAAGGTGTTCGTTCAAGGAGTAGGTCAGTATAGGGTTTTTAGAGGGGGAAAATGAAAAGGAAAAATATTCTTAGAACCTGCCCAACTGGTGAAAGTTGTCCTGGATCTTCAACAGAACAATCATTTTGTAATGAGCAGGCATGTGCAGAACAACAAACGTTAAATGCTGAGTGGAGGTGTTTAAATAAATTATTTTATAATTTTTAAATTAACAAAAAAAGTGGTTGGAGTGTTTGGGGCCCTTGCTCATCAACCTGTGGTAATGGAGTGCGAAGGCGAACTCGTCACTGCCAGTATGGGAATTGTCCCGGATACCACTTTGATTCTTCCATTTGTAATAATGGACCATGTTCTGTTGAGGATGCAAGTTGGGGAGGTAAATATAAATATCAAAATTTGAATTTTAAAGTGCAAATTCTGTTTTGTTTAATGACCAGAATTTGTAATTTGAAAAAATTAAAACTTTTCCGGAAAACTTAGTAGTTAATAAGAGAATAATTTCCGGAAAAAAGTTTATTTAATTAATCTTCCGGAACGACCAGAATTATTACAAATTCTGGTTTGTAAATTTTAAAATCAGAATTTTTCAAATCAGAATTTTCTAAATCAGTATTTTTCAATATCAGAATTTTTAAAAATCAGAATTTTACAATATCAGAATTTTCAAAAATCAGAATTTTCAAAAATCAGAATTTTACAATATCAGAATTTTCAAAAATCAGAATTTTCAAAAATCAGAATTATTAATAAATTTATTCTGATTTGTAATTTTAATAAAGGCTGGGGATATTGGTCTGTCTGTTCTGAAAGCTGTGGACAAGGATTTAGAAGAAGGGTGCGAAAATGCTATGGGGGCGGGCAATGTCCAGGTAGTGAATATGAACGAGAACAATGTCAAATTAGGCCAAGCTGTTGATAGGTATTTTAATTTATATATTTCTTAATTTATTGTTGTTAATGTTTACTCCCTCTCTCCCTTATTATTCTCGGGTGTTTTCCTCCTAAAAATTTATTTTTTTAATTTTAAACTTTTTTTTTTCGTTAAAATATTATATTTATTTTTAAAATTCAAAAAAATATTTTTTTTAATTTTTTCCTTTAATTTTTAAAAATTTTTATTGTTTAATTCCCTCTTCTCTACACTTACTCTTTTTAATATTTATTCACAACTTGTGAATTCACAATTTATTTTTCAGTTAACATCTCAAAATGTTTTGTATATATTATTGTTAATTTTATAGTTTAAATTATTTAAAAAAATATTTTTTTATTTTATAAATTGAGTCAGAAAATCAGAATTATTTTTATTAAATAGCTGTTAGAAAATCAGAATTAAACCTGTTCCGGAAAATCAGAGTGGTTAATTTGAACATCAGAATTAAACTTTTTCCGGAAATCTGAATAGTTATTGAGCGAAAAAAAGTTTATTTATAATATATTTTCCGGAAGAAAAAGAATTATTTAAGACACATAATATTTCCGGAAAATAATTTCCGGAAATTATTTATTATTAAAATATTCTTCTTCAAGTTTTAAGTCAAGTCTTATCTAGGCGCATATTTTATTTAATACATTTTCAGCTTTTTTTTTAAATTCTTCAATTAATTTTTACTCCATTCTACTTTAATCTTCTCATCCTTCTAAAATAATTAAATTAAATTTTTTTCCCTTTTTTAATTAATTTAATTATTTAATTTACCTACCTCTTCCAAAGCAAACTGCTTTTTCTCCACCTTTTAAGTAAAATATTAACTGGGTTAATAGCTATTAAATTAATTTGGCAATTTTTCCTTTTGATAATGCAAAAGATAAATATAGGCGCTGGTTAACCGGAATTATAATTTAACCGGAATAACTTAACCGGAATTATAATTTAACCGGAATCTATCTTTAAAACCTTCTGCAAAGGTTTAGGACAAGAATATAAAACTTTCCGGAAAAGTCTATTTTTATTAATACAACTTTCCGGAAACCTCAGAATTAATTTATAAATATTTCCGGAAAATATTATTTTTAAGTATAAAATTTTCCGGAAAACTTTCTTTACCTAATAACTATTAAAATAATCTTTCCGGAAAGTCAGAATTAATTTAATATTCTTTCCGGAAACTTAAGTATTTTAAAAATAAATAATTACCGTTTTAAGGTTATTACGGAAATCAACCTTCTGTCCTTCTTTTGTTTTTAATTTGGCAAACTAATTAATTAAATTTATTTTAAACTAAATTTTATTGAATAAAACACTCTGACCTGGCTATCAGTCTGAAAAATTAAATAAATTTAAAAATTAATTTAGCTTAAAATTAAGAATTAATTTACTTTGGAGACTTTCTTTAATGTTGGCTTTACACTTAAAAATAAAATTAAAATAAAAAAATTTCATTTTAAAAATTCCAAACAATTTTCCCCTCAAATCGTTCACAGCAATAGTCAATTCATTTATTTCAAAATCCTTTTGTCGAACAGTGTAGCTTAAATCATACTTTTCCCGTTCCAACCTAATTACACTCTCTGCGAATTCCTTGGAGATTCGTTGTAATTCATCTTCAAAAATTTAATTTTTTTAATTTTATTTAAATTCCCCTTCAAAACCTTCCCCACTAGACTCCAACTCGGGTAAAGGCACAATTCTTTCATTTAGCACTGATTGGCGTTCTTGTTCTTTTAACATTTGTTGTTTCTTCAAGTCTTCTGCTGCCTTCATCATTAATAATTTCTGAATTTATTAAAATAAACTTTCCGGAAAATACTCTTTCCGGAAAAAACAAATTATAAGCTTTTTTCCGGAAAGAGTTATTTTCTATAAAATAAACTTTCCGGAAAAGAAGGAATTAATTAAAATATAATTATTCCGGAAAGAATTCTTTTCTGTATTTTTCCAAGTTTATTTAAGCTTGATCTTACGTTTATTCCTTCCGGATAGGTTATAATTATTTTAAGTTTATTAAGTTTGAGCTTAAGTTTATTTCAAGTTTAATTAATTCTGATTTTTAATTTCAAGTTTATTTTTCTATTTTATTTTTAAGCTTGATCTTAAGTTTTATTATCTAATTTCAAGTTTATTTAAGCTTTTAGTTTTTAGTTTATTTATTTTCAAGTTTAATTAATTCTGATTTTTAATTTCAAGTTTATTTATTCTCAAACTTAATATAATAGAATATAGAATAATTAAAACTTGTAGAATATAGAATAATTAAAACTTAAATAATAGAATAATTAAAACTTGCCCTCAACTTCTTTTTTCTTTCAGGCGTCAAAAACCCCTTAAAAATAAATTAAAGTTTATTTTAATAAGTTTAATTTATTACCTTTTTAGCCTTTTTCATTCTCCCTGCTTCTTCCAGGCGTTTACGCACTTCGGCCTTTTTACGTTCCCGTTCATCATTTTTGCGTTTTTGCTGTAAATTAAAAATTATTTTTGAAATTTTAGAGAATATTTCTTGCTTCAATATCATCATCAGCCATTTTTTAATTAATTAATTAAATATAATTATTTAATATCTAAAAATATTAACACTAGATAAGCTTTAAAATATAGATTGGAAATATATTTAAGCTAGTAGAGAAAGTTGTTATAACCAGCCACAGCTTAGATTCTCGTCATTTTTTCTCTTCCAACATTTTCTGTGTTAAGTGATCTCAAGTTAACTAAAGTAAGTTATTTCTGTGCGCAAACATTTATTTTATCTCTTTATCCAAAATTTTTTTGGGACTTTTTTTTCTTTATTTTTTCTTCTTATTTACAATTTTTCTTGACTGTTTACATAAAATATATATTTTTCAAGTGGAAAAAGAGGATATTATATTTTTATTGTTGTAATGTGTTTGGAAATAAGATTTAGATAAGAATTGTAAAAAAAAAGTTCGTATTTTTACAATTTGTATTTCAAGTTTATTTTAAAGCATATTTTCAAGTTCATGCTTATATTTACTTCCAAGTTTATTTAATTCTATATTTAAACTTGTTTTCGAGTTCAAACTTGTTTCCAACTTGTTTTCTAAGTTTTTAAGTTCAAACTTGTTTCCAACTTGTTTTCAAGTTTTAACTTGTTTTTTCAACCTATTCTTAAGTTTTCAAGTTTAAACTTGTTTTCAAGTTCAAACTTATTTTTATATTCTTTTCAAGTTTTCAAGTTTAAACTTATTTTCAAGTTTATTTTTAATTTCAACAGTCTTTTAAATATTTTACAATTACAATTAATTAATTGTAAAACTACCAAAATTTATGCAAATATATTTAAAATCAAGTTAATATAAAATTCAAATTTATTTTTTTCTGATTCCATTTTTAAAATATTTGTTTTTATTCTTCTAATTAAAAATTCATTTAATTCTGTTTCCCAAACAAAGCTCGAGCTTCACGGTGTGTATCATCAGTCGCATCGATATAACGCCCAGATTTTTCTTTTGTATTATTCGAGGTTGTACCAACACTTTTTGTATTTTCCCCTCCCCCAGTTTGTTCAGTGCTAATTTTTGAAAAAAAATATTTTTTTAAATTAAAAAATCAGAAATTAGAAGACCTATTAGGTAGAGCACTTTCACTGTTTGGCATTCTCTTATTTCGTAATTTATTTCGTGATGCACTAGCTAACTCCTCGTCAATATTTTCTTGTGCTTTACGTTCAGCAGCAGCTCTCTCTTGTCTTTGCTTTCTATTCCAAATTCGGCACAACAATATTTGCTGAGTAGCATGCCGAAATTCGGTAATAAATACGAGACAAACAAAAGCATAAATTGTCGGGACTGGGGCAATTAATAACATCCCGAGGAATTCTTGGATTGGCCTTGAAAATTTTTTTTAATATTTTTTAAAGTGTATAAACTTACTGGTTACTCTCACCCATTACAAAGCAAACAATGTAGTTTATACCAGCAATTGCTACCAACTTTAAAAAAAGTTTTAATTAAAATTACAATTGTAATTTTCTATTGTAAAATTTAAAAAAAGTTTTAGAGTATAAAATAAACTTGGAAATCAGAAACTTAAGTTTCTGATTAATTTATTTTCAGAATATAATAAACTTGAAAATAAAACTTGAAAATAAACTTGAAAATAAAACTTGATTACAAAAAAGTTTTTAAGTCTACAAAAGAGATGCTCAAGTTTATTTTCAGAATAAATAAACTTGAAAATAAACTTAAGTTTTCAAGTTTAAATTTTTAAGTTTGTAAAAATGCTTGCTATTGTAGGGAGATGCGCAACAATTAAAACCTTAAATTGTAAAAAAAGTTTATTTATTATTCTCAATTGTAAATTGTATATTTACATTTGTAAACTGAGCCATTTCTATTTGACTTTTATCAGACATATTTTCTTGTTGCCCACTAAGTTTGCACTTTACTGTTGTTGCCTGAAAACTTGGAAATTACAATTTGTAAAAAATAAGTTCACCGTTATAATTGCTATAAGCCAAGCAATAACAAGTGTAATTATTAAAACTCCATTAGCGAGGAAATACAAAGGATTGCGAGAATAATCAGTTCCAAAACTTCCTTCGAATAGACGAACCTTTTTAATTTTTTATTTAAAGTTTATTTTTTTCAAGTTTATTTTTCTCTCTCTTACAGTTTGTTCAGTCCCTCCACTAACACTTCCTTTAGTATCAAATTGTTTAGATTCAATAGCGGCAGCCAGAGCGCTATAATTACTCCCTCCAGTAATGGCTTGGAAGCCTCCGCTAATTGAATTTCCACTTCCTCCTGTCCCTCCATTATTTCCATTATTATTATTAGATTGTTGAATGAGACTAGTCCCTTCTTGACTCGAATTTAAATTTATGCCCATACTTAATTGTAATTCTTCCCATTTTTTTGACCGAGAAAGACGTTCCAGTAAATACTTGAAATTTTAATTTTAACTAAAAATCATCTGCCTCTTACATTTGGATCAACTTTTGAATAAAAAAGTAGAAAGGATTGAACTAAACAAAAAACAATAGCAACACCCAGAAATACAGGAACGTTTTTGGGGGCGAATACTGTTGACATTTGTCCAGCCGTCTTGCGGTAATGGTACAAGAAAAGAAGACAGAAGCAAAATGCAGTAAATAGGAAACAACCGGCGCCAAAGGCTGCTAGTCCATTCTGTGGGAAATAGGTTGATTAAATTGAAGTTGATATTAATAAACTTGAAAATATAAATAGAATATAATAAACTTGGAAATATAGAATAGAAATAAATAAACTTGATCAGAAACTTAACTTATAATTAAATAAAGTTGGAATTTACAATAAATAAACTTGGCTACTAATTAATAAACTTGGAAATAGAAATAAATAAATAAACTTGAAACTTGAATTTTAATTTACAAACTTAAAAATAAAGAAAAAGTTTTAACTTAGAATATAAGTTTTACAATTTGTTTTACAATTTGTAAGCTTAAATTTCCTAAATAAACTTGAATATTAATTTACAATAAATAAACTTGGCTTAGAATTAATTAAACTTGAAAATAGAGAACTTAAAGTTTTACAAATTAGTTTTTACAATTTGTAATTAAATTTACAATAAATAAACTTGCCATAAAGTTGGAAGTCAAACCAGCATTGCTCAACGCTAAAAGTCCATGTGGTATCCGAATATTAGTGCTAGCTAGGGTAATAGATTGTGGGGCGACTGCCATTAATGCTAAAGCTACAAAAATGTATCCAACGGAAATACTGCGCATAAAAATGAGAACTTCCTTTAAATTAATAATTTAATTTTAAAATAATTTATTTTTTCGTTTACTTGAACTCGTTCAACTCGTTGTATTCGAGTAACCAGAATAAAAAGTAAATTCATAACAATTCCAACCATAGAAAGTATAGCACAGTATGCCGTAAAGGATCTCATTTTCAAAATAAAATGAAAAATGAATATATTTATTTATTACCTTTGGAATGGTTTTGGACTGATATAAAGGGGAAATGCCAAGGAAAAGTATAAAAAAATTTAAAAGTGTGCGGTTGTCTTGCCACCATCAATTTATTCAACACTTAAATCTTTTGATAAATCGGCTTTAGATTTTTTTTGACAAATTTAGTTATTGAAAAAAGTGAGGAAAAGATGAGAAAATAATAATAAAGGCTATTAAATAAATTAAAAAAGAAGTGTTGTCGTTGGTTATTATTTTAAATATGTATTTTATTTGAGGGAAAAAATATGTGACGACAAAGAAGAATTAATTTTAAAAAATAGTGATTAGAAAATAAACTTGGAATACAATTTTAAAATAAATATACACCTAAAAATGAACTTGGACATATAATTGTAATCAAGTTTGTAATTAAGGCTGTGAACCACTGCTAACTTAATAAACTTGGAATACAATGCTAATAAAATAAACTTGGAATATAAAAATAAACTTGAATATACACATAAAAATAAACTTGGACATATAATTGTAATTGTAGTTGAGTTTGTAATTAAGTTTTACAAATAGATAGACTTCAATTTATACATAAAATAAACTTGGATTTGTAGTTGTAATCAAGTTTGTAATTAAAGTTTGTAAAATAATAACTAATAAATTCCGCCTGCTTTTGAGTATATTAGTGCAATATGATTAGAATAGTGCAATTCTAAGAACTTATTGTTTTCCGGTAAGTTTATTTAATATTTACTCCTTCTTTCACTTAAGTCACCTATTGTAATCTTGATTACCTCTTCTTTATTAACTAGTTATATTAATAAATTGTGTATACAAATAATAAATATAAAAGATATTTTCATTTATTCATTACCTTTTATTAACACTCCTAATTTATAATTATTAATGCCTTTTCAACTTGTACGACTTTCAACAGTTTTCCTCTTCAATATGCTCATATTGGGATATAATGGACAGCAGCCTGCTGCCGTTAGTTTTTAAAAATTGAATTTTGAATTAAAAGTGGTATATTTAGTGGCCAGCAACCAGCTACTCCCCCTACTTTCAAGCATTGTTTGCTGAGGCAAGTGCTCCCGTGCCCGCTCTACCTTCTGGTTTGGGAGCTCAGGGTGATAAATAATAAATTATGAGGATTAATTAAAGTTAAACCCTAGCACCAGCTATACCTGTTGGATTCCCTCTTGGACCTGGAACTCCAGCTATGGCACCTCCAGTAGTTGGTAGAAAGTGAAAAACAAACAAAATTATAATTTGTAATTGATTTACTAATTTTACAATTAATAAATTGGATAAAAACTAATAAAGTGTGTTTTATTGGTATTTTAAGTTTTTAAGTTTGCAATTCAAGTTTATTTTCATATTTAAAGTTTATTTTTACAAATCCATGTTTATTTTTTACAATTCAAGTTTGTGCTAACAAAACCAAGTTTTTTTTACAATTCAAGTTTATTTATAAAAATTCAAGTTTATTTTTATATTTAAAGTCTAATATTACAACTCAATATTAGTTTTACAAATCCAACTTTAATTTTTTACAAATTCAAGTTTATTTGATTAATATCTATTCTATTTCAAGTTTTATTCTATTTCAGCTTTTAACACTTAAATATATATTTGCACTGGTTGATTAAGCACTCCATCTTTATTTACCCTTTGCCTTCTAGCATTTGACATTATTTTTTTAAATTTTCTTTTATTATCTTAATGAAACCAGCATTTTTGTGGTTGTTATTATTGAGCAAAAAAATCTTTTAAAAAAGGATAAACTTGTTATTTTTCTCCCACACAGAGATATAATAAATAAATTTTATTTATTCTTTTGCACTTTTTTCTTCGAGAGTGAAGGAAGATATCATTTCCTTTGACACGAGTTGATATCTGTTTTTTGGTTAACAATCATTTTACGCCTTGTTAGGCGCTGTTCAAATAAATAATAGAGAATTGGGGGTGGAACTGCTCAGTTTTTAAAAATAAATAAAAATTGTAAAACTTTTACAAAATGTTTTTAAATTCAAAAATTATTTTTATGTTGATTCTTGGCAATTTTTTAATTATTAAGGTGATTTGACTATTTAATTTATTTTAATAAATTAATTTTGTTAAAGGCAGACATACAGAATTTGAACAGAATATTCTCTTCAGACGTAAGTTTAAATAATTTACAAATTGTAAATTTAAAAATTACAGATTGTAATTAATTTACAATTAATTATAAATAAACTTGAATAAATAGAATATAATAAACTTGAATATAAACTTGAAACAAGTTTTACAAAAAGTTTCACAATTTTACAAATATAATTAAACTTTAAAATAAACAAGTTTTACAATTCAAATTTATTTTTATTTGAATTGTAAAACTCAAGTTTATTTAATTTTTTCAAGTTTATTTTTACAATTAAAGTAAAATAAACTTAAGATTATAAACTTTTAAATAAACTTAAGTGTACAATCTTTATAAATTTATTTTTACAATTAGCCTCAATCTTCAAGCAGACGCCTTATTAGACAAGCACCTTTTGACAGCGATGAAGACGCCACAGGGGGAGCTTCACCTGACAATGGGAACTTTGATGGTGAAGGGGCAAAGGAAGAGGAAAACTCTCCGGATACTATGATGATTTATGATGATGATTCTCCTGTTACCGAAGAAAGTGAAGGGAAGGAGGGGAAAGAGGTAAAGGTAACAACTACAAATAATCAACAACAAACTTCAACAATAAAAACAACAATTGCAAGTACTTCAACAATCAAGCCAGAAACAATAACAACAAATAATACCCCCAAAAATATAACCAAAATTGAGAAGAAACTTGCCGGAAAACTTGAAACTTTAAATTCTGATAAAAATACAACTTTTCCGGGAATAAATAATATTAATATTAAATCAGAAAAAGCTTCTATTAAAAATGAAGAAAATTTCAAAAGCAAAATACACAGAAAGAATTGTAATAGTGAAGTAATAAGAAGAATAATACTTGAGGTGTTTAATGACAATGTTTGTAATTAAAGTTTATTTATTAATTTTTTTAAGTTTATGAAAACAAGTTTATTTTTGCGAACTAAGTTTATAAACTTGAAAATAAAATATATAGATATATAAACCTAAAAAAAAGTTTATTTTTGCAAACTTAAGTTTATAAACTTGAAAATAAAATATATAAACTTATAAACTTAAAAACAAGTTTATTTTTATATTTCAAGTTCAAGCTTAATTTTTTATAGTTAACTTTATTAAAAATACATTTCAGAATATTGGCGCTAGACCTTCCGTTGCAAAACGTAAAATCCAATCAAAAGCAACCGATCAAATAGGCGGCAGAATTGACGTGATTTGCTCTCGAAAGGCCTTTAGCTATGTTGTTAATAGTGGTATATATTTTTTTAATATTTTGTGTCCCAAGCATTTTTTAATTAAGAGGTATTCTGCGAAGTGGAGAAGGCGGATATTGTCTGTCTCTGTTATAAACAGCAAGGATGAGTGAAAATGAGAAAAGTTTATTTATTTTTTTTATTTATTGAATGTGCCAAAATTGCTTTTATTTTATTTAATGTTGTATAAATATTTATTTATAAATAACTCTATTTTCTAGCTTGAACTTAATTCAAGTTTAATTTATTTTCAAGTTTGAACTTAATTTAAGTTTGTAAACTTAAGTTTAATGTTTTAAATATTAAAATGAATGTTTTCCGGAAAATGTTCGTTTAAAGGTTTTAATAAATTCCGGAATGTTTTTAAAGTTTCCGGAAAGTTTAAAAATGTTTTACAAACGAAAGTTTAATTAAACATGTTTTAAAACAAGTTGGAAACAAGTTGAATTATAAATAAACTTGAATTTGATATGTTTTATAAAATTAAACTTGATATGTTCATATTACAATTGTCATCAGCATTTTCTTTGTATTTCTCACTATATTACATTCCAACCTTTTTTATATACTTATTGTTAGCTTTCTTCTTGACCTCAAACCAATTTCTATTCTTTACTTCTTCCCAAGAGTCCTTTTATTTACTTGGATTTAATTTTGTGTGGCAAATTGCTTTCTTTGCTTTAAAAACCTTTTTACGCTTTTCCTCCTCTCACGCGTTTATTTTTCATTTTATTTAGAGCAAAAATTTTATTTTTTTATCCTCGCAGCAATAAACGTTCTTTTCCTCGTTTCTCAATAAATCCAATTTTATTCAAATATCACTGATTGTCCCCAAAAATGCTTGGAAAGGATTCAAAATTTATGAAAATGACTGCCAAAATGCGTCAAGAGACTTATCGTCGAAAATCGTTAGTATCCCTCCCCCAATAATTTTTTTTTAAATTTTAATTTGAAGAAGTGATATATTAAACGCAGCAAAGTCTGTTTATGGACCAGCACCTAAACCCTTTCCGGTAATTTTAATAAAATCGTTTTAATTTAAAAAAAAATAAAGGATCGAAATGAATGGTTGAATCAACGCTTTTCCAATATTTATTGGTCTTTTAGAAAATTACAATTTCAATTATTTTTTAAAAATGAAGGTTGGTATAAATTTAAAAAAAAATTTATTTATTTTTAAAATATTACATAGGCAGTTTTTTTTAATTTAAAATTTAATTAAAATATTCTACTAAATAAAACTTTGTTATAATAAAAAAGGAATATTGAGCTTTAATATTTTTTTAAATTTAATGGCAAATGGTAAAAGGGAAGGGAATTATTATAATTTGTAAAAATATTACAAAGGGTTGTAATTTTTCAAGTTTATTTATTCTCAAGTTTATTAAGTTCAATCTTAAGTTTTATTTATATTTTCAAGTTTTATTTTATATTCAAGTTCAATCTTAAGTTTTGTATTTATATTTCAAGTTTGTATTTATTTTCAAGTTTTATTTTATATTCAAGTTTATTTTCAAGTTTATTTAAGGCGGGTTTATCAATCTTAATTTATTCAAGTTTTCAAGTTTTTATTAATTCCAAGTTCAAACTTACTTTTCTAAGTTTTATTTTATTCAAAAGTTTATTATGTATTTCAGGTTTATTTTTGTTTATTAATTTTAAGTTTGTATTTATTTTTGGGTTTATTATATTTCAAGTTTAAGCTTAAAACTCAACCCTTTGTAATCTTAAAACCATTTTGTATAAGTATTTTTACTATTGCTATTTTTCTATCTAATATTGACTAGAGAATTTTAAATAGTTTTTATTCTATTAGAAGGGCACTTTTCCATTTAAAAGACAGCTGTGAACGAGTCAAAGGAATCTAACCAGTCGATTGCCTAAAATATTTTTTTTTAATATTTTTCAAAATATTTCAAGTAAATTCAAAATTTTACCCTTTCGTTTTCCTCATTAAAAAATAAAGTATTCTCTTCATTCTGAGCTATTTCTGTTGTGAATGATGTTTGTTGTTGTTGAGGAGTGTTATTGTTATTATTGTTTAATTCATGGAATAAATTTGTTGAGGCAGTGAAAGAAGACGAAAAAATGTTGGAGGAATTATTTCGATGCATTTCAACTTCTTCGGCCAAAAAATTGGCTAAACGATCTGTTTGGGAATTATTTATACAATTTGTTGTTGTTGTTGTTGTAGATTGATCATTTTGTAAAACTTCCATTAAATCCTGCATTGTTTTTTCCATTTCTTGACTATGTATAATATGTTCAAAGGATTGTTGTTGTCTTTGTTCTTCTATTAATAATTGGGATTCTGCTAAATAAATATTATTGTTAATTGGTGTTGTTGTTGGTTGAGGGGAATTATTGTTGTTGTTGCTATTATTGTTTCCTTCGAGGACTGAACGGAAAATTTCTTCCATGTCAAAAGTACTACCGGAATTGATTGCTCCTATTTATATATAAGGTTATAGAAATACATTTCCGGAAAATTTGTTTCATAGAAATACATTTCCGGAAAGATATATTAGTTTTCCGGAAAAATTAATATATTAATATGTTTCAGTAAATTTCCGGAAACTATAAAAATTATTTAATGTTTTCCGGAAAAATTGTTTCATAAAAATTTATTTCCGGAAAGTTATACTTTCCGGAAAAATTAAATAATAATATGTTTCAGTAAATTTCCGGAAAATTAATTCATGTTTTCCGGAAAACATATTAAACACATAAAAACATTTACCCAAAGATGAGTTTGGCCGTTTCTGATTATTAATATTGTTGTTGTCAAAACATTCACAACTCGAACGTTTAAAAACATCTTTTGTATGTTCGTTTGAAATTAAACCTTCCAATGCAGATTTACTTCGGACACCTCCTTTGCGTTTAAACATTGTTATGTTGTTAATGTTTTGATGTTTTTCTTTGTTTGAATGTTTCCCAACTTTTCTCTTATGTTTTGTTGTTGTTGTTTCAACTAAATTTTGTTCTTCTTGAGTATTTAATGAATGTTCGGAATGTTGTAATAAAAGGTTATTGTTTGGAGAATAATTTAAGAGAGGTTGTTGTTGGTTTGTTTGGTTTGTTGTTGTTGTATTACTATTTAATAGACTACTATTATGTTCAAGCTGATAACGCCTCAAAAGCCGAACAATTAACAATGCTGTTTTTGATTCTTGCCCAATTAATCTACAAATATCTTGAACTGCTTGTTCTGTATGTAATTCTTCCTGAAGTTTTTGCTCAGCACAAACTAAGGCTTTTTGCCCATTTATTTGTCTCTCCAACGTTAATTGTTGTTCTCTATGGGTATTTATTAATTGTCCAAGCCAATATTCAACCTGCCCAAAAATTATTCCAGTTTCCGGATCTCTAGGTTGGGACTCTTTTCTAGCTTCTCCCAACATTTGTTGATGTTTTTGTAAACCTATTTGTGAACGAGTCAATTCTTTTTGTAATTCTGCAATTTTTTGTTGTTGTTGTCTAAGCAATTCTTCATGTTTTGATAATGTTGCAGCACTCAATAATTGTTCATTTCCAACAAAACATTGTTGTTGGTTTTGTAAACAACAACAACAGTTTATTGCGTTGTTTATGTTGTTGTTTTCATTTTCTCTAATCGAAACATGTTGTTGTTGTTGATGTTTTTGTTGAAATATGTTTTGTTCATTTAAATGTTTTTGTTGTTGTTCTGGTATTATTTCTTCTCCAACAACATTGTTTTTATTAAAACTTGGAACACAAACATCCGAACAACAAACATCTGAACATGGAGAGGAATGAGACGACAACATTTGAAAAGGCGAACAACAACAAAGTTGTTGTTGATAATTACAACATTTATTTGTACTAAACTTTTGTTGTTGTTTTATTAAAGTTTGGGGAGGTTCTAAAAATGTTTTTGAGTTGATTTGTTGTTGTTTTTGTTGTTCTTTGTCAAGTTGTTTTTCCTCTTTACAACAAGTTTTATTTTCTTCAGAAATAACAATACTGATATCAGCAGGTTCTAATGGTGTAAACTAAAAATTAAAACTTGTTTTTAAAAACTTGTTTTGTTTAATGTTTTTTAAAAACAAAACAAACTTGTTTTGTTCAATCTTTTAGAAACAAAACAAACTTGTTTTTTTAATGTTTTTTAAAAACAAAACAAACTTGTTTTGTTCAATCTTAGAAACAAAACAAACTTGTTTTGTTTAATGTTTAATAAAAACAAAACAAACTTGTTTTGTTTAATGTTTTTTAAAAACAAAACAAACTTGTTTTGTTCAATCTTTTAGAAACAAAACAAACTTGTTTTTTTAATGTTTTTTAAAAACAAAACAAACTTGTTTTGTTCAATCTTAGAAACAAAACAAACTTGTTTTGTTTAATGTTTAATAAAAACAAAACAAACTTGTTTTGTTTAATGTTTAATAAAAACAAAACAAACTTGTTTTGTTTAATGTTTTTTAAAAACAAAACAAACTTGTTTTGTTCAATCTTTTAGAAACAAAACAAACTTGTTTTTTTAATGTTTTTTAAAAACAAAACAAACTTGTTTTGTTCAATCTTAGAAACAAAACAAACTTGTTTTGTTTAATGTTTAATAAAAACAAAACAAACTTGTTTTGTTTAATGTTTAATAAAAACAAAACAAACTTGTTTTGTTTAATGTTTTTTAAAAACAAAACAAACTTGTTTTGTTCAATCTTTTAGAAACAAAACAAACTTGTTTTTTTAATGTTTTTTAAAAACAAAACAAACTTGTTTTGTTCAATCTTAGAAACAAAACAAACTTGTTTTGTTTAATGTTTAATAAAAACAAAACAAACTTGTTTTGTTTAATGTTTTTTAAAAACAAAACAAACTTGTTTTGTTCAATCTTTTAGAAACAAAACAAACTTGTTTTTTTAATGTTTTTTAAAAACAAAACAAACTTGTTTTGTTCAATCTTAGAAACAAAACAAACTTGTTTTGTTTAATGTTTAATAAAAACAAAACAAACTTGTTTTGTTTAATGTTTAATAAAAACAAAACAAACTTGTTTTGTTTAATGTTTTTAAAACAAAACAAACTTGTCCTCCAGATCCCATTGTAGCAAAACTAAATGTTTTTTCTATTGTCGGAGAAACATTTTGTTTTTCATCAACATCTTCTCTCCCTTCCTCCTTTCCTTCTTCATCTCCAACCTCTTTTAACTCTTCTACAATTTTATCATCTCCCTCCTCTACTCTCTTCTCTTCCTCCAACAAACATTGTTGTTCATTGTTTCCCCTTATTTCAATGTTTTCCATGTTTTTGTTGTTCAGATAAACATTATTATTATTATGCCCACACGAACAACATTTACACCCAACATTTTTATTAAAGTTTCCCAAAAACACTGGTTTCCAACTTTTACTGAAAAACATGTTCGTTGTTTTGTTGTTTGTTCTACCAATTCTTTTTTGTTTATTAATGTTTTTGTTATTATTTTTTAGTCTTGAATTAATTTTTAAATTTGTTGTTGCTTCAGTGTATCCATTTCTTCCATCGATGACTGAGTCAATTACCTTTAAAAAAATTTTTTTTTCTTTCAAAGAAAAAATTTTTTTTCTTCCAAAAAAAATTTTTCTTGTTCCAAAAAAATTTTTTTAATATCCCCCTTCCCCCTTTTATTTTTATTTATTTTACTACCAACCGCATCAATAACAGAAGGAGAGGAACAACAGCCGCCGCCACTTTCTCCCCCCAAACAAGAAGAATTAGAAGAAAACAAAGCTGGAGACGAGTCAACAACAACACCATTATTAACGTTCTTTTTCTTCTTTTTTAACACAATTCCTTCATTAAATATAAGCAAAGACTCCCTTTGTTGCTGCAAAATTATTGAATGCTCAAAAGGTTGAAGCCGGTCAATCAACGCTTGTTTAGATCCAGAAACAGCCAATCCTCTCTTTTTACATTCAGTCTAGAAAAAAATAAAAAGAATATAAATCACACACAAATTTACTTTAAACAGCAGTCTGTCTGGGAATTTTTATTTAAAAAATTTTTTTCTTATTTATTTTTAGAGGGGCGACATTTGTATACATTTTTGGGCCCTTGTTTGAGTCAAAACTTGTTTTTATTAGGTGTTGTTTATTTATTATTGTTTATGAGAAACAATTAGAAAAACAAAAACAAGTTTATTCTTTCCATAAAAACATGTTTATTTAGAACAAAACTTGTTTTTCTATGTTTTTATTAAACTTGTTTGTGAGAAACATGTTTAATGTTTGCGACGAAAAACAAGTTTATTTCTACTCTAAAAACAAGTTTATTTTTTATCAAAACAAGTTTATTTACAACAACAATACATTTTTTAGAAAAACATGTTCAAAAACAAGTTTATTAAAATAAAACAAGTTTGCTTTTTACTAAAAACATGTTTATTTTATTTAAACATGTTTTTATCAATTTTTGAAGCCCAGAAATAAAAACAAAATTTATACCTTTAATTCGTGTACTCTCAAATCATCCAACCCGAGGCTTTGATTAGTACTATTCCATTCCTCTGGAACCTCTCCAGTAGTTGAAGTAGGCTCTTCAACTAAACCTGCCGAATAAACCCTATGTAATGGTGTTGTTGCTATATTAGTTGAGGTTAAAAATGTTTGGGGAAATGGAGATGTTGCTGTTGTTGCTGAGAGGGATTGGTCTAGAAAAAACATGTTTAGAAACATTTTAGTAAACATTGTTTATTATTAAGAAAAACATGTTTATTTAGAATAAAACATGTTTTTATATATTTGTTTGTAAACATGTTTGTGAGAAACATTTTTAATGTTTGCGAAAAAACAAGTTTATTTTTACTTTAAAAACATGTTCATCAAAACAAATTACAAGAAAACAAGTTTATTTAAAACAAGTTGGTTTTATTAAAACTTTTTTTTATTAAAACTTGTTCTTATTAAACTTGTTTTTAATGTTTCTAAGAAATTCCAACAAACCTTCCATAAACAAAAAAGCATTGTTATTACTATTTATTTGTTGTTTTGAATAAAAACTATTTCCATTTGTTCCCATTTAAAATAAATTAAATTTATTTAAAAAATCCTTTAAAAATTTTAAAAATTTTTAAAAAATTTTTGGAAATAATTTTAAAATAGGTAAAATAAAGGTAAAAATAAAAAGAGAAATGAACAGGTCAGAATTTTAGCTAAAAACATTCAAACAAAAAAATGTGGCGACAAAGCGAAAGAAAAGAGAGGTAAAGCACATAAAGCTTTTCAAGTTTGCGTCAGAAGAAAATGAGTGTTTTAGTAAATAGTTGAGGGGAGTAAAAAATTGACTATTGGTTTAGTCTAGGATTTATAACTCATGAATGGGTAAACTTGATAAAATAAATTTGGTATCAATAAATAGGTAATTAAATTCTCTATTAATTAAAAAAAGAAAAAAATTTTTTTAATAAAAAAAATATGTTCAAAAAAGGTCGAGAAATGCCCAAAACCCTTCATTTTCGTTAATTTTTTTGGATATTTTTTAAAATAAATTTTTATAAAATTTTTATTTTTAGCTGATTTTAGCAGTAAATTTAATTCTCTATTTAATAGTAACCTTTAAAAAAATTTTTTCAATTTTTGAATTTTTAAAAGAAAAAAAGAGGAAATAATTGTTTGCGTCAAGGTTCCTAAACTTATAAATGAGGGGGAAAGCAAGCTAGAAAAAAAAATGCGGGTGGGCAAGGCAGTAAATAAAAAAAGAAAAATAAATAAAGAAAAATATAAAAATGATCGGAAGCCTTTTTTGAGTGATTTTTCAACGTCAAATAATTTTTTTGGAAAAAGGATATTTTTAAATCTTTTTTTTGTAGAGAAAAAAGAACAACAGATGTTTTGAGGACTCGGAAGTTGAGGAAAAAATAAAAAAAAATTAATATATTTTTGGCATTAGGGAAGGGGGAAGGGTTGTTAGCGATTTAAACAATTTGTTTTTATGCATGTAAAACATTTCCGGAAAACGAATTGTTTGTTTTTGGTTCCGGAAAAATCAGAATTAAATAAAAACAACGCCTCATGTAAACCAGAATTAAACAAAAGTGAAACACAAAAACAAAGAAAAACACCCAAACATTCAACTTTTCGAAGAACAAATGTTTATTAAACATTCAAACACGACCACAAACAAACCACAGATTAAAACAACTATAAAAACATTCTGAAAAAATCAGAATTAAAATCAAACAAATATTCAAAAATAGATGAAATACAAACCCTTCCAGACAGTTTATAAAAAGATTATTAGGTGTTTAAAGATTAAATCAAGGGAAATTATAAATAATTATTAAAAATAGATTTAAATTGAAATATGATTTTTGAAGGTTTTATATTTTTTTAATTTTTGAAAAAAATTTTGCTGATCTTTGAAATTTAAAAATTATTTAAGGAACTGCGTAGGAAATTAGTGTGTTTAAATATAGGATCAGAATTTAATAAAAACATTGTTTAAAAAAATCAGAATCTGATAAAAACATTAAGAGTTTAATAAAATCAGAACTAAATAAAAACATTGAAAGTTGAATAAAATCAGAACAAAACAAAATCAGAATTAAACAAAAACAATGTTTCATAAAAATCAGAATAAAATTAAAACATCGAGAATTTAGATAAATAAAAATCAGAATTAAATAAAAACATTCTCCCAGAAAACCCCAATAAAACTTGAAATTGTTACTGACTAAGCTTGAGTTAAAAAATATATCTATTTATAACTAGCTAAATTAAGATTGGGTATTAAATAAAATGGATTAAAAACGGATATTAAAGGTAAAAAGAAAGTAATAAATTTATAATTATTTTATTTTTATTTTTAAAACATTTTTTCTCTCAAAGTAACATCCATTTATTTTATTTTTTCTTTTCTTTCTTGATTTTCACGTTCAATTTTTATTTAAAGAATTTTAGTTAAAAATTAATGAAAGAAGAAAAGGGTTAAACCCAAAAAAAATTTTTTTTCTAACACCCAAAATATCAAAAATAAAAAGATTAGAGGGAAGAAAGAGCTTCCACTGATTTTTAAAGCTCCCCAAAGTCGATATTTTGGGTTAATTAAAAAAAAGTTCAAGCCTTTAAGTGTTAAAAATAAAAATTTATTTAGCTAGATTGATGGGTAATCCAATTTTTAAAATAAAAAAAGGGCAAAGTAATTAATAATGTTGAAAAAAAAGCTTGAAGATAAAAGGTTAAGGAAAAGCATGAGGAATTAAAAAAAATTTTTTTTGCAAAAAAAAACTAAAATAAAAATCCTTACTTTTATTTTCTTAAACTTTTATTTATTTGTTACTTATATTTGTCATTTTTTTATTTTTTTTGTTACGCGCATTTAAGTAACAGATCAGATTTCATTCATGCACTCATCTTCCGCCCTTCCGTCTGCTTTACGTAAGCTATAAATATATAAATGTTAAAAACATTAAAAACATTTATTTTACTAAGCATAGCTTGTTAAAATAGAAAAAACATAAACACGAGAAACAAAATTAGAAACCAGAATTTAAAAACAACAAATCAGAAAAACACAAAAGAAAAACAAAAATAAAACCAGAATAAAATATAAACATATTTAATTCATTATAAGCTTAAAACTTTAGAAACAGAATTTAAAAACAACAAATAAAACCAGAATTTAAGAACAACAAATCAGAAAAACATAAACTTAAAAACAAAACTTAAAAACATAAACTTGAAACCAGAATAAAATATAAACATATTTATTCAAATTACAACTTAAAACTTAAGATTAAAAAAACCAGAATTTAAAAACAACAAAACCAGAAAATCTTTTAAATATTAATAAATTAGAATTACAGACCAGAATTTTTTTAATAGATTTAATTAATTAATCAGAACAATTGATTTATAATTTAACCTAACATTAATCAGATTTTTCTCAATTAACCTAAAATAATATTTAATTGTTGCCAGTTGTTTAATTGTCTCTATTCAACATTATTTCTTTTTTCTACTAATATCCCTTTAATTTTTTTCCTTCTTTTTATCTCTCCTTTGGGGACTCATTAACGTTATTTTTTTCTATTAGAAATATAAAAACTAACTAAAAAAGAATAAAATTTCCTTTTAAAAATTTCATTTTTTGTTTGCCAAACTCCCTTTCCGGAAAAGAAAAAAATAAATACATGAGGGAAAAATAGATGGGAGAAAGCAGGAAGGAACTTTTAAGGCTTTGAAAAGCAAAGTGCGGCTGGTAGGAAAAAAGAAAAGAAGCCAGAGGCAATAATGGGACTTTTTGCTTACTCTAGATATAACTAAACTAAGTATGTATATATTCACTTCCTGTCACTTTAAGAATTTCCATTCTCAGTTTCACATTTTATTCAATTTATTCTATACATGCGCGTATTTAAGTGACATAATATAAGCTTTTTATTTTTTAAGCTTAAACTTGATTAAAATTAATAAAACTTAAGTTCACACTTAAAAACATTTAAAATAAAATAACTTAAGTTTAAACTTAACTAAATTTGAGTAAAACTTAAGTTCACACTTAAAAACATTATTAAACTTAAATTAAAACTTAAGTTTAAACTTGAAACTTTAATTAAAACCTAGTTCAAACTTAAAAACATTCTTAAAAATAAAACTTGTTGTAAAACATAAAACAAACATTTACAGTAAAACCAGAATAAAATCTAAACATGTTTAAATACACTTACAACTTTAAAACTTAAGTTTAAAAAATCAGAATTTAAAAACAACAAAACAAGAAACTTTTAATAAATCAGAATTCCAAACAAACAAACATTTTAAAACACGTGTTTTTCTCTTTATAGTTATGGACACTGTTAGTTTGGATGATTTAACCAGAATTGAGCCGCCTGAAAAACCTCCCAGTTTAGAACAATTACAACAATTGACAGGAAATCGTTTTTCTTTGAGATGGCTCAAATATACCTACAATCGATTTAAAAATGTATCGAAAAAAAATTTTTTTAATAAATTAATCTTTCCAATTTTTAAAAAGGAATGCCCAACTGGAAGAATGCACTTTACAGAATTTCGACGTCTTTTTGGAGGATTCCTTCCTGATAGATTGAACGTAAAAAGAGATAAATGTCTTTTTTTATTAAAAAAAATTTTTTTCCAAGGACAACTATTTGGAACGAGTGTTTCATGCTTTTTGCCGAACTCATCAAGAACAATTGTCGTTTAAAGTAAAAAAAAATTTTTTTTTGAAAAAAAATAAAAATTATTTAAAGGATATGGTTGTAACTTTATCTAAAATTTGTGATGAAAGTCCAGAATCTAATGCTGAATGGATTATGAGATTAATTAATAGAAATGTTAATAATAATGGACAAATTAGTTATAAAGTGAGAAAAAAAATTTAAAAAAATTAAAATTTTTTAAAGGATTTTTTGGAATTTATTAAATCCGTGTTTACTCTGCGCGGAAAAAGCGAACAAAACGAACTTAAAAGAATGCAAACATCTATTCGACGCGCAACAATGGCTGAAGATTGTTCGTTAGCTAGTAGTAATGTTCGTTTGGAAAATAAACAAAAACAATCATTACAACATTCACCACGCCCACCAACAACATTCAAAACAGCGGTAAAAACATTAAAAATTAAAACATGTTTTTAAACAAGTTTTTGTTCTAACATGTTTTAGACATGTTTTTGAGAATGTTTTTAAAATAAACTTGTTCTTCAAAATGTTTTTGAAAATGTTTTAAAAATACTTTTAAGGCATTACTAGCATCGGCCGTAACAACACCTACAGCAGCCCCAGCAATTGCTAGTTTTGTTCCTTTTGTTGGCAATTCAAAAAGAGAATCCTCTTCTCCTGATCATGAATTTAGTAGGGCAATAAACAGAAGGGCATTCTTTCTGTTTGAGGTTAGTTCAAAAACAAGTTTATTTAACATGTTCGAAACTAAGTTTATTTAAACAAAATAAACTTGTTTTGAAATAAACTTGTTTGTTTTAGCAAACAAACATTCAAACAAACATTTAATTTAACAAAAACATTTTAATTAAAACATCCTCTCAAAAACATTTAAAAACACATAAAAACATTTCTTCCATCCAAACTTCAAAACACTTGCAAACAACAAAACACAAACATTTTCACAAACATTTAAACCCCCACTAAACTTCTAAAAACATATAAAAACATTTTCAAACAAACAATAAACATTCTTTAAGGAGTTGGACAGTGAACAAAAAGGTTATCTCACTTCAACAGATTTTGAACGATTCTTCACTAAACAAAAAGTACACCTCATATAAAAAAATATATAATTTTTATATAATTTTTATGTAATTTTATTTTAAAATCTGAAAAAAAAAACTTTTAAAAATAGGAATGTATTTTTAAAAAAATTAATTAATGGCACAAAAAAGATATATATTTTAGGATTAAAAAAAAGAAAATTTCTACAAATTTTAATAAATTTTTAAAAAATACAAGGATCTCTCTTTTTAAAAATGTTGTAGTAATTGACTAGAGGAAACATTGCACATGCCCCAATGACAGAGCCAATCTAGGAATTTTAATTTGGAAAAAAAAATTTTTTTAAGAAAAGGAGATCTAAAAGGTAAGGGAAAAAAGAGGGAGAAATCAGAAAAAAAATAAAAAAAAATTTTTTTAGAAAAATTAAAAATCGTCGGAATAAAAATAAACATCTCCTAAAATTCCTCAAAAATCCAAAAAATTTCATAAGAATCCCCAAAAATTCCCCAAAAATTCATTTATTAAATTTAAAATAACCTGCATAAAAAATCCACACCAAAAAAGAGCTTTTTCACTGTTTGCTTGTTCACTTCTAACCAATCCAGTAATTAATGTACGTAAATATGAACATAAAAATCCTGCCAAAACGGATGCAGACACCTTTAAAAAATAAATTAGTTTAATTTAAAAATTAAAAAAAACCGAAAGGAGACTTCCCATAAATGGGAAAGAATTTCGAAGCATTGGTTCTGGACTTTGAAGTGCCAAAATAAAAATAAATATAGTACTGGCTGTTAAATTAAAAATAAATTTTTTTTTAATTTTTTTTAATTTAAAATCAGAACCTGTACAAATAAAAGTTAAAATGAAGATAATAGATAATGAACGAGGTTTGCACCAAATTGGCAAAAAATTGGCTGGAGGGTGGGAAATATTAGAAAGTGTTAAAGCCAGATGATAGGTGATCTAGAGAATTTTAAAAAATATTTGAAAATTTAAAAAAAATTTTTTTGAAAATTCTAAAAAAAATTTTTAATTGAAAATTCTAGAAAAAAAAATTTTGAAAATTTCAAAAAAAAATTTTTGAAAAATTCTAAAAAAAATTAAAAAAAAACCATAGAATATGCAAGAGTAGCATAACTCTGAATTGAAGGAATTATTGTATTCATTTGTGCAGAAATTAAAGTTAACATTAAAATTAACATCCAATAACGCATTCCTCTACCATTATTATTGTTCTGCAATTTTATTATTCCATTGTTTTCTTTCACAACATTATTATTAGACTATAAAATGTTTTTAAATTTAATAAAAACATGTTTTTACAACGCCATGTTTCCTATAAAAACATGTTTTGCGTTGTAAAAACATGTTTCTGATAAACATGTTGAGGTTCTCAAAAACATGTTTTCAACAAACATGTTTACATAAAAACAAGTTTCACAACAAAACAAGTTTACAACAAAAACAATCTTCACAACAAAACAAGCCCAGCAAAACAAACAACATAACAAAACAAGTTCACAACAAAACATGTTTCACAACAAAACATGTTTCCCATAAACATGCTTACATAAAAACACGCTTACCAACAAAACAAGCCCAACAAAACAAACAAAATAACAAAACAAGTTTACAACAAAAACACGCTTCACAACAAACCACAAGTTTTTAATTAGAAAAAAGAGAAAAACAAGTTTGTTTTTCTTGTTTGGAAGAAAACTTGTTTTTACTGAATTTTTGTTTTGTTCGCAAACAACATTTCCCTTGTTTTACTAAAACAAAACAAACATGTTTTTCCGATTGTTTTTATGTTTCTATATCTCTTACATTAAGAGGACTCTGTTCGTCTGCAACAACAACACCAACATTATTTTCATCAATTTGTTCTCTAACAACTTCAGCAAAAGCATTTTCACCAACAATTTGTTTTGTTTCTTTAACTTTCTTATTTTCTTTTGCATGTTCAAATTTCCAATGTAAAATAGCAAAAGCAAGTGTAGCAACACTCATCCAAACAAATATTAGAGAATTGTAAATTTTTATAGAGAAGAGAGGTTCTGTTGGGATTGCTTTTAGTTGTAATGTTCCGTTGGGCAATAAATGTTCTACACAATTGTATTTTCCTACTCCTAAATTAAACAAGTTTTTTTAATGTAAGCGACATTTGTGAACAGACATTTGCGGACATTTTCAATAGGAGTAGGTTTTGTCCGCAAATATCTTGCGGACTGTCCGCAAATATGCCAATTTTAAATTAAAGCGACATTTGCGGACATTTTCCGTAAACATTTTTGTCCGCAAATACTTGCGGACATTTTTATTTACCTTGGGTATGTCCGCAAATACCCGTCCGCAAATATTTTAACTAAAAAATAACCTTGTACAAGCTTGAATAAACTCGGAATAAAAGAACTGAAGCTCATTCCAAGAAAGTAGGCACTCATATAAGAATTGTGAAAATCAGCCATGTAGGGCATAAAGAAAAGATTGGAGGAAGCACAAACCTTTACAAAGGAAAAAAATTTTTAAAGGTCAAAAAATTAAAAAAAAATACCAAAGCCATACAAAAAGTAAGAGAAATAAGAGCAACAGAATGTTCAGAATTAAACAACCAAAAAGTTTCTTGCCAAAAAAGTGCCAATAAAAGCATACAAATTGAGCCAAAAATTAACAATGAAAGAATTAAAGGTGCCTTGTTTGTATTAAAACGAGTATATCTGTGCCCGACAGAGTAAATTAGAGTTAGAAGACAGGCTGCCTGTGGGAGGAATTAATTTAAGAAAAATAAAAAAATTTTGGTACTTATTGGTTATCCCAAAGTAGTTTGTGCGGACATCTTAGGCAGACTCATTTTTGCACGGAATAGTCAAAGATTCTTTCTTCCTCGATTTTCTCAATTTTTCCTGTGCTCTCCTTGAATGAAGCCACGAGGAAAATTGAGTCCGCAAGTTTCAGTGGATTACCAATAGAAGGAAGGACCTTCTTGCTTTGTTGGACGGAAGAAGCTTTGACTATTCCGTGCAAAAATGAGCCCACAAAACTATTTTAAGATAACCGATAAGTAACGAAAATTTAAAAAAAGAACCTGTATAATCAAAGAAAGATATGAGGGAAGAGACCATCCTTCGGGCAAACGACTGGTATATAACGACAACTCGACCCAAATCGCATTTATGGTTAGCCATGTACTGAAAAATGAGAATTTTTTAATTTTAGAAAAATAAATTTAAAAAGAAAATGCCTCGATCCAAACATTATAACAAGCAAAAATGCAGTAACATTAACCATTTTCTACAAAAAAAAATTTTTTAAAAATTTTATAACTCGAAAAATTCATGGCATTGCTAGGTCATCCCTCTTATTTTTGGAGACCTATTGGCTAACCGTGTTCATAGGGAAAAGGCTTCTTACCAGTTATAGGCTTCTTACCAGTACAGGATCTAGGAAAAATAAGGGAAGAATCCTATGAAACTATGGATAAAGAAATCCGCAAATATTTGTCCGCAAGTTACAGGGGATAACCGAGAAATGCCAAATTTCAAAAATAAAGGTATTATTTAAAAGGATGTAACCAAATAAAAGAAAAAAAGCTTAACAAAAACACACATTTATACTTTAAATAAATTTACGATAAAACAACACTAGACAAGAGAAATATTTTTTCAAAAAAAAAATACTCAAAATCCGCAAAAATTTCTTTTCATATATTTAATCCCTAAATTAACTATATTATCTTCCCTTTACATTTTCTTCCTCTTTCGACTTATTCCAACTCATTCAGGCTGCACACGCGGCTTGTAAGGCCAAAGAGGTTTCTCCTTAGTCGCAAACAAAAAAGTAGCCATAGAATAAAGGATCATGAGAACACTACAACAGGCCATACCAAAAACAATATTTCGACCCACAGTCAACGGATAATTTGCTGTTTCTGTTGGAAGAGTTCCTCCAGCAGTGCCTTCCTTTAAAAAAGATTTTGATAAAATTAAAAAAGAATTTTTAAGAAAATACCCAAAGCTCGTCCTGAAGCTTTCTAATTTTGGGATCATAAAGTCCATACTTTCCCATAACCAATTCTCCACAACGAGTACCTTCTGGAAGACGAGGAAGAATTTTGCCTGCGACCTGAAAAAAGGTAAAAAATATATTGAGGAGAAAAATGGTCTAAATGTGAAAAAAACATTTTTTGCGGAAATCCGTAAAAATGTCCGCAAAAAAAATCCGCAAAATTAAACTTTTAAAAATACCCCAATTTGCCATTCTCCCGGATTGAGCGGGTCAAATTCTTCCAATGTTGGAGGCTTTTTACCAGTTACGGGATGAACAGCATATTGATAACTCGTCGCTTTGCTTCTTAAAAATATTGGAAAAGATGAAGCTTTAAAGGGAAAAAAAACTCAAACCTTTTTGCTATATAAAGCGGAATAGAAGCTCGAGAAAGCATTTGATAACACGGAAGATTTGAAAATAAAATTCACTGAAATGTGAAAAAATTAAAAAATCAGAAATATTTAAAGAAATTTTTTAGTTGAAAATGGCATTGGCCGTTAAGACTCAACTGCTCTCTATTAAAATTAAAAAAATTTTCTTTTGGCATTATGTATTTTATTTAAAAGGTCGCTTCAAAGTCGGAGTTTCATCGTCACAAGTTTTTCAAAAAAAAAATTTTTTTTTGCGGAGGGTTTTTTTTTACTTTTTTCTACTTTCTTAGGACTGACTAACTATGATTTTATTCTAGGGTTTGACCCCGATGGCCTTTGGAGGATGACTGACAGAATAACAATCACAATTTATTGTCAGTCATACTCCAACGCACTCAGAAAAACGTGCCCTCAGGATTCGGGGTCAAACCCTATTTTATTCTTCCAGGTTTCAGATTCCTTATGCCGTCCTTGGAAAGCGTTAAATTTACAGAAGAAAATGGCAACGTTTCACATGTTTTGACGCCAAATAATGAGGATGCTAGTACTTCCACTTTTGTTGATTCTACCCCTATACAAGATGAATCTTTTAGCAAGAATCTTCCAATTTGTGATTCAGATGCTTCTTTTCCTTGTGTTACATTGAAACAAGAACGGTTGCATTGTATTTACAGAGAATAGTTTGTTTTGTTTTTTTAGTTTTAAATGTTGGGGGAGAGAAGGGTTCTACTGGCTAGCGTTTAAAACCCTTACTAGGCGTGATTTAGGCAATATTAAAAGAGAAAAGTGGGAGAATCCAAGCAGCTATTTCGATTAGCGCTTATACTTGGTAAGCGAGGCCAGGAGGTCGTTGGTTATATGCCTGCCCCGAAACAGAACCTTTACCTCTCTTACTGAACGTTACGTTTTTATTAGGGAAATGTCACAGTGATACCTTTGGGTTTTTCAAATTAAATTTTTAGATTCTTACTACTTCGAATGAAGTTTTTCCCATGAGTTGTTGATTTCCGTTGGCTGAATTACCACCTTTCGACCCTCTTAATTTACCATTTTTGAGTATTTTTATTTTAGTGATGCTGTTGTCAAAAACTTTATTGAAGGTGTTTATGTCACACCTGGTGCTGAATCCCCACTCGTTTGGTTTGGACTTTTAGTTGTTCGAACAGGAATATTTTATGGAGGATTATTTCGTTTTACAATAACAATTCCTGAAGAATTTCCTGACACAAATGAAATTCCGGTTAGTTTTCTAATTTGTTTTTATTTTAAGCTCCCTAGGTGAGGTCTTTATTTTTCTTCTTTTAACTTCCCAAGGTATGTCAAAGACTGAAATTTTTCCAAGACTCTGACCAAGATTTTATTACAAAACCAAATAAACGGGAAAAGTAGTCATTCTTTTTTATAGCGAGCAAAGAAGAATGGAAAATTTTCCCTAAATCACGAAACAATGAAGCTTCCAAAAGTTTTAAAGGTGAAGCATGAGGCCCATAAAGATAACTTTTCTCCAACTTTTTTTAAAGTTTTTTTAGATTGTTCAATTTGAAGAATCCTTGTTCCATCCACTTATTAATCCAAAAAACAATTGTGTGGATTTAACCAGATTTTTTCCTAGTGGTTGGCAAAGAGACAGAAATCATATTTATCAAGTTATTACAGCAACTCAGGTTTTTAAAAAAAAATTTTCTGGTTCAAAAATGTTTTTAAGGGAATATTCTTCCGCTGTCAATGTGAACCTTCCCAAGCTGCAAACCCTGAAGCTTCCATTTTATTAAAAGAAAATAGGTCAAAATTTGTTCAATTAGCTCATAATGCTGTTAGGTTCTTTTTTTATTTTTTCTAATTTTATTTTTAAATTCTTTTGTAGAAGAAGTCGAACTCAAATTTATGCATTGCCTTCCTCTGATGATCAAAATGCTATAAGGTTTTTTTTTATTTTTTGGGGAGTTTTCAGTGAGATTGTTAATGACACGTTTTTTATTAACATAGGCTGGGAAAAATTCTTTCTTTGGTTTTCTGGTTGTAGGTTGCTTTGGTTTCCCTCGTAAAAGAACCATTTTATTTGGTTCCTTGGTTTAAATCTTGGCCGTCGTTGGATAATTTTGTTTGTTCCTTCGTTATAGGAACTATTTTTCGTTGTTTTCTCTTTTAATGTTTTGGGATGATCGGTATCTTTTGGGTTTCCGTTGAGGGGTTGGTCGATTCCTTCTTTCAATTTTTAGGAGGTCCTTCAGTCTTTTTCTCTGATGATTTTTCCATCATGATTTCTTTAAATCTTTTAAAATCCCAGATGAAGCCTTTCAATAATCCATCCAAATAAAAATTTATTTTTTAAGATTTACCCCATGGGATGATGTTGAAATGGAGCCTTATAGACAATATTTACTTGGGAAGAGTGAATTGCCGGAAAATAAAAAATTTAATTGGAGAAAACATCCAATTAAAAGTGGTTTAAGTTGGGTTAAAAATGAAAAACAACAACAAAATAATTCTTTGTTTTATTTATGTGATCATTTTTGTTGAGACTTTTTTTGTAAATAAATATTTTTTAATTAAATTTCCATTTGATTTTTTATGAATATTTAATTTTCTTAAATTTATCTTTTTTATTTTTTAATTAATTTTAGAATTTATTGTAGCTTGTTTTTATTTATTTTCCCTTAAAATTATGACGTCAGTAAAGAAGGAATTGCAAGATAGTGGTATTGGAAGTAGTGGTGGTTCAAACAAGAAGGTTGCTGCTTGTTCAAGTAAAACAAACAATAATAATAAAGGTGTTGAAGTTGTGAGGTTAGTTTAGTTTTTATTTTAAACTGTTCTGGATGGGGGGATAGGTTAATTGTTGAAGAAAGTCGTGTTTTTTTCTTATCGGTTTTTCGAAGTGTTCATCGGGTCGGGTTTCAGATTTAGGATTGATAAAGGGCCTGGTTTCGGATTTTGGGTGTCGTTACTTGATTCTAGTCTATCTTATAAATCGATTTATAGTTTCCCTCACGTTTTATGAATGTTTTGCCCAGCCCCTTGATAATCAGTTGTTCAAGTCTATTGTACAGTTTGACATTTCAAATCACCAAAATTTTCACTTATTTAAATCTTTCATTTTTTTCAGCATTCCTTCGGATGATTGGTTTACGCAAATGTATGGGCCTATGGGTGAAAATTCTGAAGAGAAAATTTTAAATGCTAAAAGAGGTGAAGGGACTAAAAGGTTCGATTTTTTTAAATTATTAGGGTTAGCCAAAACATGCTAGTCTTATATTTGAATATTCTTAAGGTAGGAGCCCAAAAATGACGTGGCAATACTGGAAAGTCACCCTCTCCACCTTTTTTCTTTAATGGTCAGAGTAACGGCGAAAAAAGTGGGGGATTTCCAAAGTACTACCAATTGTGTTTTTTGCGTTGGTCAGAGCTTAATTAGGGCCCGGTTCTTAATGCATATTTTGGTTTATATTTTATATAGGCGCAAATTTGACGATCTTCCATGCATATTTTGGCTAGCCTTTTAATTTTTAAAATTTTTATAAATTTTATTTAGAAAGAAAATTTTGAAAAACAACAAAGTCAAAGCTAAAAAACGTAAAAGAATATCTTCAACAACAACAACTTCAACAAGTTCAGATTTGATAGAAATTGATGTTTCTGATGGTGAAGATTTAAATCAAGTATTTCCTCCTTTATTATCTCCACAAACCTCCAAAAAAGAAGAAAATAAAGTTGAAAAAACTGAAAGAAATGAAATTAAAATTGAAAAGAATTTGGTTGTTAAAAATGATAAAAATAAAGGTCAAAATAGAACTTCATTTTCTGATGATGATTTGGATTTTGTTGTTTTGTTTGAATCTATTGCTGAGAAAAATTTGAAAAAGGTTTGTGAATTTTTTAAATTTTATTAGAATTTTTAGAAGGGTTTTAACTAATTTTTGGGGGTTTTTTATTTTTTTGTAAGTTCTAGCTTCCAAAGCAAGGCTCTTCGACCCGAGCACATCCTATTTTTGAACTTATCCTTTTTTTATTTGTGTATCAACCAAGAACTGAAATTAGAGACCTGATTGGGGGTACGATCTATTTCGAAATATATTGACCTCAATAACCTCTATTCGTGATAAGGTCTCGGTCCGGACATAACCGATTCTTTGTGCTATTATTCCACCAAAATAATGTTTTTGAAATTTTTTTACGTCCTTAAAAATATTTTCAAAAAAAATTTTTTTTCTTAAGGAAAATGCTCAAGATAATGACGATTCTGATGATTCTTTCACTTTTTCCAAAAATACGCTTAAAAGACCTCCTAGAATTATTAAAAATGCTCAAGATCAAGTTAGAAATGATATTGTAAGTTTAAAAATTTTTTTTTGAATTAAAAAAATTTTTTCAGGAAGAAAATTTTGGAATAACGTTATACCCAAATCAAGTATTTTTTGAAAAAATTTCAAATTATATGAATAAATACAAAAATGAATTTGACAATTTTAATAGAAATATATGGACACATTTTACCGAAAATTTGCAGGTTTTTTTAATTTTTTTTTTATTTTTATTTTTAAAATAATATTTTTAGAATGATCATACTTATACTTGGTTTGATTTTTAGTATTTATTTTTTAATTTTTTCAAAAAAAATTTTTTTGGAGAGCTTGTCCTTAAATTTGCTTGTCTTTTTACTTTAAAAATTTTTTTGGAAAAATATTTTTTCTGGAAAAAATATTTTTAAAAATTAAAAATGGGATAAAATGTCTGTCTTTTCAAAAAAAAATTTTTGAAAAAATTTATTTTTGAAATTTTTTCTTTAAATATTCTATATGGTTTAAAATAAATACCAAAGCAGCTTAAAAAAATATTTTTTAATTAAAAAATTAAATTTTTTTTCTAGGAAAATGCGTGTTAAATGTATGCTAGAGGATATTGTTAAACAGGTTTATTTAGACAAATTGTTTTCAAAAAAATTTTTTTAAAGATTTTTCCAAGTGAAAGTATTAGTTTAGTTGCTGTTGGGTCTACAGTTAATGGATGTGGAGCTTTCAATTCTGGTTTTTTTTAAGTTAAAAAAAATTTTTCTAATGTTTTTTGTAGATATGGACCTGTGTTTGTGTATGCCTTGTAGAATGGATGGATATGAAACTCAGCGAAAGTTTGTTTTTAAATTTAAATTTTTTTATGGTGACTTGATTTAGGGAGAGGGAAGTATCACCTTTTAAAAAAATTTTTTTTAATGAGATTAAATGTCTGCAATGGGATGAAATGTCTTAGAAATTGTTTTTAGCCTCTCAAAAATTTTTTGGTGTTTTAGCCGATTTTTTAACATTAAAAAAGATTTTCGAATTAGAGAAGGATTTGGGAAGGGGAGTGTTGTCTGTTTTGAAAAAATTTTTAAAAATGGGATCAAATGTCTTTATAGGATAAAATGTCTTTAAATTATTTTTAATCCACCAAAAATTTTTCATTTAATTTTTCTAATTTTTCAGTTATGCAATTAATCGTCTTAAAAAAGTTATGAGAAAATTATTGACTAAAAGAACTTTAATTCATGATATTTTATTTGTTCCTGCAAAAGTTCCAATTTTAAAAATTAAATTTAAACATCCTTATCAAAAATTGGAGGTTGATATGAATATTAATAATGTTCCTGGAATTTATAATTCTTATTTAATTCATTATTATTCAAGGTTTTTTTTAAATTTAATTTTGATAGGGTGTTTAATATTTGATTATTGGGAAATTGGGTCGATGGTTTGGTTGATACTGGGCTTGTATTTGTGGGGGTGGTTCGATTCCTCACGTTGCTCCCAGTTTTTAGTTCTGTTTGTTTTTAGGGTATTTAATGTTTAATTAGTAAAATCTGGTAAATTCTTTGGTGGTGTAGTGGTTAGTGAGTTTGTCTGTAAGGGGCAAATGATGGAGGTTCGATTCCTTTGACTTCCAATATTTTTAGATTTAGTTGTTTTTTATTATTAAAGATTTTTTAATTGATTAAGAAATTCTTTTAGTATTTTTAAAATTATATAAAAATCATTTTTATACAAAAAAATTTTTTTAGAATTGACGATAGATTTCCAGCTTTGTGCCTTATAGTGAAACATTGGGCAAAGAAAAAGGGAATATTGGATGCTTGTTCTGGTTATTTTAATAGGTTTTTTTTTAATTTTTTTATTTTAAAAATTCTGGATATTTTTTAGTTGAGGAATTTAATGAATTAATTTTAATTTTTTTTCTAGTTATTCATTAATTCTTATGGTCCTTCACTTTCTTCAATGTGGAATTAATGTCCCAATTCTTCCAAATCTTCAATTTTTATTTCCTCAGTATTTTCACTTTTTCCGGGCGTTGGATGAAATGCAACTTTTTGTGGATTTGCCTAAACCTCTTCCAGGTTTTTTTAAATTTTTTAAAATTAAATAAAAATTTTTTTAAAGAAATACCTAAAAATACTTTGTCTATTGGAGAATTATTAATTGCCTTTTTTAATTATTATAATAATTTTAATTTTGATGAATATGCAATTTCTGTTTCTAGAGGATGTATTTATCCAAGGTTTTTTTTAATTTTTAAATAAGAGTCCACCTCTGATGACCTAATACATTCTAAATTCTTATTAACCCTCAAGACCTATAGACTCTCAAGACTTGAAAGGGAATATCGAGGGATTTGGTGTGATTAAGGGGGCATCGAGGGATTTGGTGTGATTGAAGGAGTCACAATACCACACTATAGGTTCTAAAATACAGAACTGGCTACTTATCGCCATAGAGCCGGGTATTATTTTCCTTAATTCCCTAGATATTTTCTTTCAAAATTTAGGTCTACAGGATTGACCCCAATAAAAGTTCAAATTTTACAATTAATTTATTTGTAAAATTTTAAAAGGAGTGAACTTGCTCGAAATACTCGTCGTTTCAAAATTTTTATTGAAGAACCTTTTGACTTTAAAAATACTGCTAGATGTGTTACAAGTGAAGATAATTTTTTGACTATATTGGATACATTTAGAGAAGCTGTGGAAATTTGTAGTTCTTTACCTCCTAATCTTAAAAGATTAATTGCTAGTTGAAAGAAAGAAGAGAGGTTTATTTTAATAAATATATTTATACATATAGTTAAGTATTTTTGTGGGGTAAATATTGTAATTTGGTTCATTTTCTTCCTCTTTTTTCAATTTATTTTTGGGAGGATTTTTGAAATTATTTTTCGGAGTTTGCAAAAATTATTTTGGGAATGGACTCTGCCATATTTTAAAAAGGGAATGGAAAAAAATGTATGATGGAAGGGCCAAAAACGGTGGAATTCCGTCTTCCAAAGAAGTTCCAAAAATAATTCCAAAATCATTCAAAAATAAATTGAAAAAATATTAAAATGGTTCACCCTAGTCCCTATTCACCCTGAATTTTAAAATTTGACCTAGTGTCACTCGTCACAATTCCTTGCGGCATTGTAGCATAAATTTGATTAGCCGCGCCATCTTCAGTAATAGATTCAATTGCAGCTAGCATCTTGTTTTCTTCCAAAGTCGGTGTCGCTTCACCCAAAATCAATGAGCGGATCCTATCCGCTTTCTTGAGAATTGCAAGTTGATCTTTTAACTTGGCATTCTCCACGTCTTTATTCCGCACTTCTCAAAAAATTTGAAATCTCTTCATGTCAAGCAAAAGTAAGGTAAGCGTGGTTGCTAGCACGGCCAGTCAAAGTAATGCTTCCAACATCATTAATGAGTGCCGTCGCCAGCTCAGAAGGATTGACAAGCGGTTGATGGAAGTCCAAGGTCATATTCGCATCAATGACCTTGAAAATGCGAAGTTCAAGAATCAACATGAACTTCTACAAAAATTGGAAAGGCTGCGTTTATTGATTTTGGGTCAAGATTCTCCAACTCCTGAGGAAAAGTCTGTTTTGGCTGCTCTTGAATCGTAAGTTTTTCATTGTTTTTAATTACAAAAAATTTTAAATTTCCGGCATCTCGTTTGACAGAACTGGAAATTTAAAATTTTTTGTAATTAAAAACAATGAAAAACTTATGATTCAAGAGCAGCCAAAACAGACTTTTCCTCAGGAGTTGGAGAATCTTGACCCAAAATCAATAAACGCAGCCTTTCCAATTTTTGTAGAAGTTCATGTTGATTCTTGAACTTCGCATTTTCAAGGTCATTGATGCGAATATGACCTTGGACTTCCATCAACCGCTTGTCAATCCTTCTGAGCTGGCGACGGCACTCATTAATGATGTTGGAAGCATTACTTTGACTGGCCGTGCTAGAAACCACGCTTACCTTACTTTTGCTTGACATGAAGAGATTTCAAATTTTTTAAGAAGTGCGGAGTTAAAAGATCAACTTGCAATTCTCAAAAAAGCGGATAGGATCCGCTCATTGATTTTGGGTGAAGCGACACCGACTTTGGAAGAAAACAAGATGCTGGCTGCAATTGAATCTATTACTGAAGATAATCAAATTTATGCTACAATGCCGCAAGGAATTGTGACGAGTGACACTAGGTCAAATTTTGAAATTCAGGGTGAATAGGGACTAGGGTGAACCATTTTAATATTTTTTCAATTTATTTTTGGATGATTTTGGAATTATTTTTGGAACTTCTTTGGAAGACGGAGTTCCACCGTTTTTGGCCCTCCCATCATACATTTTTTTCCATTCCCTTTTTAAAATATGGCAGAGTCATTTCTTGCTCTTCCTCTCTCAAAAAATAGATAAAAAGTGAAAATGAACGACAACTATTACATTGTATTTTGTAATGTTATTTTCTGTTTTGGATTTTTAAGAAGAGATGTTTTATAAATATATTTTAAAAGCCCAAGATTCTCATTGATTTAAGGAAAAATATTTAAGTAATAAAAAAAGTGAAAAACTTCCAATTAGAAAAAAAATTGTAAGAGTCATTCCTTCAAATTTTCAATAAAATAATTAAATGTTTCGATATATTTAGACAATGAAATATTTTGAATAACTGAAAAAGGGAGGAAAAGAAAATTATTTTTAGAAAGAAAAAAATTTTTTTGAGAGTTTTTTGAAAGGAGAATTCCATTGTTTCTCTAACCAAACCAAAAAAATTTCCACCAAAAATAATTTTTCTACCCACTAACTAAACATTCATTTAATTAACCCAACTAGGTAACTTTTCTGACTATGAGACCGGGGGCGGGAAAAATTCGGGTCGAGTTTCTAGTCGAAAAAAGAGTTCGGGTAACCCCACGTCCCTTCCCTGTCCCCAATTTCTATAATTAAAAAATTTACCTGAAGAGGAACTTTCACCACCAATTTCTTCCAATTTATCAACCCTCGGTAGTTCATTTAAATTAAAATTGTTAATATCCTCAATATTTAAAGGAACAGCAATAAAACCAGTTTTTGGGTGGACAGTAAATGGGGCTTTTAATAAATGATTAATTCTGTTTTTAAAAAAAAATTTTTTTAATTAAGAAAAAATTAGATACCCAACAGTAACTTTTTCGTCAAGTTTAGGATAAGCATATTCCAAAACAAAAAAACGTAAAAAATTGATAGATAATTCGTTTGGTATCTTAAGGAGAAAAATTTATTTTTAAAAGAATTTTAGGTGGGATTTTGGAAAATATTTTGGAAGGGGAAAGAGGTATTTTTTTAGATTTATTTTTGGACGTCAAAAAATTATTTTTTAAAGGTGTTTGGAGGAACTTGGTTATTAAAAAAGGAACTTTTTGGTGGTCCGAACTGAAGGAAGTTTTTGGTGGTCCTAACTGAAGGAACTTTTTTTTGCTGGTCACCCAATGGTTGGATAAGTCTGAAACCTTGGTGCCTTCCTATATTTGTTCTGAAGGTTAAGAGGGTTATTTTTATTACTTTATTAGTTAAACAAAATTTTTAAAAATAAAATTAAAATTTAAAAAACCCTAAATTTACATTAGGCAATTTAGTCCCCGCATTTTCCTCTTTTATTTTTGCTCGTTTTTCTTGATCAAATCTCATTGTAATTAATTCCCAACGATCTTGAGGTGTATTTACTCTAAAGAAAAAATTAATTTTTTCAATTTTAAAATTCAAAAAAAACCTCCTAAATTCTTTATCCATAATTTCTCTCATTTCAACGTCCGGACACAAATTTAAAATTTTGGTCCATTCTTCTTGTGTATCGAGCCAGCCTTGTTCAAAAATTAAATTTTCAAATTCTCCAGAGTCCAGAATACAACGAAAAGCTATTTCTGCCATAGGATGGACTCTATATTTGGTTTTTGCTGAATTTTCTTTTCCCTAGAGAAATTTAAAATAAATTGAGGGATATTTGGTTGTGCCTGGAAACCGGATTTTGTACTCATGTCAACCCATATCCTGCCGGAATTTCTAGATTAACCCGATCCGAAAAAATCCGGAAATTAAGGGCGTAGCCAGGGGGTCGAATTCAGTGGCTAAAATGAGGTGTGCGCCAAAATTTCACCATTTAGAGGGGTGGCCTTGGCTAAAAAAAAATTCGTTAGGGTAAAGACTCACTGTTGAGTGTGATGTTGCCGAAGATCTTGAAAAAACCCTCGGACTTGGGACAGGCACCAGAAAAATCCAACGGATCGGACACTAATATTTGGGAAAAATTCGTTAGGGTAAAGACTCACTTGGATAAATTTTAAAAATTAAAAACCTGAATAATAAGATATTTTGCTACAGCCTCTCTAGCTTTATTATTTAAAGAACGCGCTTTTTGATCAGCAACCCAACAATGTATACCCCTTCTACCAGAAAATACCCACAATAAATGTTTAAATCCAAATTGAGCTGAAAAAATTTAATTTTAGAATCAAAGCTAGAAAAAGTTAATTGTTGTTTAAGTGATGTAGTGGGTTAGGTTTGAATTTTACGTTGTAAGGGGTGTGGGTTCGGATCCCGCTCGGTGAGAGTATTTTTATTTTTACAGAAAATGAGGAAAATTAAGGAAATAAACTGTTGTGTGTGATGTAGTGGGTAAATGTTTGTTTTTTTTTATTTTTAGGGGGTCCGGGTTCGAATCCCATTAGGGGGAATTATTTTTATTTTAACAAAGAATTTATTTTAACCCCCCAAAAATTTAAACAAAATTGCAAAAACAAACTTTTTAACAATAAATTCAGCACTTTAACAGCAATAATAATCCAACGCCAACATTTATTGCATACTTTAGCTTCTCTAAAAAATTAATTTTTTAAATGAATAAATTAAGAAAAAGTACTTGCAACAATTCCTAATTAAATCATAATCTGTCAAGTCAATATCAAAAACTAATTCTCTTTCAATTGCATAAAAATCGGCAAATTTTTTTCTATCTAAAGGCTATAAAAACAAAAAAAATAATTTTTTAATATTAAATGATTTTTTGTAAAAGAAAAAATATTTTTCCCCAAAGGGGTTCGAACCCACACCCTTTACAATACAAAATCTGTGCGTGACCCACTACACCACCAAGACTACAATTGCTTATTTTTAAAATAAAAGTTTACTGGTCGATTATAAACTGCCCCTTGTAAAGAAAAAAATTATTTATCCCCAAAGGGGTTCGAACCCACACCCCTTAAAATACAAAATCTATACTTGTCCCACTACACCATAGATACAAAGATTTTTATTTTTAAATAGATTTATATACCGGTCGATTATAAACTGCCCCAATATCAATTTTAAAAGGATTTGTTCTCAAAATTTTTTCTTTAAATTCGTCCAAAGTTCGAAACGAAAGGAATCTGATGTGAATATCATCTTTTAAAATAAATGCAAATTCTCTGTTTGGAAGTAGATTTGCTGGAGAAAAATTAAATTTATTAATTAAATAATTTTTAAAGAAAACCTTTTCCATAAGACAGCCATTTTAACATTAAATTGTAAGGGTAATGATTTAAATAATACTTTTTTAGATAAAATTCTAATCTTTCTGGGATAAAATCCATATCTTAAATCCTAAAGAAATTTAAAAAATATGAGAAAAATCGAGGACTTTCCACTTCAAGAAATTTAAAATTAATTGGCGTCTTTTTCTACTTGGCGAAATGTTTAAAAATAAATGACATTTAATCCCAATTTCGTTATGTACAAAAGACCGACTGATTAAAATACCGTTGCGGCCAAAAGGTGGTAAAAGTCCGATTTTTAACACACGGTCTTTTTATCCGTCGGTCTTTTAACCTTCTTGGCCGCGTTGGGCTTTTATCCATTCGGTCTTTTGTATAAGGCCCCCAATTTATTTTTTCTCTAATTCTTTTTCTGTACTATTTCGTCTCTTTTCTTTTAAATTTTCTAATTAATTTATTTATTTGGCATTCTGTTTTAATTTTTTCTTTACTTCTCTTTTTTATTTTGTCTCTCTTAGTTTTACACACTCTCTTCTTTTTTATTAATTAATATTTCAGTTTTTTTTAAATTTTTGATCAATTAAATTTTGTTGCGTTGCGCAGACTATAATAATTTATTTTTAGTTTGTTGCGTGTGTAGTTGCGCGATGATATTTCTAATATTTTTCTAATTTAACGCGTTTGGAATTATTTTTTAATTGACAATTTTAAGCGGATTAAATACTTTAAATAGATTTTGTAAATTTTTGTTTCTTTTTTTGGTTTCTGAAAGAACAGGTTATTATTTAATCATAATTCCTTCCTTTTTTTGAGAGGAATGGCCTTTGACCTTCTCCGACTTCAAAAATCGACCTCCTTCTTTGAGGGTTTATCTTCTCTGTAAAATCCAAGCTTCGGGTACGGTTGAGGATTTTGCTTGGATCCTGCCGAACGTCTAAGGCTTACGATCCAGCCTAGATTCCAAGCTCAAACTCTTATTTTTTTCTACTTACCAACTCGTTCCCTTATATTAAAAAAAATTTTTTTTTTCAGATGTCAACATCATCAAATAATAATTCTCTGCATAGGTATAGAATAGCCTATCATTCATTAAACAATCCAAACAGTCCAACCAACTACACAAACAATTATTTTGCCAGCATTTATCTTCATTTTCAATTTTTGGAACGAAAATGGCGCTCGCTTCTTTTGGTTTCAATCTTTTCAATTTTGTTTATTTTCTTCTATTTGACATTTTCTTCGTTTAATAATACATTTATTTCTTCAAATTTAACTTTTATAGGTTTGTTTTTTTTATTTTTTAGGGTTTCCTTTATTTTTTGGTCATGAAACCGGCCAATTATTCCCTTTTCCAGAGCCTACCCCAAAAAGATAATTGGCTGGCTCCCTTCTATTTTTATTTTTTGCAGTTTTTCTGAATTCAAGGACTATTAGCCCATGTATCCATGTTTCCTTTAGGGTTCCTGGATTCTTCTTGTTATGAATCCTTTGCTAATCGTTCTCATTTTCCCTTTACATTAACTTAAGTCTACGAATTAACTCTTGAGTTTTTCTGTGCCTAGGGGTCAGTCCTCGACATTTTTTAGCCTTAAGGGTTTTTATGAATTCAAGGGCTAGAATACGGGTTAGAATGCAATCGCAATTTCTGAATATGGCTTTAAGTCGAGAATCCAGTCGTGGTCTTGGTTTTTTCGAATTTAATTTAGTCCCGACCCAAGTGTTTTTCTAATTTCCATGGTCTTTCTTAAACTCTATACAGTCCCCCAAATACTTAAAAAAATTTTTTATTCAGTTTCTGATATTGAAGAAATTATATCTACAACGGCAACCACTATAAGAACACCAATACCCAAAATAGAAAGACTACCCAAAATTAAATCACTTGAAGAACATGAAGAACAACCTTCCAATTCTTCACAATTGTTAGATGTACCTTTATCTAATGTCTCTATGATTTTAAGGTTTTTTCTTATTTTTAAAGGGAAGTGGGTCCCTTGTTTGGCTTCATACCTTTCCTTAATTTTTTCAAATTTCTGCTTAAATTTACCTAAATGAGTTCTATGAAAAATTGGGTTGGATTGCTGTCCTTCGATCCTGCCCCTTCTTTCCAAACTGCGGCCTAATCCGTTCGGTCATCCAATCACCCACCGGCTGCTGCAAATTTTGCTGTTGTTGTTATTTCCAGCCGCTACCCATTTCCTTGTTCGTTACTTTTCTTTCCTACCGCTGACTAGATAGTCGCGACAGTTCTGACCCAAATGAAGTTTTTACCCAAAAACAATTTCTTCTCTTTTAATTTAGAAATACCTCAGAACCTTTGGATCTAATCTCTTCATCAATATTTTCAAAGCCTTCAAATTCTGGATTGTCTCTATGTCCAAATCCTCCACCTTTTTTGGTCGGCCCAATACCTACATGGATGGATGGACCAACAATGAATACATTGGAACAACTATATTCCAAAAATGTGGAAATTGGAGGGCATGGAGTCCCTAAAGAATGTATTTCTAGACATAGGGTTGCTATTATTGTGCCTTACAGGTTTTTTATTTTTTTCGGAAATTGCGGACTTTTTTAAATTTTTGCGGACAAAACTTGCGGACTTTAGAAAATATTTTTCCATAATTTTTCCTTAATTTTTTTTACCAATTTTGTAAATTTCAGAGATAGAGAACAACATCTCCGCATTTTTTTGCACAATATGCACTCAATATTACAAAAACAACAAATAGATTATGGCATCTTTATTATTGAACAAGTAGCTGGACAAACATTTAATAGAGGTTATTTTTTAGAATATTAAATATAGCAAGTTTTATTTTAATTGCTGTTGATTTGGCGGTTGGTGTATTGGTTAGTGTGTTGGGTTTTGGTTGCGAGGGGTCGTGGGTTCGAGTCCCTTTAATAGTTTTTTGTTTTATTTGACTTATAAAAAGGCTTTTTTGACCTTTTAATGAAAAAAATTTTTTCTAAGGTTCCTAAAATTATTTTTGGGTCCATTTAGTCCATATTTAATATTCTCTCTTAATTTTTCTTCAGGTAAATTAATGAATGTTGGCTTTGTAGAGGCTAATCGTTATTATGACTGGCAATGTTTTATTTTCCACGATGTTGATTTAATTCCAGAAGATGACAGAAATTTGTATAATTGTCCTCAACAACCAAGACATATGTCTGTTGCTGTAGATAAATTTAATTATAGGTTTTTTTGAATTTTTTTGAATGAAAATAATTTTTAAATTTACTCCATAGATTGCCCTATTATTCACTTTTTGGAGGTGCTGGTGCTTTAACTAAAAAACAAATGACTAAAACAAATGGATTTTCTAATGACTATTGGGGATGGGGAGGTGAAGATGATGATTTTTCTGCAAGGTTTTTTTTTGTTATTAAATTTTTCTTAAAATTTAATTTCGGTTGGTTTTTGTTGGAATAAACAACATCAATTAATTTTTTGAGATAGAGGGGTGGGGGCATCTTTTTCGGAATAATTTTGTAATAAATAAATTATTCACTCTCCAAGGTTTAAGGAAAAATTTTAAATTAAATTTCTTGTCAAAAGTTGTGACTTCTTTTTGTAAAACTTTACAAATGAGCAAAAAGAGGCTTGGGAAAGAAAAGCAGGGAAGAAACCCTCTAAAATTAAATTGTTGTTTTTTCTTAACAATGGAACATGTCGAACTGTATGTAAAAATTTTGTAATTTTTTCACCATCGTGTAGAGCAGGGTTGATAATCTATTGTCAATTTTTGGCTTTTCTGGTCATGACCCCCCAAAGCGAAAAGTTATAGCTGATCAAATTGGCAATATTTGGGGGTTTTTGCCCCTCTCTTCTTCCCAAATTCTCTTCCAAAACTTAAAAAAATATTTTTTAAGAATTTCATATGCTGGTTATACAATAAGTAGATATCCATCAACTATAGCCAAATATAAAATGATAAAACATTTAAAAGAAGCATCAAATCCAATAAATTTGTGTCGACATATATTAATGAAAGCAACAAAAAAAAGATGGAAAAATGACGGTTTAATTAATTTAAATTATAAATTAATTTCTACAAAATTTAATTTATTATATACAAATGTAACAGTTAATTTATTAGAAGAAGAATCGAGAAGAATATTGACTTTGCAAAATTTGGGTGAAGGTTGTTGAATAATTTTTTTTAATTTTTTTTGAGTATATAAGGGGGCTATAACCTTAAAAAATAAAATTTATTTTGGAGAAAGGGGTTTTTGAATTTGAAACTTTGAAAAAAAATTTTTTGGTAAGGTAGGGTGGATTTTTTTGAGAAATAAAATTTCTGGTGTGAGAAGAGAAGATTTTTAAATTTTTTTTGAAAAATTTTCCTTGAAAAATTTTTTTTTGAAAAATTTTTTTCTATAAATTTTCAAAATTAACAGGAAAAAAAATTTATTTTTCGGTTATAGCCCTTGACTTAAAAAAATTTTTTTGCATTTTTTTTTGTGATCTAATTAATATCTTTTTTTATTCTTGCCACATTTTTACTAAAGTTGTTCTAGTAGAAAAATTTTTTTTGACCGGTAATTTCAAAATTAAAAAAACTGGAAAAATTTTTGGATCATTTGAAAAAATTTTTTTTACTTTTTTATTGGTTAGAAGAAAGATTTTGTTGAAATAAATTAAAATTACCAGTCAGAAAAAAATTAATTTAATTATAGATATTTTGCATTTTTATCTACTCTTTTTTTTTTTAATTTTATAACGGGTTTTGAATTTTTATTTAGACATTATTTCCCTGTTATTTTCACTTAAAAACGCATGATATTTCCCAAAAATATTATTTTGTATTTCATTTATTTTTTATCTCCATTTAAGCCCAACAAAAAATGCGAATCTTGTCGAATTTATATTTTACTATTTGTGCCTTTAAAATTTTGATTTTTTATAATAAATTAATTATATCATGGCTGTGGGCATTTTGTCGTGTTTATAACTAAGATACATTTTGTCGTGTTTATAACTAAGTGACAGTTTGTCTTATTTTTAACTAAGTGACATTTTGTCGCATTTTTAACTAAGTGACATTTTGTCGCATTTATAACTAAGCGACATTTTGTCGCACTTATAACTAAGCGACATTTTGTCGCACTTATAACTAAGAGACATTTTGTCGATTATGAATAGTTAGAGACTAAATGTAAATAGTGTAGTCAGAGATAAAAATTAAATATAGCGAATGAGGCCAGTTGAGAGCGAGCTGTTTAAGAGTAGACTGGGTATTTGTAAATAATCAATAAATCAATATCAATCGATATCGATTTTTCAAAGATCGATACTAATCGATAAAATCAATATCAATCAATAATTAATTTTTAAAAAATTTATAATTTTCAAAAAATCGATAGAAATCAATAAATCGATACTAATCGATATAAATCGATAATTTAATTTAAAAAATTATTATTTTCCAAAAAAGTCAATACTAATCGATAAGATCAATAAAATCGATAATCGATTTTTTCAAATTAAAAATCATTTTCAACCACCAACACAAAACCGCCACCCTCAGAAAAAACAAAAAAAATTCAAACTTCAAATGCAACCCAAATAATTTTACTTGAAAAGACACGTACAATATATAATTAACAATAAGAGGGAAAAACGTGTCGAAATTTTTTTTTCATTAAAATAATATTTTTTAACTAAATCCCCAAAAAATAATTTTTTTTCTCGGCTTTAATTTTTAAATTTTTTTTCTCTTCAAAATTCGCTTCCAATTATATATTTCTTCTTCAACTTCCTAGTGCGGCTGCTGCTGCGCTACACGAGAAGCTTGAATCATTTCAACAGCATCCGAAACTTTGGAACGAAGCAATTCATCGTTTTCAAGAACCATCTTAAGGGAAAAAAATTTTTTAGAGCAAAATTTAGAGGGCGCTTGTCCCGCTTAAATGGCTCAAAAAGGGCTTTCTCAACTTGGATTTTCTCAAAAAAGTAACCGTCTTTTTAGCACAAATATGAACAACACCAAAATAAGCTCGCTAATCCTTACAAGTCTACTAAACATAGATTCACAACAGAAAAATGTACAGGAATTCCTAAATCAATTTTTGAGACCTCCACAAAAAATAAGGAAATGAGAGACTTGACAAATCCCTAAAGACCCCAAAAAATTAAATAAATACCAAAATTTCCGAATTCTCATTCTCCAAAATCATTCCAGTAATCTTTCCAGCATCTTCTCCACGGCAATAGCGAGATACCATTGGATAGAGCTGCTCACCAAGAATTTGCTTCTGCTCCTAAAAAATTGAAAAAATATTTATAAATTAAAAAACATTTAAATGAAAACACTTTGTGGCAATAGGGATCGAACCAGCCACCCCAGACAAAGAAAATTCAACCCCAACCAACTGCAATATGTATCTATTACCCCCTGAACAAAAACTCAAAAAACAAACCTGAATGTTGTTAGCAGTCAAAAGTTGGTTTGTAAGATTCTCTGGACGACCAGCAGCCATTCCATGTCCAGCCCCACCTCCAGATAACTGCGGACCACGCTGTTGATTCATCGGGTTTGGATAGGAAGAATATGCGACAGCATTATTCTGTTGCATTGTTTTTGGCTGGCCCTTTAAACAAAATTTTTAAAAATATTTCACAAACTCAAAAAACCTGATAACGCATTTGACCTTGCTGAGCAGCCATTCCAGGCATACGAGACTGTTGCTGTTGACGTTGCTGTCCGCCTCCACCATAAGGACCACGAATTCCGCCAGGTCCGCCCATACCACCACCGCCGCCACGAGGACCACGAGCGACTTGATTAGCATAAGGACCACCGGCATTTTGTCCCATCATGTAGCCTTGCATTGGATCTAAAAAGAATTTTTACAAGTTTCTTAGAGGAAAACAAACGTCCAAAACCGCCATTCCATCGTGGCTGCATTCCACGGAATTGAGCTCCAGGAATGTTTGTAGTTGGCATGAATGATGGAGTGCGTTGATTTTGAAGAGCTTGGGGCAGGAAAAATCCTCCACTAGCTGGTGCATACATTGTTCCCATAATTCCAGGAGGGTTTTGCATACGCATAGCAGCCTTGAAAAAGGAACAAAATTATCAACAAAATTAACACAAAATTTCTAAGAAAAACTAACCAAGCGTTGCATGTATTGAGAAGCAAGTTGAGCCTTACGATCCTCCTTGCGCTGAGCCAAAGCAACATAAAGTGGTTTATTCCCAATAATTTTATTATTCATTTCAACAACCGCTTTAGTCGCATCGTCAGGTTTCTCAAAACAAACAAAACCAAATCCTTTAGAACGTCCATTTTCGTCACACATGACCTACAAAAATTTATTAAAAATCATTTTTCAGTCAAAAATTTTCCAAAAAAACCTTAGCACTAGCAATAGCTCCATGTTGTTCAAAATGTTTACGAAGAGCATCATCCAAAACTGTATCGTCCAAATTCTTCACATAAAGATTGACTCCTTGGAAGCGTTGAATACGATCAGCCTTGAATTGTTCATAACGACGTTTCAGTTCAGATTGGCGTTCACTCTTCTTCTGTGCACGGCAGACAGTAAAATGTAAATCTGCACGGCCAGGAACTTCCTTCTCATTCATTTCTTCAACCGATCGAGCAGCGCTCTCATGATCCTTGAACGCAACAAAACCAAAACCTTTAGGCTTTCCATCATTATCCTCCATCGATTTTGCAGAAATAATTTCTCCAAATGCAGAAAAGATTTCATGAAGTTTATCAGAATTGATAGCATCGCCAAAATTCTTCACATAAACGTTGGTAAAACGACTAGCAGCATCGCCAATTTGCTTTTCGCGTTGTGAACGAGGAATGAACTTTCCAACAAACCTTTAAAAAGAAACAAAGTTAAAGGGTAAATTCATAAAATTTAAAAGAAACTAACACTTTCTTTCCATCCAAAAGCATTCCATTAACTTTTTCAATAGCCTTATTAGCAGCATCTTCAGTCTCAAAATGAATGAAACCATAACCTTTGCTATTTCCTTCCAAATCACAAGCAACTTTGCAGCTCAAAATGTTTCCAAACATTGAGAAAGTGTCGTAGATAGCTTTGGTGTCGATGTGCTTGTCCAAATTTTTGATGAAAATATTACCAGCACCAGAACGGCGAATACTTGGATCACGTTGAGACCACATGATGCGAATTGGCTTGTTCAGAAGAAGGTCGAAGTTCATCGTATCGAGAGCGCGTTCAGCTAAAAATGAAAGGGATTTAAAAGAAGGGTTGTAGATTTCTCAGGAAATGTGGGGGAGGAAAAATGAGATATTCGGGGAGGAGCCACCAAAGAAGGGAAAAATTTAAAAAAATACCATCGGCAGGCTGCTGAAAGTTGACATACGCATAGCCAAGAGAACGACGCGTAATTGCATCACGGCAGACACGAATGGAAAGAACCGGTCCAGAAGTACTAAACTTCTCGAAGAGCATTGCTTCGGTAACCTAAAAAGAGGAAATAGAAAGGAAATTAAACTGATAAACAAACATCCGGATGAAGATCACCAACATAAAGCGAAGCCATTGGATAAGATGGAGTGTTCAAAACCGGCGCTTGATTTGCAGCAGCAGCATTCGCATTAGCACTAGGCGGTTGCGGAGCGACTGTAGCCGACATTTTTATTATCTAGAAAAACTAAGTTTAGGTGGAATACCAGAAATCAGGGGAAAACTAAGAGATATACTCCTCAGGCTTTTATACACCCTATTAAGAGCTCCTAAGAGTTAAAACAAATTAAAAGTACCCACCTTATTATATCACTGTTTTTGTAATATTTTTTGTTTTGTAGATTTTTTTGAAAATTTTTTTGTTTTTTAAATTTTTTTTGTTGTTTTTATAACGATATATTAAAAGTAACCAGACCCTGAAAATGAAAGAAAGGTGTTAATTTGAAAGAAAAGGGTAAAAAATAACAAGGGAAAATGACGAAGAAATGCTTAAAGGAAAAATGCTCAACGGAAATCGTAAAAGGAAATTAGTAACACGGATAAAATTAACATTAAGAAACGTTAAAGAATCGATGGCGATTGTGAAATAGGAAAGAAGACCAAAAAAGTCTAGCGCTGTGGAAAGAAAAAGCAAAATAAATGACGACGCTTAAAAAGTGCTTTTATATGAATCACAAATTAGAGATTATGGGAAGAAGAGAAATAAAGAAGACAAATCAGAAGAGTACTGTAGAGCTAGAGAGTATGTGAAAAAAGGAGAGAAAATAGAGAAGTAAAGTTGTGAAGGAGATCGTATCGAAACTTTTTTTAAAATTAAATGCAAATTGTTTACTTGGAAAATGTCGGACTTTGAAATTCTAAAAACACGTTTTATAGTCTTAAAAAGGGTCTAGAATTTATTTCCGTAGATTTTTAAAAAATTTCCGCGTGTTTAAAACAAAATATAAATTTAGTTAACGCGTTGTAAAATCAATAGAGGAAACTCCAAACAGTTTTCTAGTCAACTTTAAACTAAAAATTCCTCATTTTAGATAATTTAAAATCTCAGTTATTATTCAATAAATGTCAAACAACAATCAAAACAACAATAACAACAACACAAGACGCGAAAAAGAAAAATTTTTAAATAATCAAAAAGACCCATCACCAATAATTTATGAGCCTGAACTTATGGATGCTGAAGATAGCTTGTTAGAAATTAAATCGACGTTTTGTAACACAGCAAAGAATGGAAATATGATGACTGAAAAGCTGGTTGACACGGTTTTTTTTTAATTTTTTAATTAAAAAAAGACATAAAAATTTTAAAAGGATTTCTACAAGGATTTTGGCGATTTGTTCGACCCTGATGTGAAAATTAAAAATTGAAAGAAGAAAATTTTTTTAAATAAAAAGAGGAGATTATGACGATATTTAAACATTTTTGTGTATTTAAAAAAAGAAATTTTATTTCTCTTTTTTGGCAATAAAAAAATTTAATAATTATTGAAAGGTTTGAATTTTCTTTTTTTAAAGATAATTATAGTAAGTTAAATTAAAAAAAATATTTTTAAATGTTTATTCAGCCCCTCTTTTTTTAATCACATGTTTTAAGTCTAAAATAACCCTCTTAAAATTTTTTAAAAAATCCAGGAATTAAATTTACCATGCTAAAAATTTTTAAAAATGTTTTTCCGTATAGATTATAAGTTTTGCCAATGGTGGGGTTCGAACCTGCTTCCATCACAATTAGGAAACAAGATGTTTACCGACTGCGCCACAAATAACGTTAAAGAATTTTCTTTTAATTTTGACTACATTCTTTTTTAAAAATATTTAAAAAATGCTTTATAAAAGTCTTTTAAAAATGTGTAAAAGAATTTTAAAATAAAAAATTTTTTTGAAAATTAAAAAAATTCAAAAAAAATTTTTAAAGTATAATATTTAATATAAATATCTAACCTTTCTTTTTTTATAAATCACATTTGTCTACAATGTATCACTTGTTGTTGATTATTATTTACATTTTCGTCATCATCACTTTGATTATTTTCATCAACATTAAATATTCCCATTCCAACAGAATTTATTAATTGCTCCCATATCATTTCTGGTGTTCTTCTCCTTCTATTTTTCTTCATTAAATCATATTTATTTTTTGAAATGTCACGGTCTTCGGTTTCTTCTATTTGGTCTTTTTCTGTTGTTTTCTTTAATGAGGTCTGCAGAAAAAAAAGATTTTTAATGGAAAAACTCGTATAAATTTACACAGAAAGACTGGGATCTCCAACTCTCACTTAATTAAATTCTCCTTCCCCCAATACCTATTAAGAAAATAGAATGTACAAAGAAGACGGGGTCTATTTTTTGCAGATTTTTTTCTATGGACTATTTCTTTTTTCTCTATAATGCGGACGGAACCTTGCGGACTCCTAACCACAATCAGTAACAAAAATCTCATGTACAAAGCAATAGAACCTTATATTCCATGAAAATCTTTCTCCTCGGAGAATTGAAAATTCACCACTAAAAATGACAACAACGCCTCTCCAGTCTACTCTCATCGAAGAAAAATCTCAGATACCCCGTTTCCCTCACAACTCTTAAAAATACCCCTTCCCTAGTCGAAAAGTCCCAAAATTAAAAATAAAAACCGTTGAAGGCTCCCAAAAACGAACAACTTTATCAATTCCAGAACTAGCAATTAAACATCTATCAGGATGTGGTTGAACACAATTAACGGTAAAATTATCTCCCTTAAAGAAATAATTGAGAAAAAAATATTTAAAAAAAATTCAAACCTTTAAAACTTTAACAACTTTTTCAGTTTTTCTTTCCCAAATAAATATTGAGCCACAATCTTAAAAGAAATTTTTTTATACACTTTTAAAGTCAAAATAAATATTTGCGGATAAAACTTGCGGATCTTTAGCCGCAAATTCTTATGAAATTTTTTTGAAAAGAATAGCCAAACCCAACTTCTAGGAATTCAATTTCGAGTTTAAAATACAGTTAAAAATTTGCAAAAAAAATCAAAGATGCCAAAAAGAGAGAAACAGAGGAATTTGCCCAACAAGAGGAAGTGACGACTTACAAAATCAAATCGAAAAACACTTTGTGACCTATTTGGTTTGTATCCCCATTTTTTAAGCCTCAGATTGTTGTCTAACAAAAACTAGAGAGAAAAATCCCTCCTACCAATCTCCTCTAAATAAATAAAAAAAGATAAAAGTTAACTAACCACTTCCAGCAACAATATATTGATCATCCCCACCAAACCAACTAGCTTCTTTAATATCTGTATTTATATTTAAATGTCCAGTAAATCTATCAATATAATCTCTAAAATCATTTAAAGTCCAATTTAAAGATTCATCTGTTAAAAAATAATTTTTAAAGAAAAATAAAAAAATTTAAAAACCTTCTTCTTCACTAATTTTTCCAATAATTTGTTCAGCAGAGGTATCTTCAGGATGTAATTTTTGATAAAATGAGAGGCACTCTTTTGCAAGCTTTAAAAATAGAGGAAAAGGTAAAAATATAAATATTAAATTAATTTATAAAAATTAAAAAAAATTAGTTTTTGTCCGCAAAAATTTTTGTTGTCCGCAAGTTTTATCCGCAAAAATTTTTTTGTCCTTACAATCAGAAAAGCTTTTAAGGCTGTCATTCGTTGAGTTCATGTAACCCTAGTTATGTAACCTTTAAGTAACCTAAAGTAACTATATCTCTTCCCTTACCTTATAAAGAAATATTTTTGCGGACAAAACTTGCGGACTTCGACCACACAAAAAATATTTAAAAAAAACAAACGTTAAATTGATTCAAGGCATACAAATTTTTAATTAAATTTTGATGAGCCATTTTACATTTTGGATTAATTCTCAGAACAGATAAATAATCTTTAATTGCATCAATTAAATCCCCTTTCCAACTTCTTTCCATAAAACAGCGTCCTCTAGTTAATAAACATTGAATTATTAAATTTGAATTATTTAAAATGTGTGAAGATATTCGATCAGAAATAATTTTGTTGGTTGAGGAAAGAGTGAATATTTGTTTTGATAAACTTAAAAAAATAAAAATTTCTTGGGTAAAGTTTCAAAAGTCCGTAAGTTTTATCTGCAAATTTGTCAAAGGCACTAATTCCTATTTCTTTCTTTTTACAAGGACGCAGATCCCTTACAAGGACGCAGGGTGTCCCTTTCCAAAACGCCAAAATAGGGCGAAGGGACTCAAAAATAGGGCAAAAATATGGCGAAAAGTTCAAAAATAGGGCAAATGCCCTGTAAATAAGGCAAAAGGGACACCCTGACGCAGGTCACTACACAAGGTTGGTCTGGAAATGACGAAGTTATCTAAAATTGGAAAACTGCCATAATTGGATTCATCGTAAATTACCAACAATCACAAGTCAAAAGAGTAACGACGAAAATTGGAAGCCTTTCCAAACTTGCGAATTTTTTGGAACTTGCGGACTTTATTGGACTCTAATGGAAAATAAAAATAATAAATACCCATTTTTGATTAAGTAACAATTTAAAATTTCAGAACAATTATCTATTGCCTGAGAAAATTCTTTTTCATCGGCAAATTTATTTGTTTGATTAAAAAATTGTTCTGTAAAATTATTGGTATTTTTAATTGATGATAGTCCCTCAAGAGTTGTATTTTCAAACGGAAAATTTTCTTCATCAGACATAAAACTTAAAAAATTAATTAAAAAAATTTTTCTTAAGTGACAAAAAATCCCAAAATGACAAAAAATCCCAAATTTTGCCAAACATTTTTCTATCAAAAAGAAAGCTATTTTAAAGGTGGATAACCTCATGAAACAATTCAAAAAAAATTCCAAAACCTTTTAATTGTTGAAAAAATATCAGGAGATGTGTGATTATTCTTCTTCACATCGAAAATATAAATATTATCAGAACCAATATTCACTAAGAGTTCATTTCCAATTTTGTTAAATTCCAAATTTGTAGATAAAAGGTGTCCTTCTTCGTTTACAGAGAGATGAGCTTAAAATTAAAAAAATTTTAAAATAAAGGTACTTTTTGGATACCCCTCCTCTTAGTTTGAGTCGCATCAGAGTTATCCTTCTAGTTATACCTAATGACCAGAATTGCCTCCTTTTCTTTATTATCTCATTTTAACATGAGCAGGGAGACGAAGTGGAACAAGGAAGGAAGTATCCAGGAGGGGAGGGGGGTATCCAAAAATTTTTTAAAGAATAAACAAACCTGGTAATAACTTCATTAAAGGCTCCTTCATACTTCTTTTGTCATATATTGGAACTAAAGCTGAACTTAAACCAATAGCCAACATCTCACTTGAACTTTCATTTATTGCTAACGACTTTAAAGATCCATAATCTTCAGAAAAATCAAAATCTGTTGTTTTGTTGTCGCGAAGATCGCATTGTCTTTAAATATAAACATAAATAAAGTTAAAAGGAATGACAAAAAAGATAAGTTGAAACATTAGTTTAGGCCTTAACCTTTCAAAAATTATCAAATTAAAGCTTTTTTGATAAAGAAAGATTGAAAGAGGGTTTGTTTGTATATCCAGGCATGCTTACTGATAGGGAAAAATTCGTGGATATCCACAGATGAAATTTTGAAAAAGGAGACGGAAACAGAAATAATCAACCCAAAATTTGTACGAAGAAAAAAAGTAAAAATTGTAGAATAACTGTGAGCATGCCAAGGTATAACATAGAAAATGTATTCCCGCCCAAATAAAAAAAAATTTTTTCTCAAGGGAAGAAAATCCCTATATTCCCCCTCCCCCCCCCCCCCCAAGACATCTACGCTTTTATTTAAAAAAATCTAAAAATAAAAACAAACTTTAAAACTCCATCTTCAGACACAGCCCAAAATATCCTCGGTTCTTCTTTACAAATTGCCATTTTCTTTACCCTTCCTTTACATTCCCATTTTTGAATATGACACAACGAATCTGATGACATTTGATCCAATTCATGCAATAAAATTAAGCTATCACCCGCTGCCGACAAAAGTAAATGGTCATGTGCATGAGGCACAAATAGAACAGAAAAAATATTATTTGAGTGTAGTGTTTGTAAACGACGAAGTAAGCGACCATTTTGATGCCAAATAATTAAATGTTGGTCATCGGAACCGCTAGCAAGAAGCCTTAAAAAAATTTTTTTTCAATTGAAAAAATTTTTAAAAATTAACTAACGTTCCAGAATCGTTCCATTTTATTGAATTTACACATCCTTCATGCCCCTAAAAATTAGAAAAAATTATGTTAATTTTTTTGATATTTATTAGAACCAAACTAGGGGCAGATCTTGGCTTAAATATAGCTCATAGACCAAACTAAAATAATTGCTTTTGACGTAATAAAAAAAATCCAGGAATCACCCATAAAAGTGTACATAGTGGCTTATTTTAACTTTTAAAGAAAAATAAAAAAATAATTTCCCCGAGCGGATTCGAACCCGCGACCCCTCATGACGTCTAAAATAGCAAACATTCCACTTAACCACATGAAATAGAAGTTGCTCGCCCCGTAAATAATCCGTAATCATGCATAGAAAAAGGTCCCAATTTAAGAACAAAGAAGATCCCCAGTTCAAAAATTAATAAAAAATTTAAAAAAAAACAAACATGTAGGGTGTAGGTGTGTTGAATTGACTTAACATTTGATTCAGTAACAATAAACTTCCTTTTAAAAATTGAAGAAAGACTGGGATCAACTTCTCTTTTTGATGTACTGCAAGGTAAATGTTCACAATCAATCATTTCAATAAATTAAAATACTAAAAATTAAAAAAATTAGCTAAAAAACGAAAAAAAATTTTTTTGTAGGCAAAAAAGATGAACGAAAAATTAAAGTGAAAGGAGTTCCGCGGTAACCCCCGATCCAAAAATTAAATTTTCCAATATATTTTATTCAACTTACCACAAAATCCACCGACTTAAGTAAAATATTTAATATAAATGCGCGTTTTTATTCAGTGGCCAACTGAGGTGGGACAAACTGGGGCTGGGCCGAACTGGGGCTAGCTGGTATAACAAAAGTAAAAAGTATAAATTAACTAATTCAACGCTATGGGCTAATTCTTTGATCATGTAAGAAGACCTTAAATTTCCCAAAATTTCTTGAAATTTACTACACAAATTTAAAAAAGCTTTGTAAACTTACAATTAGGCGATTTTCCCCCATTTTCCAGTTTTCATAATTTCTATTGACGTTATGCCAACACTTTTTAACATTATGAAATTTTTCTTTTTACATAATTTCAAAATGTAAAATTTTGTTTCAACAATTGATTTTTCACTTGTTAAAGTTTTACTATTTATGTGCCGACTTTAAACATTTTTTTTATTTTCTCATTCATTTTTTATAATATTAGTTTCTTATTTTTATAGACTTAAAGTCATCCGTATATTTTTGGTTCTACAAATGGTGAGAGGAAATCGTCGGTTTAACCGTCCGCGTCGCATTGGACGAAGAATTCCTTTATCTGCTCAAATGCGTGAACTACGTCGTTTAATTACAACCGGTTTTAACAACATCAATACTCGTTTTAACGACGTCAATACCCGTTTTAACGACGTCAATACCCGTTTTGACGGCATTGATGCTAGCCTTAACGGCCTTAATCAACGTTTTACGGGTGTTAATGAACGGTTGGACATTCTCGGTCAACGTGTTGATACTTATCGTGAGGGCCTCAATCTGCGTTGTGATGTTATGACTGCACGCTTAAATAACATTGACGCTCGATGTCAGTGTGGGGTGGACCAGCCGGTGATTAATGCTAATTTGGTGGGTAATGAGAATTTGTCCAATACTCAATCAAGTGCATCTTCAACTCCGCCTTCAAATTTCCGACTTGACTATGGTGGTGAAGGGCGAGGTGTACGTATTTTGCCATTTCAAGTTTCCTGCCATTCCAAAAAATCAAAATGCTGCAGTGCTGCAAAAACTAAGGTGCAATTCATCGAAGAGTTGGCTGAGTAAGTGATTATTAGAAAATACGTGATTACCGATCAAATTTAGTCAATCTGATAATATTATCTTGAAACCTTACAATGCAAACATTCGTTCTCCTGACCCTGACCAAGGTTAGATTAATCAAAAAAAATTTTTTTTCAAAATTTATTTTTAGCTGAGCTTTTTCTCAGGCGAATTTTGTTTTATGGTGGTGTTTTGGATAAATCTCTTGGCGAAATGCCGTTGGATGAATATTTTGCGAAAGCTTTGGTTATTAAGGTTTTTTTAAGTTTTACTTTTTTATATTTTTACCCTTTTTAAGAATTCTTGCATTGGTTGGAAGCTTGTTGGTGTGGTTGACATTCCCTCCAAAAAATTGCCAGCCCAAGTTTTTTATTTTGATGCTGAGGGTGTTCGAAAGTTGATTGAGCAGTGTGATAAGGTTTTAATTTTGAAAGTTCTGTTTTTTTGGGTGAAATAGGGATTAGAGGTTTTAAACAGTCAATAATGCTGTTGAGTTCATCTGACTTTTTACTGGACTAGACTTTTTTAGGGGTTTCCGTTCATCCATAGTTTAGGAGTTTTTTCTCGTATTTGGCAATTTAAGTGATTTTTTAGATTACTCCAATTGGCCGCTTAGATGTTGGAAAGTTGGGGAAACAGGCACGTCTACAGTTGACTGGAACTCCTCCTTTGCGTTCTAATTTGGTTTCTGTTTTGGATTCTCAAACGGTTTATAATTTTTTTAATTTTTTGGGGTGATTCTCAGATTTGCGGATAAGACTTGCGGACAATTCGTTTGAGTAGGGGGCTATAGGGAAGTAACTAATCCGCAAAATCTGTCTGATATTTTCTCCTCAATTTATTCAATTTTAGAAACGTGTGGCTATATTGGACTTGTCAGCAGTCTGTTCAGGAAGCTCTCAACAGAAACAACAAAATCGTTATATGCTTGTTTGCTTCGATGGCGATTTGGATAGTCAAAATATTAAGGATTTGGATGATTTATTGACAAACGTTGGGGCTAATGTATTTCTTTTTAATTTTTTTCTCTATTTTATTCACATATTTCAGTTTATGAACTTGATGGAAGCCGGGGCTGATGCTATTATGCCAGCTTTGGATTTTGACCAGAAGAGGAAATAACGAGTTGATGGAATTTTGGGTTATATATAATATATAAAATTAGACTAAATAAGAAACCGCTAAAAATATCTCATTTTATAAGACCTCTATATTAAAAAATTTACTTAAAACAAAAATACAAAAGCCTTTAAAAAATTTTTATATTTATTTACCGAGTTTTTTCATTTTCAAAAATGTTTTGAGAATGTATTTTTTTCTATTCATTTCTGAACATATTTTGTTTAAATGTCTTTATTCTCTAAAAATGTATTTTCTGGAAAGTTTTTTATTTTTTTCTGTATTTTTCATCTAAATTTATCCGGAAAGTATTTTTTTTATTTTTTACGAGGTAATGTGTTTTTCGACTTTATTTCTCTCCGCAAAAATTTTCAAATATTTTTACTCTTTAAAAATGTATTTTTTCTAAATAGAATAAATATAGAGAATTTTTAATGGTTAAAAGAAGGGGCAATTTTAAGCTAAAATATTGGGCATAAATCCAACGCAAAATATTAAAATAGAATTTTTAAAATTTGGAAAAAAAAATTAAACAAAAAAATTTTTTTATTCTTTAACATTTTCACAACAAATTTTTTCTCCATTAATTACAACAAGTAAATTATAAAAATCTTTTTTACTCCAAAATGTTGCTGGTTTCCAACCACACCAACCCCCAGCCAAAATATCATCAATATTGTCTGTTCCAGTATAATGGGGGTCTAACACTAAATATTGGCAATTACCAAGTCGAGGATTGTAATCAATTCCAATTATTGTATGGGCAAGTTGGCCACCACCTTTTTTAAGGAATTTTTTAAATTATTTTTCTTTGTGATTACCCACATTTCTCATAAAAATATGGGTATTTTTCGGTTTTGTTACAACCCCCCCCCCTCTATATCAATGCTCAAAATGTCAAATATAGGGTAAAAAAGGGTGCTGAATCGAACAGTGCCCCTCTTTCCCCTGGAGAGCCTGTGGACCGAGATATAGGGATCGAAATGGTCAAAAACCATAGGGTCATTTAGGGGTAAAAAAATTCCAGCTCGTCTATGAAATAACAATAAGACGAGGAATTTCGTGAAAAAAAAGAAAAAAAACATGGGAATTTCCGAGGATTTTTTGGTCAATTTTTTCGTTTAAAAATTTATAGAACCCGGAAAGTGATTAAAATTTGAAAAATAAAAAGTAAAATAACCAATCATAACAGGAGCACCACCATTCTCAAAATGAAAAATTAAAGCTCTCGCATGTTCTGCCAAATCTGATCCACTTTTTGAAGTTAAAATTTTTGAAGTAATATTAAACATATTTTGAAGACAAAAACTTAATTCTAATGAACCAATCCATTTTTTAGACCCAACAAAATTTGAAGGTTTATCACCAATATCAACTAAACACTGAAAAAGAAATTAAAAATGTTCGAGATTCCTTTCATTTATGCTCAAAATGTCCGCAAATGTTGTCCGCAATTTGTACTAATTTATTTTATTTATAGGGCAAAGGTAAATGTATGAGAATTTTTATTCTCCTAAAAAAGAAAAAACCCTAGAGCGAGATGGGAAGAAAATGGGAACAGGATCATTGTGTACCTGGCCGTTTGTATACCCACCCAAAGGGGGACGTTTGTGTACCCGCATTATTTCTATTAGATTTTTCGTGCCATATTTTATAGACTAAATCTGAGTCTGTGGATTTTTCCTAGGCTATAGGATGATGCTCCTGTCCAGATAAGCAAGTTAAATCGAGGAGCATTTAAACATGATCTCTAGTTTATAGTCAAAGAAATCCCCCAGGAGGCTCCAAAAATGTCTTAAATGAGTGTACAGAAAAATGTCTGAACACAAAATCTAGTTCAATCGGGTCCAAAAAAATTTTTTTTTAAATCAGAGGAGATCCCAAGCAAAAATCAAATAAAAAATTTAAATCAAAACCTTTTGTATCTCTCTATGACTGGGAATATTTTTATCAATATATCCTTGTAATTTTAGCCAAGAACAAACAGTTTGGAATGATCTATAAGCACAACCCCAACCAGAGTCATCAAAATTGTTTTGTCCATAATGAAAATAGCCATACTTGCCTGATACAATTGCACATTTATTTTTGGATTGGACTTGAAAGGAATGAAAATTGGAGAAATTTAAAAAGGAAAACCTTGAAGAGTTTCGTGTGGATTATAAATTAAAGTTGGAAATTCTTCTAGATCCTGAGTCGTTGACATTTAAAGATAAGAACAAATAGGAAGAAAAATAAATAAAAAATAAAAAAAATAATCTCAAAAATATGAGAGATTATTAGAAATTATGATACTGGAAAAAGAAAAAAAGTAAATTTCCTAAAAATGACATTCTATCCGTGCCCGCTCAACTCATCTAATCCTTAACTCATCCACACGCCCAAAAATGCTCAACTCATCTAAACGGCTAAAATTCCTTAACTCATCCACACGGCCAAAAACGCTCAACTCATCCAATCCTCAACTCATCTAATGCTTAACTCATCTACACGGCCAAAAACGCTCAACTCATCCAATCCTCAACTCATCTAATGCTTAACTCATCTACACGGCCAAAAACGCTCAACTCATCCAATCCTTTGGAACGAGACTATTGAGTACCAGTCGTTTGAGTCCCTGGCCGTTTGAGTCTCTGGCCGTCTGAGTCCATGACAAGTTGAGTCCCTGGCCGTTTGAGTCTCTGGCCGTCTGAGTTCATGACCAGTTGAGTCCCTGGCCGTTTGAGTCTCTGGCCGTCTGAGTTCATGACCAGTTGAGTCCCTGGCCGTTTGAGTCTCTGGCCGTCTGAGTCCCTGGCCGTTTGAGTCCATGACCAGTTGAGTCTCTAGCCGGTTAAGTCCCTGGTCAGTTGAGTCCCGGCCGTTTGAGTGGTTGATTACCACCGGTTGAGTCTTGGGCCGGTTGAGACTCAACTGACCAGGGACTCAACCGGCTAGGGACTCAACCGGCCGATATTTCAAGGATTGGATGAGTTGAGCGTTTTTGGGCGTGTGGATAAGTTAAGCATTAGATGAGTTGAGGATTGGATGAGTTGAGCGTTTTTGGGCGTGTGGATGAGTTAAGCATTAGATGAGTTGAGGATTGGATGAGTTGAGCGTTTTTGGCCGTGTGGATGAGTTAAGTGTTAGATGAGTTAAGGATTGGATGAGTTGTAGGGTAGCCATTCTATCCAAAATTAACGGCTCCTATACAACTCATCGAATCCTTAACTCATCGAATCCTTAACTCATCGAATCGGCCAAAAACACTCAACTCATCGAATCCTTAACTCATCGAATCCTTAACTCATCGAATCGGCCAAAAACTATCAACTCGTCGAATCCTCCCAAAAGGGGACGTTTGAGTCCCAGTGTTTATTTTTTAGATTTTTTATTGTTTTGTTTATTTTTTTTTGTTTTTCTTCTGGGGTTTCAACTGATTTTGTTAATTAGTTGATCGCTCACTCATCCAAGTCTATCCGGTCAGTGAAAACATTCTCAGATCCTGGTAAATTATGCTGGAGATCCTGGTAAATTATGATCTCATTCCTGGTAAATTATGCGGAGATTCTGCGGAGATTCTACCGGGTAAAACCGGACCAGATTAATCCAGTAGGCCCGGATTGTGCCCAAAAGGACTTTTTCCTAGCCTCCAAAGCAGCACAAAAATTTTTTCAACGAAGATTCAGCTAGCCCTTTTGGGAGAAAAATTAACACGGGGACTCAAACGTCCCTTTTTGGGAGGATTCGATGAGTTGAGCATTTTTGGCCTAGTCGATGAGTTAAGGATTCGGTGAGTTAAGGATTCGATGAGTTAATAGTTTTTGGGCGATTCGATGAGTTAAGGAATTTTAGCCGTTTCGATGAGTTGAGTGTTTTTGGCCGATTCGATGAGTAAAGGATTCGATGAGTTGAGGGGACACGAAATTAACGTCTCTAACCTTAATGATAATTAGAGAAACAAAATTTTGTTTTTTAATAAATTTGTGGGTTAGTAACGAAGAGAGAGCGAGATATGGGAAGAAAAGAAATTTGATAAAAATGACATTTTATCCTAATTTTCGTGTCGAAACAAAATTATACTCTAACCTTAATGATAATTAGAGAAAAAAATTATATTTTTTAAATAAATTTGTGTGAGAGAGTATAGTAAAAGAAGAGAGTGCTTATGATAAAAAGAAAAAAAATTAGTGGGGTAAAATCAATTTTATGTTCTATTTATTTCTTTCTAGTTTTGTCAATTGAAGCAAGTGATAATTCCTTTCATCGTTTAATCTCTTAAATCTTGTTTTGCTTATTTACAGGAGTTTTAAAAAAAATATTCCAGTGATCAATCACCATTTTAAATAATGATAGAAGCTAAAACAAATTTAATAACATTTATTTTTTGAAAAATTTGATTACATGGGCAATTGTTTGTCAAGATCGAAGAGAAGAGTAGCTAAAGCTGGATTGGATGAACAAAATGCAAATAATATTTTCTCCAAGACTTCTAACAATCAAATGGTTTGCTCATCTTATCAATACAGGTATTTCAATTACTTTTTGGGACTTTGGTGTAGTGGGATAGCGTTAGGTTTTTGACATTAAGTGGTTGATGGTTCGAATCCCTCTCTCTTGTCAGTGTCTATATTTTTTAATTTATTGAAAATGAGTAGTTTTCTCTAGCAATACAGTTACCTTCTCCTTGATATTTTGGTGTAGTGGGATAGCTTTAGGTTGTTGACCATGGGTGTTCGTTGGTTCGAATTCTGTCATGGTCCTTATTTTTTGAGTTGTTGAAAATTAAGTGTTTATCTGCTAAATGTTTTTAAATAGATCTTTATATTCTAGATCTGACTCCAAAACTTTTCCCGATGCTTTTACCAACATAATTGACACTAATCAGAAATTGCTTGGGCAGCAGGAGGCAGCAAATGTAAATAGTGATTCTTCCAAAAATGAGCATAATCGTAAATTTTTATGATAAATTTAAAAATTTAAAAAATATTTCAGCTTCCCCAGAAAAATTAATTGCAATGTTTTCTTATGAATCTCGTTCAGAAGGTGATCTCGGGTTTGAAAAAGATGACATAATGTATCTTCTAGACAACACGTTTGTTTCTTTAGAGTCCTAAATACTAAAATATTTAAATTTTAAAGCAATCCGGATTGGTGGTATGTCAAAAATTCTAAAGGAATTCCTGGCTATATTCCTCGCAATTTTGTTGCCTTTCTCAAAACTCCAGAATCTTTCGATTGGTTTGCTGGAAGAATATCTAGAAGTGTGGCAGAAAGACTTGTAGCTGGGAAACAGTTGCCTCCTGGGACTTTTCTCATCCGTGAAAGGGAGTCTGACAATTTAGAATATGCTTTGACTATACGTGATATTGACCAAGGATTGGGGGTTCCATGTGCAAAGCATTACAAAATTAAAGAGGTGGAAAATGAATGTGGATTTTATATTACGAAGAGGATGATTTTTCCGTCTTTGGAAGCCTTAGTTAGCTATTATTCGGGTTAGTTTTTTAATTTTTAAATTCCCCCAAAAAAGTTTAAGCCTTCGAATTCCCCAAAAAAATTTTTTTTTAGACCGTGCCGATGGTCTTTGTAACAAGTTGACACTTGCAGCGCCCAAAATGACTCCAATAGGTCCCGATTTGTGCTATGATACCCAACAAAATTGGGAGATTCCTAGACATGAAGTTCAACTTATAAGAAGATTGGGTGAAGGGAATTTTGCTGAAGTTTATTATGGGCATTGGAGAGGGAAAGTTGATGGTTTGTTTATTTTTGGATTTTTTTGGAAGGGGAAAAGGCCCTTAAATTCGATCCAGTCGTTCCTTATTTGTTTCCTTTTCACACACAATTGTCGCAAACTAGATAATATAGGAAAAAGTAAGAGCAAGGAAAAATATCGGCTGTTAATAAACAACTAATTCTCACCAGCCGATGGGTGCTTGGCTGCCCCCCCCCCCTTCATGAAATATGGAATTTATTAGCGGGTTAGACCGCAGTGCTTGGATGCCCCCCCCCCTATATGAAAGATTGAATGGAGAAAAAGGGCCATGGATCGAAGAACAGCAGTCCAATCCAATTTTTCCACATAATCAATCAAAAAATTTTTTTAGTTGCAATAAAAATGATGAAACCTCGAACAATGAGTTCTGAAGATTTTATTAGTGAAGCAAATACCATGAAGCAATGTCAACATCCCAATTTGGTTCGTCTTTTTGCTGTTTGTACAAAAGAAGAACCCTTCTATATAATTACTGAATATATGAAAAATGGAAATTTATTAGATTTTTTGAGAGCAGAAACCAAAGAAGATAAACAACAAAAATTATCTAGTCCTAGAAATCCGTTGACAATACAAGAATTGGTGGTTATTTGTGCTCAGGTTTTTTAATTTAATTTTTTGAGGTTTTTGGGGGTCCCTGATAGTGTTGGACACGGCCGGCTAAATTTTCCTTGTAGGGCTGAAAAGCTCTTTTTCTTTTCTATTTAACCTATCACAGCAGACTTCTAGCCAGGAATCCCTTCCCCCTTGCTTCCGTTACCACATTTCTGGGTTGGGAATTCCCCCTGGCTACGAGCCTGTACCACGGAAACATTAACCTATTGTGTTCAACCCTAGTTGCTGACTTTTTTAATTTTTTAGGTAGCAGATGGAATGAAGTATTTGGAAGAGAGAAAGCTTGTTCATAGAGATTTGGCTGCTAGAAATGTTTTGGTTGGAGAAAAGTAAACTTTGTAATTTTTTACAATTTATAAAATAATTATTTTTTAGAGTATCTGGAGTCCCTATCGTTAAAGTTGCTGATTTTGGACTTGCAAGAAAGCTGATGGATGATGAACAGATTTATGAGGCTCAAACTTTTACCCAATTTCCTATTAAATGTAAGAGGGGTTTTTCGGGGTTTTGGACTTATTGGCTTTCTAAAATGCCATTTTGTACTAATATTTGGACTTGTGTTTGATCACTCATTATTTTCAGGGACAGCACCAGAAGCAGCCATGCTCAAAATTTTTACTGTAAAATCGGATGTGTGGTCCTATGGAATTCTCCTTTATGAAATATTTACAAAAGGAGCAGTTCCCTATGCAGGAATGTCAAATTCTGAGGTTCTCGTAAAAATTGAAAATGGAGAGAGGATGAAATGTCCTTATATTTCAAGTTTGTTTTTGGTTAAAATTTATGGAAAAAATTTTTATTTTTTAGACCCAGACGATTCTGTGCTAGTTAAACGAATTTATGAACAAGTAATGCTTAAAACATGGGAACAGCAACCTGAAAAACGCCCAACTTTTGAAGCATTGTATCATTATTTTGACGATTTTTTTGTTAGTAATCAGCCAAATTACATTCCATCTTAAACGCAATTATTAGGTATATATTTTTTTGGTCTCAATTTTATAACCCTTTTTTGCTTCTATCGAACGAATCTTATTTTTAGAAACTCAAAAATTATGTATAATATTTTTATAAATTAGATCAGTCACCGTGTTAGGATTTTAGTGCGCCACAGTGCCAAAATTCCAAACCTTCCGAAAATTATTACGTCATTTTCATATTGGTATTTTGGCGGTTTTTTGGGCTGGTTTTTTCCTTGCTGGTATCACGACCGTCTGTTTTTGGAATTAGGCATAATATCGGTTCAGCAAAAAATTCTTAGATTTTATATCCCCTATTATAAGGGATGATCTTTTCTGCTTCTGTTTTCTAAAAATAAGGTTCGATTTTATTTACTATATTATTATTAAAGACCGGATCGAGACGAGATTTCGAAAAGAAATCGACATTTCAAATCAACATTAATTCGATAGTTCCATTCTATTACGATCTTCTAGTCCGGTCTTTACTTACTATTTTTATTTTTTTTTATTAAGGGACCTCCAAATTAAAATTTAAAAATTTTTTTAAATATTTTTTAATCTTTTCAGAATTTTCTTTATTTTTTTCTATTTAAAAAATTAAAATTTGTGCATTTTTATTAATCTTACTAATTCGTGAAAGGCTTTTATATACTATTTATGAGTTTTTTTTCGGTGAATAAAAATGTTTACTGAATTTTTTAAAGTTTAATTTTTGTTGAAATTGTTTGGCTTTCAATTAATATTTTTTTAATTATTTGTCTGTTAAAAATAATTTTTAATTTTTTAGAATTTTACCAAATTTTTAGATTAAAAAATATTCTGGACCTTTTCTTTATTCCAAATGGGCAAATGTTTTTCACGTCAACAAAGTACAGGCAAGTCTAGTCATGATGATTCAGAAAATTCGCGTTCATCTGCTGCGATAAGTGACAGAAGGCGAAGACATTCAGTTGATAGTCAATCTGTGGATAGTAGAGATTTGGATTCTGTGCAAAGGCAAAGATATGTTGGGCCAAGACAGCCGCCACATTCATCACAACAGCAGCACAAATTGTCGGCTTCTCAATTTGGTTATTATAGAGCTGGTGGAGGTTTCTTTTTTAATTTTTTTAATTTAACAGTAAACGGCTGGTCCCTCTCATTGCCTCGTGGTTTACGCTTGCCATTCCGCTTGATACGGATGTCAATGGGGGAGTAGCCTTAGTAATGGCACGGGTATAGGAACAAAGTCGGGCTGGGTTTGAGTCAGGTTTTCAAAATTTTCTTCGGATAGGGTATTAAGTTATTATTTTGTTCTCTTAGTTTTTCAGTTATTTCGTCTCTTTTTTCCACTCGCCCTTACTTTTCTAGTCTTCGAAATTCTATTCATCAAAAGATGTCATTAGGTGGAAGCCCTTCCGTTCTTTCACTATCTATCCTTATTTTATCCTTATATTGTTGACCATCCTTTCCCTTCCTATCAACTTTATTTTTTACCCAAAATAAACATCATCTTATTAAAAAAATATTTTTTTAGCCCTACCTTCGGGTGCAAATCGTTCAATGTATCAACCTGGAGATGGCCAAAGAGCGCCTTATTTTGGTAATTATCCTCGTCATTATATAGTTAATGGAGATGGCTCTGGAAAATCTACAGCAATAACTTCATTGGGTGGAAGCCCTTCTGTTGGATTAGGTGGAAGAAAACAACAAAATGAAACGGCTGAAGGAGGTTTGTTGTTTTTTAAGAGGTTTTTGGGATTTAAGAAGAAAGATTAGGGTGGAATATGCTGCTCTTTGCTTTAGGGCGTTTTTTGATCCTAAAAAGGTCATTCTGGTGCGAAGTTGTTGGTGTCATCATTATTTACATCCGCTGTTACTTTTACTCTTTTTCCTGTTTGGACTTAAATTCTGATTTTTAATTTCTAATAAGGAATGGGTTTGGTTGAGAAGATGTCAGGTCGAGTTTTTAGAATTTTCTTTTCGGGTCAGGTCGAACAGTGTCTGGGTTTTGGAGTTTCGAGTAACCTGATCAATCCCTATTTCTGGTTGAAATTTCTGCAGCTTCTCTTTAATTTATTAATATTTTTATAGAGCCCAAAGTTATTGCCATTTATGAATACCAAAATCATGTAAAGGGAGATATTTGTTTCGACAAGGGTGATGTAATGATTTTATTGAATGACAGGTTTATTAAATTTTTTAAAATATTATTTTTAAAAATTAAATTTTGTAGCAATCCTGATTGGTGGTATGTTAGACACTTAAAAAATGGTGAAGGATATGCTCCAAAGAATTTTTTGGCAAAGATGGAGTCGTTAGAGGTTTCTCTTTTTGGGAAAAATTTTTTAATAAAAATTTTTTAAATTTTAGTCAGAAGAATGGTATGCTGGCAAAATCCAAAGGAGCACAGCGGAAAAATTGGTATTAGCTGGTAAAATGCCGCGTGGAACATTTTTAGTTCGTAAAAGAGAAGGAGGAGAATATGCATTGACTATAAATGATTTGAAGGATGATTCTTTGGATGTAAAGAATTTTTTTAATTTTTAAAATCAAAAGAAAATTCTTTTTCAAAGGTAAAACACTACAAAATTAGGCCTTTAGACAATGCTTCAGGCTTTTACATAACTACACGTAAAGTATTCCCGACTGTTCGAGATTTGATTTTCTATTATTCAAGTTTGTTTTTATTTTTTAATTTATTGAGAGAGGTGACATTTGATCCCACCTTTAGTCTAAAGAAAAATTTTTTAATCACTAATCTAGAGGAAACAACATTAGAATGAATCACAAATTTAAGTCCCAAAATCTCAAAATAACTTTTATTTTTTGGATTTTAATTTTGCTTGTACCTTGAGGTCCGTTTGGGATCAAATGTCGCTTTCTTAAAAAATAATTTTAATAAAAATTCTCTTTTTTTTTAAAGAAGAGCCTGGCGGTCTCTGTTGTCGTTTAACCTATCCAGCACAAAAAATAGCTCCAGTACGCCCAGATTTGAGTTATGATACAGCCAAAAATTGGGAAATACCTAGAGAAGAACTTCAATTAGTTAAGAGACTTGGTGATGGTAATTTTGCTACGGTTTACCTTGGAAGATGGAGAGGAGTTATTGAAGGTTTTTTATTTATTAAAAAAATTTTTTTTGGAGGTCAATGACCATATTACAATTTTTCCGTTTAGGGGGGTAATAAAAGATATTTTCCCCCTAATATATAGTAGTAAATTAGAGAAGTTATCGATAAGTATCGTTGGTTAAGTGGGTAAATTGTTGATTTCCCACTAAATTTTCTTTTAGTCTGTCTGTGATTACAACAAAGTTCAAGCTCAACAGGCTTGAATCCTCCATGTTGATAATTTACTTTAACTCTCTCTATGAGACAGATTAATGAAAAATTTTATATTTTTTTAAAGATATTTTTAGAGTCTATTTTTTAATTTTTTAGTAGCAGTAAAAATGTTGAAGCCTGGAACAATGTCTGTGGAGGCATTTTTAGAGTGAGGGGGTTTTTTTAAAAATTTAAAAATATTAAAAAGAATTTTTTACTAAAAATTTAATTGATGTAAGAATTAAACTTCTGGACTATAAGAAAATTAAAAAAATTTCTTTTAAATTGTTTTTTTATTTTTCAGGGAAGCTCAAATAATGAAACAGTGCAATCATCCTAAATTGGTTCGTTTTTTTTTAATTTTTAAAAATAATTTTATATTTTTAAGGTCAGATTATATGCTGTATGTACTGTTGGAGAGCCTGTAAAAATTTTTTTTAATTATTTTAAATTAAAAATCCCCTTATTTTCAGTATTATATAATAACAGAATTCATGCGCAATGGAAGTTTATTGCATTATTTACGTAATTTAAATAATAGATTGAGTATACACGCTTTGGTTGATACATGTGCACAGGTTTGTTTTTTAAATTATTTTTTGGTTATCTAATTTTTAATTCAAAAAGGGATCGATAGGAGAAGTCGTCAGGGATGATTTGTTAATTTTTTGGGATTTTAAAATTTTTTAAAAAATTCCTTAAAAAATTTTTTGGAGTGCTATAGGTCGTTAGGGATTAAGCGTCTATTTTTGGGACTTTTTAAAAAATTTAAAAATTTTTTAAAAAAATTTTTATGGTGGTATAGATCGTTGGGATTTAATTTCCATTTTTGGGATTCTCAAAAAATTTTTAAAAATTAAAAAAAATTTTTTTTGCAAGATGAAAAGGTCATAAGGATGAAATGCCATTTTTGGGACTTAAAAATTTCAGAAATTTTTTTTTATTTTTTAAAGGTAGCAAGCGGAATGATGTATTTAGAAAGCAGAAAATTGGTACATAGAGATTTGGCTGCAAGAAATGTTTTGGTTGGCGATAAAATTTCTGGTGTCCCCGAGGTTAAAGTTGCAGATTTTGGTCTTGCAAGAAAATTGATGGATGAAAATATTTATGAAGCACAACTTGGGGCTAAATTTCCAATTAAATGTAAGGGAGGAAGGATTTCAGAATTAAAAAAAAATTTTTCAAAAATTTTTAGGGACGGCACCAGAAGCTGCACAATATGGCAATTTTACTGTTAAATCAGATGTTTGGTCCTATGGGATTTTGCTTAATGAAATTTTTACTTTTGGAACGGTGCCATATCCAAGTTTGTTTTTTTTAATTTTTATTATACTAGTTCTCTGAATTATACCCCAAACAAATCAGAATTTCTGACTTAATTTAAAAAATCAGAAATTCTAATTTAAATTTTGGAAATCAGAATTTCTGGTAAATTTTTAAAAATCAGAATTTCTGATTTGGTTTTAAAAATCAGAATATCTGTTTTTAAAAGAATTTCTGATTTAATTTTCAAAACCCTAATTTCCGATTTGTTTTTAAAAACCAGAAATTCTGATTTTTAGTTTTAAAAATCAGAATTTTTGTCAGAATTATTAAATTCAAAAATTCTGATTTAAATCAAAAATTAGTTTAAATCAGAATTTATTTTTTCTTTCCTTAAAATTATAGCAATGCACAACAAAGAAGTTATAGCACACCTAGAAGAAGGCTATAGAATGCCCTGCCCAAAAGGATGTCCAGAAGCTATTTATCTTGAAATGCTAAAATGTTGGGATCGGAATCCAGACAAACGGCCAACTTTTGAATATTTATTTACATTTTTTGACGATTTTTTTATTTCAAGTCAACCAAATTATGTCCCTCCAAGTGTTGATGGTGTCCCTTTTGAAGTACATTCTATGGATACAACAGATGAGGGATCTTCTAATAGAATGCCAAAATAATTTAATGGAAAGTATATTTATATTTTTTAGTTTTTAAAATTGTTTAGTAATTGAGAGACGTTTGTGTGGCCTTACAAAAATCTTGGGGCTTTACTTTAGGATATCTGTCCCATCAGAGTATGTATCTCAAACATGTGACACAGTTTGGCTGACCTCCTTTTTTCCTGTTTCAATGACCATTTTAGGTTTTTTTTACAATAATTTATGATATACCATCCGAAAAAGCTCTTCGAGCCTTTTCGAATGCTTCAAAGATCGGTCAGATTTGGTATTACCGACATAAAAGTTATGAGACGCCTAAGCACATACGACGCATGTCCTAAAGTAGGCCAAAATTTTCGCGTATTTTTTAAAGGAAAAATCCGGAAAAGATTTTTGAGGAGCTACTAAAAAACCCTTTTTTAATTTTGTAAATTTTCTCATTCCATTTTTTCCCCTATATTGGTTTGTGTGCCCTTTTTATGCAATCCAGCTGCCATCCATCGAAATAATATCTTTCACAAGAATGATACTAAAAAGCCACTTAACACATAATTTATATTATTAAATTAATAATAATTTTATATTAATTAATATACTCCTAATAATATGCATTTTTATATTTTGAGTAAATTATAAACTGTTTGTTAACCCTTGGAAGTTGTAACATTTTTTTTGAAGGGGAGAGGGCTAGAAAATTTGGAAAGAAAATTTCTGAAAAGGATTCTTTAAGAAAAAATTTCTCAGAGGGGGGGGGGGGATCGGAGTAGAAAATTTTTGGAAAGAAAATTTTCAAAAAAATTTTCCTAGGGAAAATTTTCCTAGGGGAGGGGGTGGTCAGAAAAAATAATAAATTGAAATTAAAAATTTTTCTAAAAAAGACCCTTTTTAGAAGTCAACTTTTATTAAAAGGAACAATGTAAATAATTTAAAATAAATTATTTTAGCAACATAAATTTGCTCTTAAAAATGGGTCAAAAAATTTAAAAATCAAAAAATTGAAAAAAACCTCAATTTCTTTATCAGGAGATTCTTTCCTTTTCATTCTCCTTTCCATCGGGTGAGTCTTCCTCTCCTTTTTCGTCTTCTTCCGTGGCATGTAAAATAATCTCGGCTTTTTGCGAACGGGCATTATTCAATTTGGAGAAGCAAGCTTGTACTGATACTCTAAAAATAAATAATAATTAAATTGGGTGTGAAAATGATAAACTCTTGAGGGTATAAACGAGTGTCTTACGCGGGGGCCTTAGGAAGGGGCACCGCTTTTTCTCGTAGATCAGGGTATCTTCTATAATCGTCGAAAGATCTTTGGTTTCTCCTTCTCATCAGGTGAATCACCCCCTCCCTTGTACATGCCAAAACTGACTGAGGAAGACGAAAAAAGGGAGGAGGATTCACTTGACGGGAAGGAGAAATCCCATCAAAAATCCCAACAAAAAAATTAAACAGAAACCTCATATCTTCATTCAAATTTGTGTCAGTAATCAACAAACGCTTATTTCGCGCCACAACTTTTCCCACTTGTTTTTCATTCACAAAAACATCATAATCTTTAAAATAAAAATGTTTTTTAGAATTTAGAAAAAAAATTTACGATCAATAGCATTCAAAATTGGAATTATATTTTCCCAACTAACAAGCACACTATTAGTTCCATCCATCTTTTTTGTTGTTAAATGAGTTGGTGTTGGTAAAAGTAAATCACAAAGTGTTCGGTTTTGGTTTATTTGAGTTGTTAAAGCAGATTCAACTTGCTGGAAATTTTTTTTTGAATTTTTTAGATTTTAAGGATTTTATGAAAAATGCGGACAGAGATTTGCGGATAAACCCAAAGCCTATTGAAAAATTTAGGTGATAGAAACGGGGACTCCCCCTGGGACGGGGACCCCCCGAGACCGAAACATTTCCGAAACATGATTGAGAACATTTAAAAACACGCAATCCGAAACCACAATTCGAAAGTTTTTTTTTGAAAATCAGACCCAGACCTCCTCCTCAACTCGTCTCATCCTTGGTCCGCAAGTATCACACTACCAAAAGTACAAAAAATAAAAAAATTAAGTTAAACCTCCAATCTCCCAGCTAATTGTTGCAATGTTTTAACATTTTCTTCGCCAATTTCAAAAAGCATATTATTTTGTTCGTTCAATTTGTCAACTCTTTTTTGTAATAATTGATTACGTGTTTGTTCTGAATTTGTTGTTGTTGGTTGTTGCATTGGAGCTGTAGAGCGACGACGAAGTTTTTGAGCTAACACGGAACGGAAACAGCCAACAGCTTTGGTCTAAAAAATGTTTTTAAGAGTGTGACGTTAGATGGACCAGAAAATGAATTTTTCAATAAGAACCCAGAAAACCAAGACTTCAGACCCCAGGTATATGTTATATTGGCAAAGATTCGAATGTCAAACGTTGAAGTTAGAGTACGTCCGAGTCCGAGTTTACTCGACTCGCTCGCTCGGGTTTTTTTCGCCTTTACTCGGGCTCAGAACTCGGGATCCTAATACACGGCATTACTCGTAGTCGGTTTTTCCCCAATTACTCGGTACTCTTCTCTAGTTGAAATTATACACACACTTGAAATGTTAACTAGTCAATTTAATTGCTTGACTTTTAAGGTTTGCCATTTCAACGTTCTGCCATTATGACGCCATCACAGACCCCCCGTACCCATGACTATAAAAAATTAGAAAAATTTAAAACCTTTTTCTTTTCTGTCGCTTTACCCAAAAGAGGCACTTTAATATTCTCTGAAGTCTTCAAATTGTTTGAAAGTTTGGGTGATGGATGAGAGAATGTTGCATTTCGAACAATATTAAAAGGACGAGGATTTGGAGAAGGATGAATTGAAGCACTTCGAAGAATTCCAATTTGCGGGAAATCTTTTGGAGGTTGTTGCTGCGGTTGTTGAGGAATTGTGTCATTAACGAAAGTACTAGTTTCAAAGGTAGTTTTGAGTTGACTTGATTGAGTTCTAAAAAATAAAAGTAAAAAAAAATTTTTTGGAAGGGACAATATTTCAATTTTTCCAAAAATTTTTTTTCTAAATCAAACAGTTGGATGAATGGGATTCAAATCAGAAAAACCCGACCTAACTTTTCCCCCCAACCTAGCCAATCCCTGATTCGAACCGCCATGAGAATGATGAACAACACCAACCCAACCAACAACTTAACGGTTTAAAATTTTTATTCCCAATTTTTGACTTCCCTATAACTTCAATTAATTTTAAATAAAATTTATACCCATTAATATTCAAATCTTCATCTTTTCTTGCAGTTTTAGGCGTTTGTGGTAAAGCAACAGAAATTGTTGTTGGAGTAAAATTAGCAGAATCATCAATCAATTTTTGTTGTTCTTTATTTGAACTAACAACTGTATTAACACGCCAATTTTTTGTTGTTTTTTCCTCTAAATTTTTATTTCTTGGAGATGATGGAGGAGAAAAATTAATATTTTTTAAAATTGTTCCTCCCCTGAAAAAAATTTTTTTTTAATTAAAAAAATTAAAAGAAAACCTTGGTGTCGTATTAAATCTACTGATAGGCGAGACTGTTGTTGACATAAATTGTTGTCTTTTTCCATATGTTAGTGAAGGTGTACTATGATGATGAAGACGAACATCTTTGTATTCTCGACGTTTTTGAATTATCTAGAAGAGATAAAAATTGGAAAGAATTTTTGGAAAAATTTTAAAGCTGAGACACGAATGACTATCTATCCTGTAAGCATTAAGTGTAAGAGAAAAGAATTCTGCCAGAGAAGGCGATTTTTAAGTTAACTCGTATAATGATAAAAAAAATCAGGAAGAGGGAATAATTATAAATTTAAAGTGGAGACTGAAAGATGGAATTTAAAAATTGAAGTTTGGCTCTTAAAATGGACTGCAAGAATATTGTGAAAATCAAAAGGGAAATCATATGGGACCACCCACTGATCAACTATATCCAAAGGTCAGATTTCATGGGGGATGGATACGCTCTAGCCCCTAATCATCAAAGTAAACAAAAAAAAAGAAAAACTTTCAAAAACCTTTTTCAATCTATCATCGTTAACTCCTTCAATAGGCAATTCCTTCGAAACAAGAGGACATTCCAGCAATAAAAAGGCACAAAGTTGAGCGTGTGAACCACTTCCAGGACGGAAGGAACGCGTTTTCCTGTTTGAGTGAAGCCATTCCCCTGGGAAATTTCTGAATTATTTTAACTCTTAAAAATATGAAAAAACCTTTAAGAACTTCCCCTTCGCTTAAACAAACGCCATCCAAAATTTTCAATTCTCCAAGTATACAGGAATACACAAAAGGTCGATAAGAAAATTTACATCCATCTGGAGAGGCAAAATTGTTCCCTAAAACAGTCAGGGATTCCTAAAAAAATATTTTTTTAATTTAAAAAGCAAAGTTAAACAAACAAACCAAATAAGTAAATCCTCGTAAATAATTAATTTCACACAAATCTGATATCAAATTGCCACCCAAATCAAGAATACGAAGATTTTGAGACGGAATAAGTGTATGAATATTTTCAAAAGAACAGATCTAATATTTAAAAAATGAAATTAAAAATGAATAGAAGAATTTGTTGAAATCAGGGACGTCATGGGTTAGAAAAAAGTGAGTTCCGAGTTGGAGTTTGAAAATTTTGTTCGGATCAGGTTTCGAGCAAAAAACGTCCGGGTTTAGGGCAGAGTCAGTCAAAGGGAGTATGGGAGGAAAAAGTCGGGTCAGAGTTTGGAAAATTTCTTCAATTAAATTTTGGGACGGAAAAACGTCCGCGTTTCGGGTAACCATGACATCCTTGGTAGGAGTGGGATAAAATGTCATCTCACAAAGAAAAGCCTTTCGATTTCTTCAATAGAAATCAAATTAACTACCTCCCTATATAAAATTTTAAATCCTTACCAAATTCCCATGTAATCCCAATTCAGTTAAGGCCTCAAGTTTGGATAAATTTGGAATTGCCCTGAGTCGATTGCAATTTAATATTAGAGTTGATAGATTGTGAAGTTGATCAAGTTTGGGAAGATTCTAAAATTAAAAAATAAAAATTTTAAAAACAAAAAAACCTCAATTCGATTATGTGAAAAATTGAGCCATTGGAGATTAACAAAAGTGTCAAGGCATCCAAGAGAATTCATTCGGTTGTCCGCCAAATTTAGTTTCTTGAGAGTTTGGATTAATTGAAGAAATTGTTGGAGTTGGGTAAGCTCGTTTTGGGAGGCGTCAATCTTCAAAATTAAAAAAAAAATTTAAAATATGCCTAGCAGTCTAAAAATCCGCAAGAAAAATGCGGACAAAAAATAGAAATCCGCAAGAAAAAAGCGGACAAAATTTAAAGTTGCGGACAATAATTTCAGAAACGTTAAAGATATAAAAAACCTCAAAGCATTTTTCCAATGGAAGAAGAGCACAATCAATAGACCTCAATGAGTTTCTAGAAACATTCAACCTCAAAATATTTCTCTTCAATTTAATCAATTCAGCACACTTTTCTCTAGGCAGGGATTTAACAAGTTTTTTGTCTGACCAATCAAGTAAACCATTTTCGTCCAAATCGGGCAAGTCTTCAGTTGGAAAGTGGGCAGTGTCTGTTGTGTCATTCAAATTTTCTTTAAGTGGAGTAGATAAGCTTATTGAAACAGAGGATTCAATTTGTTGTTCAGGAGAAAGAAATCCACTTCTTGCTGACTCCATTTGAATAAATATAGCAAATAAAAGAATTAAATAATAACCTAAAATAAAATCAGAAATTTTTAAGAAATTCTAAAAATTTTTTTGAAATTTTCTCGTTGAAATACTGAAATGGACTAATCTAGTTGAGTCTGACCGTTTGAGCGCGAATAATTGAGTGTGCGAATACTTACTATACAAACTTAAGTTTTTAAGTTTATTTAAATTCAAGATCAAACTTGAGTTTTAATTAATTAAAGTTTCAAGTTTATTTAAATTTAAGATCAAACTTGAGTTTATTCATTAAAGTTTCAAGTTTATTTAACTTTAAGATCAAGCTTAAAAACGTGTTTTATTTAATAAACCAGGTTTATTTAAATTCAAGATCAAGCTTAAGTTTATTTAATAAATTAAGTTTAATTTTATTTAAGATTGAACTTAAGTTTTATTTAACTACCTAAGTTTCAATTTCATATAAGTTTAAGATCAAACTTAAAAATTCTTATTTATTTACTATTACAACTTCAAGCAATCACGCGCTTATTTTCTATTTTTATCCCTTCTCTTTCACAATCTTAAGTTTTAATTTCGTAATAAAAAAAGTTTAATTAAAAAAGAAAGCAACATTTTGTACAAAAATCAGAAAACTTATTTTCTGGTTGAAATCTGATACCTTTAAATTTCTGTTTACTTTTAACTAGTTGACAGGCCAAGAAATTGTGGCCAAGGAATTTTTGTCTCTTTTGTTAAATAATTTTTTCTTCGTAAATCCCTTTATAAACTTGATTTTATTCATCCCATTTTCACACCTAAAAGCTTGCTTCATTTTATTAGAAAATATTTATCTACCTATTTTAACTCGAAAATTTCCTAATTTTCAGATTTCTTAATAAATTAAAAAAAAAATTTTTTTATTAAAACATTTTTTGAAAATATTCCCTATATTCGTGTCAATGGCAAATTGGGGTTTGTCCTCTTATTTTACTTTAAAATCTTTTTAAAAAAATTTTTTTAGAACACAGACTTCGTGAAATGTTTAACAATCAAGTTTGTCGTTTTAAATAAAATTTAAAATATTTTTTAAATTTTTCTGGACAAAGATATGAGTGGATACATTGGTAGAGAAGATGTTATTTGCATGTTATTAAATGCAAATAAGGTTAATTAAATATTTTTTTAATTTTATTTTTTATTAAATAGCAAGAACGAACGGATCCAGTCTTTAGAACACACTTACGCTTTTTGATTAGTGTGCTTAAAAATGCGGATTTGAATGGAGACACAAAAATCAACTTTCAAGGCAAGAAAACTAGGGAAACTTAAATAAAGTTTTGTAAACTTAAGTTTTAAGTTTGCAAGAATTTTATTTTAGGTTTAGCTAGGAAATATCAGAATTTTTAAGTTAGCACTTAAGTTTATAAAACCAGAATTATTAAAAACTTAAGTTTATAAAACCAGAATTATTAAAAACTTAAGTTTGTAAAATCAGAATTTTTGCGAAAAACTTAAGTTTAAGAAATCAGAATTTTTACTTTACATCCAGTTTTTGTAATCAGAATTTTTCATACAAACTTAAGTTTATAAAATCAGAATTATTAAATAAACATTTGTAAATCAGAATTTTTCAAGTTTGAACTTAAGTTTGTATTTATAAAATCAGAATTTTATTTTTTTCAGAATTTAAAAAATACATTGACAAGGCTATTGATGACTCGAAATACGCAATTCCTGTCGAGTTTATGACACCCGAGTTGGAAAAATAAAAGAAATGATGCCAAGAAAATTTTTTAAAAAATTTTGGAATTAATTAAAATATTTTTTGAAAGCGAATACTCATTTTTAATGAAAGAATAATTAAATATATTTTTTGGAAATTAATTTTTAATTTTTTTGAGCGAGTTGATAAATCCCTGGATAAAATACAAAGATTTTATCCAGGGAGATTTTTTAAGAAAAAGTTTTCAATAAAATTCATATAATTTTATTACTGTAGTTAGCGACAAACCGTCTTATTACTTTATTTTTAGCAAAATAGACCAAATGAAATTTTTTATCTTACTGACCTTTTTGTCCAATAGGTGTTTAAAATTTTCGATGTTTTTTATTTTTATTTCTTTCTCCTCTCTTATTTCTTCCTTTTCTCTGTAATTTTTTTACTAACAATAAGGGTAGACCAAATGAAATTTTTTATCTTACTGACCTTTTTGTCCAATAGGTGTTTAAAATTTTCGATGTTTTTTATTTTTATTTCTTTCTCCTCTCTCATTTCATCATTTTCTCTCTTATTTTAATTTTCTCTAGTTACAAGGGGACATTTTTGAGTTTTTTTGGCTCCCCTACAAAGGATAGATGAATTAAAGGATAGATGCGCTAAAGGATAGATACGGCCAAAAACTATCAAAGGATAGATGCATCAAAGGATAGATGCACTAAAGGATAGATACGGCCAAAAGCGATCAAAGGATAGACAGCTGAATAGGTCGTTTGAGTCTGGACAAAAATGTTTAATAATCTGAATCTTCGCTGGAAAAACTGTTTTTGTGCTGCTACGGAGGGTAGGCCGGGCATGGTCTTCGCTACACGATGGCCGTGCTTCGCTGCGGTCGTGCTCGCTTCGCTCGCGGCGACCGTAGCGAAGCGGCGGCCGTCGTTCCGCTCGACATGCCCGGCTTCATCCGCAGCGGCAAAAACTTTTTTCCACGAATATACTAAAGTACAAATAAAATAAAAATCAGAACAGAAACATGAAATCAGAACAAAGATCTGAAAAAAACAAACAAAGATCAGGCACTCAACAGTTGGTACTCAACTGGACTCCAAACTTTATCTATGTTTTACCCAATTTTAGACGTGTCTATACTTTAATGGATTCTACCCCTATCTATCCTTTGGCGCCGTGTCCGGTTAACTCATCTACTCGTTAACTCATCTACACGGCCAAAAACGTTCAACTCATCTAAACGGCTAAAATTCCTTAACTCATCTACACGGCCAAAAAGGGTAAACTCATCTAATCGTTAACTCATCTACTCGTTAACTCATCTACACGGCCAAAAAGGGTTAACTCATCTAATCGTTAACTCATCTAATCCTTAACTCATCTACACGGCCAAAAAGGGTCAACTCATCCAATCCTTCGGAACGAGACTATTGAGTACCGGCCGTTTGAGTCTTTGGCCGTCTGAGTCTCTGGCCGTCTGAGTCTCTGGCCGTCTGAGTCTCTGGCCGTCTGAGTCTCTGGTAAGTTGAGTCCATGACCAGTTGATTCCATGGCCAGTTGAGTCCATGACCAGTTGAGTCCATGGCCAGTTGAGTCCATGACCAGTTGATTCCATGGCCAGTTGAGTCCATGACCAGTTGAGTCTCAACCGGCGGTACTCTACTGGCCATGGACTCAAACGGCCGGTACTCAATAGTCTCGTTCCGAAGGATTGGATGAGTTGACACTTTTTGGCCGTGTAGATGAGTTAAGGATTAGATGAGTTAACGATTAGATGAGTTAACCCTTTTTGGCCGTGTAGATGAGTTAAGGATTAGATGAGTTAACGATTAGATGAGTTAACTCTTTTTGGCCGTGTAGATGAGTTAACGAGTAGATGAGTTAACGATTAGATGAGTTGTATAGGAGCCTTTGGCGCATCTATCCTTTGATGCATCTATCCTTTAATCGTTTTTTGCCTTATCTATCCTTTAGCAGCTTTTGGCCGCGTCTATCCTTTGATCGATTTTAGCCGTATCTATCCTTTGATTCATCTATCCTTTGAGCGGGCACGGTTTTTTTCTGTCTTACTGCGAAAAAATTTTAATTTTTCTTTTTCTACCCTACCAATCAAATTAAAAATTTTTCTGATTTTTCAAATTTAGATTTTCAGTTAAAATTTTATTCTATATTCTCTGTATTATATTTAATCTTTTCTTTTTATTTATTTCGTCATTTTTTAATTTCCAACCGAAAAGTGTTTTTGAACAGAATTATAAACCAAGGTTTCTTCAAAATTAAAAAATAATTTATTTTTCTCCAGGTTTGAAGTAAATAGGTTCTACAAATCAGAAAGATGTTCCTTTGCTAATTGTTTCAACTTTACAAATTGTTTGGACAACAATTTGCGTATTTATGTTTATCCGGATTTACCAAACTCGCCTCAATCTAAAATTTATTCTGATATTTTGACTGTTTTGAGAAAAAGTGTTTATTTTACTGAAGATGCAAGTGAAGCTTGTTTATTTATTTTGAGTGTGGATACTATTGATAGGGACAGAATAAGGTTTTTATTTTTTTGGGGGTTTTTAATAGTAAGGGGAGAAATAAAAGTTTATTTCCGGGCATTCATTGTTTCTGAGACTTTTTGCAGATCTTGAGAGACCTCATTGCGGGTTGTTTAGCTCACTGTTTATTGGTGCGGAACTTATATGGTTTGGGTATTTTTTTAGCCACGCCCTTTTTTTTCCTTCATCAATCAACCTTAATATGGACAGAATGGTCAGCCTTTCTTTTTTCCTCGATTTTACTTAACTTTTCCTGTGGCTTTATCAACTGATGTGAGCTGCCGAGGACACTGCTTTCCCCTTATCTTTTTAATAAATTTTAGACACCCGTCCAGTAAGCATGCTAGCTGTATTTTCCTTACATTACTATTGTGAGGTATCCTAATAATTTGATTTTTCAGTGAAGACTATGTAAAAGACTTGAATTCTTTAATTTCTTCATTACCCAAAAATATTTGGAACGGCGGCTTAAATCATTTAATATTCAATTTTTATTTTGGCACTTTCCCAAACTATTCAATTGATGATTTGGGGTTTAATCTAGGAAAGGCGATGATTGCTTGGACTAGTGCAAGTCGACAGGTTTTCTTTTGTAATTTTTGATACTTGGTGGTTATCACAAATCAGCTATTGCGGACTCATAATGGTCAGACATAAAAAGGAAACTTTTACAGATACCAATAGTTCCGTAAACAGGCATAACTTTTCTTTTTTATTTAATAGAGCAACAGGGAAAGTTTGGATGCTCTGACTATTATGAGATAATTATAATTATTAGTTCGCATAAATATGTCCTCAAAAACTTGTTTCGGATAACCTAAAACTAATTTAATTAAAATTTTTTCAATTTTTAGCATTTCCGCACAGATTTTGATATTTCCATTCCCTTATTTCACAAAGAACACCCTTTAATAAGTAACGAAGAAATTTGGTTAAATTCAACTGAATCTCACAATCATGATAAATACTTGGCTAGTTTTAAAGGAAAGAGATATGTTTATGGAATTGGTTCAGAAACCAGAAACATTTTACATTATCTTCACAACGATAATTCTGTAATTATTGCATCGACGTGTCGTCATAATTCTGATTGGAAAAAGTTTGAGGATGAAAGGTGTGAAGAGGATAATGCACAATATGACAGGTTTGTTAAATTGTTTTGGTTGTTAAAAAATGGGTCAGGTATGTCACGAGTTGAGAAAAAAGTCGATTCGGGATTCGAATCAGGCTTTCAAAATTTTCCTTGGAATTTTCGAATTTCGGTCAGAAAAAGGTTCGGGTAACCAATGACATCACTGATTTAAAAACTACAGGTGTGATTAAATGTCTTATCGGCCGGGTAGTTTATGTTACTTTTTGTTGAAAGAGGTCGGGATTCCTGCTTTCTTTTTAAATTTTTATAGTTTTTTAAATCGTTTCTATTTTATATTTCCATTTAAAAACATGTTACATTCTATTAACTTTATTTTTCAGATGGGATTACAATCAATTAATGGAAAATTCTACTTTTTGTTTAATTCCAAGAGGGAGACGTTTAGGTTCTTTTCGGTTTGTTTACTATTATTTTTGTATCAATTTATAAGTTTTAAAGCTTTCTTGAATCTCTCAAACATTCGTGTATTCCTGTCATTTTTTCTGATGATTGGGTTTTACCTTTTGAAGATTTTATTGATTGGAGTCAACTTTCAATCTCAGGGAATGAAAAAAATATTTTATTTGTTAGTTGTTTTTATTTTTTGGAAGTGTTTTTCGGACTTTTTTCAGTTGTCCGCAAAACTTTTTGCGGATTGTCCGCAAATTTTTTGCGGACTTTTTTTGCTGATTTTTTTCAAATATTCTTCAAAAAATCCCCTCAAATTCTCTTATATTCTCCTTCTAATCACTCCATTTTCAACAGATTTATGATTATTTGTCTAATATTCCAAAGGAACGTATACTCAAAATGCGCCACTCTACTCAACTAATTTATCAAAAATATTTTGCTAGTGTTGAAAGAATTGTTTTAACTTCTATCGAGCAAGTATTTGAACGTATAAGACGACATGTAGGTTTGCCTTCACAACAAAATTGGTTATGCTATTGAATTTTATTGAAAATTAATTTTTGCGGATAAAACTTGCGGACAGTTTTTTTGGAATTTAAAAATTTCCTTTTACTCGTACCTGCCTATTTTTTGCTTGTATTCGTACTTTGTACACAGGTACAAGTACGAATTTTGATATGACTTCCCAAGGACATAGCCAGGCGGCTTTCGGTGCTATAGCTCCCCTCTGGAATGGCCTGAAATCGACCCCCTGGCTACGCTCTTGCGACTTCCAAAAACACTGCTTGCAATTTTTTTCAATTTTTCTTCTATGGTGCATTTCTATTTCCCTTTTTATTTTTATACATTTTATTGATAAATATATTTTCTGTTTTTGTTTATTTTTGATTTTTAAACTTGTTTATTAATCAATTAATATATCTAAATTTTTATTTTTTTTTATTAATTTAAAAATTTTCTTCAAGTTTTTTCAATGGCTGCAAATAACAAACAAACACTTCAAGTTGGTACATCTTCCAAAGAAAAGAATGTTGAAGAAGAAAAGGAAGAGTCTAAGGTTTGTAAATTATTTTTGGGTTAATTGTCCTTCCTTTTGTGCGTTGTAAGGAACAAGTTGGGGGTGGTGAGCGTCTTATTTTTCGCTCTAGAATTAAAAATATTTTTAAAGGGTTACCGTTACTAAAGGGTCAGCTTTTCGACCTTTTTTTAAATTTCATATACTATTATTCATCCCGTTAACATATTCCCTATATGGTCGAAAAGCTGACTTGGTCCCGGAACTCCGAATTGACTTCATTCTCAACTTATTCAACTCAGCTAACCGAGCTCTTTCAATTGGCACCTTAACTCGATCCACCCATTCCATTCATACACAAAAATTCTTGTCCGCAAAAACAATTTTTGTCCGCAAATTTCTGAAAATTTTTTATTTCTAGTTAATAACATCAAATGCAATTCGAAGCGGATTAAAATTAAAAAGAGGAAATTTATTTAAACAGAAAAAGAGAATTGATCCTCGAGCAATTGATTTAACAATAAAAAAAGAAGAAAAAGGTCCACACAAAACTAAAGCTGAATTGGCATTTTTAAAAAGACAGGAAGAAACGGCGTTTGATAGATTGTCTAAAAGAGCGGCTATAAGTCATAGAGAAAAAGTTGAAGTTTTTAATAAACAAATGGAGGAATTGACTGAATTTAATGATATTCCAAAGGTTTTTTTTGAAATTTAATATAAGTTATGGGGTCCTGGTAGGAAAGTTCCTGTAGGTTAAAATTGTAGTTTAGGACTGGGTTGAAACTTTTTGGGAAGCGAGAGGAGAGATAAAAAAAAGTCTATCCCAAGGCAGGCATATATCGTGCGACCTTCTGACAGATTTTGTTAGTTAAAAAATTAATTTTGAGTTTATCGATGAGTTGTCGGTTGTTTAAGAAAAATTTTTTAATTAAATTATGGGTCCTGAAAGGAGTATTTCTGTTGGGTGATTAAAAGATAGTTCAAGATCGGGTTTTCAAACTTTCTTTTGAGAAGTTATCGATTTTTATGAAGATCTAAACCATTCTAAATTAAAATGATTGGTTAAAAGATGGGGTTGTTTTTGTTAAAGATGTTTTTTCAAATTTTATTTTTCAGGTTTCCTGGACCAAATAAATACATTTGGAATGTTTGGTAAGAAAGTTGGAATTTAAAAGAAGTGAACATTTATTTTTTGGTATTTAAAATTGGTGATCCTTTTTTTATTTTTAGTGAAAGGCATTTACGGCTCTATAGTAAAAAATTTTTCGAAATGAATGTTAATTTCGGATATTTTAAAATTAAGGTTAAGACTTTGGGACCGATATTTCTAATCCTATACTATATTTTGACCCTTCTAAATTTCCCTTTACGTTCTACAAATTTATTTTGTGATAAGTCGTAAGTGTCTTTTCCCCTTGCTTATTTTTCTCCTCTTTTTAAATAAATTTTTTCTTTTTAATTTATTTTTTTAAATTATTTCTATGTCTTTAAATTGACATTAAATCTATTTTTTTTTATTTAAAAATTTCTTTTCTTTATAATATTCTTTTAGTTAATTTTAAAAAATGCCTGCAATCCCCCGTGTTGATCGAATTAAAAATATTTATTCGGCTGCGAAAGCTTTAAATTTTGGTTTTCGTTTGTCTGCTACAAATCCACAGGCTGTTCTTTTTGATGGAATTTCTGGCCATTTTCCGCAGCTTCAACGTGTTACTATTCGTTTTTGTAAAATAAGGTTTTTGGAATTTTTTAAAATAATTATTTTAGGGATGAATAAGTTAATGCAAGATTGTCGATTAGGAGAATGGGTGTATTGGTCAAGTGGTGTATTGGTTAGGGTGCTTGGTTTTTCCTTACGAAGGGTTGTGGGGACTCCCACAACTTGTATTGTTTTTTCTTTTTGTCTAAAATTTATCCTTATCATGTAAAAAGTGATAAGAGTAGCCTAGACTCAAAATATATTTTTTATTAGGGTATTAAATTTAAAAAATTTTTATTTTAAGTGAACCAAGCGCCGGTCTTCGCAATTATATAGAACATTCACTTACCAAATTTGCTTCAGAAAATCCTTATTGTTCAATTTATATACTTCCCGTGCGAAATACTACTCCATCAATTCGAGCGGAATATTCAAATGGAAGAGAAGTTCAGTTAGACGCTAGGGATTTTAGGTTTTTTAAATTTTTTAATTTTTTGAATAGTTTTTTTAATTTTTAGTATGGAACATACTTCTCTTTATATGAACTATTTGAGGACAAGAAGTGGATTGCCAATTTATAAATGTATGTAAAAGGGATATTTTTGAGAGGTTTTTTTAATTTTTTGAGGGTTTTTTTAATTTTTTCAAATAATTTTTGTAGGACCCAGACTTCCCAAACATAATTTTTAAATTTTTGACCATAGGGCTAAAAAATTTTTATCCTTTTTCCCTCAAATTTTACGTTTTCCAGATTTTAATTGGATTTCTCGTCCATTTCCAACAATTTCCCATCGAGAGTTCCCACCCATCAAGGATTTTTCCCCTCTAATTTATGCGTTATTTTTATAACTTGTATTTCTGTCACGGGTGGGGGAAACCTGTATATCGATAAATTTGAGAAAGACTTTCTTTCTAATTTTTAAATATTTTTTCAGTTGAAAACCCTCAATTTTCCCCAACAAAATCAATCCAAGGAATGTGGTCGCCAACAACATGGCAAAATACTGCCCAAAATCTTTATAGCTGTGGAGCTTTGCCTCAACAAGAATTCTCTACACATCTTGAAAAATCGAAGGGAGCAACAGAAACTTTACAACAAATGACGACAAAAGAAGTATAGAAAATTTGTTTTTGATTGTTTTTTAAATTTTTTATTTTTGGTTATACAAAAATTAATAAAAAAATTTTGTTGTCATTTTTGATTTTAGAGAAAATATTTGGGAGATAGTATGGCCAGTGTAAGGAATAAAAATCTTTAAAATTTTAAAAATTGCAAAGTATTGGCATAATGTATATATTTAAATAAATGACATTTTGTCCTCTCAGTTAAAGAAAAATATGAAATAGTGTAAATAGAGAAAAAGAGGAAAGGGATAATTGAATTTAGTAGAAGTTGGAAAAGTTTATTATAAAAATCGATAAAATCAATACCAATCGATAATTGATTTTCTGAAAAATTTCAAAAATTATTTTTTTCAAAAAATCGATACTAATCGATAAAATCAATACTAATCGATATATTGATATGTTTGAAAATAGTAACTTCCAAAAAATCGTTTAAAAATCAATAAATCGATAAAATCAATAATTGATTTTTCAAAATTTAAAAATTATTTTTAGAAACACTAACACACGAAACATCAAAAGATTTTAAAATTATATTTTATACGAATACTATAATTAAAAATTTTCTCTTATAATTTCACCTATTAAATACATAAAATATATATAAAAATTGTTATATTGAGTTCTTTATATTTATAAATCAAAAATTTTTAACGATTATATACTTTTTCAAAATTTATTTTGGCACATCTCTCTATTTATTTTTGCTTCTCCAAGTAGTTGAGAGAAAGAGGTTGAATTTTGAAATGATCACAAAGTTGATTTATCTGAAAAAAAAAGAAAGGGATTTTTTGATTTAAAGATGGAAACTAATAGGTATTTTAATAAAATAAAATCAACTTTTTGATCAGACTAGTTTTACAAAAAGATAGAAGTTTGAAAAATACCAGATTGATCGAAAACAGAAAGATAACCGACAATTCTTTAAAAATTTTGTATGTGGGTTCTTCCTCAAAAAATCCCCAAAAGTAAAAAAAAATTTTTTTTTTAATTTTTTTGTTGTTTAATTTATAGGTATCGAAACTTTTCTCGAAAATAATCCCAACCAATTTTTTAAAAAATTTTGAAGTTGATCATTGGGTCTCCTTAAAAATCCCCAAAATTAAAAATTTCTAAAAATTTTTTATTAATTTGTGGGTATCGAGAAACTTCCCTCAAAAATAATCCCTCCAAAAAATTAAATAAAAAAATACCACACAACATCCATAATTAACATGGGCAAGAGTAAATAAAATAGCAGAACCACGAAGCACCCAAATTTCAAAAGAAGCAAATAATCCAAACAAGGATAACAAAACAATTAAAATATACACAATTAAAAGAGTAGTAATAGCAGCAACTTTGGTTGATGACATTTGGGCAATAATTAAATGGGCCTTTAAAAATGGAAAAAATTAGTTCTCCTTTGTGAATTAAGGATGTCACGTCACGGATAGAGAAAATGTCGGATAGAATTTCATATCGAAAAATTGTCCGGATTTCGAGTTTTGGATGACCGTGGGAGACCCCTCTTTGGAAATTTTTTTTTAAAACGAAAACACCTCCAGAAAATTTAAAATAAATCCCTCCTGCGAATATATTCAGTCGCAGGTTTTTGAAAATTTCTCTTGGATCGTGTATTGGATCGAAAAAATGACTACACCCCGTGACATCAGTGTGTTCTTTTTTAAATTTTAAATTAAAAAAATAAAAAAATAAACCGCAATATTAGAAAAAACAACACCCATCGTCCAAAAAAAGGCTCGCGGATCCAATTCCAAAACTTTATTTGGCGAATAAGCACCCCAAATTAATGTACAAGAAAATAGAAGAAATGGAGAGATTAAAGGCTTTAATCCAGAACCAACTGTCTCCTTTGAAAAAAATTTTTTTAATTTTATACAAATAAAATTGATAATTTTTTAACAAAACAGCTAGATTTTATTGGTAATAGTTCGGATGAGACCCCCCCCCCCCCCACTTTTTTCCTTTCTAAAAGTATTAAAAAGGGTCAGTCAGACTTAGGTTATAGAACTCGTCGAGTTGTGTCGAATAACACCAAAATCAACCCCTGGTTCTTAAATTTAGGCCGAGATACAGACAAAAAACCTGCGAAAAAGAAAGGTTTTGCAAAACTTTATGTCATAATCTTGTCAAATCTTGTTCAATTATGTTGATTTTGATGTCATTCGAATCAGCTGGGCAAGCTCTTTCGAATGAGCTATTATTTGTTTAATCGAACTTTTATCCCAAAAAATGAGTTTGGTCCACCCTTTTATTTTTCAATTTTCAGGGGTCTGTATCTCGGCCCAAAGTTAAGACCGGGGGTTGATTTTGGTGTCATTCAACACAGCTCGACGAGCTCTATAACCTAAGTCTGTCTGATCATTTTTTAATACTTTTAGAAATGAAAAAGGAGGGGGGGGTCTCATCCGAACTATTACCATTTTATTTTAAGAAAACTGAGAGTAGTTTAATAAAATTGAGAAATGGAAATGGATTATGTTTTACAGGAAGAAGCTGTAAGGTTATGGGGATCAGAAAATTGAAAAATTTTTTCAATAAAAAGTAGCAAGTCTTTTTTGGGAAAAAGAGGTCGAGGATCAATCAAAAAATAGTTTTGAGTATTTTCTAACTAGAAAAACATTTTTTAAAGCCATATCTAAACAAATGAAAAAAGATTCAATGAGTGGGATTCGAACCCACCAACTTCACCAAAAATCTAGCGCCCTAACCAATCAGACAACAACCCTATACATACATTTTAAATTTAACTTAATTTAACATCCATTAAAATTTAAGCTGTTTTGTTCTAAAAATAAAATAAAAACCTGTACTCCCGTTTTTGAAATTATATAAGCATGGTAAACATTATACAAACAACTGGCCAAAGAAAGAATACAAGAAACTTGAAATTAAATTTTTTTAATAAAAAAAATTTTTAAAATTTAAATCAAACTAAAAAATGTTGTAGCAATAAAATAGGCAAGACTTAGCCCTTCAACCAAATTAGAATGAAAAATTTTTGGATTTGCAAAGAAGGCGAAAAGGTGAAAAATACAAAGTCCCTTTAAAAAATTAAGAAAAAAATTTTTTAATTTAAATTAAAAAAAATCAAACATATTGACTAGCATCATAACCCCAAGACAAAAACAAAACTCCAGTATTATATTTTTCCCAATGACTACAAATAAATACAAGTTGAACCGATATTAAAACACAGAGCATTGTATATGGAGATATACTGTTTAAAAAATAATATTAATTTTCTGAGTTAAAGAAAAATTTTTTTAAACAAAAGCAAGCTTTTTTTAAGCAAACAAAAAAATATTTCCTGACGAGGAATCGAACCATCCCCTTATTTCGTAAAAATCAAGCACCTTATCCACTTGACCAAATATCTTATAAAAATCAACTAATATTTAGAGCTTAAATGAATTTAAGTACAAACATAAATAAACAACCCCCAGAAAATCCAAGTAAAAATCCGAATTAAAAATAACCCAAAAAACATCCAAAAAATTTAAAATGAACCTATATTCACCACGTCCAAAAATAGAAAAAATTGTAAGTGTAAGTGGAACTGTTGACCAAGAATCTTGAAAATTTTTGAGAAAAATTTTTTTTTAATTTCAACAAATAAAAAATACCAAATCCATGATCAACTGAAATAAGAAAAATTAAATTTTAAAATTTTGTAGAATAATTTAATAATTTCATGAGTACTTAATCAATTTGTTTTTTAAAGCGTTTGAATCGAAAAAGAACCCAAAAAATGCAGATAAAACTTGCGGACATCTTAAAAAATATTTAATACACCCCTTTGAGTTCCGAAAAAAATAACAAATTAACCCCTCAGAAATTCAAAAAAAAATAAAAACCAACACAATTCTCCTGTCGGTCCACTCGATCCAGTCCTTCTCGCCTGCTTTCCATCAGTTCCATCAAGTAAATGAGCCAAAAAAGTAGCAATAGAACAAACTAACCAAATCCAATTTGGAATTGCTTCTTCTTGTTTGAAACCAAAAGTATTTGAATTAAAATTATAATCATAAATAGACACCAAAATAAAAGAAGAAATTAAAATTAAAAATCCACCAAGAGTTAAAACATTTGGAGGTAACCAACGAGGATAAAACTTTAAATTAAAAAAATATTTCTTCAAGTTAAAATTTTTTGTGTGAAAAGTGGGGCGAGGTATATCCCCATGAAAAGACAGAACAAAAAAAATTGGATGGTGGATTTTAGAAAGAATACGACCGATTTATGACACTATTTTAGGTAATCCAAGGCACAGGTATTGAGACAAAAATCTCATTATAAGACTAAAAAATAGCAACACATCCTGAGTGAGGGTTGGACATGGTTGATCCCTTTGAGAAAGTAACAGAAAAAATTAGGAGGTAAAGTCCAAGCAAGACATTAGGTGTTCAATAACGAAATTAAAAACTATTCTTAAAGCCCAAGATTCCGCCCGGAACCCGAAAAATACCATAGCTCGAGAAAGGGGACAAGACAATAAATCTAAAAACTGCCCAAGACAGACATAAAAAACGAAAGCTCCTTAGCTAAAAATAGAAGGAACTTGAAAGTGGACGGAAATCGAAAATCTTATATAGTTGAGAATATGTTTTAAATTATCCAAAAATTAAAAAAAAATTAAAAATAAAAACCTCAACAATCCAATTCCAAAAAGGATGTGAAATATACACAGAAATTGGAGAATTATCTATACAAGCATATTTATATTTATTAAATCCAGAAAGTTGTTGCTCACTCAAATATTTTGTACGAAAAATTGTTGACATTTTTTTTGTGATTATTAAAAAAGATTTATATTAAATAAAATGAAAATCAATTAAAAGATAATAATTTAAAATATTAAATCGTTAGATTAAACGAAATACAAAAAATAGACAAAGAAATAATAAAAAATTATTATAAAATTTTATTTAAAATAAAAAAATAATTTGATGTTTTTAACTTTTAAGAATATAACTAAAAAAAGAACCCAACTGATTATAATGAAAGAAAAAAAATAAAGCATTTCTAACAGGGAAAATACAGAAAAATTTTAAAGCTTCATGTTTTTACAGAAAAAAATTTTTTAAACTTCCTTTCACTTCATTTTTAATGTTCTGGCCATATAATTGGAGGAATTGTATTTGTTGTAAAATCAGGTAAAATATGTTGTTGTTGATTCATTAAATTTAAATTATTACTAGTTGATGCCCATTGTTGTTGTTCCGGTAAATTATTAATTGTTGTTTCTGTAGTTGTTGGCATCATTAAAGAATATCCTTGGGGAATGAAAGAACCATCCAAAATATCTTTAAAAAAATTGTTTTTTTAATTTTTTTTTGGTTTTTAATTATGGTAAGAGCACCATAGAATAGTCTCTTAGATCTGTCCGGAACCCTTAAGATAATGCAGAATCGGGATAATAAAAAAACTTTTGGAGTAAGAAGTGAGAAAAGACAAAGATTTTGACCTAAAAAGAAGGTTGAACTGGGGTTGAACTTATGATTGTGAGGTTGAAAGTATAGGGATCGGGGTTTTAGCCAAAGAAAAGTAGGGATTAGAATGGGTCCGAGTCAAACATTAATTCATAGACGATTTCCCCAAACAGTCAAAAAATATGAATAATTAATATTGTCCGTTAAAATATAAAATTCATCCCTCTCCCCTCTCCACCTGATTAATCTCCCATTTATTAAAAATTAATGTAAAAATAAAAACCATTTTGTGTCATCAATTCATTTTGAATATTTGATGGCCAACAAATATTTTGTTGTTGTTGTTGAATTAATTCATTATTAATTGTTGGTTGATTACAAAAATTTAAAGACGAAGAAGAAAATTCCAAATGTTTTTGTTGTTGTTCTAATACATTTATTGACAAAATTAAAAATTCAAATTCCAAAGAATGAGGATTAATAAATGAATTTATATTTATTGATGTTTGTATATATTCTGATGAACCACCAATTTGTAATTTACAGAATAAATCCTTTAAATTTTGAAAATATTCAGAAAAAATATATTTTAAAAATTGTCTAAAAAAATTTTTTTCAAGGCCAAAAGAGGTTTTTCCTTTCCTTTATGTTTCACAAAAAAATTTGTCAGCAAATTCTGTCTGTAACAACCCTTTTTTTTATCAAAAAGGAGATTATAAAAAATGACAAAAGAAAGATACTCACATATGTCTAACAAAATTTTCTTAAAACAAAAAAAAATCTTTTAAAATTAGAGAAGTTGAAAATATTCCAGAGAAAAAAATTATTGTTTTTTTTTGTCTCAAAAAAATAATCCTATATTTCCCTTATCTTATTTATAATCCTTTGATAAAACATAAAAAGACCATAGAGCCAAAGAAATAAGTAGGCGCGCGGCCATAACGGCGCAAAGCCATAACTTGCTACAAGATTGTCAAATCTTTCCCATTTTATTGTTAGTATTAAACAATTCCTCTCATCGAGCTAAAGAGATTGATATAAAAAATGACAAAAATCAGAAATTTTCCAGCAAGTTATGACTTTGCGCCTTTATGGCCGCGCGCCTATTTGGACGTGTCCCAAACTAATTGTTTAAGAAATATAAAAAAATTTTTTTCAATAAAATTTAATCTAACCTTTATAACAACATTATTATTCTTCAAAATATTCAACAAAGCATCTTTTACATTTTGTTCATCTAAAGGATGTACCAAAGTCCAAAACTTTTTTTCATAAATTTCAGTCATTGATGATAAATTTAACAATTTTTGAATTTCAGCATCGGCAAATGTAATAAAACCTTCAGAATCAACACGCATAATTATTTGATTTTTGTTATTAATTGATGGTGTTGTTATTAAATTTGTTAGTTGCATTCGAGCAATTAAAACTAGACTTGTTGTAATACCTGAAAATGTTTTTTAGTAAAGAATGCTTCCATTTTTAAACCGGATTAAAATTGTTGCTGGTTAAAGAACCAAAACGAATAAACGCAAATTTTTCGGGCATATAACTTTTCGATTTGGGGGTCAGGACCAAAAATTAGCAATAGACTCTACTTGATGTTGTAAAAAATGCGAAATTTTTGGTTACAGTTCAAAATGTTCCCTTGTTAGTCTCGGCTCCGGGCATAAAAAAAATTTTCCAAAAGCTGACAACACTAGATTTAATTTTTAAAACAAGTGAATGAGGGCCTACATTCTACATGGGAATCCTACGGAATTAATTTATGGTATTAATTAATTTATATAATTAATTTATAAATTAATTTAAAATTTATAATAATTAATTAATTTATAGAAGTCCCAAAATTTGCCAGAAAAGCGATTTTGCCGTCAATATAATTTTTAAAATTTTGTCAATTTCTAGTCACAAACCCGAAATAAGGTTAATGCCCCCTAGCCCCTTTACCCTATTCCACTTAAAAATAAGTAAAAATAAAAACCTGTCAATTCATTTGTATTCAATTGAAATCCACAATTAATATTTGAAGAGGAAGAAGACATTTGTTGTTGTTGTTGCTGTTGTTGTTTTCCATTTTTTAAATAACCTGTACAATGCATAACTACATAATATGACCCACAATGTTCAAAAATTGGTCCTTTATTTTGTAATCGTGGTAAAGCATTAATATTGCCTTTAAAATAAATTTTATTTTTAATAAAAAAATTAGAAAGGGAAGAATTGTATCTGGCAGGTATCAGCTATTATAAGATAGTCTCAGAACTATGAATTAGAAGTCAATTATAGTAGAGCAACAGAACTGTTCAAAAAAGATTACCAGTTATGTAGATAATCTTTTAAGAAAGATAAAGGGAAAAATTGAAAAAGGAAAAAAATAAAAGAAGTATTTCGCCCAAGAACGATTTTCACAATAATTAGAAATTTAGAAAAATTAATTTACAATAAGGTCCTAAATTCGGGGGGCATTGGGAAATCATGACGCCCTAACCAATTCCACTCGAAAAATTTTGTCCCAGCTTTTACTAGCGTATTAACAAGAATAAGAATAAAAACTAAAAAACAAACCAATTCTCATTCTGCAAATAAAACCTCTTCTACAATTTAAATGTATTCGATTAGTTGGTTGAACATCTCTTTTAATTGTTCCAGTAGACAAATCAACAATTTTATTATTAAAGCCAACATCTCCATCATTTGGACATAATATTTGTTCACTAACTTTTTCTATATCATCAGGATGTATTAAATCAAAAAATGCTCTGTTTAGCCATTCTTCCTAAAAAAGAAAGCATTTTATATAAAAAAAATTCAGAAGATAGCCTATAACCCTAAAAATTATCAGAGAAAAAGGAGATCAAATAATCAAGTAAAAGGCTCAAAAATAAATAACTCAAAAAATTTTAAAAAAATCAAAAAAAAGTAGCAGAGCTCACTCAAATTCACCCGATACAAAATAAGATGGATCAGTCCCAAAAACTCCAAAATCAGGAAAAATAAGGAGGAATGACGAGATTAGACCAGTTCGTTATGAGTCGATTCATAGCGTCAGGCCCGTAGCCAGGGGGGGGGGGTGGGGGGGGGGGAATTCCCCCCCCCCCCCCCGAAATGGGAAAATGGAAAAAATTTGGGGAAAGGCTGGGGCAAAAAAAGTGAATTTTTTTGGCCACGGCCTCTGAAATTTAAAAAATTTTCGCCTGCGGCGCTAAAAAAGGAAGAAATCTGGCTTCTTGAGGTCCAAAATTCAAAAAATTTTCGCCTGCGGCGCTGAAAATCAAATTTTTGGCGCCTGCGGCGCCGAAAAAGTGAATTTTTTTGGCCTACGGCCTTCTAAAATTCAAAAAATTTTCGCCTGCGGCGCTGAAAATAAAAATTTTTGGCGCCTTCGGCGCCAAAAATTTGGCGCAAAAAAATTTCCCCCCCCCCGAAAAAAAATCCTGGCTACGGGCCTGCATAGCGTTTCAGCGAACTGAAGTGAGCAAACTCTACCAATAGCGTAGCTAACGGGTCAATTTCGGGGGTTTTTTGATGATCCTTCTCCTAGTTTTACCCTCAGTTCGGGAGGGGGGGAGGGCTTCAGCCACCTGAATACGTCCTTGAGTTCTGCTAAAACCTATAACAAGACAAAAATCGAAAAGAAAAGTACTCAAGTTGTTCACCCACAAAAATTAAATTAAAAAAAACCTGGGAAACATTAAGAACTGGATAAATCGAATCAGAAACATAAATAACTCTAGAATCTTCACAAGACAAAACAAACAGAAATCCATTTGCCGCTTCCATAATTAAATGCTTCAATTCGTGATCAGTCAAAAATGATGGAGGATTTTGATGATTATTTGAATTTAATAAATCTCCACGAATTGATTTCATATGAGACACAGCCATGCGTAAAATTGTTAGTTTGTCAGGTTTTCTTCCTAAAGCTGCACATTGTGGGACCTGAAATAAAGGAAAGATTTTGAAGTAGGTAAAGCAGCTTGTGAAATCTAGTCAAGTAAGCCTCCGGGAATGTTATTGACGACTCCAATAGGTATTAGTGGGATTAAATGTCAGTTTGTGACACTTCTAATTGCAAGAGAAAAGGAGACCTCGCAAATCCTATGAATACACATTGTCTATGGGATAAATTTTCATTTTTATGACATTCTCATAAAAATGAGAGACCGATCGATAAATCATACTCCCAAAAGTGAACGCTTCATCAAGTGTTAAAATAAAAATAGAATAAGTTGGATAGTTATCCCCCTATTTTGATTTATCCTCCAATATTTTTAATTCGAAAATTTTCCAGCCAACTAGTGGAGACTCGCAAACTCAAACAAGAATTCATTCTAACAATAAAATCCCACTCTCCCATAAATTTTAAAAATCACAAACCATATCAGCCAATTCATTAATATAATGCGTCATTTTATTTCTTCGCCTTCTTTCAATTTCACTATGATTTTCACGAGCAAAACGTTCTCTTCCTTCTTGCACATTATTTGGTGGACGTTGTTGACTTAGATTTTGATGGTTGTTTGGTGGACGAGAATTTTGTTGTTGTAATGGTAAATTAATTAAAGGAATTGATCCTTGATCCAACATTTTTTTGGATTTTAAATTGCTAAAAGAAAATTAAAAAAATAATTTTTTAACAGTTAGGGCAATTCGATTCTAGACAAAAAACTTATAGGAACCAGAAAAATCAAGTTGCGGACAAATTACATTGGAAAGACAACTAATCCGAATTGTTGGGATCAATTGTCTCAAGTATCCTTTTTTGTAATATTTTATTAAATCCAAGGTTATAAACTAATAGACTTCCCAAGGGATCAGAATTTCACCAACGTAACCAGTTTAAATTGGAAGAGGACTTTGTCCGCAAAACTTGTCCGCAAAAATAAGCACTTAAGTAAATTCTATTGTGAATCGTCCTACAGCCCCAAAATTAACATTATTACAACAAAAAACGATTTAAAAACATAAAAAATAAATAAAATTGTTCAAAAAACAATTAAAAACTTTTAAAAAATAATAAAAAATTCAATATTTATACCGAAAAATTGTTCAAAAATTCCAATTTTTAATAATATAAAGGATTATGAGTAACCCAATGTGCTCTAGGTTGTTGTTTAGCTTCTTCACTTGTTGTAAATATAGATTTTACACTTTGAGGTAAATCTTTAGAATTTTGAATACTTTTGACTTCTTCGTCTTTTTTGACTTTTTTAGCAACTTCTTTTGGTTTTTCGCCCATTTTTCTTTTTCCTCCACTTCCTTCCTCTTTCTTTTCCATCTTTTTGCGTTTCTTCTCTTCAATTTCTACAGCAATACGTTTTTTGTATAAATCTAGTAATTCATCTTCTGGATTTAATTTTATCAAGTTTTCTTCTTTAAAAGGACCAGAACAGCCTAAAAATAAAAAGAAACTAAAATCTAGACATATTTAATTACACCCTTATTGCTTGTAAGAATTTACCTTAAAAATGATTCCAGGGGTTGAGGAAAACCGGAAATTGTTTCTAACATTTTTTCTAAGTCTCTATTTCAACCTAATATTGTTATCAACTTAACTGTGTCGATTGGAAATGGAACAGAGGGATACCTGGTCTAGAATCAGCCATGGGCTTGCTTGTACATTTATAGTTAAGCTTGTATCTACTAAAGTATAAATGATGGAACGATGTTTACAAAACCAAAAATAAACCAAAAACTCACAAGATGTGAAAGGCGAAAAAAAAACAAAATCCCAAGTGCCTATTCTTGACTAATACCCAGAAAAAGCACTAATGCCCATTTCCAAAATTCAATGTTAGTTCAAAAAGACTATTGAGCCTCAGATTTAAAACCCCTCAAAAAATTGTTAAAAAGAAAACCTAAACAAGCATCAGGTTTTAATTCATTAACAGCCTTTTCAGAAAAAACACATCCACACAACCAATTGACAAAAAAAGCGCTAGTTCCATTCATTGGAAGAGAAGTAATTGGGCATATCCAAGGAGTCTCATTCATGTCGATATAAACATCCCCTTTTTCAGCCCCTTCATTTTTCCAAGCTTTATTATCTACCAACTTTAATTCTTTAACATCACTTAATGAATGGATGTGTTCTGTTGCTTGGTTGGTTGACAATGTTTTGTTCAATTTTGCTTCCAAAATTGCTTCCTTATTGTAAAGTCTGAAAATTTTGTTTAATTAAAGAATAAATTGGGAAGATGTTGAAATTCTTAAAGTCTAAACTTTGGTGGTTTTTAACGCACTTTTAAACTCTCAAAGTCAAAAAAAGTACTGGGAACAATATTTGCCTGAATCTAGGCATAAGAATGCCAATCCAAGGGACACGCCCAAAACGGCGCGCGCCCATAACGGCGCGAAGCCATAACTTGGTTCAAAATTTCCTAATCTTAACACATTTAGTATTAAATGATTCCTCTCATCGAGCTAAGGAGATTGATCCAAAATTGATAAGATCCAGACATTTTTCACCAAGTTATGGCAATGCGCCTTTAAGGCCGTGCGCCGTTTTGGGCTGTACCCCATGTCCATAACCAAGAGGTCCCTAGCGATCCTACAAACCTAATCTAACTAACAAAAAGAGCTCGATTTATTAAAAGAAACCTTCCAAGCTTGCAGGCAACAACAGGCTTCTTTAAAGGTTCTTGCGAAAGTTGACAAGTTCGCCACTTTGTTGCTGCTTCGTAACTCTTTTCAATTTTTTCCTTCTTTTTCTTTTTACGTACAAGTTCACAACGTTTTGGAATAGTTCCTCCATCTGCACCCATTTTTGATTTTTAAATGCTTTAAACTTTAAAAATTATCGCGATTAAAAAAATGTAAAAATCAATGAAAAGGCGCAAAGTACAAAATTAAATTTTCTCGTGTTGTCTCGCTCTAATAATCTCTAAAATGAAATAAAAGTCAAATAGTCGATATTTCAAAATACCAACAAAACTAACACTAAATAATATAAGTCAGAATACCACTAGGGGTAAAATTAGACAAAATGCCATAACGTGAAAATTAGACAAAATGCCACAAAGTGAAAATTTGACAAAATGCCACAACGTGAAAATTAGACAAAATGCCACAAAGTGAAAATTTGACAAAATGCCACAACGTGAAAATTAGACAAAATGCCACAAAGTGCAAAATTGACGAAACGTTATAAATCGAAATCTGACAAAATGCCACAATGTGTAAAATTGGACGAAACGTCACTACCCTTTAACAAGGAGATTCACATCTTGCAAGAATTAAGACGAGGGAGGCTAAGACAAGAATTGAGACTCATGGCTAGATGTCGTATTAAAAATCTTCTAACCACTCAAAAAAGTCAAAAGGAACTAAACTCGAAAGCAAACATTCTCCTTTAATTTTACAACACCAACAAAAACACAATACAAATTACAGCAAAAACAAAATATACAATAGAAACACAATTTAGGTATCATTTTATGTCACTTTTATCATCTTCTTTCATCATCCTCTGCGACTCCGGCGACGAAGAACATTGTTAAGCTTATCTAGCGCAGAATTTATGAGCCCTTCTAATGCGATCCCTAACGAAGCATGAAGTCGTTTGGCCCCCTTTTTCTTCTCCTTCAGCATCCGACGCAGCCCATGTCCCTCCTGACGCAACTCCTTGTTCTCTTGGCGCAGCTCAAAATACTCCCGACGCAACTCCTCGTACCTCCGACGCCGCCGCTCCCGTTTGACCGCCTCCTCTGCCGACTCAGAAACAGCGCGGGCAGTGAAGATTGCTGAAGAGATTGTCGTCGACTCGCCGGGTGAAAAACAGGTAGAATTCTCCGTTGACGATGCGCCCGAGGAAATGCCAGAAGAGCTCGACGAATCGCTAGAAGAATTGTCCATGACTGACTAAAAAATAAAGGAAGAATTAATTTAGAAATAAAAACGGGGAAAAAGAGAAAAAGGTACCTTTGTGATGATGAGCAAAGTTAAAATTTAAAAATTTTAAGCTGTTTTTATAGTATTTTTGTGGATTCTGTTTCTGTCTGTCTGAAGACCTAAGTCTGAATCTGAAGACTAGTCTGAAGACATAAGTTAACTCTGAAGACCTCCACCATGAAGACCTACAAATTTTGAAAGGGATTATCGAGGGATTAAGGGTTCTAGTACTTATTCTACAACTTGTAGTGCTTATCTATGGAGATAAGTGCCCAGTTCTGTATTTTTGAACCTATAATGCGGTTTATGAGAGGGATTTCTTGTTCGCCAAAATTCACCGGATTACTTCACCAGACTAATTCCACCGAACTCGACGAAGTTCACAAAGTGTGAAATTAGACAAACGTGAACAAAGTGTCATTGAAATTTATTTTTTTTATGTTTTTCTTTTTTTTATCCTTTATAAAAAATTAGAAAATTTTTTTTAGTTTTGTTTTGTTATCCCCCTCTCAATGTCACAATCCCCTTTGGGGATTTTAACGGCAAACAAAATTTATATATGTTTTTGAAGATATTGAGTAAGTTTATTTCTTGTTCTTCTCCCTTCTCTTTCCTTCCGGAAAATGAAAAAAGGGAAATGTTTGGCTGCTTCATTTGGCTCTTTTTTTCGAGAGAAGCAAAAATAATATTGATAATATTTTTTTCTAAAAAATGCCAAAAATAAATTTAAAGTCAAAGCAACTCTTCTACATTAACTTGGAAAGTAACTTCACCTCTTCAAATCCCTCTTTTCTTCCTTAAATAACTCCTAATCCCCCAAACATTCTTTAAGCTATCCCAAGTTTGTTATTGAGGGGGATTTGGCAATTCTCTCTCCTTTTGGTTTTTTTGGTGTAGCGCGAGTGTGTTTGGTTTTGGGGTGGAAAGGTCGTGGGTTCGAACCCCGACGTGGAAAATTATTTTTAATTGTGTCGAGAATATTTTTAAAAATTCAGAAAATATTTTTAAAAATTCAGGAATTATTTTTAAAATATACTTTTTTGGTGTAGTGCACGTGTGTTAGGTTTTGGGGTGGAAAGGTTGCAGGTTCGAACCCCGACGTGGGAACTTATTTTTAATTGGGTCGAGAATATTTTAAAAAATTCAGAAATTAATTTTTAAAGTTTTTTTTCTCAATAAGAAATATTTTAAAATTTTAGAATTAATTTAATTTTAATTTTAAAAATCAACTCTTCAAGTCATGGTAGAAGGAGGAATAACACTTGTTAAATACCTACTCTTCTTTGCAAATTTCATACTATGGGTAAGGTTTAAAAAAAATTTTTTTTTTGAAAATCTTAATTTCAAACATTGAATTTTTCGCCAAGATTAAAAAAAAACTCGGGGTAGAAAAACACTGCACCTTTTGGTGTAGTGCAAGTGTGTTTGATTTTAGGGTGGAAAGGTTGCAGGTTCGAATCCCACTCGTGGAAAATCGTTTTTAATTGCGTGGGGAATATTTTTAAAAATTGGGAAATTATTTTAAAAACCCAGAAATTAATTTAAAATTTTTAAATTTTTTTTTAATTTTTTAGAAATTTTTTTAATTAAAAATTTTTTCCAGGTTGTAGGCATTTGTTTTCTCATCTCAGGAATTTTACTACAAATGAAATATTCCGGTTTATTAGACGTTCTAGGTGATGAACGTTTAACTACTCCAGTTATTTTATTAGCTATTGGATGTCTTTTTACTTTATTAGGATTTATTGGTTATTGTGGGGCTATTAGAGAGAATTATTGTTTAACTGTTAGTTTTGCTGTTTTATTAGCTTTACTTTTAATGACTGAAACGGCTATAGCAATTCTTGTTTATGCTTTACATGAACCTTTAAATGAAGTTATTGTTACTCAATTGGCACAGGTTAGTATTTTTTGGAATATTTTTAAGACTGGCTTTTTTGGTGTAGTGGAAGTGTGTTTGATTTTAAGGTGGAAAGGTCGTGGGTTCGAACCCTACTCTGGAAAATTATTTTTAATTTGGCGGTAAAGGGTTTTTGAGCCTATAAAATTTCTCCAAATATTCGATTTTTTGGTGTAGTGGAAGTGTGTTTGATTTTAAGGTGGAAAGGTCGTGGGTTCGAACCCCAGTCGGGAAAATTATTTTTAATCGAAAGAGCAGAATTAGAAAAATTAATAAAAATTTCCAATTTAAGGGAATTGAACGTTACCCAAAATCTAAAGGTGTATCTCTCGCTTGGGATCAAGTACAACGCCAATTTTATTGCTGTGGTGTTAACAATGCCTCTGATTGGAGAGGAACACCTCCAGATTCTTGTTGCACACGCTTCCACAATGGTAATTTAAACCTTTTCATTTTCTTTTAAAAAACCCCCCTCCCCATTTTTAGGATGTGCCAAAATCGTTCAACCCCCACTCTATGAAATTGGATGTGTTGAAGCTGTTCAACGTTGGATAGTTGCTAACGCTATGATATTGGGGTGCATAAGTGCATTTTTGGCTGCACTACAAGTTATTGGAATATGCTTTGCTTGTTGTCTATCGAAAAGCATTTTGAAGGAATTTAATGATTTTTATTACTAAAATTGATTTTTTGGTGTAGTGCGAGTGTGTTTGGTTTTGGGGTGGAAAAGGTCGTGGGTTCGAACCCACTTGGGGAAATTAATTTTAAAATTGGGTAGAGAATATTTTTAAAAATACAGAAAATATTTTTTAAAATTCGGGAATTATTTTTAAATTCGGGAATTATTTTTAAAATACTTTTTTTGGTGTAGTGCAAGTGTGTTTGGTTTTGGGGTGGAAAAGGTCGTGGGTTCGAACCCACTTGGGGAAATTAATTTTAAAATTGGGTAGAGAATATTTTTAAAAATACAGAAAATATTTTTTAAAATTCGGGAATTATTTTTAAATTCGGGAATTATTTTTAAAATACTTTTTTTTTGGTGTAGTGCGAGTGTGTTTGGTTTTGGGGTGGAAAAGGTCGTGGGTTCGAACCCCGACGTGGGAAATTAATTTTAAAATTGGGTAGAGAATATTTTTAAAAATACAGAAAATATTTTTTAAAATTCGGGAATTATTTTTAAATTCGGGAATTATTTTTAAAATACTTTTTTTGGTGTAGTGCAAGTGTGTTTGGTTTTGGGGTGGAAAAGTCGTGGGTTCGAACCCCGCCGTTGAAAATCATTTTTAATTGGATGGGAGGGTGTTAAAAAAGGTCGGAAATTATTTTTTAAGCTTTTAGGAATTTTCTGAAATTTTTTTCAAATTTTTCTACCTCCAAAAAACCTTGAAAAACACCAAAAGTCAACGTTTGCTTAACACTTTTCCATTTTTAAATAAATTTATATCACTAATTAATTAAACAATATTTAGAAATAAAATTTAAAAAGTTCTAAAAATAAAATAACAAACTGAAATAATTGCTCCTCCTAAGCAGACAACAAAAGAATTGAATAATTTGCGTTCCCAAGGTTCCAACATGTAAAGTCCTGTGATTAAACTTGAAAAAAAATTTAATTTTAGAAAAAAAAATTAAAAAATAAATTTACCAATATTGAAGATACCAATAACCGAAAAAGTCATTTTTAACCAATCCAGTGTGTGGCTCTTCAAATTCCATCCATTTTTTGGTGTTTTTATTGGTATTTACTGAAGTCATTTAAATTAAATTTTAATAAATTAATTAATCTAAAGGCATAAAAATTATAGAAACGTGCTTAAAATTTAATTAAAAATATAGAAAAATTAAATAGACAAATCAATCTGATAAATTTGATAATAAAAATTTATTGTTTATCAAAATAATTCTGCTGCAAATTAAATCATGTTGACGATTTGTCTAATTTTGCCCATTGTGGTATTTTGTCTAATTGGTATTTTGTTTATTTGGTAATTTCAGCCAGCGGAAAGATAAAAGAGAGAAAAGAGTGTATTAAAACGAGAGAGACGCAAAGAAGAAGAGATTAGAGAGAAGTAATTTTGTTGACAATTTGTCTATTTTTGCCTTTTGTGGCATTTTGTCTGGTTGTTATTTTGTATATTTGATAATTCACGGAAAATAAAAGACAGAAAAGAGTGTATAAAACTGAGAGAGACACTAAAAAGAAAAGATAGAGAGAAATAATCTTTGTTGCCAATTTGTCTACTTTTGCCCTATGTGGCATTTTGTCCGGTTGTTATTTTGTAAATTTGGTATTCTCAGTAAGAGAAGTGACACAGAAAAATAAGAAAAAAGAGTGTATAAAAATGAGAGAGACAAAAATAAAAGAAAGAAAGAAAGAAAGAAATAATCTATTGTTTAAAAAACACTTTGGCGTTTTATTGTTCTCTTATTGACTTTTATTTTTCCTTTTTTTTGTATTTTTATCCGAGGGACCGTCTTATTTTTAATCTTTTGGACTTATTTTTAGATTTAATCTACTAACAAATTGGCTTCTAATCTAAATTTAGTGTATTGACATTAATGGCTTCTTTAATTTTATTTTTATTTCTTTATTTGGACTATGTTTCTGCCTTTGCTTCAAATACGGTTGTAGAGAGTGAGGAATATCAGGTTTTTTTTATTTTTTTTTGTTTAAATTCCCCTTTAAGTTTACCAATGTTAATCCAAAATGTGAGAGGATCAGAATTAAAATGTGTGCGGATATTCAATACAATATGACAATTTATCCAAATTTGTTGAAACATACAAAACAGGAGGAGGCAGAAAGTGATATTGAACAGTTAAGGAAGTTTTTAATTTATTTAAAGAATTTGTTTGGTATTTGTGGTGTAGTTGGTAGTGTTTTGGGTTGGATCTAGGAGGTGATAGGAGAGGCTAGGATTTGGTTTGGTTTCAGGAGGGCCCGGGTCGGTTTTTGATCGAAAAATCGGTGTTTTATTCAGTGTTCTTGGTTTGGTAGTTTTTTTGGTATCTGTGGTTTAGTTGGAAATGTTTCTGTTTGTTTCCTTATTTCGTGGGAGATGACCAAGGTTCGAGTCCTTGACCAAGTAGATGACCCAGTTTCGAGTCCACTCATTGGTTTTTGGTTTTTTTCTGATTCTCCAAGCTTTTTCCTTGTTAAAAAATTTTTTATTTCCAAATTTAACCTTTTAAACAATTTTTTAAAATTTATTAAATACACATTTTTCCTTTTATAAAGGTATGAAATGCTTGTCAATGTTCAATGCAGCCCCGATATTAAATTCTTTTTGTGCACAATTTTTACTCCAGTTTGTACAATTTTGAATGAACCAATCCCTCCATGTAGACATTTATGTTATTCTGCAAAAAATGGTTGTGAAACTATAATGAGGAAATTTGGTTATCCGTGGCCAGAGATTTTTGATTGTGAAAAATTGCCTCATCATAAAGATGCAATGTGTGTAGGGGAAAATAATAATGATGAATTGGAAGAGGATAAAAACAAGAATTTGGATATTTCTCAAATAAATGAACTAAAGGAGGTGAAGAAGGTGTTGGAATGTCCTCATGCTATGAAAGTTTTGGGTTCTCATAGGTTTGTTTTTATAAGTTTTGAGTTTTTCGGGTCTTAAGGTCTCTAATTTTCCTTTTAAAAATTTTAAAAATGAGATGGGAAAAATAAGAAAAGTTTAAAAATTTCATTCGAGGCGGATTTCTTTCTTGATTTCCTTTTTCAAACTTTCAATGTTTCTTGTAATATTAGATAAGCTTAAATCGAAACTCCAGTTTAAAAGTAGAAGGAAAAGACCAAACCTGTTTGGATTTTAAAAATACATAGATCGAGTTGAGTCAGCGTCAGAATTCTAAGGTAGGGTCGGTTCGGGACCCAACCGAAGAACCGATGATTTTTCGGTTCGGTTCCGGATATTCGAAGATTTTCCAAGAACCACAACCCCATTCTAAGGGTTGTGGTTTTTATTGGTTTCTGGCCCACAATCTATTCCTTGTTAAATCCAAAGTCTAAAGTTTTTTTGATTAAACAACTTTAAAAATTAAATTTTCTACAATTTAGCCATTTTCTCTTTATTGCCAACCAAACATTAGAACAATGTTCATTACCTTGCCATAATGATGGTTTAGTGCCCACTTTCTTCACTGCACATATTCGTCATTATCTAAAGCTTTGGACTGGCGCTTGGGCTGTTACTTGTTGTGTTTGTTGTTTATTTACAATTTTTACATTTTTGGTTGATTTGAAAAGGTTTCTTGAGATTTTTTTTTGAAAAAATTTTTCGACAAAATTTGAAAAATTTTTTAAAAATTTGAAAATTTTTTTAAATTAAAAAAAAAATTCAGATATGAATTTCCTGAACGAGCAATTCTTTTTATGGCATTTTCCTATTTTATGGTAAGCTCTGTTTATATGATTGGATTAGTTACTGGCGATCAACTTTCTTGTGCTACCCAATCTGCTACTAAACAACCTTTGGTTACTCAGGTTTTTTAATATTGAAAAAAATTTTTATTGAATGATCTTTTAAGGGAAATGAAAATTTTTGGTGTTCGGCATTGGCTTTGGCACATTTTTATTTTAGGTTATTTTTTATTTTAAATTTTCATTTCCCAATATTTGGGGGAGGGTGATCGTATTGGGAAAGTCAGGTATGAGATGATTTTTAGTCTAGTCTTATTGGGAGAGACCAATTAATTGGGATCAAATGTCATCCCATCCAAAACTTAGTATCAGTATTTTAGGAACCCTTTCTTTTAATCGATCATATCAGGCGGGTAAATGATTGGATTACTAAGTGTAAATATTGGGTGAATTGTCTTATTGAGGAGATCGATTAATTGTGATCAAATGTCATCCCATCTAACTAACAAAAAACCTTTTCATTCTCCATCATAATTAATTTAAAATTGAAATTTTTTAGCTTTGCCGGTTCTCTATGGTGGTTAATTTTATGTTTTTCTTGGTTTCTTGTAACAACATTAAAATGGGGAGAAGTTCCAGTTGGACAAGTCTTTTCTTCTTATTTTAATGCCTTTGCTTGGATTTTACCTTTATTTGGTGTTATTTTCCTAATTATATTTGGAGGAATTGATGGAGATGTATTTACTGGAATATGTTCTGTTGGAAATTTACAACCTTCATTTTTATTTAATTTTAGTGTTCTTCCACAAATTTTGTTGATAGGTTTGGGTTTTTAATTTTTTGGGGTTTTTTGGAAAATTTTTTTGTGAAAATTTTTTTGGAATTTTTTTTAATTTTCCGAATTTTTGTTCAATTTTTGGGGGATTTTTTGAGAAAAAAAAATTTTTGGGTTTCCGAATTTGCCTAGATTTTTTTTTGGTTTTTCTAAAAGATTTCAGACGTCAAAAATTTTTTTTATAATTTTTTTTTGGGTTTTTTTAAACTTTAAGTTTCCGAATTTTTGACTATTCTAATTTTTTTTTATAAATTTTTACTTAATTTTCAAGAAAAAAAAATTCTAAAAATTCTAATTAATTTAAAAAAAATAAATCTAGTTGCCGGCCTAATATTTTTCTCGTCTGGTTTTGTTTCAATTTTACGTATTCGTTCATATATTAAATGCAATAGGTTTGTAACAAATAAATTTGAAAATGCTGAGGCTTCTGAAAAACTTGGAAGAATAATGTTAAGAATTACTTGTTTTTCTCTTTTATATGTTTTGCCAATGTTTGTGAGTTGTTATTGTTCATATTATCAAACAATTAATATGGAGGCATGGTTGACTAATTGGTGAGAGAAATTGAGAAATGTTTTAATTTAATTCTGATTTTTTTATTAAAGGTATTCAACACGTTGTTTACATGGTAATTTTAATATGTTTTTATTTTGTTCTGGTTTTTGTGTGTTTATTCGTGTTTTTATTTAAAATTAAAAACAAATAAAAATCAGAATTTTATTTAAACATATAAAAATCAGAACTTTATTTGAACAAATAAAAACCAGAATTTTATTTAAACAAATAAAAATCAGAATATTATTCGAACAAATAAAAATCAGAATTTTAATGAAACAAATATGTAAATCAGAATTTTATTTGAACAAATAAAAATCAGAATTTTATTTGAACAAATAAAAATCAGAATTATCTGAACAAATAAAAATCAGAATTTTAATAAAACAAATAAGAATCAGAATTTTATTTGAACAAGTAAATATAGGTCAGAATGTTTGTGTTTTCTGCTACTTTGTTTTGTTTTTATAAATTAAACTTTAAATCAGAATTTTATAAAAACATCAAGTTTGAATTATTATTTTCTAAGTTAAAGATACTTCTGACACGAAATTAAATTCTGATTTTTATTTTTTTTATTTTTTCTGTGTGCTGAACAAACAATCAAAAAGCACCTAGAAAATTAAAATATCATTTATCAAATTATTTTTTTAGCACAAAGAGCCGTATTTGGATTTACTCAACAAAGAGATTATTGCCCAATTACGGATCAAATTGAATTAGAAAACCAACCTGGCCCTCTTCTCTTCTTCCTCAAATATTTGGCCAATTTTACTGTTGGAATAGCTTGTGCTGTTTGGACATTAAATGGGAAAACTGTTGTAATTTATGGAGAATTTATGTCGCGTCTATGTATGGGTAAGGAGAATAATAGAGGAAGGCCTACACGTTTGCCAACTCGAGTTCATTAAAAATTGAATTTTATTGCAATAAGAATGTTGAGGGTGGTGGTCTTTTTAAAGAGGTTTTTTTTTAATTTTTTCTGGTTCCTGTTTTTCTCTGGTTTTTTTGGGAATTTATGGTTTGCCAACTTAATGTTTTGCCAACTCCATATCCCCTCATTCCGTAAAAAAAGAAAAAAAAATTTCTCCGTCCCCGTCCACCACCTTGGCGTCGCCTTTTTGAGAAGTTATCCCCGTAGGCTTTCCCCTTGTCGGGGATCAACCCTAGTTTTGTTAAAATTCTGATTTTTAATATATTTATTGGGACTACCGCGACTACCCTCGATACTTTCTCTTTAAAAATAATTAGCGCCTATATTTTTTGTATTTTTTAACTCAATAATTCGTTGCCATATATTTTTTTATTTTAAAAACTACTTACTCTTTATTTGATATTCTTGCTTTCAATTTTTCTAAAAAAAAATTTTTTTTGCTTTTATCTTGCTTTTTAACTATTTTTTCTTGATATTTGTACAAAAATCTTTCGCTTAATTTTAATTTTTTTTCCTCAATACCAGGGATGTGTCGGACAACGAATCACATTCAGAGACATTCAGGGACATTTTCTTTTTAAAAAATAAATTTTTTATCTGATCGCCGAAACCCGGCCTTTCATTCCGACAATGAACCTCGATCCGCGAATTTTTTTTCATTCTGACCTATCCCTGGTTTTATAACTTAAATGAACAGGGTTTTAAATGTTCTTTCTCTATATTTTAGTCTCAAATTCAGGGACATTTTTTTTCTCTTTTTTAAAAAAATAAATTTTTGATTGTATTAATTTATTTTATTATTTTATTAGGAAATTTTTTTAAATCCTTAAAAAAAATTTTTTACAAATTTTTAAATAATTAATTTATTTTTGATTTAATTTTAAATTGATGTCGAGCGGAAAAAGACGTAATCCTTTAAATCTAAGCCTTCCTCCAACTGTAAATGAAGAAGGGTTGGCTAATGATGTTTCTGCTACAGAAGAAAATGAAGGAGGAAGAGGAGAAGGTGGTGGAGGGGGAGGACAAGGGCAACAAACAACAGCTAAAGGAACGGGTACTCCACCTACAACAATGATGTTGGATTCTCAATTAAAACAATTAAGCTTGTCTGGAGCACAAATTGAAAGGATGAATGAATGGATTAATTTGAAAAAACAGGTTTTTAATTTGTTAAAAAAATTTTCTGGTTAAGGGGTTATCCTGTCGGTTTTTTTGTAAGTTTGTCAGATTTTTAAGTATGTAAGGTAAGGGGAGACAACACTCACTAAACGGGAATTTAAGACTTAAAAAGAAGGTGAAAGCAGCTTCCCGGTAGTTCACCGATAGACTGGGGGCTATTGGGTACTAAGAGCTTATAGCAATAACTGCTAGCAGGTTACAGAATCGATGCTTGCTCGTGGGTAGACTTTTTATACCTCTCTCATAAAACTGTTATTGTTTATTTTTTCATCCTTTCATAATTGTATAAATCTCATTTTTAAATTAAATAAATTCTAAAACAAATTTACCTCAAAAAAATTATTTTTAAAGATTGGAGAATTAAGTGATGATGTTCTCGAACGTATTTGTGATTTGGGACATGGCAATGGAGGTGTTGTTCATAAAATGCGTCATTCAAAAACTGGTGTAGTTTTGGCTAGAAAATTGGTTCATTTGGAAGTTAAACCTTCTGTTCGTAATCAAATACTTAAAGAATTGGAAGTTTTACACAAATGTAATAGTCCGTATATTGTTGGTTAGTTTTCTTATTTTTATTTTTAAATTGGAAGCCTCACCTATTTTTCTTAACTTTTTTGGAGAGGAAAAGGAGTATAGGCTTTGTTTGAGAATAAAGTCGAATTGAGGTTTTGGTCGGATTTTCTAAGATTGTCTGATACTCTAAATTTTGGGCAGGGGATCGTGTGAGGTTTCTTTACCAGGTAACTTGGAATTAGTGTCGGGGAATTTACCCGAAGCCTGTTAGCAGGTCTTTTGACACGAACCCCGATACGAAGAAAATTTTGAAAACTCAAACTGAAACCCGTTACCCAAACTTTTTCAAACTTGCCTATCCCTGATACATTAACAAACACAAGATTATCCCTATTTTCTCTTTCTAATTAATTTTTAAAATTTAATTCTTCTAAAAAATTTCTCAATCCAAAAATTTTCTCATCAGGTTTTTATGGTGCTTTTACAACAAATAACGATATTTCAATATGTATGGAATTTATGGATGGACTTTCACTTGATATTGTTTTACAGACTGTTGGTCGAATAAATGAAAAATTGGTTGGACGTATTGCAATTGCTGTAATTGATGGACTTACTTATCTTAAAGAGCAGTTTAATATACTTCATAGAGGTTTAAAATTTTTTAAAATTTTTTTTTGAAATTTTTGGTAAAATTTTTGGGGCCGTAGGATGTTTTTATAGAATTTTTTTTTAATTTTTTACATAAAAATTTTTTTTTAAATTTTTTTGGGGTCGAAGGAAATTTTTTTGAAAATTTTTTTTAATTTTTGGGATCTTAGAAATTTCCGTAAAGTAAAAATTTCTAACAAACAAAAAACTTAATTATTCAATTTTAAAAATAATATGGCTAGGTAAATTTAAGGAATATAGGCTAACTTGGGGGATGTCGGTTGTTGGAAAATCTTGGATATGTATTCGGTGTTGAACGAAGGAAAAAATTTTTTTGAGAAAGAAATTTTAGGAAGAACCAAACTGAAAAAATTTTTCTTTTTTACCTTCCGAACCGACAACCCTACAAATAACAAATAGAATATTTTTAGAAAAAAAATGCCTGATTAAGACAACAAGTTAAGAAAATAATTTTTTGAGGGGTAAATTACAAGAATAATTTTTTAGGGATTTTCTTAAGGGGGAGATATTTACACACAATTACTAATCATTTTTAATAAATTAATCTTCATCTTCTTTTATCTTCTTTTATAATACATTCACATTATTTTCAATTTTATTTTCTTCTTCTTTTTTCTCTTCTTGTTTTCCTCCTTCCTTATCTTCAAGTTTTTCTTCAACTTTTACTTCTTCAACTTTTACTTCTTCAACAATTGATGGCGATTTTTCTCCTTCTTTATTTTCTCCCTCTTTGTTCTCTCCCTCTTTGTTTTCCTCCTTAACTTCTTCTGCTGGCTTCTTTTTTGGTTTTACTTTATATATTGTTTCAATTTCAACCGAATCTTCCTCTTCTTCATAATAATCCATTGAAACATATATTATAGCAATTATAATAGCCAAAAGGATCAGAACACCAACAACAGCCCCAATAATTATCCAAACTTTTGTGGTGAAGAATTTTGTTTTTGGAGGATAAGTTGTTTTACTTGGTGGTTTTGGTCTTGGAATAATTTTTGTGCGTTTTGTTGGAAAAGTTAGAGTATACCAAGGACGTGGTGGAACAGTACGAGGAGGCAATGTTGGAGGAGTTGGAAATGGTGGAAGAGTCCATTCAGGTTCTTCAGTTTCTATAGCTTCGGTAGTTTCTTCTTCTGTTGTGAACATTGTAGTAGTCTCGTCTTCTTCTGTTGTAAGAGTTGTTTCGTTTGAAGATGTAAAAGTGCCATTTGTTGAATTCAAAAGTCCCATCTGTTGAATCCATGTATTATTTGTGGATGTCAAGTTTTTTGAAATTTCTTCTATTGGTTTCTTTGTTTTTCCGGTAGATTTTGTATTGGTTTTGGATGGAGTTGTAGCCGTTTTGATGATTGGTTTGGAGTTTGTAGTTTTAACAGTGGTTGATTTGGTGGGTTTTGAAGTTGGCTTTTTAGTGGTTGTTGGGGTTGTAGGTTTTTTGGTTGTGGTTGTTGTGGTGGGAGTTGTGGTTGTTGTGGTGGGAGTTGTGGTTGTTGTACTTGTGGTCGAACTTGTTGTACTTGTGGTAGAGGTGGTTGAAGTTGTACTTGTTGTGGAAGAGGTTGAAGTTGGTGTCGTAGTTGTGGTGGTTGGTTCAGAGAGAGTCAACAAAGTATAGTTATTTTTTGACTAAATTTTTGAAAAAAATTTTTTTTTAAATTAACAAAAATTCCCTTACAAATATTATACTGAGTTGATCACATTCTGGCCCATCTGGCGATTTTTCCAAAACTTTTGGATTGTTTGTATAATTCAAATCCAGCATTCTTGTTGCTTTTTGAGGAAGAAGATGGAACACTAACAAAAACTTGTATTTATCATTTGGACTAGTTCCATTGATTTCCCATGTTTTTGGGGAGATGATGCTTTCCGTAGAGTTGTGTAAGCATGTAAAATTGTTCTCCAAAAAATTTTCTTCTACAAAAAATTCTCCAAAAACTCCTTCACCAGAAGAAAACTTGACCGAATATCTATCCGTATTTTGATGGATCTTCACTATTGGGTAGTCTTTTTGTGTCTGAATTGATGACATGTTTGTACCGGTTAAGTGATAAGAAAGGCTGCCAACTGAAAATTTTTTAAAAAAAATTAAAAAATTTTTTTTGAAATTTTTTCAAGGGATTTCTACTTGGATTAACAGACAGCTCAATTCCATCATCCACAGCTTTCCATCTAACTTCAAGACTAGTCATTTCGATACATTTGCTTATTAAACATCCTTTATAGCACCTCTTGTCAGAATCGTTAAGAATTGGACCTTGTTGAATTTTTTTGATTTGGGCGCTTGAAAGGCTGTAGGCAAAAGGTAAACTGAAAAAGAAAATTTTGGTTTGGATTTGAGAAAAATTTTTTTTCACGTGTTATTGTTAAAGTCTTGAGTCAAACACTTGGAATAACTCGAAGAATGATTCAATCCTGTAGCAAATTCAATCGCATTTTCTATATTTGTTAAAAGATCCAATGTACAGCCAAGGTTTGCTGAAGAACTATTTTTGGAGTAGAAAAGCTTTCTGAAAAATAAAAAAAAATTTTTTTTGATAAAAAAAATTCAAAAATTTACATATTTCCATCATTATCCAACTCAACATCACATGCTTCAAGAAAGCGTTCCTTGTATTTTTCCATGTCCTCTTTTGTTTTTGCAATTTTTGATCCTTCAACAAGTGTTACAATTCCTTCTGTTAAACTGTGCTTTGCTAAGCCGACAATTTCGTTTTTTGCTTCTTCGGTGTTGATTTGTCCAAGTAGATGAACAACAAAAACAACAACAAGGAGGAGAGCTTTGAAAGAGGTGAACGACGACATTTTCTACTTTTTTCCTAAAGAAAAAAGTGTTTCACTAATAATTTGTTGAAGTTGAAGTGACTGTTGATGTTGGGAGGGTTTTTCGATGATATTTGTGGTGGAGAATGACTAATGTTTTGTTGCTTTTATAGTATTGTTAATGTGAGCAGTTTTGTAAACTTTAAAACTTATTTGTTATTTGCAAATCAGAATTTAATTAAAACTTGTTTGTCTATTCAGTCAATAATGTTTTTGAAAAAATCAGAACTTAATTAAAACACATTTATTAAAGTTTGTTTTATACTTATGGAAAAATTTAAAACCAGAATTTATAAGACTTAAAATTAAACTATTAAACCCAGAACATAAATGTTCTTATTTTTAATACTAATCAGAATTTTATTAAACATACAAAAACACCTTTAAGTTAACAATATTGAACATCAGAATTTTTGTAAAACATGTAATTCTAAAAATAAAAAAAAACCAGAATTTCATCTGAACATTTAAAAACTCGGTATTGCACGCCAGAATTTTTTAAATAAATTAACGTATCAGAATTTTATCTGAACATTTAAAAACATCTAATTTAATATTTTATTTTTATTAAGATGTAAAACCATCAAACATGTTAGTTAATAGTAGAGGTGAAATTAAACTTTGCGATTTTGGTGTTTCTTGCATGCTTATCGTAAAATTATTTTTACTAGATTAAGAAAATATTTTTTAAATTTATAGGATAGTATGGCTAATTCTTTTGTTGGCACACGTTCATATATGGCGGTGAATTTTTTTTCATTGAAAAAAAATTTTTTCAAAAAAAAATTTTTTTCAAAAAAAATTTTTTTATAGCCAGAACGTTTAACCGGCGCTCGTTATAGTATCCACTCAGATGTTTGGAGCTTTGGATTATCTTTAGTTGAACTAGTTATTGGACGTTACCCTATCCCTTCTCCAAGTAGACGTGAATATGCAAAAATATTTGGTATTAGAGTTGAAGAAGTTGTGTTAGATTTACAACAAAATGGACAAGAAGAAACTTCATCGAGTATAGATGACACTTCGCCTAAAACAATGGCTATTTTTGAATTGCTTGATTATATAGTAAATCGAGTAGGTGTTAATTTTGAATAATCAAATTAAAAAAACCAGAATTTTGGGTTTACAACTAAACCAGAATTTTTTTATGAACATTGAAAAAATCGAAAATAAAAACCAGAATTTTTTTAAAATAATATCAGAATTCCTTTTAAACATTCAATAAGCGTATCAGAATTTTATCTGAACATTTAAATAAATCACCAGATTAACAATATTAGAGACCAGAATTTTTGTAAAACATGCAATTCTAAAAATAAAAAAACCAGAATTTTATCTAAACATAAGCTTCTTTTTTTTCTTTACAGCCTCCCCCAGTTCTCCCTCGTCGTATTTTCTCTGATCACTTTGTTGATTTTGTTAATAAATGTTTAAAGAAAAAAGTTACAGAACGTCCAAATCTTGCTGGTTTAGCTGAAGAACCTTTTTACAAAGAACATTCTGCAATGGATGATAGTGCTGAATTTGCGAAATGGGTACAATCTGTTATTGATTTGTATGTTTTTTTCTGATTTTTTTAAATTCTGATTAATTTTCAGAAGGAATAGAAACTTCCCTACTGGTTAATTAAAAGCGAAACTCTTCTAAATTTCTGATTTTTTATTCTTCAAAAATATAGTCAAAAAAAAAAGAATTATTATAAGAATGAAAGGAAAATGATATTTTTCCTATCATTTTTGTGTGTATTATTTTTCAGCTATCTTTTTTCTCATTTTTTACAATTTGACTCTCGTCTGTATTCTCATCTTTCCAATCATCTGAAAGTATAATAAAACATTTTAGTTTTAAAACATGTTTTTAAAAGTAAATAAAACAATGTTTTTATAAAATTCTGATTTTATATTATGATTTTAGCTAAGTTTTGTTTGTATTCTGGTTTTTAAGTTTTATTAATATTCTGATTTTAAGCTCTCTTAAAAACATCTTCCAGAATTGTAAAACAAGTTTTAGAGAGTTTGTTTTAATTAAGTTCTGATTTTATATTCTGATTTTAATTAAGTTTTATTTTTCTGATTTAAATTCCTTAAAAACATTTCTCAAAATTGTAAAACAAGTTTTAATGAGCATTTTTGTTTTAATTAAGTTCTGATTTTACAATTCTGATTTTTTAAAACATTTTTGACTATAACAAACAAGTTTTAAATAAACTTTTACCGTCTAACAAAGTTGTATTTACATATTTCTTTAATTCTGGTTGTTCTTCATTTATTCTGTCTTTATAATACCACATTACACACAGAATAGTGAGGACAGCTATTATTGGTATAAAAAATTGTAGTCCTAAAATTAAAATAAAAAAAATTTTTCTAACAAATTTACCTTCTACTATTGAATAAACAACATCCATTTACATAAATATCCTTTAAAAAAGTAGCTAAAGGAAATAAAAAAAGCAGCCTTTTGTCACACTAACTTGAAGCTTTTTTGCTATGGATTGTTTAAAAAATATATAGGGAAAGGGATAAAATAGATAAAATAAAAAAAGGGCCTAAAAGTGTGTAGGAGACTTAAAATAATTTTAGGGGAAATATAAAAGTTTAAAAAATTAAAAAAAAAATAAAAAATATTTTCAATTATTTTATTTCGAACAATGAATACAGCTTTAATTGTATTATGTATAAAATCAGAATTCAGAATTATAAATCAGAATTCAATTAAGTTGACAATTAGGGAAACATCATAAACTTTAAATCAGAATTAAAAATAAACAAGTTTAATTAAGTTTTATTTATGTTCTGATTTTGGATTTTTGTAAAAACATCTTTCAGAATTGTAAAACATGTTTTAATCAACATTTTTGTTTTAATTAAATTCTGATTTATAATTCTGATTTTTTTAAACATTTTAACTTACAAATAAGTTTTTAAATTCAGAACTTGAATCAGAATTTTAAATGAACAAAAACTTAAGTTAACTAACTTAAGTTTACAATTATAATAATGCTTCCCCCAAGTTGTCAATTTAAAATTATTATAAACTACAAAACATATTAATAGAAAATATTTTCTTTTAATCACTTTGGTAACTCGGCTTGGGCAGCGCTTTTAAAAGATGACCGAATTAATCGAGAATTTGCTGGCTGAAGAGGACGATTATTAAGTAGAGGTTGTTCTACCTCGTCTTCCTGTCGACTTTTGCGTAATTCACGAAGTTTTTCTAGTTGATTTGAAGATATTGATATTGCAGAACGGCAAATTAACCATTGAACCTTTTAAAAAAATCAGAAAAATTAATAAAGTTCTGATTTAAATTAACTGTCTCTCGAAAAGGTTCAACAGCTTCAGACCCCTCATAGAACCAGAATTCTTTGCTCTTCTCCAAGGGAACAAGCTGGGAAGCTTTAAAACCCTCAGAGAGTGAACATTCTGTGCCTGCATATTTTATATGAGAAAGAACGTTAATTAATGGATTTAGTGTTGGATTGTCGTCGTGAGTTTCCTGTAAAGTAAAAAAAATCAGAAAAAATCAGAATTTAAAAAATAAAATAGGAAATCAGAATTTTAATGTCAAACTTGAAAAATCAGAATTTTAGAAATCAGAATTTTCTCAAAACATTTCTATTAAAAACCAGAATTTAAAACAAACATTTAAGAAAACAGCAATAAACAAAGTTCCTTGTTCCTCTGGATGTTTTAATGCCTCAGTCATGTTTGGGAACTTTATGTTTCTATGAACAATATGTATTTCTCCAGCATATCCAACACCGGCAATTGTGTGCTATTTAATTTTAATGTTTTTTTCTGACTTTTAGAGACTATTAATTTACCAAACTTCCATTCATTGGTTCTGTCCCCCAATGAAAAAGAATTTGTTCTAATTGGAATTGTTGTCCTTCTAAAAAGGAGCATTCAAAGGAAGAATTTCCTTCTTTCTGTTGTTCAACTCCATTTATTTCTGTTGTATTATTTAAATTATTAGGCCAACGAACACTTAATCCTCCATATTGACCCAAATTTTCGACTGTTAATTTTACAGAATTATCGTAGTTAAGCTTAAACGTAGCATTTTCTAAACTGGGATCAAATGCTGTAATGGCAGGTAATAAGTCGATGGGTGATTGTTTTGGGCTAACATTTGCCTGAAAATGTTTGTTTGATTTTTTTAAATGTTTGTTTAAAATTTTGAAATGTTTGTTTAAAATTCTGAATTTTAATATGTTCATTTAAAATTCTGAAATAAAACATGTTTATTTAAAGTTCTGAAATTTAGAATGTTTATTTCGAATTCTGAAAATATATTTGTTTATTAATAATTCTGAAATTGTTTGTTCTTTTAAAATTCTGAAATTAAACTTGTTTGTTTAAAGTTCTGATTTTAAGGTTGTTTATTTAAAATATTGGTAATTCAGGTTTATTAAAAAATAAACTTGTTCATTTAAAATTCTGATATGTAAATTATACAAAATAAACTTGAAATAAAACAAATTTATTTTTAAATTCTGATTTTTTAATTCTGATTTAACTTGCCTGTAATATTTTAGTTAATGTGTCTAACTGTGCTGTGCATTTATTAAATACGGGCAATAAATTTTGTTTAGCTTTATTCGTTGCTTGATTTGCTTGTTCTAAAACAGCTGAAACTTGTGGCATTGATTTTGTTTTAATTTCTTGTAGCTTTGTTTGTATTTGGTTTAAAAATGCCATTTTTCTGTTGTTGATGGGAAATTTAATTTTTTAAAAAAATTCTCTTAAAAATGGAATGAAGAAGCCGACTTAATTAACATAAGTAAAATGAGAGGATTTTAAAAGGAGAAGGAAATTTTTTTTTAATTTATGGGTATTAGAATATATTTTATTTGTATTGACTAGAAGCAATAAATAAATAGTCAATGTTTTTAATTAAATTCTGATATTTTAAGAATTAAATTCTGGTTTTAACAAACAAGTTTAAATAATAATTATAAGTTTGTTCATTTGAAATTCTGATTCCAAGTTTATTTAAATATTCTGGTTTTAACATTACAATTAACTTTGTTTGTGGAAAATTCTGGTATTTCAAGATTATTTCTGGTTTTAACAAAAATTCTGGTTTTAACAAAAATTCTGGTTTTAATTAAATTCTGATTCTAACAAACATGTTTATTTTACAATTAAGTTTATTTATTTGAAAATTCTGGTTTCAAGTTTAATTAAAAATTCTGGTTTTTAAATTCTGATTACAACAAGAATAAGTTTATTTTAAAAATTAAACTTGTTCATTTAAAATTCTGATTTGTAAATTAAATAAACTTGAATTAAAACACTTGTTCAAATTAAATTCTGATTTTGTAAAAACATTGTTTTTAAAATACACTATTAGTTAAATTTGTTTTCTCGGCTGCCATTTAACAAGGAATTTTTTTCCTTATTTTTTTTCAGGGAAAGGACAACAATAAAAGGCAAATGTAATAGTTTTATGTAAAATATTGGGTATATGTGAATAAGCAAAAAAAGGAAAAAAATAAATATTGGGCACAAAAAAGGGTAAAAAAATTCTTTGGCGCCTAATTGAGATGTCGTTGTGTCTTCTCTCGGCTGCCACTTTATTTACACTATAACGCTTAAGGGAATGAGGAAAAAAATAGAAAAAAGTACGATTGCATGACGTTGTAGCTTGTGTCCTTGCCAACGCCTACCACCCTGAGGACAATTGGAAAATCCAGAATATCAACAAACAAAATAAAAAATTCTGATTTCCAAGTTTATTTTTAAATAAATTCTGATTTTCATTTTTCAGAATTTCTGATTTCAAAATTCTGATTTCTTTTATTTTTCAGAATTTCTGATTTTTTTATTTTCAGAATTTCTGATTTTCATTTTTCAGAATTTTTGATTTTTCAGAATTCTGATTTTATTTTTAAAAATTCTGATTTTTATTTTTCAGAATTTCTGATTTTTAAATTCTAATCAGAAAGAGAGGGAGATAGAGAGTAGAAAATAAAAACCAGAATTTTAAAAATAAACTTAAAACCAGAATTAACGCATTTTTAATATTCTTTGGCATTCTATTTATTTTTTACATTTTATCCAAAAACGAGAGATAATGCAAAATAAGAGATTTTAGTGTTATTAAACATTTTGTCTCTTCCTTATTTTACCAATAACACATTTTGCCAATAACACATTTTGCCAATAACACATTTTGCCAATAAGGCTAAAACCCCGCATTTTGTCACACTAGGCTTGTTGACAAAATGTCCTGTTTTAGCCTTATTGGCAGAATGTGTTATTGGCAAAATATTGTGAGGGAATATTTTTATTGTTTGTTTCTATTTTTTTTAATTTTTTTTTATTTTTTAAAATTTATTTTTAATTTTTTTTTATTTTTAACAAAGGATGAGAGATCCAGAAACTTCATTTATTCAATCTAGAAAATCATTAGAACGTAAAATATTCAAAGTTCGAAGAAATGTCTTTCCACCAATTTTAACCAATCGTGCTCCTCAAAATTCAACCAACAACAAAAGATCTTCAAAGAATTCAATAAAAGATTCGAAAAAAGTGCGCTTTCATGTATCAGAGCCTTCTTCTTCATACTCACAATCTTCTGGCGATAGTTGGTTTTTTTTTAATTTTTTTTTGGGGGGGGGGGTCTTTTTGGAAGGGATTTCGTTCCAACAAGGGACTCTATTAAACTATACGTATTAATTTCCTTTTTTTTGGTATAACTTGATTGAGCTTGGTCTACCTTTGCCAGTTTTTGCTGGTCTACCTTTGCCACCTATTGCCAATTTTTTACTTTTTTTCTAGTGAGCCATTTTCGGATAGTTAAGAGCCTTCAAAATCGGTATCATTGAGTGGCTGGGTCCTCCATTCTCCTATTAAAGGGGAAATTTGTAAGTATGATTCTTCTGATAGGGTTTTAAGTTGATTGCGGGATTTAAAAAATATACGAGGGAAGAGAAAGCAGGTTTTTGTCTGCTTGGGAGTCGCTCGGTAGTAAATCTGAACGTGGTTTTTAAATGATGACATTTCATCCCAGACATTTTTGGGATGAATTGTCTGCTTAATCTTTGGTTCTTTTCCTCTCCGTGGATAAACTTTATTTTTTAATTTTTAAAATTTCAAAACAAAAATTTTTTTCAAAGTTTCCTCCTCATCAAACGACGACCAAGAAGTATGCCACCAAAATATTCCTTCATCTTCTCTAAATTCAAATAAAAATTTATCAAATAATGAAGAAATAACTGCCAAATTTACATTCGAAACCAAAAACAATTTTTATTTTAAATATTTTATTAAAAAGAATTTTGAAAAAGACGAGGATGAAATGTCTGATTTGTCTTGTTCTAGCAATAATTCTTCCAATTATGTTGAAAATGAATGGTCAGATTTGGAAGAAAATAATCAAAGGTCGAGGGAATCTGAGGTTTTTTTAATTTTTTTAATTTTTTAATTGCTTGCGGAATTAGTGAGAAAAATATTTTTATGTTTTTTGTGGTGGACATTTGATCCACAAAAATTTTTTAAATAATTTTTCACCAAACATTTTCTGGGTATTTGGAGTTATTAGATTATTTTGTTGTTCCTGGTATTGGGAAGGCCTCTGGGATTCTAATTTTTAATTGATTGCTGGATTATTAAAAAAATTTTTTATGTTTTTTATGAAGGACATTTGATCCACAAATTTTTTAAAATTATTTTTTCCAATTTTTCTGGTTATTCGGGGTTATTACGTATTTTGGTTGTTCTCCGTAATTGGGAAGGTCTCCGACTAATTTTCGGCGAGGCAGCTGCTTTTTAAAAAATTGACCCAAAGGATATTTGACCTAATTGAACAAAAAATGTTAAATAATTTTTGAATGAAATATTTTAGATAGGTTAGAGCATCGATCTCGGGGGGTTTTTTGTAGAAGCAGCTGCTTTTTAAAAAATCGAAAAAATTTTTAAATATTAGAAAAAATTTTTTTATAATTAAAAAAATTAATTTTAAACATTTTTTTAAAGGAAGCAGAATTAAAAGAGCGATTTAAAGAAGCCTTTTCACAATTATCTAAAGGAGAATATGAAAAAACAGCCCAAATATGCACTTCAATATTAATTCACCCAATAATGCAAAATTTTTATGTCTCGGATTGGGAGGCTTTTGATTGGATAGAAAATAAAAGAAAAAAGGAAATTGGGTCAATAATACATTCGGATATGGCAAAAATATATTTTAATATAAATTTGGCTTTAATTGGTATTTTGGATAATTCTCTAGATTTTTATATTCAGGTTTTTCTATTTGATTTTTTTAGACTACCGTATTTACTCTATTAGAGCCCCATGGGGCTCTATTTTTCAACCTTCCTCCAAACGGGGGCTATATTAAGGAGGGGGGCTCTAATAGAGACGGGGGCTGTATTTTTCAACCTATTTTTAAAATAGGAACAGGTTTTTCATTCAATTTATAGACTTTCTAACTTTAAAGATCAATTGTAATTTTAGCACAAAAACAAGATAGGTATTGCATGATAATGCATGCAACAGTTTTTCTTTTCTCCAAAAGTTATAAAGCTAGGGTTTTATGTACTTTTTGGATAAAGGATAACATTCAATTAGTTCAATTATTTTTGGAATTCCATTGTTGAGGAATGTAGAGTACGAAGTATATCTAGGAATTTGTGAGGACTGAAGGAAATAATGTAATCTGGAAGATCAGGGGCTTCAAGGATCAGGAGTGATATGAGTTATTAATTGGGTTAACAGGTTGGGAATTAATGAGGGATTAAATAATAAATTTTATATCAGTAGATAGAAAATGGTTCAAGCATTAATAATCTTGTTAAATTTTAAAATGGTTAAGCTCAGGCCGAGAAATAACACAGTTATTAGCCACCCATTATCTAATAGTAAGCTTAACATCTCGACTAACTTATCCTTAGACAGCGATTGGAAAGTAGTTGGTGAATATCAGGGAAAGAGCAGCCGTCCCGATTTCGTTTCACGAAATCGGTAATTTTTCTCGTTCCTGGTGCTTACAAGTACGTCCTAAATTAATATGCAAAGGGAAATCACTTTTTCATTCATCAAAAGAGTTATCAGTTGGCCAATACATCGAGTCTTATATGGAAGAGCTCTCCCTACAGTATTACAAAATTGCGTACGATTTAACTATTTATTATAAACTGTTATTCACACATGATTGAAACATGCGCGACTCTGACTATAACGAGGGACTGGGGAACGGCAACAACATTTTTGCTTAAATTATTTATTTGACATTTGACAAAAAGGGGGGCTCTGTTAAAGAGGGGGGCTCTAATAAAGACGGGGGGCTCTATTTTTCAACCATCCTCGAAACGGGGGCTTTATTAAGGAGGGGGGCTCTAATTGAGAGGGGGGCTATAATAGAGTAAATACGGTATTCTCGTTTCTTTTTTCCACTATTCCCGTTTCTCTTCTTTTTTTTTGTTTTTTGTTGTAGTGGGATGGTGTTGTGTTGTCGTTTTTGGGGGGTCGTGGGTTCGAACCCATTAGTGGAAAACTTTTTTATTTTTGATTGTTTTGAATTATTTTTTGCTTTTACTACCTTTGTATATTTTTTCAAACCTTTTTGGATTTTTCTTACAGTTTTTAAGGGGGATTTGAGGGTTGAAAAATTAAAGTGGGAAGGGGTGGGGTGAAATGTCTCGCAAATTTATTTTTTTTAATTTAAAGGCATTAAGTATCCATCCAGAATTGAAAGATTTATGGTTTCTTGCTGGCATAACAGCTTCAAAACAAAAAGATTGGCGTTCTGCCCGTTTTTGTTTTGGACATTGTGATGATGATATACGTAAATTGGAAGCTTTAATTTTGGTTAATTTTTGTGAACAAAATTTTCTTGGTAAAAATTTTTTTAATTTAGTGACCATTTAATGGGATTGGGTGGGAAAACTAATTTTGTGGCAAAAAAAATTTTTTTTGGTTCAGTGGGAAAGTGTTGTGTTTTTATTTTTTGAAGGTCGCGGGTTCGAGCCCCACTGTTTGGAAATTTTTTTTTTATTTTTTAAAAATTTTTTATTTTTATGAAAGATAAATAGAAAGCCGACTTTATTTAATTTTTAAAAACTGTTTACTTTTTTATTTTTTTTTTTGAAAATTTTAAAAAATCTTAAAAAAATTTTTCTGTAATTTTTTAAATTTCTAGAATGTACATTTACACTCAATAAATTATTCAATATTTATCCAAAACACGAATTTGGTTTATTTATTCATTCATTTATATCAAAAAGTTTTCCTCTTTGGAAAGAATTTTTGTCAAACAAAAATCTTAAAAAAGATGAGGAAATAAAGATTGAGGAATACAAGGTTTTTTTCTGTTAATTTAAACAAAAAATTTTTTTATGTTCTCTATTTTAACTGAAATTCTTTAAAATTTAATTTTTGTTTTAAAATCCTCTCAACATTCTCAATTTTTTCCTTTTTTTATTATTTTTGGTGTAGTGGGAAAACTGGGTTTTTGATATTTTGGGGTCGAAGGTTCGAACCCGCCAGTGGGAAAAAATGTTTTTTAATTATTTTTGAGTGTATTTATGTGTACTTTATTTTCTGGACACTTTTAGAACTTTTGGGTTTTTTTTTTGAATTTTTGGAGAATTTTTGCTAGATTTCAACCCCTTTTCCTGAGATTTTCTTTGTTTTTTAAGAATAATTTTTGGTATTGTTTTTGCTTCAAAAACCATTTCCATTTCTTTCCTAACTATAAAATTGCCAATAAAATTTCTCTTAATTTTTGATTTTTTAAAAAACAGTTTCGCCATATTCTCAATAAATTTGAACAATTAATTAAAACAAATAACTCAAATAATTCTACTCAATTTGGTCTTTTTTCAAGTGTTTTAAACAAATTATTGCCTAAATTTGCACCTTTAAAAATTAAATTGAGGAATGATATGAGGTTTATTTTTTTATTAAAAATTTTGAAAATTTTTTTAAGAATGGAAGACATTGGAATTTGTTTGTGTAATATATTTGACAGAATTGAACAATTTTCCTCAGTTAGTTTTTTTTATTTTTTTAATATTTTTTATTGATGAGGGAACAAAATGGGACTAAATCTAGGATTTTTCTTTTCTTTTCCTTATTTTTGGTTTAAAAAACAATATTGGCTGGGGGTAGTCTGTTCGTGTTTCGAACATACCAATGTGAAAAATTTTTATTTTTGATTATTTTTAACTATTTTTATTTTATCAAAATTATTTTTGTTTTTAACTAGTGGATTTTTGACAAAATTTTTTTTCAATTTTCAGTTTGCTGAACAAAAAATAATTTTTTATATGGATAATACTACAAATAGCAATAATACTCAAGAAGCTCAACAACAACAAGACAATTTAATGCAAATAGATGAAGTTCAAACTGATAATAATGTCCATAATATTTCGAAAAATGTTACAAAAGAAAAGTGTAATGGGGCTTTGAGAGGTTAATTAAATTTTAAAATTTTGAGTGTATTGGGGTCTGACAAATTGTGGTTTTTTTCTATAATAATTTTTGCAATTTGGGTAAATATACTCCTAGTAGGGGAGATTATAAGGCCAAAAAGGACAAAAATAGGACAAAAAAGAAAAAAGACAAGGACAAGAGAACTGATAGTAGGGAGGGATTAACAAGGACAAAAGACTGATTGTGTTGATTTTTTTTGTAAAAAATTCTCGACTCTTTGAAAACTTCTCAGACTCAACTGTCCATAAAATAAGAATTTTCATTAAAAATAATTTTTATTTTCAAGAAAAATCAACAACAACACTAGAACAACAACCAGAAGTAACTACAACATCAGAAAATGAACAATTAAGCACAACGTTTTCATCAGATATTGAAATCATTGAAGAAAAACAATCAAATAATAATAAATCAAAAGATGAATATTTTAATGGAAGTAATAAATTAATTAAATTAAATAGAAAAAGAATATTAAATTGGGCTGAAAAGGTTTTTTTATTTTTTTCTATAAATGGTCTTTTGGTGTAGTGGTAAAGTCGTTAGTTTTGGGTTGTTAAAGGGTGTGGGTTCGAACCCTCGCGAGGAGAATTTTTTTGTTTTTGTTTTAGTGATTTTTAAAATGCCTTTTAATTAATTTTTGAACAAGATTTAAAATTTGTGGTGTAGTGGTGTAGACGTTAGATTATTGTTTCAGGGGGATGTGGGTTCGAACCCTCTCCGGAAATTTATTTTTATATTTATTTTAAATCATTAAAATAAATTTAAAAAAATATTTTTTAGACAAAATTAAAAGAAAAATACTACCAAAAAAGATCTTAACATCAACCTTATAGAGAACAAAATGAAAATTCTGCTTTATTGCGTCGTTCTGAAAGAGTTCAAAATAGTCCTAAATATTTTAATATTGCTGAATCTTGGGCTTGGAATGTACGGTTTATTTTTAATTTTATTTTTTTTATTGCCCTTTTAGACAAAAAATAAAAATTCATTGTCTGTATTCTTTTGACCTTCTTAAAAAATTTTTTGTGGCTTTTTATTAGAGAGGGGTCTATTATTTTTTTATTGAGCTCCTTTTTTGGGTCCCATCTAGGGAAAGATGCGAAATGTCAAAGATTTATTTTATTTTAATATTTTTTTTATTTTTTTCAGTTCACAAAATTAATGAGGCTAGCAAATAATTCTTTACAAAACAGAACTCTTGACCCTTTAATTAATTATAGATGGATAGAAGATTTGCCTAATTTTAATCCATTAATAGAAGCATTTGTGGAAGCATCAAAAAATGAAAATTGGGAATTTTCTCAATATTTGTATAAATTTTTACAATTTATTTGTGAAAAGAAAAATGTTGGCCTAACGTTGGGACAAGCTGAAATTTTTAGGTTATTTAAAATTTTTTTAAAAGTTTTTTGGTTTAGTGGGTAAGTGTTGGGTTTTAGTTATTAGTGGGGTTGTGGGTTCGAACCCCTCTGGTCGGAAAATTTTTTTATTTGATGCTTAATTTATTCCATAATTATTTTAACTAATTTTTGAACAAAAATTAAATTTTTTTGGTGTAGTGGTTTAGTGTTAGGATTTGTCTATTAAGGGGGTGTGGGTTCGAACCCTCCAGTTGTAAAAACTTCAAAAAATATTTTTGAAGATTGTGACTATTTAAATATTTATTTTGAGACTATTTTTAAATTAAAAATTTTTTTTTCCAAATTTTAGACAAGTTTATATTCGTTGGAGTTCAACATTTCTCAATTTATCGTTAGACAATACTCAACAAACTTTAGATTTATTAATTCATCAAATGGCTGCTGAATTGGGTTCTCATCGTGCTTTATCAATTTTACAATTATTTTTTGATGGAGAATTTAATTTTAATAATAATAAAAATATGAGGTTTGTTTAATTTTTGATTTATTTTTTTTTAAATTGGGGGCACCCCCCACTATTTTTAAATTTATTTTGTGGTGATCTTTTGGGTGTCTCCAAAATATTTTCAATTTTTTAGGATTAAATTTTTAAATATTTTTTCCAAATTTAGATCACCAAAATTAAATACTCAAAAATTCAAGGAAGTCGCCGAAATTAATTTTGACAAAAATAAATTAAATAAAAATCAATTGGATTTATTTAAATGGATTTTTGAAAGAATTGCTAATGAACAAAAAGAAGAAAAATTGAGAGGTTTTCTTTTTTAAAAAATTAAAAAAAAATTTTAAAGATAAACCAGAGGGGACTGATATAATGGGTGAAACAACTTCAACAACAACAGATACTCAAAATAATTCTGTTTTGGAACAAAATGAGAGATTGCGGGATTTGGAGATTAGATATAGATGGTTGGTTTGTTGGGGTTTTTATAAAGAAAATTTAGATTACTCTAACGGTTTTTACCGCTAAAACTAGAGGGCTAGGGAATTTTTAAAAAATATATACATACAAAAAATTTGTGTTCGGTTCATTAATAGCCTCCTTGAAATCTGACTCGCGGATACGACCCCTTGCTATAGAGTCGAATCTCGTTTGATCGTACGCTCATATGTTTACCTTACATCATACCCTTGAGTGTCCATACATTTTGTATGGAGAGATATAACTTAGTGTCACATAAGCGAGATCCAACTATAGTTTTATTGGTCAATGGGTCTGGGAGATATGCTCAAACATGGGGTTGTCGGTTTCAAACAGAACCGAAAAAGTTCAGTTTTGGTTAACCAAAGATCCCCCACCACTATTTATAAATAAATTTACCAAAAGTAAATAAAATTTAATTTCACTTCAAAAGGTTAACTTCAAATTTACAACCAAACGAATTAGGCTTATTATTACAACAACAATCATCAGAATCTATTCATTTTGCATATATTTATTGTCAATTAAAAATTGCTTTAAATTTGATAATAAATTCAGAAAATGGAAATAATGTCAAAATATTTACAAATGCAAATTTTGGAATTAATTGTCTTTCAAAAAGAAATTTGGAAGAATTTTTGAAGAAAAAAGTTGGGGAATATGAAATATAAATTGTATTATTTTTATTTATTTAAAGAAAATTTTGTTTTTTATATTGAAAAATATATAAAAATACAAATACGTTAATTCTGGGGGAGGAGGCGTTTTGTCGTGTTTTATTCTGTGGCGTTTTGTCGTGTTTACAACTAGGAGGCATTTTGTCGTGTTTGCACTTTTATAGGGAGCACTAACCATGTTGGTCTGGCTTGCGAATACCAAGTCATCTTAAAAGTAAAACACAGATTTCCGGGAATGTATTTTTTGGTTCTTGCTGAAATGCATTTTTACTTTGATTCTTCCGGAAAAATGTGTTTTCTCAAAATACAAAAATAATTCTGACTTTTCCGGAAAGCTTGTTTTATATCTGATTCCCCCTTTAATTTACCCTTTCCGGAAATGTATTTTTCCTTTACGGAAAATGTATTTTTAATTTTTATTCTTCCGGAAAACATGTATTTTCGCAACACAGAATAATTCTGATTTTTCCGGAATTTTATTTCTGATTCTTAATTTCCCTATTTTTATGTGTTTTCCCTCAAGTTTTGTATTTTTTCCGGAAAATGTTTATCTAACAGAAAACACCTATTTATTTTATACAAGGCAAAAACACAACAATATATAGAGACAATACAAACATATTATAGAAAACATAGCGAAACACAAAATTATTTATTTATCTATTTATCGATGATTGTGTGTCTTCTTTTATCCCTCACAAACATATTCTTTGTTGCCGACTTCCTTTGGTCTTGTTTCCTTCTTTGATACTGCCTTGATGGTTAAAGCGACAACGCCGACAATACAAGCACAGCAACAACAGATTATGATTACGAAGAAGACAATCACAAACGGTGCAGCCTCCTTCATTTCTTTTCGTTCTTTCGGAGTGAGGTCTTCGTAGCTGCGGCGTCGAGCCAGATTTTCGAATCCATTCATGGCGTTGGCAAACTAAAATGAGAGAGAGAAAAAACATTAACTTTAGATTGGTCAATTTTTATTATTTTACCATTCCCCTCCGCGGCGCTTCCTTCTTCAGAGTTGCGCTGGTTGCGGCTTTGGTGGTTGTATCCTCAGTGGTCGTAGTCGGAGGGTCAGTAGTCAACAAAGCATCCTTAAATTAAAAAAAGAACATTTTTTTATTCAAAGAGATAATTCTCTCTCTCTCTCACCTTCTCTCCCTCCGAAGCCGTGGGAACATCATCCCCCTCCATGTCGAGCTTGATGTTGATTCCCTCAGTGTTGACTTGTTCAATCAGCAGCAGAAGAAAGACAACGGAGAGCAGCGACACAGCGTTGATGAGCATTGCTTGCTTCTTCCACGGCTTGTTGAAGACGAACATTTTGTTGTTGTTGTAGACGATGGTGGTGGTGGTGTTGATTGTTTGTTGTTTGAAGAGTGGTTGTGTTGAGGAAAATTTTTGTTTTTATATGTGGTACGAAAGAACAAAAGAATAAAAACTACTATAAAAACAAAATTTTCCTCAACACAAACACTCGCCAACAAAAACAATCTTCACCACCACCACCACCATCGTCTACAACAACAAAATGTTCGTCTTCAACAAGCCGTGGAAGAAGCAAGCAATGCTCATCAACGCTGTGTCGCTGCTCTCCGTCGTGTTTCTTCTGCTGCTGATTGAACAAGTCAACACTGAGGGAATCAACATCAAGCTCGACATGGAGGGGGATGATGTTTCCAAGGCTTCGGAGGGAGGAAAGGTGAGAGAGAGGATTAGCTCTTTTAATAAAGAAAATGTTCTTTTTTTAATTTAAGGATGCTTTGCTGACTACTGACCCTCCGACAGCTGAGGAAGCAACCACAACAACTACAACCACCAAAGCCGCAACCAGCGCAACTCCGCAGGAAGAACCGCCGGAAGGATTTGTAATAATGAAAATTGACTAATCTAAAATTAATGTTTTTTCTCTCCCATTTTAGTTGGTCAACGCAGCGCATGGACTCCAAAATCTGGCTGGAGGCAGCTACCGCACTAAGAAACTCACTCCGGAAGAAGAAGCAGCTGCTGAACTTGGTTTTGTGTTGGTCCTTATCGGATTTTGTTGCTGCTGTGCTTGTTGTATTGGCTTCGTCGTTCTGCTCGTCAAGGTGTTATCAAAGTAAGAAGGAAACAAGACGAAAGGAAGACGGCAACAAAGAATACGTGAGGGATAAAAGAAGACAAACACAATCATCGATAAATAGATAAATAAATAATTTTGTGTTTCGCTATGTTTTCTATAATATGTTTGTATTGTCTCTATATATTGTTGTGTTTTTGCCTTGTATAAAATAAATAGGTGTTTTCTGTTAGATAGACATTTTCCGGAAAAAATACAAAACTTGAGGGAAAACACATTTAAATAGGGAAAATAAAATTCTGGAAAAATCAGAATTATTTTTGTATTTTGAGAAAACACATTTTCCGGAAGAATAAAAAGTAAAAATACATTTCCGGAAAGGGTAAATTAAAGGGAGAATCAGAAATAAAATACAAACTTTCCTGAAAAGGCAGAATTATTTTTGTATTGTGAGAAAACACATTTTCCCGGAAAACACATTTTCCGGAAGAACTCAAATTAAAAATACATTTCCGGAAATAAAACACAAGCTTTCCGGAAAAGTCGGAATTATTTTTGTATTTTGGGAAAACACATTTTCCAGAAGAATAAAAATTAAAAATACATTTCCGGAAAATACAGACGGAAAATCAGAATTAAAACGAAAATACATTTCCGGAAATATCAGAATTATTTTTGTATTTTGAGAAAACACATTTTTCCGGAAGAACCAAAATAAAAATACATTTCCGGAAAATACAGAAAATACATTAGAATTAAAACAAAAATACAAACATTCCGGAAATAGCAGAAATGTATTTTTAAAAGTGTTTTTGCCTTATAAATAATTTAAAAAATTGTATTTTTACCTATTCAAGTCCACCAAAGTTGTCGAATACCAGAATTTTGTTGCCTTCCATTGGGTAGCAACATTTCGCTGCTTTTTTGATTTCTTTCTCCAATAAAAGGCCATGTTGTTAATTGTCTTCTACCTTCTTCATTATAACCCTCATTCCTTGACATTAAATTAACTGAAGGAGCCTGGCCGGTAATTGGAGAAAATTGTTCCTGATTTGGTGGAAATTGAAGGGGTGAAGAGTATTGAGAGTTGGGTAATGAAGGTAGTAGACGATTTTGGTCAACCATAAGGCCATTATTTTCTGAAAAAAAAATTTTGATAAGAGAATTTATTTTTGGAATTATTTTAAAAATAAAAATGGTCATAAAACAAAATATTAGAACCCAAAAATGGTCAAAATTAAAATTGGCAAAAATAAAAATGACCATTGTTGCTGACCATTAGAGATCGAACTGGGTCTGGACCAAGCCTGGGTTTTTCCTGTACCCAGAGTCCAGGCATTTTTTGACCTTCCTGGGTTTTTCCTGGGGACTACAGGCCCAGGATCCAGTCCAGGTCAAGAAATCAAACTCCATAGTCCAGGAACAGGTCCAGGCTTTTCAAAATTTCCGATCTCTATTGACCATGACAATGGTGAAATGGCCGTGAAAAAATAAAAAAAAAACTATTAAAAAAATAAAAAAATTATGACCATGACCACTGTCAAATTCCCCCATTGTTTCTCTACATTTCAAATGATTTTACATTATTAAATAATTTTTTTTAATTTTAAAACCTCTCTTTTACATACGTGGTGTTTGAAGAGATATCCACTTTGTCTCGGTCGGTCCATTATTTAATGTAGCTTTACTCTCATCAATTTTATTATTATTTGGTTGTTGTTGGTTGTACAATAAATCTATCGTTTGTCCTCTTTGTTGACCCCCAAGAGGTGCTTGTTGAGCAAATGGTCTCCATTCGGGAATAAACAAGGAAAAACAAATTTGTCGAAGAATGTTTAAATAATTCTCGTCACGAACAACTTTAAATAAAAGGGGGGGGGAAATTAAAAAGAAAAAAAAATTTTTTTAAAGGAAACCATCTTTTTGTATTCCCCAATCAGGCAAGCAAAAATCAAAGCATTCACTGCATTTTTGATTTTTCTGATCTCCATTAATTTTGGATAAATGTACCCAACGAGCATCTTTGCATTCGCCTATCTGTTAAAAATTAAAATTAACATCACATCAGTTTAGCTCTCTAGTGGGGAAATTTGTAGCTTATAATGGGAGTATCTTAAATAGAGGGTATCTCTTATAATGGATGTCTGTTAAATAGAGGGTATCCCAAATAGAGGATACATCTTGTAACGGACGGGGAGGGGGGCGGGAATTGTAGCTTATAATGGGGGTCTCTTAAGTAGAAGGTTCTTATAATGAGATGTACGTTAAATGGAGGGTATCTCAAATAGAGGTATATCTCTTGTAACGGACGGGGAGGAGGGCGGGAATTGTAGCCTATAATAGGGGTATCTTAAATAGAAGGTATCTCTTATAATGAGATGTCTGTTAAATAGAGGGTATCCCAAATATAGGTCTCTTATGGGGAGTATCCCATTATCTCAAAATTAATTCAGAAAAAAACCTCCGGCTCAAACAAAGGTGGTTGGCTAAGAGGAATACCAGTAAATTGCCAATTCTGCTCCCATCCATGAAGTTGATTTAATCTCTAAAAATAAAATAAAAATAATTTAATAAAAAAAATTAAGAAAAAATACATTAGCCCCAACTTTTGCAGATTTTAACAATTCATCCAAATCCCCAATATTTTGTCTATCCAAATCAACAACGAAGCAAACAAGCATATAACGATTTTGTTGTTTTTGTTGTTGCGAATTCCCTGAACGTAAAGACATGTCCATTATTGCTACACGATTCTGAAAGTGAAAAGAAAAAATTGCGGACAAAAGAAATGCGGACAAATTTTGCGGACAAAAAAAAATTGCGGACAGATCTTGCGGACAAAAAATTGCGGACAGATTTTGCGGACAAATTTTGCGGACAGAATTTGCGGACAAAAAATTGCGGACAGATTTTGCGAACAAATTTTGCGGACAAAAAATTGCGGACTGATTTTGCGGACAAAAAAAATATTGCGGATAAATTTTGCGGACAAATTTTGCGGACAAAAAAATGCGAACAAAAAATTACAAATCTTGCGGACATCTTTTATTTGTCCGCAAAATTTGTCCGCAAATATAAATCCCTTAAAAATTAAAAAAATCAAACCGTTTTAAAATCCAAAATAGAAACAAAGTTGGAACGAAAAGGAGGAGTTCCAGTCAGTTCTAGTCGTGCCTGTTTCCCCAATTTTCCCACATCTAAACGGCCATGGATTGACGTAATTAATTGGTCTGTTCCAAAGCGGGACTGTTCTGGGGTTATCCAAATAAATTCAAAATGCTGAAAAGAGGGAGGGAATTTTAAAATATTTTTGAAATAAAAATACTTTTGGAAGGCTTAAATGACTGCTTACAAGACCTAAAAAATTTTTTAATTTTCAAAAAAAAATTTTTTTCTAGCCTACCAGCAACAATTAAAGCAATTATAATTAGTAACAAAATTGCTAGACAAAAAATTCTACATGAAGACTTGTTGTTCCAAAATTCGCGTAGTTCCTTTTTTTAAATTTAAAATAAAAAATTTTTTTAATCTAAGAAATTTTAAAAAAATAAAAGGGGAGAAAGAAATCGAAATTTCAAAAAATTTTGTGATTTTGGTAGAGTGGGTAAAGGCGCAGACTACAAAATTGCCCCTTGAAAAAAGGGTCGTGGGTTCGAGTCCGTTCGTTGATATTTTATATTTTTTAGGTTAGTAACTACAAAAAATGATAAAATAAAATTTTTAAATTAAATTTTAGGCCTCTAAAAATTTTTTAAAATGATTTTCAACCAAAAAACTCAAAAAATTTTCTCCCAAAAATTTAAAAATTACCTGCATTCGATTTCTTTTAATTTTCTCATTTCCACTAGGCTGTCTAAGAGATAGTAAACGATTTTGTTGTTGTCCAACACTACTTGGAATAGAACTCTGAACAGATGAAGACCGTGTTGTTGTTTTTGGTTGTGCTAATAAGGGGAAAGGTGCGGGCCTAGAAGAGTAGATAATTGGGTTGGTGCTCTAAAAATTGTAAAAAATATTAAAAATTTAGAAAAATTTTTTGTTTTTTTTAATAATTTTTACTTTAAAAAATTTTTACTTTAAAAAATTCAAGAAAAAAATTTTTTTAATTTTCAAAAATTCCAAAAAATTCATACATTTTGCCCGCAACTGTAGTTATAAATATCCTCTCCATTCCTTCCCCCATAAATTCCAAAATTCTGATTTTTTAAATAATTATTATTGTATATTTGTTTGTGTATTCTTTCTTCATAAGGTGGAGGTGGTGGGAATATATTATTATTGTTAATATTTGAGGAAGTTGGTTGGGTATTTTGCCAAGGAAATTTTATCCAATTAAAAGCTGAGAGAAAATTAAATTAAGGAAAAATACTTTCCGGAAAATACAAAAAGGGAGAGGGATACTTTTCCGGAATGAAAAATATTTATTAAAAACACAAGAAAAAATAGCTTATAAAAATATTCACAGAAAATACATAATTTTTCCGGAAAATACAAAAAATACTACAAAGGGAGAGATGTTTTTCCGGAAAGAAAACACAAGGGAGAAAATACGTAAATTATAAATTGTTTACAGAAAATACATAATTTTCCGGAAAATACATACATTATAAAAGGAGAGAGATATCTTTCCGGAAGAAAATTATTTATTAAACCTTTCCGGAAAATACATAAAGGAGACAATTTACAGAAAATACATAAAATTATTTTTCCGGAAAACACAAAAATTAAACAAGGAAAGGATACTTTTCCGGAAGAAATAAAATATGTAATACATTTCCTGAAAACACATAAAATACATAAAAATACATGTTTAAAAAATACATAAAACACATACCTTTCCGGAAAGAAAATTCTGATTTTATTTTATTTGTGTTTTTGTTGTTTACCAACTTGTTGTGTGTTTTATTCTCCCCAATATCTGTTAAAAGGTTTGCCCAGGAATTTCTGTATAAATAACCAGAGGAATTAAATTGTTTTGAAGTTGTTTGTGAGGGTGTTTGTGTCTTTTGTTGTGAATAATAAGAATTTTCATTTAAGGCGGAAATTGAAGAGGAATTATTTTTTGTTTTTGGGTTAATTACAGGTAAGTGTGTAGATGTTGAATAAATGGAGGAAAATGTGGAAGGACAGGAAGAGGAAGAAATTGAGGAAATTGATGAATTTGTAGTTGGTTTAGTAGTCATTCTGAGGGGTATAAAAAATTAATTAAAATTTTTTTTTCAAAAAATTTTCAAAAAATAAAAAAATTTCTCTTATAAGGACACTTTTCGATCAAAAAATAATTTTTATATTGAAAGCGATCGATTAAAAATAAAAAAGGAAAAAGCAGTTTTGGGGAGTTAGAGGGATGCGCAAATGATATTATAAACGGCATGAACGCGAACAGAAGAGGAAGGATATGAGGGAAAAATTAATTCGCGCAGAGGTAAACGACCCTCAAGCCATGCAACAATATTTATTGTTTTATAAAAGGTGAAGTCTCGAGATGGAGGGGAAAACTGAAAACGAATAAAAAATGGGTCAGTGGAGGAGAAAAAAATGAAAAAAAATATTAGAAAAATATGGAAAATTAAAATTCGGCTTTAAAGGAGTTTAAAAAATTAATTAAAGACAAGGTGTCTCATGTACCATAGGATTGTAGGTTCGAAAATAAGTGTAATTCCGAAAAAATACTTTTCCGGAAAACACAAAAATTAAAAAGGAGAGTGATACACTTTTCCGGAAAGAAAATTATTTATTAAATATTTTCCGGAAAACACAAAGTAGATAGTTACAACTAAAATCATTTTCCGAAAAAATACATTTCCGAAAAACACAAAAAATTAAAAAGGAGAGTGATACACTTTTCCGGAAAAAGAATTAATATATTCCGGAAAAATTAAATATTTTCCGGAAAACACAAAGGAGACAGTTACAACTAAAATCATTTTCCGGAAAATACATTTCCGGAAAACACAAAAATTAAACACAAATAGTAACCTATCCTCACCATTTAATGGGTATTCGTTCTGAACCAACAACTCTATTCATAACTAAAAATAAGACTTTATAAACGTAGTAAAAATAAAAAAAGAAAAACTCTAAATAATTTAAGAGGAAAACACGCATTCCTTTTCTCGATTTAAAAATATTTAAAAATAAAAGACAAACAAAAATTAAAACTGATTGTAAAAATAAACAGTCCAACGGTCAACGACTGACCGAAATTGCAACGGGAAGGTAAGGACAAACAGAAAAAATGTTTTATTTCGACTTTAATTTTTGTTTGCTTAAGGTAAGACAGAGGAAAATGGGGGGGGGGGGTCAATATTGTGTTTATTTGTTTATTGGACTAGTCAAATATTAAATATAGTCAAAATTTTTAATTTTAAAATAATGAAAAGATTTCTTCTCTAATTTTACTATAAAAAGAGGGAAAATTTTACTTAATATGAAAAATTATATTAATTATTTTACTTAAGTTGAGGGGTTTGTGACAACTTTGAATTTCACAAAATATAAGAGAATAATTTTTGGATCGGGGGGTTACCGCGGAACCCCCTTCATTTTTGTTTTAAGTAGATCTCAGCATTTTGTACGTATTACAACTTGCCCATACAATAATTGGAATTTATTACAATCCCTGACTTAGTAACTGTCAATATTTAGTATTAGATCCTCATTATACTGGAAATAGCAATATTGAAGATATTTCGGCTGGGGGTTGGTGTGGTTGGAAGCCTAGTACATTTTGGAGTAAAAAATATTTTTATAATTTACTTGTTGTTGTGAAAATAAGACAAAATAAAGTTCTAAAATAAAAATACAATTTGATACATAAAAGGAAAAAAAAAAAGGCATCTTTGGTATTCTAAAGTAGACAAATTTCTGAACGTTCTAATAAATGTTTAATACAATTGAAAGGCACAAAATGTCGACTTCCTTGTTCTAACTTCAAAAAAATTTCTGAGTTTGGATCAGCCATGTTAGGTATAGGAATGTCTTCCAACTAAAAATAAATAAAAATGAAAAGTTGTTTTATAAAAAAGAAACGAGAGAAAGAAAATTATTTTCCGGAAAAATACATTCTTTAAAACCGCTTATACATAACTTTCCGGAATGTATTTTCCGTTATATATTAAATGAAAAAATACTTTCCGGAAACACCAACCTACATTTTAATATTTATTTCCGAAAAGCTTTATTTGTTGTATTTTCCGGTTATATTTCCGGAAAAGTTTATCAGTTGTATTTTCCTGGTATTTTCAAAAAATACATTTCCGGAAACATTGGAATATTTCCGGAAATGTTATATTTCATTGATGTATTTTCCGGAAATGTATTTTCATTAAATAAAATACACATTTCCGGAAAACTTTCTTTTGATGTATTTTCCGGAAGAAAATACATACATTTCCGGAGTGTTTATTTTAATATTTCCTCGATGTATTTTCCGGAAATGTATTTTCATTAAATAAAATACACATTTCCGGAAGACTTTTTAATATATATTTTTTGTATTTTACTTACCCCATCTTTTAATACTTCAATAAACACACGCGTTGAATCAGTTTCAGAATTGTTTGAAACAATAGGTAACCATTTCATGCTAGCAGGTATTTGTTTAAGAAAAGAATCTTCAAAAAGGGTTGAATTTGCTTGTAACAATTTTTGAGCAAATTTTAATTCTCGAACATCCAATAATTCTGCCTGTAAAGAAGAATCAACATTTCCAGCTTTGTATTTGGCTAAAGCATTTTTTAAGCGTTCTGAATGGTCTTGTAATGATTGGGCTGGATTTTGTTCGATTTTTTGAAGGCGTAATCTGAAATTAAATAAATATATTTTTTAAATTCAGGAATGAATAAAAAAAAATGAATTTAAAAAATTTTTTGAAATTAAAAAAAATTTCTAAAAAAATTTAAAAAATAATAAAAATAAAAAATAATTTCAAAAAATAAATTGGAATTATGGAAAAATCCAAAAAAAAATTTTTTTTTAATTTCAAAAAAATTCTTTTAATTCAAAAAAATTTCAAAAAAATAAATAAAATAAACCTCAAATAAGAATTAATTAAATATTCAATTCTGCAAAGCTCCATTTTGTGTAATGAACAAGCCAAACTTTTTTTATTTGGATTTCTTTCCATTATTCTTTCAATTAAATTTTTTTGTAAAAGCATTTTATCAACCAAATCAAGTTTTTCTGGTAAAAGTTTGGGGGAAGCAGATTCGTTTAAAAATGCTTGTGTTAATTCTTTGAGAACCTAAAAAATAATTTTTTTTTAATTTAAAAAGAGTACTTAGAAATATTCAAGAAAAAGTTTACCCCCATCCTCCTACCCATATGAAGCAAACAGAAAATGGACTATAAGACTATAAAACTAAAAAAAGCAAAACTATAGGAGTGGTAACAGAGGTGGACGCAATTGAAAAAAAAATAATTTTCCGCAGCCGCAAGTAAAAATAAACACGCAAACCGCAATTGCGTCCAGCCTTGAATGGTAAGTCTAAAATGGGAACGAGCCTAGATATCATGAAAAATTATCGAAACTCACATCAGGCTCAACTTTGACTATTATTCAAGACCCAGTGAGCATGTGTCAACTATAAATCAACAGGCGGACATTTAGTCTTAAGTCCATCCTCAAAAGTAGGATGACAGAAATTGTCCCAAAAAATCCCCCAAAAAACATAAAAAAATAAACTTGCATCAGCAGGAGTTAAATATTCCTCAGAACCTTCAGCTTCATCACTTTCCAATACACAATTTTCAATTACATCATTATTTTGTAAAAAAGTTGCAGATGATGTTGAAGGAATATTTTCATCAAATTCATTTGACATTTTGTTTATTTAAAAAAATAATTAAAAAAAAGAGGTTAACAATTTTGTTTTTAAAAAAAAATTTTAAATGGAAAAAACCAAAAATATATATAAAAAATTATTTTTTAGCAACACATCTCTTTATTCATTCAATTTAATAAGAAAGGCTTTAGTCTAGTTTATGAGTCCAAACACAAATTTAAAAACAAAATTCAAAAATTTTTTTGAATACATTTGTCGTGGTCACAACTCATCTGAAGCCGAAGTTGTCGTCAATGAGTATAAAAAGTGTGTTTGGACTTGTAAGTTTTTGGTGGCATCATAAATTTTTCTTAGGTCCTCATAAAAATTTCCTTACTACCTATAAACTAGACAATAGCCAAAAAATAATAAATTCGCAAAATAAAGTCAATCGAAATTTATGAGATGTTAAGTTTCCTTTCCCCTCCCCAAAAAAATAATTATTTTTAACCAATCAATTTTTTAAATTCTTCCATTCAATTCAAATTTCTGGCATTATTTTCATCAATCCTTGTTTGCTTCTACAAAATTAAAAATAAATTAAAAAAAAAATTTTTAAAAAGAGTAAACCGATCAAGCTCATTACCGAGCCTCAATTGCCCAGCCATAAAAACTTAAAAATTAACCTTGATGCATTGGAGGTGTCGCACTTGTTGGATCAGCTGCAGCCTGTTGTGCTTGTTGTTGTATATCAGTCATAGGTTGTTGTTGTTGCTGTTGTTGAGTACTTGTTTGGGCTTGTGGATGTTGTGATGATTGAGGATAATACTTTAAAAAAATTTAAAAAAATTCAAAAAAAACTTTTTAAAAAAATATACTGGTTGTTGTCCTCCAGTTGATGGATAAGCAGAAACTTGTTGTTGTTGTTGCTGTCCATAAGGTGAATATTGTTGTTGCTGTTGTGGTGGAAGTTGTTGACGCTGTGCATTTTGTGTTTGGTATTGGTAATCATACTAATAGAAAATTTTAAAAAATTTTTTTAACTAAGAAATACAGCTTGGCCAGGATAACCAGACATTGGTGGACGTTGTTGCTGTTGCGGCATTTGTTGTGGATAATACGATTGTGGTGAAGGAGCAACTCCTCCACGTGGTCCATAATATTGAGGTTGTTGTTGCGGTTGTCCAGGTTGTGGATATCCTTGTTGTTGATATTGAGGATGTTGTGGTGGCATAAATTGTTGTTGTGAAGGTGGTTGTTGGTTATAAGGAGGAACTTGTGTTCCTGCCGGTTGTTGTTGTTGAGAAGCATAGTAATCAGAAGGAATTGGCTGACCTTGGGCGGCTAAAAAATTATTTAAAAGTTGAACTAAAAAGTTATCTTAAAATAGTAATAAACCCGAAACAACAGCCCAATCTAGTTATAACTAGGCTTACACTTAGAATCAAGTCAAGTGAAGTCTAGTGAATTTTGGCATGATTCGACAGCAAGTCGATTTTGGCGTGATACTAAAAACGATTTGCTCCAAGAATTTTGAGCTTATTGCTAGTTAAAACTCTGCTGTATCCTGTCCTGCTCCCTCTTAAATGGAGAAGACATTTTATCAAAATTCACAAACTTGGAATATTCGCTTGAGGAGCCATTTGAGTTTGCTGTTGTGTTTGTTGATTCTTGTTGATATTATTTAATTTTGAAGAATCCGTAGCAGAATGTTGTTGTTGTGTTGCAGAATATGCTGCCTGTCTTGGTGAAGGAGTTGGAACAGCCGGGGATCTTAAAGGTTGTGAAGCTTGGGAAGTTCCTTGCTGATATTTTGATTGAAAAGCAGCAGCAGTATCGCCTAAAAATCGTTCGATAAAAATTTTTTTAAAAATTGAAAAACCTTCAATATTTTGTTCCTCAGGTGGAGGAACATGCGCTACTTGTTGTCGTTGTTGAGTAACAATATTTTGAGGTGGAAATATTGGTTGGGGTTGCGAAGGAACTCCAACCTTTTTAAAAAACGGAGGTTAAAATTTATTTAAAAAATTTTTTTTCTACCTCAAATCCTGGAGGTAAAGTAGCCGGAATTTTGCCTTCAGAAGCTAATTGATGGTGTTTATCTGCTTTAGCTCTTTGTTCCAAATAGCGAAGTTGATCCAAATGGAAAGCTTGACGTTCTGTGATTAACTGTTGACGTTGTGCTTCCAACTAGAATTTTTATTAAAAATTTATAAAAAATTTGAAAAATATAAAAATTTACAGTTTCACGTTCTTTGTCCATTATTTGTTCCAACTCTTCAAAATGTTTTAATTTCAATTCCAACTAAAATAAAGAGAAAAAAATTAAATTTTAAATCCTTTAAATTGTTCAAACTAGAGACTGGATTGTGGCGAGAATGACAATTTTTCCCGAGATTTCTTGAACGTCCCCCGTCCCTCGCACGACCCCCTCCCCCCAAATGTCCAATTTCTAGTTCAAAAACCTTTTTCATCTGCGTTTCAACTAATTGAGCAACCAATCCTTTCATTCTCCTTTCTTCTACACCAGCCAAATATTTTGCTTTTGCAGCTGCTGCTCCCAATGCTGTAGCTGCTGCAACTTGAATATTTTCAGACATACTGGATTCTTTATTTTTTGATTCGGAAATCTTTTCTTGTTGTTCAGTCTGTTTTTGTTCATTATTTAAATCAATTTTTGATGATGAACTTGTTTCAGTCATTTCTTCATTTTTTTCTTGTACATTTGCTTCTTTGACTGATTCGGATTCGTCTTTATTCTAAAAAATATTTTCATAAAAAATTTGAAAAAATAAAAAAAAAACTGCTTGTTTTGAAGAAGCATCCAATGTAGAAAGTGCAATATTTGTATCAATTTCTCCATTATTTTCTTTTGCATGGGCTTCAACATTTTTTACATGTGCTTGATTTAAAAGTGGAGGAACATCTTCTTTCATTTTGCTGTATTCCTCTGTAAAATAAAATAGGAAGAAAAAATATAAGAGGTGTAAGAATGGAACAACTCGGACCAGATCCGTAACCAGGATTTTTTTCAGGAATAAAATCATCCTTGAAAAAGCCCCCAGAAATGTGACTATAAATTTTTAAATAAAAATGATAATCAGGGTAGAGCATAGTCGAAATCTCTATTGCAAATTCTTGGCTAAGGCAACAGTACCCAAATCAAAAAGTTAAAGCATATCAAAGTTATAGACTTCTGGAGCGGTTTAGTCTCCCACGATTCCCTTCCGGTGGAAATTCTACCTAAAAAATACACAAACCTAACGCAGCCTTTGCAGCAGCAGAAGCAACTCTAGGATCAACAACACTTGCCAAAAAAGAAACTGTTGACATTACAGGATTGCCTGATTGGCTGAATGGAACAGGTTGGTATGCTAATGGACCCAATACATTTGACATTTCCCCTCCTCCTTTTCCTCCCTTCATTTCTTCTTCCAAAAATGGATCTTGTATGGGTAATTGTAAAAAATGCATAACACATTCATCTTGTGTGCGAGTTCCAACATGATCGGAAACCTAAACATAAACGGTTATTTTTAAATTAAAAAAAGATCAGACCTGATTCCAATCGTCTTTATACATTTCTAATCCTTCCAATAAAAGTAACGTTTCTTGAGGAGTCCATTCTTTAACGGCGCTTCTTCCCTAAAAATTTTTTTAGTAAATTAGATTTAAAAATATTTTTCTTACCCTCTGCTGCTTTTGATATTGATCAATTTTCAATCCTGGCTCATTCAACAATTTTGAATCCAATTTTTTAGAAATTCCTTCCTTTAATTTCTCCTCTTCTTTTAAATTTGATTTTGACTCTTCCCCTTCTACAACTTCTTTATTCAAAGTTTCTTTAACACTTTCCTTATTTTCAGAAACTACAGGCAAAGGTTGAACACGTTGACTTGGTTTAGCTTCAGTATTAATGGTTGATAATGGTTGTAGTCCAAATGGAGTATCAGCCAAAACCATAAAATGAGAAGTTGGGGGGACGCTTATAGGTGCTGGGCGACTTTCAGAATCAACTTGGTAATTTATAAGACCCCATTTTTGAAGAAATTCGTGAATTCTGGGAAAGAAAAAAAGTAAAATTAATAGTTAGGAGAAGGTGAGGTAAGAAAAGACTACTTTTTGATTTTAAAATCCCAATCCAACCCCCTAGCAAGTCAACTCAGTAAATCAAGCCCTCTAAGCTAGGATGCGGTTAACAAGGACAAAGTTACGGCCAAAATCCCGATCTAAACAAAGGTAAGTCAACCGCCAAGACGCGACCCCAGGTATCACTGAACAGAGTCAGGGCCACGGTTAGAACAGCTAACAATCATTGAGACAAAAATAAAAAACAAGCGGCAGGTAATATAATTAACAACAAAAAATATTAAAAAAAGAAACCTAATAATCGAAGAAATATCTCCACTCAAGTTACGTCGACACCCAGTTGCTGACAAATATTCGAAAGGATTTAATCGGTAAGTGTCTATCATAAAGTTGCGGTAAGCGATATAGCTAAATTAACTATTAAAAAGCTTAGAAAAAATAAAAACAACGTTTCAGGCGTTTTGCTTTTATTTCGTCCATTGAAAAAATCGGGATGAGCGTGTTTCTCAATTTGATGAACTCCATTGTAATCAAACCAGGCAGCATAAGAAGGAACTACAATATAATGAGTTTGTTCAATAACATTCCCGTTATGGTCAGAATGTTGAACTGCAGCAGTTTCTTCATCTAGGTCAGCAATTTTTGCCGATTTTGAAGAGGCAAGTTCGGCTTCTTTGTCTTTACCTTAAAAATATAACAGCAAAACATGATAACAAACATTTTAAAAATTTACTTTTAATGGTTGTAGGCGTTAGACGGCTATTTTCATCGTCATCAAAACGTTCCTCTCCTTCAGCATCACCATCTTCTCGTTTACGCTTAAATCCTCTGTTAAAAATTTTTAACTTAAAATTTATTTGATTTGAAAAATTCTTACTTTGGAGGCATTCAAAAGTTGATAAATGTAATTTTCTAACTAAAAAACATTTAAAAATTAAAATAGAAAGAAAAAAATAGAAAAAAAAACAAGAAAAACCCAAGAAAGCCCTCAAACGAAGCCAATTTCCCCAAAAATTTTTAATTGCTTTATTGATTCAAGTGACTAAAGTAAACTTTTTCTTCTATTTACCATTTTGAAATTAGGCCAAAGGAATTTATTTAAGGCTTTTTTGTTTAAATGTATATTTCATAATATCTAATTTAAAAATGTCCAGTAGTGAAAAATAACTCATTTAGTAGTGCGGCAACACTTTTTTGGCCTAAAGCGGGATTATTGCTTTTTAAATTTACTCGTTCAGCATTGATTTGATTTTTGTGTTTTTTTCTGTGATTTTTGACTAAAGTTTTTTACTTTGTTTTTTAATCAACTAGCTTTACAATTAATTAAGTTTTCTTTTAGTTAACAGCAAAATATTTTATCAAAATGCAGCAAGCTGCTCATAAAACAGTACAGGACGAAGATGGGCGCCGTGCACAAACTGCATTTGCAAAATTTTTGAGAAGGTTTTTAATTAATTTATTGTTTTATTATATTATTTTTCTCAGTTATGAGGATTCTGATGGTTATAAATTATATATGGAACAAATTGATGAATTGAAAAATCCTGGACGGAATACTCTATATGTTAAATTCTCACATATTTGTGCTTATAGCGCTGTTTTGTCGTCAACTATTGAATTACAATTTCATCGGTAATTTGATTTTTTTTTTGTTTTTGTTACGAAGATGGGAGATTCAGCTGGCTAGGATTTTAACATTTACTAGGGGGTTATGGTTTATTAAAAGTGAAGGTGAAAGCAGTCAGTCGATAGTGACTTGTACGTGTGAGTAGAGACCACTGGGAGTATCATACGAAAATAAAGATCAATATTTCGAAAAGTTTAGGTTCGGAGTCTAGTGGTGAGTGAAAGCGCCTTTCTATAACTGCCAAGAGGTCACAGGAGCGATGCCTGACCGGTGTTAAACTTTTACCTATCCCTTACTCTTTTGGTAAAAATCGAAAAATTCTAAATATCTATCAATTTTTTCATTTTTTATCCTCATTTTCTCAATTTATTTTAGCCTCTACCCGTTCCTTTGCAATGCAATTCGTGATTTGGTCATCGAAAAATGTGACAATGATGAAATAATAAAACATGGTCGTTTACAACGAACAGAATTTTATCTTGGAATTTTGGACGTTAAAACAAAACATTCAATTCGACATTTGACTGGAGACAAAGTTGGGAAATTAATTAGAATTTCTGGTCAAATTGTTCGAACACATCAAGTACATCCAGAATTGTGTTTGGGAACTTTTGTATGTGATGATTGTGGTGTTACTATTAGAAATGTTCCCCAACAATTTCAATATACACAGGTTTTTTTAGATTTTTTCGGGAATGTTTGAGAGTCTTAGTTGAGGTAAATTTTGTATTCCAACATTGGTCCCTAAAAAATTGAGCAACTACTTTTTTGATATTTTTAAATTTTCAGTATGTAATCGAGTGTGCTTGTTTTTTTCTAGGGGCTGGATTACCGAATTTTGCCCCTCTTCATCTTTCTAAACCTATACTTAAATTTTACTCTATGTCCCTATCGAACGGTTTGGCGGTTCCGGTTTCTAGTAACTCAAGTTAACTGCTTTGAAGTTAGTTGACTTTATTGGAAAAAACGTAATAAATCCGCAAATTTCTGACCGCAAATTTTTCTCTGACAATGAATTAAAAAAATATTTTTATAGCCAATTAAATGCGAAAATCAGCAATGTCAAAATCGAAGTCGTTTTATGCTAAACGTTTATGATTCTTTGTTTGTTGACTTTCAACGTTTAAAAATTCAAGAAAATCAAGACGAATTGCCTCTTGGATCTGTGCCTAGAAATGTTGATGTAATTATTAGAGGAGAATCTGTTGAGACTGCTCAACCTGGTGATCATTGCGATTTTATTGGAACTCTTATTGTTATTCCTGATGTTGCTATGTTGGCTACTCCAGGTTTTTTTTTAAATATTTTTTACTTGAAAAACTTTTTTAGGTGTTCGTAGTCAAATAAAAGCTCAAACACGAACTAAGGATGCTGATCGTATTGGGCTTCGTGGTCTCAAGTCTTTGGGTGTTCGCGATCTTACTTATAAAATTGCTTTTCTGGCTAGCAGTATTCAACCTTCAAATCCAACGGTTTTTTAATTTATCTTTTTTTAAGCATTGTATTAATCTATTGCTCCATTTTTGGAAGTTCATATTCCTGGTAAAACGTAAGGAACCATCATGTCTGTCCAAGGCAGTTTCCTTGTCCGCATTTTTTGCGGACAAAACTTGCGGATTTAAAATTTGATTTTCCTTGTATAAATCCCCCCCCCCCTTGTATTAAATTAAAAAAATTCTTTATTTTAACAGTTTGGAGATATCGACTTTACCCATGAAGAAGTTTCAGCAAATGAATTATGGGAATCTTTGCCTCCACATGATCAAGAAAAATTAAAATCAATGACAGAAGATGTTCAAATTGTTGAAAATATGTGTAATAGTTTATTTCCAAATATTTTTGGAAGCGAACAAATTAAATTGGGAATACTTTTAATGTTATTCGGAGGTGTTGCTAAGAGAACTACTGGAACTACTTTAAGAGGAGATATTAATATTTGTTTGGTTGGTGATCCGTCATGTGGAAAAAGTCAATTTTTGAAGTATGATTTAATTGAATTATGATATAGTTTGGGATCACTAGAATGGGTTCCTAATAGGGTTGTTGGTTCCGGGGAAATCTTAGGATAGCCTGCACGTGGGTCTTTTGCGTGTCGACGCAGAAGAGGTTCTCGGGATATCTTATTGTTAGGATAGCCAGAACTGATATCCGAACTGAAATTGGGACCGATATCTGAACTTACTTTTTTTGGTTTCAGATACTCGGAACTGCCAACCTTAATTCCGAATACTAGATACACCTTAAAGTTTTTTATTTGGCTGACCTACTGGGTCGGGCGGATTGCTTAAGCAATGTCCTCTAAAAATAAGAAAAATGATTTTCAGTCCTAAGGGTGCCTATAATGAGTTTTTTAATTTTAAAAATCTTTCTTTTAACAATAGAACTGTCGAAAAATTTTCTCCTCGTGTTGTCTATACTAGTGGAAAAGCATCCAGTGCTGCTGGTTTAACTGCTGCTGTTGTTAAAAGTGAAGATTCTTTTGATTTTGTTATAGAAGCGGGTGCTTTAATGTTGGCAGATAATGTTTGTTTTTTTTATTTTAAAAATAAGGTCATGATTTTAGGGAGTTATTAAGGGATTTTTTGATTATTTTTTATCGTCTATATTTTATAGTAGGTGTTGTAAAAATTCAATAAAATTATTAAAAGCACTATAGTGTGAAAAATGATACATCAGTGTGTAGGGGGTTTGGTGTAGTTGGATCTGTCTTAGTTTTGTGTGGACGGGTCATGGGTTCGAATCCACTATTGGGAAAACATTTTTTATTTTCGCAAAAGAATGCCTAAAATTTATTTTTAATCATTTTAAGGGTGTTTGTTGTATCGATGAATTTGATAAAATGGATCCAAAAGACCAAGTAGCTATTCACGAAGCTATGGAACAACAAACAATTTCAATTACTAAAGCTGGAGTAAAAGCTACTTTAAATGCAAGATGCTCAATTTTAGCTGCTGCAAATCCTATTGGTGGAAAATATGATCAATCTAAACCTCTTCGTTATAATGTTATGTTAACAGCTCCAATAATTTCTCGTTTTGATTTATTTTTTGTTTTGGTTGATACTAATGATAATTCTGTAAGTTGATTAAAATTTATGTTTTTAGGGGAGGGTAAGGGTTCCGGGTATGGTTTTTTCCTGATCTTAAATAATCGAATGGTTCCCTTTAAAAAATCGAACTGTTCTGAGGTTTTTGAATTTGAGGTCTAATGATCGATTTTCTGAACAAAGAAATCACTTATCCCTTCTAATTAAATTTAAAAAAGAACAAAAAAGGTGTTATAATACTAAACTGAAAAGGAAAGGGATGAGACGGATTTTTGATCTTTTGACTAGGGGACGGATTTATATGGACTATTAATCGAAGAAAAAACGTTTCACAACCTAACTAGGCCAGGAAAAAAATATGGAAATTCATGTAAATCCGTTCCCTACTTATGACTTGTGCTTCCTTGTGCCCTTTATAAGAGCATATGGAGATCCTCCTCCTCCCTTTTATCCTCCTCCCTTTTTAAATATTTTTTAGTATTTTAAAATTAATTTTTAAAAATTCTATATTTAGGTAGTTGATTATGAAATTGCAAAGAAAATCTTAGAAAATCATCGTCGTGCATTTAATCGTCAACAAGCTAATACAATTTATACAATGGAAGAAGTTAGAAAATATATAATGTTTGCAAGATGTTTTAAACCGAGGGTTTTTTTAATTTTGAATTTATTTTTTAAAATTTTTAAAATAGATTTCTGAAGCTGCTGAACTTGCATTAAAATCAGCATATTTAAAATTTCGTTTAAACGATGATGGATCGAGAATTAAAGTGACAGGTTTTTTTGGATTTTTTAAAATATTTTTATGAAATTTGTATGAATTTTTAAGGAAAAATTTTGAATTTTTTTTTTTGAAATTTTTTAAAATTTTTTAAAAAATTTTTTGTAATTTTTTTAAATTTTTTTTTAATTTTTTAAAAATTTTTTTGAATTTTTTAAAAATTTTTTTGAATTTTTCTAAAAATTTTTTTGAATTCTTTATACTAAAATTATATTTTTATGACAAAAAATATTTTTTAAAGTTCGTCAATTGGAATCATTAATTCGTCTGTCTGAAGCATATGCTCGTTTAAAATGTGCTCCTGAGGTACGGAAATTTTTTAGAAAAATTTTGAAAATTCAAAATAATTTTTAAAAGGTTCTTCCTGAACATGTTACTAAAGCAACAAAATTACTTTCTGAAACTATTGTTCGTATGGGAAGTAAACAAATAAGTTTGGAAGAGGAGGATGATGTAAGTTTTTGATTTTTAAATTTTATAAGGTTTATCTTAAGCTTTTAAATATTCCAAAAAAATTTTCTCAAGATTTTTTTTGGTTATTTTCTAATTTTTGTTTGTCCTTATTTGTAATCCCATAGGATTTTGACCGTTATTTTTTCCTTTTTAGAAGATTTATTTTTTAAATCTGTGGATGGACATCTAGTAAGGTTGGGCCGAAACATTTTTTGAAAAACGAAGGGATAGACGCAAAAATTGTCGAAATTCGATGAAAGATTAGAGGCAGAACGGTCATACTTCTGTAAACACAGTGTAGAGAAAGTTTAGGGGTTGTCCGCCAAAAAATTTTTCTGTCCGAAAATGTCGATTTACATTCTTTTTATTTTTTCAATTTTTAAAGGATGAATTTACGCCATTATCTTCCCATCACCACCCATTAAGTGATTTAACAAATAATAGCCAAGAATTGGTAGAAGAAAGGATGGATATTGACCCAATACATTTAACAATGTCTGATGTTGAATTTGGAAGAATTACTGAAATGTTAGTTGTTCATATGCGAAGAGAAGAGGCGTTACATGGAGAGGAGGAAGACTGGAAAGGTGTTAAACAATCTCAGCTTGTTGAATGGTAGGGTGAATTATTTTTAAATTTATTTCTGTTATTTTTAGGAAATTTATTTTTTAAAGAATGTTTCTGAAACTTTTAAATAATATTTCTGAAATTATTTAGAATGTTTCTATTTAAAAGAAAAATTTTTTTCTGGTTTTTTTTTTCAAATTTTCTGGGTAATAATGTAGTTACCGGCAATTTTCTGAATGATAAAGTTCTGAAAATTATTTTATAAATTCTGGTCTAGTTATTATATTTGGCTGTTTTTTTTATTTTATTTTTTGGCCATGAATATTTTATTACTTACAATCAGATTCTACTTTTACTTCATTTACTTTAACGTCTAATTTTTTTCTGAAAGTAGGGGTGATGTACAAATGAGGTTCTTTGGCGCTGATATGTTTATTTCAGAATTTTTTTAAGAATTTTTAATTTTTCGGAATTTATTTTTGTAATTGAAAAAAATTTTTTTGCAGGTATTTAGAAATGATGGAACCAAATATACAAACAGAAGAAGATTATAAATTACATAAAACAAAAATTGAGCGTATAATACCCAAATTAATAAGAAATAAAGTAATTATTCGAATGGATGAAGGGGAAGGTGATGATAATGAGGAGGAAGGAGCTAATGGTAATAATGAGAACGCTATTCTTTTGGTACATCCAAGCCATGTAAGCGATGATTAAAAATGAATTTTTTTGAATGTTTTGAGGAGAAAAGTCAAATATTTTGGGAAGTAGAATTAAAGGGATTGGATTAGGATAAAATAAGGGATAGGTAAAAAATCGGCTTTTACTATCTATTGCCCATTAAGTTTATTTTAGTTAATATAAACGTCATCCCACTAATTTTTCCAAGGATTTTTGTTGCTTAAAAAATTAAAAATATAGGAGGTTTGGCTGTTTCAGAGTTGTAATATTTTTATAAAATTTCTGAAATTCTTTTAAAAAAGCAACAATTTTACAGAAAAATTGTTGATTCTTTTAAGTAAAGATATCCCAATATTTTCAGAAATTTTGAAATTTTTTAGTGCGAAATGTTATCAATATTTGACTTTATATTTACTTAATATATTTTTTGATTTAATTTTCACTTTTTTATTTATTTTTTGTTTATTTTTTTGTGTAATATATTGACTACTATTTATACTTATTAAACACTTATTATTAAAACAATAAAATATTTGAAACAAAAATTTAAATTTAATAAATTTAATAATTTTTTTCTCGTTTTGCGATGCAAAAATACTTAAATATTTTTAATTATTAAAATCCCCTCTCTTTTACTTCTCCCTTAATTTTTTATTTTTTTTCTTTCCAAAACACTTGAAAAATTGCCCACCTGGTCATCATAATTATTTTTATATTTTTATGGCCCTTTACCTTGTTTATATTTATTAAAAACCAGCATTTTTGGGGACATAATCGATATATGTATTTTTATTTTTAGGTTGGCCCCTTTTATTTATTTTATTTTTTTTATTAGAAGCAAATACATGTACACCTTTCCCTTACCCTTCCCTTTGTTTTCTTCCTTTTTCCCTCAATTTTCCCTTCATTTTCTTCATTTTTCTTCCTTCCTTTCCTCATGAAAATCCCTTGCTTTTCTCTTGCCTTCCCTTCAGTTTCCCTTCATTTTCTTAATTCTCTTCAGTTTCTTCATATTTTCTTCCTTCCTTTTCCCCCTCATGAAAATTATAGCTTGTTTTCAAGAGGAATTGCACTTATGCATTGTTTTTATTACAAAGAGAATTTTTTACAAATATTTTTTAGCAAGTATAATTAAACCAACAAAGGCCTTTAATAGAAAAGAACCACTTGTTTAGACGAACGTGTTTTTATTGGAAATAAAAATCAAATAAATAAAAATAAATGTTGGACGACCATGTAAGGAGGTGTATTTAATCAGGTTTTTTAAATTTAAATTTTTTTTGTGATTAAAAAAAATTTTTTAAGTTAGATATATAAAGAACGGATGTGTTGCTCAAGCATTTAAAAAAGAAGAAATTTTTTGGAAGAATTTTTTTTGGTCAGACTTGAACGGATATGCATTGGTAAGAAAAATTTTTTAATGGGGAAAAGGGTTGAAAAAAAAAGTTAAATTTATTGGGTTGACTCCCTTTTCTTTTACCATCCTGATTTTTAAAAAAATATTAAAACAACTGGTTCAAACAAAATTTATTAACTGAGAATGAGATTATTAAAAGAAAAATAAAATTTTGAAAAAATGATAGAGTGACATTTGCAGACAAAAATTTGCGGACAAATATTTGCTGATAAATATTTGCGGACAGATATTTGCGGACAAAAATTTGCGGACAGATTTTTGCGGACAAACATTTGCGGACACATATTTGCGGACAGATATTTGCGGACAGATATTTGCGGACAAATATTTGCGGATAAATATTTGCGGACAGATATTTGCGGACAAATATTTGCGGACACTCGCTAACTATAACAAGTTTTGACCCAGATATACCATTAAGATATACATATTTACATGTTTTTAAGTCTGGTCAATGGCCTTAAACAGTTGGCGAATCTGCCCCAATTAAAAAATAAATTTAAATTTTGTCCGCAATCTTTTTTTCAAACATGTCTGCAATCTATTCAAAATTATATTTATTTACGTTCTAAATATTTCTGATTTTTCAAAATTTTTATCAGAATTTATGTCAGAATTAATTTTCATATCATTGGGTATAAAACCGTCTTCCGATCTCCCCCAATTTCAATCAATTTCAATTTTGTCAGCAAATGTCGGTCCGCAAATGTCGCTTTATTTTTAAAATAAAATACGTGGTTTTCTGGTGATTGAAGTGGGGAATGTGAGAAATAAAATAGCTAGCTAAAGTTTTTTTTTTAATGCTTTTTCTTTTTCAACTTTTTATTTTTCTAAAAAGTGATCCGGCGCATCCGTAACACTACCCCCAATTTTTTACTTTTTATTTTCTTTTAATAAATCGATTTTATTTTTGAAAGCAAACATTCACTGATTTTCCCCCTTATGATTTTCCTTCCCCCAATGCGCGCATACAAAAGTACGGGAAAATAAAGAGAAAAATAAATAAATGTTAAAAAAAATAGGAAAAGTACTTTTTTCCGGTAAAAACGTCTTCATTACTCACATTTCTTCTCGGTTTCCCTCATTTTTTTATTTTTCTACTAGAAAACTGATCCTTATTTTTTTATTGTTAGCTAATTTCCTTCAATGTTTATTTATTTTCAGAATTATTTCTGTATGTTTAAAATATATTTCTGATTTTTTGTAATTAATATCAGAATTAATTTTCAGAATTAAAATCAGAATAATTTTCAGAATTAATTTTCAGAATTATTTTTCAGAATCAGAATTAAAATCAGAATTAAATTTCAGAATTTTTTTTCAGAATTAATTTATCAGAATTAAAATCAGAATTCATTTTTCAGAATTAATTTCTATCAGAATTAATTTTCAGAATTATTTCCAGAATCAGAATTATCTTTCAACTGTTTTCACAAAACATCCTATTTCAGAATTTTTATATCTTAAAATTAATATCAGAATTATTTTCAGAATCTTCCACACTCAACTTCCACCTATTTATTAATCTTATATTTTTTTCACTTCAGAATTTTTATAAGTACCCCTGAATTTATATCAGAATTAATTTTCAGAACAAAACATCTCTATTAAATTTACTCCCATATTTATTCAATCATTTATTGATCTTTTGGGTTTTGTTTTACACATATTTTTAGTCGCCAATTTTATCACAATCAATCTTTGTTAAAATGTTTTATATTTTTTTATAGTTCCAACAACACACATCCGTTGCTGGTTTAAAAACCGGATAATCCTTTTTACACGCGTTTTTTCTTCTCTTCGGCCTTCCTTTCATTCTTCCGCTATCAATGAAAATCAATTAAAAAAACAGAAAAAAATACACTACACACAACTGGCTGTTCCCTTATAAAACTATTCTAAAAAAAATTCTTCTTTTCCCTTTTTTCTGCGATTTGCGCCGATTAAGGGGTGGTTGGTAGTTGGGGCTGGTTGCTGCTTGCCCTCGTTCTTCTCCCTTCCACTTTCCTCTCCCCTGTTGCTTTCCTTGACTGAGGAGTGACGACTGAATGACTGACTTTCTAAATAACTACTCCGAATTAGTAAAGTGAAAAAAGAATTTTTTTCTCTTTTTTTTTTTCAAATACAACAACAACTTAAAAAAAAATAAATGTTGTGGCCAACAATAAACTAACAACTAAAATCACCCAAATATTTTATTAATTTTTGCAAAAAAGGTAAGATTGTTAAAGGGGAAATCGAGGAGATTTTTGGAGATTTCTCTTATTTTTCGTGATATCTCTCTATTAATCTTTCTAATATTGCCCTTCAGCAAATATTTTGGAGAATTTTCAAACAAAAATTTTTAAAAAATTATATGGCGCGAAAAAAAATAAAATTTATTTTGTAAAAATGTCAAAATGTCGACTTCCCAAAATGTCCAAAAAATTTTTCAAAAATGTCAACTTTTCGTAACGTCAAAAATTTTTTTTCCAAAATGTCGACTTTTTAAAATGTCAACTATTGTTAATGTCCAAAAATTTTCAAAAATTCATTCCTAATTTTCAAAAAAAATTTTCTTCAAAATGTCAACTTCCGAGAATGTCACATAATTGGGCATATCCCCTAAAAACAACCAAAACTTCTTAAGGTCATTAATCCATTCAATTATATAAATTACCTCCCATTCCTCAAAGGATTCCTAAAAGTCTGTCGAATAAATGACCTTGGGAGGGGTGCTCCTTAATATACACTCACAAATGCAATTAATAGCCGGGCCCATAAAAATTCTTTGACTTTTCTTTATTTTATAGCCTTCTTTGGAATCTCCATTCACAATAAACATAATTCTTTTTTTTTCTCCTTTAATAATAAAATTTAAAAAAAAATTTATTCTTTCAACTTTGTATTTTTACAATTTATTACAGCTTTTTATTTTTTTCAAAAATTTTTTTCAAACTTTTTTCCATCCTTTTCCCTATTTTTTCCAATTTTTTCTTCAACTTTTTTTTATAATTTGTAAAAAGCTGGGGAAAAAAGTTTACAATTCTAAAAAGTTGTTTCGACGAAATAGCTAATTTTATGTCTGTGGACTAGAGTTCGTCTTGAATTTTTTTTGTTTTCCAACTTCTTTTTTCAATTTGTAATTTCCAGCTTTATCAAACTTGAAGCTATCCAATTTTAGTCCATAAACACAAAATCGGCCATTTCGTCGAAATATATTTTTTTCAATTTTCAGTTAACACCATCTTAAATGTCTTCTACTCAACTTGAAAAAGTTATTGGCTGTACAGCTTGTTCACGTTCCCTTGCAGTAAACCCAACTTCAGGACTGATATGTTATCCTGCTGGTTCAGCTATTGTAATAACAGATCCATACAGCCAATCTAAAATTAATCTGTTATCGCCTGGAAGGTGTCATTTGACTTGTCTTGCTTGGTAATTAATTAAATTAATTCTTAAATAAATTATTTAAACTCATAACTAGGGTTGGGGTTTTCGAGTCGGGCGGACGTTCGAGTCATTTTTTCGAGTTGGTCCGACCGAGTCTTTTTCGGGCCAAAATTCAATGCCCGACTCGATCTTTCGGATCGGGCCCCCAACCCTACTTATAATCAAGAATCAATTTTTTGTAAAAAATTGATTTTGGATCAAATTTTCCACCTGAAAAAATTTTATTCGAACCAAAAATTAGTTAAATTTTTTATTTGTGACCATTTAATAATTTGGGCTTATTTTTCGTTCGAATATAATTTTATCAACCAACTTTATTTTTTTGATTTTTCAGGTCGCCTTGTGGTCAATACATTGCAACTGGAGAGGTTTATATTTTCTAATTATTTTTAAAAAAATTTTTTTTGAAGTTTGGCACAGATCCAAAAGTTAGAATATGGGCACCTACAAAATGCAGCAGCGAACCTGAGGTTAATTTTTTTATTTCGTTAAATTAAAAAAATTTTTAAAAGTGTGAATTGAGTTGGCATAGACTTGGGATAAGCTGTGTGGTTAGTTGGAAATTTTTTTTAATTTTATTTTTTATTTTTTTTTTAATTTTAAGGGTTTTTCGAGTGATTCTGAATTGCTCGTTTCTGTTGGAAATAATGTAAAAAATTAAATTTTTTAGTAAAAATATTGTTAAAAATAAAAATAGCATGACAAACAAATAATTGTGTGGGAATGGAAGACTAAAAGAAAATTGGCTGAAAGTCGTTTAACTTGTCAGGTGAATGCTATGGCTCAATCTGCTAATGGGAAAATGTTTGTTACTGTGAGTTTTTGTGTTTTTTATAAATTTATGGGGAAAATACATGTGGAGTAAATTTATGTATTTTTTAAATTTGTTTTCTGGAAAATACATGTTTTAAATTTTGTATTTTTTAAATTATTTTCCAGAAAATACATGTGTTTTAAATCTACTATGTATTTTTTAAATTTATTTTCCGGAAAATACTTTAATTTTAAATTAATTACATTTTATTTCACTTTCCGGAAAACACAAAATTATTTGACGCTTATTTCATTTTCCGGAAAATACATGTTTTTTAAATTAATTACATTGTGCTTTCCGGAAAATACATGTGTTTTAGATACATGTATTTTTTTAAAATTTATTTTCCGGAAAACACAAAATTATTTGCTGTTTATTTTTTCCGGAAAATATGTTGTGTTTAATTAATTATATTTGCTTTCCGGAAAATACATGTGTTTTAAATTAAATTTCTCTTTATTTTATTTTACGGAAAATATTAAAAATTTTAAATTTCAAAAACTCGAAATATTTTTTTTAATTTCAGGTTGGTGTTAGACACGTTAAATTTTGGTATCTTGAACGTAATGGGGATAACAACAATTCTGTCTTGCTTCAAGTAAAATTAAATTAAAATTTTTTTATTTTAAAATTTTTTTTAAATAAAATTTAGGGTCGGTCAGCAATTCTTTCTGAACAACGGAACAATACGTTAGAATTTAAATTTTATTTTTTAAATTTAAAAAAATTATTTTTAAGCTTTATTGCTTGTTGTTGTTTACCTCCCCAACGAACTTTTGTTTTAACTTTAACGAGGCTTTTGATTGAATTTGTTGATAAAAAACTTGTCAGTTTATACCAAATGGGTGAAGAAGTGCCTTTAGCTTTGTCTTGTTTTTCAAATTTTATTTTTATTGGATTTTGGAATGGAATGATTAGAATAATTGATTCGGCAAGTATGGAATTAATAATGGAATTACCCAAACCTTTACCTCTACAAAAGTATTCGGCAGAATTTGAGAGAGCAATAAATGCGTCTACGCCTGATGAAGAGCTTAAGTGGGTATTTTTAAATATTAAAAATGTATTTTTTCCTATAAGTTATTTTCCGGAAAACACAGTTTGAGAAATTATTCGTGTGAAAACACTATCAAAAATACATTCCGGAAAAATTAATTTTAGAAGCACAGTTTTCCGGAAAATACGTTTTATCGAACTGGTTTTTAATTTAGTCTACGTAAAACACGTTTCGAGTAAAATTTGTTTGAAAGCACTATCGAAAATGTATTCGGGAAAAATTAATTATTTAAGTATAGTTTTCCGGAAGATACTATTTGAATTTGATTTGTGATAAATGCTTAAAGAAAATACATAATGGAAAATTAGTTACTTCAACGATAATATTTTCTGGAAAACACATTAAAATTAATTGTGTCTTTAATCGTACTAAATAGTAGAGATGTGCGAGACCGAAATTTTTCCAAGACCAAGACTCAATTTTCCAAGACCAAGACTTTTGGATGGCCAAGCACTAGGTCCAATAAGGCCAAAAAACCAGGACCAAAAAATAAAACCATGACAAGACCAAGACAAACACCCCAAGGCCAAGACCGAAAAAACCAAGAAAAGTATTGGTTCCAAGACCAAGACCAAGAGTCTCGCACATCTTTACTAAATAGCATATACCAAAAAACTTTTTACAAAATACATTTCCGGAAAATACATTTTACCCTATTTATTTTGTCTTTTAAAAACACTATTTTTTAATTATATAAATTTTTATTTTTCAACAGGTATCCAGATGTACATTCTTTAGTATTCCATTCTGCTTCGGGTGTTTTAAGTGCCTTATATAGGTTGGATTAATTTTTTTAAAATATTTTTGTGTGTGCTATCAATTAGTAAAATTAAAGATTAAAGGAAAATTTTTTAGTGACCGCTCCCTTTACCATTGGCAATTACATTTGTCTGTTACAGAAGGAGGAAAACAACAACAGGAAGAGTCATTAATCCATCAAGTAGTTAAACTAAGGTTTTCTTTTTTTTTGGTTTTGATTATATTTTTTGGGGAAATTTATTTTTGAAATTAATTTTTGGAAAATTTAAAAAAATTTAAAGAAAAAAATATTTTTTAAATTAATATTTGTTTTAAAATTTCTAATTCCCCAGAAAATTTATTTTTAAAAATTATTGTTTAAAAAATTTTTCAACTTTCTAGTTCTCAGCATTTCCATGTTGGTCCAATTTTTGATTTGGAAACTTGTGATTCACCATTAATTCAAGGTTCAGACGATTTTTTCCTAACAGCGGGAGCTGATGAAACTGTTCGGTTTTGGTCTTTGTCTTCTTCTCAACCAACAAATAATTCCTCCTCTTCACCTTTACTAACTCCTGAATTGAAAAGAGTGCTCTTTTTAAGTTCAGAAAGTGGATTATTAACTGAACAACTTGATAGTAAGAAGAATTAAAAAATTTCTTTAATTTAAAATTTTTTTAGAAAATTTTGGAGGTCTCCTTTCTGACTCATTAGAATCTACAACGGGTGTGCGCTGTCTTCGTCTCTCTCCTAATAATGAACATTTGGCTTGTGGTCGTAAAAATGGCAATATAAGGTTAATTATTTGGAATTTTTTTAAATTTTTGGCCAAAATGGGACGCAAAACTTCAAAAAATAATTTTTTGACCTAAATGAGACCGAAAAATTTATAAATCAATTTTTTAGTATTTTTGATTTACGCTCACCTAATTGCTCTATACTTGTTGAATTTGAAGCTCATGAAGGAGAAGTTCTTTGTCTAGATTATAACAACCACTCAACCAAAGAAAATTTTGAAAAAATTGGTCAATTCCTTGCTTCTGCTAGTAGAGATTGCCTTATTCACATTTTTGATGTTGAACAAAATTATGCTCATTTATTAACTTTGGATGAACATAGAGGGCCTGTAATTACTTTGAAGTTTATCAAACCTGAAGAGGTTTGTTGGGAATTTTCTAATTAAAATTGGGGGCTTGTTGAGATTTTTGCGGATAATTTTTGCGGACTTTCTTTTTGATTTTTCTTTCGGGTCATTTTTGCTGACGTCTTTTTGTTTTTTAATTTTTTCGACAGCTTTTTGTACCTTTTTTCCTTTTAGCTTCATTTTTTTAATTTTTTTTTCAAATCCGCAAATATTGACCGCAATTTTATAAAATCCGCAAAAATTGTCCGCAAATTCCAAAAGAAAATTTTTTAAACAAATTTTTGCAGGATTCTCAACTTTTACTAATAAGTTTTGGTGGAGACCAATTATTAATTACTCGAGAAATATTTTTTAATACAACAACAACAATAAAACATCTTTCAACAAATATATTAGTTCAAATAGATAAATGGCCAAATGAAAAAATTCCAAATTGTGTGGCTATAAGTAAAAATAAAAATATTTTAATTGGATGTCAAAATAGGTCATTGTGTGAAATTAATTGTAAAACTGGTCAATTACTACGTACTTTTGATAAAGAAAAAATTTTTGGAAAAAATTTGGAAGAAGAAGAAGAATTTGGGGGAGGAATTAGAATTACAAAGGTTTTTTTGAAATTTTTAAAAATTTTCAAAAAAAAATTTCTTTTAAAGATTTGTGTAGACCCTTCTGGTACTTTAGCAGCAATCCTTTGTTCTGATAGAAGTGTTCACCTTTTTGATTTACTTGAAGAAAAAGAGTGTGGAGAAGAGGATGGTGTTGATGATGATAGCAACAGCAACAGATGTGGCGGTAAACTTTTTAAATGTTTTTGTGTTTTGGTTCTAGTTTTAAATATTAGGGGAAAAGACAATTTGTGTTTTTGTTTGGTAAAAATACAAAAATGGAGTATAGTTTTTGATAAGTTATTTTAGAGAGTATATTTACGGAAGGATCTTTTTTGAGGAATACATGTCAAAACACTAGGACTGTTCCCCGACGGAGGGGGGGGGGGCACTGGGAACAATTTTCGAGCAGGCAGTGCCACGGGGGACGGGGAATTTCCCTACTAAACAACAACCCTACTAAACACACTTTTTTGAATAGTTTCTGGAAATAAAATATGTACATTGTATTTTCCGGAACAACATTTTTCGATTATTTATTCTCAACTGAACATACAAAACTACAACAAACATTAAAACTGTTTTTTCCTTTAATTTATAAAATTTGTGTTTTGTTTTTGGTCATTTCTTTCCTTTTTATTTTATTTTTAATAAAAAATTTTTTTATATTTATACAGTTATTGGCCTTCCATCAGATTGTGTCACCGGACTTGCCTTTTTGCCTGACTGCAGGTGCACAAATAAAAAAATTTTTTTTTTATAAAAATAATTTTTTTTTCTATTTTTTAAAGACGTCTTTTGCTTGTTACATATTCGTTAGTTTTTTTTTTAATTAAATAAAAATTATTTTTTATTTTAATTTTGTAGTGGTTGTATTGCTATTTGGCGTTTACCTACAACTCTACAAAAACGAATTCCTCCCAAAATTTCTTTAGCTTGTGAACGAGAGTGAGTTTAAATTTTTATTAAAAAAAAGTTTTTTTTGAATGAAAAATTTTTATTGACCACACAGAAAATATTTTAGACATTTTCTGTTACCTTTTTAGTTTCAGCTCCTTTTACCTTACTTTAAACTGTTCCGGTCATTAAAAAAAATTTTTTTTTTTGAAATTTTTCATATTTAAATTCCTCCTCTATGCTTATCGGTCTTTGCTTATCGGCCCTCTATGCCTGTTTTCTTTATGGAATCGGTCCACAGAAAATATATTTTGTCATTTTTTCTGGTACCTTTTTATTTTTCCCCTACATTTGCCTTACTAAATTGTTCTGGTCATTTAAAAATTTTTTTTTAAATCTTTACAATTTAAATTCCTCCTCTATACTTATGGATCTTTTCTGTGTGTATTCGGTCCACACAGAAAATATATTTTGTCATTTTTCTGATACCTTTTATTTTTTCCCCTCTATTTTACCTTACAAAATCGTTCTGGTCATGTAAAAAAATTTTAAATCTTTGAAATTTAAATTCCTTTCCTCTATACTTATCGGGTTTTGATCACATTCTTTAAAATAAAATTATATTTAAAAATGAAAAGTATAAAGAAAATTAAAAGACATTGAAACGGGTAGGGGAGGAAGGGGGAATGATCACTGCCCCAAATCGCCGCGTTCTATAATAGGGCAGTGTAGGAGAGAATGCTCGTCCAGCTGCACATTATCTTCATACTTTTACCCTTCCAACAAAAAAAAAATAAAATTTTTCTTCCTTCTCAATAACAAAAATATGCGCGTCTTTTCGTTTTAATCGTTTATAAAATATTAACCGATCATTTATATATTTTATATCCCTCCACAAATTATATCTTCCACAAATTATCTCTTTATTCCGTCTTATTCGGTATAATTTATTTTTGCACTTTTACACATTTTTAATAAAAATTAGAGGTATTTAAATTTAAAAGCCTCCATTCTTCTCTCTTTTTACCTTGTTGGAATTCTCCTCAAACTCACATTTCTTCTTTTATCTTCGTCCTTTAATCTTTTCTTACTTCTAATATTCACTTCCTATTTTCTCTTCATTAAATTCCTCTCCCTTTTCAAATTTTTTCTTCAACTTTATTAAGATGAAGAGAGGGGCGATCAGTGCTGAGTAGAGTTCCGGAAGCCGGAAGCTAACTCCTGAGCCGAAGCCAAGGTTTTAAAAAAGCTCGGAGAAGGAGACACATAATTCCTAATACCCAGCACAGGAAGTGATCTCTTCCAATCCTTCCCCTTCCTTAATTTTTTAAAATTTTCACTTTAGTTCCACAAGCCCAGAAACTGCTACCAACCCAAAAATAAATAAAACAACAACAGACGATATTCTCTCTGAACAATTAAATTTTTCAAATTTGGCCAATTTTGTAGAACAACAACAACAACAACAACTTCCAGCCATTTTCTCCCTAAGTTCTGTCTCTTCAAACATTGCCGCCAACAACAACAAAAGACCTTCAACGCTGCAAGAGGCTGATGATGAATTGGACAGTGGAATTGGTGGTGGGGGAGAAGGTGGAGGAGGAGGAACAAGTAGTGGTGCTACCTCAGCAGATCGAGGAGGACAACAGAAAAAACAACAACAAAGGTAGGGGGAAATATATTTTTTAAAAGTTTGTGTGGAGTGTGCGGTGTTTTTCAAAAGTAAAAAATACATATATAATACATACATTATTTGCATAATGTGTTTTATATTTTTAAGAATTTGTTTTCATTGTATTTTCCGGAAAAGTTGTGAACAATTAATTTATTGTATTTTCCGGAAAAGTTGTGAACAATTAATTTATTGTATTTTCCGATAAGGGTTTTAAAATGTATTTTTTGTGTATTTTTCCGGAAATATTTTCAAACTTAAATGTATTTTTCCGGAAAGGTTTTCAGAATTAAATGTATTTTTCCGGAAACATTTTCAGAATTAAATGTGTTTTTCCGGAAACATTTTCAGAATTGAATGTATTTTCCGGAAACATTTTCAGAATTAAATGTATTTTTCCGGAAAGCGTTATATTAAATTCTAAAAATACAAAAATTCCTTTTCTTTGTATTTTCTTTGTATTTTGTTTTTTTTTAAATTTTTCTGGCGCATACATCAATCGCTGATGTGTAAAAAACGAAAAAAAAGTGGTTAGAAAAAAGTCATCGATGCATAAAACTAAAGTTGAATAAAAGAATATTTTTTTAGTCTGATTCATTCTAACCAAAAAAAAAGATTTTTTGATCATGAAAATATTTTTATAAAAAAATATTTTTCTTCTAAATTTCAATTTTTGTTGACTAAAAAAAATACAATTTTAGGAGAGACCTTGAACTTTCCTCTATTTTTATTTATTTTTTAAAAATATTTGTAAAGATCGCTTCTATTTTTCCCCTTTTTATTTTCTGTTTATATAGCCCAATCGGCTGGCCAATCGATTTTCCCCATCACATTTTCTATATAACGCTTAAAAATGAACGTTCGATTGAAAAAAAAAGATATATGCGGTTAAAAAGACTGGTATATTTACCGAAACCACAAAAAAAAATTTTAAAAAAAGAGGAAAAATTCTTTCGCCTGTCACTACCACCAATTTTTTGCGCTTAAATGCCTTCCTTTTAGTTTCCTTCCTGTTTTGATCATATGAAATACATTATTATTTCATTGAAACAGATCTTAAAACATTTCCAGAAAAATACAGAAAATACCTTTTTTTCAGATAATGTATTTTCGTTTAAATTCTAGAATTTGTGTTTTCCGGAAGCCCTTCTGAAAATTTATTTTAGAATGTATTTTCCGGAATTTGTTTTCGATTTTGTGTTTTCCGGAAATGTATTTTCTTTTTAATTTTATTCACTTACTATTATTATCTTCTATTTTTTTATTTTTTTAGTTTTGAAATTAAACGACTGAACCCATTGGACGCTTCCATTTTATTTTCTAAACAAGAGGAGGAGCAAAGTGAAATTGGAGGAGAAGGTAAAATAAATAATAATAATTTTATTTTTCCTTAAATATTAGCAAAAAAATAAAATTTTTAAAGAATTTATACAAATAAATAAAATTTTTGCAGTTATCAATTCAATGCTTTCTCACTCTTCAATGACTCGTCCTCAGCATCCAAATGTTTCTAATCCGCATAATAATCTTGGTACTCCACAGCAAAATAAACAACAACACTTTTTTCAGCATAATCAACAACAAATAAAAGTAAACGCCCTTTAAAATTATTTTTATATATAAATTCTGAAAAGTTTCCGGAAAATATACATTTTTATATTTAAAAATAAATTCTGAAAAATAAACACATTTTTCAATATAAGTTTTTCGGAAAATACATCAAGAAATAAATTTTAGTTTCCGGAAAAACATAAATTAATAAATTCTACAAATTTTCCGGAAAATACATTTATATTAGAAAATACATCTTCCGGAAAATACACTAGTAAAATACATTTTCAGAAAAATAAACACATTCGTTAATATAAGCTTTCCGGAAAATACATAAAAAAATAAAAAAAATACATTTTAAAAATATATAAAAAATACATTTCCGGAAAATACATTAATTAATAAATCTTACAGGTTTCCGGAAAATACGTTTTAGTAAATCAGAATTAAGCTTTCCGGAAAATACAACCTTAACAAATAAATTCTGAATATTTCCGGAAAACACATAAAAATACAACTTTTCTTTTTCCAGCATACTCCATCTCAACAACAACAATTTTCTCATTTTCCACTTTTATATACTCATCCAACGCAACAACATCAACAAAATTTATTATTAAATCAACAACTACAGCAACCTAAAAATAGTCGTTCAATGTCTAATTTACATTCAACAAGTATTATTAATGGACAACAACAACAATCAAGAGAAAGGCGTAAATGGAATATTGGTGGGGTAAATAATGCTGCTACACAACAACAACATCAGCAACAACAAATTTTGAATCCAACACAAATGTATTTACAAAATCAGAATGGAGGAGGAGGTTTAATTTTTGTTTTAATTTTTATTTACAAATAGGATTTTGGGTTTCATATTTTTTGTTCTTTTTTTTTCTGAACTATTTAGAGTCTAACATAAGAAGTATGAATTTTTACTTGTTAAATTTTTAATTATTTTTTTGACATCTATCAACAACCACTTTTGTTCTTACTTTTTCCCTTACTTGAACGGGAAAAAATCATAGATCACAAAAACGATTTTTTTAAATTAAAATTGTTTTTTATTTAATTTATTTTCAAAAAAAAATTTTTTTTCTAGTTTCTTCGTCACCTTCTCCTTCAATGTATCTTTCTGTTAGACCACCAATTCAACAACCTATACAGCAACAACAACCTTTAACTAAAGATATTGTTAATTCAAATTATTTATCTGTTAATAATAATTCACAACAACAACGTTTTGGTATTGGTAATTCTATTTCATTAAATGCTATTCGTTCTGGAATGATTGAAAAGGTTTTTTTTAAATATTTTTTTATATTCTATTAATTTTAATTATAATTTTTTTCCTTATGTGTTCCTTCAAAATTAGCCTTTTCTATTTTATTATTTAAACCATTTTATTTGTTTTGGGTTAATGTTTGGTTGTGGTGTAATGGTTAGTGTTTGTGTCTGCAAGCCAGTATACATGTGGGTTCGAATCCTTTGGACTGCTTCTTTGTGTTTTTGGTCCTTTTTTTTCAAAATATGAAATATTTTTGATTCCTCTTTTAAAAAAATTATTTCCTTTTTTTGGATATTTTTTATGTTAAACAATTTAGTTATTTTTATTTTTTTTAATCCAGTGGACAATTTGTCACAATTTATTTTTCCTTTTTTGTTTTTATTTAAAAATTTTTTTGAAGAGGAATCAAATTATTTAAAAAAAATTTTTATTATAAATTTTAATCTTAAAAAAAATTTTTTTAAGCAACAAGAATCCCAACAACAACAAGAATATGGCAATAGAAATTCTTTATCTCGACGTTATCTTCAAACAAATGTTGAAAATGAAAATAACAAAAATAATTGTGTTTGGAAGCCTAATCAAAATATTACAAAAACATCTATGCTTGTTAAAAAGAGGCGCTCTTCAAATTTATTTAATACTTCAGGAAATAATAAGGGAGATGATGGGGGAGAAGAAAATGGGTCTTTTACAGGTTTATTTGTTAATTGAATTTTTTGGGTACACCCCAACGTACCGCGAGGCTAACGTAACGCAGAACTATAACTTTGTTCAGAATGGTTGAATCCGGGACGCCCTGATATGTTTGATTCAGCTCGACGTGATGCATAGAACCATACCAAGGCGTCCTGGATTCGATTATTTTGAACGAAGTTATAGCTATGCGGTACGTTGAGCTCGCGGGACGTTGGCCTGTTCCCGAATTTTCTTTTTTGGATTTTGTGGGTTTATTTTTCGAGTATTTTTTTCTATTTTGGAATTTAATTTTTTTTAATTTTATTCAAAAAATATTATTTTTATTTTTTAATTTATAGCACATCATCAACAACAACAAAACCACCAATCATCATTATTATTAGCAAATAGTAACAGTCCTTGTAGTTCAAGCCAAGCAAGTACTCCAAGTGGTTGTGTTAGTAATGATTATAGACATTCTCCTCCAGATGGAATAAATGCTCGTTTGGATGATTCTAAATTTGGTTCTGGTGGTGGTGGGGGAGGAGGAGCTAGAAGTGCTTTAAATAGAATTAAACAAAGAAGAATGGCTGCTGCGGCTGTTGCTAATAATAATAATAATTCTGATTTACCCCCATCTATAGGTTTGTATTTTTTGTTAAAATATCAGGATTATAGGGGAAGTGTATTTTTTTCTATTTTTGTGGTTGAATTTTCTTAATGTATTTTTCGGAAAATTTTTCATAATTATTTTCAGAATTTATTTTAAAATTTATATACATATAATCAAAAATACAAAATTCCGGAAAAAAATTATCAAATGTTTTTTCTGATTATCCACATTTAAATTTAAATGTTTTTTTCGGAATGAGATTTAGGGTTTCCGGAATTTTTTCAAAATTTGTTCTTAAATTTTGTATTTTTATTTTTTAATTTGCAATGTCGGTGGTGGTTCTTAAAATAAAACAAATTTATTTTTTATAGGCCGTCAAACACCATCATCCCACCCGCCTCGTTCACGTTCTCAATCACCTTCTCAACTTGCAATGGCTGTCTTAGCTTCTGAAGCAGCTCAAGCCCAAACAGCTAGGCCTATATCGCCGTCTGTTCGTTCGGTTTGTTTTTTTGAAAATTCTAAAAAATTAGAAAACTTCTGATTTTTATTTTTAGGTCCTTTCGGGTAGTTCTCCTTCAACAACTTCTCGTTATCAACTACGCCTTTCAACTGTTGGTAATGGTGTTGGTGGTTCTCCCTCCTCTTCTTCTTCACGTTTACGACAAGCTAGACAAAGACTTAAAAAATCACAAGAAAATTTGGCTTCTTTAAAAATTGAAAATAAAGAGGTTGATGAAAATGAAGAAGAAGAGCCTTTATCTAGATCTAGGTCTATTGGAAATTTATGGATGACAACAACAGGGAGAAGAAGAACATCTTTACATTATACAGATGACAGGTTTTTGTTATTTTTTATTTTATTTAAAAAAATTATTTGGAGAGGCAAGGGAGGATGAGGGATGATTACTTAAGGAAGGAAATTTTTTAAGGGAGAGGGGTGTTATTAATTAAAATGATGGGGTAATTTGTACAAATATTCTTATGTTAATAACCAGAACATCTGAAATATGAAACCAAAAATTCAGAAATTTTGGGAAGGCTTATCTGGTACTATTGAGGATAATTATTTTGAATTTTATGATTTTATAATCTTATTTAATTATTTTATTACCTTTAAAACTTTATTTTCACGTTTCCGATCACTTTTACTCCCTATTACATATTTAATTTTTTCATAAAAATTTTTCTTTTAATTTTTTCATGAAATATGTAAATTTTTTAATCTTTTTATTATTCAAATAAAATTTCAAATAATTTTTTAGAAAACAAAATCAACGAGAAATAGCCAAATCAACAACAGATTTATTATTATTAAATGGGAAACCTAAGGAAGATGATACCACAAATTCATCAAAATTAATTAGTAATAGATTAGCAGAATCTAGGCAACGATTGGCACAATCAATTAAAGATATTAATAGAAGAATAAGGTTTTTTTGAAAAATATTTTTTTATTTTTTAAAATCCGCAAAATATATTTTTGTCCTCAACTATTTAAAAAAAATTTTTTAATTAAAATAATTTTGGGTTATTTTTTATAGACCCAAAATTCTATTTTTAAAAATATTTTAGTAAATTAATTCTTGACTCAAAAATAAAATTAAAAATTTGCGGATTTAAAGTTGCGGATTAAAAATAAATTTTTTTATTTTTTTCTTCTTTTCTTTTAGTGAACCAGATATTCAACCAATGTTGACTTCATTGTCTAAAGAAAATTCTCATCAAATAACAGAAACACCACCTTCCTCTTCATCATCTTCAACTACATTTAGAGGAGGTCCTAGACGTGGAGTACAAAAAAAGGTTTTTTTAATTAAAACTTTTTTTTTACTTCGGTTGAGCCTATTTCGTCAATTAAATTTTTTTTTATTTTTCCTAAATTTAATTTTTTAAATTTTTTAGTTAGATAAACAATTACAACAACAACCACCACAGTCCATTAGTGCTCGTTCTTTTCAACATTATAATCCTGGTGATTGGTCTACTGAATCCTCTTCCAATATTAAAATGAATTTAATGCAACCAGTAGGAATAAGGTTTTTAAATTTTTTTAGAAATTTTTTTTTAATTTTTTTATAGAAGTGCCACTTCTCTAACCCCAACAACAGCATCAAATAATTTTTCTGCACATTCTCCTCGTAGCAATTATTTGGCACAAAAACTTGCTAGCCGGTGGGTAATTAAATAACGTTTTTTGCCAAAGTAACCTTGTATAATTGCCTATAAAATAATCTTAGGTGGGTCTAAAATTCTGAAATTTCGTTTGGAGACCCTGAATACTTTTGGCTATTCCCTCCCAAAATTTCAGAATTTTTCGTTTCATATTTCAGAAGTTCTGGTCAAAAATATCAGAATTTTATTTAAAATATGGTCATTTTTTGCCTATAACTTTTGTTTTATTTGATCTAAATTTTTGAAAATTTGTTTGGAAATAATTAATAGTGTTGTCTATCCCTTCCCAAAATTTCAGAATTTTCTGTTTAATTTTAATTTTTTTAGAAGTGGTTCTGTTGCTACTGATTCATCAATAACGACAACAACCTCTTGTAATCGTTCATTTACTTCAGAATTAAATCAAATAAATAATAATTTGGCTTCATTTCAGTTTACTTCTACAGGCTCAAAAAGTTGGTTTTCTTAAAAAAATTCTGAATTAATTGAGAAATTTAAAAAATAGAAATGGCATTGCATGCACAAGAATGTATAAAAGAAATGCAGCAAGCTAGTGATAAACTTTTGGGAACGCGTCAGTTGGTAAAAATTAATTCTGATTTTTTTAATTTAAAAATAAATTCTGATTTTTCAGAATTTTTATTATTAGTTACGTTTGAAATTCTGATTTTAAAAATAATTCTGATCAAAATTCCGATTCCAAAATTCTGATTTTTTTCAGAATTTCTTATTCAGAATTATTTTTGCAATTCTGGGCCTGTATATTCTGACATTTTTATTTTCAGAATTATAATTATGATATATTTTTTCTGAATCCAAAATTTAAAAATAAATTCTGATTTTTCAGAATTTTAAGTTTTGTATTTTTTCTGTATTTTATTCTTTATTTTTCAGATACAATTTGACCCAACAATTAATTCTGAGGTAAATTCTGATTTTTATAATTTAATTTACGCATACTTTGGTGTGATGTCAATATTAAAAAATAAATGACAGTTTGTCCCATTTAATATTTTGGGCAGTTTGAGTCTGAGATTTTTTTATTTTTTGAGAAATAATTTTTAAAAATTTTTTCAGGAAAAGCATCAATTACTTTTTAATGTAAACAAAGCTGTAACTGCTTTTTCTAAAAGAATGATACTTGAAGATGAAGAACATGGAGGAGAACAACTTTAATTAAAAGAGGAAGGGACTACTCAAAAAATGACTCAAAAAATTATTTTAAATTTGTGCCTTTGTATTTTGATTTAAAAAAATGTGTGACAGACAAAATTTTGTTGGAAAATTAAAAAGAAATCTCGTAAGAAGCTTGTCACACATTTTTAATGGTCCATTAAAAAAGACTGGCGACGGTCGAAAAAAGCCCCCCTTTTCTACTTAATGTTCGCAAATTTCTGCATATTATTTTTAAGTTTTTATATATTGCAAAGACTTAATTATGAATTTTAAATATAAATATATTTATTTTTGTTTAGGCTTTATCGATTAGTATTGATTTTATCGATTGATATCGATTTTTTGGAAAATAAAAATTTTTAAAAATTAATTATCGATTAGTATCGATTTTATCGATTGATATCGATTTTTTGGAAAATAAAAATTTAAATTTTTTAAAAACGACAAAATGCCTCTTAAATATAAATGCGACAAAACGCCTCCTCGTTACAACATCAACATAACATCCCATAGTTCAAAACAGACAAAATGCATCCTAGTTATAAATGCGACAAAATGACTACATGTTATAAACGCGACATAATATCTCATAGTTAAAAACGCGACAAAATGACTTCGTCATAAATGCGACAAAACGACTCATAATTCAAAACAGGACAAAATTCCATCTAGTTGAAAAATTTTCAAAATGGTCAGAAACAAATAATTTCAAAACGGTCAGCAGTAAAATTTGTTTGTAAATTGTCGACTGAACAATCTAAAGGCAGACAAAAATATTTTTCGAAATGGTCAGTTGTTGATTTGATTCACAAAACATTTTAATTGTAGTTCTGTCGTTTGTGAATCATTAATAAATAGAGAACAAGAATGTTTAGGACGTTGTTGACCAAGACAAACCGAGGATGTAACAATGCTTTTTTTAAATAAAATATAAACAATCTCCGGTTATGACTTGCCCAACAACGGCTTTGTGAACATTTTTAAATTAAATTTTTTAAGTTTTAAAGGGAATAAATAAGCAAAAATAATCAAAAAAATAAATTTTTTTTAAAGGAAATGAATTACTGAGCAATAAAAATTTAAAGAAAAAAATAAAAAAATAAATTTATTTTAAAGGCCGCGATTGGTAAGAAGCAAGAAAAAAAATGAAAAAAAAAATTTGAGGAAAAGCGGGCCCCCTATAAAAGTTAAATCATACAAAAATTATTCTCCCCCTATACAAACCCATTAAAAATATTTTTTATTTAAATATGAATTTTCGATTGGGGGATATTTTTTAAAGCATTTTTTGTATGTAAATAAATAATATATTGCACAGAAAAAAAATTGAGAAAATTAAAAATAAAAAAATTTTTGGGTAAAAAAGTAGACAAGAAAAATGGCAAGTTTTGACCAGGCTTACTTATAGTAATGGATATGGATAGATACATTAAGTTCAAAATGCCTGCGAATTTTGATCCGCCGTAAATATCCGAATACGGATACCAAAATCCATTACCAAGTCTGGTTTTGACTTAAAATAATTTAGAAATAAATAAAAAATTATTTTAAGGAGTTAAAGGGCAAACTCTCAAATAATTCACATGACTAAGGAATGTTGCAAATCGAGTTTTTTTTTAAAGAAAAATTGAAAATATGGAATTAAAATGGGAGTTTTAAATTTTGAGTTCTTCAAATTAGCAGGACTAGAGATTGTACCAAAAAGGTCAAAACTAATTTAAACGGATCTTGGGCCTGATTTTTAAAGAATTCGGAGGTTAACCACAAAGACACAGAAAAAATATGCAAAAATGAAAACGGGAGGAATACTGAATAAAAAAAAGGACAAAAAAATTTAGTTCAAATTTGGAAAATTTTTGAAAAAGTTGAAAGAAAAAAATTCGGACTTTTTTGGAAGGAACATCCCTTATTGGTCAGGTTAAGTTATCAAAACTTGGAAAAATTAAAAAAAATAAATTAAAAAGAAAAACCTAATTTCCAAAAGAAAATCATTTTTCAGGTATAACAAACCTAATAGTCTTCGATTCTTTTGATTTAATTTGCCCGCAATTTTTTCCATTCAATTTGGTTGTTGCTGTTGTTTTTCTTTCAGTTTCATCTAACCAATAGCCAATACGACTTACAGCAAGGAAAAAGAAAAAACTAGAAAAAAAGAAAATGTTGTTGGTTATTTGAAAACAGGTAAGGAATTCATTGTAAACAGGGATGGAACGGATTGAGAAAATTTCTCAGATTGAGTTTCGGGTCGAAAAATATCTAGGTTCTGGGTAATTCTGTGTAACAAGGCCATAAAAATTAAAAGAAAGTTTAAGTTATGTCGTGGAATCCAGAGGTGGGTCGAAATTCCGATTTCCGACGTTTTTGCCCGAAAAAAAATTTTGATTTCGAGTTCCGACTTTTGAGCCAATTCCGATTTCCGACACCTCGGGCTGTTATGACCCACCTCTGGTGGAATCTAGCTGAAGAAACCCCAGGATTTATCGATTCGATCCTTCAGTTAGATTCTGGATATCCGAAAATTCTCAAGAAACATTAAGCCTAGTTATATAAGTGTCAAAAGACATTTTAATATTTTCCCAAAAATAATTTTTAAAAAGAAAATATCCAAACAATCCCCACAACTTCCCATAAAATTTAAAATTAAAAAAAAAACCTGCAAAAAATAATAACACTTCCAATTCCAATTAATCTCCATTCTGGACCAGTAGCCAAAAATCCAAGCAAAGCAAGTCCTTCCAATACATAAACAAATGAAGCTAGAACCAAACGATGAAAATGAGAGGCTAATAGAGAGCCTAACGGGGCGAATAAAACAACTACAGGGACTAGAAAATTAAAAAAATTATTTTTTGATTTAAAGAGTAAACCTGAACAAGTGAAATAATTCCTTTAAAAAAAGAAAAAAAATTTTTAATTAAAAAAAAATTTAAAAAAACCATGCAAGAGTAGACACCTCAGACATAATTAAATGCCTCCAGAAAAATCCAACACAAGTATTTGCCTCCAAAAAAATTTTTTTTTTAATTCTTAAAAATATTCAAAAGCTTACAGCCATTAGAACAACCTAAAAAAATTTTTAAAAAATTAAAAAATAAATTTTTTTCAAACCGATGTTGGAGTAGCTACTTTTTCGCTAAGCCTGAACAAAAGTGTTAAAACAGAAAATGCACAAATATCAACACCAGAGCCTGCAAAAGCGCTGCAAAGTCCTGAAAGAAGAAAAAATAAATTTTTATAAAATAAAAACTCAAATTCTGACTTTTAATCTTTAAAAATTGTAATTCTGTTTTTATAAATATAGTTTTATGTAATTTATAATTCTGGTCTCTTTTAAATTCTGATTTAATAAAATTGTAAAAATTCTGAATTTTAATGATTATTTTTGATTAAAAAATTTTCTGGTTTTTATAGTAATTCTGATTTTCTAAAAATACCCCTTTCTAAAACCCTCTTTCTCTCTCTATATTTAAACAAAAAAAATAAAAATAAACAAAACCTCCAATAAATCCAGCAACAAAAAGAATTAAAGCCTTCCACCAATTAAATTTTACAATACCAGAATGTGTTCTTCTCTTCTTTTGGGTGTTTAAAACGTATAGAGAAATTGCAAAAGAAAACCAAATACTGACAAATAACCTGAAAAAAATTTTGAAAAATTTTCAAAAAATTTTGAAAAATTTGGAAAAATTTTCAAAAATTTCAGAATTTTTTTTAAATTCTCAAAAAATCTCCCCCTTTACATTTTCTTTTCCGAACCAGTCAATAAATAATCAACCCATTCCAATCCAAATATAATTCCAGCAGTTGAACCAATTGTACATAGAATTATTGCGTGCCTTTTAAAGATAAATTAAAAAAAATTTGTAAGTAAAATTTATTTTTAAAAAATATTTTGAGGCTGAAAATGTTTCTGAAAATTTTTTTTTTCATTTTTGAAATTTCAAAAAAAAAATTATTTTACAAAAATTCTTTCGAAAAATAATTTTTTTAATCAAAAAAAAATTAAAAAAAAACCATTCCAATTTTATTCTCATCCAAAGTATTGTGAACGCAGCAGAAGTCATTCCTATAAAGTAAGAAATATTTTTAAAATTTTTTTAAAAAATTTCCTAAAAATTCCTAAAAATTTTTTCAACAAACCACAAGACTGAACCATTAAAGAAAAATCCCTCGCAACTTCAGTTTCAATATGCAACAAAAGTGTCATAACCGGAAATGCAACAGCCCCACCACCTTCTGAAGTCATTCCAGCCACAGTTGCCCCAACAACCATTGTTAGTGGAAGTTCGTAGTGAGTGGGGAAGAGGCGGAAAAAGTTGTAACGAAAGGCTAATGTCCACCACATAATCTTTTAAAAAAAGTGAAATTATTATTTAAACGCAGACTGAGGTCTGAAGAATTTTTTGAAGGGGGGAGGGGATTCCTTTACGTAAATTTTAGTAAAGCAAAATAACTTAGTCTAACTCTAGACAAAAAAAAAGATTTAAAAATCATAGTCTCATCCGTTTTAACCAAGAAACCTAAAACCACAAAAATTGCCTAGAACTGAGCTCTGAAACATGGCTGAAGTTGGAGTTGACGGTTTTGTGCCCATCTCTCTAGCGTGAACTTGTCTTGGAAAAACACCACACTAATAAACTACTCGAATTCATGTTTACAAATGTCTTCGCGATCAAATACTTAATAGTTCCGCCTTTCTATTCTAAAACCCCCCATTTAATAAAAAATAAACCTGCATAAAAAGACAAGGAAGTAAAAATCCAATATATTTTCTGTAACGATTAAAAATATCCTCCAAAACTTCTTCTTCATCATCGTCAGAGCACACTTCGTTACTGTACAATTGGCCTTGAATAAAATAAAAAGTAAATTTGTAAAAGAAATTTTCGGAGGAAACGAATGGGAAGGAAGGAAACACAAAAATTGGTTATAGAGGGAGGCTAGGCGAGAGATTGAAGTTAAAAAATGGAAGGTAAGAAAAATCTTAAACCTAAATGGAAACTCGGCAAGTGCTGAACTGGGGAACAGTAAAAATAGAAAATTTGATGTCTCGTTTACTCTAAGACTGCTTACATAAGTCCGGAACACTTGGCAAAATACGGAGCATTGTGGAAGGTGAGTTAGGTTTTCCTGTAACCAGAGTCCAGGCCCCGGTATTTTTTGACCTTCCTGAATTTTTCCTGGACAGGTCCAGGTCAATAAACCAAATCCAGAGTCCAGGAACAGGCCCAGGCTTTTCAAAAATCTCAATCTTTGTTGTCATTATCGGATCCCTGTCAAAAAACTTTATTATCTTCAAGCCCAAGCTTGAAGATAATACAAAAACCTGGCCATTTGTTGGTTGCTGTAAAAAAATCTCTGCGGGACAGCTTATCAGATTTTATAAAACAAACCTTGAAGAAAATATTTCCGGAAAAAAAGCTTCGCTCTGCCAAAATAAGTCGACTTCAACTCCTAAAAAATTTAAATCTTAAACAAAAATTTCAACAAAAACCTGGCCATTTGTTGGTTGCTGTAAATTTTCCTCTTCGCAATCTTGTGTTGTTTTAGAATTTAAATAAATTGTTAATCTGTTTTGTTGTTCTATTCTATTAGTAGACATTTTCTTTTATTTTTTTTGAAAGTAGGCTAAAACTGAGAAAACCACAAAAACAAAATTGTTCTTTTCTAAAAACTAAAAAAGAAGAAAAACAAATCCTTTTAATGATAAAAAAAACCTCTAAAGAATCAAAAATTAAAAAAATAATACCCAATTTTGATGCTTTGAGAAAAACAAAAACAACCAAAAAAATTCAAACCAAAAAAAAACGCGAAATATTTCAAAATGTAAACTAATCCCAAAAAATTCAAATAATCTAAAATCAAAGTTTTCAAAACACCTAAAAACGAAAATTTTGACGAAACACCCCAAAATTTTTTTCTTTTAACCTTCAACAACAACAACAACTTTTCTGGAAACAATTAACTCTTGAATAATAATAAAAAATGTATTAGGGTAAAATGCTTATAATTGTTCATTATTTTCTTAAATTTTTTTTGTCTAAAAAATTTTCTTTAAAAATAATTCTTTCCTAAAACAATGACACACAAATAGTGCTCTATTAAAATTTATTTTTTAGGGTGATTAATAAATAAAAAATTGCAAAAAAAATCAAAGATTATACCAAAAAACCCCTCTCCTCTTTCTAAAAACAATTATACTAAAGGTCAGTTTAATACCAAAAATTAAAATTTATTGAGAAAAACAACAACTGTGTTGATGAACGTTTTTATTGTTGTTGTGAATATAATTTTGTTAGCCAATTTTAATGAAAAATAGAGCCCTCCCTAATTTTTTACACTAATTTTAAGTCCAAAATTCTAAAAATACCTAAATAAATTCCAAAAAAATTTTTTTTGGAATTTTAAAAATAATTTTAGTTTTAATAAAAAATTTTTTATTCAAAAAATTGAGGTTTTTGTTGAAAAATTAAATTTTTAAAAATAAAAAAATTAAAAAAAACAACTTTTTTTCCTAGCAAACAATTTTGTTTTTAATCCTAATTAAAATATAACATTGCATTTTATTAAACATTGTTGTTGTTGTTTAAAGTATTCCTTGCATAACGTAATAAAGTGAAGAGAACTGTATCTGTTACACCAGAAATTCTGAAATTAAATTTAAAAAATATCAGAATTTGTAGAATTTGGAAAGTCAGAATTATTAAAAATCAGAATTAAAAAATCAGATTAGTAAATCAGAATTTTTTGAAAATCAGAATTAAAAGAATCAGAATTTATTTTAAAAAAATTCTGATTTTTTAATAAGAAATTAAATAATTAAAAATCAGAATTCCTCAGAAAATCAGAATTTTAAAAACAGAATCAGTAAAATTAGAACTTTACAAAATCAGAATTTCTTAGAAAATCAGAATATTTTGGCAAATCAGAATTAGTAAAACCAGAATTTTTTAAATCAGAATTTTTTTAAAAATCAGAATTTGCAAATTAAAAAAATCAGAATTTTACAAAAATCAGAATTTTTTAAAATCAGAATTTTTTTAAAAATCAGAATTTTAACAAATCAGAATTTATAAATTAACAAACCTGGCCGCAGCAGCCAAAGTTTTCGGTTTAACTTCATTTAATCTTTCCCTCACTTCTGCCTTAATTTCAACATTTTCCAAATAATTTAAATTTGTCGGTATTTCTGTATTCATTTCTTTTTCTAATTTTTCTATTCTAACTCTCAATTCTTTATTTAAATGTAAATAACGTTGTTTATTTATTATTCTTTCCAAAAGTAAACGTTCCCCGAGAAATTCGTTGAAGAGGGAAGGCCATACATTTGCTAGCTTTTCTAGCCTCAATTCTGGATGTTTTACAAGTAATTTCTTTGCAGAATAAACTTAAAAAAATTGAAAAATATTTTGTAATGAGTTAGAATCGGACCTCAACATAAGAAAACCCTTTGGGATGAAAAAGATGCTGGTTCACTCCTAACCGCCGATTAACCTTTTGCACTAGCTAAAGGAGAGAAATAGTTATAGCCCAGCTCTGCTTTACTATCCCACGATGACTTGGGGGCCGAAATCAATAAGGAGCGGCTCCGAAAATCACCGGAACGGGAGCCAGGAATTTGAAAACCCCCGTCCTATACCCAGTACTGGCATCTTATGTTTTAAACAGGAATATCGATTAGACCAGGTTACCCCCACCCAGTGGTCAACCTAATTTAAAAAGCTTATCTTATTGTTAAGCTAATAATAAGTTAATTCAGAGGTTATCTTATATAGAGCTCCGACTTTTATTTAATCAAAAATTTAAAACAAACTTAGGCCAGTTTTCCCAGGAGTATTTAACCCTTCAATTTTCGCATTCCATCCATCAGAAGTAAAACGTATAGAATCTAGCCTTTCATCAAGTACTTCTAGACGAGAACACATTTGTTTAAAATGTGACCAGCGATGATCAGATACCAAGCCTTTTTTGTATGCCTTTTCAGTCAGACGTAAGTCAGCATTATCTGGTCTGTAAGAAAAAAATGGGAAAATGGTTTAAAATTCGGTAACAGACCTGGTCATGGATACGGATATGAATACAGATATTATCAAAATGCCTGCGGATATCCGCCTGTATCCGCCGTAAATATGCGGATACGGATACCAAAGTCAGTATCCGTGACCAGGTCTGTTCGGTAATATTGCCGTTCATGCCCCCCCTCACCCCCCCCCCTTCCATTTCTACCACCAAAAATTCCTTCATATTTACATGAAAAACTGTGCTTGTGTAACAATAAATTCAATGTATGGGATGTCAAAAATGAGGGGACCAGACAAGACGTCGAGGGCTCAAAGTCAATAAAGGTTGGAGACATGTAGCAAGGAGTTAGAGACATGTAGCATTGTTCAACTATTACCAAAAAAATTGTCGAACAATTTCGAGAATTATGAAAAGAGTGGAGGACATAAACGACATTACTACCAAAAAAATTAACAAAACCTCAACTCCAGCCGATTTTCTGACCGAGAAGTAAATATTCTATAAGCTTCAGTTACCCCAAAATTAGTCAAATCATCAATCATTACACCGATATATGCCTCTGTTCTTGAAACCTTTAAAGGATTATAGGCCGTCTTATCTCCTTTTTTGTTTGCTTCCGCTCTTTCTGCCGCGTTTGTTCCAGCGATTAAACCTTTAGAAAAAAATTTTTTTAATTAAAAAAAATTAAAAAAAAAACCTTGGGCTGCAGCTTCTTCATACCCCGTAGTTCCATTTATTTGTCCTGCCAAAAAGAGACCACAAACTTTTTGGGTTTCCAAGGTTGGGAAGAGTTGTTGAGGATGAACAAAATTGTAACGGACAGAATAACCTTTAAGAAAAAAATTTCAAAAATTTTCAAAAAAATTTCAAAAAAATTTCTAAAAAATTTTCAGAAATTTCAAAAAAATTTTTAAAAAACTTCAAGAAAATTTCTAGAAAATTTTTAAAAAATCCAAAAAAAAATTTTTTCAAAAAAAAATTTTTCAAAAATTTTTCAAAAAAATTCAAAAAAAAAACCAGGTTGTGTAACTTCAACATTTTCCAATCCTTCCACTGTCCTCATTATTTTAACTTGAACATCCAAATCAAATCCTAGAGCGCATCCTTGAGGGTAAACCAACTCGCTATCCAAACCTTCTGGTTCAAGGAAAATCTTTAAAAATTTTTAAAAATTTTTTTTTCTAAATAAAAATTACTCTATGCTTTAATTCAGGAAAACGCAAACATTTAGCTTCCAATGACGGGCAATATCGAGGTCCTACAAAATTAAAATTTAAATACAAAGTAATACAATTTTAAATTATTAATCCAATAAATTCTTAAAAGAAATCATTGGGACCACTTTAAAAAAGATTTTAAGAGATCTAAACTGAGAATTGACCAAATTTCGAGTTAAACAACTTAAAAAATCTCGGTTACGTTTCCCCAGCTTTTAAAAAAAAATTTCTAATGATTTAAAAATTTTCGGAATTTTAAATTTTAATTCAATCTTAACTTTGTCACCATTATTTAAAAAAAAAATTTTCATATAAAAAGCCAACAAAATAATTCCTAAAACATTCCCCTGCTCAACAAAACAACAAACAAATATATTCTCTACAAACTTCTCTCTCAAAAACCCAAAATGAAATTATTTTCTATCTTCAACAACAACAACAAATCTGTCATCAAAAGCTCAACAATCACCACCATCACCATCATTATTTTATTTATTCTATTGCTTGGACAAATCAACAAAACTTCTGCTAGCTCATTCTTTTTTACAATTTCTGATGCAGAAGTGAAGTATAATTTTACTATATCAACAAGTCTATTTGTGCTGCTTCTTATTTGTTGTTGTTGCTGTTCTATATGTTTTTGCTGTCGTTCAGAATGAAAAAAGGAAGAAAATAAAGGAAGATATAAAGAAGGATGAAGGAAAGTTTAGGAACAAGAATTTAAAAAAAAAGAAATGTTTAGGTGATATAAATAAATATTTTTCTGTTTGTTTGTAAATTTAGTTGTGTGTCTTATATAAATTGTAAATTATATGTAATTTTTGTTTTTTAAATAAAAAGTGTTTAAAATTCTCCATAATTAAAATTTTGTAAATTTTCTGCTTTTCCCCAAATTTTTAAAAATTTCATTCCTTCAACAAAAGAAAAATTAATCCAGATTCCCTAGCTTTTTTTACTTTGAAACTATTAGAAATCTTTATCAATATCACACCAACATTGATGTCTCAAAAATTTTCCACTTCTATATAGAGAAAACTTTTGTCAGCTCCCACACTTTGATAAATTTAATAAAATTAGGTTGAGAAAATTAAGTCGTAAGGCGTAAGTCCCGAACATGAAGAAATGTCTTGAAACCAGCCCCAAATTCACAATGCAAAGAAAAATCAAATGTAATATGTAGAGTCAAAATCTTCATATAAAAGCAGACAAACTTAACATAAACAAAACACTCTCCCTCTCTTCTATCAACAACAAAACTTCTACATCGTCACAACAAATAAAAAACAACCAACAATGAAGTCATCATTGTTTCTCTTCAACGGATCTAACAAGCAACAACAAACTTTTTCCAACAAAACCATCATCATGTTCGCTGTCGTTATTGTTGTTATATTGCTTGGAAATATTGGCAAAACGCAAGGGGAAGATCCTGTGGCAGTTCAGGTCAGTTTATTAGTAGAAATTAGGGTTGGACACAAGACGGTTAACCAAATCCAAAGCGAAAATCGAGGGGCAAAAACCGGCGATAACCGAAATCCAGGGGTAGTAGTTAATAACAGGGGCGGGGCTTATGGGAGGGAAACTGCACAAATATCAAAATCTCGATAGAAAGTTTTTTGCTTGTCTAATTTTAGTTAAGCTTCCTTATGGGAGGGAAACTACACAATTATCAAAATCCTCAAAAAAAATTTCTTTCCATTTCCAGTTGAATCAAAGCCTCGTCACTACCAACACCAACGACACTTTTCCAATCAACAATTCCACTGCACCCGAGAACAACAATGATAACAACAACAATTCTCTGCCCGAAATTATAACGGACCCTGGCATCAAAATAATCTACAAAAGATCTGATGATGGTGCCTTCTGGGCGGTGGTTATAATTATTTGTGCTATTCTCTATATCTGCTATTCTGTTTGTTGTTTTGCTTGTTCTAAATGAGAAAAGAGATAAAACAGACAAAATTAGGTGTGTAAAAAGATGAGGAAAAAATAAGAAGGTTGAAAGAAGATAAATAAAAAATAGATAGATATAGCCTTTTTTGTCCCGCTATTTTCTAGTATATAATTGTAAATAATTTGTGCCGTATTTTTTTCCTGTTCAAAATTGTGTGGATAATAAATTTGTATAAAAGGATAAAATTATTTCTTAATAGAAAATTATTTAAAAAATCTGTTTAAAAGAAAAGATGCTCAAAAAAATTTTTTTTCCAAAAACCTTATTTTTTAAATACCATTTAAAACAGAAAAAAACCGTTCCTTATAATGAAGAGTAAATTAAATCAAAGGGCTTGAAATTCCTCAAATGCATTGGACAAATAGGGTTGTCTGCTTATCAAAAATTTTTCTGGTCAATCGAAACCACCCGAAAATCTTCTGTTAATCCGAGGTGAAATCGGCAACTCAAAGTCATGAAATTTGAAAAAAAGACATAAAATGAGGATATATCCAACTTTGGAATGTTAGTAAAAACAAAGGCATTTTGCCAGTAAAATAAAAGAATAATCATTCAAACCCACCTTTAATCCCTTCATTTAAAGCACTAATTAACGAATGTTTTTCATCAATATTTTCTCTAACAATTTTAACTAAATTATCATTTGTATAACCAACATAACTAGCAACTTGCAATTCTTTTGGTATTCCAACTTGAGAATTTAAATAAGAAAAAGGAATAGGTTCTTCGTCTGTTAATTGTTTTGTAAATTTGTCATAATTTATTGTTGAAGATAATAAACGTGGAGGTGTTCCTGTACTTAATCTTCCTGTTTTGAATCCGAGACGGGCAAAGGTTCTGAAAAAAAATTTTTTTAATTTTAAAAAAATTTGGGGAAGGAATTTTTAGAAAAAATAAATCAAGTGATGACAAAAAATCCCAAAATGACAAAAAATCCCAACAAAAATCCCAAGATGACAAAAAATCCTCAGATGACAAGAAATCCCAAATATGACAAAAAATCCCTAGATGACAAAAAATCCCAAAATGACAAAAAATCCCAAAATGACAAAAAATCCCAACAAAAATCCCAAGATGACAAAAAATCCCAAGATGAAAAAAAATCCCAAAATCAAAGTAAAAATTAAAAAAAACAAACTCTGCTAGTCCACTACTCGGCCCTTCTCCCATCCGACCACCTGGCACAGATTTACCACCCCAATTAAGTTCTCCTTTAAGAAAAGTCCCAGTTGTAATAATAATTGAGGGAGAATAAATATTCTAAAAAAATAAAATTTTAATTATTTTAAAAATAAAAAAACTCAACAATTCCATTTTTAATAATACAACCAACAAGTTTATGTGTAAAATTATTTTTAGTTGAACAAGTAGCTTCTACAATTATTAAATCTTCTACTGTTGATTCTATAATGTCCAAATTTGGTGTGTTTTCAAATATTTCCTGAAAATTTTTTTAAAAATTTTTAAGGGGTCTGAAAAATTTCTGTATGAGAGGCTAAATGACCATGATTCTTTCAAAAAAGAATCTCGTCCATCCAAGTTTAGGCATTGAAAATAGCAAAAATAATGGATGGGCTCTTAAATTCTTGGTCTATTCCTAACAGTCTGATTAAAAATCCCGATATCTTGCCGTTCTAGAAATTGTCCAGATTTGGAAATTATCCAGACTTTTTCTTGTGATCAAGAGAAAAAAAGGTTTTAAGTTTTGGTCATGGAAACTGAAAAAAATATAGAAAAAACGCCTGGAGTTGTATCCTAAGAATTTTGTGGTTATTAAGATTGTTAAAATTAATGCAAAAATCCCTTACATCCCAAAACTTTATAATATACTCTTAAAAATTCAAACTTTTTGCATAGCCTTTTTGTAAAGTTTTCTATCAATAAGAGCACGTAAACCAATAACTGCAGGTCCATGGCTTCTATTAAGAACATGAAAATGAATGCCAGTATCATCACATAATCGAGCACATATTCCATCCATTGCATCAATTTCTCTCATTAAATGACCTAAAAATTGAAAGGGAATTAGGAGAGAATCAGAGTTGAAGTCCACTTAAAAAGAAAATAGGAAGGATCCAGTGAGAGCAGGAAATGTGGAGCTCCCCTCTCAATTCCCGAAATAAAAGAAAACGGGAATTCCTCAAAAGCCAATCCTCAGATAATCCCTTGGAAATAAATCTAAATAAATTGAAAATAAACCTTTCCCAATTCCTCCAAAACTTGGATTACACGACATTGCTCCAACGGTAGCTTTTGATTGTGTAATCAACAATGACTTTGCACCTTTACGAGATGCAGCAGCTGCTGCTTCACATCCTGCATGACCACCTAAAAGATAAATTTTTTTATTAAATTTTGGAAAAGTTTGAGTCAAAAGTGAACCTTTAAATTAAAAAATCAGACATACTGGGCCTTAGAAAAACATTTTCAATTTAGGGGAAAAGTCCAAACCATCGGACTTGCACGAAAAATCCCCCAAATAAAAATAAATTAACTAAACAAACCTCCAACAATTACAACATCATATTCCAATTTTTTTGAATTAACACAAAAATAATTAACAAAAATGAAGCGTTGATGCCAATTATACAACAAATATTTTCTTGTTGCTATTGTATTTACAAACATTTTTGTTTGGATTAAAAATAGAAAACTAAAAATTATTTTTTAGAATTAAAAAAAATTAATTGAATTTAAACAATAAATTTTTTTAAATAAAAGAAATGACTAATCAAATTTTTATTAAAAATTAAATTTAAAGAAATTAAAGGCACAAAACAATTTTAAAAGAAAGAGAGAATTAATGGCAAAATATGAATCATAATTTGAGATTGCACGAATCTTTTAAAAAATGAGAATTTAAAGCTGGTAATAAAAAAAGATAAGAATTATGGCTTTAAAAAAATATTAGTATAAATTAATTGAGATTAAATTTAAAAAAAAACTTTTAAGGATTAATAAAAGAGACTAGAATATAACGAGTTCCTCTAGTTGTTGGCAAACCTTCATGGTAATGTGTTAAACGTCCAGGAAAAAGCATTGTCCAACCTTAAAAAATTTTCCATTTTTTTAAATTTAATTTAAGGATTCTTGGGTAAAAAAATCCTAGATAAAACTCAAAAAATTTCTAAAGTGGGACAAAATGTCATTTTTTTATATATGTCAAAAAATATCCAAAAATAACAAAAATTCACTAACCAACTTTATCAGCTTCCACGGTACAATTATAACGAAGAAAACGAACACCACCACCTTCATAATCAACTCCACGTTTATTCAAAGCCATATCAATACTATAAGTACTAGCATCGTGATGAGGACGGAGAAAAGGCTTTAAAAATATTTTTAATGAAAAAATTAAAAAAAATAAAAACCTGTTCATCCGGTTTATATCTAACAACAAACATCATATCTGCTTGGACTGGCTAAAAAAATAGTTGAAAAAATTTTTTTAATTAACAAACTCTTTTGTAAAATCCAATAAAAACTTTCTCTTGAATAGGAGCAATGTAATCATCCAATATTTTTAACCATTGTTTGTCCAACCCAACTTGAATCATATGAATATCTCGTGTTGGAACATTCTCATAACCACCTTGTAACCGAGCATCCTAAAAAAGAAATTTTAGAAAAACTTCTAGTTTGGTGTAGTGGGATGATGTTGTGTTTTCAACAATTATAGGGTGAAGATTCGAACCCTGCCAGGGGGTTTAATTTTTAAACCAAAAATTGAACATTTCAACATGTTATAATTAATTTTCACGAGTCAAAAATTTTTATAGACCCTTAAAATCAATCAAAATAACCTGATTAGTACCATCAGACCATTGACCATAATTTTCCATTACTTGAATAAGTTCTTCACAAAAACGATCCGATAAAAAAGGAAAATCATACACATCAGGACACTCTTGTAGTACAATTGTTCCATTAGCCCTAACTTTTTCAAAATATTCTGGATGAATATAACGCTTTTCCCATAATTGGCGATTATTTGGAAAATCGTATAATTCTAAATTGACTTGTGCCAAATTATCAAGTTGACTAAATCCATCTGTATCAATTAAATAACCATAAAAATAAGGGTCTTCTGAAGCATCAACGTACAGGAAATGGCCCTTAAAAATTTGAAAGAGAAATTTTGGGTCTGGTCTAATTAATGAGAACAATGAACCTTTTAAATCCAGGGATGTTTTCATAGGACTCATAAATTAGGCCAAAGTCAGAATCTTACAATTAGAAGAAAATAAAACTTCAGTATAAGAAGTTTTATGTAGTACCCTTCAGATTAAGATACATTTTGGTTTGTCTAACGAGAAAACCTTATTTCAATAGCCAACACCTACATATTTCGAATACCCCCTCATTATAAATTACGATTTTTCATCCCAGAAAGTATTTTCTATATCAAGGGTAGAGTGTAATGAAATTAAAAATAAGACTAGAAAATTAAAAACTCCCATACCTTGTCTCTGCAAAACTTAGCAAAAGCAATATCCGAATCCACATTAATATTCCAATTATAAGAATTTTCCAATAAATCAAACTTATTTGAAGAAATTAAAAAAGAAGAGCCAATAAAAGGAACATTCCAAATTCCTTTACGGATTCCTTGAATAATACTAACATAGTCTTGAGAACGGGCATAATAGCCATATGCAGATATTGCTCCCCAAAAATTGCTAAAAAGTGTTCCTGGGCGGAGAAGTAAAGGAGCTAGAATGCTTCTAAAAATAAAAGAGAAAAAATAAAAAAATTAAATTAAAAAATAAACCTGTCATAATTCATAGCCTTATAAATTAAATTTTTTAAAGCAGAAGGATCAAGGTGAGAATCAGCATCAACAATAAATAAAAATTCTGATTTTGTCTTTTTTGCAAAAACACTAAAAAATAATTTAATTATTTAAAAATCAAATTTTCAGGAAGTAAAAAATATAAAAATCAGAAACCGCAAAAATCAGAATTTATAAAAATATTAAAATCAGAATTTTATAAAATAAAATACTCTCATTTTCTTAATTTTCTGATTTCGCTTATCTGATTCAATTCTGATTTTGTTTCTGATTTTGTCAATTTACAATTGTAAAAAAATCAGAATATTTAAAATTAAAGAAACAAAAAATCAGAATTTGTAAAATAACAGAATCAGAATCTTAATCAGAATTGTAATTGTAAAAATCAGAATTTAAACCTTTGAAAAATCAGAATTTACAATTTAACCAATCAGAATTTGTAAATTAAAAAAATCAGAATTTGTAAATTAAAAAAATCAGAATTTACAATTTAAAAAAATCAGAATATATTTAAACACTTACAAAGAATTAGTTCTAGCAGCAAATTCCTTCACCTCAACAGAATTAATTACAACAAAAGAAGCGTAAAAATCTTCCCATTGTTGTTTAAATTCATCAACCATTTCAATATTATATTTTTGATTACTAGCTATATATAAATTAATTTTTCTTTTTGGATAATCCAATTCTGATATTTTAATTAAAAATTCTTCAAAATAAGGAATTGGTTTTTGGATGAATATAGACATACAAATTGTTGGTAATAAATGTTCTTTAATGCTATTTTGGTAAGTTTTTAATTTCTAAAAAAGAATTTTTTAAATTATTTTAGTTTGTAATTTTTTCTTAAAAATCAAAAAAAACATAGAAAAATTTTTAAAAAAATTTCTGAATTTTTTTTCTAAAATTTTGCTTAAAAGTCGAGAAATTTCTGCATTTTCTCGTATATTTTTATTAAAAATCAAAACGCCAACATTTTTAGAAACCCGAAAATCTTATCCAAAAATTCTCAAAAATAAAGTTAAACAAACCTCTTCTTTTTGCAAATAATTTTCACCCAAATAATTTTCAAATTGATTCAACAAAATTTTTGCAGGTCCATTACCATGAAGAATTAATGGATAAGTAATGTAGAGAGAATTATAAATCTTTAAAAAAATTAAAAAAAAATAAGTTAAAAGAAAACCATTGCTTCATTATTTTCCTTCCGAATAGTAACAAATTCTTGGGCACCATTCAAATTTTGAAAAATTATTGAAAGCGAGTCCAATCCAATTTTTAAATCATTCTTAAAAATTAAAAAAAATTAGTCTTAAAAAATTAAAAAAACCCGAATATTTTCATCCAAAAATAAATCTGTATAAAATAGTTGATCATCAGCATTGTCAGGTAAATTTTGGTCTTTTGCAATTTCTAACATTTTTAATATTTCTTTGATATAGCCAATAAACATTCCAGAATTTAAATATCTTTAAAAAAATATTTAAAAAAATTTAAAAGAATGAAGTAAAAAATAAAATTAAATAAGTTAAAATAACTAAAATTACTAGAAAAATGATTTTCCCCTAGCAGGATTAGAACCCTTGACCCACCACCCACAAAACCCAAAGTCCTAACCAACCGGCCAAACACATTTACATCAAATCCACATAATTATCGCCCTATATTAATTTTATTTATTTTATACCTTTCTCCAAACACAATAGGAGGATATTTTGAAGCAAGAGATTTATCAGGCCAACAATACGCTTCTGCTCCAAATAAAATTTTTGTTTCGGGGAAGGATGCAAAGAAAGTTCGAAGAATAGTTTCAGAATTTGAATTTATTAGAACATCATAACTGAAAAAATTTTTTTAAGTTAAGAAGAAATTTTGCCCGTAAAAATGTGAGGAACTTTCAAAAATTTTACCCCAGATATTTAGAAAAATAAAATAAAACAAACTAACGCATCGGTAAAAAGAACGATTAAATTGTCATCTTTGTAAGGCAAAAGATTTTCTCGAAGTAAACGTATTTTTTGTGCGCCTCCCTAAAAATAAAAATGTCACGAAGTGGAGGCTTCGAAATTCTATAAATATAAAAAGGCTTCAGACTCCTTCCAATAGTCCAACAAAAAAAAAGAAAAAAATTCTTCTAATATATTGCCTAAAAATAGGTCATGATGGGGTAATGTCCGCAAGTTTAGTCCGCAAATATTCTCCCACTAAAATATGACCCTCCTACAACTCCCCTAAAACCACAACTTTAAAAACTTCAAAAAGAAACCTCAGAATACATATTTCCTCCTTTCCATTCTTCTCCCAATCCAAAAATTTTTAAATCATGTCCAAAATGATGAGCAGATTTTTGTAAACGTTTTAATCCATCAGTTTCTTCTGTTGCTATTGTTACAAATAAAAGTTGTGAGACTTGGTTTTTGTTGTTTGAAATTGAAGAGGAAAATTGAAAAAATAAATTTATTAACAAAAAGATAACTAGCATAACTAAAAAAGGAATTTTTACAAATTTTAGAACAGCTAAAAAACCTTGTAATCAGCAAAAAACCGTCTTCCAAAAAAAAATTTTGTTGTCAAATTGAAAAAAATTAAAAAATGCCAACTGGACAAAAGGTTTAAAGACGCTTTAATCTACTCCCTACTAAAAAAAGAATTAGCAAATATAGTATCTCAGCGAATTTCACATTCAAAAGAAGAAAAAATAAAGTCAAGCAAATATTTATTTCGAATAAAATTTTTTTAAATGTGGATTTATTTAATTAGAGGAGCCAAAAATAAATTAAATTAACAATAAATATATAATTAAAACAAGCCTTTTTCTCCTTTTCAAACTTGGAATTGGATGTGGAAAATTGAAGGAAATTTGAGTAAGAGGTAAAATTTTAGCCCCGAACAGGCATCGATCCTGCAACCTCCTTTTAATAGATCTTAAACCCCCGCCTGGTAGGCGTTTTGAATGCTAGCCAGCTGGATCTTTCTCTTCCTAAATATGGAAATATGAAAAAAAATAATTTTTAAAGAGGATTTCCTTCAGAAAAAAAACCCAAAAGATTTGAAAAAGGTGAGAAATAGGCACAAGACAGTAAATCAAAATTAGATGAGAGAGAAAAAAATATTTTTTAAAATGCCAACAAAAAAATTTCACAAAAAAACATCCTAAAAGGCACCATCATAAGCAAGCTGATCCTCCGGACTCTTCTGAAAAAAATTGAAAGTTAAGGATTTTAAAAAAATTTAAAAATAACCAAAAGTGAACGCATTGATTTCGACGACTTGGGATCCTCCAAAAAGACATGTTTGTAAACAACCTCACCACGTGGAACTTCAACCTCCATCATTGGACTTTCCGCAATTTGTTGAATAGGACTTTCTTCTTCATCAGAGAAACAATCACCGCTAACATCCTTTGCATCCACAAATTGTTTGTCAACAATACCAGCCTCATCATAAAGAGTGTCCTCCAATTCGTTAATTTTCCCCTTGTCAAAATAAGTACTTTTAAGTTGAAATGCAATTGCTGTAGAGACTGACGAAATGTAACCATAAGTATAAAATGTAGGTTTGGTAACAAAATTGTAAGTCCCATTCCCTGCCTCAAAAAAAGGTGGTTGATAATCAATAGGCACTCCTAAAAATAGACAAATATTTAAAAATTCATTAAAAATACCCGGAAAATAAGTAAGCTTTAATTCAGGAGAAACGCCAGCATTTAATGGAGAAAGTTTTTTGGTGACAATGTTGATTTTTTTGATCATGTGTTTGGTTTGGTAACGGAATGCCTTTTCGTCTTTGTATTCAGAAGAGATAATTGGATGACCATCCTCGCTTAAAATGAACTTATTAATGAATAAACTAAAAAATCAAATACTTGACAATGCTGAGTGAATGCTCCTTTTCATAACTAAAGCGGATAATGAAGACCTCCGAAGCAGCCTCCCCCTCATTGATAACGACCAAGACGCTCTCAACCTGTAAATTAAAGGGTGCCGTGTGATTTCGACAGAAGTGAATTGGGCAGTGAATTAAATGAGCAGCAAGATTTGGTCAGTAAACGTTGTTTGAGTCTTATACCAAAAATTTCTAAAAATAATGGGCAGGATATTGTGGCTACCCCTGCCCATAACACTCACTGGCGAAATCTCCAGACAATTAAATAGTAGAGTCCGACAACAAGAAGGGCTCGGAGACTTTAAGCTTTTTTATTAAAATAATGGAAAAAGGGTCCGGACATAATAAACAGGGTTTTCGGGGTTTTACCCCGGACAGCATGGCCCAGATCAGTTCGGAAAAAAACCCAAGTACCGGGCTCTGCTATTTGAAAATGTCGAACTCTATTGAAGTACATCAAAACAAATAAGGCTAGAACTCACATATTTTTTTTCAATAGCCTCCTTCAACCCTTGCATCATTTGCGAAAGTTTTGTCCCCCATCGCTTGCTTGAGTCAAAGCAGTAGATGATTGTATCTAAAATTTATTGTGTATCAAGAAAAAAAGATAAATTAACCGCCAATACGTCGACGCTTGTAAACACCACTCGGAACGATTTTACGGTAAAGAAGGTAATGGGCAATAGCAATGTAACTCATACGGGCCATAAAACGGAGTTGATCAGATTCAAGTTGTTACGAAGCAGGAAAAGCCGTCTCCCAAGAATTTCTATTCGACTTTTTTTGGACCATTTTTCAAAAGAAAATAAAGTAGAGAAGAAAATAAAGTATAGGTTTTAAAGGAAACAATCTAAAAAATAAAAAGTGGATTTGAAAACAAAAAAAGACCACAACTTAAATAACAAAAAAATAAGTGACAGCCAGCCACACCCCTACAAAAACAAAGAAAAGACAAATACAATAAAAGTGCTTTTATAATAATTTATAGACGAGAGAGTACAGCTTGCAGACAACTAGAGAAAAAAAGGAGACAGAACGCCAAACATTTAAAATAAAATATAAATTCAAATCCAGTTAACGGACGAAGAACAAAATGAGCTTAACGAGGTCAGATTTCTCAAAAAAATTTTAAGAACTTCAATCAACGACCTCTTCTCTCATTAAAACAAGTTAAAAAAACAACAATTAAACGACTTTATGCTCCTAAAAAGAAGATTTTTAATCTTTTTTCCTTCCTAAATTTTTAAAAAATCAATAAATATCGTATTTTTCACAAATATATTTGTAAATATCCCTTGGTGTCTTCATTCTATCAGAATCACCATCCGGAATTTCAAAGTCAAATTCATCCTCAAGTGCTATAATTACCTTAAAATTGAAAAATTTTTAAATGGAAGTATCAAAATTTTTGAAAAAAATTAAAACCAACGAATAACCGGAAACAAAAAATCTAGGGGTACTCATTCCCTCCCCCACCTCTAGAGTTGATGAACCAAATAGTCTTTATACACCTTTAAGAATGAGAAAAAGAGAAGGAAATCTGTAAAACCCAAAAATGCCCTTATCATCTCAACAGGTAATTTCCAGATGTTTGGAAAGAACTTTACAAAAACAAAATAGAGTAATACTGAAGGGACACATTTCCTAACCCCTCTTCATAAAAAAAATTTAAAAAAAATTTAAAAAAAAACAAAAAAAACCTCAACAAAGTCGAGCGAATCAAGTCCAAGATCTTTAAAAAAATCAGAATCCAAAGTCAACTTATCATTGTCGATTTTATCAAAGAGATTTAGAACAAGCATTATACGGTCTTCAACAATCCTTTTGGTTAATGGATCCTTAAAAAGCATTTTTTAAATATAAATAAAAATGATTTTTATTTAAAAAATTATGTCGGGAACCCCGAATATAATTTTTTGCGGACAGAACATAAAATGTACTTTAATTAAAAACAATAAGCTATTTTCTAGTGGAATAATGTCCTCAAATGTTTTGCGGACATCTCCCCTTCCCGATAAATTTTGCCTTCCTTAAATCTTGGGGGTACAGGGAAAAAAAATTTTTAAATGTCCGCAAATGTTTTGCGGACAAAACACAATACTTTTATTAAAAATCCTTTTGGTTAAAAAGGATATTTGAAAAAAAGGATTTTGCCTTTCTTATCATATGGATACAGGAAAAAAATTATTTTCAATTTAGTTTAATAAACATTTTGCTCAAAAAATGTCCGCAAATGTTTTGCGGACATTCCCCCTTCCCCCACAAATTTTGCCTCTAACTACCTTGGGGGTACAGGAAATAACGTCCCTTCTCCCAACCAAATTTTAACATTTAAAAAACCTTTGCTTACATGCACAACAAATCTTTTTTGTTCAAAAACATAATTATTTAAAGCCTTTCCAACAACAAAAGAATTATTCTTAAAGCATTCCATATTATTTTTTCCAATTGAAATTATTCCTGTTGATGATGCCGACTTTGTTTGAAAATGACGAAAAGTTGTTTTAATTATTTGTTTATTTAATTTAATAAACATTTTTCCGAGAAAAAATAAATTTTTTTTTGAAAAAGAAAATCTAAAGAAAAAAAAAGGTTAGAGAAAAAGAAAATAGTACTGAAAAATAAGAGACGGCAGAGAAAAACCTCTTGTATTTTATAAAAAAAGCTAAAAATTTTTTTTGAATGAAATAAATTAAAAAAATATAATTAATGGAATTTAAATCCAGAAACTAAAAAAAATAATTTAGAAATCAAAAAAAAAATAAAAACAAAAAAAAGTTAGAGAAAAAAGAAATAGTATAGAAAAATAAGTGACGACAGAGAAAATTCTCTTTAATTCATATACTATTTCTTCTTTTCTCTCACCACTTTAATGTTTTATTTTTTATTTATAAATTGTTTAAAATAATAAAACCAAAATAATAAATTATCAAAACTATTTTCATTAAAATTATTATTAATTCCATTTGTAGCAATATAATATTCTTTACAAGCAAAATATATTGCTTCTATTGTTGCTAGATATTCTGAGTGAAAAAAATTTTTTTAATTAAGCAAAATTTAGACGAGAATTTTAAGCAAATATTATTCCCAAAATAATTTTTTTGTCCGCAAAATATTTGCGGACATTCATTAGACTTTGTTACGCAGAAAAGTAACAAGAAAACGGGTACATAGAAAGTAAGGGGATCGTGGTGCGACACTTGAGGATTTGATTCGACCTTTGAGACTCTTGAGTTAAAAGTCGATCCTCCAAAGGTCTCAGAAGTCAGTCCAAGCCAGCTCCTCAAATGTCGGTCCTTAGAAGTCAAATCCTCAGGTATCGGATAGCCAAGGGGATCGTGACATGTCCTAGAAATCAATAAAATTTCAAGTCAAAATCCGCAAAATTTGTCCGCAAATCATCAAAAAATAATTTAAAATAATCTTCCATTTCTACGCAACCTAACCAAACCCCATTCAAATTTTTATTTAAAAAAAAACCTGAAGAAAGCCCTTTTTGAGGTCTCCAATATTCAGTAGAATAATTAGATAAATGAATCCAAGGCAATTTATTTAATTGTGGAAGACTTTTTAATGTTCCAATAGTATTCCAAGTTGAATCCAAAACTATTAAATTGTTTATATTTCCATTAGTTAACAAATATTGATTGATAGGAATTGAATATTTTGATGGACATAAAATTACAGTTCCTGGCCTGAAATTTGAGAAAAGTTTAAGCAAAAATTTTTCTGTCCAGGATAAAGTACGAAAAAAAGTTGTTGAATGAATATAGGGGACAAGCTTAATTTAAGGGGATAACAGAAATTTTAGATCGAGAGTCGCAAATTTACTCTAGAGCGAGAGTAAATTCTGGGTTTAAATTATAGATATTCGTTGACATAGTCTGACATAAGACTTGATTTCGGATTCGCTTTATTGACAAGAAAAATTCCCGGCCATACTTCAATCCTGACCGAAACTTGAATTCTAAAAAAATGTATGTCTTTGCGAATCACACAAACAAATAAGAAAAACCTTTCCAAAATTTTAAATAAAAAATAATTAAAAAAACCTCAACTCGTAGTCAGGCACATCAACAAAATTATCAAAAATTTTAGTTTGTTCTGGTGCTAACAAAACAGCATGAACAGCTGTAGATTTTCCATCACGTTCCAAACGATGCTTTATAATATCCACATTAAAAGGTAACTGAAAAAAATTTTTTCAAAAAAATTTGCAAAAAATTCCCAGGCCTATGAGTTTTTTAGTTTAACCCAAAATCAAAACTTATGAATTTTCCTTTTTCCAAAATTGAACCGAACTGAAGATCCAAAGATTTTTTTATTCGGTTCTAGATGTTCGTAGATTTTCCAAGAACCAACAACCCTATTTTCTAGACTCTTAACTAACCATCCCTTGCTCGCAAATTTATGGATTAAAAGAATTCTCCCCCATCATTTTGACTTTTTTAAATTTATAATAAAACGTTAATGTCTAAAAGAAAAATGTCCAGCCACAATTAAAAATATTAAAAAAAATTTCCCCACGTGTTCAAGAACTTTTCCTAATTTAAAGTCCATCCCACTATTCATCTATTAAAAAATAAAAAAAATTAAAAAACCTTTACTTTAGGCACAAAATCACCAACATTTTCAATATAAATCCGACAATTCTGAAAAAATTAAAAAAATTCAAAAAAAAATTTTTAAAAAATACATAACAAAAATACATCCTTTTCCTTCCACATAATTTACAATTAAACCGTTTTTTAATTTTTTTAATTGGTTCAAATGAAGATAATTGAAGAGAATTAAATAATTGTTGAGAATCTGTTGTTGTTGTTGCAATATCCATTTTTTATTTTTAAAAATAAAAAAAAAATTTTTAACAAATCTGAACCCGCCGAAATACCAAACCCTTAAAATCACTCAAAATACCAAACTGAAAAAAACCTTTTAACCTTTCCGCTTTTCAAAAATCTATCCAATAAAAATGAAGATTGCTCCACAAAACAATCTCCACATGCTAATCTTCAGCGCCTTTTGAAGATTTGGTATTCCAGCGTTTGATATTATGGCATCATACGAAAATAAATAAAAATATTTTAGTTAACTTTAACTAAATACCTAAAATAAAAAAAATTGATAAAAAAATTTTTTCTCGTCTTTAACATTTAACGGCATAGCTGTATAAATTTTCTTTTTAAATTTATAAACAAATCACAAAGAAATTTTTTTGTTCTGACGGAAACAAACAAAAAATATCAAATTTGTTCAAAAAATGTCGAAAACGGTCAACGAAATTTTTAAAAAAATTTCTGACTGGATATTATATTTAAAAAAAATTTTTCCCCCAAATTTTAAAGGTTTCCATCAAAACAAAATTTAACAAAAAAATAAACTCTCAATTTTATTTATTTTTTCAAACCGTAGAAGAATTAACCAAGCGTTCACTAAATTCTTTAATCATTTGAGGTCCTCTAACTTCAGACTCTAATAACGGCAATTTTGTGATATGAAAGTCCTCATAAAGCTCAGAAATCTACAAAAAAATTTCTTAAAAAATTTCAAAAAATTTTGTGACAAAATGTCAAATTTTCTTCTCAGTGACCAAATGTCACACTTTCGTCACAGTGACCGAATGCACAAAAAATTTTTCAAAAATTTAAAAAAAATTCCAAACCTGTTCCAAATATTTTTGTTGAATATTATATCGAGACTGGCACTTTTTACAAGTAATATTTCCCTTGGCATCCTTTTCAGGGAATAATAATTGATTAACAATAATATTGTGAACATCAATTTCCTTAAAAAAAATTTTTTTGAAAAATTTTCAAAAAGAAAAAAACCTGTTTAGTCAATTCTTGAACAAGCCGTTCAGTCTCATACATTGACAAGAATTCGGCAATACAAACACAAACAAAGGTAGTCAAATTCTGTTGAAAAAGAAAAAAATTTTTGGGGTTATGAAGGAAATATGTCTCCTGCCCCTACACCCATTCAAATTAATTCGGTCATCATTGACCATTTTTTCATAAACCAAGTAGAAAAGGAATCTAACAAAAATTAAGAGGAAATTTAAAAAAAAAATGACTATAGGTTCATGGAAAAACTCATAGGAAACCTTTGAATATCCGAAAGCGAACCTAAGTACCGAACCAAAAAATTTCCTAAGTTCCTCGGTTCAAGTTCAAACCGACAATCCTAAATTACTATTTTCGAGTAAAAAGAGGAACCCTCTGAGAAAGAAAAAAGGAAACCCTCCCGTTTATCAGAAAGACAGGAAAAAAATTTTCCTAGGCAAAAAAATTTCTTTTTCACTTACCGGATCTTTAAATTCCCCATTTATTTGTCGAACAATTTGTAAAGTTTCTTCCAATTTACTAGCTGTAGACTCCATAGAAATATCATTTAAACCCAGCATTGGAGTTATTTGTGAAAACATTGGAAGAAATTGTGATTTTAATGCCAAAAATTTCCCCAAACCTTTTTCTATAACAGAAGGAAATTGAAGAAGACGTAAAGTATGTCCTGTTGGTGCTGTATCGAACAAAACAATTTCAAAATCCATTGATTGAACGAGTCTAAAAAAATTTGAGTTAAAAATGATAATACATTTTAAGTAAAAAAGTGCGCAAGTTTTGTCCGTGAGTTTTTTAAGCCGCAAAGTTACCTGGAAAATTTTAAATAAAATTTTGGGAAAAATATATATCGTTTGGATATACCTTCCAATGAAATAGAATGTTTATTTCATTCTTCCCAACTTAAAAATAATTTTGCGGATAAAACTTGCGGACTTTTAATTATTAGCTAAAACTAGGTTGAGGATTCCAAATATCTAAACCCGAAAAAAGCCAGACGCCCAGAAATTTCGTGTTCTGAAATTGGTTCCGGATCAGGAAATCCGAAGATTTCCTAGGAACCGTCAACTAAGTGCTTATTAAGACAAAATAACGCAAACTTTATCATTTGAGAAAAACTCGTTGCCTCATCAATCCCCGGCAGACCACCAGCAAATTCTGCAAGAAGCTTCTTTCCAGCAGAGAAAATATCTACACAATATAAAAATAATTCTTTCCACTATAAATAAAAAAAACCTCCTTTGCCTTCATCTTGTCCCATAGATGGATGTTCACCATCACCCAGTCCTGTACCATCCACTTCCATTGCATATAAATTATCAAATCCATTTACTTTAGAAGGCACGCTGTTAAATTTTTGACTGAAAGCATCAGAAATATTATGCGCCGGGTCTGTTGAAATTATTAAAACTGAACGACGATCTTTTGCTAAACGGACAGCCAGAGCGCAGCTAAAAGAAAAATTGAAGTCTCTTCATTAAAAATTTCAAAGAAAACCTGCACGTCGTCTTGCCAACACCTCCCTTTCCACCAACAAAAACCCACTTCAAACTGCGCTGTTCTATAACATTTTTCAAGTTAGATTCAAGTTCTGGTTGTTGTTCCATACTTTTAATTTTTTTTAAATTAAAAAAATTTTAAAGAAATAAATCAATAAAATAATCGATATATAATGTTAAAACATGAAAATTTAAATGATACATATAATTAAAAATTTAATATCTAAATTAAAAAAGAGAACACAAAAAAAAATTGGATCGAAATAAATTAATTTAGGAATTAAAAAAATTACTAGTGTAAATTATAAAACGATAAAAAAATTCCGCCTACAAGCGGACTCGAACCCAGGCCCTCTCCCCCACAAAATCTAACACCCTAACCAATACACCACACCATAAGCTATAAAAATTTAAATTTTCCCCTTTACACTAGTAAAATAAAAAGTCACAAAATTGACTATAATTAATTTTAAAAATCATTTGAGATCCAAAAACATGCACAAATATCTCTATAATTAAGGAATAAATAAATTAAGCTCAAAAAAATTTCCTGATCTCCTTATAATAAATTATATAAATAAATTTAACAACTATTATTTGATGTATTATTACTACTTGAAGAATTGCTAAATTGTTCAGAAATATTTTCAACTTCCTCCTCATCATCAGCTTCCATTTCAAAACCAAAACATTTTGATACAGGCTGAAATGTTGTTGGTGCTGCCCTTGGTTGTAATGGACGAATAATATTATTGATTTTGTTGACTGGTTTAATAAATTCAAATAAATCTGTTGCCCCTAATTGCTCCAATTCTTCTGTCTTTTCAGCTATTTGGTCTCGTATTATTGTCTAAAAAAAATTTTAAAGTTAAATTTTCTTACATAAATAATCTATTTAAGTAGCTTTATTGCCCAATCAAATACAGCAAGAAAAAAAACGCCAACAAAAAATAATCTCTGTGGCTTAGTGGGAAAATTTTAAGAAAAAGATAGAGGGGTCGAAGGTTCGAACCCCGCCAGGGAAAATATTTTTATTACAAACTGGAATTGATTAGAGGAATTCAAAAAAGTTTTCGGACATCCTCTAGACACCCCTAATATTTTTAGAAACTCAGTGAAGCGTCAAAAGTTATCAAATACTCCCGAAATCAAACAAAAAATCCTCTAAACCCTATTAAAAAAATATTAAAAATAAAATTTAAAAAAACCTTTGCACTATTAATTATTCTTTTAGCTTGCATTAGATTTAATTTTCCTTCCAAATCTCCAATTAATTTTTCTGGTAAAACTTTAGCTATAGACCCAACAGTTTTATAACCATGTTCATAAAGAAGTCTAGCTCTTCCAACCTTTACACAATCAATTGAAAGTAAAGGAATTAATTCTTGACGAGCACATTCAGAAAGTCTCTATAAAATGTATAAATAAAGAGGCAAAAATTCTTTTAAGAATTTAAAAGATTTTGTAAAACCACAAGAGATAAAATGTCAATTTTGTTAAGGGAAAAAATTCATTAGATTAATTAGAATAGTTAAAGTCGCCTTCAATTTCTAAAAGATTACCAAATTAAATCCAGAGCAAAGGCAAAGAACCAACAAAGTCTACCACAGTGGCTTAGTGGGAAAATGTTAAAGAAAAAACTGGAGGTTTAGAAGGTTCGATCCTATCAGTGGAAAATATTTTTATTAAACGACACACCCAGTTGTATAAGAAATACCCCAACAGAATGATAAAAAAAATCCTCAACAAACCTTAATCATTTCAGGCAACAAAGAACGTAAAGCCCATAAAGAAGGCGTCCTCTCTGCAAACCGAATAATTGAACTTGCTTGTGCCAAAGCTGATTGTAAATTAGATTGAAGCCATCCTCTCGGAACATCAAAATGTTGTGCAACCTCCCAAAGTGGACGTTGTTCCCAAATTTGACGAAGCATAAAAGCAACATAAAAACGTTGAGCTTTGACAGAAATATTCTTTGTGAAAAAAGATTTTTAATTTAGAAAAAAAAATTAAAAAAGAAAAACCATTTTATTTGAAGCATACAAAATAAATTGCACAATTGTTCCCTCTGTAAATCCCATTAAATGAAGTAGATCACGTTCTTCTTTTTTTAAAGTTAAATACTGAAAAAAAAGATTTTTTTACAAAAAATATTCTCAAAGAAAGGAAGCTAGGATAGGACGGATTGACCAAAATTCAAAAGGACGGTTTGAAATAAATTCAAAATTTTCCTCACGATCCTAAGAAAATTATGAAAACCCGACCAGAATCCCAACTTTCTCCTCAACCCGTCCATCACCAAAAGTAAGGTAGATGGAAACGAAACTGTTCACAAAAATGTGTTCTCCGAGGACTTTAAAAATCTAATAGCCCCTTAAAATACCAAAATCAACTAATTTATGGTTAGCTTAACAATCTGTTAAGAGCTCCAGCTCGGCAAAAATACAAGAAAAGCCCAAATTTCCTAAAAAAACTAAAAAAAACCTCATTATGAAATAAATTCCAATCTAAATTAGATACTTCCACATCCATTTGAACACAATTATAGAGAAGATGAAAATGTGAAGATAAAACAATTCCTTGACTCAAATTTTCAGAAAGATCTTTATTTATATCCAAAGCAACTTGAGGATTAAAATTTGCATTGAATGTAGCTATTCCAATTTGTGTAGAAAAGAAATGGTCCTTCAAAAAATAAAAAAATTCTAATAATAAGATAAAATGTCATCTCACCGAAGCGAGCCATAAAACTAAATCGACGAAAAGCCAAACTGTGGAATACCAAATTGCTTAAGACCTCCCCCAGATTAAAGGCATTCCCCAGATTGGCCTTACGTCGTTTAAACATTACGGAGTCTATCCTACCCAAAATCGTACACCGGGGTCGGTTTGATCTTACCCATCTCTTACCCAAAAAATTAAAAAAAACGAACCACTTCAGGTTGCAAAACCATTTGATTAACAAGTAAAGACTGAACCGTTTTTTCTGTTAATATACGAAGTTCAGTGTCATCATGTTTTTGAATTCCATAAAGAGACTTTTTAAATATTTGATATAATTCATCTATTGTAGAACATATCTAAAAGGACGGGAAAAAATAAAAAGATTAATAAGTATAAAAATAGGCAGAAAAGTTTAATAAAACAGGGATGGGCTTTTCCATATTTTAAAAAGCGGGAGACAGATAAAACTATTAATTTTTAAATTAATTTTTATAAGCGGAGAGGCACCCAACCCAAACACACAAAAAGATTCTAAAAATACATGACGGGATAAATTGTCATCTCACCTACAAAATCATCAATTTATTAAATTTTTTTAAATAATGCTAAACTAGAGATCGGTCTGGATCTGGACCCAGTCTGGATCTGGACCCAGTCTGGATTTTTCCTGGATTCAGAATCCAGATCCAGGGATTTTTTGATCGTCAGAATTTTTTCCGGATGCAGAATCCTGTCCAGGTTACTAATCTAAATCTAAAATACAGATCCAGAATTTTTGAAAATTCCTATCCCAGCACTAACCCCATTAATAATTTAATAAATTAAAAATAAATTTTATCAAACCTTCAAAACAATCAAATCCAAGAAAAAAGCTTCTCTTTGTTGATCATCACAGAGTCCACTAATACACGGTTCCAACGGATTATTTAACATATTACGCAACTAAAAATTAAATTTTTTCTTCAATTTAAATCCAAAAAACTTAACCGCAACGGATTCTGTCCCATTCTTTACAATAGTTATGCAATCACCTTTTTCATCTAACCCTGCTCTCCCAGCCCTTCCAATCATTTGTAAATATTGCGACTTTTTTAACATTTGTTTACCAATATGTGGACTTCGAATAATTACTCGTCTAGCAGGCAAATTAACTCCGGCAGCGAGTGTTGAAGTACAACAAATTATTGAAATAATTCCGGTCTGTAAAAAAGGAAAATTTTTTAATGATCAAATAAGTTGCAACGGTGTAGCCAGAGGGCCAAAGTAGACGCCAAAATTTCTGGCGCACAGCTCCATTTTAGCCCACCCTGAAATCGACCCCTTGGATAAGAAAATCAACCTAATGCTTGGATCTTTTTAGAACAATACGCTTATAAAGAATTTAGAAAGTAAATAGTATTTACAGCCCCGTCATTATTTTTTAGCATAAAACAAACAAATTCAAAGAAAAACTGCCAACAAAAAGAACAAACAAATAATAAAAGTTGAAAAAAGAGGAAAAATTCTTTTCCTAACTAAAAAGTGACAGAACATTAAATCGAAAAAATGGTAAAAATAGACTTAATTTAAAGAGTTTAATCGATCATCGTGTTCATTCAAAATGCAAATTTTGAATGACAATAGCTCGACACCGAGTCACTTTACTACTTCTCAAAAGGAAGTAGTGGGTTCTCTATAGAATGGTACCAATAAAAAAGACAAGAAGCCTCGACCAGGAATCCCGAGTACCACGTCCCCCTACCATTTTGTCTTTTTACTCATTTGTCCAAAATTTAAATTAACTTTCAAAAAAACCTTATAAGCAGCTTCAACCAATAAACGTTCATCATTTGTAAGTCCAGAATGATGATAAGCAACACCACTTTTTATTCCAGCCTCCAAAATTGGACAAATCCTTCCTTCATGTTCGTCTTTAAGTTGGGATAAAATGGCAAGTCTTTCTTTTGAACGGTGTTCTCGAAATTCTCTTTAAAAATTGAAAAATTGTTAAAAATACGTGGCAAACAAAAAAATTTGAAAATTGACCGAAAAGACAATTCACCGACTTTTTTTTATATTTTTAGTGGTAAAATGAGGGAAAATGTCACCAAACAGACAATTCACCGATTTTGTGATTTTTAGGGAGTGGACGTACTAAAGGGAGAAAAAGTCTATTTAAAATCGTTTTATGAGAAAAATATCCAAAAACAAAGTTAATTTAAAAAAAATAAAAAAACAAACTGAGGACACAAATTAGTCAACAATTTACACAAATTTTCACAATTCATTTTTGTAGGGCAAAATATAAGCACTTGGCCTTGCATAAGATTGCCTAGAAGAAATACAATTCCATCAGTATCACGACGAAGGGATCCATAAAAATATAAAACTATATTATTTAATAGAAAATTGAAACAAAATTGAAAATTGACCGAAAAGACAATTCACCGACTTACGAAAAGACAATTCACCGACACTATGTCACCAAACAGACAATTCACCGACACTATGTCACCAAACAGACAATTCACCGACACTATGTCACCAAACAGACAATTCACCGACACTATGTCACCAAACAGACAATTCACCGACTTACCGTTTTTAGAGTTTAAACACGTTTATTGACTTAAATAAAAAAATCCGCTTACATTTTTCTTAGGTAAATTCATTTCAATTGTCCAATTTCCTTCTTTATCCAATGAATATAATTTATCTTGCATTTTAATTCTTTCAACTAATTTAACTGGACGAAAATTTGTTCGAAATTTTTTTGCTGAAAGAAATTGGCATAATTCATCAACATTTCCTAAAGTTGCAGACATTCCGATTATTTGAATTTGTTGTTGATTTTGTTGGTTAAACATTAATTTGCAAAGACTTTGTTCCAAAATAGCACCACGTCCGCCAGCTTCTCCTAGCATGTGTAACTTAAAAATAAATTGAAAATTTAAATGGTCAAAGTTCAAAACGGTCAGAAAATTTTTTCCCAGCATAATTTGAAAAAATTGTCAAAAATAAATTTAAAAACGTCAAGTTTCAAAATGGTCACGGTAAAATTAAAAATGGTCAAAGCTCAAAACGGTCAGAAAATTTTTACCTCATCGACAACCACCATTCCAATTTCGTTCATTCTCCCTTTCTCAAGCATTGAATTTATCAAACCTTTAGCCTTTTCAATTGTGCAAACATAAATAGAATAAGCATTTCTGTGTTTAATTGGAGGAAATCTTCCTTTAGAAGCAGCATATTCTTCAATAATAAAACCAAGCTTTTCGCTGAGACGAGAAAGAGAAATAATCTGAAAATGATTTTCTTAGGGTTAAGAAAGGAAACGAGGGACCTAGACAAGTTCCCTCTTTTTAATGGCCCCCCTTGGTGTAGTCGGTTAATGTTTGCGCCCCTCCCTAATAGGTCTAAGGTTCGAACCCGGCTGGCGGTCAAAGGTTTTATTTTAATGTAAAAATAATTTTATCGATTAAAAATACAGAAATAGGTGTCGAAAATATTTTTCAAATAATTTTTGACAAAAATTTAAAATAACCTTTTCCTGTACAATAGCAACATAAGGCAAAATTAAAATACAACTTTTACGTTTAATTAACAATTCTCTCAACAAAAGTAATTCTGCAGCAAGTGTCTTTCCTGCACCCGTAGGTAACCATAAAACAAAATTTTTACGTTCAATTATAAGTTGTTCATCTTGTAAAAATTCTTTTTGCCAATCTATTTTTAAAAAAAAAATTTAATGTTTTTTGGTGTAGTGGGTAAGTGTTTAGTTTCACCAAAAAGGGGTCGAGGGTTCGAACCCGTTTGGTGAAAAACTATTTTTATTTTAATAGGAAACAATTTTCATGGTTAAAGCACTAATAGAAAAGTAATTATTTTTGTCAAAAAATTTTTTGACAAGCTCTAAAACCCCATAAATCCGACTAAACCCCTCCTTCCACAAAACCACCCAAGACGAATCCTTTTTAAAATTAAAAAAAAAAATTAATTAAAAAAATAAACCGTAAAGTGAATTATTAACCCCTTTAGCTTCTTTATAAATATTCCATACATCCATTTAATTAAACAATATTTTTTTAAAAATAAAACAAAAATGAAGACATTTTCCTGAAAAACATTTTCCGGTAAAAGTGTCGTTTCCAGTCCCCCTTTTTCATTTTATTATATGTATATGTACAGAACGATTTGATTTTATTTTTTTTTCATCCCAATCTGCGAAAGAACTGAATAAAAAAATATGTAATCGTTCTTGATTATTTGTTGGGATGGAAGGAGTCTGTCCATTCTGACAAATATAGGGAAAAAATTTGAGGATAAGGGGGACGGGAAACGACACTATTACCCATTCTCCTTTATTTCAGAACTTTATTGTACCATTTTCAATTTTTTTTCGGAAAGCTTAGATAAATATGAAAAAAAAAAACAAAAAACGATGAGGACCACACAAAAACAGAACAAATATAAATCTAATTCATCAACGCATGCAAAAAATTCTAATTATGCATTAAATCTCCCCGGCTTCAATTTCCCAAATTATTTGCTTCATAATCGCAAAAAATCTTTAGAAAGACCTGCTATCGAAACTAGAGGTCGGCAAAATCGCATTCCCGGGATCCCAGAACGGGATTCTTATCGAAATTTTGAACGGGACGGGATCCCGCGGGATTAATCCCGGTAATCCCGTTTGTCGCTAAAAACCCGCGATTCCGGGACGGGATCCCGTAAAATCCCGTACGGGGTCCCGTCCTGTGCCGAGCTCTAATGGAAACTAGTCAATTTTCGTTCTTTTCATTTTTCCCAATCTTCACTCAGACTCTAATTACATTTTTAACATTATGAAATTTTTACCTTTTGAAATTTCTCTTTCAATATAATTTCAAAATGTAAATTTTCGGTTCATAAATTGATTTTTTACTTAGATGTTTTACTATTTAAGTGCCGACTTTAACCTTGTTTTTTCATTCCTCATTCATTTTGAATTTTAGTGTTTATTGATTACTATTTTCAGATTTGTTTATTATACATAATATATTTATTCTCAAAAAATGGGAAATGTTTTTAGTCGTAATGGTCGGCAGCGGCTTCGGGATGACCCTTTAATGACTGATGAACTTCGGCTTCGTGCTCTTTTTGCTGAACTCCGTGCAGAACTTCGTGCAGAACTCCGTGCTGAATTTAATGAAGTGAATACATTCATCCGTGAGCAAGTTGAACTTAATCGGACTTTTACTCAACGTTTGGATGGCATTGATGCCCGTTGCGGTTGCGGTTTAAATCGAGAAGAGGGAGAAGAAGGAGGGGATGATGGAGAGGTCATTGTTCAACAGGACAATGACGATGGACAGGACGTTGACGAACAACCGGAGGATGCCGGTGATAGCAGGAGCTCATCGCTTGAAGTTAACGTTAGCGACAACAGCAACAGGACTTTGACTCCAGACGACCCCAGACCTATGAGTAACTGCCGTTCAAAAAAAGCAAAGTGTTGTAGCTGCAAAATCAAACCTGACACCTCTGCTCCAAAACCAAAGAAGGCCAAATGTGTCGGCAGCAAAATTAAACCTGATACCTCTGCTTTAAAACCAAAGAAGGCCAAAGGTGTCAGCCCCAAAGTTAAGCCTGACGTCTCTGCTTTAAAACCAAAGAAGGCTAAATGTCTTGTCAGCCGCAAAATCAAGTCTGACATTTTTGTTTTAAAACCAAAGCAGGTTTTTCTAATTTTTATTTTAATATATTCATTTTTTAAACTTCAGTTTGTCACACGTTTAAGTCTTGTTGTAACCTTCCAAAATGGTTCTGAGGGATTGGTTGTTTCTGCGGTTACATTTACTAAGGAGTTTGCTGAGTAAGTGTTTAGTAGAAAAATATACGTTTATCAACTAAATTTAGTTGGCCTTTTGATACAATTCTTCTGAAAATTGGACATTCGATAATGCATCTGCCTTTCCCTGACCCAGGTTGTGTTAACCAAAAAATTCTTTAAAAAATTCATTTTTAAGTTATGGTTTTCTATAAAAGCATTTTGTTCCATTGTGGTGCATTGGACAAGTCTTTTAGCAAGCCTCAGTTGGATGGAAATTTGAAGGCTTTGGTTGTAAAGGTTTTTTAAAGTTTATTTTTTTGATAGTTTAACTTTTTCAAGGAGTCTTCTTGTATTCGTTTGGAGCTGAAGCGTGTTGTTGTGCTTGTTATTTGCTCCAAAAAATTTCCGGTTAATGGCTCTTATTTGGCTGCTGAGGATGTTCGGGACTTGCTTGAGCAGTGTGATAAGGTTTTAGTTTAATCTTAAAAGTTATCTTAAAAGTTTATGCCCAATAGGGCCTAAGTACACTTTACCGGGCGATTTTAGATTTTTATGATTTATATGTCAATCGAAAGAGCTCGGCGAGCTGAGTCGAATGACACCAAAATTATCCCGCGGACTCAACTATGAACCGAGATATGGGTCCCCAAAAATCGAAAAACCATAGGGGGGACCAAGCACTTTTTGGGGGTAAAAAATTCGAATATGCAAATTATACCTCATTCGAAAGAGCTCGTCGAGCTGAGTCGAATGACACCAAAATCACCGTGATTGAATAAGATAAGACTAAGTTATGACACAAAATCAAACAACGTAAACCTATGGGTCGTCGGCGAGGCGCTTGTGCAAAACCCCGCGCTTCGCGCGGGGTTTTGCGGCACGCGCCTCGCGGGGAGTCTACGGGTGCTGGGTCTGGGCTCGTAACATAAACCTATTCCTATCTCCCTTGCTCTGTACGTATTTGGGGCCTCCGTAGCAGCAAGAATCTCCACCGATGCCATAGGTAAGGAGCTAAAATAAAAGAGCATAACTTTGTCAAATTAAGTCGGATTTCGTTGATTTTGGTGTCATTCGACTCAGCTCGCCGAGCTCTTTCGAATGAGGTATAATTTGCATATTCGAATTTTTTACCCCCAAAAAGTGCTTGGTCCCCCCTATGGTTTTTCGATTTTTGGGGACCCATATCTCGGTTCATAGTTGAGTCCGCGGAATAATTTTGGTGTCATTCGACTCAGCTCGCCGAGCTCTTTCGATTGACATATAAATCATAAAAATCTAAAATCGCCCGGTAAAGTGTACTTTAGCCCCCAATAGTTTTTTCTCATATTTGGAAATGTAAATGATTTTCCTAGATTCCACCCGGGTTCTAAGAATTGACAGGGATTCCTCCTTTTCGTTAAATTTTGTTCTTTTATGATTTTCAGATTTGCGGGCTTAGCTTTTTGTGCATATTTATTGCAGACAATACAAAGTGGATTTCTCTTCAAACACCAAGTATGTAGCAGAGAGGTTTTTAAAAATTATAGGAATTGTTTCAACATATAAAATCTTTTACGATTTTTGAAAAATCCCTCAATCTCGCGCGTGATCACACAAATTTAAAATGCGGGTTTATTCCCGCGTGATCCCGTCCCCCAGAATTTAAAAAATTTTTATCCCGCGGGATCCCGCAAACGCGATTTTGCCCGTTTCTAGTTGAGAGTTGTCGGTTATTCTCAATTTTCGGTCATTTTATTTCTGACCATTTTAATTTTTAAAATAGCTCATTATTATTTTTTAGTTTTCTTGTCACAATTCTTGGAGAATAATGGCCTTATGGTTGACCAAAATCGCCTACTGCCTTCATTAAACAACACTCTATTCTCTTCACCTCTTCAATTTCCAACAAATCAAGAACAATTTTCTTCAATTATTGGCCAGACTCCAATTAATTTAATGTCAAGGAATGAAGGTTATAATGGTGGATATGTCCTTTTAATGAAGAAACTTATCAAAAAAGCAGCAAAATGTTGGTACCGAAAACAGCAGAACTGGTATTCGACAACTTTGGTGGAATAAATAGGTAAAAATTTAATTTTAAAATTCTTTCATACTAGAAAATAAAATTCTGATTTTTCCGGAGAGTTTTTTTGTTTTTATAAGATTTTCTTATATTCACAGACCTTAGGTTTTTCTCATATTTGGGAATGTAACTGATTTCATATGTTCCACCCAGGTCAATGAAAATTGTAAAAAAATTACTCCACACTTATTTTATTCACTTATTTCAGATTATGAATTTTGTTGGAAGCGGAGGATGATGTTGTTGCATTTTATTTTTCCCGATGAGGAAGTGATGACTGAATTTTTGGTTATAATTTATTATTTATTACGAATTGACTCTCTTAAAAATTAGACTAAAAACCTCACATAAACATATCTCATTTTTTAAGACCTCCAAAAAATTTACTTAAAAATACAAAAGCCTTATAATTTTTTTATTTGTTTTCCGGGTTATTTCATTTTCGTTTCATTTTCTTTTATCTTTTTATCATTTTCTTTTTTCCAGGAATGTTTAGGAAAATGTAGCCTTCTTTATTTTTTCCGGAAAATATTTTCTTTAAATGTTTTTATTCTCTAAAAATGTATATATTTTTTTATGTTGATTTTTTTTCGAAATTTTAATTTAATTTTTTTTTGCTTTTTATCATTTTCTTTTTATCATTTTTATTTTAAAATGTATTTTTAATTTATTATAATTTAAATTATTCTCAGAATTTTAATTAAAAATTTGCCTAGAGACTTTATTTATTTTTGACTAGCCTAGTAAATAACACACAATTCACCCCAGTTTTCTTCGTTCTAGCCAAAGAACGGCAAAACTTTATGCAGTTTTTTCAAATTCATGAATTGGTTGAATTATAATAATCCCCTTGGAATAATTTTTTCCTGAAATATTTAGTTTTTTGAATGTGTTTTCTTCCACTTTTATCGAATTTACAAATCCATCAGCCCCTAGAAGTTGGAGAAAATTATGATTTTTTAATTGTTATTAGAATCAAGGGACAATCCAATTAAAATGTCTTTCTAAAATATACAGAGCCCAGAAAACACTATAAAAGTAACCAAAAACTGCTATAAAAGTAACCACTATAAAAGTAACCAAAAAATTTACAAAAATAATTTCTTCGAGCGGACTCGAACCCGTGACCTCAAAATAATATTTCTTTGAGAAAGACATAAAAAACACACTTCAAACTAACTGATATGTTCGTAAAATTTCAATTTATTTTTCAGAAACCTAGAAAAAAAATAAAACGTTCCAGAATCAATCAATGTTTGTTTGATGTCTCTATAAATTCGAGAAAAAATTCGAGCTTTCTGGTGCCTATAAATTCGAGCTTTTTGGTGCCTATTTCACTGTTTTTACTTCCTTATAAATCCTGACCTTACCTATAAAAAAGAAACGAGAAAGGAGTAATATTTCCGGAAATGTTATATTCTAGAGATCGAGCCTGGGCCTGTTCCTGGGTTCCGGGTTTGATTTATTGGCCTGGGCCGGGTCTGGGCCTGTAGTCCAGGAAAAACCCAGGCCCAGGAAAAACGCAGTAAGGTCAAAAAATGCCTGGGCCTGGACTCTGGGTACAGGAAAAACCCATGCCTTGGTCCAGGCCCAGCTCGATCTCTATTATATTCCATTGATGCACTTTAATTTTCATTAAAGAGAAAATTTATTTAATTTACGTGAAGAAAAAAGTTGAAATTAAAATTTAAAAAAAGTAGAGGCATAAAAGGTGAATTAATTTTAACTTAATTTAAAACATAGAAAAAAAATATAGAGAAAATGAAAAGACCAACCTTTTTTGAAAAAAAAATTAATTTTCTAATTTTGGGACAAAATGTCTCACTCAATAAAAAAAATTTAATTTATCCCGAAAAATTATATTTTCATTAAGTTGATCTACAAAATATATAGAAAAATTAAGCTGCAATAAATGCGAGAGAAAATTAAAAAAAACTATAAGAAAACAAGAGATTAATTGTTAAAATTTATTTTTATGGGACCAAATGTCATCAAAAAAATTTTTAACCAAAAAAAATTTTTTTTTAAATCTCTCATTTTTAAATAATAGATAATGTAAAATAAAAGGTTTAGATATATGTACACCAAAATAGTTAAACAAATTAGATTGGCAAAAAAGAAATTATATATAAAGTTGGACCTCTTACTAATTAGAGTTGTCTCTTTTGAGGAATCAAATCGAACAAGGATTTTAGCGGAATAAATTCTTAATAAATTTTAAAAAAATGCCAGCAAATATGTCATTTGGAAAACGCGAACTGAAGAACCCAGGATTTTTTTTTCGATTCAGTTATCAGAAGGATTTTCCAATAACCCTAAAAATCCTGCTCAATATAAATCAACCCTCTATTGCTTAAACAGCTAGTAACCAAACAAATAAAAAAAATAACTTCAATATAGAGAGGCCCAACTAATTAATTAAAATAAAATAATTAAAATAAATTGTGTAAAATATCATATTTTTAAAAACGATGCTTATACTTAAATATATCACACCAAGGCAATTTTTTTACCAAAAAAAAATTTTTGTATAGTATGAGGATTGTAATCGAAAAAAAAAATGGGGAAGAAGAAAAGAGGAGTTAATGCTTTGACTCTCTCATGATCCAAAAAACCCTCTTACCCTAAAAAAATTTTTGTTTTCAAAATTTTCGCCCACAAAAAATTTTTGAAAATTTTTGGAAAATTTTTAGGAAAAATTTTTTCAAAAAAATTTTCCAAAAATTCCCCCCCCCCTTTCCCCATCAAAAATTTTTGTCCTTTTTTTGATTACAACGACATATCCAACTATACAAAATAGGCACACCATCATTGATAAAAGACTTAGATTTTTTGTTGCTAAATAAAATTACCCAATTAAACGAGAAACTTTACTACTCTCACAATGAAAACAAGGACAACAACGGCTATAACTTGGATCATTTAAATCAACTTCTGAATCTCTTCCAAAATAATTTATTAAACGAGGATGAAGTCTGTTAAAAAAATTAAAAAAAATATTTAAAGTAATTTCTTTCGATTTTTTGGGACTCTTCCGTTATTTTTCCCCTTCCTTTCATCAGGGGTCGAACGGAAATGACGAAGGTGCCGGAAATTGGAACTGTCGGAAATCGAAAAGAAGAAAACAACGGAAATAGGAAATCCGATTGACCCCTGCTTTTCGTCTTTCTTCAAAAAAAATGGCCCAGTATGCGTCATTGACTTTTTAGAATTTTTAGAGAGGAGAGAAAGAATGATAAAGGAAATAAATAAAAAGACACCCAAAAAATCAAACTGAAAATGTGTCGGAATTTTTAAAACGAAAAAATCTGGTTCTAAAATAGGGAGTTGACAATTTTGATCTCTTTCAGGAGAAGAAAGTGAAAAAAGTAGGGTAGCACCCCGAGCTTTCGGGAGCGGGAGTGTCGAGTTCAAGGGTTTGCCAGGGTAAAGCCTTCGGGGCTCGGGTCTGGGTTTTGCCTAAAAATTCGTCGAGGGACGGGGTGCTACCCTAAATAAAAGAAATGGGTGATATAACGGAAACCCACAAAAAATCTTTACAAAAAATCCAAAAAAAAACCTGAAGGTTAAAGATTTATTTGGCGGTTGAGGAAGAATTTCTCCATCCAAATTCCAAGCACCAGATTCATCTTCTCTTACAGTTTCACCTTCACCAGAATTTAAAACAAGCGATTTTGGTGTAAACTTCCATCGACAAACACGAAAAACTTTAACATCCGGATATTCACTTCGAATAAAACGAGCGCCATACATTGCTACTTTTCTCATTATTTGCATATTTTTGAATCGGGAAACTTTTGGAACTTAAAAAATGTTTAATTAAAAAATGCTTTAAAAATTCTAAAAGAAAAGTCCAATAATAGGAAGACAAAAAATCCCACTGAGAAAAAACATCTCAAAAAATTATTTAAAGGAAATTACAAAGCCCGAGACAAGACTCCGTTCAAACGTCTATAAATGGGTACCCCAACCTACCGCGAGGCCAACCTACCGCCGAGCTATAACAGTGTTCAGAATTGTCGAATCCGGGACGCCCTGGTATGGTTCGAATCAGCTCGTCAAGGCGCATCGAACCATACCAGGGTGTCCCGGATTCGAAAATTCTGAACGAAGTCATAGCTCGGCGGTAGGTTGGGCTCGCGGTAGGTTAGCCTGCTCCTCTATAAATGGGTCTAGATTTAAGGGATCGATCTCAACTTTCTCCCCCGTCAACTTTTTGCTTAAGCCCAAAAACATCAAAAAACAAAATCAAAAATAAAAAAAAACAAACTTAGAGCCAAGTCCATAGTTCCATCGTTTAACCCAGTATAAGGTGCTAGACCATAAGGCGTGAAAGGCGAAACACAAGGTATTACACAACAAATAACATGAGTAAAATCAGATTGCCAATGGAAAGGATATCTTGGATCGACTGCAATTTAAGAATTATATTTGTGCTGGGAGAAAGGAGGCAAAAGGTTCAAAAAATTGTAGGGAATAATTGAAATAGCTCAGGACATTGTTTCTTTTCATTTTATAATCGGGTGAAAAAAAAATGAAATTTTTGGGAGCGTTGAGTTCAAAATACACAAAATGAAATACAACACATTTTTCTCAACGAAGATAGCTTAAAAATCATTTAGAAAAAAGGGAAAAATTATTTTCGATTGCAATATTAAAAAGAAAAGGTTTTTGACTGGCTCGTCGAAAATAATTAGCATTTTTGAGCGGGAAGTGTTTATATTCTATTTAAAAATTGGTCATTTTTGGACAAAAAAATTTATAAAAAGAATATGAAAAGGAAAAATAATAGTTATCAAATTCATAGTAAATTAAGCTAACAAGATCTGCTGCTTGCCTCCCCGTCGTGATGTGACACCGGTAAAGTAATATACAGGGATTTGACCAAAACAGACTACAAATAGGTACCCACACATTTTTAAATATCCCTTGTCTGATTATAAAATAAAAACACCAAAAGTAAATAGAGGATAATTTTGGGGGAAACAAAAATAGACACACCAAAATGCCCCCACAAAAGATCAAAAATTAAAAAAATAAAAAAAACAAACCTGGAACCTTTCCTGAACACAAATCACATTCATCTGTACAAACAGGTATTTTTAATGGATTTGAAGGTCCAGAGCCTGTATCATCATCATCTAAAGCATTTGGAACATGTTCTTGACTTAAAGCAAAGGAAACACGGCCAAAATATGTTGGATGACGAATTGATGTACGTAGAGCAGAATATTGGTATCTAATAGGTCCAAGACAGCGATAACGTTCAGAATCGTGAAGAACATCTCCTAACCTGAACAAAAATTTAATCGTCAATTTTGAACTAGAAAGAACTCTTCCAAGAGGAACTCTTTAGATTTTTTGGAAACTGAACCAGATATAAACCAGGGACTCGGGTTAACCGAACAACTAACTTTTACTATTCGAAACACGGCACGTTTTTTTAAACCTGGCCCATTTACTTTTTAACCCCCATTAAAATTTCTAGATATCTTTTTTCTGCCCATTACTGACATCAATCAAAAAATTTTTTGGATATCCGTCTGATGTGAGCATAAGGATTTGGGTACTCTATTCACTTTTAAACTTGTGTTATCTTGCCAATTGTGTAAACATGAAAGGATGCGACGAATAAAAAAAATTTGTTAGAATTCGTCAAGTACAAAAATAAATAGGACAAAATATCCCAAAAATAAAAATAATCAAAATACCATCCATAAGAGATTGCATCAGCAGAAAATCGCAACAAATTTCCATCTTCATATACAGCACAAACATCAATATTACATCTACTCCCTTTAAAAACCCTCAAAATTTAATCAAAAAATTTTTTCAAAAAAAAAAACCAATAGCAATATGTATAGCTGCTGTAGGGCAATCATTAATTCCATGAACAGACGACACTATTGAATTTGCAGAACCTGCCCCGATAATTCCAAAACGTACTCTTGGAGTAGTTAACATATCAATTTGTTCATTGTTGTAATTTTTGCCGGCTTGTAATTGCGTTCTTAAAAATTAAAATAATATTCTGAAGTAAGTTCAACCCTGAAATTCCCGATAGTTAAACTTCTCTTTTAGAAAATCTAGTAGCGGGAATGAACTTTCCAAGAAAAAAACTCCTCGAAATAATGGAATAGGAATCAAACTACGCAGAAAATATGGATAGATTATTGGCCATCAGACAGTCCTAGTCCAAAAAATAATTTTATTTTGGGACTGGAATGACGCTATCTAGTGAATAGCATCAGCCACCTAGCGTAAGCTAAGGAAACCAAAACTTTCTGACTCACAATCAGCCAAATATAAACTTAAGGTTCCAACAGGATCGAATTTTCACCCAAGAATTTAAAATAAAAAACCTAATAATAGCAGAAGAAAGAACTTCATTAAAAAGGCCATCACCACCAACAGAAACTATTCCATCCAAAAGTTCCCATTTGACAGGATCTAGTTCTCTAACAGTTTCTAATGCGTGATCTGCTCTTTCAGTTTTGATCAATTCATAAGTAATATTTGCAAGTTTGAAAAATGGTTCTACCTTTAAGAAAAATTTTTTTATTTCTTTAGACGAAGAAAAAAATTTTTTTTCGAAAATCTGAGGCCTCAAATTAGTTATAAAAATTTCTCCGCCAAGTAGGGCTCGAACCTTCAACTTTCGGTCATCCGAACTGACCACTAGAGATCGATCGGGGTCTGTACCAAGGCTTGGGTTTTTCCTGTACCCAGAGTCCAGGCATTTTTTGACCTTTCTGAGTTTTTCCTGGGCCTGGGTTTTCCCTGGACTACAGGCCCAGGATCCGGCCCAGGTCAATAAATCAAACCCGAAACCCAGGAACAGGCCCAGGGTTTTAAAAATTCCCAATCTCTATTGACCACTAACCAAGTACAACATCCATTCAAATAACGGCCTTAAATTTTCGTCTAAACTACTTTTAAAAAATCTAACCTCATCCGTCCATATTCCATTAGCCTTTCCTTTTCCACCAAACGGATTAATAAAGACCAACAAATGTTTAGGTCTATACAAGGCTTAAAAAAATAATTTTTAAAAAATTCTAAAATTTTTAAATAAAAATAAAAACCATTTCTCGCATCATTCAACAACTTTTCCCATTCTTTTTTATCATTTACAGACTCAAAAAATAGGGCAGCTTCCTTCAATCTCCACGTAAAAACATTCCAACGAAAGGCATAATAAATGTATAAAACGTTGTGACGAAAGGAAGTTTTGTTCCAACAAGTATTGACTAGATCGGGTTGATCTGCCCCTATTTCTGGCAATTTTTTAGGCATTCCACAACGTAGACGAATACGGTTTGAACGTATACAGAGTACTGATTCTAAAGGAATTGTGGCAGTGTAACGCGTTTGTTGAGATTTTTTACTGAAAATTTTTAAAAATATTTTTAGAATTTATATCTAAATAAAAGACTATTAAGCTTTGGGTGCTAGGGAGTTATATGGATCTTTGTAGCATCTTTTGTCATAATCTTATTTAGAATTATCGGTTCAGTCAGAGTTTAGGTCTCAATCAACTCCTCTCGACGAGCCAGTTGATGCGTTAACATTCATCTATTATCCAGCTTATTGGCAGCTCATTAACGAGCTACTGACAAGCTCTTTCAGATAGGCTCGTCATTTGTACACCTAAGAAGAAAGAAAAAAGGGGAATTGTAGGATAGATGCCAACAAGTATCCTAACCTAACAATAATCCGAACAAATCGATCTGAAATTAATGACTCATACTCGTGATTATACCATTCTAAAACACCAAAAATATAATCCCCAGACTTAGAAAAGTTAAAAAAATCAAAAAACAAACTTCAAAAGTTGTATCGTCAAAGAATTTAATTCCAAAAATATTCTGTGCAATTTCCCATCAAAATCACGTATTGTTATTGACGGATTTTGCTGCTCATTTAAGTTATTTTGTGTTATAGGTGTAGATTCTGATACATTATTTTCTGTTGACATTTATTTTTTTTGAAGAGATTGTGGTGTCCTTTAATTGTTTAAATTTCCTGTAATTAAATTGAAAAATTAATAAAAAAAATTAACAAGAAAAATACAGAAAACATTTGCGGACAGAAAATATTTGAGGACGTAAAAAATTTGCGGATAGATTTTTACGAACAAAATTTTGCGGAAACCATTTACGGACAATATTTGCGGACAGAACTTGCTGACAAATATTTGCGAAATTGCGAAAAACATTTGCGGACAGAAAATATTTGCGGACAAATATTTACGGACAAAATTTATATATGGACAATATTTGCAGACAAATATTTGCGGACTTAAATATATCCGCAATTAAATAAATGAATTAAATTAGTGAAGACCTAATGTTAAAAAGAATTTTTCCACCCCAAAAGCTATCTATCATAGAAATTAGTTCAAAATCAATTAATTTAATTAAACCAAAATTGGAAAATCAATAAATTTACCAAAATTCCAAAAGAAAAATTTTCTTTCTTTTTTTTTAAATTGGAAGAGCGCAATTAAATTCTACGTAGAAAAATATGCGAAAAAAAGAACAAAAATTTGTTGTATATAAAAATGTAAAAAAAAAGATTTGTAATAATTAGTCATCGACTAACACAACTTTTTGGGGGGAGAAAATGAAGGGAAAAACAACAGAAAAAACAAAACATTATATGAAAAAGAAAGGAAAGATTGCGGTTGGTAATAAATAAAATTTAGGTTAATTGGGTTAGTAGAAGATAAAAAAAAGTGATAAAAAGTTAAAAACGTTAAACTGATAAATTTAGGAAAAATTAATAAAAATAAATATTTAAATTCTCTTAATTTTTGGCAAAATGTTCTTCTAATAAATGTCTGACGTCTGCCGTCTCTTAAATTTACACAATCTCTCGTTTATGAGAAGAAATATAAAATATCGATAAGACAAAATGTCAAATAAGGCTAAAATTGACATTTCGTCACATCTATGTTTTCTTGTCTCTTAAATTTATACACTCTCTCGTTTATAGAGGAAATACAAAATATCAAAATGTCAAAACGTCAACTAGGCCTATTTTTGACATTTTGTCTCACTTCTATGCCTGCTCTCTCTTAAATTTATACAGTCTCTCGTTTCATCGAAGAAAATCTAAAATCTTTAAAATATCAACACGACAAAATGCCCAACTAGTCAAATTTTGACATTTCGTCGAACTAAGGGAATTAAACGTTTGATTACGTAACACCTTATTGACTTGTTTATCATACATTTTATTATCATTTTTTGTTTTCTTTTTCTTTTTAAATTAACTTCCAAAGTTTTCTTTTGTTATTCTAGACACAATTCATCATTTCTATTTGATTTTTCAAATTTAATGGTAACTACTAATAAAAATATTATTCTTATCAAACAAGACAAACAACAACATTTAGCTGCTTCGTGTTCTCCAATTGCAAGTTTGGAAACTGCATTGAATGAATTTACAAAATTAAATATTGAAGGGGATTGTAAAATACAAGCAACTTGTAAAACAATGAGACGAACTGGATTGTAAGGGTTTTTTAAAAGAATTTATTTTAGACATTCTAGTAGACTTTTTCTTCTAGGATTTTAGACTTCCTAGAAAACTTATTTATCTTTAATTAAGACATAATCCGCAAATTTCTTTTAAATTATAAATCTCACCTAAATTTTTCAGCCATTACTACAATTACAACAAATGCCGTTTTTCTCCTTATCAAATTCCCAAAAGCAATATTGAAGCTATCCGAAAATATTTATGCTCTCTTGTTATTAAACAGTCTAATAAAGGTTTCTATTTTTAAATTTAATTCTAAAAATCAATCAAAATAAGTAGTGGGAAAACATCTGGGCATGTGCTTATAACTTTTACCATTGACAATCTATAATCATCAAATTTAGTGTTTAGATCCCTTATAGTGTTGACTTCTTTTGGTTAAATTTTCAGAATTTACGGTTCCATATTTCCCATGTTATGCTCGGAAATAAGCATTAAATTGACGCTTTTCCTATTAATTTCTTAGTTTTCTTTAAACAACTTTTTCCAAACTTAACCAAAAATTCTGAAACTTTTAGAGTAGTTAAATAACACTATTGAGGATATCTTTACTAAATTTCACATTTCTATGTTCTCATTTGTTAATTTTATAAACTCACAAGCCAACCCTACTTTCTCCCTTTAAAATAGCCCAACTTGGCTTTTTGGTGTAGTCGGAAAAGTTTTGGTTTGTCACTGAGAGGTGTCGAGGGTTCGAATCCACTTGGTGGAAACTACCTTTAAATGACTTTTTCTTTCACATATTTCATTCAAAATTTATTTTAAATTTTTAAAAAATTCAAAATAAATTTTTTCCAGACAATTTTGATCAAGATTTACTTGTAAATATTCAATTAAAAGGATGTGATTTTTATGGAAGATCTTTACAAAAAAATATTTTTAATATTACAAAAAAACAACAAGCTTTACCTTGTTGGTTACAACACAATAAAAAAAGAAGCTTAATTTGGCGTAAATCAAAAGAAGAAGAAAATTTGAAAGAAGAAAATTTTTCTTCTTCTTCTTCAACTTCCTCGGTACCTGTTGGAGTCGAAATTGACAATCATCTTCAAGAAACTGAGGAAAAACCAACGGATTTGGGTTTAACTGAATTATCTGATTATTTTCAACATTTTGTATGCCTTTGTTCTCCTAAAATGTCTGATTTAGCTCAGAGTATGTATGCTTAAAAAGATTCGGTTTTTCCTTTTTGCTGCAATAATTTTTTTAAATAATTATTTTCTATTTTTAATAGTAAAGAATTTTTTGAATTTCGGGTATTTTAAATTTAAAAATTAAATTTTTTTAGTTAAAATACGTTGAATTTAATTAAAATGTTTATAATTATATTTTTATATTTAAAAAATTATTTTGGGCGCCGAGCGGACTCGAACCTCCCTAAAACCCGTAGAAAACCAGACACACAACCACCACGCCAAAACATCGATTTTATTACCCTAATACTTAACTAATTTCTAATTAAAAATCCCGATTATTTGCAAGGCTAACAATTTTTCTTAAAAAATTTTTTTACAAACCCAAAAGAGTTTTTTAACTTTTTCAGATAATTTTTTACGTTCTAGCGTTCCTCACAAATACAAAAATAAATCAAATTATTTATTCAATATAAGAAAAAATATTTTTTGGGCGCAAAACAAAGCGACACTTAATATTAAAAATATTATTATGAAATTATTTAAATGCAATTTAAAAAAGGGTGGAGAGAAGAAAAATGAAGTGTGGACCGGCAAACAAACAAAATTAAAAATTTAGAGATTGAACCAAATTTACCGTAAAATGTTTCAATAGAATCCCATGTCCTGCTAGAAGCCCAAGAGACTATTGAAAATAAAAAAAGAAAGGAAACCCAGGCTCCTATTAGAACATTTACGGTATTTATTTGATAGTCCAATCTCTCAAAAAAAAATATTTTAAAAATGCTCTTAATTGAAAAAACAGCTCTTTCCGTCTATTTTTTGTAACCCAGAGAGCTGTGTCGTTAATTTCTAATTTTATTATCTTTTTTTCTTAAATTTTGACCCAGCTCTCTTATTATGACAAGAAAAATGCTTAAATATATAAAATTCTAGAAGATTATTGCTCTTCTTGAATTTTTAAAGAAAATAATGAATACATTGGAAACTCTATAACGACACCAGGGGTGTGCCAGTTTCGCGTTTCGCGTTTCGCCTTTCGCGGATTTTCGCGTTTTTTGGACTTTCGCGTTTCGCGTGTCGCTTTTTCAAATTTACTTTCGCATTTCGCGTTTCGCGTTTCGCTTTTTGCGCGAAACGCGAAAGTTTTATACACCCCTAAAGATGGTTAAGTTGGAGAAAAAAATAAGGCCCGAATAAATTGAAAACCTCCAAAATTCTCAAAATTTTTGCCTGCGGCGCTGAAAAGGAAGAAATCTGGCTTCTTGGTCTTACAAGATTCCCTTAATTTTCGTTTGCGGCGTTTAAGAAAAGATTTTTGGCTTAAGGATCTACCAAAATTTTCAAAATTCTCGCCTGCAGCGCTGAAAAAGGAAGATGTTTAGCATAAGGATCTTCCAAAATTCTCTGAAAAAGGAAGAAGTCTGGCTCCTTGGCCTTAAAAAATTCTCTAAATTTTCGCCTGCGGCGCTGAAAAAGGAAGAACCTTGCCATAGGTTTATCTCCCTCTATTCCGCAGATCCTCGATATGCTACGAATCCACCATCACTCAAATCCTCCATATTCTCCGGAATTTACCCAAATACTCCGGTGTCCCTCTTAATCCACCCAAATCCCAAAACGAAAATCCATCAAATTACCACTTCTACGGAAATGTTTTGGAAGCGAGGTAAAGACCTTAGTATATCCTAAAATATAGAATATAAAATAAAGGACGGAACCTTGCTTATGTCTGATATTCTCTCAAATTCCTTGATATACCGGATGCGCATCGAAATCCTAATGGGGATTGTAAGAGTCAGTTGAGGCTGTGATTCGCAACAAATCACTGGATTGACAAATCTCTAGAGATTTCTTATCATATAGGAAAAAATTTAAGAATTTCGCGTTTCGCGTTTCGCCTTTCGCGGATTTTCGCGTTTTTTGGACTTTCGCGTTTCGCGTGTCGCTTTTTTAAATTTACTTTCGCGTTTCGCATTTCGCGTTTCACTTTTTAAATTTAATTTCGCCTTTCGCGTTTCGCGTTTCGCTTTTTAAAATCCGTTTCGGCACACCCCTGAACGACACCCATAGAGACAAAAAGCACCCTTCGAGACTAATCAAATTAACGTTAATAAAGTGGCTTAAGAAGGGCGTCGTTATAGAGAAAATATTGTAAAACTAAAGAAAGGGGAGGAAGACTATTTTAAGAAAATTTTTTGAAAAAAAAATTTTGCGAGAGAGAAATGAAAATCTATTAAAAGAAAAATATTTTAGGATTAATTAACCCTAAAAATAAAAAAGCAATTGAAAAAAAATTATTAAAATTGTCAAAACCTTGGTTAAATCTTTTAAAGGGGACTTTCAGTGAATTTTAGGGCATTTTAAGCAATTTGAAAAATTTCTTTAAAAAATTTTTTTGAAAATAAACCAAGGTTCAGAAATATTAAAAAAATGAAAGGAATGATTAATTCAAAATTTATTTATTTATATTAGCTATTTGCTGCCATAAGCCTTGCTTTGGCACAATCTGCACATAAAATGTCTGCCCCATCTGTTATAAAACCTTTCCCAACCAAACTAATACTGCATTGATTACACACCTTTAAAAAATAATTTTTTTGAAAACTTAACAGAAAATTTTATTTTAAATTTTAATATAAAAATTTTTAGAAAAAATTTTTCATTTTTTTAAAACAAAAAATTTTTTTTTAATTTTTGAAATTTTTAAAATTTAGAAAAAAATTTTTTTTTGATTTTTCAGAGATAAAAAAATTTTTTTTTGAAATTTTTCAGAGATAAAAAATTTTTTTAATTAAAAAACTTACAAAACAATCATTATGCCAATGCCTATCTTCAAATGAAATAAATTTAGCACCTCCAATACCTTTAAATAATTTTTTTAATCAAAATTTTTTTTAAATTTTACCAGTAATTGGTTTAACACAAGCAGAACATCTCTTTGCAAATAATTCTCCATAACAATCTGCACAATAAGGCTTTTCATCTTTCGAGGTGAATCGTTGCCCAGCTAGTGAAGTATTGCAATTTGTGCAACAAAAACATTCCCTAAATAATTTTTTTAAATAGTTGATGTTTTGAAATGTTCTTCTGATTTTTTTAAAATGTTTTTCTGATTTTCTAAATGTTTTTCTGATTTTATTTAAATGTTATTCTGATTTTTTTTAAATGTTTTTCTGAAATGTTTAGATGTTTTTCTGATTTTATTTAAATGTTTTTCTGATTTTATTTAAATGTTTTTCTGATTTGTTTAGATGTTTTTCCGAAATTTGTTTTAATGTTTGTTTTTCTGATTATTTAAAATGTTTTTCTGATTTTTAAGACGTTTTTCTGAGATGTTTGGATGTTTGTTTTTCTGATTATTTTTTAAGTTGTTTTCAAAATTGTTTTTATGAAAAATTTGTTTTTCTGATTTTCTAGAATGTTTTTCTGAATGTTTAGATGTTTTTCTGATTTATCAGTATTTTTGTAATTAATATTTTCTAATGTTTTTCTGACTTTGTTCTTCTGATAGTTTAAAAACAAACAAAGTTTATATATTTCTTTACCTATGCCAAGGCTCATTTTTGTAGGTAACACCACCAGTGCTAATAACCTTTATAAAAATTTTCTTTATTAAAAATTAAAAATCCCCCTACCTTTTTACATTTACAACATCTCGTAGCAAATTTTTCTTCATAACAAGCTGCACAAAAAACTTCTTCATTCTTTGGAATAAAACTCCGGGTTCCTATTGGAGCTTTACATAGAGCACATACAAAACATTTATCATGCCATTGTTTCCCTCTATATTCCATTTTCTTCATGCCTAAATTTTTTTAAATTTTTTATTAAAAAATCCCCCCTCTCTACCCTCTCCCAAAAAATTCCTCCCCCTCTTCCCTCTCCCAAAAAATCCCCCCTCTCCCCTTACCAGCTTTAAATATTTCTCCACAACCATCACAACGAGTAGCGAATGCTTGATCATAACAATTAGAACAATAAATTCTTTCATTTTTGCTTCCAAAAGGCTTATCCACAAGTGAAATTTTACACATTGAACAAAGAAAACATTCTTCATGCCAATGCTTGTCTTTATACGAAAGGTCCTTAAAAACATTGTTGTAACATTTTAAATGTTTTAATTTAATTCTGATTTTTAAATTTATTGTTTTGTTGTTTAATGTTTTTATGTTTTAATTTAATTCTGGTTTTGTTTTTATGTTTGTTAATGTTCAAATTTAATTCTGGTTTTTAAATTATTGTTTTGTTGTTTTAATATTTTGAATGTTTTAATAAAATTCTGGTTTTTGTGTTTTAATGTTTTATCTAATGTTTTAATTTAATTCTGGTTTTTAAATTTATTGTTTTGTTGTCTAATGTTTTAATATAATTCTGGTTTTATGTTTATTTAATGTTCAAATTTAATTCTGATTTGTAGTTTATTTGTTTGTCATGTTTAAAAATAATTCTGATTTTTTACATGTTTCTTAGTATTTTAAAATATTTCTATAATCCTTTTACCTTTGAATCAATTCCTATATGTTTTTGACATTCATCACAAACATTAGAAAATATTTCCTCGTAACATTTAATGCAATAAGGATGTTCATCTCGCAAAATATAACGTTGACCAGTTAACTGTCCATCACATTGCCAACAACAAAAATGATCGCTATGCCAGTCTTTATTCATTGCTTTAGTATATTCTCCACAAAATATTAGCTGGAAAATTAAAAAAAATTTTCAAAATAAACACAATTTTAAAAATGTGTTTTGAGCAAATTTTATTTTATTTTTCAAGGACTTTAAATGATCAAAAAAACTTAAATTTTTTAAATGTTCTCTCATCACTTTTAAAAACTTTAAAAAGAAATAAAAAAATTAAAGAGAATGATCAGAATTTAGAGAAAACATATGGATGTTTTTAAAGAACAGTGAAAAATCGGAATTATTAGATAGTATGTTTTTAGATGTTTTAAGAAAATTCTGATTATGTTTTTAATAGAATTTGCTTTTAATTAAATAATTCTGATTATGTTTTTAAATGTTTTTAAACAATTCTGATTTTGTTTTAACGATGTTTCGTTAATAATTCTGATTTTCTTTTTAGATGTTTCGTTAATAATTCTGATTATTTTTTAACGATGTTTTTAAAGAATTCTGATTATGTTTTTAGATGTTTTAAGATAATTCTGATTATGTTTTTAGATGTTTTAAGATAATTCTGATTTTGTTTTCAGATGCTATATCTCAATTCTACTTCACATAAGAAAATTCACTAAAGATTAATGTTGTAATGACACAAAACTTAGTAGTATAAAACAGAATAATAAATGCTTTTAGCTAATCAAGAAAAGAGAACAAAGCTTTTGTTTCTCTTTAAAAATCCATTCAAAGGGAAATATCCAACAGCTTTTTCTCGCTTCCTCAAAAAGCTTCTTGGGCTTTAACAGAATGAAAATAAAATTTATAAAATAATCAATCGATTGGCTGGTTGGCAATTTAAAGTAAAAATGAAATAAAATTGTTTAAAATTTTTTAAAATTGAGGAAAAAAAAAGAGAAAATGAATGTGAGGAGAGCATGTGTGTATGTATGTTTAGTTTTGGCTGGTTATAAATTGACTAGAAATTGAGTCAATCTTTTTTATTAACCTTTACTCTCTAAATATTCCATAAAAATGATTTTTAAAAATTAAAATTGGGAAAAATTAAATTTTTATTTGGACAGTTTATAAAAACCAAAAAATATTTTTTTTCTAATAAAAAAATTTTTTTCACGAGTTATTAATGAAAGCAAAAAAGTTTCTTTTGGTATCTTTAAAAAGGACCACCAAAAATAGAAAAACGTGGCTTAAAAGTTAATTTTAAAAAAGATAATTACTTATATAATGTCTCATTATGCTTGAAACAAAAGAAAAAAGTCAAAAGTCATTTTTTAATAAATTAAAAAAAATATTTTTTTGTGACCAATTATGTTCCAAATACAGTATATAAAAATAAGAAAAGAATATTTTTAGAGATCTGAGCTAATAAATTAATTTTAGAAATATTTTAGAGATTTTCTTGTTCACAAAAAAAGTAGAAAAAAATAGAAAAAAATATAAATAAGCCAAATTTAGAAATGGAAAAATCATCAGCCATTTTTAAAAAATTGGTGGCTTCCGAAATTTTATTTTATCCTCAAAAAAGTTTAAGGGATAAAGCACTCCCTTCCCTCATCCATCTACTTAGTTTCAAGCCTTCCTTCCATCTATCCTCTAGCTTCCAAGCATTATTTTAAAAAAATAAGGAAGATAGGAGGGAAGGAAATGGGTTGAACATATATAAATAAAAATAATGATGTATAGTTAAAATACGTAGATAGATTATCCTTCCATTATTTTTTTGAAGCTAAAGTCAAAAAGTTAAAAGAAGTCAAAAAAAAAAAGTTAGAGAGGAAAGGCGTTCTTCCAGCTTTTTTTCATTTTTTTTCCTTGCTTCTGTTGTTGTTCTCAGCTTTAAAAACTCCAAACACAATTGCTTGCTCTCTCTCTTCCCCCTAGACTGGCCAAAAGTGAAAGCTTCCCTCCTCCTTTTCCCTCCAATTTTTTTTCCAAGTCAAAATTGGTTTGGCCCCACAAAAAAATATAAATTGTTTTATTTGTTAGAAACGGAAAAAAGACAAAAAAAATTTTTTTTTTCTGTCCTAGTCAAAAATTGGGCCCTAAGGGAGAAAAAAAACTTTTTTCCTTTCATTTTATATCCCTTTAAAAATAACAGGAAGACTCATAAAGCAATTGGGGAATTGATTCTTTTCCTTATTTTTCCTTGTTTTTTTCTAGTCGAAGATTGGCTAACAACAACACCAACAAGAAGCTGTTTTTAAGCGCTTTTTCATTCATTCATTCTTCCCGTCCCAGTCTCCCCCCCCCCCGGCAGTCAGTCAGTTGTTCTACTAATATTTAACTCAAACCTAATCTTTTGAATGAAGAAAACAATGAAAAAAGAGACAAGGTTTTTGATTAATAAAAACAAGATAAAAAAGATTTTTAAGTAAGTGTTTTGGTCAAAAAATATATACTTGTAATCGGTTAGTAGCTTAAGGTGTTTTATTGGATGAGTTGTAATTAATGAAAGAGAGAGAAAGAAAATTCTGTAAAATAAAGTAAACCTGTAAACCAGAATAAGATAAAAACAAAACATTGAATGGAAATCAGAACAATAAAAGAACAAATATTAAAAAAATCAGAATAGCAATAAAACAAGAAGAAAACCAGAATAAGGTAGAAATAAACAATAGAATAGAAAAATCAGAAAAGAAATAAAACAAACAAATAAAGAAACAAACAAAACCAGAATAAAATAAAAACAAACAATAGAATAGAAACAAAACAAAAAAAAGAAATCAGAATAAAATAGAAACATAATGAAAAACAATTAAAAGTTCAAATAAAAAATCAGAATTTTAAGAAAACAACAAACTTCAAACAAATAAAAATCAGAAGTTTTAAATATTAAAAGTCAAAAACATGTTGTTTTTGACGAAAAACAAAGAGTAAGTTAACCAGAAAAAATATAATAAAAATAATATATATTATTGTTAACCAGAAAAATATAATAATGAAAATAATATATATTGTTTTTAACGCTAAAACTTGTCAGTCTTAAAAAGTGTTGAGAGAAATAAGGATAAATTATAAACAAAAAATTTTTTGAAAAATAAAAACAGTTGTTTCCCTTTAGTATATTTTAAAGTTTCTAGACTCTCCCCCATAAAGTACTTTTTTTCTTATTTTTTTATCCCAGACATTTTTTTTATTTTAAAAAATTATTTAAAAATATTTTTTTCACCCCCTACCTCATCACAAGCAGAACATCTAGGTTTGTGTAATTCAGCAAAATGGCGTTCACAATAAACTTTTTCATCACGAACACAATATGTGAGATCAACAAGCAACTTAAAAAAAAATTTTTTTTATTTTCAAATTAAAAAATTTTTAAAAATTTTAAATTTAAAATTTTTAATTTTTAAAAAATTTCAAAAAAATTTTTTTTTTAATCTATACCTGTTCACAAGTTTGGCAAACAAAACAAGCAGCATGCCAACCAGTATTTTCACCCAATTTTGGTGCTATAACAGCCATTTCATTACGTTCTACAACACCTCTACATTTACGACATTCCTTTTAAGATAAAAAATTTATAAATTTTTAAATAATTTTTTTAGTTAATCATTTACTCAATACTTACAGAAATTTCTATCTAAAAAATAAAATTTAAAAATCTAGACTCTCCAAAAAAATTTTTTAACAAAAAAAATCCCACCATCCCCGTCTTTCAAAAAAAAAAATAAAAACTAAAGACCCTCCAAAAATTAAAAAAAAATTAATTTAATTAAACATTCTAATCCACCCCTTCCTTCCCTCAAATAAAAAATCAAAAAAAAATTTTTTTAATTTCAAAAAATCAAAAAAAAATTAAATTCAAAAAATCTCCCCTCGTCCCCCTTCTTCCAAAAAAATTAAACAATAAAAAAATTTCTTATTTCAAAAATTAATTTTAAAAATCTCCCCTCCTCTTCCTCCTTCTAAAAAATTTTAAAAAAAAATTTTTTTTCCCCATATATAATTCAAAAAAAAATCCTCTCCTTACCATAGCTTTACTAATATTAGCATTAACATGCCCAATATCTAAAGCAACTTCATTTCTAGCATTAACAAATTCTTCATATAAACGTCTTTCTTGTGGAGTACGTAAATGTTTACAATAAGCTATAGATAAGTCTTGGCGAGGTAATTGTATCATTAATTGCCTTTCACGATTTTTTTCTCCAATACTGTTTAATCTTGGAATTATATGGTTGGGTAATTGAGACATGTATTCTTCTACCTAGTGATGAAGAAAAAAAAATTGAAGAAAAAATTTTTTTTCGAATTAAAAAATTAAATTAATCAAAAAATTCTACACACCACTTCCTGTAATTCTACCATTCTCCAATTTTTTTTTTCAAAAAATTTTCAAAAATATATAAAAATTCAACCCCTCCCCCCTACTTATTCATTTAAATATATTTAATTAAGGTTGTCTGTTCGTATAAAATATCTTTGGGAATCCGAAACTCAACCAAAAAAAAATCCTCGATTCGTTGGCTTGGTTCCAAGAATCGACAACACAATCCCTAATACATCGTTAGAAAATATTTGAAAGAAAAAATTTAAAATTTAGAAAAATACTTCAAGGTTCCTCCAACCCTACTCAGATGTCAAACCCAAAAAGACACTTCAAATAAAAATTTTTTTTTAATTTTTTCGCAGTAAAAGCCTGACTCATTTTCAAGTTAAAAAATTTTTTTTCAAAAAATCTAATATTTTTCCCATACTTTAAGACGTCCAATGCCTGGAGGTACCCAAGCATATCCATGTCCTGTTGATCCGATTGAAGAAGAATTTACATCATTAGAATTATTTTCATTATTATTTTTACGTTGTTGCTGTTGTTGTTGCTGTAAAACTTTAGCCATTTCAGCAGATGAAGGCTTAATTCCTAAACGTTCATAAACGTTTAAGGCTTGATTTCCACCAATTTCGTGATCACTTCTATCACACTTGCAATGAACACAAACTTTTCTAGAAAAATAAAAAAAAATTTTTTATTAAATATGGGACTAAATGTCCAAAAAATGTCCAAAAAAATTTCTAAAAAAATTTTTCTAAAGCTAACCCTTCTCCCAATTGATAAATATTCAAAAAAATTCAGAATATCTCCCCATAGTTTTATGAAATAAATTTAAAAAAATTTTCCTTTAAATAAAAATTGATAATATCAAAAAATTACATCACTCGCGCATTCCCCACAATAGAGGAATGCGGAAAAATAAAAAATATATAAAAATAAATTTTTAAGAAAAAAAATTAGAAAATGGAAAATAATTTGGACCTCACTTTATAGACGTTTTGATGGGATTAAGAGGGGATATCTGGGAATTTGGGAGGATTTTTAGGGAGATCGGGGAATTTGTGAAGATTAAGAGAGATTTAGATGGGTTAAGAATGTTTAACATTAAATTTAACATAAACTAGGTAGAGAGGGAGAGCTGGCTAAAAGCTTTTTCCTCACCATATTCTACCGAGAGTTCGGCATTGAGTAATGATATTTTTCGGTCATTTTTTAACTCCACAAAATATAAATACAAACGAGGCCCGAAAATGGTTAAAAATATTCGGCTTTTCCAATTAAAAAAAATTTTTTTCTGTCTCAAATAAAGTAACCTTTGGACATAGAATCGATATATAAAAATTAAAAATGAATAGATAAAAAATTGATGCTTTTTCTCCCCCCCCCCCCTTTTTTTTTAATTTTACTAGTTTTGTGTTTGTGTGTTAATTTATTTATTAGTAAATAAATATTTAAATATTTATATAAGAGACATTTTAAAAAAATATTTATGTATAGGGAAAGCCTAGTGTATGAATGTCAAAAAATGCTTAAAATCCCCCTTCTTTTAAAGGGGATTTTTTAAAGAAGAAGAATTTTTAAATCCCCTTCTAAAAATAAATAAACATATAATCCGCGTTTTCTTAGTAAAAATTTTTAAAAGAATGTTTAAAAATTCACATTTTTGTGTTTATAAAAATTTTCTTAAAATTTTTATCTGTTTAAATAAAACAGAAAAAATTCCAAAAATAGTACAAAATTATTTATCAAGAAAGATTAGAGAGGTGGTTTGGAGAGGTGTAACCATTTTAAACACAAAAATTTTGGGAGAATTAAGTAATCCCTGAAGAAAAAAGTAAAAAAAATCAAGAGAAGATCAAAATTTTAGGAAAAAAAAAGTTTTTTTTTGTTTATATTAAAACAAAATTATGAGAAAAAAAATGTTTAAAAGAAAAGCTTCTAAAATTAATAAAAAAAATTTTATGAAATTTTTCCTTACAAATAAATCTTAATTAATGTTAACATAAGCAAATTTATATTTTTTAGGAGTACCAAGACAGTGAGAATCGAAAAATATCGACTCGGTATTTTTGAGAGAACCGTGGTACTGAAAATACCGAGTGGGTATTATCGGTAGTACACCGCGGTATTACCGAACCGATTTCAAAAAAAATTTTTAAAAGAAAAAATAAATAGATTTTCCCTCAAAATTTAATAAAAATAGAAAAAATTGATATTTTTTTGAAGAAATAGATAAATAAAAATGTGTGAAAAAAAGAAAAAATTAAAAAAAGGAAGAAACCCCCAAACTAAAAATGGAAGGAAAATAAAAGATAAAAAAGAGGATAAAAAAAATTAAATATGAAAAATTAAAAATGAAATCGAGAGCGAAAAATCGTCGACCAAGGAACGTCTCCTTTCCCTCTCCCTCACCTTTCTCGCCGCCAACAATAACCAAAAAAATGAGTAGAATAATAAAGAGGAATGAATAATATAAATTTGAGGAAGAAAAAATGAAAAGGTTTAAAATTTAAAAAAGAGATAAGGAAAAATGATGTGATTAAAATTGAAAAAATAGAGGTAAAGAAATGATTAAAAGAGTCAATTCATGGTCACAAAAATAAACACAACTAAAAAAATTTTTTTTTCAAAAAATTCCAAAATTAACAAGATCAAAGAAATAGAATCGACAAAACACCAAAAATAAAATTTTGAAACCCTAAATGGAAAAGGGGTAGGAAGGAGGTGTGTGAAGGAGGAGGTGTCGGAAATAATGAAGGAGATGATGGAAATCGGAACTGTCGGAAATTAGAAATGGTTCAAAAGTCGGAAATTGGAAATCAGAAATCGGAACTGGCGGAAATCGGAAATAAAATTTGGAAATTGGAAATCAGAAATCGGAACTGTCGGAAATCGGAAATAAAATTTGGAAATTAAAAATCAGCATAAAATTTTTTGGAAATCGGAAGCATTTCTTGTTCCTGGTACGGAATAAGAAATTATTAGTTCAAAAAAAGCCTAAAAATTTAAAAAAAGTTTGGGCCTAAAAATTAGAAAAATTTAATTCAAGCATTTTCTTTCACTTATTTTCACCAAATCTTTAGGGTATTAAAAAAATATTGAAAGATAAAAAAAATAAATTTAAAAAGGAAGCAGCATATAATCAAAAACATCACAAGTCTTGCTTCTCCTTTTTTCCCTCTTCCCTTTTGGGAAAATGCTTCCACTATTGGAAAGAAAGGATTGAAAATGAAATAACAAACAAAAAAAAGAAAATGGACTCTATTGTTGTGAAATAGTGAATATATAAATTTATTTTAAAGGGGCTAATTCTTCAAGAAAATAAATAAAAATGTGGTGGGCCTTTTAAAAAAATAAATTTTAAAAAATTGAGAAAAAAGTATGGGGAAAAGAATGTGAGTGACACTCAAGAGTATATAAAAATATTTTTAAAAAAATTAGGGAGGATGTGCACCAAAAAATCCCCCAATAATTAGGCGGTTTTTTGGTGAAAAAAAATAAAGTTGTTGCGGGGCATTGGAGATTCCCAGATATCCTGATCCGGGATTCAATATCAAAACTGAAAGAATGAAGCTAATAGAGGTCCGGATTTTTTCCAAACCTCTAATAAGAAAATAGAAATTAGGACTTTATATCAGAAACGAATCCATAAACCTACACTCAATTAAAAAAAGTTTTTTTAAACTTAGTTGACCACATAGAGGAGGATGTCTAGCAAAAAATACTTTCTCTAATAAATATACCTAAATGATTTTTTGACCCCTAGTATCTTATAGTAGTAAGGCACCCTTTCGTTTTCGTCGTAGAAATTGTTGAAAAAAATTTTTTTTTCAAAATTTAAAGGAACTTTGAAAAAAATCAACAAAATTATTTCAAAAACACAGAAACGCCAAAAAAGTTTTTGGTGCACAAACATAAACAAGAGAAGGAATGATTATGTAAGGGCGGTTTTCGAGAAAATAAAAAAATAGAAAAAAAAAACAGGGATGAAGATGGCATAATAAATCAACAAGAAAAATAGTAGTAGTAAAATGACATGAAGAAGCCAACAAAAAAATCCCCCAAAAATAGTCTTTTAAAAATAGTTTAGAAAAAGCTTATAAGTAAATAGAGTTTTCTTGAAAAATAAGAGAGGTTTTTTGTTTATAAAAAATATAGAAAAAAAATTTAAAAAAAAATAAAAATCGCGTGCTTAAAATGGAAAACGATCCTTTAAAAAACATATTTTTAAAAATGCCATAAATATTTAGTAACTCAATAATTTATTTAAAAAAATAACAATAAACAAAATTGCTTATTGTTAGTGGTAATATGTATTACAGATAATTGAGCATTTTATTTTTATTTATTTGAATATTATTCAGAAATTACTATAGTCTCAAAAATAAAAAGTGTTGTGTTAAAAGCCTTAGGAAAGGAGTATAACAAGTAACGAGGCAAAGAACAGAACCAAAGAACCCGAAAAAAGAACCCGAAAAAATGGAAAAAATGACACGAAAAATGAAAAAAACGACTCGAAAAAATCCTAATAGTTTAAAATTCTTCAGACCCGCTAATCTAAACACTCAAATTTATTCAAAAAATAATTTTAAAAAATTTTAAAATAATAAGAAAGCGGTAAAAGATTAGCCCAGCGGGGCAGACATCGATCCGCCAACTAATAGGACTTCGATCACAAATATAGGTGTTTTCTACACACGATTGATCTACATAGCAATGGTTTCAGCTACTCTTATAAATTTTAAACCCCTTGCCTAGTAATAAAAGAGAAAAATACAAAAAAATAAAAAAAATTTTTGAAAATCAAGAAAAATTGCAAAAAATTTTTTTAAAAAATCTAAAAAAAATTTTTTTCTTAAACTTACAAAGCTCTATCGACTTGTAACATCCCTCCACCACCACAATTATTATTGTGGAAAGAATTGGGTAATTTATTTAAATTTAAATTAAAATTTAAATTATTCTTTTTTCTGTTGCCTTTATTATTATTAAAATAAAAATTTTCCAAATTTTTGATGTCAAAAATTTTAAATTTACTAATAATATTTGTTGATTTACAAGATGAGGATGACGGCATTTAGAGAGAGTAGAGAGACTTTTGCCCTCCCTCTTTTCAGCAGAAAAATGATTTTTTTGGGCGTGTAGCAATTGGCCCCGATTTTTTTCAAATTATATTTTTTTATGTTTCTTAAAAAAAGAAGAGTTCAAAAAAATTTTTTTTTGTGAGTTGAAGAAAAAAAAGAAGAGGAATAAAAAATAAAATAAAAAAAAGACACACACACAACAAGTGATTGGCAGTAGCTAAAAATGTCTTGATTAATTCTCTTTCATGTCTATTTAACCTCAAATCAAAACTACCTAAATAAATATTGATCAAAGACATTTGGAGATTAATTAAAGAAGATCAAGTGTGATAAAATAAACGGAAAAAGTCAGTTCAAAGTTTAAAAGATTATTTCCCAAACTTGGAATTAGTTCTCCAAAGTTGTTTCAAATTCTCTTTTAATTCAAAGTTAAGCCCTCATTTCTCAAAATTTTCAAAACAAATTTTACTAATTTACTATCCAATTTCAAGTTTGGTAAAGGTGAGAAATAGGGTTGTCGGCTTGGTTCGGTTAAACGAATCGAGCCTCGAATTGTGAACCGAAAAAGATATGAAAGGCCCGGTTCGGAAACGGCAACCCAAGGGAGAATAAAAGAAAATCAAATCTAAACTAAAATTTTTCAAAAAATTAGAGATCGGAAGTATATATTGTTTGGTAAATTAACACAAAAAAAATATTTTAAGACCAGCAAAATGGCAAAATCAAAATTTAATCTGTCAGATTCTAATAGAAATTATGATGCTTATATTTGATATCCCTTCTCTATTAGCTGTTTATTTGATTTGAGAAAAATGACGAAAATATGTATAGGTAATTATAGGAAAAGAAGAGTATAAAAACCCACGAGAAAAACATAGGTAAATTTTAAAAAGTAGTTTAATGATGGAGGAACATAAGTATAGGATTAAAATTGATTGACGTTAAAAAAAAGTAGGAAATAAAAAAAATGATCAGGAAGTAAATACACTTTAATTTTTCATTTAAAGAAAAGAATACTTAAAAAATAAATAAATTTTCAAGTACTTTTATGAGGTCAAAATTAAAATTAGAATTCCAATCGACTACAAGCTTAGAAAACTTTTTTAGAAGATAAAAATTTTCTTAGCAAAAAAAAATTAAATTTTAAAGGAAAGAAAGGAAAGAAAATTTAGAATAAAAATGAAAATAAACCAGAATACAGATTCGGATTAAAAAAAACAAAAAGATCGCGTTTCAATTTTTAATTTTTAATATTTGAGAGGACAAGGGATTGTTGTTAATTCATAAATTGCTAATATATATTAGGATTGAAGGAAGGAAACATTTAAAGCCTTCTAAAATCCTCAAGTAATTCAGAAGAGTAAGAAAAAAAATAAAATTAAAACTAACTGCAATTTGAGAATAAAAAAGGTGAATTTAAAAAAATTAGTACGAGTAAGAATTTTGAGTTCTTAATAATTATGGACAGAGACGGTGAAAAATTTCCTTTTGAATGCTAATATTCCTGAAAAAAGGGAAACTCGAACGATTTCAAATGACTCGATTGTACTGGCCAAAAAGGATTTAACGTTGAAAAAACAACGTCACACAAACCAATCACTTGTTGTGTATTTTTAAAAATTAATGTCTTAAAAAATTTATTATTTCCTTAACGTGAAAAAAAAAGAAAAAATAAATAAAAAATAAGAAAAGGCAAAAGGTGACAACAATTTAAAAAGAAATGACAAAAGCATTCATTGTTATACCTATTTACTTTTTCCTCTAAATAGAAAAGTGTGTGTGTGTATGTTTTTTCCGGAAAAAAATATCCGGAAAAAAAGAAAATAAAAAATAAAAGTGAGTGGGAAAATATAAGAGAGACTGCTAAGCAAGAATGTGCTTTTTAGCATTTTACCAGCCTTTTTGCAGGCCAAACAAAAAATAAATAATAATAAAATAAAGAAGAGAAAAGAAAAAAACTTTTACTTAAGGAAAAGTGTGAGTAAAATAGAGTCTCAAATAAATGGAAGTTTTTTTGGTGGGTGGTCCATAAAAAATATTTTTTTCTTTTCCAAAAAAAATTTTTTTCTTTCCAATGGGTGACCGACCGACCGACCGGCCACCATCTTTTATTTTTTCCTTATTTTTTCTAGCATGAAATGGTCGTGGTGACCCTTCTCCTTATTTAACTTTCTTTAACTTTTCTTGCTAATGTGGAAAATATGTCTAAAGGGGTTGGTTGTTGCAATAATAGAGAGAAATTTTTTTTACTTTTTCTTCGTTATTTTTGGCCATTTATTTTTAGTGTAGTCCATTCCTTCCTCCTACCAAAATATTTTTTTAGCAGCCCATTTTTCTTTGCATTTATTTTTTATAAAAATGCTGCTAATCATGAAGGGAAATGAGGCGATAAAAAAGCATGGAAAATGAGAAAATTTTTAAATATAATAATAGAAAAAAATATTTTTTAAATAAATTTTTGGCCTTATTTTTTTTACTACTATATTATGTATGGTCAAATAAATTTAAAGAAATGAGAGAGAAAAAATTAATAAAAAATTTTTTTTAGAGATTTAAGAGAATAAAAAAAAGCTTAAAGAAATTAGAAAACAAATTATCGGTTTTGGAATCAGAGACGGGTCAAGTTAAGAAAAAAAGTCGGGTCGAATTTTCGAAATTTTCTTCAAAAATTCTTTTTAAAAATCAGTTTATAGTCGAGAAAATAAAAATTAAAAAAAAGAGAAAATAAAAAAATTAAAAAAAAATTAAAAAATTTTTAATAAAAAAAATAAAAAAAACCCCTCATTGAGAAAATAAAAAAAATCAAAAAAAAATTTTACAAAACATGTCTAGTAAAAAATTTAAAGAACCCCCATGTAGGAAAATAAAATAAAAAAAATTTTTATTAAAAAATTGATCACCTACCTCCAAGTATGAGGTCTAAATCCATAACAATTGCATATTGCCATTCGCGAACAGGGTTGTCCAACCTTTTTTAAGTAACAAAAAATTATTGAAAAGATAGTTTATAGGATAAAGCTTTGTTGGATTAACCCATCCAAGAAAATAGCAAAAGCTTTGGAAGGGACTTAATTTTGAGGCTCATCCATGCAAAAGGTTCAACCATTCCACCAATTATTATTTTGCTTTATTCGCTAGGATAGGAAAAATGGTACTTTTCCGTTCTGCCACACCCCCCTAAATTAATGTTCAAAATGTCATATATGGGTTTGGACCAAGTTACGTTACAAAAATTTGTGTGGTTCTTCAATTTTCAGAGACCTGTATCTCGGTCAAATCAAATCAGATTTCGTTAATTTTGGTGTTTTTTGACTCAGCTCCATGAACTCTTTCGAGTGAGGTATTATTTGCATATTCGAATTTTTTATCCCAAAATTGAGCTTACTCCCCCCTATGGTTTTTGACCATTTCGAGCACAATATTTTGGTCCAAAGGCATCTCCGGGGTAAGAGTGGTACTGTTCGACTCAGCACCCTTTTTTACCCTAAATGTGTCATTTTGAACATTAATTTAGGGGGGTGTGGCAGAACGGAAAAGTACCGGAAAAATTAGACGTTCTTAGAGTTTGATGACCTAATCAGGAATAGAAAAACGCACGAGATACCTTGAAGAATATCACTATTCAATATTTTTGTTCCAGATCCCGTGTATCAGTCTGATCTCTAAACCTATCTTTTCATTTAAAAAACCCCAATCCGATTTAGAAAAAAAAATTTTTTTCCTTTACAAAATTACAAAAAAAATTTACCTCAACATCAATAACGTGTGCCATTTTTTGATCAAAACGTTTTGTAGTTGAAATTAAAGTTGCTCGATTATTATTGTTGTTGTTGTTGCTGACAAAGCCACTAGCACTACTAACTACACTTTTAACGTTGTTACCTCCACTATTAGTGCTGCTAGAACGTATACGATTTGTTGTTGAATTGTGGTTGTTGGTAGTAGCTGGTAGAGGATTTGGATTAATATCAGAGGAAGTTGAAGAAGAAGAATTGATTCCAGTAACAAACTTTAAAGACAAAAAAAAATTTTTTAAAGATAGCCGAAAAAATTAATATTTAAGGACTCGAACTAATTTAAAGAAGAAAAGTGTGGAAGAATAAAACATTTAAAAGAAACGTTTTAATTAAAGTCATATCTCATTCTTAAGTATACCCTTGAGGCTGATAAATATTTTATTTAAAAAAATCAAGGAATTGCGTAGAGACGTTCCATAAATTTGAAGATTATTTGGAAGAAATTTTGGAGGATTTTAAATCCAAAATTATTTGAAAAAAAATTATTTGGCCAGAACTTTGAAATTATTTGACCAATCTTTAGTAGAGAGCGAGCTGGATCTGGATCCAGACCTTTATTTTCCTGGAGCCAGAGTCCATATCAAGGCATTTTTCAGTGTTCCTTGATTTTTCCATGACTCAAGGTCAAGAATCTAGTCAAGGTCCTCACCTACAATTTTTTTTAAAAAATCTCGCTCTTTACCCTCTAGAGTACCTAAATGAGGGGGTCATAAAATTACAAAATATTTGGCAAGAAAAAAAAACAAAATAAAAATTTAAAAAAATATATAGACAATGTTTCCATTTTATTTTTTGGCAATTTTATAAAATTGGAGAGAGAGGACATTTATAAAAATTTAATTTAAACAAACAAAAACGTCAAGAGTTAAGGGGAGAAAATGCGCGCACAAAAAAAAGCTTTCCGGTAAATTAGCTTTATTGCAAAATGCCTACGAGGAGAATTGAGAGAAGAGAAGATGTGGGTAGATTAGAGGAAGGGGGAATTAATCCAGAAGATCGAGGAGCAAAAGATTAGAAAAAAGTTTAAAATGCCAAGGTGTCTAAATGTCAGAGTCAAAAATGTCAAAAAAATCAAAAAATCAAATTCCAATAAGTCGAAATGCCAAAAATTTAAAATGTCAAGGATAGAAAATGTCAAAGAGTCAAGGTTTTGAGCAGTGCTTCGCCGGAACCGCAAATTTGGTCAGAAACGGAACTTTACAACCGAACCGGAGCCAAAAAATCCCGGGATTTCCGGCTTACCGGAACCGGAACTTTCGGCGAAGCACTAGTTTTGAGTCAAGTCAGGACAAGTCAAAAAGTTCAAGTTGTCAAAAAATCAAGCCAAAAAAGTTAAAAATAACAAAAATTCAAAAAGTCAAAATGCCAATAAGTCAAAATTTCAAAAAATTTAAAATGTCAAAAATTCAAACTTATTAACATATTAATCTTCTGGAATAACCCACCAAAAAATGATGTAGTAAATGATGAATTTAAAAATAAATGAAAAGAATATGTTGCAAGACCCTCTAGGGAGGAAAAAATGAAGGAAGGAAATCATAAATTTCAAGAATTAATGACAACATTTTTAAAAAGTTTGGCGTTCAAAGATTAGTGTAAGAGACGGATAAAAAAAATTTAAATTATATATTTTGAATGGAGACCAGGAAGGAGACAAGAAAAACAAAAAAAAATTTTTAAGAAAAAGAAATAAAGGTAGCTAAATAAAAATGAAGAGATTAAGGGAAGATAAAGTGGGAGAATAAACGAAAGAACTATTGTTGATAATTCTGATAACCAGCAAGTTTGCCAAAGATACATACATATATGTATATTTGTCAACAATTTTATAATTTTTATTAAATTGTAAGAAAAAAAATGGAAGGGTAAATGAGGGAAGACAAATTCGATAGAGTACCAAAATTAAAAAAAAACTTTTTTCAAGTTTCAAGTTTTATTTTTACATATCCTCCCCCCTCCCTAGCTTTTACAAGTGCAGAAAAAATTTATTTTTTAAATAAGATTTTCTAAATCTTCTAACTCAATAAATTTTATTTTTTTATTTATTTACTTAATGCTCTATCCCACTCAGCTGTGGGCAGTTTTATTTATAAAGGGGATATAAATAAAAGAAAAGAAAATCTGGAAGAGGAAAAAAAGATTTGTTGTTGTTATTGTGTGCTGTTTTGGTAAGGAATTTCTAAAAGAAAATTTTGGAGGGAAATTAGAGTATATACAAAAAAATTCGAAAAATTTTCAAAAAAAATATTCAAAAATTCAAAAAATTTTAAAAAATTCAAAAAAATTTCAAAAAAATTTTCAAAAATTTTCTGAATGACACTAGAGTATGACAAAAAAAATTTTTGAAATTTTCCTAAAAAATCGCGAAAATTTTTCCCATTTAAAACCCCCAAAAAAATACTCTTAAAAATCCAAGTAAAAGGGAAAGGATATATTCAAGCAACAACTGCCAAAATTTATGTTCTAATAAGCTTTCTCTCTCTCTCAATTTGCTTTACCCCCTTTTAGCCCATATTTCTTCCAGCAGCGCCCCTTCTCCCCTTTATTGTGTGCCAAAACCACATTTTGGCACACAATTTTGTAGAGGGCCAAAAGAGAGTATTAATTCCAAAAACACAAAAGATCAACAGTCCTATTAGAGTCTTAAAAAGAAAAATGTGGACTAACCGAAGGTGGGACTAACCGAAGGACCAGAGACTTTTCTCTTGATAAGGACAATTTTCCAATATTACATATATCCAATCTTAAATACACCTCATTTTTATGTAAAATTTTTTCCAGGCCTTAAAAATGTGATCGGCTCGAAAATGTAGGGGTTTTGAATCTTGGTACCTTCCCTGGAATGTAAATAAAATTTCATCACCAAACGGCTCCTAATTCACCTTAACCAACAAACATCTAATCATCAAAAGGGAAATTTTAATCCCCCCTCCCCCCCCCCCCCAACCAACAAAATCCAGACTAAAAAACCAACAAATAATTGCGATCTTTTGGAATTAATTTTTTCCCCTCCTCTAAAACTCTCCAAAACACAAATAAAATTTTAAAAAAGAGACGAAAAAAAAGTTTATTAGATAAAAATGAAGAAAAGAAAGGGGAACGGATTTTTTGGAAAAAAAAATTTTTAAAAGAGGGAAAAAAGGCTTCGATTTTTTTGGAAAAAGCTTAAAAAAAAGGAAAATAATAATAATAATGTACTTCTTCTTTCCCTCTCTTTTCTTCCTTAAAGCCTGGACGATTCATGCTTGCATAGCTGTGAATAAATAAGAGAGGGAAGAATAAAATAGTAGAAGTGTGGCGTTGACAGCCGAAAAAATGAAAAGAATGAAGGGAATAATGAAAGGGGGATTTTGGGGATTTATTAAGAGAGAGATAAGGGATAGAAAAAAAGATTTTTCAAAGTTGGAAAATTAATTTAAAAAATTAAAAAAAAAATTTTTTAATTTAAAAATAAAAAGAATTATGTCCCTAAAAAGTCGTGAGGAAATAACAAATCCAAAAAAATTCCTAGCTAAAAAACAGAAAAATAAAGCAACCTCCCTCTTATTTTTCTCCTAAAAATTCCCTTCCACTTCCTTTGCATAAATTCACTTTTCTATCCCTAGTCTGACCATTATGAACCTTTTGAAAGAAGTTTTGGAAAAAATAGACAAAAGGAAAAAGCACAAACTAAACTTTAATCAGTAAGGGTATACTATCCGACCATGCCATATAAAGGAAATCCCAACATAAAAAGCACAGAATATAAATTCCTAGCTAGAGACAGAAAACCAAAAATCACACTTCTCAAGGGATGGGATTAAAAAAAAATTTTTTAACTTCCTCTAAATAATTTCTAAATTTTTTTCACAACCAAAAAAATTTCCAAAAATATATACAAATTTTTAAAAATTAGATTAGACATAAAATAAAAAATTTTTCAAAAAAAAGTGAGTGGTTCCTTCAACTAAAATACACACACAATAATTTTCTCCCCTTTTTTTATAAAAATTAAATTTCAAAAAAAATTTTTTTCTGTTTGTATAGATTGGCATGTTTGGAATGTGTTTGTTGTTTATTAAAAGAAGAAAAATCTCCTTTTGAGGGCCAAAAATTTTTTTTATTTTGTTAAAAAATGAAAAGCCCCCAATTTCTTCTTTCCCTCTCTCTTCCCTCCCTTTCCCCTTTCCTCTCCTCATTCAATCAACCACCCCATCATCAGTTGGTGGTTAGGGTTAATTTCTCAAGGGAGGATAATAATGAGAAGAAAGGGATATATATTTGGTTAAGAGAGGAATAAAGCTGTTTTAATGATGAACGTTATTTTGTGGTTAGGCTTTGGGGAAAATTAAAAAAAAATTTTGACGCGTCAAAAATTAAAAAAATGAGACAGACAAATATAACAAAAATTTTGTAAAATAATTTTAAAGAGAAGAATGGAGGAGCTGTAGATTTGGGGATATGGAGAATCAGCAAATGAAAGGAGGAGGATGAATGAAGATAAGGGACGAAAATGAAGATCAAGGATGAAAAAAATGAAGGAAGGATGGAACGGAAGGATGAAGAAGAGATGGATGTAAAGGAAAAATGACGACGAAGAATGTGAAAGAAGATAGGAATGATAAAGACGGGGGAAAAAAGATGAAGGAAGATTAAAGAAAAGAAACTTAAATCTAAGTGAATAAGGGAGATTTAACCCATCCTAAAGTAACCAGTTTTTGTCCTTAAAAACCCTTAAAAATAAAAAAAACCTTAGATAACGGATGCCACCAACGTGCATTATTTGTTGTAGCCGCCGTCTTTCTACTTTCGTGCTGCGAGGGCGTTGAAGAAGGAATTTGTAACGCATAACCAAGCGTTCTCCCTCGATTTCCAGAAGAAGAAATATTGTTTATAGGTTGTCTAACATTTAATGGAGTGAAGCGTGCCTTTAAAAGAAAATGTTTGATTAATGACAAGGAAAGGTAGTAGATGAGGGAACAGATGGAAAAGTGATCGCCGGCTCCGATAAAAAATTTTTACAAAAAAAACTCCCCTAAAACTGTAATTACTTTGTGCCAGTGTCCAGTTTATGCGGTGAATAGTAGCTGCAGAGCAGGGATGTCCATGGTTAAAACTCGACCCGATACATGGACTAATTTCGACCCGAACTCAGAAATCCACTCCAAATAAAATTTGGAAACCCGACCCAGAACCTAACCAAACTCTTTTTCTCACCCTGGCCCAAGCTTGGGTTTCTAAAAATGTTATAAAAGCCCCTTAACCAAAAAAAAAAGAAAAATCCTAAAAACTCAAAAATCCAAACCCACTGACCGGCCTAGAAGACGATCTCTGTTGCTGATTTTGTGAAGTAAACCCAGCAGCTGCCCTAGCCAAAATACTAGCTTCAATTGCTTGTGTTTTATTTTGTATTCTTCCTCTTCTTTCATTTTCTGAAAAATTTTTTGTAGTTCCCAATACTGAAGAAGCAGAGAATGAAGGGCGACGAACAATTTGGGGTGGTTGGTTGATAACTCCTGAAGGCTTGACAACTTTTGAGCGGCAATATTCAACTAGAGCGCCTTCTTCTTTTTCCAATACAGAATTGCTGTCGTTGCCAATGTCGGCATACTTGAAATATTTTTAATTAGTGTGAGGAAGACAGACCAAGTATTTGGTCAAAAAATTCATTGGAGGCTATTTGGGCTAAACAGTCTATACGAGAGGACCTACAGGAAGAGAGGATAGGAAAGGTATAGGCCATAAAAGAGAGGAAACAACTTGGATAATCCAGCATTTTTTGGTATGTGAAGTCTAGTGATCGAGATGGGTTTGGACCAAGGCCTGGCTTTTTCCTGTACCCAGAGCCCAGGCATTTTTTTGACCCTCCTGGGTTTTTCCTGGACTACAGGCCCAGGATCCGGCCTAGACTTTTCAAAAATCTCGATCATTAGTGGAGTCGTTTTAATCTCAAAAGACCAGGTACAAATAAGTTAACGGATATTTCTAGAAAGAGATAGGACCGAGACGGGATCTTGAACAATCTCAGTTATGAAGATTTTTCGAGATATCCCGTACAACACTCTCAGTCCGGTCTCTAGTTCTTACCTCAGGTTTCGACCCTCCCCGTAAATTAAAAAATGAGGGTGAACGGAAAGGAAGAGAAAGAACGCACCAACGGTTCCACGAAAACTGAACAAAAGGAAAGAAAAAACCCCAGAAGGAACGACCAAATACTTGGATTTAAAAAATAAACCTGTTATACTTACTCTTGGATCATCAGTTACATCTTCTATTCGAAAAATTCCACTAGTATAAGGTTGTTGTTCTCTTTCAGTAGAAGTAGTTGAAGAGCTTGTTCTTCTTTGATTGTAAGACATTCCATTTTCGTTTTTGTAGGGGTGAATAGTTGCGATCATTGCCATTATTTTTTGGCCTCTAAAAAATTTCTTGAAAAATTTTGAAAAATTTTCAAAGAAAAAAATTTGAAAAATAAATACCAAAACATTTCGACAACCCATTTGGGTGCCAAAAATTGAGTGCCTCCCACAAAAAATAATTGGTCGTTTGAGTGCCAAAAATTAAGTGTCTCCCGCTAAAAAATATTCGTCGTTTGGGTGCCAAAATTTCAGTGTCTCCCAATAAAAATAATTGGTCGTTTGGGTGCCAAGACTGAGTGCTCCCTAAAAATCCCTCTAAAACTCGTTCAAAAATCCCTCTAAAAATCCTCCTAAATTTAATTCTCAACGAAAAAATTTTTTTTTCTTAAATCAAAAATGGAGAAAAAAATCAAAAACTTTTTCTTTCATCAAAATGTGAAAATGAAAAAAGGAATTTTGAAAACCGATAATTTTGGGTAAAATTGTTTGTGTGTGTGGACGACGTAAAAATTAAATGCGCGGTCTATTCTTTCTCTAAATTTGATTGATTTGGAAAAAAAACTTTTTTTTCCCTTTTTTCTCGCAGTCTCAATATCATTTTATATCAACAACACACAAATTTGCTAAACACCAAAATTATTAGGTGACAAAAGAGAGGTGGGGTACAGCCCATTTAGGCGCGCGCCATAACGGCGCAATGCCATAACTTGCTTCAAGCTTTCCGAATCTTAACAAATTTGGTATTAAACGATTCCTCTCATTGAGCTAAAGAGATTGGTACCAAAATTAATAAGGGTCAGAAATTTTTCAGCAAGTTATGGCTTTGCTCCGTTATGGTCGCGCGCCTATTTGGGCTGTTTAAAGGAGAGATAATAACCAAAAACAAATTAACTCCCCCTTCTTTCCTTTTTTTCAAAAGAATATTCTCAAAAAATCAAAAGCTACCAAAAGCGTCCTTGTCAATAACAATAAAAGAGAACAATAAAAAAGAAAGATTTAAAAAAAATATCTGCAAAAATGATAATCTGTTCCGCTATTTTTATCATTTTTTTGACAGATCAAAAAACGGCTTTATGACCTCCACAAAATATTTTGATAAAAATAGAAGAAATGTAGAAAGATTATTTTTGGAAATGTAAAAGTTAAAAAAGAAATTTTAAAAAATTAGAAAGGCGTGGGTTCCTGTGAATTTTTTAATATGGAAATGAGAATTAGTATTGAACAAAGAATATTAAAATACTAAATCAGAAATAAAATCAGAATTAATTAAAAACAAATAAGAACAAATATCAGAATTAATATCAGAATTGATACCAGAACAAATAACAGAAAAATCGGAATAAATTTCAAACTTAATTTCAGAATAACCCAAAAATTAACATCAGAACAATAACACTATAATCAATACCAGAAAAAGTCTTTTTAAATCAGAATTAATTTCAGAATTAATATCAGAATTAATCAGAAAAAGTACCCGAATAACCAGAATAAATTTCTAAAATCAGAATTAATTTCAGAATTAATATCAGAACAAATCAAAACAAAACATTTTAAATAATTAAAACAGATTTTAACCAGAATTTAAATTTTGAAGAACAAAAAAGTGTTCCGTTACACAATAAAATTAATAAAAATTGAAGGGAGGGGGAAATTCGCCGACAAACAAAATAAAAATGTAAACAAAACAGTATAATGAATAATTAATTTTCTTAAATAAATATTTATATAAAACTGGTCTTTATATGATTAGAGCAGGTCGCGCAGCGTCAGAATTAATCAGAAAACTGAGTTAGATTACGTTGGTAAAAATTAATAATAAAATAATGGGAGTAAAGAGCAATACAAATTAATATTTATTTGTGTATTTTTCCTCCTATTTATTTTTCGATTTATTTTTTTTTCTTCCCAGAAATCCTCCCCTATTTTTATTTTTTAAAATTCCCCCCAAAAATTCCCCCCAAAAATTCCCCCAAAAATTTTTTTCTTAAATTTGTCACCAAAAACCAATTTAAATTTCAATAATGACTCATTTCCGACAATAAAACTGAATAAATAAGAGAAAAAATTGAATAAAAATTTAACAAAATTAAACACAAACCCCTTATTAAATTTTAAATTTATTTCCACCCACTCTTTCGCCAAATGTCTTTTGTCTTTATGCTGAACTACATTTTGTCTTATTTTACCCGTAGTACCGTTATATCGAGTACCCTTTTGTCTTAATTTACCCGTTGTATTATTTTGACGCGCGCGGTCAAAAATAAACATACACTGTCTCTCTTATAAAATAGTAGTCTCTAACACTTCTCTTTCTATATTTTGTTAAACAAAAGTTTCCACAAAAGAAGACAGTTGAGTCTCATTCTAAAGTCTATTGCTTTATACTCTAAAAATGAGACTCAATAATCCCTTTACGATCACTTAACTGCTTTGCAGAGACAAAAAAAGATCTGCTTTTTTCCAGCGATTTTATTTAATTTTTTTTATTTGTTTTGTTGGACATAGCTAATTGTACAGTTTTCTTTTCTTTGTTCTTTTGTTAATTTTTTATGTTTATTTTAGATATTTCAACATTTGTACATAAAAATAAATTTATTTGAAAAAACCGTTTGGGCAGATAATTAAAAATAAAATGACTCGTAAGCCTTTTCTTTCAACAAATCTTATATTTTCTAATCGTTTAAGGTGGTAACCAGCGTGAATTGGCCCGTGAGAAGAACAAAAAGAAAATGGAACAGTTGAAGAAGAGTCAAGGAAAAAGCGGGGTAATATTTGAAGGTTTTATAAAATTTTGAGTGGGTGGTGTAGTTGGTTGGGTTTGGGTTATGACTGGAAAGGGTCGCGGGTTCGAACCCCATTGGTGGTAAACTTTTTATTTCGTGAAGTAAATGCTTTCTTTTGATGAAAATTGAACCATATCGTATTTAAAAAATATTTTTAAAAATTTAAAAGACCAATAAAAGTCATAAATTTAGGATGTCTCAACCGAGAAGAGGATGGAAACGGATGCCGGTTTGCTTAAACCTTTCTTTGACTATTTTAAAAATTGTATTTCTAGAAAAGATGCGCGAAAAGCAACGGAAAGCAGCCGAGAAAAAAGCTGCTGATGAAGCTGCCGCTGCTCAACAACAATCCAAAGTTGTGAAGGTGGATCCGTTGACGATGAAGGAATAGGAAGAAAATTTGGGAATATTGCAAAAAGGAAGACATGATGGAAAAATAAAAGTTCTATTTAATTTTTAATTATTTTGTGCTGATCATAGGGGGCCCAGTATATATAATTAGGGCCTTTCTCATTTAACCCAAAATTCAAAAAATCTTTTCTGTAGCCTTCCCTAAAATAATTTAAGAATGATTTTTAGCTATTTATAAATCTTAAATTAGGGAAAATTTAGGTTTGAGAATAGTTGCCAATTGAATTGAGAAACAATAATTAATGAATTATTAGCCAAATATCTCCTTAATCAACTTAACACTAAGGAAACAAATTTATGAGTGCCAAATGGATATTTATGCAATTCGAATGGAATCTGCAGAACTGTCTTCTTTGTTGAAGGATCATCTATACCTCGCAGCACTTTCCATTGCGCTTCTGGTGGAACAGAATCCTTCTTGGTCACTTTGGAAAAGATATTGAGATCTAAAATTCGATTTTAAATCGTTTTAAACTAAAATATTACGAGTATTTGTTGTCGCCTTAAGCTTTGATGTATCCAAAGTTGTAGTAATTTTGACCGACTGCTTAGCTCTGATAAACCCAAACTTAGGAACTGTTTTAAGTAATTCTTCGCTTAAAAAGAAAATTGCTTAAAATTAAGTTAAGCAGACATTACCTTACAAATCCGGAGAACAATTCAAAATATTCAAGGCTGTTCCTGCCAAGTAAAAATTTTAATGTTAACTTAATTTTAAGCAATTTTCTTTTTAAGCGAAGAATTGCTCAAAACCGTTCCTAAGTTTGGGTTTATCAGAGCTAAGCAGTCGGTCAAAATTACTACAACTTTGGATACATCAAAGCTTAAGGCGACAACAAATACTCGTAATATTTTAGTTTAAAACGATTTAAAATCGAATTTTAGATCTCAATATCTTTTCCAAAGTGACCAAGAAGGATTCTGTTCCACCAGAAGCGCAATGGAAAGTGCTGCGAGGTATAGATGATCCTTCGACAAAGAAGACAGTTCTGCAGATTCCATTCGAATTGTATAATCCATTTGGCACAAATAAATTTGTTCCCTTATTGTTAGTTTTAAGTTTATTAAGGAAATATATGGCTAATAATTCATCCATTATTAACGTTTTTCAGTTCAACCTGCAATCATTTTCAAACCTAAATTCGCCTAATTTCAGATCTATAAATATTTTCCTAAAAATCACTCTTCAATTATTTTAGGGAAAGCTATAAGAAGGCTTTTTTTAATTTTAGGCTAAATGAGAAAATATTTCAAATATTTATGTTTCAAAAAATAACCGTGATAAATTTTGAAAAAATATAAATAGATATTCATTTCAAACCATATTTACATCAAATTATAACCTTCGGTGTTGTCGGTAAATGAGAATGAACATGCTGTAACTCATTAACCCCAACCCCCGACTGTTCAACTCTTGTTTTCCAATATTAAATTTTTTTCCTATTTTTAAGAAAAAATTTAAAAAAGTTTTAGAATAATTTTTACAAAATTAACTTTACTTAATATGCAAAAAATCAATTTATTTATTTAAAAGAAGTACTAAAGAATACAGACCAAAAATAAATTTATTGAAGTGATTATTTAAAAAAAATTTTAATTTTACTTAATATGCAAAAATTAAATTAGTATTTTATTTAGGCAAATGAATCCAACGATTATGATTCTCTTTCGTAACGCACTCTTAATTTTTGGAACGGGGGATTGCGCTCAATCCCCTTAAATTTTGTTGATATTTTAATAAGCTAAAGGTTTTAGGTGACTATCCCAAATCTCTGATAGGGATTCTTTGCCCAAAAAAATTATTGGAAACTCATCAGTATTCAGAACATATCAGAAAATCAAGATGAATCCTAACCTTAATATTGTTTACTTCTCATTTATTTTGCCATACATTTTCTCATTCTTTCTGGTCTTATTTTAAAAATGTGTAATTTCTCTTGATTAAATTTACGAAACATTTTTTAAAATTTTATTGCCAGCAGAAATCATAGAATTTAAAAACTCGTCATTGTTATGTCCGAAAATTGGCCAAGCTTTGTCCAGGTCCGAAAACAAGAAGAACATATTCACCCAAAGAGAACGTATAATGTAGATGAATCGCACTGGAGCAATCTGAGGATATCAGAGATTATCCAGTCTTGTATGATCAAAAAAAGACTAGCTTTTTTGACGCCACCCACACAACACAAATATTCTTTAAGGCAAAAATATCTTTTATTTTTCTTAAAATGATAGTAAACTTTTTTTTTTCAATGAGAGATCACAACCCTCCTCCCCTCAAAAATAAACAAAAAAATATTCCTTTTTTATCCACTTTTAGATCTTCTCATTCTTTTTCGTCCCACTTGTTGGATTCTTGGGGTTTTCCGTCCTTTGAGCAATCAATCCTTGGTAGAATCCTTGAAAAGAAAATATTTTTTTAATCATCGTGATTTAAATCCTCTACATCGCAAAATTGATTGGACGCATAAATTTTTAATTGGACGTATATGGAAAGGAGCCAAATAATTCGTAAATAATAAAAAACCAAGGAACGAGTTTAATTTTTTCCCACGCCAAAGTTAGACCGGAAATTCCTCTATATTTTATTTAAACGTTATATCATAAAAGTAACCCCGGACATTCATAAATAATTTTTAATTTATTAAAAATTAAAAAAGAAATTTTCTAACCTGTATGATACCCAGCCATATACCAACTCATCAATGCATTAGTTAATGCCTCTCTATCTGTTCCAGCAGCAGAAACCTTATTAATTAAATAGTCGGGTGGAGGAGGACAAAGATCGGGAATCTATTAAAAAATTATTTTTTATTAAATTTAAACTAAATTAAAAAATATACCGGAAAAATACTCCCAATATTCGCCTTGTTTGTCTTTTCATTATTTTTTGTGGTCGAAGGAGGTTCAAGATCAGTAGTCTTAAATTAAAAAAATTTTTTTTAAATTAAAGTCTATTTAAAAAAAAACCTTGTCATCGCTTTTTTTGCGGTCATTCTCTTCTTGGTCTGCTTCATCGCTAACCCATTCAACATCCTCCTCCCTAGAGAAAATGAAAAAAAACAGAGTATATTCAATCGATTTTCGGAATAATTAGAGGCGAAAATTTTTTGTTTTTAGAAGGCCAAGAAACCAAATTTCTTGCAGTTTAAGCGCAAAATTTTGAAAATTTTGTGGGTTGAAGGCGTAAAAATCCACTTTTCTGATCATTTCCCTTCTAAAATTTTTTCACTTTCCCCATCTCATGTCAGAGGGGGGAGCTATAGTCCCAGAAGCCCCTCCCTGGCTAAGGGCTATGGCCCTGTCCTGAAATGAATAAGTAGCCTTGAATCCTTAACTTTATTTCTTGTTCAAAATTTCATAACCAAAACCCCGTTGCCCATCCGCAAAAATTTTTTAGAAACTCCTACATAAGAAAGGGTTTTGTCTCCGACATTTGCATAAGGTCAAAGATTATTTGATTTTTTCTCGACCAAAAAATTCATAAATAACCCCAACCCCTTTCCAAAATAAAAAACTAACGTCATAAGCGAATCCAATTTAACTGTAGCCTTTGTGTTGTAACCATCAAAAATAACTAAACAATTTCCTTTAGCAATATTGATCGATTCAATTTTGGCCGGATACCATCTACCATCATCCTCATATGGCGCCATACAATGATCACCAATCTTCCACTTTTAAGAGAAATTTTAAAATAAAAATTTAAACAAGAAAAAACCTTAATTTTTGACCCAGAATTTTTTGAAGTGTTGTTTTTATTGTTAAAGTTATTTTGCAATTTTTCCTGAATTTTTAAAAATTTTGAATTTTAATGAAAATGAAGCTTACATAAGTCTTGGCCGTAGATTTTTCATACATTTTGATCAACTCAGTGTCATCCCAAACTTCATCATGGACACTGACTTCTTTCTAAAAAAATAAAAAAATGAGAATTTTGTCTAAAAAATATTTAAAATAAAGAGAAAATGTATGCAGTCGTTTATCCAGATTCAATGCATCAATTTGTTCCACAATTCCGATTTTTAAGTAAACAAACCTATTTTCTAATTTTACTTAATACAACGTCTGGGTGCGTCAGTCAATAATAAAACAATTTATCCGAAATCCGGACTTCTTTCGACTCCAAACCCCTAGCCGAAGAGAATTGTTAAAACAAATCCAAAATCCGATCCAACGCTTTTCTTAGCCCAATACATTCCTTGTCAATAATGACTGAAAAATCTAGCTAGAAATTTTAATGTCGTTCTGATTAAAGGAAAATTAATCCAAAACCCTTATAAAATTTAACTATGTGCCATTAAAATAACCCAAAGTCAAAATGTATAAAAAATCATTTACCCTAGTATACAACACAGCACCACTGCTATCCGAAGATGTTGACATTTCAGAATAAAATTATTAAACTTAAAATTAAGTCGATTTTTAATTAATAAACAGAAATATCAAAAATTAAAATAATTTTAAAAAAATAATTAAATTCCAAAAAATATTTCCAAACTATTTATTTAAGCAAATTAAAATTGCAGAGCTCTAAAACCAAAATATAAAGAATTAGGCCAAATTTGAATCAAAATATTTTTTTTTTGTTCTTAAAATGTCAACAATATTTTTCTTCATTTCGCATCTTTTTGGCCTTTAAAATCTTCATTCTCTATTCGGTAGTAGTCTTCCCGCAACAACCAAAAGCCGCTTTTCCCCAAATAGCAGCATAATAGAGTGAAACGACGGAAAATGGTATGCTAAAAATTAAAGATTAGGAAAACGATTATTTGAATATTTTGAGGGCCTAAAGATTATTTGGTTACAAAAAGTGGTCAGATATTTAATAAGAATAAAACTAACGTCCAAAGGCCAGAGATTTTGTCAATTTTGTAAAAAGCGACGGTTGTAGCAATTGACAGTCCGGTCAAAATGATGGTGTTTGCAGCAAGCTGAAAATATATTTATTAGTTGAATAAAGACAAATAATGAAAGGACAAGATTAGCTTACAAAAATAGTCGTGGACACGAAAAAATCCAGGTTTTCAAAAAATTACTAGAATCTAAGAAAAATGTCTACATCTACATATTCTTAATTTTGGAGGCTAAACTTAACCAGATTCCTTATTGAGTCCAGGAAAAATTAAAGTCAATAAAAAATCAAGGAACACTGAAATGCCCTCATCTTAACTCTGGACCCATGAAAAACCAGGGTTTGGATCCAGGCCAAGCTCTAACTAGAAATATAAATCAAAAATTTACCCATTTAGCCTTCTTGGTTCGCAATAACGGCACTGCCACAAGTCCAGACGCGATAGTAGCCCCATAAAGTCCAAGAGCAACAGTCGTGTCAGTATAATCAAAACCTAAAATTAAAGATTAATTTGTATTAAAAAATAACAGAATAAACCTCCGCCAATCTTGTAAACCAAATAAGATGCGTAGCCTAAAGTAGCTGCTGCACCAACATTAGCCGCAAGATAAAAGTATTGGCACGATGGAGCGATGCATGAAGACAAACGTTGAGCCTATATTAAAATAAAATATGGAGTTTTACAGCAGGGATGTGGAACCCTACAGCAGAGATATCACGGGATAAAAAATTAGCCGAGTCGGGTTTCCGGTCGATAAGTCTGAGTTTCGAGTATCTGGCTTCGAACAACCCGTGCTATCCATCCTTCAAAGGTGTCAACGAATCTAACAAGTTTTTAATGTTCTTACCTTAATGAAGTTGACCAAATTCTCATTCTTGCTAACACACAAAGAACCGCCAAGAGCAACGCCCGCAGGAACCGCCCCAGATAAAAAAGCGTATCTGGTGTCAAGACTGTTCCATTGAAGTGGCATTTTCTTTTTTCAAGATTTAAATAGAATTTAAAATTTGTCTAAAAATTAAAAGTTTTTTAACGATTTTGTCCGAAAAATAAATAAAAACAAAGCACAAACATTATGAAGAAAAAACAACTCAAAGAAAATGAAAAACAAATTTTTCCCTTACAAACTTTTCTTCTTTTCTCTGCCAAACTATTTTTCCCTCTTTTTAGATATTTACTTTTATATTAAAATATTTACCACAATGAAATTTAGCAGTTTAACTCTCCATTATTTAGCTGTATTTTTGAGTCTGGCTTCAACTTAAATCACTAGTAAATTAATTATCCAGACTCGTCAGTCAGCTTCCAGAACTTTCAAAGTTTTGATTACTGTAAAAATTTCTTTCTCTCCTCCCATATAAAATTTTTTCAGAATTTTTTTTTCGAAAATTTTTAAGAGCTTTGTTCGTATTTTTTGTAATTTCTCCATGTTTTTAAGTTAATATCTAAATTCCAATGTCAACTAACCATTACTTCCACAACTCTTTTTCAAATAACAACTTGGGTCAAAATCATTTTTCAACCATTTTTGAGCGAATCACTGTTGATTCTAATAATGGAAATCATCGTATGAATGCTGAGGTTCTTGATAAGACGATTGCTTTGATGAATGTTACGTCGCAGAAGTTGAAACAGTTTGTTTTTTAAATGTTATTTTTTGTTAGACATAGTCAATCGGGGCTTTATGTAAGCCTGGTGTTCGTTAACTCATTGTCAGTATAAAGTTTCCTTATACTTAAGCTTGGATTTAAAGAGGGATTGTTTTAGCGTTATTTTCTTTAAAAGTTCCAAAAATGATAATAAGTTGCACGGTTTTTTCTGTTTTGTTTACTAGCTATATTCCTTTCGTTCCACAAATAATTAAAATCTTCTGATTTCTTTTCCTCATTTTTCACATCATAAAGAAACGAGATTTATTTCCATATTTTTAGTGCTGTCTTCGAAACAAGCAAATTAATGATTGGCGAAGATGCTAGAGGAATTGCAAAAACCAATCCTGAGGAGAACAACAAAGGAGGACAACAAAAAACTTCTCTTTTCAAAACTGAAATGTGCTACAACTTTCAGCGTTCCGGTGGACAGTGCAAGTTTGTTTTGATTTTTTAATTTTTTTGAGACTTTTTGAAGGGGTTCCCCTACCTCCAAAGAAGAGAAGGGAAAATCCTCTCCTTCAAAGGTGAATGTGCACTACCTTTTTGCAAGAAAGCTGCACTAACAAGTGCCTCTTTTCCCTCTACAATAGGTTTTTGACCAACAATGCTCTTTCTCTGCTTAAAGGAAGAATTTAGGATGAGGGAAAAGGAATGGGATATTTTGTCACCTTTTTAAAAATACATTTAATAATTAAAAAACACAAAATATGTTTATTTAATTATTTAGGTATGGAAATGGCTGTTGGTTTGCTCATACTCTTGATGAACTAAGACCTGTTCCTTCTCATTTGCCTGCAACACCGAAGTTTGCTCAATTAAATGGGAATTGGTTTTGAGGTGAAAAATGATGAAAAAGTATAATTAAGAAATATATAATAATTTTATTTGAATAATCGTTTTATTGGAAATAGTTTTAGAAATAACCGCTAAAATAATTAAGGGAGGGGAATGCTAGGATTAAATAAGTTTCGAAAAACTTTTATAAGTGTACTAACATAAAACCTGTATTACCTATATGGCCTGCAACTCTTTTAGAAACTGAAACGATCCATTTTAGTCCTTGAAAATTGAGGTTTCGCCCTCTTACGTATCAGAGTCGAGCTTTCATTTGGTTTACCATTAAAAAATTTTTTTTATTGAACATCAAGTTGTTGAACGCGTAAAAGCAATTGGAGCCATATCTTTTACATCATCCCTATTTAATATGTTATTTCCTATTTTATATTCTCAGGATCATTTCTGTAGTACGTATTCCTTCCTTAGTAACCCTTCGATCTTCATACATTCCATCTGGGTACAGCCCAAGTAGGCGCGCGGCCATAATGGCGTAATGCCATAACTTGCTTCAAGATTTCCGAATCTTACCAATTATAGTATTAAACGATTCCTCTCTTTGAGCTAACAATAAGGAGCTTGGTACCAAAATTGATAAGGGCCAGAAACACTTTTTCTCAACCCGACTCTTCACTATTTTAGTCATTTATTCAAATTTACTACAACACAAAAAAACAATATAGGTAGTACATATATATTTTCCTAACAAAATCTATGAAATATATTTATTTTCTTTATTTTGTCCTAACTACATTGATCCGGTCGCTGCCCCTTTCTTCTCCTGTAAGTATTACACGTTTTTGTAGACTTCTTAATTTTAGCGGTATTTAGAGTTGTCGTTGTTGTTATAGATTGTCCGGGTTTCAACAGACCATAGCGAGGCTTGGTAGTCAGCAGTTCTTCGCTTAAAATAAAATTGTTTTACATTAATTTATATAAAATTTATACTTTGCGGGAATGGCCTTGAAAATTTTTGTGGTTTTACCAGGATTTGTGATTACAATGTCGGCAGCGGCGTTTTTCAAATCGTCCATAAGAAGGATTTTGGAATCGGAAGCTTTCAACCTGAAAAAATATATGGTGTATTCTGAAAATTCTTTGTTGAACGCAATTGCTGAAGGTGTAAAAATAATTAAAGCTTGGGTTAAAGCATGTGTCCTTTTTAGGGTTAATTTTAATTTATAATTTTTGTAGGTCAAATCAAATAGCTCTATTCTAAGACCTTCAGCAATTGCGTTCAACAAAGAATTTTCAGAATACACCATATATTTTTTCAGGTTGAAAGCTTCCGATTCCAAAATCCTTCTTATGGACGATTTGAAAAACGCCGCTGCCGACATTGTAATCACAAATCCTGGTAAAACCACAAAAATTTTCAAGGCCATTCCCGCAAAGTATAAATTTTATATAAATTAATGTAAAACAATTTTATTTTAAGCGAAGAACTGCTGACTACCAAGCCTCGCTATGGTCTGTTGAAACCCGGACAATCTATAACAACAACGACAACTCTAAATACCGCTAAAATTAAGAAGTCTACAAAAACGTGTAATACTTACAGGAGAAGAAAGGGGCAGCGACCGGATCAATGTAGTTAGGACAAAATAAAGAAAATAAATATATTTCATAGATTTTGTTAGGAAAATATATATGTACTACCTATATTGTTTTTTTGTGTTGTAGTAAATTTGAATAAATGACTAAAATAGTGAAGAGTCGGGTTGAGAAAAAGTGTTTCTGGCCCTTATCAATTTTGGTACCAAGCTCCTTATTGTTAGCTCAAAGAGAGGAATCGTTTAATACTATAATTGGTAAGATTCGGAAATCTTGAAGCAAGTTATGGCATTACGCCATTATGGCCGCGCGCCTACTTGGGCTGTACCCAGATGGAATGTATGAAGATCGAAGGGTTACTAAGGAAGGAATACGTACTACAGAAATGATCCTGAGAATATAAAATAGGAAATAGCATATTAAATAGGGATGATGTAAAAGAAATGACTCCAATTGCTTTTACGCGTTCAATAACTTGATGTTCAAATAAAAAATTTATCAATAATAAACCAAATGAAAGCTAGACTCTGATAAACAAAAGAGGCCGAAACCCGAATTTTTAAACTATAGAAAATCAAGAGTTAATTATTTTAGCCGGTTATTCCATAAATTTTATTAAAAGTCGAGATTTTTACCAGCACTTTTTTATGAATAAATTTATTGTTATTGAACAAGTATTTAATAAAAAAGGGAAAGAAATTCTGGAATAATTTATAGGCTTAAAAATCGAGAGAATGACACCTTTTTATTACCAAAAAAGTCTCTATTTTTTTGTCCATCAATTTTGTTTAAAAATTTTAAATTAAAAATTCGAATCATTTTAGAGGGTAAAAAATGTGACAATTTATTTAAAAATTTTATTTAAAAAATTTTTTTGGAAATTTTTCAAAAATAAAATATACTATTTTTCTAATTTAGTTTTATTTAACTGATTTATTTTGTGCCCAAAAAATTTTTATTTGAAATGATGCCATTTGTTTTTGCCATATTTTTCTTTATTTAAATTTTTATTTGAAGGCTGCATTTATTTAAAAAAAATTTCTTATTGAAAAAAAATAAATTTTCTTTTTTAAGGTACATATTTTGAATATTTTTTAAAATTAAAATAGATTTTTGCGTTTTAGGGTGAAAATTTTCTAAGAAAACCCCTTAAATTTAATTTGTATTAAAAATTAGTAGGATAATTTAAAAAAGAATTAAACTTAATAATATAAATTTTTTTATTATTCCTCCAAAAGATTTATACAAACTCTCTCCCTCAACAAGCCTTCCTAAAAATATTTCTTTAAAATGCGCAGAATGAAGATATCCTTACTGATTTTGTTGGGTAAATTCTATTCCTTTTTTTAATTTTTAAAAATTTATTTTTAAAGTTTTTGTTCTTCAAACATGTAATGCTTTGAGAGGTAGAAAATTTAAAAAAATATTCAGAAGATCAAAAATTTTTTAAAGGTGCTCTGGTCCGCACAGGTCGAGCAGCTTCCAAAAATTGGGAAGATAATGAAGGGTTGTATTATTATATGGAAAATATTGGGCAAAAGCCTCATCAAGTAATTTGTTAAAATTCATTTTTAATAAAAATTACAAAAAAATTCCTCTTTTAAAGTTAAGTGAAACCCTTTTATTTTCTCCACGCCCTAGCCGCAGCCTTTACGATGCTGGAGCAGAAGGTTCGTCAGTTTTGCGTTCACAGAGAGGTATTTTACAACAAGAACAACCTCTTATAGTTATTGATGCAGATGATGGACAATTAATGAGATATGGACGTTGAAAAAATTAAAAAAAGAAAATTTGAAGATTTAATTTAAAAATGTGTTAATTTTGCAATGATTTTGTCGAAGCTTTGTCATTAAGTTGAAGCAAAAAAAAAGTTGAAACATTTTATTATTTTTTTAAATTTTATTCCGCCTGCTTCAGATTTATTCCGCCTGCTTTAGATCAGTAGAATCTTTTAATAATTCAATGCGCATATTTAAATCCGCCTCTTTTCCGGAAACATTTTTATTTTATATAATAATTCCGCCTGCTTCAGAATTGCTACAATATTTAAATCTGCCTATTTTTGTTTCAGAAACTCCTGAAACATTTTTATTATAATTCCGCCTGCTTCAGAATTTTAATTAGCTCAAAAGCCTTCTAAAAAACTTTTCCGGAAACATTTTTATTTTAATTCCGCCTGTTTCAGAATTATTCGCTGCTTCAAAATTTTAATTAATTTCATAAACTTTCCGGAAAACTTTTCCGGAAACATTCCAATATGTGCGTCTCAAAAACGCCAAAACTTGGAACTTGCGTTTTTCCGTCCCACAAATAAATTTTTTGCGCACACTTCAGAAAGAAAAGATTTCTAAAATGCTCTCTAAAATTCAATTCTCGCCGTGCTTTTTCTTTTTTTCTCCCGACAATTGTTTAGCGGTTGTATTACTACCTATAAAGGTATATTTGTGTGTTTGGTTGTGGAAGGGTATATAAATAAATATAGAGAAGTTTTGTTGTTTCGCTACTTATTTTTGATAGTTTTTAGTGTCCGCCTGCGTGAAGGTCAGAAATTGGCGCATCTTTTTTCGCGTGGTTGTTGTGAATGCTTGTGGTGGTACTACTTGGGTGCTAGCTACTATATTTTTAACAAAGCAACAAAAATTTTTCGGACGGTCAACCAACCAACTAAAATAATATAAACTCTCTTTTTCGGCAATCAAAAAAAATTTTTTTTTAATTTTGTAAAATACCTAGACAAACACATTTTTTATTTAAATCATCAATTGTCCATTTAAAACCATTTTAAATAGATTTTTTTTATTCTTCTTCTCGTGAGAGAGGAAAAATACATAAATGTTTCCAATTTTATTATTTTTAATAGTAGTCGTTTAAATAAGAAATTTTTTTAAAAACCCCTATTTTACGTATTACCTCTATTTTACGTACACCTCTATTTTATGTCTTCTATATCCTCCTCTTATTGTTTTGATTTATTTAATCTGACGATTTCAGTCACCATCTCGGCATTTTCTTTACTTTTACCTCTTCCCACCTAGTGCTCGGTAAATGGCTTTTTCCGCTACCGAAAAGTACCAGTAGACAATTTAAAGTATCGGTAACTTCGCGTACCGAAAATTCCAAGATCTTACCGGCACGGTTTCAGTAGTGCCGCGGTACCGGTCCTTTGCTTTCTTGTAATACTACGGACGTCAAGAACCCAATACTCCTACCTTTTTTTTACGTACCCTATACTATCCCAACACCATATGTACCTGCCAAATCCTTCCCATCACTCCCAGTTATCTCTGCTCAATTAAGCAAAAACCCTCGCATAAATCACACAAAAATTTATTTTTTAGTCACGCAAAAAATTGACACGTGACTTTTTTGGTTACTTAATTCAATGGTCACTAAAATGTCCTAATCCATCTCTGAAAAAATTTGCAAAACTGCCTGGCCGTGACAGTTCCTCTCTCCCTTCCATTTTAATAGTTTTTACAGATCAGCTGTCAATCTCTCGATATATTTGTCTGTGTGCTTCTGTGAAATGGAGCAAAAATAGTATTAAAAAGGTGAAAAAGAGAAGTAGAAAAGGAAGAAAATCCATTCAGGAAAATTGAAGTTGCGGAGGTAGTGCGAAGGGAACAACAGAGGTAGTGCTAAAGGTACATTTTTGGTCGCGCTTTTATAAAATTGTCAATTATGAATCAAAAATCGCCAAATTTTGCTCAAATATTCCCAATCGTGTTAGCTAACATCCTTTAAAATTTCAAAAATTTTTATTCAGTATTCGCCAAGTTATGGTCAAAAATACCGTATTCTCCTATAAAAATGCCGACTTTGTGCACTTTTTCGGCCATAATTTTTGAAATATTGAACCAGAAATTCTGAAATTTTCAGAATCATTAGATAACACTTTCAGATAGCTATAGACAAAATTTCATGATTTTAGGTTCCTTTATCTTAAAGATATGCAATCACAACTAAACGTTACCTACCCTCTTGTTTGAGCAACATCAATACGATTATCTATCCACTTCCAACACTAAAAATCGCCAATTCTCTTTTATTTAGCTTCTTTCATCTTCCAATTTTTCCTTCCTTCCACCTTTCCTTTATTCTTCTTAAATTTTCTCTCCCATCCCCGGGTGGCACTCACTTATACCCCTTCCCCCCTTCTACACCTTCAACTTCCCCTTCTCTCTTTTTTAACTTGCATCATCGCCAACGGCGTGCGCGGTTGCAAAAGGTGAAAAAGGAAAAGAGCCAAAGGGGAGATGTCGCGCAACTCTTAAAAGGGATGACTGGCTACTCTGAACAGAAAGAGACAGTCCACCTTTCTTTTTTCTTCCCCCAAAAATTTCGCCGTCAACGCCTTCCATCATCTCTCTCCTTATTCCCGCGCAACTTCCCCTCCCCCAAAAACTTCCATTTTTTCAATGTTTCTGAATATAAGCAGTCTTTGACTGACCCAAATTTTGAGGCGGCCATCTTTTTCTAAAAAAGAAGCCAAGGAAATAAAATTTTTTGGTTGAAAAAATACTGCAAACTAAAAAAAATTGTTGTCTCCCCCCTTTCCCGTGCTAAAATTGTTACATGCACTTTTGATCAAATTTTGGGAATTTTTTTTTTGAAATTTATTTATTTTATTTTTGGATGTCTTTAAAGAGAAGAATATTGCTTTTTTAAATATTTGTTCTTCTTTTTTGAATATTCAGTTATGACATTTTGAGCCTTGGGCATTTTGAAATTTGACATTTTAGAATTTCGACACTTTGAAATTCCGAATTTTTGGATTTTTAAATTTAAAAAATTTTCAATTTTTTAATTGTCAACAAAAAAACGTTTCGCCAAGAAATTCCAAAAATTCCCCAAAAATCCCCCCTAAAAAATGATGCATCAACGCCCCCCTCCAGATTTATTTATGCCTCAACAACAACAACAAAGATCCGGATCGGAAATGAAAGGTGGATAATAAAAAAATAGTTTTCTAAAATTATTTCTTTAAAATGTGCGCAATAAAATTTTAAAAAATAAGAAAAACGCCATCTAGGAAAGAGCCGGTTCAGTTCACACTCTCAACTATCAGCACCAAACAGTCCCGAAAGTGGTTATTTGGGTGCTCCCTAGAAAAATAAACTAAGGAATACTGTATTAATTTTTAGGAAATTTTTAAAAGAATTTTTTGTTTTTTAGGCTTTATTTTCAAGGCCATACTTCCTTTTTTAGTTCATTTTTAAACTTCTCCAGACTTTTTTTTTCCTTAAAAATATTAAATGTTACATTGTAAAAAGACACAGTTGCGTTAAGCATAAAATAATTTAAAACTGTTTTAATTGTGCATTAATTTGACGATTTAGGCTAGAAATGTTTTTTGAAAATTTTTTTGAAATTTCGACATTAAGGTCCATTAGAGTCTCAATTTTGTGGGTAGTTAATTTTCTTTCTGTTCAAATTTCAGACTCTAATGGTTTTTGCTATTTAACTGAACACAAATTTTCCTTCATTTTTTATTATCTTATACTCTTAAAAAATATTTTATTTTATTTTTTTTCTTCTCAAAACTCCCCTCTTTCACATAATTTTTGTAAAATTTTATCTTCTCTTACAAAAAATTTATTTAACTCAACTCTGTGTGGGGCGCAGTCTTCACCATTTTTTCTTCACTGGTCACTCAACTAATCGAATGTGGTTAATAAAAGAAGAGAACGAAGAGAAGTGGTGCCCTTTGCCCTCTCGTGATGTTAAAAAATGGAAGAAAAAAGAGAAGAGGGAAAAATGGATTTTTTTGTGTGTGAACGGAGGGAAGGAGGGAGGAAGGGAAGGGAAGAAAGAAGGGAAGGGAAGGGAAGAGACTTGGTGTGTGGACATTGGACATTAAAAAAAAATTTTTTTTTGTGAGTAAAGGAACGCTAAAAATGCAACAAAAATTGTGATGGAAAGAATGATTTTTTTGTTATAAAGAGAGAAAGAAGAAAAAAAGAGGAGAGAACAAAAAAACCAGGGGAGGTACTGGCCAATGTAGTCACCATTCACTCGTCATTTTATAAAAATAAATCCTTTTTTCTGCTAAAATAATTGCAGAGGGAATCAAAATAAAATTTTTTTCGATATTTCTGATTTTTATTCTGATTAAAAAAAATTTTTTTGAGACTCTAACGGCCTTAATTCCGAAATACGGGTACAGCCCAAGTAGGCGCGCGGCCAAGTAGGCGCAAAGCCATAACTTGCTTCAAGATTTTCGAATCTATCAAAATTTAGTATCAAGCGATTCCTCTCATCGAGCTAAAGAGATTGGTACCAAAATTGTTAAGGTCCAGCAATTTTCCATGTATTTGTGGCTTTGCGCCTACTTGGCCGCGCGCCTACCTGGGCGTGTCCCCCGAAATCCTTTTAAATTATTTTCTGATATGTACATATTTTTATTTAAATCGAAGCCTTCCCTGTTGTTCACTCGGACGTTAAAACTTTGTCAGAAAACCAGAACTAGATTTTTAAAAATTCTGAAACCTCCGAGATATCCCTCCTTCATCCCCTTCCTTTAAATGGAGTCTCAAAATTATTTTTTCTCAACTTTCTGTTTTTATTAGATCCAACTTATTTTTCCTTGTAAATACTAACAAAATATTAGACCAAATATAAATTAATTTTTTGATGGAAACATCACACAAAGTTCGAGTTAAAGCGGCTCGATTATCCCACAAAATAGTGACTACTGAAGGTGGTGAAAGTGGGTATTTTTAATTATTTAAAGCAAGCTTATCTAAAAATTAATGAACTTTGTTTATGCTGCGTTGTGGTGTATTGGTTAGTGTGTTGGGTTTTCCACTAGTCTCGACGTGGGTTCGAATCCGTTTGTCGCCCAGAATTTTTTTAAGCCCTCCCCTTTTTTCTTTTTCTCTTTTTCCCTCATTTTTCCCTCAGACAATGGAAAAAAAAAGTTTTATAAATGAGGAAAGTTGGGAAAGAAAATTCATTTTCATTATTTAATAACCATTATGGAAGGACGTAAAAAGTTCACCATATTTGACTTATGCGACCAACTTCAACTAGGTAAAATAAGGAAAAATGTAGAGAAAAGAGTGGGGTCTTAATTTACTACCCCCTAGTAAAAAACCAAAATACCCCCAAAACAAGACGTTTTTCAACCCAAAAGACTAAAGAGACCATTAGAGTCTGGGATTTTTTGAAATTTTTGGTTGGTCTTTAAAGCGTTGATATTTTGGGTAGAATGGGTTTTTAGCTAATTATTGATGTTTTTAGGCCTAAAAGACTAAAAAAAAATTGAGAAAAAATTTTTTTAGAAATTTTTAGAAATTTTCAAAAAATATTTTTTTTCAATTTTAAGCCCAAATCGAAGTCATCCCTTGCAAAGTTTGTGGTGACAAATCTTCTGGTGTGCATTATGGTGTAATTACTTGTGAAGGGTGTAAGGCAAGTTTAAAAATCCAACACAATTTTTAATAAACTCCCTGCTTTTTTAAGGGTTTCTTCCGCCGTTCCCAACAAAATACGACAAATTATCAGTGTGCCCGACAACGTAATTGTATTGTCGACAGAGTTAACCGTAACAGATGCCAGTATTGTCGATTGAAGAAATGTATAGAATTGGGAATGAGTAAAGATGCTGTTAAATTTGGAAGAATGAGTAAAAAACAGAGGGAAAGAGTTGAAGATGAGGTTGTGTTTTTGGGGGTGTTTTGAGGGTTAACTTACTGAATTGACAATTCACCGAAAAGTGAAGAATTTGAATAATGAAGGGAAGAGGATGAAAGAAGGTTAAGAGTATTTGAAACAAGGTAGTTGAAGAAGGAAGAGAATTTTGGAAGAAAAGTTAAAACTCTTCCTTCTCTTCTCCCCTTCTCTTCACTTCAATTTGTCGGTGAATTGTCTTTTCGGCGAATTCTCCCAATATTTTAACTCAAAATTTATTTTAAAGTACCGAATCGTGACACAAAGAAGTGGAGAGTTTTCTCCTTCTTCCTCAGCACCGAATTCGATATCTTCGTCTCCAGTAATTCCTCAGGCTGCAAGTGCACCCCCGTATGCTGCAGCACATCAACATTTTATCTCATCCCTGCCAACTAGTGGAGGGGAATTTAAGGTGATAATTTTGGGACTCTAGTGTCCAAAGGGTATACTGACCATTTTTATTAGTTGACCGTTTTGTACTTGACCATTTTGGTAAATGACCTTTCTGTCTTTGGCCATTTAAAAAGTGACCATTTTTCTCATTGCCATTTTTCCCCTGACCATTTTGGCAAATGACCATTTTAAAATTGACCCAAACGAGTTTGGGCAAAATGTCGTTTCTGAGTCTAATTTAAAATTTCTCCAATTTGGCAGGCTTTTTCTCCAAATGGAGGAGTCATTTCCTCATCATCAACATCTTCCTCAGCTGCTTATTTTACTCCAAATAATATTTATGGTCATCCAACAACACTATGTCATGGAGGGGAACCTCTAAATACTTCCCATTCATTCATTGACCAACAACAAATGTCTTCACACTTTTTGCCTCACAACAATTTATTAAATCAACCAACATGTTCATCTACATATACACAACAACCTCCACATGGACTTGCCCCGATATCCCCCTCATGGGCCCCCCAACCTTTTGGGCAACATCCACACTTGATTGCGCACCCTGGGGCTGTTCCGTCTAGCAGGTTGAAATAGAGAATTTAAAAGGAACACTAGAGTCTCAAAATTAATTTTTCATTTTAGTGGTGGTTATCCTCCACTGTCAGAGCCACTCTCTCTCATTCAACAAGGCCATAGCACAGTTTCTTCAACTGTGGATGACGATCTGATAAAAAATGTTAGTAGAGCATATGAAGCAGCACATCCACAAAGCATTAATAACAATCATTTGGGAGCTTCTTTTGATTCGTTAATTGACACGCAACAAGTGGCGCGACTTAAAAATATGGTGGGAGGGAGGGGAATTTTTTAAAAAAATTTTTCGATTTGTAGAACCGAACAGAAGGATGGCTGAAATTTGCAAATGAATTAAGCTCTTTAATTAAATGTATTATTGAATTTGCAAAGGCCGTTAAAGGATTCGAAAAATTGGAACAAGACGATAAAATACTGGCACTGAAACAGACTACTTTTGATCTGTCTATTATTGCTATGGCACAGGTTAGAGAAAAATAAAAGAACTAAAATACAGTAAGAATATGTTAGAGAAAAGTAAAAATGCCACCAGGGCAAAATTGGACATAATGCCAATAAGGGCAGAATTAGACAAAATGCCAATTTTGAAGGCTGGGACAAAATGCCAATATGCGTTATAGACAAAATGTTAAAAGAGGGGAAATGGGACAAAACGTCATCCAGGGAAAACAAGACAAAACGTCATCCAGGGAAAACAAGACAAAACGTCATCCAGGGAAAACAAGACAAAACGTCATCCAGGGAAAATAGGACAAAATGCCAATCTCTAGTTCGGGACAAAATGTCATCCACCCGAAAATATTACAAATTGTCACAAAGCTCATTTTTCATTTTCAGCACTACCGTGTCGGAACAGAAACCCTCCATATCGACAACCTCATCTTCCCAGTCCGCGAATTCAAATGTTCCGACCCGACAGACGAAGCTTTTGGACGTGAAATAATAAAAGCTTTGGAATGTCTCGGCCAATTTAAATTAACAACAACAGAAACCGCTCTCTTATCTGCCTATGTTTTGCTAGAACAATCCAATGGAACTGAAGACTTTGTTGCCCAAATAAAAAATTGTTTGAGTGCCCAATTGCATTCCCGTCTGTCTTCTGATGTTGACAATTTTTTGAATGATTTGATGGGCTTTTTGCCGAAAATTCGGTCTTTGGCTATGTTGCATTTACAGTGTTTTGGACGTTTTAAGAGACAAGTTATGCAGTTGATGGAAGTTAAAATGGAAATGGATGATAATGATGAATATGTGGAAAATGGGCAACAGAGGAATAATGTAATTATTTTTAGAGGGGACATTTTGTCGAAGGACTTTTCGTCGATAGAAATTTAACAGACATACTCTAATGTTATGAAAAGTCCATTGGCAAAATGTCGTAGAGCCTTTCGAGAGGATTAAAACTTTTTAAATTTTTAGCAGACATCCTCAGATGTTTTGGCATCTTTTCCTCCTCTTTACATTGAATTGTTCGGGCCGACTATTGGAACTGAATAAGTTAATGTTTAAAAATACCTATATATTATAATTTTCTTCTATTTAAAAATTGGAGAGACATGATTTTGGGATGTTGTAAATTTGTGATAATAAGAGACCTGACGATATTTTAACTAGGACTTTAGAGAAATGGGTATAGGCAGATAATTGTTAATAGGGCCAACAATAAGGATTATTACCAAAATGTAACTTATTTCAAAAGGGTCAGAACTGACTTTTATAAAGGGTCATTCGTCCAATTATTCTAAAAAGTGCCTTTGTCGAGGAAGCAAATTTATGCCAACCCAAAAATCATGTCTATCTAGAAAATCAAATGTATAAATATAATCCAGTACAAAATCTCTCTCTCTTTCCCCCAGTGTTTCTTTCAATACAAAATTTCCCCTAAGCCTTTCAATTTATTTTGTTACTGCTACCAAATAATCGGACTTTCAAAATAATTTATTCGACTCACTTTTATTTAAAAAATATTTTTTCTTAAAAACATTCCATTGCCTCTAGACTTGAAAAAAGCCTTTCATTTTTTCAATTTTTAATCAAAAAATGTTAATTTTTACTTAATCTTTTGCATATTTAAGAGTCGAATCTTGATATAACCGACTCGAAGGGGACAAAAAAAAATAAGTGGGTCTACTCTAAAATAGAGGGGTGGGGTAGTTTTGGCCCCGCCCCAAAACGGCCCAGTCCCAAATAGGGTCGAATTATATGTCATTCGATTCGTCTCGGGAAGCTTTGAGTCTAATAGTATCCCTCTACAAGTGAGGGAATGCCTGTGAATCGAGATATAGGTCCACAAAAAATTCTAGGGGTTCATCAAATCGAAAGACCGTTGTTTTCGAGGTTCGACTGATTTAATATTTTCTTTTTTTTTGTCAATAAATAGTTTAAAAAGAAATTCTTTCTTATTTTTTATTATATTTTAACAATCAAAATAATCACACACACCCAAATATAAACATAAAAACAAATAACCATAAAACTGTGCCTTCCTCCTAATTTATATCCAGAATTCAAAGCATTTCACGTTCACCGCGTTTCCAAGGACCCTAAAGAATAAAATTTTTTAAATGAAAAATAAAACGGCGATAAGCAAAATTAAAAAAAAAATTCGCGACATCTCTCCTTTCCCCCAGTGTTTCTTTCAAGACAAAGTTAATTCCCCTATGCCTCTACAAGTGAGAGAATGCCTGTGAGAAATGCTCTTAACCTCTTTCAAGCTAACTAAAATTTTTATTTGAATAAATTTGGTCAATGTTAGGAGATGCTCAAAATTGTTGTTTTAAACCCAAAAAATTTCTGAAATTTATTTTAATAAAAATTCCAAAAAAAATTTTTCCGGTTTAAGCGGGGAATCAAAACACTAAAACCCAGGCCCTCACACACATAAAAAATCAAAAATTAAGAAAACCTTTTTGTCAGTTTTACTCTTCTCCAATTGTAAAGCAATTTGTTGTGAACGTATAGTCATCCTTTTTGTATTTTCCATAACTTGTTCGTGAATACTAATTGGTCTTGCAGACATAACTACTTGTCCTGATTGTGAATCTATTTTGGCTCCTTCAATTCGATAATTTCTAATTAAATTGACTATCCAACGTTCTGCTTCAGCCTAAAAACATTTGGAAATTGTTGGCAATTTTTTTGAAATTTTTTTTCCAAAAAATTTTCAAAAAAATTTTCAAATTTTTTGAAAAATCCAAGAAAAATTTTTAAATAAAAAAAAAACAAACATTTCCCATATTTAACCGATTCGCAAGCATTTCCAAACTAATACATTGATGAATTCGACAAAACATTTCAAAAATTAAAAGTCTTGAACTTTCACGGAAATCATCGAGACAATGAGTTAAAAAGAAGTCGTTAATGAGTACCTAAAATTTAATTAAAATATGTAAAAGTTTCACAAAAATTATTTAAAACAAAAATTAGCCAAAAAGACTAGATTCGAAAAGGGAATTTTTTGGGGAATTTTTGTTCAGTCTAAATAAACGTAAAAAATAGCATGGCAATTCAATTTTGCTTTTAAAAACTCGGTTCGATTGGATACTTCGAACAATGCAAAATTGACTCGGTTCGACTTTAATAAATCTTGTTATAAGCTCAACGATAGTTTTTGGCTGGTATACTCCCAAAAAATCCAAAAAATTTATTTATAAAATTCAAAAAACTCAAACCGAATCACATTCTCTCAATTTTGTCTGTGCCGCGTCAAAATCAAAATCAATGTACAGACAAGAAAGAAATTCCGTAACGGGATCTTGATAATTATAACGTTCCTTCAAAATATAAATTTTATTAAAAATTAATTTAATTAAAATTAACTAACCACATCAATAACTTTAATTAAATCTTTCATGCTTATTTTTTGTTTATTTTTACTTGTAACAACAGCAACAGCCAAATAACGTAATAAATGAGGGCACAGAACCTTTAAGATAAGCAAATGAGTTATTTGAAATTAAATATTTGCGGACAAAACTTGCGGACTTGCCAAAACTCAAAAATCTTTCAAATACGGACCTCACTATAAGATACAAATTCGAGGCTGGAAACTTGTACCACGTAATAGGGCGCATGATAAACAGGCTTAATAGGCATTGGTTTAGGTGGCTTTCCAACACACGTAAATTAAGAATAACTAGTAATATTGGAAGTGTCTTATAGGGAGGTCCAATTGTTTTTTACATCTTCTCCCCCAAAAATTCTCTATATTGGGAGCCACCCTAAATTAAAGAATATATCTTAATTTGAAAGTATCTAATATTGGGTGTATCTTAAAATGAGGTCCAATTATTTAAAAAAAAACCTGTATAGTATTCAAATAAGGTTGTTGATTCAAAAACAATTCAATAATTTCGTCTCTTCCCTTAGGATAATTAAAATAAACATATAGAGACCAATGCAGAAACCAAGCTCTATGTTGTAACAATTCCAATTCACTCTCAAAAGGGTCAGAATCAATATAAGCTCTCAGGCGATTCAAATCATCCCTAGCATGGTCCCAACTTTGCATCAAAATTTCTGAGGCCAATTTGCCATACAAAGCATTTAAATAATTTGGGTCGTCCTGAGGAATTAAAATTCTATAAAATTCCAAGTAGGTTGATGTTGCCAAATAATTGCCACATTCATAAAGAAATTTAGCATATTTATAGAGGCTATCCAACATTTCCATTTTGAACTGATAGAAAAAAAAGAAAAATTTAAAAAAACGCGAAAATGAAGGAAACGAGGAAAATGAAAACCTTAAAAATAATAAAAAATTAAACCTCCGATTTTTGTTCAAGATATTCCAGCATTTTGGTATTTCCTTCACGATCGCGAGTCATACTCTCCATAACCTAGAATTATGGGAGAAATTAAAAACAAAAATTAAGAAATCCCATCAAAGTCGTCCTTGGTGTAGTTGGAAAAATTTGGATTTCCCCCTTAAAAGGGGGAAGGTTCAAATCCAGCCAGCGAGAGAATTTTATTTTTTCGATAGAAAAATAAAAAAAATGCCCAGAGAAAAACAAAAAAAAAATTTTTCGAGTTCTAAAAAATTAATTTAGACCTAAAAATCCCCCTAAAATAAATTTTATAAAAAAAACAACCTCCTTAACATCATCTCTATCCAACACAGTCAAAACTGGATTACAAATACCTCTTAAACGTTCCCTTTCTTCCATAATTTGTTTCTTTTTTGTTTCAAATTCTTTAACCAAATTTTCATTATCACTATAATCATTAATTAAATTATCGACCATATTGGTTTTTCTAAATACTGACAAATGAACTTTTTTGAATGATTCTTCATCATAAATCTGAAAAGAAAATTTGGGAAAGAATTAAAAAATTTGGGTGCCCCCTAAAGACTGAAATTTCAATGAAACACTTCCTGAAAACAATGTGGAGGCGGAACATTTTGGCAAAAAGGCGGAGACCGGAAAAAAGGTTGGAAGGCTGCCTGCTTTTTTTAGGTTCTCCACCTTCCTAAGGAATCGAAGGCTTTGGAAAAAAGCGTGGAGGTCAACGACTTACAAAGTTAAAAGGCTAACAAGAGAAAATTGAAAAGAGCCAACAACATGATTGAAATAATTTTAAAAAAAATTTAAAAGAAAACCTTTCGCGGCTCAATAAATTCAAGTATTGGAATAACCAAATGTAGATCAAAAAAAGGAGCTAGACGTCTTGTTAAATCGTATTCCATAATTTTTATTTAAATTTTCAAATAAAAAAATCTGTCAAAAAAAAGAAAAATTAATTCAAATAAAATTAAAAAATATTTTTAAAAGCATTTAAAAATGCGTCAAATGGTAGGCAAAGAAATCCTTAAAAATCCGCAAGTTTAATCCGCAAAAACAAAAAAATTTCAAAATTTTTTTTTAAAATTCCCTAAATTTCTTTTAACAATTTCTTTCTTCGTTTAATCTCATTTTTGGATATTTCCTCGTCAAATAAATCGGGAAATGGATCTATTCCATTTTTGGCATCATCAAATTGTTTGCATAAAGAATAAATTCTTTTTCGACGCTTTGATTTTATTTTTGGATTTTTTCCAGAATCAAATAAAAGTTGAGCAATTTTTTCGTAATCAAAGGTTAAACAAGGAGTGGATTCCTTTAAAAAATTGAAAAATTAGCTGAAAAATAAAAATTTATTTCTTAGAATCCGCGAAATTTTTCATGTCCGCAAATATTCCTTGTCCGCAAATTTTATCCGTAAAATTTTTTTAAAAAATTATGAGAACTTAAAAACAATCCTGAAAATTTTCCGGGGGTGTGATCGATTTTAGGTAATCGGTTTAGGTAATCGATCACTAATTTGAATAGAATAATACGTAGAGCAGGTTTATTATTTTGTGGATAAAAAATGCGACCAAAAATTTAAAAAATTAAAAACCTTTTCTTCCATATTCTGATCAGAATTTGCATTTTCAGCCTTCTTCTGAGCTAAACTCTCAGAAAAATCATGTAGAATAGTATCGAAAATATCAGTACAAATGCTTTCAAAAAATACATCTCTAAAATTAAGAAAATGATTAGTAAGAGTTTAGCAAAAACTGAGTTATCGGGCGGGATTAACTGCGAAGAGGCGGGATTAACTCGCTTAGCTTCGAGTAATGTCAGCGTGCTCTGCCAGTGAGTTACCGGGGCGAAAACATGTTCTCTTTTCTCCTTATAAATAGTTTAACCCAAAGGCATAGTCAGGGGGCTTCTGGGGTTAAAGCCTCCCCGCCAGAAATGGGAAAAGGGTAAGCAGTAGGGTTTCACCGGAAGTTCCGGTTCCGGTTCCGGAAAGTTCCGGCCTTTTTTTGGTTCCGGCTTTCAAATCGGTTCCGGGCAAACCGGAACTTTTTTACACCCCTAAAGATTGATTTTTTAAAAATATGGGTTGGTCTTCCCCGGCTGGCGTTACAATATTCTCAAAATTTTCGCCTGCGGCGCATGAAAAGGAAGAAATTTAGCCCTTGTTCTCACAAATTCTCAAAATTTTCGCCTGCGGCGCTGTTAAATGAAGTTTACATCGGAGGATCTGGATGGATGAAGGTGTATTTTAAGTTACAGCATGTGCTTTCAAGGGGTCATAGGTAATACCGAGGGATCTGGGTGAAATATTGAGGGATTAAGCTGTGCAAGGTAAATAACAGGGATAGGATAGCTGGGAATTTGCCTTCCAAAACTTGGCATTTCTCACTTGGCCTTCCGAAATTCACAAAATTTTCGCCTGCGGCGCAAAAAGGAAGGAAGAATAGGTTATTTTTGATAATTTGCATGGATTAATGGGGATTTGGAAGATACTGGGTGATTTCGTGTACCAAGAGTTAAAATGGTACATCGGTGATTTGATATCTAGGGATCTGTTGGGATGAATGATAATTTGAAGAAATTTGGGGATCAAAGGGGAATCATATAATTGGTGTGGTATCGGTCATATCATGGGATTTGGGTAGAACGGTTTGGTTTTACGGTTCGATTTTGGTTAACCGAAAGTTTGATTCGGTTAGTGTTCGGTTAACAAAATAATTGGGCTAAACCGACAAACCTACTTTGAATTCAAACTTCTTTTAATTTTTTTTAAATTTTTTAAATTCGCTAGAAATTTTTTTAAAGTTCCGGTTCCGGTTCCGGACCGGAACTTTGAAAAGTTCCGGTTCCGGTTCCGGGAACCGGAACTCAAATTGGATCCGGTTCCGGTTCCGGTCATAATTTCGGTTCCGGTGAAACCCTAGTAAGCAGGGGATTGAGCAAAAAAGTGAAACCGACCTTCTGACTATGCCTTCGGTTTAACCCCTGCCTAAGGGTTTAAAATACTGCTAGATGAATCCTCCCTACATGCAAAAAGAGGCATCGAAAACAGGTCAGGGACAGACAGTTGATCCCAACCCTCGTTAAAATTAATTAAAAAACCGTACGAAATGTTCTCCTTCAATAGCAGAGTAAAAGGTTTAATAAACTCCAAACTATCCAAACCTTCACCAAAAGCATTGTCTAATTCATCTAACCAAACAGAAACACAATGATATTTTAAGGATTCAAAAATTTTGGATTTTTCAGAAATTAAAGTTTGTGAAAAGAAAGTGAGATAATTTTGGATTGCTTGAGAATTGAATTTTTGTTCTTTAAGTTGAAAGAAGAGAACACGAATTATTTTGCGAAGAAACTGAAAAAATGGGGAGTCTTTTAATTAAAAATGGTGTAAATGTTGGAAGAAAATGTGTAAGGTAATGGAAAGGGTCGAAGCAACATTTTTTTGTATTAAAATCCGCAAGTTTAGAAACTCGGCAAATTTTGTCCGCAAATTTTTTCTGCGAATCCGCAAGTTCCTAGGGCCGACTTTAAAATTGCCAACTAAATTTTCGTAGAAAATCTGCTTAATTAGATTCTGAGAGACAGATTCTGTTGATTTTTGGCCTGTGAAATCTGTGGAATAATTAAAACAGGGCCATGATAATTTCAAAATAAATTTTTGAAATTATTTTATGAGCTATAGGAAGAAAGCAAAAAACTTAATTATTCCCCTTTAAATTTTTTGGACCACAGAAAAGAGTAATAAATGAAACCCCCCAAAAAAATTTAAAAAAAAACCATTAAAAATTTGTCCATCCTCCACCGATCAATTTTTGGCCATTCTTTCGATAAAGTAAAAAGAAGAGCTTTAACAAACTCAAAAATTTGGTTTTGGTCTTTTAAAAGTCCCAAAAGTTGTAAAATATTGTCTGCTAATTCCTCCTGAAGTAACATTTTGTCTTGCATCCACAAAGCATAATGTAAACCTTTACATAAACGATCGAGCGAATCTGTTGTGAAACCTGAAATAAAGCGAGAATCAACAGCATTTCCACAGTATTCAGAATCAAAATAAGCGACAGGTTCCGGGCAGTTTCTCAGCCGTTCTTTATTTTTTGACTCGAGGTCGAGAACATGGGCAAGGTCAGCACAAAAAATTTAGGTTCAAAATAACAAAAAGGGTCTCTTTCGATCTCTACCAGACATAGCTCAAGAAGTATTCATTAGTAAAGATAGAGCTGGAACTGAACCAAAGCCTGGGTTTTTCCAGTACCCAGAGACCAGGCCCAGGCATTTTTTACCTTTTTGGGCTTTTCCTGGACTACAGGACCAGTATCAGGCCCAGGTCAATAAATCGACTCCAGAACCCAGGAACAGGCCCAGGCTTCTCAAAAATCTCGATCTCTATTCAGTAGAAAAAATCTAAGAAAAAATAAACAAACCATTTTTTGATTCTTCCATAACATGTTCTCTCAACAATTTTAAAGCTCGTTTTCTAACAGTTGGCTCTCCACTAGCAAGACGTTGAGCAAATTCAATTTCAACTTCTTTCATATCAACGTCCATTTTCTTATTTAAAATTTCTTTTGTAAGATTTGGAGACCTAGAAATGATAAATTAATTCACTGTCGAGCTGACGAATTTATCAGACTCTAAAATCTATACACTTTTTCTCAAGTTGTCTAACCGTCTCTCATTTTTACCATGTTCTCTCGCACATTTTTTCTCTTACTCCAACAGCAAAAAATAAAGATATAATGCCAATAACTACGCCAAAACTCGCAAATTCCAAAATCTGAGAATTTTTTTTTTACTTTTTTTATTTTCAGTTTAATTTTGTTTTAGTTCTTTCCCAGTTTTTGTAGGAGTTTTAGTTTTATTTTTACCAATAACCTTTTTAGTTGTTCTTTGTATTAATCAATTTATTGATTTATTTGTACAATGACTGAGGAAGACTTCGACAAGCAACTTCGAAAGGTTTAACCCTTGACACGGTTCTTTTCTAAATTTATTTATTATTAGGCTTTCCAAGAATTACAATCTCAAATACTCGAAAGTAGGGAAAAACAGAAGAATGCAGACGTTACAAAAGCTGCAATGAAACAAGTTTCCTTCCTAATTCTCTTAAATTTTTATAAATATTTTTAGAATATAAGAGTGGCAGAGATTGTCAAGTCACAATTGGAACAGCTTCCTAAAGACGAGGATCGTGCTGTTTATAGAATTGTTGGTCGTGCATTTTTGCAAGAGACAACGGCTTCAGGTTTGCTTTATACGTTTAAGGGGAACAACGTTGTGCTCGAAAAGTGGTTTAGGCCGCAATTAGTCTTGCGTCAGTCTGCAAGTAATCTTGTTTGTCCGCAAGATCTTACAGGAACATTGAGGACTGATTTAGGTTACTTGTTCTTGGAATAATTTTGTAGATTCCATATCTTATGTTTCTACTAGCCCATCCTCCGGTTAACTTTTTTGGTTATCTTAGATCATGAACCCTTGGCATGTATAGACTTACAAGTCCTCTGAGTCACCGCGTCGATCCCTGTCAGTTTTACCCCTTACTAACTTATGCCCAGTTCTGGCTCTGCTGTAAGCTATTAATCTCTTGCCGTCCTTTAGCTTTTTGAGGGTAGTTGGGCCTCTTTTCAGAACGGGCCTCTTTGTGGTCTTTAAACATCTAAATTTAATTTTTTATTCAATTTATATTTATCGTTTTGTTTTTAAGAGATTCAACGCCAGAATGCTGACATCAAACTGTGCAATGAGCGTATAACTTTAATGGATAGGCAGAAGGATTACTTGGCCAAAAGCATTGCGGATTCTGAGAAGAACTTGCGTGAGCTCATTCAGACGAGACGTTGAAAAGAAAAGTTTGAATGGAATACCTTTTTTTTTGTTTTTTTTTGTCTTATATGCCCCTTTTTGTCAATACAACATTAATTTTAAATTTTTGTTTATCTTTTTTTATTTTTGTTCTTTTAACTTTTAATACTTTCAATTTTAACTTTTTTTAAATTTTTTTTTTAGTTTTCGTTAAGAAATGTTCCAAAAAACAAGAAAGTTTTCTTTAAAAAATAAGAAGATCATCTTCCATAAAATTCAAATTTCCGCGCAAAAATATTTTTTTATTTTAATTTTGGCGTTCTGTATTTTTCCAAAATTTTTTAAAGTTTTCTCAAAAATTTCCTCGTGGTCTAAGAAAAATTTTATTTCTTTTAATTTTTAATTAAGTTAATTTTATAGAAAATTAAAATGGATTTATTACAAAACTACAAAGGAGATTCATCTTCTGATGATGAGACTTCCTCAATTCAAATGGAAGAAATAAATTCTGAACCTAGAGGAATTATAATGCCTCTAGTTAATATAGCACCTCATGTAGTTGTTTCAAGTCCTGTACAACAAGCGGCTGTAATTGACCCAAAAACTAAAGAATTGTATTACAATCCAAAATATGAGGAGCTTTTTATGCCTGATGTAAGCGAGTTTTTGAAAATTTTTTAGAGGGTTTTAGGGGCTTTATAAGAGGTTTTTTTTAATTTTTTCTTGTCTCTTTTCTATTTTTTATAATTTCCAAATTATTTAGATTCCGTTGTAAATTGTCAAATTGGCACTCCTGCCGTTTAAGGGAGCCGCAGTTCGCTGACCATTATGAGCTCCAATTTTTTTCCATCAAACGTGTATAGCTTTAGAGGTGCATTAAAAAATGCCCCTTTAACAGCAGGAGTATCGTCAAATTTTCTGTTAAAGTTGTTTTCACTATCCATAGCCTTTCGATTACCCGTTTTGAAAGCACGAGAAGTCTGGCTCCTTTCCTGTGGTGGAATAGGAATTCCTAAATAATGATGCGAAGTCTAGCCCTAAGGGGGCATTAAGAATCCAAGAAAAAAACAAGGCTATTATCACCTAGTTTTTTTATTTTGAGTTATTTGAAATTATAACACAATTTTCTTTATTTTTGCAGGTTGGCCCTTCAAATCCTTTCAAAAGCGAACATCAAAGGGCTCCAAAAAACACCTTAACAGGATTTGTAGAACCAGCCCACTTCAGCGGATTCCACTTTGACCGAGCCATTCGTTCTTATGACACTCTAGGCTATGCAGAAAATCCCTCCGCTGATGCAGGAGGAAGTTCTTCATTTGTTGGGGATGTTGAAAGTGCTCATTTAACTGGGGGCCGTTCACTTTTTGAATCGGCCAAGACTGGAGGGCAAAAACGCAAAAGAATTGTGAATTACGATGCTTCTGATATTGATGGATATACGGGGCCGTGGGCTAGATTTGAAGATCAAAAAATTGTTGCGAAACCAGATCCTGAATTGCAAAAGGAAATGGACGAGTATATCAGGTTCTTTTATTTGCTATTTTTTGGGTTATTTGGGAGGATGCGAATCTCTTTTTGTGTGTATTTAACTTTGACGTGGGGGTTTAAAAAATTCAAAATGGTAAGGATATAAGTCCATCTGGTTAGCATTTAAAACGCTTACTAGGCGTAGGTTTAAGGTTAATTAAAAGAGAGGGTGAAAGCAGCGACTCGGTCAGTGAATCAGTGAGCATGACCGGGAAGGGGTCGTTTTACCCAAAACTAGGACTATTTTCTCAACCCAAATACTTGCCTGTACGTGGTGACCGGAAGAGCTAACATTTTCTAGGAGATCGCGGGATTGGTGCCTGGGACTATCACAAAACCTTACATCTCTCTTACTTTATAAACATTCTTTATAGGAAAATTTAAAAGACACCCTTGAATGAATTGATATAATTTTAAGAGATCTCCATGGGTATTTTCTTAGATTTATTCTCTTAAAAGGGACATTAAAACAAATTCCGAATCAAAAAATTTTTTTTATTTTCCAGAAAAAAGAAAATGAAGAGCCGTATAGGACGTAAATTAGCTATTGAAGAATTACACATGGCCGAAGAAAGTTCAAAATTGCACATAAGCGACGACAAAGATTATCTTGGACGTTCATTTATGGAAGCCCCAAAAAGTATTGGTGTCAATTTAAAACCTGATCACGTCCCGGAAAGATGTTATCCCCCAACAAAACAAGCATATACGTATAATGGACACACTAAACCTGTTACGGCAATTAGATGGTTCCCAAAAAGTGCGCATTTATTTATTTCTTGTTCAATGGATGGAAAGGTTTTTTTAATTTTTTTTTGTTAAAAGTTTGAAAAAAGTGGTAGATACATCTTGAGTTAAAAATGGTGGGTTCTTATTGGGATAGGGCCGGGGTTCGAATAAAGTTTTCGAAATTTTCTTCGATCGGGGTTCAGGCCGAAAACAGTAGGGTTCCGAGTAACCCGTCCAATCCCTGTCTATAAAATTTTTAGAAGATTTAAATGCGATAATTGAACATAGTTTTGAAAGTTTTTTAGTAGATGCCCAGTCAGTGACGGGTAAGAGGCTCTCCTTTCCATTTAAAAATTTTTTGGGATTCCTTCTAATTGTTTAGGAGAGTCATTTCCGAGTCATCGATTCGTTGATTCTCTAGACCGGCCTCTAATTAAAAAAAATTTTTTTTGGAAATTTTTAATCTTGTTTAAAATTAAAAATTTTTTTCTAAAAATTAAAATTTTCTATTTTTTCAGGTCAAGCTTTGGGAAGTTTATGGAAACCGAAAACTAATACGTACATATATTGGACATAAAGTTCCAGTAAAAGATATTTACTTCAATAATGACGGGACAGAACTTTTATCTGCAGCATATGATAATTATATAAAATTGTGGGATACTGAAACTGGTTTTCTTTAAATAAAATTAAAAAAAATTTTTTTAAGGCCAAGTAAAATCCCGTTTTACAATTGGCGCTCATAGAGCTTATGTAGTCAAATTTAATCCGGATGATGACAAACAAAATTTATTTTTAGCGGGGATGTCAAATAAAAAAATTATTCAGTGGGATACGAGAAGTGGGGAAATTGAACAGGTTTGGAGGAAGAAAAATTTTTTTTTGAAAATTTTTAGAAATTTTTTTCAAGAAAATTTTTTGAAAATTTTCAAAATTTTTTTAAGAATTTTTTTTGAAATTTTTAGAAATTTCTTTGATTTTTTGAAAATTTTCAAAATTTTTTTAAGAATTTTTTTTGAAATTTTTAGAAATTTCTTTGATTTTTTGAAAATTTTCAAAATTTTTTCATGAATTTTTTCTGAAAAATTTTTCAAAGAATTTCAGTTTTTCTAAAAAAATTTTTTTAATTAAAGGAATATGACCGTCACCTTGGCCCTGTCAACTCGATTACCTTTTTTGATAAAAATAGACGATTTGTGTCAACATCGGATGACAAATCTCTTCGTATTTGGGAATTGTATGTGTTTTCTATTTAAAAAATTTTTATTTTTTTAATTTTAGTGGAATTCCTGTTGATACAAAAATTATTCAACATGCTGGGTTACATTCTATACCTTCAATGACGAAAGCTCCAAATGGTTGTTAAATTTTATTTTTTTGTTAGACGGGTAGGGGGAAGGGTTGGAATCTTGTTTAGTCCCTTGGTGACCCTTAGTAAAAGTTTTTTCGAGGGTTGAAGAAAATTTGGCACTGTTCTAGTTTATGAGTCCATTAAAACTTGATAGTCCAATGGAGTGTTGTGATATTTTGTGACCCAATAAAAGACGCAAATGGTGTTAAGACCCACTCTAGTGATAGATGGTTCAGTTATTGGACCCATAAACTAAACCAGAATCAAAATTTTTGAATAAGAATTTTGAGAGAATTTTTTCGCTCAATTATTGTGTAATCCTCCTAGTCCTGGTCTTTAGTCTAAAAAATAAAATTTAAATCATTTTTTTAAGAAAAATGGGTCGTTGGTCAATCTATGGATAATCGAATTGTGTTGTTCCAAGTAATGGATGATAAACTTAGATTTGCAAGGAAAAAAGCATTTAGAGGTCATAATACTGCTGGATATGCATGTTCTACAGATTTTTCGCCAGATATGAGGTTAGAAAAATTTTTTGAAAATTTCTAGAAAAATTTCTTTTTTCAAGTTTTTTGGCTTCTGGCGATGCAGACGGAAAAATTACAATGTGGGATTGGCGTACACACAAAATTGTTTCGACATGGAAAGCTCATGAAAATGTGTGTATTTCTACTCTATGGCATCCACACGAAAAAAGTCGAATGATTAGTTGTGGATGGGATAATACAATAAAAATGTGGTTTTAAATTCAAAAGAATTTTTAAAATATTTGGAAATTTTTTTTAAAAAATTTCTGTGGAAAAATTTCCTTTTTATTTTTACTGTCCAATATTCTATTTTTTAAATCTAATATTGATTTTTTATGGATAAACGCAAAAACAAAAATTTATTAAAAATAAATCAGCCCAAAATAAGACAAAATTAGGGGGAAAACTGGCATATAATATTTTGGTTTGTACACTTCATTTTACTATAGAGAAAAAAATTTTTTAGTGAGAGCAAAAACCCTTGTAAAACGAACCCCAGAACAACCCAGAACTCTTTTTAATTGAAAAAATTTTCTTAAACGAACTGGAAGGATATTCCAATATCATTTGTTATCGGCCAATTTCTGGCGATGGCATGCCAGAAAAAGATCTGACGGATGCCAGGTAATTTTGGCAAGTGTGAATATTGGAAGAATTTGAAAAAAACCCCCTAGTCTCTAAAACAAAAATGCAATGTACAAACCAAAAAAAACTACCAGAAAAAAACTGTTTAAAATAAAGGGAATTATGAGGAATCTTTTTTTTGGAAAAAAGAATTTAAAAGAAATTACTTTCAAAAAATACAGATCAACGTTGATAGGGTCTTGGCCAAGAATATCTTTGTGGTTGCGAATTTTTGTTGTTCGATTGTCGATCTTTTTGTGAAGATTGAGACTTATTCCAATTATTATTTTGTTTTGATTTTTGGCCCATTTTATGATTCCCTTGTCCGGTTGTTTTTGGTGTATTAAAAAGAGGCATTGGTGGCGGCGGTGGAGGAGGAGGCAAAAAGTTATCCTGGAAAAATGTGAATTTTAGAGAGAAAAATGGATGAATTGTGAATCTTAGAGAGAAAAATGGATGACTAGAAGAGATAATTTTAAAAGCCTTTTTCCTATCCCAACTCGAAATAGTAACTGGGAGCTCACTTAAGAAAATGAAATCCTTTTCTTTCCGAAATATCTGGGAGATTACTTGGGAAAATAAAATACTTTTCCTATCCCACCCGATATATCAAGGAGCTCACTCTGGGAAATAGAATATCACGGAAATAAAATCCCTTTCTTATCCCACCCTGAAATATCTAGTTCAATCAGAAAATGGGATTTCTTTCCCATTTCACCCCAAAATAACTGGGAGTTTAGGCAGGTGTAAGCTTTAAAAAATCAATACCTCATAAAAACGAACAGGCTGATTATAATGCAAGACTGGAGCAGACCAAGATGAAGACATTTTCATATCACCAATTCTACCAGGTTGGAAATCTCTCATATCACCAAGTTGCTTAAGAAACAAAATTTAAAAAGTTCTTAAATAAAAAATACATTAATTGGAGTCGGTTGATCTGGATAATGAAAAAGTTGGTTTCGTTGTTCAAACCCATCCGATCTGTTTCTTTCCCGCCGATCACTTCTTTCATTATTTTGTTCACGATGCAATTCAAAAGATTTTTCTCGCATTCCATTTTTTGTATAAATTTCTTTCTTTAAAAATAGTGGAAATGAGAAGGCTTACAAGGAACTTTGAAGCCCTAAAATTTTCGAAATGGAGGTCAGGGCCAAAAGCTTAAAAGTGGCAATAGGTTATCGACCATGCTCTTGGTCATAGTTTCCTTGTTAGTGAAAGAACAAACCTGTTTAGTACTATCCCTCGGCGTAACTTTCAATTTTCTTCCATACAATTCAATTGCATCCATTATTTTGCAGGCAAAAAGAACAGATTCGACATGCGAAAATTCAACGAAAGCAAAACGAAATCTTTCTGGGCTTTTCCCTGCTGAAGAAGTTTTCTCAACTTTTTCTCGAATAGTAACAGATTCAATTGGACCTGCCTAAAATTTTTAAATTTGACAAAATTTAAAAAGAAAAACAAACCTGAACAAAAATTTCCTCCAAAAGTTTATCATCAACTTTTTCATCAAAATTGCAGACATAAAGTGTGCGTTCATATTGGTCGTTAAGTTCCATCTGGTTTTAATAGAATCTTTAAATAAATGGGGTAAAGGTATAAAACTATGGAAAACGAAAGAGAAATTGTATGAAAAATAGAAGAAAATCATTTAAAATAACAAAGGATTGGAAGAAAAAATTCTAAAACAAAATTTAAAAAAAATTTAGGATTTCGTGTTTTAGAATTTTTAGGCGAAAGAACACTAGTTTGATAGAGAATTGCAGAGAAGTATACAAAGAAAAGAATAGAGATAGAAGAGAAGCAGACTAGAGAAATAATAGATGTTATGAAATGATTTCTTCTTATTTTCATTTTGAAATTCAGATAGCTCAATAATTTCAAATTGGTAACTTTCAACAAATAATGTCAATTAATTAATTAATGTTAAAATTTTCAAATCACATAATTTTGCAACTAAATGATAGCAAAAGCAGCTATCTTTAAAGATAAATTTTTGACTGTTATCACCTACGTTGTCAAAGCTTATTTTACGTTTTATTGTTAAAACAAGTTTTTCTTCCCATTTCTTTATTTAAAGTTGTGACCAAAATTACATTTTATTTAAAATTTACCAATTTGAAAGGCTTTTTGTTTACACGTTTGTGTTTACACGTCCGCGTCTTTATTTTTTTATCTGTTTTTTTCATTAAATCTTATTTTTTAAAATTTTAAGATATTTAAAATTCTAAATGGGCTCTTCAGAAAGTGTTCCAATTCCAGGTGGTGGAACTGAAGGATATCACGTTCTCAGGGTTAAATTTTATTTTTAGACTTTGAAAAATTCATTTTTAGGTTCAAGAAAATTCTCCTGGACAGGCAGCAGGATTAGAACCATTTTTTGATTTTATTGTTGCTATTGGAAATGATCGCTTAGTTTGTCTTATTTTTCTTTAAATTATTTTTGATTATTTTTAGGACAAAGACAACGACTCTTTTAAAGAAATATTGAAGCAACATATGGATAAACCGTTGGAATTAACTGTTTATAACAGGTGAGTTAATCTATTTTTTTGTGATTGAATTTAAATTTTGTGGGTTTTTAATTATTATTTCGGATCCTTCCCGCAAGTCTAAAATCCCTTTTTTTGTCTAGTGATTTTTCTACTTTTTCTTACTGTTTTTCTTGTTGAATTTTAGATCAGTTCAAATACAAGGTTCTTTTATCAAGACAAAATTGCGTAATCGTGGGGGAAAAAATTTAATTTTAAAATCTACTCAAAAATAATTTTCAGTAAAACGCAAACTGTTCGCCAAACACAAATAATTCCAACCCAAGGCTGGGGAGGTCAAGGACTTTTGGGTGTTTCTATTCGTTTTTGTTCTTTTGATGGAGCTAATCAAAATGTTTGTTTATTTTATTTTAATCTATTAATTTCTCACTTATCCTAGGCATTAGGTTTGTTAAGTGGGATATGTTAAAGGTTTAATTGACTTTTTATTCCGAGTTATCCCTTCCAGTTTCTCAATTCCCTTTACGGGGGTCAAGACATCTTTTACCTTGTTTCTATCATTCAAAATTTTTAGGTTTGGCATATTCTCGACATTCAACCAAATTCCCCAGCAGAATTGGCTGGGTTAATACCAAATACAGACTATGTTTTGGGTGCAGAATCATTACTTCAACACGCTGATGATTTAATTGCTTTAGTTCAAGCAAATATTGGAAAGCCTTTAAAGGTTTTTTTGAAATTCTTTTTTTTCAAAAAATTTTTTCCTAAGCTTTATGTCTACAACATCGACGCTGACTCTGTTCGAGAAGTCACTTTAGTCCCGAACTCGGCATGGGGCGGAGAGGGATGTTTGGGGTGTGATATTGGTTATGGTTATTTACACAGAATTCCTGTCTCTATTGATCGTTCACAGCCGAGAGAAGAAAAATCTGTTGTTTTGCCAACCCAAATGATGGAGAATTTGAATATTGGAGAGAAACAACCTTCTGTGATTATGCAACCGGGGCAGACTGGAATTCCTCAAATTGATCAATTTGTTAATGTTTGTGATTTTTTAAATCTTAATAAGGGGAATTTTTGGTGTTTACTTGAAATTTAAGGAAAAAGAAAATTGGCACGTATAAGAAAAATAGTTGGTATTTTAGTTGGTGGAAACGGGAATTAAAAAAAACCTTGATTCTGGTTTCAGGTGAGGGTCAAGGAAAAAAATTTTTTTCAAGGAAAATACTTTAAGTCAAGGAAAAATACACGGGCTGATCCTGGCTGATCTCTCTATGAATTTGTTTTTTCGTCACTTTTTCTTTTTTGGAAAACCCAAACCACCAAAGACCGCTGAAATACCAACTCTTTCTTATTTACCACTCTAATAAAATTTTGTTTTATAGGCCTCTAAACGTGAAGATTCTGAACCTAAACGTTTCCCAAATCCAAATGAATTTCTTCTTCCACAAACTTCAACAGCAACAATAAATACTTTAACTCAACCAATTCAACAACCAATTAATGGAATTTTTCCTCCTCCTCAATCTTTAGATAATAATCTTTATATGCCTCCACCTCCACAACCAATTGATCAAATTAAAGAGAAATTAATTGAAAATTTGGAAGGAGAAAAAAATAAAGAAGATAATCAAGGACAAGGAGAAAAAACAACAACATTTGCTCCTCCATTTTCTTCTCCATTGGTGTCTCAAGCTGTTCCAAACCAATTAACTTCTCCAATGGTGCCTTTTACTTCTCAAAATGTTCAAAATCAACTTCCTCCTCTACCCTTTCCGCAACAACAACCCCAACCACCTCCCCCAATCAATACAAGTGCTTATCAACCATTTTTGGCTTATGGAGCTCCTCCAACTTCTGGAGGATATTTTGGTGGATTTCAACCTGTACAACAACAATATTTGCCAGAACAGCTCCCAATGTTTGGTGGGCAAGAAATGTTGCCACCACAACAATTTAGTCAGCAACAAACTTCAGTAAATACATCGGTTCCAATCCAACCATTTTTTGCAGGTTTTTTTTTAAATTTTTTAGTTGATTTTTTGATTGATTTTTGAATAATTTCCTTGAAAGACTTTTGGGCTTGTTTCAATTTTTTTGAAAATTCTTGGGAAAGCACTAGAGAATCGGTCTAGATTTTAAGGAACTTGTGGGTCTTTCATTTTTTTGAACATTTTTGGGAAACTCACTAGACATCTTGATTCAGTTTGAAAAAATTTTTTGCCTTCATTTAATCTGTGCTGGGTTGAGAAAAATAGTAGGTGTTGGCTTTACTTGCTTTTTTAATTAATTCTTCAACTAAAATTTTTTTCAAAGTTTTTCTTTTCAATTCTTGTACATTTTTGAAGCATCAACAAGCGGTGTTCATCAACATATTTATTCGTCTGCATATAATCCACCACCACTTCAACCACCATCAATTAATCAACAACAATATTCACAACATCCACCAGTTACATTCCCAATGCCCCCATTATCTTCTTTAGGAATTTCTGGACTTGTAATTCCTCCACCACTTTCAACAAGTATTCAACAATCTAATAATAATGAACAAATAATTTATGGGCAACAAATTCAAGCAACGACTGGGAGTGGTGAACAACAACAGATGCAACAAACAGGTTTTAATAATAAATTAGAAAAATTGGGAAAATATTTTTTAAATTTTATTTAAAAAAAAGTCAGAAAAGAATGAAAAATAAATTTTTTTAGTTTATTTTAGAATTAGGAAAAATTACTTAAGATTTTTCGAAAAAAATATGCGATAGGCCACTTTAAAACCAAAGACCTGAATTTTTTCAATTTATAATTAGGATAGGACAAGGCCGGTTAATTTATTTCAATGGCGTGGCTTTTTTTCTCTTTTCCATTCTCTCTTCTTTTTTTGCCCCGCCACAGGGAAAAATTAACCGGGCGGTTAGTCGGCTTTGTCCTACCCTAAATATTTTTTCCGAAATTTTATTTTAAATGAATTTACAATCTTAATCGAAAAAAAATTAAAAACTTTTACCCTTTAAAAACCAAAAAATTTTCTAGGCAATTTTATGTCCCAACCACCAATTCAACAACCAGTCCAACAATTTCATAGTCTTTAAATATTGAGAGGTGTTAATGAGAAGAATGATTTTTTAGGCGTAAAAATGTGATATCTATTAAAAAAGGAAAATTATAAAAAATGAAATTTTTGTGTTTTTGGTTGGAAGAATAAGACTTGGATTTTTAAAGAAAAATTTTTAATTTATTTTTATTTAAAAAATCCAGGTTCCTTAAGAAGTCGTTCTTGCGATAATTTTTGCGGATTTTTTTTAAATTTGCGGATTTTTTAAAATTAAAAAATTTTTTTTTGAAAAATCCAAGTTCCTTAAATTAATTTTTAAACTTATTTTTGGGAGTGTATTTTAAAGACTACTATTTATATAAATAATATATTTGTTAAATAAATGTTTAAAATTAATAATAAATTTATTTTTTGAATTGGTTTATTGACTAAAAATGTATTTTAATGTGTTTTTTAATTAAAATTTTTTTAAATCTAATTTTTAAGTCTTCTATTTATTTTATTTGTTTGAATATGACCTCAATTGAAATCGAAGCAGCAGAGTAAGTCTTGATAAATTTTAAATATGTGATAATTCTTGCGGACAATTTTTTGCGGATTTTCTTGAATTTGCGGACTTTATTTTTTTGCGGATTTTGTTGAATTTGCGGACTTTAATCTTTGTCTCCAACAAAATCTAGCTTATCAATAAATCTTGTTGATTTTAATTTATTTTTCATAAATTTTATTTTTTTCAGTGTTGTCCGTCTAGTTGAGCAATATCTAAAAGAGAACAATCTACACAGGTTTAATTTAATAAAATTATTATTTATTTTTGTTTTATTAGAACCTTGGCAACTTTGCAGGATGAGACGAATATAACGCTTAATACAGGTTTTGTTTATTAGACCTCGATTAAATTATAAAAATTCTTGCGGATTCTAAAACTTGGAAAAAAATTTTTTTAGTTGACAGCATCGACCAATTTTCCCACGATATAACTAACGGACATTGGGATACAGTGCTTAAACAAATACAGCCTTTGAAATTGCCTGCTAAAAAATTGATTGATTTATATGAACAGGTTTATTTCTGAATTTTTATAGGGGAAGATGAAGGAATCTGAGGGCATAACTCTTTTCTTGTCAGTCTTGCTGTTAAGGCGCCTTCCATTTTTTCTAATTTTTACTTTAACATTTTTTTAATCTTACAGGGTACTATGATACCCTAATTATCTTTTCCCCCATGGAAGTGGACAGTGGGGGGAAACTGCACTAATTTTTCACTTTCCATTTAACTTCACCCCAATTCAATCTCGAAGGGATGTGATTTAACCTGATTCGATTCCCTATTCTAGTCACTTTCCTTCTTACGTCAGCAAAATTCGGCCCGAGGGGTATCGTTCTACAGAAATTTCACTAACTACAAATTTCTCTAGATAATCATTGAATTGGTTGAATTACGAGAATTAGGCTCTGCTCGACTTATTCTAAAGCAGACTGACCCAATGGCTTTACTTCGTCAAATGGACCCTGAAAGGCATACAAAATTGGAGAATTTGGTTGCAAAAACTTATTTTGATCCAAGAGAGGCTTATGCTGAAGGGGGGTCGAAAGAGAAAAGGAGAACTGCTATAGCACAGGTTTTTTGGAAAGAAAATTTTTTTGGGCTTATAAAGTGGTTGAGTTCCGGTTCTCCTTTTTAGTTAACATTTTGTCAACTTGGCAAAATGCTCAATTTTATGAAATTATTCTTTTTAGAGAAGGAAGAGATTCATAGGATTTTCATTGTTAAATCGAGGTGTTTCAGTTCTACATATTAGGAGGTCCCCCCATATTAGGAGGTAGAGATCGGAATTTTTGGAAATACTGGGCCTGTCCCTGGATTCTGGGGTTGATTTATTGACCTGAACCAGATCCTGGGCCTGTAGACCAGGAAAAACCCAGGCCCAGGAAAAACCTAGGAAGGTATAAAAATGCCTGGGCCTGGCCTCTGGGTACAGGGAAAAACCCCAACCCAAGCTTGGTTCAGACCCAGGCCGATCTCTAGTCCTAACAATAAGTCTTTTAAGTTTTCTCTTACCTATCCCTGAAGCCGTAGGGTGTTTTTCAAATTTTTACTAAAAAATCCTTTGTAAACAATAATTCCTTTTTTCAGTCTCTCTTTGCCGAAGTTCACGTAGTCCCACCTTCTCGTCTACTTTCTTTACTTGCTCAAGCATTAAAATGGCAACAACATCAAGGGCTTTTACCCCCTGGAACTCAAATTGATTTATTTAGAGGGAAAGCAGCTGTTAGGGAACAAGAAGATGAAAGACACCCAACAACGCTAGCACGAACAATGAAATTTGGCTCGAAAAATTATCCAGAATCTGCACAGTTTAGTCCGGATGGGCAATATTTGGTGACAGGTTTGGAATTTTAAATTATTTTTAAGAATGCATAAAAGACATTGTTAAGGGAACAAAATTTCAAATTTTTGGACTTTATTGTAAATTTTTGTTGTCGATTTTGTTCTGTCTGGTTTTCCTTTTTTGAACATTTTGTCACTTTGACGAATTGTACTTTTCCACCTTATTGACAATTTTCAAAAAATTAAAAATTTAATTTTTAATTTAAAGGGTCAGCAGATGGCTTTATTGAAGTTTGGAATTTTTCAACCGGAAAATTAAGAAAGGATTTAAAATATCAAGCACAAGATAATTTTATGATGATGGATACAGCAATACTTTGTTTAGCTTTTAGTAGGGATTCTGAAATGCTTATAACTGGCTCTAAAGAAGGAAAAATAAAGGTTTGTATTAAGGAGGGAATTATTTTAAAAAATCAGGAAAGACGGTAAACATGGGGACTTTGTAATGGGGCGTAGAGTAGTTTTGTGATTTCAACATTTTTCAAATTCTTGACTCCAATTCATGTCAGTTAGACTCCAGAGACAGCTTAGGAACTAGCTCTCAACACTGTAGATGAGCAGCAAAGCTTTCCACAATCTAAAAAAATCTGTTCACAAAGCCATGTAATTCTTTGCGAGGCCCCCATGGAAAATTTTTTAGGAACGTTTAATTTTATAAAATAAAGGTGGTTGTCGTCCTTTCCATTTCCTAACGAGTGAGAAAAGATAAAAAGAATTTTTTTAAATTAAAGATTTGGAAAATCCAAACAGGACAGTGTTTAAGGAGATTTGAAAATGCACATTCTGAAGGTTTTTTTAAATTAATTTTAAGAAAGGAAATTTTTATTTCTAGGTGTCACAAGTGTTTCATTTTCAAGGGATTCAAGTTATGTTTTGTCGTCTTCTTTTGATAAATTAATTAGGTTTTTTTTGAAAATTTATTGAAAATTTATTTTTAAAAAGAATTCATGGTATGAAAAGTGGAAAGTGTTTAAAAGAATTGAGAGGACATACTTCTTATGTTACTGATGTTAAATATACTGAAGATTGTCATCAATGTGTGAGTGGATGTGCTGATGGAACTGTTAAAGTATTTTTTTGAAAATTTTTTTTGGAAAAAATTTTTTGTAATTTTTTCAAGAAAAAAATTTTTTTTGAATGAATTCTAAAAAATTTGGAAATTTTCAAGAATTTTTTTTGAAAATAAAATTTTTCTTTCAAAAGGTTTGGAATTTAAAATCAATGGAGTGCATTAACACATTTCGTGTCCAACAAGAAATCCCAGTAATGAGTGTCCATTTACTTCCAAAATCAAACGATCAATTTCTCATTTGTAACAGAAGTAATACAATATATGTTTGTAATTTACAGGGGCAGGTAAAAAATATTTTTGATAACTTTAAAATAAACGGAGTGAATGGGATAATGAGAGGATGAGATGCCTCGTACAAATAGACCTCGATATAGGATACCCCAACTACAAGAACTCTCAATTTACATAAACTTGATTGACCTCTCGGTTGTGGAGAGCTTCCCTAAAGTTATATCTTTTATTTAACATATACCCTCATCATAGAATAAAATCTTTCCATCCCCAAGGGTGTATCATCCCAAGGGTATATATTAGAGAGATCGGTCTGGGTCTGAACCAAGGCCTAGGTTTTTTCCGGTACCCAGAGTCGAGGCCCATGCATTCTTGACCTTCCTGGGTTTTTCCTTGACTACCCAGGATCTTGCCCATGTCAATAAATCAAACCCGGAATCCAGGCTCAGGCTTTTTAAGAATTCTGATCTCTAGTATATAGTTAAGTCAAGAAAAATATTTTTTTCTCTTTTAAATAATTTTTAATTTTTAAAAAAGGTAGTAAAAACCCTAACTAGCGGAAAACGAGAAAAAGGCGATTTTATTGCTGCTTGTCCTTCCCCAGAAGCAGAATGGATTTATTGTGTTGGAGAAGACCGTGTACTTTACTGTTTTTCTATGATTAGCGGCCAACTTGAAAGCACAATAGCGGTAATTTAGAATCTTATTTCTTCTCAAAAAAATTTATTTTAAAGATACACGAAGCAACAGTAATTGGAATAGCCCATCACCCGCATCAAAATTTAGTGGCCACATATGCAGAAGATGCACTCCTTAAGCTATGGAAGGCTGTTTGATTTTTACATTTTTGAATGTTATTTGAAAGGAATTCTGATTTTTAAAAATGAGAAACAGAATTCTGATTTTATTCCAAAATCATAATTTTTATGAAAATCAGAATTTTTAGCAAGATCAGAATATCCTCTAGAAAATCAGAATTCTGATTCGAAAATGAGAATCAGAATTTTTATCAAAGTCAGAATTTTCAAGAAAATCAGAATTTCCATGGAAATCAGAATTCTTAACAGGGTCAAAAAAATCCTCTAGAAAATCAGAATTCTGATTTTAATTTGAAAAATCAGAATTTTTATTTAATCAACTGAAACGATAAAAAATTCTTTTTTTCTAAATTCTGATTTTCAATTTTAAGTCTCTCTTATTTCTGAATTTAATTTAAAAAATAATTCTGAAGCTGTTCTGCAATCCTTTGTAGGATTGAGAGACTTCCCTTTGAAAATCCAATATTTATTTTTATTTATTTTTTAAATCAAATTTTTTGCTTTTCCCTTTTTCCAACCTTGTCTGTCCATCACACCAAACTTTCTCAAAATTTGTTGTGGACATATAAAAATTGGCGCCATAAGGGTGAAATTAGATTTTGAGGGAAATTGAGGGGGAATTTTCTTTTCTACAAAACTTGCAATCAAAAAATAAAATGTGTGGCCTTCCTTTTCCGATTTTTTTCTTCATTTTCTCAATCAAAAATACAAGAAAAAGGAGGAAAATTAATTTTATATAGGAAAATATTTTGAGATGATTTTTAATTAAATAGGAAAAAACAATTGGAAATTATATAGAGGGGAAGAATTTGTTTATTTTTTGAAGGTTTTTGGGACAACTGCCAATTTTCTTTGGTTTTTTAGAAAACGTTTTAAAAAATTTCCAATTGTTGGGGACCCAAAGATAAGTATTAATAAAGCCAACAATTTAAATACAGTCAGACCTCATTTAAACCAGAAAAATCAGAATTTTTATTGAAGTCAGAATATTCACTAGAAAATCAGAATTCTGATTTACTTCCAAGACCAGAATTTTCTTATAAAACCAAAATTCTGATTTTATTCTGAAAAATCAGAATTATTATTTATTCAGAAGAAATTTGAATATACATCTACTTGAGGTTACCCTCTATTTAATATACACCTCATTACAAGATAAAAATTTTTTTCTGGTCCCATAGGGTATCTATAAGCTAGGTCCGACTGTATTGAGATTAAAAATAATTATTTTAAAATCAAAAAAATCCTCTATCGATGCCAACTTATTTTTGCCATTTTACGCTGACGCCAAATAAGTAATCCAGTAACCAACGGAAAACAAAAAACTAGCAAACCAATTCCTGCTAGAGCAGCGCCAAAAATATTTTCACTAAAACAGACGGTTGATTGGGAAAGAGGGGAGACTGCTAAAAAATTAAATTTTTGAAAAATATTTTTTGAAAATTTCAAGTACCGTATGGTCCTGTAGTCAACCCGAGACGTGAATTTGTTGGAAAATCTAGGAAAAATTTCAAGTCTTTAAAATTTTTTTGCACATCTACCTTTCCCAACTTTAAGCAATTCTCTCCGTTCCTCCGCCTCTTCTCCAGTTTCTTCATCATCCAAATCCAAAACATGAATTCTTTCCGCAGACAAATCCTTTAGAAAAATATTTTAGAATTCAATTTTAAAAATTTCCATCTTATCCCTACCCTGGACACCTATTTAATCCCTATCTTAACCCACCCCAAACAACCTTAATCCGTCATGAATGAGGCTGAGATAATGTTAGAGGGAAAATATTTTAGAGAAAATATATAAAATTAAATATTAAGGGATCAGTTAGATTTGGAGCTTAATCCGGGATAACTAAGGGGAGATATGTTAGAGGGATGAGAGGATTGAACACCCCGTGATAATTCAAACTGGGATAAATGAGAATGTGATATAAAACAGATCCTATTAATTTAAAAATGGTCACACCATTGTAAAAGGGTCATCAGGTGAAAACGGCGCGGATAGCGAAGAATTGTTCTCAGCCTTTTTAGCATCTCCAGTTGTTCGTCTCCGACGATTATTTGGGCCACAACGAGGGGGCTAAAAAAAGCGAAATTATTTTATTTTCTAAAAATATTATTTACAGTTTTGCCGGAACACATTCCTTCAGAAATCATACAAGTACTGACTGCACATTGAAAATACGTTGTTACTTTGTCGGCAAACTTTGAGAAAAAAAAGAATTTTTTTGAAATTATTTCTTGCCCCCCACCTTAAAAACATTAACTTCTGTAAATGCCAAATTTGCTTGACTATTATATGTTAAATCAGAAACTATTATTGGGTCATTTGTACAGCCTAGAAAATTATTTAAAAATTATTTTTTTATTTTTTTAAACACCATGTTCATCAATTAAAGGTTTTCGATCCTTTCCAGCCCCATCATCAACAAAACAATTGTGGACTAACATTGAAAACATGTCTGAATCGCATTGCCATACCTTTAATTAAAGAGGTATTTAATAGAAACTCTAGACAGGAAAAGAACCCTCCAGACAACTAACAAGAAAGCCCTCTTGTCCAACTCCCTCTTGTCATCAAATTTTTAACTTATCACACCTCTCCCTTACTCATCCGATATATATCCCCATTGTCAGCCCATATTAACTCCCTCACATATCCCAGACCCTCATTAATCCTCTCTAGAGACTAGTAAAGATAGCTCCAAGGTATGGTAATAGATTTTGAGCTAAAAATAAAAAAAATTTTCACATGAAATACAGGCTCCCCCACACTTGCATAGGTCACAATCGGTCCATTCACCGAACCCCTCCGCACCGTGTAAGTACAGAGAGGCATTCTGGCAGTATCAATCAACTCTGTTGTGGGTATCATACTAACATCAAAACGATTAGTAACTACTTTATCTGCTTCCTTTAAAAAAATTTTTTTAATTTTTTCTGAAAAAAATTTTTCTTGCCATATAAAAACAAGTACAGCGATAAGCACGATCTACTTTTGTAATAAAAATATCGTGGAAAGAAATCTTTAAAAAAAAATTTTTTTAATTAAAATAAATTTAAATTAACCGTCACAGTAATAGACTGTTCTACACCTCGTTGTTCTGGTCCTAACTAAAAAATCAGAATTATTTTTCAGAAATTAAAATCAGAATTATTTAAAAAAATATTTTTTCTCTTTAGAAGGCAGAAAATGTCAAGGTCTTATTAATAAAATTATTTTTAAAAACCCCATCTTGACTTTATTTTTAAATTAAGGTAGAATGTCAAGTGTATACAAAAAGAACAAAAACTTTTTTAAAATATTTTCTTGAATTAATAATTTAAAGTTTATCTTTTACGTCAGAAAAAAAATTAAAAGTTTATTGGAGTCTCATTTTGGATATTAAAAAATTCTGATTTTTTAAATAAAATTCTGATTTGTAAATTCTGATTTTTTAATAAAATTCTGATTCTTAATATTCTGATTTTTAAATAAAGTTATGATTTTTTGTAAAATTCTGGTTATTTTTTAATAAAATTCTGACTTCAACATTCCGTTTTGTAAATTCTGATTTCTAAAATTCTGGTTATTAAATTCTGATTTTTAAAGTTTCTATAATTTCTAAATTCTGATTTTAATTTATTTTAAGCTGCACTTTCCTTATAAAAGGGAAAGGGAAAAACCGATTTGTAATTTAAACAAATACTAGAATAGAAAATATTTTTAAAGTATTGTTATTGACCTAAAAGGATATTGAAATAGAAAAAGTTTAAAAGAAAAAAATAAAATAAACTTACTTTTCTTGATCGCCTCATATTGCAAGCTCCATTGGCCAATTCAAATTCGACCTTTAAAAAATCAGAATTTATTTTAAAAATCAGAAATTCTTTAAAAATCTTAAAAAGCAAGTCATTCTGATTAAAAAATCGATTTTTTAAAATTCAAAATTTAAAAAATCAGAATTTTTCAGAATTTAAAAATCAGAAAATTTTAATCAGAAAACAATCAGAATTTTTATTCTGATTTTTAAAAAATCAGAATTTTTGATAGGAAAAAATCAGAATTTATTTTAAAAATCAGAATTTCTCTCTACCTTTGTTTGACTATTCTGCCTATAATTTTCCACACACTTTTCATTATCCACCATTCCTTTAACAAAAATTCTTCCAGTAAAAGGTTTTTGCGTTTGAAATGTTAATTTTACACGTTCCTCGAGACAATCAACTAAAGGATCGCCTTAAAAGAAAATTTTTTTGAAATCAAAAAATTTTTATTAAAATTTACCTATCACAGCATTATCTAAAATTGAAGATTCTGAAGAAGAGGAAGAGGGGAAGGCACTTTCGACAGGGGGATAAAATGAGGGAATTAAAAGGGGTATTAAAGAGAAGAATAAAGGAAAGTAAGGAAATGAGGAAGACATCTTTTGAAGTTAAAATCTGATTTTTCTGAATAAATTTTAGTCAAAAATATTTTTAAAATTTATTAAATCGGAGCAGTACAACTAGTAGAGAATTTCTATTTTATCACACCCAACAGCCATTAATAAGGGATACCTGATATGGGGTGGGATATGTGGAGATGTAGAATAGGAGATGAAAGGAATAAATATGGAAGGAATTTGAAGTTAATAATAGTGTATTAACCCAAACCTAGTAATCTCTGCTTCATCACACCCAATATACACTAAGATCCACAAGTCTGGATGTCTGAGAGGGATATGTGGGGACGAATAAAATGAATAAAATATGGAAGGAGATTGAAGGCTGGGATATGTGGGATATGATAGAGATTGCTTGATAATAGTCTAGGAACCCTATCCCAGTGAATAAACCATTTGCGTCTTACAAAAAATTATAATTTATTTGTTTTAAAATAATTTGTAAACAAATTTGTGCCCTTAGAATAGCTCAAAAGTACTCCTAAAAACTGAGGAAAATATATAAAAGAATGAGCGAAAAATGAGGGAAGATGCTAGTTGTTGTTGTTGTGACAGCCTATAAACTCCGCCCTCTAATCGGAGAACCTTTTAAAGTGAAAAAAAAAAGTTTGGAAGATTGAAAAGGTCTTTTTCTTTTATTTATTATAAAAGGTCCTAAAAATAAACAAAAAATAAATATTTTTAATTAATTTAATGAACGGTTAGTTATATTTGTACAGTCGAACCTCACTTTAAGTTAACCCTTTTGGGGGCCGAAAAATTTATGTAGCTTATAATTAGGGTTGCCAAAATGGACCGATTCGGACCGAAAGATGGAGTCGGGCCTAAGAAATTTGGCCCGAAAACTACTCGTATGGCCCGGCTAAATAAAAACAAGCCCGAAAAAAGTGCCTCGACCGTCGGCCCGGAACGAAAACGCAACCCTAGTTATAATGAAATATATCTCAAATAAAGGAAATTTAACCTAGGTAGCCCCCAAACACGTGATGAGTAAAGTTAAGAAAAAATCGGGTCAGATTTTGGCTTGGAAAGTCTTGAGTTTCCTATAACGACCCATCCCTGCCCTATATCCAGTGGTCAACTAAATTTCAACTAACCAATCTAAAATTAAGGTTCTACTGTAATTAATTAGTTTTTTAAAATTAATTTTCACAATTTCCTTTCTTCCGATATTTTTCAATACCATTAGAATTCATAATACAAATGTGTGGTAAATCACGAAACATTTCGTTGTAATCCATTCCATATCCAACAATAAATCTTTAAAATCTGGGTTTTAAAGGGTAGGGTATTTGGGGAACAAAGACATTTACGAATTGTCCCACGAGACTCAAACCTCCCAACTTATCACATTTTATTCTCAAACCTTCACACTTCCAATGGGGGGGGGGGGGGGGAGCCCCTATCCCACTTCCAATATACCCCAACTCTCCCCAAATTTTGAAGAGGGTAAGAGATAAACGAGAATGTCTGATGTAAAATAAAATTACTTGTCAGGAACACTAAATCCAACAAAATCTCCAAAAATTGAATCTTCTTTGACTAGAGTTGTTCTTTTTGATATTAAGATTGCAGTCCAAATACGTCCTTCAGGCCCCACATTTTCTTTCAATTTTTCTGTTAATTTTGAAATTGTTAAGCCTGTGTCGATTATATCATCTACCAACTTTTAAAAAAAATATTTTAGAAAAATAAAAATTTTAAAAGGAAAGTCAGAAGGTCCCATTCTAAAAATGAATTAAAATTTTTTAGTAACACAAAGCCACCATGGATGGGCCGGTTAACTAAACCAAACTCTATTTTTCGACAAGAAACCCAATCCAAAGAAATTTGTGAAAATCCTAAATCCAATTTTTTTAACCTGGCCCACCCTTGTTACATACATACTTACACCTCCTAGTCTCTGCATTATCACAGATTGGGATATTTCCAAAAGAGGTAGGAATAAAATAGAGATACCTAATTACAAAATGACCTTCATTCTAACAATAGACCGAGTTTTAGAACCAAACCTCAATATATATCAAATATCTCATCTCCCAAAAAAGAAACTCACAACAACTTGTGCTCCTTTAAGACTTTCATCTAACAATAAGTTGTTTAATTCTTCAATAAAAACATTTCCAGTCGATTTTTGGTCAATATAACTACGTGCACGAATAAATTCAATCCGAATAGGCCAACCACAATTAGAACGAACATCCGACAATTTTTGTAATAAATCAGAGAAAAATCGAAAAGAGCCTTTCAACACGCAAATCATAACTAGTGGCTATAAAATAAATTAAGAGATTAAAAAAAAATTTTCAAAATTTGCTCGTTGTCACCAGACATGGGTGAAATATTTCATTTTTTCTCTGCTTCGTTTCGGAAAATTTTTTTGAAGTTTCATCCATGTCTGGTTGCCCTCCCCTTTCTAATTTTCCTAAAATGTCCTTGGGTTATATCCCACCTACGAATTATCATCGCCATCTCAAATTAAACTCCTTTAAAAATGTGCCCCGTACTCTCATTTTTAAGTTATCACAAATCGAAATATCTCTAAATTATACGAGACAAGATAGGGATTCCTACTCGAACTAGAGAACGGACCGGGAGTGTTGAACGAGAATCGAGATCTCGAAAAATCTCTATAACAAAGATTTTTGATCGAGATCTCGTTTTAGTCCGATCCCTCACTCAAACCTCTCCCCCATTACCAAAACCTTTTAAATCTAAAATTAAAGAAAACCTTATCCCCAATCCGAGAGTTAATCTCAACTGCCATTCCATGTATTCTATTTTGTATGGCTGGATATTCAATGAGGACGGCAGACAAATCATCTTCATAACATCGAGGAATATAAAATTCAGCAAGCGGCAACTTAAAAATAAAATTTTAAAAAATCAGAAAGTCCGCAAATTTTTGTCCGCAAAATTTTTGCGGACAATTGAAAATTTAAAAAAAATCATATTTTAAAAAACCTCGCAATTATCGCCAATCTCAACTGGAAATACTTCATTATTTTCCATTTTTCTTTGAGTTAAAATTTAGTTAAAATTCTTAAAAATAATTAGTTCCCTAATTAATTATCGCCTGATTTATTAACCAATTTAAAAGCGCATTAAATAGATAATTATAAGAGTAATTAACAAAAAAATAAATTTAAAAAAATAATTTAAAAATTTTGATAATTTTATTCTATCAATTTTCTAAAAATTAACAACGAAAAATTTTTAAAAATTTTTTGAACGGCACAAGGACATATCGGGATACTTCAATGTACGAACAGTTACCCTACTGATTTTGGGACCTACGGCGGCCACTGGGTCTTGGATAGTATATTGTCCTATTGGAATAGTTTTTATGATTTAGAACAAACGTAAACACGCAACAAATTATTTTTGTCACCCCGATCCCGATATGTCTGCACACATTTTTGAATAACAAAAAAAATTTTTTTTAATTAATTTAATAACAATCCCACCCAACATATTCTTTAATTAATTCTTTATTTTGTTGCCGTCCACGTCTTACAGCATTTTGTTGTCCTTTAACACGTAATTTCTCTTTCTTTGCTTTATTTTTTTCCTTTAGAAAAAAAAATTAGGACAAAATTAAAACTTTTAATTCTTGTGGTTAAGTGCAAGTGTGTTAGGTTTGGGTTCTCAAGGGGTGAAGGTTCGAACCCTTTTGATGGTAAATATTTTTAAAATAAACTTTGCAAATTTTTAAAGTGAATTTTTTCGAGACCCAAAATTAAGAAAAAGAGTAAGGGAGGAGGGAAAAATATTTTTTTAATTTCTGCTGTGAGAAATTCAGAAAAACACTAAAGGCTCCCAAAATTTTATTTAAATTAAAAAAATAATAATAAACAAACCATTAACAATCTCCGTTTAATTTCATCTTTGGATAATGTAGAAGTTGACCCAGCAACACTAGATAATTTTAATAAATTATTTTTTGGGTTATTTTTGTGTTGTTTTGAGGGAATTTCTTCATTTAATTGTTGGGTATTTGAATTAACCGATTCTTCTTCTGATGCCTTAAAAGTTAAAAAAAATATTGAAAAATGATTTTTAGTTAGTTAATTCATACATTATCGTCTTCCTCTTCTTTCTTTTCAAAATCATTAGGTTGTTTAGTAACCTCATTTTGATTTAAGGCAATCGTTTCTAAACTTTCCCGAGCCTGATCAATCCAGTCTTGAAGTCGTCCGGTATTAGAATGTTCGAGTTGTACTGATTTGGTGGAAGGTTCTTCCTAAAATAAAATTCGTAAAATAAATTAGAATGGTGAAATTCTCATAAGACAAAGACTGTCTGAAGAAGCGTTTGTTCATTTTCAAGTAGAGTTGTCCACGACCTTTCATAATCTTTATCTGTGACGGCTCAAATGTTCTCATTAATCTCCATGAGCCGCTACAGGTAAAAATTAACCGGTTGTGGACAACCTTATTTTCATCAAATTTTTCGGTCAACAGAGAACCGAACCAACAACCCTTCTGACTGACGAGTAATTTCCTCTCTTTTCAAAAATGCCAGGGACCAATTAGAACCTCCTTTTTAATCAAATCCCACAACTTCAAAATATTTTTAAAAATTCTCACGTCTTTTTCAACACCATTTCCATCACATTCAACCATTTCATAACTTTCCCCATCACCTTCATCATCCTCAGTTTGTCCATCTTCCTCTTCATCATCCTCCAAATGAACAGTAAAATCTCCTTCATCATACGCCTAAAATTTTTTTTATTTAAATTTAAAAAATTAAAAAATAAAAATAAAAAACCTTATTCAAATCCAAACGCATTTGTTTTGTAAATCCACTAGCTTCCAATTCAACATCCAAATCATAACATTTTTCAACATCTTTAAATTCTGGCCATTCTTTGGCATCAAAATGAAATTTTCGGACAAAAAATGTTTTTACACAATTTACATCTCTATTAAAGTAAAATTCTGCATTTGGGTGATACACACTAACCATTTGTGGAAAATCTATTAGAACGGGGGAACCATCCTAAAAATTTTGAAGAAAATTAAATTTTATGGTTAAGTGGAAGTGTGATAGGTTTTGAATATTAGAGGGACAAAGGTTCGACCCCGCTCGAGGGCAAACATTTTTAAATTAAACTTCTTGAAGTTATAAACGGTTTTACAACAAAAATGACTTGCAAAAATATTTTTAAAAAATTTAAAATCAAATTAAAAACCTCTCTAAGCATAATATTGAACTCATTAAAGTCACAATGAATTAATCCATAAGATGCCAATCTTTCAATTAAATTCATCAACTTTTCAAATAAACTTGCCGGATCATCAACTTGTGCCACATTTGATAAAGTTGGACCAACAATTAATTCCATAACCACGGTGTGTCGGCTAATATCGATCGGTTTTGGAACGGGGAAATTGTGAGAGTACAAAGCTTTGAGGAAAGCAAATTCTTTGAAGGCAGCCAAACGAGAAAGGTATAACCAGGAACAAAAATGACGTTTTCGATGATAGTCACGTTTCTCTTTTAATTTGCGGAAGGAAGTACGTCCAAGACGGTGAAATTTGAGAACCAAATCCTTCAAAAAATAATTTTTTAGAAATTAAACTGGGAAAAACTTGGGTGACCAGAAAGTGTTTTTAGACTAAAAACCCCCCAAAAAACCCACAAAAAATAATTTTTAAAACCTCGAGCGTTGGATTAGCCCCAACATAAACATCTGCTTCTTTCCCTACTCCAATTTGATTTCCAATAGACCCAACAACTTCACGGGCGCGGAGTGCTCGAAGAGCCAAAAAGTCATAGCCTAGTGTGGTTAGTCGAAAACCGTCAACTAAAAATTAAAAAAAATTGATTTCTTCTCTCAAATCTTTGTAAAAATATAGAAAACGGAGATTAATCCTCAACCACTCGGAGGACTACAACCTAATTAAAAAATTTTGAATCAAGTAAGCCAGAAAACGGCTAAAATGTAATAGGATTAACAGAGCCTATGACGTAATGAACGAGTAGCGGTCTATCCCTCATGGAAACTGGTAACTCTCAAAAATTTTTCAGAACATTTCCCCGAGGCAATTTATATTACCAAACTCCTAGAACTAAATTCACCTCCCATCCCGGAAAAATATTAAAAATAAAAAAAAACAAACATCTTTTGCTCCTTTCATAAACAACCAATTTACTTCTAGTCAAGTCATTCAGAAGACGTGAAGTTGCTCCTCTATGAATCGCCGCTATTGAAGCAATTAGGGGTAGAGGAACCTGAAAATTTAAATTAAAAAATTATTTTCCATTAAAAAAAACCAATTCATGATTCTTCATTCCCATTTCAATAGAAGTAAGTATTCGAAAATGTTGAGAAGTTAAAAAACGAATTACTTGAATATCAAATTTTCCCATTTCTTTTTTATTTAAATAAAATCCTTCTAAATAAACTGAAAAAATTTTTTTATTAAAAAGTAAAAAAATATTGAATTAATAAAATAAAAATATTTTTAAAAAAATTAAAAAAATTTTTTTCACATTTTATCGTATCAATTTAAATTTTATAAAGTAAAGATGGCTTTTTTGAGAATTTATGGAAAATTATTTATTAAAAATTAACAAAATTTGCTTTAATAAAAAAAAATTGTACATATGTACATACAGCAGTCGACAAAAAGATAGGGTCAAACACAAGCGAAATAAAATAAAAAATTGAAAATCGAATTGAAAATTGCGACTTGCGTTGTTTGACTTGCGTTTGCGTTGTCGACAACTATATTACATAGAACTTGCCGGAGAGAAAATAAAATAAAACTTTCGGGAAGTTAATAATTATACTGAATAATTTTTCCGGAAGCTTTACAGAAGTGTTTCCGGAAAATATAAATATACACAATTATCCAGGAAAACCCGCTTCCTTTTTCCTTTTCGCTCTTAAGCCCCTTAATCCAAACAAAGCCCCATTGATATGCACAAATCCTTCTTTATCTCCCAAATATTTGGATTTGAACTCCTAGGTCTTGACCTTCTGGGTTTTAAACTTTTTTTTGGTATTTTTCTCTTTGTATTTTCTTTTAAAATATGTAAAATTATTTTGACTTTTTTTCTTTATCATACTTTTTGCTGGCAGATGTTTTACCAAAAAATGGCCATATCTAGTAAGCGTTTTAAATTTTGCCCCAAATGATGAATCACAAAAAGTGCCATTTTTCTATTGTTCGCCTTTCAACTATGTTTACAAATTTTTTAGTCACCCATCATAAAAATTGGGGATTTTCTTTAGATTATTATTTTTCTAAAAAAGTTGCCCCATCTTTTGTCCAATCCGAACTTTATTTTTTCTTCTCTTTTGTATTTAAAAATTTTTTATTAAACCTAATCGGATTTTGGTTTCTAATCAACTCTATTAAATAATCTTATTTTTAATTTTTTTCCTTTTAAAAATTATAATTTTCTAAAAGTTTAATCAACTTCTTATTAAATTTGCTAAAAATGGGATGCTCAAAATGTGGATGTACTGGCTTTTGCTGGAATCCTGTTAGTTCGTTACGTAAACTTAATTGTGATCTAAATCATGATCACTGCAGTGCGTGTTACTCACATGAGGCACTTCGCAACTGTACTTGTGGACATCATTGGAATTACCATTGAATAATTGGGTGAGAATTTGTTATAAATTAGAAATTTAAAAATTCAAAAATTGGTTTTTTATGGGCTAAAAGATAGGGATGGACGCTTAAAAAAGGGAAGTCTTATGGGCTAAAAGATAGGGATGGACGCTTAAAAAAGGGAAGTCTTATGGGCTAAAAGATAGGGATGGACGCTTAAAAAAGGGAAGTCTTATGGGCTAAAAGATAGGGATGGACGCTTAAAAAAGGGAAGTCTTATGGGCTAAAAGATAGGGATGGACGCTTAAAAAAGGGAAGTCTTATGGGCTAAAAGATAGGGATGGACGCTTAAAAAAGGGAAGTCTTATGGGCTAAAAGATAGGGATGGACGCTTAAAAAAGGGAAGTCTTATGGGCTAAAAGATAGGGATGGACGCTTAAAAAAAGGGAAGGGTGCCTTGAACATTAGCTTAATATTCTCAAAAAGAGGATCCTCGGCTAAAAGAGCCAAATTATATCGGCGACGCGAAAAAATGAATGTTAGTTTTAATTTAAATTTGAATATTTTCTTTCTTATTACAGTTAAAATGCTGCATGTTGCAATTTTAAAAGAATAAAAGAAAATTATGGCAAAATGTCATAGAAATAATAAATTTACTTTTGATTATTTATCTTTAACTGATTTGATATTAAAATAAATTTTAAAACTTTTAGTAAAATGTAAATGTGTAAAATTTAGAAAGGACAAGGATGAGGCAAAATTAGTAATTCGTTTAAACAAATTTACGAATTTTAGTTTTTGTGGTTAAGTGAACCCGTGTTAAGTTTAGATTTTCAATTGGGTGAAGGTTCAAACCTCCTTAAGGGTAAATATTTTTAAAGTATACTTGGAAAGGTTTTAAAGCATTATGAACAGAAAATAATGTTTCGAGACCCAAAACTAATACAAAATAAGGAAAAGATTTTTTTAAATTTAACTTACCTTTCCGATTAATTCCATTTTTATGTAGATAATGTAGCCATCAACACATGTAGCTAATCTTAATAAATTATTTTTTTGGTTATTTTTGTGTTGTTTTTGTTGAATTTCTTGATTTGTTTGTTGGTTGATTGAATTGTTTGAATACATTATCGTCTTCTTCCCCCTCTTTTTCTTCAAAATCATTTTGTTGTTTAGTAACCTCATTATGATTTAAGGCTTGAAGTCGTCCTGTATTAAAAGGTTCAAGCTGTTCTTGAATATCAAATTTTCCCATTTCCTTTTTTTGATAATATGTACCCTTCTATTTAAATTAAAGAAATTTAAATTGATTGAAAAAGTATTAAATTTAAAAATAAAAAATATTTTTAAAAAATTTCCAAAAAAAATTTTTTTCACATTTTATCGAATCAATTTATTTTTTAAATAAAAGTAAAGATAGGCTTTTTGTGAATTTATGGAAATGCTTTGGAGAGAAAGCACGAAAAGGCTTATTTTTCTTTAGGTAATTTTTAGACAGAAGGAACTTTAAAATAAAAGGAAGACAAGAGGACATTATTTTGTAGGGTTTTTGATTTCTAATGACAAATAATTCTCAAAAAAATAATTTTAAAGACCTAATCTAATTTTTAATAGTAGTTAATATCAAAGTCTGACTGTGCAATAAATTCTGGTATAGCTCTCCGAGCATCCGGGGGCGGTACCGTCAAGGATCGAGATTTGCCGGGGTAGAGCCTTCAGAGTTCGGGTCGGAGATGCCTAAAAATTCGTTGGGGGTCGAATCGGGGTTTCGGGGGAGAAGGTACTACCCTAATTCATTCTATAATTCGTAAAGATTTCGTAAAAACTTCCTTAAAACTTTAGATACCCCCAACTATTATTCCTTAATTTATTGAAAATTTTTGATTAGAAATCAAACCTAAAAATAAAAAAAGTTGGTTGTTGTGTCATGTGTAAAAGAGAACAGTTAACATAAGTTTTACAATTTAGCAGTTAAAATATATTCATAATTCAAGAAATAGACATGAAAATAGACACATTTTTAGGATGAATAGACACTTTTTTTTGTTAAAAGATAAGGGAAAATTCAAAAAAAATTTTTTTATTAATTTTTTAAACCCAAATTTACAAAAAAAGACCCCAAGAAATTTTTGAATAACTACTCACCCATTACTTACATAACAAAAAATGTTTTTAATTTTTCCCAATATCAACAAAAGGCAGTTAACACACAAAAAAAGAAAACCTAACTTGGATGGTAATACATATCGTTCAAACGAATACGTTTCTGCGGCGGTTGGAGATTCTTCTGTTGTGGTGTCGGGAGATTCTTCTCGCTAATGACTATCACCTTTAAATTTAATAAATTTAAAAAATAAATTTTTTAGATCTTTTAAATGTCTATTTATCATAAAAGGGAATAAAATAAAACGATGACATTTTATCCCAACTTTAAAAATCATTCCACATTTATATTCTACAGATCTCCCCCCACAGACAAAAACACAAAAAATCAATTACAAGATCTCCCTCTTGTTACCCCGCCTTTTGGGATCAAATGTCACCATAACACGCAAAGTTTTCTCACTCAGAGAATAGTTTATTACATTCCCAATTTAACCCAGATTCATATAAAAAACAAAAGAAAACCTTCTCCAAGACCAGATTCAACAAACGAGGGTTATTTGTCTTCATTTCAGTCCATTCCTGACTAGCCATAAGTTGGCGTATATGGCTACGAACCTTTAGAAAAAAATTTTTTTCTGAAAAATTTTTAAAAGAAACCAAAGGAATGCATGCAGACATAAGTAAATCAGCATTGTGAATATCGGCAATAGTTACCATTGAACAAACATTGGCCATTGACAGACTGAAAAATTAAAAAATTTTTAAAGAATTAACTAAAAACCGTGAAATCAGTTTATCCTGGCAAATAATTTTAAGAGAATCCAATTGGTACTTCTCCGAAATTTCAATTAGATTAGATGCCTGCTCATCAGAAAAGTCTTCAGGAAGTCCTCCAGAATACCTTTAAAAAATTAAGACTTTAAATTCATAGAGAAACCAAAAAAAATTCAGTTGAACCCTGGCCCGTGAGTGATTATTTTATGTTTAAATAAAAACTTTGGCCGTAAAAAATATTCGGTGCGGACATAATTAGTGTCGTTTTATATTAAAAGTTTCGGGGTCTGAATTTTTATGGATTTGTAGTCTATGATCATGAATTTTTGTACATATATTAATTAGAATGTCCTCTAACAGCCTCTAAAATTTTAAAATTTTTTGTTGAGCATTTTAAGAGTTATGGTCGAAAAATTCGGGGTAGTCAAATTACTGATTTTTAGCAAATATATCGAAATATCTCGAAAATTATTGTTAAATGGGTGGCATGTGATATATCAATCGAAAGCTCTTCAAATGCTCTAACTAGCGAAAAAAAGAAAATTTTAAAAATTCGAACGAGAAGAAATTCGAATTCGACGAATATAAGACATGAAACGAAAAAAATCCATATGTAAGATTAAAGAGCAGATCCTGGGCTTCAAAATGGTATATAGAACATGTAATTACGTTAAGAATGTTATGCCCTTATGCCTTCTTGAAAAAAAAACGACACTAATTATGTCCGCACCGAATAACATAAATCTAACATTAAAGTTTAAGTTATTTTTTCATATATCACCCTTTCTCCCTGTTTGAACCTCAAAATTGATCATTAATTTCGTTCTGGGTGACAAGAGACCAATATAGAGGTGGGGGTCAAAGTGAAAAAATGAAATCTTTTTTTTTCTCTTTTTTCAAAGTCAAAAAGCAATCATCCTTGTGATTAGAGACCGGATCGAGACGATATCTTGAAAAAAATCTCAACTATCAAGATCGAGATTTTTCGAGAAATCTCGTACCATTCTCATAAACGCTCCAAGTCCGGTCTTTACTTGTGATGCCAAGAAGGGAAAGATTAATTTTTGAGAGCCAAATAAAGGTGGGGGTAATAATTTTTTTAGTATCCTAGAAATTTTCCTTAATAAAAAAATAAAAACAATTAAATTTACATATAAGTAAGCATTTGATGAACAGTCTCCGGCCCAAAATCTGTAATTCGAATACGAGATTCAACACTCTCCAAAGTATCTTTGTGATTAAACATTGCACGAAAAACATCAGAATGGGCCATCAAAACAAACTTGTGCACAGGAAATTCTTGATTACCACATTCAACAATACAGTCTGAACCTTCACCAGAAATAAACATTTTGTGGTTACGTTCCAAAAATTCTTTGGTTAGCTTAAAAAAATTAGAAGGAAGATTATGAAGATTATTTGGTATTGTCTAGTAGAGTTGGATCACGAAAAACATCAGAATGAGCCCTCCTCTACCTTTGGAGGTATAAACCTGTGTACACTCCTAGCCAAATTTAACACCTTTGGTCGGCCAAATTGTAAGTTATAGTGAGACCAGGCTGTCAACGACCGGTTAATCTTTGCCTGTGGCGGGTCAACTAGAGGAGAGAAGGCAATAGAGAAGGCCGCACATGGACAAATTTACCTAGTGAGGTGTGGAGGTGAGGTGAGTGAGGCCAGCCAAATGCCTAACCAATTTATAAAAAAATTGGAAACATTGCAGAAATACCAAAATGATGGCAAAAAAATTGGTAGAAATGTCAAAGAAAGCCACCTAATCATAATGGATAAACAACAAAAATTCCGGACGAATCCAGATTTAAAAAAATCCAAAAAAACTAACAATTATCGGGTCAATTCGATGTTCACGACGCACATGTGTTTGCAATTTATTAAAATCCGGAACTAGCTCAATTTGACAGACGATATGGAGAGAATTGTTTGAGCGAATACAGTTGAGAACTTTTTGACGAGGAATATTTCTAAGGCCCCAAGAGTGTGATCCTTTGGCTGGTTTGACTTTGAAATCGCCAGTATTCACATTGCTAAAGCGAGCAGCGCCAGTGTCATCCAAAAAGTAGAAACGATACTCAGCACGGACAGTGAACTAGAAATAAAATTGATTAGACCGTCTTCGTGAAGGTCAACAAGGGCGTATCAAGAGGGTGTCTCAAGGTAGATGGATATAATGGAATGTGTCAACCACCTACCGCAGCCCAGAACATTGCTTGTCCCCAAATAATCTCTAAAGAAATAGTTCAAAAAACCTCTCTCTGGTTCTCAGTTGTCGACATCTTCAGAAAAAGAGAAACATTCCCAGAATTCTCCTCTCTTTTACCCCCAGGATATAAGCAAAGTTGCCAACAAATGTCAGGCATGCTCTCATCTCTAAAATTGCGACTACGCATGCAGGTACCAAAAGTGGCCAAATCCAATGCTTTGGTGAAGTTGTGAATCTGAATAGTGGAAAATTAGAAGGAATAAAAAGAATATGAGGAAGGTTCATAAGCTAAAAACGTGAACAAAAAGGGTGATTTATTCCTTGTTTTTATGAGGAAAGTTAGTCTTTTGTGTAATAAAATGTGAACACTTTTTTGGTATACTCGATTAAGTTTGTCTGGGACTTGCATGATTAAATTTGCGGGGAACGAGAACACATTTGAGTTTGTTGTCCGCAAGTAATTCCATTTAAATTAAATTTAAATAGTCATTCAAACTATACTCACAGATTTTCAGACAATTCCCAAAAAAAGATCCCCACTTGAAAATAAAGGGAGGAGGGAAAATAATAACAAAAAAAAACTAACTGTCCATTCCTGTCGCAACTGTAAAGGTTCCCAAGCAGTAACACACTCATTTTGAGCAGCAGATTCTGCCGACGCAACCAAAGCAGCATTTCTCGAAGTAGAGGCACCAAATGGGGGATGATTATGTTGTTGAACTGCTAAAGGGTGAATTTGTTGGTGATGACTATAGTCTGTTCGTGGTGGATTGCTGAACAAAACTGAAAAAAGCAGAAAGAAATTAAAGCTAGTTAAAGTCAAAATGAACCAATATTGCGATTATGATGAAGTAAAGATTGCCCAGAGTGCCAACTATCGTCCATTATATATAACAAAGAAAATATAGGTATATAGGTAGATATAAAGAAAATTAATTTATAAGTATCTAAAAAATAAATTAAATGAATCACATGAAAAAAAAAGGGAGCACATAACAAAGAAACAACCACTAAAAATTATAAAATTTGGAGTTTCGGCTGTAAAAAGGGTGTCAATAAAACTAAAAAAATCGTTAACCTTTTCCTTCACTATTTTTTTTCTTTCTCTTGCAAATTTTGCAAAGAAAAAAAAAATAACAGAATGCCAAAAGAAATTTTTTTAAACGAAAAAGACTGTAAGGGAAATTGAGTCGCAAACCTAACGAGGCAACAAGAAAAATAAACGCAAGACTCAAATATAATTTCATAACTATGTCTAACCCGATCGGGATAACTGAGCGCAACTATTAGCGCCATTTAGCTTTGTTGGCCATAACTTTTTTAGGCTTTATTCAATTCGAATAAATTTTATATTTTTCGAAAGCCCTAGATAAGCAGTATCTTTTTGGATAAATCAGCTCTAAACCAGATAAATTACATTTATCTAAAATAAAGAAAAAGCTAAGCTCCAACATTCAATAAATTAATTTTTTTGTGGGCGATTAAATGGGACAAAATCGATTGAGAGACTACGTGACATAGAAAAAGAGAAATTTTTTTAAATTTTTGTAACTTTTTGAATTTGATTTTTATTATTTTTCGATTGCACCCTTAACGAGTTATTAGTGCAGGATTTAAATTTATTTTTTCTTTTTTTTAGACACATCTAAATTTTTCAAAAATAAAACAAAAAATGGACATGTCTTCAGCGGCTGCTTTTCTGGATGGAAGCTCTAATGGTGCTTGTGGGAACAATTCTTCAGAGTTTGTTTTCTTTTATTTTGTTAAAAACTTCCCAAAATTTTTTAGGCCTTTGACTAGTTTAGAGGTTGCAAAAAAACTGGGACTTAGCAATCAATTTGCGTTTGCTCTAGATTGTTTGCCATTTCGAGAAGAAGAAACCTGTCCAATTTTGGTAATCGACTTTCTCCAAATGGATACTGGTCAGAAGGAGATGGTTGTCAATTTTTTGGTTGGTTTGATAAAAATAATAAGGGAGGAATAGTGAATGATAGGGTTCCATGCGATCTATCAACAATGACAAGGCTCGATTTTGTAGAAATCGGTTTCAGTCGGAGGTTTCATGGTAAACCAAGGGGTCATAAACACCTGATTAATTCCTTTATTTCTTTTCGTATTAATCAGGGAAATCTCAAACTAGCATAACATTGTTTTATATTTTTTGGAAATCTTATACTTATTTTTAGCTCAATTATGGTGGTCATCTAATTGGTACGGGAGGGCATGCTATCGGTTTCTTGGAATGGACAACTCTTATGGAGGCTAATCTCAGTTTGCGTCGGGCTCATCCTGAGGTTTTCTACGATGAGAATGGTCGTCAGATGAATGGACAGGCGATTTCACGAAATCAAACAGCTTCAACTGTAATTCTTACACCAGAGACTGAAAAGAAATGGACATTGACAGAGGTGCCGCAATTCTTTGAGTATTGAATGACATATAATATATGTCAAAATCTCATTTGTAAAAAAAATTTTTGATATTTAAAATAAATTTTTATTTTAGTTTTGTTTTTTTTTGTCGAAAGGTTAGAAAACTTCTGCCTTCTTATTTTTTCTTTTAATTACGTTTCGAAATCAGACCGCAATTGAAAAAACCCCCGCAATTTACGCAATCCGCAATTGCATGCAGCCCTAATCCTCGTCCACGAACGTTTTCTAAGCTCATTCTTGTTGAAGAATTGGTTCATCGTTCCAAACCTTAGTTTTTGTAGACTTGTTCCTACTTATCATTTGACATTTTCCCTTTTCTAGTTTATAATCCGCTAACAAAATATTGAAAAACTTAGTCAGGGAATGATCACAAAAAACATTTTATTAGCCAGACTGCTAGAGGATTTGTGCGATTTCTTTGGTTATTTTCCTGTCAAGATTGATTTTTCCTAGATTTTCCCAGTTTCATAAACATAATTTCACACACAAAAAATATTTACGTTCATCAATTAAAGGTTTTCGATCCTTTCCAGCCCCATCATCAACAAAACAATTGTGGACTAACATTGAAAACATGTCTGAATCGCATTGCCATACCTTTAATTAAAGAGGTATTTAATAGAAACTCTAGACAGGAAAAGAACCCTCCAGACAACTAACAAGAAAGCCCTCTTGTCCAACTCCCTCTTGTCATCAAATTTTTAACTTATCACACCTCTCCCTTACTCATCCGATATATATCCCCATTGTCAGCCCATATTAACTCCCTCACATATCCCAGACCCTCATTAATCCTCTCTAGAGACTAGTAAAGATAGCTCCAAGGTATGGTAATAGATTTTGAGCTAAAAATAAAAAAAATTTTCACATGAAATACAGGCTCCCCCACACTTGCATAGGTCACAATCGGTCCATTCACCGAACCCCTCCGCACCGTGTAAGTACAGAGAGGCATTCTGGCAGTATCAATCAACTCTGTTGTGGGTATCATACTAACATCAAAACGATTAGTAACTACTTTATCTGCTTCCTTTAAAAAAATTTTTTTAATTTTTTCTGAAAAAAATTTTTCTTGCCATATAAAAACAAGTACAGCGATAAGCACGATCTACTTTTGTAATAAAAATATCGTGGAAAGAAATCTTTAAAAAAAAATTTTTTTAATTAAAATAAATTTAAATTAACCGTCACAGTAATAGACTGTTCTACACCTCGTTGTTCTGGTCCTAACTAAAAAATCAGAATTATTTTTCAGAAATTAAAATCAGAATTATTTAAAAAAATATTTTTTCTCTTTAGAAGGCAGAAAATGTCAAGGTCTTATTAATAAAATTATTTTTAAAAACCCCATCTTGACTTTATTTTTAAATTAAGGTAGAATGTCAAGTGTATACAAAAAGAACAAAAACTTTTTTAAAATATTTTCTTGAATTAATAATTTAAAGTTTATCTTTTACGTCAGAAAAAAATTAAAAGTTTATTGGAGTCTCATTTTGGATATTAAAAAATTCTGATTTTTTAAATAAAATTCTGATTTGTAAATTCTGATTTTTTAATAAAATTCTGATTCTTAATATTCTGATTTTTAAATAAAGTTATGATTTTTTGTAAAATTCTGGTTATTTTTTAATAAAATTCTGACTTCAACATTCCGTTTTGTAAATTCTGATTTCTAAAATTCTGGTTATTAAATTCTGATTTTTAAAGTTTCTATAATTTCTAAATTCTGATTTTAATTTATTTTAAGCTGCACTTTCCTTATAAAAGGGAAAGGGAAAAACCGATTTGTAATTTAAACAAATACTAGAATAGAAAATATTTTTAAAGTATTGTTATTGACCTAAAAGGATATTGAAATAGAAAAAGTTTAAAAGAAAAAAATAAAATAAACTTACTTTTCTTGATCGCCTCATATTGCAAGCTCCATTGGCCAATTCAAATTCGACCTTTAAAAAATCAGAATTTATTTTAAAAATCAGAAATTCTTTAAAAATCTTAAAAAGCAAGTCATTCTGATTAAAAAATCGATTTTTTAAAATTCAAAATTTAAAAAATCAGAATTTTTCAGAATTTAAAAATCAGAAAATTTTAATCAGAAAACAATCAGAATTTTTATTCTGATTTTTAAAAAATCAGAATTTTTGATAGGAAAAAATCAGAATTTATTTTAAAAATCAGAATTTCTCTCTACCTTTGTTTGACTATTCTGCCTATAATTTTCCACACACTTTTCATTATCCACCATTCCTTTAACAAAAATTCTTCCAGTAAAAGGTTTTTGCGTTTGAAATGTTAATTTTACACGTTCCTCGAGACAATCAACTAAAGGATCGCCTTAAAAGAAAATTTTTTTGAAATCAAAAAATTTTTATTAAAATTTACCTATCACAGCATTATCTAAAATTGAAGATTCTGAAGAAGAGGAAGAGGGGAAGGCACTTTCGACAGGGGGATAAAATGAGGGAATTAAAAGGGGTATTAAAGAGAAGAATAAAGGAAAGTAAGGAAATGAGGAAGACATCTTTTGAAGTTAAAATCTGATTTTTCTGAATAAATTTTAGTCAAAAATATTTTTAAAATTTATTAAATCGGAGCAGTACAACTAGTAGAGAATTTCTATTTTATCACACCCAACAGCCATTAATAAGGGATACCTGATATGGGGTGGGATATGTGGAGATGTAGAATAGGAGATGAAAGGAATAAATATGGAAGGAATTTGAAGTTAATAATAGTGTATTAACCCAAACCTAGTAATCTCTGCTTCATCACACCCAATATACACTAAGATCCACAAGTCTGGATGTCTGAGAGGGATATGTGGGGACGAATAAAATGAATAAAATATGGAAGGAGATTGAAGGCTGGGATATGTGGGATATGATAGAGATTGCTTGATAATAGTCTAGGAACCCTATCCCAGTGAATAAACCATTTGCGTCTTACAAAAAATTATAATTTATTTGTTTTAAAATAATTTGTAAACAAATTTGTGCCCTTAGAATAGCTCAAAAGTACTCCTAAAAACTGAGGAAAATATATAAAAGAATGAGCGAAAAATGAGGGAAGATGCTAGTTGTTGTTGTTGTGACAGCCTATAAACTCCGCCCTCTAATCGGAGAACCTTTTAAAGTTTAAAAAAAAAGGTTTGGGAGATTGAAAAGGTCTTTTTCTTTTATTTATTATAAAAGGTCCTAAAAATAAACAAAAAATAAATATTTTTAATTAATTTAATGAACGGTTAGTTATATTTGTACAGTCGAACCTCACTTTAAGTTAACCCTTTTGGGGGCCGAAAAATTTATGTAGCTTATAATTAGGGTTGCCAAAATGGACCGATTCGGACCGAAAGATGGAGTCGGGCCTAAGAAATTTGGCCCGAAAACTACTCGTATGGCCCGGCTAAATAAAAACAAGCCCGAAAAAAGTGCCTCGACCGTCGGCCCGGAACGAAAACGCAACCCTAGTTATAATGAAATATATCTCAAATAAAGGAAATTTAACCTAGGTAGCCCCCAAACACGTGATGAGTAAAGTTAAGAAAAAATCGGGTCAGATTTTGGCTTGGAAAGTCTTGAGTTTCCTATAACGACCCATCCCTGCCCTATATCCAGTGGTCAACTAAATTTCAACTAACCAATCTAAAATTAAGGTTCTACTGTAATTAATTAGTTTTTTAAAATTAATTTTCACAATTTCCTTTCTTCCGATATTTTTCAATACCATTAGAATTCATAATACAAATGTGTGGTAAATCACGAAACATTTCGTTGTAATCCATTCCATATCCAACAATAAATCTTTAAAATCTGGGTTTTAAAGGGTAGGGTATTTGGGGAACAAAGACATTTACGAATTGTCCCACGAGACTCAAACCTCCCAACTTATCACATTTTATTCTCAAACCTTCACACTTCCAATGGGGGGGGGGGGAGCCCCTATCCCACTTCCAATATACCCCAACTCTCCCCAAATTTTGAAGAGGGTAAGAGATAAACGAGAATGTCTGATGTAAAATAAAATTACTTGTCAGGAACACTAAATCCAACAAAATCTCCAAAAATTGAATCTTCTTTGACTAGAGTTGTTCTTTTTGATATTAAGATTGCAGTCCAAATACGTCCTTCAGGCCCCACATTTTCTTTCAATTTTTCTGTTAATTTTGAAATTGTTAAGCCTGTGTCGATTATATCATCTACCAACTTTTAAAAAAAATATTTTAGAAAAATAAAAATTTTAAAAGGAAAGTCAGAAGGTCCCATTCTAAAAATGAATTAAAATTTTTTAGTAACACAAAGCCACCATGGATGGGCCGGTTAACTAAACCAAACTCTATTTTTCGACAAGAAACCCAATCCAAAGAAATTTGTGAAAATCCTAAATCCAATTTTTTTAACCTGGCCCACCCTTGTTACATACATACTTACACCTCCTAGTCTCTGCATTATCACAGATTGGGATATTTCCAAAAGAGGTAGGAATAAAATAGAGATACCTAATTACAAAATGACCTTCATTCTAACAATAGACCGAGTTTTAGAACCAAACCTCAATATATATCAAATATCTCATCTCCCAAAAAAGAAACTCACAACAACTTGTGCTCCTTTAAGACTTTCATCTAACAATAAGTTGTTTAATTCTTCAATAAAAACATTTCCAGTCGATTTTTGGTCAATATAACTACGTGCACGAATAAATTCAATCCGAATAGGCCAACCACAATTAGAACGAACATCCGACAATTTTTGTAATAAATCAGAGAAAAATCGAAAAGAGCCTTTCAACACGCAAATCATAACTAGTGGCTATAAAATAAATTAAGAGATTAAAAAAAAATTTTCAAAATTTGCTCGTTGTCACCAGACATGGGTGAAATATTTCATTTTTTCTCTGCTTCGTTTCGGAAAATTTTTTTGAAGTTTCATCCATGTCTGGTTGCCCTCCCCTTTCTAATTTTCCTAAAATGTCCTTGGGTTATATCCCACCTACGAATTATCATCGCCATCTCAAATTAAACTCCTTTAAAAATGTGCCCCGTACTCTCATTTTTAAGTTATCACAAATCGAAATATCTCTAAATTATACGAGACAAGATAGGGATTCCTACTCGAACTAGAGAACGGACCGGGAGTGTTGAACGAGAATCGAGATCTCGAAAAATCTCTATAACAAAGATTTTTGATCGAGATCTCGTTTTAGTCCGATCCCTCACTCAAACCTCTCCCCCATTACCAAAACCTTTTAAATCTAAAATTAAAGAAAACCTTATCCCCAATCCGAGAGTTAATCTCAACTGCCATTCCATGTATTCTATTTTGTATGGCTGGATATTCAATGAGGACGGCAGACAAATCATCTTCATAACATCGAGGAATATAAAATTCAGCAAGCGGCAACTTAAAAATAAAATTTTAAAAAATCAGAAAGTCCGCAAATTTTTGTCCGCAAAATTTTTGCGGACAATTGAAAATTTAAAAAAAATCATATTTTAAAAAACCTCGCAATTATCGCCAATCTCAACTGGAAATACTTCATTATTTTCCATTTTTCTTTGAGTTAAAATTTAGTTAAAATTCTTAAAAATAATTAGTTCCCTAATTAATTATCGCCTGATTTATTAACCAATTTAAAAGCGCATTAAATAGATAATTATAAGAGTAATTAACAAAAAAATAAATTTAAAAAAATAATTTAAAAATTTTGATAATTTTATTCTATCAATTTTCTAAAAATTAACAACGAAAAATTTTTAAAAATTTTTTGAACGGCACAAGGACATATCGGGATACTTCAATGTACGAACAGTTACCCTACTGATTTTGGGACCTACGGCGGCCACTGGGTCTTGGATAGTATATTGTCCTATTGGAATAGTTTTTATGATTTAGAACAAACGTAAACACGCAACAAATTATTTTTGTCACCCCGATCCCGATATGTCTGCACACATTTTTGAATAACAAAAAAAATTTTTTTTAATTAATTTAATAACAATCCCACCCAACATATTCTTTAATTAATTCTTTATTTTGTTGCCGTCCACGTCTTACAGCATTTTGTTGTCCTTTAACACGTAATTTCTCTTTCTTTGCTTTATTTTTTTCCTTTAGAAAAAAAAATTAGGACAAAATTAAAACTTTTAATTCTTGTGGTTAAGTGCAAGTGTGTTAGGTTTGGGTTCTCAAGGGGTGAAGGTTCGAACCCTTTTGATGGTAAATATTTTTAAAATAAACTTTGCAAATTTTTAAAGTGAATTTTTTCGAGACCCAAAATTAAGAAAAAGAGTAAGGGAGGAGGGAAAAATATTTTTTTAATTTCTGCTGTGAGAAATTCAGAAAAACACTAAAGGCTCCCAAAATTTTATTTAAATTAAAAAAATAATAATAAACAAACCATTAACAATCTCCGTTTAATTTCATCTTTGGATAATGTAGAAGTTGACCCAGCAACACTAGATAATTTTAATAAATTATTTTTTGGGTTATTTTTGTGTTGTTTTGAGGGAATTTCTTCATTTAATTGTTGGGTATTTGAATTAACCGATTCTTCTTCTGATGCCTTAAAAGTTAAAAAAAATATTGAAAAATGATTTTTAGTTAGTTAATTCATACATTATCGTCTTCCTCTTCTTTCTTTTCAAAATCATTAGGTTGTTTAGTAACCTCATTTTGATTTAAGGCAATCGTTTCTAAACTTTCCCGAGCCTGATCAATCCAGTCTTGAAGTCGTCCGGTATTAGAATGTTCGAGTTGTACTGATTTGGTGGAAGGTTCTTCCTAAAATAAAATTCGTAAAATAAATTAGAATGGTGAAATTCTCATAAGACAAAGACTGTCTGAAGAAGCGTTTGTTCATTTTCAAGTAGAGTTGTCCACGACCTTTCATAATCTTTATCTGTGACGGCTCAAATGTTCTCATTAATCTCCATGAGCCGCTACAGGTAAAAATTAACCGGTTGTGGACAACCTTATTTTCATCAAATTTTTCGGTCAACAGAGAACCGAACCAACAACCCTTCTGACTGACGAGTAATTTCCTCTCTTTTCAAAAATGCCAGGGACCAATTAGAACCTCCTTTTTAATCAAATCCCACAACTTCAAAATATTTTTAAAAATTCTCACGTCTTTTTCAACACCATTTCCATCACATTCAACCATTTCATAACTTTCCCCATCACCTTCATCATCCTCAGTTTGTCCATCTTCCTCTTCATCATCCTCCAAATGAACAGTAAAATCTCCTTCATCATACGCCTAAAATTTTTTTTATTTAAATTTAAAAAATTAAAAAATAAAAATAAAAAACCTTATTCAAATCCAAACGCATTTGTTTTGTAAATCCACTAGCTTCCAATTCAACATCCAAATCATAACATTTTTCAACATCTTTAAATTCTGGCCATTCTTTGGCATCAAAATGAAATTTTCGGACAAAAAATGTTTTTACACAATTTACATCTCTATTAAAGTAAAATTCTGCATTTGGGTGATACACACTAACCATTTGTGGAAAATCTATTAGAACGGGGGAACCATCCTAAAAATTTTGAAGAAAATTAAATTTTATGGTTAAGTGGAAGTGTGATAGGTTTTGAATATTAGAGGGACAAAGGTTCGACCCCGCTCGAGGGCAAACATTTTTAAATTAAACTTCTTGAAGTTATAAACGGTTTTACAACAAAAATGACTTGCAAAAATATTTTTAAAAAATTTAAAATCAAATTAAAAACCTCTCTAAGCATAATATTGAACTCATTAAAGTCACAATGAATTAATCCATAAGATGCCAATCTTTCAATTAAATTCATCAACTTTTCAAATAAACTTGCCGGATCATCAACTTGTGCCACATTTGATAAAGTTGGACCAACAATTAATTCCATAACCACGGTGTGTCGGCTAATATCGATCGGTTTTGGAACGGGGAAATTGTGAGAGTACAAAGCTTTGAGGAAAGCAAATTCTTTGAAGGCAGCCAAACGAGAAAGGTATAACCAGGAACAAAAATGACGTTTTCGATGATAGTCACGTTTCTCTTTTAATTTGCGGAAGGAAGTACGTCCAAGACGGTGAAATTTGAGAACCAAATCCTTCAAAAAATAATTTTTTAGAAATTAAACTGGGAAAAACTTGGGTGACCAGAAAGTGTTTTTAGACTAAAAACCCCCCAAAAAACCCACAAAAAATAATTTTTAAAACCTCGAGCGTTGGATTAGCCCCAACATAAACATCTGCTTCTTTCCCTACTCCAATTTGATTTCCAATAGACCCAACAACTTCACGGGCGCGGAGTGCTCGAAGAGCCAAAAAGTCATAGCCTAGTGTGGTTAGTCGAAAACCGTCAACTAAAAATTAAAAAAAATTGATTTCTTCTCTCAAATCTTTGTAAAAATATAGAAAACGGAGATTAATCCTCAACCACTCGGAGGACTACAACCTAATTAAAAAATTTTGAATCAAGTAAGCCAGAAAACGGCTAAAATGTAATAGGATTAACAGAGCCTATGACGTAATGAACGAGTAGCGGTCTATCCCTCATGGAAACTGGTAACTCTCAAAAATTTTTCAGAACATTTCCCCGAGGCAATTTATATTACCAAACTCCTAGAACTAAATTCACCTCCCATCCCGGAAAAATATTAAAAATAAAAAAAAACAAACATCTTTTGCTCCTTTCATAAACAACCAATTTACTTCTAGTCAAGTCATTCAGAAGACGTGAAGTTGCTCCTCTATGAATCGCCGCTATTGAAGCAATTAGGGGTAGAGGAACCTGAAAATTTAAATTAAAAAATTATTTTCCATTAAAAAAAACCAATTCATGATTCTTCATTCCCATTTCAATAGAAGTAAGTATTCGAAAATGTTGAGAAGTTAAAAAACGAATTACTTGAATATCAAATTTTCCCATTTCTTTTTTATTTAAATAAAATCCTTCTAAATAAACTGAAAAAATTTTTTTATTAAAAAGTAAAAAAATATTGAATTAATAAAATAAAAATATTTTTAAAAAAATTAAAAAAATTTTTTTCACATTTTATCGTATCAATTTAAATTTTATAAAGTAAAGATGGCTTTTTTGAGAATTTATGGAAAATTATTTATTAAAAATTAACAAAATTTGCTTTAATAAAAAAAAATTGTACATATGTACATACAGCAGTCGACAAAAAGATAGGGTCAAACACAAGCGAAATAAAATAAAAAATTGAAAATCGAATTGAAAATTGCGACTTGCGTTGTTTGACTTGCGTTTGCGTTGTCGACAACTATATTACATAGAACTTGCCGGAGAGAAAATAAAATAAAACTTTCGGGAAGTTAATAATTATACTGAATAATTTTTCCGGAAGCTTTACAGAAGTGTTTCCGGAAAATATAAATATACACAATTATCCAGGAAAACCCGCTTCCTTTTTCCTTTTCGCTCTTAAGCCCCTTAATCCAAACAAAGCCCCATTGATATGCACAAATCCTTCTTTATCTCCCAAATATTTGGATTTGAACTCCTAGGTCTTGACCTTCTGGGTTTTAAACTTTTTTTTGGTATTTTTCTCTTTGTATTTTCTTTTAAAATATGTAAAATTATTTTGACTTTTTTTCTTTATCATACTTTTTGCTGGCAGATGTTTTACCAAAAAATGGCCATATCTAGTAAGCGTTTTAAATTTTGCCCCAAATGATGAATCACAAAAAGTGCCATTTTTCTATTGTTCGCCTTTCAACTATGTTTACAAATTTTTTAGTCACCCATCATAAAAATTGGGGATTTTCTTTAGATTATTATTTTTCTAAAAAAGTTGCCCCATCTTTTGTCCAATCCGAACTTTATTTTTTCTTCTCTTTTGTATTTAAAAATTTTTTATTAAACCTAATCGGATTTTGGTTTCTAATCAACTCTATTAAATAATCTTATTTTTAATTTTTTTCCTTTTAAAAATTATAATTTTCTAAAAGTTTAATCAACTTCTTATTAAATTTGCTAAAAATGGGATGCTCAAAATGTGGATGTACTGGCTTTTGCTGGAATCCTGTTAGTTCGTTACGTAAACTTAATTGTGATCTAAATCATGATCACTGCAGTGCGTGTTACTCACATGAGGCACTTCGCAACTGTACTTGTGGACATCATTGGAATTACCATTGAATAATTGGGTGAGAATTTGTTATAAATTAGAAATTTAAAAATTCAAAAATTGGTTTTTTATGGGCTAAAAGATAGGGATGGACGCTTAAAAAAGGGAAGTCTTATGGGCTAAAAGATAGGGATGGACGCTTAAAAAAGGGAAGTCTTATGGGCTAAAAGATAGGGATGGACGCTTAAAAAAGGGAAGTCTTATGGGCTAAAAGATAGGGATGGACGCTTAAAAAAGGGAAGTCTTATGGGCTAAAAGATAGGGATGGACGCTTAAAAAAGGGAAGTCTTATGGGCTAAAAGATAGGGATGGACGCTTAAAAAAGGGAAGTCTTATGGGCTAAAAGATAGGGATGGACGCTTAAAAAAGGGAAGTCTTATGGGCTAAAAGATAGGGATGGACGCTTAAAAAAAGGGAAGGGTGCCTTGAACATTAGCTTAATATTCTCAAAAAGAGGATCCTCGGCTAAAAGAGCCAAATTATATCGGCGACGCGAAAAAATGAATGTTAGTTTTAATTTAAATTTGAATATTTTCTTTCTTATTACAGTTAAAATGCTGCATGTTGCAATTTTAAAAGAATAAAAGAAAATTATGGCAAAATGTCATAGAAATAATAAATTTACTTTTGATTATTTATCTTTAACTGATTTGATATTAAAATAAATTTTAAAACTTTTAGTAAAATGTAAATGTGTAAAATTTAGAAAGGACAAGGATGAGGCAAAATTAGTAATTCGTTTAAACAAATTTACGAATTTTAGTTTTTGTGGTTAAGTGAACCCGTGTTAAGTTTAGATTTTCAATTGGGTGAAGGTTCAAACCTCCTTAAGGGTAAATATTTTTAAAGTATACTTGGAAAGGTTTTAAAGCATTATGAACAGAAAATAATGTTTCGAGACCCAAAACTAATACAAAATAAGGAAAAGATTTTTTTAAATTTAACTTACCTTTCCGATTAATTCCATTTTTATGTAGATAATGTAGCCATCAACACATGTAGCTAATCTTAATAAATTATTTTTTTGGTTATTTTTGTGTTGTTTTTGTTGAATTTCTTGATTTGTTTGTTGGTTGATTGAATTGTTTGAATACATTATCGTCTTCTTCCCCCTCTTTTTCTTCAAAATCATTTTGTTGTTTAGTAACCTCATTATGATTTAAGGCTTGAAGTCGTCCTGTATTAAAAGGTTCAAGCTGTTCTTGAATATCAAATTTTCCCATTTCCTTTTTTTGATAATATGTACCCTTCTATTTAAATTAAAGAAATTTAAATTGATTGAAAAAGTATTAAATTTAAAAATAAAAAATATTTTTAAAAAATTTCCAAAAAAAATTTTTTTCACATTTTATCGAATCAATTTATTTTTTAAATAAAAGTAAAGATAGGCTTTTTGTGAATTTATGGAAATGCTTTGGAGAGAAAGCACGAAAAGGCTTATTTTTCTTTAGGTAATTTTTAGACAGAAGGAACTTTAAAATAAAAGGAAGACAAGAGGACATTATTTTGTAGGGTTTTTGATTTCTAATGACAAATAATTCTCAAAAAAATAATTTTAAAGACCTAATCTAATTTTTAATAGTAGTTAATATCAAAGTCTGACTGTGCAATAAATTCTGGTATAGCTCTCCGAGCATCCGGGGGCGGTACCGTCAAGGATCGAGATTTGCCGGGGTAGAGCCTTCAGAGTTCGGGTCGGAGATGCCTAAAAATTCGTTGGGGGTCGAATCGGGGTTTCGGGGGAGAAGGTACTACCCTAATTCATTCTATAATTCGTAAAGATTTCGTAAAAACTTCCTTAAAACTTTAGATACCCCCAACTATTATTCCTTAATTTATTGAAAATTTTTGATTAGAAATCAAACCTAAAAATAAAAAAAGTTGGTTGTTGTGTCATGTGTAAAAGAGAACAGTTAACATAAGTTTTACAATTTAGCAGTTAAAATATATTCATAATTCAAGAAATAGACATGAAAATAGACACATTTTTAGGATGAATAGACACTTTTTTTTGTTAAAAGATAAGGGAAAATTCAAAAAAAATTTTTTTATTAATTTTTTAAACCCAAATTTACAAAAAAAGACCCCAAGAAATTTTTGAATAACTACTCACCCATTACTTACATAACAAAAAATGTTTTTAATTTTTCCCAATATCAACAAAAGGCAGTTAACACACAAAAAAAGAAAACCTAACTTGGATGGTAATACATATCGTTCAAACGAATACGTTTCTGCGGCGGTTGGAGATTCTTCTGTTGTGGTGTCGGGAGATTCTTCTCGCTAATGACTATCACCTTTAAATTTAATAAATTTAAAAAATAAATTTTTTAGATCTTTTAAATGTCTATTTATCATAAAAGGGAATAAAATAAAACGATGACATTTTATCCCAACTTTAAAAATCATTCCACATTTATATTCTACAGATCTCCCCCCACAGACAAAAACACAAAAAATCAATTACAAGATCTCCCTCTTGTTACCCCGCCTTTTGGGATCAAATGTCACCATAACACGCAAAGTTTTCTCACTCAGAGAATAGTTTATTACATTCCCAATTTAACCCAGATTCATATAAAAAACAAAAGAAAACCTTCTCCAAGACCAGATTCAACAAACGAGGGTTATTTGTCTTCATTTCAGTCCATTCCTGACTAGCCATAAGTTGGCGTATATGGCTACGAACCTTTAGAAAAAAATTTTTTTCTGAAAAATTTTTAAAAGAAACCAAAGGAATGCATGCAGACATAAGTAAATCAGCATTGTGAATATCGGCAATAGTTACCATTGAACAAACATTGGCCATTGACAGACTGAAAAATTAAAAAATTTTTAAAGAATTAACTAAAAACCGTGAAATCAGTTTATCCTGGCAAATAATTTTAAGAGAATCCAATTGGTACTTCTCCGAAATTTCAATTAGATTAGATGCCTGCTCATCAGAAAAGTCTTCAGGAAGTCCTCCAGAATACCTTTAAAAAATTAAGACTTTAAATTCATAGAGAAACCAAAAAAAATTCAGTTGAACCCTGGCCCGTGAGTGATTATTTTATGTTTAAATAAAAACTTTGGCCGTAAAAAATATTCGGTGCGGACATAATTAGTGTCGTTTTATATTAAAAGTTTCGGGGTCTGAATTTTTATGGATTTGTAGTCTATGATCATGAATTTTTGTACATATATTAATTAGAATGTCCTCTAACAGCCTCTAAAATTTTAAAATTTTTTGTTGAGCATTTTAAGAGTTATGGTCGAAAAATTCGGGGTAGTCAAATTACTGATTTTTAGCAAATATATCGAAATATCTCGAAAATTATTGTTAAATGGGTGGCATGTGATATATCAATCGAAAGCTCTTCAAATGCTCTAACTAGCGAAAAAAAGAAAATTTTAAAAATTCGAACGAGAAGAAATTCGAATTCGACGAATATAAGACATGAAACGAAAAAAATCCATATGTAAGATTAAAGAGCAGATCCTGGGCTTCAAAATGGTATATAGAACATGTAATTACGTTAAGAATGTTATGCCCTTATGCCTTCTTGAAAAAAAAACGACACTAATTATGTCCGCACCGAATAACATAAATCTAACATTAAAGTTTAAGTTATTTTTTCATATATCACCCTTTCTCCCTGTTTGAACCTCAAAATTGATCATTAATTTCGTTCTGGGTGACAAGAGACCAATATAGAGGTGGGGGTCAAAGTGAAAAAATGAAATCTTTTTTTTTCTCTTTTTTCAAAGTCAAAAAGCAATCATCCTTGTGATTAGAGACCGGATCGAGACGATATCTTGAAAAAAATCTCAACTATCAAGATCGAGATTTTTCGAGAAATCTCGTACCATTCTCATAAACGCTCCAAGTCCGGTCTTTACTTGTGATGCCAAGAAGGGAAAGATTAATTTTTGAGAGCCAAATAAAGGTGGGGGTAATAATTTTTTTAGTATCCTAGAAATTTTCCTTAATAAAAAAATAAAAACAATTAAATTTACATATAAGTAAGCATTTGATGAACAGTCTCCGGCCCAAAATCTGTAATTCGAATACGAGATTCAACACTCTCCAAAGTATCTTTGTGATTAAACATTGCACGAAAAACATCAGAATGGGCCATCAAAACAAACTTGTGCACAGGAAATTCTTGATTACCACATTCAACAATACAGTCTGAACCTTCACCAGAAATAAACATTTTGTGGTTACGTTCCAAAAATTCTTTGGTTAGCTTAAAAAAATTAGAAGGAAGATTATGAAGATTATTTGGTATTGTCTAGTAGAGTTGGATCACGAAAAACATCAGAATGAGCCCTCCTCTACCTTTGGAGGTATAAACCTGTGTACACTCCTAGCCAAATTTAACACCTTTGGTCGGCCAAATTGTAAGTTATAGTGAGACCAGGCTGTCAACGACCGGTTAATCTTTGCCTGTGGCGGGTCAACTAGAGGAGAGAAGGCAATAGAGAAGGCCGCACATGGACAAATTTACCTAGTGAGGTGTGGAGGTGAGGTGAGTGAGGCCAGCCAAATGCCTAACCAATTTATAAAAAAATTGGAAACATTGCAGAAATACCAAAATGATGGCAAAAAAATTGGTAGAAATGTCAAAGAAAGCCACCTAATCATAATGGATAAACAACAAAAATTCCGGACGAATCCAGATTTAAAAAAATCCAAAAAAACTAACAATTATCGGGTCAATTCGATGTTCACGACGCACATGTGTTTGCAATTTATTAAAATCCGGAACTAGCTCAATTTGACAGACGATATGGAGAGAATTGTTTGAGCGAATACAGTTGAGAACTTTTTGACGAGGAATATTTCTAAGGCCCCAAGAGTGTGATCCTTTGGCTGGTTTGACTTTGAAATCGCCAGTATTCACATTGCTAAAGCGAGCAGCGCCAGTGTCATCCAAAAAGTAGAAACGATACTCAGCACGGACAGTGAACTAGAAATAAAATTGATTAGACCGTCTTCGTGAAGGTCAACAAGGGCGTATCAAGAGGGTGTCTCAAGGTAGATGGATATAATGGAATGTGTCAACCACCTACCGCAGCCCAGAACATTGCTTGTCCCCAAATAATCTCTAAAGAAATAGTTCAAAAAACCTCTCTCTGGTTCTCAGTTGTCGACATCTTCAGAAAAAGAGAAACATTCCCAGAATTCTCCTCTCTTTTACCCCCAGGATATAAGCAAAGTTGCCAACAAATGTCAGGCATGCTCTCATCTCTAAAATTGCGACTACGCATGCAGGTACCAAAAGTGGCCAAATCCAATGCTTTGGTGAAGTTGTGAATCTGAATAGTGGAAAATTAGAAGGAATAAAAAGAATATGAGGAAGGTTCATAAGCTAAAAACGTGAACAAAAAGGGTGATTTATTCCTTGTTTTTATGAGGAAAGTTAGTCTTTTGTGTAATAAAATGTGAACACTTTTTTGGTATACTCGATTAAGTTTGTCTGGGACTTGCATGATTAAATTTGCGGGGAACGAGAACACATTTGAGTTTGTTGTCCGCAAGTAATTCCATTTAAATTAAATTTAAATAGTCATTCAAACTATACTCACAGATTTTCAGACAATTCCCAAAAAAAGATCCCCACTTGAAAATAAAGGGAGGAGGGAAAATAATAACAAAAAAAAACTAACTGTCCATTCCTGTCGCAACTGTAAAGGTTCCCAAGCAGTAACACACTCATTTTGAGCAGCAGATTCTGCCGACGCAACCAAAGCAGCATTTCTCGAAGTAGAGGCACCAAATGGGGGATGATTATGTTGTTGAACTGCTAAAGGGTGAATTTGTTGGTGATGACTATAGTCTGTTCGTGGTGGATTGCTGAACAAAACTGAAAAAAGCAGAAAGAAATTAAAGCTAGTTAAAGTCAAAATGAACCAATATTGCGATTATGATGAAGTAAAGATTGCCCAGAGTGCCAACTATCGTCCATTATATATAACAAAGAAAATATAGGTATATAGGTAGATATAAAGAAAATTAATTTATAAGTATCTAAAAAATAAATTAAATGAATCACATGAAAAAAAAAGGGAGCACATAACAAAGAAACAACCACTAAAAATTATAAAATTTGGAGTTTCGGCTGTAAAAAGGGTGTCAATAAAACTAAAAAAATCGTTAACCTTTTCCTTCACTATTTTTTTTCTTTCTCTTGCAAATTTTGCAAAGAAAAAAAAAATAACAGAATGCCAAAAGAAATTTTTTTAAACGAAAAAGACTGTAAGGGAAATTGAGTCGCAAACCTAACGAGGCAACAAGAAAAATAAACGCAAGACTCAAATATAATTTCATAACTATGTCTAACCCGATCGGGATAACTGAGCGCAACTATTAGCGCCATTTAGCTTTGTTGGCCATAACTTTTTTAGGCTTTATTCAATTCGAATAAATTTTATATTTTTCGAAAGCCCTAGATAAGCAGTATCTTTTTGGATAAATCAGCTCTAAACCAGATAAATTACATTTATCTAAAATAAAGAAAAAGCTAAGCTCCAACATTCAATAAATTAATTTTTTTGTGGGCGATTAAATGGGACAAAATCGATTGAGAGACTACGTGACATAGAAAAAGAGAAATTTTTTTAAATTTTTGTAACTTTTTGAATTTGATTTTTATTATTTTTCGATTGCACCCTTAACGAGTTATTAGTGCAGGATTTAAATTTATTTTTTCTTTTTTTTAGACACATCTAAATTTTTCAAAAATAAAACAAAAAATGGACATGTCTTCAGCGGCTGCTTTTCTGGATGGAAGCTCTAATGGTGCTTGTGGGAACAATTCTTCAGAGTTTGTTTTCTTTTATTTTGTTAAAAACTTCCCAAAATTTTTTAGGCCTTTGACTAGTTTAGAGGTTGCAAAAAAACTGGGACTTAGCAATCAATTTGCGTTTGCTCTAGATTGTTTGCCATTTCGAGAAGAAGAAACCTGTCCAATTTTGGTAATCGACTTTCTCCAAATGGATACTGGTCAGAAGGAGATGGTTGTCAATTTTTTGGTTGGTTTGATAAAAATAATAAGGGAGGAATAGTGAATGATAGGGTTCCATGCGATCTATCAACAATGACAAGGCTCGATTTTGTAGAAATCGGTTTCAGTCGGAGGTTTCATGGTAAACCAAGGGGTCATAAACACCTGATTAATTCCTTTATTTCTTTTCGTATTAATCAGGGAAATCTCAAACTAGCATAACATTGTTTTATATTTTTTGGAAATCTTATACTTATTTTTAGCTCAATTATGGTGGTCATCTAATTGGTACGGGAGGGCATGCTATCGGTTTCTTGGAATGGACAACTCTTATGGAGGCTAATCTCAGTTTGCGTCGGGCTCATCCTGAGGTTTTCTACGATGAGAATGGTCGTCAGATGAATGGACAGGCGATTTCACGAAATCAAACAGCTTCAACTGTAATTCTTACACCAGAGACTGAAAAGAAATGGACATTGACAGAGGTGCCGCAATTCTTTGAGTATTGAATGACATATAATATATGTCAAAATCTCATTTGTAAAAAAAATTTTTGATATTTAAAATAAATTTTTATTTTAGTTTTGTTTTTTTTTGTCGAAAGGTTAGAAAACTTCTGCCTTCTTATTTTTTCTTTTAATTACGTTTCGAAATCAGACCGCAATTGAAAAAACCCCCGCAATTTACGCAATCCGCAATTGCATGCAGCCCTAATCCTCGTCCACGAACGTTTTCTAAGCTCATTCTTGTTGAAGAATTGGTTCATCGTTCCAAACCTTAGTTTTTGTAGACTTGTTCCTACTTATCATTTGACATTTTCCCTTTTCTAGTTTATAATCCGCTAACAAAATATTGAAAAACTTAGTCAGGGAATGATCACAAAAAACATTTTATTAGCCAGACTGCTAGAGGATTTGTGCGATTTCTTTGGTTATTTTCCTGTCAAGATTGATTTTTCCTAGATTTTCCCAGTTTCATAAACATAATTTCACACACAAAAAATATTTACTTGAAAAATAATTAACAATGCAAAAACTGAAATTTTATATAAGAAAATTAGAGACCTTGTCTTTATACTCCCAAAATTCTTAAAACAACCAAAAAATCCCCCCTTTCTCCAAAAAATCAAAAAACATCAATCCCTAATTATTTTCAAATATAATTTAAAAAAAATTGTTTTTGTAACTTTATGTGGTGCATCTCGAGACCATTTTTTGCAATTAAAAAAATCAAAAAAAATTTTCACTGAGCAATTGGACGAATTTTAAAATGAAGTCCAATTAACGAAAAAACCAAACATTTAAGATCCTGAACCAAATAATAAAATGAACGCAAACCAACTGGATCTTTACTGTCATTAACTTCAACTAAGCAACCAATTTTGCTTGTAGTAAAAGAAACGTGATCATTCCCGCTTAAAATTTCCAATTCTTGACGGCCAACACGGTCCGGTTCTGGCCAATTTGCGTCGTCTTCCTAAAAGTTTTTTGGAGTTTTAGAAAGGAAAAGAAAGGGGGTGATTATGCGTTTTTTCTAGTAGGAAATGGAAGGAGGGAAGTTCTACCAGTGGAAAAGTAAAACATTAACGAGTGAAAGAAGTCCTCCTCTTCTAAAGACGTCGGTATCCTCTTAAAATCACACCAAGAATACCAATAAAAACAAACCCTAGAAAAAGAAGTTTAGTCGAGGTCCGGGCCAGATTTTCAAAATTCTCTTCAGATTGGGATTCTGGTCGGGTAATTCGTACCTTCCCTGATATGAGGGCATCTCCTCCACATCTCCCATAATCCTAAATATTCCCATAACCTTAAATCCCTCCCACCTCCCCCGTTTAAAAAAACCGTGCGACGAATTAAAATCTTCTTACATTCATAATTTCAGAGTCATCAATAATACGCTTCAACTCTTCCATAACCGCTTTTCCAACATAACATTCTTTACGGATAAGCGTATCATTTTTGTAATTTGAATTGTTTGCATAACGCAATTTGCCATCTGGTCGAAATTCAAATTCCAAAAATTCGTGACCAAACTTAAAATAATTAAAAATAAATTTTTAGATCCCTAACAAATTTTAGTTTAAATATTGACAAGATTATAGGGAAATCAAACACATTTCCTTAATTTTTGCCTTTTTTTGCAGTATAAAGTTCAACGGTTGGAGCCGACCCAATATATTCGCTGTTAATTAAATCAACTAATACACAATGCCATAAGTCGCTTTTATGCCCCTATCAAATTCCAGCTTACGGAACTGTTTGAGGTATAAAATAATTGGCCCTACTGGTTTAATCCGGAACGTCTTATAATACCAAGAGCTTCAAATACCTAACCCTCAAACAAAGCGTCGGTTCGACCCCACCTTAGGATTTTTCAATAAAAAGAGAAAAAGTAAACCGTTACTAATCCTACAATATTGGCAAGAAGTTTAATTTAAAAATTTCACAAACCTTTCCTTTATGTCCAACATAGTAACGAACATAAAATTGTTCTTTTTTAGCAGCTCCACTTTTGGTGTTCATTTTCGACAATTTACTCCTTTTTTAAAACAAATTGAAAACTTTTCTAGAAAAAGAAAAGAATAAAATTTAAATTAAATAAATTAAAAAATAAATTTTTTTTGAAAATAACAAATAAAAAAATTGAATTAAACAAATTCGTTTTTTTCAAAATTAATTTACAAGAAAAAAATTTGTTTAAAATAAAAAAATGGAAGAAAAAAAGAGGAAATGTGTAACATTTAGTAGTAGTAATTAAAGAGGATTGAGTTTGTTTTTCCAGGTCAGATTATTCTTTTAATAAAATTTAATAGAAAAATTCGTGGGGCGAACTTTGCAGACCAGAAATTTGCGAATCCCAAATTTACGGAAATCGAAGGCTGCGAGGTGTCCGACCTAAAAACGGTCGAGACAAGGCTCGTTCGAAAGCGAATGTGCCATTTCTAGCAAGGATTTTGTGCCGAATTTCGGGAATCTGGAAGGCCATATCTTGCCAGATCAAAAAACGGGCAAAAACGGCTCAAAATCCTTGCTAGAAAGGGCACATTCTCTATCGAATGAGCCCGGCTTCGACCGTTTTTAAGTCGGACACCTCGCAACCTTTCCTTGTAAGGTTGCGGGCCTCCAAAGTTGGCTGATCTGAAATTTTTCTGAGGCAGCCCAAATTTTTGTTTAGAATTAGGAATAAAACCGAATTTTTAGAAGAGGAAATAAAAGATACATATCTGAGCCTAAAAACAAGCCCAATCCCTTTCATTTTTAGCAGAATAATAATTATCAAAATAGCGAAGATAAATGGAGATCAAAATAAAATAATGCCTTTTAATCTATTTTTACCATAAAAATCGAAAAAAAAATTTTCTTCGTTTTCAGACATTTTTTCCCATTAATTTAAAAATTTTTTAAATAATACCAGAAAATAAATAGAAAAAATAATTTTAGATCCCAAAAATCATCTTAAAAATTGAGTAAAAACAAATATACATAATTACGTTCGGTGCCCTCCTTTTTCAAGCTCTTTCCTTCTTTTGGTTTACAGATTATTTTTGAGGGTAGAGACCAGAGAAGGGTCGGGTTATTCGAAGTTTTTGCAAAACCGATACCCGGTCCACCTTTTCTTAACCTCGTCCATTCCTGGTGGAACTTAGATCGATCAAAATTTCGTTTCGCATAAAAACGAAATTAAAAAAAAGATCATACCTGGAGTGAGGACTTAATGTCATCCCTGGCGAGGACCTAGTGCCCCTGAATTAACTTACATCCATTAGGTAGTCTTGTAGGAAAAGTTCTTCCAAAAGAAAGAAACCCGAAAAATAAGGGTCACAAACGTAATTATTACCAAAAAGACTGTTAATTAAATTAAAAAAAAACTTTCAAGATTCCATAGATTCTGTTGGTTCCTCATCCCCTCCATTTTTTATTTCCCCATCAATTCGACTCTTTTTGATTAATTCACAACTTGCCATTGTTGTATCTGGTGATGTTGTTGCTGTCGCTCCTCTTTTATTCGAACCACCAATATTTCTAATATCACCCCCTTCTCTTTCACCTTCATATAATTCACCTTCTTTTTCTACCATTTTATCGCTCAATGCTCCTGAAATTAAAAAGAAAATTTCTTTTTAGAATTGGGTAGAAAAATGTTGGGCATGAAAAAAGTTAGATTTTTGCTCGATGATTCCCTCCTTTTTCAGTCTCCAATCCTTAACCTTTTCAGAACATGGACTCAGTCTAGGCGCTTTTCCAGTTTCCCCTCATCTACGAGAGTGAGGGTTGGAATAATTGCTAGTTTGAACCCTTTTAAGAACATGAACTCAGTCCAGGGTTTTTTCAGTGGTCCTAAACAAACAACCATTTCCCCCATTAAAGGAAATAATCGAAGAAACTTTCACCTTGTCCACGAGAGAGAAAGTGAGATGTTGGAATAATTGCTAGTTTGATATATTTAAACAAGGATAAATCCGTTTTAAAAAATAAATTTTTGGAAGAAAAAGATATTTTCTAATGTAAAAATAAAATACTTGGCAGTCGCTCGTCAGGACTTGCCTCATCCATTTGGGCTCCTTCAACATCATCCAAATTCATTGCATCAGGCCCAACGGCTATTAAAGCAATATTTATAATTATCTTCACGAAAAAGTTAAAAAAACCTCCAATCTGAACTCCGGGAGCATGTGGAATTTGCCGAAGAGATTCAAAAATCTTCTCCCTAAAAATTAAAATTAATTTCCCCAATTTTTCAATTGAAAAAATATTTTTACAAACTTGACTTTATCGAGGTATTCAACTGTATTATGGTTTGTCATATTTGAAGGAGGTATGTGCAATTTAAAATCTGGACCATAATATTCAAAATAATCATTATATGGAAGTTCTAAATTGGAAAAATTAATTTGTAAAAATAAAATTTCCCAACCATTTGCAATATCAACATTTAAAGCTACTGACGTCTCAAAAGTCCAACATCTAGCAACATTTCTAATTGTGTAACCACCACCACCCAAAAGTAGCATTGGAAGATTGAATTTTTTGAGGAATTCTAAACACATTCCATGACCTAAAAAAGTTTTTAGGTCTTATCGTTATTCCTTGAGTGGGAGATGAAAAAAGATGGAAAAATCGGAAGATGGGGACAAAGATGGTGCCGCCTACCTTCCCGAAAATCAAGAACTCCCGACAGATTTTGGGCCAAGAATTTATTTGCTGCCAGTATGATTCACGATAAGGATGTTTGGGCTCTTAAGGTTGTTGCCTCCTTTAGTCCTAGCCTCGTTTCCAAAATATTGTTTCTTCCCGGCAAGCGCTCCCTCAGTTTCAGGTATCGATTATAGGATCCGTTGCTACATCTGATCGCTATTTGTATACCCAATCCCATTTATAGAATTTATCCCACCTCCCTCCCATCAACCCAATTCAGATACAAATCCCATTAACTTCAAAACTAACCTTTCAAAGTTAAATTAAAACACCCCAACCGATCTCCAGTCAAAGAATCTGCTCCACATTGCAATACAATAACAGAAGGTTGGTAAGCACAAATTATCTTCTCCATTACTGGCTGAAATATTCGTTCATAAGTATCATCATCAATTCCATCACGAAGTGGAAAATTGACTGCATAATAGCGACCTTTTTCAGCTCCAATGTCTTTCAAATCTCCAGTTCCAGGAAAATATTCTCCATATTTGTGGAAGGAAACCTGAGAACAAAAAATTTTTAGGAGTGCTCATTTGTGGATGTTTTTGGCAGTATTTGGGGATTTTCCAAAATGGGTAAGTCAGAAAAGACACAAAATCAAAAACTAACCGTCATAACCCTGTCTGTCGTATAAAAAGCTTCTTCAACTCCATCTCCATGGTGTATATCAATATCGACGTACAAAACTCTTTGATGGTACTTCAGCAATTCAAGTATAGCAAGCACAATATCGTTTGTATAACAAAAGCCTGAAGCTTCAGATTTCTTTGCATGGTGCAAACCACCCATCCAATTGATTGCCATATCCACATGCTGACGGTTAATTTTTGTTGCAGCAGCTAAAACAGATATAGCGTTATTAGTCTTATTGTTAAACTTTATCGAATGAGGCTACTGAGTTCCTAGTATGGAATTTGTGGGGGGGGGGGGGGGGGGAGGGGGGGTAATAACCGTGGGACCGTCACCGTGCTAACGGCTGATGCCAGAAACTTAAGCCATAAATGGGACGACCCGAACCAAAATTTTCTTAAGAAACTTGAAAAGCCCACAAGTCTAGAAACTCCAACTAACAACAAAGTAAAGAACTTTTCCAACCTATTGATCCACCGCTCGAAATTTGACAAAACTCAAAAAGTCCATCAAACACGGGGCAATCATCCCCAACATTGAATCGCTGCATTTGACGACTATAGTCACCAATATTGTCTGGTTTAATATTCTAAATAAGAAAGGATTTAAATAGCTCTTTTTAAAGTCCAAACCTTTAAGAAAAGCATATAATCATCACTATGATATTTTGTCATTTCTTCTAGGCTAGAAGGTTGAGGTCTCTAAAAATTGAAATTTTTCATCGATTTATCTTCTCTTAAAAAAGCTTACATAAACTTCCATTTTTCTATAAAGTCCATAGTTTAATAACAAATTGTGAGTCATACGTATCCGATGAGGTTTCATTGGATGTCCCTGGCCATAATAATAATTACCGACATCACCTAAAAATATAAGAGCTAAATCGTTTAATTTTAATTAATAACCGTCGTAGTAATATGCAACTTTTTTGCTTGAATGAATAGTCATTTTCCTTGTTTTTTTATCTAAAAATTACTTTAAATTGACTAGAAATATAAACGTAAAATAGAGATTTTTAAATACACGTTTGCCAATATTCCCCCATCCCCAAATGTCTGGCAATACTTTGATTTCTTTGATTTGTTCGGGGGGGGGGGGGGGGGGGGGGGGGGGTAAATGTATCAGATATAAAGTCTTAAGGAGAAGGAAAGCAAATGATTTATTGACTCAAACTCTTGATCTAGGAAGTAAATCTTGACCCGAAAATCATCACTGTAAGCACGCAAATTTTCCAGCAGTCTGCTCAAGTAAATAAAATTTCTGTGATAATTTCAGGTCTGTTCAAGTTTTGCCCTATTTGTTGATTGAAAATGAGAGAAAAAAGAAATTACAAGTAGAAAATTAAAAGTGAACAATTAAAGTCTAGAACCACAAATGAGGTTTGCAATAGAGCCCGGACGGAGGGCTCGGTCGATAAATTTTCGATAAATACCGAAAAATACCGAATATCGAAAAATATCGAAAAAACCAAAATTTTCTCGGTCGATATTTTTTCGATAAATATCGAAAAATATCGAAACCGAAAAATATCGAAAAAAAAGTCTCGATATTTTTCGATTTTTCCAAAAAAAAATTAAAAAAATTTTAAATGTTAAAATTTTGATATTAAGATTGATTATATAAGATATTGATATCAGGGGTCTTGTATGTGATATTGCCAACTCAATTACGGGGGATTGAGAGGATATTAGTAGATATAGAGGTATATCAGTAGACATGTATAGAGATAAATTTTAAGGGGATATTGGAGTTTATGATGTATAACATATCGAGAGATTTAGAGGGAATAAGAAGGATATTGTGGAGTTGGGGGTAGGAGGGATATCATGGGATTTTGGTGGATTAAGAGGGATAAAGTGGATATCTTGGAAGTTGGAGATATTCCTACAAATTATGGTTCAACATCTACGGTCATGTGGCTGTTTTCACGCTGACGGTGGTTGCGGTGGTTTTCGCCACCTGGATGGGGACAGTGACCCAAATCCTTGAATATCACTCATATCCCAAATCTCTGAAAATTATTTCAAATCACTTTCACCCATCGAAATCCCCCTTAATTGAGTTGGCAATATTCTTCCATTTACAGTGTCATAATCAAAAATTATTTTAATTATTGATCCAAAGAACAAGAAGCCAGAAATCTTCCTTTCTCTGCGCCGAAGGCGAAAATTTTGAGAATTTTGGAGGACCAGGCTACATGATTTCTTCCATTTTCAGCGCCGCAGGCGAAAATTTTAAAAATTTTGGAAGACCTAGAAGCTAGATTTCATCCATTTTTGTCCTTTTTGGCGCCAAAAATTAAAATTTTTGACAAAAATGACGTTCGATATTTTTTTCGATATTTTATCATTTAGTCGGTCGATTGTTTCGATTTTTAAATTTTTTCGATCGATATTTTTTCGATAAATATCGAAAAATATCGAATACCGAAAAATATCGAAAAAGTCAAAATTTTCTCGGTCGATATTTTTTCGATAAATATCGAAAAAAAATATCGAAAAATATCGATAATTATCGATAAAAAATCGTATCGGTCCGGGCTCTAGTTTGCAATAATGAAACAAATGAGTCCTCGCCAGAATGTGAGCTCCGTGTTTTATGATTTTATGTGAAGGAAAACGTTTGGTGATGGGGAGGTATTCAAAGACAAATATATTAGGGCAAATATACATATTTTTTTTCAGCAAACGTAATTAAAAGAAATTGAGTAAAAGAAAAAAGAATAAGGTTTTTTCTAACCTTTCGACAGAAAAAACAAACTAAAATAAAAATTTATTTCAATATCAAAAAAATTTTTTTTAATAAATTGAGGATTGTCTTAATTTTATAAATAATCAAAATTATTTAACAAAAACGAGATTTTTGTCACTAAATCAATACTCAAAGAATTGAGGGTTCTCTTTCAAAAGCCAAGACTTTTCAGTGACCGTTTTGATGACGACGGTCTTAGCGGTCACAATTTGAGAAAAATAAATTGCACGGCCATTCTCATCCCAAACCAGGGATGTCACGGGTTGAGAAAAATGTCGGGTCGGGTTTCGGGTCGGGTTTCCAAAATTTTTCTCGGATCGGGTTTCGGGTTGAGCAAAAAGTCGGGTCGGGTTTCGGATCGGGTATTCAAAATTTTCTTCGGATCGGGTTTCGGGTTTCGGGTCGAAAAAAGCCAAAATTTTGAGAATTTTGGAAGGCCAAAAAGCCAAAAATCTTCCCTTCTCGGCGCCGCAGGCGAAAATTTTGAGAATTCTTGAAGGTCCGAAGCCAGATTTCTTCTTTTTTCAGCGCCGCAGGCGAAAATTTTCAGAATTTTGGAAGATCATTAAGCTAAAAATCTTCTATTTTTCTGCGACGCGGGCGAAAATTTTGAGAAAACTCGGGTCGGGTTTCGGGTCGGGTTTTGAAAAATAAAAATTCTCGGGTCGGGTTTCGGGTCGGGTTTTAGAAAATTTCTCGGATCGGGTTTCGGGTATCGGGTCGAAAAAAAGGCCGGGTTTCGGGTTTCGGGTATCGGGTTTCGGGTAACCCGTGACATCCCTGTCCCAAACACCAGTCGGACCGGTCACACGGTAGAAAACCTCTGGATGAGCGCGACGCAACTTATGTTTAGCCTCCCAAAGAGCATCCGAATCCACGAATCGAAATGCATGGCCCGAAGTCCCAACAGCCTGACCACCATTATCCTTCTGAAAATAAGGAAATGATTTCGAAAACTAAGTCTAAAACCCTTTTGTCAGTTTTGGGATTTCAAAGGAATACTTTCTTGATAAACTTCGAAAAAAATATAAAGGTACAGATCGGAAGATTTACGAACCATTAGAACCCATGACCCTTTTTTAATCGCACCCGCGGATCCCTATCAAAAAAACATTTCAAAAGATTTCCTCCCTCATTATTTTTATCAAACCAACCAAAAAATTGACAACCATCTCCTTCTGACCAGCATCCATTTGGAGAAAGTCGATTACCAAAATTGGACTGGTTTCTTCTTCTTGGGAAGGCAAACAGTCAAGGGCAAACGCAAATGAATTGCCAAGTCCCAGTTTTTTTGCAACCTCCAAACTAGTAAAAGAACTAAAAAAATTTTGGGAGTTTTTAACAAAATAAAAGAAAACAAACGATGAAGAAGTGCTCGGATCATTAGAATTGTTGTTCATTTTTTGTTTTATTTTTGAAATTTAAATGGCTAAAAAACTTAAAATCAATTAAAAACCAGACACTAATAATGAAAAGAAAATCAGTAATAAAAAGAATTATAAGTTAAATGTTAAAAGGATATCCAAGGTTTTTAGAGATCAATTAGAAAAAATTCAAAATTTTTGCGATTTTGCGGACAAAATTTTTTTGCGGATTACTTTTGCGCAAAAATTTTTTGCGGACTTTTTATAAAAAGCAAGGGATTTTTTTCAAACGTAGTCAATAAAAATTAAATAAGATTAAAAATACTTTAAAGGTTTTGCAAACCTTTTGGAAAAAAATAAACAGAGGCATGCAAAAAATTTATTTACAAATATTACAAAATTTTAATAAATAAAAATGAGGTTCTTGCCACCTTATAATTAATTTAAAACTCAAAGAATTTCGGCTCTTCATACGTAGTAAATCCTTTTGGAGTGGTAAATTCAATGAATACACTCTTAGCGGTAGGACTTCGTGTAAGCGCCTCACCATTAATTGCAATACCGCCATCTTCAGAGTAGAAAGCTCTAGGATGAGTGCGACGCAGCTTGCCTTGAACATCCATAAGTACGTACCAATCCTCAAATTTAATGGCGTAACCAGGCGTGTCTAAAAGTTCTCCACCATTAGCCTTCTACAAATAAGGATTAAATTCAGAAAACAAAAGATAAAGGGACAAATCAAATCAGAGGAAATTATATTAAACTGACCAAAAATTCAAGAACAATTTTCCTTTGGTCTTGAGCCATTTGCAGAAAATCAATAACCAACACCACAATTGGACCATCTTCAGAAAATGGCAAACAATCAAGAGTAAAAGCAAATCTATTCCCTAATCCAACTTTTTTTGCAACTTCGAGACTAGTTAAAGGAGAACTAAAAAATTTGGGAATTTTTATCAAAAGAAAAGCAAACTTTGAGGGAATATTAGAACCATCAGTAGCATCGCTGTTCATTTTTAAAAATGTGTTTGTATTTACTGAATTTATGTGGAGGAAAATGTTTGGCAAAGAAAATGTCTTCAAAAAATAAGTGCTAGCTGAAACTGTTTTGGATTTCATCTCACAAAAATTCACTATATATTATCTACAAACGTGGACAACAGAAATTAGACGATTAAAAAAGAATTCATTAGAGGTTTTGCTAACCTTTCGACAAAAAACGAACCAAAATGGAATAATTTATTTATAAATATCAAAATTTATTTAACAAAAACGAGATTTGTGTCATACATTATAATTAAATCAATACTCAAAGAATTGAGGATCCTCCAACAAAACCCAAGTCTTGTCAGTGCATGTTTTGATACGAACGGTCTTAGCAGTCACAATTGGAGACAAATTAACTTGCTGTCCATTTGCATCCCAAACACCAGTCACACTATAGAAAACCTCTGGATGAGCGCGACGCAACACATCTTTAGCACCCCAAAGAGCATCCGAATCCACGAATCGAAATGCATGGCCCGAAGTCCCAACAGCCTGACCACCATTATCCTTCTGAAAATAAGGAAATGATTTCGAAAACTAAGTCTAAAACCCTTTTGTCAGTTTTGGGGTTTCAAAAAATTACTTTCTTCAAAAAATTCGAAAAGAATATAAAGGAACAGATCGGAAGAGTGCTTACGAACCATTAGAACCCATAACCCTTTTTTAATCGATCCCATGGATTCCTATCAAAAAATGTTCAATAAGATTTCCTCCCTTATTATTTTTAACAAACAAACCAAAAAGTTCACGATGGTTGCTTTCCGAGCCTGATCCATACGCAGGTAGTCTATAACGAGCACCGGATCATCCTCACAATACGGAAGAGAGTCAAGAGCGAATGCGAAGGCCTTCCCTCCAATTTTGAGATTGTACTTTGTCTGAAGAATATCCGCCACTTCAAGACTTGACAACTCGGTCAATGGACTAAAACGTTTAGGAATTTTGAATAAAATAAAAGAAAAACAAACGTAGGAGAAATGCCTGAACCATTAATGCCCGAACCATTACATCCGTTTCCATTCATTTTTAAGTTTAATTTAAAAGAATTTTTAAATGTCTAAAAAAGAAAAAATCAATTAAAAACCATAACCAATAATGAAAAAATCAATACTAGAAGGAATTGAAATAGGTAAAAGGAAGCAACCCGTTAAGGACACAATCGACAAATAAAACAAAATCAAATGCCAAAATAAACAAAAAGTTAAAAGATTGCCCTTTTTATATGTCATGCAGTCCTTTCAATCGACGTCTAAATTACCCATTTAATCGCCACTACTGAATTAGTTTATTGAACGGTGGAACTCAAGACTCTAACGTTGCGATTAAATGACGGAAACGGTACCTTAGAGTCTGAACCCTTTGTTGAGTTCCAGCTTTTCATATTTTTGTTAAGTACGGCAAGTGTTTATCCTTTTTATTGTGATATTATTTTTTATTGTTAGACAGATTTCTATTTTTTTTTACAATTTTCAGAAGATTAAAAATGGGAGAATTTGTGCCAAAATTTGAAAGGAATATGGATCTTAAAGGCTTGGGGCCTCGCCCATTGTCTACAGCTGGTGCAATTCCTGTAAAGGATGACAAAGGAAGAATAGTCATGAAGAAGGTCAAAGTACAGCGTTATATGGCAGGAAAAATGTAAAATTTTAATTTTAGGACTATCTTCAAGGTTGGGTTTCATGGTGTAGTTGGATAATTTTTACTAAAAGGGGTTGTGGGTTCGAACCCCGCCGGTGGAATATTTTTTTATTTCAATGGAAATTAGGCATTTTTACAGTCCCAAGTTAATTTTTAATTTTCAATGTATTTTTTAAAAATTTTAGTCCAGAATTCGCTCGTGATGTGGATTCTGACGAAGACAATGCAGAACAAGAAGAAAAACATGAGGACAATCAAAGAGATGAACGTGACCGTTATAGACACCGAGAGAGTGATAGCAGTCGCCATTATAGCAGGAGAAGTGATCATCGTGACAGTGATAGACATAGAAGGTTTAAAATTATTTTTAGGTATTTTAAGGTGGCTAACAAGGATCGAACTACCACTAAAAATTTTGCGATGAAACATACACCAACGGGTAGAACGGGGTCGATTTCTTATTGCCAATTTTTGGCTTTTTCGGCCCTGACCTCCATTTCGAAAAGTTATAGGTGTAAAAATTTTCGGACTTTGGAGCTATTCCAATCCGAGTTTGTCCTCCTCTCCTTCATAAAGAGAGAGAAGCTTGGGTTTAAAGAGAGGGCTTCGGACCTTGTTCCATTAAATTTATGTTCAAAAATTCACCCAAACTCGTTCTTCGACTCTGCTTGGCAAACCGCGTCCAATGGGCTATATTTTACTTTATCAGACCTAGTTAAAAACTTCTTCCTAATGACTTTAATTTTTAGCCGTAGAGACAACGACTATGAAGAAATTGAGAAGAAATACAAACAGGAACTGAAGGACGAACTCGGATTGGAAGAAGAAGATGCAGTTGAACCCGAATCTGCTTCAGAGGATGAAGAGTTGGAAGAACGTCATCGTAGGGCTTTACAACGGCGTCAACAAATTGAAGAAGAAGAGCTTAACAGAGTGGAGCAAGAAGAACCTGATGAATATGCTGATGAGGAAATTATGCAAAGAAGACGTGAGCTTATTCGAATGAGACGTCGTCGGCAAGAAGAACAGGTTTGAGGGTCTAAAATGGGAGAGATGTGAATTATTTTTGCGTTAAGGAACTTTTGGCTCGTCAGAAAGAAACTGAAGAAGTCAGTGAGGAAGAAAGTGAAGAGGAGAGTTCTGAGGAAGAGGAAGATGAAAGTGATGATGAGATGATTCCGCGTTTGAAGCCTGTCTTTGTTCCAAAGTAAGAAGAAAATATTAAGAGATTTTAGTCCGCAAAAAATTTGCGGACAACAATATTTTTGTGGATTTTCTGCTTATAATTATAATATTGTTTGGATAGTCAAAAAAGAGTGCTATCCGTAACTTTTTAAAAATTTGTCCGCAAATATATTTTTGTCCGCAAAAATTTTTTGTCCGCAAATTTTTATAAAATTATATTTTCAAAAGGAATGACCGTGTAACTCTCGTTGATGTAGACAAGGAGCAAGAAGGCCTAGAAAAATTAAGAAAATTACAAGTTGAAGAAAAACGTCGTCAAACAATCAAAATGGTTGAGGAGCAAATGAAACATGAAGCAGAAATTGAAAAAGTAAAAAAAGAAGAAAGTGCTGCAAAATTGGATTTGGCAGCAATAGATACTGACGATGAAAGTGAACAAATAGCTTATGAAATGTGGAAAGTACGAGAAATGAAAAGATTGAGAAGAAATCGGGACGAAAGAGAAGCGTTAGTTTTTTTTTAGAATAAAACCTTTATATAACGGATACCTTCTATCTGATGAATTTTTCGTTATAAGAGACTGAATTTTCTGAACTTCCATGTAACGGATTCCCCCCCCCCCTATATTTAACGGATTTTCTGTTATAAGCGACTGACTTTTTGGACCTCTATCTAACGAATACCTCTATTTAACGAACTTTCCGTTATAAGAGACTGAATTTTCTGAACCTCTATCTAACGGATACCTCTATTTAACGGATTTCCCATTATAAGCGACTTTGACTTCCTCTGACTTTATTAGAAGAGCTGGTTAGATTTTTAACCTTTTTTTTTCAGATTAGCTCGTGAGAAGGAAGAAATGGATCGAATTCATGGTATGACAGAAGAAGAAAGGCGTGAATATATGAGATTACATCCAAAGGTTTTTTGAAAGGTTTTTTAATTTTGAAAAAAAAAATTTAAAGGTCATAACAAACGAACAACGCAAAGGAAAATACAAATTTTTACAAAAATACTATCACAGAGGAGTTTTCTTTCTCGATAAAGAAGATGATGTTCTTAAAAGAAATTTTGCTGAAGCAACGGGGGAAGATGTTTTTGATAAATCTGTTTTGCCTAAAGTTATGCAGGTTTGGAGTTAAATTTTAAGAAAATTTTTAATTTTTAAAAATTATTTTTTTAAGGTTAAAAACTTTGGAAAAGCAAGTCGCACAAAATGGACACATTTAACTGCAGGTTTGTTTTAAATTTTAATTATTGTTGAACAAAAATGGGGGAAAAGTCTTGTTTTTTGGAGATGTCAATTTAATCTTGAATTTTTTTGATGAAAAGGGTTATATCTAAAATCATTAAAAGGATATTCTTAAGATCCAAAGGTTTTTAAAAACCATTTAGAAAGAGTCCGCAAATTTTTGCAACTTTGCGGACATAATTTTTTTGCGGACAAAACTTGCGGATTATTTTAGCGGACAAATGTTTTTGTGACAAAATATTTTTGCAAAATATTTTGCAAAAAATTTATTTATTTAAGTCACTCAGCAATTTTATTTTTAAAATCTCCCTCACATCAACCTTAAAAATCTATCATTTTATGTCCTTATTCTTCTTTTAATTTTTTCCCAAATTTTTAGAAGATACAACTGACCATCAAGGCGTTTGGGCAACACCAACACCTTTAAGTGCTAAATTTGTAACTAAACATGCAGCTGGGATGAAACCTATTTTTGAAAGACCGATAACTAAAAAAAGAAAAGTTGGGGATTAAAATGGGAGATTTTATGTAGAATTTTTTTTGGATTTTTTTTTCAAAATTTTGAGTAAATTAATAATGAGTTTAAAGGAATTTAATCAACTTTATGGATTCCCCGTCCTTTTTTATAGAAAACGTCCTGTGATTCGATCTCTTAACAATCACCCAATCTGCCTCTCTCAAAAGTAGAAGTTTAGCCCCGGGCAAGCATCGATCGTGCGACTTTCTGTAAGTTAGAGATTACGTTTACCACGTACAGGCCAGTGCTGTGTTTTGGGCATTTGTTGGCTCAGGCTCCGGGGTTTTCAAATTCTTGGCTCCGGCCGTCTCCGGCGCCAAATATGCAGCATTGGTACAGACTATCTTCTATTAGATCTTAAATCCCTTCCTGGTAGGTATTTTAACTGGCCAGCTCTTCAAACATAAGCAATTTCAATGAAACTGCAAAGTTAATAACTCTAATCTCGTCTCGAAACTTGAGATATTCGTCCTCGTAATCCCTGTTTTTTGGGTATAAAAGGATTTTTAATTTCTCTCCCATATCATCACTCCATCAATCCGCCCACAAAATAAAAGTTTGGTCAATAATTATGTTGCTGCTGTTCTTTATAACATGGATGGGTTTCCTGCTACACGTTCCTTTGCTTGTGCATTGTTCCAAGAAGATGAGGAAGAGAGAGGTGTGGTTTTCAAAAAAATTTTTCTTAAAATCTTTAAAAAAAATTTTCTTTCTTTTTAGAAGAAATTAAGAAAGAAGCAGAAGAAACAAGAAAAGAAGGCAAGGAAAAGAATGATGGCTCAGAACAACATGGGAATGCAAGGAGGCGTGTATCCTCCCCCGCCGGCTGGAGTGGCTCCCGGAGCGTCTGTTGGATGGCAGCAGGTTGATAGTGGTGGTGGTGGGGGCGTTTATGTGGAGAATAAGCCTATGAAACCTGTCAAACAGCAACAACAACACGGACCATGCGCGTTATGTTGTCTTGGATGTCTACATGCCTGTGCAAGCCTGAGTTTTTCATCATTAAGCATCAGCAGTAGTTCATCTTCGAGTAGTTAGGGAAATGCTCTGTGGTTGAGGCTAATTGTTGATAGATGTGTAATGATTATATATGTGATTATTGTTTGCTTATGTTTGTCATATGTTATGTTTATTTTTGCTTGTTTGTACAGTCGTGGAAAAAAGTATGGAAGCGCTAGAAAATTTTTTCTTAATTTTTAATTTTTCATTCAAAAAATACGTTCTATATACCAATCGAAAGCTCTATTCGTATCTCAGTTGACATGTTTCTGCATTTTTCATGAAAATGAAAATTGGCCGAGATAATCCGGATCTACCGGATATACCAAATCCCACTTTTTCGGAAAAATTTTTCGGAACAAATTTATCAAACCCAAATGATAAAGTATATTTTTGTGAGCATTTTCCACAAAACCGCTTAAAAATATCTTTGTCCGGTCCAGAGATATGATTTTTTGAAAATCGCATTTTTCCCTTAAAAATTGAAATTTTTGCAAAAATTGACGAAAAATGCGATTTTCAAAAAATCATATCTCTGGACCGGACAAAGATATTTTTAAGCGGTTTTGTGGAAAATGCTCACAAAAATATACTTTATCATTTGGGTTTGATAAATTTGTTCCGAAAAATTTTTCCGAAAAAGTGGGATTTGGTATATCCGGTAGATCCGGATTATCTCGGCCAATTTTCATTTTCATGAAAAATGCAGAAACATGTCAACTGAGATACGAATAGAGCTTTCGATTGGTATATAGAACGTATTTTTTGAATGAAAAATTAAAAATTAAGAAAAAATTTTCTAGCGCTTCCATACTTTTTTCCACGACTGTATGTAAAAATGTTCTTGTAAAATTCTTGTAAAAAATTTTTTTTTTGGATTTTGATTAAATTCAAGGCGATTAACCTTTCATTAAATAGCTTTGTATTGCTTTAGAAAGTTTTTCAAGCGTCGTCAAGTTTGGTGTAGTGGGAAAATTTTAGGCTTCCACTAAAGAGGGACGAGAGTTCGAACCCCATTCATAGAAAATAAATTTTTTTATTAATTTAAACAGCAATTTTTATCGTAAAATAAACAAATATTGTTTTAAAAATATTTATAAAATATAATATTTTTTAGAAATATATATTTTTAAAAATCTTATCGTTGAAACAAAAAATAAATATTTTGAGTTTAATTTTGAGAAAAATGATGAGATGGTTGGAAATGATTTTTTTAATTCAACTCTAATAACAAAAAAGTTTTTTTCCTACTTGAAAACATGAATGCCTTCATTTTTGTATTTTTTCTAAAGAGTTGAATCGTTCTGAGAGGGCAGCATTATTATGATATGAATTAAATGGGTGTTTAACCGGGAGACAAAAAAATGCAACAATATAAGTAATAAAAATATTTTTTTCTTTCTTTAAAAAAATGGCGAGTTAAAAAGGTGGCGGCCCGTTTGTAAAATCAAGTTGTGGTTCAAAACTCCTAGCAAAATTGTTTAATAAATGGCAGCAATAGTCATCATCGCAGTGAGGAACGAGACACGCTGCTCCCAAAAGTAAGACTAGCATTGCCTGTATTTTTAGAGTTATAATTTTATAGGTGACAAATTTCCGGAAAATGCATAGAATTAAGGAAAATGTCTATTTTCCGGAAAACCTATTTTTGTGTCTATTTTCCGGAAAACTTATTGTTGAGTCGTTATGGGAAGACATTTTCCGGAAAACTTATTTTCTGTGTCTATTTCCGGAAAAAGAATTTAAAAAATACGAATATACATATTTTCCGGAAAATACAGAGGAAAGGAAAATGTATAGTTTCCGGAAGACTTCTATTTCCGGAAAACACAAGGAGAAATACTAATATACTTTACAGAAACAATTTAGGTATATTTTCCGGAAGTAAGTATTTTCTCAATTGTTTCTGAAAAACACTAAACTTTCGGAAATTGTATTTCATCTAAAATACAATTATCATAGTATTTGTATTTTCCGGAAACTATTCAACTCAATTTACTTGTAAAGGCAAAGCAGTCCGCAAAACACGCCTCCAACGCGATCTGTCATCCAATTCTTGTGATGATCTGGATACTCTATCGCCTTGTCGAGGATCATCGGGCACAGGAGATTCTGGTGTTTCTCCATCTGGATAAATTATGCTGCCAGGTAGAGCTTAAAAATAAATTTTTTTAATTGTTTGATTTCTTAAAAATGTCTCAAGCCACAAGATCGAAAACCTGAAAAAAGCTTTCCGGAAAGGAAACATACTAATTTGTATTTTATGTAAAACACAAAACTATAGTTATAATGAACATCAAGTTATGAATGCGTAAAAGCAATTGGAGTCATTTCTTTTACATCATCCCTATTTAATATGTTATTTCCTATTTTATATTCTCAGGATCATTTCTGTAGTACGTATTCCTTTCCTTAGTAACCCTTCGATCTTCATACATTCCATCTGGGTACAGCCCAAGTAGGCGCGCTGCCATAACGGCGCAAGGCCATAACTTGCTGGAAAATTTCTGGCCCTTATCAACTTTGGTCTCAAAACATCTTTAGCGTTCTCTATTAAGAAAAGCTCGATAGAATCGTTTAAACTAAATTTGGTAGGATTCGGAAATCCTGAAGCAAGTTATGTTCTTGCGCCCATATTTTCCGGAAAGTTCTGTTGTTTCCGGAAATTGATCTAGTTGATGTTCAGTGTTAATTTTAAGAGGTATTAATTAAGAACTTAGTCCAAAAGGACTCCTAAAAATTCTTTATAATTTTTACATTCAATTTCATATTCTTCCTCCTCAGATTCCTCATCCAAAACCAACTCTAAGTCAGTAATTCCATGTTCTCTCAAAACATCTTTAGGTTCTCTATTAGGAAAGGCTGCAGCAAACATTTCTGCTGCAGCTTCAATATCATAATCTGGCTCTAAATGTTGTTTCGTTGTTGTTATTGTAGAAGTACTTGGTTGTTGTTGATCAAAAATTGTTGTTAATTCTTCCAATTTATTTTCTTCTTTTTCTTCTTTAATTTGACTTGAAGAAGGAATTAATTCTTCAATGAGTTGAGTTTCTGTTGTTTTTTCGTGTGTTAGAATAGATCCTAGACCTTTGGCAATTGACTCTGATTTTACTGGTTTCTCTTCATCTTTGACTTTTCCGTCAATCATCTTAAAAAGAAATACATTTATGTATTTTACTCAGTAGAAAATAGCTTCCGGAAATATAAAAGTAGGTATAATTGTTTCCGGAAAATACATAAAATGTATTTTTAGATAAAATACAGTGGAAAACAGCTTCCGGAAAAAAGAATATATGCCTCCGGAAAATACATATGTATTTTTATCTTCCATAAAATACAGTTTACTTTGAAATATTTACTTTTTGTATTTTCCGGAAAATATTAAAAATATTTACTTCATTCTCTAAAAGTATTTTAGGTAGACTATCATCCTTCTCTTTCTCCCTTATCCCAGTTAAAAAGAAGTCTGTTTCTTTGCCCAAGTCTTTAATCACTTCCTGCTCCAAACTAGACTTAAAATCTTCATTTCTTCTTTCATAATTTATTTCTTCCACAAAATCACTCTTTTCTTCAACTTTTGAGAGAATAAATTCTTCCTTCTTCTGTTCTACCTCTAAATTAGGAAAACTTTCTTTTGACTTTTCTCCTTCTTCTTCCTCAAAATCTTCCTTTTTCTCTTGTTCTCCTTCTACCACTTCTATTATTCCTTCCGGAAAAGACCCTTCCTCAACCTTTTCAATTTCTCTAATCACCTCCATCTCTAAAATAGGTTTGGAAGGTTCTTCTTTCAAGTCAACAGATTCAGGCTTCTTCAATTTCTCCTCTTCTTTTTCCTTCCTTTCTTCATCCAATACTCTTCCTTCAAATGATAAAAAGCCTTCTTTTTCTTCAATCTTCTTCTCTTCCTCCTTGAAGGGTGTAGTAGGAGGCAAAAGATCCGTGTCTGTTTGTTTAGTTGTTTCATAAGAAGAAGCTTCTTCAGTCATCTTTACGACTTCATCTTCTTTGGAAGGCTCAATAGGCTCAATAAATGAAGCAAGTCTTTCAGATACTGTGATCTGTTTAGTTAGCTCCTCTTCTTCCCTCTTTTCTTTAACTTCTCTTCTCTCAGAGCTTTCTTCCTTTATAGAATCCTTCGAGCTTTCTCTAACCTTTCCGGTTTCTTGCTTTCCTTTACTCTCTAAAACTAGTTGTTGTTCAATTTTCTTCTCAGGCTTTTTCTGTTGCAATTCCTTCAATCCTTTTTCTTCTTCCAATCCTTTTTCTTCTTCTCTTCTTCCTTTCCCTTTCTTTACTTTTTTCTTCTTCCCCATTTCTTTCTTCCCTCCAATAAAATCACCTAAACAAAGTCCTGGATGTGCCAAAGATTTTTCTTCCTCCTCCAAAAATGCTGGAGATGATTTGGCAGGATGTTCTTCTCTTCCTTGGTATTCCAAAGGTTTCTTCTTTTCTTCCTCTATCTTTTCTCTTCTTCCAAAACTAAATTCTTCATAATTTTTTGTTTGAATTTCTTGTTCAAATTTAAGTTCTTTTTCCTTAAATTGACTCTCTTGAACAACTGATGCTTCGTAATACCCAACATTCTTTTTTTCAATATCCAAAGGTGTTGAATCCAATTTAGGCTGTTTAAATGCCTCAGAAATGTTGCCAATTAAAGAAGCTTCTTCTAATATCTTTTCTGAAGCTTCAGGCTTCTTCTTTTCAATATTTGAAGCAAATAATTGTTCATAATACCCAACATTCTTCTTTTCAACTTCCATAGGCACAGAATCAATGTCTAATTGTCGTTTAGTCTCCAAGACTTGGCCAATAGAAGGATGTTTAATTTTTTGTTCTTCCATTTCTGTTGAGGTAAAAACTTCATCAGAACGTCCGGAAGAGTAAATATTAACAAATTGATCAATTTTAGATTTATCCAATTCTGTTGATTTGGAAGTTTCAGATAAGAGTTCTAAAAAAGGAAAAGTTTAATTGAAAACAGATTTTTGTTTTAATCCTACCTTCAGGGTTCGTTTCTTGAACAATTGATGGAGGAGGAAGATCTTTATAATACCCAATATTTTTCTTTTCAACCTCCAAAGGTCTTGGCTTCATTTCTGGATGTTTTTCAGTTGTTTTATAAGAGACATTTATTTCTTCTGGTTTGGGATATTCTGTCATCTCCTTGGAAGGTTCAATAAATGAAGGAGGTTTTTCAAATATTTCAACTTCCTTATTTTGTTCCTCCTCTTCTTTTTCCTTCCTTTCTTCCTCCAACACTCTTCCTTTAGTTGATAAAAAGCCTTCTTCCTCTTCAACCTTTCCGGTTTCTTTCCTTCCTTCACTCTCTAAAACTGGTTGTTGTTCAATTTTCTTCTCAGGCTTTTTCAGTTTCAATTCTTCCACTTCCTTTATTTCTTCTTTTTCTTCTCCTCTTCCTTTCCCTTTCTTTACTTTCTTCTTCTTCCTCATTTCCTTCTTTCCTTCAATAAAATCACCTAAACACAGGCCCTTATGTTCAACTTCCTTCAATTCTTCTTTATCTTCCTCAGTTTTCTTCTTCAATTCAAACTCTTCACCCTCTTCCTTCTTTTCCTTTTCCTCTTCCTTTCTAGCCATGGAAGGCTTTTTCAAAGGGAAGAGGTCAGTTTTTGAAATTTGTTGAGTAAAAAGCTCAGAATCTTTCTTCTTTTCTTCCAAAGCTTCAGGCTTTGCTTCTTCCGTTTTTAAAGGAAGCAAATTTTCTTGATGGCCAATATGCTTCTTTTCAATCTCCAAAGGTTTAAATGACAATTCGTTTTGTTTTTGTTGTTGTTTTGCTTCCAAGTGCTCCTCTTCTTTTGGTTCTAAAGCTGTTTTTGTTAGTTCAAAAGGTTCTGCTTCTAACAAAAATTCTGTAGCTTCTAATGAAGGTTTTGACATTTCTGTCTGTTCTGTAAACAAAGGGAAATCTGAAGCTATTGTTTCTTCCTGAACTTCCGGTCTTTCAGGCTTTTCCTCTTTCTCTTCTTCAATAATTGAAGGAATTAATTGTTCATAATACCCAACACGCTTCTTTTCAACCTCCAAAGGTATTGGCTTCATTTCTAGTTGTTTAGTTGTTTCAGGAACGTTAATTGAAGCTTCACTTGTTGGAGCTTCTCTTGTTTCATCAGAACGTCCAGAAGAGTAGATATTAACAAATTGATCAATTTGAGATTTATCCAATCCTGTTGATTTGCAGATCTCAAGTAAGGGGTCTAAAAAAAGAAAATAGATCGGATAGATTCTAAAGTCTTAGTCTTACCTTCAAGCTTTCTTTCTTGCACAATCGATGGTTGTGGAATTTCTAGTGTCTCAGACAAAGTCTTGGTTGTTAAATGTTCGTAATAACCCATATATTTCTTTTCAACTTCCAAAGGTTTTGGCATCATCTCCTTTTGTTTAATTGTCTCAAAAACATTAATAAATTCTTCCTTTGGAACTTCTTCCGTTTTAGTTGTTGAAACAAGTTCAGAGCGTTCCTTAAAATATTCAATCTCTTCCTCCTTTGTAGTTAATGGCTCAGTTGTTTCTGTAACAGAACTAGAGAGTGTGCTATCTTTTTGACGCAGATTTTCTGTTGCTTCCGATTTTTCTTTCTCCTCTTTGTTAATTACTCTAAGAGGTCCTTCAAAAGGCAATTCAGTTTGTTTAATTGTTTCTGGCACAAAAGTTGACTCTGACTTTTCTAAAGCTTCAGGCTTCTTTTCCTGACCAGTTGATAGTGGAAGATTTTCATAATACCCAATATTTTTCTTTTCAACATCCAAAGGTATTAAAGCTAATTCAGGCTGTTTAAATGCTTCAGAAATATTGCCAAATAAACAAGCTTCTTTTAATTTTTCTGAAGGTTCAGGCTTCGTTTCCTCTTCTTGTGAAGCAAATAATTGTTCATAATACCCAACATTCTTCTTTTCAACTTCCATTGGCACAGAATCAATGTCTAATTGTCGTTTAGTCTCTGAAACTTGGCTCATAGAAGCAACTTCAATTTTTTGTTCTTCCATTTTTGTTGAAGTTGAAACTTCATCAGAACGTCCAGAAGAGTAAATATTAACGAAAGAGTTGATCGGCTCTTCTGGCAATTCAGAAATTAAATTAGTAGAATTAATAAGAGACTTGGAATCTACGAGAAAATCTTCCATTGGTTTAAGGTCATAAGAAGGTTCATCTTCTTCAATTTTCTTTACTTCTGCTTCTTTCTCTTCTTCCTCTCTTCTTTCTTTTCCTTTCTTTACTTTTTTCTTCTTCCTCATCTCTTTCTTCTTCCCTTCTTCAATAAAATCACCTAAACAAAGGCTTGGGTGTTCAAATGATTTTTCTTCTTCTTCCTCCTCCTCTTTCCTTATTTTTGGTCTCAAATCCTTTTCACCTTCGTTTACTGTTTTTTCCTCTATATTCTTCTTCTCAACACCAAAAGGAACACTTTCAAGTTCTGTTTGCATTTTTGTCTCGATGGGAGATGGTTCTTTAATTTCTGATTGTTCTATCATTTCCGTTGTTGTTGTTCTTGAAATTTCATCAGAACGTCCAGAAGAGTAGATACTGACAAATTGATCAATTTTAGATTTATCCAATTCTGATGATTTGCATGTTTCAAATAAGGGTTCTAAAAAAAGGAAATTTAAATCGAATAGATTTTGTTTTAACCATACCTTCAGGCTTCTTTTCTTGGACAACTGATGGAGAAGGAAGCTTTTCATAATAACCAACATGTTTATTTTCAATTTTCAAAGGTATAGGCTTCATTTCTATTTGTTTTAATGTTTCTGGAAGTCTGTCAATTAATAAAGCTTCTTTTAATATTTCTTCTTTTTCTGTCTTTGTTTTATCTTCAATAATTGAAGGTTTTAATTTTTCATAATAGCCAACATGCTTCTTTTCAACTTCCAAAGGTATTGGCTTCATTTCTTCTTGTTTATTTGTTTTATGAGAAATTAAAGAAGCTTCGTCGATTTCGGGATATTCTGTCATCTCTTTGGAAGGTTCAATTAATGAAGGAAGTCTTTCAGACATCTCAATCTCCTTATTTTTCTCCTCCTCTTCTTCTTTTTCTTTCTTTTCTTCCTCCAATACTCTTCCTTTAGTTAACAAAGAGCCTCCTTTTAATAAAGACCCTCCTTCCTCTCCAACCCTTCCAGGTTCTTTCATTTCTTCACTCTCTAAAACAATCTGTTGTTCAATTTCTTTCTCAGCAGAGCCTTTCTGTTGCAATTCTTCCACTTCCCTTACTTCTTTATTTTCTTCTTTTACTTCTTCCTCCCTTCTTCCTTTCCCTTTCTTTACTTTTTTCTTCTTCCTCTTCTCTTTCTTCCCTTCTTCAATAAAATCACCTAGACAAAGACTTGGGTGTTCAAATGATTTTTCTTCTTCTTCCTCCTCTTCCTTTATTTTTGGCTTCACAACTTCATTTAATTTAATATCAGATTGAATCTCTTCTTGTTGTGTTTCTGAGATTGGTTGAGGCTTATCAGAACGTCCAGAAGAGTAAATATTAACGAATTGATCAATTTGGGATTTATCCAATTCATTTGATTTGCAAGTTTCGAATAAGGGTTCTAAAAAAAGGAAAATTAACTCTAATAAATCCTACAATTTTAATCTTACTTTCAGACTTTTCTTGAACAATTATTGGGGGAGGAAGCTTTTCATAATAACCAACATGTTTATTTTCAATTTTCAAAGGTTCTGGCCTCAATTCTGGCTGTTTAAATTCTTCAGAAATATTTTCAATTGAAGAAGCTTCTTTTATTTTAGCTTCAGGTTTCTTCTCTTCCCCTTCTTTTAATGCTGTAAAAATCAACTGTTCATCTTCAAAATATTCAACAATATTCTTCTTTTCAAGTTCCAAAGGTGTTAAAGTCAATTCAGTTTGTCTAAATGTTTCAGAAATGTCTTCAGAGCGTTTCTCCAATCCAGCCGTCTTTGGAATTGTTTTTGGTTCATCAGAACGCCCAGAAGAGTAAATGTTAACAAAAGAGTTGATGGGCTCTTTTGGCAATTCAGAGATGATATGAGTGCTAGTGATTGATTCTTCGGAAGGTGAATCAACAAAAAATTGTTGAGAAGTAATACTTTTATTGAAGGCTTCTTTTAATGGAGCTTTAGGCTTCTTTTCTCCCTCTTTAAATGCTGTAAAAATCAACTCTTCATCTTCACAATATTTAATATTCTTCGTCATTTCTGGTTGTTTTTTAGTTGTTTTAGAAGATTTTGGCTTCATTTGAGAAGCATAGCCTAGATGCTTCTCTTCAACTTCCGAAGGTATTGGCTTCATTTCTTCTTGTTTACTTGTATTATCTTCTTTTGAAGGGTCAATAGGCTCTTCTGTTTTGGGATACTCTTCCAGCTCTTTTAAGACTTCACCATAAAATTCAATTGGCCTTTCAAGTGCTTCAGTTATAGTTGTTTTGACTGTTAACATTGGTTCCTCAAGCTCTTCTTTCTGTTGGATCTCTTCCAGTTTCTTCTGCTGAACATCTTCTTTTCCTTTCCCTTTCTTTTTCCCTTTCCCCATTTTCTTCTTCTTTCTTTCTTCAATAAAATCGCCTAAATGCTTCTCTTCAATTTCAAAAGGTATTGGCTTCATTTCTTCTTGTTTACTTGTCTTATCTTCTTTTGAAGGGTCAATAAATGAAGGAAGTCTTTCAATCCCTTTATTTTTCTCCTCTTTTTTCTTCCTTTCTTCATCCATTACTCTTCCTTCAGTTGATAAAGAGCCTTCTTCCTTCACAGGATCCTTCGAACTTTCTCCAATTTTCTTTCCTCCACTCTCCAAAACAAGTTGTTGTTCAATTTCCTTCTCAGGCTTTTTCTGTTGTAATTCTTCCAATTCCTTTGTTTCCTCTTTCTCTTCTCTTCTTCCCTTCCCTTTCTTTACTTTTTTCTTCTTCCTCATTTCCTTCTTTTCTCCAATAAAATCACCTAAACAAAGGCCTGGATGTTCAGCGGATTTCTCTTCCTTTTCTTCATCCTCTTCCTTTAGTTTTGGCTTCAAATTCTTTTCATTTTCTTTCATTGCTTCCTCTTCCATATTTTTCTTCTCAACACTAAAACCAACACCTTCAAGTTCTGTTTGTATTTTTGTCTCTTGGATGGGAGATGGTTCTTTAATTTTTGGATATTCTATCGTTTTTGTAGTTGTTGTTCTTGTTGAAATTTCATCAGAACGTCCAGAAGAGTAAACATGAACAAATTGATCAATTCTAGATTCATTTAATTCTGTTGATTTGCAAGCTTCAAATAAATCTAAAAAAGAAATTTAACTCAAATATAAATTCTAAAGTTTTAATCTTACCTTCAGGCTTCTTTTCTTGATAAGTTGAGGAAGGAAGATTTTCATAATAACCGACATTCTTCTTTTCAACTTCCAAAGGTATTGGTTTGATTTCTGGTTGTTTAGTTGATTCATAAGAAGAAGCTTGTTCAATGTTGGGATATTCTGTCATCTCTACTTTTTTATCTTCCTTGGAAGGCTTAACAAATGTAGGAAGAAGCCTTTCAGATATCTCAATCACTTTATTTTGTTCCTCCTCTTCTTTTTCCTTCCTTTCTTCATCTTCTCTTCTCAAAGATAACAAAGAGCCTTCTTCCTGCTCCACAACATCTCTCGAGCTTTCTTCAACTTTCCCGGGTTCCTTTATTAATTCACCCTTTTTCTGTTGCAATTCTTCCAATTCCTTTACTTCGTTTCCCTTTTCTTCTCCCCTTCTTCCTTTCCCTTTCTTTGCTTTTTTCTTCTTTCTCATCTCTTTCTTCTTCCCTTCCTCAATAAAATCACCTAAGCAAAGACCCGGGTATTCAGATGATTTCTCTTCCTTTTCTTCTTCAATTTCCTTTATTTTTGGCTTTAAGACCTTTTCATCTTCTTTTATTGTTAATCCAATATTCTTCTTCTCAACACAAAAAGGAACACCTTCAAGTTCCGTTTGTATTTTTGTCTTTTGGATGGGAGATGGTTCTTTAATTTTTGGATGTTCTGTCGTGTTCGTGTTTGTTGGAATTTCATCAGAACGTCCAGTTGGTTCAGAAGACATTTTTTCGTAATCCCCAATCTTCTTCTTTTCAATTTCCAAAGGAATATGGTTCAATTCAGAATAATTTGTCTCTGAGAGATTATCACTAAACGATTCTTCAATTTCTAAATGTTTACTTGTTTCCATTTCTGTTGGAATTTGTTTAAATAATTTTAATTGTTCTTCAGGTAATTCAGAAATGAGGGGAGTGTTGTAAATTGGATATTCTGTTAATTTTGTTGTTGAACTTTTAATTGATTCAATTATGGACTTTGAATCAATGGCAGAGTCTGGAGTGTCGGGGAATTCTTCCATTGGTTTGAAGCTTTGAGAGGGTTCTTCTTTCTCTTCCTCTTCAATTTTCCTTTCTTCCTCTCTGAATGGTATAGTAGCAGGCAAAAGATTCGAGCAATAACCAACATGTTTATTTTCAACTTCCAAAGGTATTGGCTTCATTTCAGTTTGTTTAGTTGTTTCAGAAATGTTAATTGGAGCCTCAACTGTTGAAACTTCAATTGTAGCCTTATTTGTTTCATCAGAACGCCCAGAAGAGTGGATGTTGACAAGAGAATGGATTGGCTCTCTAGGCAGTTCAAAAGCAATGCTAGTGGGGTATTCTGCTGTTTTTGTTGTTGGAAGTCTAATTGTTTCAATAAAGAAATCGGAAGTGTTAGGGAATACTTCCATTGGTTTGAAGCTTTGAGAAAGTTCTTCTTCCTTCTTGTCTCTTACAATTTTCTTTTCTTCCTCTCTAGATGTTGTAGTAGCAGGCAAAATATCCCAGTAATACCCAACATTCTTCTTTTCGACTTCCAAGGGTGTTGGCTCGATTTCTGATTGTTTAAACGTTTCTGGAAGGTGGTCAGTTAACAAAGCTTCTTTTAATATTTTTCTTTCTTCCAATTTTGTTTTATCTTCAATAATTGAAGGTTTTAATTGTTCATAATAGCCAACATTCTTCTTTTCAACATCCAAAGGTATTGGCTTCATTTCTGTTTGTTTAGCTGTTTCAGGAACAAACAATTGGTGTTCAATCTCAGGATATTCTGTCACCTTTTTTACAGAAACTTCATTTGGTCTTTCTATTGTCTCAGGCGCAGTTTTGGCTGTTAATTGTTTGTAATAGCCAATATTCTTCTTTCCAACTTCTAGAGGTATTGGATTCATTTCTGGCTGTTTAGTTGTTTTACGAACGTTAATGGAAGTTTCACTTATTGAAACTTTAATTGGAGCTTCTCCTGCTTCTTCAGAACGTCCAGAAGAGTAAATATTAACAAATTGATCAATTTGGGATTTATTTAATTCTGTTGATTTGCAAGTCTCAAATGATTCTAAAAAAATAAAGTTAAATTGAATTGATTCTGATGTTTTAAGTCTTACCTTCAGGCTTCTTTTCTTGAACAAATGTGGGGGAAGGAAGCTTTTCATAATACTCAACATGTTTAGTTTCAATTTTCAAAGGTTTTAGCTTCATTTCTGGTTGTCTAGTTGTCTCATGAGAAATTAAAGAAGCCTCAACTTCGTGACTTTCATCAGAACCTTTAGACACAAATTGTTGTGTTGGTTCCTCAGTTGCTTCAAGTGAAATATTGGTAGTATCCACCATATTTTCAAGCTTCATTTCCTCCTTCTTCGTATTCTCTTTCATTTTTGATTGTTCATAATAGCCAACATTCTTCTTCTCAACATCTAAAGGTATTGGCTTCATTTCTGCTTGCTTAATTATTTCAGAAACATTAATTGAAGCTTCACTTGTTGACTCTTCAATTGCAGCTTCTTTTATTTCATCAGAACGTCCGGATGAGTAAATATTAACAAGTGAATGGATTGGCGCTTTAGGCATTTCAAAAGCAATGTTAGTCGTTGTTATTGGGGCATTGAGAGGTTCAAAATTCTCAAAATGTTTGCTTTCCTTCAGGTTACCTTCAAACGTTTCCGTCCCTTCCTCATATTTAGTTGTCGAAATAGTAGAAGGTAATTGTTCATAGAAGCCTTCATGTTTATTTTCAACTTTTAACTCCACCCTATTCAATTCAGATTGTTTATTGGCCACTGGAAGGTTTTCAATTAATGCTTCTTCGATTGTGGGAATCATTGATTCTTCCATTACTTTTTGAGTAAAGTCTTCAGGCACTTCAGATTCCTTTTCTTTTTCGATTTCTGTTTCAGGCAAACCCAAACTTCCTCTTTGGATTCCCAAAGGTTCAAAATCCAATTCTGATTGTTTTGTTGTTTCGTAGCTAATTTGTGATGTTTCTTCAGAGCCTTTTGTCCCTATTTCTAAAGCTTCAGGCTCCTCATCAATAATTGAAGGTATTAATTTTTCATAATACCCAATATTCTTCTTTTCAACTTCTAAAGGTATTGGTTTCATTTCTGAATGTTTAGCTGTTTTATGAGAAGCTTCTTCAATCTTGGGATATTCTGTAACCTTTTTATCTTCTTTGGAAGGCTCAATAAATGAAGGAAGTCTTTCAGATATCTTAATCACTTTATTTCGTTCCTCCTCTTCTTTTTCCTTCTCTTCATCTTTCCTTTCAGTTAATAAAGAGCCTTCTTCTTCCTGCTCAATAAAATCCCTCGAGCTTTCTTCAACTTTTCCGGTTTCATTTATTAATTCACCCTTTTTCTGTTGTAATTCTTCCAATTCCTTTGCTTCTTCTTTTTCTTCTCCCCTTCCTCCTTTCCCTTTCTTTACTTTTTTCTTCTTCCTCATTTCCTTCTTTTCTCCAATAAAATCACCTAAACAAAGTCCTGGATGTTCCAAAGATTTTCCTTCCTCCTCCTCTTCCTTTATTTTTGGCTTCATATCCTTTTCATCTTCCTTTATTGTTAAATGTTCATAACTAAGAATATTCTTTTTTTCAACTTCCATTGGGACAGAGTCAATATCTAATTGTCGTTTAGTCTCTGAAACTTGGCTAATGGAAGGAACTTCAATTTTTTGTGCTTCCATTTTTGTTGAAGTAAAAACTTCATCAGAACGTCCAGAAGAGTAAATATTAACAAATTGATCAATTTGAGATTTATCCAATTCACTCGATTTGCAAGTTTCAAATAAGGATTCTGAAAAAAGGGAAAAATAAGTCGAATAGATTCTAGTGTTTTAATCTAGGGGAGAGTGTTTTAATCTAGGGCTGAGTTTACGGGGAACGGGGGTTGCGGGGAATTCGTGTTCGGGAAACGGGGCGGGGAGGTCCCGCCGCGAGCTTCTCCCCGGGGAATTTTTAAAAAAGGAGGTTCTAGGGAGGCCATACCTGCGTCGGGGAACGGGGATGGACCCTATTTTAATCTTACCTTCAAGGTTCTTTACTGGAGTAATAGATTGCTCGTAATAACCAACATTCTTACTTTCAATCTCCAAAGGTATTGGTTTCATTTCTGCTTTTTTGGTTGTTTCATAGGAAATTAAAGAAGCTTCTTCAATTTCTGAATATTCTGTTGTTTTATGTTCATCAGAACGCCCAGAAGAATAGATACTGACAAATTGCTGTATTGGTTCTTCTGTTGCTTCAGGTAAAGTATTGGTGGTATTTACTAAACCTTCAAGCTTCCTTTCTTCCTTCTTCGTATCCTCTTTTATCTTTAATTGTTCGTAATACCCAATACTCTTCTTTTCAACTTCCAAAGGTATTGGCTTCATTTCTGGTTGAATTTCTAAGGCAAATTCAAAAGGAATTGTTTTTTCAATTTTCGAAAGTTGAGTTGTTTTTGATGGTAAATTTATTAGAATTTCATCAGAATTTTTAGAAGAGCAGCAAAAATTAGCAACTGAATGAATTGATTCTTCTTTTAATTCAAACATTTTTTCACTGATAGCGATTGAGCTAATACTAGGCTCTTCAGGCCTTTCTAAAGCTTCAGGCTTCTTCTCAACTTCTTCAATCAACACTTCTTTTTCCTCAGATTTTGTTAGAATAGGCAAATGTTCATAATACCCAATATGCCTTCTTTCAACTTGTAAAGGTATTGAATCCAAATTTTGTTGATATTTTATTGTGTTCTCAACGGGATATTTTGTCTCTTTTGTTGTTGTTTTTGTTGAAACTTTTTCTGAACGTTCAGAAAAGGAAGGAGATTGTTGCAATCTTTCTGGAGCTACAGACTTTGTTTTTTCTTCAATAATTGAAGGTATAAGTTGTTGATAATACCCAACATTCTTCTTTTCAACTTCCATAGGAACAGAATCAATGTCTAATTGTCGTTTAGTCTCTAAAACTTGGCCAATGGAAGGAACTTCAATTTTTTGTTCTTCCATTTTTGTTGAGGTAGCTATTTCCTCAGAACGTCCAGAAGAGTAAATACTGACAAATTGATCAATTTTAGATTTATCCCATTCTGTTGATTTGCAAGTTTCAAATAAGAGGCCTGAAAAAAAAAAGAAATTTAGATTGAATAGATCCAATTGTTTCAGTCTTACTTTCAGATTTCTTTTCTTGAACAATTGAAAGCTGTGAAAGATTTTCGTAACAACCAACATGCTTCTTTTCAGTTTCTAAAGGTATTGGCTTTATTTCTGGTTGTTTAGTTGTTTTATGAGAAATTAAAGAATCCTGTACATCAGAACGTCCAGAAGAACCAACGCCAACAGATTTTGGTTCCTCAGTTGCTTCAGATAAAATATCTGTGGTGCCAAGCTTCCTTCCTTCAATCTCTGTATCCTCTTTCATTTTTAATTGTTCATAATAACCAACATGTTTCTTTACAATTTCCAAAGGTATTGGATTAAGTTCTGATTGTTTATTTGTTTCAGGAACTTTAATTGGAGTTTCACTTTTTGAAGCTACTCTTTTTTCATAAGAAAGTCCAGAAGAGTAGATGTTTACAAGAGAAGAGATTGGCTCTTTAGGCACTTCAAAAGCAATGTTAGTCGTTGTTATTGAAACTTTAAGAGGTTCTTTAACTTCAAGTAAAGCCTTAGAGATATTTTCTTCTTCTTCTTCTTCCCCCTTTCTTTTTTGGTTTGATAACGATATTACCTCAATATAATCATCTTCCTTTTTTTGCCCCAAGTTTGACGGTTTTAAGGCTTCTTTATCAATTTCCTCAGATTTAACTTCTTCAACTTGTGGGAGGTCGACGACTTTTGTCTCCTTAAAAATTAAAAAATTTTTACAATGGTAAAAAAGTTAAAAGTATAGCTGACGGGCAGGAATCGAACCTACAACTCCCTCTTCCTTGACAGCTTTTTCCCCTACCAACCTTTCTCTTCTCGTCTATTTTCTTTTTCCTCTTCTCATCTTCCCCTCGCTTCCTTTCCTTTTCCTTTATTTTCCTTCCATCCCCTTCCTTATATTCTTCATTCTCTTCCCTCTGTTTTAAATCCTCTTCCTTCTTTCCTTCAACTTCCTTCTTTTTCATTTCATCCTCTTCCTTTTTATTCAAATTTTTCCTTTCGCCTTTCACCTTTTTCATTTCAGTTGCCATTTGTTTCACATCTTCCTCTTTCCTTCCCTTTTTCATTTTAATTTCATCCTCTTCCATCTTTTTCTCTTCCTCCACTTTCCTTTCTTCTTCCCTTATTCTTTCCTCTTCAATTCGTTTATTTTCCTCTTCCTTTTTCCTTTCCTCTTCGCTTCTTCTTCCTCCAACTTCGTTCACCTTTTTCCTTTCCTCTTCCCTTCTTCTTCCAACTTCTTCCTCTTTCTGCTCCTCCTTCTTCCTCTTCTCCTCCTTCTTCCTCTTCTCCTCCTTTCCCCTTTTCTTCTCCTTCCTTTCCTCTTCCTTCTCTTTCTTTTCCTCCTCCTCAACTTTCCTTTCTTCTTCCCTTATTCTTTCCTCTTCCCTTCTCCTTCCAACCCCTTCCTCCTCTTTCCTTTCCCTTTCCTTCTTCCTCTTCTCTTCCTTTCTCCTTTTCTTCTCCTTCCTTTCTTCTTCCTTTTCTTTCTTTTCCTCCTCCTTTTGTCTTCCAATTCTCTTCTCTACTTCAACAAACTCTTCAAAAACAACCACAAATTTCTTCTCAATGACTTCAAATTCTTCCAACAATTTTTTAACTTTTTCCAAAACTTTAATTAATTCAACACTTTTTTCTTCTTCCATTTTTATTTCTTCTTTCAATCCCTTCAATTCTTTATTTATTGCTTCAATTAATTCTATTTGACGACTAAATTGTTCATTTGTAGAAGGCATTTGTATTTGACCCGAAAGCATTTCTTCCAACATAAATTTCATTTTTGTTGATTTATCAAAGGCAATATTAGCCTCTTCTATTAGACGAGGATCTAGAAAATTTTTTTGAAATTTTCTTATAAAATTTGTATAGTTACATGTCTTTAATTTTCTTCAATTTCTAAAATCCCCTTATTTTCCCCTTTAAAATTTAATTACCACACTTATGTCTACGCGCTCTCTTAGGACTGAAAACACTATAAAATAGGTGTAAACAACAGAGGTGAGTCGGAACAGTCCGAGGTGTCGGAAATCGGAAGAGCCTGAAATCGGAACTGGCTCAAAAGTCGGAACTTGGAAATCGGAAATCAAATTTTTTTCGGAAATCGGAATTCCGACCCACCTCTGGTAAACAACAACGAGGATATTGTTAAGTCGCTCCTCAAATAACAGTCACCAACTAGATTAAAAAAAGTACACTAAATTGAGAGTGTTCAAGTTAATGGAAAAGGTTCACATAAGGGAGGGGTCCGACTATAATTTTAAATATTTTTTAAAAAAATTTTCTCACTTGTTTTCTTCTCAGATTTCATCTGTTTCTCACTTAAAGGTTCCGATCTTGCTTTTTCCTTCTTAATTAATTTTTCTTTTTCAATAGCTGGATCAGTAACCAAATATTTACTACTGCTACTACGTTGAATATTCTCTTCAGATTTTTCCTTTTCTTTTACAACATTTTGTCGTCCAAAAATTTTTCTACTAATATTTTTTAAATTGTTTCCTTCTTTTATTTTCTTTTCAATTTCTTCATTTTCTTCCTTCATTTCAAAATAAAATTCACAAAATATTTCTTCATCCTCAATTTTTTCTTCAATATTTTTTTCTTCCCTCTTTAACATTTTTTCCCCTTTCCTAATTTTATTAAATTCAATTTCTTTCGATTTTTCCAACAAAATTATTTTTTCTAATTTATTTTCAATTATTTCTTCATTTCTTCTTTTTATTTGGGAAGTGGAAGGACCTTCTTCTTCAATTAAATCTTCAATTTTTTCATTATTATTAATTTCAGTTTCTTGTTTATTTGCTGCTTCAATTTTCCATTTATCATCAATTACCTTAAAAAATCAAAAAAAATTTATTCGAATGTTATCCAAAATTTAAAGAACTGGACCAAGGACGGTTCAGGTTGAGAAAAAATTTGGGTCGGATTTTCGAGTTTCAGATGGGAAAACAGTCCGAGGTTTTGAGTATCGAGTTTTGCGTATTCCGGTCCATCCCTGGTTCAAATCTGAACAGGCTCACGGATAAGGAGGACCTTAAGGGTTGACCAAAGCCTGAAGGTTTCTGAGCTAATTACGACAAAAAAATCCCTAAAAATTCCAATTCTAATTTTTTCCCCTTGGTTTTCGCATTTTTCCCATTTTCTTGGAGGCTCCCCTAATTTTTAATACCCACAATTATATGTAAAGTAGGAGAGAGATGACCACCTCTTCCCAAAAAATTTTTCTAACCCCTCAGAGGACCAGAAAATTTTTTACAAATTTTTTAGAAAAATTCTACACCTGAATTATAGTAGTTACACTATTACAAAGTTTCAAAATTATTTTCTTCTGTTTTGAAGGACTTAAACATTTGCTTCCATCAATACTAATTTCTACATATTGTCTAACTACTCTACACTGTTTTTTGAGCAATTCAATTTGAAGTTGTAAAAATTTCAAATTTTCTTTTGATTTAAAATTTTGGGGGTCCATTTGGTTCTCAAAAACAACAAAATTTTCAACATCCCCCAATCTTTCCACAATTTGTTTATAAGTGGATCTAAGCTCAATTTCTTGGTTAATTTCTGTTGTTAAAGCTTTGTGGAAACGTTTAAGTGAATTCTTTTCTCTTTTTAGGGAAGCTACAAGTTTAAATAAACGTTGTTTTAAAATTTCGTTTTGATGAATGGAGGAGGCTAATTGGCAAAGTTGAGTTTTTTGTTCAGTTACTTTTGAAGCAAATAACTGGAATATAAAAAATGATTTTAAAAAAATTAAAAATAGACAAGAGAACTCAGAAATCCTAAAAGGAGGAACAGGAAAAAATTATATGAGACCCCAAAAAGAAAAAATCTTCCTTAACTGATTTGAACATATGTAGTTAAATGAGTTGGACGGATTTTGGACTTTTGGGTTCAAAATTCGAGGTTGTATAATTATTTCAAACAGGATACGTTAACAATATCAGGGGTATGAAACAACACTAAACAGTCCTCGGGAGGTATTGAAGGAAAATCAAAGTACAAGGCGAAGGAACGAACATGAGAGATAACAGAACTACTACCCTCCCTCTCCTACTATCTACTACTACCCTCAATCAACCCTCAGCTACCCCAACTACCTACTACTCTCAATCAAAAAAAATTTTTTTACAAAAATAACAACCCCGACTCTCTCCCTAGAGACTTTTTAAAAATTTTACTAAAAAATAAAATTAAACCCTACTTTCAACAAATTAACATCTTCTCTAGCAATTTCCAAAGGTTTAGGAGTATAATAACGAGCATGTAATCTATCTATTGCTATTTGAATATGTTTAACTTCTTTTTCAATTAATTCAATTGGAATATCCTCCAATTTGTTTCCTGCTTCCAATTTATTTATTAAATTATTTAGGACGTTATTTTCTTCTTCAAAATTTTCTTTTAAATTTTCCTCCTTTATAAGTGAAAGTGCTTCAGCTACAATTACCTCACTATTTAATGAAGCTAAATCAGAATCCAAATCAGAAGAAAAACCGATAGAACTTGATGTAGAGGCTAAGGAAAGCTGTAAAAAAGAATAAAATTAAAATTAACAAGTTTGTACAAAAATTTGAAAAAATAGTATTGAAAATAAGGAGAGTGTTCTCTAACGTCTCCCATTTTCAATAGATTTCAGCGGGATCGGGCGGGATTTTTTCCCAGTTTTTTTTGAATCCCAATACACCTCAATTTAAGATACATTTTTAAGCACAGCTACACAGCAGACTAGCAAGGGTCATAGCGAAACAAATGTCATTTATTGGGGCAGAACGCCAACTAATTAAAAAAGAGCTAAATTTATCTCTTTTTCTTTGTCGCTCTATTTTTTTCGCGTGTTATTTCGTTAAATATTTGAGATAAAATTTGTTTGCTTGAACATGTCAACTTCGAGAATCTTTATCTTTCGAGAATCTTATTTTTTTTAAATTTTGCTTATTTTAAATAATGAATGAGAGTCTTATCTTTGTTTTAAAACCAAATTGATTAATTTTTTGCATATTTTAAAAAAGGTTTTGCATGACCGAATAAATCAAGTTTAAAAAAATGCCTTTTACTCGTTAAAAATTTTGAAAGTTTTGGTCGTAACATATACTATTCGATTCGTCTCGACAAGCTGAGTCGAATGACACCAAAATCAGCTCGATTCGATGATTCTGAACAAAGTTACAAGCAAATTAATTTTCGCCGGAATAACTGCTTTTGTGCTATTATTTAGGCTATATAGGAATCTAATCACGGAGATTTTGGTGTCATTCGACTCAGCTCAACGAGCTCTTTCGAATGAGCTATAATTTGCATAGTCGAATTTTTGACCCCGAAAATCGGAACTTTAGGGACCTGTATCTAGGTCCACAGGCATTTCCGCACCCTGTGAGTGGTGTCATTCGACTCAGCTCGAGGAGCTCTTTCGAATGAGCTATAATTTGTATATTTGAATTTTTAACCTCAAAATTCGGCTAGGGGCCCTCCTGTGGTTTTCAACTTTCGGGAGACTGTAACTCGGTCCCGGAATGTCGGATCAACTTCTTCTACCCTAGTTCGACTCAGTTTTCAGAGCTCTTTCAAATGACACCTCATTTGCCTAAATCAATCCAAATTTGAAAAAATTACATTAAAAAATTTACATCCGATTTTTTAAAAATTTTACCAGTTTTTATTTTAAAAAGTTTAAAAAAATTTTTATACCCCTAAAATATTATTTAAAATACTTTTTTGATGTTTTATTTTATTTATCTAATAGGAAAATATTAATTAACCATGAAAAGGTTCGAACCCGCGACCTATTTTTAAACGATTTTGTAGTCACCGCTCTTAGCCACTTAACCAAAATTTAAATTCCGCTATGTCCCCTCTTTTGCCTGCGCTAGTCTGCTGTGCAGCTAGCATCTAGGGGTGGGAACTTTTAAGGGAATTTATTTTTGGGGAAGTAAACCAAAAGGTGTGGAAGAATTATGGGAGAGCATCCTAAGCGATACCTCCAATTTAACATTATCAATAGGGTTGCACCCCGAACGCTCGGGTGTGGGTATGTCGGGTACGGGGTTTTCAAATTGTTTCGGGGCGGGGTTCAGGTCGGGGAAATTTTGAAAAAATCTTTCAGAAACGGGGTCTGGGTGTAATTCTAATTATCAGGTACGCCTTTTCAGTTTTAAAGGAAGTATCTAAAAAAGAGGTATTTGAAGCCCAAACACACCTGAGAAGCAAGTCGATGTCTAAATTCAACACTACAAGTCTCTGAAGGAGTTGTAGTTCTCCTAATTGGAACTAAATGGGCTGAGGGTAATTGCATTTGTTCAAATTGTTCCATTAAATATTTGTAACGTTCACAAAGGTCATTAGCAATTTTTGCTTGTTGTTCAGTTTGGAATTGGTGAAGTTGAAATTTTGAGACCTTTTTTAAAAAATTAAATCAAAAAAATTTTTAAGCTTTTGTGGAAAATTTTTGAAATTTAAAAAAAAATTTCAAAAATTCCAAAAAAATTTCTTTGAAAATTTTCTAAAAAAATTTTTTTTGGAAATTTTTAAAAATTTTTTAAAATTAAAAATTTTTTTGGAATTTTCTGAGAAAAAAAATTTTGGATTTTAAAAATTCAAAAAAGAATTTTCTAAAAAAATTTACACACACCAATCTAAAATGTTCAAGACAATTGTCTCTTAATTGAACAAGCATTGTTTGGCATTTTTTATAATCCAAATCTAATGGTTGTTTTTGTAATTGGCCAACTTCTTTCTCCATCTGTTAAAAAAGGAAATTAATTAATTTAGTCATGCTGTATTTTTTAAAAAATTTTAATAATGACAGAAGTGTAAAAAACAGAATTATCACATGTTTTTTTGACCGACTTTCCTTTCTCGTCTTATTTCCCCCCTTTATTTCCGCCGTTTAATTTGTTAAAAAAATTTTTAGAATAAACAAATTACTGGAGATGAGACGGAGAAAGTCGTATACGACAATCAGAAAATACCCGACATTTTTATTTTAGAGCTAACCTCGGTCTAGAGGGTAAACGCGAGGTAATACAAACTGACATATGACATATTTTAAATTTTTCAAATGTATAAAGGACTATCTAACCCCTTCAAAAAATTAAAAAAAATTTTTTATTAGTTTAGCTATTAATTTTATCAAATTCTCAATCTGTCCACAAATCTTTTTAAAAAAATTTTTTCCATCCTCCTTACTATATCTAGCCATTTTCCAAAAGCTTCCAAATTATTCAACCATTTTCGTTCATTTAAAGTTATTTGACTCAAATTATTTTGTTCGTCTTCCTTCATTTTATTATTTCCATTTAGTATTTGTTGTTTTCTCTCTTCATTAAACAAACATTTTTTCAATTCTTCTTCTTGTAAAATAATTTTTGTTGTTCTTGCAGTTATTAGTTGATCACACTTAAGAGAATTTCTTTTTTTTAATTTTTGTCTATCAAAAAAATTTTATTAACCTTTAGCGATCGTACCGATACGATTTTTTTCGATATTTTTATATCGAATATCGACCGACCCCTTCGGCCGATCCCTAGCTATAATATCCCCGCATCTTATATACAGTCGGATCTCGATTAAAATACGTTCAACCTATAGTTAATTACACTCTCGATTTTAAGTATAGATTTTCAAAGTTGGATGGTTATTGTGTAAAGATCGGACGAACCAAATATTCGATCTAATATTTTTCGAATTTAATTTTTGAATTTTTCGCCCTCTACTATGTACTATTGAGTGTATGGGGAGAGTTATCTAAGCGATAACTCCAATTCTACGTACTAAGAATAATGTCAAGAATTAATAGATACACCTCATTAGTTAATAGGTGAATAATACATATTCCTAAACCCCTTTTTAAAAATAACACTTATTATAAGCTACGGTTATTTCAAACGCCTAAAGGGTATCTCAAAGCGAGATCCGACAGTAAATATATAAAAATAAACCCAAAATCCTTCAAAAATCTCAAAAATTTTCAAAAAAAATTTTTTCCTTACAAGCTCAACAATTTGTCTTCTAACAGGTTCCCCAGCATTTTTAATCCATTCACTTCCAGTCTCATCCATTTCCTCAGCCAAAACTTCCATTTTTCTAATAATTACTTCTTCTTTTTCTTTTAAATTTTCTTCTTCTTCTTCAATAATAAATAAATTTATAAATAAATTTTTTTCTTCTTCAAATTCATTCCATAATTGTATTAAATCAATTAAAATAAATTCACAACGAATAAATTGACCCAATTCTTCCTTTATTTGTTTTTCTATTTGTTTTGTTATTAATTCTTTTTGGGCTGAAAATTGAAGTTAAATTTTAAATTTAATTAAATTTTTTGTTAAAGAAGAACAAAAAGTAAATGACGGAAATAAAAGTTCAACTCTTATTTGGATCAAATTACAGACAAAAATAAAAAAAAGAAGGGGGGGAAAATTGAAATTGTCAACAAAAAAATTTAAAAAGTGAAAACAAAAAATTTTTCCCTAAGAGTAGGTAGGGAAATGATAGACGACAGTCCATTCCAAGGTTCCACTTGACAGTTCGGGGATCAATTATATATTTGTTATTAATCCCTGTTTATCTCCAAAAGAATAAAACAAAAATGATTATTCTCAACAACCATTTGAGATTATGTTTAATTAAGAAACCCTTTATGTTAATTATTACCCTTTTATGTTTAGAAGAAACAATTTTTTAAAGAAAACTCACAAGAATTCAATAAACTTGTAGATTCCAAAATATTTTCATGATGAGCCTCGCCAGAGGAAATGCAATCGTCTTTTGCTATTTTTAAAGCATTTAGGAGGTGTTCCATTTGAAGGATAGGTTTACATTCAGAAGCCATTATCTAGAAAAAAAATTTTTTTAAGTCTCTTTGAAGGCCCAAAATTTAAAAAAATTTTCTTGTTTATTAAGACATAAAAAATTATTTTTCATTAAATTTCCACTTTCCTACAGTTTATTATTCAAAATTTAATCTCAATTTGACTGTTGTTCGTTGGAATTTTTTTTCCATAAGATTCTTTTAATTTAAAAAAATTTTCTTAAATTTCTCTTAAAAAGTTTTTTTTTAATTTTCCAGACAAAAAAATTTTCTCACAAAATTTCCAAATAAAATACTCATACAACAAACAACAAACTATTCACCTTATATTCCTCCAACGTTTCTTTAGTTTCCTTTAAACTCCCAGTTCTCATTCCCCAAACAGCCAAACTTGCTTTTAATTTACTTGAAGCTTTAATTATTCTTAAACGGGATTGAATAAATAAAATTTCTTTAAATATTCTTCTTTCCAATAATGTTTGAAATTCAATTCTTTCTTTTAAATCTTGTAATAAATGTTCTGGTAAAAGTAAAAAATCCTCTGGGGAGGTTGTTAAGGAAGAAGTTTGTTGATTTTTATGTTGTTCCAATTTTAATGCTAATTGTAATCTCTTGTTTGGTAATTCTTTAAAATGTTCCTACAAAAATTAATTAATTAAATTAGGGATCGACCCCTGTCCATCAAAATTGAGTAATTGTCGGGGTAAGGGGTTAGAGTGAGGGATTAGTTAATAAATAAATTAATTAATAAACCTATTTTTAACTATGATGGTTCTCTATTTTTTAATAAAAAATCAAAATTCTAAAATCGCAAAAATTTCCAAAAAAATTTTAAAAATATTTTTTTAACTATGAAAGTTTTCTACTTTTCTATTTTAATGAAAAATCAAAAATACAAAATCTGAAAATTTTTTCAAAAAAATTAGCGGATTTTTTGTTGGTTTTTTCATTGAGAAAAAAATGCAATACTTTCTTGGAATATTTATAGAAACGACGTTTTCAAAAAAAAATTTTTTTAATTATGAAATTTCTACTCTTTCATAAAAACACTTTTACAGACACCAGCGTCAAGAAAATTTTTTTTTCATTTTTTTCAAAATTTATTTTTAATTTAGCCTAACGAAAGTTAAGGGAAAATGCTTCAAAATACATTTAAAAAATTCGGTTTTTCTAGTAAAAAAATTTTTTTTCTAAACTACCTCAAATCGTCTAATTGTAAATTCCAAATTTTCAAGCACTTCTTCCAACCCTTTATCTTCAATTTGTAATAATTTGTCTTCTGTTAAAGGTAAACTTGAGGCTAATAACCTCTCCCCTTCCAACATCCATTGTTCTAATTCTTTCATTTCTTCTCCTAATTTAGACAGTAAAAATTGGATTTTTGATTCCCACGAAGAAACGATTGACTGGAAAATTAAGAAAAAAAAATTTTAAATTAAAAATTTTATCATAGGATACGAATTTTGATATGAATATATCGAGATTGGACTCAAAAGAGAAAATAGACAGTTATTTTTCTAATCCAAAAAATTTTTTTCAAATAAACTTCTGATTTCTACATTATTAAAGATTGGTTTGTTTCCTATTCTTTATTTTTCTAATTTTTCATTGACCGATTTCCTACATTTAGAACCGAATTTTGGTTTTAGGGAAGGAACCGTTAGGTCTTATTGTTAGAAATTTTTATTTCTTTCGCTAACGCAAAAACGTTTAAAGACTTCTCTCAAGTTTAGAAAGTAAAGAGTTCAAGACTTCCCTAGTCTCGACAATGAGGAATTTTAAATTTTTTAAAATATATAACACCTCTATATTGTCCAATTGTCCTTTAAAAATATCCAAATCCTCTTTTTCAACAACTTCTTTTAATGCAGGAAAAACATTTTCGGTTAACACTCTACGCCTTTCAAGCCATTCTTCTTTTTTAATTAAACGACGAAATAACTTTAAAAAGGTGAATTTAAAAAAAATTTTTAATTAAAAATTAAAAAAATTCCCAAGTGTGGAAATTAGTTATCCCCCTCTCCCCTCAAAGACTCGTATTTTGCCCAAAAAATGAGAATAGAGATGTGGTTTTTTTTTTGGAAAATCCTAGAGTATTCGGATGTGGAAGCAATTGAAAAAATTTCCGCAGCCGCAGTCAGCAAGTCAAAAAAAAACACGCAATTCCACACAATTCGCAATTGCGTCCAGCCCTGATTCGAATGCGAATCGAAGACCCGAACCGACACAACTTCAATTAACAACACAAAAAACAATGTTTCGAGTCTCGAAAATTTTTGATTGTTGCTATCTTTTTTAATTTTGGGTTTTGTCCCTTAGAAAATTTTTTGGTCCCAAACATTCTATAGGTTACTGAGGCGAAACAAGTTCTCTTCCTTAATGTTATTAAAAAATATTCTTTTTAAAAAAAAACACCTTAAATTGTCCAACTGTTGGCCTTTGCCTTTCACTCAATTTTAAATGCCCTCCTTCTTCAACTGTTCTCCTCAACCATTCAAATAAATTTTTATAACATTTTAAAATTTGTTGTTTATTTTCATTTTTTGTTGTTAATTTTTGACTATTTTTAACAGTTAAAGTTTCTTCCAATTTTACATTTTTGTTAAATTGTGGAGGTCGGTAAAGACATAAAAATTGTGAAATGTATGTTATTACAGAGCGACGGCAAGGAAGACGTCCAGGTGCGCAAAGCTCTGTTGGGTCCAAAAATGGACTGAAATGAAAATAATTTTTTTGGGTTTTTTAAAGTCAATTTAGCCAAGAAATATAGTCGACGAATAACAAATTTAAAAATTTCTGGAAAAATTTACAAAAAAAATTTTTCAGAAATTTTTTTGAAAATTTTCAAAAAAAATCTGAGCATTTTCCCTTCTTTAAGTCCGCGTTTTTACAGTTTAGGATTGGCTCCCAGAACCGCCTGTGAACCTTAACTTCGGAACCTCCGAAAGTTTGGAGCTGTTGGAAACCGGAATCCTTCGATTTTTTGAACAGCAAAAACATTGCTTAGAGTTAATTACATAATTTTTGACCGTTTTCTTTAAGAAATTGAGGAGAAACTTTAAAAAAATTCCGAAAAATTTTTTGAGCTGAAAACTCCGATAAAAAAATTTCTTGCTTCAATTTTCAAAATCAAAAATTCTTTCATTTACCTAATCCCCAAATGAAGCCTTGCCAACTGTATAGCCTTTTGGGCCCGTTGCCGTGCTTCTTCAGGCTCATCACCTCCCTCCATAATTTCCTCTCGATTAACTAGGGCTGGGACAAATCTGTGTAGAAGAGCAAGTAATAATCTTCCATCCTTCCAACTTAAATCTAAATCAACAATTGCTCCAGAAGGAAGTCCTAATTGCCTTTAAAAGTGAAAATTGTGTAGGTTAAAAATTGAGGGAAAGTGAGAATTTTTAGAAGAAAATTTGAGGGGAATTTGTAAGAAATATGAAAACATTTTTTTTAAAATAGCGGGGAAACTGGAGACCGGAATTTTTAATAAGCCAAGCCTGTTCCTGGGTTCTGGGTTTGATTTATTGACCTGGGCCGGATCCTGGGCCTGTAGCCAAGAAAACCCCAGGCCCAGGAAAAACCCGGGAAGGTCAACAGATGCCTGGGTCTGAACTCTGGGTACAGGAAAAACCCAAGCCTTGGTCCAGACCCAGTCCGATCTCTAGTGGAAACACTCGAAAATTAAAGAATTCTAAAAGCAGAAAATTTCAAAAAAAATTTTGAGGAAAATTTTCATAAAATTTTTTAGAAGCTTTTTGAATTTTAAAAATCCGAAAAAAAATTATTAAGTCGCCAATTTTCTTTCTGAAAAAATTTTTCTATTCCAAACTCTACCTAGGTCTAATAGCCTCTCTATTCAACCAATCCAACAATGATTGTTCTACACTTTTCTTTGGGGGTAATTTAGAGGTAGAAGGGTGTTGATGATTATAATCTGTTGTTGTAATGCCGGTTGATGTTCCTTCACCTCCATTAGGTTGTTGATTACTATGAATTTGATGCCAAGCAGAACGCCTAACCATAGAAAGGCCTGTCTCTACCTAAAGAAAAATAAAATTTTTTTTAATTAAAAAATTATTTAAAAAAATAAAATTAAAAAAATTCGTTTCCTATGCCTAAAAAATTTTTTCCGCCTTACAAAAAAATTTTTTCTCAGTCTAAATATTTTTTTCTCCCTTCCTATGTTAAAAAATATTTTAATTTTTCGAAAATTTTTTCAAAAAAATTTTTTTTTATTTTTAAAATAAATGACAAAAGATTCCACAAATTTTTACCAAAAAATTTTCAAATTTATTTTAACAAAAAAAATACACGCGCAAAAGCATCAGAAAAACGATGGTCAAAAAAAAGGAAAAACTAGAATATTTATTTTTACATAACCTTGGGCTTTTAATTAACCAAAAAAATGACCAAAAAATTAACAAAAAAATTTTTTTTTAATTTATTTTTAACACTTGCTAACCTTCTTTTTAGATAATTTTCCTTTGCCCATTTTTATTTATTTATTTGCAAGTCAGAAAAAATTAAATAAATAATTAAAAGAAAAAAAAATATAAATTAATTAAATCAATATGCGCAAAAGATTAAATAAAATGATTAAAAAGAAAATTATATTTACAAGCTAGGTTGGGTCTAAAAACAAGTTAAAAAAATTTTTTTCTAAGCATAAAGGTTTTCCATAAAATTTTTTTAAGAAAGCTGCGTAATAAAAAGAAAGTTGCGTACTAGGGGTGGGCGCAATAAGCAAACGTGAAAAACGCAAAAACGCAACGGGTAGAGAAGCCGGAGAGAAAAATGCAGTAAAAATTATTTTTACAGAATGCCTTTTACGGACATATTAGGCAGCGAGCTTGACCTTTACCAACACAACGCAAAGCGCAAAAAAGGACGCAATGCGCTCACCCCTATATAAATATTACGCAAACATTTATATTTATTTTTCTAATTTTTTGGATAATTAAAAAAACGAAAATGCGGTATCGCTAACATTTAACAAAAAATATTACAGTTTTTTTTCATATTTTCCCCCCAATTTTTTTGTGTAATATTAAGCAGCTTTTTATTATTATCGAAAAAAAGATACTTTTTATCAAATAATAATTATTTTTGAAAAACAAAGCAAAAAAGGGCAGACTAAAAAGGAGAGAAAAAGAAAGAGAAAATGCGTGTATTTAATTGATTTTTATTTTTAATTTAATTTTGTGTGTACTTTTTCTCGTCAAAAAAAATTTCAAAAATTTAGAAAAATTTTCAAAAATTGTCAAAAAAAATTTTTTTCAGTTTTGAAAATTTTCTAAAAATTAAAAAAAATTTTTTTTAATTTTTAAAATTTTTATTTGAACTATGAAAATTTCAAAAAAAAATTTTTTTGGAATTTTTCAAAAAAAATTTTCAAAAAAATTTGCGAAAATTCCCCAAAAAAAATTTTTTTAATTCAAAAAAAAATTTCCTTACTTGAAAATGTAAAATTAATTGCCAAATCAATCCCAACCAAATTCTCGGATTTCCATCAGCCAAATCAACAACGTTATTATTTATTAATTTAATTCCTTTTGCTCTCAAGCATTTTAATGCTGTATTTAAATTGTTTAATTTGTAAACTCTTTTGAGTGTTTTTATTGTTTTGAGATTGCTAGATGAACTAAAAATTGATGAAAAAAAATTTCAAATTTTTTAGAAAATTTATTTGGAAGCAAAATAAATTAATTTTGAGTTAGCCTTACTCAAAGATTAATTCCCTGAAAAAAATTTCAAAAATTAAAAATAATTCCCGGACAGATTGAAATCTGAAGAATTATTTTTAACAGTTTAAAACTCTGATGGGTAATTTAAAAAAATTTAGAAATAAAAAAATTTTTTCCCAAAAATTAAAAAAAAATTCAATTTTAATCTGACCGGGAATTAATTAAACATTAAATTTGCGTACGAACGCTTTTCAAAAAAATTAATTAAATTAATAAAATTGGGTTTTGAAACATATAGGGGAATTAGGGGAGTCCAAGACAGAATATTTTCCAAGACTCAAGACCAGACTTCACCCCAAGACCAAGACCGAAAAAATCAAAAAGTCTTGGAATAAGACTCAAGACCAAGAGTCTCGGACGTCTCTACTGTTCCCCTTCATTAAAAACCTAAAAAAATTTTCCAAATTAAAAAAAATTTTTTTCCCCCACCTTTTATTAACAACAACATTATTACTACTCTCCTCATTCCCACCACTTGAAGTAGTAACAGGTAAAACATCACCAGTCAAAACTTCCAATAAATGACACAAAAGAATTCCATCTTTCATATCTTCAATTAAATTTTGTGTTTGACTGGAAGAGGAATGCTACAACAAAAAAAAATTTTTTGAAAAATTTCAAAAAAAATTTTCCGAACCGCTTCCAAATGGTGATTAACCCAACGGGTAAACGTGTTCCTCTGCATTCGTTGCTCAGCTTCTAAATAAGAAAATCGTTTAAGTCTGGAAGCTTCAATCATTTTTTAATTAAAAAATCTGTAGATTTTTGAGTTAATAAATTTGAGAGAGAGAAAATTTTTTTGAAGCTGAAGAAAATTAAAGAAAAAAAGGAAGGGGGAAGGGTAAATCTAGCTAGACCTAAACTTAGTTTAACTCGACCCTTTATCAGTAAAACGGCCGGAACTGTCCCAGAAACCATCCCGGAACCATCCAGGAACCCTCCCAAGAAAAAGAAGGCATTGAAAATTAAGGGGATATAAAAATATCAGATGGGACATGATTCCTGAGAACTTTCTCCGAAAGTTTGTTAACGATAGAAAAATAAACGATAAAAAAATACCGTATTTCTTCAAATAGAGCCCACCCTCAATTAGAGCCTTACTTTGGAAGATAGTTGAACATTACAGCCTCATGGGGCTGTATTTGAAGAAATACGGTAAATTTTTTCCTAATCTTTAATTAAAGCTTAAAGCTCTATTAAAAATTAATTTTTAAATTTAAGGCAAAAATAAATAAGTATTTTTGCAATAAAAAAAAGTAAAATGACTTGTAAATATGTATTTTTCAACATATTTCTTAAAAAGAAAAATTTTTCAAAAAATCATTGTCAAATGAGAGGAGATCTTTTTGAGAGAGCTTGGGGGGTTTTCGCAGCTGTGGTCACACGAAGGAAGTAAAAAAAGTGAAGAAAAAGTGAGGAAAGAAGGAAAGAATGGCATTGAGAATTAAGGGGATATAAACAACAAAAATAAACGAAAATGTTTTTATTTTTGCAGAAAAAAAAGGAAAGGAAGGGAAGATCAGTTTTCGTTTAAAAAAAGATAAAAAAAAAGGAGAGAAAAAATCGGTCAATATTCATTAACACATTTTATAGAGGAAAGAATAAATATTATTTAATGGAAAGAAGAAAACTTCTAAAGGGGGAAAACCTTCCCAAAGGAACTGACTGACCTCTCTTAAAATAAAGAGAAGTGATTTCCCTTTGAAATAAATCTAATGAATTACAAATTTTATTTATTTTGAAAAGCGGTGATAGCTTTTTAAAAATTAATGGGGGTGGGCTTAATTAATAAAGGAGGGGCCTTGATTAGTAATGAGGGGGGGGCATTAATTATTAACAAAGGGAGAAGGGCTTCAAACAGGAGGGGGCTTAAATTATTAGTAGGGAAGGGGTAGAGCTTAAATTATTAACGGAGGGGAGGGGGGCTTCAAATGGGGGAGAGCTTCAATTATTAACGGGGAGGGGGTGCTTAAATTATTAACGTAGGGGGAGAGGGCTTCAGATTGGAGAGCGCTTCAATTATTAATGTGGGAGGCTTCAAGGCTTCGAGTTGTGGAGAGGTTTCCGGAAAAAATCCTTCATAGAGGACGGATTTGAAGAAAACTTGGAATTGGAAATTAAAAATTAAAAAACAAATGAATTTTGACAAAAAAACCAAGGAATTTCCTATTAAATTAAAAAATTATCAAAAAAATTTTTTTTATAAAAAATCCCCTCTTAAATAAATTATCGAAAAGGTCGGTCATTTAATACAAAAAAAATTTTTAAATTTTTATCTAAAAACAAATAAACAAAATTGAGAGATAATTTTAAATTCGCTAAAGAATTGCTGACGCAGTCAATTTTTTTGCTTATAAAGTGGGTATTTTTATTTTCCCTTTTTAACCCGCCAAAAATGGTGTGGCCATTTTTAATGTGTTTTTAACATTAAAAGCAAACAAAATAAATAGATCAGTTGAATTTTTGTTTAATTTTTGATTTTTAATTTTAAAGAAAGGGAATAATTTATACCCGATTTAAATGGAAGAAATTTGTTGTGTCCGCACTTACAGAAAGAAAAGTAAATGAGAATAAATACCCCCCCCCCCTCACGGGTTGGATGATGGCACAATCGGTTGTGCCTCGGTTTGGGCCCTTTCCTTGATGGTTTTATTCTATCTCCCATCCAATGAATTTTTCCAAATCATGAAAAAATTTTTTCAGAATCTATGGAATCGGAAAAACATCTAAAATCGAAATTTAGGCCAATTTCCGATCAGTACCCCTCCGGAGAACCAATCTGACCTTCGACCAACCTTTTTAACAGGAAACCTTTGAAATCCCCCACTAATACTTTACAAAAACCTTAGAGGATCGCTAGACAGCGGAAGCCGAAAATCAAAAGAGAAAAGTAAAAAAATTAAGGAAGCTGGTACAAAATAAAAATATAAATCAATGAGAATGAGGAATTATGAAGGAAAAAATATTCAAAAAATAATAAAAATGAATATTCCGACAGAACATAAAAATAGGATAAAAAAAGATTATTATTAGACACGGTCAAAAGGGTTGATCATCAAAAATCGGAAAGATATCGAGAAAAAAACGTGTACCTTTTCACATATCCCCTGCATTATTCGAGTTCAAAATTAATTTTTTACTCATTGTCATAAAGAAAAGAAAGGATTAATGTAGAGAAACAAGTAGGGGAGAGGTGTGAAAGGGGTACAGCCCAAGTAGTATGTAGGCGCGCGTAACTTGCTTCAAGATTTCAGAATCTTACCAAATTTAGTATTAAACGATTCCTCTCATCGAGCTAAAGTGATTAGTACCAAAATTGATAAGGGCCAGAAATTTTCCAGAAGGTTATGGCTTTGTGCCGTCCTTGGCCGCGCGTCTACTTAGTCTGTCCCATAAAAGGAACCAAAAATCAAATCTAGCCGGGCTCTACTTCTCCCTTATTCCCTCAAAAAATCCTCTCAAATTTTTCTCTTTTTAAATTAAAAAACTTTTTTAAAACCCACCCCCACATTCCTCATCGCTGCTTTTTCCAGTCTGAATCATTTTCGGATAACAATGACAACAACAACAACGCCGAATAAATCGTTGTTTTAATCCCTGTAGTCGTTGTTTTAATTTACTTTTTGGTTTTTTGTTTTCTGTTGTTTCTTCTAGTGAAGAGTTTTCTTCTTGTAAGCTGTGCTAAAATAAAAGAAAAAATTTTTAATGTGATTTCAAAGTCAAAAAATTTTTCAAGTCATTTTGTGACATACTGAACTGAGTCGTATGTAGAGCTGTCAAAAACCGGAAGACTTTACTCCAAAACCGAAAGACTTGCCTATTTTGGGGGGCATCTGTCTGAATTTTTGACCGATTTCGCCCCATTTTTGTCCCTTTTTGAGAAGCCATGCCCTCATTTTGATAATTTGGAAAGTGTCCCCCTGCTCCCAGACGGAAAAACAACTATGAGAAACATTAGGCAAGACTCCAGAACACTGTAAATGCTCTAATATAATCCCTTGGCTTATATTTTTCGATAGGCCTCTTCGGGTGGGTCTATATTAGAGATGGGCTTCTATTAGAGCCGAGCTTATATTAGAGCATTTACGGAAACTACTGAAATTATCCCCAAGGCAGTAAGGAATTATACTTTTTATTTTAACAGAAATTATATTTTGCTACCCAAAACTGTCCAAAAAATAACCAAAAAATAATAAAAAAGAAAATCCTCTTCTTCACCCTTACAAATCCACCAAAACATTTGTGTGTTTAAAAAGCTGCTTTTTTCCCTATTTTTCTCTGTCAGTCGGCGAGAGACTTTTTGTTTTAGAAAAGAACGGAAAGAATTAGAAACATTTGTGGGAAGGATAAAATTAATTAAAAGACAGTTTTTGTAGCAAATTTAGGGAAGACTTAAAAATTTTTAAAAAAATTTAAAAAGCTCTGCCCACCTTTGAATTATTTTCCTTCTTTGATTTATTCCTTGAAGTAGGGTTCTTTTTTTGCATTCAACTCTATTATTGAAAAATAAGGCAAAATGACGGAATGTTGAAAAAATAATTGTTTAAAACTCGCTAAAAATAAGTTAAATTTCAACAATTAAACGGAAGGTGACTTGAAACCAAAAGGAAGTCTTGAAAAACACTAGAGAAGCCTAGACAGATAAGAAAGCGAACGGAAAGCTTAGAGAAAGATAAAAGATGATAAATTTTGAACAGTTAGAAACGGAAGGTTAAAAGCCGGAAGGAAGCCTTGAGAAAGCCTAAAGAAGCCCTAGACAGAACAAGAAAAGCGAACGGAAAAGCCTAGAGAAAGATAAAAGATGATAAATTTTGAACAGTCAGACGGAAGGTTAAAAGCCTAAAGAAGACTTGAGAACGCCTTGAGAACGCCTAAAGAAAACCTAAAAGAGAACCGAAAAAGCGAACGGAAAGCTTAGAGAAAAATAAAAGACAAAAGGGAAAAGATAAAAGAAAAACAACTTTAAAACTTAAAAAGCAAAGAATAAAAGCTGTTGAACTTGAAAAATTTCAAAAGACACGTCAAGTTTTGCCAAGTTTGTTTACATTAAAAGTGAAAAAAATAAAAAAAAATAGCGTGGGCAGAGATTTAAAGAAAAAATAAACAGCATCGATTTGGGTCATACACAAACTTTCCGGTTTTATTTTCTTTCCGGAAAATCCAGATGTGTAATAGTTTTTATAAAGAAGAGAGAAAAGAAAAAAAAGAAAAAGAAAAGGTGAGTACAAGTGTTTGTTGTTGTTCTCTGTCTGCTTTTTTTAACTGCCAGCTGTGACAGAGTTAACAAATAAAAATGCGTGCCCGCTTAACTCATCGAATCCTTAACTCATCGAATCGACCAAAAACGCTCAACTCATCGAATCGGCTAAAATTCCTTAACTCATCGAATCGGCCAAAAACACTCAACTCATCGAATCCTTAACTCATCGAATCCTCAACTCATCGAATCGGCCAAAAACGATCAACTCATCGAATTTTTCCAAAAGGGGACGTTTGAGTCCCCTGTTTTTATTTTTCTCCCGAAAGGGCCAACTGAATCTTCGTTGAAAAAATTTTTTGCTGCTATGGAGGCTAGGAAAAAGGGCTTTTGGGCATAATCGGGGTCTACTGGACTAATTTGGTCCGGTTTTACCCGGTAAAATCTCCATCATAATTTACCAGGAATGTGAGAAAACATTCTCATTATCTGATAATGTTTTCACTGGCCGCATAGACGTGGATGAGTGCCCGATCAACTAATTAACAAAATTAGTTGAAACCCCAAAAGAAAACAAAAAAAATAAACAAAACAATAAAAAATCTAAAAAATAAACACGGGGACTCAAACGTCCCCTTTTGGAAAAATTCGATGAGTTGATCGTTTTTGGCCGATTCGATGAGTTGAGGATTCGATGAGTTAAGGATTCGATGAGTTGAGTGTTTTTGGCTGATTCGATGAGTTGAGGATTCGATGAGTTAAGGATTCGATGAGTTGTAGGGTAGCCTAAAAATGCAATAAAAAGTATGAGAAAAAGAAAAGGAAATACGCCCAAAACGGCGCGCAGCCATAACGGCGCAAAGCCATAATTTGCTTCAAGATTTCCTAATCTTACCAAATTTAGTATTAGATGATTCCTCTTATCGAGAAAAGAGATTGGTATCAAAATTGATAAGGGCCAGACAATTTCAAGCAAGTTATGGCTTTGCGCCGTTATGGCCGCGCGCCGTTATGGCCGCGCGCCGTTATGGCCGCGCGCCGTTTTGGGCTGTACCCAAAGAAAAGCTATTAAATTTAATTTATTTTCTCTCTATTTTCTCTATTAATTTGCGCGGAAAAAATTAAATTGCCTTTTTCTGAGTTACATATTAAAAATGCGGGGGTTTTCTGTGTGGTCAAGCAAGGAAAAATGCTTTGTGGAACTTCAAAAAAAAATTAAAAAAAATTTTTTTTTAATTATTTAAAGGTGATTAATCGCTCGTGTATTTCCCCATGTTTGTCGTCATTTTTGTTTGTAAATAAATTAAAAAAAAATTTTTTTTTTAATTTGTTTTTCTTTTTACAAAAAAATAAATAAATTTATTTTTTCCCTCGATTTAATTTAAATCAATTTATTAATCAATTTAAAATTCAATCATGTGAGGATTCAAAAAAAAATTTTTTAATTCAAAAAAAAATTTTTTTTAAATTAAAAAAATATATGGAGGAATATACAAGAGCGTAAAAACAAATAAAAATTCCAAATAAAATTCCAAAAAAAAATTTGAATTTTCCCGAAACGTTTTAACTCATGCATTACAAGCAGGGATGGGATCGGATTACCAGTATATCAGAAACCCCATCCAAAGAAAAAAATTTTTTCAAATCCACCCCGAATTTATTCTCAACCAGACTCATTCTACAAGTGTCCAAGATGCTTAAACCTAAAAAAATTTTTTCTAGGGGGTCCAAAAAATTTTTTAAAAATTTCTCCAAAAATACAAATAAGTCCCTATCTTTTGGCTCTACGCGTCTTTGAAATTTTGAAAAATTATTTTATTTTTCGCTTTTTAAATTAATGTTTTTTGGCCATTCTTTTGATGACTGATTAATTTTTTAAAATTATTTTCCTTATAATTTTACAACAAAAAAAATCAAAAAATAATTTTTCAAAATAATTTTTTAAAAGAAAAAATAAATAAGAAAAAGGGACGGAAATACTTTAGTATTATTTTTTAAAAGAGGATTATTTACATTTGTAATAATTGAAAAAAATGAATGGAATTGAGGGGAGGGAAGGGGAGTTGTTTTGGTATTTTTACGAGAAAAAAAAATTTTTTTTTGTATTGTTATACCATCACTTTTTGCAATTTAAGCACTTAAATATTCAAATACTCTCTTAAAAAGAGAGGGGGAAGGGAGAGGGAAGAGGGGGGTTTAAAGTAATGAGATTATCATTTTAGCGCTGCTTTGCATTTTTTTGTCAATTAATTTAATGGGGTTGTTTTTGCTACTGTTAAATAATTGATAATTTTGTGATAAAAGTACAGATATTGATAAAAAAGGAAAAAGAAGTGTTAAAATTAACACACTGATATCGAAAGAGAAAAACAAGTATTTTCAATGGATTTCTCGTTGGATTTGTGCTGCTGTTATAATTAAGAAGAGATCCGGCTGGGAAATTCTGAATGAGAATCAGACTGATTTTCGATAACCTAGACTTTTGTTCGATATCTTCGTATCGGTCCGGTTTCTAATCTCTTTCTAACACGTCGCTTTCTTTTATACGTCGGTAAAATCTGTCCGAGGGGCAACGTGTTGGAGAGATTCAAACGTAACGTAAATACTCAAAAATAATTTTTTGCAATATAAAAAGTCGAAAACCAACATTTTTGAAATTAAAAACAAAATTGAGAATCTTTAGTAAATATTTATATGTACACATAATTAATTACTAGACACCCCCCTTTTGTCGGTATTTAAATTCCTTTAAGATTTTTAATTAATAGTAGGGAGTTTTAGTTAATTAAGGGATGGAAATCGTAAAATAGCGATTAAAACAGAATAACGTCCAACAGAAAAATTAGAATAAATAGAAGGGTTTCCTATATTCTCCTACTAAATCAGCTTTAATTTGAATTGATTTAAGAGAATAAATTAACTGTAGAAGGGAGGGGGTGTTTGTTTTAAGGGAGGGAATTGATGCGCCACAAAACTTTTTACGGTTGGCCAGTTATCGGGGAAATGAGAAATAAAGAAAAACAAAAAAAAAATTAATTAGAAAACAAATTAGAAGGAAGATTCTTGAGAATGTCAAGGAAGAAAAATCGGAAAATTATAAAGAGCTTTTGGGTTTTATTAAAAAGGTCGCCGCGGCATGAAATTGATAGAAAGTGACAAATTGTTTTTATGAATTATGCATTTATTTAATAATTTATTGAGCTAATTAGGTAGATAAATAATTTAGTTAGTTTATTGTTGTTGGGAAGGGAAAAATTTTTGTTTTGGATAACTTCGAGTACTAACAAACAGAGGTGGGTCAGAATTCCGAGTTCCGACTTTTGAGCTAGTTCCGATTTCCGGCTCTTCCGATTTCCGACACCTCTGACTGTTCTGACCCACTTCTGCTAACAAATAGGAACGACGTCTTTAACAGCCACCTTCTTTGAAATTGTACGAGAAAGAGCCGTGGGATTTTATAGAGTGAACCTTCACCAATTGACCATATAAGGAGGAGCTATCCAAGATTCTTGGTATTGAGACCCGACTCAAGACTTTTTGGGGGTTTTTCAGTTCCGACACCTCTGACTGTTCCGACCCACCTTTGCTGCCAAATAGGGACAAAGTCAAATCTTGGTCTAGAGTCTTGGAAAATTTCAGGTCTTGGACAGCTCTAAAGGAATTTGTAAACAAAGAGGACATGAGCAGGAACTTCAAAGGAAATTTAAAATTTGAAAGAATCTCCATCTATTTGTTTTTTAGGTGTTCAACGGCTCTCGAAGAAGTACTCGAAAAAAGAAGAACGTTAAATTTTTCTTTTAAAATAAGGAGTGCTAAGAGAAGGTTTATTGCCAAATCTGAAAGCAATGAATGCTTTTAAAGGGCAAAAGCAAGAAAAGGTGCTTATATGTAAAGCTTATTTGGGCATAAATGTTCCATCGATTGTTTGTTTTCTCGCCATGCTTTTCCTTTTAAGGAAAGAGAGACAGCTGGCCAAAAGACGAAGTACATGGATACGAGGCGGGGTGAAGGGGGGAGGGGATGTGGTGGATACGAGGCGGGTGGTTGTGAAGGGGTGGTGATTCCACTTTATTTATGTGGCACTTGTTTCATTCTTGACCTTTCTCTCTTATTTTCTAAAGTGAGGTTTAGGAGTCGGTTACATAGCTACCAGCCGTAAATAGGCTCTATTCACAACTAAAATGACTTGAAAATTATTTTTAATATTTGTCGAGTACATATACATATTTCAAAAATGCCGTTTTATAAAAATTCCTTGTATTTTCTTTAAAAAATTAAATTTAAAAATTGGTTTTTAAGACAAAAATTATCAAAAAAATTTTACAAATTAAATAAAAATTAAATTAAAAAGCTTCTGCGTCCAACGGGAATCGAACCCGTGCCTACTGCTTGGAAGGCAGCAATGCTAACCACTACACCATGGACGCTCTTGCATGACTGATTAAATAATAAACTTTATTGCGCTGATTAATGGAAAAACGAGTTTTTGGTGTGAGCAAAATACTTTTTGGATTTACGCTTATTTTGGAGAGATATAGGAGGATATTGGAAAATTTGAAGGGATTAAGAGAAAATTTCAGAAATATGGGGGAATTGAGGGGGGCGGGATTTGGAGACCAAAGTGTTTTAAAGGAGTATTGGAAGACAGCCAGTACGGAGTACTGCTACATTCGTTCAGTTCGGTCCCGAACGATAACGTTATAGCAAGATGCCAACGTACCAACAAAAATTGAAGGAGGTTACGCGTAAACCCCCCAACCCAAAAATTCTACGGAGGCTATATAAATGATTGAAGAATCTTTTTGGTTGTAAATTTATTTTCATAAATAAAATAATTAATTAAATTTTGTATATTATGTAAAATGGAAATTTTTTCAAAAAAAAATTTTGCAAATTTATTTTTATTCTTTATTTTTTCTGTAAAAATACTCTTTTTAAGTTCGTGTAGACAGTTGTGGGCCGAGATATCAAATCAAATGACATATAAATCAAAGGGCTTCCGACCCGGCCACCGGCTAAAGTATATCAGAAAATTTATTATACCTCGAAAATTATTTTAAATTTTAAGTTAACCACTGGAGAGATTAGAGCTGTTTCGAAATTTTGATTGACGATTTTCGAAGTTATTTTTCTTTAACTTTTGTTGATTTTTTTGTTTCGAAAAAGCTCTGGAGATGCTTGAAAGATAAAATCTCTCCTCACCAACTCAATAACCAACATCTAATCCTAATTTTAAATTATAATGGAAGCTTTCCACTCACTTCAATTTCTCTTTCCCACCTTCGTTCAATACGACCCCGAAGGGGTACGGTAAACGGAAATCCTACCGTACCGACAACTTAAGGGAGTCACGCGTTAACCCCCCAGCCCAAAAATTAATAAGAAAATTACTTATCTAAATTAATGTCCTCATTGTAATTCTATTTATATAAATAAAATAATAAATTAATTTTTGTATATTGAGTAAAATTAAAAATTTTTCTAAAAATAATTTTTTATAATTTTTTTCTTTATAAAGTATTCAGAAAGAAATCACTTTAATTCTTATTTAAACAAGTGGAAAACGTTACTGGACGAAATTAAATATTTCAAATAAGAGTTAAAAAAAAGCCTTTGTTTAAATTTTTGTACAAAAATAACTTTAAATTTCCTAATTTAAAAAAATTTTTCTTTTAATTTTTAAAGTTTGGAATTTATTAAAATTCCTAAGTAAAAGGGAAATGAATTTTTTTAACTAAATTAAATTTAAAAATAAATCTTAAAATCCATTGACAACGGGGAATGTTATTTCTGGAACGAGGCAAGTTGATGTGGTAATGGGGGTTATGTTGCTGTGTTCTTTAACTTCTTAGGTCAAGGCGAAATGTGAGAATTTTGGAAGGCCAAGGAGCCAGAAATCTTTATTTTTCAGCACTCCTTTTTCTTAAAATAAAATAGAACATTGGAATTTTCACCGGTCGGTATTAACGGTATATGTTTTTCCGTACCGTATACAGTGCCATAATGCCGAAAAATGCCGAGGAACTTCAAAATCTTTTCGTTGGCTACCGAAATAACGATAAACAAAAAAACAGTCTCATTACTAATTGAATTACAGGGAAAGCTTTATGCTTCCAAATCACCTCCTATCTTACATTCATTCACTTCCGACTCAAAGAATGTCGTTATAACGAGATACAATGGACAAAACAAAAATTTAAGGGGGCCACGCGTGAACCCCCCAGCCCAAAAATTAGGTAGCAAATATAAATAAAAGAAGATTGAATTGGTCGTCCCTACAACTCTTTATATTTAAATAAAATAATAATTTAATTTTTGTATATTAAGCAAAATTAAAATTTTTTTTAATTTTTACTTCTTTAAAAGTACTCTTTAAAATTATACAAATATTATTTTAAAAAAATTTTACGTCACTTAATAAGTAAAATGAATTAATTATGGATAAATACCTCAAGAGAAGATAACCCCCCCCCCCTCCTCCCCCCAAGAGGTCAACACTTTTAATAAATTTTGCTATACCAAATTTTTTTGTTTTTTAAACATGAAAGGAAATCACAATGGGGAGAAACAAAACCTAAGATCGAAATTAGAAGATATGTATTTAAAAATAATTTTGATCAAGCTAACAGAAAAATCTTAGCAAAAAATCAATTCAAAATTGCGCAAAATTTAAAGAAATGGTAAAAAAATTTTTTTGTAAACTACGAAACACCAAATGTCAAAACGTCAACTAGAAGAAAATATACCATTTTGCACTATTGACAACTTTTAATTTTTTTATTTCTCTTAAAGCGTTAATTTCAAATTTCAATTTTATTATCAGCCATGTCACAACAAAAACTACAAGCTTTTGAAGATTTTATAAAAATTTGTAAAAATGATGACAATTTACACAAACATTTTTTGCAATTTATGATGCAACGTAGATGTATTGAGGTAGAAATTGTTATTATTTTATCTTATTTTTCTCTCAGGTACCCCGAATCGGCGAAACTTTTTTGGAATTTTGCAATAATGATGACGCTACCGAAGAAAAAACAAGAAGTATTTTTAATTTTTTTTGTAAAAGTCTCAGGTTTTATACGCGCTAACATGGAAATCGGCTGTAGCACCGAGATGTAGCACCTATATCTCGGTCCACGGGCATTTCCGCACCTAGAGAGTGGCATAGTTCGACTCAGCTCGCTGAGACGAATCGATTGACATATCATTTATCACATTTCGGTGGAGGCCCTCGACTAACTTATATCCAGAAAATCTGAAAATTTCAATGTTTGCAGACAAAACTTGCGGACTTTCTGCACTTACAAGAGAATAATTTTCCTTTTACAGATTTGGACAAATTGGACCCCGACCAAAACAGACAGGCAATGAAAGCCCTTCGAAAGGCCATAGATCCAATGCTTCATCGCGTAGGAATGTATATTGTCCACATTGCTGACGAATATTCTCGAAATATGGAATATTGGGTTTTGGCCTCTGATTTAAACTTTGCTCCAAGTCTTTTACAAGCCAGTTCCCTTCAAAAAGATGAACTTTCAATGTTCCATTTTTGGTTAAAATTAATGTTTCTTGAATACAAAAATGAAGAAGAAGATGAGGAAGACTCTGCTGTTGAAGATGTTTCTCAACGTGAAGAACCCAGGAAAGGAACAGGCGGGGAATTGAGCCAAAACAAAGTTTTTCTATTTGCAAAAAAGAAAGGGTGGACTGCTGTTAGAACTCAAAAACTGATAGATAAATTGTGGAAACAACAACGATGGATTAGAGTAATGAAAGGAGATGTACATAATCTAAGGTATATTTATTTTTGTTAGGCTTGCGGATCCGCATAATTTTTGCGGACGACATTTGCGGACAAAATTTTTCCTCGCTTAAAAAGTTTAAAATAATTCTCTGATTAATTTCTAGTCGAAATAAGCGAAGATCTAACAAAGTTGGAGATGATCAATCAATTATTCGACTCCATCCATGTGCAATGGTAGAGATGGAACCACTACTTTTCCAGCTTAACGTCCCAAAATGTGTTCTATGCAAACGGCCTATTGTTGTCAGTAGATTGTCTTATACTTGTGAAGGTTGTGGGTCTTGTTATCATGCTAATTGTATGCTGAGGTATTTTTTCTAGAAAATTTTATTGGGGTTTAGGGAAGATGGAATGAGTGGCCGACTTATTTTTTCGATTAATTTTTCGGCTCTTTCGCATAATTATCAAGGGGAATACAGGCAGGAGATTTCATAGACTCAAAAAACACTGGGAAGCATTAAAACTATAAAATCTCTTTTTTGCGGAAAAAAACTTGTGGAGACTTAAAAACCAAATTTTCAGAGAAATGGAGTTCCCAGCCAAATGTTCCGGACAAAACTGCGGACAAGAACTCGATGAAGAAATTATTGACGAATTCGAATTTGATGTAGACCATGAATATATACCTCCTAGACGAAGTCAAACTGGAATGAGTACAAGTCGACGTAGTGTCGCAGACAGTCATCGTCAACCTTTTCCTTCGTTGAGAGATTAATTTAAACAATATTTTTTGACATCTTGAATTATTTTTGAAATCTCTAACATAAGTATTTTAGTGTCCTTTCCTCATTTGACTGCCATTAAATTTTTGAAATTAAATTTGCATTTATTTTTGCTAGATTTAAGAGAAAACCATCAAAAACTCCCCTAGAAGGAATTCATTTTTAAATTATTTTTAAAATAGAAAATTCTTCGAGAATAACTTAAATATCCCTATCATCAAATTTTTGTCAAAATCAGCCCGGTGGCCATCCCAATTGGCGTCCACCCAAAACGTGAAGATGAAGGTGGAACACGCTCTACAAAATTGTAGGGAAATATCATCAAAACAAAATTAAAAAATTTACTTGACATCCATTACGTCCATTATTAACAACAATTCGATAACCATCAGCAAGACCTTGTTCTTTAGCAACATTTTTGGCTGTCAACATGAGCTTGCCAAGCAATGCTTCATGCTGTAAATAATGAAAAAATTTTAGGATTTAAAATTAGAGGATGGGAGAAGTGAATTTTATTTTTTTTATTTTCCCGACATAGGGAACTCATGGGGAAAATCGGCTTTAAAAGAGGAGGTTAAAAGGAAGACATTACACCAAAAAATTTTATATTCGTTCGTTCAGTTTCGAAATGGGAAAAATTCAGGACCTCTAACAAAAAATCTACATAGTAAGTATCCACTCTTGATGCCAAAATTCTTAAACTTTTCCTTTCAGGCCAATTCCTGATAGAGAAACCCTGACCAATTCGTTTCCACCAACCTACACTATATGCTAAAAACAAAACCCACTTTTGCTTCACAGTTGTCCATTGACGGTATTGGCTCCTTCGGAATGACCAAGAAATGTGTAGGCGCCTGAGGAGCTACATCCTTGAAAGCGAGTACCTTAAAATCACCAATATTTTTTAAATTCTTTCAAAAAATAAACCTCATTATCTTCATAAATTATATTTGCCGGAATTTCCTTCCTAATTATTTTCCCAAAAATTGTGTCAGTCGGTTCACTTGGCGGCGCTGCTGTTTGCGCTTTTGCTGCTTCGTCTGACATTTTTGAAAATGAGAAGAGGTTTACTCTTTGACGAGTCAATAAATTATTTAAAATAGAATTAAATACTTTACAACGCTGTCCAAACATTAAAAATAAACAGAAAAAATGAGGACAGAATATATTAGATCATGTAAGGTAAAGAGATTGGTCCTCACAATCTACTAATTGTAAGGATCCAGAGCAGGCACAAAGCCATTTAGAAGAAGGAGAGGAGGACTACGTACCGTGAAAAGGAACAAATGGGATGGGAACACGCGTCTGACTTGGAGCCGGACAAAAAAGAGAGAAACATGACGTAATGAAGACACCATTTGCGCTGTCATAAGAGAAATCTAGGCCCTACTTAATTCTTATTGTTAGTGAACTTACAAGACTTATAGCTCGAAAAGCAAACTTAAAACATCATAAAAATAAAAAATTGTTACTAAACAAATTCAAAGAAAAAAATGAACAATTTTTATATCCAAACAATTTTATATATCGAAACAACAGGAATATAACAAGTGGAAAAAACTGATTTTTCAATATTTAATAATATCATTTATTCCACAAAATTTTCTTTACTTCTTCTTACCAGCAGCGGCTCCAGCCTTCTGTGCAGATTTTGTAACCTTTCCACCAGCTTCAACCTTCTCAACAGCCTTAATAACACCAACAGCCACAGTTTGACGCATGTCACGAACAGCAAAACGTCCAAGAGGAGCGTAGTCGGTAAAAGCCTCGACACACATTGGCTTGGTTGGAATTAAGTCGACAATACCTAAAATTGATTTTTACAAAAAGAAGCAAAGTTGAAAGCAAACCAGCATCTCCAGTCTTCAAAGCCTTTGGATTGTCTTCAACCTTCTTTCCAGTTCGACGATCGACCTTCTCTTTAAGCTCAGCGAACTTGCAAGCAATGTGGGCAGTGTGACAGTCAAGAACAGGTGTATAACCAGCAGCAATCTGTCCAGGATGGTTCATGATGATAACTGAAAGAAGAGAGTTTAAATCAAAAAAAATTGCTAAACAAGTTAACCCTGAGCAGTGAATTGCTTGGTCTCCTTTGCCGGGTCGCTCTTAGAGTCAGAAGTGACTGAACCACGACGGATGTCCTTGACAGAGATGTTCTTAACGTTAAACCCAACATTGTCTCCTGGAACGGCCTCAGGGAGGGACTCGTGGTGCATTTCGACAGACTTGACTTCAGTAGAGATTCCTTGAGGTGCAAAGGTAACAACCATTCCAGGCTTGATAATGCCAGTCTCGACTCGTCCAACAGGCACAGTTCCAATACCTAAAATATTTCATTACAATCTTCACAGGCAAGATCAAATCAAACCTCCAATCTTGTAAACATCTTGAAGTGGAAGTCGGAGTGGCTTGTCAGTAGGCCTACTTGGAGGCAGAATGGCGTCAAGAGCTTCCAACAAAGTCTTCCCGCTAGCGTTTCCATCCTTCCTTTCAATAGCCCATCCTTTGAACCAAGGCATCTTATCAGACGGCTCCAACATGTTGTCGCCATTAAAGCCAGAAATAGGGACGAACGCAACGGTTGCTGGGTTGTAACCAATCTTCTTAATAAAGCTGGAGACTTCGTTCTTGACTTCCTCAAAACGAGCTTCCGAAAATGGTGGCTCTGTCGTGTCCATCTAAATATTGATTTTATAAAGAAAACAAAGGAGGTAAGAAACCTTATTACAGGCAACGATAAGTTGCTTCACTCCCAAAGTCTGAGCGAGAAGAGCATGCTCTCGAGTTTGACCATTCTTAGAAATTCCAGCCTCGAACTCTCCAGTGCCACAAGCGACAACCAAAACAGCACAATCAGCTTGGGATGTACCTAAATTGAACATTTAAATCAATCATAAATCTCAAAAGAAACCAGTAATCATGTTCTTGATGAAGTCACGATGTCCAGGAGCATCAATAATTGTGACATAGTATTTAGCGGTCTCGAACTTCCAGAGAGCAATGTCGATGGTAATACCACGTTCACGCTCGGCCTTCAACTTGTCCAACACCTGAATTTAAGAGTTAAAGGTACTTAAAAGTTCTCATACCCAAGCATATTTGAACGATCCCTTTCCCATTTCCTGAGCTTCCTTCTCGAACTTTTCAATCGTCCTCTTATCAATTCCACCACATTTGTAGATTAAATGGCCGGTCGTGGTGGATTTACCAGAGTCGACGTGACCAATAACAACAATGTTGATATGGATTTTCTCTTTTCCCATTTTTAGAGCGAGGTTTAGCGATAAAACTTAAAATATCTGAAAATGAGTTTTTGAGTAATTTTAGCGATTTCTAACATTAAATTGATTTCCACGAACTAAAAGTATTATCAATAATATAGCGCTTGCGATAAGTTATTAAAAACCCCAACAAAAAATTACGAAATAAAATAATTTTCAACAAACATTTCCCAGAGAAAATATAGTGAAAGAAAACTAATGAAAAAAGTAAATTTGGCTTTTATAGTATAATTATAAACAGAATGCCAAAAATCCATAATTTAACAAATTTAAAAATAAAAATTAGCTTTTTAGCGTTACACTTTGAAATTAAAATTAACATTTTCGTTTTTAATTGTTTTAACTTTTCTAGGCGCTATGCGCTTTCCATACTTAAAATACTTACTTAAATCAGTTACTGATGTGCCAGAACAACGAGCTATTAAGGCGGTTTTTAAAGATGGTATTTCTTTTATAGTAAATTTGAATAAATTTATTTAAGGATCACAAAGACTATTTCCTTACGTTTGGCTCAGAGACTGTTCTCTAGATGATAAAACTTATGTAATTTCTGATGCTATGAAGGTATAGATTTTAAAATTTAAACTGAAACTCTGATTGCCGACGCGCTTTTCGCCTTTTTGTCCTGTTAACTGTTCACAGTTAAAATCGATAAGAGGTCGGGGAGCAGGATAAACGGCAAAAGGATGGTGTCGGTGAATAGGGTTGGTATACAAATTATTTTTAAATTAGGGAAGACTACATACTATGCGAGATTTTGATGTAAACGTTGAGCCTCTCAGTTTTCGATTGAATTCTAATGGTTTAATTGTTGAATGGCCGGGGAATGTTGTTAGTTGGTAAATATTTTTTATATTTTATCGATTTTTATTGTTTAAATTCGCAAATTTTGGTCAGATTACTTGAAGAAAAATTTACCAAAAAAATTTTGTGATCACCCAAAAACATGTCCTACCTTCCTCAAAATTTTCTAATAAAATACTAAATCCTCTATTTTTCCAGTTACACACAGAGATGGCTGAGAACTCATTGCCCTGGCAGCAAAGAAGTTATAGAGAAGAGAAGACAAATTTATCTTGGTCGTGAATGCATTCGTCTCTGGGAGGATGGGGGACCAACGAGCAAAAATCGTTTCCAGTTTTTTCATCAATCGTTTTTGGAAGATGACAAAGTAAGAGAAAAATAAATGGGTGGTTTGTAGCAAGGTTTTTAATTGGGGTGGATTTTGCTTATTTTTTAATCTTTTAATAGAAACGCGTTTTTGTGGTTTTTCGGGACTTTTAGTTAGCCCAAAATATCACCTTCCTTATGATTAAACCTTGGATTTGGACTCTCATGTGTTTTTTTGGTTTATACTTTTCGGATTTAAAAAATTTTCGTCCTTTATGGAGCCTTTATAATTTGGAAAGTTATATAATAACGAGAAATTATCTAACAATAAGGCTTATTTTTCTTTCACAGGTATTACATGATTTTCTACAATCAGTTTGTGTGGATGGCATTGCAGTACTCAGAGGGCAGGAATATGGTCCAAACCTAAGAAATGAAGTTTTTTTAAGTATAATTCGACGTATTGGAATGGTACAACCTACACATTTTGGGTATGTTTTTTCTTGTCTTGTAGCTCTTAAATATCTCACCTGCTTTAGCGTGTTTAGATGGTGGGGTGTTAACACGCTCGTCTTCAAAGTGCGTAAGAGCTCTTAGTCATCCCCTCCATCCTTAATTATTGCCGGGATTTTTATCATGTTCGTCTTTGGATTTTTGTGGGATAACTTAGAAATTTTACTTTTTTTTAAATATTGCTTTTTGAAGTGAAACTTTTGAAGTCTGCCCTAAACCGGATGCAAGTAACATGGCGTATGCAAATACTGGAGAACTTCCCTACCACACAGACTTTCCATCTCTACAAGATCCACCACAACTTCAATTGCTTCATATGTGTAAACAGTCCGAATGTGGTGGAGGGAAAAGTATGTTTGTTGATGGATTTTCTATTGCTAGAGAGGTCTATTTTTAATAAATTTAGTCTCTAAAAAATAATTTGTTTAGATGTCATTAAAATACCCTAAAGAATACCAAATTCTCAGTGATTATCCTTTGGAATTTATCGAAGAAGGTTATGATGTTCACAATGTTAAAGGCTTTCAAGACAAGGAGGAAAGGGTTGATTTTTCTATGGTAGCCAGGCATAAAACGTTCAAGTATATTTTTAGAAATTCCAAATTTTTCGCTCCAAAATTTTCCTCTTATGCACTCATCCAGTGCTGTACACTCTCGTTCTTTGTTTAACCACTCTTCGGATTGTCTAACTAACCCGAAAAATTTTTTCGGATCCTTATTAGAATGAGAGAGTACAGAGTAAAGCAGGGGCATTTTTACATTGAAAAAATCAAAAGAATTACTAATTAAAATTTTATTATTTTTTTATCACAGAACCGATGAATCTGGACTTATACAAGTACAATTCGGAAATGTTATGAGAAGGTTAATTATTTTTTAAAAAAATATAAATTTTCTTTTTTCAGCTGGTTTTTGGACATGGCTGCAAATGACCCTTTACTTGTTCAAAATATTTATTCTTCACTTAAGTTGTTCACTGAATTGTGCTATTTACCTGAAAATCAACTTATTTTCTCGCTTAATTCTGGTAAGAAAATTAAATACTTGACCTTTATTTTTTGGAAAAGGATTTTTAATTTCGCCTTATGGCACAATAGGAGAGCAATTTTCGCTAGCTTTCTCTCGAAATTTTTTTCCTTTCCAAAATTTAAAATTTAAAAAAAATTAGGTGACACAGTTCTTTGGGCCAACACAAGAATTCTTCATGCTCGTAGTGCTTATAATTTAATTGGAATACCTGAAAGGGAGCGTCATCTACTTGGATGCTATTTTTCTTGGGATACAATAAAATCAAAAATTCGTCTAATCAGAAGACAATTAAAACTGGAGGAGGATCAAGAAACACTTTAAAAGAAGGTTTATGAAAAGAATAATTTAAAGAATTAAAACGATATTTTTACTAAGCCCGTAACCAAGATTTTTCAAGAGTTTCTCCCTCTTAATCTTTGATGTCCCCAAATCCTTTTAATCCTTTGTATTTCCTTTCTATCTCCCTTAATCCTTCCAAATCCACCTTAACCATTGAATTTGTTAAAATTTTTAAATTATTCAGAATTCGAACGACATTTTTTGTAAATTGAATAATTTTTGAATTTTTACCCGTTTTTAATTTGTATAAATTAGTTTGCTATAAATTTAAAAAAAAATTATATCACATAAATTTCCTAAGTACTTCTAATCTTTCAATAACCTGAGGATGCGAATATTTGCAAGCAGAGTAGAGCCAATCGTTGATAGGACTCGACAAATTGTTCTCTTCCTATAATTAAAAGATTATTTCGAAATAATCTAATAAACCAAACCAGTTTAACAAGCCCAGTGCTCAGCTGCGAGACGAATCCCAATCGAGCTGCAAAAGCATCAGCAGCAAATTCTAAATTAAAAAAGATTTCAATGAAAATCCAATTTTAATTTAAAAAAAATTTTACCACAGCGACGCTTCATAAAACACGCAGCCGAATACATTAATTCATTGTAAGGTGCAAAAACATATTGACTGACTAGAAGAATTCCAATTAGAGAAGGTTGTTGTGCCGATGAAAGGAAACCAAATGCCAAATATAAATTGGATTGTTGATGTAAAGAACCAAAAACAAAAAATACAAGAAGCATATTCAACTGAAAAATGGACGGATTTAACCAATTATTCAACTCATACCTCAGCAAAAATAAACATCCACATTGAATGGTACTCACACCAATGACCCAATTCATGCCCGAGAATGGCTACAATTTCATCATGTTGCATATTTAGACTTTCTCCCTCCAAGGTTTTGTTGGTTGTTTTTGAATTCGTTTCCTCCTCAAATGTCTCTGAACTTGTTTTAGTTGTAGTTTCTGATTCGGTTTTTTGGTCAGCCTGAACGAATTAAACATTAAGGAGATTTTTGTAAATATCTGACTGACAATTGAGACAGACCACAAAAATTTTGTAAGGCAAAAGGGAGACCCAAGTGGTTAGCATTTAAAGCGCTTACTAGGCGCGGGTTTTACCATTTATTAAAAGAGAAGATGAAGACAGGAAAGCAGTGCCCCGGGTAGCTCACTCACATTAGTCGGTAGAGCATTTGTACGTGGTCAGCAAAATGCCTAACAATAATGTCATGAAATGCAGGATTGATGCCTACCCGGGCTAAACTTTCACTCTTTCCTATTAGTATTAAACCTGTATTGATTTGTTCATTTCCTCGCCAAGAAGTGTATCATAAAGAACAATTTTTTTATTCTTCCAAAATCCAAAAATGTAAGCATTGCTGTGTGTTGAACGTTTAGATTCTTTTAAATAAAAATGTTAACAATTAATAAAATTAAGAAACCTTCTACAACATAAATATTTTTAAGCGGAAATCCAATTTTGTTAGCTAGAGCCTCAATTTTTGTTTTCAATTCACTTTCTTGAAGAGGAGTGTATTTATCAAAGAGTGGAGCAATAACATCTGGATAAATAAAAGCCATCAACTAAAAATTGAATTTTGGCTAAAAATTTTTTTTTATAAAATTCTTTACCATCAAGTAAACAGAAACAAAAGCCCAAACATAAATATAAGAATATTGTCCACCCTCTTGTACAATCCAAGCATTAGCAGCCACAAGAGGTGATGAAATTAAAAGAATTAAACAAAATTTTTTGGCTCGGTCAATGAAGAAGAAAGACACAGTCTAAAAAATATTTTGGATTATATTGTTGGACTATTTTTCAATTTGATTTTTGGAATAAAACTGGTAAGAGGCAGACAAACGTTTGGTCCCTGTCAGGAATCGAACCTGTTACCTCCTGATATTGGAGTAAATCTGAAATGGGTTATAGCTATTCCCCTCCTTCAGCTAATGCAAAAAATTATTCGGCGTCTGGGAGCGAACCAGCAGCTTAAATTGACCGGACTGATATCATCCATTACACTCGCTGTCTCCGGTATAGCTTTAGGAATTAAATTGCTGTCTTACACTAGTAAATGTCAACTAATGCGAGTCTCGCGGCGATGACCGTGGCGATGATTTTCTCTTCTAGACAAACCCTCGCCCTAAGCCTCTTAAAAACTTCAACAAACCTCATTTTTAGTTCCATGCTTCAAGTCAATATAAAATGTTTCATAATATGAAAAAGGCAATTCTATCAGTCCTTCAATAAAGGCATAAAAAAGAATGAAAAGAACGGATTGAAAACTCTAAAAAAATTAAAAATTTAAAAATTCACGAAAATTTGAAAAAAAACCTCCCCACTCTCTGGTTTTATAAAAAGTCCATATCTGCCACAAATTGACCAAAGCCAAGGAATCAGATTACAAAAAAGAATTATCTAAAAAATATTTTCAAAAGTTTTTATGAAAACTAACTGTAGATAAAGTTTTTTGGGCCACAAGTTTGTAAGAATCAAAGGTCAATTTATCCAAATAATAATTTCGATGATAACCAAAATCCTCCTCAGAAATAATTTCATAAACTTCCTCTGGCCTAGTTTCAGTTTTACGATAAACATTATATTGTCGCAAAGTTAAATAAAAATTCCAAATAAAGGTAGCAGAATAAAACGAATAAATAAACCAAAATATGGCAGTTGGATCCATTATCTAAAAATATATTTTTACTTTTGGACTGATCAAAAGAAGAGAAAATAATGAAAATTAGGAACTTATATTTACTTTAACTACCCACCCTCAAAAATTTTATCAAAAGATTTTTGATATGGACGATTTATATGTCAACCAAAACTTCTCGACGAGCCGACTCGAAGGATATCAAAATTAGCCCTCACTCTCAAGTTTGCGCCGAGACAAAGAGGCTCAAATGGTTAAAGCAAACCCATGGGCGTCGGCGTTGGACGTCAGCGTTGCTTGTAATTTTGTTCAAAATCGCCAAATCAAGCTGACTCTGTACCATTCGACTCAGATCGTCGTGCTCCTTCGATTGACATATGCAATGTCCAAATATAACTGATAAATCTCCCGGTAAAATTTTTGTGTGGGTAGTTAAAGTAAATAAGTCCCGAAAATTACTCATATATTCAGCAGCTCTGTTTCAAATTAAAATTTTTAAATGGTTTTTATAGGGTTGGACACGACCGGTTTTAAAACAGGAAATTTTGATCTATGGAATTTATTGAATAAATTTCCACTTAAAAATCTTTATGTTTTAGGTAAAAAAACATTTCATCGATGGAGTTACTAATGTTTCCTTATACCACACTTCGATTTGTTTGGTAGAGTTTGTGTTCTGTAATTTATGCCCGTTCATAATTGTAATTGTCATTTTGTTTTGGATGACATTTTATCCAAATAAATTTTTTGTCAGCTGCTTTTTTACATGAAACTTTTGTACTTTTACAAGTTTTTTTTGACTAAATTTGTTGTTTTTAGTAGCGTGATTTAAGTAGCTTTCTTTTATTTTTTTAATTTTTATTTTCCTAAATTCTTTTCGGTTTTTTCAGATTTTTTGAAAAAATAATTTGTTGTAAAGAAAAGACTTGTTATGGCTGGAGGTTAATTTTTTCCAAAAATTTTAAAATTCAATCAAATTATTTTCAGTTGAAGTTCCTCGCAATTTTCGACTTTTAGAGGAATTAGAAGACGGACAAAAAGGCAAAGGTGACGGCAATATATCTTGGGGACTTGAAGACGATGATGATATGGCGTTGTCTCGATGGACTGGAATGATAATTGGGCCGAGCAGGGTTTTTTAATTTATTTTTGGATTTTTCTAAAATTGTTTTTAGACACCTTATGAAGGCAGAATTTATAATTTGCGGGTTGAATGTGGTCCAAATTATCCAAAGGAGCCGCCGATTGTTCGATTTACTACAAAAATAAATTTGAATGGTGTTAGTCAGCAGAATGGATTGGTATTTATTTTTGTTTTTTTGAGACGGCATTTTTTAAGCTTAGGGTTTACCTGAATATCTCTTAGAATAAAGGCCTTGTATTCCGCTTTAGTCAGTTAATTTGAAAATTAGGTCAGGCCCATACCCAGACTTTATTGATTATTACCTCTAAATTTTATTAGGAAGTTTTGCCTACCGCTTGAGAAAATTTGAAAAAAAATTTTTAAATTAGCATTTCGAAAGAAACTTTCAACGTTTTTCCTTGTGTAATTTGATGGGAAATTTCTTGTATGAATTTTTTTTGGAATTCTTTATAAATGTTGTTAAATAAATAGGGTTAGGACCTTCAGGGAACAAACTAAAGGAAAACAAACCTTAAGGGAACAAAAAAATTCTAAGGACTTTCAAGTTCCCTGAAAGTCCTTAATTCGGATCTTCAGGGTGCAAAATTTCCCTTAGGGATTTTATGGGAAGATTCAACTTGAAAAATTCATTTTTAGATTAATTAGTAGGCAATTTTCAATCAATCTCGAAATATATTTTTATTAAAAATTTAAAAATAATTTAGTTGGACAAACGTGTAGTTCCATCATTACGTCAGTGGAACAGTTCTTATTCAATAAAGACTGTGCTTGAAGACATTCGAAGGTTTTTTCTTGAATTTTGATTTGAAAATAAATTAAAAATTCAATTTTTAGGCATTTAATGACTGCAAAGGAGAATCAAAAGCTCTCACAACCGGCTGAGGGAACCGTCTTTTGAATTGTCGAAGAAAGGATTTGGAAACATTGTTTTGGAGATTAGAGCTCATATAATGAATATATATGATTGTTTTGACACCCCCAACACTCCACAAAATTTCTTTTTTTTTGTTCGGTAAATAAGAAAATATTTTTTTTTTTCTAGTTAAGGGGAGTTTACTTTCCGTAAGTCTCCGTAGTCCGTCTTTTTAGAAAATATCTCTTGTTAGGAAAATAGGGGAACTCATGACGTTTAAGGGGGGCCACCGTTCTCTGACCATTATGAGACTATAATTTTTTTGAACCACCTTGTACTACATATATAGAATGGTGGCCCCCTTAAACGGCAGGATGCCAAAATAGGTTTTATTGTTCGGCTTTGAGACTTACTCAATTTGCTGATCAATTGTATGAAGACACGATTTTAGATACCTTTCGTTTTTAGATGCCTTTTTTAAAAATTTGAGTGGCCACTAGCAGGCCCGTAACTAGGATTTTTTTTCGAGGGGGGGAAATTTGCTTGCGCCAAATTTTTGGCGCCGAAGGCGCCAAAAATTTTTATTTTCAGCGCCGCAGGCGAAAATTTTTTTAATTTTAGAAGGCCGTAGGCCAAAAAAATTCACTTTTTCGGCGCCGCAGGCGCCAAAAATTTGATTTTCAGCGCCGCAGGCGAAAATTTTTTGAATTTTGGACCTCAAGAAGCCAGATTTCGTCCTTTTTTAGCGCCGCAGGCGAAAATTTTGAAAATTTCGAAGGCCGTAGGCCAAAAAAATTCACTTTTTTGCCCCAGCCCTTCCCCAAATTTTTTCCTTTTTCCCATTTCGGGGGGGGGGGGGGGGGGGGGAATTCCCCCCCTCACCCCCCCCCTGGTTACGGGCCTGGCCACTAGGTTGAGAAGAGATGAAAGGGTGTACGTTTACCTTCCGTAAGTCTTCTCCGCAGTCTGTTTTTTTTACCTTACGTAATCTCAAGTGTCCGTTTAATAAAAAATTTTTTCACATCCAACTCTGTAAATTATTTCCGACTCTTTTTTTTGAGGGAAGGGAGATAATTAATGCGTGGATAAATTAATTTCTTTTTGGAAAGTAAACTCCTTTTAAGTTTAATGTTTAGGGATCGGACTAAAAATTTTGTGTAATTTTAGGCAAAATAATTTTTAAGTTAAATTTCCCTTAAATAGACCTAACAATAAGTCATTTAGTTTTTGAAAATTCTTTTAAAAAAATTTTATTCCGACTCCCATTTTTATGATTATATTAAAAGAATTATTAATTCGACCTCTTGATATTTTTCTTAGAAATTTTGTTTTTTTTAAATTTTTGTCAAATAAAATGAAGAGTGTCGTTATATATTTTATTTTTTTAATAATTTTGTCTAAAAAGCAACAATAAATTTATTTTTAAATTTTTTATCAAAATTTTAAATTTTGTTTTTCCAAAGAAGGACGTCAGTTTGATAGAAATAATGGTTATTTTGAATTTTTAAAAAATTATTTTGATTATTATTTTAGTTTCAAGAACTCTACTTTGAGGTATGCCGAGGAAAGCAACATATAATGTTACAAGCTAGGGAGAATTGGACTGCAGCAGATTTGAAGATGGCGATTGAAGTTATTTTGAAGGTTTGTGGAAATTTTAAGAAAATCTTTTTTTCAATGCGTGACTTGTTAATGGGGTTGTCGCGGAATTTCCGGTTAACCAGAACCGACCAGGAGATCCTTGGGGGCTTGGTTCGGGTTTGAAACCAGGAAACCCCTACTTGTCAACCAAAAAGTTTGTGTTTTCCTACTAAACATTGGGAAAACATTTTTAAAAAATTCACATATTTTCAGGTTCCTCCAAAAAGCCAATCACTTCGAGTACCTCCAAATGAACAACGCACAGAATGGATGGTTCTAGACGAAAAGCAGACTCTTCAAGAAGCGGGATTTACCCCAAAAAATGCTCGGGCTGATGAACCGATTGTTTTAGCGCTTGTTTTGCCAGGTTATTTAAAGGAAATAAAGTCCTCTAAATTTTTAAAAATTTAAGAAGACAACGACAGGGTTAATGTTACACCAGTTTCTTTACCACCGCCAATTCCAGATGCAATGTTGGGAGGACGACAAAGGGATATTGATGCGGAATGAAAAGAGATGGATATTAAATAAAATAAACATAAGTAAATGAATTTTTTGGGGATATAAAAGCCATTGAAAATTTTTTGGAAAATTCAATAATTTTTATTTAACCTCGTCGTAAAAAGTGCTTATACAATAAAATTGAAAAAAATGAAAATTTAAGTTATCAATTCCAAATTAGTAAAAAAAATGGTTGAGATTATAAAGGGCCGTATTTGGGAGGGACGCCAGGATTTTGGCACACCATCAGGCCCGTATCCAGGATTTTTTTTTCGGGGAGGGGGGGGGGAATTTTGGGGACATAATAAAAATCAAAATTTTGATTTTTAGCGCCGCTGGCGAAAATTTTAGTAATTTTGGACGGGCCTGCACCCCATTTTAGCCCTTCTCTGAAATCCGACCCTTGATAAGCCCTTGTTTAATGTTGGATAATAGGAAGATATGTAAGTGGATGAGCAAACATAGGTACGACGATTCATCTCCTTCCATGAATAGGAGGGTGGGATCGTCGAGGACCTCTAACCTCCATAGAACTCGGCCGTTGTTTCCTTACTAAAGCCATCCTCGTTTTTGAATATTCCAACTCTGGAGAGAGAAGAAACCCTTTTCGATGGGTTGGGCTCCAATCTTGAAAGCCTAAAAATTTTTTTAAATTTATTTACAAAAATTACACATACGAGTTAGAAGTGTTTGAGTGTCTGAAGAAGATTTTGAACCACAGAATTCGTTCTTTATAAAATTTACAAAGGGTTGAGATTTGGGTAATATTTTTTGCTTATTTAAAAGAGAGAAGAGCATCTGTTTAAAATAAAATCGTGATGATTTCTTTTAGTTAAAAGGGGCAATTTATAGAGATTAAAATCAAGGGTAATGGTATTTCCAGCCAGGGATGGACTTGGTTAAACGAAACTTGCCACCCAGACGTTTCTACCCGAACCATGATTCAAAAAAAATTTGAAAACCCGATCTGGAACTCGACTCAACCTTTTTCAACAGGCCTATCACTGTTTCCAACTGGAGGGGAAAACTTAAAAAAATTTTTTTTGGCCATTAAACCCTCTTAAAAAATAAAAACCTTTTCAAGTCTTAGACATACAATCTTTCCAAAACGTTCAATAACACTTTCTAATTTTTTCGCCTCTTCACATCTAGTACTTTCTGGTTCATAAAACTTTCCATAATCAAAAAATCTTTTGTGAATTGTATAAAGTGTAGTTGCCAAAAAAGTACAATTCTCCACGTTGTAAGGGCTTATTTGTAAAATAAAAAACTATAAAAATGACTGTTTTAGTTAAAAACAATCTTTTGCCAAAAGTAAAAATTGTTTTCCCTGCAAGGGATTCGAACCTTCGACCCCCTTCAAGTCAAAACTGAGCACTATCCCACTACACCAAAAAATCAAAATTTTCCCCAAATTTATTTTTGGGAGGAAAAACTCACATAGAAGTGTAAACACCAAAAAGTTGTTGCATTTTAATAATTCTACGAGAAATTAGACCAAATTGTGCAATATTAAATTTATTAGAAATAATAGAGCGTTCTAAAATCACTTGAATTGAATAAAGGGAAGAGGCTTCATGGCGAAAATAATTTGATTGTTGTTGGGTTTTATCGTCAGAAAAATAGGCTAGATGAACTTTAAAAGGAGGAGAATTTTTAGAAAAAAATTTTAACCTCCTCGAACAAAATTTTTGGTAACCAAATCAAGCCCAACAGCCATTTCCTTGTAAATTTTGGCAAAAGTTGCGTCAATTTGTGGCTCATTTAAACGAAAATTTGATGCAGATTGACAAGAAGTTGGTAAATTTGGAACAGAAGAATGCACAGTTTTGATAGAAAAATGTTTTGTTTGAATTTTATTTTCAATTTCGACGGCCAAATCAACCCATAATTTCTTTAGAAAAATAAAATAAAAATTTAAAAATAAATATAAACCTTAAATTCGTCTTCCTGTAAAAGATCCTTCATCATTGATTGTGTTATTTCTTCCATACTGAATTGAAAAATCTGAAGGAATATTTTTTGAGCAACTTTTCTGTGAGACTTTTAGATGACTGTGTCTATTTGTCTATTTTTGCCCTTTTGACCATTTTGTCATTTGGGATATTGTATATTTTTTATTTTGAAGAATTCGTCGCACTGATTTTTAAACTGAATTTTTATGATTCTGTTTAGAGGTTTTACATTTAATCCTTTCTCAAATAATTATAAACCATCCCTTAAATATCTATCCTCTTTAATAATTAGCCCCTATTTTTTCTACACAAATTTTAAAATGAAAAAAAAATCATTGTCAATTTTAGTAATTATTCGGGTGATTATCTGAGCATATACGGTATTTTTATTTATTCTTTTCTTGAACTCATTCTCATTGATTAATTACAAGTTTGTTTTAAAAAGATCCTTAGGTTATCATCGAATTTCATTATTCAAATCTAATATTTCCCTGAGCTTAAACAATGATTAAAGTCTGATTCCTCCCTAAAAGGTTAAAATTTCGTGTTTTTAATAAAAGTAAATTAAAAATTCTTCTACGTCTAACATCTAAAGAAGTGTGGGATAATAGAGGATTTTAAAGAGACTTTTAAAGTTAAAATTCACTATTGTTTCCGGGGGGCCCGGTGACTGAATTTTTGTTTAATTCTTGTTAATACAGGGTTTTAGCTTATAAAATATTTTTTTTAAATTTGTAATATGCCCTAAAATTTGAAAAAATACACAATATTTTAATTGCATCTTTTTATTCAGAATATGCAAAATTCATTTACAATTTATGTATTTCTGGGGTTAAATGCGGATTTTTTTACTTTCCTTTAAAATAATTTTCTTTTGCAAATTTAGGATATGTACAATTAAAGCTTTAATATATAATGGCACTTTTCGAGTCGAAATTTTGATTTTCGACGTTCGATTTTTGGCATTCGATTTTTGGCAATTTTTACGTTAGACCTAGGATTTTTAAATTTTTTAAGAAAATTTGGATTTTTAAAATTTTAATAGCTTCGATTGAGTTTCGATATTTTTCTATATATTTTTTCATTTAAATGGAGGAAAATTTTGGAGGGGAAAACTATTTCTGAAAAACCACATGTATACTTATAAGGATTTACTTTGATATCGTACTCGTAATTGTGTCCGAAGTACGAGCAAATTTAAAATTTCCAAAAACTGACTGTTAGAGAGGGCGACTTTTTTTTTCAGTCAAGTGCCATTATTTTAAAGCTTTTATGTTAAATTTGTTTAATGCAAAAAAATCCGCAAAATAAAATTTTTTATTTTTAGGGAGGAGGGACTTATGTATTTAGTGTAACCACACAGAGTTTATGGTATCGTAATCTTTACCCAATTACTGTTTCTACTGTTTCTACTATGTTTCCCGGTATTTTACTAGCTTTTTCAATCAATTTCTTAGCCCCAGCTAATAAACCCTTCGTTTTTGCCGTATGTACTATTTCAACGGTATCTACTAGAACCGTTTCGCCCGTTTCGCCAAACTCATCCTTAAGAGACTCAATGATGTCTAACATTTTTTTGGCAATGTTAGCAAGGTTGTCAAGTCCAATGATGTTAGGCAGATCTTGAATCAATTTTTTTATAAGGGGTGCTAATTTATTTACAATCATTTCAATTTTTGCAACCCTTCTTTTTGAAGTTTTATTCCAGTCTTTGACAGCTGTACTTAAGTAATTATATATTCTGTCCACATCTTTGGGATCAATTATATTGACGATATCGGTTGCGTCAAAGTCCCAGTCTTTACCATCGTGCTTCGCATCTCTGCATTTTTTCTCCAAGAATTTTATATATACCATCATTACATGATTATAAAAAGGAACAAGTGGGGGCCCAAGAAAAGGCACTGCTGCGATTATTGTAGCACCACCATCAATACTTCCACGTATGATGTTTTTCTTCGTTACGCTGATAAGATCTAAAATGATTTATTAAATAACATTTCGTTAATTTAATAATTATCAGAATTGTTAGCAATTACAAATAGGTTAATTCCCGACGGTGGAAAGGAGGGTTAAAATGTCTATACTAGTAGCATCTATCAGGATATTCATGGTAACTTAGCTGGAACTGAATGTTCTAAAATGTTTTGTTAAATATCATTTCGTTAACTTAATCAGAATTGTTTCGCAATTATTAAATAAGCTGTTTACTGGTGGAGAGGGGGTTACATCTCTCTAACACTTACGGAACTATGCCCAGAACGGTAACACTGCGGTACTTGTCGATAATACCTAACAGTAATTTTTTGTATCACCGATACCGCTTACCGAAAATACCCATTTGCCGAACAGTACTAATAGTCAAATTTTCATTCACATATGTGGCAGTAAATTAAACCTTTTCATATTACGAAACAACTCGGCAATCTATAACTTTTTGACTTGCACTTTTTTCTTCCTCAGAAGCAGAGGTGGGTCTGAATTCCGATTTCTGGCTTTTCTGATTTCCGACACCTTTGACTGTTCCGACCCACCTCTGCTCAGAAGGCACATAAATGACCAATTAAATTGAACAAAAATGCGCTAATGTATCTCAATTTAATTATTTCTGCCATCTCTTTTTTTATCCTTGTGTATAAAATTTAATCCTTTTCTAAGATCTATTATTTGAGGAGGCCAAAGGGAAACAGGTTGAAATTGAGAAAGCAAGGAATTATGATGTGATGAGGAAGAAAACATGCGAGTCACAAAGTTCAAAATTATCAAAAAATGGAACTTTGTACACGGAAATGGAAAAAAAATTTACCATCCGAAAGGCTTAATCCATAGTTGCAATAGGTGGCTATTGAGACATTCTCACTAATATCATCTGCTTTGAATTCTATTCTAGGTAACTCATTTTCCTCAATGTTACGTACTTTGGCTTCAAGTTTTTCTAGTTGTGCTATTCTTGCTTCTAGTTTTTTTAGTTTTTCTACTTTCTGTTCTAATTCTTCAATCCGCTTGTTTTTATTCTTCAACTAAAAATTGTTAAATATTATTTGTACTGTAATTTTAAATTCAGGGTAGCCAAAAACTCAGTCTAAGAGTATTTCTCGATTTTCAAAATTCATTTTGGTTTAAGTTTTCAAAAGAAGTGTCTTAATCAAAATTTAGGTCGTTTCATAAAATCCTTTAAATGTTAAAATATTTATATGATTTATTCTAACTGTTCAAAATCTGTGAAATTTTGGACACACATTCTTTAGTGTTTTCTAATAGATCCCAAAATTTGAGAATTTTTGGTTAAGTATTCGGGGAGTTCTGGTCCTTTTAAAAACTTGTTGTTGAAAACTAGGGTTGCACCCCGAACGCTCGGGGGCGGGTCTGTCGGGGTACTGGGTTTTCGAATTGTGTCGGGGACGGGGAACGGGGTTGGAGTGCAACACTATTGAAAACGAACTTAAATTGTTCGATTTATTGTAAATACAATTTTTTATAAAACGACTTATTAAATATAAATTCTAACCCGCTCTGCATGCGAACCCAATGTTTTATCTTGTTCATTATTTTTATGTTCAATCTTCTCTTGTCGTGTTAAACTCTTAAGTCGGCCATCAACACATGTCCTAATATAAAATTGGATGTCTTGTTAGAAAAGAAAGAGTTTGCAAAAGTTTAGCCACCGGGTAGGATTCGAACCTGCGACCACCTGCTAGTTGTTGCTAGGCGCTTTCGCTCACCATATGCAGGAGCTCTAAATCTGAGCTACCGGGGCATCGACTATCTCTTTTTCCTTTTTAGATCGTTTAACCCCCGCCTAAGCGTTTTAAATGCTGCTGGATGAATCATCCTGACAGAAATAATGAGGGTTCACACAAAAAACTTTAGATCAAATAAAGTATAGCGACGTTTTTTGTAAGATCAACATTTTAAAGATTTTGAAACTTTATTAATATTGTTGGGTTCAGGTCATTAAAATGGGAATTTTTGGTTTTAAGGCAACGAAATGGGAATTTTTGGTTTTAACAAGTTTTTCAATTCCCCATGGCCATGGCTCGCCATCTATACACCCCCTAATGACAGCTATGCTAGCAAATGATAACATTGGAAGAAAAGGAAAATGGCGCGGGTAAAAATAAATTTTATTTAAAGTAAAATAATTATGGAGAAATTAATAGGAATTTTGTAAAAAAGAGATAAAATTTCTTTTTAATTATTTAAACTCTTCCAATTTTTCTTCAAATACAAAAATAATCCCAAAAATTTGTCATAAATGCGACGACAATAATTATCATTCCAAATACAATTTCAAAACGATGAAATACACGATTGGCCTTAGAAATTTCTGCAGATTTATGATGTTTTGTTGGAGTTGGAATTGTTGTAACTTGAGGAGCTGAATTTATAAGAATACTAAATTTTCAAGGACTTGTTTAAAGCTTATCGTTAGAATGCCGAGACAAAACTGCAGAACGATTATACGAAATAAAAGTAAACGAGAACCTAAATTATAATTAGTAACGAAACACAAAAGTACACTTAATACAAAAATAAACATAAGAAACGAGAACAGAACTAGACAAAAACTCTTATTGCTAAGCACATTTATGAATGAGGTTGTCGGGACCAGAGGTGTGTTGGAACAGTCAGAGGTGTCGGAAATCGGAAATGGCTCAAAAAGTCGGAACTCAGAAATCGGAAGGAAAAAAACGTCGGAAATCGAAAATCGGAATCCCGACCCACCTCTGGTCGGGACCCACCTGAACCTAGGATTTTCTGTTAGCTTTCTCGGATTGGTTTTGGATATTCTAAGATTTTCCGACAACCCTAAAGGGTTGATAAACAAAAAATTTCTTTAGCTAATAAAACGAAAAAGACGAAAAAAACACACGAAACTAACAATAAGACTATTATATAGACGAAAGACTGAACAAAAAAAACAAAACTTTTTGCAAGACGAAATCGAAACTGCCTTAAACGAGAACTAACACAAAATACGTGTAGTTTTGATACTAAATTCATTCTCTTGCCTAGAATTTTATCAGCGCTTTGTTTTTGGATTCCATCAGTCTCATTGGTTGTTATAATATTATTAGATGAAACACGGTTTGACATTTTCGCTGATTTGGTATCAATTACGGCTAATTTTGGTGGTGGCTGTGTATTACGCACAAGGCTGCCATTAATACACTGCCTTTAGTAATTTAAAAATAAACAAGTGGTGCCGTTTTATTTAGTGCGCTATAAAAGCCCGCGGACGGGCTGTCGACTCATATCGTATTAGACGCCCTTCCCACCAGGGCTGCACACAATCGAAAAAAAAATCCGCAACTCGCAACTTCTAAAAAAATCCGCAAACACAATCCGCAACTCGCAATTGCAAAAACCCCCGCAATTTACGTACAGCCCTGTTTCCCTCCTCACAAAATGTCTCAGTTTCTAATTCTAAATATACTCAAAAAAATTTTTAGAATAAATACAATGAATACCGGTGATAATACCGATATAAAGACATGTATATTCGCGGGTTCGGGAATCGGTATGGAGGGGGATTGGGATTTAATTTTTCTTTAAAAAATAAACTTACATTCCACACCATTCGTAGAATTTTTTAAAAGTTCCGTCTAAGATATAACTATTTGGAGCAAGCCAATAGTTACTATCTCCAAATTGATAAAACATAAGTTCACCATCAGATGTATCATCAAATAATCCAGGTGGTGCGTTCGACGAATCTCTAAATGTTTAAATGATACTTAAAATACTAATTCTAAATTTATGTATATATGAGTTAGTTTTTAATTATTTAAATAAGTAACTCTAAATTAAATTACTGTATTACCTCATGTCCGGGTACTATTTTATTTTTCAATCACCTTCTAGCTTTCTATTAAAGGGCACTTTTAAATAGATGGGGGCATTGTATTTTTCGATTATAAATTTAAAAAATTTTTAATAACAAGATTTACAGTATTACAAAGTAATTTTGCAGAAACAAATTTATCATCTTTTTAGTATCAAAGAATTTCCCCAATATTTGCCTTAATTCCTCAAATCCTCTAATATCCCACTACGGGGTATTGTGGATTTGAATGTATTAAGGGGGATATTAAGTATTTGGGGTTAAGCTTAGTGGAGATATTTGGGAATTAAAAAGGATTTAGGGAGATATTGAAGACACCCCGGTTTCCTTATTAATTGCTGATCTCTCTTCAAATACCTTTAATCCATTCAAATAGACTTGTATCAGGGGTGTGCCGTTTCGTCTTTCGCCTTTCGTCTTTCGCTTTTTAAAATCTGTTTCGGCACATCCCTGACTTGTATTATATAATTTTATCTATCCTCCAAATCTAAATATCACTCTAAATCTTCTTAATCCATCCAACTCCACAGAGATCCTATTAATCCTTGGTATCCTTCAAATCACCTGATATCCCCGATATCTATAATTTATAGGTTAAAACCAAAATCCTTGCGGGATACCAATTAATTTTGGAATGTTTACATTAATTTACAGGATGAATTCGGCCCTTCAAAAATTGATTTTCAGCTCCGCAAGCGAAAATTTTGAAAATTTAGGAAAGTCAATAAGACAGATTTCTGCCTTATTTGGCACCGTGGTGAAAACTTTTTGTAAGACCAAAATAAATTTCTGCAAAAGTTTTACCGAACATAGGGGTGTATTTTTGGCGGAAGAGACCTAAACAGCGGAAGAGCAAAAAAGACGGAATTCGGCCGAAAACGGAAGATATCGATATCGGTCGATATTTGGTCCGATATTCATGTATCGATTTCGAGATCGATATATCGAAATTGATCTCGACTTGTCCTACTCTAGGTTCAATTATGGTTTATTTGGAGGTAATATGTACATATACATTATTAGATATGTAATAGTATTTATTTTTTATAAAATTTTACATGAAGGAAACATTGTATCGGTTTTCGACCTTGTCATTACCAATGCCATATCCCTCTATTTTAACGCCTTTTTTTTCTTTCATCAGTTGACAACATCTAAGTTTAAAGATTGTAAATATTAAGTTTAATTATTATGCACGCAAAATCGCCAAATATATTACAGAAATTTAGAGGATGGGATCCAGCTCTCCCGTTCGTATTTTGAAAACATCCGTTACTTGATTTCGGACTATTTAATATTAGAAAAATTTGAAGCAGGAACCGGAACCAAAAAACAAGGAACCGGAACTACCGGTGAAACTCGACTACTGAGTCCGAAAAATTCGTCCTCAATTTTCTTGTAAATTTTAAATTCCGGATATAGCTACAACCCTTTAGTTTCTAAATGAAGAAAAGTATACTTAAAATTAAGATCTAAAGCGTTATTTTTAACGATTCATGCCCAGAAAAAAATAATTTTAAATTACTTTTCTGCGCCTTTATCGTATGGCTTAAAGTTGCGGTCACACCTGAATAAAGAGAAAATTAATTTCCTTGGAATATGTAAATATGTATAATTTATTAATTTTTTTTGGAATCAGACCCTGACGATCTATCTGAAAGAAGTGCCTGGAAGAAGAACTCATAAAAACAAAAATACCCTACGGAGTCCAAAAAATTCGGCCAAAAATAAAAATTAACATATGTAGTAAGTTTGTCGAATTAAAGACGTGGGCATAAATAAAAAGTAAGTTATAAAATTTTTGATTTAATTACATTGGGTAGTTTCCGGAAATTGTTTCTTTTCGAACACGAGTTTTGTTGTTACACGAAGAAGCATAACCATAACCTCCTTCTTTATACGCATCATAATTACATGTATATTTGCAATCATAATCTAAGTGATTTCTGCACCATGCTTCACATCTCGGGCAAGGTGCTATATTCTGTAATTTGCCGTAGTACCGAAAGTTTAGTAATAACTAGGGATTGTCAAAACATGCAGATGCATGTTTTGCATGCGGATATGCCATGAGATGAAACGCACAAAAATGGCGTTTTTACATTGGTCCAATTACTTTCCAAAATTTGTGCATATTTTGGTATTTTTTGAGAAATTTGTATTTTAAAATTTTTTTCTAAAAAATTCTTCAAAAATTTTTCAAAAATTTTTTCGGCAAAAATTTATTCAAATTATTTTTGGAAACAAAATATTAACTAGAAAAAGAAACTAGAAAATGACCAAAATTAATTCATTAAACATTTTATTGCTTGAAACAACATTTTTGAGTAAATTTATTTTATTTCGAGTGCATATCCAGTGCATATTTCAATAAATTTCGCATATTTTGGTGCATATTTTGCGCTTTGGTGGATATATGCGCATATTTTGGGAGTTTCCGTACATATTTTTAGACTCCCTAGTAATAACGAAAGATTCGAAATTTTTCTTTAATACTCATCGGTATCGATAACTTTCGGTAATATTGGTACCGATACAAAAAAGCTCATTTTACCAGAGTTGTACGTGCCCTGATTTTGAATTTCAGTTTTTCGGACTTTTTTAAAATTTCAGAAGTTTTTGCTTGCGGCTCTAAAAAAAGGAATTTTAGTTCTTAATTTTCTGAAAAGACCTTTTATGTCTACAAATAATCTAAGCCAATATTCCATCACGTTTTAAACCGAACAACTGATTTTTAAAGAAAACTTTCTTTGTTTTTTTATTTTTAAAATTTCTACTGAATAGTCATTTTATGTAGTCATGGTCAGGGGTGGGCGCAAGAGACAATCTCAAAGACGCAATGCGTCCACTCCTGGTCACGATCAATGTTTCTCCGAAAAATTTCGGTCTCGTACAACATTAGTTTTTACTTACATTACAATATAGCATCTTCTTTTTAGTATATGCAGCAGCAGTTTCGTTGTTTATCATTATCATCAGAACTACAATTCCAACCAAAATCACAGAATTTTCCATGCTCTTAAAATATTGTTTCGTTAATTTATTTAAGAGATTTTAATTTGATTAATGAAAGGAAAGGAAGACATTCATAGGCTAGGGTTAAGCATTAAAGAGATCCGTTGCAAAAATTCATTGGATGGGAGATGGCGCGGAACCATTATAGAATGAATTCAGATGTAGTACTACCGACTGTGCTACAATTCGATCTAAAAATGCGAGGTGGGTGGTGGGACGGAGGGGGTTTTATTTGTTCTAAAAGTAAACTTTCTCGTTCAAAATAACTCACAAAATAACCCTCTTTTTAAAAATAAACTCTTCTCATAATCCTTTCATTTTCAACTGAGAATAGCAGAATCTAGCTTTTTCTCATTTTATTAACTTTTTAGTTTAGTCTTGCCTTTTTAATTCATTTTTGATTTGTTAAAAAAACTTACTTTTAAACACATATCTCTACGCCTTTCCGTTGTATGGATTGTTAAAAGTTAGAAAAGATCTTATTTTACAAATTTTTTTATCAAACATTTTCTCCATTCGTAATATAAAATCATGTTTATCTTAGTTTTTAATTATTTACAAAAATTGAGTTACAGAATCGACAAAACTTTTAGAAACGGTAAAAACCACATGTCTGAGTATCATCGAAAATGAGCCAGAAATTAAAAAAAACAGTAAATTCAGAGGTTTAAAAGAAATGTGTAATCCTCTAATAATTAAGGTTGCGGATCCTGGGAAATCTTCGGATATCCGGCATTTTTTCGTTTTCGGATATCCGGATCCACCAACCTTACTAGAGTTATTGGCCCTAGGAAAAAAATTTTTTAAATACACGTTTTTTGGATAGTTGTGAGAATTACAAATAGGTAATTGAGTGTGCTGAATCTGTTCAATTCGAATCTTTTGTAATACCGCTTTTTCGCTTTTTCCGCTTACATATTTTCATTTTTTAAAAGAAATCTTTTATTCAGTATATGTATTTTGCATATACTTGCTAAATAGTGGTTCTTTTAGCTGCTTAAAAATATTTTTTACTTCAAGACTCTTCCAAAATTTAAAATTATTTAATCACTTTTTATTTCAATTTTAAAAATAAATTTTAAATCTTTTCCAACTTTACTTTTTATAAAAACACAAAATTGTTGATGATTTGAAGATGATTGTTTGGAGAAAAAGTTAAAAAGAAAATTTATAAATTACAGTAAAACGTGTATTTAAAATGAGATGCCCTAACAGAATATCCTCAAAATCTCTCTTTTTTGCCCAATTCACAAATAAAATTTCAGAAAAAACAGAAAGGCACGTCATTGTAATACGAGTTTTACAGTATTAAAGTATAAAAGGGCGCTCTATTTCCTAACCTACCACAAGCCATATAAGGCTATACTCTTTAAGAAAATCGAATCTCGTCAATTTTGGTATCATCTAGAGGTAGGAAGGAACTGGAGTCCGTACAGGATTTACGGGATCCCGCCTCAGAATCCTCTGATCTCCACAATAAACAGGGATTATTGTGATTTATGGACTTAATCTCGCAAATCTCCGTCCTCTTCGAACTTTTTAAACTCAATCCCATTACCGTATTTACTCGATTAATTCCCCACCCTCGAATAATTCCCCACCCTCTATTAATTTTTTATTAATTCCCCTCTATTAATTCCCCATGCCAGGGATGAGTTGAAAAAATAATTCCCCACCCCCAAATACCCTAATACACGTTCAAATTTCAAAACTCGAATAATTCCCCACCCTCAATTAATTCCCCATGCCACGGATGGGTTGAAAAAATAATTCCTCGGGGGAATTAATCGAGTAAATACGGTATGTGATCCCGAGCATGCGATTTTACCGATCTCTAATATCCTCCAACGCTCATCGAGAAGCTTTGAATTATACCAAACTTGACGAGATTTGACTTTAATAAACTGTTAGGTATGTTAAACTTGAGGGTAGGTTAGGATAATAGTAGGGATGTTTTGAAATTTAGAATTTCAAAAAAAAATTTTTTTTTGAAAAATCTCTGTTACACACTCGTATAAAAAATAATTAAAATTTAAATTTACTTTGGAAGAATTTAAATGATATTTTTTAAATGAAGAGAGTTTATAATGAATATTAGTTAATTAATAGTTTTTTATATTTGCTGTAATTTTAATTAGAAAAAATTTTTTTTTATTAGAAAAAAAATTTTTTTAATTAGAAAAAAAATTAAAAATGAAAATATGAATGAATCATTTTAATTGGGAAATATTTTTATTTTTTTATAATTTTAATAAAATAATGTTAAAATTTTAGATAATTTTTTTGAGAATTTAAAACTATTAGGTTTTATTAAGACTTTTTGTTTAAATCGAAAATTTAATCTCGAAAGGCTAAGAAATGAAGCTTTAATTTTAAATGAGCATTTTTAAAAAAAAGAGAGTTTAGAAGGAATATTAAGCTCTCAGAAATTTTGTTTTTTAGAAGAATCTTGGATTAAAATTTTCTCAAAATTTAAAATGCCTTAAGTTAAAAATAAAATTTAAAAATATTAGAGAAATTTTAAAAGTGGAAATAAAAAATGTTGAAAATAAAGTCTTTAAATTACAAAAAAAAATTATGTAGATAGAGGATAAATGTCAGATTTAATAAAATTTATTAAATAATATTAGGCCTGATAGGAAATTAAAAAATTATTTTTCAACAAGTCATTATCTAAATTTTTAAAATCAAAATGAAAATTTTGAAAAATAAAATTTTTAAATAAAATTTAAAAAAAAATTTTAAAGGAAAAAATTTATTTAATAAAAATTTTAAAAATTAAAAAAAAATAAATTTATTAAAGCCAAGCGTCTCCAAAAAATGATTTTGAAAAATATGTATATTTTTTTAAAAAGTTCAAACGCTTATTTATATATGCTGTTCATCCAAGTGGTCGTTTAATTTTTAATTTTTTAAAATTTATTCATTTTTTTTTATTTTTTTAAGATTTTATTTTATTTTAAATTTATCAAAAAAAGCTTGAACTGAATTAATAATTTATATTTTTTGAATAATTTTTTAGAAATTAAATAAAAAAAATAAAAATTAAATTTTAAATATGCTCGTTGATCCTTTAGAATATTTTTTAAAAATTTTAAAAAATTAAAAAATTTTGAATTTAAATAAGATAAAATTTAAAAAAATTTTTTTCTAAAAGCGAGTTGAATTTTTGAGGAAAAACAAAAGGAGAATAAATTACAGTATTTTCACTTTAATGACTCCTTATTTACTCAAATTTTTTAACGTATCTTCAAAAAGAACCGGTCTAATATGTAGAAAGTTTTTTTTTATTTCGAATAGTTTCTTCTAATCTAGCACTCCCGACCCCAAACTTCGACATACTCTCTTCAGGAACACACAACCTTCGACACTCTCGATCCCGAACGTTCGGAGAAAGAAATTAAAATTAAATTGATTCGCTTCTTTCGTTACTTTACTTTTAATTTTTATTTGTATCACAGCGAAATAAAATTTCAACCACCCCTAATTAACTTCAATTTTTTAATTTTTAAGTGATAAACATCTACACTGCTTAAAAATTAAATAATAAAATTTTATTAATAAATTTCAACAAAATTTATATCGATGAGCTGGCATTAAATTCTAAATTTAAAAAAATATTTATTTTTATTTTACAGCAATTTATTTAAAAAAAATTTTTTCGAGATAAATAAATGAGATAATTTAATATAGAAAATTTTAATGATTAAATTAATGCTAAATTTAAATTAATTTTAAATAAAAACTAGGGCACAATTTAATTGAATAAATTAAAAAAAAATTTTTTTAATATCTTGGTTTTGAAAAGTTTAATTCTTTCATGACTGCTGTCTTTTTTTGGGCGTTATATTCTTTTGTCGTATTTTACCCTCAGTTATTTTTTGTCTTGTTTTTCTCTCAGTGGTCTTTTGTCGAATTTTGGTCCTTGTGATATTTTGTCGTATTTTACCCATAATTCTCTTTTGTCGTATTTTTGCCGGGGTGATCTTTTGTCGAATTTTTGACTTTTTGGGATTATGTATGTTTTCTTTAACATTATGCCGATTTGTCTAAAATTAAAAATATTTTCTTCTTTTTTTTTAATTTGCCACATTTTATTTTTGTTTTTTAATTACGAGAAGTTTTGTTTATTTTATCTTCAAATTTATAAGCAACATGACACGAATTACTTTATTCTCCAGAACTCTTAATTATTCATCAAGTTTGTTTTTTTTCTTTTAATTTTAATCAATGAAAATTTAATTTTTAGAGTATTTTTATTCAATAGCTAGAAACATAAAAGGTTTATTTTGCTTAAAATTGCGTTAAAATTTAACAAAATAATTTAGCAACAGCCCAAGAAAAACCTTCCAAGTTTCATTTAAATGTTGGAACAATTGGACATGTTGATCATGGAAAGACTACTTTATCTTCTGCAATTACAAAATGTTTGTTTCTTTTTCTTTTCATTTTTAATATTATTATTAGGGGCATTTTCAAGTTGTGGACGTTATGTCTGAAAAATTAGAAAACCCCCAAATAAAGTTTATCAACACAAGGAAGCCTGGGCAACTTTTTATCCGCTTCCTGACTACAGGCCCGTAACCTACGCCTTCTAAAATTCTCAAAGTCCCCCCCTCCCCTCCCGAAAAAATCCTGTTTACTGGCCTGTTTGCCATATGTCCTCTACTTTTTCCTTGCACGGCCGGTAAATCCATCTTTTATTTTAAGCAATCTTTGAGGTCTTCTGCAATATTTTTTAATAATTGACTTTTATTTTTTAGACCTCTCAAAAAATAAAATGGCAAAATTTATCAGGTTTCCCTTTCACCTTTTTTCTTATTTCTCAAATTTTACCAGTTATGACGACATTGACAGAGCCCCTCAAGAACGTGCTCGTGGAATTACTATTAACATTGCAAATTTAGAATATGGTTATTTTTATTCTTGAATTTAGCAAAAAGCTTTTTAGAAACTAAAGAAAGGCATTATGCACATATTGATTGTCCTGGCCATAGTGATTATATGTAAGTTTTGTTTTATTTTTGGGTATATTGGACTAATTATTTTAACTTCTTTTGTTGTGTTGTTGGCGTAATGGTTAGCGTTCTGGGTTTCAGGGGCGATGGGAGTGGTTCGAGTCCCCTTGATGGAAATGTTTTTCTTTCGACTTTTTTTGCTTTTATTTTTGTTTTATGGCTTTTAAAAAATTTTTTTAGATGATAATTAATTTAATATTATTTTATTTTTAAGTAAAAATATGATAACGGGTACATCACAAATGGACGCTGCAATTTTAGTTATAGCTGCAACAGATGGAGTTATGCCTCAAACAAAAGAGCATTTAATGTTAGCTAAACAAATTGGTTTGGAAGAAGTTATTGTTTTTATTAATAAGGCAGATCTTGTTGATAAAGATGATTTGGAATTAGTCGAGGTTTTTTTACAAAATAAATTTTTTATAAAATCGGAAGTGGGCAAAGGGTTGGGTTGTTCGGTTTCAAACCGAGCCGAAAGGCTGAAGATTTTCGGTTTGATTTTGGTCAACCGAGGAATTTGCGAAGACCAACAACCCTAGTTATGCCCCAAATGATTTTTAACCAAGTAGGTCTGTAGAGGTTCAATGTATCTATTTTTATATGTGTTTATTTTGTAACATTTTTGAGCGCTATGCCGATTTCCTAGGTTAGGATCTTCAAAAAATTTCAACAAATTTTTTAAAAATATTTTGCAGATGGAAGCACGTGAACTTTTGAATGATTACTCTTTTAATGGTTATTTAAATTAATCAAAATTTTAATTAAAATTTAAAAGGTGAGACCACCAAAGTAATTTATGGCTCTGCTCTACAGGCTTTACAGGGAGAAGATCACAATTGTATTGACGAATTGTTGAAAGCCTTGGACTCTTTAAAAGTGCCAAATCGTTCGGAGGTTAAACATTTTTAATTTCAGAAAAAAAAACAATTTTGCTGACTTATTTTTGAGGACTTTTCCATATATTCAAGGATCACGTTTTTTCGAAAAATTGGATAATAAAAGGTCATCTATTTCAAATTTTCAACTGACAATGAGCAGTCTAGAATTTTACCTATAGGTCCGCAAAAATTGTCCGCAAAATTAATTTTCCAAAAATTTGCTAGTTTCTTCATTTTTCCCCCTGATTTTTTTATATAAATTATTTTTAATTTCCAGGAAGGCTCGTTTCTAATGCCAATAGCCAACAAAATAAAAATTCCAAACAGTAAAGATTCCGTTTTGATTGGAACAGTTGAAAGAGGGCAGCTTAAAAAAGGCGAACATATCGAAATTAGAGGGTTTGAACATTTCCAAAAAGTAACGGCTGGCGAAATTCAAGTATTTAAGAAAACTGTTAATCAAGTTTGTTTTTTTTAATTTTTGTTTAAAATTGTTTTAAGGTACGGGCTGGAGAACAATGTGGAATTTTATGTAGAAATTTAATTTTTGATGGTGTTCATAAAGGAATGTGGTTAGGCGCTCCTGGGACTGTGCAAACGACAAATATTGTTAAGGTAAGAAGGTTTTTTTGATGTTTTTATGATTTGTTTACACGTTTGTTTTGATTTTTGATACATGAATGGTAGACAATCTTTTTCGAAAAAATTTTTGGAACGCGTCGTTCTACCAAATTTGGAAAAAACATTATAATGCCAACCCCTCAAAGCCCATGAAATGCCAAACAGTTGTTCCAACAAAAGGAAAAACATTTTTTCCAAGAAGAGCATTTCCCGTTGTTGGAAAATATTTCCCAGAAGTTTGGTATTTTCGTGACCTTTTTTGGGTTTGGTGTTATAGGATGGGGCAGATTTTTTGTTGAAAAACTTCATATTAATTTGTTTCCCCTTAAAAATAAATTTTTTTTGATTTATAGATTAAACTTTACATGCTAAATGAAAACGAAAATGGTCGGAAACAAGGCATCCGTTCTGGCCACACAGTCCTTACTTTTTGCACAACATGGGATAAAGGATGTAGAATATTTTTTGATAATGAACTTTTAATGCCTGGAGAAGTTACAAATGGCTATTTAGTTTTTCTTAGAGAAGTGCCGATAAGTGAGTTTTTTTTTGAAATTTTTGGAAATTTTTTTGGGATTTTTTGAAATTTTTTTTGAAATTTCAAAAAAAAATTTTTTTAATAAAAAAAATTTTTTTTAAGGAAAAGGATCTAAAATTACCTTACGAGAGTCAAGAAGACGCGTTTTAGGACACGGAGTTGTTGTAGAACTTTATGAACAGCAATTTCTTGATACTTGGAATCGTTTTGATGCTGAAGGATTCCTCAAAGATTTGAAGCCTTTAGATGAAAATAAAAAAAGAAAATAAATTTTTAAATAGGTTATTTTTTTGTTTTTTGAAAATTTCCCATAAATTATAAAAGATTTTATTGGAAAATTTATTTAATTCGGTTATTTACCACCGTGACGCGCCGTAATGTCAAAAGCGCCGAAATAAAATCCTTTGGAACCTTTGATACTTAACGGGAGATTTTTTTGGTATTTCGGCGTGTTGGCATTACGGCAACATATTTGTGCTTTTTTTGTCGTTAATTTATTTTCTAATTTGTTTGCTAGATCAGGTAATTGTAAAATGCCGTTGGATATTACTCAAGAAAAAATTGAACAATTTATTGCCGGTCAATTAGGTGAAGAAGGCGAAACTGAATTTTTAAAAAGAATTGTTTCGTCCAATGAACGATCAGAAACTGAACGGATTTTGGCTAAAGTTCAAATGATTCAGGGAGATTTGAATACACGTCTTAGACAAGGAGTAAGGTTTAATTTTTTTAAAGATTTTTTTTGATATTTTATTGAAAATGTTAGTTTAAAGGCTTTGTGGGTTGATTTTGGGAAGGGGCTGGTCCAGTCTAGTAGGATCTAAGAAAAGCTTATTGTTAGCACCTGATGGAAATCGAACAGTGCGACCTTTTTTAAGTTATTGCTGGAACCTCCTTTGAACGCATTTAGTTGCTCTTCCGACTGATTTTTTGGGGGGAAGGCAATGAAAAATTCGGGGCAATGACTATATTTATAGAGGTTAAACCCTGCCTGAATTTTTTCAATGATATGTCTTTACATATTGACCCTCCAAATTAACTTTTTAATTTTTAGGTAGAAGAGAATTATCCTCGTTTACTGGAACAAGTTTCTGCAATTGAACATTTGGACAGTGCCCACACCCATTTCCAACATGAAATGGATTCTGTAACGAAAAAATTTGATCAAATAGCAAATGAATTGCAAAACAAGGTTGTTTTTATATTTTTTGAGGAAAACATCCTTAAGTTTTTGTGGTTTTTGGAGGGGTTTCTTAAGTATTGTCCTGCTTGTGACGGGATCCTTAACTGATTTTATTGGATCCCTGATTTTAAATGACAAACCGAATATACTGGATTAATCCCGTCCATTCAATTTTTGAAACTTTCCGTTGAGTGATGGGTTTGCGATTTTGCCGCACTCTAATTTTCAATGATTTTATTATATTTTCATTTTTTAATTTAAGTTGGATAATGTCCGTTCAAGTGTTCACGCAATTGCTAATTTGACAAAAATGTCGCGTCTTTTGGGAGATGCTTTGAGGTTTTTTTGGAATTTTTATTTAAATTATATTTATTTTAAGATGTCAAGAATTGGTAAATTTATGCAAAGAAGAAAAAGATTTGTTAAAAAAGGCTGAATATGCAACAGAATTTGTCTCACTAATAAAATCGAATGATAAACTTTTAAAGGTTTTTTTAAGAATATTTTTGGAGCATTTTTAAATTAAAAAATTTTTTAAAGTTAAAATGGCTTCATGAAAGCTGTCTATTCAAACGAGAATTAATTGTTTCAAAAATACGTCAAGAATTGTTTGAACAACTTCGATCTTCTTTAAGGTCACTTAATGCTGGCGTTGTTAATTCTACAATGAAAGCAATGCAAAAATTGATAGGTTTTTTGAATTTTTATTAAAAAATTTTTTTGACAAGGGACAAGTGTTGACTAGAAATTTTTTTCTTGAACAGTCCCCTATTTATTCCTTACTAAGGATTTGACTAATCCTGGTCCAAAACCCAAATATTTTTTTAAATCTAGATTTTTTAATTTATAATAGAGTTTTTCACTACCGATTAATCTTCGCCTGTGCGGCTCTTAGTGTTAAAATTTTCTCATTTGAGCCGACACATGTGAAAATTAAGCGGTTGTGAACAACCTTATCTTGTAGGTAATTCGTCTTAAGCATCTTATCTCAAATGATTCTACTTTTTTTAAACTTTAAAAAAATTTTTTAAGACAATTCAACAGTTTATCAAAAAGAACTTTCTTCATTAATGGACGAATCACTTCGTGAACTTGATGGACTTTTCCTACAATTAGGTACACAATCTAATACTGAAAAGGCTAGCAAATTTTTGCCTCAATTGGGAACAAAATTGCACAGTCAAATGGAACAATTTCAACTTTTAGGTTTTTTTTTTTGAATTTTTTAGAATTTTTTAAATAATTTATTTAGGCACTGATAATGCTCAACATTTTGCTAGACTTGTTGGAAAAGTGATTGCTAACAGAGTATTTTTTTTAATTTTTACTTAATGTATTTGTTGACTTTGTTTAATTTTCATCGTTTTTTGTCTGATGTAAAAACAGAGAAAGCAAGGATGTGGTGTTCAACTAGTCGATCCTAGTTGAAACTGAATTTAATCCAAATAAGATTTATTTTTAGTCCAGAACTGGATCTATACCAGATATGGATTTTTTCCAAAATTTAAAGCAATAATCTAGCTCTAAAAATATTTTTAATTTAAATCTAGAAAAGAGACTAAAACATTTTTATTTTTAAGGTCCCGGCAAATGCTCCATATGCAATGCGTTTAGTTCAAACAATTTATAAATCTTTGGGATCACATTCAGATTCTGTTGCTAATGTTATTAGGTTTTTTGTTTAAAAGAAATTTTTGAAAAATTTAAAAAAACAATTTAAGAGATGCTTTACATCCATTAAAGACAAGTATTCACAGTCAATCACTTGCTAATTTGTTTGCTGCAATTGATGAAATTTTGGAACAAGATGAAAAAAGAGAGGCTATAATTGTTGAAAAGGTTTGTGTTTATTGGATTAAAATTTAAGAAAAAAATTTTTTAACTTTAAAAAAAAATTAATTTTGGGGTTTTTTCCTATTTTTTTCAATGTTAAATAAATATTTAATTTTACTTTGATTTTGTGGATTGTTTTAATCATTAGTAAATGTTGTTCCTAACAAGGACAAAGTAACTTGGTCTACTTTATAAACATGAATTTGGAATTTTTTGTTGCCATTCGAGAGAGCACCCCCCTACTTTCTATTTCGAAATGATGGCCGGTTTTTTAAGAAAATAAACTTAGGGTCGAGTTATGACCATTCAAAGTTGGACGGGAAAATATGTGGTCTTTAAGACTTTAATATTCGATGAATTCAGCTTTTCCAGAGAATTAAAGTCAAAATTTAGGATGATAACTTTGAATAGAGTAATCTTAAAAGAAAATTTTTTTCTAGTTTTGAAAATAATTTTTTATATTTTTTAAAGTTAAATGCAGTATTGCGTGCAGAATTGTCAAGTGTCAATTGGGATAAAGATTTGCAACGTGAAATGGAAATAAATATTGGAAAAGCATTAAAGTATTTAGCAGTAAAATTAGAAAATAATTTAAAATTTGGAGAAGAAGAAGAATTGAGGTTTATTGGAAGAGTTTCTAAAACACAACTTCAAAATTATTTAATTTTAAATATTGGATATGAAATGACTAAGTTTGTTTGATGTTTTTTGAAATTTTTTGAAAATTATTTTAATTTTATTTTTAAAGATATTGGCCTAATTTGTGTACTCCTTTTAATTCTTTGTTGAAACCTGCTTTGGAAACTATTGTAAAAAAATTTAAATTTTTTTAATTTAGGAATACGAATAATTTAGGATTAGCAAGTTGTGGATCATCGATTCTATTTTTTAATTTTTTTTGGATATTTTTAAGCCTATGATACCTAGAAAAATTAAAAATATTAATTATTTGTTAACTTAAAATTAGAGAAAAAATACCTCAAAAACCTCTTTAGTTTCTGCAGAATTTTACCTTTTTTTGCCCTTCTGCCTCCACACTTCGGCTGCTGCTTTTTTAAATATTAAAAGCCCATTCCTGGTCCACACATTTTTAAACTTTTTTAAAGAAAATTTTTTTCTATTTTTTTAAAATTTAAGGTAGATGCAATGCGTGGACTAGTTTCTTTAGTTTTGGCTTCAATGCATGAAGAAGATATGTCTAATGCTTCAGCCAGTTCTTCTGATTATATTAAAGAACTTTGTGGTCATTTAAGGTTTTTCTTTAATTTTTAATTTTAAATTTTTTTATTTTTTTGAATATTTTTTAAGCCTAGGATACCTAGAAAAATACTTGCTAACTTAAAATTAATTTGCACAAATATTAGAAAATTAGGTTATTGAATTTTCTCTTTTAAAAATTCATTCAAAAGTTTTTAAATTAATTTTGAATTTTTTTTATTTTCGATAAAATCTGGGGGATTTTTAAAGCTTAAATAGGGGGTTTTTAATTATTTTTTTAGTTTAAAATTTTTTTTTAAATAAAAAAAATTTTTTTAGAATTTTCCGTCAGCATTGTATTCAATTAAAACCTTTAAATGAATCATTTGATGTATTACCCTCTTTTATAAATTTTTGTATTGAACAATATTTGCTGCATATTTCTCTTATACGCCCACAAAAAGAAGTCATTTTAAAAAGATTTGTTAAAGATTTTGATTATTTATGTAAAAATGGATTGCAGGTTTGGCTTAAAAAATTTTTGAAAATTTTGAAAAAAAAATTTTTCTTTCAGATTTTTGACTGTAAATATTCCAAAATGTTAAATTCATCAAATCAAATAGTAAATTTTCTTCAGTCAATGCCTACTAAATTTGAAGAAATTTCTAATGTTATGGAAGAAGAACAGAAACAAGCAGGGGCTTTGACGGTTAAAAATTTATTTATTTTTATTTAAGACTATTTAAGAGTAAAATTGTTTTTCTTTTCAATTGCCCTTGTGGCCTAATGGAGAAGGCGTCGGTCTCCTATTTTGTGAGTAGTCAACCGACGATCCGGGTTCGAGTCCCGGCAGGGGTAAATATTTTTCCTGTGATTTTAGGATGTGAAAAATGAAAAAATAAAATTTTTTCTAGGCATGAAAATTTTTTTTTAATTTTTTGAAATTTTAAAAATTTATTTTTCAGCGTCTACTAAATTTATATGCAGTTCCACAATGGTTTATTGCACATGAATTAATTTGTGTGAGTGATTCAGAGTTGAAATCTCCTCACGAATCGTAAGGGAATTTTTAAAATAAATTTAAAAAATTTTTTAATTTTTAAAAGAGCCGGGTGGACAATAGTAGAATATGTTAATTGGTTCAATAAACATTCCGAATTGGAAAGATGGCAATTTCTTAAAGGTTTATTGGATGTTTATAAGCAATCTGTGGTTGCTAGAGGAGGAACTGAGTTTGTCAAACAATTTCCAATTTTAAATTTATTAATTAATAATAATGTGAGTGGGACAAAAGCATAATTAATTATGGAAAGGATGACTATAATATTTGTGATAATTTATTAAATTAAATAATTGGCTCTTAATTGAAGGAGTTTTTTTCTTCCACCCTCCTTATTTTGAGAATTTAGTAATTTTTGAAGGGGGTTTATTTATTGAATTTTAGAAAATAATCTATTTCCCAGAGAAAAACTAAAAATTTTAATGAGCCAATTATTATATTTTTTATTTTTTGTAATAATTTATTTTAGGTATTTTCCTTTCGAGAAATATGCCACTTTCGAGAATTATGCCATTCAGTCAAATTTTATAAATTTTATTTTACATCTGAGAATCTTTAAAAGGAAAATACCTATTTGTTAAATTGGTGTCAGTCACTTTTATTATTTTTTAAATTATTTTTGGAGACTGGTTTAGAGCTTATACTCATTGGAGTGTAGTTAATTAAACGAGACAAAAATTCATCTACTTTTAATATCCAAAATCGTAAGAATTTTTAAATCAAATATAAAATTTATTAAAGCTATTAAAATATCACAATTTATCTTCTCTGAATAGGGGCAACTACACTATTCAGAAATTCAGAATCTCTTAAAAGTTCTTCAGAATCCAAAACCAATCCAGAGGGCAATAAATATTCATCTTCAAAAAGTTTATCATATTCTGAATTATTTAATTGTTCATTTGTTGTTGTTTGTTTAACCATTTCTAACCATTGAGAATTGTGCCAACAAAATTTTTCTTCGCTAATTCGTTTTCTCCAGTAATTACTAATTTCCTGAAAAAAAAATTTAGAAGTAATATTTTGTTAAAAACCTTTAGATATTTGCGGACTTTTTGGATTTGCGGACAAAAATTTTAAGAGTGGGTGTCCGCAAATTTTATCTGCAAATATTTGGCAAATTTTTTGGATTTGCGGACAAAAATTTTATGTGGGAGGGGGTGTCCGCAAATATTTGCGGACAAAAAATTTTTTTATCCGCAAATGTCTTCTTACTAATTAAAATAAAGTTTTGAATTCCCAAAAAAATTCCAAAAATTCGTTAAAATTTTCAAAAAAAACTCACAGCAGCCTTTTCAAGTGCTTTATCACAAAGTTGACAAATTTTTGGATTTTTGTTGTGCAGAAAATTTAATAAAATTCCAATTATTGATTCTTCATTTTCTTCAATACATAAACGTTTAGCTAAATTCCCTCCATAAGAAAGTAAACAAATAATTGCAAAAATTGATTGTAAAATTATTTCATCGTCTTCTTGGCGGACTAAAAAAATAATTTTAATTTTTGATAAAAAAAATTTTAAAATTTTTATTATATTCCGTGCGTGAATTTTAAAGTGCTAGAAAATTCCTATCCAAATCTAAGAATTAATTAGAAACCAAATAGCTTTTGTGGCTCCGGATTTTCCAAAGCACTGAACGAAAATAAGTGTACCAAAACAGAAAAACTGTTCCACAGCAGAGGTGGGTCGGAACAGTCAGAGGTGTCGGAAATCGGAACTGTCGGAAATCGGAAATGGCTCAAAAGTCGGAACTCGGAAATCAAAATTTTTTTCGGAAATCGGAAATCCACCTCTGTTCCGACCCACCTCTGTTCCACAGGAACCAAACAGGGGTAGAACGGGTTGAAAAAAAAGTTAGATTCGATAAAGGAAAAAGTTTAGGTTTCAATTCCTGGCGTATAAAAGAAATCAAGCTTCAATATTTAATTTAAAAAATTTTTGAATAAGACACGGATTAAAAAAATTTTTTTAAATCAAATTTAAAAATAAAAACAAACTTTTAATTATTTTGACAACAAAAGGTAACAGTTCACTTTCCACTTTTTCAGCCATTTGTAAATTATGAGAAGCTAAAGTACCACAAAACATTACTGCCTTTATTTAAATTTCTTTCAAATTTTTTTTAATTTCAAAAAAAACCTGCAAAACCAAATCATCATTAATTACCCCAAATTTATTCAAATTTCCATCAAAAATCTTTTCAAATAAATTCTTCAAAAAATTTAAAATTTCAAAATTTTGATCCAATTCGAGCCAATCAACTTCTGGAATTAATACACAAATTCCTAGACATTCTAATGCAAAAATATAATTTTGAAAAGAATTTTCTGTTGTTGTTGTTAACTGGAAAAAATTTAAAAAAAAATTTAATTAAAAATAAAAGTAAAAAAATTTTGGTTCCTAGTAGGAAACCAACCCTACGACCTCATGACTAGGTTGTCGGTTCCTGGAAAATCTTCGAATATCTAGAACCGAACCGAAAAATCATAGCTTCTTCGGTTCAGTCCAGAAACAACAACCCTACTCATGAAGTTTGTGTCAGGCGTTTCAGTCAACACATACGAGTCAGCAAACTTATAGAAAAAAAATTCAAAAAGAAACCTTTGTAATAAAATTTTCAACAATTTTAGGCATCCATTTACCAAACATTTCACGTGTTGGACCTTCATGTGTAACTATATTACGTGCTATCTTTAAAGAAAATTAGGTATATTTTTTTTAATTATTTAGAATTTCTAATATTAAAAAAAAACAAAATTTGAAAGAACCAAGGGGCCGGGAAATTGCGAGAGACAAGGAGCCTTAATTTTTCTGGAAAAAATTTTAATAGAAAATGCCAGGTTTCCGAAAAGTTCCAAAAAATTTTCCCGTTGGATTTCGAGTTGAAAAGAGTCTTGGGTTTGAGCACCAAGTCAATTCCTGACTGATCTAATCAAATTTTATTTAAAAAAATTTTTTAATTACAAAAAATAATTATTAAAAAATAAACAGACAAACCTTAATAGTCAATGTATCCTCACATTTTTCAATTTCAAAAATTAAAGAGATCAAAGCATCCAAACCTTGCCCATTTGTTCCACAAATTAATTGAGCATTTCTTTTTTCCAAAACAATATTTATCAACAAACATTTAATTAATTGAATTCTTTTATTTTTAAAATTAATTTGTTTGTTGTTGTTGTTTTGATTAAGTAATAAATTTGATAACTGAAAAAAATATTTAGAAAAGAAAAAGATTTAAATGGGAAAAAACTTATAAAATTGGGAAAAATATGGGAAGACCAAAAAATTTTAGAAATTAAAAAAACACTAGAGCCAAATCTCTTTCTCGTTTTTTTTGGGGGGACGGGGAACAACCCTACCAACTACTCCTCAATTCATCTTTACCTACACTATTACTTTCGGATAAACCGTTATTTCTGTGTTCTTATGTTAGCAAATATTGAACAAATCCCAGATATAAAATCGGAAAAAAATTTTTATATCATCACTATGGAATGGATAAGAACAAAAATAAAAAAGAGGACGAGAATAAAGGAATACTAAAAACTTAAAAAACCCAGCGGAATGGAAAAACGTTAGTCCACCCCTTTAATTTACCATCAAAATTCAAATTAATTTAAATACTTACAATAGAAATACAATCAGTGAATGCAATCATAGCTTTTGCATCTTCTTCCATACTTAATTGATACATTAAAGCCAAAGCAATATTAAAATCTAAAAAATCTAGAAATTAGCAATCCACTTTCAAAATCAAAAAAACTAACCACAAATATAAGGAGCCAATAAAGAAACTAATCCACATTGTACCATCCTTCTTCGACTAGTCAATTCAAAAGAACAATTAAAAAGTAAAGAAAAAAGTGGAAAAAGAATTTCAGTTTCATTTTCTTTAGAAGATGAAGGGCGATTGTTGGAAGTTATTGGAGGTATAAAAGAAATTAAACGTTCAATTATTGCTCCAGAATTATTCTAAAAATTAAAATTTATTTTTAAAAATATTAAAAATATTATTTTTTCAGACGACAAATTCTGAAAAAATATTTATAAATGTTGGTGGACCCTGGTGGACATGATATCCTAAAATACAGGTGTTGGGTATGTGCTTAGTATAAAAGGCTGCGGCTTTAGCCATTCGTGAGTTAGTGTCTGTTAGTGTTATTCTTAGTCTTATTCTAGTGCTCCACATATTCGGCTTCGGCCATATTCCTATTGTTCGCTACTATTGTAATTAGTATTGTAGATAAAGCACAGTTGTTAGTTACTGTCTTATCTTGTTATTCTTGTTAGTACGTAGACATACAAGTCACGTACATAACAGTGGCGCGGTCGACTTTATTCGAACAATCGACAATTGTATTCGAACAGTTGTATTCGGACAAGTTTTATTCGGATAGTCGTATTCGGATATTCAATTCTGTATTCAGTAATTCGATATTCAGCAATTCTATATTCAGTATTCAATTCAAGATGGAAAATGAACAGTTTGTGAAGATTTCCAAGGCTCAGACGGAGTATATTAGTAAGCAGTTTATTCTATTATTCAAAGGATTGTGTGAGATTAATCCTAAATTCGGAGATTCAGACGGAAAAGAGTCAGCGGAATTGTATGATAAATTACAATCGCTATTCGAAGAAGTCAAGATTCTAGCATTCGTTGCAGCTATTCCGGAAGAAATGAAAGATATGCGAGAGATTAGTCGTAAATTCGTGGAGCGTTATTCGAGGCCAGACGAGTGTAGTCTGATGATTCTATTAGAAGAATGTTGCGGTTATTCCGAAAAGCAGGATAAAGACAAAACGTTCGACAGTCATTCAAAGGTCAAGAAAGAACCTGATAATTATGTGAATAATGTTAGTCGAGTCGAACATATTCAGAGTAGTCAATTCGGAAATTTGAGAAATAATTCAGGGCAACGAAAAGGCCAATTCAATATTCGAGATTCACGTCAGTGTTACAAGTGTGGCATGATTGGACATATTAGTAGAGACTGCCGGAAACCAAAGAAAAGGTTGAGCCAAGGCAAAAGTCCAGAAGTCAATCATGTGAAAGTAGATTCTAGTTATTCAAGACCACATTGTCTGACAGTAGAAATTCCGGAGTTGAAAGATTCGAGTCAAAATAGTGGTAGCAGTATTATTCAAAAAGGCAGGAAGCCAAGTATTCGGAAAAGCAATAAAATTCGGAAAAGTCAAGATTCGAGAAATTCAAATTATTCGAAAGATTCTGATTATTCGGGAAAGTCAAAGTATTCAAATAATTCGCGAGATTCTATTCAATTCAGAGAAGACATGAAGGTCTTCGTATGGAACAAGAACAGAAATGGCAAAACAGTCTGGTTGCCAGGGACAATTCTTAGTAAATTCGGAGATGATTATAAAGTCGAAGTCCCTTGGCTGAAAACCGTAGTCAGTAGAGAAAAATGGCAGTTAAGAAAGCCAAATTCGATGAATTCAAAAGGGAATTATTCAGATTCGACAGATTCGAGGGCCAGTCTGAGAACTAGAGAAAGTTCAATTCAAAGGCAAATTCTTGAAAATTCCAAGTACAATTCGAAGAGCCCAGCAGAGACGAAGAACATTGGCACAGAGGCCAAAGAAGGAAAGAAGTCTTGGGTTCATAAGATGATTTGGGGAAAATAAATGTGATAATATTGTGTAAATTTTCTTTTGTTTGTTTTTTCCCCCTTTGTTTTTTTTGTTTTGTAATTTTGGCCCTTTGTATGTATTTTTTTGTTTTTGGAGTAAGTATTCGAGCACACCCATTACAGATTCAAAGATCATTCTTTTTAAAGGAGGGAGATGTTGGGTATGTGCTTAGTATAAAAGGCTGCGGCTTTAGCCATTCGTGAGTTAGTGTCTGTTAGTGTTATTCTTAGTCTTATTCTAGTGCTCCACATATTCGGCTTCGGCCATATTCCTATTGTTCGCTACTATTGTAATTAGTATTGTAGATAAAGCACAGTTGTTAGTTACTGTCTTATCTTGTTATTCTTGTTAGTACGTAGACATACAAGTCACGTACATAACAACAGGTATCCAAAATTTTTGGATCCGTATATTCGGATACGTATATCCGAAGATTTCCAACTATCACACAACCTTATTATTGACCCTAAAGAATAAAAGAATACAAAAAATTGTCTGAGGACAATTTTTTCAACCAGATAAAATCTAAAATATACTCTCTTAGTTTTAGAATAATAAAAAAAAATAAAGTGCTCAGCTCCGGTTCAGTCTCCCTCATAAGTTTTAACAAAATTATCAGAGGATTGACAGATTTAATAATTTCATCACTGCACATTTAAAGAAATTTAGAAGGAATCGAACCTCTCTAAAGCAAAACATAAATTTGAACACAAACCACTTAACCACGAAGACGAATTGATCAAAATAAATTTTATCAACCTTTATGTCATTTTCTATTTAATTAAAAAATTTAACTAACCACAATATTCTTTTGATTTTCCACAAATTGACTCAATTTCCACAAAAAATTAATTACAACAAATACAAGTTTTGAAGAAGACGAATGTTCCAAAGCATTAAAAAGTAAATTTAATAGACCTTTACGTTGCATTTTATTTTCTATGCGTAAATCTTCTGACATATTTAACAAAATTTGGAGACAAACTTTAAAGAGGTTTTTTCAAAAATTTCAAAAAAATTTAAAAAACCTGTAATTAACAAATCTTGTTTAATCAAAGCAGATTCCCAATTACGACGTGAATTTAGATCACTCAATTCTTTTACTTTTTCACGCCAAATTTCAGAACGTCGTAACTCTTGTTCAACTAATTGTAAAGAGAGAAGGCCAATCTAAAATGAAAAAATTTTTTAAATTTTATTCAAATTAGAAAATATTTTGAACAATTTTTAATGTCGAAAAGTTTTATGATTTCGATTCAAGACTTTTTTTTGTCATATTTGAGATAGGGGCAAGCTGGGTAACCCGAAATCCGATCCAAAGACCCACGCTTTTTCTCAACCCTATCCATCCCCAATAGGGTTTTCGATTCTTGGGAAGTCTTCGAATATCCGGAACCGAACCGATATCCGAACCGAAAAATCATCGGTTCTTTGGTCGGTTCGATCCATAACCGACAACCCTAATCCCCAATTAATAAAATAAAAAAAAATCCGAAATATCAAACAAAACCTTCCAACGAGAAAGAATTGGCAAAAATGGAGAAAATTGAGAGAGCCGATGAAATAATTGACCAACTTGAATTGCCAAATCAAAATTACGTCTAGCATCCTTTAATTAAAAAAATAAAATCTTTCAAAAAATTAAAAAAAACCTCTTTCATTACACGAACTAAAGCGCCCATTAATGGTTCATTCTCAACAATTTTGGGTAAATTTGAAGGTGAAGTTTCACAAACTAATTGTAAAAATAGAGAAATTCCTTGATTTTTAGATTCTCCTTCATCATAAAGTAATTCTAAATAATCCTAAAAATGAGAAAGTAGAAGCATTTCGAACAAACAATTAATTGAGAAAGGGTGAGGAAAACGGGACAGAAGGCTAAATTAATTCTTGAGACGATCAGACTTCGATATTACACAAATCAAAAATTACAACAAAGCCCTATTAATTTTAGGTAAATTTTCTAAAAATTGGTTGGCCATAGAGGCAAGGATGTAAGAACAATATGGGCTTGTTTTTAAAACCGAGGGCATAGCCAGAGAGTTAATTTCGGGAGGAGCGCAGACCTGGCAACCCTAACCCAAGCAACAAATCCTATTAACTTGAGGTAAACTTCTAAAAGTTTGTTGACCAAGAAAATGAGAATGTAAGAACAACTTGGACTTGTTCTTACATCCACAAATTTCTAAACCAAAAATAATGTCCATAAAAACAAAATTCAACCTGTATTTACTTACATCTAATTTTTCAATGTCTGCTGAACCATATGAAGAAACTAAAAAAATATTTACTTGAACAATTCAAAAAAATTAAAAAAACCTTTAATTTCGGAAGTACGTCCCCTCCAAATAATTGAAGAAATTAATTGTTCCAATTCAGAAAGTCTGTCGATAGGAATTAAAGGTTGGCATTGGTCTTGAACAAAACGAGCAACTAAATTAGGATTTGACCGTTCGCTAAGACCTTTTAGTTGAATTCTAAAAATTAATTTTATTTAAATTTTCTAAAGAAACAAACATTTTTAACTGATTAGAATTATTGTCATTCACTCTTTCATCAATATGTCTAACAACAATTGCCGGCTCAACTTGATGTACCGACAGCTCGAGTTTGCTTAAAAAATGAAAATTTTATTTTATTGGTATTAGAATAAAAAGAATTTAACCTTTTGTTGTTGGAGACAGTAGAAGCCATAATTAATAAGCTAGAAATATTTAATAAAAACAATTTAAAGACAGACTTTGAGAAAATATAAAAATAAATATTGCTAATAGGGTTGTTCCCCGACGAGGAGAGGGCCACGAGGAACAATTTTCGGGGAGGCATTGCCATGGGGGAGGGGCGGGGACGGGGAAATTTTTTTATAATTTTACGAGGTGAGGGGCGGGGAACAACCCTAATTGTTAAAGCAAAAAACTTTAGAAAATAAAAATTAAAAAATTATAATCCTTTTAGTCTCAAAAAAGGAGAAACATGAAATAATTTAAAAATAAACTTGGAAAAATTAAACATAACAATCACCCAAAAGAGATCACAAAAATCACCCAAAAAACCATCAACAATTTAAAAATCCATTTTCTTTGCAGGAATTAGATATAAAATTCTGTCTAACAAATGTTCTCTGCATTCATCCCAAATAATTTCTATACGATTTAGATGTTCTGGTACTTTAGCTAATATTAATTCTGAATCGAAAAGTTCAATGCCATCCTTTAAAAATAAATTGGATCTCAATAAAATTATTAAAATAAATAATCATTTCTTAAATTTTTCAACTTGTTATTTCTTGGTGTAGTGGGAAATAGTGATTGAGATTTTTGAAAAGCCTGGGCCTGTTCCTGGATTTGATTTATTGACCTGGGCCGGATCTTGGACTTGTAGTCCAAGAAAAACCGAGGCCCAGGAAAAACCCAGGAAGGCATGCCTGGGCCTGGACTTGGGCACAGGAAAAATTCATGCCGTGGTCCAGACCCAGCTCGATCAGTATGAGAAACTTGAAGACTTCAAGGAAAATAGCAAAGTTCGGACCCCAATAGCGGAATTATTTTTAAATTAATTCTAAATTACCAAAAAATATTTTTACCGGTTTAATTTGAAGTTCCGGATCAATATTTAATTTTAATCTTTCAGCAAGTTCTTCCCAATTAATTTTTGGTTCAGAAACACAAAATATTTCACTTAAACAAATTGAATGTAATTCAACACCCAAATGTTTTGCTGCTTCTTCATTTGAAAGCATTGTTAATTCATTACTCTTCAGCAAAAATTTTTCTTTAAAAAATCATAAAAATTAACAAAACCTGTTTATCCAAAAATAAAAATCCTTCAATTGGACAAGTTTCATCTTTTGGTGGGATAAATGCTAATGAACGTCTAATTAATGGTTCAGGTACTTGAACATAAATTGAAGGTTGTGAACTTATTGAAACAGTTTCTCCGTTAGCTGGTTTATATACGTTAAGTCCAAATTCCTTTAAATAAAAAACATTTAAAAATTTTTTTATTAAAAATTTTTCTAAAGGAAATTAAAACATTAAGAGCTGTTCTCAAGCTTTTTCCTTTCAACTTTTTCACTTAAGGCAAAGTTAAATATAAGGCAAAGTCAAATATCGCCATTTAATGGTATTAATAGTTGAATGGTATCAGAAAGCAAAGCAATACTTCCCCTAATAAGTTATATGCCAAAACAGAAACTGACCCTTATTTTTTTAAATTGAACGTCCAAATCATCCGACTCTTTAATCACCTTACAAAAAAGCATTCTAATAAAAAGGGCGTATTATGGTACTCTATTATAGCGTGCCCCCTCCCTTCGAAATTCCTTTAAATCACAAATTCAAACCTTTCCTTATTTCCAAAATCCATCAAATTACTAAAAATTAACCTTTTCCACTTCCCCTTTAAGAATATCCATTTTCTGAGCTTCTCCATGAACAAAAAGCACAGAATTTGGTTCAACATCTCTAATTAATTGTTTTATACCTTTAGCATCTGCATGGGCAGAGAATGACATATATTCAACTTTTAAATTAATTTCATGCTTAAAAAATAATTTTTCTTCAAAAAATTTCAAAAAATTTCCAAAAAAACCATTTTTCCATCAATTTCCAATTTTTTAGCCCCAGCAATAACTTTAGCTCCAACTGTTCCAGCTGTACAATAGCCAGGCATTATAATTGCATTTCTTTCGTCAGAGCACCATTTTTTAAAAACTTTGAGTGATTGACCACCATGCAACATTCCTTTCAAAGAAAACTTTTTTTTTAATTCCAAAATTTAAAAAAAAACCTGGCGTAGAAAATAAAACCATTGGACCTGGAATATCAGCAAATTCCATCCGAAAAGGTTTTATATGTTTAAAATCGAAAATATTTCGATGAACAAAAGTACGTTTAACTTTTTCGTTTGTCCAGTTTATGAAAAGGCGATAATACTAAAAAAATATATTTTATTTAGTCAGCCCCTTGGAAAAGGTTGCTTGTAGCAGAGATGGATCGCCACGATACCCAAACTTTTTTTCGACCTGAAACCCGATCCGAGAAAATTTTTAAATCCAAAATCGACTTTTTCTCATCCCGTCACATCCCTAGTTTTAGTGTTATTCCATTAAAACCGAAAAATCCAAAAAAACCTCTGTCGCTCTAGAAGCCAATCCAGCAGAAAAGTATATCGGTACTTTCAATTCCAATCTTTCCCAATACATATCTAACAAAATACACAATTCTTGAGCTCTGCCTAAGGCAAAAACGGGGATTAAAACCTTAAAAAGAAATTAAATTTAAAAAGGTATTTTAAGTGAAAAATAAACAGAAATTAAAAAGGTATGATGTTATAATGCCAAAAACTTGTAATGCCAAAGCTTGTAATGCCAAAAGCTTGTAATGCCAAAGCTTGTAATGCAAAAAGCTTGTAATGCCAAACCCCCAAAAGCTGTTGAAATGCCAAACCGTGGAAAATAGCTTGTAATGCCAAACTCCCAAAATATGTTGAAATGCCAAACTCTGGAAAAAAGCGAGAAATGCCAAATAAATACAAATCTAAAATTTTTTTTGTTATTTCTGATAGAATTTGTTGTTAAAATTTTTTGTTTGTTCCAACAACAAGGATGTTGTTGTTCCAATTGAATTTTCGCTGGAAAAACTCTAGGCCGGACATGCGGGGAGGGGCCGGCACTACGGGGAATGTCGTTCAAATTGTGGGGAAAATTGTTCCAACAGTTGGGGGAGTTGTTCCGACTATAGGGAAAGTTGTTCCAATGACGGGGGATGTTGTTCAAATGACGGGGACGTTTGTTCCAGTGATGGGGGAAGTGAGATGTTGATCCCCCGTTGACGGACCAACTTCCCCCGTTAACGGACCAACTTCCCCCGTTGACGGATCAACATGCCTCGTCATCGGAACAACATTCCCCGTCATTGGAACAACATCCCCCGTTGACGGATCAACATGCCTCGTCATCGGAACAACATTCCCCGTCATTGGAACAACATCCCCCGTTGACGGATCAACATGCCTCGTCATCGGAACAACATTCCCCGTCATTGGAACAACATCCCCCGTTGACGGATCAACATGCCTCGTCATCGGAACAACATTCCCCGTCATTGGAACAACATCCCCCGTCATTGGAACAACTTCCCCCATCGTCGGAACAACATCCCCCGTCATGGGAACAACTTCCCCCGTCATTGGAACAACTTCCCCCTTCATCGGAACAACATCCCCCGTTGTGTTGGAATAACATTTGGCATTTCAACATATCTTGGGGGTTTGGCATTACAAGCTATTTTCCACGGTTTGGCATTTCAACATCTTTTGGGTGTTTGGCATTACAAGCTTTTTTCCACAGTTTGGCATTTCAACAGCTTTTGGGGGTTTGGCATTTCAAGCTTTTTTCCACGCTTTGGCATTTCAACAGCTTTTGGGGGTTTGGCATTACAAGCTTTTGGCAATATAAAACGCTCCGATTAAAAAAGATCCCGAAAGACCAAAAAAATTTCGAAAATTCTTTGGACACCCCCCCCCCCTTCAATTCTCCCAGAAAATTTTTTAAAAATTTAAAAAATCAAAAGCCAAACCTTTCCTCCACCTTGAACAGTCTCGTGTACTTTATTTAAAAAATCTCTTTCTCTAACTCTTTTAGATTCTCTAACAGTTGTTGCATAAGTTGTTTCTGTTATTAAAATATCTGGACAAAGACCTGGAGGGACTTTGGCTGCTTCCAAATGCCTATCGGGTGTCATATTGAAATCCCCAGTATAAAGAACCTAAAAAATAAAATTCGAAAATAAACGAGAAAATTTTTAAAAAACCGATTCACTTCCAACTTTAACTAAAAACATAGCAGCACCAAGTACATGGCCAGCATAAAATGCCTGAATGCTAAGTTGGTCATCTACATGAACAATTTCGTGCAAATTTACAGCTGTAACCTAAAGGAAGTTGTAAAAATTAATTTTGAGTCTAGGAAAATTTTTTATAATTTTGAAAGAAAATAAAATTTATGAAGGGAAAGCCTGGTAATAAATGGAAAAGGAAAACATGTAACGAAAATAGGGGTCGAAACATAAATAATTATGAGAGGATGCCAACGCCACAACAAACTGAACAGCAAACCGATAAAAGATTTCGTATCTTTCATTTTTCAGTGCGAAAAGTTTCGCATTCCTTGCCCAGCCCTGGAGTATAAATTTGAGGGAATATAGGACCCACATAGCCTGCCCAAAGTAAAAATTAATCTCTTCTAATCAACAAAAAAATTAACCTTTTTCATACAATCCTTAATCATTTGTGAAGTAAAAAAATTTGAAGTTTCACCTCTATGTTCAGTAACCACTTTTCTAAAGTCTTCCTAACGAAAATAATTTTTTAAAATTCTTTTTGAAAACCAAACCAAAAGTACAGGCACAATAGCTTTAGAAGGATATGTCATATATAAAGGGCCAGAATATCCAACCATTTCAGTCATATAAGGCAAAGCACCACAATGATCAAGATGAAAATGTGAGATGATAACACAGTCGAGATATGAAGTTAAATCGCCCGGGGCTGTTTAAAAATAAGGAATTAAATTTGAGGGATAGGAGGCTTGACACAAACCAGACGGTGTAGTCTACAAACCAGGTAATTTCTAACCCAATTTTGTCTAATATTAGAGGGAAAATACCAAATAACACTCAAAAATCCAAAAAAATTTTAGTGTCTCAAGGGAGCAGGCCAGTGTACCGCAAGCCCAATGTACCGACGAGCTATAGCCTTGTCAAAAATTGTCAAGTCCGTGGCACCCTGGTATGGTTTGATTTAGTTGGTCGAGACGCATCGAACTACACCAGGGCGCCACGGATTCAACAATTTTGAACAAAGTTAAAGCTCGGTGGTACATTGGGCTTGCAGTACATCGGGGTGTACCCGTGTCCCAACTAGTAATTGTGATCTGCTTTGGCCTTCCAAAGTGGTAAAAATCCAAAAAAATCCGAAAATTCCCAAAACCTCCCAATTTTAATATAAATCTACACACTCAAACCTCTCAATTTAAACAAAAAATATTTCTATAAAAACCTCTACATACAAATATAAGAAAAATCAGGAAAGCGTCTTTCATCAGTAAATCCCATATGCATTCCACAATCCAACATTATATTTTTCCCTCCAATAGTAACTAAGATACAACTTCTTCCAACATCTTGGCCAGCACCTAATGGTGTAATCTAAAAATTGAAATTTTAAAAATTTTAAACTAGACAAATTACATACACGAATTCTCGGCATTTTAATTGTTTTGAATAAATTAAATTAAATTTATTACAAATCTAAAAGAAAATTAAAAAAATCTTATTTTGCCATCGATTCCAAAAAGGAATTCTTTCAAAAAATTGAGAAGGGTTCTTCCTTTTTCTAGTTTATCCCGTTGTTCGAAAAAATCCAGAACTTCAACTAGAGTTCGGAAAAAATAGAAAAATCGAATCAGAACTCGAAGGGAATATTTCGATAGCTCGATCACTAATTCCAACTTTTGGTAGTTCTAAAAGCCCAAGTAGCCCCCCTCAAGGAAGGACATTTGGTCCCAAGTCTGTCTCGACTAAAAAAATAAAGAACCTTCAACAGTTAAAAAGGACAAAAAAAGAAAGAATTCCGCCCAATTATTCGCGCCCCATTTCTCCCCAAAAAATTTATTTTTGAACGATTTTAAAAAGATAATTAGAAAGTAAGGATATAGTGTAGTGTACCGGTGGTAAAAGTTCGGGACGTGACATATGTCATTCGATTCGTCTCGACGAGCTGAGTCGAACGGTACCACTCTCAACTTTAGGAAATGATTCTGGGCCGAGTTATAGGTCCCGAAAAATTGAAAAACCATAGGGGGGAGTAAGCTCGATTTTGGGGTGAAAAATTCGAATATGCAAATAATAGCTCATTCGAAAGAGCTCGTCGAGCTGAGTCGAATGACACCAAAATCATAGCGTTTGAACAAAATTATACAAAGTTACGACACAAAAACAAACAACGTACACCTATGGGGCGTCGGCGAGGCGCGTGCCGCAAAACTCCGCGCTTCGCGCGGAGTTTTGCGGCACGCGCCTCGCGGGGAGTCTACGGGCGCTGGGTCTGGGCTCGTAACATAAACCTATTCCTATCTCTCTTGCTCCGGACGTATTTGGGGCCTCCGTAGCAGCAAAAACCTTCATGGACACCATAGGTAAGGAGCTAAAGCAAACGAGCATAACTTTGTCAAATCAAGTCAGATTTCGTTGATTTTGGTGTCATTCGACTCAGCTCGATGAGCTCTTTCGAATGAGCTATTATTTGCATAGACGAATTTTTCACCCCAAAATCGAGCTTACTCCCCCCTTTGGTTTTTCAATTTTTCGGGACCTATAACTCGGTCCAGAATCATTTCCTAAAATAGGGAGTGGTACCATTCGACTCAGCTCGTCGAGACGAATCGAATGACATATGTCACCTCCCGAACTTTTACCACCGGTACACTACACTACAGCCGAAAGTAATAATTATGAAAAATTAACATTTTTCAATCAATTTAAAAATAAATTTAAAAATTTATATTCAAAATATGACAAAATGGCACAATAGATAATAAACAAAGATCACAAGAAAAAACACATGAGAACGGGAAGGAAATTTTAACAGAAAAAAATATTTAAAGATTAAAAAAATTTCTCAGAAAAAACTAAAAGGATAAACATTACCGTTGCTACTTTCTGGTTGTTGTTCGGGGGTTAAATCTTCTCCTGGAAAAATGAGGAATTTGGAGAAAATTGTTAAATAGTTTTATAGAAAAAAATAAATAAATTCGCCCTTTTAGGAAAAAAAGGACATTTGGTCCCAAGTTTAGGAAAAGATGGACACTTGGTCCCAGGTTTCCCGACCAAGTGTCCATCTTATACGGGTGAGATGAAAATCCATTTCATTTCACCCGTATATTTTTCAATTAAATTTAAAAAATAAAAAAAATATACCAGCAAGAACATCAAAATTTTCCTCATCAAATCTATTGTAAACATCAAAATTATTATCATAATCTTCTTGTATTGGAGAGAATGAAGAATATTGAACAGGTTGCCGAAAAGTTGTTTCTAATGGAGGATACGAAGGATATGAAGAACATTCTCCTAGACTTAACTGAAAAAAAATTTTTTTATCTTAAATTTTAAAAAAGGCAGGAAATTGTAATGCCAAAACATCGAATGCCAAAAAATGAAATGCCAAACTCACCGAAAGCTGACAAAATCAACACTCGTCGTCAGTGCTTATAAATTTCAATTCTGCTCGTACTCGTACTTCGTACCACCCAAGGGCGTATCCAGGGGGGCTGGGGGGGCTAGAGCCCCCCCCCCCCCCCGAAATGGGGGAAAGGGGGAAGAAATTAGGAGAAGGATGGTCGAAAAAGTGAAATTTTTTCGCCTACAACCCTCAAATTTTAAAAAATTTTGCGCCTGCGGCGCAAAAAGTGGAAGAAATCTGGCCTCTTGAGCTCCAAAATCCTCAAAATTTTCGCCTGCGGCGCTAAAAAAGGAAGAAATCTGGCTTCTTGGGCACCAAATTCCAAAAAATTTTCGCCTGCGGCGCTAAAAAAGGAAGAAATCTGGCTTCTTGGGCACCAAATTCCAAAAAATTTTCGCCTGCGGCGCAGAAAAGATGAAAATTTATGTGCAAAAAAATTTGCGTCCGGAACGCCAAGGTAAACGCCAAAAATTTTTGCGCCCACCCAGTGTTAGCCCCCCCCCCCCCGAAACCGACCCCCTGGATACGCCCTTGGTACCACCCCTAATTTTGGCCTCGTACTTCGTATCAGCCTTTTTTTGCTCGTCTCGTATTTCGTACCAAAGTACGAGTACGAATTTTGGTACGACTTATAAGCTCTGCTCGTCGTTTTTGAAGCAAAATGTTGGCATTTTCGGCAGCTTTTTGGGGAAGTTTGGCATTTCAGTGTCATTTCGACAGGTTTATATTCCCAAGCCTTAAGGGGTTTGGCATTTCAATGTTTTGACATTTCAATACCCTCCTAATAATCCAAAGAAAACCTCCATATCTGCTGTCGGCGATTCCTCCAAATATTGAAAACTATCTTGCAAAGTTTTGTCCTTGTCCTCATTTTTTGTCTCTCCCAAATGCATTGTTTGATCAGAAAGTGTACGAAATGGACTCTAAAAATATTTTTAAAACTCAAAAAATTAATTTACAAGTCTCGTTTGATGAGCAGATTTTTCTTTCACTACCGACAGCGCATTCTTAACAAGAGAAAAAGTTGCATCAGAAAGTGTTCTAGGCTCATCTGAACGAAGAGTTATTGTAGGATGAGAATCTTGAATTTTTGCGGCAATTTTTTTGAGATTCAAATTTTTAGCGGTGGCAAAGTTGTGATTTTGTTGTTGATTGAACTTTAAAAAAAGATATTAGATTTTAAAGGTCAAAATAGGGTAAAATTTTTTTAATGAATAAAAGACAACATTAGCAATAACAAAGAAGAAAATAAACTGAAAAAATAACCCAAAAAATTAACTGACCGCGGCCGGACCCGAACCTTCATCCAATACATTGGAAGCCAGGGAACTTACCACTTAACCACCACTACTCATCGGCCGATTTAATAAAAAAGTGCTTATATAGACTAACGAATAAAGTACATCCACTATAAATATTCATTAAACAACCACGGGAAATTTTTTAAAAAATCCCTCAAAATTTCAGAACGAGGCTAAACAAAAAATTAAAAAAAATAATTAAAATTTACATTATTTCCATTCTCCAAGTGCGGCCTTTTCATTGTAGGAGTTGAAAGAGTATTATTTGCCATCATCGGATCTATCACCGCAACGATATCTTCTCTCAACTTTTGATAGTTTTGAGCCTTTAAAGTAAAATAATAATTAATTTTCTAAATTTTTTTTTCCATTCCTTTCAAAAAATAATCCTTTTAAAGAGACTTCAAAAAATTTTTACATATTTTTTGTTTAAATTTTGTCTCTCTTAAAACCCCATACTCTCTCTCTCCTTTTGTCTGACTTTAAAGAATACCCAGAAAATAACACAACGAAAAAAGGCGGAGTAGACGGGACACGCCCAAGTAGGCGCGCGGCCAAGTAGGCGCAAAGCCATAACTAGCTGAAAAATTTCTGGCTCTTCCTGATTTTGGTACAAGTCTCTTGAGCTCAATGAGAGGAATCGTTTAACACTAAATCTGATAGGATTCGGTGATCATGAAGCAAGTTATGGCTTTGCGCCTACCTGGCCGCGCGCCTACTTGGGCTGTACCCGAGTAGACAGCCGAAAAAGGCGTGTTTTGCCGTCTTCTTTTCCTAATTAACATAACACGCGGACCCAAAACACACAAAAAAGTGTAAAAAAGGGCAACCCCCAAATTCAATGTCTCTCTCATTTTCCCATACTATTTCTCTTCCTCTCTAGAGGTGATCTTTTGGGTTAAACCAACCTCATTTTGATGAGGCTGCGCCTTCTCCCCATTAGTCAAATCGCGGTGAGAACGTTTTCGTCCAGGAATAGCTCTAGTATTTGCCAATAAAGGATCAACAATTGCAGCAATATCTTCCCTTACCTTAAAAAAAGAAATTAAATTTTTCTGAAAAATTTCAAAGAAAACCCACAGCTTTCCGAACAGATTCTGGAATATTTCGAATAATTGTGTCTGAATATTTTGCATGTCCAAATAATCCTGAACGTCTTTCTCTTGTACCCATTTTTTTAAATTTAAATTAACTTTAAAAAAATTCTTTAAAAGTTTTGGAAACAAAAAATTTTCAAAAAACTACAGTATACAAAATTTGATTTCCGACATTTTGCCAATTCGACATTTTGCCACAAACTTGTTTTATTTTTGTTTTGTCACAATTAACTGTTAAAGACTTGGGGGTAAATTGAAAAGGAATGAACGTCTTTTTATGGCAATTTTGGCAAATAAAGAGTGAAATAACAATAAATACACTTGTATCTGTTTTGTTTTCCCCAACAAGAGAATGACAAAAAGAAAAATTTACGTATCTCGATAATTAAATATTGCTTCATTTTAATTAACGTTGGAGGCGATTGAAGGAAATGTTGGAGATGACTGAAGATACTAAATCTCTCTTTCCATTTTAAATTCATAATTCAAAACCAAAATATGTAGATAATAATTTTCAGCAATTACATAATACAACAATCACCAAAACTAAGCTGAACCAAGTCACTTACTTCTCTGACGTCGCTCAAAACGGTCCGAGAGGGTGGCGTTATATACAAATTCTGTGCCAACAAGATCTTAAAGGGGGTCACGCATAAACCCCCCAGTCCAAAAATTCAACGAATTCAAAATAAATCTACTAAATTATCGAGTTTCGCAACTTTATTTACATAATCGAATAATTAATTTTTGTATATTAAGCAAAATAAACTTTTTTTTCTAAAAATAATTTTTGCAAATTTTATTTTTTTATTTTTTGATCTTTTTTCTTTAAAAGTACTTCCAAATTAGAAAAGAATCACAACAAAAAATATTTTATTAAAACACGTGTAAAACGTTTCTGGGTTTTAACAATTACGTCAAATAGGAGTTAAAAGAAGCCCCTTTTGTTTAAATTCTTTTTGTGACCAAATGACCTATCTAAAAATATTTTTTAATTTTTTTAATATTTAAAAGAAGACCTCCAAAATGACGTAAAATAATTTTTAAATTAAATATAGACTGACTTTAAAATTATTTTTGGGGTTTATCTTTGCCCTCCAAGTATTTCTAAGTCTTTAAAAAAGAATTTTTACGTCACTCAATAGTATCATTTAAAATTAATTAAGGATTACCTCGAAAGAAGACAAATCCCCAAAGATCAACTAACATGCTTAATAGAGGACAAATTTCAGACTTTTGACTCTCAAAAACAAAAGATAACCAGACAATCCGAAATTAAATAGAAATTTCGGATCAAGATCTGGATATCCTAGGATAATATTTTGTAGAATCCACCAACCCTCCTACTAAACAACTAGAAGATCGGGCCGAAAACAATAATCTCGAACGAAAATTTTCGTTATCAAGCTCGGTGTTTTGTTCGAGTTATCCTCTATTTCCATGTCTCTACTAACAAAAATGATCGATCTCCTTCAAAATCCTTACAAGTCTTCCCAATCATTTAAACTCTCAAATCATTAAACTCTTAACTAGTAATCAACCCTCTTGGTGTCGATCTATTGTGATTACCCTTTATAAAATAATTTATTTTGTCCTTTTCTTTTAATAAAAAAATCTGTGGCAATTGTTTTAAATATAAGAGGCTTGAAAGGGTTTTTAGAGAAGAGCCCAAAGGTTCTCTCAACACATTTTTTACCCAAAGGTTCTCTCAACTCCCAAAGAATTCTTTTTATTTACAAAAAAAAATAATTGGGATATTTTGTCATCTATTTTTAATTTTCAAAATATTCGGAAAATTTGCGGGGAAAGGGCTGCTTTTTGAGGGTTTTTTGACTTTATAAATTAATTAGAAAAGAATTTCCCTCATTCCCTCAATTTTTATAAATTTTTTGAATTTTTAGGGGGCAAATTCCTTAAAATCAAAATATTCAAAGTATTTTGCCATTTATCTTAAATTTTCCCCCAAAAATTTTTTTTTCTCTTTAATTAAAAGAATTTAATGAATTTTCTAAAAATAAAAAAAAAATTTCAAAACAAAAAAAAAATTATTTTGAGAAAAATAAATATCCAAAAATATTTTCTCTTTTGTTTTTAAAAACACAAACTAGAGGGAAAAATACAAATAATATATTTTTGCAAAAAAATTTTTCCACAAATTCTCTCTAAAAAAGCAAAAAAGTGATTGATTCTCAACTATTTTTATATAGTAATTAAACTATAAATTCTTTTCATTCTTTCAAAAATCTTTTGTTTTGTTTTTTTGGTCTTTGAACTTAAAGGATTAAAAATATCGAAAACACGTTTTTCTTTGGCGTTTTGATTATTAAAAAAAATTCTTTACAGTCATATCTCCCATGTAATTACACATTTTTTAAGCTGGATCGAGGGGTATTTAAAATTAAGAGTTTTAGAAAGGTTTTAGAGGTGTCGTAATAGAGAGCTTCCCCTCTCACAAAGGAGAGACTTTGGGTGTCCGTGGGACTTCGGGATGAAATTTGGTAGAGAGGTAGAGCATACCCTTTCTAGTGTGAAATTTGAACCATTTTAGCAAAATGGTACCGGGGACCGAGTTATAAGACCCCAAAGTTTTAGGGTCACTCTCAGGACCTCTCTCACCAAATAGAAAATTTTAAACCTGATAAAAGATTAAATACGTAAGCGGGGATTTATTTAGGCAGCCTCCCCTCCCCCTCCCTCATTTCACCCCGTGCCCGCACAAAATACCGAATTCTCAAAATCGCGAATCGGCTAAAAAAGCTCAAAATACCGAATCGGGAAAAATATCTCAAAATATGGAATCGGCCAAAAAAGCTCAAAATATGGAATCTTAAAATATCGAATCTCAAAATCTCGAATAGGCTAAAATGCTCAAAATACCGAATCGGCTAAAAAGTAGTTAAAAATGTCGAATTTTTTAAAAACGAAAAGGGCCGTTTGAGTGCCGCCAATTGAGTGCAGGTCTTTTTCAGTTTATTCAGGGGTCTGTATCTCAGTCCAATAAAGTCGGATTTCATTGATTTTGGTATCAGTCGATGCAGCTCGTCGTGCTCTTTCAAATGAGCTATCATTCGGAAAATCGAAATTCGGTTCGGGATTCGAAGCTCGGTTCGGGTCTGGGATTCGACTTTTTCAAAATCCGAGCTCAGATTCGTAATCAGCATATTTTTTTACCCTAGAAAAACCCTTTTGCATATTTTTAAATTTTTTCGAAGTTGTTGATAAAATTGTTCAGACTCAACTGGCTTTTGCCGCATTGTCGATATTTTTAGCTTTTTTGGCCGATTCGATATTTTGGGATTCCATATTTTGAGATTCGATGTTTTGAGATTCCATATTTTGAGCTTTTTTAGCCGATTCGCGATTTTGAGATTCCATATTTTAAGAATTCGGTATTTTGTATGGGAGCCTTTCACCCTAATTTTTAACCAAATAAAAAATATTTAAAAACGAGATCTGACAATATGTATTATTAAATTTAATTTTTAAAAACATTTTTGTGTTGAAATGATGTCAATTTATAAAAAAAAAAGAATTTTTTTATTGTTTATTCCCCCCATTAAAGGATTATTAACACAAAAAGGATTATTTTTTAAAAAATATTTGAAAAATTTTTTAAAGTAAAATTAATTAAAGATCAGCTTCCACTGTAGAAGTAACAAAGTATGTACTTGCAATTTTAATAAAAATGTACTTAAAAAATTTTTTTGTTACTGCTGAATATTTTTAAAATTAAAAAAAAAAAAATTTTCGAACTTTGGCTTATCTCTCCTGGTTTAATTCACATGGGTTTTGTGGTTTATTTTTTTTGAATATTTTTTTAAATAAAAAATAAATAAAACAATCGTGAGAACAATAAAAAGAGAAGGTGGAATTTCTTAGAAAAAATTTTTTTTGAAATTTTTTCAAAAATTTAATGTCAAAAAAAATTTTTTTATTTACCCATAGAAAAAAAGAAACATTATTTTATCAAAAAAAATATTTTTTAAAGGTATTTTGACTATAAAATTAGAAAAAAATATTTAAAAATTTATTTTAGATTTTTTATTATTTTAAATTTATTAAAAAAAATTTTTTTCAGAATTATCAACCAAAAAATTTAATTCTTAAGACAAAATTTAGGCCAAAAATATAATTTTTGGACCTTAAAAAATATAAAATAAATAGCAAATAAATATCAACTCTATAAAGACAGACATTTTTTTAAATTAATAGTGCTTCCTGTCCTTTTATAAAAAAATATAAAAAAATATTTAAACAAAATATTTATTTCCTACTTAATAACACTTGCATAAATTAAATTGCTATATAAACGAGGAAGTAAAATTATACAAAATTAAAACAAACTTTAAACATGTTTTCCGAGAAATATTTATCTTTTCAAATTAAATAGACAAACAAAAACATACAATTCAAAAACTAATGTTTTGATAAAAAGAGAAATTGAACATCTAGAGATCCCGAAAAATAAGAGGCAGAAAAGAAAATAGAAGAGAAACAGTGTTGTAAATATACAACTTTGTTTTGTTAGTTAGTTAGATTAAAACATGTTTTGCTAAAATAAAACTTGTTTTGTTGGAGAAAACTTGTTTTGAAATACAAAACCTGTTTTAAATAAACTTGTTTTTAGAGCAAAACTTGTTTTGTTAAATTAAAACTTGTTTTGCTAAATTAAAACTTGTTTTTAAAATAAAACTTGTTTCTAAACATTTAATAAACTTAAAAACACCTTTAAAAACAAAACTTCCTAAAAACATAAACATGTTTTTAAAATGTTTGAGTCTAGTAGTCTTTCTAGTCTAACTAAAAAAAATTAAATTTTAACAAAATTTTTCTAAATTTTTATTTTTTAAATATTTAGAACAAATAAAATATTCAAGATAAAAAATATTACAACAGAAAAAAATTTTTTTAAAGAAATTTTGATATTTTTAAGAGAAAACAATTTAAGAGAAAAACATTGTGTAAAGAGTGTAATGGAAGACAGAGAAAGAGAAAACAAAAATAGTGGAATTATCTGAAAGAATTTAAAAAAAACAAAAATAAAGGAAAATATTGAGATTCAATTGTTAAAACAAAAAATAAAAATAGCTCATTTTTGAGTTAAATAAAATAAAAGAAGGAAAAAACTGAAAATATATGTATGTGACTAGAAAAGGTTTAAATAAAAATGACTAGAAAAACAAATGTTTTTGTTTCCTTTATTTCTTCTCTCTTCTTTTTTTCTTTTTCAAGTTTGTTTTCAAGTTTATTTTCTCTCTTTTCTGATGTTGCACTCTCTGTTTTGTTTTTATACACTTTTCCCTTGTTTTTGTTGTTGTTCAGATTTTATTCTGATTTTGTTTTTCTTAAGGTTTTAATATTGCACACAAACAAATGTTTTGATGGTAGAGAAAAAGGAAAATAGTGTTGTTTTTGTTGTTTTTATATGTCTATCTTGTTTTTAATAATTAATTTTGAAAGAAGCACCAGTATGTTTGAAGATATGAGGTTTTTATGGTTGTTTGGAAATTTCTGAAAAATAAAAAATTAAATATTAAGTAAAAAATTTTTTTATAATAGAATTTTTAAAATTATTTTTATTTTCAAGGCATTTACCTAGAAACATATTTCAACCTTTATCTCATCCCTTGTCTGTCAGATATCCCTAGCTTAGAGTTATCCCCTTGATATCCCTATATATACCTACACATTAACCCGCACTTATCCCAGAGCCTTAGAGGAAGAGAATTTTTTTTAATTTCAGATTCAAAAACACACCATAAACAAAAATTTAATAATTATTTGTTGTTCTTTTCAGATTTCCCAGAATCCGAATTAGACGATGTACATTGTTTTACTGGTTTAGTCGAAATTATAGGTGTCTGTTTTAATCCTGTAGATGCCTTACTTTGCCTTAAATTAGCAAAGCGTCTTGGAGAACGTCCAAATTGTGCAGCATCATCAACAGAAATTAAAATATGAATCATTTTTGAGGAGAAAAAAAATTTTTTTAAATTAAAAGTTGAGGAAGAAAAGCTGTGTTTAAGCTGTTGTTTTAACAAATGTGAGAAGCGGTCAGGAAATTCCTTCGGACTTTATAGTGGCAAATTACTTTGAGAAAATGCACGCGGCGACAAAGGAATTTAAAGGTGTGTGTGGAAAGAAGCCTCCGCCCCTCTTCTCTTCCAAACAAGGGACAAGGGGAAAAAATGGGGCGGGATTTTATAATAATAATAATTGAAAAAAGAAGCTGAAAAAAAAGAAAAAAAATTTAAAAAAAAAGAAAAGAAAAAGTTGTCTCTCTTTTTACCTTTTTCTTTTGTTCGCTAATAAATAAGGGGGGTAGAGACGCTTGGGCGCAGAAAATGTTTGGGCGCGGGCTTAAATATTTCAAAACTGGGAGGTCCTAAATTTATGAAATTTTGCAGAAATGTAAATAAGAGTGTTAACTAGGTCTGTTAAAAATTTCAGAATTTTTGGAAAAATATAAAAAAAGTTATGATTGAAAAACTGCAAAAAATTTAAAAAAATTTCCAAAAATTTAGAAATACTTAATATAAAATTTTTTAAATTTTTTGTTAGATTAAATAACAGCATCAAAGAATTCCTTTCAAAATTTTGTAATTTTAAAACCATTTTTTAAATATTTGTAAACTCCCGATCAGTCAGCGCCCAAACATCCCTCTTCCCCAACCCCTAAAAATGCTTCTTCCTCCCTCTTCCCAAAATTTAAAAATAAAAAAAGGGGGGAAAAGTGAGGGAGGGAGGGCAATTGTTGTTTTAAACGAAAATTGCCTGAGGGTACAAACAACAGAAAAAAAAATTTTTTAAAAAGATGATTGATTGTCCGGAAATTCTCTCGAAATTTTTTAAAAATTGCATGAAGAGAAAGGGAAAAATGAAAAGAATTTTTGTTTACCTATTTTTATATAATTTAATTATTATTTTAGAAAAATTTTAACGGGTCATTTACGTAATTAAAAAAATATTTTTTTAAAAATTATTTTTGGGAATTAAAAAAATAAAAATATTTTTTAAAAGAATTTTGGTGGACAATAGAAGGAAAGAGGAGAAGATTGGAATTTTTTTTCTTTTTTAAATTTAAATTTGGACATTAAATTATTCCAAACATTCAGTAACGTCAATAAAAAAATTAATTTTGGGAGAAAAGCACAAAAAAAAGATTTTTGAACAAAAAACCCTCCAAAATATAAGAAAATTAAAAAAAAGACGAAATTTCGTGTTGAACGAAACTTTTAAAATAAAAGTTCAGGCCAGGAGAAATTTCTAAAAAAATCAAGACGAAATTTCAAGACGAAATTTCGTCTATTAAACAAAATCCGAAATTAATTAAGATTAAATTCAGAGTATTTAGAAAAGCGAAATTTCGCATTTTAGAAAGATGAAATTTCGTGTAATTTCAAAAAAATAATTTTTCAAAAACGAAATTTCATGTATTTCCCCCTTGTTTCGTCTAAGAAAATTAAATCCGAAATTAAGTACGATAAAATTTTGAGTATTTCAAAAAGCGAAATTTCGTGTTTTAAAAAGGCGAAATTTCGTAAATTTTCAAAAACGAAATTTCGAGTATTTATCCCCTTGTTTCGTCTAAAATACTTCAAGTATACCCATAAAATATTTTTTTCTTGAATATTAGTAAGATGACATTTAATCCCAAAAAATTTCTCTAAAATATTTTTTTAATTATTTCCTTTTTTAATTATTCTCGTGCTTTTTTATTTTATTTTAATATTTAATTTATTCAATTCCATCACTTCAAAAAAAATTTTTTTATTTAATTTATTTATTAAATTGCAGGAATTTAAAGGTGCTTCTTCTCTTTTTTAGTTTAATTTTTTTATTTTTTTTAATATTTTCTCTTTGCAATTAATTAAAAAAATAATTAATTTTCTAACGGAAAACAATTATTTTTTTATTAAAAAAAATTGAAAATTTTTTTTTAATTTTTAAAGCAAAAAAGCACTTTTTTGAAGGGTAATTAAAGAAGAAAAAGGGGGATTAGCTTTTAAAAAAGAATAAAAAAATTAATTAGGTAAAAATTAAAATGAGGGGGAAATTAATAAAATTACTTAATTAAAAGAGAAATGAGTGGGGAAAAAATTAAAAAAAAAATTTTTTTTAATTTAAAGACTTCCTTCTGCCCCCCCTCACAGAAAGACTTCCTCCCCCCTTTTAATTAATTAAAAATTAATTTTTCCCATTGTCTTCTCCCTTAATTAAAAAAATTTTTTTTCAAAGATTATTAATTAAATTTTAAAAAAAGTATAAAGAAGCTATATAATTTTTAAAAAATTAAATTAATAAAATAATTGAAGAGAAAAAATTTTAAATAAAAAGAAAGTGCCGCTTAAAAGGTTTTCAAATGGTTTTCACGTGAACAGGGTGTTGTGTTTATATTAAATTCTGATTAAATTCTGTTTGTTCGGTTTAAATTAAATTCTGGTAGTTTTTGTTCAGATTAAATTCTGATATGTATTTTTGTTTATAATGAGTTCTGATTTTTTTGTTCATATTAAATTCTGATTTTATTTGTTTAAATTAAATTCTGATATTTTCTTGTTCATATTAAATTCTGATTAAATTCTGTTTGTTCGGTTTGTAATAAATTCTGGTATTTTATGTTCATATTAAATTCTGACATCTTTTTTGTTTATAATGAATTCTGATATTTTTTCTTGTTCATATTAAATTCTGATTTTTTGTCACCTTTTTTGCTTACTTTTTACTTCATGTTTATTAACATTTACGCATTTAAATTAAATTCTGATTTTCTTTGTTCTTCCCTAATAAAATTTATTTCCAACTTTTCGAATCAAATGTTCAAAAAAACTAATAATTAAATTTTTTCAATGTCTACTTAATTGTTTGTTTGTTTTTATTTTTAAATTTTAATTTTCTAGAATTAAATTTAATTATTTTAAATTTAATTTTGGAAATTAAAAAAAATTTTTTTTGAATTTAAAAACAATTAAAATTAGGTAACCACCAATGATTAAAAACGTCAAAAAAAATTTTAATTATAGAAAACAATAATAAATTTTGCAAATTTTTATTTTTCTTTGAAATTTGTTGGAATATTTTAAATAAATTTAACCTGGATATTTAGGCGCGTTATTGTTTAGGCGGCGCTAAATAAAAATTGCTAGGGAATTTTGTTTTGTTTGTGTTCAAATAAAATTCTGGTTTTGTTTGAATTAAATTCTGGTTTTATGTTGAATTAAAATTCTGGTTTTGTTTGTTTATAATGAATTCTGATTTCTGTTTGGATTAATTTCTGGTTTTTATGTTCAGATAAAATTCTGATTTTTGTTTAAATTAAATTCTGGTTTTTTGTATTTAAATTAAATTCTGGTTTTTTGATTAAATTAAATTCTGATTTTTTGTTTAAAATTAATTCTGGTTTTTGTTTAAATAAAAATTCTGGTTTTTTATGTTGAATTAAACTTCTGATATTTCTTTGTTTGAATTAAATTCTGGTTTTTTGCTTAAACTAAATTCTGATTTTTGTTTATATTAATTTCTGATTTTTTGAATAAAATTCTGATTTTTTTGTTTAAATTGAATTCTGATTTCTTAATTAACCCAGAATTAAATTATAATTTAAAATGTTCTCAAATAATGAAAAAACCAGAATTTTTCTCAACTTCAAACAAACATTTAATTTTACCCACACCTTTTTTTAACTTCCTTTCCGGTTGGTCTTTATACTTGCATATAAATTTAATTAAATATATAAATTTAAGTTTAAATATCAGACAATTATTTAAAAGTATTTTTAGATTTTGTCTTTTATAATACAATTTATTTAATAAAATTTAATTTAAAAAATTTTCTTGCCCTTCCTTTGACGTAAAAAAAATTTTTTTGGTCGTTAAAATTTTCCTAATTAAAATATAAAAATAAATTAGAAGGTTTGGCTTAATTTTAATTTTATAAAAAAATTTTTTTGAGATTTTTTTATTCCGATTTTTTATTCCGATTTTTAATAAATTATTTTTAGTAGTTTGTTTTTAAATGAGCAAGCAAATTAAATAATGTTTACGTAAAGAGGAAATGTTTGTTTTAACTAAATTAGAAAAGGGATAAAAACATGTTTATATTAAATTCTGATTTTTTAGGAAATAATAAAAGTGTTAGGCTTAATATTCTGTTTTTAATTCTGGTTTTATTATGTTCGAATTAAATTCTGATTTGTTAATTGAATTAGATTCTAGATTTTAATATGTTTGAAATTTGTTCTGGTTTTTTTGTTCAAATTAAATTCTGATTTCAGAAAACAATAAAAGTGGAGGCTTATTAGACAATTTCAAATTCTGGTTTTTCTTTGTTATTTGTTTAAATTAAATTCTGATTTTTTAAATTTAATTAAATTAAATTCTGGACCTTTAAAATAATGTTTAAATTAAATTCTGGTTTTAAGGAATAAAAACAAAAGCGGAAGGCTTAAAATATTTTAGAAACAATTATTATTTTAAAGAATTTTTTAAAATATTGCTTGGCGACGCACTTTAATAATATTATTATTTTATTATTTAAAAATAATTTTTGCTTAGTAACGAAAGTGCTTTTTTAGTACTTAATTAATTAATACAAAAATTTATTTTTTTTTGTTTTAATTTAAAGATGTACTAATTCTGTTTTTTTTTGTTTTGTTCAGATTAAATTCTGATTCCTTTTGAATTAAATAAATGTTTAAATTAAATTCTGATTTTTGGAAAGACTTTATAGACGACCTTTAATTCTGGTTTTTTTAAATTTCGTTTATATTAAATTCTGATTTTTGTTGAACTAAAATTCTGATTTTTCTTTTTTTTTCTTCGTTTTTCCTTTTTTGTTCAAATTAAATTCTGATTTTAAAAATTAATTTGGAAAAAATCAGAATTTAATTTGAACAAAACAAAAGAATTAAATTCTGATTTTTTTTTTATTTTCTTTGTTTAAAATTAAACAAAGAAAAACTTCCTTCTCACATCATTTATGTACCCAAACAAACCAAAAATTATAAAAGACTAAAAATGTTGAAAAAAAAGTTTCTTTTTTAAAATTAAAAAAAATATTTTTTTTAATTTTTAAGTTAATTTAATGGAAACTTTTTTTTTAACTTTTTTTTTATTTTTGACATTTAAAAGAATTAATTATTGTTCTCAAACTTGGCATTTTCGTGAGAAGAAAAAATTTTTTCTTCCTCTCCTACATCCAAAAATAAATTTTTTTTCAAGACTTTTTTTGTCCAATAAACAAAATACAAAAATAAAAAGACTAAAAATTTTAAGTTAAAAAAAGAACAAATAAAAAAAGACAGCCTAAAACTTTTGGGGGATTTTTCTTCAGCTACCTTAAAAGTTTAAGACAGACGGCGGAAATAAATGGAATAAAATAAAAAAAACGAAAGTCAAATACGGAAACAGAGAAGCAAAAAAATGAAATTCGGCGGAGACAGAAGGATGGGAAGGAAAAAAATTTTCAAAAATTTTAATAATAAAGAGAAATTCTCTTCGGGAGCAGCCCATGGTACCGCAGAGCTTATACTTCATCCAAAATTGTCAATTCGGGACGCCCTGGTATGGCTCGATTCAGCTCATCGAGGCGCTTAAAACCATACCAGGATGTCCCGGATTTGACTATTTTGAACAAAGCTAAAGCTCTGCAGTTTTCTTCCTCTCCCCATCCACTTTCCTCTCCCCATCCTCTCCTCCAAGCCCCAAAAAATTTTTTGAGAATTTTTTTCTCAAAATAAAAATTTCTTTTCCCACTTTCTAAATTTATTTATGGTCATTTTAAATTTAAAAAAGGTCACAAATATTTTTAGAACAAAAAAAATTCCTTTAAATTATTAAAAACAAAAATTAATCACGCTTTTATGTAGGCAATAATAACTAAAAAGAAAGTGCAAAATTGCAAAAAAAAATTTTTTGGAGTTTTGATGAGTGTGAAGGATAAAAAGGAATGGAAAGAATTTTTTAAAGAGGATTTTGAAATTAAAAAAATATTTTTTAATATTTAAAAAAGTCTAAGTATGTACTAGAAAAGGGCAAACATTAACAACTTTTAATCCTTTTTTTAGCCTTCCGTTTAAGCAATCTACAATTTTCTTTTAACTTTTTTGAGAGAAAAAAATTTTTTTTATTTTTTGACCATCCAAGGTGTAAGCCTTCCGGTTATTATTTTTTTTAATTTTTACCTCAAAACTAATGGAAATTTAATAGAATTTTTTGTCTATAATTTTGTTGATAATATGGCAGAAATAAATGTTTAGGGTTATGTTAGTGTCCTTCTAGTCCAAAAAAATTTTGTCCTCTCAAGTTTCTGTCCAGCCTTACAATTTAAAAGTTTCCCTTGTGGCTACAGAAAAGGGATGGGCTAGGTTGAGAGAAAAAATTCGAGTCTGGGCCAGAATTGGGCTTTCAAAATATTTTTTGAAGCCAGGCTTCGTGTCGAAAAAAGACCGGGTACCAATGACATCTTGTTATAATCTTATTTTGATTAGATGGGAATACAAGATTGTAAAACTTAGAAAATAAAAATATCACAAAATATTTTTAAAAATTAAAAAAAAATTGAAGAAAATAAAAATAAAAAAATAAAAATTCGTCGAAAAATGACTAAAATATTAAAAAATAATTTTTATATACATATTTAAAAAAAATTTTATTACCAAAATTAAATTTATAGCCTTCTTTTTCTAACTTATAATTACAAAAATAAATAAATTTATAAATAATTTCCAAGTATTTTAATAATAATTTTTGCCAAAATTGGAAAAATAAAAAAATATATAGTTTTTTATAAATAAATGAGGAAATAAACAATATTTAGAAATTATTTTAAATTTTTTATGCTAAATTGTCTACACAGAAAAAAAATTTTTTTTTTAATTTTTAATTAATTTTGTATTTTAATTGTTAATTTAAAACTTTCTATTTTTAATTGAAATTTTTTATTTAATTAATATTAAATATATTTCTTTTGCAAAATTATACAAAATTTGATTTTAAACAAAAAAGAAGCTATAAAATCTATAATTAAAATTCAAAAAAAAATTTTTTTTCAAAATTTAGTATGTTTTATTGATGCTTGTTTTTAGAGTTTGTGCAAAAATTGTACAAAAAAATTTTTTTAACAAAAAAAATTTTTCTAAAAAAATTTTTTTTAATATTTTGTCCATTCAAAACATCAAAGAAACTTAAAAACAAAACTTTTTATTAATTAGAAAAAGTTTAGGACTCAAACGGTATCGAACCCAACACCTCCTAGTTAGACAGCCAGAAACACTATCCATTCAGCCACTACCACAACATAACGAAATTAAAAGGAAACTACTTAATTAGTAATTAATCTTTTTGGAACTTTTGAACATACAATCAATTAAACAAAAATTTTAAAAAGAAAAAAAAAACAAAAAAATGTATAAATTAAATAATTTTATAGAAATAATTATTACCTTTATTTTTAAATTTAAATTATAGTTTTATTAAATTTAAAAAAAATTTTAACAGTTGCTTTTTTAAAAATTGGTAGGTTTAAATAAAAGAGAGGGGGAGTTAAAAAGGAATAAATAAAATTAGTAATTATTTTTAAAATTAATTTTTTGGTTAATTCTTAGAAAAAAAATTTTAAACAATAGTTTAATAATATTCGAATTACTCATTTTAAATTTACTAAAAAAATAAAAAAAAGCCAAAATCGAAAAATATTTTTAACAAAAATTAATTTTTTTTTTATTTTTTCGAATAATTTTGTTTTTACATAGTATTTTTAAAAATGCCTGCAAGTCCTAAAAAATGTCCTAAAAGACCCAAAAATATTTTAAAAAAAATTTTTTTATTTTTCAAAAAATTAAAAAAAAATTAAAATTTTTTCTAAACAAAAAATATACCCTCACTCAATCACATTTTGTCTACATATCCCCTCTTCTTCCTCTAAAACGGGCTCTAGGATCAATTGAATTGCGTCTACATTCATGCAAAATATACAATAATTGTTGACACTTAAATTAAAAATTAAAAAAATTAATTAAAAAAAAACAAACATTTGCTGGAAGGTCATTATCCTCAACACATTCACGCGCTCTCTTCATTTTTATCTAGAAAAAAAATTTTGGTTGAAATAAATTTTAGGAAAACATTTGAAAAGCCAAAAAGAATTTTTCTAATTGTAAGGAACATCATTTACTGAATTTTTTTGATAGTTAAGTGACCATTCGATAGAGGACCCCCTCCCCCTAGACTTCCTATTGTAAAGTGTGTATCCGTTTTCTTGAAAAATGACTAGGGGATATGTTATATTTTTTTCAGTCCTTTTTCACCCTTAACAAGGGTCATTTGTTAAAAAGAGAGCAACGACATTCTCTTGTTTGCAAAATGACTTTAGGATGTGTTGCCGTTAATAATAATGTCTTTTTCACCCTTAACAAGGGTCTTTTATTAAAAGAGCAACGATTTCATTCTCTTGCAAAGAATAAAATAAAAATTTTGATTAAAATAGGGAAAAATACAAAAATTTGGGTAGCCAAAAATCTTCTTACAAGAGCCAAAACTAGCAGTTCACTAAAACTTCTCCACCCACCACTTAATTCCATAACTAATCACAACCCCACACCTACAAAACAATTAAAAAAATAATAATAAATTCAAAACCTGTATACAATCAGATTCTTGAAGACACAGTTTAACTTGTTGTCGAATACCATCACAAGCAATTCCAGATTTTGTTTGCTTTTGGGCTTCTTCCAAAGCTTCATCTCCTATGCTATTATTGTTCATTTTACTACTATTTTCTTAAACAAAAATTGAAAAAAAAAATTTTTAATTAAAAAAATAATTAAATATTTAAGATAAAAACAAACGAAAAATTAAAAAAAATTTTTTCAAAAAAATTTTCTTTATTTTCCAAAATTTTGGATAAATGTAGAGGGAATAATATAATTAAAGTTATGAAAGAAAGTCTCTCACTGGCTTTTTTAAAATTTAATGTAAATAGTAGACGGGTTGAGAGAATGAACTAGCCAAAGGTTATAGACTAGAAACCTTTAAAAAATTTTTTTGAATAAAAAAGGATTTCCTTGTAAAACTAGAGACTCGAGGATATATCCAAATTTGAGATAGATATCTAGGGAAATTTCAACCTAGATGAAGGAGATTGTTGACTTTAAAGCCCCACAACTTTTTATTTCCTAACTAGGAACCATATGTTACTGTCACCACAATTTAGTTTTTTTGGTACCATTCGATAGAGGACCCCCGACTTACTATTAGATAGGTTATCCGTTTTCTTGCAAAACGACTTTGGGCCGAGTTATGGCCAGCCAAAGTTTCAACCCTTTGGATTGGTTGAGTATAAGGAAAAGTGGATTTGGTACCGATCATCGATTGATTAGTTTGGAAGGTTTACAAGAAGTCTAATCTCTAGTCACAAGGAAACTCAAATTTAAAAAGAATTCAAAAAAAATTCTAGTCTATACCCTTCCCTTTTCAACGTCCAAACTCTCCAAAACATTAAAGGAATTAACGATAAAAAAATCTATCCTAATGTCGACTTAATTTCGTTAAATTCTAATCTCAACTTTTCTTACTTAAAAAAAGAAAAAAAAACAAAAAAAGAGGTTGGAATAAATAAGAGATATAATTGCCCTTTAAAAAGTAAAGCAAAAAAATTTTTTTCCTAGGGAAAATTTTTCAGAAAAATTATTCTAGAGGAAATACTTAAAAAACGGGAGCAGGCCAACGTACCGCAGAGCTATAACTTCTTTCAAAATAGTCGAATCAGTGGCGCATTGGTATGGTTCGATGCATCTCGACGATCTAAATCGAACCATATCAGGGCGTCCATGATTCGACCATTTTGAACAAAGCTATAGCTCTGCGGGACGTTGGCCTCGCAATACGTTGGGTGTACCCCTAAAACCAGCTTAAATACACGCATTTTTTATAAAATATTTTTGTGTAATTGTAGTAACAATAAAAAAACGGAAATAGTCAAAAAACAAAAAAAACTTTAACATATATAGAGAAGATTGTATATATCCTTTTTATTGGCGACGATGAGGACAAGACTTTGGAGAATGATGAGCAACGTTTATCCCAACAGAATTTTTTACAGCAGCACTAGATGATGGGGCAAGATTATTTGTGGTCCAAGAAATAACGCGAGACGAATCCTTAAGAATAAAAAAAATCATTAAAAGACATTTGATCTCAAAAATGAAAATTTTCCCCAACAGACCAAGATTAGAAAGGAAAATAAACACAGAATTGTCAGAAAATCTAAAAAAAATCGTTAAAAGACAATTGGTCCCAAAATAAAAAACTTCCCCTAAATTTACCAAAAATTAAAAAAAATAAACAAACCAAAAGAACATTCTCATCGTGGTTGTAATTACGCGAATTTGAACCACTCGAATTCAACCCAAGGGCGACATGATCAATTTGTTTGGTGAATGCCTGGAAAAGAGAAAAAAAACTTTAAAAAAATTTTAGAGAAAAACCGCTTTGTCAAACAATGCCAAATTAGCAGCAAAATCAAAATCGGTATTCAACGTCTCATAATCCAAAGGATCACCCATAGTATCCACAAAATTGTTTTTATCGCCATACCCTCGATAACCGTTTATGCAATCAATTGTTGGAATTCCTGTTGGACCTACAAAAGAATATTTTAAAAGAAAAAAATTGTTTAAAAAATAACCAGAATTGCTGCTGTTCAAATGCCGCTTAGGGGTTGTATTAAGCTGGAGTTTTACAGGAAATGGGATTTGTGGCTCAGTAAATCTGAAATTTAAAAATTTGTTTCCCTCAATTTCATTTGGTCAGTCACTTAGTTTAGCAATCATAAAAAGGAGAAAATGAGTTTAAAAACGTATAAATTTATGCTAACTCAAGCACACGCAAGCTTTCGTTTGCAAACGCTTTCCCTTCCGATTACCACAATTAAAAAGTATACAAACTTCTCAAGCTACTAACATAAGTCCCCAGAGAAAAGTTGATGACCAAGACTAACCTCATGACCAAGGCTAATTTTCAGATTTCCAATCTCTACTCGTTAGTGAGGAAGTATGGTGGATTTCGGGGGTAGGCATGATTAAATACGTCTTTGATAGCTAGAGGTAAATTCAACACAATAAAATCCTTAAACAAACAATAACCAAAAATGCCAAATGTAAAGGACCTAAAGAAATTTACAAAGCCCCATAGATCAAAACATCAAAAGGCATCCTTATTTACACAAATCATACTTTTTATATTCGCCATATTCCTCATGTGCCAATTGCGTAGGAGACCTCGTTTCCACCTCAGAATCCTTCTTATTGTTAACTTTAGGACTGTCAGATCTTCGCTCAGACTGATGCTGTTGCTTTCGTTGAACAGAAGATACCGGTAAACTTTGCATATAAACGCCTTCAAAAATTTTAGGCCCACGCAATTCGCGTGATGAACGGCGACGATTGTTGCCATTACGATCGTCCCTAAACGAACAAAATTTCGGAAAAAAAACAAAAAAAACATACGGATAAAATTTAACTCCTTTCATAATTGTATGTGGCAAATCAATAAAATTTGTTGAAAGACGCACACCGTTCCTTAAAGAAAAAAAATTTTTTGTCGGAAAAAAATTGAAAAAAAAAATAATATTGCTATTTTAAAGTGCAATAAAATAAAAAAACAAAAGAAAAGACAAAAAAATTTTTTTATAGGAAATAAATGAATTTAATAATGTAAAATATTTGGAAAATTTCGGAATAATAAACAGACTCCGGTCCTATTATAAGTAGGGTTGGGGGCCCGATCCAGCCCAATCCGAAAGATCGAGTCGGACATTGAATTTTGGCCCGAAAGACTCGGTCGGGCCGGCCCGAAAAGAATGACTCTAACGTCGGCCCGACTCGAAAACCCCAACCCTAATTACATATTCGACTCAGCTCGACGAGCCCTTTTGATTGACATATAATTTGTCACAATCAGACTATGTTTAGTATTCCGAAATTATACCCAAATATTCTTCCACTTTAGCGCCTTCTTAACCAAAAAATAAAAAAAACAAAGAAGAGAAAATTTCAAAGATCAATGTCATTTTGGTAAAAATCAATATGTCCAAACACGTTTGGGTCACTATCAAGCAATTCTCAATTTAATCTTTTTTGATCAATAAATAAATGATATCATTTAATATTTAAATATTAAAGGGGAGAAAAAATAAATTAAAAGTCTATGGGGCTAAAGCGGAATTTGGAAAAAATTTTTATAAAAATTTTTTTGAATTCTTCACTAATTTGAAAACATAATATTTTTAATTATTTTCTAGTATAGAATTCTCTCTTTTTTTAGAATTAATTAAACACACACATTTTTAAAAAAATATTTTGTGCAATTAAAATATAGGGAGAGGATATGTGTATATGTGACCAAAAAAATCATAGAAACAGTAAAATAGTATAGAAAATGAAGAGACGGCTCTCTCGTCTTTTTTTCTCAATTAATAATTTAAAAAAAAATTTTTTTTTATGGCCACACTAATATTAAAAATACACACACACTTTTAAACAATAAAAAATATATAGAAAAATCTCTTACTCTAAATCACAATTATAGGACATTATAGAATATTTTTAGAGAGGTATTTTTTATATAAAATTATAGTATATGAGTGTATTATATAGTGTGTATAGATTTCTTGGATTGGACAAAACAAAAGTTTTTAGTTAAACTAAATTGAAGAATTACACCAAGGTCACTCAAAGTTTAAAATTTTGAACAAGCAGAGGCGGGTTAAATTCAAAATCTTTGGAATTTTTGCAAGTCGAAAAGCGGAAATCAGAATTTCAACCATAGAAAGAGTTTAACAAAAGTTTAGCACCAAGCAGGATTCGAACCTGCGACCTTCTCGTAGTTATTGGTAGGCGCTTTCGCTCACCACATACAGGAGCTGAGGTGAATCATCCTTACACTATTTCACAAAAAAAAACTTCGAGAAGCGAAATCGAAAGGAAAAGTTGAAAGAAATCGAAATTTCGAAATAGCTCTGATTTCGACCCAACTTCTGCCCTCCTACTCAAAACCCTGAAACCATTTTCACCTTTTAAACACAAAACTCCTTGTCTAAACCCCCTCCCAGTTTTGTCCAACCAAATTATAATAACTAAAAAAAATACTATGAAAAAAAGAAGCGCTTACAGCAATGGATTTTCCAATCGAATAGTTTGATCTTCAGCATTAACTTCCTTAACAACTCCTTGATAAATACCATCAGGACAACGAATAGATGCCAAATCCCCATCATTTGGTGCTTTACTTGAACTTTGAATTTCATCAAAACTATTTTGTCGTTGTTTTCCTCCAAATTTTTTCTCAACAATTTTACTTTCAACCTCCTCCTTTTTGTTGTCCTTCTTGTTTTCTTCTTCTTTTTTAATTTTCTGCTTCTTTTCAGCTGCTTCCTTTTCAGTTTTTTTAATATGATCTTCAATTTGCTTTTTTAATTTATCTCCAATTGTCTTTCGATTTTGAGCTTTTTGTTTTTGTTGCTCTTCAATCTTTTTTAAAGATTCAAATTGTTGTTGACCACCTTCAATTGTTGATTGGCCATCAACTTTTAACTAAAAAATTTTTTTAATATAGAAAGTTCGCACTGTTCTGTAAGGTTCAAATGAATGAATAAAAAAATTTTTGTTGAACGATAAAAGTAAAAATAGGACAAATTGTCGTTTGTCCAGTTTATGCGTCCTCTAAAGTTGTAAATTGGATTTTCTTTGTTTTAAAAGTCAAGTTTTGGTCCTTGACGTTTTTGGACTAATTGTTAGAACCTATGTTCAGTTGAATAGGACCAGTCGTTAGTTTATTCATATCAATTTTGGCAGTTATGATCGGTTTTCTTAAACTTCCAAAAATTTGATTATAGCTAGAAAATCGGCAGGAAAAGACTAACGGATAGTGCAAGTCAACTGCAAGTCACCCGGGCAAAAACGACACAAAGTCCTTGCTAGAAATGGCACATTCCCTATCGAAGAGCCCGGTCACGACCGTTTTCCTTGTCAGAACCAAAAAACGTCAAAAACCCAGCACCCTCAAATTTTATACCCAAAGAAAATCCAATATACAAAAAGGGACACCTAAGCTAAACTAGAACCAAAAACATTCAAAAAAAACCTTAGCAAACAAAGCAGCATTCCTATCAACTTGTTCTCGAATCTTTTCATCCTTAACAATATTTTCAACAGTCTTTTGAATTTGTTGATTTGAAGAAGTTGTTGATTCACTCCTTTTCTTTTGTTCTGCTTTTGGAACAGATTTTTCCGTTCTTTTGTTAGAATTTTGTTTCACAACAGTTTTTGAATCAGCCAACTTCTCCTCCTTTTTATTGTTTATTTCAACAATTCGAGGAACAAATTTTGTTGTTTTATTGTTGTTATTATTGTTTTGTGGCGGTTCAGTAATTTGAAGACCTCGATTTTTGAATATTTTTCGATGAAAACCTTGTGGAGTTGCCGTATTTGGTCGAATTATTTTGTCCACAAATGAAAATGGATTTAAAGGAAAACGTTGTTGTTGTTGAATAGAATGTTGTGGAAGTTGTTGTTGTAAAGAAAGTTTTGGAGACTGTTGCTGTTGTGAAGGAAATCGAGGATGTTGAAGAGAAAATTTTGGTGACTGAAGAGGAAGGAATCTATTTTGGTTCTGGAAAAGAAAAAATTGGAAATTTAAATTTTTATTAGATTCTTATTAGTGGTCGGCAAAATCGCACTTCCGGGATCCCGAGTCGGGATTTTTTTCTTAACCGATGTCCCGAAAAAATCCCGTCCTGCGCCGACCTCAAAGTTTTATATCCCCTCCACTTTTTTCAATTCACAAAAGGTGCATAATTGTCAACGGCTACCCTGACTCATTTTTCAAACTTCAAAAGGCAAAAAATGGTCAGAATCCCATCAACCCCACCCACACATTTTTATGGTCGGGAAAAAAGAGGGAGTTACAAAAGTTAAAAATTACCAGAAATTTTGGTTGCTGTTGATGAGGAAATTTTTGTTGTTGTTGTAAAGAACGTTCTGGTAACTGATGTTTGAATTTTGGATAGGGCTGTATAGCACGATATGGTAGCTGATGCTGGAATTTTGGCGGCTGTTGTGGCGGATTAGAAGTTCGTTGTGGCTGTTGCGTTTGTTGTAAAGAAATTGCGGGACGTGGAGTTTGTGGGGCACTTTGTGGCTGTTTTGTTGGTGTAAAAACAAATGGTTGTGGCTGTTGTGATGAGGGCATATTAAGTACTTTAATATTTACAATTAACTCGCCGGGAACGAAAATTGCCACTTGTTCACCAAGAGGTACTCCATTTCTTGAAAAAAATTAAAATTAAGAAATATACAAATTTACAATTTTGTAAAATTAATTTAGCAATAAAGCGATTAAAAAAAGCGAATAATAAATTAAAGGTCAAATCTTTAATTTATTTTTAAGACCCTAAAATCTATAATAATCAAATAATCGATTTTTGCCAACATGCAAACAAGGGATGTGCGTCAATATTTTCGCGTAACGCGCCAAACGCCAATTTTTCTAATCACGCCAAAACGGTTAAAAAACGCTAGACGCACATCCCTGATGCAAACGACCTTTAGTCAATTTGGCGAGCAAAAATAAAACATTCTCTAGTAAAAATCGATTTCAGTTTAAAATAGATTTCTTAAAGAAACGGTAATAGTGTCGTTTCCAGTCCCCCTTTTTTCCTCCCAAAAGTTTTCCCTATAAATTTGTACGAAATGGGAAGACTTTTCCTTCGTCGATCACACTATATTTTGCCCAGAAACAATCAAAAATGATTATTTTTCCAGTTCTTTAGAAAGAAAGGAAGGCATTTGGGAGGAAAGTCTGTCCATTTCGTACAAATTATAGGAAAAAGCTTGGGGAGGAAAAAGGGGGACTGGAAACGACACTATTACCGAAAAAAATTCGTAGACGAGGTCTATAAAAAAACAGAAAAAATTAACCTAAACGGAGTTTCCAGCTTTAACTTTCCCCAAGTAGACAAATTATTATCAGCCGGCTCAACTTGAGTTACAAGACCACTATAAGAGCCTTCTTCACCACAATCTACCTCTACCAAATAACCAAAAAATTCTTTTGTTGCTTCGTCTGCCGAGGTCTGAAAAATGTTAAATTTTAAAAAACGAGAAAAAATTAATTTACAGTTGGAACTTCTTCTGGTACCAATGCCATGTTTTAAATGGAAATATATTGTTGCTTCTTTTAAAATTTTTCTTTTAAAAAAAGATTAAAGTAAAATTAATAAATTAATTATTTTAAATATTAAAAAGAGTAAAAATACTCTCATAAAAATCCATAAAACGAGAAAAAATAGAGATCAAGTTTAACACACAATTACAAAAAAAAAGAATAAAATATCCAAATAAATATTCACAAACAAAAATTGAGCTCGTATTTAAACATCAGCTATTTTTAAATTTAAACGATAATTTTGAAGATTTTATAGACCCCTTTTCATTTCTTCCCTGCCTTCCTTTGTTCTACCTTAGAAAATATTAGAGAGGAAATTTAAAAAAACATGATCTTAATTTTGGCTGAGGATATTGACCAGATTCTTGACCTTGAGTAAGGAAAAATCAAGGAAAATACTGACCTTGACCTGGAATGCCTGACCTTAAAAAATGCCCTGACCTTGACCTTGGACCCAGGAAAAATCAAGTTCTGGATCCAGATCCAGGCCGATCTCTAGTAAATTTATCAATAAAAAAATAATTTTTGGGTAGTTTGTTGGCAGGTTCATTTCCCCTTGAAGAAGTTTAAATCCCAGGGGTAAAACAAGGAAGTATAAAGAAAAAAATGAAAATGAAGCCCATAAAATGTTCAAAATTACCATTTAAGCAACATAATCAAGCGGTCGATTAAATCCTCCACGTCTATTCATATATTGGCGATATCTACGCGGCCGATTAATCTTTGATTCTCCTTCAGCATTTCCATCAACATGCTTATTCTTTGTAGTGCTGAATCCACCAAAGCCCATAACACTCATCATTTCCTCATCTTCCTCGCCGGTTAAAGAAGGGTTGGGCTTAAAATTAAGGGAAAATAATAGGAACAAAAAATAATATAAACTCACATTTGAATGCTTTGAAGATTTATGTTTTTTAGAAGATTCCTCACGCGTTTTAGTAGACGAATGACGATCACGAGGTGAAGAGCTCCTAAACAATAATTTTAAAAAATAAAAAAAATAGAAGAAAAACCTGTCCTTCTCCCTGTCACGATCTCGATGACGAGAACGCTTATGTTTCCGTTCAGAGCTTTCATCACGATCTCTCGATCTAGAACGCTTTCGAGTAGATTTACGGTCACGGTCTCGATCACGGTCCCTATCGCGGTCTCTGTCGCGGTTTCGTTCTCGGTCACGATCTCGTTCACGTTCTTCAGAGCGATGTGAAGGCATTTTTAACTAAAAATAAAACAATTAAAACAAAACAAAATGACGTCATAAATCGACAAAAAAAGAGGGTATCAATTTTAAAATCTACATATTTATCCCCGTGAAATTTAATTTGCCGCGTATAGCTCTATCGATTAGTCGCGCAGAGATTTCCTCAGTTTTTTTTGAAGGAAAGGGTGCCCAATAAGCAATACCTGGCTTTTGTTAAATACGTGGAACAAAACAGAAATATCCAAACGGATTTCCTTAATCCAGGTTATCTTTTATATTTTTGCGTGACAAAAGATGACAAAATATCCAAAATAAATTTTTTTGGCATTCTGTAAATTAAAGAGACTGTAAAAAAATCAATTTGCCCTTTTCTTGATTTTGCTTGATTAGTTTGCCAATTACTATACGATTTTTTTATTCCTTGTCTTTATCAATGAATGTTTGGTAAAAAAATTTTTGATCTACTAACTGTAAGACCTTAATTATTGAGTTATTTTTTGGAATTTTCTTGTGAAAATCACGAATTATAACCAGTGCGCTTTTTACATTTTCTTTTATTTTTCAGATAAATTTGAGTATATTTTCTGAAAATTGTTTTTCGTTATTTGTTAAGAAAATGTTTGGTTATCAACAAACTGCTTATAATTATCCTGCATACGCTTCTGCAAATGGACAACAAACTGCTAATTTGGTTGGATATCAACAGCAGACTGGAACAACGGGAACTGGAACAGCCGCAGCAATGACACAGATGGGGAATGCTGCTGCCGCTAGTGGTTACACGTATGAGTAGGGATTTTATCTCTTGCCGATTTAATCTTTTAAATTCTAGCACCTCCCAATATTCGTTGGCGGCTTCTGCTTATGCTCATTATAGTCAGGCTGCTCAACAGCAACAAACGGCTACCGCTACTGGCAGTTATACTGGTCAACCAACATCTACCGACTATACTGGTTATACTGGTTTATTTACCTTCATTAAAGTTTTTAAAAAACTCATACAGCGACGATTAGTTCTGGAGCTTATGGAGTGATTGGTGGAGGGAAGCCTACCACTGGTGCTGCAAAGACTGGTGCGGGGACTGGAGCAAATGCTGTTACTGCACACTATGCTGGCTATGAAGCTGCTGTTTATGCTGCTGCATCCAATTACCTTCAGAACAAGAATCAGGCTCGAACTGGTGGTTCAAATTGGAAGGGTGGTCGAGGTAATTTGTATAGGAAGGTTCTGTTTAATTTTCTTTTAGGTGGTCAGTTTGGAGGAAAGAAACGTTACGGACTTGGTCATCAAAGTCGTGATATTCAGCATTTCTTTTGTGAAGTTTGCAAGATTAGTTGCGCTGGGCAAGCAGCTTATAAGGACCACACTGATGGAAAGCCTCATAAGAAAAGGGAGCAAGCTGTTAAAGAAGAAGCTATGCATAAACGCATTGGTTTTCGGTGTGAAGTTTGTGAGGTTACTTGTTCAAGGTTTGAACTTTCTTTTGTTTTTTTTTATTTTTCGAATTTTTTTTACAGTAAGGACACTTTCGATGCTCACGTTAAAGGCCAGAAACATCAACGTACTATTGCTTTATTGCGCCGTATGGGCAAGCCTGTTCCACAAATTGACTTGGACAACATTGGGGCCAATTTGACGACTAAAGCTCAGGGCAAACCAATTCCAACTGTTGGGACTTCTGGTCCACTGAAGAAGGTTGTTGGTGTTACTGGGACTAAATTTGTTGGAGGAACTACTCTTTTGACTACTGGCGAGGAATATAAGATGGGAACAAATGCGGCTACTGCTGTTACTGGAGCTATGAAACCGCAAGATTTGGAGGTTTTTTTCTTAATTCTCGGTCTTTTATTGGTTATTATTTCAGAAAGCATTGTTGGGTGATGAGGATGTTAAGCCAGTTGGTGAAGAATTTATTGAAGAAGACAAGGATTCACTTGGAAAATTCGTTGCATACATGTGTAAGCTCTGTGACTGTAAATTCAGTGATATTAACGCTAAGAACGTTCATCTTAAAGGAAGGCGTCATCGTCTTCAATATAAAGTAATTTTTAGATAATTTATTTAACTTTAAAATTTTTTAGCAAAAAGTTGACCCAAGTTTAAAAGTTGAAAATAAGAGTGGTTGGGGAGGTCGTCGTGATGGACATCGTCGTCGTGGTCAAAAAGATGATGGATACTATAATGGACGTGCCGAGTAATTCTTTTTTAAATTTTTACTGATTTTCTAAACCTTTTTTTTCAGATTCCAATTTATGCAACAGCCACGTCCTATTCTTCCAATGCCTCGAAACCAGGAAGTTATGGATGATAAGCATGTTATTCAAAAACTTCAGCAAATTCAACTTAGCATTGAAGAAGTTAGAGAAGTTGATCGTTTGGCTTTGTATGTTGAGGTTTGTTTAAATGTCTCAAAATGATTATTGTTGACCTATCTTATATTTTCAGAAAACTCTTAAAGCAGTTTCTGACTCTATGATTAATTCGACCGAATTAACAGCAGAACAAGTGGAGCAAAAACGTGTCTTGAAGGGTGTGGTAAGTCTTATTCTCTTTAAAGTTTATTTCATGTTTGATTTAGATGCGAGTTGGTCTGTTGGCTCAACATTTGCTTCTTAAAACGGACAAAATGGTAATTTTTTATTTCTCTTTTTAAATATAAACAATTTATTCCATCTATTTCAGATTGATCTTGTGGTTCTGTGCTCAAATATTCCATCTATTACGTTGCTTAAAAAAGTTGTTGAACTGTTCAAAAAATTTGCTGAAGTATATTTCAAGTTTTTAAAGAATTTCTTTTAAATTTTAAGCTCAATGATACCGATAAATTGACAATTCAAGAAAAAATTAACGAGGCAGCTTTTATTATTAATCTTAGCACAATTCCATTTGAATGTAGAGTGACTATGACATCGGTAGTTTTGCGTGAAGGAAATCAACCATCACCTCAACAGAAGGAAGGAGAAACTGAGGCAGCAAAAGTTGAAGAAGAAGCACCTCCAATTGATCCTCTTCCAAGGGAAGCTTGTCTTAATGCTTTGGCAGAACTTCGACGTGCAAAGTTTTATCAAGTATGAAAGAATTTTGTTTAAATTTTTAAAAATTTTGCTATTTCTAGGTAAAATGTATGCCGTTACATTCAATGAATCCAACTGTTAAAGCTGTTAGAGATATTAGTCAACGAGTTCGTACTTGGTCTCCACTTCATAATTGGGCTATCATTTTACTTGTTGAAAAGACGATTGCTTCTATCTCTATGCCTTTGAGCCCTGGCGATGCTGTTCGACGAATTTTTGAAGTGATCTCAAGCGGCATTTTTCTTAGCAGTTTGTTTTTAATTGTTATAGTTTTATGATTGGAAATGGTGTGGGGGATATATCACGAGTTGATTGGCTTAAAAATTAATTTCGGATCGGGGTTCGGATACCGTATATCTGTACAAAAGCTTTCTTAAATGCTTTAGACTCATCCCTGTGGGTATTGGGAAGATACTCTGTGATAGCTAATCAAGAAGAATAGAGAAAACTATTATAATTTTGTTCAATTTTAAGAGCGTTCAAAATTGTTGGATCCTTGCGAGAAAGAGCCCGTAGATGTTTTGGGACATATAACCGATCAAGAACGAGAAGATATTACATCTTCAGCCCAACATGCTCTTCGTTTAATTGCTTACAATCAAGTTTACAAAATTCTTGGAATTGATCGAATTCCTGATCCTCTTCCAATGCCAGAAACACAACAACTTGGAGGAGGTGCAAAAACAGGGCAGAAAAGAGCGCGTGCTGGATCTTTTGCTGGCGGCGTCAATGAAGACCAAAATGATGGTTATGATGTTGTTGTTGGCCTTGACGCTTCAGCAACAGATCCAGTTGGCGGCAAAGGGATTCATGATGGGGGTGAGTCATCCTAATATCTCTCATATTTTATATTTTTCTGTCTGTGCACACACACAATATATAAATTAAAAATTTTTAGAGATTAAAATTTAAGTAGAGAGCACTTTCACTATCCACTATATAGAGAATATAAGTTAGAAAAACTACAAAAGTCTCAACAACAAAAAAAAATTTGCCTTTTTAAAAAATTTTATATCAACGGTGGTTGGTCAATTAAGATGACTCATACCACACACAAATCTTTTTTTTTTTGAAAATTTTTTTCCCTAAAACGGGGAATTTTTACTACTCTTCAAAACAAAAATTCTCTTTTTCTAGAAGCACCCAATGCGAAGAAAGGCAAAGTTGAGGCTGTTGAAGTCATGGAAGTGGGAGTTGTTGTTTCCTCAAAATAAAAATAAAAGAGAAAGTGAACAAGACATTCTTAGATGAAAAAAAAATAAAGGATTGAAAAATGAAAGGAGAATAAAAAAAAGTAAAAAAAGAGGAGGATAAATGATTTTAAAAAATTTAAAAAAATATTTGTGTTGGGATATTTAATTTTTATCCTCTTCAGTGTTCTACGGGGTTTTTGTCCTAAAAAAATTTTTTTTCGTTTTGGTAAAAATTTCAAAATGGCGAAAAAAAATTTTTTTTCTTAATTTTCTGACTTCCAAAAAATTTTTAAAAATTAAAAACGAAAAATTTGGACTAAAAACCCTTCCTCTTACAAAAAAATCTTTTTTCATCGTTCACCTTTTTTCACTCTCTTTCTTCTCCTCTCTTCCCATTTTTACTTTTATTTAATCAAATTTTGAGATTTTTTTTAAATTGGTTGAATATATGGTGTGTGTTGAACTTTTTTTTTTAAATTAATTATCTTTACAAAAAAATTTGCAAAAATTTAAAAATAAAATTTTTATTTAAATAAAACTTTATTTTTAAAATTTTGGAAATTTTTGAAATTAAAAAAAAAATAAAAAAAGGTAATTTTGCAGTTTATTTTGCAGTCCTTTTAATAAATTATATTTTTGTATTTTTCTGTGTTTTAATTAAACAATTTCCGGAAAAACACATTTTCTGAAAGAAAAACACATTTCTCTAACAATAAGAGAAAAGACGCTTCTAAAAATAATTCTGAAGTGTTTTCCGGAATAAAGATTAGAGGAGAAAGATGTTTTCCGGAAAATAGAGACTCTAATTTATGTTGAGACTAGAGAAAAAGAAATTTTAGTGATAATAGGGTTTATAACTACTTTTGTTGGAGAGTTTTTGAAACACTCAAATTTTTAAATTAACTACTAAAATAAAAAAAAATTATTAAGAAGGATAAAGAGAAATAAGCTGCAAAATTACCTTTCTTTCCCCTAGAAATATTTTTTCCCAATCTATTATATATTCTTTTTTTTTATTTTATTGTCATTCTATTCGTCTGATTATATTTTAAAAATATTATTTTTTGGGTACTTTTTAAAATCAAAAAAAATTTTTTTTTAATTTTTCTTTTAAAAAGTACCTAAAAAGCACACCACAATTTTAAAAATTTAATGTTTTATTTTAATTTTTTGGCGCGCTTTGTTAAAAAAATAAACAGACGATTTTGGTTTATTTTTGTTTAAAATGATTTTTAGTGGATTGGGTTTGCCTGGAATTTAGTCTGAAGGTCTAAGAAAATATTTTAACTTCAAGGAAATTTTTGAGAATGTCAAGAAAATTTCCTGTCAAGTCAGAAGGGTAACCTAACATGTGTCGACCATTTCTTACATAGGTATTAAAATATTACTGGTCATAAGATTATCATATATTTTCTCTTAAAGAGTACTTTTTATCAGCTAATTTTCTAATATTTCTTTTAAGTAAGAGGGGAATTATTTTTTTTCATAAGAAGAATTATTTAGTTATCGATATTTTTTGCTCATTTACTTTAAAAAGGTTGGGGGAAATTCAAAAGTTTATTTTCATTCAACTAAAAATAATTCTAAAATGTTTTCCGGAAAAATGTTAGAGTAGATGTTTTCCGGAAAATAGAGACACTAATTTACGTTGAAATTAGAGAAACAAATGCTTGTAGTAACTATTGGGGTTAGACACTAGTTTTGTTGGGAAGTTCTGTTGTTGCGGAGACTAGTTTTGTTGGGAGAATTTTATTTTTCCCCCAAAACTTTATAAAATCTGATTTTTAAATTTAATTTAAGAATTCAATTTCAGCATAATTTAGAAAATGTTTTTTCATTTTATTTTTATTTTTCTACTATTAATTTCTAACTCAACCCAAAATATTTTCAAATACAATTTATTTCATCAATCACATCCTAGTGAGCCTAAAAAACCTCCAAATCCAATTGTTATAAGTTTAATTAATCTTTAATGATTTGAAAATATTCTTTAATTTAAAGTACCTGGTGATGCTGGGAGTAGGTTACGAGCAAACTTAACAGGTGATTTTATTATGAGGGGAGATGGATGAGGGAAGGAATATTTTAGAGCAATTACTATAAGCCTAAGAATTAAAGCAACTATCACTAAGCCCGAGACTATATACCAAGGGGTGTGCCGAAACAAATTTTAAGAGGCGAAAGACGAAACGGCACCCCCCTGCTAGAACCTCCTTAATGTATGTACTATGTTTTTAAACTTTGTTTAGTTACTGGACGGGAAGGCTTTAAAAAGCAATTAGCAATACCTTCAGATACACCTCATTATAGGACTTTTTCCCGTCCCAAAGGGTTGTACTTAAAAGTAATCTAAAAATCTTTAAAGGAAAACCTTCCACAGTACATATATTCTGTGACAAGACAACAAAAGATTATTTTGATTTGTGGTTGAATTTGGAGGTAATTTTAAGCAAGAAATTCTTTAAAAAATTAATATTTAAATAATTAAGCTATTCAGCCCTCTAATAATTGATTGTTGGGCAGATAATATGCGTTTGGAATTTAATATGACTACGGGGATGGCACAGGAACTTGAAGGAGTACATGTGAGGGTGCCTGGGTTTGGAAATACTGAAACTGTTGAATGGTGACATTTTTAAGAAATTTTGACTTTTTCGATCAACACCCAACTGAGCTACCTTATTTTTAGGGAGTGGAGTTGATCAATTTAGCGTTGATCTTTTGGGTTTATCCCAAGATTTTTTGATTGTCTTTTTGAGCAACACCCAACTCATCTACTCTGATTTTAGGGGAAGAGTTGATCATTTTAGGGTGTTGGTCTTTTGGGTTCATGCTTTAAAATACATATTCTTTTTAAAGGCTCGATGCTTCCAGAAGATCACCTTCCGAATACTTTGCCCCAATCGTCGAATCACTTGTCTCTTGGGGCTATACACGCGGAATTAACGTTGTAGGTGCTCCTTATGATTGGAGAAGGGCGCCAAGAGAATTATCCAAATATTTTGTTAAACTTAAACATTTAATTGAAACATTATTTTATAAAAATGGAAATCAAAAAATTTTTATAATGGCACATTCAATGGGTAATTGTATGGCTAATTATTTTTATCATAATTTTGTTAATCAGGTAAATCCCTGAAGAAAATTTTTTAAATTAATATTTTAAGGCTTGGAAAGACAAGTTTCTGGAAGGCCATATTTCTTTAGCTGGGGCGTGGGGAGGGTCTACACAAGTTATTAAAGTGTATGCCTCTGGTAAGAGAATTTTATTTACTCTAAATAATTTTTATAAATTATTCTAATAAACGCCCCTCTCCAATAGACGTATAATTCATTCTAATTGTGGCCCTTTCTAATAAACGCCCACCCAAAATTTATTTTTTATAACCCCTCTCCAATAGAAGACTACTTTGTCAAGCTTTCTCAATAGACGCCCCTCTCCAATAAACGCCCAATTTTAAAGTTCACTGGGCGTCTATTAGAATAAACATTTAAAAGGCTATAATATGGACCATTGGCGAGTTGTTTTACCACCTTCCCGTTTACGAACAATGCAGCGTTCATTTACTAGTTCAGCACTTTTATTTCCCTCGCCTAAACTGTGGGGGCCAAACGAGACTTTTGTAATAACTCCAAGGTTTTTAAAGGAGAAAAAATTAAAAAAAATTTTTTACTAGGAAAAATTATTCCTTGTCAAATATTGAAGATTTCTTTAATGATATAGAATTTCCACAAGGATTGGAACACTGGAAAAGTGAAAGTCCTTCATTGATAATTGACCCTCCGGGGGTTAAGGTGAATTTTAAAAATTCGAAAAAATTTTTTTAATTTAAAAAAGGTTTACTGTATTTATGGAAGTGAAGTAAAAACGCCTGAACAATATATTTGGTATCATAATTGGCTTTTTCCTGATTATCAGCCTTATATAAGGTAAATGATATTTATTTTTAAAATTTATTAGCAAGGGCAAAAATTGAGGCAAAGGCCAGAGAAAATTTTTTCCCTGACATGGGCGTTTATTAGAAAAGTTTATTTGTATAAAATGTCATCCAAAACAAAATGGCACGAGATGAGAAGGGTGGCCGAACAACAGAATCTACCATCAAAAATCGAAATATGATCCAAATACAACCCTAGTAACCTCGCCACTGAAATTGAAGGGGAATTAGACTTTTCGTTTTGAAAATTCTCTATCCCCGTGGCGCTGCCATTATAAAGGTTTTCTAAGGGGGCTAAGGAGAAGGAGAAAAAAGAAAGAAATCTCCTTTCTAGGGAGAATCAACCAACCAGTTTTTAAAGTACAAAATGAAACTTTCAAGAAAACAACAAAAAAGCAGCTTAAAAACCTATTTTCGTTTAAAAACAAACTCCCAACACAATTCTAATCTCACAAATTTTATTCCCAACAAACAAAGCCAAATCCAAAAATATACACACACAAAAACAAACACAAAAGAAAATATACATTAATTAATAATTATTTTATCAACATCAAACATATCAATTTATTTATCTTCTTCCTTCTCATTCAATGACATCAAACTCTTCGCTTTTTCCTGCTATGGCTTTTTCAATTTCTGGATCGTTTTTTTCATTTTGCCAAAAACTGTCGTCGTCGTCGTCCCTTCTTCTTCTGTCACCTCTCCTGTTTTATCCTTAGATTTTCCACCTCCTCTATTATTTCTGACTTCATTTTCATCTTGTTGACTTTGTTCTTGTCCTGTTCCGATCTGCGAAATTGTCTTTGATCGAACACCCGCGGCTCTGTTGACTTGGACCGGCTTTCTTTCTTCGAGCACTGTTGAACCTTGTAGAGAGGCCGATCTTGTTGTTTTGGACATGGCAGTTTCCCCCATAGTTGTTGTGGACGTGGCAGTCTTTCCCATGGTTGTGGTGGACGTGGCAGTTTTCCCCATAACTGATGTCGTCACTGTTTGGGATTTGGTCGGCGTTATTTGTGTACGAGGAGGACCGGGAAGCTTTGTCTGAAAAAAGATTGAAAAAATTTTTTAAAAATATTGGGAATTAAGCACAAAAAGCCCTCACCGTTTTTGTGCCTTCCACCTCCCGTCTGAGCCTCTCCTGCAATTCAAGTGTCCCCGTCTCTTCAAAAGCGTCCCTTTCACGTGTCCGCTGTCCAGTCTCCCTCGATCTAACATCTGATTCGTCCGTGTCGCTGCGTGAACCCAAATCCGGCTCCAGTTTTGTAAGCTTGTGCCTGACAGTCCCGGTGCTGTTGAGGTCCTTCTGCTTTTTGGATTTTCCCGGAGAACGAGGGGCAGCAGTCTTGACAGAAGTCATAACAGAATGAGGCGAGTCTATCTTCCTTGATGCTCCTCCCATCTTTGAATCCATCTTTGAGGTGTACTGCATCTTACTCCTTTGTGAAGATTTGAGTTTGGGGTTCTTCTGAAATTAAAAAGAAAATTACTATTAGTTAAAGGACAGTTAAAGAATAATAAAAAAAACACACCTTCTTCTTGGCACAAGGCACAAAAACGGCCACAGAAGCGAGCAGCAGGATACCAATCCAAGACATAAAAATGAACGCCGGCAACATCAAAGACGTATAATTGAAACTGAGGTGGAGAACGGAGAGTAAGAAGAGCAAGTTGATTGTTAATTACTATCAACCTTGCCTTTTTATAGTATTCTTAATGGAATGAAAAAGCAATCCCACTCGCAATCAAAAAATTTTTCCAAGGACAGAGTTGGCAGATAAAGAATGACGGTTAGGGTCAGGGAAGTTCTACCAACTAGAACTGCTAACTGAGCGCGGGCAACTAATAGTCGAGACTACGGAGAGCCGGCCAACTTAGCTGAGCGCGACCAACCTAATTTGTGTACTAAAAAATCTCAAGATTTTTTCCCAGTAAATATCAAGTCCTATAAAAATGATTTAATAAAAAAAGAAGCCTCTAGAGAAATAGTTATGGGCGTCTATTAGAATTTTTTTCAAAAACTTTCTTTTCCAATTTCTTCAGTTATGGAAATGGTGACGGAACAGTTAATTTACGTTCCCTAAGTGTTTGTAAACAATGGAGTTCTGACAATAATTCTGGTTATCAAGTAAATATAACGGTTTTGGATGGGGCTGACCATATGGGGATTTTAAATGATGACAGAACTATTGAATTAATTAAAAATATAATTTTTAAATAATTTTTCAAATTTTTATTTTGTAAAAAATGTGTAAAATCAACGGGGCAATAAATTTTAACACCATTTCTCTGTTAAAAAATAAAATTTAAAAGGCAGTGAATGTTGTCCAGATATACTTAAATTACAGTCAAACCTCTATTTGATACCCCCCCCCTACCTTGAGGCAAAAAATATAACGAGATATATCTAAATTGAGAGGGGATTACCTGGATAGCTTACCTACCTATTAACTAACAAAAAAAAATTCTTTGGGAGTATCTAATAACCGAGGTTCAACTGTCAACAAATAAATTAATTTTCTGAAGATTAAAATTTAAAAAAGAAAAAATACAATTGTTTTAAAAATCCAATCAATAAATTAATGAATAAAGCTCTCGAAATAATAAATTTAACAAAAATAATTTCCATGCTTTTTTAATTGCCAAATACCAAAGTCAACAAAATTCATATAGCAAAATTTTACTGAAAGAATAAAAATTATTTAAAAAAATTTAACTAGAAAAATTATTTTAAAAATTTTTCAAGAAAATCTCATTTCCATTAAAAAAAATTTCGAAAAAAATTTTTTTGAGAAAAAATTTTTTTGAAAAAAAAATTTAACTAGAAAAATTAAAACGTGCCACAAAAGACACGTTTTTTTACATTGGCTACACCCAGTAAGCATCTATAACAACGACGAGCATCTATAACAACGACGAATAATGGCTTCACTTAAACGAAATTTTTTTAAACACTAAACAAATTAAAGAAAAATTTTTAATTAAAAGAAATTTTTTAACTCAAAAATCCCCCTACCAATTCAACTCCTTCCTCTTCAGCCTCTTTCCTCAATTCATTTAAAGCAATTGAATCAACATAATCTTCAGGGTGCCACAAAAGACACGTTTTTTTACATTGGCTACACCCAGTAAGTTTGGGATTTCGAAAATGCCTAAAAATTAATTAAATAAAATTTTTATTTAAAGTTCCTACTGGCAAAAATGGCTGTAATTAATATCCTTTGCTCGACATAAATAACACTAAACAAATTAAAGAAAAATTTTTAATTAAAAGAATTAAAAAAAAACCTGAACAGCACCACAACGACAACTCATTTGGTTACATCCTGCCAATTTAACAAAAGGAACTGAGCATCTATAACAACGACGAATAATGGCTTCACTTAAACGATTCTCACTAGGAAAAATAAAAATTAGAAATTAAGCAAAAATTTTTTTAGATATTTAAAAAGCTTTCACAACCTAGAAAACTCGTAGACAAGTTCTCTAAAGCATAATCCCCTTTACCATGCTTTAATGTTAATTAATAGCATTCTTAAAATCGAACCGTGTCTTGCGAAAAAAGATAAGCACGTGAGCGATTTTATCTCTCCCTATTTTAAATATTATTTCGTGTCGCAACAAACAAAGCGACTTCTAAATAAATAAGCACAGCGTGGGGAAAAGTTTGAAGTTAATAATTTATGGAAACCAATAAATTTTTTCCCCAAAATTAAATTTAAAATAAAAACCAACAAATTATGTTTTCGTTCCTCAGCCACATTAAGTAAATCTTCACAGTTCCTCCCAAAATGAATATCATCCCAAGCATGTTTGCACTTTCGGCAGTGTTGCGCCTTACATTTTTGGCACGAAAAAACTCGCAATTGTTGATATGGAATGTCGATGATCATTGAAAAATTGCATTGAGTACAACTAAAGAAATAAAAGTTTTTTTCTTTATTTTTTCAAATATTTACCGTTCTAAATTCTCCAAATTTGCAGCACCAAGATTCTCTTCGAGTATTCTAGCATTTAAATGACGACGGATATTCGGTGGAATATAAAAACGGCATTCGGCTGGAAATTGAAAATTAAAATCGAATTTTAAGATTAAAAGAGGAGTTTCTAAAAAAAGGGGTCTTGGCCTTGCCATCCATTATAACTAGAAAACATTTGCTAAAAAAAAACTCAGAAATCTTTGGACGAATTAATCAAAAATGTTAAATTTGAAAAAACAGCATTATCTAGGTACCGGAAAAAAGTCCAGAAGCCAAAACAACCCAAATCATAGAAAAAACTTGAAAGTATTTTAATTTAAGCTATTTTGATATTTCATTTTAATATTTTAAAATTAAAAAACAAACAAAATAAAATAGCATTAGGGCAATTTGATGCCATACATTGCAGTCCAACACCTCCTTTCGCTAACGGCATTTCTTGCGTCGCTGCCTTAGCATGCCCAATTAAACATTCAACACAAAAAAGGTGTTTTTCAGTTTGTGTATTGTCAACAAAATTAACTAAAAAAATTATTTCTTAAATTATTTTAAAAATTAATCAAAAAACCTTTCTCTTTATCCCAAGGTATAACCAGATCACCAATTTCAATATTTTTGCGTTGACCAATAGGATGATAATTGCAACCAATTGCCCTATCAATTGCAAATTCTCCAGTGCAAACCAAACATTCAAATTTCTCAATATTTTCCAAATTTTCAATTTGTTCAACATTCTAAATTTAATTTAAAATTTTTTTAATTTAGAAAAAAAATGAACTTACAGGCAAAAGACGATCTTCATTTTCACAAAATAATTGTTTATAATCATTACGGAAACGTTTCAAAACTTTAGTAAATTCTTTAATTGAATCAGCCAAAGAACCTTCAGTTGGATTTGGAATCCAATTATTACGACGTTTACGTGGTAAAGGCAAAGGTTTGCTCATAATTGACCAACTACGCATTTCAAGAAGAAGAAAAACTAAAATTAAAAAAAATTAGAAATGTTTAGTAGGGCTTTTTTGACAATTTTTATTTGACTGTTTAAATGGCTATTGTGATTATATATGGTTTAGTTCCAATTTTATTCTAGCGTTTTCAGGAGTTATTTTCAGGAGTTATTCTGGGTTATGTTCTGATATTATTCTAGTTTTATTCTGTGTTCTGGTTTTATTTTGCATTTTACTTATTTTATTCTGGCTTTAATCTGATCGCCTAAAATTTTTTTCAAAACAAGAAAAAACCAGACCAACAAATTTCCTAACTTAAACTCAAAAATATTCTTCCACACTTACAATTTCGAACCATGTATCCCAAATTGCTCTCAACAAAAAAACAAATCCAAGCGGCAGTTGAATATCTTCCAGAGAATTCATCCACCAAAAATTCAATTAAAGGTGTCCGACACTAAAATTTAAAAAATTTTTTGATTAAAAATTTAAAAAAACCGAAGGAAAATGTTGATGTAATAAACGATTGCACACTTCTTTATCGTAAGTAGCAGAATGACTTCTTGAAAAATGTAGAGTATAATGGTCACGGAAGTCTTGAAAAAATGCATCAAACAATTTTGGGTGAAAATTAGCATCTCTGAAAAAATTGAAGAAGATATGGAATATAGAAAATGCAACATAGCAAGCCAAAAGTTGCCAGCATGCCGGGATAGGGCAAAAAAATTCGGAGGGAACAGGATCAGACTAGCTCCAGGCCCTTGGAGTTTACCCAATGAAAAACATTAATAAACCCAAAAATATGGTTAAAATTTTAAAGCAGGAAAAAAATAAACTAAAAAGCCAAATTACCTAGACAAGGCACTATCAATTGAAGCAAAAGTAGGCTCTAACTCATCATCAGGAATTGTAACTTTCTAAAAAATATTAAAATTCAAAAAAAGTTCAAATTAAAAAACCTTTTTAGGCTTAGCTCTGAATTGGCCAGGATTTTCAATGATATAATTAGCCATCGCCATTAGACGAGCACCAGGTGACAACTTTTGAATTTCGTCAATTATTTGATCATTAAAAAGGCTTTTCTAAAAATAAAAATTAAAAAAAAATTTAAATTAAAATAAACCAAAGTTTCCAAAGAAAGAGAAAAATCTTCATCATTTTCATCACTAGAAGCTTCCATTTCTATAGTTCTTGACATTGCTGAATGGCTGGTCCCTTGGCCTGAACCATGTGAAGTACGTGGACGAAATTCCCAACGACCATTATTAGGCTAGAAAAAATTTTTTAATTTGTTTGCAAAAGCGGTCAATGATGTCTTCCAACATTTTATGTTTTTACATATTTTGGCCCATTTTCCATAATATTCAAACAATTCCCTCGAATTACCACACCAACCTTGCCACACAAACATATATTTTTCCCTATTGCAATTTTTATTTGATTCCTCTATCACTCATCTTACCGCCCTACATATTTCCCTATTATCCCAACATTTTAGAGTTTTCAAAATATTAATTCATTGACCAGTATTTCTAAAAATTTAGAAGGACCAATAAGAGATAGCATTAGTATAAACCAGCCAGACGTTAACATCCACAGAGGCCCCCTATTTAATTAAAAATACCTGATTAACACTTTCAACAGAACTACTATTTCTACCAGATCTTCTCGGCCTTTCAGTCGTTGCTGCTTCCTTTCTTGGTGATTTTCTAGTAACCGCTGATGTTGCAGGTCTTCCTCTACGTTTGTTTTTCATAATAAAAGTTGTCTATAACTAAAAAAACTAAAGAAAATTAAAAATAAATTTTTAAATTAAAATCAAATATTTAAAGTTACAATAAACTATTTTTATAAACAAAATCTTTAAATTATTTTTAACTTCATTTGAATTTATATAAGAAAACATATTTTAAGTATATAGAAACAGGAGAAAGCAATTTTATAATATAAGGAGAATAATTTTGAAAGTTTAACATTTTTATTGATTGTGAGCAAAATGAATCTTTAGATCCCAAAATAATTTTTAAAAAATTTTAAAAACAATTTGTCTTAAGTAGGGTTGTCGGTTTCACAAAATTCTTAAGTTAACCGAGACCAAAAACCCAAACCGAAATTTTCGGTATTGTTTGAAACTGAAAACCCTATTCTCTTAATCCTTAATCATAAAAGCTCTGAGGACATGCATCCCCATAGGAAACCATAAAGGCGTTGAATTTACTTTTGCTGGTATTTGAAGATGCCTAATGGTCCCCTAACTCAGTTTGCTTTGGACCCAATTTCCAGATAATTTGAAATGGTCATCAATTCATTGTCAAAGCCCAATAAAAATGTCAAAACTATTTAGAATAATTGGATAATGCATTTTATATATTTTTTAAGTAAAATCAAATAATTTTAGAGTAGGTGTGTAATGAAATGCAACAAAACTCTGATATTAAACAAGATTTTAAGAAATGAAAGCAATGGAGATAATATTTTCGTTTTTGTTAAGAAAATAAATTTAAAAAAATTCCTGGATTAAAAAAATAGCACTGGTATTGTTCTCTCAATCAATGTGGATTGGCATATTTGGAGCACCAAGAAGAAGATTATTTTGAGGAGCACCAACAACATTATAATTATTATTAAATCCCTGAAAGGCATTCTCTACATTATTATTATTGCCACCAAGATTAGGAGGACCAACAAAATTGTCACCTAATTGATCCTGTTGTGGTGGTGGTGGATATGGTGGAAGTGGAATATCTTGCGCTGGCGGCGGTGGAAGCTGTTGTGGGTATGGAGGAAGAGGAATAGCAGCTGGCGCTGGCGGCGGTGGAATTTGATGGATAGGCGGTTGCTGTTGATTTTGTTGAGGCTGAGGCTTAAAAATATTTTTTTGAAAAAAAATTTTAAAATAAAAAATAACCACGTCATGAAAATCAGCAAAATTAACAAAACCATCCCCTCCTAAATAATGTTCCATCCAATCATTTATTAATGGTCGCTGTTGTTGTTGCTGTTGTATTTGTTGTGGCGGCATGTGAGCATGAGGCTAAAAAAATATTTATATAAATACAACATTTAACTTTTTTACTTGAAATTGCTGATGCTGAAAAGCCGGAGGTGGTAGTGGTTGTTGTGGAATATATTGCTGTTGCTGGAATCGTGGTTGTTGTGGAGGCACAAAAGCACCATCCGCCTAAAGAACAATTTAAAAAAAAGAAAAATTAAAGAAAAAAAACCTCAAATCGATTAGGATTAGCAGCGAAATTGTTCGGCTGCGGAGGCATCTGGAACCCACCATTCACAAATTGAACAGGCTGAATAGGTTCTAAAATCAAAATTAAACCTGCAAAAATAAAAAAAAAACTAACGATGCTGTTGATTATTATTATTCCACTGCTGTTGATTATTCCAACGATTTCTATCTAAAAATTAAATTTTAAATTGAGTAAAAATAATTTAAAAAGCCACCATTACGAAGTTCTTCAAGATAATTTTGACGAATTCTGATAAACTCCTCCCTTTGACGAATTCTCTCAAAATCCTGATCCCTCTCCTGTTGATATCTTTCCAGATTTTGGTTGTATCCTCCTTCAAGATTTTCTCGAATTTGAGCAACTCGAGCTCGGATAAAGTCCAAATTCCTAGAAAAATAGAAAATAATGGTTTAAGAATGAGAAAATTATTAAACAAAAAATTCTATTTAGTTCTTAAAACCTCCCCAATTGTGTTAAAACTTTGCACTTTTTTGGTACCAATCGATAAAGCATCACCCATTTACCCTTTTTAGCTAGGAATAAGAAACTAAAAAGTTATGGAGCTCAAGTTATTTCTATAGTAGATCAATGATGCTCTAACGATTAGTAACAAAAAAAAATACAAAGTTTTGACACAAAGTTCCGGAAGGTTCCCTTGTTAGGCTTTTGAAGAGCTTACAAATTAATACTGAAAAATATCAATATTTTTAGACTAAAATCAATGCTCAGATAAATTAAACCATTCTCAAACCATTATATTAATCCAATTAATTATAAAATTAAAAAAATAAACTGCTAGTTAGCAAACAGATGTGTTTATATCCAAATCAGAAATTTACATTATTTAATCTCAAAAATTTCCCCAACATGAAAAACAATCATCAAAATAAATAGAAAAAAATATATTAAGTTTTTTTAAAGGATAGTGAGAGTCAATTTTTTTTAAATTATTTTTTCCCGTATCGTCCTCAAATTGTTAATTTTTTTATTCAAAACAACAAAAGTTTGGCTAACTCTCAATTTGCAATTTGGCACCTTTCATGAACTGGTGGAGGAGGAACTGGTGTCCCACCACGTTGTTGATTTCCTAATGGTAGACGTGGATCAACCGGCTGATTTTGCCATGGTAGACGTGGAGGAACAAATGGCGGAAGAGCAGGAAGTTGTTGCTGAGGAGGTTGTACACGAACAATTTGTACACTATCAGTATTTGTTACAGCTACTGGTGAATCAACAACTCCTTTTTCACGAATTTCTTTAAGTAATTGTTCATCTCTCTTTTTTGGATCTTCATGGAGAAGGCACTTCTTCTTGCAAGTTTTGCAAATTTCATTCCACGGTCTATTCGGATCACGGACATGTCTTTTTTAAAAACAGTAAAAATAACATAAATAAAAATCAAAACTTACTGGCAAAAATGATCATAACTAATACCAGACTCTCTGCATAAATAACATTGAGTCATTCCACAGCGACAAGTCATTTTATTACAACCAGCTTCTTTGACAAATTGAACAGCACACCTTGGACATTTGCGAATGAGTGCTTCGTTCAATTGTTTTTCACTATAAAATGAAAATTTTTCTTCATAAAAATTTCTAAAAAAATTAAACAAACAGTGCTCTGTCCCGCTTCTCCTTTTTATTCTTTGCATCAAGCTCCTCACAACTATAACCAAAATGTTCGTCGTCCCAATCACGTTCACAAAGACGACACATTTTATACTCACAAGCTATACAATCAAAAACTTTGTTGACAGTCTTGTCAACTTCCATGTCAATAGCAAAATTACATTTCTTACAACTTTAAGAAAAACAAAAAATTAACTGAATAAAAATTTAAAAGAAAACCGTTCCAAATTAGTAAGAGAAGCCATTCCAAGATTCTCCTCAACAATTCTTTCGTCCAATTTCTTTTGTACTTCCTTTGAAAGAAGCACACGAATTTCAGCTGCAAAAGAATGAAATTTAGAATTTTTAAAGATAATATTATTTACAGTAAAGAATTGGATTTTCGCAATCAGGCACCATACAACGCAGTCCAACTCCACCTTTGGCCATAGGAATTTCGCCAACCGCCGCTGAAGCTGATCCACGAACACATGTCCGACAGAAAGCATGGACTTGAGATTCAGACTTTTCTAAAAGAAAGAACAAGTGAATAAGGCCGCAAATGCTGATTAAAAAAGACTGTGACGGCAAAATAACTCGCAAACAGTACTTGGGGATAAAAATTCGTTTTAGAAGAACAATTAAAGACCATAAATCCGTACAGATAAGGGATGTCCCGAACATTTCACTGCTACTTCGCAAATATATAATTAACCTTTACCGTTTTCTTTGAGCTCCTCATAGATTACCCTGCTAGGACCAGGTTCGTCAAAAGCCGCCAACTGAGAAGCTAGAAAATCGCGAGCTGAGGTAGCTGGAACGTTGCAGAAAATGATGCGGTTAAATGGGACCATGTCAAAACAAACAAGACATTCTATACGTTCTTCTTCTGGTGGACGTACCCATTCAACTTGATCGTACTGCTAAAACAGAAAAATAAAGCAAGCTCTAAAACATGTTGCATACATTGGAAAGTTTTAATTCTGGAGTTAACAGAGCACCATATTCCCCATCGCGGTAACCTGCCAAGAGATCAGTATACAATTTGAATTGTTTAACAAAATCATCAGTAACATTCACGCAAGTTTTCTTGGCCCGTTTTTTAAGTAAAGGTGCAGTCGCAGTAAGCCAAAAATTTGCGGTGATAAACTTGGAAGGAAGAACTGAAAAGGGAAAAAAATAAAAAAACAAAGAGAAATCTTACATCGACGCAGCTTGTCGGTAAAGTTATTTTCAAGAAAGAAGCAGGAAATTGCAACAGGAAATACAGCTCCATTGAAGATTGAAAGCATTTTGCTAATGAATTCAAGCCTAATAGTTGGGAAGCGATCAGCCTGGAATTTAAAAAAAGTTAAAGTCAAAAATCAAAAAAGAACCAGAGCAGTCTTCAAAAAATTAAACTTGACTCCATCTTTAGACAATTCTTTGCTTTTGTTCAATTCAGACACCAATACTTGATACATATCCCATAACATTTTGTCAATCAATAACCTCCCGATTGTATTTGAATTTTCCGAAGTGAAAGACCTTGAAAATTAAATATTAAAGTAAAAAGCCAAAAACAACAACTAACTGTTCAGACCCAACACTTGGAGGACCACCTTCAGCTTCAAGACCGACATCCGACGCTTTCCGTTTCTAAAATTAAGTTATTCATCCACACAACATTTAAACTAAAATACCGAAGCTCGCCGTTTCTTTGGAATGTTCTTAACTGTGTTGAGAATAATGTCTGCAAGTTGCTCCGAACCTAGATGCCCAAAATCTGAGAGAACTTTTGTCAAGTCCAAATCAGGAAACATATCAATCTAAAGAATATTTTGAATTTTGGAAAAAGACAAAGTTAATTACCACAGATTTGTGTATTGCATGATAATTTGGCGGTTGTGGATTTTGTATAATATCAGGCTGTCCATTCATTGCAACAAAAAAAAGTAAAATAAAATAAGGCAGCAGATGGAAAGCCTAAAAGTTCAAAGAAAAGAAAACACAAAAAGAACGTTAAGTCGCATTCGATAAATTATTATGACTCAAGAGAAAACGAAGAAAATTTTGCAGAAAATAAAAACCAAACTAAATACTTTAATGATTTTGGAAAACCAAGCCCATCAATTATTTAATAACTTTACACCGGGCATTAACCTCCCTAGGGAAAGAAAGACTAAAATATATATCAAGTACTATAAATAACACTTCAAGCATGAAGAAGGAACAATGATGCACTTTAAAATTTTGCAAAAATATTTTTAGATATTTCGTATTATTTTTAATAAGTTGGTATTTTGAATTATTTCCACTTTTTAAAAGTCGACACTTTGAAAAGCTTAAATTTTTAATTGACCTAAATGTCAACTTTTCTTCTACTTACCCTTTTAAAATTTTACCAATTTAATTTTACAAATTTCTTTCCTTCCTGAATGTTCTCTAGACACAAAATACAAAATCGTTTGTATTTTCTTTAATTTTTTCTTTTCAGCACTTTCTTAATTTTTCTTTTTTGTGTTGCCCAACAACGTTTTTTTCTTCTTAAATTAAATTATTTTTCTTTTAATTTTTTTTCTCGTTTTTTAGTTTTTATAGTCATCAATCTTTCAAATTAAAGATCTTTTTGGTTATAAAATTATATTTTTGATCTGTATAAAATGGTTAAAGATACAAAGTATTACGACATTCTCGAAGTTAAGCCTGGTGCAACTGAACATGAATTGAAAAAAGCTTATCGGAAATTGGCGTAAGTCTATTTTTTAAATTACGAGGGAAAATAGGGTTATTAGGGCTTTTTTTCAAAAATTTCCTAAAGTTTGTTTGTTTTTTTGTGGATTTTCTGGGAATTTTCTGAATTGAAACCCTTCGAAACCAAACTTTTAAAAGTTCTGAAATGTGTCTTCGTTCGCTATTTTTAAATAAAATAAAATGTAAACACAAATTAAGGACAGAAATCTGGCATTTTATTTTTTTTTGAATTTATAATCTAACATTTCAGTCTTAAATATCACCCTGACAAAAATCCCGATGAAGGTGAACGCTTCAAGCTTATTTCACAGGTTTTGTTCTCGTTTTCGACGTTTATTATTTTTAATTTTAGGCCTATGAAGTGCTCAGTGACCCAAAGAAGCGTCAAGTTTACGACGAATATGGAGAGGATGGAATTAAAGGAGGTGGAGATGGTGGTGGTATGCACAATCCCATGGACATTTTCGAGATGTTCTTTGGTGGTGGAGGTTTGAAAAATTTATTAAGATACTTTACTCTTCTGCTTCATACTTGATAGCCCAAAAGCTTTTTCTTTCATTGAGGGGCTTCGTGTTTATAATTATTTATTCAGGCTTTCGAAGTGAAAAACCGACAAAGGCTCGAGATACTGTCCATGAGTTGAAAGTCAATTTGGAAAAGCTTTATAATGGTTGTACCAAGCATTTAAAAATTAATAGGTTTTTATTCAATTCTAAATTATTTTATTTATTTTTTAGACATATTATCTGTCCAAAATGTGAAGGTGTGGGTGGTGCAAAGGGAGCAGTTAGTAAATGCCAAACTTGTGGAGGCCGAGGAGTTGAAGTTTTTAATCAACAAATTGGACCTGGAATGATTCAACGGATTCAGCGTAACTGCTCACAGTGTGGAGGAGAGGGTGAAGTTAATAAGGACCCTTGTAAAAATTGCAAAGGAAAAAAGAGGGTAATTTTAAATTTAAGTTTTTATGATCTTTTTTAATTTTTAGATTCGTTCTGATGAGACTATTGAAGTTCATATTGAGAAGGGTATGCGAGACGGCCAGAAGTTGGTGTTTAATGAAAAAGGAGACCAACAGATTGGACTTGAGGTTGTATAAATTAAATTTTATTTTAAACCTAAAATTTCAGCCTGGTAACGTCATTATCGTCTTGGATGAGGAATCGGTAAACTTGTAAAAAATAATATAAATTTTAATTTCTTTTTTAAGCATCCTACCTTCACTAGGAAAGGATCTAATTTGGTTTTGAATATGAAAATTACTTTGACTGAAGCTCTTTGCGGGTTTACTCGGCGTATTGAAACACTTGACAAGCGGTTATTGGTGTTCACTCAATTGCCAGGTTCTTTTTTTAAACTTTTTTATCGTCTTTTTTGACCCAAAAAGGAATTAGAAACCTTCTCATTATAATATAAATAAATCCTAAAAAAAATTTTTTATTCAGGTGAAGTAATTCATCATCACGATTTGCGTGTTGTGCATGGAGAAGGAATGCCAGTTTTTCGTCACGATCAAAAAGGCGATTTACTAATTCAATTTGAAGTCGACTTTCCTGATCGTTTGCCATTTAAAAGTGTTGAACAGCTTCGGAAATTGTTGCCTGATGGAGATGAAATTCCAGAAGAGCCTATGATAACAAATGTGACAGAAGAAATTAATTTGGTTCCGGTAGGCATCAATTTGCGTGAAATTTTGCAGGCACAAGAAAGACAGGAAATGCGTAATGGTGGAGGTGGTGGTGGGGCACAGGCTGTTAGATGCGCTTCTCAATAAAAATATTCAAAAATTTAAATTGAATTCATGAATATATATCTTCTTTTCTTTTGCGTATATATTTTTGTTCGTGTTTTTTATTGGATATTTGAACAAAAAGTGAAAAGATGAGGGTTTTGAGATTTAGTCAAATCAGGCCAAAATTGCTACATTCTGGTTAATTTAAATTTGGGAGGGTATAAACCTTCGTAACTTGCAAATTAAGTTTTATCTTCCCTTGTTTCTGAAAGCTTTCGCTGAAATTTTTTCCGGTTTATGACTTGTTGTTTCTCACAACCAAAAATAACATTTAACTCATGCCCGATGATATTTTTTGTCGCAAGACTCAAAAATATTTCATTATCTAATACTAAAATATTTTAATAATGATTGTCTTTATTTACAGAAATTAAAAAAAAAACATTTAAAAAGGTTATAGAATTGTTAGGACAATTTTTGTCAATTTATACAACAAATTAGAGCATAGCCCTATTATTTACAAGTTTAATCCTCCGCCTCTTCACTCTCACGAATTTCCTTAATTAATTGTTCATCCTTTTTGTTTGCATCTTCGTGAAGAAAACATTTCTTGTTACAACGATTACAATTTGGGTTATTTGGATCACGAAAATGTCTTTAAAAGGAAAAAATATTTTTTAACTTTAACAATTTACTGGCAAAAATGTTCGTATTGAATGTCTGTTGCTCTACAAATATAGCATTGTGTCATGCCACATCGGCAGGTCATCTTGTTACATCCATCCCTTTTAATGAAAGCAATTCCACATTTTGGACATTTTCGAACGATAGCTTCATTTAATTTCTTCTCACTTAAAATTCAATTTTAAAATGTCCGCAACTTTTGTCCGCAAATATTTGCGGATTATCCGCAAATATTTTGCGGACAAGGACCATTCTTTAAAAAACCCACATTTCTCTTTCCTTTTTGTCTCTTTTATCTTTTTTATCCATTTCTTCACAACTTAAACCAATATGTTCATCATCCCAATCTCTTTCACATATGCGGCAAAATTGTGCATTGCAAACAATACAGTCAAAAACTTTATTTGTATTTTTATCCATTTCCAATTCAATGGCAAAATTACAATTCTTACATCTTAAAAATTAAAAATATAGTTAGATTCTGATTTTACAAGGTGACAAGTTGGTGGATAGCCTATTTACACGATTTTATTCTTCTCAAGAATGGCCATTTCCGGGTTTGAATCGATGTGGTTTATGGTCTATTTTTGAGGCCAGAGCCATGACAAAAGTTTAGAACCCACTCGTTCGGGTTTGGGATTCCTGGGGCCTATAACAATCGACAAGGAAAAGTATCAGCACAAATTAGTTTAATAAAATAAAAGCACCTTTCCAAATTAACGAGTAAAGCCATTCCAATATTTTCCTCAAACATTCTTTCTTCTAATTTATTTTGTATATTTTTGGGAAGAAGTTTATAAATCTCAGCTTTAAATTTTAAATTAAAAAAAAATTCAACAAAATTCCAAACAATATAAAATAGGATTGTCACACCCAGTCATCATACAACGCAATCCAATACCTCCCTTAGCTAAAGGAATTTCTCCAACAGCTGCCGATGCTAAGCCGAGAATACAGTCATGACAGAATGGGTGGATTTCTTAAAAAGATTTTTAGATTAAAACAAAAAATTTTTGAGAGAGCCAGCCAGTCACTTTTCTAGATAATTAAAACTAAATTGTCAAACATCTTCAATTTAGCCCAAAACTTAATTTCTTGTTCTCACTCCAAAATACCCCAGTCCAGTCTACTTCAAGGCTCAAAGCTACGTCTAAGCTAGTCGAATCGAGACATTTTTGTCAAGACTAGAAACATCTCTTTAAGCTTCATTAGATGATACCAAGTTTGGCCTGCTGACATTCCTACGGTCAGTTATGGCTCTGTGAAAGCGAAGTCTAAGAAAGTCGAATCGAGTCATCTTTGGAATGACTAGAAGTATCACTGAGTTGCATCTGGAGGTACCAAAGTTTGACCTGTTAGGATTTTCCTATGGTCAGATATGGCTCTGCGAAAGACTAGCATGCTCTCCCTTGTGTAGGACAAGATTTCTTTGTTTCAAACCATTTTTAGCTTGATAAATAAACAAACTAAACCAAGGCCTATTTTCTAAATTATCACAAGTATTATTGCAATAAATAATATCATTTAAAGGAAATTTGTCAAAACAAACAAGACATTCAATTAAAGGTTCTTCTGGTGGCTAAAAAGAATTTATTTTAGAAAAATTTTTTTAAAAAACCCCTCAAACTTGCCTTAACAAAATAAACTGTAATTTTAAGAAGTAGATATGTTAAAATGAAAGAGAAAATGAACAAAATGTATAGAAAGCAAAAAAGAACGATTAGTGACCATTTGAGAAGAAAAAGTCCAATCTGAAATAGAAAGAGATTATTGTTAGATTAGTAGAATTTTAGGGTCAGACCTTATTTGTAAATACTCACAAAATTATTTTAAAATTCGTTTTTAAGTTTTGTTGGCCATAGAAAAGGGTGTGGAAAGAGAAATGTGAGGGAAGGAGAAGGATTTAGCCCAACAAGGATTTAGCTTCATAATTTTGGTAAGAATCATCAGATCTAGCCAATCTTGGTATCATTCGATCAAGCTCGAAGAGCCCCTTCGAATGATATATGTATAATAAATTAATCAAACAATAAAAGCCCAAAATGGTTAGGGAAACGGGAAAAAAGGGGGCGACTTCCAAACTATTACCAGGGGAGGGGGAGATAGTTATCTAACCGATACCCCTAAGGATAGACTCTCGATAGTGGTGTTGCTTACAAGTAAGGTCTGCCTATTAATTAAAGAATGTCCACCTTGAAAAATTTAAATTCAGAAGTTAGCAAGTCAATGCTGGAGCAAATAGCCAAAAAATTTAAAAAAGATTTGTATTGGTTTAATAAAAATTGTTTTGATAAGTTTGTTGTAGACATTTTACTTTAAATTTTTTTTTTGATCTATAATTTTTGTTTGATTTTACTTGTGGGGAATATTATAGGAAATTGGTAGTATTTTTCTGTTAAAAAGGACTAAAGAAAAAAAATTTAAGGAAATACAGGTAATTTTTAATCATTTAAATATCATCAAATTAATGAGAGAATGTAAAGGAAAGAAAAAGTTAATAAAAAGTTTAAATAACCTACAAACTACCATTTTAAGTAACTAAACAAAGGAGCAGAGGTTTTAAAAAGTTTTCTATTGTTTAGGTAAAAGAAAAGGGATCACCCCAGAGTATCGACACCCAAAGTATCGACACCCAGAGTATCGAATTTTTTAAATTTCATAATTAAGCATTCCAATGATCGGGCATGATGTTCTAACATCGGGGAATTGTTTTCGATCGAACTGAGCATAGCGACCGAACAAGAATCTACTTGGAGATCGATCACTCTTCTTTGATTGGACATATTGATCATGATTGATGTTTGATCCATTGTTGGAACAATTTCCCTGTGTTAAAAAGACTTCCCCGTCCTTGGAATACTTAATTATGAAGTTTAAAAAATTCGATACTTTGGGTCATTCGATACTTTGGGTGTCGATACTCTGGGTGTCGATACTTTGGGTGTCGATACTCTGGGGTGGACTCAAAGAAAATTGATGTTATAATGGACAGACTTCCCTACTGAATTTTAATTTTATTTTCCTTTGGCGATTAGTCACGTTCAATTGTAGACTTAAGCATTTCCAAACGATTTTAATTCTTAAGAAGGAGAATCAAATGATTACTCGAAGGCTATTATTATCTCTTATTCTTTGCTCTGAGAGCTCTTTCGAATGGGGGAGGGGTTTTAGAGGGGTCTTTAGACCCCTAGGGAGGGGGGGTATAAACCAAACTATTATCACCTTTACTTCTATCATTGATTCAAATATTTTTATTAAATATTCCCAACATTCCCTAATTCTCCCTACAAAACTCCCAAATACTTCCCTCAATCAATCTTTCAAATATTTCTCCTTTGACCTTTCAAATTTTGCCTCTCAACTATATTCTCCCTCAACTCCATCTCTTATTTATGTAAAATTCTTCCTTCATCGAGTCAGTTTTCAACTCCAATATTTATTAGTAGGGTTGTCCAGGATATGACGGAAAATTGGCAAATATGCTCGTATATACCTATATGCACCGAAAAATCCCAAAATATGCACCAAAATATGCAAAATTTCCCACAATATGCACACAATATGAAAATATTTATGCTCGAGAGTAGGGTTGTCAATTCCTGGAAATTCTTCAGATATCCGAAACCGAACCGAAACAAAAAATCCTCGGTTCTTCGGTTCCTCCAGAACCGACAACCATACTCGAGATGGTCGAAATATGCAAATATATGCATTAGGAACCGGGTCCTAAAAGTGTTCAGACCAGAGGTCGGTCGAAATGACGAGGGGACATCGGAAATTTTTTTAAAATTTTGGAAATCGGAATTCCGACTGACCCCTCAGGTTCAGACCCGCGTAAAAATAAAATTTTTTTTAGAAACTATTCAGTTGCATATTTTGGACACCCCTACTATTTATTAGAAAAATGGCTTTAATTGTTCTCTCAATTATAATGAACAGGTTTTGTGATCACTTAATACCTAAATTTTTCAAACGCAAAAAATGTGTTTCAAAGGCAAGTTTAATTTAATTTTTAAAAATCTTTTAAAAATTCGTTTTAGCCGCCAGCCGAACCTTTAATTGAATGTCTTGTTTGTTCTGATAAATTTAAATTTGAAGAAGAAAAAATTATTTATTGCAATTCGAATGCTTGTGATAATGTAGAAGAAGATGGGCCTTCTTCTAGTGGACGTATTTCCCCTCCCAAATTTTCTTTTAAAAAAATCTTTTTAAGAAATCCACCCATTCTGTCATGACTGTATTCTCGGCTTAGCATCGGCAGCTGTAGGAGAAATTCCTTTAGCTAAGGGAGGTATTGGATTGCGTTGTATGGCAACTGGTTGTGACAATCCTATTTTATATTGTTTGGATTTTTGTTGAATTTTTTAAATTTTAAAATTTAAAGCTGAGATTTATAAACTTCTTCCAAAAAATATACAAAATAAATTGGAAGAAAGAATGTTTGAGGAAAGCATTGGAATGGCTTTACTTGTTAATTTGGAAAGGTGTTTATTATTTTTAATAAATCTGGCTTCTTGGCCTCCCAAAATTCTCGAAATCGCCTATGGTGCTAAAAAGAGGAATCCCTCATCTTATCCGATATCTGCCAGCATTGAGCGGCTCAGAAAATCTGGAAGCCATATTCCATTTAATCCCTTTTAATCACTCCAAATTTTGTGATATACCCTATACCCCTCCAAACTCTTTAGCACTCGTTGACAATTAAGAGTAGATCTTCAATTTGTATTAGGGTTTGTGGGTTACGGATAAAATATAGTTTTACTTTTTTTAATCACCACTGATCGTATAAAATTTAATTTTAAGATGTAAAAATTGCAATTTTGCAATTGAATTGGAGATGGATAAAAAAATAAATAAAGTTTTTGACTGTATTGCTTGTAATGCACAGTTCTGCCGTATATGTGAAAGAGATTGGGATGATGAACATATTGGCTTAAGGTGTGAAGAAATGGATAAAAAAGATAAGAAAGAAAGAGAAATGTAGGTTTTTTTAGGAATGCCTTGTCCGCAAATATTTGCGGACAAAAAAATTTGTCCGCAAAACTTTTGCAGACAAAAGTTGCGGACTTTTTAAAATTAAATTTTCAGTGAAAAGAAATTAAATGAGGCAATCGTTCGAAAATGTCCAAGATGCGGAGTTCAATTCGTAAAAGAAAAAGGATGTAACAGAATGACTTGTCGTTGTGGCATGACCCAATGCTATATCTGTAGAGAACGTGAAATCGAATACAATCATTTTTGCCAGTAAATGAGTTAAAAATTTATGAAAAATTTTTTTTTAATTTTAAAGACACTTTCGTGATCCAAATAACCCGACTTGCAAAGAATGTAACAAGAAATGCCTTCTTCATGAAGATACAACCAAAAAAGATGAACAATTAATTAAAGAAATTCGTCAAAAGGAAGGGGCGAAGGCTTAAATTCTTTAAAAATAATTTATTTGATTCTAACTTGAATTTTAACTTTTTGAATTTTTAAGGTTGACATAAATATTTGAAATATTTATTTATTGTCCTTATTATACATATTTATAGCTTAAAAAATATAAAATATGAGTGAAGAGACTCGAACCCGCAACACTATTTCAAGCGATTTATCCACTTAACCACAAAACTGCAAAATCGTTTACTCTGCAAATGTCCTCTATTAATACTTCAACTAAACAATTTCTAAACGATATTCTGGTTTTGTATTTCGGCGGTCTTTGAAGTTTGTTATTACGGCGCGCTCTTATTTGTTAGGGAGTTGTAGATATTTAAAGAATACCGGCCTCGTGGGCAAAAGTTTAAATTGATTAGTACCGTTTTCCTTCCATTTCCCTTCTATATTCACATATTTCCCCCTAAATCAATCGTTCAAATATTTCTTCCTTTATTCGATATATTCAAATTGTGCCTGTCAAAGTTTGCCTCATATTCTAATTTATTCTTTATCATCTTCACGTCCTTCTTTAAGTATACCCCCTACCTTTCCATGTATCATTCTAAACAATTTTCCCTTCCTTGACTCTTCTAACTCCGAGTTATTTCTTACTTATTAAAGATGGCTTCTATTTTTTCTGTCATAAAGAACAAGTTTTTTGGCCTGTTTAAAGTTGAAGAGCCTAAAATTTCTGACCCTAAGGCAAGCATTTTTTAAGAAATTTTTAAAAAAATTTTTAGCCAGCTGCTGAAGAACAAATAATTGAATGTCTTTTTTGCCTTGACAAATTTCCTCCTATTGACATGATTTATTGCAATTATAGTGCTTGTGATAATTTAGAAAATAATCCTTGTTCTAGTAAACGAATTTATGAAATAGAGAAGGCAAAAAAGGGTTAGAAATTGAGGATATTGTGACTTCTAGTAGTCTAGCTGGAGTGAACGGTTGATAAGTGAAATAAGATTATCCCTTTTCGTGATTTTCAGCCTAGATATGCCGACCAACCCCCCATAGTCTTAAAAATGAGCTCGGTCCTCCAATGGTTTTTCGATTTTTAAAAGTCTGTAATCCGGTTCTTAAATTTCGGATCGATGCTTTCTGAGCTCTTTCGAATAGCAACTCAACAGACCAAATAGGTCCAAAAACAAGAAACCTAAGTCATAATATCATATACAGTCATAATATAAGTCACAATACCCTAAGACAACAAGAAAAAGTTAATGGTATTTTTTAAAATCTTTTAGAGATCCATCCATTCTGTCACGCTTGTATTCTTGGCCAAGCTACGGCAGCTGTTGGAGAAAGCATCGGAAGTTGTTTTCCTTTAGCTAAGGGAGGTATTGGATTGCATTGTACGATGGGCGGTTGTGACAATCCTATTTTATATTGTTTGGAAATTTTTTATTTTTAAATTAAAAAAGTTTAAATTTAAAGCTGAGATTTACAAACTTCTTCCAAAAAATATACAAAATAAATTAGAAGAAAGAATTTTCGAGTAAAGTGTTGGAATTGAATTACTTGATAATTTGGAACGGTAACACATTTAACAATACGTTAACATTAGTGATCGAGATTTTTTAAAGCCTGGGTCTGATCATGGACTCCCGGGTTTGATTTATAGACCTGGGCCGGATCCTTGGCCTGTAGGAAGGTCAAAGTCCAAGCCCAGGAAAAACTCAGGAAAGTCAAAAATGCCTGGGCCTGGACTCTGGGTACAAGAAAAACATAGGTCTTAGTCCAGACCCAGCTAGATCACTAATTAACATCCCATTTTTTTCTGTTTTAAGATGTAAAAACTGTGATTTTGCCATTCAAATGGAAGTAGACACAAAAATAAATAAAGTTTTTGAATGTATTGTTTGTGAATCTCAATTTTGTCGGATTTGTAAAAGAGACTGGGACGATCACTTTGGTATTAGTTGTGAGGAAATGGATGAGAGGGATAAAAGAGGACAATTTATAAATCAAGTTTTTGAGTGCCTTGTGTGTTATGAGGAAGTTGAACTTAATCGTGTTGTTTTTTGTAATATTCATGTTAGCGCTACAGGTAAAAATTTATGGCGGATATTAGATACTGAGAGAAAATAAAGCTTATACGATAGGGAAATAAGTAGGGAACAAATTATAATCAGGAATTTGAGAAGTATCCGCCCTTTGCTTTGATATTAAGTCTAAGGAAGTGTGAACTAGAGATTGGTCTGGATCCAGTCTGGATTTTTCCTGGATTCAGAGGCCAGATCTAGGCATTTTTGATTGTCCTGGATTTTTTCTGGATCCAGATCAAGAATCCTGTCTAGATTACTAACCTAAATCCAGATCCAGATCGAGGATTTTTGAAAATACCCATCTCTAGTGTTAACTGGTTCACACTTCCTTTTGGACACTAATTCACATTTCCTCGGTGAGAGTTTCTCCCATTCCCTAACAAATTCCAACCTCTGCTGAGGTTAGCGCAGACTATGGCCCTTAAAAGATACCACAAGATTAATCCGTCTGATTAAAGTAACCCTGTACAGATCTGATCAAAAATTTGATTTCCCTAAAATTTAGAAGATCCTGACACAAAAGCACATGCATTTTGTTCCAATTGTGTTTGTGAACATGCGTCAGCTGCAACCGAGGAAATTCCTATGGCTAAGGGAGGTATTGGATTGCGTTGTATGGCAACTGGTTGTGACAATCCTATTTTATATTGTGTGGATTTTTTTTAGAAATTTTTTAATGTAAATTTAAAATTTAAAGCTGAAATCCGTATGTTTATTACTGAGGATGTTCAAAAGAAATTGGATGAAAGAATTCTTCAAGAAAGTATTGGAATGGCTTCTATTGATAAATTAGAAAGGTCGTTTTTGTATATTTTGCCGCTTCTCCCTCTCCATAATTTTTCACCGAGCTACCCCGAGCCTTTGGGGGCGGGTGAAAAAAACCTTCGGTTCAGGGTTTTACCTAAAAATCCGTCGAGAGTCGGCCCTAGTTTCAATAGACCTAGCTTATTAAAGACGACTCTCGGTTAAGTCGAATGAGGTTAACCTTAAAAAAGGAGGTATTGGATCCATTACTGTCACAATCCATGCCATCTCCTTAAATTTGATCAAATGGCTCTCCTTCGTTGTGATCATATTTTTAAATTTTTAAGATGTAAGAAGTGCAATTTTGCAATTCAAATGGAAGTAGATAAACAAATAAATAAATTTTTTGATTGTCTCAGTTGTAAAACGAAGTTTTGTCGTACGTGCGAAAGAGATTGGGATGAGAAACATGTTGGTCTAAGTTGTGAAGAAATGGATAAAAATGATAAGGACAAGAAGGAAAGAGAAATGTAGGCTTTTTAAAGGAATGGTCCTAGTCCGCAAAATATTTGCGGATAATCCGCAAATATTTTGCGGACAAAATTTGCGGACTTTTTAAAATAGATTTCCAGTGAGAAGAAATTAAACGAGGCAATTGTTCGAAAATGTCCAAGATGTGGAATCGGATTCGTTAAAGTGTCTGGATGTAATAAGATGACTTGTCGTTGCGGTATGACTCAATGCTATATTTGTAGAGAAAGTGGTATTCAATATGCCCATTTTTGCCAGTAAAATTTTAGAAAAAATTAAAAAAAATTTTTCTTTTAAAGACATACACGTGACCCAACTATTCCAAATTGTAAGCATTGTAACAGTAAATGTCTCCTTTTTGAAGATGCAAATAAGAGGGATGAACAGTTAATCAAAGAAATTCGTGAAAGAGAAGGGGCGAAGGCTTAGATTTTTTGTAAAATAAAAAATTTTTTAACGTTTCCTTAACAATTTTTTTGTGTAATTTTGAAATTTACTACATTTTTCCTCTTAAAAAATATAAAATATCCTTGAATAGACTCGAACCTTCAACCCTATTTTAATACCGATTCCACTTAACCAGAAATGTACTCTCTTTTATATTTCAAATTTACGCGTTATAGTAATTTCTTTCTAAAACAATTTTTCTCTATTTCTCTGACAATAATAATATTTCTCTAAACAATTTTTGGCTACCCTACAAAACATATTTTTTTAAAACAGCAAACGCTCAAAACATCTAGACGACTAAAAAGGAGTAAAATATATTCGCTCAAAACATCAAACGCTCAAAATATCTAGACGGCTAAAAAGGCTCAAAATATCAAAATATTTTTTGATTAAAAGGGACAGTTGAGTCCAATATTTCTTCCTTGTATCAGGGGTGAATAATGTAGTATCTCAGGACCAATTTTGCATGAACTCGACGTGTTGAGAAAGGGCTCGACGAGCTGAGTTTATTTCGGTTCTTTTTTCGATTTTTAACATTAAAAAAGCAAACTCACGCTAATAAACGATGGAAAAAAATTTTTTCATTTAAGTTTTTGATTTTTATTTTTTTAAAGACATTATCGTGAACCAAATAGTCAAACTTGTAATCAATGTGACAAAAAATGTCTTCTCCACGAAGATGCAAACAAGATAGACCAACAAATAATTAAAGAAATTCGTGAAAAAGGAAAGACTTCTGTTCGTTTCACAACTCCAACAAGTCCAAATCGGAAGTCTAATACTGCTTCTAATACAGCACGTCTCACTAATACAGCAGAGTCTGCTACAGCAGATTACACCAACGAACTTGAATTTAGGGATATACTAATGGGTATACTAGTGGGTCTGCTAATAATTCTTCTGTTAATTTGGGGGAAGCTTATATACGATTTGCATTATCGTTGATTTGATAAAATCATTTTTTCAAATTGTTGTCCTAATTAATTTTGTTTTAATTAAATCAGCCCTGAATAAACAAAGGAAAAGAAGAATATTTTTGAAAAGTTCATAAAAAGTAAAATTCATAAAAGATTCGATTAATAAAAATTTCAATAGTAGCTTTTGGCTAAAAATGTTAAACAAACTGCGAATTCACAATGCCCTCTCTTTTATATTTTCAAATTTGCGCGTTACAGTAATTTCTTTATAAAACAATTTTTCTTTATTTCTCTGACAATAATCTCTAACAATTTTTGTTTATCGTATCCCCTCAAAAGATAGACGCACTAAAATATAGATACGGCTAAAAGCGATTAAAAGATAGACGCGGCCAAAAGCAGCTAAAAGATAGATAAGGCAAAAATCGATCAAAAGATAGATGCACTAAAATATAGATGCACTAAAAGATAGATAGGGGTAAAATCTATTAAAATATAGACAAGTCTAAAATTGGGCAAAACACAGATAAAGTTTGGGGTCCAGTTGAGTACCAACTGTTGAGTGCCTGATCTTTGTTTGTTTTTTCTGATCTTTGTTCTGATTTCAGGTTTCTGTTCTGATTATTGTTTTATTCGTACTTTAGTATATTCGCGGAAAAAAGTTTTTGACGTCGCGGAGGAAGCCGGGCATGTCGAGCGGAACGACGGCCGCCGCTTCGCTACGGTCGCCGCGAGCGAAGCGAGCACGACCGCAGCGAAGCACGGCCATCGTGTAGCGAAGACCATGCCCGGCCTACCCTCCTTAGCAGCACAAAAACAGTTTTTCCAGCGAGAAGCGAGAGATTCAGATGGTTAAATTTTCTGTCCAGACTCAACCGGCCAATTTCGCAGTCTATATTTTAATAGATTTTACCCCAGTCTATCTTTTAGTGCATCTATCTTTTAATGCATCTATCTTTTAATCGATTTTGGCCTAATCTATCTTTTAGTGCATCTATATTTTGGCGAGTCTATCTTTTGTAGGGGAGCCTTGTTTATTTCTCTGATTAGAATAGCGTGTGCGAAACCTTTAGTTTTAAAAAGTTCTACTTAAAAATCTAAAATTTAATTATTTTATAGCTTGGTGTGAAAATAAAAAATTCGTAGTCCACAAATATTCTTTTCATTAGCCTTTAAATATTTTTTTCTTTTTATTTAGGCTTGTATATTTAATGATTGACCTAGTTATTTTTTGCTGCTCCTCCTCTAGGCATATCTGTATTTTTTTACTAAGCCATAACTTACTGGAAAATTATCAATTTTAGTACCAATCTCTTTATCTCGATGAGAGTAATCGGTTAATACTAAATCTGTTAAGATTAGGAAATCTTGCAGCGAGTTAAGGCTTCGCGCCGTTATGGCCTCGCGCCGTATTGGGCGTGTCCCTTAAGGCAGATGACGACATAATATTTTTTTTATTTTTTAGAAACTTTTAAAAATTAAATTTTATGCTCACTCAAAAAATTGCAACGTTTTTGGTCAATATAAGGAATAAAGTAAAATTTTTGAGTTTCCTTTAATTTAAAAAATATTTGTTTTTTTTAGTTATCTAAAGAAGAATGTATTGAATGCATTGTTTGTTATAATCAAGTGCCGTTAAAGTCAATTATTTATTGTTTTGTGCCTGTTGAAAGGAAGGATATTTTAACGAGTGAATTGGCTGTTTTTGATAATTTTGAATTTGAACGAGTTTTGAATGGAAAAATTTGTGAAAAGAAGGAAGTGAAACTTAAAATTGAAGGTAAGGGAGGGGATTGGGAAATTGAAAAAAATAAATTTCCAGAAATATCTGACCCTCAATCACATCCATTCTGTCGTGACTGTATTCTCGGCTTAGCTACAGCAGCTGTTGGAGAAATTCCTTTAGCTAAGGGAGGTATTGGATTGCGTTGTATGATGACTGGGTGTGACAATCCTATTTTATATTGTTTGGAGATTTTTTATTTTTAAAAATAATTTAAATTTAAAGCTGAGATTTACAAACTTCTACCAAAAAAGATACGCAATAAATTAGAAGAAAGAATGTTTGAGGAAAGTATTGGAATGGCTTTACCTAATTTAGAAAGGTGTTTATTCTAATTTTAGATTTATTAAAGTTAGATCACAATTTGCATATTCATTTGGGTTGAAAATTGGGTGTACATGAAGAGGTGTCCGACCCGATAATTACACTCAATTGATAATTAAATTAAAAACTTCTAACGAGTATTCCTAAAAATCGGGTGTATTTGGTAATTGTAATTTTAAATTTTTAAGGTGTAAGAAATGCAATTTTGCAATTCAAATGGAAGTAGACAAAAAATTAAATAAAGTTTTTGATTGTCCCGGTTGTAATGCACAGTTTTGTCGTCTATGTGAAAGAGATTGGGACGACGACCATTTTGGTTTAAGTTGTGAGGAAGTGGAACAGAAAATTAAAAACTCGAAGAAAATCAAAAAAGAAAGAGAAATGTAACGTTTTTTTTTAAATTTTTGGCACTTGTCCGCAAATATTTTTTCCGGAAATCCGCAAATATTTTGCGGACAAAAGTTGCGGATTTTTCAAAATTAAATTTTCAGTGAGAAGAAAATAAACGAGGCAATTGTTCGAAAATGTCCAAGATGTGGAGTTCAATTTGTAAAGGAAACTGGATGCAATCATGTTACTTGTCGTTGTGGTATGACCCAATGTTATTTATGCAGACAAACTGGAATTCAACACGATCATTTTTGCCAGTAAGTAAATATGTAAAATTTGTAAAATAAATAACCAGCTCTGTGGTGTAGTGGTATCGTTCTTAGTTTTGACAGCAAGGTTCGAACCCCTCCAGGGTAAACCACATTTATTTTGCTTGTTTTTTTTTTATTTTTTAATATTAAAAGAGCAATCTTGCACCAAAAATAACGTTAAAAAATTTTTTCGTTCTCTTTTATTGTTTAATTTTTATTTTTGCTTTTAAGACATTTTCGCGATAGATATCAAAAAAGCTGTAATCAATGCAACAAAAAATGTCTTCTCTACGAAGACCCAAACAAGATAGACCAACAAATGATTAAGGAAATTCGTGAAAAAGGAGAGGCTTCTGTTCGTTTCACAACTCAAACAAGTCCAAATCGGAAGTCTAATGTTGCATCACGAGCCACTTCTAATCCAGCTACAACAAACTCAACAAGTTCCGATACAGATGTGACATTATTAGTGGGTATCACAATTGGTTTAGTAATAGTTAATGTGGTTATTTGGGGATATAGGTGATCTTCTAGTTTACTGGTCCCGAAAAAAATTAGGAAAAAGTGCTGTTTCGATATTTTTGAGGGTTACCAGTAGGTAATCGAGTGTGCTGAGTCCGAATCTACTGGTAACCCTCAAAAATATCGAAACAGCACTTCCTAATTTTTTTCTCGGGACCAGTAAACTAGAAGATTACCGGGATCTATTATATACAACCGTTTTCGTTGATTTGATAAACTCGTTTTTTAATTGTCTATTGCTTTTGTTTAACGCGGCATTTTTTGGCGCGGCACGATTTGGCGCCAGCTTTTATTTTTCCAACTTCAGAAACTGTGTGGCCAGTTAATAGTGCAATCCCAAGCGGAAATAAAATGTTAATAAAAAATGTGTTTAATAAAAAATGCAGGTGCAAAGAATATAAATAAAAAATAACAGAGAAGAAAAAAAATTTATGCACGATTAAACAAAAAAAAGGGGATCACCCCAGAATGATGATTTTTATTACTTTATTTAAATCTAGTATACCATTTTAAATATATTTTTAGATTTTTATTGCATAAATTTTTTATTCTCATTTATATTTTAATTTTTACCTGTTTATGTTTTAAATAAATATATCTTAATAATTCAGATTTACCATATTCTTTCAATTTTTTATAATTTTCGATATTTTGGGTAATTCGTCATTTTGGGTGTCGATATTTAGGGTCATTCGATATTTAGGGGCAATATTTTGGGTGTCGATTTTCTGGGGTGGAGTCAAAAAAAAAAGATATTTTTGACCTTTAATAAAAAGAAAATTCTTAAAAATAAAAAAAATCTTAGAAAAGAATGCATTAGTACAAAACTGACTTGAAAAAATTATTAAAAGAACAAACCAGAGCATAAATCAGAATTAAAACACAAAAAAATTTATTCTGAGGAGGTAAATAATAACTGGCGCCCAAACGGACCGCGCCCAGTTCCTTGCGCCTAAATGGCCCGACGAATAAATTACCCGCGAAATTTATGTTTTTAAATCCTTTATATTGGTAAATATTTATTTTTCCTTTATTTTGACAAACTAGTTTTTAGATTAAAACCCTTTTAACTAAATATAATGTTCGGTCACCGCGAAGTTTATGTTGGTGGTCTTCGAGAAAATACAACAGCTGATCAGGTTAAAAATTAAATTTAAAAAATTTATTTTTTTCTTTGTTTATAGTTAGATAATGTTTTCCACAAATTTGGACGGATTCACAGAATTTGGATTTCCTCTTATCCTCCTATTTTTGCTTTTGTGGAGTTTGACGACACTAGACAAGCCGAAAATGCTATTCGGGCGCTTGACGGAACGTTAGTTTTTTTTTCTGTTGATTTAAGGGGGGGGGAGGTTGGGGTTTTGCTTGACTTGTGTGGCTTTGGTTATACTAGCCGGAAGCAACGATGGCCTATGTGAAAGCATCTCCTGTTGAGTTTAGGGGTGGAAGTTGGGGAAGGGTAGACTAGTATGGCTTTGGTTAGGCTTTCTTCACTCACCCATACTGGCCGGAAGCAACTTTGGCTGATAATGTGAAAGCATCCTCTGTGTGTTTAGAGCATCTCCTCTGTTCCTGTCGATACTCAATTTTTCGCTAGACCATTTGACCTGCTTGTATACACGTTCAGATTTTTCTCATGATTTTAGGGGAGGAGGGGGTAGTTTGCGAGACTAGTATGGCTTTGGTTAGGCTTTCTTCACTCACCCATACTAGCCGGAAGCAACTATGGCTATGTGAAGGCATCTCTTCTGCGGGGTAAAAGCGTCCAATGTTCCTGTCGCCACACATTTTTGCTAGACCATTCTTTAAGATTTGCTTGTATGAACCATACAAGTTCAGATTTTGAGAGAGGGAGTGTTTCAGATAGGGAGGGGCTTCTTAACTTACTTAGAAATATTTTTTAATTTTAGCTATATCTGCGGATCTAGAGCACGTGTAGAAATGGCACGTAAAAGATGGCGTGGTGGACGTGGCTTTCGAAGTAGTGCCAGTTATCGGGATCGATCTCGATCTTATGACAGGGAACGCTACAGGTTTTGTTTTTATTTATCATTTTTGAACACCCATTTTAGAACTGTGCGCAAAGTTCCAGAAGAAGGCAGAGGTCGTGGTGAAGGCGGGGGTTCCCGTACTGACGATGAAGGTGTGGAAAGAAATGTTAACAAAGAGCAGGATCGGTCTAATGACAATAACGAACGCTACAGGTTTTAGTTTTATCTATCATTTTTTCGATTTTTTATTTTAGTCGTAATAGACTCGACAATGTATTTAGTCCTAGAAGACTCCACAATGCAGATGATGATGAAGAAATCGGACTCGAGGGTGACTCTTATTATTCTCCCGTAACTCCTCCCAAGGAGAAGGATCGGTCTAATGACAATCGCAAACGTGCAAGGTATAATCAGATACTTTATACTAGGGTAGCACCCCGAGCCTTCGGGGTCGAAGTGTCGGGGATCGGGGCTTGCCGGGGAGGCCATGTTGGAGTTCGGATCGGGGTTTTTGCCAAAAAAAAATAGGTAGTCGTGATGGAGGTGCTACCCTACTTTATACTTTTGACTAACAATAGGCTAAATTTAAGTGACACCAAAACCACTCCTCAATCATCTAAACAATTTATTTCTCAACTTTTTGAATGTCTTGTTTGTTATGACAAAGTTAAGCTCAATAATGTTGTTTTTTGCAATATTCCTGTGAGCGCTACAGGTAAAAGGAAATTTTTAAATTATTAATGGACTTGCATTCTTAATTTAAATTTTTTTGTGTTTAGAAGATTCCGACCCAGAAGCACATACATTTTGTTTAACTTGTGTTTCTGGACATGCGTCAGCAGCAGTCGGAGAAATTCCCATGGCTAAGGGAGGTATTGGATTGCGTTGTATGGCAACTGGTTGTGACAATCCAATTTTATATTGTTTGGATTTTTTAGAGATTTTTTCTTAAATTTAAATATCTTTAAAGCTGAAATCCGTATGGTTCTTTCTGAGGATGTGCAAAAGAAATTGGACGAAAGAATTCTTCAAGAAAGTATTGGAATGGCTTCAATTGATAAATTAGAAAGGTTTTTTTCGAATTTTTTAAAATTATTTTTAATTTTTTGAAGATGTAAAAATTGCAATTTTGCAATGCAAATGGAGGTGGACAAGAAAATAAATAAAGTTTTTGATTGTCTGGGATGTGGGGCCAAAATGTGTCGAATTTGTGAAAGAAATTGGGATGACGAACATTTTGGTATAAGTTGTGAGGAATTGGATGCAAAATACAAAGACAAGAAAGACAAAAAAGAACGAGAAATGTAAGAGGTTTAGTTAATTAAATTGGTGTTTTTTGGACATTATGTCCGCAAGTTTGGGTTTGTGGTATTTTTGAACTTTTTAACGTCTAAATTTTTAAGTGATTGGCATAAGTGTTGTTATAAAGTTAAAAATTAATTATATTGGGTGGTCCTGAACCGAGACGAAATCTCAACAGGGTTGTCGTTTTACCCTATTTATAGGGGATTTTCCCTATTTTCGACCTTTTCGCCCTATTTTTTCCCTATTTTATACATTTGCCATATTTTGCCCTATTTTTAACATTTTGTAATATTTTTAAAATTTTCAGGCATTTTGTATATAAATTGCGAAAAAAACAAAGAAATCTAACTCCTGGACATAAAAATTTCCAAAATTTTCGCCTGCGGCGCTGAAAAAAGAGAAATCTCTCGTACTGGTCTGCTTAATTTCTCAAAATTTTCGCCTTCGGCGCTAAGAAAGAAAAGAATCTGGCTTCATAACTTTTCAAAATTCTCAAAATTTTGCTAAAAATGGAAGACATCTATCGGTACCTAAAATCTTGAAGAAAAACTTGATTATCGAGATCAAGATTTTTCGAGACATCTCGTACTATTGTCGTGCGATAAAAATTTCAGTTTTTCGAGATTCGAGATATCTCGTACGATTCTTTTACTTCCAATCTGGTCGTAAAAGATCTGGTCTATAATCTTCTGGATTATAGACCAGATTTTTTACTCCCAATCTGGTCTATAATCTTAACTTTTCTGTTTTAAGAGGTTTAGTTAAAACTAATGGAGAACATGCGGAATAAGGCTTTTTATTTAAAATTTTAACTATTTTTATGGTTTTTAAAATAATTCCCTAGTTTTTGCCATATTTTTGACTAATTTCGCCCTATTTTTTCCCTATTTTTTAGTGGCTGCGCCCCATTTTAGTGGTTTGGAAACGACAACCCTGAATCTCAAATAAAAATCCAGGTTATCGAAAACGATATTTTCCAAGATAACTATCTCAATTCCTGTATAAACTTCCCAGTCTGTGTGCTAGTTTTTACTTTTTTTAATCAAGAAATTCCCATTTAACAAGCGGACTTAAGTGTTCAAAAGTGCGGATAAATTAGAATAATTTAACCAAAAATCTAATTTTAATTAAAAAAAATATTTTTTTAAGCGAAAAACAATTAAATGAAATAATTGTTCGTAAATGTTCAAGATGTGGAATTCAATTTATAAAAGAAAAGGGATGCAATAAAATGACTTGTCGTTGTGGTATGACCCAATGTTATCTTTGCAGGGAAATTGATATTAAAGATACACATTTTTGCCAGTTAGTTTCTTTTGAATTTTTAAATTAATTAAAAGTAGGGAAAGAGTTAAGAGGGGGAATGGGGTTATTTGAATTTTTGAGCAAACTTTTTTTAAATTTCGTAAGAGGTGAGAAACTTATTCTCTCTAAAAAAATTTTTTTCGAGGGAGGATAGTCAGTTTAAAAAAGAACATGATTAAGATTAGCGGATCCTGGGTAATCCCCGGGATATCCGAAATGTTTGAATATCGGAACTTTTTCCATCAATCATGACAGGCCCGAAAAAATGCTGGTTTCGGGCCTGTGAGCCATGACACCATTTTACCTCAATATTAATTTAACAGAATTAAGTAAGTTTGTCAGATTGTCTCTTTTTTTAAGTTTAAGCTCCTCTATTTATATAAAAAAAATTTTTTAATAAATTGGGGGTTTTTAATCAATAATTTTTTAAAGACATTTTCGCGATCCAAAAAAGAAGATATGTAAACAATGTGATAAAAAATGTCTTTTTCACGAAAACTCGGAAAAAATAGATGAAAAATTAATTAAAGAAATTAAAGAAAAAGAGGAAAATAAATAATTGTGGATTTTAAAAAATTTATAAAAATAAATAAATTTCTAATTTTAAGAAAAAAATTTTGGAAATTTTTGAAATTTTTTTCAAAAAATTTTCTCAAAAAAATTTTTTAATTTTAATTTTTTGTAATTTTTATGCATAAAAAATAATTTATTTTTAAAAATAAAATTTAACAAAGTTTCCATTTTATTTTCAAAAAATATTTTTTAACAAAAATATAAACTAAAAAAATTAATTGTGGACAATTAAAAATTCCAAAAGAAATCCAAAAATGATTAAATGGATGTTCATCCACCACAAACTTTAGCAAAATTAGACAGGCAAAAGTATGGGAAATTAAAGCAAAAAAATTAAATTGAATAGGAAGAATTAATTTTAAAATAAAAAAAGTTTCAATTAATAAAGAAAAGAGGGAAATTGAGAGGATTATAACTAGCCAAGTATCGCTGTCAGCAAAAATTAAATTGTCAACTTCTCCGGGGGGAAAGGAAGATAAAATGTGTTTTTCCTGAAATTTTAAAAAGGAAAATAATATTTTTTTATTTAATTTTAAAGAAAAAAAAATATTTTTTAATTTGAAAAAATTTTATTTTGTGAGTAACTTACTCTGTCAAAAAATATACAAAAAAGAGAACATCCATGGGCTGCTATTGCAACAATATAGCTACCTTCCATTTTTTTGGGAAATAAAATTAAAAAAAAATTAATAAGAGAATAGATTGTTATTTTTGTGATTTAGAAAGTCCACCTAATCTATGTGTGTGTTTTCTTTCAAGAAAATCTTCCCAGATATTGCCATGGAAACGGCATTTTCTTAAAAGTGTACTAAATTAAATTTTCAAATTGGCGCACTACAGTATACTTCGCTTCAAAAATTTTCTCTGTTTCTCTACTTTTAGAGACGTATCCCCTCAAAAGATAGACGCACTAAAATATAGATACGGCTAAAAGCGATTAAAAGATAGACGCGGCCAAAAGCAGCTAAAAGATAGATAAGGCAAAAATCGATCAAAAGATAGATGCACTAAAATATAGATGCACTAAAAGATAGATAGGGGTAAAATCTATTAAAATATAGACAAGTCTAAAATTGGGCAAAACACAGATAAAGTTTGGGGTCCAGTTGAGTACCAACTGTTGAGTGCCTGATCTTTGTTTGTTTTTTTCAGATCTTTGTTCTGATTTCATGTTTCTGTTCTGATTTTTATTTTATTTGTACTTTAGTATATACGCGGAAAAAAGTTTTTGCCGCTGCGGATGAAGCCGGGCATGTCGAGCGGAACGACGCCGGCGCTTCGCTACGGTCGCCGCGAGCGAAGCGAGCACGACCGCAGCGAAGCACGGCCATCGTGTAGCGAAGACCATGCCCGGCTTCCTCCGCAGCGGCACAAAAACAGTTTTTCCAGCGAGAGATTCAGATAGTTAAATTTTCTGTCCAGACTCAACCGGCCTATTTCGCAGTCTATATTTTAATAGTTTTTACCCCAGTCTATCTTTTAGTGCATCTATCTTTTAATGCATCTATCTTTTAATCGATTTTGGCCTAATCTATCTTTTAGTGCATCTATATTTTGGCGAGTCTATCTTTTGTAGGGGAGCCTTTAGAGAGTGTGGAAAACTGAAAATTTCTATTTAAGCGTTATTGATTTTTGTTTACGAGCGGTATTTGTCCTTCAGGTTTATTTGTTGCATTTCCTCTGTTTTGTGTTTATTGCGAATTACTAGATGACTAATTCCTCATAAAATTTTTAATTTTCAGAATTTACTTTATCTTTTAAATCGAAAATTCGTTAATAAAATGTCTGGTCGTCGTGGAAACTTGATAGAAGGAAAAGTTTATGTGGGAGGCCTGCCTGAAGATGCTACATCTGAAGAGGTTTTTTAAACAATTTGTTTATAGCTTCATTTACTCATTTTTATAGTTGGATGATGCTTTCCACAAATTTGGTCGAATCCGCAAAATTTGGGTAGCTCGTCGTCCACCAGGCTTTGCTTTTGTAGAATTCGATGACGGTCGAGATGCTGAGGATGCAGTACACGCATTGGATGGATCGTTAGTTTTTTTATTCTAATTTAAACTAAATCCTCTCAAATTTAGACGACTCTGCGGCGTTAAAGTTCGTGTAGAACTTGCGGTTGGTGGACGAGGAGGTGGAGGACGTGGTGGCCGCGGGGGTGGTGGTGGAGGAGGCTTCCGTAATAATGATTACCGTGGTGGTGGTGGAGGAGGCGGCGGCGGGAGTCGATACCGTGATCGATCTTATGATCGTCGTGAGCGTTCAAGGTTAACATTTTAATTTAGAAACTTGGAAGTTTTTTGGAAACCGTTAATGGCTGCCGCCACATTTTTCTGACATGGGCCACGATTCTCTTGTTTTGGCGGCAGTCTTTTTATATACTTTTTATTCTTTATTTCTCTATCTAATTTACGAGTGCTGTTTTCAGCTTTACAAAAAACTCCCAATCTTCTCAACTAACTCTTCTCTCCACACTTCCCTTCATGTTCTTCTTTACTCAAATCATTCTTCACTACCTCACATTCTGCACCCAAAAAATAAACAAATCGCCTCAACGGTTTACAAGCGCCGGATAAAACACAAAAACGGCTAAAAACAAAAATAATACAATTTTTGTTTCTGCCCTATAAGAACCTCCCATTCTGCAACTTTTTCTTGTGTTTGTGTCTTCTTCGCACGCTCCTCTTCCCAAGCTACTAACCCTGCTCAACTAAAATTTCTTTACTTCAACTTACTATGTAGATCTCGTTCTCCATATGAACGTCGTGGTGGAGGAGGTGGTGGTGGTGGTGGTGGACGTTCGCATTCGCGATCTCGTTCCCGCTCACGTTAATTTGGCTGTTTATGGATGATGGTTTGCGATTTTTGAAGGTTTTCTTTGAAATTTTTTTGAAAATTTTAAATTTGTTAACTTTTCAGTTTGGACACATTTGGCTGTTTGTGAGAAAAGAAATACGTGAGGGGTTGTTTTATTTGGATTTTATGTCTATATCTTAAACCCCATGAATCAGAGCTGTTTCGAAATTCAAATTTTCTGAGTTATTTCGGTTTAGACTTTTTAGTTATTTCCAAAACTGAAAGGTCTGCTTTAAAAAGACTATTTACACACTAAATTAGATCCAAAGATTTTTTTGGTTTGATCCTGGTTCTGGTTATCCGTGGATTTTACGTGATCCACAAGCCTTGCTCCTAACTCTTGATTTTCGACTTACAATTAAAAAAAGATTTTATTTCGAAACAGCTCTCCTGACACATCTTTATGTAAAAAAGGAATTCTTGAATTTTTTGGTTTTATTTTTGTTCCTGAAAGTTATTTTAAAGAAATCCTTTTTCAACTAGTGTTCAACCAATATATATTTTCTTGGCATATTCATGTTTTTGTAATTCATCTTAAATAAATATTTTTTTAATTTTGATATCTTATGAATGGATTTCCATTTGTTTATTTGTCTGTTTACAACTTTAATTTTGAAATTTGATTTTTAGAAAATTTTTAAACTAGAAAAGTTAAAAAGTTTTAAAAATGACAAAGAAGCGCCGCAATAATGGAAGAAACAAAAATGGTCGTGGACATGTGAAGCCTATTCGTTGTACCAACTGTGGACGTTCCTGCCCAAAGGACAAGGCTATCAAGAAGTTTGTTGTTCGCAACATCGTAGAGGCTGCTGCTGTTCGAGATATTACTGATGCTTCTGTCTATGAGCGTTTGTTTTTTAATTTTGAATGCAAGTCTAACCCGCTATAAGATACCCTTTTGGACTGGAAAATATCGGTAATAGTTTGGAATTCGCCCCCCTTTTTTTTTCCTTTCTATTTTTTCCTAGTTTCTTCTCATCTTATGGCAAATTATATATCATTACAAAGAGCTCTTCAAGCTGACATGAGTCGAATGACATCAAAATCAACGAAATCTGACTTAAGTGAAAAAAGTTGTGACCGTTTATTTTATCCCCTTGCATTGACACAAAAATTTTGCCCGATAAGCATTTAGCTTCATAATTTTGGTAAAAATGATAAGATCTAGCCATTCATGGTATCATTCGACCAAGCTCGAAGAGTTCTTTCGAATGATACATGTTAAATTATGCATCAAACAAAAAAGCTCAAAATGGTCAGGGAAACGATGAAAAAAAGGGGGCGAATTCCAAACTATTACCAAAATATCTAGTGGGGTTATCCTAAATTTGGGGTTCTACGAAAAGTTCTCTAGTAAAATTTTTTAGCCAACCAGCCTGAAAATCATATAGAGATATGGGTGTCATATAGTGATGTCCAGCTTGTCCCACTCATAGGAGGTCTTTCTTGTCTTGAATTTTTCAATGGCTCCACTGAAGTCGGTTTAAACTAATCAGGTTTTATGGGAAGTGGATGGTTTTTAAAACTTAAGACTTTTAATTTTTGTATTCTTAAAACGTGGAACTTGAATACTAATAAAATAATCTTTCAGAATATGCTCTGCCTAAGCTGTACCACAAATTGCATTATTGTGTTTCGTGTGCAATTCACAGCAAAGTCGTTCGTAATCGTTCTCGTGAGGCTCGCAAGGATAGAAATCCACCGCCTCGATTTGGACAACGTTCTGCAGCTGATCGTGCACCGCGTCCAGGAGCACAGGGAGGTGGAACTGGAGGTTATTTTTTTTTAATTTTAGAAATTTGTAAAAAATTAATTTTAAGGTCAAGGAACTGGTGGTCCAGTTGTGCCAGCACTTCGCAATGCTTGATTGACGTTTGGTGCTGTTTTAATTTTTTTGAAGTGGATGTTGTTGCTCTATTATCTATTATTGTTGTTTAATAAAATCTTCGGTTTTGTTGATTTTTATTTTTTTAAGGTTCTCGGGCATAAGAATTTACCTTAGTGAAATTTTTAAAAAAAAATTTATCTCGCCAAAATAATTAACAATTCAAGCATTAAATAAAATTGTCACAAAAGACGTTGGATAAAGAATGCCACACAGCCATATCAACTTCAAACCTTATAATTTGGAAATTGTCAGCCGACATTAAGTAAATATTTTTTCGCTATTTTAAGTTTGCCTAAAATAAATAAAAATTATAAGGAAAATATAAAATAATAAACATCTAAAAATGGCTGCCCAAAGCTTCCATTCGTCAAATTCATTAACTTTTTTCCCACCAAAAAAATTTAGACATTTACTAAAAAAGTCATGCAGCTTTTGTCTCTTACTAATATAACACACTTTAAGCTGAAAATTAAAAAAAAATTGCAAAAACTGATAATAAATGCTTAAACTTCTATTTTACTCTCCACAACAGTCCATTTAAGTAGACGAGATAATTTTTCATCCTAAAAATTTTAATTCATAAATATTGTTTGAATAAGAATATGAGTGGTAAATTTACGTTTGAAAAAGTATGCCACGCAATCATATCAATTTCGAACCCTATAATTTGGAAATTGGTATTGTAACAATATTTTTTTAATCCTTATCCACAATTATCATATCGGGGAACTATCTTTCACAACTTTTTCTGCGCCGGAATGTATCCGGCCGAGATTCTGCGGACTCTGATAAATTTGTTATACTGGGGGTTTGGGACTGGATATAGTTCTGAGAGGCTTAATCAGTTTAATGGAAAAAATATTTTAAACTAACAATAAATATTCCTATCAAGTACTGAATAATCTTCACAACTAATGTTGTCATAATCAATGGGGCGAGAAAATATATCAACCAAATCCGTCAGAAAGACAATAACTTCATCTCTGTACTGAATTTGATAAAAATATAAGGTGATGCTTTGGTCGTCGCCCCTCTTCTTTCCCCATTTCCCTGACCATTATGAGCTTTTTTGATTGTCATCATTCGAACGAGTCTTCAAGCTGGGTCGTATGATACCATGATCGGTTAAATTTGATCATTTTGATAATTATGAAGCTACTCCCGTTGCAAGGGATTAAAGTTGTCCAAGCATAACCTTGTCCATTCAAGTCAGATTTCGTTGATTTTAGTATCATTCAACTCAGCTTGAAGAGCTCTTTCGAATGAGAAACATTTTAAAAAATAGAAAGGAAAAATTGGTGGAGTGGCGGCTTTGAAAGTAATATTACAAATTATTTTTTTAAAGATATATACTCACAAATTTTAAACGAAGCATCCTTGTTCTCATACGATTAAAAATTAAAATATCGAATATTTTGTATACACGAATTTTTGACCATTTTATATTAAATGGAATAAAATGGACAATTTCCGATAATAATTCGACTGGGAAAAATGTCTTTTTATTTTTCATTTTTTTTAAATTTTTGTTGATACTAAAAAATTGTGTGAGAAATCGACAAAAGGAGCCCAAATATATACTCAAGCAGACACATTGCTGCTTCAAAGGCAGAGACATGCATAAGGTCAAGAAACTTGTGGTCCAGTTTTTTTTTCGCAAGCAGCGTGAGACTTGGTTGACATTTGTTCGATTTTCTGAATGGATATCTGGTGTGGTGAATTTTTCAATCTACTTCAAATTTCCAAAATCCATTAGGACAGGATTAAGTTGACAGATTTATTCTTTTGTAGTTGCTCATCTGAGCTTTACTGCAACAAACACTTACAACACTAACCCTATTTTAAAATGCTTTTGGGCATGTTCTTTTCGTCCTAACTTTATTTTCGATTATTTAAGATAATTTTTAAGTTTGCTAAAAAATATGCCAACAAATTTTTATGCAACAAAATTTAATTTTCTTTAGGCAACAAAATAACAAATTTATTTTTATTCCAATTTTAAATCCTCAAAAAAATTACATAATTCCCCCTCACTTCACTGTAATGCCTTGTCCTCATCGGAAACCAATCCATTGGTCATTATAAGTATCCCTAAAATAAAAATTACGCTGAAAATTTTCTTAAGATGTCGTTTTAATGTGGATTTTTCATTAAAGCTCCAGCCCTGATAAAATATCAAAACATTTGGATATACTCCTAAATGAACCTAACTTAATAGAGAAATTGGCTATTAAGATCCCACTTTAGCCTTAAGTAAATGGTGCATTTAAAAGCTGAAGGTAAAAAAAAAGAAACCATTGAAAAGACCCCTCATAAGACTCCACTCATCAAATTCCTCAATTTTCTTCCCAGCAAAAAAATCAGCTTGTGCAACAAAAAATTCGTTGAGCTTCTTACGCATTGCCATATAAGTATCTTTGAGCTAAAAAATAAAAATTGACAAAAAATATAAAAGAACGCGCAGACATGCGGAAAATGTCGGTTCTTATCCACATTAGGCCATCCAATTAAACGCGGAACTTGATCATGCTGAAATAAACAAAAGAACATTTAAAAAAATTTCTAAACTAAATTAGTTTGAAATATATCAAATATTTTTAAAAATAAATGGAAAGGTAAAAAAAATTGCTGCAGTTATAAAAGCTTACATAAACAGACCACTCAACAAGTTGGAGGTAGATATCTAAAAATACACGTATTTAAAAAGAATTTTAAAAAGAATATAAACTCACTTTCCATCGTTTTATGAAGACCTAACAAATCCTCCCGTCGAACCTGGTCAAAATTGACTTTTCGCGAAAAAGCCTTCACTAGAACAGGCAGATGAGACAGAATATTGTCTTTGTACTAAAAAACAAAATTTTAATTTTTAGGCAAATTTTGTAACTTTAAATAATACAAACTAACAAATTTTAGACGAATTATCCACCTTTTCAGATGATTAAAAATTAAAATATCGAATATTTTGTATACCCGAATTCTTACCCATCTTAGATTTAGAGGAATAAAATGGACAATTTCTGATAATAATTCTATAGGGAAAAATGTTTTTTTATTTTCCATTATTTTTTGTGAAGAATTTTGGAGGAGTGTGTATAGGAATGCGCAGAAAATAGAAATAAATGAGTAGGGAATCGACAAAATGAGCCCAACACCCATACTCAAGCAGAAACGTTAAAAAAGCTAGTGCAACTATTCTTCAAAAATATCGAAAAATTAAAGATCTTAGAGCTTAGATGAAAGTAAGCGTATTTCCAGAAAATGTAAAAAATTTAAGGGGAGAATTGGAAGGATTTCTTTTCACTCTAAAAATTTGTTAATCCAAAGCCAAGATTATTCCCTTTACTCTAATGACAAATTAGAAAAAGTAGAGAATGACTGCCCCCCTATTTTGGCGCTAAATGTAAGAAAGAAAATAAAAGTAAAATTACTATGGACAGTTTAAAATTTATTAGCGTCGAAGCTAGTCAATCAAAAAATAATAGGGAAAGTTTGCCGAAAATAATATGAAAAGGTGGATAACATCCCAACAAGTTGGAAAAATATCGGAATACCAAACAGACGCTGCTCTGTGATTTATACATCATTCGAAAGAGCTCATCTAGCTGAGTCGAATGACATCAAAATTTTGATTGAGACTCGATTCTGGGTTAAGATACGGATTCATGAATACTGCAAACCCTTACTGGGTTCGCTCGCTCGTTCATAACGGCGATGCACCAACAACACCGTTCGAGAGATTATTCGGAATCGGACCTTTTATCCCAAAATATAGATCCCCCCTCCTCATCGTTTTTTAACTTTCAGGGCCCGTATTTCATTGACAGTTCGGATTGATCCCTATCATCATTCAACTCAACACTAAATTCGCTGCAATGACATATAAATCAACAGACCGGCGTCCGTTTAACAAAACCCCCAAAGTTAATCTTTAAACCCCAAAAGAAATTTTAAAAGATGCAAACCTGTTGAAGTTGTTGAACATTCGTCATTTTAATTGAAATAATTTCAAAATAAAATTTTTTTTAATTGATAAGTCTCTAAAAATATAAAATTTAAATTTAGAATTAGGGTTCCCAGCTCGCTCGCGAAACTCGAAAGATCAAGCGAGCCGAGGCTTTTTAACTCGAAAAGCTCGGAAACAAACCGAATCGAAAAAAAACCAAGATCGAAAAATATGTACCGAACGTCGGCTCGAACCGAAAACGGCAACCCTATTTAGAATGTTATAAATAGCGTCAATAATTAATGAAAGAAAATTTAAAGAAAAAAACAATAATTGTAAAACAGGGCGTAAACAGCAATTAATAGTGCCGGGAGATAGGTTGGCTCAAGCTTCAGAACAAAAAGGCTCGATGCTGACCTCTCGCGAATTAAAAAAAAAATTAAAAATAAAGTCTGACTCATCCTTGGAACTTTTCGCAAATACAAGAAATAATGACAAAAAAACTAGAAAAAAGACACAAAAATTAAAACTTTAACTAGGAAAGAATTTGACTAGAAAAGAAAAATAAGAAAAAATTAAAAATGTACTTTAAATTACTCAAACATCGGAAAGCGACTATCGAGTCTCAGCATTTAAGTTCCACCGTTTGAGTCCCCCAAAAAAAGGGGCGGCTGAGTTCCCGTATTTATTTTGGGTACGGCCCACTTTGTCGCAAAGGTTTTTTAGTGCTGCTATGGAGGGTAGGAAAGGGCCTTTTGGGCATGACCGGGGTTTTCCGGAGTAATCTGGTTTGGTTTTTCAACACCTTCGTTCCTTCAGAAACTGCAAACTCGAAAATGGCAGTCAGAAACTGACGGAAATCAACTAAATTAAAAAAAAAGAAAAACTTAAAAACCAAATAAAACTTTTTCAAATTTCCTAACGTTGTAGCCGTGGAATGAAGTACGGCACGTGGCGAGCAAAATTTAGGCCAATTTTAAAATAAAAATCAAAGGAAAGCCTGCGACAAAGTGGTCTGCGACAATGTGGGCGTGTCCCATTTATTTTTAAGATTTTTTGGGACTTTTGGTCCCCAACTTTAATTTTTAGGGAGTAGATTAGAGGCCGAAACGAGACTGAGATTTCGAACAAAAAACTCGGTTATAGAGATCGATATAATTGAGATACTTTAAATTATTCAACAAGATGAACATCATATCTCTCCCGCACCACGACTCCAGCAACGAGGAAATTAACAAAGTTGGGAATTTTTTAGTCATTTTTGGAAGGAACAAGGAAATAGCATCGGTAGAATATTGCCAACTAAACCTCTCCCTCAAGGAAAAGAAAAACTCCTGCGAAAGAGTGTCGGTACAACCGAAAGGTTTCCGTTAGGAATAAATCAAGTTTTGACAAATTTGAGGTACATGGACTCCATCTTCAGTTGCTAGTTTGCTAAAGGGCTATACAAAATTTAAAAAGTTAGGTATTTAAATGTTTGATTAGGACATTAAAATAAAGAACAAAAAAAATTAATTAAAAATTTTTAAACAAAAATTATAATTTGAGCAACCATTTAAAAAAATTAAAGTCAAAAATGAGAGGTCTGAAAAAATAAAAAAATAAATACAAAATTAAAAAGTCCTCTTCTCAATAAAAATTAAGATGAACATCTTTTCCAATATTAAATTTTTCCTTATTTTTTTCAAATAATTCTTCAAGTCCATCACAGTAATTTTTATGAAGTCCAAGAATTTCTTCTTTTGAAGGGTAGGGAATTCTTTCAACTTTTATTGGTTTTCCTACAATTGTTGTTATTGGTCTTCTTCGAGGTAATAAAGGAAATAATGAATGGCCGAAAAATATTGGTGGACAGAAACCACAGAATTTTTTGATTAAACTCTGAAAATTTTTTTGAAATTTTTTTAAATTAAAAAACCTGTATTTTTCTAATTTGGGAACCTCGGGGATGTGTATATTGCTCATAAACGTCATTCTCTCCAAAACTGTAGGATGGCACTAGTGAAGCTCTAAAATGAAAAGATTTTGATAGGTTGTTGAGGGGAAAATTTTTGCGGACAAAACTTACGGACATGGACAGAATTTGCGGACATACCATAACTTAAACCCGGGACATGCCCAGAACGCTGCACGACATAATGGCGCAAAGTCATAATTTGCTTCAAAATTTCCTAATTTCACCAGATTTAATACCAAACGATTCCTCTCATTGAGCTGAGGAGTTTGGTTCCAGAATTGTCAAGGACAAAACATTTTACGTTAAGTTATGGATTTGCGCCGTTATGGCCGCGCGCCGTTTTGGGCTGTACCCATTAAAACCCAATCCGAGAAATTTTTCGAAAACTCTACCGAAATCCTACCCAATCTAGTTCCTCTATCCCACAGCCCTCTCCCTATTGTACCCAAAAAATACCCAATAAAATAAAGAAATACCCAGTCTCTAGAGCAATTCTGCAAAATCCAAGTCTCCTCATCAGATTCAAATCGGTACTTCCCGGCTTCGAATCCAAAACTTCCTCAGCCCCGCCAATAACAATTCCAGCAAGAGCTCCCCCTTTTGGATTATTTAAAACAAAACGAAGACTTTTTGCGGAAGACTCTACACCTCCTAAAAAAATTTTTAAAATTTTTTCGAAAATTCAAACCTAATCCAATCCCAATTTCTCGTCTAAAAGGAAACCAAAATTGTCCATTCAAAGTAAGTAAATTTGGTTTTAAACCAGGAAATTTTTCAGAAAAGCCAGTCGATGAAGTACACAAATGAGTGAAAGCGCCAATACTGAAGAGTCCGTGGGGGTGGCATCTGAAATGGAATTCTAAATAAATTTTTTGGGCAAGAAAATCTTCAAAAAAGCTATTGAGAGAACAAAAACGATCAAAATGCTTTATTTTCACTCTTTAAATTTCAATTCTACACTATTATCTAAATGTGCGCCATAGTATGTTTTATGTGAAAACGCCAATTTTGGCGTTTTCATTTACCATAAAATTATTTTTGGCGCACACCGAAGAATAAAGCCCAATAAAATAAAGGAATACCCCGTCTCAAGAGGAATTTCTGCAAAATCCAAGCTTATACATTTTCATTATAAGCTACGGATTTTTTCAACCTTAAGGGTGTAGGCAAAAATGAAAGTAGAAAAACAAACCCCATAATGTAATTTCTGTCAGCTGGAAGGTCAGTCGTCTTAATCAATTTTATAGGAAAATAAGCAGCAAAGTGGTTCCATATAGAAGAATTTTTGTACCAGGACTTGAAAAAAATTTTTGAAAAATTTTTAAGAAATTTCTAAGTTACCCAATTCCGAGAACCTCTAGCAGGAGTTTCCAAATCATACAAAAACCATAAAGCATAAACACAAACTGTCCACCAATAACGAGTAAAAAATAAAAGATAAATAGGCAACCAAATAGTAATAATTGGAAATATTATCCATAAAAACCTGAAAAAAATTAAAAAAAATTTTTTTCGATAGAGAAAAAAAATAAAACACTGAAGACCAAGAATTTTTTTAGGAAATTTTTCAAAGTTAAACCAATTAAAAATATTTTTTTAATTTTGAATATCAACCCATTAAATAATCATTGTCATCACAGTTTTGAATCGAAAAAAAAAATTTTGTCAAAAAAAACTGCGGACAAAATTTGCGGACTATCTTTATTTAATTTTTCTCGTCCTCAAAATTAAACCTTTCATCTTCGAAATAAAAAAGAATATCTTTTATTCTTCAAACTTTTACCTTTAAAGCAGAGGTGGGTCGGAACAGTCAGAGGCGTCGGAAATCGGAACTGGCTCAAAAGTCGGAACTCGGAAATCAAAATTTTTTTCCGGAATCGGAGGCGGAATTCCAACCCACCTCTGCTTTCGTTTTTAAATGACACCGAATTTTTATTTTGAATCCTTCCTTAAACCGTCTACATAAAGTTGAGAATCCCGCTAGTCCCCCCAAAGTTTTTAAAATTTAAAAAATAAACTCACATATGGTGATAGACTGCAATAAATTGTAAAATTAAATTAACAACATAAGCCAATTTAGTTGACATTTTTTAAAATTAATTTTTAAAAAGGCACAAGTAAATTAATTAGGTCAATGGGTTACCAAGTCCTTAAAAATTAATTATTTATATATGTTCTCTTTTTTAGTATTTTTTTTTGTATTTTATACTAGATACTTTCTGATAAGAAAAAGGAAGAGACAATAAAACAAAGAACAGAAAAAATATATACTTTCTAGTCTCCCCTCTTCCTTTCCTTTTTTTGTGGGTACAGCCCAAGTAGGCGCGCGGCCAAGTAGGCGCAAAGCCATAACTTGCTTCAAGATTTCCGAATCTTAACAAATTTAGTATTAAACGATTCCTCTCAACGAGCTAAAGAGATTGATACCAAAGTTGATAAGGAACAGAAATTTTCAAGGTAGTTATGGCTTTGCGCCTACATGGCCGTGCGCCTACTTGAGCGTGTTCCCTTTATTCTATTGGAAAATACAAACTTCAAAAAATTAATTATTTTATATTGTCTAAATGACAAATTAAATTCAAAAAAAATTTCTTTTGAAACAAATTTATAATTTTATTAAAATTCAAAAAAAATAAAATATATTTAATAAATCATTTTTTTAAGTGATCAAAATTTAAATTTTAGTAAAATTAATGATGTAATAATTAATTTAATTTAAAAATTTTTTGTTCTAATTTTAATTTAAAGAAAAAATTATATTTTGTGACTGGAAAGATAATTAATTAATAAAAATATATTTTATAGTCCTTTTAAAAATTGTTGAAAAATTTTTCTTTAATTCCCTAAAAATTTAATTTCCCTAAAAAATCTTTCCAGTCTCAATTTTTATAATTATTTTAAATATCAAAAATTTCACAATTAGAATTGTTGAAAAAACAACTAAAGAAAAAGACAAATCATCAAAAACCAAAATTTTTCGAGGTTCTTTTAAAATAAGAAAAACAACAAATTTTTCTTCAAAAAATTTTTTTGTGCGTGTAATAGAGGTCGGTAAAATCGCGTTTGTGGGATCGCGCGGGATAAATCCCACATTCCCGCAAATCGAAAAAGTGCGGGATTGCGGGAGCAGTATCCCGCGCGGGATCCCGTCCCGCGCCGACCTCTAGTGTGTATGAATTGTCTTTTCTACAAAAATTATTAAAATTTTAATTGAATTGTCTTTTTCATCAAAATATTCCCACTTTCCTTCTCTTCACTTTAACGTCTTTTTTTTCCCATTCTTATGTATATTCACCAACCCCTTTACTTCTTCCCTCTCTCTTTTTTTTAATCTTTTCTTTGAGATTCTCTTCATCCAAAAATCTTTTCTTCAAAATTTAAACCCTTATAGACTGATCAGAAGAAGAAATTAAAGGAATATCTGTTGGAGAATTTAATTTAATTGAAGAATTACTCGAAGTTGTTAACAAATGGATATTGTGAGGAGCTGATTCTACTGTCAAATCATTATTTTTTTCTTCCTCAATTAATTTTTGTTGTTGCTGTTGAAATTTATTTGGGGAATTATTTGAAGAAGAATTAATTATTTGGGGAGGTATAGATATTCTTCTGTCAATTGCTGCTGAGGCTGATGCCGCTCTAGAAGTTTTTCCTCCCCCAATATTGTTATTATTACATTCTGTTGTTGATTGTTGATGATGAACTACTTTTTTTATTCCGGCCCCTCCTTTCCTTTTTGATATATGGGGATTGTCTTGATAAGCATTTTTTAATTTGTACATTCTTAATTGGGTGTAAACACGTTTTAATTCGGCCTGAAAAAATTTGGGAAAATTTTTAGAAAATAATTTAAAAGGGGAAAGATGTTTTGTACTTAAGAATGTCCGCAACAAAGTCGCCAAATTTTTTCCTTATTTGTAACTAAAGTCGTCTTCAATGTTTTCTGAAAACAGAAAACTCAATGCAATTTTGAACAAGAAAAATTTTTTAGGTTCAAGAAAGTTCTAAACTTTTTGGAAAAAATAAAAAGATAAAAAAATTTTGCGGACATTCGTGGATTTTTGGAAGGCATAAAGGTTGATTAGTATTTTTTTCCATAAAAAATATGAGGACTTTCTGGAGCCTAAAAAATTTTACTTCTTCAAATTTCACAAGCAGTTCATATTTTCGGGAAAATCTGTGAACCTATAGAATTTATTTTTTTTGGAGTATTAAAGGAAAAGAAACCCAAAAAAGTCTTCCCAAACCCCCCAAAAAATATTTTTAAAAAATACTCGAATATCTTCAGGATTCATATCAACAATCGGCACTTCTTGAAAGTCAATAGTTCCATTAATCAAATTTTCACGCATTTTGGCTAGGGAAGGATGTGCTCTATTACTTCCAATTATTGCTGTAGCATTTCCACTATTTAGAGTCCCTCTAGCCGTGTTTTCTGTTGAAAACTTTAAAAAACGAGAAAATTTGAATTTAAAAAATTATAAAGGAAAACCAAAAATTTCGGAGCAATAATGGCTACAATATTTAAAGAAATTGTTAAATGAAGTTGGAGTACAGCAACAAGAAAGAGTGCATCTCTTGAACCAACCTCATTTAGGGCATATCTTTAAAAAAATTTTTTTTACAAATTTTTGACGTAAACCTCTATTTTTTATTTTTTTATATCTTGTGGTTGCCCGTAAATAAAATTACAAAAAAAAATTTTTTTCAGCAAAAATTAATCAAATTCTATTTTTATTAGTCCAATATACATTTTTCATAATTAAAAAAAAATTTTTTAATCTTAAAGAAAATGAACTTTTTTTTGTTATTGAATCCCAAAGGTATTATAAATTTATAAAATGAAAAATACAAAATAGAGGCCAAAAGTTCAAAAACTTTTTTTAAAAATAATTTTGAAAAGTTTTTTGAGGATTCCCAGGAAAATAATTATTAAAAAATTAAAATAACCTAATGGAAGAGGCTACAAGTGAAATAATTGCTTCCAAAATAACAGCCATTGTAAATTGATAGCGTTCGACCCAACTGCTATTTCTTGCTTTATAACCTTCAAAAAAATTAAAGAATATTAGAAAACAGGCCCCGAGCCTTAAACAATTTTTAGGAAAAAAGAGATGAAAATGTGCGGACAAAAGTTGCGGATTTTTTTGGAAAAAATAAAAAAATTTTACAGTCCAAAAAATCTCCCAAAATTATTAAAAAAAATCTTCCCACCCTCCAAAAAATAATTTTTAAAAAATTAGAAAAAATTTCAAAGAAGTAAAAAACTAACATAATCTAATTCCATAAAACAAAACCAATTGTTCACAAAGAGAAAAAAACATTCTAAATTCTTCCACAGGGCATTGGGGCCATTGGGACGACCATAAATCTGAGCGGGTCCAAGAACCTGAAGACCAAGCAAGAATTCCTTTAAAAAGAAATTTTTTTTAATAAAATTTAATTAAAAAATAACCATAAAGCACAATTAAAATAGCAAAAAGTAAATATAAAATTAAATCAAGTTCTCTAACAATAACGTGTTGAGCTTTACGTACTCGATATTCTTGTAAATTTCTTAAAAAATAATTATTATTAAAATAAAGATTTAATTAAAAAATAAGATAAGGAAGAGTGTCAAGGTAGACCAGAGTTGAAAAAATTTTTTACGAGATTTCCGATAATGTTATTGAAAAGCATATGCCTGTTCCTGCGTTCTGGGTTTGATTTATTGATCTGGGCCTGTAGTTTAGAAAAAACCCATGCCCAAAAAGAACACAGGAAGTCAAAAAATGCATGGGCATGGACTCTGGGTACAGGAAAAACCCAGGCCTTGGTCCAGACACAGATCGATCTCGAGAAAGCATAATATTCCAAATATATCACGGAGTGAGAACGGCGCGTTTTAAATATTGAAAAGGAAATATAACTTGAGTGATTGGTCATTAATCGGTCACCCTTATAAGATATGGAAGGTTATTGACTAGATCAACTGACGCCAATAACCCTAATTAATACCCAAAAAAGAAACCTATAAATTTTAAGAATCACAGAGCCATAAAATAAAGTAAAACCAAGTTGCCTGCCAAAATCAGCAATCCAACAACTCCAAGGAATATGTTCTGGCCAGCCAAGTAGAGGCTTTAAAAAACATTTAAATAGAAAAAATATACACATACAATAGCATAAAGTATAATAGCACCCATAAAAAATGCTTCCATTAGAGCCCAGCCTCTATCATTTTGTTCGTGTCTTTTTTCTCGGACAATAAACTTAAAATAAATTTTATAAAAAAATAACAAAGACTCTTACAATAATCATAAAAAAACAAAAAAGAATGCAAACAATTGAGAGAAGAAAAAATATTTTTTGAAGGAGTAGCCAATCAACTCTGCATAGTTGCTCACCATATTCTTCATGGCAGCAAGAACGCGCGAAAACTTTTACTCCCCCGTGGACAGAATAAGAGCACTAAAAAAGAATCAAAATGAACAATTTTATAAGCGACAAAACGCCAACGCTTAAAAGGGTCAAAATGCCAAAGTCTCGAAAGGGTCAAAAATGGAAAGGGTACAAAATGGTCAGAGGACATATTTTTCTAAAAGGGACACTTTTAGAGAAATGGTCAGCCAAAAAAATTTTTTTAACCAAAAAATAGTCAGAAACAAGAAAACCACTTACATGTGTTTGGCAATCAGCATTTTCACAAACATCCAAAGAAAGTTTAGGCAACCTCATCTGCAGATATTTGTGGGGATCAACAGTTTTGTAAATTGCCAAAGGCACCCAATAAGGATTACTGGAATGGTCATTACATATTAATTGGAATGCAAAGGCAGGTGAATTAATCGAATCTGGCTGTGTTACGGGTGTTGAAGTTATTGTTGAATTTGGGGGAAGCGCTTAAATAGGTAAATATAGATTTTAAATTTTATGGTGGCTGGATGTCTAGTTGATGGAAAAATAAAGAGGGGAGATTCTAAAAAATGTAGCGGTCCAGGAAAAATCCGGAATCTTTGTCCGCAAAAAAAATCCGCAAATTAAAAAATGTCCGCAAAATTTTTGCGGACATAAAATTTGAACAATTTTTCGTTATTGTGGAATGCCACCCCAAAATAAATTTTAAATAGAACAATTTAAAATAGACTTACAATAATCAGAATTAACAATATATGGATGTTTTGAATAAATTTGAGCAAGAGATAATAACAAATTTAATTGTGTAGACGATTTTTTTAAATCCTCATTTGTTGTGTTTATTTTTAAAATTCTCTGAATTGACCCGTTTATTAATTTTTGGATTAATTGGCCATTTATTATTTTTATTTGATTATTTTCGTTATTGCAGGATAATAAAAGGCTGTCTAATTGTGCTAAAAGGTCTTTTAATGAAGTTGAGGAACGGGAAATTGGAGCTCTACGCCTTTCTATTGAGTGGAAAGTTGTTGGGAGTGAAGCCTAAAAATTAAAATTTTTAAAAAATAAGAAAGGCCGCAAATTCTGTCCGCAATCCCAAAAAAGTCCGCAAATTTTATCCTCAAATTACAGAAAGATCCGCAAGTTTCGTCCGCAAATTTAAAAAAGTCCGCAAGTCTTGTCCGCAAATTCCAAGAAAGTCCGCAAGTTTTGTCCGCAAATTTAAAAAAAACCGCGAAAATTTTTGCGGACAAAAAAAGAAGTCCGCAAATCTAAAGTCCGCAAAATTTTTGCGGATAAAAAATAGGAAAGTCCGTAAATTTTGTCCGCAATTCCAATAAAGTCCGCAAAGTTTGGTCCGCAAATTAAAAAAATCCGCAAAAATTTTTTGCGGACAAAAAAAAATTAAAAAAAACCTCAGATATAAAATCCACAGCACTTTCAAAAGCTATAATATTATTTTCAACAATTGGCATCAATAAAAGAAAAATAAATAGAAATAAAATCCATGACAACATCCCCCCCAAAAAATTGTTGTTTTTTAAATAATTAATTTATTTAAATAAAATATTCAAAATTAAATAAAGAAGAAAAGAAGAAATAATTTTTCATAATTTTTTTGAGTTTTACATATAAATCTGAAAAAGAAAAAAATTAAAAGAAAATAAAGATTTGTGTTTTTGTAATGGTACTCTAGGGGATTTTTTGGCAGAATAAAAATTTTAAGTGAAAAATAGAAAGACAAATTTGAAAAAAATTTTTTTTTGAAAAAAATTGTCTGGCCTATATTTTTTGATTTAAAAATAAAATACTGACAGACCTCGGAGAATATAACGGAGAATATTTTAAAGCGAGGAAGGAGGGTAACTTTTAGACGGCTCCCCATCACTCAGGAGTCCAGCCAACCTTTGAAAAACGTTTCTTAAATTAAGGTATTTGGTGAAGATTATAGAGATGTGTTCGGTTGTATTCCAAAAAAAAGAAAAGAATTATTACCAGCCAAACAAAAATTAGAAAATCGAATATTTTAGTTGTTTAACTGGAACCCCATTCAATATTATTATTATTTTTAGCAAAATTTTGATTAAATTTTATTTTTTACTTGTTTAAACAAATGTAAACGTCACTAAAAAGAATTTTTAAAAATTAAATTTTCATTTCTTGTTTAGCTTTTAAAAATTCAAAAAAGAAAAATAATTTTTCCTTTTTTGGCAAAACGTCATTTATTTTTTATTTGATTATTTTCAAAACACCAAATTTTCAAAATGTCCAAAAAAGGGACACGGCCAAACCGGCGCGCGGCAATAATGGCGCAAAGCTATAACTTACTTCAAGATTTTCTAATCATAACAAATTTAGTATTAAACGATTCCTCTCATCGAGCTAAAGAGATTGGTACCAAAATTGTTAAGGGCCAGACGAATTCCAGCAAGTTATGGCTTTACGCCGTTATGGCCGCGCGCCGTATTGGGCTCCAAAAAAGCTTTTAAAAATACGAAAAAAATACCAAAAAATTTGTCAAAAAAATTTTTTTCCACAAAAAAGGTCAAGTAAAAATGAAGGGTAAAACTACTAGAAGAAAAGTAAAAGAAAAAGAAAAAAATCTTTGAAAAAATTTTTTTTATTTTGCCAAGTAACCATGCTAACAAGAAAAATCCCTCCAACAGAGAAAGGCATTAAAATGGATAAAATCGGAAAAATGACAAAACTCTTTATTTTCCTTTTCTTTTATTTTTTTTCTTTAAAAAATACCAGACAAAAGGGCGTTAAAAAAGGGGAAAAAATTGGCTCGATTTTTGTTTTTAAAAAACAAAAATAAATTTTTATAATGTACTATAAATGGATACGGAAAGTGTTGCGAGACAATATCAAAATACCAATGAAGATGTAAATTAAATAGTAGGAATTTTGGCCTTGAAAATTTTTACTGGTCCGAGAAATAGTTTAAAAAGCTGGGTGGCCAGCTCGAGAAAATCAAAAAAAAAGTCTCTTATAGAGAAAGTTGATTATTTGGAGGGTGATTATTTGGAGGTCTTGATTATTTGGAGGGTCTAAACTGTGAAACCTCTTTTATAACCCTCCATCCAAATGACTAGACTGATTAATAGCCCCCAAAACTTAATTGAATTCGAGACTTGTATGTCTATCAGGGCTGTCCGCGGATTGCGTAAAATTACGTGTTTTTTTGAGTTGCGGATTGCGTTTGCGGATTTTAAAATTAAAATTGCGGGTTGCTGATTGCGGCTACTAGGTAAGATTTGGGTACACCCCACTTTGACGCAGCCCACTTTGCCGCGCCCACTTTGCCGCAGCCCACTTTGACGCACGCCCACTTTGACGCAGCCCACTTTGACGCACGCCCACTTTGACGCAGCCCACTTTGACGCGCTCCCATTGATTGAATACAATAAAAATACAGGGGCAGGTAAAAAAATAAAAAAGGACAACTGAAAAAAAGAAGTAAGGCACAAACTCTTAATCATAACGCACCTTTTTTTGCCACATTTTTGACCGATTTCGCTCCTTTTCTGAGGAGCCATGCCCCTTTTTGGTGATTTGTAAAGGACCACCCTGCTCACAATATCTCTTTTAATCCCTTCGAATTTGACTCTTGAGTTGCAAAAAGAACATTTACTCACTCAAACTACATACACTCAAGAAGGCCAAAATTTGCCACCTTACAATTTTAAATATTATTTCAGTTATGAAAATAAAAATTTTATTTCCGATTTCTGAGTTCCGACTTTTGAGCCATTTCCGATTTCCGGCAGTTCCGATTTCCGACACCTCTGACTGTTACGACCCACCTCTGTTTGAAAGAATACCCGCTAACATTATTAAGTTATTTGCGTAGGTATACTACCTGCTCCCGTTCGAACCTGTCCGGCGGCTGAACTTAATAAGCTGCGTCAAAGTGGGCGTGCGTCAAAGTGGGCTGCGTCAAAGTGGGAGCGCGTCAAAGTGGGCGTGCGTCAAAGTGGGCTGCGTCAAAGTGGGCGCGGCAAAGTGGGCTGCGTCAAAGTGGCCTGCTCCCGAATTTTTTTCAATTGCAGACAGCCATGGTTTATATGCTTTCTTGGGTTGGTAAAGAAATTATAACGGAGAGGTATCCTTAAAATTTTTACGTTTTAAAATTTGTAAAAGAAAAATTAAATTTTAAAATAGAGGTGGATGAAAGAAAAAGAGATTTTTTTTGGGTCCAAAAAATATTATGTAAACACATTTTTTTCCTCATCAATATTTTTTCTGTTAACGACCAAACGTTTTTTTTTCTACCTAATAATTTCATCCAATATTTTCTTTTAAAGTCAGTTGTTCATTTTTTGTGGAAGGAAGATGGGAAATTGAGGGAAAATGATTTTCACTTCTTTAAATGATTTTTTTTCATTCACACGCCAAAAAATTTTTATTTTATTTTTTTAAGCGATCTGTGATTTTAATGGGAAATAATAAATTTAAAGGGAAAATTGGGGGAAAAATGAAAGGAAAAAAAACTTTAAAAAAATATGGAATAATAAATTAACAAATTAAACTTTTAAGAGATTTTTAAAGTTAAAATTGGGGAAAAAATAAAGTTGGAAAATAAAGTTTTTTTCATTTTTAGAAAGACAAATAACAGAGGAATAAATGACGTTAAACTGGCAATAAAAATTTTAAAAAATTATCAAAAATGAACTTAGAACCATAAAATTTTGCACAGATATTCTCGACACTATTAAATAACTCTTCTGAAAATTTCAGAATTTTTGGTTCAGAATTTCTGGAAATATAAGAAAAAAATTAAGAGAAGTAAGCATTTTTCTAGGCCTAGCATTTTTCTGACAATAATTTCGGAAATATTTGACCAAAAATTCTGAAATTTTTAGAGAATGTAGCCAACACTATTTAGCATCTCCACACAAAATTAGGCAATTTTAAGTTATTTTTAGGCCGTTTTATATAACCCCGCGCCGTATATGTTCTTGCGCCGAAAATGCCTTCTCCAGTCAGTAAATTTTAACTAAAAAGGTAAAATAAACTAAAAAAATTTACAAAAAATATTTAAACAGAAAAATATAAAACAAAAAAAGTGTTATTATTATGAATGACACGCTTTTAGAAATTATTATTATTATTATCCAAAAAAAAGAGAGAAAGTATTGTTGTTTTGTGTTTGTAAAAGCTAAGGACATCCGGATAATCCTTCCTTTTCTCTCTGTCTTTTTTTTCTTTTTTCCTCACAGCTTCCCACACAATTCGATAAATTTTTGGTGTTTGGGGGACAGCAAAGGCCGCGACGGCTGGGCCAATATAGAGAAAATCAGAAGGGAAAGTCGAGAAAAAAAGAGGAGAGAAATGGCATGTTTGTATATACTTTTCAACCGAGTTTTGTGCCCTTCTTTTGCCTTTCCTTTTATATTTTTTTTTCTTCATGCTAGGCAAAATTTTCTTTATTTTTCCGTGTTGCTCTAGCATAAAAAAGCAAGAAGTTGGGAATGGACTGGAAGGAAAAAAAATTTGTCTAAAAAACACTTCTTCCGTTGGCCAAGAAAAGAGTATATTTATTTTCCTATTACGTAGTAAATATGCACGTTTAAAATACTAGAAAGGATAATAAAAATTCTTTTATGCCTAAAAACATTAAAAAATGGTCAAAAAATATTTTTAAAGGTTAAATTAACAAGAATAAATTATTAAACCACTGGTGGACTCGAACTCACGTCCATAAAAATAAGTTTAATCCTTTGACCTGACCTTAGACCACTTAACTAAGCTACAACAATTTTAAATATTTCTTATATACTTTTAGTTTAATTTAAAAAGTGCTAAAAAATTTTAAATTTGAAGAGAAAATACTCGAGGACATTATTAAGAGGAAAATTGAAGTATAGAACGCTATATACACTTTCATTCTTTTCTTGGTTTTTTTACCTAAAAAAGAGAAAATAAACTCATAGACTTTTAGCACGCAAACCTAAAAATACGTATATTTTTTCAGTTTAAATTTTCAAATATTTTAGTTCCTTATTAAATTAAAAAATAGAGAGAGATTAGCAACTTCTTTAAGTTCTCAACTTCTTTAATACTACAAAATTAAAGGATTTTGCAGTTAATTATTGTTATACTAGCTCCAAGAAAATTAAAATGAATGATGTAGCGGGGCTCTCAAATAATTACCCTCCAGTGAGAGGTTGAAACAATAATTACCCTAGGGAAATATAATGGGGACAACTGATACCATTCCCCTTTAATTTGTTTTATTTCTTCAATTTCACAATATCCCTTTTCCCAACCATTTATCTCCCCCTTTAATCTTTTATTTGTTTCACATATCTTTCCTTCCTTTCCCGCCCCTCTCAACAACAAATACACTCTGGAATGATCAGTTTGAGAAGAATGGAGAAATTGAAATAATAAATTAATTCTTTTAATTCTGATTTTTGTATTTTTCCAATCGTCTTTATTTTTAATTTAAATTTATTTTTAACTTGAAATTATTTGTTCCAACCCTATATATTTGGATGCCTATAAAATATTTGTTGAATTAATGTGTCCCCCCTCAGCTGATTAATTTAGGATTGAATTTTACCGCGCCTCCCCCCTTGTCTGTCATCGAGTTTCCTACCCCCTAAAGCTCTCTTGAGCCTCGCGCTCCAATTATGAATTGATGCTAGAAAATTTTTCCTTGATTTCAAGAACTGAGAAAACCCACCAAACTCTAAATTGGTGGAGGTATTGAGTGTTTTGAGACTCCGAATATTTTCAAATTTTTTTCCGATGGAAAATTAAGTTAGTTTATGGGCACAATTCCGATTCGGACCTTTCTCTGACTTTTCGTCTTTTTGGTGTTTCATCTTTCGACTTTCGTGATACAAATTTAGGCTCCGGCTGGAGTCGAAGCCGACGCTGCTCTAAATCCAAATATTACCCTCACAAGTATTACCCTCTATTTTCTAAACTCAAACCCCACGTATTAAGAAGAAAATAAGGGTCAAAATAAAAAGAATATTTTTATATAAATTTTGTAAACTTCAAAAAAAAAATTTCTAAAAATGGCAGACAATTTAAGTGTAAAAATTAAAAAAAACAAAATTCGATATCCTAAAATATTTTATATATTTTTAAAATCTAAAACAAACAAAAAAACAAAAAAAAAGAATCAACAACAAAAAAAATAAACAAAAAATTTTCATTATCAACGCGTATATATTTTGTAGGATAATGAGGTCAGTAAAAGAGAAAATATTTTTTTTTGTAACAAACTTTTTTTATAAATTTAATTTTTATCATTGAAACTGAATATTCAGGGGGGTTGAAAGTGATCATAAACTTTCTCTAGAGATGTCCAAGACCCAAAATTTTCCAAGACTCGAGACCAAGACTACACCCCAAGACCAAGACTACACCTCAAGACATAAGACCAAAAAGTAACAAGACTCAAAACCTTGGACATCTCTAATAATCTCAATTATACCCCCTTTCAATGCCCCACAACCGATTTTTTTCTCGAATTTTCAGGTAGTCAGCCCACTAAACGATTCACTTTTTCAGTCTTTTTTTTAAAAAAATCTCGATAGAAAATGTAACTTCATAAGCCACTAATATATGTAAGACGTAAGAACCTAGCTCATTATCAGATCGAATTCGCTGTTCAAAATTTTGTATTTCCCTACATTTTAGAGTTTTTTAAGTTATTAATTCAGTTTCAAGTAAAAATTAAACGGGCAACCTGAAACAAAGCTAAAATAAATTTTCAAGGTTTTAACAAAGAATATATTTTATAAGCTAAATGAATTTCAAAAAAATCGGAGAGACAAACTTAAAATATATTCTAAACATTTTTTGATTAAAAAGAATAATAGTCAAATTTCAATTTTTTTGGTGAATTATTAAATTTAAAATTCAAAAAACAAAAAATTACTAAGAAATGAAGCTAAACATAGAAGAAGCATATGCCATTGCCCGAACCTTTGGATGTGGAACAGCTTCAAACGAAACAAGTTTTGGAGGGAATAATTTATCTCCCGTAATAGTGATGAAGGCGCCTTTGTTTCCAATTGTATCACAACTTAAAAAAAATAAATTTAATAAAAAAATTAATTCTAAATGAAGAGATGAGGAATCTTTCAAGTGAAAGTTAAAAACTTCATTATAGCCCAAAAATTTAAATCCCCAAGTAATTCATCTTAAATGAACGAATCAGAACTAGGATGTCCTCACATTGTCTTCCCCTCCCCTCTAGGAACAAATGGAGATTTATAAATAGGGCCCGGATTTATATTGAAATAAGGCACAAAAACTACCTTGGTCATGAACAAGCCTTGGCTGACCCGTGTCCGACCATTGAGTTCGAAAAGAAGACAGTGATCAGTTAGCGGGCAAGGTCTCAGTGATTTATTTAAATATAAATCCAGGCCTACTTATAAGTCATTAATAGGACAGAGAGGAAGATAGAACAAGCTCACTCATCATTAAAGAAGTAAATTCATCCCATAAAACCCCCTAAAAATTAAAAAAATTTACTAGTTAGGAGCACTAAAGATTGTCCAACATTTCCCACCATGATGAGATTCATAACCTTCAGGTTTTACTTCGTGACTTCTAAAAATTAATGAAAAAAATATTTAAAAAACAAACAAAAAATAAACCTTATAACATAAAGTAACCCGTTCTCTTTCAAAAATTTTTGAGTTATGTCAGGTCCAAATTGAGTGCCAACGCCTCTTTTAGATGGAGAACGTCCAGAAAATTCTTGGGGGTCAGACCTTTATAAAAAAATTAATAAATTAGTTTACCCTCCAACTAATCAAAAAAAAACATTAAAAATGATTAATCAAATTTTTATTTCTATTTCGAGGTTCAAAATGTAGGGCTGAGCTTAAGAAACCCCCAAAAATCCCTCCTTTAGTCAAAAAAATTTAAAAAAAATACCAAAGCAAATCACACATAATTCCTTCATCTGGTGGTTGTCTATTTCGATTAACTTTTCTTATTCTATCCAAAGTAACACCATCTTCTTGAAATAGACCTCCATGACAAACCTAAAATTATAAAAATTTTTAAATTAAATTAAAAAATAAACAAACAAAAATTCTTTCATTAATAACATGGCAAAGAGGTAAATAATTAAATATTTCAGTAAAAAGTTCTGCCATTTTTGTGTTATATTTACTTTTAACTTCTCCTTCGAATCCATACATTTTATTCATAACATCAGATTCATGGTTTCCTCTGCTCATATAAAAATGGTTTGGTAATAATAATTTGAAGCCAAAAAGAGTGAAAATTGCCTCAACAGAGAAAGAACCTCTAAAAAATAATACTTTTGTTAAATTAAATTTAGCAGGATTTTAAATCTGGGAATTTAAAAAACACAAAAATCCTTGACCCACATTCTTAGGGAAGGACGGATTGATTTTTAGTTCCTTTACCCTAGAGATAAGCCCAAATCTGGAGCAAGACCTTGATTTTTCCCAAATACAAAGTCAAAAATCCGGTCAAGGTTCTCTACCAAAATCAAGGTCATTTTTTTCTAATTTCCGTTTTCTATTTACTATAACCAAATTTTCGGTCTACCCACAAAATTTTTTTTCAAAAAATTGCACATTCTAAAAAATACGCCAAACCTGTCAACAAAATCTCCATTGAAAAGATAAGGATTCTCTTCTGATGGAAGACCATTAATTTCAAAAATATTGCAAAGATCATAAAATTGTCCATGAATCTATAAAAATAATTTTACTCGAATAAAGTCAAAAACAAAATTTACATCTCCACAAATTGTAAATTTATGTTTTGGAGGTACTTTAATGTCTACAAGTGAAGGAAGTTTAATTAAATATTCACGCACTAACAATAAAATCTAGAAAAAAATTTTTAAAAAATTAAAACCAAAAATATTTACCTTATAAGCATATTTAATGTGTAATTTTTGTTGGTCTTTAAATGTTTGGATTAATTTTTTCATAAATTCCATAGTAATTTCGCCATCCAAACGAGGACCAAAATAGGTGGTTTCCACTACTAAAAATAAAAAAAGTTGGGGGAAATTAAAGGGAAGAAAGATTTTTTTGAAAAAGAAAAGTCAATAAAATAAAAAATAACCATAATCATCCAATTTAATAGAATCTGCCACACTCGTAGTCGAATGATCAGACGAAATTGCCTTCTCAAAAGCCAATCTTCTAACAATTTTATTGCATTCCTGATATTTGTTTTGAGCATCTTTATTTGTTGGACTCATTTTTCGAACTCGATCATAATCTGCTAAAGCCAAATTAAACTTGCTTAGAGCCATATTGGCTGATGCACGTCTATAATAAGCCTTTAAAAGAGCAAAAAATAAATTCTGAAAATAACATTAAAGAAACCTTAACATAAGTTGGATCTAATTCAATTGCCTTATTTGCATCTGACAAAGCTAAACCATAAAGCTCTTTCTTTAAATAAGCAAAAGAACGATTTCCATAATAGAGGGCCAGTGAAGAATCCAAAAGAATACATTTTGTGTATAATTCAGCAGCAATATCATATTGATCCTCTGAATAAATTTTAAATTTTATCTGAGTGGGTTTATAAAGGAATTGGATGTTTAAAGCAGGGCTGTCCGCAGTTGCTAATTGCGTTTGAGGATTGCGTTTTTTTTGACTTGCGGATTGAGTTTGCGGATCTTATATTAAAATTGTGGATCGCGGCTGCAGAAAATTTTTTCAATTTCGGACAGCTCTGGTTTGGAGGTGGTTAATGACACCGGGTTAATTTTTTAATTCCCAACAACACCCTCCACCCGGCAAACTTAGGTTAAATTTTAAAAACATTTCATAGACTATCCCATATCTTAATTTGAAAACTAATTTTAATGTTAAACTAACCTTTGAAAAACTCATTAGCTTTTTCTTTAATTAAAGCAGCCAATTCTTTTTCACCATTAGCAGCTAACGAACATTCTTCAATAATTCTATCAGCTTTTGACGCTGTATGATTATTATTTAATCTCTCTTCTATAATTTTAGCCATAGAATCCTGAAATTCTCGAGATGAGGTAACAGATTCTACAGCTTCAATAGCGTTTTCCATATTATTCAAAATAATATTTCTGAAAATTAAATAGTTTAGGATATTTTAAAGTAAAAAACGCTAAAAAAATAAACTGCAAGAATTTACACACTTGTTAAAAAAACAAAAAATAAATCTCTCGGGAATAATCAAAAATATTAAAGCAAAGAGAACACAAAATGAGTAATATTTTTTCAAATGTTTTGTCGAAAAATCGATAGTTTCTCGTCTTTTTTATAATTTTAAACAGTCTAAAATGTAATAATTTTACAATTATTGATAGAAAAAAGAACAAAACAAAGCCAAAAGTTTTAAAAACTCGATTGCCCGTTTTGCAAGTTTTTATAAAAATAAAAAACATAACGCCAAAAATTAATTATTTTCGCCAAAAATTAAAAAATTTAAATAATTTTGTCCAAAAATTAGAAAAAAATGTTGTTGGCCAGCTTTACATTGATTGCAATTTACTCTGCTTTTTTGCTTGTCCCAGTATTGTTTTTGGCTTTTTTAATTCGTGGCTTTTCTTTCCGTCTTTAAAAATTATATAAATTAATTAGAAAAATTAAAAAAAATATTTTTTATTAAAAATTATAATTTTATTTTTCCTTTCAACAACCAAACAAATTTATTTTATTTAAATTTTACAGAAAAGGTTAATTTAAATCTAATTTAATTTTCATCTTTTCAATTTTTAGATGTTTTCATTTGAACGTTTTATGGGTCTAGGTGAAGCTGCTTCTTCATTTTCTGTTCAACTAAGATGCTTCTCTCCCCCATTTTTTCAAAATTATGACACCCAAAAGATTAATGAAATAACTTATGGAGGAAAGGTTTTTTAAATTTTGTTATTTTATTGAGTTATTCCTTTAGATACTTTTACCAACCTCTTGTTTGGATAATTTGGTCCGTCGAAATATTCAGTGGCCGATGCTGTTTAAATTGACTAATATAAATCCTGAACATCAAAAATCGACTCATGCTGGTGTTTTGGAATTTTTAGCGGAAGAGGGAAGATGTTACTTGCCTTCATGGGTAAATTTTTGTTTTGAATTTAATTTTTTATTAAAATTAGATGATGAATCAATTGTGTCTTATGGAAGGAGATTTAATTTTAGTCGAATACAGGTTGTTCTTAATTTCAAAAAAAAATCGAAAAATCAATTTAGATCACTCCCAGCTGCTACCTATGCAAAGTTCAAACCAATGTCGACCGACTTTTACCACGTTTCGAATCCTAAAGCGATGCTGGAGGTTATTCGATATTTTATTTTTTTAAAATAAAATATTGAAAAAGGCAATAGAAAATATTGCATCTTAGGGAGTGAGTAATCAGTAATCCCACTACGCCGAGATCCTACTACGTTTTGTGATTCCACATATATTTATTAAAAGTTTTTGGATTCCGGACGTAGAGGATGGTTCGTTTTGGTTCGTCATGATACATATTACCATAATAGGGCATACTGCACATCTTATTAATGTTTAACATAAATTTCTCAATCGAGTCTTCATTAGAGTAGCTCTTCTACTACAGGAATCTATTCTCTCCAAAACTCAAAAATATTTTTAATTTGGCAGGTTGAACTTCGCAAATTTGCTTGTCTCACAAAAGGGGATATAATTGCTGTTCGGGTAATTTTTTTAATTTCTTGAAAACTTCTAAAATTTTTTAACAGTACAATGAACAAGTATTCGAATTCAAAGTAATGTCTCTCAAACCACAAAATGCCGTAACAATTATTGAATGTGATATAAATATTGAATTTGACGCCGCTGAGGGTTACGTTGAACCGGAACAACAAAAAGAAACTTTTCCTATAACAGAAAATATTTTGGGAGGAGAAGCTAAGGTTATTTTTAATTATTTTTAATATTAGAAAATAATTTTTGAGAGGGATTCGATTGCTGGAACTCCTTTAGAGGAAGCTAAAGATGTCTGGAAACCTTTTGGTGGGTCAGGCTATCGTTTGGATGGAAAAGCTGTTTCAAACAATAATCCTGAAAATGATCGTAAACTTGTGAATCGTGTTGCGAAGACAAACGAAAAAATTGCTCAAACAGCTCCTTCCACTTCTAGACAGGTTTTCTCTTTAAATAAAATTATCTGATTTTGAATATGAAGTGAAGGTCTGCCTCATTATAATTCTCTATTTAAACAATTCGAGCATTCGGCTAAATTTTCTTCCACTTATGTCTTCTATTTTTTATTTCTTCTGACTTCCTTTTTTTAAAATGCAGAAGGACTAGCCTTGATATGTCCTATCTTTAACATGAATAATTTCATTTTTGAATTTTCGGCTCAACGGGCATTTTGTTCAATAAACTTTACCCGTAAATTTTGATCCATGATCGATATCCACATTTGATAAAATTTCCTTATATTTTTATTTTTGCCGAGAGCGGATTGGACTCTTTTTAGAAAAAATCTCTTCCCTAAAATTTCACTAAATTTTTCAAAATTTTTAGAGAGCTGAATCAAAAACCCAGATTCAAGATGTTTTGGCTGCTACACCAATTATTGTCGATGAAAATTATGTTCCGGGTAAATTAACCTTTGTTCGTCGTGATTACAAGAGTAGAGCAGTTCTTGAGAAACTTGCAAAAGAACATGATGACGAGTTTGGAGAGAATGACAATTTAAAGCCTTTTAGTGGAAAGGGACAAACAATTCGTTAAATTTTTTTGATTTTTTTTAAAAGGTTGATTGGGTGATTTAAAAAAATTTTTTTGGGGTTTTGACAGATTTGTACACATTGTGCAGTAATAAATTGATAAATTTTTTAATTTTTGTTTTTAATTGGGAATGGAAAAAATGAGAGGAAATAACCCTTTAATTCTTTTTTTTCTTTATTAAAAATAATATTTATTTTTAAAAATAAAGTTAAATGGCGAGAATAACAAAGAGAAAGAAGGTTAATTTTTTAAAGATTTTATTTTAAATTTCAAAAAAAATTTAGGGGAAGACAGCAAGAGCTTCACGTAGAGGATTGCTTGGTATTTGTGCTACAACAATTGGGAAGAAAAAATCAAAGCAATTTGTAGGGTTTACTTTTATTTTGTTTTATGTATAAAACATCAATGTTACCAAGGTTTTCCTAACGGGGATGTTGAAACTGATTAACTTAAAATTTTTGGCGAATGGAATGATACAAAATACATATACCACGTAGAGTGTCCGCGAGACGCTTATGCAAATTCCCGCGCTTCGCACGGGGTTTTGAGTCTCTCGGAAGTCAAAAATAATTTTTTAAAAATAACTGTCAAACTCTTAATTTATCCAAAAACGCATAGGATTAACTTAAAAATTAATTTTCTTTTTTCTATTACTTTCAAAAATCTTTAAATTTCAGCAAAAACGGTCTGAAAATCGTGAAAGTAAGGAAGATGAGCGGAAATTGGAAAATATTTTACGTGAAAATGTTTCTTTAAAAGAAAAGCCAGCTGAACGACGACCTCCACATTCTTTTATTATTCACATTGGGAAAGTTGGCCCTTTTGTTAGACAACTAGAAAGGGATTTGAGAAGAGTAATGAGTCCACATACTTCTGGGGAATTGAAGGTTTCCTTTTCTATATTTTTAAAATTTCCAAAAAAAAAATTTTTAAGGTCAAAAAACGAAACAATTTAAAAGATTTTATTGTAAATTCGCAATATTTGGGTGTCTCACATTTACTTATTTTGACGAGATCGGAGTTGTCTGTAAACCTTCGAATTATTAAAAATTCACAAGGACCAACTTTGCACTTTAAAGGTTTTATTTTTTTACAGAGCAGGGCTGGGCGAAATATAAAAATAAGCGAAGTGCGAAATTAGCCCAGCCCGGGTAAAGACTTCAATTTTACGTTCACTTTTGGGGCTGGAAAATTCTTGGGGTATCGTTTCCATTAGACAGCTCCCTCATTCAGTGGCCAACCAAATTTTAAACAATTTACCTTAAATTGAGATGTACCTATTATTGGGTGTATGTAAAAAGGATGCCAAACTATTTTATTTTTCTAGTGGAGAAATATTGCTTGGCCCATGATGTTTTATCAACTCAAAAACGTCCCCCTATTTATGAAGAACTTTTTAAAAATGCACCTTTACTTGTTATGAAAGGATTAGCTTCAAGTAATGAAAGACATTTACAGTTGGTACAAACTGTTGTGGAAAATATGTTTCCTGAAATTGATGTTGATAGGGTATCTGGAATTTTTTTAATATTTTTGTAAAATATAAGTAAAAATAGCATGATAGGATAAATTTGTGTTGGGTGCTTGCTGCTTTTCTATCAAGGGCTCCTTCACTTTAAACGGCAACCTAAACCTTCTGGACATCCAACCAGCTGTTGTTATTCAGGACTTTGTTCCTACTTTTTTTTTCTAGAGTTGACCAGAGCTACGTCGAAACAAAAATTTTCGAAAATCGGAAATCGAATGAAAAAACGTCGAAAATCGAAATTTAGGCGCAGCTCTGGAGTTGACTGACTAATCGCTCTTATATCCTATATTTGTGCTAGTTTTTGGATTAAATTACTTCCCCTTATTTTTACGTTCATAAAAGTTTTTGAAATTAATTTCAACACGAGATAAAATAAAATATCAAAAATTCTTTCCTTTTAGGTCAAATTGGGAACAATTAGACGAACTCTTCTACTTCATTATGACCCCGAAGAAGGCTTATTTGAACTTAGACATTAGTTTGTGAAATATTTTTTATAATTTAATTTGAACAATTTTTATTTTCTTAGTTCAATAAAAACAGTTCCAGCAGGTGTTTGTCGCTCAGCAAAAAAATTATTGCAAAATAAAGTTCCCGATTTATCAAAATATAAGGACATTAGTGATTTTATGTTAAAGTATTTTTTAAATTTTTATTAAATCAAAAAAAAGTTTTTTCAGGCCTGGACAACTCAGCGATAGTGAATTTGAAGGGGAACAAGTAGAATTGGAATTAAAACAAGATATTGGTGGAAGAGGGAAAAAAGCTGGGCAGAAAACAAAATTAAGTATTTTTAATAAATTTTTTGAAAGATTTTAAAAATATTTTTAAAGGATTAATTGAAATAGGACCAAGAATGACTTTGCGTTTAACAAAAATTGAGTCGGGAATTAATGATGGAGAAGTTTTGTATCACGCTTTTGTTGAGAAGGATGTGAAAGAAATTGCAGTATTGAGGAAACAAGCACCTCTTTCAAGGTTTTTTTAAAAACTTTTTTTTGTGGGATTGAAAGTTTTCTTTATTTTTTTCTAAAATAAGAATGGTTTTGGTTTAGTTAATTTTGAAAAAAAATTTTGATGCTTTGACTTTTTTGAAATTTTTTTTCTGCGGATAAGTTTTACGGACATAATTTTATAAATATTTTTAAGAGGAGTCGAGACTTCTTAAAACTGTGTAACTTCTTGGAGGATATTTAGTTTTGTATACAAAGCCATATTTAAAAAGCTACGAGTTTATTCAGAAAAAAAACCCGCAAAAATTAATACGCAAACTTTTCTGCAAAAATCTTCGAATTAGGAAGTCGGGAGTCCTCTTTAAAATGGTACCAATAAATATCAAATCCGTACTCACAGTAAACGAAAAAAATTTGAAATCCTTGTTAAATTTCAAAAAAAAATTTTTGTTAACCATTTTTAAAATTTTTCTCTAAAAATTTATCGTAAATTTAACTCAATTTTTTTTAAGAAAGAAAAGACTTCGACACGAAAAACAAATTGAACACGAAACAATTCGTAAAATGCGTGCCCGTTCGGAAAAAGATGCTTATTTTGCTGAACACAAAGATAAAATGGAAAAAGTAATGATTGAACGACAAAGGGAAGTGACTGGGAATTATACTTATGGTGATGAAGATAATGGTAGAGCTGAGGATGTAAGTATATTTTTGGGGAGATTTGGGTAGGCTAGAATCAGGATAAAATGTCCTAGACCGCTTACTATTCCCCAAAACATGAATTTTCGGGATCCGAAAAATTCTGGCTTAAAATAAAAATAATCCGCAAAATTTGTCCGCAAATTTTTATTTTGTCCGCAAAAATAAAAATAGCCATAATATTAATTTTTTAGGTAGAAGCGGATGACGAATCAGAAGAGAAGCCAATAAAAGTAATTAATAAAAAAGTTGGATTATTATCAAAAGGAAGACGGAAGAAATCTAACACAAAAAATAATGTTAATGATAAAGAGGACTCTAGAGAAGAAAGGAAAGAATTAAAAAATGGAAAGAATAAATTTAAAAAAAGGGGTGGAAGAGGAAGTCGATTTAATTAAAAATTCAATTTTATTTTTTGTTATATTTTGTTTTTTCTTAAATTGAAAGTTTAAAAATTTCAGTAACAATTGGAAGATTTAGGGGGAAAATTGGTCAAAGGGAAGACTGACCAATCGAAAATCCAGATTCCTAGGACTCGTCCCCGTACCGTCAAACTTAAAAACTAAAATTTTATAAAATTTATTATTGAACATAAAAATCTTAAAAAGTACAAGAACGTACCAAAAAAATAGAAAAACAAGAAATGAATAGAAATTTCACAAAATTATATCAAAAACAGCAATAATGCTATCAAATATTTTTATTTATTTTCCTTCTTTAAATGAGGCCCTTAGCTTTCAATTGATCCAAAAATTCCTGGCCAACATATTCAGTAATTGATTTGGAAAAGTCGTCAGTGTTGGGAATTTTTTGGAAACGAACTTTTGGCTCTTTTGGTTGTTTAGTGTCAGAAGTACCTTAAAAATAAGGGGAAATGAGATGACTCCTCTTTCTACCTCCCAGCAGCTCAAATTCCTCAAAGCCCATTTAAACAACCCCTTCCCAAAAATTAATTCAACAGATTATTTACCCTGTTCATTCTCCGGAAATTCCTCTCTGAACGCCTTATTAGCAAATCCATCGCCAAAGTCAAAGGCGTCCGGATCCAAATTTGGCTCCTCTCTCTTGTTTTGCCAATTGGAGAATTTGCGGTTCTTCTTCTGCTTTGTTTTCGATTCTTGTTGTGGTTGCTTTACATCAGGCTACAAAAAATAAAAATTAATTTAACACAAAAATATTCAAGAGAAACCTCTGCATCCGACTGGCCATCAGAGACTTCCCAAGTAAGAATGGCATCTGGAATTTTCTCATCCGGATCGGGATGTCCACCAGCAGGGCATTTAAGGCAACGATGAGGACAAGCTATAGAAAATGAAAAAAGTAAATTTTTCTGGAGAAATTTTACTTTTTATTTTTTGCAAATCAGGATGATTGTACATTGGAGTACCCATTATAATTATTTTTAAAATTTGAATAATCAATAAAATCTAAATTTAATAACAAAAAGAAATTTAAAGTCAAAAAACTGCAAAAAGAAAAATCCTATGTTTCCAGGAAAAATTCTCAAATGAAGAAATAATCTGCTTTTATAGTAAATTAAATTCATTAAATGGGATAAAAAGTCATTTTCTAGAATATTAATTACATTATGCCAAATTAGTCGGAAATTAAGCGGAATTATTTTATTTAATTCCAAAGTTCATTTTGCTAGAGTTTTACCCATTTTTTAACAGAAAAATTAAAATAATTAATTAATAATTTATCAAGAATTGTCAGTAATATAGAAAATCTACAAAATTATTAAATAAAAAATTAATTAATTTCATTATTCTACAAAAGCTCTATAAGCATAACCCATTCTTTCCCATCTTTTACTTTCATCAAATCCATCTCTCATTTCTGGTTCGCTTGTAATATTTAAATATTTCTCTATATTATCTTCACTCAAAGGATCCCAATGAGGGTAAATTTCTGAAGATCCGGCAGGTTCATTTGGATCGCCCCATTTGGCAAAGTTTGTAAAGTATCTGTCAAGTAAATGTTTATATTTTAGTGTTAAAAGGAATTTTTTGAAAATTTAAAGGCTCACTATATATGAACTGAGAATCTTCCTAAAATCTTAATATCTCTCCTTGCTATTATGCAGAGGAAATTTTTTGAGTAGGAAGAGTTTCCGAGCGATTTGGGAGAGCCTTTTCTAAACCCCATCCCCTTATTCCTCCTCTTCCCTCCCCAATCCTTGAAGCTAAGATTCCTAGAATCTTATAGCCTTAGATTATCCTTAGTTAAAAAAGGTTTCTAAATAAAGGGAAGGGAGAAAGTTGGGAAGTTACCAAATACTGTCTGACCGAATGGCAGTTTTAGTCAACTTTATAAAATCAGAAAGGGACACTGTCCCTTCCCTATAAAACCAAAAAAATTATTTTCTTTTTTCTTTACTTTGTGGTCAACTTCTTAACAGTTTTGTCAGCTTCTGTCCTTCTCCATGGAGTAACAAAAAAATTAATTCCAAAAATATAGTTTAATTCATTCCCGTGAGTACTGGCTTTGAAGGGGAAGAAAGGATTTAAAGACCAAGTACTATCCGAATTGTAATGTTCGAAAATAAAACGCCAAATATGGGATTTTGGTTTATTCATATTGAGATGACAATAATTTTGTGTGGCTATATTGCTGATTAAATCGCTCATTATCTGTAAAAAAAGATTAATTTTGATTGGTGAAAAAAAAATTTCATTCCCTATGAGAATAAGTGACCGTTTCTCTTCTTGTCTAGTACATTCTTTTAAAGAGTACCTTTCTAATAGAAAGTACCTTTCTACTACAAGTGCATTTCTATTAGAAGGGCACTTTTTTCTTATATTTTTAATAATTTGTCCGCAACTTTTTTTTAAATTGCGGACAATATTTGCGGACAAATTATTTGCGGATAATCACTTAATCTTTAATTTTCTCGTTCTTTTTTTAATTTTTGCTCTTAAAAATATAAACCATAAAATTAATTAAATTATTTGGGTGATTAAACTTATTTTTATCGCCGGTTTCCATTTTGCATGAATCATTAACTACAAAGAACGCCCTAAAGAATTTTTATTTTTTTTAAATTTTTTCGCGCAACAATTGTGTATACTAATTAATTATCTATCACATTTTATATTCTTTTATTTTAATAAATTAGAAAAAAAATTTTCAAAGTTAGGTTGACATGAGTAAAAGGGGAAGGAAGTTATTTTTATGAAGGACTTTAACCTTTCGGCGTAGAGTGTTTGCGGCCTTATAAAATCGTTTAGCAAGAACGTAGAACTTTGAAATTTTGCAGAGATATATTAGATAAACTTAATTAACATCTCTAAAAATTTCATAATTTTTCATTAAGTATTTCAAAAGTTATGGAGGGAAAAGTTCGAAAACCCCTTGAAAATCCCTATTATTCGTATCTTTTTACCATAACTTTTAAAATATAAAATAAAAAATTCTGAAATTTTTAGAGAATGTAGCTAACTATATGTGGAATATATCAGCAAAAATTCATGAGTCTAGGTAATCCTCATCAGAAGTTGTATAAAGACGCGCCATAACATTTTCGCGCCGAAATGACTTTTGCCCTTTCCCTATTTTATTAATTATTTCAGAATTATGTAATTTGTGTTTAATTAAATAAACTTACTGTAACACACGTATTTTGTATTTGTGTTTTATCTTCAAAAATTTTCAATTTCTTTCCAGCTACCATTTTTGGAATATTATAAAGTTGATCAAATTCATCGACTAAAGGAATTAATTTATTGGCTAATTGTTCATTTGGCATCCTTTTTCTTGCTTCTTTTAAGAGAGCACATACTCTATTTTTACAGTAATCTAGTAATTTATTATTTGCACGACGCATTCCTATTGCAACTTTAAAAAAAAAGAAAAATTAATTAAAGTTTATTTTAATAGAGGGCCTTTCGGTTTCCAGTCCCGTGAAATCCTGGGGCCATAACTCTCTTATTTTTCAACCATTCCAAGTGAATCTTATATCTTTCGAAAGCTCTATATCTGCTGATCATTTCTTCTAAAGTGACCTTTCTGATCAACTCATTCAATAAAAAGATATGGCCGGATAACTATGTAAAATCACGATCATCCTCATTTATTTGGCCATAACTTTTTGTTTAGAGGTCTGATCAGATCAAACCCCTCAGAAAAAATAATCAGCACATTAAGAGCTTTCGAATTGTATAAAACTTATTAGAAAAGGTTTCCATAAACAAAAGTTATGATTAAAAAAAGATTAAAAAAAGATTTGGCATTTTTTATCTAATCTATGTTATCCTTGGTTTAGTGCAAACTTGCTAGGTTTTTGCTACCAAATGGGGAAGGTTCGAACCCCGTTGTTGGAAAACTATTTTTATTTGTATAACTTTTAATATTAAAAAGTCCTAGTTGACTAAAAATTTTTTCATATTTTAAACTTACGAAATAAAAGTCCTTCATGTTGACTATGACCACATATCACCGGTTTGCAAACATCTAATTCATCTCTGAGTTCTCTAGGCGATTTGGGCACTAATTCCCCATCAATTACTGGTGATACAGCTAAACGCATCTCGTTAATGATTGTTTGGTCTAAGAGTAGTGTCATTTCTGAAAATAATTTTATTGAAATTTTTGATATTTTTATCGGGTTTTGTTCTCTATGGAGAGGGGGGTCCGTAAGGAACCACTTAGAAGGCGTATCCAGGGGAGAGACTCAATCGAGGGACAATGGATAAGCCAGTCTCCCCCACGGGAAATGTCTTTCCCGTGTTAATGGTAACGAAGATTCTCTTAAGAGAAGGAGATCACCGTAAGAGAACCTCCCTCCACTTCCCCTCCCTGAAAAATTACTTTCTCCATTCACTTAAACTAATTTTAACATTATAATTTTTATTCACCAAATTTCTCAGCTGGCAAAGATCTCAAGAATTTCATCATTTTTTTACTTTTCTCCTCATTCCATTCTTTCCCTCCCTCACTATCATTATCAACAAAACCAAAATCTTTAGCTCTTTTACGTGTATATTCACCAATAACATCTTTAGAAGTAACTCCCCAAGTAGTTTCTGTACTTCCTCCAATTATTATCATTTGAGAAAAAAGATTTCTGCTTTTTGGACACAGACTTAGTAGATCAATTGCTGCCGCCCCGGCAGAATGTCCAAAAAGTGTAATTTTGTTTGGATCTCCACCAAAAGAAGAAATATTTTTATTAACCCATTGAAGGGCGTATAATTGATCCCACAATCCCATGTTGCCGGGGCAGACTCCGTCGTTGCCTGTACAGAGAAAGCCGAGAAGTCCGAGGCGGTATTGGAGTGTTACTACTATTACGCCGTGACGTACCAGAGCACTGAAAAAAATTTTTTGGGTTAAATTGAGATTAACCTCTATATAATGGACACTCAATATAATTTTCACTCTTCTATACCTATACCATCTATCTAGTGGACACTTTTAAGGACTATAAACACCCCTGTGGAGTTAAATTGGGATTGACCTCTATACAATGGACACTCAATAATATATCTGGACTCTTCTATAGCTATACCCTCTATCTAGTGGACGCTTTTTCTAGTCTATAAACACCCCTGTGTATTGTATAATTTTGTCGGTTATAAAGGTGTACGTGAGATAGAGGCTTTTGGGGTTAAGAGAAGCCGACAAAGAACTGACCGTGAGACAAGAGAATAGTGGTATTTGACTGCTGAATCTATAATAAAGCCACCACCATGGATATAGACCTAATAAAAGAATAAAAAATAAATTCAAAATATTCTTTAAGATCTCCCCGATCCTCTTCATTTTATTAAAAAATCTACCAACCATAACAGGCCATCCATTCCCAAATTCTGCAGGTTTGTTCCAAGAAGGTGTAAAAACGTTTAAATAAAGACAATCCTCTGATTTCCCAACTCCTCCCAATTCTATTCTGTCCCAAATAAAATCTTTTTGAATTGGTCTAGATTTGTATTTACGTGTTGGTAATGCGAGAGGGCCCCAAGGCTCTGGTTCCTCTGGTTTCTGCAAAAAAAATATTTTTTATTTATTTATTGGACGCTCTGAGTCATCCTAGGATATTTTGTGGTCTAGCATACACTTCTAAAATAAATACCACGTCATTATTGTAACCTTCCCAACTAAAGATCTGATGCTCTGAGATTTCCCATTTTTACCAAACTTCTTTTATTGGGATAAGCGGCAGCGTCGTTATCTCTGGAAAGGGAAGGGAACCTTCTGAAACTAGGAGGATGTCCACCAAAGCCTTCGCCCTCTTAGTTTGACTTCCATATAGTTTTCCACCCAGAGAGTTAATGGAATTTTTCGAGTTATGTATGAAGATTTACACGGCCCTTCAACTTTCTTCAGTCCCCATTTCCCATGATAGTCTTATTAAAAAAATTAGTCAAGCTCTCACCTCCCCCTTCTAGCTATAAAATAATTACTTTAAATCGAAGTTGTCCAATAGGTGGCTTTGCAAAAGGAATACCCAAAAATACATTAACATATCTTCCATCTTTCATTTGATGTAATTTTCCTTCAACTGGGCCTTTGTCTGTATAAGCATAAGGTAAAGGAAGATAATCTTTTGTAGAGGAAGATGAAAATACTTTTTTGGCGGATATACAAAAGGGATGGGTAAATGAAGGAAAGGAAGAAGAATTAATTGAAGTTGTAACCATTTATTAATATTTGTGTTAATTTACTGAAAATTAAAATTGAAAATGATAGGCATTATTAAGCTAAATAAGGGGGCAACTAACCGAATCGACAATTTACCGAAAAATAAAAATATAAAAACGCCTGAAAACGAAAATTTCTATTAAAGGTGAGAATGTTTTCTAGTCTTAATTAGAAGCAAATTCATGGCCAGAACTAGTGTCCAAAAGTTCTAGTATGAAAAAAATTTTTTTACTGCCGTTCGGTGAATTGTCTTTTCGGTGAGTTGTCAGTTTCGAAATAAGGAAATAATTTTTTATGAATGAAAGATATAAAGAAATTTAAATAGCTTTTTTAAACTTAATTTAAAAATAAACTATAAAATACGCTGCAGGTGTGGAATATAAAATTAGTAGTTAGTAATTTTTAAATAGAGGGGCGGGAAGGTAACAGAATTAGTTAATTACATAATTAATTACGTAAAGGACACGAATAAAATAATAAAAAAAAATTCGGCAAAATCAGCATGTCAAAGTATTTTTTTGTATTTTTTTTATGTTTTTCTATGACATAAATAAAAGAAAAAGAGAAAGAAAAAAATTAATTAATTTGTTTTGCAACATTTTTTAAATGTAAAATGAAGGTGAGGTAACACTAATGGCAATAACTATAATAAAGTCAAAAGTTAACCTAGAGACCTGAAATTTTGGGAATAAAACAAAAAATAGATGAGAAAGCTTCTTTAAAATTTTAGAATTTTTGGCAAAATAAAAATCAAATTATGGGCGAAAATATCAGAAAATTTCCTAAAAATTAACCATTTTTTGGACTTTTATACCCATAACTTCTGAAATATTTAACAAAAAATTCTGAAAATTTCAGAATTGTTAATCAATAAGATAAGAAATAAAAGGGCAAAATTTAAGCTTTTTAACTTATCCCCAGTTTAAGTTATACAAGTTCGCGCCAAATTGTTCCACGCCAAAACGACTCTAAATTAACTTAAAAACATCCAGAATATTTAAACAGAAAATATTTAAAAAAAATATTTTTTAAAAAAGAGATTATAATTTTGTGAATACTTTTTAGTAAAAATATAATTTTAGTTGTTATAGTTACGTAACATAGAAAGAATTATAAAACAAGAATTGTGTGGGAAATAAAAAAAATTTCTGTAGGAGAACACTGTCCCCCCGAGGAAAGAATTTTTTTTAGTTAAATTAGCTAAATATAGAGGAGATTATTAAGGAGTGGGACTAATATTTATTTAAAAAAATAAATTGGGATTTAAACGAGAGAAAGAAAATTTTCAAAGTTTGGGGATTTGGAGGGGAGAGGAGAGCGGAAATGGAATTCTAAAAATATGGGATTATCAGTTCATGGACTACTAGAGGAGTGTGTGGGAGAGAAAGAGGCTTGGAAAACTTAAAAATAAATAGAACAGAATGAGTCAAGTGTGAAGCAGCCAGTTTCGCCTTTTGCTTCCTTGAAATCAGTTTCGGCACTCTCCTGTTAATCAACCATCTTTCTTCTATACAGTTCCGTTTAGTAGAGACCGGAATTGGAGGGTTGTACGATTCTCTCGATAACCAAAATTTCTATTCGAGCTCTTATTTCGGTCCGCTCTTTAGTTTAAAGAAAGTACTTTAAATATACTCTTCACATAATTATTTGACAAAAAAAAATTTTTAAATAAATGTACTTTTAAAAAATTTTAATTCTGGCCAAGAAGGAAATAAAATAAAATAAAATTTAAAAAATAAACAATTTAAAATCTTGTTTATTCCAAAAGGCAATTATCCCTTCTTTATTGTGGGGGAATTAAATAAAAAGTTTTTTTTTCACAAACTTTGCCCTCAGAAATAGTCAAAACCTGTTATTTTTCCTCATTTTTAATTTTTCCTTTTTTATTAAATAGAAAAACTTTATTTTAAATAAATTGTAAAATTTGGAAGGAGAATTGTAAAACGAAGAGTTGGAGAAACTTGGAAACTTGGAGAATTGTAAAACTTTGAAAAAATTGTAAAAAAAAGTTTTAAAACTTGATGAGTAAACAAAACAAAATTTAAAACTTGCAGGGAATTGTAAAAACAATACAAATTGTAAAACTTGAAAAAAATTAAAAAATTGTAAAACTTGGTAATTGTAAATATTGCTGTGTTTTATCCCCTCTTAAATAATTAATCGAGAGATCGAAACAATAGTAATTACCCAGGGTAGTTATTTGAGTATAATATACGATAATTTATTCTAAATATTAAACAATTTAATTTTGTAAAATAATAATGTTTGGTTGATGTAATTTATGGTGACTATAAATAATATTTGACGAAGTTAGGAGTATAAAATTATAGAAAAAATGAAAAAATTAAATATAAATTTAAACAATAAATAAAATTTAGAAAAATATTAAATAATTGTAAATGACCTTTGTAAAGTTGCGCGAGGAAAGGGTGAGTAAACTATAAAAAAGGAAAAAAGAATTACGTAAATAGAATTTCTTTGTTCTTTTTTGAAAAATAAAAGTTTAATTTAATTTGTAAGAAAAGGTTGGAAAAATTAAAAAGGAAGAAAGAGAGTTGTAAAACTTGAAAAAAAATTGTAAAAAATTGTAAACTTGACGAGTAAACAAATAAACTTGAAAACTTGAAGATAATTGTAAAAACATTTAAAATTGTAAAAAAAGTTGTAAAAAAGTTTTAAACTTGATGAGTAAATAAAACAAAATTTAAAACTTGAAAAAAATTGTAAAAACATTTAAAAATTGTAAAACTTACAATTCCTCTATTTTCTACAAGTTTTACAATTTTTAAATGTTTTTACAATTTCCTTCAAGTTTTCAATATTGTTTTATTTTACTCTCAAGTTTTAAAACTTTTTTTACAACTTTTTTACAATTTCTTTCCAAGTTTATTTTATTTAACCCCAAGTTTTACAATTCTTCAATTTCTACAAAACTTGGGGGGTAAAATTGTAAAAATACAGAAATAATTGTAAAACTTGTTTTACAAAATAATCTCTATATAATAAATCACTTAAATGTAACAGTTGTTTCGAAAGGTTTAAAACTTGAATTGTAAAATAGCAAAACTTGAGAAAAATTTAAATAAAATTAAATGGTGAATAACCTTCAAATAATCAATGGGCAATTAATTAAAAAAAACTCTTTCGAGAATCTCTCCAAAAATTGCATTCCTAATTTTGGTTAAAGATTGCAAAAGGTGAAATTAATTTAATAAATTAATTTTGCATCGTCATTTAAAAAAGGGAGAAAAAAATTATTTTTAATAAAAAAATATATTTTTGTTAGTAATCGAATAACAAATAAATTTAAAAAATAAAATTAAAAATAAATTCTTTGACAATTTACTAAATTAAGATAAACAAAATTTGTTGTAAAAAATATGTGTAAGATTGTCATAGTTATTTAGGTAGAATTTTTGACAAAAAAAAAGTTTAAAATTTATTTAAAAATTCTGTTAATGAAGCACTTATTGTAAAACCCCTCTATTAATTACCCTGACTAATTATAGTTTTAACCTATTGTTCGAGGGGGTAATTAATAAAGCGGGGTAATTATTAGAGTATCTACAGTAATTAATTTATAAATACACCTAAATTAAATAATTTTTTATTTAAGAGGTTGAAGCTTTTGACTAAAAAAGACTTCGACTTTAGGTAAATTTTTGACAGTAACTCTGCAAATATAAAACCAAAAATTCTAAAATTTTTAGGGAGGTTAGATAACTCTATTGGGGATAACCCAGCAAAATTTCATAATTTTATCACATCCCAAAGTTGTTTTATAGAGCGTGAAGTAACGTTACTTCTAAAATTTTTAATTTATTTTTATTCAAAAAAAATTCAGAAAAAAAAATTATTTTATTAATTTATTTGGAATACTAAAAATACAAAAAAATAGAAATTTAAGTGAAAGACTAGTTATTTTTATTCGTTTTTGTGATTATCATCATCCCTTTCACTATTAAGCATTAAACATTCAACAGGCATTTGCCCACCCTCGGTGGCTGTACAATTTGCACTCCAATGAAAAAGGTGACCAAAACTGTTGGGAAAATGAATAAATCATTTAATAACATGAAAAAAAAATTTATAAAATTTTTAAAAATTTTTTAAAAATTTTTGGAAAATTTTCAAAATTTTTTGAAATTTTTTGAAATTGGTAATAGTGTCGTTTCCCAGCCCCATTTTTTCCTCCCAATTTTTTACCCTATGTTTGTACGGAATGGTCAAATTTTCCCCTTTCTTTCATCAAATTTGCCTTTCCATATTTTGCCTAAAAACAATCAAAAAGATCACCTATGAGGTAATAGTGTGTGTTCCATGAAGAAGTCCAAGCTTCTCAAGCCATGCATCGAAATCATTATCACTCAAACGTAATTTTTCATATAAATCAATAGGTTTGAAATTCTTTAGTTCTTCCATTTTTATTAATTGGGAAAATGATTCTTCTCATTACTCTAATACTTTTTTAAATATCACAAATTAATCTTTTTTGATTGTTTTTAGGCAAAATATGGAAAGGCAAATTTGATGAAAGAAAGGGGAAAATTTGACCATTCCGTACAAACATAGGATAGAAAATTGGGAGGAAAAAATGGGGCTGGGAAACGACACTATTACCTTGAAATTTTTAAAATTTTTTCGAAACTTTTTTTTCAACCCCCAGACCCCCGTAGGCTTCAAAATCTCAAAAAATCACATTTCTAAATCTACTTATAGGATTTATTTAATTAAAATCCCTCACGTTCTCGTTGCCAAACACAACCCTGGTTGAGCTACATTTTCACAATAAATACTTGAATTTATTGAATTTAAACAGGAACAAAAAATATCATCACAAAAAGTTTGGTTTAATTGTAATTGGTCGTAACAAATGTCGTGTTTTTCACAACAAAGATGAACTAATAGAAAATTAGAGGAAAAAATTTTTTTTTAAATTTAAAAAATATTTTTTCCGGAGTTATAAAAGAAATTTCAAACAGGACAACAGTGTTGCTCCGGAAGTTCCAGTTCCGATAGGCCGGTTCCAGCTCAGGCTAAATTTGCGGTTACGACGCTACACTAGAGGGCAACATCTCATTATTTAAGACCCACAACTTCCCTTAAGGACCATCCATTTTAATTATTTTTGGTGTCATTCTAAAGCTTAGAAGCTGCTAATTATTTATTCTAAAAGGACCATTCGCCCAAAATTATTTAAATAAAATATAAACTTAAATAACTAACAAAATAACGATTATACCAACTCTTTCATTCACAACATTTTAATGAATAGTCTGACCTTAACAGTTCTTTTACTTAAAATAATCCCCACATTTAGAGCTTTCGAATGATACAAAAATCACTCCAAAAGGTTAACTACAAAGAAAGTTAGGGCCAAAAATAGCCTAAAGGTCGTCCAACACAATTGGGACAAAATGTCCCTTTTTGCGAATTTTTAAAAATTAAAAAGATTACTAGATTGTCGATCACAAGTAAGGCTTATAAGACTCGCAGCATAATAAGAAAAAGGTCCACCTCCACAACTAAATTCCCCCTCATCCCTCAAAACATTCAAAATCGTCACAGCCCCACTTGGAGGTAATTCTTTATAAAACAATTCTCCTGGAACAATTAAAAGAATAATTGCAGAGAGAGCAGTTAGTGACACAAAAGGGGAAAAATTGGAAAAAAAATTGGGGAAATTGGGAGGGTTATTAATTAATTTTGGATTATTTTCTTTTTTTAAGGAAGGGGGTTTTTGTGTTGTTTTTGGTGTTGATTTTTGTTGTTCTTTATTTTGTTTCATTAAAAAAACAAAAAATAAATTTTATTGTTTAAAGAGAACAACAAAATTGAGGTATTTAATTAATTGAATAAATAAATAATCTTTTAAAATAAATCAATTTAAATATAAGTATTGTGGTTGGTGGTGGTTTTTATTCAAAAATTGATAAGGAAAAAAATTTTGATAAAAAGGAGGTATTATTGGGGGATGATAAAAAGGAGGTATTAAGTATTGGGGAAAGAAAATTATAATATTTTTTTAGTAATTAAGAGGAGAATAGGTATTAAGTAGAAGGTGGAGGGGAGGGGGGCAGGGGTGGGCGCAATAGACAATCTCAAAAACGCAAGACGCAACGCAAGGCCAAAATTTAACGCAAATAACGCAATTCGCCCACCCCAGGGAGAGGGAGGGGGAGGGTATTAACTTTACAAAGAAAATTTAAAAATCGTTTTAGAATTTTAAATTTAATAGATAATTGAATTTTAAATTAATTTTAAAATTTAAAAGACCCCTTTTTGATGTTAATTTGATAAAATTGGGGAGACACAAACAAATCAAAAAATCAACTCAAAAAGTACACAAACAATTTTTGAGAGTAAACAAAAGATTAAATTTACAGTATGGACGATCTAAAAGGTAAATAAAAAAAATATTAAAGTCTGGCAAATATAAAAATTAAAATAGGACAAGTCCAAAACTGAATTTAAATTTTTCTACATACTTAAAGTCGGGGCTCGAATTTATAAAGATTGCCTCAAAAATTTTGGAATTTCAGGTCAAAATAATTTCATAAATAATTTAAATAAAACACATTCAAATTTTGTTATATTTGTACATATTTGGAACAATTGGAACAAAAATTGGACATCTTAAAATCCCCTCTTTCAACCTGTAGCCAACTACATTTAAAAAACATAAACTACACCTAGTGCAGTCTACTACACAAAGATAAAAAAATCTTAAAAAATTATTGTAGTTTAAAAGGTAAATACCTAATACATATCCCCTCCACATTTTAAACGTTAAAAAATAAAAACTTAAATTTATTCTAAATTTATTTAAAAAATTAGGGAATCGGGATTCGTTATTCAAAAATATTATTTTTTATTAAAAAATTTAATTTTCAAATTTTATTTAAAAATTAAATTATTAGTCCAATAAAAATCACATTAATTTTTATTAAAATAATCAAAACCAAAAATTGAAAATAAAAAATAATCTCACGTGAACAAAAATATTATTAAATTTAATTGTTATAAAAATGACTATCAAAAAATAACAAAAAATAAACCAAAAAGAGAATAGAAATTTTTGTAAAAAAATTTTTTTTTTCAAAAAAAATTTTTAGAAAAATAAATTGACAGCTACCTTAATAACTATTTTAATTTACAATCCTCACATGTCATTTTATTATGCAAAAATTAGAAAAAAAAATAAATTAAAAAATAATAAATTTTTTGGAGAAAAATTGTTAATAAAGTTAAAAATAAATTATGTAATTTACCTAGATAAGAAATTTAAAAAAATAATTTTTGGTTCAATCCAAATCCATTGCTCTATTTTTGTGTAAATTCCAATGATTTAGGAATAGAACCTTTAAAAATATTTTTATTTTTTTTTAATTTGTTGTTGGTCAAAAGTTTTTTTAAAATAATTTTCCTTATACTTGCCAAAACACATTTTAGGATTTCAAAAAGGCAGTATGAGGTATTCAATTTTTTCCGAAGGGGAGCTCGATCTCCGAATCGTCTTCAAACATTACTTGCTTATATTTCAGCTATTTTGGTCCATAGGATTAGGTGTTAAAGTTAGAATTTAGTGGTCTTTTTTAGAAGGATAAAATTCATACATAAATTCCTTCCGAGCATTGTTCAAACAGTAAAAAGTGAACAGGCTACCCTAGGTCTTTGATCAATTCGATTTTGATATCCGATTTTGTTTTAAAATGAATTTTAAAAAATCATTCATTTTTCTGAAATTATCGGCTTTTAAATTTTAATAAAAATTCAAAGGGGCATGTTTGAGAAGGCAGAAAGAGTTAAAAATCACTCAAGAAATAATCCCCATATTTAATTTTTTTTCAATTTAATTAAAGTCCCCTACTTTAATTTTAGCCATTTCAATATCCGCCAATTTAACATTTTCTTCCAAAATTTTAAAATCAATAGCAGCAATTAATAATTGTTTTTTGCAATTATTTAATTCTCTTTGGACAGCACTAATTGAAATATCTGTAATTATTGGATCTGACATTGAAACTATTTTAATTCCTGCACAAGAATGGTGAAGTTCTATTCCATCTTTGTAAAGTACTTTAAAAGAATTAAATTTAGGGAAAAGGTAAAGTTGGGGAAGGAGTACTAAACAAGTCCTAATGATAGTGAAATTAAATAGACCCCAAAAATTGGTAACCCCCTCGTCGAAATAAGCAAATTCGGTTAAAAAGTTTTCTAAATAGACTTAGTTGGCGATAAAATACGATTAAAGTTGGCAGCCCTAAAAGAATTTTTGCCAACCAAATTTTTTAAAGAAGTTAGAGTTGAATCTCGTTGATATGTCGTCCTCGAGACTAAACAGAAAAGAAAGGATTGACTTGAGGAAGATGTGACCAAAAGGGCGTGCCAGGAAGGCTTCTGGCCCTCCTGAAATCGACCCCCCTGGCCATACCCTTGTGTGACCATTGGTTTTTTAAATCAAATCTATCGACGTAAGATTGTGGAAACGTATTAGCGAGAGTTCAAGCTATATTAAAAATTCCTAATTTTTTAATAAATTAAAAAAAATTCCCTTACAAAAATCCACACCAAAAGTCAATCCGTCCCTTACAATCCAACCAAGCCTTCGAAAATATTTGTAGACAATAAATTTCCTAACAAAAGAAGGGCCAAAAATTGAACGAAAATATTCAAAAATTTGTTCATTTTCTTTTGGAATATTTCCATTTATTTTAATTACATTTAATTCGTTTAACTAAAAATTGAAAAATTAATTAAAAAAATTTTTTATACCAAATAAAAAGCTTCAATAGGTGTTAAATGAAGTAAACCACCTCCAGTATTTTTATCTGAAAAAAAATTTTTTTTTGGAATTTTTAAAATTATTAAATTCGTTAAAAATAAAAAAAGAGATTAGAGAGATGTGTATAGAGTACGCTTACAAGGGCGTAGCCCAATTTTAGCCCCCCTGAAATCGACCCCCTAGCTACATACGCACTTGCCCTCTTATTATTCCCTGTTTGCCGCTGAAAATTAGATTCATTTTTATAATAGGACCTCAAAAGGCGAAAAATTAACAGCAAATGGTAAATTTGTTCGGTCCCGAGACTTAAGTGAGTATTCGAAAAAGGATCACCTCTCTCCTATACTTTTTTCATTTTTATTCGGATCGACCCCAAGATACATCAGAGATCAGTTCCAAATCAAGGATGCTCCCATTCAAAAAATTAAACGGTTCCCAAATGTTTCAAACTTTTAGAGGTCTTAGAGGTTAGAAAAAAACTTTTTGAGGTTCCACGGTTCCTACGAGATTATTGCACCAAAGGCTAGTATTAATCTATAACCTAAAGGATAGTGGTAATCTTCCGGGAATTTATCTCCCTAAATAACCTGAACTTGAAAAAATTTAAAAAAATATACCAATCCACTCCTTTGCTTTTTGTTTTGAATCAAAACTTGAATTTTTAACCAAACTTTCTTTACTTGTCCCAGCTTCACACAATTCTTGTTCATCAGAAGAAAAACATTTCCAATTAGCAAAATTCATTCTTTGACCAACAAAAGTTCCAAAATTCCCCTAAAATTAAAAAAAATTTAATTCTCCTCTTAATTAACAAAAAAAAACCATAGAAAATATTCGTTGAGCATGTAAAGGCAATTTAACAATAATATCCATTCCATTTAAATCAGCTATATATTTTTCTTCTTCCTCATCTAGTAAGGGTTCAATTATTGGTTTTTGATAATTCTCTTTTACATGTTTTCTTCTTTCAGATTCTAATTTAGGTGAATTTTTAACCAAACTTTCTTTACTAGTCTCATTGTCAGAAATATTTTCCATCATTAAAATTACTATAAAACAAAATAAAATTTTCTTGTCAAGGCAAATTTTGCACGAGAAAATATTAATGAAGACAGGTCATGAGCTCATTTCCTAGGGATCATTCAATAAGGACGAGAAATTTTACGACAAAAGCGATAGATGAGGGAATAGGGCTGCTAGTTCCAATATCCCAAATCGAAGAAAGGCTGGATATTTGAAATTCTCGGTTCAATTTGGAGATTTCCCAAGAACCTCCAATGTTCGTGGGAACCAAGAAAAGGCAGGATATCCTAAATCTTCGGTTTGGAGACTTCCCAGGAAATGCCAACGCTTGACGACAGAAAACAAACTATCCAATTGGATTGGGGAATTCTCTCCTACGTTTTCGTGATTGTAAATATCCTAAAAACATTCTAGGGGATTACAAGACGACAAAACTAAAATCAGAACAACTATAAAATTCAACAAATATAAGGAAACTTTTATAGAAACCAAAAAACAATGAGGAAATTTAATTTTTTAAACAAATATAATAATTACCAAACAACAAAAAAGAATCCCAAAAACAACATTTTTAAATCAAATGACAGACATATATTTGCAATAACGATGTGTGGATTTTCTTTTTTTTAAATAATTAACATCTTAAGCCTGCTATTTCTTCTTTCCAGCAGCAGCACCAGCCTTCTGTGCAGATTTGGTAACCTTTCCACCAGCTTCGACCTTCTCGACAGCCTTGATAACACCAACAGCCACAGTCTGACGCATGTCACGAACGGCGAAGCGTCCAAGTGGAGCGTAGTCAGTAAAAGCCTCAACACACATTGGCTTGGTTGGAATTAAGTCGACAATACCTAAAATTATTTTTACAAAGAAAATAAGGTTAAAAGCAAACCAGCATCTCCAGTCTTCAAAGCCTTTGGATTGTCTTCAACCTTCTTGCCAGTTCGACGGTCGACCTTCTCCTTAAGCTCAGCGAACTTGCAAGCAATATGGGCAGTGTGGCAGTCAAGAACAGGTGTATAACCAGCAGCAATCTGTCCAGGGTGGTTCATGATGATAACTGAAAGAAGGGAGTTTAAAACAAAAAATTGTAACCAAAGTTAACCCTGAGCAGTGAATTGCTTGGTCTCCTTTGCCGGGTCACTCTTGGAGTCAGAAGTGACTGAACCACGTCGGATGTCCTTGACGGAAATGTTCTTAACGTTGAATCCAACATTGTCTCCAGGAACAGCTTCAGGAAGAGACTCGTGGTGCATCTCAACAGACTTAACTTCAGTAGAAATTCCTTGAGGCGCAAAGGTAACGACCATTCCAGGCTTAATAATTCCAGTCTCAACACGTCCAACAGGCACAGTTCCAATACCTAAAATAGTTCGTTAAAATCTCTTCAAAGGAAAAACCAAAGCAAACCTCCAATCTTGTAAACGTCTTGAAGTGGAAGTCGGAGTGGCTTGTCAGTAGGCCTACTTGGAGGCAGGATAGCGTCAAGGGCTTCCAACAAAGTCTTCCCGCTAGCATTTCCATCCTTCCTTTCAATAGCCCATCCTTTGAACCAAGGCATCTTATCAGACGGCTCCAACATGTTGTCGCCATTAAAGCCAGAAATAGGAACGAAAGCAACGGTTGCAGGGTTGTAACCAATCTTCTTAATAAAGCTGGAGACTTCATTCTTGACCTCCTCAAAACGAGCTTCCGAAAATGGTGGCTCGGTCGTGTCCATCTAAATGACGATTTAATAAGGACAAAAGAAGAGATAAGAAACCTTATTACACGCAACGATAAGTTGCTTCACTCCCAAAGTCTGAGCGAGAAGAGCATGCTCGCGAGTTTGACCGTTCTTGGAAATTCCAGCCTCGAACTCTCCAGTACCACAAGCAACAACCAAAACAGCACAATCAGCTTGGGATGTACCTAAATTGAGCATTTAAATCATTCAAGGAGTTCAAAAGAAACCAGTAATCATGTTCTTGATGAAGTCACGATGTCCTGGAGCGTCAATAATTGTGACGTAGTATTTGGCAGTTTCGAACTTCCAGAGAGCAATGTCAATAGTAATACCACGTTCACGCTCGGCCTTCAACTTGTCCAACACCTATAATTTTAAAGAGTTAAAGATTCTCAAAAGTTGACATACCCAAGCATATTTGAACGATCCCTTTCCCATTTCCTGAGCTTCCTTCTCGAACTTCTCAATCGTTCTCTTATCGATACCACCACATTTGTAGATCAAGTGCCCAGTCGTTGTGGATTTCCCAGAATCGACGTGGCCAATAACCACAATGTTGATATGGATCTTTTCTTTTCCCATTTTTATGAACGAGGTTTATCGGTAAAAATAAAAATTATCTAGAAATGAAAGTGTTAATCAACTTTTATCAAAATAGAAAAACGAAGGTTATTTCGCAATACAAACATCTATTACCAAATTTTTACACACACAAATAACACAACATTAAACGGAATTTATTCATTCAATCAAGGTAAGAGAAATGTAACCAACAACAAAAAAAACTCTATAATTACAGTAAACTTTATCGATTAATTTTTCGAAGCGAATGAACATCAAATAATTTGAATTTTATAGGGACGTTTCAGTGCAGATATTTAAGTGTCTAAAATAAAAGGATGTTTCGCCATAGAGCGGGTTTTAAATGAGTTTATGGTAAAATTTAGGGATTAAGGTTTCTTGTACCTTTGTAGTTGGCAGAAATACACAATCAATGATTAAATATTTATTTCGGTTAAAAATATAAAAAATATAATTAATACAAAAAAAAGATTTGGCTCATTTATTCATTCTTTTCCTTGTTGTCGTTGCTCTCCTCAAAATGAAGGTATTCTTTAGTATCTGAAAGGTCTTCTGGCATAAATGAATTGGTCAAAAGCTTTTTGTAACTTCCGCGCTTAAAATGAAAAATTAAGAATAAATTTTTATGAGTAATTTTTATGGCAAAATCACTCACAAAGTTGAATGGGTCTGTTCCAAGACATGTGCTATTCTGATTTTTGATGGAAAGTTTAAAAACAAATGGCTGATCGGTGCCAATAACCTGCAAATTAAGCATTAAAAAGATAAGGGAAAAGCTAGTACAGATTTAAACTCATCTCTCGGAATATTTTTGGCAGCGCATTTTGGTAAGAGTGTAAAATTATTATTGCCATGGGAGAGTTTATCTCGCACAATTTTAATTTCCACAGATCCGTTCTCGCCTTTGACATAACTTTTAAGTGCTTAAATTCAATATTTCTTTAAATTTGTTAAAATAAATGTACATCCATTCATCACCTCCAAGCAACTGCAGTTGTTTATGTGGGATAACTTAAAAGCACAATCCTTGTCATTATTTCCATAATTAAGTATATACCTATCAAATAAAAATTATTAAGAGGAATGAGGATGAGAGGAGGGTCCTCATCTTCTAGGAGGTCCTCATCTTCTGAGAGGTCCCCATCTTCTAAGAGGTCCTCATCTTCTGAGAGGTCCCCATCTTCTAAGAGGTCCTCATCTTCTGAGAGGTCCCCATCTTCTAAGAGGTCCTCATCTTCTAAGAGGTCCTCATTTTCTAGGAGGTCCTCATAGGTCCTCATCTTCTAGGAGGTCCTCATTTCTAATTTTAAATATTTCCTACGCATTGGAGAAGTTGATTTTATCACAAGAAGCATTACAATCCTTTGTTTCACTTCCTTTTTCCAATTTATCCAAGCAATTTGTATCATTTTTTGTTAATGTCAGGTTGTGATGAAATTCGAAGCTATCGAAGGTTGAGACTCCATACATAGTTAGTGAAGATCCGACATGTTTTTTTCTTAAAAAATATTTAAGAAATTTGTTATTTCTACGATAATTCGTGTCTCCTTACTTTTCCAAGGCTTCCTCAAATCTTGCCAATAAGGCTGAACCCCCAAATCTTGCCAAATTCTAAAACCCTAAACCTATCGGCATCAGACGCTTGTTTGTGTCTACGACGCTTGCAAGATGTGCGGACACGCTTTCCCAGATATCCCTCAATCTCTCTTATATCCCTCCCTGAGATAAAAGAAAGATGACACAGAATTTTATTTCAATCCCCAAAAAACTCACAAATTCGTGTTAAGCACAACGTTCGAATGTATGCCTGCATATTTACTCAACAAATAAGAAAAGCTAGGGGCACATTCTTCATCTCCAGTAATTAATGTTGAAAGTTGGAATTTCGATTGATTACGAAGGAAAACATCCGCTCCCAACAACCAAGGTCCAACCAACTTAGTATCTTCAATTAACAATCCATTAGCAAATTTAACAAATTCTTGATTATATAATTTTCCTTCATTTGGATATATCCCGTTTTCAGAAGCGTTAGGTCCGGTTGCATAAAATCCAGTCAGAAACGTGTTCTTTTCAAACAGACGCATCAACAAACAATTGCCTTCTCCAACACTGTAGGTGTACCTGGAGAAAGGGAAAAAAGGCACTAGGGAATTTTTCAAGAGTGTTCCGGAAACACCAAATAATTCAACCTTCTGGTCCACCCCGTTAGTTACGTCTATATTGGTTAATTTCCTGGATCGCTCCATCAATTTAGAAAAGTCCTTGATAAAAGTCCACTTACGTTTCCTTTAGATAACTGGCTGAAAAGCTAAAATTGCCGCCTGACAAGTATTTAACCAAGAGTCCATGTTTAGGTCCAGCAAAATTCCAATAATCGTAGTCCGGTTCATTCTATATAGTAAAAGATTTTAGGGTTATGTAGGTTATCAAATCACCCCTTCCTTTTTAGCAGCATTTTTAGATTTGAGTGATTTATCGGTACATTCTTTAAAAATTGGATCGGTGTTCTTGTTCTTTACAGCATATTTAACAGCAATTCCATCTTTACGTTCAGGATCAAGCTGGCCCACATAACAAACCAAATAACTTAATTAAAAAATTTCTCTACTATCGAATATTTTTATTAATTTAACACTTTATTCAATATTTCTATTAAAATAATTCTGTATGGTCCGGTTTTGTCTCTCTCAAATTCGTATACTCTCTCACTCATATGGCTGTCTATTATCCGGAAAATTATTAAGAATACGTTTATATTTTCTCTGCTACATTGTGTTTTCCGGACAGCTTAAAATAAAACTGTATGGTCCGGCTTTGTCTCTCTCAAATTCGTATACTCTCTCTCTCTCTCTCTCATATGGCTGACTATTATCCGGAAAATTATTAAGAATACGTTTATATTTTCTCCGCTACATTGTGTTTTCCGGAAAGCTTATTTTCTTGTTTCTTGATAAAATTTAAAAGAATACCCAGCAGTTGAATTTTTGCATTTAGTTTCAGTTTCGTTTTTAGGTTCAGCAGGCGGACAAAATTGAAAGGCAAAGGGGACTTTTCCTCCATTTAAACGTGGATCCTCTCTAAACAAAATTTGACGAAGAGCAGAAACATCTCCAGTGCCATGAATTGGGGTATAAATTTTAAAATCTCCATTGGGTCCATAATCGGATTCGTTGACTTTTGGATTAGTAATGTTTGTATAATTATTTGGCAATTGGATGATTGGTTCCTCAGAAGTTTCAGAATTTTTCGACTTTTCGGAAGGTTCTTTCTTTTCTTTTTCGGAAGGTTTTTCATTTTTAGGTGACCGAGGCAATCCTGGATGTCCTAAAATAAATATAATGGAATTATTCAGAAGTACGATTGAATATAAGTAAAGATTAACTAAAGTACTTAAAATTCACTTAATTTTAATATTTATTTTAATAACTATGACAATTTTTGCTAGTTTTTTGGCCATAATTTTTGAAATAATAGACCAAGGATTCTAAAATTTTTAGTGGAGTTAGTTGGATCTATTGGGGATATTTGTTCAAAATCTTAAGTTTCTAGGTGTCAATTTATCTATTTCATTGGCACTCGCATGACTCTGGATTACTCAGAACTTTTGGGTAATGCAAGGACATCCGAGCGCTTATGAAGAAAAATAGACACCTAGAAACCATAAAATCTTGAGTCAGAAGTAGGAGCCTAAAAGGGAGGGAAATTCTGATGTTGGTATATTTTAATTATGAAACTAGAACTTAAATGAACAAACAGGCTTAAATAAACATGAACTTACTTGAAGGAACTTAGATAAACTTAATTAAACTTGACTAAGCTTGAAACTAAACTTAAAAACTTGAAAAAATAAAAAATTTATTCTCAACCATTTTTAGCTATAATTTCTTCACTTTCTCCATTACTCAACCCAAAACTTGAAGCATAAACCAAAATAAAAACATAAAATAACATTTTTTTGGAAAACATTGAAAAGGGAAAGGGAGTTGGATAATTTAATTGAAAAAAGAAAAATAATTTTTTTAAATTAAAAACAAAATGAGAAGAAAATTTTTTAAATGATGATTTTATATATTAAAAATAAATTTATATATAAAATTAAAAAATTTAAAAAATTAAATGAATGATTCATTTTTTGATATATTTAAAGGCCATTCACTTTTCAGAAAAATGTAGAAAAAAATAAAAAAAAAAGGGAAATTAAAGCAAAAAAAATCTGTTAACTTGTTGAAATATATTTATTTTTGCCGGAAATATTTTTTATTTTACTAAATATTAAAAATTTAATAATTATTAAAATAAAAATTAAATCAGATAAAAAGAGAGAAAATAGAGGGGTTATTGGATGGATATATTTTTGTAAATTTATTTTTAATACATTAATTTTGTTAAAAAAATTAATTTTTAGAACGAAAATAATTTTTATCTGATAATTTATTTTTTAAACAAATTAATTAAACAATTAAGTAAACAGAAAAAAAATAAAAAAGTAGGTAATTAAAAATAAAGTATAACCAAATTTTTCTAGTAAATTTATGACTAAAACTTAATTTAGCCGTAATTTAATCGGTGGTAATTTAATCAATTTAATCGAAAGCTTTTCGATATGTATATCGGGAATTTTGTCTCAATTTTGTTTTTATGTAAATGCGATCCCTGATGCATACCATTCGCTCCGTCTCAGCGAGCTGAATCGAATAGTACCACTCCCAAGAATGCGAAATGGCTATGGACCTTGATACAGGTTCCCAAAAATTGAAATTGTGAAAACACAATGCTTCAAAAAATTACAGAAATAAATTTTAATAATTAAAAAATTTTTAAAAAAGTTTCAAAAGACTGTGAGTTTTGCAAAAATAAATAAATTTTGTAATTAAAACATTTCTTTTAAAAATTAAAGTCAGTCTTTTAAATGTTACAAAAAACTTGTTAATAATATGTGGGAGTTAATCATAAAGAATGAAATAATTTAAAAAGCTTAAATGTTAAAAAACTTTTTTTTTACCAAATATTTTTTGTTACACTTCACAAAATACAATTACACATCCAGTAAATTCTCCTCCTCCCATTTGACCACAATTAAAATTATTTATTGATAGAGAAATTGTTGGACGTTCACAATTGCTTTTTCCAAATAAGCCTAAAAAATATTTTTAAAATTTCAAAAAAAATTTTTTTTATTTAAAAAAACCTTTAGGAACACAATAAATTCCCTCAAAAATTGGTTTTTCTTCAATTTCATAAAGTTTAGTAATTCTAAGCAAAAATTCATCAATTAAAAGTCGTTGAAAATGAGGGAAATGATGAGGGAAGAAATCTGCTGCAGAACGTAAAAATAAACATTCTGATTGTGAAATAAGTTGATTTTCTAATATTTTGGAATAATTAAATTGATCAATTAAATTATCATCAGAATTGAGTGGAAATTGTATTTTTCCAATAGGTGAAGAAGAAAGTAACTGTTGGGGAAAAATAAATTTTTTTTTCAAATTAAAGGAAAAAAATTTCCTAATCAACATATCGAACTATGATCAAAAATTGTGCGTTGAGACACACACTCACACAACATGTTAGAGATGGTCGATAACTTATTGTCAATTTTTGGCTTTTACTCCAAAATTAAAAAAATTTAGGGCTTCAAAGGTTGGGTATTTTTGGAGCGGTTGAACCCCCATACTCTACGCAATGGTGTGTGCTTCAACGCAAAATTTTTGGTCGTAATACGACATGTTCCCTTGTTAGTTAAAAATATTTCTTTTAAATTTTCTAAATTTAACAAATAGTTTTTTAAAATTCAAACCAACATATTCTTCATTCATTTCCTTTTCTAAAAATTGTAAAAATTGACGTTCCATTTCCTCTCGTCTTACAAAATTTTTAATTTCCTTTAAAAAAATTTAAAAAATTAAAAAAAAATTTTTTTAAAAGTTTTTTGACAAATTTCAACAAAAATTTTTTAAAAAATTTTTTCCAACCTTGCTAGGTTGAAACAAAGAAACATCATTTCCAACATTTCCATTAAAATAATTTAAATAAAATAATTTATTTCTTCTCATAACAATATTTTTAGGTTGAAGTAATAAAGCATTTTCCACAGATTGACAAGCTTCCCTTCCATTTTTTACTTTAAATTTAAAAAACTTTTTTTATTTAAAATTTGTTTTTACAATTAAATTGGCAAAGATGTAAATGTTCATAATGTGAAAGCAACAAATGTTTTGTAAAACGACCATTGAGAAAACTTAGTTGAGAAACACAGCTTTGTTTGCATTGCAAAACAGAGAGATAAGTTTCTAAATAAGAAAATGTTTGTTTGATAAAACTTGTTTTAATAAAACTTGTTTATTGTAAAACTTGGAAAAAACAAACTTTATTCTAAACAAGTTGTAAAAAACAAGTTTTACAAACAAGTTGCAAAACAAGTTTTATTTTTAAAAATAATTTTGTTCGTAGGTTTTGCAAAAAGAATGTTGCAAAACATGTTTTACAAATAATAGTAAAAATAATAATTAGGCTTACTAGTAATAAAAACACTCCACTCATTCTGCTCATCTCCACCATTAATTTCCTTGATGTTGTTTAAATATTCACATTCTGATCTACAATCTTCCAAAGCTTCCCAAAATTGTTGTAAAGATTCTTGGAATAAATTAACACAATTTAGCCATTCTTGATTGCTATAAGCATTTACGGCCTTCATATAAAGTTTCTGCAAAATTTATTTTTATTTCTGTCTTACAAGGGAACATTTCGAACTGTGAGTAAAAAGTTCGAAATAAAAGTTATACCATCGTGTAGAGCATCGTCGAAAACCTTTATGGTTTCCGGCTTTTTCGGCTCCGACCCCCATTTCGAAAAGTTATAGGTCTTCAAAGTTTTCGACTTTTGGAGCGGTTGAGTCGCCCTCATAAAGAGAGAGTTTTCTTTTATTAGGAGAAAAATAAGACTCCCATCCTCCTTTTTTCCTTTCCTTTTCTTTTTCAATATTAGTTAAAGAAAGAGAAAAGGAGGAGAGAAAAGAAAAACTAAAGAGGCACCTCTGCCTTGCAGCTAATGTCAATTAAAAAGGAAAGAGGAAATGGCAGACATGCCTCTTTTCCTTTTCTTTCCTCTCCTCTTTTTCTCTTTCTTTAACCGACATGGGAAAAGAAGAAGAAAGGAAAAATGGAGAAAAGGAGTCTCATTTTTCTCTTTGGTAAGACAAATAATAAGAAAAGTGAGGGCGACTCAACCGCTCCAAAAGTCGAAAACTTTGAAGACCTATAACTTTTCGAAATGGGGGTCGGAGCCGAAAAAGCCGGAAACCATAAAGGTTTTCGACGATGCTCTACACGATGGTATAACTTTTATTTCCCTCACAAGCTCCCTTTTCCAGGTAAATCTTATCCTTCCCAAGTAATCTCCAAAATATCATAAACATTATTTTCCACCCTCTCCCATATATCTCATGTCTAATACACTACAAAAAATCTAATCCCAACCTCCCCAGTTATCTCGGGTGTTTTGAAGGGATCAGGTAGAAGAGATTTAGTAAAGCTATATGTATGATTTTAGTAAAGCTATACCTCATGACGATATTGCCACTCATCAATGAGCATTTCCCGCTCAAATCCAGGCTGTTCCATATAAAAATGTAAATTATTCAAAGTATCTTCATCACCAGGATTGGCCACTAAAAAAGTAAAGGCTGACTTGACAGCTTGTTTTAAATCTCCTAACTAAAATATTTTTGAGGAAAAAATTACAGATATTTTCAAACCTTCCAATAACAAAATTGTAAATAATGAAAAGGTCCACGCTTCTTAAATTCTTCAAATAATTTTTTTGGATTGTTTAAAGATGGCCGTTGATTTGTAAATTTATCAAGACGACACCTTTAAAATTTTCTATAAAATAAATTTAAAAATAAAGGCAAACTTGCTTGAGTAAACAGAGAGCCTGATTGCTTTCATATTGCATAAATAAAAGTGTTGGGTCAAATTCTCCAACTAATTCTTTAAAATTTGTCAAATCAGCTCCATATCGGCTGTAGCACATTCTAAAAGAAAAATAATTTTTCGTAAAAATTTTTTAGTGGGATCCAAAAAAATCTTAAAAATTAATAAAAATGAATTACTGGAGGCCAACTTTTTATTTTCAAAAAACAAACAAACTTGCCTTCTACACCAGAGGACCTATAAATTAATTAACTATTGTAAAAACCTTTTAATTTTTTAAAAAACCTCTTGTCGGTAGAAAAGAAAATCTTCAATAGCTTTAAGCATATAAGCCACACAATCGGCCCAATTTCCATTTGTATATTCATTTTTGCCAGATTGATAGAAGTGCTCAAAAGTCAGCGAAGGATCTTCAGGACTACCTTGTATTGGAATTATAAAAAATAAAATTAAGAAAAATTTGTTAAATATTGAAGGAAACAAGAATGCCATTCTCTAATTAGAAAAATAAAATTTTCAAAGAAATAAAAATTTATAGAAATAATTTAATTTAATTAAAGGGAAAAACTGAAGAGGAAAAAAGAGAAAATTTTAGTCAAAATCTCTTCTAGCAAAAAAATCAATGATCTAAATGAATCGTTCAATCTTTGCTGCCACTACCTAAAAATAAGTCTGGCCAAAGGATAAAATAAACTTAGTCCAAAATATCAACTTAACAACTCAAATCCTAAATCTTTTTTCTTATTCATTGTCCTAAAAAATTGTAAAAAATAGTAAAAAGAAAAATACTATACAAAGAATTTAATCTCAAACCCTTCAATAAACAAATTGAAAAAAATCTAAAATTTATTTTTAACGAATAAATACTTGCAAATAATTAAAAAAAAACACAACAGAGCACGACAAATTTAGTAAACCAGAAAAAAAACTCTTAAAAAAATTGTTTAGATAATTTTTTGGAATTTTTAAGGACAAAATAAAAAAAAGTCCACCAATGGAAGTAGAACCACCCTCACCTCACTTAAAAGAAAACTTTCCAATTAAACCAAAATAGGACGCTCTTGTTGTGTTTTTAACAAAAATTTTTTTAATAAGTCAAAAACGTATAGGTCTTTAAATAAAATATTTAAACTCAACAAACTAAAGAGAGGGTCTATGATGAGATTTATAAATAAAACGAGCTCGTCACTTTATCATTTTTTAAAAGTCAAAGCTTCCTTCTTCAAAAATTAACCTTACAACCCCTTCCACAAAAAAGACGACTTGACAATCCTTCCATTTACAGGCTGAATGTCTCGATTAGAAAGAAGTAAACGCTGCAGTTCATGATCTTTGCGAGTTTTACGTAATTCCCGAAGCTTTTGTAATTGGCTGAGAGATATAGATAATTTAGCATGCAATAAAATCCATTTGACCTTTAAAACAAAAATATTAAAAATTAATAAAATTATTTATTCTAATTAAACCGTTTCACGGAACGGCTCAGTAGTTTCAGACCCATCATATAACCAAAATTCGTTCCTGTCAGCCGGAATAAGTTGAGAAGGTTTGAAATTCTTTAAACGCGAAGATTCAGTGCCAGGATATTCTACTTGAGTGAGTACGTCCATCAATGGTTCAAGTGCTGGATTGTCTTCTGTTCCTTGCTAAAAATATGAATTCTTTAAAAAAAAGTAAAGCAAAACTTGAAATAAAAATTTCTATTTTTAAACTTAAAAATAATTTTTTTAAACAAACCTGCAATAAAACTGAAATGAACAATGCGCCTGGATCGCCTGGATACTTCAGTGCCTGCATCATTGAAGAAAAAGTTGTGTTGCGATGAATGAATTGAATTTCACCAGCAAATCCTTCGTTGTCGATAAAATGCTAATTTGTAAAATAAATTTATATTAAAAAAATTTTATAAGAATTTCTCAAACAAAATACTAATGATTAAAAAATTAGATTTACGTGGCTTCCATTATTTTGACGTGATCCCCAATGAAATAATATTTTCTCAAGTTGAAAATGTTTGTCAGGGAAAACACCACATTCAAAATATGGAAAATTGGATGTATCGGCAGGAATTATGCTGAGCCCATTCAAATTTTTAGCAGAATAATTAAAGTTGTCATAATCAAAGCTGAAATACTTATTTGCAATCTTTTGGTCAAAGGCAGTTATTAATGGTGTAATATCCAATGGAGACTGCTTACTAACCAATGACTAAATTAAAATTTAATTATTAAAGCGGCATTTAACAACAAGAACGTTATTATACTTTACTAGATAATTTTGAATTTCGTACCCCCCTCTCTTTTTTCTGTCTCAAAGTGTTAAAAATGGTCAGTCTAGTAAAGAATTGTAGACAACTCCCCATAAAAACGAAAAAAGCATTTAACTATGAAGACGAAATATTTCCCTACACTTCCCCTTTCTCAACACTATTTATCTGCCCAGTTTAATAAAAATTTGATGCCTTGCCCTTATTAAGGATAATTCAGCTAAGGTTTACAACAACTCTAATAGATTAAGTTAACCTGTTCTTGTTGTCCATTTGTGCGAGAATAATTCTGGAAAAGATTTCGAATTTCTGAAAGCATCTCATCTTTAATCTTTTGGCCTTCCGATGTCACAACATTCTTTGTTTCATTCTTTGTCTCATTCTTTGTCTTCTCATTTTCAGAAGTAAAAATATAGTAAAGAAATAACACGCAAAGTCCAAATAATGCAATCACGACCGCCAAATAGTTTAATTGAGTACCAGATATATATTCGCTCACATAAGCCTTATTGAGCTGGGCAACGGAATTCAAAAGACTTTGAAACATAGTCTAAAACACAAAAGTTTAAAATATTTAAAAAATAAAACAAACATCATCAGCCATTTTTGCTACACACAAAGTAGCGTTAATGAAAAGTTGCTGAAATTTAAAATACCTTATAAGATGGAAATCAGAAATTAGTTAAGGATGCACCCCTAAATTAAAAAAAAATATTGATCGCTTTTTATACAAAAGGATGCAAAGAATTTGGGTAAGAAACAGAGCACATCCTAACATTTATAACCTCATCATTTGATTTGATGAGTATGCTAATTGTATATAGAGAGATTATGGACGCAAACCATAAAATAAAAATAATGCTAAGCCGAAAAAACGTCCACGAACACATCTAAACTAGCATTTAATATTAAAAACTTATAAGCAAATTAAAGATGAAGGAAACTGAATCGACTATTCTGAATCAACAATACTTAATCGACTTCTTTTACTAATACTCAACTGAACAATTTAGAGACTGCCCTCAACTGACCTCTCAATTCAAGGACGTTTCAGAGTAACCGATTCAGAGTATTTACTGGGGGGCCTAAAAGGCGCAAAGGCATAACTTGCCAGCAAATTCCTGGCCCTTATCATTTTTGGTACCAATATCTTTAGCTCGACGAGAGGAATCGTTAAATACTAAATTTGGTAAGATTAGGAAATCGTGAAGAACGTTATGGCTTATCGCCTTTATGGCCCGCGCCGTTTTGGGCGTGCCCCCTTTACTGGAACGACCTCTCTAGCTATCTATATTCACTTTTTAAAAAAATATAAAAAATAGCCAAAACAATATTTTAGGCTTTTAATAAACATTATATCTATCTAATTAAGATTTATATATTAAAAATTAAAAAATTTAAATATACAAAATATACACGTCTAAAAAAGAATTTTGTTATTCTTCAATTAAATTATTATCATCCAATTCTTCTTTAAACAAAATGTCTTCAATTTTGTCAAAAGATGAATAAAGACTTTCATCTAAACCATTTTCTTGCCAATATTTACGTAAACAAAGGTATGATTGACGAGCTAAATCTGTCGATATTGGCATAACAATTTCAAAATCTTCAATTTCTTCTACAGGGCTTTCACAAATATCCAAATTTAGAGCATTTTGAAAAACTTCCCAATTTGTTACATTTTGTATAATGTCAATAATAGGCTCTTCTGGTTCGCTTTTTTCTGTTCTGAATCTGAAAAATTTTTATTTTTTTTAATTTAAAAAATTGTTGTAAGTCTAAGAAAAATATTAATCGAGCTTAAGTGTTCGAAACTACAAGTATCTAGGATTTAAAATAAATTTTAAAATAAAGGTGCAGTTAGGGGAAATTCCGTCCACAATCAGAAAAAAATTAGGAAAGCTATTATTTTTAGAATTCATAACCAGAATTGTGGCTAGCCTTGGCAAAAGAGGACTAACTAAGAAATTTCAGCCCATCAGATTAAACTAAATTAAATATAAACCTTATTGAATGCCTTTCTTTAAATTTTTCCATCCATCCATTGCTTGCCTTAAAATTGTCAATTCCCATTAAATTAGCCATTTCCATTGCTTTTTCCTTAAAGAAAAATTTCAAAAAATCTCAAAAAAAAAACCTTCAATAAAGTTCCCGTAATAACAACATTTTCAGCCCTAACTTGTCTAATCCAATTTAAAAGAGCATCATCAAAATTTGCATGCCTTCCTTTTGTTAAATGTGAACGTTTAATTTTTATTCCATTATTTATTGCAGCAATGATATTTTGTTTGTTTTTAAGAATTGAGTGAATACTTGATTTTTTAAGTAAAATATTAAAATTACTAAATTCTTCTGCTATTTGTTTTAAAGAAGTTTTTGGATTTGCCAAGTAGTAATCAATTATTTGCTTTTTTAATTCTATAGAAATTTTTTGACGTTTTGGAGTTAGATTTAAAGTGTTGTTCTAAAAGTTATTCTAATTTAAAAAAATAATTAAAAAGGAAATTAAGGGACATGATTTTAGGCTTAAGTCAAGCGTATATCAACCATCTTAAGCTTTATCTCGAAAAATGAAGTTAAAAAGGGAAGGGAAGTTGAATGGAAATCCCTTCACAATTTTGTGGAAAGTCAAGCCCTCATAAATGTTCCCCATCTTCTGATTTTTTTATCTAGTGTTCATGCCCCGAATGAAAAATCAAGTTAAAAGGTAAAAATCCCAATGAAAAAATAACCTGAAAAATTCCTTCAAGTCCAGAATCTTCAAATTGTTGCATATCCACAGCTTCCCCTTCCTCCACTTTTATTATTTTATTAAATGTAATAGCGTGGCGTTCTTTAAAACGTGAAAGCCATCCGTCACTGGCAGCAAAAGTTGAAGACTCACCCATCAAAATTTTTGACATTTCCAAGGCTTTCTCCTAAATTTAATCAGATTTTTTTATTTAGTCGGCATATTAACGAGAAAATATTTAATGAATTATATTCATTTGTCAGGGTAATTGCAAAGAAATGGGATAAATTTTAACTTAATGGTCCCCCTTTCTAACTTCCCCTCAAAACTTGAATTTAATCTTTTTTTACCTGGCCAGGGGTCCACAAAAGATAACCTCCAAACTGTCGAAGGAATCCTCTAATCAGGTTCTTCTCTCAAATCGGCGAAGAACCCGATTCCCTAGCAAATCCAAAAAGTAATAAAAAAAACCTTAAGTATCGGTCCATTAATCGGAATATTATCAGCCTGTTGTAGTCTTACCCAACCAATCAACGCCTCATCCAATTCTTTATTCTTCCCTCCAGTAATTCTTACCCTCTTTATACTTCCACCCTTCCCAATTGCGTTTAAAATAACTTCTTTATTTTTTAAAATTTTTGAAATTGATCTTTTGTCTATATTGAATTTTTGACACAATTCTGAATTTTTTACTCCTCCCTCGGATTCTTCAATAATATTCTTTTTTGTTTCTAAACTTATAGCTTTGCGCTTACAAATATTCATTTTTCTTTAATTAAATCTAAAATTTAAAAAAATTTAAAATTTGAACGTCTCTTAAATTGAGCGTTTTTATTGATTTAGAAAAAAATATTTAAAGAGAGAAATAACTTTTAAAACAAAAATTCTTATATAGAGACGTTTACTCTTTCTCAATAAAATTTATAATAAGGGAAGAAAAAAAGGAATGTGTGTGTTTGGGAGAGTTTACAAAATAGAGAGCTAAATTAGAGAGAAAATTAATAAAATGAGAGAGAGAGAATGTAAATGTTTGTTCACTCTACAAGGAAGATGCCAGTCTTTAAAGCGTATAATAAAATAGTAAAGAGAAAATCTATAGTAAAGGGTTAATAAAAATTAGTAGATAATTTTACGTAATTTTAACCGTTAAAAATTAAAAAAATTTTTTTTTGAAAATATTTTATTTAATTTTCAAAATTTGAAATAATTTAAAGAACATTTTAAAGTCTTGACGGTAATATTGAAGCGTACAGACCCCTTTTTCCCTCCCAATTTCCTTCCTATATTTTTACAAAATGGTCGACTTTTTCCTTTTTTCCATCCAATTTAGTTGTTTTTTGCATGTACTTGCACTTGTATAAAATTAAATAATCCTTTGTTTAAACAGGCAAAAATTAGAAAGGCAAATTGGATGGAAGAAAAAAAAGTTGACCATTTTGTAAAAATATAGGGGGAAAATTGGGAAGGAAAAAAGAGGAACCGTACCCTTCAATATTACCGTCTTGTCCAGCCTTTAATTAAAAAAATTTGTTTCCCTTTTATTTATCCACCCAATTGTTGTTGTTGATATTTAATTCGAAAAACAATTGGTTTAAGTAAAGACCCATCAGCTATTAATAATTCAGAGTCTTCTATTACATTTAATTCTTTCAATGTTTTTTCTAAATTTGATTTACTTGTAGCTTCCATTTGTGGAATAAGTGAATTAATTTCATAAAGGAAAGAATCGCTTGTTTTAACTGATGGATTTCGTAAATGACTAAAAAAAGAGAAAAAATAATTTTATTGGAATAATTTTGTATCCACAGGTTTCCAAATTGACCATTTTTAGCCCTACCTCGAAAAATAAAGTTAAAAGGAAAATGAGGGTAAAAGTCCCTGTTTTTTAAATAAACACTGCCCTCCCCCAATCAAAGTTCTCCAAGTTTTTTACTTCCTCGTTTTAAAAGGGAAGTGTAAACGCCTTTTTTGAACTAAAAATGGAGGTGCCAAAATCCTCTTTTATAATATGAATTTCTATGGTTCCAGGTAAAATTATATTTAGATGCCCAACCAATTCCCAAAATAAACAAAAAAAAACCTTACAATTTATTCCTCAACTGTTCAATAAATTCTCCAAGAGTCTGTTCTGCGCCTATATGGTATGTTAATGTTTGACTTGTTCCACAAACAAAACAATCTGGATCTCTTTCCAAAGGTACTACATTAAAACATATTCCCTCAACATTTGCAAAATTCAAGTAATTCTGCATTGGAATTGAAGCGCTTAAAAATTAAAATTTTTAGCTATCAAAAAAGGGTACTTTGTTCATATCCCGCCCCCACCCCTATTTGAGTCTCAGATTAATTTTCCTTCTTTGCTGTCAATCATTTATTTTTCCTCCTTTTTTATTGCCAATCATTTTCTTCCCTCAAATATAGGACACCCAAAAGGGCGCGCGGCTCTAGCGGCGCAAAGCCATAACTTGATTCAAGATTTTCCAACCTTACCAAAATAAATATTAAACGATTCCTCTCATCGAGCTAAAGAAATTTATACCAGAAAGGACAATGGCCAAAAATATTCCAGCAAGTTATGGCTTTGCGCCGTTATGGCCGCGCGCTCTTTTGGACTGTAGCCCGTAAATTTTAACTTGCCTTTTACTTATAATATTTGAGGGAAGAAAATGATTGGCATTAAAAAAGGAGGAAAAATAAATGATTGACAGCAAAGAAGGAAAATTAATCTGAGACTCAAATAGGGGTGGGGGGCGGGATATTAATAAAGTACCCAAAAAAAGGATGTAATTGGATTTTTTCAAAAAAATATAAAAAAAAAGACGGGCACAAAAACGGACTCCAAAAGCAGTTTAATTTTTTAAAAACATTTTATCCAAAAAAAGAAAATTCTAACTTCAAGCCAAGGTTCAAAGTGATCCCTTAATTTACTTACTTTGAAGCCATTTTGAACGCCTCGAGTGCACAACAACCTAAATCAATTTTAAATTATAATTTGGAACTTATGCAGTTTGGGTACACACCCCATTTATTCGCAAGCTAAAAATGGTCAAAGTAACCATATTGAGGTCGGAAAAACGCTTGGGCATAATTCCTCGCATCGTGCGATGTTAACTAGCACACGTCTCGCAAGAGTCGAGAGCTTACGCTGTATTAGAGCTTCTTGCTAGCTCGCAAATAATCGGGTTGATAAGTCAATTTGCCTGATAAATGAGGGCTGTCTCGCGAATAAATGGGGTGTGTACCCAAACTGCATAAGTTCCTATAATTTAAAAAAATTAAAAAATAAACCAGCAATAACAGCATTAGTAGAGGCTACAGCAGGAATAATTCTTTTCAACACTCCCTGTGTTAGACGCAAATCAACACCCAAAATTTCATATTCATTAGCACGTTGTTGTGCTTTTCTAAAAGTCCATTCAACGTGTTGGGGATTGTCTGCATCCAATGAAACGCCTAAAAATGTTTTTTTAAAATTTTCTGAAAAATAAAAAAAAGATAAAAATACCTTCACCAAAAGGTTTACATTTATCCCATAAAACAACTTTAACATATTCGACACAATGCTCAGGCAATCTGGGAGTATGGGCAATTGTGCATAGAGGATAATTAACCTATAAATTTATTTAGAAATTAAAATGATTTTTTTATTAAAAAATACATGAAATTTGGGCACTCTTGCTGTTTAAGGGGGCCGCCGTTCTATAAAACCAATGTATTTTTTCTCTTTTTTATCAATCAAAATTAATCCTTCTTCGCTCCTTACTAACATTTATTTTTCACATGTAGTATAAGGTGGTTCAAAATTTGGTACAAAAATTAGACTCATAATGGTCAGAGAACGGCAGCCCTCTTAAACAGCAGGAGAGCCGAAATTTAGAGTTAAGAGAACGTTGTTTGTTAGTTTGATCACAAAATAGGGTTAACTGGACTTATATGAAACTGACTAGGAAAGGGAAAAAGAACGGTTAGAAAGGGCAGATAAGAGGGTTTAGATAGATTTTGGAAAGGATTTGGGGATGCTTAAAAGGGATCAAAATAAAGCTCATGAATTTTAAGAGAAAAATTAATAAATCAAACCTGTGGTGTGTAAAGATTTATTGTACATTGAATACAAGGCGTGTGATAAGGCAGAATTACACGAGCACTCCCACTAAAACCTTCAGTCCCGCCGTCAATGAGTGGAATAATTGTGCCTGGCCGTGGCTTGTTTTCTTCGTCAAACTCGACTAGAGAACACTTAAAAACAAAAAAAAACTTTTTAAAAAACATTTAAAAAATAAACAAAACCACTGTAGCATTTAACCATCTTCGAGCATCAATAGAATCTAGTCCACAAATTATAACTGAAAATTGTCCATAAAAGTCAAGTCCTTTATCTTGTATTTTGCAATTATGTCTAAATTATTTTTAAAAATTAATTTTGAAATTTTTAAAAATATTTACGCAGTAAGCCGGCATCCTTTAACACGTCTACGAACAAATGCGGCAGCTACTTCTGCTTTGTATAAACCAACATCGTGTTCTCTAAATTTTGAAAAAAATTTTTTAATCATAAAAGAGGATAAATTTAAATATATTTCTTTAAAAAATTATTTTTCTTTGAAATAAAAAATGTTTTCTCGAGAAAGGATTCGAACCTGCAACCAAAAAGATCTAACACAAATTTTACCAACTAAACCAAAAAATTGGACAGATTTTTCTTCGAGAAAGAAAACAGCGGTTATTTTTGATTATTTTTAATAAATAAAATACCGAAACAAAAATTGTCTGTTGAGATTTGAAAGGTCAATTGTGTCCATATCAATAACTTCAATATTTCGAAATCCTGATAAGGCCTAGAAATTTAAAAAATTAATTTTTAAATAATTTTCAAAAAAATCAACCAAATTTTTCAAAATTTCACATCCAAGCCCACCAGCGCCAACAACCAAAACTGGACATTTCCTTACTCTTTCAAGATTCTATAAAATAAAAGAAATGAAAATTAAAAGGAATATAGAAAAACCTCCGGGCCTGGAACAAAAGCTGGATGGGCAAATTTAGAAGAGCCAATCTCAGTAAATCGACGGACATCCTCCCAACGTTCTAAATCCTTTTCTATTTCTGTAGACATTTTCTAAAATTAAAAAATAAAAGAAAACAAAGGAAAAAATAAGAAAATTAATAAAAAACAATAAAAAATTAATAAAATTAATTTTAATAAAAATAAATACAGAACGCCAAAAAATAATTCTTATTTAATTAAATAGGCGGAAAAAGTTAATTTTAAAATTATAGAAACTTTGAAATTTTGTAAAATTGTAAAACAAGTTTTACATTATTCTTCACCAACTTTTTCTCCAACTTTTTATTTCATAATTATAAGTTTTAATAAATGTTGCTAAACACAGTTTTTATAAATAAACTTTAAAATATAAACTTATACTTTTGTTTTGCTTAAACAACAACAATATTACACTAAAATATAATTTAATTTTCAAATCAAACTTTAAAAGAAATGTGTGGTCTCCTTTTATTTATTTTTATAGTGAGGTAATAAAAGTACAACAATTCTTTATCTAATAAATTTTGTTTCTGCTTTTTATTGTTTAATAGAAAGGAGTTTGTTAGCCCTCCAATTCCCCCCATTTTATTTAACACACACACATGTCTACTTCCTCCAAGTCCATCCAAGCTTCTTCACAAAAATAATTTAAAAAATAAAAATTTATTTTCTACTTAATATGAAGTTTTCTGTTTTATTTTTATTTTCATTTTTAATTTTAAATTATTATGAAATTCATTCTATTGAACTTGAACGGTTTAAAGGAGATGATGGAGTTAATGGAGGGAGTGATTGGAGTAAAAAGGGAAAGGATCCAGAAATTTTGGATGAAGAAAAAGACGAGATTTGGAATATTTTAATGGGTAAATTAATGATTTCTAGGTTATTTGAAATTTTCTGAATATTAGAATTGGAATCGGACGGTTTGGATGAAATGTCCACATATTCTATTGACTCAAATAATGCCTCAATTAATGAAAATAATTCAAAAAATAAATTAAATAATAATTTAACAACGTTGGCAACCGAAAAAGAATCGAATTTTAATGAGTCCAAGCTTTTAAACCCTTCCCCGTCTGAACCAAAAAATTTGTTATCCACACACTTAACAGAAGAAGAATTAAGGTTGCCAGATTCTCTACAACCTTTGAAATATGAAATTAAAATTATTTTTGATTCAGAATTAAATACAATACAAGGACAGGTTTGGAAAGGAAGACATGCTTTAATTAGGGAACTTCATAATATTAACGAAATTTTCTTGAAGAGAATGGTTAATTGGGGGAATTACATACATATAAAATTAACAATATCTACTATAAATTTGAAATTTTTCTTGAATATCCTAAAAAAGTGTCAACTAACTAGTCTAAAAATTTCAGAATTTTTGATTTTGTATTTCAGAAGTTATGGTCAAAAATGCATAATTTTAATGGGAAATCTTTGATTTTTAGCCAGTTCTCGGCCACATCTTAAAAATTATTTCACTAAAAAATTCTGAAATTATTAGAACAGTAAGTTAAGACTATAAGACGTCTCTGTGCAAAATTTTATTTAGATAGGTTCACTCCTGATTATTTTATAAGTGATTGCCCAAGGATTACCTTCCCCCGTATAGAAGACAAAAAATGTAAAAATAAATTTCAAAAAAATTTTTTTCTCAGGTCAAAACAGAATTAAAATGTCTACAAAACACTTCCCTAATTAAATTAAATATAGCTCCAGATTTTGTACAACTTGGCCACGTTCTACTCGAATCTGCCTTTCCAATTAAAAATTTATTTAAATTAACCTCTATTAATACTGACTGGAAACGTCAACAATTAAATTTGGGATTAAACGAAAATTTGGAAATTGGGAATATTTATTATTTAAGTATTTGGTTTAGTTCCAAGTTTTCAAATGATGGAAGGGGTTTAAATCGAAATTATGACAAGGTAGGTAAAAATAAAAATTAAAGGGTAAAAGAGGCTTCAATTGTCCCTTTTCATACCTTGGGTGCTTTTTAAAAGTGTAACTCAAATTCTAATAAAATATTTAAAATAATTTTGGTACCATTAAATAGAGAATTAAATTCTCTATAAATTCACAAAAAATTAGAATTTTTGATCTTCTAGAAAAAAAGGTATGCATAAAAATGTAAGCCTAAATTTAACTGAATTTACCCTTATTTTTCTACTTTTACTGGTAATTTCTATCAGATCTTTTGAAATAAATTTATAATTGTAAAGTCCTCTATTTTATGAACACCCTCTATTAATTACACCCTTAACAAACAATCTTCTGTCAGGTGAAGGTCCCCTATATAGGATAACCTCTATATAAAGGAAAAACCTCTATTTAATGTAAAACCTCTATTTAGTGGACAATTTTCTTGTTACGATGGTGTACACACTATAGAGGTCCGACAAAACACAAATTTCTAAAAAAATTTACAGGAAAGAGGTATTTGGATCAATTCTTTATTCGAACCTTCATTTGCCCGTCGCCTCTTCCCCTGTTGGGATGAGCCTCGTTTTCGAACAGCAATTAAATTAGAAATTTGGTTATTAAACAAATTTGCTTCTGAGGGGTTTGAATGGGCAAGTCGATCAAATAAATAATTTTTTATTTTTATTTTCAAGTTATAAAGTACTTTCTGCTACTGACAGTTTTTGTAGACAATTAAATGGGAATTTGAGTATTTGCAATTTTGAGCCAATTCCTCCTATTCCAACGTTTGAATTTTTTAATTTAAAAATGCTCTCACCTAGGGTTGTCGGTTCCTGGAAAATCATAGGTTTTTCGGTTCGGTTCGTTACATAACCGACAACCCTACCTTCAAATATTTAATGAGTTGGAGATATTAAAATAATTGGAGATGAAATACATTAAGGCTCGTGGCTTTATAACTCTTAAATATTTCAGAATGTTTCTAGAAAATTTAAAAGATCTAGCCCCTCTCCCTTGTATTCCAATGTCCTATTTATTAACCTCGTTTTAGCTAAAGTCTAGGATGTGTGAGAGATTCTACTATCTTTACTCAGAAATCCACTCTAAAGTTGCCTATTCTTTTAACGATCGAATTTTAAAACCTCTATTTAGTGAACCCCTAGACTACCTCTATATAATGGACGATTTTTTGTTTGTTATAAAGGACTAAATTGCTAATATTTTTATTTAATAATATTCCAGTTATTTATTTTCGTTGGCTATTGGCCGTTTTCAAATTGTTTGTAGCCTTGAAGATTTCCCCAAAGAAATGTCTCAAAACCCTTTAATTTGTATTTGGCAATTAATTAACGGAAATAAAGAAATAGAAAATAATAAAAATAAAAGTTTATATTTTATAAAAGAAATGGCTAAATTTCAGGTATTTTTAGAGAATTTTTTAAAATTTTTGAGAAAAAAATTTAAAGAGAGGAATGTTTAATTATATTGGTATTGGAACTAGTGCACGTTTAAATTTGTTAATCATCCCAATGAGGGTGAGAAATTTAATTATAAAATTGTCCAGAGAGCACTTAGAAACGTGAAATTTTGCATGGACATACCCAATAGTGTTATCTAATTTCTCTAAAAATTTCAGAATTTTTGGTTTCATATTTCAGAAGTTATAGCCAAAGAACCATCAAAAATCGGCATTTTTAATGAAAATTCTGATTTTTGACCATAAATTCTGATATTTTTATCAGAAAATTCTGAAATTTTTAAAGAAGTTAGATAAGCATGTTGAGTATGTCTGTAGAAAGTTTTGTGGTTCTAGCTTCTCATTTGTTAATTTTATAAGCGTTGGAGTAAATGATATCGAATATTTTTAAGGTAAACGGAATGGAAAATTTTGGCCTTTTAAATGTCCGAGAAGCGGTTAATTTCCAAAATAATTTTTGTAACTTCCTTTTTAATCAGCTTTCAGTTGTGGCCTTTAGATAACGATACTGAACAAAATATTAAAAGATTCGAAAAAACTTTATTTCATGAAATGGCCCACCAATGGTTTGGAAATTTAGTTACTATGGTGAGTTTTTGGTGGGTTGGTTGACTCTTTTGATTCGAAAGAGGGAGAGATTGAAGGATTAACTGATTCTTTTAGTATCTCGGGTAAAAGAATGGCTCCTGGATTGGCTCCGGAAAATACCTCTGATCGGAGCCAGCTGGAGTCCGAGCTAAGGTTTAGGAATGCCAGGAGCGAAGCACAAAACGCCTAAAACACAGCACTGCTTAGTTCTCTCTTCTTAGAAAGATTAGGGTTGGACTAACTTGTGGGAAAGTGGATAAAGGGATTAACTTAGATAATTTGGTCTGATCAGAGTGATTAAATTAATTTTTTTAGAAATGGTGGGATTCCATTTGGTTGGCAGAATCATTGAGTACATTTATGGCTTCACAACGCCCGATAGTGTTTGACCCAGCAACAGATTTAAGTGAAACGCCCATTGTAGATAAAAAATGGGCATTACAGGCAGCAGAAGGAATTGTTCAACCAATTCAAAGTTTGCGTGAAGAACTTTAGGGGATAGGGGGGAGGGTCATCCAAATTAAATTCGGACAATATCCAAATATGCACGTCCCTTGCCTATTTAAATGATAAAATTAGCCTTTCGATTCAAGAGGTTAGAACAAATTTTAGCTAGTCAATTTGATGAATAATTCAAAATTTCCCTCTAAATATTTAGGTACAGTCTACAGAAAAGGCCCAGCATTATTTGAAATGTTAGATTCTTTAATTGGCGCTAAACGAATGCAAAAACTTTTACGCCGTTTTGTTTTTAATTTTCAATTTAAATCGGCAGAAACTAGCGATTTTATTGAATTGTTACAAAAAATTGATGACGAGGAAAATATTAAAAATTATGAGGAAAATAAAAGGGTAACAATTAAATTAAAATTCCCGAACGAATATTTCCTCTAAAATCTCGCCGTATATAACAAGGCTGGAATCTCTTTTCAGTCTTCCATCTTCCGATTATGTTTTAACCCCTCCATTTCCGTCTTTAGTTTTTTATTTTGTTCCGTCTTCCGTTTGTAAAAATACGGAAGGGCCTTTGGTATATAATGCCATATCAATGCCATATCTGTTTAATCTGTCCATACAATCTGTGCACAATCTGCAGACTTTTCAATTAACATAAAACCCGCTAATCGAAACGGAGATTTTTTAAAATAACGATCAAAATTCTCGGTGGACCTTACAAGTCCGATTTCTAATTAAAACAATTTTCTATTTTTTTTCACGGATTGCTAATATTTCTAATAAGTTTTTTAAATTATTTTAAAGGACATTACACCTCAAAATAATAATCTTGTCAATGGATCTATGGCAGCCAACTTTCTTCATTCTTGGCTTCATTTACCTTCTTTACCTATTGTTTTTGTTAATTTGGATAATTTAAATAATTTAATTTTAATTTCACAAAAACCAAAAATTATTTATTATTATGGAGAGGAAGAGGGGGAGGAGGAGGAGGGGAAAGGAGTAAATAAAAAACAACAAGTATGGCCAATTCCAATATGGATAGAATGTTTAGAAGGGACTTTTCCTGAACAATTATTTTGGTTAAATGATAATAAAGGTAAAAGAAATCGGAAAAATTAAAAATTAAAATGAAATAATTTGAAATTAATTTGTCTAATCTCTTATCTTAAAGCTAAGTATTGGGGTGTAGTAAAGGTCTAGGTAGTCTTTGAGGTAGTCTTTGATCTATTTTGGTCTTGGGGGGCCTGTCAATTAAATTTAGGTCTCAAGTTTTGAGCAGCTCTACAACACACCGTTTACCTAAGTTAGATAAGAATAAATAGGGATAACTAACTTTATTTACCAGATATTCCTTAAAATTCCTTAAAATTTAAATTCAAATTTTATTCTTTAACATTCAAGAAGACAACGGAATACTCATCATTCCATTAAATATTTTAACAAAAACAAATTCAACAACTTCTCTAGCATTTAATAGAAATCGTCCAGTTTATTACCAATTAAATATTAGAAAAATAAAGGGAAATTGAGAAAAAGAACCTCTTAATTTTTAAATAAAATTTAAAAATACTAATCTAATTTTTTTAATAAAAAATTTTTTTTTCTGAACCCTTTTTTCTTTTTTTTTAAATTAATTTTTGTGTCTTATAGGTCACTCTAATTTTTGTACAAAAAAACAACAAAAGAATATAAATTTTCGGGATATTTTTACTTTTTTTTGTTACACTTTTGTTTAAATTTTTGTTGTACTAAATAAGGGAAAAGTCTATGGGTTTTATGGTTTTTATTTGATTTTTAAATTAAATTATTTGGTAGTTTTATTTTTAATTAAAAAATTAAATGCAATTGATATTAATTTTTATTTTTCTTATAAAATTTTTTTCAGTCTGCAAAGGTAAATTTTCAATAAAAATAGATTTGCAGTATAATATTTTATATCCCGATCGGGGGTGAGTGCAAGAGACTAGAGATCGGTCTAGATCACAGAAATCAAGGCTGGACCCAGATAAGAAAATTCTGGATTTTTCCTGGATCCAGATCTAGAATCCTGTCCAGGTTGCTAAGTAGATCCAGTTCCAGAATTTTTGAAAATACCGATCTCTACGAGAGACTCAAAAAATCGCAAAACGCAAAACAAAGCCCTAATCCCGATATCTAATTATGTATATAAATTTATTTTCACTTAGGAGTATAGGACAGAAAATTTTTTATGTCTCAGGTTCCTTGGTATAGGACAGGAATAACCCGAAAAAATTTTTTAATAGAGGTTAGAAAAGACGAGAATTTGGGAGAAGGGAATTCACCTATCCCTAGTGTGTATTAATGGAAACCAGGTCTGCTCACGGATAATGATTTTGGTATTTGTATCCGGATACTTACGGCGGGTATCCGCAGGCATCTTGATATTATCTGTATCCATATCCGTGCCCATGAGCAGGTTGCTCTAAATATACATGAGATGAGTTACCCGAAAACTGATACAAAAACGGACTCGAAACAGGAGTCTTTATTGGAGAGAGGGTCTTCTAAAATTAAATCTATTTTAAAGGTACTCTAAAACAACCAGAAACATCAGAAAAATTAAAAACCCACTTTTGGTTAAATCCAGAAAAATTGGAAGGATTATTTTACAGAGCGGCTACAATGGCTTTACTTAAAGCTAAAACAAAAGAATTAATTATTAAAGTCCCAACAATCGAAAAAATAATATTTAATGAATGTATTAAATATAATGGTTATAAAAGTCCTTCAAAATATTCAAAATGTTTGGTTAAATTAATTAATAAAATTAATGAAAATAATAAAAATTTGAATTATTTTGGAAATGTTGGAAGGATTAAAGAAAGAGAAGAAGAAAAGGGATTATTTTGGGGAACTTTGGTAAATTAAAAAAAATTTGTTTTTCTAAATTCAATAATATATTCCTTGTCTGAGCTACATATATCCCTTGTAGGCATTTTTGGAATAAAATTTAAGGACATGAATTGGGTGACGTAATATCTTTTGCTCTAAATATTAGGGTTGCCGTTTCCGAGTCGAGCCGACGGTCGAGGCATTTTCTTTCGGGCTTGTTTTTATCGAGTCGGGCCGTACGGTCTTTTCGGGCCAAATATTTTAGGCCCGACCCGATCTTTCGGTCCGAGTCGGGCCATTTTGGTAACTTTACTAAATATACACATGGGATGGGTTACCCAAAGACTGATACTCAAAACGGACTTTAACAACTCTAAACGAAACACGAAACCCTGCCCTAAGAAAATTTTTGAACCCGACTAGAACCCCGTTCTGCCCTCTTTCCTAATCCTGCTTAAACCTGGATCTTAAATTATCTTTCATCCATTAATAACTAAGGGGTTTTTAATTTATTTTTTATCCAAAATTAAAAATAAATATTTTTTAAAGGATTGGTTTGCCAAAATATTCCATCTAAAAATACCTAAAAATATATTACCATCAAATAATCACCAAAGAAAAGCTGATTTTATTAAAGGAAATATTAAAAGAAGAAAATTTAAAAATAAAAAAATAAAAAATGGACGTCAAAAAAGAGAAATAATTAATTATAATAATTTAAATAAATTCCCAAAAAATATAAGGGCACTTTATTTACTTCAACAATATTTAAATAGAATGGAATGGGCAAAAAATTATTTGAATAATATTAGCCAACAGAGTGCTAGGTAGTTTAAAATATTTTTTACTTTCTGAGTTCCGTTCATATAATAAATGAGAGGAATTTGCAGTTTTTACTAGAGAATTATTTAGACTTTGAAGGCAGGGATCGGCTGGGGTATCTGAAACATGGCCCGACTTTTTCCTCAACTTGGCCCATCCATGTTCGAAATTTTGTTTTTTTGGGTATGTGGGGGTGGGGAATGTGTTTCTGAGATACTGGGAAAACTTGATCTGTCCAAGCATCCCTGCTTCTTATGGGGCTGTGGGGGTGATAAATACATAGGTATGTTCCTTTGATATGGGAAAAACCTGATCTGTCCATGCATCCCCTAAAAAGAGGGAATCTCTCATGCTATCTTTCCACTACTAATGTGATATTGGAACTTACAAATTCGCCTATCTTCCTTAAATCCCCCTCCCATAGGGAATGTGATTAACATTAAAATACTAAACTGAAAATATTTTTAAAAATTTTCAAAGCTTTTTTGAACCATTCCTTCACCAATCAATTAACTTTGTGCCTTCTCAAGATGCAACAGAACCAATAATTTCCCAAATTTATTCAATTTTAAATTCAACAAATTTAACAAATAAAGGAATGTCTCTACTCTCACCACGTCTTCTTTCTCTTTTTCCTTCTAAAAAATTAAAAAGACCAGAATTTCTTTCACCAGAATTATTTAGCTTTTCTGGCGATGGAATTCTTCCTTTACCTAAGCTTTTCCAGGTGAGATGACGTTTAGACAGGAATTTATAAAATAGTGAAAAGTGAACATAGAAAGCTGAAATTTTGCCAGTATATCCACAAGAGTGTCTTCTAGACATGTTAAAAATTTCAGAAGTTTTGATTAAGTATTTCAGAAGTTATGGAGGAAGATATCAGAATTATCAGAAGAGAACGTCCTTTTTCATTACTTTTAGACTACTTTTTAGGCCATAACTTCTGAAATAAAAAACCAGAAATTCTGAAATTTTTAGCGTAGTTAGCTGACAGTATAAATAATTTCTGGGCTAAATTTCAGGCTTCTAGCTTCTAATCTGACCATTTTATAAGCGAGCAAGTGCCTTTAGTTCGCTTTATGTTCCCCTTATCTAGTGACTGTAAAAATAATTTAAAAAATTATTTTTTTAAAGATTTTGTCACCAAATAAAGATTCTAGAGAACCTATGGAATGGATTGATTTTATACTTGAAATTAGCGGTGCTGGGAAACAATTGGAACAATTATTAAAAAATCCAGAAATTAAATATTTTAATCAAAAAATTTGGCCAGTAATTCAATTAGTTAAACAAAAAGAAGAATTATGGGAAAGATTGGAAAAAAGTTTTAATTATAAACAGAGGAGAGAATTGTCAGATAAAGGATTTATTAATTTGGAAAGATGGCAATTGGTGATTTTAATATATTTTTAAATTTTTTTGTGAATACCATCAGCTATTTTTAACCAAAGAAGCCATTAACACACTCCCCTTGGACGTGTAAAGCATTTAATTCCTAATTCTATGCTGAAGGGCGGAATGCTGGAAAGTCTGGTAAACTTAAGAAGGTGATGGTTAGTCCCCCAGCCGCCTAAACTTTATCCGTATCTAAAGGAGTGATAGTTAGCCCAGTCCAGCTTTATTAGGGTACCTAGAAGAGCGTCATTTGCTTTTACCTTAGAATTTTCTCAAATTTTCAACTAAAAATAATTTTAAATTTTTTCAAGGAAATGTTTTTTGGTAAAGAATTTAAAGAAAATGAGTGGATAAATAATTCTAACAATAGATTAGAAGAAAAAATAAAACTATTGGCTAGTTTGAAAAATAAGGAGGAAGAAGAGAGTGATTATAAAAATTATTTGGGTGTAAAAAGGAGGAGGAGAAGGAGAGAATCAAATAATTTAAAAAGAGTAATAATAAATTTTTTTAAATTTTCATTTAATTAATTAAAGGGCATTATCGATGGTGGTGGCAGTTCTCATGAATTTCCAGATCCAATAGTTCCTCTGCCTCCTCTTCCTCCCCCCTTACCTCTTCCCTCTCCTCTTCCTTTACCAGAACCTTTTCCTCCCCCACTACCCCCTCCACTTCCACTACCACTTCCAGAACCTCTTCCCCCACTTCCCCCTCCTCTTCCTTTACCTCAACCTACCCCTGTTTTCATCCCCGTTCGACCACCTCCCCCACCATTTGGAGGCTCTACAGTAATTGGAGGTATAGACAGCAATGGAGATCAATTCTTAACCCCATGGGGAAGATCTCCCGATACAGAAGTAAATATTGCTACAGTCCCAAGAAATGTGCTTTTGTCTCCTTGGGCTTTTCAGAACAGATTTGGAGGTGTTATACTTGAAGGCGTAAGTTACCTTATTTTATCATCATACTTCAACAAATACCGTATTTCCTAAAATAGAGCCCCATGCTAAATTAGAGCCGCACCCTAAAATAGAGCTCCACTTTGGAGGTTAGTTGAAAATAAAACCCAATGGTGTTTTAGTCACTGACGTAAGCTAAATCCAGCTATACGAGTATTGAGATCGATATCTCGAACCAAGATTTTTGTTAGAGATCTCATCTCGATCCGTTCTCTAGTTATAGCCTCAGTGTTATTATATACAGTCGGACCTCTAATTTATACACCCTCAAATTCATCTCAGTTTAGTTAGCTTCTAAAATGAAGGAAAGATACTTCCCTCATCACCTCTCGATTTAAAGTAATTTTTCAATTTAATTTAGATATATTTATCTCCCTATGCATTTGCCTCAGAAATCATATCACCAGAAGTGTTAACTGTAAGCTAAATAAAATTTATTCTAACCTGTAAAACTCCCATTTAAAGTTAAAAGTCGCCTCTCCATCAGCTTTTATCGCAGCCATACTTTCCCCCTTAGCTTTAACAGCAAGAATTACTTCTCCCTCAGCCTTCCGTTCACAAATTCTTTCGCCTGAAGCTTTATCTGCTTATTTACTTTCTCCGGATGTTTTTCTGGCAGAAATTTTGTCTCCAGCGGTAATGCAAACTAGAGTGCTTAGCCCTAAAGCTTTGTTTGTTCAAATACTTTCTCCAAGTAAAATTGATAATTTTTTTAATTTTTTTGGGAAGGGTTTAAAATAAGTTAAAACAGAATTTCATTAATTTTTAAAAATTTTTAAAAATTTCCAAATACAAAATTAAAAGAAAAATTTTTTTTAAAGAGATTAGAAGTAGTGCTTTTCTAATGGTGTAACGCCTAGTTACGTGTCTGTAAAAGAGCCTATTTTGAACTTAGAATTCTCAAATTTTGCAATTAAATCTTTAATTGTGTTATATATCCTTGCCGAAAACTTCAAAATTTTTGGTTAATTATTTCACGCGTTCTGGTCGGAAAAGTACTATAATAGACATTTTTCTTCACAAATTCTGTCTTTTTCGATTGTAGCTTCTGAAATGCAAAACTAAAAATTTTGAAATTTTTTATGGACAAACTTAACACTATTAATGATAATCAAACAAAATTTCATGGCTCTAGGTACTCATTTGGACATCTTATAGTTGATTGAATTAGCGTTATTGAAACTTATAACGCCTTGGCTAAAGGGAAGGAAAATTCTGTTTCTAATATATTTTAATTAATTAATTTTAATTAAACTTGGATTAATTTAAAAATTAAAAATTTTTTAATAATTTAAAAAATAAAAAATAAAATTTTAAAGTGCTCGCCTCTCCAAGACTTGCTTCACCACAATTCGGAGGTTTAGTAGTTCTCAGTCCCAATTTTTTATCTCCACGTATTAATTCACAGGAAGGGCTACAAGTTGAAGTATTTTTTTTATTTTTTATTTATTAGAAAAATTTTAATTAAAAAAAGATTCTTTCCCCACACATTCTTGGAGGAGAACATGAAGGATTAGAAGGCGATAGATGGACAATTGATGGGGCTACTCATTATATTGGATTTCCTGGATTGTTTCCAGCTAATGGACCTTTCTAATTTGAATTTTTTCTTATAAAATTGTTTAAAATTTATTTTTAAATTTTAAATTAAATTCTCTTTAATAGAGTGAAGAATGGAGAATATTATAGAGCTTTAGTGGAAAAGGTTGATTAGTCAGAGAGGGGTATCGTCCAATTTTTGAGAATAATTATATACGTACTAATTAAATATTCTTGAATATTTGTTAAGAGTTTCAACCCTTCCTTAACTACTTCACTAAATAAGATTGAATTCGAAATTAGAGCAGGTCAAAGCCGAGGTCCACTTGAATTAATTTAAAAAATAAAATATAGCCGGAGTCCTATTTTTAGCCGCAGTCTTACTATCTAATTTATATACCCTCAAAATTGGATTAGTTTAGATTCTAGGTCTCGGATCGACCGCCCTCGTGCTTCAGAACTCGCCGGAGACATCGGTTATCCTCGAACCTTTACCTCAGTCTCTGATCTGCAAGAAGCCTAAACTTACCTCTACCTTAAATTTAAAAAGAAATTTTTTTCTAAATTTGTTAATAAACATAATTTTGTTAATTTTTGATTCGATTAATTTTAAAAATAATTTTTCGACCCTTAATTTAGGTAAATTCTCTCAATTAAAATTTTACTTCTTTCTTAAAAAATAATTCCCCCTATTCCCAATTTTTTCTTTTTAATTTTTCCAAAATTCAATTTGTCTCTTTATTTTTTCCTTAAAAGGAAAATGCCGTGTTTTTATTCCAATAAAAAATATCATTCGGCCAAACGATCATTGAAATGTTAATTTTTTTTTTGGACATTTTAAAAAGACTGAAAAATAGGCGGAAATAAATTTAAGGAAGGGAGGGAGGTAGTTTATCTTTTTTTATTTTATAAAAACCGGTTAGTGGTGAAAGATAAATGGATATATTTCTTTGAAACTGTCAAAATATTTTTCTAGTAATGGCATTTTTTAATTATGCAATTAATTGATTAGAAAAAAAAATAATTTACATAATTTTGTTGTTTTTGATAAAATATGTACAAAAATTGGAATGAGTGTCTTCCATCGTCCTTTTTGATTTTAGAGCTCTTCTCTCCTGAACCCTTCTCGCCCCTTCTTCTCTATAAGTACATATACTGTTTAAATTTTTCAAAATTATTTTTACCAACACACCAGAAAATTTCCAAAAATTTGAGCTGATTTCCGAGTTCCGACAGTTCCGATTTCCGACACATCGTCATTTCCGATCGACTTCTGCAACACACACTTAATTTAAATGTTCTGACTGGTCTTGAGAAAAAATATAGTTAATTACCTATGAGAAAACAGTCCCTAAGTTTTTGGATATCCTGCCCAAACTTTCCATTCACTTTTCAATTTTTTGAGGGCATTTTTTAATTACAAATTAATTAAAAAAAGTTATTTCTGATCAATTTTAATTCCTACTTGGAACTAAAAAATAATACAAAAATTGTCCACCTTTAAATTTACCTTCAATTATTCGATTTACTCCTTAATATCGGTAATTCTTTTACCCTTTTTAGAGACTGTAAACTTTCTTTAAAAAAAATTTTTTCAATAAAAAATATTTTTTATTAAAAATAACTTCTTTATTTTTTCCATCTTTTTACCAAAAAAACCATCAATCTCACTAAATAATTTCGCCAAATTCACACCAAAAAATGTCCTTAGTGGATTTTACTGAAAACGATTTTAATTTATTGTTTTTTTTTTGGAAAAGAGATCTTTAAAAAAAAATTTTCTTAAATTTATATATGCGCGAAAATTTAACAGGAAATTTTATAATGAGTATTTTTTACTCAAATACCCAGGGTAATTCTTTTTCCAAGCTCTTGATGGAGAGGGTTTAATAGGGAGGGAGAAGGTAATAATTTCAGTTAGAGTAACTCCATTTAATATTTTACATATGAATTTACGGGGACATGTCCAAGTAGACACGCGGCCAAGAAGGCGACTAGCTGAAAATAACTAGCTGAATAACTAGCTGAAAATTTTCTAACCTTAATAATCTCTTTAGCTCGATGAGAGCCGCAGTTTAATACTAAATTTTGAAGAATTCGGAAATCTTAGAGCAAGTTATGACTTTGTGCCTACTCGGCCGCGCTGACCCGAATTTACGAACAAATTATTTGTATGAAATTTAAGGGCAATTGAAATTACGAATCTATTAGAAAATTCGTAAATCACGAATTTAATAAATAAATTATTTAAAAGCAATTTTTGTTTATAGAAATAAAAATTCTTTTAACAAACACAGATGTTAATGCCGATCTTGATCTTTAACTATTTCTGTTTATTTTTTTATAACTTTTATCTGATTTTTTTCTTTACTTATTATTGGCCATCTTCTCGTATAATTATTCTCTCCCATCAATTTTTATTTTATTTTTCAAAAATTCTTTTTTCCCTCTTTAAATTCAAAAATCTTTGGCTTGTAAATAAAATTATTTATTTATATATTTTCATTAAAAAATTCTCTGGGAAGAGCGCAAATTGAGAAAAAATAAATTAATTCGCGGATCATTTTCACGGTTTTTATTTTTGAAAAGAAAAAAGGAATTTTTAAATTTATATTTAAATCTAAACAACTTCCGGCCACATAAAAACCGCAAAATTTAAAAATTGAAGGAAAAATTGTTTTGAAGGGAGGAATAAAATTAAAGAGGTGATGGGGAAGAATAAAAAATAAATAATTTATAAATTTAAAAATTTTTGAATTTTTTTGGCCAGAAATAAATTAATGCAATAAATTATGTAATAAATATTTTTAAATTAAATTAAACATTTACCGTATTTACTCGATTAATTCCCCTGGGGAATTATTTTTTCAACCCATCCGTGGCATGGGGAATTAATCGAGGGTGGGGAATTATTCGAGGGAGGGGAATTATTAATTCAACCCATTCATGAATTTAAGAAACCGCATGAAGTCTTGACGTTCTATTTTCTTTATCTACTATTTTATAGTATAAAACATGGATATATTCCCAATTACGGATCCATATAAACTTGCATATGGTTACTTAGTTCTTTATATACTAGAATATGGGGGTATTAGGATTATAGCACCACATGAGGGGTCATATATAGGGTCATCATACGATACTATCACCAAGTATGGAGCCATATAAACTTAAATGATTGTACTTTATATGTATATTATTTTTTGTACCATCGCATTATCTCACAGAATAAAATCACAACATTTTATTCTTCTTGGGCTATCTTTTTGCTTACCCCAAAAATTACACATGGGTCAAAGTAGTATATTTACTGCTAAAGTATTAAATTAATACAAGCAAACTATTTGAATAAAATCTCGACTCCTTCATCCCCTGATACCCTTTCTTATATACGTTCAAATCCTCTAATATTCCTGATATTTGTACAAATTCACTGCTATCCTCTAATCTTCCGATACTTATGCTATAAATCAAATTAATTTAACCTTTCACAGCTTTTAAATACTCTGATCCATGTGTACACGACTCTCGACTCACTCGACTGTTCAGATGACGATAAGATTGTTTGTTTCAAACCCGATAGTAAATTAATGCAATAAATTATGTAATAAATATTTTTAAATTAAATTAAACATTTACCGTATTTACTCGATTAATTCCCCTGGGGAATTATTGTTTCAACCCATCCGTGGCATGGGGAATTAATCGAGGGAGGGGAATTATTCGAGGGAGGGGAATTAATCGAGTAAATACGGTATACATTGTTTATCTGAACATTTTATTTGAATATTTTCTAGAAACATTTTTGATGTTTATCTGAACATTCTTTTCAACATCTATATTTTGTTTAAAAGAAAAAATAAGCTTCTTTTAATTCCAACTTTAATGTTTTTCCAAAACACATGTTCATCTAAACATGTTTTTCTAATCTACTTTGTTTGAAACTTTTAATTACAACATGAATTTCTTAAGAACATTTTCAATGTTTATCTGAACATTCTTTTCAACATTTATTTGTTTATAAACAAATAAACTTTTCCAACTTGAACATTTTTCTAAAACATTTTTGATGTTCATCCAAACATTCTCTCTCCAACATATTTATTTGTTTATTTTTCCATAAATAAAATTAATTTTATTTCTTAAAATAGAATTGCGCAATCCATTATTCTCTCTTATTTTTTCTCGCCTTTTAAATGGTCATTTTCTCACTTTTATTCAAGTAAATAAATAAATATATCCAAAAATGGCCACAAAAATGTTTCATTATTTTTAAAAAAATATTTTTAGGGACAATAATTCACAACGGGGGATGTGTTGATGATGATATTTTTATATTTATTTTTGTATAAGTACTTGGAATAAAAATAAACTTTTTTTTCGAGAAATGAAGAAAAAAAGTTTATTTTTTTATTATTTTTAATAAATATTTTTCTGAAAAAAAAATTTTTCTATCTATAAATTAGGGTAAAATAGGGAAGGTCTAATTAATTAATTAGATTAGAGAATAAAATTATTATTTTAAAAAGGAACGGATGTTCTCCGACTTTGCAGAAGGAAGGTTGGGAAATAGCACAGGGAAAAATTTTCAGAATTTCTCGAAATTCCCCAAAATTTTAGGATTTCTTTAGGCTATGGATAGTCCTATTTAACTCGATTTAGCAGAAGTATTTATTTAATAAAACGATAAGGCAAGGAAGTTTCAAATAATTTTAAAAAATAATTTAAAAACTACTATGTATTTATTCAAATATTCAACAAATTAAAAAAAAATTATTTAATTTTTTTTAAAAATAATTCCGGTTTTATTGGCCACTTTACTTAATTTTTACATTTTTCTTCTCTTTTTTTCAACTCAAAAACAGTTAATATATTATTTCTCACCAACCATACTCGCGGAGAGAAACGCTGATTGTGTTTATAGAGGGAATGAATTGTTTGCCCATCTTGACTGTTTGGAAGAAAAAATTTTTTCTATTTAGTTTGAAGGGATTTTTGAGCAACTATTTTTGGGAGAAGGCGATTTTCTTCGGGAGGGAGGAAGGGGGAGGAGGAAGAGGAAAAGGGGGAGGGAGGGGGAAGAGGGAAGGGAAGAGCAATACCTCCTCAATCCCCCTCCCTTTCATTTAAGTAATAGCCAAAAGAATATTTAGAAGGGAAAGAGGAAGTGTGACCATCACCAGAAGCTGTGGAAAGACCCTCTTCCTGCTTAAATGAAGTAAAAAATGAGGAGGGAGACAGTCTAAACTGCCACACTTCCTGTTGAATACCTGTTGGGCGCGGGACTGTAAAAATAGTCAAATCAAGACTTTTATCAATAAAATTTATTAAATATCATCCCAAATATTGTTAGCTATCATTTCTAAAAATTTCAGAATTTTTGACAAATTATTTCAAAAATTATGATCAAAAAACTAACGAAAAGTAGATATTTCTCAAATAATTCAAGCATTTTTTGCGATATTTTCTCTGATATTTTTTACAGAAATTACTGAAATTTGTGGAGATGTTGGAAATAAAAAGTAAAGAGATCTGTGGACGAATTTCTGATTTTTTATAAAATTAATTTGATTTATTTGAGTGACCGACCAGCCCCGTTGCAACGAAGCCCTAACTAATTTCGCAACAATTCCCTATATTTTTCTTCGGATTTTAATTTTTATCAAGTCAAAAAATGTCAGAAAACTTTCCAAGAATTTCTGAAGCATTATTAAGAATTTTAAAAGCCTAGATTCTCATTTTATATCCATCCGCGCCCAACTATCACCTCGCCCAAACATCCCTTCTTTCAAACAATTCACCCCTCCTTCTTTTCAACAAACTGATTTTTCTCTCTCATCCCCCGCTTCTTGACGGCCATTTTCTAAATATTCCTCGAACACAAATAAAATAAAAATATTTTTTAATAATCGTCTTTTTCCCCTTTTTTGCATCAGATCATCGAAAAAAATTTTTCTTCTTAAATTTTTATTTTTTTTTCCTTTAAATTCAACGAAAAATTTTATTTTTTTTTTAAATTAATTAAATAAAATATTCAAAAAAATTAATTTATTTATTTTTCTTATCAATTTACTCTCAATAGTTCATTAATTTTTTATTTTAAAAAGTACATATTTTGTGTGTTTTATTTTAAGTTAGTTCAGATATTATACATTATTAATTTATTTAAAGTACATTTTTTAAATATTTTGTTGTGGATTGAAAATTTAAATAAAATAAACATTTAAATATTTAATTAATTTATGAACATTTTCATAAACAAAGTTTTCGTTGTTTAGTTAAAAACATGCACAAACATGTTTTGTTAGAACTACAAACTTAAAACAATAGTATCAAAACATTAGCAAAACATGTTCAGACTTATAAATTCTTACGAACATGAGAATATTATTATCTTTATTACAAACATTGTTTTACTAAAAACATTGTTTTATCAATAAACATTGTTTTTATTAATAAACTTAAAACATGTTTGGATGTTTTATTAAGTTTTGCACTTTGTTTTAAACATCCATAAAAACATTATTTTTCAATTTAATATTTCCTTATATTTTTGTGTTTTTGATTTCTCTTATCAAATCAAAATTTTTTTATTTACTTTATGAGATTGTAAATTATCAGTAAATAACAAAAATTATTTATTTTTCAGCTGTTTTTATTCACAAAATTATTTAAAAAATTAAATATTTTATTTAAAATTGATATTTAAGAAATTCTGATCCGAACATTGTTTGTTTGTTTGTTTGTTTGGTTGTTTGTTTAAACATTTTCCTTAAACTTTAAGTTTTTGGAACAACACTAAAGTTTAAACAAGTTTAATATTCTTTTTATATGTTTTGGATTATCCCCTATGCGCGAACTTGTATTTTAAGGATTTTTATTTGTTTTTGTTTTGTTTTTATTTGTTTAGTATTTACTTAATATAACCTCCAAAAACAACAACTTTTCCTTTAAAAATTTATTTAATTATATTTTTTAATAATTTTATTTTTTTTAGTAATTATCCTCATTTCAGTAATTATTTAATTATTTTCTCTTTCATCATTTTTTCCTCTTTTCCTTTATTTACTCTGCTTGAAATTAAACAATTGAAATAATAAACGCCTGAAAATAAAAAAAAAGGAATGGACACCTTTATATAAAAAAGAATTAAAAATAAAAAGCAATTAGTACGATAATATAGAAAATAAATAAATATTTATTTTAGAATTTTTTAAGTAAAAGAAAATAAAAATTGTTGAGGATATTTTGTTATCTTCCTAATAAAATACAATAAACAAAACAACAAAACAATTAAACAAAAACAATTGCTTCCGTTTTTGGATGTTTTTGTTTCAATGTTTTTGTTGTTTTTAAATAAGAGAAAATTAAACAAACAAAAACATTGTGTTTTTGTTTGTTTTTGTATTTTTCCAGAAAAGGGAGAATTTTCCTCACAATAAATATAATTTATTTATTTTCCTCGCATTTTTTGATAAAGACAATAAAATCTAAAAATAATTTTTAATTATTTTATATTTTATTCGGATTTTTATTTAGAAATAAAGGATCCTCTTTTATCAAGGAAAATTTTTTTAATTTTTTGGAGCTTGATTTTTAATTAGCTAGGGGATGCTAGGGCGCAGAGACGCATTGGCGCGCTCATCTAAATTTTTATTAAAAATGAACCTAAATTTCTGATATTTTTCATAAACATTCAATATAGTATAGACTTTATCCTTACAAAATTTCAGAATTTTTGGTTCAATATTTTTCGAGTTCTGGTCGAAAAGCTCAAAAAATGTCGCCATTTTCAGGCAAATGTCCAGTTGGCTGTCTACCTGTCCGCAAAGAGAATCTGCTCTTTTCTTTCCTTTTCTTGCATTTTTTTGCGTTGAGAGAAGTGCACCCCCTCATTTTCCGTTTTCAGCATTTTTCCTTCTCAATACAGTAAAGTTTTCCTTTTCCTACTTCCAAAATATATTTTAAAAATTTTAAAAAATAATTTAAAAATACATATTTTGAAAAATACATACCGTATTTTCTCGATTAATACCCCTGTGGAATTATTTTTTCAATCCTCCCTTGGCATGGGGAATTAATCGAGGGAGGGGAATTATTTTTGGCATTTGAACGTGAAGTAGGATATTTGGGGTGGGGAATTATTGTTTCAACCCAACTCTAGCATGGGGAATTAATCGTTAGGGGGAATTATTCGAGGGAGGGATAAAGTTATTGAATATCTACATGGTTTCCAATTGTGCTATTTGAGAATGTTATCCAAAATTTATTATTATAAAATAAATATATTTTTTAAAATATTTTTAAATTATCTTTTAAAATTTTTAAAATATATTTTGGAAGTAGGAAAAGGAAAACTTTACTGTATTGAGAAGGAAAAATGCTGAAAACGGAAAATGAGGGGGTGCACTTCTCTCAACGCAAAAAAATGCAAGAATAGGAAAGAAAAGAGCAGATTCTCTTTGCGGACAGGTAGACAGCCAACTGGACATTTGCCCCATTTTCACTAATAATTCTGTATTTTTTGGCCATAACTTCTGAAATATTTAATCAAAAATTCTGAAATTTTCAATTCTATTAAATAACTATATTAGCTATTACTATACAAAATTTCACAGTTCTACGTTTTTATTTGGCAATTTTATAAGGCCTAAAGTAATCTCACCTTTCTTACTACAACATTCCCTCCTTTTTTTACAAATTTCCCTCATTTTTTTGTGTTTTAATTTTATTTTCGCAGCAGGGTGCTCGTTATTTTCTCTTTTTTTCTTTTTAGAGACTACCGTTTCCTTCCCTTCTTTAGTGCCAATTTAAAAATATAAAATGGATGGTTATCAGTACTTGGCATTTATTTTGCCTAGAGGCATTTCTTTTGTTTTTATAAACATTCATCCAATTTGTTAATGTTTTGAATATTCTAAAGAAGAGAATGATGAAGTACCTCTCTTCACTCCTCTCTCACAGGTGCGCGAAATAGAAAAATATTTATAGACAAATTTAAGTAGATATATGTTAGCTTAGCTTTCTAAACATGTTTACCTTAAATTATTGCTTTTAGTGTGTTTGTTGTTGTTGTTTTTATTTTAGATGTTTTGATGTTTTTTAATGTTTCTAGTTTTTGTTCATGTTTGTGTTGTTTTTAGATGTTTTATTTGTTTTGTTGTTTTAAATGTTTTTTTCATATTTCTAATGTTTTGATAAGTTTGTATTTTTAAGTTTGTAATTGTTAGGTTTATTTATTTTTAAATGTTTTGTTTTTGTGTTATGATGTGTTTTGGTGTTTTTTGTTTTTATTTTGTGTTTCTTATGTATTTTCCTATTTTAAAGATCACATGTTTTGTATTTTGTTTGGTTTTGATTTTGTGTTTTTCTAGTTTTGTATTTTCCCCTGTTTGTCATTTTTGTATTTTCTGTATTTTTATCTAATTAATTAAGTTTCCAAAACATATTGTTCATCAATTTTCACATGACTAATTCAAAACAATACATTAATTTTTCTTAAACATCAAATTCGCCCTAATAAACACAAAAATCTATGGATAATGAAGGAATTATTTAATTTTCCTCGGCATTGCGCCAATTAAATAACTAAAGGAAAATTAGAAAAAAATGCCAGAAAAATACATAATTTTATATAATGATGATCTCATTAAACTCTTTATTTTTTCTAATTAATTGTTGGTTTCCAACAGTGAAAAGAGTGAGATTTCTCCTTATTTTCTTCATTAAAACCCAAAATTATTAATATCCAAAAATATTTTCTTAGATAAAAAATTAGTATTTTTGTATTTAAAGTTGCATTTACATATATTAATTACGTAAATATTAAATAATAATGACCGGTTAAATAATTTATTTTTTTTTGAATAATAAGCAACAAACCCTTTCTTGTTCTCTTTGCTTCAAGTTTTTTTAGTTTTTTTGCTTCAAGTTTTTCCAAGTTTATTTTTTTGCTTCAAGTTTTTCCAAGTTTATTTTTTTGCTTCAAGTTTTTCCAAGTTTATTTTTTTTAATTAACAATAGGTTGAAATACAAGAAGAATTTTATTAGAGGCTTGTAGCTTAGCATAAGAAAAAAATTTTTTAAACTAAATTAAAATTTGAGATAAGGAGTTATTTAAATGGCCACTTAAGAGCTTTGTTTATTTGACAGATTTTTTGTTTTAAAAATTATTTTAAAAATTTTTAAAAATTTTATTCAATAATTTTTTTCTTTATTTATTTTTTTCTCTCTTTCCCCTCTCTCATAATTTTCCTCATTCCCTCACCTATCGGTCACGTTCTTCTTCTTCCACCACACACCCCTCCCCCACTCTCACCCCTCCCCAACACCCAAAAAATTTTCTCTTCTCGTGTTTTTTGGCCCGGTCACACCTTAAAATTTATTTCCCTCTTTTTTTCAATAATTTTTTTTCTAGCCCTCTTCCCTCTTCTTCCCCTCTCTTCCCCCCTCTTCTTCCCTCTCGGAGTGACTGCTAATATGTATTATATTCCCGCGCAGACGCGTCCCAGTCAATTTATTCCCTCTACGCTTTTTTGTCTTTTTTCTAGCTAATTTTATTTCCAAAAAAACTTTTTTTAACTTGTTTACTTCTAATTGAAACAAATTCAAGTTTTGGGAGGTCGAGAGAATAAAAAAGAAGTTGTTTTTCCAAGTTCTACCCTTTTAAAAGAACACGCGTAACTAAAAAGGGCAAATTGCGAAAAGCTTGGGGAAAAAATAATTAATTTTAAATAACAAAAGAAAATCAACTGAAACAAACGTGTACATTCCCTTTTTAATGTTTTCTGTCCAAAAAATATTGAGAAAATTTTAAAGAAAAAATATTTTTGAAGGAGGATTAGAGATAAGGTGAAAATGAGAGAGACAAAGGGTATTGCTTGCGCGAATGGCTATAAATAATCGATATTTTGAGATAAAAATTTGAAATTTTTGACAAATATCGTTGATAATGTTAACTAATTATTCTGAAAATTTCAGAATTTTTGATTGAGTATTTCAGAAGTTATTAGCAAAAAATCGACGAAAAACGGGATTTTTCGAGAAAATCAGACATTTTCGCCTATAACTTCTGAAATTCTAAACCAAAAATTCTGAAATTTTTAGGATTGTTAGTCAACACAAATGTGAATATTATTGCCAAATTTTACGTTTTTAGGTTGACTCTAAGCTATTTTATAAGCGATCTACTAACACCCTTCTTTCAAAGTCTTCACACACCCCCTCCTCCCCCTCATTTTTTCTCTCTAAATATTTTTTTTATTTTTTTTTCTTTCAAAAATCAACAATACATCCTTCCATTTTATTTTGATTATTTGAATGATTTACAATCTTATTTCCCCTCCTTTTATTTAAAATTAACGGCAACTTTTTCCCTTTATTTTCTTCCATTTTCAGCCTAATCCTTTAAAATATTTTTTTCTTTTGTTTAAAAAATATGTTTTATAAATATAGTAATACTTGGCCAATATTTTTCGGCGAAAAAAAAAATAAAATGTAAGATAATATTTTTATTTTTATATCCTTTTATTGATAGCTTTATTCTTAATTTAATGGAACTTTTTCTTAAAAGTCGGGTCTGTAAAGTGGAGGGAAAAAACCTTTCCTGCGATGGGAGGGTTTTTTTAAACAATACTTACAATTTAGATTTGTATCCAGATCAGGGATGATCGAAATAAAAAAATTTTTTTATTTCGTTTCGGGGCGAAATGAAACGAAATTTCGATCATCCCTTATCCCAATCTCTGATTCCTAACGATTATCCACGATTATCCCCAACCCAACCCAATTTCCCTGTACCCCTACACACCCACCTACGAGCGTTCGAGGTACAGCCCTCCCTCGCATTTTAGTTATACCTCATTTCTACGTTCATTTCAGCTCAAGGGGAGTATTTATAAACAAGGTCCGAATGTATGTTTGATTTTAATTTTATTTCTTATACAGACTACCTTTTCAAATTTAAATTTAAAAATTGTTTACCAATTTTTTCCTCTACACACTTAATCAAACGTCAAATTAGTTATGTATTTTCTTCCCTATTTTTAAATATTTTCTGGGAAGACACAAATCAATTTAAATAATCCTTAACAATAAAGAAGGAAGAAAGGGCATTTTTTTCTTATTTTTTTCTCATTCTCATTCAGGATCAACCCCTTATTTCCTTCCCTCCTCTCATTAAGTTTTTCCCTTTTAAAAGAATGCCAAGGTCAGTGGCAATTTTTTGAATTATTTAAAAATAAAGTGGTTAATTTTCCCTTAAAAGTAGTTGATTGACACAAATGATTACCTATTTATATTTATTTTTGCTTTGTTTTGTTGATTTTGTTTTAAGTATGCACTTATACATGAAGCAAAGGGAGGGAAAAAATTATAAAGGAAGCTTAGCGCACAAAAGGAAGTAGTTGGATGGCATTTACTTTTTTTTTTTAAAAAATATTTCAGAAAAAATATTTTTTTGCCCTAAACACCTTTTGTAGTTTTAGGCAAAATAATTAGGGAGAAATTATTTGTAATCTTATTTTTAAATAAAATTTTTGGAATTTAAAGGATTAGTAGTTTGTAAAGCATGTTAAATTCCTCTGTTTTCTAAGGCTACTTTTAAATTACAAAATAAATATGTAGTTTTAATGTTTGGTCATTTAATGATTTTTAAGAGGATTTATTTAATAATTGGGAAAAATAAGTTTCTAAATATTTAAATGGAAATTTATTTTGATACTTTTTTGAATATTCGAATATTTTATTAATTTAATTTTCTTTTTTTTTCCAATTTAATTTAAAAAAATTATTTTTTGGCACGATACAAGATCGAAAAAAAAATTATATGAAAATAGCTATTGAAATATTTCTAGAGTTTTATTTTGCGATACCTACTAAATCATTAATATTGATATCAAATAGAGTTGGGCGTGATCGGAAAGGTCGGAATGGGCGGGTTTTTTGACTCCCGATCCCGTAGTCGGGATTTGGATTTGATCCGGAGTCACATCGATCCCGCAGTCAACATCATTCCAAAATCCCGATCCAAATTTTATGTGAGGATCCCGATCCCGTCCAACCCTAATATCAAACACTAATTTAAACTTTAATAAATTAAATTTTAATAAATTTAATTTAACAATGTGTGTGTGGTTGTTTTTGTCTAAAAAATTATTATTTTTTTCGTTTTCCTTTTAATTCTTTATTTTTTGTTTGTTTTTTAACCTTGACTATTAAACTACTAAAATGACCAAAATTAAAAACAACCGCAACAAAACGAGTTATTTTTTTATTTTAAAATATTTATTTATTTTTTTATTTATTTTTAAATAATTCCTTTGAAATTTTTATTTTTAATTTCTCGAATTTACTAGGAAAAATTACTGGAACAAAACATAAACACAAATTATAAAAAGTCAACTACTTCCAAAAATTGCTTTAGGGCTTTTTCTTGTTGCGCGAATGTACTTTTCTTTTAGAAATTGAAAAAAAATATATTTTTGTTCTTTTATTTATGGCCTAAAAATAAGAAAAAATATTTGAAAAATAAAAACACGAGAAAATTAAAATTATTTAATTAATAATTAATTTAGAAAGCGACCGTATGTTGTGTTTTCTTTTTACTAGATAGATTTTAAGAAGACCCCAAAATCTTCGTAAACCTTAATTTAAATGGGATTTTTTCTAAATAATTTTTTCAAATTTTTTATAATTAATTAACTGTTTTACTGTTTCTTCTCTAAATTAAAATAGGCGTTATCCGCAAAATATTTCTTCGTCCGCAAATATGAGGATTTTTTGCTTATATGTATTTCCGATTTTATTTTTTCTTGACATTCCTTCTAATATTATTTTAAATTTAAAGAAAAATTTTTTCTAATGGAAATTCAAATTTTTTTCTGACTTTTTAAAAAAAATATTTTCAAAACCACTTTCCCAATTTTCTATCCAATCCTCCCCTCGTTTTTAAAAAAATTTATTTTTACAGTAATTCTCATGAGAAAAGGGTTGGCCTTTTAAATATAGACTTTGACCAATCTCTTTTTTTATTTTTTTTACTCCCCCTATTAAACTCTCCAAACACTTTTCACATCTTTCCTTTTTAACAAAGAAAAATTGTCGCGCCACAAAATGTTTAGAAGAAGAGGTGAATAATAATAAAGAAAAAGTTTAGCGCAAATTTCGCTTTCTAAATCCGATAACATTTTCTACTTAAATGGGACAAACTTGTATTTATTTTTAGCTAAACATGTTGCGCAGCATGGGATGTTTTGTGTTTTAGCGACCTTTTTATGTTTGTTCCATTAATTTGTGTTTCTTGTGTTTTCTAGATGTTTTATTCGTTTTTGTGTTTTTCCAAGTTTGTTTTGATGTTTTTATTTTTTGAGTTTTACAACAAACACAAAAATTATTGTGTTTTACATTAAAACTTAATGTTTTGTGTTTTACAATAAATGTTTTAATCAAGTTTTTAGATGTTTTTGTGTTTTCTTTTTTCTTTTTTTCTTGTTTTTGTGTTTGATGTTTCTACAAACATGTATTTTTATTTTCTCTTTTGTTTTATTTGTTTCTAAAAGTTTTTGGTGTTTTTCAATATGTTTTATTCATAATTTGTTTTGTCATGTTTTATTCATGTTTTTAACTTGTAAAACACAAACTTCTTTTTTAAATTTAATTTCCAAACATAAACATGTTTGTATTTTTTCATGTTTTCCTAAAATTTGTTTTTCAAACATTACAACATTTAAATATTTCCAAAACATATTTTTAAAACTTAAAAAGAAAATGAATAATTATGCGCAGCTTGAAAAATAAAATACACAACAAGTTTTTGTTGATGGATTGAGTTTTGGGGTTTTAAAGGAAAATGAATTGACACGTTCATGTTAATCGTTGACTTTTTTTCTAAATTTTTTTAAAAATATTTTTTAAGATTAATTTATTCACTTAATTTTTTTTATTTTATTCGAACAAAATTTTGAGAAAATAAAATTTTAAATTAATTTTAATTTCAGATTTTCTTCAATATCCCAAAGATTTAACTAAGCTAACTAGTAACCATCTATAGAAAAAATGGAATAAAGAAAGCAGAAATTCTGATGTTGTAAATACCCAAAAAAATTCCTTAAATTTTTCTAATCATTAAAATTCAATTTGGTAAATTTGATCTTTAACTTAACCCAAAATATTATTAAAATAATTTTTAAAATTTTTGCGGGAAGAGAAGACCCCCCAAAAATATATACTACCATTTTACTTCTTCTCTCAAATGATTTAACCCCGAAAATTTTATATATTCTTCAATCTTTTGCCTTTTCCAGAGATTTCTTTCATTTATTTGTGACAGATAACCCAGAAACACTTTAAATAATTTGTAAATCTTTTTCTTCTTTTTACTTTAAATCATACATATATCCCCTATTTGGCGCCGGTTGGGAGGGTTTTTTGGTTTAAATAAAATATTTTTGGATTTATTTTTAATATTTAAAATTGTTAAGATAATAAGGGGTGTTTTGGCGTGTTTTTAGCTTGGACGGGAGCCTTTGAGAGCTTATAAAACTAACCAATGAATACCTACGGGCTTGAGATTTTTCCTGGATATCTTCAATAGTGAAAATTAACCTTCAAAAAATTTCAGAATTTCTGGTTTTTTATTTAAAGAGTTATGGCCAATAAACCAGAATATTTCGAGTAAACATCGACTTTTTGTTGGTTTTTTGACTATAACTTTTGAAATAATAAACCAAAAATTCTGAAATTTTTAATTAAATTAGACAACATATTTGTGAATATTCAACCATAGTTTCGTAGAAATAGGTTCATTCATTTTGGAGATAACCTAGTTTGCGCCAAAACTTTTACTGCGCCCAAAAAGTTAATCCCCCCTCTTCTTCCCTTCTAAATGTTTTTAACTGGAATGAACGGGATGCCACACATCCAATAAATAAGTATATCTACTAGCTTTTCGGGATTGCGCCATTTTTCCTCTATATCAACCCAATTATATATCATCTTTTCTTCTCCCCGTTCGCGCACTTGTATTTAATTATTTAATTAATTTTGATTTGAAAAAAATTTTTTTCCTGGAACTGAAATTATTAAAATTTACAAAAAAATATTCAAAAAATTCAAAATTTGCGTGTTTCAATTTCTCCGTATTTATTTCTTACCTTAAAACCCAAATTTAAAATTTTTCTATAAATAAAATTATTTTTTAAAAATAAAAATGAAACATTTGCGTAGTTGAAACTTTGCGTGTCAAATACAAAATTTGTTGATTATTTATTTTTAAGGAAGTTTCCGGTTTATTCTTAATTTATTCTAATTATAAATTAAAATATTTAAATTTATTTTTTTTAATAATTTTTGTTCAGTTATTTTTTGATTCCTTAAATTATTTTATTTTATTATTTATCTCCTTGGAGTCTCCTCCTTGTCCTCCCTTACCTCTTTGACGCAAAATTAAAAATCTCCATCTAAACAATACCTATCTCTCTATAATTTTCTACAAAAATATTTCATAGTGTTAGCTACCTCTCCTGAAAATTTCAGAATTTCTGGTTTTCTATTTCAAAAGTTATGGCAGACAATCCGGTTAAAAAGCGTCATTTTCTCGAAATATTCTGATTTTTTGACCATAACTTCTGAAATAATAAATCAAAAATTCTGAAATTTTTAGACTGATTAGTTAACAGTATTGAGAGTATCCATACAAAATTTCTTGAATTTAGGATCACATTTAGCAATTTTATAGGCTTTGGTGTAACCCCCTTTCTTCCCTTATCCCTCTATTAATTTAAAAGCTTTTTTAATTAAATTAATTAATTAATTTTCTTTTTTTTATAATTTTTTAGTGTCTATCAAACAAAAACAAAAAAATTAATAAACTTTTCATTCGTCATTATTTTAAATATTTATTTATTATTTTACCTTCGATCGACCTTCAAACACACCTATTTTTTCAATATTTTTCTAAGTACTTAAAAAGGAATTTAATTTTTTTATTGACAAAAAAACAACTAAAAATTATTAACGAGAAGGGAAGATTATTGGAAGATAAAAAGTAATTAATTAATAATTAAAATCTCTATCATATCACTGTGAGGATATAGAAGGGATAAAACATATTTTTTGATCATTCACATTAGAGATCGGTCTGTATCTGGATCCAGTCTGGATTTTTGCTGGATCCAGGGTCCGGATACACCATTTTTTGATCGTCCTGGATTTTTTCTGGATCCAGATCAAGAATCCTGTCCAGGTTACCGATCTCTAATTCACATATCACTATATATCCACTCTCTCAGTTATCCCTCATAATCCCTCAAAATAGGGATAACTGAGGGCTTCCTTATCACGATACTAAAGTCTCTTATCTCATCCCAAGGAATGATAAGTCAGAAATTTTGCTTATTTTTTGTATAGAATTATCAAAATCTGTCAGATAGCCTTTCTCAACTAGGGAATTACTTGGACTTTTGGAGGGGGATTAGATAAGAAGGGAGTTGAGGGACATGAGAGAGGTTGAGGGTGTTCCCTAATAATCCCTCTTGAAGGATCTAATAATTTACCTGACTAATTTAAATTTTAAAAATTTAAATTATTTTAATTCAATAATTTTTTTATTTTAGCTTATTGGCCAAAAAAATATTTAATTTAAAAATTAAAAATCAAAGTGGCTACCCAACTAAAAATGTTGGTAGGCGCGGATGGGGAGAAGGCAGCTTCTAGTAATTTAAATAGCCCTAGAAATGTTGTTCCTGGTAAATACTTAATTTTAATTTAAATTTAAATTAAAAATAATTTAAAGGTTTAATCCCAAAAATAGAACAACAACAACAAAATTTAAATGATTCCCCTTCCCCTTTTTTTCTCCCCACACATTTCCCTGAAATGCCTGGTGCCGCTATGTTTTTTGGTGCTGCTGATTTTAACCCTGCTCATTGCTTTAATGATGGAAATCCTAAGTGAGAAAATTAAAAAAAATATTTTTAGAAGAACCCTCTCTAATAAACAGGCACTCTAAACTTGAACTGAACCTCTCTATCTTATCCTACCCTTAATATAATAAATTAGGGGAACCCCCATTGATACTGTCTCATTTCTTCTGATATCTGAAAATGGAGGTGGGATAAGTTAGAATAATTAAGAGGTTTCTTTAGTTGTCACGTTAAATGAAAATTTAAAAACTCAATTCTTCCCCATAATCTACCCTATATACCTCTTAGCAATAATATCCGCTATATAGAGGGTTTCCTTAAAAGTTCATTATAGAGGTTTTTAAAAATTATTTTTTAAAGTCTTGACTTGGCAGCCTTTTACGCAGCACAACAACAAATGTTTTGGCCTAATGCTGATGATTTAAAAATTGTGAATACAATGAATGAGGGAGTAATGGATGAAGAAACTGCTAAATTATTTGAACAACAAGTAAAATTTAGAGGAAAAAAATTTGAAAAAATTTTTTAAAATATTTTTTTAGATAGCTGAACATTCTGCTGCAATTGTTGGTCAGTCTCTTCCTTCTGAGAATGATCCAACATCAAATATTTCTTCTGTGCCTCTTTTATCTAACAATAATTGGCCTGATCAAATACACAAACAGGCATGTTTGGGCGCGGGAATGTTTGGGCGCGAATGCTTATAAAATTAGCCTAAGGAGTACAAAAATTGTAGAAATTTTCTCAGATTGTTCATAATATTGTTATCTAACATGTCCAAAAATTTTAGAATTTTTGGTTTAGTATTTGGGAGGTTATGGTCGAAAATGTCGGTATTTTAGTGAAAAATCCGTATTTTTGTTAGTTTTTTGGCCATAATTTAAAAATTAATGGATCAAAAATTCTGAAATTGGTAATATTCAATTTCGTTCCCCCCCCCCCCCTCCTTTTTTCCATCCTCAAAGTATTTAAAAATGGTCAGTCGACTTAAGTTATAGAACTCGTCGAGCTGAGTCGAATGACACCAAATTCAAAAAAATCCGACTTGATTTGACCGAAATACAGACCCCTGAAAATTGAACAACCATAGGGGCGAAAAACCAAAAGGACGAAAAAGTATACAAATGTTAGCTCATTCGAAAGAGCTCGTCGAGCTGAGTCGAGTGATATCGAAATCAACGTAATCAGACGAGTTTTGACAAAGTTATGACATAAGGTTGCCGACTCCGGTAGGTCTAAATAATGCCATAACTTTGTCAAAACTCGTCCGATTACGTTGATTTCGCTGTCATTCGACTCAGCTCGACGAGCTCTTACGAATGAGATATCATTTGCATAAAAAATTTTTATTCTAAAAAATCACCCCTATGGTTGTTCAATATTTAGGGGTCTGTATTTCGGTCAAATCAAGTCGGATTTTTTTGATTTCGATATCACTCGACTCAGCTCGACGAGTTCTATAACTTAAGTCAGACTGACCATTTTTAAATACTTTGAGGATGGAAAAAAGGAGGGGGGAACGAAATTGAATATTACCCTGAAATTTTTATCGTTGCTAGATATATCTATTGAGAATATCTGTGCAAAATTTTATCCCCCTAACCTTTCTTTAGGCAATTTTATAAGGCTCGCCGTAACATTACATTTCAGTTAAAATATATTTTAAAATCCCTTTCTTATTTTCAGCCTTTCCAGCCATACACAAATGCAACAAAATGTAAAAAATCGGGAAATCATATCAAAAGGCCTATGAATGGTTTTTCCAATTTGGAAATTAATTTTTTAATAAAAAATATTTTTAAGCATTTATGGTATGGTCACGTGATGAACGTTTAAAAATTTGTAGTGTTCAACCAGACAAACATAATGCTGAAATTAGTAAAGAGGTAAAAAATAAATTTAACCTCTCAAGATTGTACATAAAATAGAGGTTTTGTATTCAACTCTCGTTTATAGCGACCCTCTTAATTATGCTCATTTCAATATAAGCGACTTTTCTTTCGTTCCAATCTTCCAGTTCACAGTAAAGAGGGGAATTCCGTTATAGGCGACCTTTTCTAATGCATTCAAGTCGCTACTAATGAAAGTTGATTATATTGGGGATTTTCTAGTTCCTATCTTTTACTCAAATAATTTTTAATTTAAAGTTGGGCTTTCGCTGGAAAAGTATGACTAAAGAAGACAAGAGGCCATATGAAATAAAGGCCGAGGAATTGAGGCAGTTACATTGTTTGGAATATCCAGACTATAAATATAGACCTAGAAAGAAGGTAAAATTGGAAATTAAAAAAATTTTAAATTTATCTTTAAAGATTAAAAAACAAGACAGTCAAAAGCCTCAATTAACTATACAAAAAGATAGGGAAAGACTACCTTTGAATAGAAGCGCCAATGGGATAAATATGAGAAGGTAAAATATTTAATTGAATATTTAAAAGTAAAACCTTTGCTATCAATAAAAGCTCTCAATAAAAGGTTCATGATTGGATCTGTGTCCGCAATTATTGTCCGCAATTATTTTTGCGGACAGTCCGCAATTATTTTGCGGACCTATAAAAATTTTTTTTCTACAGTCCACTATAAGGAGTATAAGGAGGCCACTATAAGGAGGGGTCATTAATTTAAAAATATTTATTTTTTAAAGCAATAACAACAACACTAACAACAACACCAATAATTACCAGTCCTTTCTAAATTATGGCGCCCCTATAGAAAATAGAGGACAACAACCATTTGAACAACATTTAGACACCAAACAACAACAACAATATTTCCACCAGACACAACAAACATTGTTTGAAGAAACACAACAATTAATGCAAGAAACATCTCCACATTTCCAACAAACTTCTCTATTAAATTCTTCTTTAAATTCTCCCCAACAAACTATTCAAACACAACAATTCTTTACAGGGTTTGCGGATACTGGTATGTTTGGGCGCGGAAATGTTTGGGCGCAAACGCTTATAAAATATTCAAATGAGCTCCTAAATTTATGAAATTTGGCATATTTGTGCTCAATAATGTTAACTAGCTCTGCTAAAAAATTGAGAATTTTTGGTTATATATTAGAGGAGTTATGTTTGAAAATGTTGAATTTTTAAGGAATTTTGTCGTTTATTGTGAATTTTTCTCGCATAACTTTTAAAATACTTCTCCAAAAATTCTAAAATTATGAGACAAGTTAATTAACACTATCGAGAGTATCTCTGCAAAATTTCACGTTATTAGAAGCTCATTTGACATTTTTATGTTTAAATTTGTTCCGTCACAACCTCCATCAATCATTCTATCTTTTCCCTATTAATTTTTAAAATTTAAAAAAAGCAGCCTCAACTAGCGGTGTTCAAAATCAACATAGTACATATTCAGCTTATAATCCCCCACAAATACCACAACATTCATCACCAGTTTCCTTCCAAATGCCAAGCATTTCAGGCTTAGTAGTTCCACAACAACAACAGCCTTCAACAATGCAATCTAGTAATGAAAGGCAAATTTATGGACAAACAGAACAACAACAAATTGGTAAATAAATAATTTTATTTATAAATATCGAACAAGGTTAACAATAGGTTAACTTTAGTGAAAATGCCTTACGGGAATGGGGGAACAATTTTTTAATTGCGGGGATATATTTCTAAAAAAGCGGGGATAGATAGCAGCATCTCTCTTAGAGTTGGGGGCCCGATCCGGCCCGGTCCAAAAGATCGAGTCGGGCATTGAATTTTGGCCCGATAAAGATTTGGTTAAGCCGGCCCGATAAAAATGAGACCCGAAAAAATGACCCGAACGTCGTTCCGACTCGAAAACCCCAACCCTAATCTCTAACATTTTTTAAAGACAGGATTAATTTTGGATATAAAACACCATCCAAAGATTTATTTGAAATTTAAATTAATTTCTCCCCTTTTCTAGGTGTTTTCCCATCTCAACAACCGGTCCAACAATTTTATTTAATTGACCAATAAGTTGAATTTTTAGATAAAAATTTTAGTTTTGTGATTCCCTTCTTTTATTCTTCCAAAAACTCCAAAATTTTATGTAAAAATCCAAAAATGATTCAAATTCTGGAGAAAAAAGGAGGAGAAATACAAACTAAATAAGAACTTAGCTTTCTTTTTGTAAATTTTAATTATTTGTATTAATCGAAATTTGTATTTTTTTATTTTTAAAAATATTTTTTTCTCTATATTTCTTGACCTTCTATAGCATTTTTGTATTTATTTATTTAAAAATTAGTTTAAAAAATGATTATTTTAAATTTCAAAAAATTGTTGTTAAGATCCTTTGGATTTATCAAAAAAAATTTTTTTCACTTCCTTAAAGGATCCAACAATTTTTTTCTAAAAATTAATTTAGACCCGATTTTTTTTATTTTTGACCTCATTTAAAAAATAAAATTTTCTTTCAAAAAATAAACTTTTCTTTAAATCTGCCCTATAAAAACGATTAAATTCACTGCTTTTATATACTTTATTTTAAATTTTTGTTGAATAAATTTTATGATATTGTAGTAAATATTTTGGGAATTATAGTTAAAAAATATTAAAAAATTTATAATTTTCTAATTTCAAAAACAAAAAAATATATAATTTAATAATCAAAACTGGCAGTATATTTAAAATAGTCAGAAAGCAAAGATAAAAATAAAATTATAAAAAAAGTCAAGACCTAATAGTAAAATTATTAGAGAAGGATTGGAATGGTATTTTGAAATAAAATTTTGAAAATAGAGGATGATTTTTAATATAAAATTTAATCCAAAATTTGACAAAATAACTAGAGAGCAAGATTTTCAAAAAAACGTGACCTTGATTCTTGATTTTAGTTGAGTACCTTGACCAGATTTTTGACCTTGAGTCAAGGAAAAATCAAAGAACTCTGAAAAATGCCTTGATCTGAACTCTGGATCCAGATCCAGCCCGCTCTCTAAAAATAATCAGACGTCTTCAATAATTTCTGAAAAATACAGGGAAAATGTGAATCAAATCGAAAACCCCTTCCAAACACCCTCAAAAAATTCCCGTTCTCTAATAAAAATAAGTATGTTTAATTAAATAAGTTTTCTCTCTTTAAATTTTCTTTTTGTTTTTTAAATAAAAAATTCTTTTTTTAAATAAAATTATTAAGAGGGTCATCCGGAACAGATTCATTAAACACTTCTTCCTCACCCTCTTCTTCCAATCCATTTTCATAAATTTCATCATCTTCATTTTTATAATTTTCTTCTTCTTCTTCCTCCTTTTCTTCATCTTTTCCATACATTTCTTCTTCATCTGCAATAGGATCCATTTTTACTCCACAACTATTTAAAAATCCTCCATGAAAACGACAATAATAAATAAACCTTTAAAAAAAGAATTTTCTTTGAATTATTGCAAAAAATTAGGCAAGGAGGTAATTTTGAGACATTTTGAGGTATTAGAAAAAAATATATTCTATAAAGGACTTGCAACTAATTTTAGAAACCCACCAAAGAAAATTATGGTCTAGTAATTGGTGAGATATTGAAGGGCTAAATGATGGTCTTACATGTTAGATAGATATAAAAACAACTTGTATGGGAATGAATAAAACTGGAAATTTTCTACTATATGGAATGAGTAAAAAAAAGATGAGTTAAAAAGACGGCATCTTTGTGGAGATAAAGAAGACTATTTATAACTGTTATTCATCCCCTCCCAAAAATAATTTATTTTTATTTTATTAAATTTACTTTTTCCATGTTGCATGTAAAGATAATAAAGCTTCATTTCCTATAATTATAAGCAGATACTTTGCTCGACTAATTGAAGTATTTATCCTCTAAAAATATCAAAAATATTCAAATAAAATTTTTAAAAAAATTTTACCAAATCACAACGTAGAAAACCCAAATCATATTGCCTAACCATTGACATAATAATTACTTCCCTTTCAGAACCCTTGAAAATTAAAAAAAAATTTTCAAGTTTAAAATTTTTAAAAATACCTGAAATCCCTCAACAGAATCAACAGTAACACCAGGAAATGAAGCTAACATAACTCTTAAACGAAGAACCTTGAAAAAGATTTTTCGAATTTTTCAGAATTTTCTTTTAAAATTTTGCCTGATTTTTGTAGGGAGAAATAACCCCAATGTCCTTTTCTTGTGTATTTGTTTCAGCCAAAATTCGTTGTACATATTTACATACTAGATTAGCTTCAAAAGTATTTTGATGTGATTTATTAACTCCTTGTTCATCTTCACTGCCACGAGAAGAATGGAAAATTATTGGGAAACCCTAAAAAATGAGTAAAATGTTAAAAAAGACAGGAAGGAATAAAAAACGGGATAGATAAGGGAGGGAAATGTGGGATAATTAGAGGGATACCTAAGAGCTTCTCTTATTGAGCTGTGAGATAAGTGAGAGAATGAGGAAGAGCAAAAAGTAAAAGCTTGAGATATGTGAGAACAGGATAAGCGAGTAAGGGGTCAATGACTGTGATAAAAGAGCAAATTTAGACCTTAAACAATGTCAGATTAAGTATTAAAAAAACAACTGGCTAGCATTTAAAATTGCTTATTAGGCGAGTCAAGCTCTTCTGGTAGCTCAATCGGTAGAACACTCGCGATGCCTCTACTTTAGTTTAAAGCTTATTTTAGCAAACGATTTTTTCATCCCCAAGGTTCAACACCAGAGCTGTCCGCAATTGGAAAAAAAATTTTCCGTAGCCGCAAGCCAAAAAAAACACGCAATCCGCAATTGCAAACAGCCCTGTCTAAAGAGATTTCTGTTTAAAAGAATTAATTTATTTACTTCCTTTCTTATCCCATCAAAAAAAATTTTAAATAGAATATTTAATTTTAAAACAAAAAATATATAATTTAATAATCAAAACTGGCAGTATATTTAAAATAGTCAGAAAGCAAAAATAAAAATAAAATTATAAAAAAAAGTCAAGGCATAAAATAATAGTAGAATTATTAGAGAAAGGATTGGCAAGGTCTTAAGGTTCTAATAAATTTTGAAAATAGAGAATGATTTTTAATATAAAATTTAATCCAAAAAATTTGACAAAATAACTAGAGAGCAAGATTAGAAAAAAAACCTTGACCTTGATTTTGATTGGGTACCTTGACCAGATTCTTGACCTTGTGTCAAGGAAAAATCAAAGAACTCTGAAAAATGCCTTGATCTGGACTCTGGATCCAGTAAAAATCAGGGTCTGGATCCAGATCCAGCCCGCTCTCTAAAAATAACCAGACGTCTTCAATAATTTCTGAAAAATACAGGGAAAATGTGAATCAAATCGAAAACCCCTTCCAAACACCCTCAAAAAATTCCCGTTCTCTAATAAAAATAAGTATGTTTAATTAAATAAGTTTTCTCTCTTTAAATTTTCTTTTTGTTTTTTAAATAAAAAATTCTTTTTTTAAATAAAATTATTAAGAGGGTCATCCGGAACAGATTCATTAAACACTTCTTCCTCACCCTCTTCTTCCAATCCATTTTCATAAATTTCATCATCTTCATTTTTATAATTTTCTTCTTCTTCTTCCTCCTTTTCTTCATCTTTTCCATACATTTCTTCTTCATCTGCAATAGGATCCATTTTTACTCCACAACTATTTAAAAATCCTCCATGAAAACGACAATAATAAATAAACCTTTAAAAAAAGAATTTTCTTTGAATTATTGCAAAAAATTAGGCAAGGAGGTAATTTTGAGACATTTTGAGGTATTAGAAAAAAATATATTCTATAAAGGACTTGCAACTAATTTTAGAAACCCACCAAAGAAAATTATGGTCTAGTAATTGGTGAGATATTGAAGGGCTAAATGATGGTCTTACATGTTAGATAGATATAAAAACAACTTGTATGGGAATGAATAAAACTGGAAATTTTCTACTATATGGAATGAGTAAAAAAAAGATGAGTTAAAAAGACGGCATCTTTGTGGAGATAAAGAAGACTATTTATAACTGTTATTCATCCCCTCCCAAAAATAATTTATTTTTATTTTATTAAATTTACTTTTTCCATGTTGCATGTAAAGATAATAAAGCTTCATTTCCTATAATTATAAGCAGATACTTTGCTCGACTAATTGAAGTATTTATCCTCTAAAAATATCAAAAATATTCAAATAAAATTTTTAAAAAAATTTTACCAAATCACAACGTAGAAAACCCAAATCATATTGCCTAACCATTGACATAATAATTACTTCCCTTTCAGAACCCTTGAAAATTAAAAAAAAATTTTCAAGTTTAAAATTTTTAAAAATACCTGAAATCCCTCAACAGAATCAACAGTAACACCAGGAAATGAAGCTAACATAACTCTTAAACGAAGAACCTTGAAAAAGATTTTTCGAATTTTTCAGAATTTTCTTTTAAAATTTTGCCTGATTTTTGTAGGGAGAAATAACCCCAATGTCCTTTTCTTGTGTATTTGTTTCAGCCAAAATTCGTTGTACATATTTACATACTAGATTAGCTTCAAAAGTATTTTGATGTGATTTATTAACTCCTTGTTCATCTTCACTGCCACGAGAAGAATGGAAAATTATTGGGAAACCCTAAAAAATGAGTAAAATGTTAAAAAAGACAGGAAGGAATAAAAAACGGGATAGATAAGGGAGGGAAATGTGGGATAATTAGAGGGATACCTAAGAGCTTCTCTTATTGAGCTGTGAGATAAGTGAGAGAATGAGGAAGAGCAAAAAGTAAAAGCTTGAGATATGTGAGAACAGGATAAGCGAGTAAGGGGTCAATGACTGTGATAAAAGAGCAAATTTAGACCTTAAACAATGTCAGATTAAGTATTAAAAATAAAATATTAAAAAATTATTTTCTTATAACTATTCCTTTCAATAATTTACCGAAGATTGATTTGACAACAAAAAATAAATTTAAAATTGTTGTCAAAGTACATCTTCGAATTGTTAAAAATAAAATTTAAAAATATTATCGGGCACTTAAGTTCCCGAAAAAATTTTATTTTAAAGATTAACGGCCACGTAAGTCCCAAAAAATAATTTAAAATTGGAAAAAACCTTTGTAGGTAATCCTTCCCAATCAGAAAGTTTATAAAAATTTCCTTGTCTATCATCAACAATTAACATATTATCATAAAATAAATAAGAACAAGGCCTCAAAATATTATAATGTGAACGATATGTTTGGCGTAGAATAACAAAAAATCTTCTAAAATTTTTTTGAAATTTTTTAATTAAAAAATCTTTAAAAAATACTCGTCAGACGAATCCTTGTACATTTCAGAATGCATAATTCTTTTAAGCATAGAAATATCAAAACCAAACCATTTCATTGAATTTACATTTAGAACTGGACCTAATTGCATTGGATCGCCTGCCAAAACGACAGAGGTTTCTTTTCCAACAAGTCCTCCTTTAAAAAAGGAATTTTATTTTTTAATTAAAACTTATCTTTAAATCAATTGATTTTTAACATTATATGCAAAAGAGTACATATACCGATGGAATTAGAACTGTTCCGAGACAAAAAATCGACGAAAATATATTAAAATATCGAAGAAATATTTTCCAAAAATTCGAAAATCAAAAAAAAGCTTCAAAATTCGAAACAGCTCTGGAGGGAATAGATCTAAACTTATCACATTTTAAGATTAAACTCCATATCCGAGCATGCTTTTTTTCCTTTTCAACACAAAAATTCCCAAGATTAGAACAATTAACCTTATATAACATCCCACTCACTCTCAAAAAAAAAGAAAGAATCGAAAAAAGTAGCTGATATGGAATACTAAATAAGCTACAAAAAATCTTCGAGAAAATGATAAACAAAAAAATAAATAGAAGAGCATATGTATCTTTAACTGTTTTCACTCTAACCTTCTTCTTATTTTTTTAGAAAATTAAAAAAAATAACAAACCTATAGGAATCCAAACTTCTGATTCTAATGCCTGACCAGCTTCATCAACAATTATATGTCTAAAAAATTCAAAATTAGAAAAATAAAATAAAAAGAAAACAAACGTAAAATAATCCCTTAAACCGCCAGCCAAAATTAGATAAGATGAAGTAGCTAATGTTGCAATTATTACACGAAACATTTTTAAATTTAAACGATCAGGAATTCCAAAGAAACGGTGTTTGGCTTCTTTTCTATAAAATTTAAAAATTATTTTTAATATCTGTAAAGGATATCTCTTGGAAAATTTAGGGGCTTAGGCAAGATTAAAAAAATCATCTAGATAATTAAAGGAGAATGCTTTATCAAAAAAATGATAAATGACAGGAAAATTCAGAAGTCGTCGAAAATTTTTCCTCACAAGGAACCATATCGAACTGTCACCAAGAATTTTGTAATTATTTTTATACCATCTTGTAGAGCAGGTTCGATTTCCTATTGCCAGTTTTTTTCTTTTTCGGCCCTACCCCCAAATCGGAAAATTATAGGGCTTCAAAGTTTTCGACTTTTGAGCGGTCGCCCTCACTTTTCGTGTTATTTGGTTTCCTGTCAGAATTACTCGAATGTTGAATAAAAAAATTTTTTAACGCAAAAAGCTTTAAGGGAGGATGAACTAAAAATATAATAAACAAGAGGAATCCATGCCTTTAAAAATAAAAAAACTTACGCTAAATAAGATATCGGGTCCAATTTTTTATTTCGACTGTGTGCCATCGTTGCTTAAAAAATAATTTTTATATTTTTAAAAAATACAAAAAAAAAACAAACATAAAGAGTGCATTCTAAAAATATATTTGTGTTCCAAAAAGTCATGTTGTAAAAGAGCTTCAGCAAAATTATCAGCAGCCATTTTACTTGGAGTACAAACCAAAATACGATTTTGGGATGATTGAAGGACTAAATGTCTAATTGATTCAATTAAAGTAATTGTTTTTCCAGTTCCTAAAATTGAAAAAAAATGTCAAAAAATTAAAAAAATATTTTTAAAAACCTGGAGGTCCAAATAAAACAAACGGCCATGGATGGTGTTCTTTATTGACAATTGAGAAGATGGCGTTTTTCTGTAAAATTAAAAAAAAATTTTTATTTCAAGAAGTTGGGAAAAGAAAGCTATCGAAATAAGAAAAGATAGAAGAATAGATACAAGTGATTCTGTCAAAAAATTCTTTCCTGACCAATTTTATTTTTGACTAGGATAAAATGTTAAGGTGTTCTAATAAATATGGATAAATTGATGTTGGGGACATATCCCATTGTCCAATGTCCCCATTCTAATGAACGAATAATTAATCAACTAACTTGTTCTTCATTATAGCTATGATCAGCTTCTTCTCGAAATGGCATTGACAACAATTCAACAGCTCTGCGCGTTCGAAACTCTTCAAGGGTCTAAATAATATTTTCTTCGTAAATATTTTATTTTTAAAAAACCTCAGTAAATTCAGGCTTAGGATAAATTATTTGATCCATATTTCTTCTACTTCCACAATTTGCCAATATCCATTCTAATGAACGAAGTTGTGAGCGATAAACAAAAGCAGAACTATTAATTGACACATTTACCTAAAAAGAAAAGAATTTTATTTTTTCAAATAAAAATTTATAAAATTTTATTACATTATTGCTCAACGCCAAAATTCGAGAAAGCCGTAAAGGATCGACAAAAAATAGAACAATGCTTTGACTTGAAGGATTGACTTGTTCTATAACTGCCTATTTAAGGAAAAAAATTTTTTTTATTAAAAAAAAATAGAAAATCGTGTTCAGAAGGGACGAACTTTTGGCATTTTGTTTAAATAGTCCAAAAGCAGATACCCTCCTAAAATTTTCTTTAGCTCACTTTGTAGACCGAACTTTCAAATTATTTAATTAGTTCAGTAGATTAAGCGAGCAACAAAATAATAATCAAATTCACTACCAACTTAACCACAAAGAACGTTAAAACTTTTTCTAAAAATATAGTTAAAAAATAATTTACATTAGCATATAATTTTCCATCAGAGACAGAACGTACTGAAACGTGAAGGCCTGTAGTTAAAACATCGTCATCAAATGTTCGGCGTGGTATTTTTATCTAAATTGAGAAAAATGTAAAAGTTTAAAAATCTTTCCAAGATTTAAAGATCCTTCCCTTAATAAGGGATAAGAAGTAAATTTCGTTTAAATTATTCATTAATTTCTTTTAGGAAATTATCTTAATCTAGAGTAAAAAATCGTTAAAGAAAACCTCATAAAGAGAATCATCATCAGTACCATAAGGTGCGATTTTAACTTTTTGTAACATAATTTTAGCATCTTGCATAGCACCCTTAAAAAAATTTTTTTTAATTAGAAAATTAAGAGAAAACAAACTCCATCAAATGCCCAAGCAATATAAATAAATATTCTCAATTTTTCGGCTAAAGAAGGCAAATCACAAGCAATTTGTTGTAATTTTTCCAAAATTGGTGCAAATGAAGGGTCATCTACCAAATCATTTTCCTTTAAAAAAATAATTTTTAATTAAAAAAATTTTTTAATTACGGAAAATGTACTTCCCAATTCTTGATATTCTGTTGGAAGTACAAGTGCACGATTAAAGTCCTTATAGAGAAGTAAACCACCACGAATTCTATAATTGAAAATTAAAGAGATAATGATTTCGATAATGAAAATTCAAAATTTTTTTTGCCGTAAATGAAAATTCTCAAGGTCTGAGATCGTAAAAAATTTGTAATTTTTGTCCGCAATTTTTCAGACGAATTGCGGACAAAATTTGCAAATTTATTTGCGAACTTCCCAAAAATACAAGAATAAAAATTACTTTCTAACTCCATCCTTTTGTCGATCTGGCCTTTCCATTGGGTCATCATAAGTAGAAAAATCTTCTTTTAAATAAGTATAGCCATTAACAAATTTTTGTGCTTTAATATTACTTAAAGAACACTTTTAAAATTTTCAAAAAAAATTTTTTATACATATTTTTAGGTTTCCCTCCAGTTGAAGGCTCATCCCTAGCATCATCACTTTCCTGTTGTTGGTTATTTTTGCCATTACTCATTCCTCCAAATTTTTTCCTTCGCTTAGATTTTACGTCCTTAAAATTTTTTAAATTTTTAACCGTCTAAAAAAAGCTAAACCTGAAAATCCCCAAAATCTTCAAATCCATCTGGGGCGGCTCGAGGAGCTGATTGATTTGGTCTGCAGCCACTCCTTCCCCCAAAATCAGCAGATGTTGAAGGCTGATGAAAGCCATTTTGAGTAGCTTTAGGCAGCATTATTCCGGCCTCCACATATTGCTTTAAAACACGATAGGCTTGAGTTATAATCTGAAAATTGTAAAATAAATTCCAAAAAAGAATGGGTTTTTGCAAAAAATTGTCCGAAAACAATCGGCAATATCAAACTGACAACCACATTTTTCCTCCTCAAGTTTCTTCCAATAACTTGCAGAATGGTCAGACTTCTTTCAATTTTCCTTACTTCCATCCAAGGAAGAATAAAAATTAATTCCTCTCGATTGTTTGTAGGCAAGATAAAGAAGGGCAATTTGGATGGAAGAAAGGAAAGTCTGGCCATTCTGCAGATAAACAAACTTGGGGAGGAAGAAATGGGGTCTGTCAGGTTCAATATTACCAAACAATCCTTAAAGAAAAATTTTTTTGAAAAATCCTTAGACCTGTGCTTTTTGAACAGCGCCACCTTTATCCGAATGATGAGCTTTTATTTGCTATTAAAAACAAAATTAACAATTAAATAAATTAAAAAACCTTAAAAAATGCTCTTCTAAGTTCTACCAAATTAATAGTATGTGTAACCTTTAATTCCATCATCATTGACAAAATTTCTTTATCAGTATAGTTGAATTCCTATGAAGAGGAAAATTAAATTAAAATTTCTTTTTAAAGAAAAAAAAATTTTTTAAGTTACCTTACGCAATCCTGACATGTTGAATATTAATATACCCGTAGATCTAATTTATAAAGCTGGCGTTGCAGAATAAAATAAGAGAAATCTGAAAAAAAAAATAAAGTTTAAAACGCAAATAAAAAAATATTTATGTTGTAAGATAATAATCAAAGAAAGATCAGAAAATTCCTCTTTTATTCTAAAAAACTACAAAGTTTGTCTGCTATTTACAAAACAATGTAATTTTTTGTTCAGCTTTCTTTGGAAATTGTGGTGGGACTCAAGCATTCCTAATTTTTTTCCGAAAAGGGTGGGGATCATTGAGTCCCACCGGTTGAATCCCTGAGCCATATTTTTAGCCTTAACTTTTTAGATATTCAATTATTTCGAATAATTCTTTTAATATTCGAAAGCCCTGGTTTTGGAATCATTTTCGCCAACAGGATTGATTTGAGCAGAGCATTCCACAAAAAGTTACGTCTAGACAAGTACGTGCAATCGTGATTTTTCTTGGTTGAATTTCGAGTAGTGAACGACATATCGACTTTTTCTTAAGGAAAAAAAGTCGTTTTAAAAAAATCTACAATTATTCGCGAACGACTTTTTTTAATAAACAAAACGCCAGAACTACGTAAATATCGATGTTTTACGCCAAACGATTGCGAAACGACTTTTTTGTGTCTCTTTTTCTCTAATTTCACATTATATTTCCTTTCTCTTTTTCTATTAATTTTCGTTCGTGTAGTCTCTCCTTTGGAATTTGCAATTTTCCATTTTTATAAATGTTCAGTCCCTTTTCTGTAATTTTTAGGGATTTTTCCACATATATTCTTACTAGATGGATGAATTTGAAAATGAATTAAGAGTCGCATTCGAAAGCGGCGATCTCGAAGAACCTGTGACACCGTCATCGAAACGTCGAAAATCCGATATCCTTAAGGGATTAGATCTAGGAAGTCCGAAGAGTAGGCGATCATGGAATGAAAGTAAAATATTTGGAAGGTATACGTAAAAAATTTCAATAAATTGTATTTATTATTTTAAGCCATTTCGATTGCGTCATAGACGATAAAGAAAATCTGACCAATCTTGTAGTTTGTAAACAGTGTTATGCGACATTCAATTACACGGGTACACATAATCTGAGGTTTTTTTACTATTAGATCTAAATTCTATTTCTTTAATTTTATTTTTTAAGAAATCATATCGAATTAAAACACGGAGTGCAGTTACCAGCTAAGGAAAAACAAAAGATGATGGAGGATGCCCTTGTTGAATTCTGCGTTACTGATGCAAGGCCGTTCTCTTTAATTAACGGAAAAGGATTTATTAGTTTCCTAGATGCTTATTCTGAATTGATGTAAGTTTTGTCGCGAAGCGACTAAGGATGAGGAAAATAAAATAAATATATTTTTATAATTTTAATTTATTTCGAAATTAATCATCATTTATTGCAAATTCCTTTTTCGGACTTTTACCTTCTAAAAAACCATTTTTTATGTAAACATCTATTCAAACTCTGTTTACATTTTTAGCTCCTTTTGTTCTAAAACTTAGCTTTACTCTGTTTGGCCTTTATCTTCTCTTGAACTGTTCTGTGCTTTGTATTGACGCTGTGTGTTTTAAATTGGAAATAAACTTTATTAATTGATTGAAGTTTTTTTTGGTTGGATAAAACCTAGGCTAAAATTTGCTTGGTAGAAAACCTGGACTTAGATTTGAGCTCTCCCTCCACATATTTTTGGTGCAACGGCCGGGAATCGGGCCGCCTTCAATTTGCTACTTGGATTCTAACTTTGGTTTGGAAGTGCTATACAAATGTCCGGAAGAATTAGACGAAACCTGAACGCTGCCTTGAAAACCATTCAAGAGCATACTGCCGAGGCCAATCGAATTATTGCTGAGGAAAATGATGAGGATACTCGCAGAAAGCTGAAGCTGGAAAAAGCCCATATTGAGACCACTATTGGAAGGATTGAGGAATTGGATGCCCAATGGAGTGATTATGTGACAAGCTTAGAAGGGCCGCAAAAAATGGCTGAGGAGTCGCTATATCTGGATTTTCCGCCCTTATGTGCTGGTATGGAAAGGGAGGAAGGGCAGGAAGTACCGTTAGCTCAACGTCATTTCGTGGATCAATGCGAATTTGCCCGTCAAGTTGTTGTGCTAATTGAACAAACCATGGAGGATCTTGGCCAATCTAGAAGCGGTTCACGTCAATCTGCAATGAGCGAAGTGTCAGATAACCGAACCAATGACCTTGGAAACCAAAATCGGAGGGCACAAGGAAATCAAAGGCCGCAGCCGCCTACAGTACAGTTGCAACAGCCCTTTATGGCGCAACCACGTGCGAAGCTCCCTCCCTTGCATTTACCTCATTTTTCGGGAGAAACCAGAGACTGGCCTACCTTTTGGCAACTTTTCGAGTCAACTGTGGACAATGAGCCCAGCTATGACAATGTTGTAAAAATGAGTTATTTGCTCTCTCTGTTGGACAGGCCCGTACAGAATGTGGTGGCCGGATACTTACCTACGAATGAAAACTATCCACGCGTGGTAAAGCTGCTGAAGTCTCGGTATGGTGACAAACGAGCACTCAAGGAGTCGTTACAGTCAGAGCTGTACCATCTACCCCATGCTAATGATTCTGTGATGGGATTGCGTAAATTTTTGGACATAATTGAAAGAGTGTGCCGTCAATTGACTGATTATGGAATTAGCGATGACTCTTGGATCGTTTTCACTATAAAGGAGAAATTGCCTAGAGGAATACTTTCCAAACTGATAGAAAAGGAACGAGTAGCCGAACAAACATGGAATGTCGAAAAGTGGAGGAAAGAGCTCGACCTACTTATTACAGTCAAAGAAGAGGTCCAGAAATGTAGCGTTAACAAGGAACCTGATTGGCATCAACGAAGGGACAGACGCCCACTGCCAATTCCAAACCCAGAGCAAACCCATTCTTTTCCGGTAGCTAGTCAACCGAGGAAACCCTTTTGTTCATGGTGTGAAGGAACCCATCTACCAAGCAGATGCCCGAAACATAACAACCTTCAGGCCAAGAAGGATCGTTTGCTGGAACAAAACCGTTGCCTAAAGTGCATATTATGTAGAGGGAACCACCCTCCAAGCCATTGTTCTAAGTATATCAGCCCAAAGGCGAGGAAATACAAGTTACTAGAACAGAACCGTTGCCTAAACTGCCTGAGTGATGGCCATCGAACCTTTGATTGCAGGAAGAATCGACGATGTATTAAATGTCGAGGAAAGCACCACCTTATGGTTTGCTATTCACGTGTGTCAAAAATCCAAATGTTGGAACCTATGCGGAAGAGCAATGATTATTGTTCAAAGCAGGCTGGAATGTTTGAAACTAAAAAATTGTTAGATGAAAAAACAAAGGCTCTCCAAGAGAAAGATAGAACGATAGTGAAATTGATGTCCGAGCTGATGTTGGCACGCAGAAAATCCGAGGAGGAATCCAAAAAAGCTAAGCGATTGAAAGTTCTCTTAGATGAAGCTAATTCGAGGAAGATTGGTGATTTTAATCCGAAAAAGATCGATAAGAGAAAAGGAATTCTGAAAGAGACTCAAGTGCGAATCAATTCCCTTCAGAAGACTAATCGAGAATTGCTGGTCAAAAATGATAAGCTCAAGCGTGAAATGCACGTCTACCGTAACAAATGCTTACAACTAGAAAGACTGGAACCACCAGATTTCTATGCCTGTTGCTGCCCCTGGATGGGTATAAAAATGTTCATGATTGTCCTTGTCGCTTTTGCTATGATCTTGGATGGCGCTAAAGCTGCTTTGAGGATGTTTATTAACGCAACCAATAAACTTTGGAAATGTAAAACGAATGGAAGGATGGAAAATGAATTGACTCTTGAAACCCGCTCTTGGCTTTCTTTAACGATTTTTGCCACCGTTGTTGCGATCAACCCCAGTTGGACCTTTCTCGCCATCTTTGTTAATGTTATGGATGGCTGGACACATGCACGGAAAGAGAGCAGAAAATGTGCAATGGATGATGTGCCGAAGATCAAGAAAAGAAAGAAAATACTTGAAAGATGGAAAAAGGAAATTGAGGATGAAACTTTCAGACGCGGGCGGGAATGTCGCGAAGCGACTAAGGATGAGGAAAATAAAATAAATATATTTTTATAATTTTAATTTATTTCGAAATTAATCATCATTTATTGCAAATTCCTTTTTCGGACTTTTACCTTCTAAAAAACCATTTTTTATGTAAACATCTATTCAAACTCTGTTTACATTTTTAGCTCCTTTTGTTCTAAAACTTAGCTTTACTCTGTTTGGCCTTTATCTTCTCTTGAACTGTTCTGTGCTTTGTATTGACGCTGTGTGTTTTAAATTGGAAATAAACTTTATTAATTGATTGAAGTTTTTTTTGGTTGGATAAAACCTAGGCTAAAATTTGCTTGGTAGAAAACCTGGACTTAGATTTGAGCTCTCCCTCCACAAGTTTCGTGAAATGAATATTATTAATTTAATTTATAGAATTGACAGACACTTAAAAAACCAAACTACAACGTCCAGCCTCATCTTACCTAATGAAAAAACTATAAGTCGAAAGGTGTTCGAGGTGCTAAAATCTAAGCAACCAGAACTTAATTCTATTTTTGATGAAATGAGCGAATCTGGGTTTTCTATTTCGCTCGATTTTTCTCAGAAGTTGGGCACTGATTATTGCGTCATGGTGGCACACTACATAACAAAAGACTGGTTAATTGTTTAGCATATTTATAGTAATGAATTTTATTAATTTAATTAAGGACTTTGAGACATTTTGTACTTTCCTGTCTTCCAATTCCTGGAGACATTTCCAAAACCAGAGAAAATATATCTGATTTAGTTAACAAAAATCTTACCTATCTTGGGCTTGACATGTCAAAAATCGTTTTTATTACTGATGAGGGATCCAATGTAAGTCACCTTGGAGGAGAAAAACACCACAGATGTATTGCTCACATTCTTGCAACAATATCACGCCACATCACTCAGCCTTATGCAGACCACCAAACATCTGACAGTGTTGTAGCAGTGCAATCGGCAATTACTGATTTACATTCATTTATTTCTGATTTGAGGTTTTTTTATTTCAATTCTTAAAATTTATCCTACAAGGCGTATTACACCAATACGTCAAGCTCTTAGAGGTGTTTTACTGTTGCCAATTGCAACACGTTGGCTTTCAATCTTAGCTATGGTCAGGGCCTTTTCTGCAGCAGATAAAGAATCATTTAAAGAAATTGTGGTACTTTCCTGTTATGACGCAACAGTCAGTTTTTTCGTCAGTTTTTTCGAAAATTATGTAAAAATGGTCAGTCTGAACAATAATTGTAGAACCCATCGAGCTGAGTCGAATGATACCAAAATCAACGAATTCTGAGGAGATTTGACAAAGTTATGACATTATTTAGACCTACCGGAGTCGACGACTTATGTCATAACTTTGTCAAATCAAGTCGGATTTGGTTGATTCTGGTCTCATTCGACTCAGCTCGACGAGCTCTTTCGAATGAGTTATGATTTGTATAGATTTTCGTCTTTATGATTTTGTGCCCCTGTGGTTTAGGGGTCTGTATTTCGGTCAAATCAAGTCGAATTTTGTTGATTTTGGTGTCATTCGACAAAGCTCGATGTGTTCTACAATTGTTGTTTAGACTGACCATTTTTACATAATTTTTGAAAAAACTGACGAAAAAACTGACTGTTGCGTCATAACAGGAAAGTACCGAAATTGTTAACAAATATTCTGGCAATCAATACACAGAGAGAATGGAACGAATTTTTTCCAAGCAAAATCTTTTTGAAGCTTATATTCAAATTGTTTCAATGTTGGAAGCACCTTTGAAAATACTTGAGGTAAAAAATGGCCTAAGTACACTTTACCGGGCGATTTTAGATTTATATGATTTATATGTCAATCGAAAGAGCTCGGCGAGCTGAGTCGAATGACACCAAAATTAGCCCGCGGACTCAACTATGGACCGAGATATGGGTCCCCAAAAATCGAAAAACATAGGGGGGACTAAGCACTTTTTTGGGGGTAAAAAATTCGAATATGCAAATTATACCTCATTCGAAAGAGCTCGTCGAGCTGAGTCAAATGAAACCAAAATCAGCTCGATATCATGATTTCGAGCCAAGATAAAAAGGCTCAAAATGGTCAACGTAAACCTATGGGGCGTAGGCGAGGCGCTTGTGCAAAACCCCGCGCTTCGCGCGGGGTTTTGCGGCACGCGCCTCGCGGGGAGTCTACGGGCGCTGGGTCTGGGCTCGTAACATTGTCCTATTCCTATCATAATGAGGTGGGCATCCCAGGCTTCCTCCGCAGTAGCAAAACCTCCACAGATGCCATAGGTAAGGAGCTAAGATAAAAGATCATAACTTTGTCAAATCAAGTCGGATTTCGTTGATTTTGGTGTTATTCAACTCAGTTCGACGAGCTCTTTCTAATGAGGTATAATTTGCATATTCGAATTTTTTACCCCCAAAAAAGTGCTTGGTCCCTTCTATGGTTTTTCGATTTTCGGGGACCCATATCTCGGTTCATAGTTGAGTCCGCGGGCTAATTTTGGTGTCATTCGACTCAGCTCGCCGAGCTCTTTCGATTGACATATAAATCATAAAAATCTAAAATCGCCCGGTAAAGTGTACTTTAGCCTAAAAAATAATATTGAAATTTAGAAAATTAAAATTTTAGGCCGAAAATAAATGTACACTGAATAGACTAATGATAGAAATGATCAAATTGGAAAATGCTTGGAGAGGAGAAGCAAGAGGAGATGATTTGATCAGAGCAGCGTTAGCCAAAAGTGGATTGAAAGCCTTTAACAGGAAGATGAGTGAAATTTTCATTGAAAATACGGAAAGCCTTTCTATCATCAGATGTGCTGCTTACCTTGATCCTGCCGTTTGTGGAATTCTTAAGAAAGTATGTCAAACGAACTGTCATTGGGGTGACTATGAAACGGTTTTTATTTAGATTTTAATATTGACTTATTAAATTTTAGATACAAAAAGCCGTTAGAAATGTTGCAAAACAAAACTTTCCGGAATGTTTACGCCCACACGTGGAAAACGGTTTTTATTTAATCCAGAATAAGTTTAATAGAAAATTTAGTTTCACCAAGTCTAGTTACCTTTGGTCAAAATGCAATGAGGACTGAGATAGATTTTGAGATGGAACAGTATGAAACTGCATGTAAGAATTTGGGAGGGCATAAGCTAGATTTACTTAAATTTTGGAAAGAAAATTCAATGAAAATTCCACACCTTTCATTCATTTCTAAGCATTTTTTAGCAATTCCTTCTTCTTCTACTTCTTGTGAACGTATATTTTCCCGATTTTCTCCTTTAGTATATGATTATAACGAAATCGTTTTGACCCACATACTATTTCTACACTTATTTCATTACAATCATTATTTAAAGATGAATAAAATTTTGTTGTTTTATTTTTTTAAACTTTAACAAACGAAAACCTAACAAAAATTCCAATGGAGAGACAACGACATAGAAAATTAATAGAAAAAGAGAAAGGAAATATAATGACAGAGCAGAGAAAAAGAGATACAAAAAAGTCGATTCGCAATCGTTTGGCGCAAAACATCGATATTTACGTAGTTCTGGCGTTTTGTATTAAAAAAAAGTCGTTCGCGAATAAAAGTAGTTATTCGCCGCGAATCGACGAAAACGTAGATATGTCGTTCACTAATTTCGAGGGATGTACTCGTGGACCTGTAATTCTTTGAAAAAATAATTAAAAATTATTATTTTTATTTAAAAGCATAACCCTGTTAAACCTGATGTCCCCAAAACACAGCAGACTCAACCTAAAGCTGAGGAAAAGGTTGGTTTTTTGTTTTGATGGTAGGGTTCTTAAAATGGACCGACTCGGACCGAAAGATCGGGTCGGGGGCCTAGATGTTTGGTCCGAAAGTGACTGGTTCTGGTCCGACGATAAAAACAAGCCCGACTAGTAAACGGCCCCTATTTGATGGGCATAGGCTTTTCCTTGGCCTTCCAATTTTTACAAGTGTCAGTTCCCTTTTCCTGGATCTTTTTAAGGATTTAACTAAAAGACTTTTTAAACTTAATTACTCTTTTAATACTTACTTGTGCCAGATACCAATACGCGTGCTAGTTACTGGAGCAGCTGGTCAGATTGGTTATTCTTTGGTTATTCAAATTGCAAAGGGTGATGTTTTTGGAAAGGAAACGGTTTGATATTTTTTAAAACTTATTTTTAAATTCAAATTTTCAGCCTATTGTTCTGGTCATGTTGGATATTCCTCCATTGGGAGAAGTGCTTAATGGAGTGGAACTTGAACTTTACGATTGTGCCTTGGCGAATCTTATAGGTTTTTTGTGATTTAATTTTATCTTAACTTTAGGATTTCTAAACCTCACTAATATTTTCAGCTGTCGAGCCGGTCACGACCGAAGAAGCAGCGTTCAAAGACATTGATTATGCTTTTCTTGTTGGTGCAATGCCTCGAAAAGAAGGGATGGAACGGAAAGATTTACTTGCTGCTAATGTGAAAATATTTAAATCGCAAGGACTGGCTCTGGCAAAGTATTCGAAACCAACTGTTAAGGTAAAAAATAAATTTTGACATTAAAAATTCTTTAAAGGTTCTGGTTGTTGGAAACCCAGCAAATACAAATGCTTTTATTTGTGCAAAATATGCTTCAGAAAAGATTCCAGCAAAGAATTTCAGCGCTATGACACGTCTTGACCATAACCGTGCAATTGCCCAAATAGCTGCTCGTTGTGGTGTTGACTGTGGATCTGTAAAGAAAGTTATAATTTGGGGAAATCATTCAAGTACCCAATTTCCTGATGTTAAACATGCTAAAGTAATTAAAGGTTTGGAAGTTTTTTATTTTATCCGAATATTTAACAGGTGGCACAGAGATTGGTGCTTATGAGGCTGTGAATGATGTGCCGTGGATTCAAAACGAATTTATTTCGGTTATTTATTTTTTGAGGACATTTAGAAAACTTCCATATTTTTAGACTGTTCAAAAGCGCGGAGCCGTTATTATCGAAAAACGCAAACTGTCCAGCGCAATGTCTGCAGCAAAAGCGGCATGGTAAGTAGTAAATCGACATGAGGTCCTTTTGTTTAAAGACCTTCTAATATCTCCTCAATTTTAGCGACCACATTCATGATTGGCACTTTGGAACAAAAGATGGCGATTGGGTTTCTATGGCCGTTCCTTCTGATGGTTCTTATGGAATTCCGGAAGGTTTGATCTTCTCATTTCCAATCACAATTGATGCAAAAACGCGTGACTGGAAAATTGTTCAAGGATTGGAACTTGATGGGTTTGCGAAGCAAAAAATTGAAATTACAACAAAGGTTTCTACAAACTTTTTTAAAAAATAAATTTTTATTAAATATTTTTTGAAGGAATTGACAGCAGAACGCGAAGATGCTTTAGAGGTATCAAAATAAATATTAACTAAAAATATCTGAAGAATTAAAGAATAGTTGTATTTTTATTTTAAAAATGTAAGGAAATACGGGATTTTTTATGACCAATTAAAATATGAATTGAATTTATTTTTAATTTATTTTCTATGATAAATTTAAACCATGAATATTTTTTAATTTAAACCCGCTAGAAAATTTCGACCTAAAGATGTTTTTCCTAGCTTTTCTTTTAATTAAAAAATTTTTTGATTTGGATTTAGACACACAACAACTTAAAAAGTCAAAACTTTGAAGCCTTATAACTTTTCGAAATGAGGGTCAGGGGAAAAAAGCGAGGTATGGGAATAGGCTATCGACCTCTGCACGGTGGTATAATTTTTATGAAAAATTTTTTGTTCACAGTTCGGAAGGTTCCCTTGTTGCCTCCATGAGGGAGAGTTACCATTTTAGTGTTATTTTTCCTGCGTTTACTCAAATAAAAGTATCGAAAAATAAAAATGAGAAATAACTATGAAATGGGCGCTTATTCTTTTTTTCACTGAAACGTCTCTTAGTTTTTGCTGGTTAAGTTGTTGTCTAGAAATTTCTGTTAATTAAATTTTTAAGGTTAATTTTAGTTCCTTTTTAGTGTTTTTAAATTTATTATTGATGGATACTTCAAATCTTTTACTTTGTTACAACAAGGGATGTGGAGCTAAATTTAATCCTGATGAAAATAAAGAAGGTTTTTTTTATTTTTGATTTTAATTTTAAAAAATTGAATTTTTAAGATTCTTGCATTTTCCACCCTGGGCCGCCCTATTTTCATGATGCTTACAAAATTTGGAAGTGTTGCAATAAAAAAAGCACAGATTTTAGGTTAATTTTAATGTAAATTTTAATTTTAAAAATTGTATTTAAAGTACTTGGCTGAGTTTTGAAGGATGTACTCGTGGACCTGTAATTTATTTTAAATTAATAAAAATTATTTTTATTTAAAAGCATAATCCTGATAAACCTTGCAATGATGTTCCTAAAGTTTTGCCTTCACAGCCTGAAGTTGAAGAAAAGGTTTGATTTTTATTTTGCTGCTTACAATTAGAGGTTTTTTAAGCATTCTTATATCGCATTCCGATTTTTTTCAACATTTTGTGCGGGACGGGATCCCTCGGGATTAATCTTTGAATTTATTTTCTCGTTTAAATTTCAGGATTTATGGGTGTGATCCCTTAAAATTCCTTCAGTGATTTTATCCCGTGACAATCTCTATATAAGACTATAATGACTCAAATCAATATACGAAGTTCATAGGAATATTAGGACGGAAATTTTTTTTGTTTTTCTTTTTGAACAATCAATTCTTTTTTTAAATTTAAATCAAAAAGAAAGAACCTTTTAATTTTAAGAAGGAATTGATTAAAAAATGTTCTCCTATATTTCCCTAAAATTAAATTTATAGCGAAGAATTTTTCAATCTTTAGATGATCGTCTGGAATGGATTAAACAAACCTGCCGAACGATCTGAAGCCCACAATCGAGAAAGAGTTTCACTTTCTATGCAAATGACAGAGGTCATTTTATTCGACTTAATTTTCAATTTTCTTTATTTTTTTTTAATTTTCTAGACTTCCCGGAAAGCATTAGAAAATGAATTACAACGAAGGAAAGAAAATGTTGAAATAATCGATGAAATTCAAAATTTAAAGCTTTTGATTGGGACTGGATGTACTAATAATGCTTGCAAAGCGGTTTTTTTTAATTTTATTTTTCTGATATTTTTTTAGACTTATAATGGCCCCGAAACAGATTTACAAGAATGTTTACACCATCCAGGCAATGCAATATTCCATGAGGGAATGAAATTTTGGTCTTGTTGTGAGCGCAAAACTACCGATTTTGGAGCTTTTCTTGATCAACTGGGATGTTCTAGAGGAAAGCATTGTTGGACTAAAGTTTGTTTTTTAAAAATTTTGGGAATTTTTTATTTTTTAAGGGTCTTTAATTTATTTAACTTTGTACAATAATTGCTGTCATTTTTGACATTTTCATGCTCAAATTCTGGGCATTTATCGGTTACCCCCTAACATTTCTGATAAATATCAATTATTTAAAAGCAAAGTTCAGAAGATTTTTAAATAATTTTTTTTCGTCTGTTCTAACTAAATTGTTTCTGTCTTGTTCACCTCGAGAGAAACTTTAAAAAATTTTTCTCTAAAATATTTATTCTTTTAATTTTATTAAAACAGCAAATTGATCAAACAGAAAATCTTCGAGAAGATTGGTTTCAGCGAAATGGACAAATTTTAATTTCAATTTATTGTAAAGGAGCGATAATTGAAGGGACTAAAATTGACACAGATGGACTCAATTTAAAGGCTAAAATTAAATTTAATTTTGGAGATAAAGAAACTTTACGAGAATATGAACTTTTTGGTGAAATTATTCCTTCTGAGAGCATGGTTTGATTTTTTAAAAATGTTTTTAAAAATTAGAGTTTGGGGTTAATGAGAGGATGCACTTCGTCTTTATAGTTTCTGAACGAATAGTAGTCCAATTTTTGTAGTCTTTATATTGTTTGGATAGGAATGTTGCAGGGCTAAGGTTTCTTCTGCTTCCGGTTTTGCCTAATTTAGTCATTTTTGGTTTTCCAATTTTATTTCCTCCCATCTTTCAAAGGGTCCATCCCAGGCCCGTAACCAGGGGGGGTGAGGGGGGGAATTCCCCCCCCCCCCCCCGAAATGGGAAAAAGGAAAAAATTTGGGGAAGGGCTGGGGCAAAATAAGTGAATTTTTTGGCCTACGGCCTCTGAAATTTAAAAAATTTTCGCCTGCGGCGCTAAAAAAGGACGAAATCTGGCTTCTTGAGGTCCAAAATTCAAAAAATTTTCGCCTGCGGCACTGAAAATCAAATTTTTGGCGCCTGCGGCGCCGAAAAAGTGAATTTTTTTGGCCTACGGCCTTCTAAAATTCTCAAAATTTTCGCCTGCGGCGCTGAAAATAAAAATTTTTGGCGCCTTCGGCGCCAAAAATTTGGCGCAATAAAATTTCCCCCCCCCCCCCCCCCCCCCCGAAAAAAATCCTAGTTACGGGCCTGGTCCATCCTGCTATAAAACCTCACTTTTTGGGTTTAAAATTATCTTTATTTTTAAGGTTTTGATAAGTGAACGAAAAGTGGAGATTATGCTTAAACAGGTGAACAAAGATGCTTGGCCAAGACTGACATATAAGTGATATTTTTTAACGGATATTTTTATTTTTGTAAAAAATTTGAAAAAATATGTTGAGATGTTTTACAAGAGAAGGCAATTGAAATTTTTGATTTTTTGAAAAAAAAAATCAAAGTGGTATTTAACCAGCAGATTTGCAAGAAATATCGAAGTTAAACATGTTTAGTGGGAAAAATGAAATGGGTAGCTTAATTTTTAACAAATTTCTACGAAAAAAGATGTGAAGCGTCTTATAAATTAAAAAGCCATAATTGCAGAAAAACCTTTATATAAAATATCTCTTTTAGACTAAAAGAGATCCTCTAGAAATCAAAGAAAATACGCTTCACACAAGTACACAGAGAACATCCTCCACCACAGAGCACAATTGCCTCTAATAGGTTAAGGAGAATAACTAAGCAAACTATTTGAATTTAAACATTTAATATGCAAAAAATTTCAACAATCATAAAATCAAATTCCGAAAAATTCATTTAAATTATAAATAAAAAAATAAATAAACCAACAAAAATTATTTGAAGAATCATCTCAAAATTTCTTGTTTCATTTTGTAACAAAAATCACCTGTATCTTTCTATTCTAATCAAGGAGATCTTCATCAATTTGTTCATCAAATTGTTCATCAATTTTTTGATCAAATAAGCCATGAAATAAACCAAAAAAATTGTCCGTAGACGTGGGACTTGAATTTGCATATTCCATCTTAATATCCTCTACCAATTCACGAGAAATCGACTGAAGAATGATTAATGATTTTTTCAAAATAATTTTAAATGAGGCCATTAAGAATTTAAAAATTTAAGGATTTTACGGATAAAATCCAACAACGATCCAAAAATAACTAATCAAAATGAGAGGAACCTAAAATTTTGAAAGATATCCGAAAACTATATAAAATTTTGAGAATATATCAACATAGGTATATTAGAAAAGATTTGAGAATGGGTTAGGAATAAGTTTATTCTAGCCAATATTTATAAAAAAGTAATACCAATAATTCGGGTTGAATTTTCAGAGCTTTCGTAATAGAAGAATAATTATGCATTGCATTAATGGCACAATCATAAAATTTTTCAACAAATATTTTTCCGTTGTCTGTCAATTTTTCACGTTCAACATCATTTAAGATAACAGAATAAAGTCCAAAAGTGAAGAATAATTTAAATAAAACAAATTCTTCTTTGTTGAGCTCTAATTTGCCAAGTAAACGAACCAATTTAATTGTAACTTTCTCAACAACTTCTTTGGTTAAGAAACTATTTTTGGGAATCTAAAAAGAATTTTTAATAAATAAATTGTACTAAACTTGAAAGCTTATAAAAATTAGAATCTAGATCAATCAAGTATTGTGGAAATATCCTAAATAACTCTTAAAACAATTAAAACCAATTAACTTTAAATTTTAGCTAACTTAAAGATCCTTGTTATTCCAAGGATATTATTTCTAATCAAATTATTTTGTAAAAAATTATTATAAAAAATATTACTTCAAATCCTTCTTCAAGTGGTAAGCAAAGAAAACTTGAAAAACCAACATATTGTGTCTTATATTCTTCATTGGATGAAATCAAAGTCCCCAAAGCAAATTCAAAAATTAGAAGAGGCGCATATGCATAACGTAATAAAATAATCTTTAAAAAATTAAAAGTAATAATCCATAAATAAGAAAACCTTATCATTAACAGTTAACTCATTGCCGGAGAAATTTTGAGGTGTAACCTCCTCGAAATTGATCCCGGAAAGACAATTAATATATTCCACCAATTTTATAACAAAATGGGATTTTGTAACCTCAATTTGTTGAAAGTCAATAACTTGTGTAACAGGTTTAATACGAAATTCACCCTGTTATTAAAAATTTTTATTGGAAAATTTTGTTTAAATAAAAGATTGTAATTTAAAACAAATGTCATTTAAGCTGATTGTGAGATACAAACGTAAACTATAGGGGATGTGACCGTTGAGACTGAACGAATTTTAAAGATTATGCCCAAATTAATTAGCTAAGCTTTTTGAATGACACACTTGAGCGAAATTAAAATCATAGCGAAGGTTCAACGTAAACCTATGGGGCGTAGGCGAAGCGCACTCCCCTATGGTTTTTGACCATTTCGAGCCCTATATCTAGGTCCACAGGCATCTCCGTGAAAAAGAATGGTACCGTTCGACTCAGCACCTTTTTCTACCCTATATATGACATTTTGAACATTAATTTAGGGGGTTACGTCATAACGGAAAAGTACCCAATATACCATTCAAAAGAGCTCGTCGAGCTGAGCCGAACGACACCAAAATTTGCTTCGGGACTCTCCTATGAGCCAAATCACAGGCCCCTAAATTTAAGAACCAAAGGATGACCAAGCTGATTTGTGGGTGAAAATAATAGCTCAATCAAAAGACAGTAATTTTGTGCATAGTCGATGATTTGCACAAAATTACGAGAAACTAAACTACTAGCTGTAGCCGGGGGGGGGGGGGGTACGGACCTGGCTGCTACGACTCGATATTTCAGAGTTGAAAATCGATAGAAAGGAATAGGCTTATGTTAAAAGTGCAGAACCCAGCAAAAGTTGATTTCCAGGAGAACCCAGCAAAAGTTGATTTCCAGGAGACTAAAAGAGATCCTCTAGAAATCAAAGAAAATACGCTTCACACAAGTACACAGAGAACATCCTCCACCACAGAGCACAATTGCCTCTAATAGGTTAAGGAGAATAACTAAGCAAACTATTTGAATTTAAACATTTAATATGCAAAAAATTTCAACAATCATAAAATCAAATTCCGAAAAATTCATTTAAATTATAAATAAAAAAATAAATAAACCAACAAAAATTATTTGAAGAATCATCTCAAAATTTCTTGTTTCATTTTGTAACAAAAATCACCTGTATCTTTCTATTCTAATCAAGGAGATCTTCATCAATTTGTTCATCAAATTGTTCATCAATTTTTTGATCAAATAAGCCATGAAATAAACCAAAAAAATTGTCCGTAGACGTGGGACTTGAATTTGCATATTCCATCTTAATATCCTCTACCAATTCACGAGAAATCGACTGAAGAATGATTAATGATTTTTTCAAAATAATTTTAAATGAGGCCATTAAGGATTTAAAAATTTAAGGATTTACGGATAAACCCAACAACGATCCAAAAATAACTAATCAAAATGAGAGGAACTTAAAATTTAAAATTTTTGAAAATTCTGAGAATGGGTTAGGAACAAAAGTCTAGTCTAGCCCATATTTATAAAAAAAGTAATACCAATAATTCGGGTTGAAATTTTGTAAAAAATTTCAGAGCTTTTGTAGAAGAATAATTATGCATTAAATTAATGGCACAATCATAAAATTTTTCAACAAATATTTCCCCGTTGTCGGACAACTTTTCACGTTCAACATCATTTAAGACAACAGAATAAAGTCCAAAAGTGAAGAATAATTTAAATAAAACAAATTCTTCTTTGTTGAGCTCTAAGTTGCCAAGAAAACGAACCAATTTGATTGTAACTTTCTCAACAACTTCTTTGGTTAAGAAACTATTTTTGGGAATCTAAAAAGAATTTTTAATAAATAAATTGTACTAAACTTGAAAGCTTATAAAAATTAGAATCTAGATCAATCAAGTATTGTGGAAATATCCTAAATAACTCTTAAAACAATTAAAACCAATTAAACTTTAAATTTTAGCTAACTTAAAGATCCTTGTTATTCCAAGGATATTATTTCTAATCAAATTATTTTGTAAAAAATTATTATAAAAAATATTACTTCAAATCTTTCTTCAAGTGGTAAGCAAAGAAAACTTGAAAAACCAACATATTGTGCCTTATATTCTTCATTGGATGAAATCAAAGTCCCCAAAGCAAATTCAAAAATTAGAAGAGGCGCATATGCATAACGTAATAAAATAATCTTTAAAAAATTAAAAGTAATAATCCATAAATAAGAAAACCTTATCATTAACAGTTAACTCATTGCCGGAGAAATTTTGAGGTGTAACCTCCTCGAAATTGATCCCGGAAAGACAATTAATATATTCTACCAATTTTATAACAAAATGGGATTTTGTAACCTCAATTTGTTGAAAGTCAATAACTTGTGTAACAGGTTTAATACGAAATTCACCCTGTTATTAAAAATTTTTATTGGAAAATTTTGTTTAAATAAAAGATTGTAATTTAGAACAAATGTCATTTAAGCTGATTGTGAGATACAAACGTAAACTATAGGGGATGTGACCGTTGAGACTGAACGAATTTTAAAGATTATGCCCAAATTAATTAGCTAAGCTTTTTGAATGACACACTTGAGCGAAATTAAAATCATAGCGAAGGTAATCATTTCGAGGTAAAATCATTTCGAGCCCTATATCTAGGTCCACAGGCACAAAATTACGAGAAACTAAACTACTAGCTGTAGCCGGGGGGGGGGGGGGGGGGGTACGGACCTGGCTGCTACGACTCGATATTTCAGAGTTGAAAATCGATAGAAAGGAATAGGCTTATGTTAAAAGTGCAGAACCCAGCAAAAGTTGATTTCCAGGAGACGCGTCTCGCTGACTCCCATAGGGTTGTCCAAATTTTGGTCACAGTTCACGAGGTTCCCTTGTCGACTCTACAAGCTCTTTCGAATGAGCTATCACTTGCATATTCGATTTTTCCCCAGAAAATTAGCTGCATTTTCAGGATTTTATGCGCAAATGTAATCCCGAGTTAATCTGGTTTCGTTCGACTTAGTCATTTATCTGAATCGGATTGGGGAAATATGACAGAATTTTTCCTATTTTTAAGAAATCTCTATCAAACCTGTTTTTTAAATTGATCCAAAAAAGTTTTTTCTTTAAAAAGTTTCTCCAAATTTACTTCTGTAGACAATTTTTTGTTTCCATCATTTTCTCCTCTATTTATAACCAATTCGGTTGTAATTAATTTTTGAATTAAAGCTTGTGTATTTAAATTAATAGCTGCCATCTAAAATTAAATAAAATATTTTATCCATACCCCTCCCAATTATTTGAGTTAAACAAATTATTTCTTAAATTTTTCTTTTGATAAACCTAATCTCAAAAGGGAAAACTACTGATAAAACAACTTTTTCTTAATTAAAAAAGGAGGGTATGAACAATACACCTAATCTCAAAAGGGACAACTACAAGATCGGTCGGGCTAATAGTATGTATTAAAAAAATTTTTATAAAATAAATTCAAAGAACCAAATTACGGTAACACAGCAGACTAGAGACGAAATTTGGGAGATAATTTCATTTTTGGACAGAACGCCAAGCATTTAACAAAGTGCTCGATTTGTCCCAATATCCTTTTATTCGGTACACCTCATTTGAGTCCGCACGATTGAGTCCTCACGATTGAGTCCCCACGACTGAGTCCCGGCACGATTGAGTCCCGGAACGATTGAGTCCCCACGATTGAGTCCCCCTTGTATATACCTCAATTGAGTCCCCGTGGATTTAATAAGTTTAAAAATGTTTAAGAGGGATATCCGTGGATTTTGAAGGCTTAAAGTGAATATCAGAGGACATGTATGCAACATCGAGGGATCAAGTTGGATATCGGTGGATGTGGAGAGATATAAATAGATTTAAGCACTTAAGGGGGATATCGGTGTATTAAAGTAGATATCAAGAATTTGGATGGATTTGGGGATTAGGAGGCTGGAAGATCTTTCTCATCAGCTGGAAGATCTTCGAATTCTTCCTCTCGCAGCAATACACTATCCTCGTTACGAATGGTCTCCCTTGCAGTTTAATGAAGTTCACGGACGAGTCGACGCCCTCCATTGGTTCATCTTCGGCTGGCTAGTCTTTCTCGACGGTGATGTTCCGCTGCGAGATACAACAAGGGTGAACAGCATAATAACAGGGGTGCACAGCAGCTATATTTTTAAAAAATTAGAAATTTCAAAAAATTATTTTAGAAATTCAAAAAATTAGAATCCTGTTTAACCTCAATTCTGATGAAAGAAAACATGTATTCAAGCAGATTCTGTCAACTAGTTTCATCCCACAATATTTTTGAAATAATCCCGCATGCGGGATAAGGAATTTTTTAAATTAAATCCACGGGGACTCAATTGAGGTATATACAAGGGGGACTCAATCGTGGGGACTCAATCGTGCGGACTCAGTTGAACTGCTCCGCCTTTTATTCGGAGCACCCCAGTTCAGTCTGGACCCTATAACTCATCAAGGAATCGACACTTTTTCATGTTCTCGGTACCATTGGATAGAGAATAAAGAGCTCTACAATATATCAAAAAATCAGAATTTTTGACCGATTGATAAAAAAGTTATGATATAAAAACCACCTTTTTCAAAAAACGTGATTTTTTGGCACTCTTTCGAACATAACTTTTTTACCAGTTAGTCAAAAATTTTGATTTTCAAGGTATATTGTAGCTTATTTAATGCTCTATCAAATGGTACTAAGACATCAAAAATGATCAACCCCTTCAAAAGTTATAGGGCGCGCGAGAAACTAGGTGTACCCCTTTTTATTTAATTTTATCAAATCCGAGGTCATATTCCGGCTTAACAACTTAAGTTCGAAATTTCTAACTTAACTTATATAAAAAGACATTAATATTTCTGAAGCAGATCAATCAAAAAAGGATGCATGTTAGATCAAAAAATTTCTATAGTGAAAATTTAAAGAGTAAAACCATTAATTTTGGATTTATGGATCTAGACTAAGTTATGGCCAAAAGTTAATGATTTTCAATCAAAGGACTATAGTTTAATAAGTTTTGAGGAAATTGGACCGGAAATTCCCTATTTTAAGCTGTGAAAATTTTTTCCGATTTTTAATATCTGTTTAACATACTGTAGTGGACAAAAGTATAAAGGCTGTCAGCTTCATTATGTTAAAAGCTTATAAAATTTTTTAAAAATTTCCCTATAAATATAATTTTGTGCTCATTTTGTAGCCAAATTTATCCTCTTTAAAATGGACTATAACTTCGATGTATATCACTTAGAAATTTAATAATAATCATTATTATTCCAAAGTAGTCGTTTTTTGCGCCACAAAATTATAAAGATTTTTAATCAAGAAATATTTTTGATGGGTAAAATTTCAGGAAAGAGCTATAAGATCTAATAGGAATTACCGTAAATCTTCTAATAGAACCACACTCTGAAAGAAGCACACTCCCTAATATAAGCACACCCCTAGTATATCGACTGAATAAAGAACTAATAATTTTGTGCATCTCATCAAAAACCTGTACCCAGACACGATCCCCGTACACCCCAAACCCCTGAATGTTAGAGATGAAATCCCAATTGCAACCCTGCACACTCCCTACTATAAGCGCACTCTACGAGATAATCGAAAAATAAAAGCACATGTGGTTCTATAATATTAGAAGATTTAAGGTATGTAGAGTACATATATGTAGAGATTTTACTAAGCTTTAACCAAAGCAAAGGGCCTTTATAATTTTGTCCACTGTTTTGTATTCCTCACCTTAAATTCTCTCAAAATTTTCTTAAAAGTTTGCCCCAAATAAATATAAAAAATTGTAGAGGATGTTGTAAATTTTATAGAAAATTTTTTCCATTCTGATTTTGCTGTTGTTTCATTAATTATAAGAACATTAATTTTTGTTATTATTTCATTAATATTAATTGCTTTAAATATGTCTACAAGCATTTCGACGGGGATGGAATTTTTAATTTTTATTTTATTTTTGTTTTGAATATTTTGAAGAATATTTTCCATTTTTTAATTTTGAATGAAAAATTTTTTAAAAAATTATTAAAAACGAAATTTTCACTTTTTAGGCTAAATTGGTTAAAATTATAATTAAATGCATAGAAATGTTGGGATTAATCTTGCGAGAATAAAAGGGCTTTTGTTACAACCACGTAGGATATAAGCCTAAATTCAGTCACCCCCACCCTTTCATTTCCAACTAAAAGTTTATATCAAAAAATTCAATAGTCCCTGCTAGGTGGACGAAATCTAAGTCGAAAATTCGCTAAAGTCTAATTTATTAAACTTTAAAAAGAAAGTTTAAACAAAAAGAGCTTTCAACAAAACTGCATAAAATAAACCACCAAATGTAAGTAAAGTGACTGAATCCATTTCAGAAAAATAGCAAAAGATTGGGTGAGTGGGCGAAAAGTTCCGCCCCCTTACTAGGATGGGCGGAAACTTTACCGGCCTTACAAATTAGTTATGTATTTGAACTGAAAAATTTTGGAGGAAAGCATTAACAGCTACACATATATTTTTGGGATTCTAGCGAGACATTTAATTATAAATTTAATTTTAAAATTTATTTAAAGATTTTTATTAAAAATTAAATTTAAATAAATATATTTTAGGGCTTGTTATTTATTTGGTACTTTATGGATATGTCAACCCCCCTCCTATTTTGAGTCTCAGAGTTTTCCTTAAACATAGAAAATGGTCAGAGATTATTTTCCTTTCCATGTCAATCATTTTTCTTTCTTCAAGCAGAATAAGTTAAATGTGGTAAATGTAGAGACGAAATGAGTGAAATGTAAGTACAAAATATGTGAAAAGGCAAAATAAACAAGCAAAATACTTGTAGAAGAAAAAATGATTGACATAGAGAAGAAAATAATCTCTGACCATTTTCTACGTTTAAGGAAAACTTTGAGACTCAAAATAGGAGGGGGGTGACATATCCATAAAGTACCATTTATTTAATAGATGGGTGGGTGGATCGAAAAGTACCGCCCCCTTGCTAGGAGAATTTAAAAAGGGCTTAAAAGAGGGAAAAGAGGGATCTGTCCGTTCTCTTAATTCTCTTAGCAAAGGGGCAGAAATTTTCGATCCACCCATCCATCTGTCAAATAAATAAAAGTTCCACATGCGTATTAAAAGAAATTTATTTTTTGAATTCTTTTTTATATTGCAAAAAATATCCCTCCCACCAGACGAAAAATAAAGGTCAAATACATATTTATAAAAAAATTTCTTTTCAAGTTAATAAACAAACAAAGAAAAATTCTGATTGGAAAGGGCATCTTTCGAAATTTATTTACATACATAATTAGCCTTCCTTTTACATAAACCATATGCCGATTGGAAAAACGGCAAAATTAAAATAAATTATTTATTTAATAATGCTGGGGAAATAGTAATATTTTTTTCTAAGGTCAAATTTTCTAAAATTAATTTTAAAATTAATTTTTATTTAAAAAAATTAAATTTTAATGAAAATCAAAAGTTAATTAAAAAATACAAATAATTATCACAACAATCAAGAAATATGTAATTTTATTAATTTTTTTTCTTTCCATTTCTTTATATTATTTTGTAAATTTTATTACTAAATGTTTTGTTTTTTAAAAATTTAAAAATTTTATTTTTTAAAAGAAAAATAATTTTAAAAATATTTTTTGTATCGAAGAACACGTTCCCCTCTCCTCTAAATAGAGAAATGTAAGCTAAAGGAAGATCGGACACAACCAATTATTAACCGGTACCTCCGGTTTAGGTACGGCACAAGTAGGTGCGCGGCCATAACGGCGCAAAGCCATAACTTGCTTCAAGATTTCCGAATCTTTCAATTTAGTATTAAACGATTCAGCTAAAGAGATTGGTGCCAAAATTGTTAGGGTCCAGAAATTTTCTAGCTAATTATGGCTTTGCGCTTACCTGGCCGCGCGCCTACTTGGGCGTGTCCCCTCTGGTTTACGATTAATCCAAAGTTAAAAGGCTCTGTTTTTGAGTTTTGTCAAACACCGATTTTATCTGGAGGAATTTTTTAAATATGTTCTACTCACTTTCAAAAATTTCCAATTTTAAAATTGGTCGTGTCCAACTCAAGTTCCCTCTCATAAAAAATTTTATTGGACTAATAATGTGTTATCCACAACTATATTTAGCGGATTAAGTTAATATAAGCATTAATTTCTCTTTATTTCTTATAAAAAATTTTTCTAAAAAACCTACAAATTTTATAAATAAAAATTATTTCCATTTTTTTTCTACTAAAAATTTTCATTTTGCCACCACATAAAATCCCGTTTTATTCTAGTAGAGATGAGATCATTTTGGAAGTGTTCCTCAAAGTCACTTAAATTATTTTGTTGTTGTTTTTGGATAACATTATTTCCTTCCCCAAAATAATTATTAATTTGTTGTTGTTGGTGGTGGGGAGTGTTTTGAATAGTAAATTGTTGGGGGGAATTTAAATTATTTTGTTTTTTGTTTGGTTGAAATATATCTCCAAATAAATCAAAAAATAACGGGTCTGTAGGTCGTGAACGGGTACTTGGAAATGTGTGTACCATCCGAATGTTTTCTATCAAGTCACGAGAAATTAGCTGAAAACAATAAATTAATAAAAATAAATTAGAAAAAATTTAATAATTAGAATTAAAAATTAAAATATATGAAAGCGGCGGAACACACCCAAGAAAATAGCAAAAGTTTGGAGGATCTCCCACCAATCAATTGAATGATTTTCATTCTTTTATCCGAGAGCTAGGAAGAAACTTTTCGATCTTGTAACATTTTAATTGGAACAGTTTAGGGCCTTAAACACAAGAGAATTTCCATAGGTGTGATTTGATCCTTTCAGAGTTCATGGCTTGCTCTACATGAAGACGGAAAGACAACGAGAAAGTGGGAGGAAAGATTTCAGAATTTTTCTCTCTTAAAAATCTTCAAGTAAATAAAACTTGCCGTTAATTTAGGCAAAATATGTAAAAGTTTGGCAAAACGAAGAGCTGCCTCTGATGGACTGACAGAAGCTGATTTTTGTGGTGAATGACTATAAAGTGCTGAATGTGCAGAATCTCTCAATTTTTCAACAAAAAGTCTTCCATTACTCGAAAGTAGTTGAGGAGGGTTATTAACATCTTTTTGATTAATTTTTGGGGAAAGGAGGGAAGAAGTTGTGGATGTTGTTGAAGTACTTCCCCCTCCTCCTCCTTCATTATTATCTTCTCCACTAGCTGAATCCATTCCCAAAACAATTATTAATTTCATTAAAATAAACTCTTCTTGGTCCATTTTTAATTCATCAAGTAATCGAACTAGTGAACTTATACTTTTACTGACAATTTGTTGTGTTAGAAAACTGTTGGGAACGATCTAAAGAGAAAACAATTTAAATTTAAGGGACGATTAGGCGCGGAGAATGTTTGGGCGTGGATGTCTATAAAACAGTTCAGATGGGGGTTAGAAACGTGAAATTTTACTCAAATATACATTATAGTGGTATCTAGAGGTTCTCAAAATTTAACAATTTTAGGTTCGGAATTTCAAAAGATGTGGTCGAAAATCGAAAATTTTTTGAAATTTTTCGAAATTTTAGGTCCGACTTTCAATATTTTAAAAATTTGCACTTTTACCGTCTCCCCAGCACACAGAGTAATCCCCGTTGGCAAACAAAGTAAATTTTGAGTATCTTTAGTAACTGATATAGTCCCAAAAGCAATATCAAACAGAACTAGTGGAGCAAAACCATAACAAAATAGAAGGGAGATACTAAATAAGTAGAAGGGAGATACTAAATAAGTAGTGTCTACAAAATCGGTGATTAGGAGACTTGAAAAAATTCCTATCGACAAATAGCAAGAAAGGATCATAGATCCAAAACTGGTCTAAAAAGGGGGCAAAAACAAACTTTCTGGACTTTAAGCTTGTTTCGAACCCCTCTAGAAATCCAAATAAAATCCACTTAGGTAACCACAATTTTATTTTAACTGTATAGCGAACAATTCTACACCATAAACAAAATCATTAACAATCCTCCACAACAAAAATTAATTATTTAAAAAATAATATCAAACTCTCTCACTTTAATTTTTCAATATGTTCCAAATATCACCATCTGTCATCACTTGTTCAAATTGTTGATAAGTACCAGGAGATATTGACTCAACAATATCTTCTTGATTTGGTGGAAACAATTCTCTTAATGTATCCGCAAACATCCCTGGTGGCAGAGAACTTGTACTTGGCGATGTATAACCCTTCCGAATATGCTCTACCAACCCAGGAGAAATATACTGAAAAATAATTTAAAAAATTTCAATTGTTATAAATAAGGCTATTAAAGAAAACTAGAGATTTAGAAAAATATCCACAAAATTGTATATCAATTTTGAGAATATATAAACGAAAAATTTGGGTTGGGAGCAAAAGTCCGTCCGTGTGAGCCAACATTTATTTAAAAAAAGTAATACCATTAATTTTGGCAGAATTTTCAGAGCTTTCTTGGTAATTGTATCAAATGCAAAATCGTAAAGTTTTTGAACAAAAATTTTTCCATTGCTTGATAAATTTTCACGACCATTACTACCTTGTATAAAAGAATCCATTCCACAGAAGATAATTAATTTGATTAAAACAATTTCATTTTTGTCCAAATTTAATTCCTCTAATAAACCAACTAATGACTTTACAACATTGTTAACAATTTGATTTGTTAAAAGAGAATTATCGTGAATCTGAAAAGAGAATTTTTTAAATTTAATAAATTGAACAGGACTTGTGAGCTAATAAAAATTAAAAATGAGAACCTAGAGCAATCAAATAATAATTCTATAAAATATCTGGGAACCAAAACAATTAGAAACCAAATTCTAAAATTCATAAAATTAATCAAGAGCAAAAAGATCGATTTCAAGGTTAAACTTAAATTTTGTACTAAATTCTTTGTCATTCCAAAGGTATTATAATAGTTCTAATCAGATTATATTATAAAAACAATTCTCTGCAGGGAACTTGTATGGTTTAGGTACGCTTTTTTTAGCCACGCCCTTTTTTTCTTTTCCATCATTATTCTTTTACTTTTTTTCCCTCTCAACCATCGAGCAGTTCGGTTAAGGTCAATTTTTTGTTTAAGATAGAGCTGAGTCGGATAACAACATCGAGCTGAGCTTAGTAAATGACACTATAATCGGTCCGTGAAATCTCTGAGTTGAGTTAAAAGGGTCCAAAAATTTCTAAAAAGGAATAAAAATGTTCAATCTTTTGAAAAAATATGATTAAAAAATAAGAATATTGATTCAAATTTGATTTCTATTTGGTGACGTTGTAAAGAAAAAAAATTTTTTCCTTGTTAATGTTTCTCAATGAACATGCCACAGGCAAAGTTAAGTGAAATCGAGGAAGAAAGAAAGGCTGACCATTATGCATATTTAATGTTGATTGATGATGGAAAAGAAAAAAGGGCGTGGCTAAAAAAAGCGTACCTAAACCATACAAGTTCCCTCTGCAGGCCCGTAGCCATGATTTTTTTTCGGGGGGAAAATTTTTCGAATTTTGGAGCTCAAGAAGCCAGATTTCTTCCATTTTTAGCGCCGCAGGCGAAAATTTTGAAAATTTCGAAGGCCGTAAGCCAAAAAAATTCACTTTTTTTTTGCCCCAGCCCTTCCCCAAATTTTTCCCTTTTCCCCATTTCGGGGAAGGGGGGGGGAATTCCCCCCCCCCTGGCTACGGGCCTGATTCTCTGTAAAAATACTACCTCAAATTCTTCAGGAAAAAGAATATAGCCAGGCAAACAAATAACTTTTTGAGCCCCTCCTTGTCTTGCTAACATAGTTCCAACAGCAATATCAAAAATTAGAAGAGGCGCGAAAGAGTGGCGCATTAAAATAACCTTTAAAAAATTAAGAGTAATATTACATAAATTAAAAAATAACCTTGTCCTCACGAGTTAAATATTCACCAGAAGTTTTAGATGTTGCTTCATCCAAATTTATTGCCGACAAATTATTAATATAAAAAATTGTTTTATGCAAAAAAATTTCTTTTATAAAAACAATCATTGCTGTTGTAATACTTTCAGTACACTCATCCTGTTATTAAAAATTTTTATTGGAAAATTTTAGGATTAACACTTTCCGGGATTTTAATTTAGAACAAATCGTGCTATTTGAGCCGAGCTGAACGATACTAAAATTAGTTCGCGGGAAAAACTGAGCTGAGATACGGACACCTTAAAATCGCAAACTGTAGGAGATGGCCAAGCCCATTTTAGAGTAAAATTTTGATAATACGAATAGCTCATTCGAAGGAGCTTATTCGAAACAGCGTGACTAAAAGTATTCTAAAAATTACGCCCAAATGAAACTTCTGTAGGTCGGGCATGATGCTCGTAGCGACAGTCTAGTCTCGTCAAACTCAGCTCGATGAGCTCATAAATTTCTGAGCCTCTAAGACCTAACCCTTTTCGAACAAAACAAATCATGGGTCACTATAGTACGTGTGCCCCAAGATATACCAATCGACTTCTCTCGTTGAGCTGAGTTTGAATATATCCTTTCTGGGGACGAAAACTCGCAGATGTACAGGCTCCTTAAAAAAGGATATTCATTTCCTAGAAAAAGGGATTACAGATTTAAACTCAGCTTGGTAAGATATCGATTGGTATATATACCGAATCGAGGTTGTGGATCCCACGTAATATAGTAAGCCAAAATCATTCAAAAGAACTGAAGATGCTGAATCAAATGAAATCAAATAAATTGAATTCGGATGTCAGAATTTGAATGAAGTTGGATACCCACTATCAGTGTTAGTGGGTATCCAACATCGCTCGCTTAACTTTGCTTACATTTACCCATCAGACTGTTACAGCATTCGACCCAGCCACACTAATTAACCCAATATTAAAAAACTATCATAAACCTGTTTTATTTCTGGCACAGGCGCTAATTTTGAAGCACTGACAATACGACTATCGATATTCTCTTCGCAATGAAGTAATTGTTTAATAACGAATTCGCCATTTATTGTAATATTTTCCATCTAAAATTAAATAAGATATGTATTTTGTTCATACCCCTCCAAATTATTTGAGTTAAAAAATTATTTCCTAAATTCACTCATTTATTTTACTTTTGATAAAACAGCTTTTTTCAGAAATAAAGGGGAGGGGTTTGAACAATGCATATTAATTAAATTTATAATTATATATCTTGATGTGGAAAACTACAAGATAAGAACTACAAGATTTTAGAAAACGACAAGATTTTTTAATAAAAAATTCAAATAACCAAATTAAGGGAAACAGCAGACTGGGACAAACCCAATTAGGCGCGCGGCCAAAAGGCGCAAAGCCATAACTAGCTGGAAACTTTCTTGCTATTATCAGTTTTGGCACCAATGTCCTTAGCTCGATGAGAGGAATCGTTTAATACTAAATTTGTTAAGATTCGGAAATCTTGAAGCAAGTTATGGCTTTGCGCCGTTATAGCCGCGCGCCTACTTGGGCTGTACCCCAGCAAACTACATAGACGAAATCTGGGAGATAATTTCATTTAATGGGCAAAACGCCAAGTATTTAACAAAATGCTCGATTTAACTCTTTTTCTGTGATTTGTCAATAATCTTCAAATCCGAGGCTATTGGATTTGAGACCTCGAATCTCGGCTTAAATTCTTATAAAAAATGTATATTAATATTTTTGTAGAAAAACTCTTCGAGATGAGTAGCTATTTTAGGATTACAAAAATTCAAAATTTGAAAAAAATCGGCCAGAAGGGTTAAAAGATGGAAGGGTCAAAGCGTTTAGATACGTATGATTTTTAAATTTTACCTGTTTTTATTCTAGAAAGTTTTAAAAAATTTTCGACTCTTAAAAAAAAATATTCGGTAATAGTGTCGTTTCCCATTCCCATTTTTTCTTCCCAATTTTATACCCTATGTTTGTACGGAATGGTCAAATTTTCCCCTTTCTTTCATCAAATTTGCCTTTCCATATTTTGCCTAAAAACAATCAAAAAGATTAATTTGTGATATTTAAAAAAGTATTAGAGTAATGAGAAGAATCATTTTCCCAATTAATAAAAATGGAAGAACTAAAGATTTTCAAACCTATTGATTTATATGAAAAATTACGTTTGAGTGATAATGATTTCGATGCATGGCTTGAGAAGCTTGGACATTTTCATGGAAAGAGAACTTGCTACAAATGTGGGGGTAGAACAACAATAAGTGTTAAGAAAGACGAAAGATATGGATGTTGGCGGTGTATGTACAACCAGAAATTGTAGAGCAAGACAAGGGTCTTTTTTTCAAGTTTTTAAAAAAAAATCTTTACTCTAAGGTTATTCATTTCCTTGTGAAAGAAATATGTAAATAAAAAATTAATCTTTTTGATTGTTTTTAGGCAAAATATGGAAAGGCAAATTTGATGAAAGAAAGGGGAAAATTTGACCATTCCGTACAAACATAGGGTAGAAAATTGGGAGGAAAAAATGGGGCTGGGAAACGACACTATTACCAAATATTCTTTTAAAATGTTTATTTCATGTTTTACTTTATTTGCTTAATTAGAAAATATTAATTAACCATGAAAAAGTTCGAACCCAAGACCCAATCCTAAGGGGATTTGTTGTCAGCGCTCGTATCTTCTAACCAAAATTTGGCTCCTATATCCGGAGGGGTACAGCCCCAAGTAGGTGCATGCCGAGTAGGCGCAAAGCCAGGGCCGGTATCATAAGAAGGTGGTTGCTGATTAGGTGATCAACCAGCGCCCAACTTTTCTCCCACAATTTAAAAAGAAGAGAGAAATGGCTGCGCCGAAAAAATAGGGAAGATATGAAAGAGGAAAAGTATACTGTAGTTTTCCTTTCCTTTTTTTCTACCACGCTAGGGAGCAGGGTAGAAGATATTTTAAAAATCATTAAAAATCGAATTTTGGTGGAAAAATTATAAATTTAATATTTTTCGATGGTTTAAAGTGTCCTCTATTTTCTGACATAATTTTTGGAATTTTCCCTTTAAAAATCAATTTATGAGAATTTTTAACAAAAAGTAACTAATTTTTCAGTGATTTTTTAAGAAAAAGTAGTACTATGTCAGAAAATTCATAACTTTTAAATAAATCTGCCAAAATTTTTGATTTTTTTTGTTAAATCATAGATAACATACCGATCTATATATTGGCAAAAAATAAAATTTCTAACTCCATTTTAAAAAAAGTTATGATTCTTTTCATAAATAGGGAGAAATTAGAAAAACCGGAGACATCGGTTACCTAACCACCTTCTTATGATACGGGCCCAGGTAGGCGCACGGCCAAGTAGGAAAATCAAGCTGAAAATCAAACAACGTAAGTCTATGGACGTCGGCGAGGCGCTTGTGCAAAATCACGGGCTTTGCGCGGGATTTTGCGGCACGCGCTTCGCGGGAGTCAACGGTCGCTGGGTTCTACAACAGTACACAAAACAAAAAATTATTTCAGCGAGATTTAATTGATCATAATTTTGTTCAGAATGATTGACTCGGGATGATTTTGGTGTCATTTGACATTTCACTCATTCAAATCCTCATTCTTAAGTATCTCGGTCTCGGAATTGAGAATCAATTCGCCAATTATTAGAATATTCTGCACTCAAATAAATTTTCTGTCTCTCACAAGTCACGCATCTCTTATTAATTCAATACACTTTTTGCCCCAAGACTGTTTAATATAAGTAATTATGTATTTACCTTAAATTCTCTCAAAATTTTCTTAAAAGTTTGCCCCAAATAAATATAAAAAATTGTAGAGGATGTTGTAAATTTTATAGAACATTTTTTCCATTCTGATTTTGCTGTTGTTTCATTAATTATAAGAACATTAATTTTTGTTATTATTTCATTAATATTAATTGCTTTAAATATGTCTACAAGCATTTCGACGGGGATGGAATTTTTAATTTTTATTTTATTTTTGTTTTGAATATTTTGAAGAATATTTTCCATTTTCTAATTTTAAATAAAATTTTTTCTGAAATTTAAAAAAAATTTATTAAAAAACGAAATTTCAATTGTTAAAATGAAAACTAGTTAAAAATTATAAATACAGGCGAAGAACTATTTAAATTTTAATTTTTGAGGCAACTGAATCTTGTAATAACTCCGTAGAGCAGGGATGGATAATTTTGAATTTTAATTCGAAATTCTTTTTATATCGGAAAAAGATTATTTTAACACCATTCCTCCCAAATGAAAATGTCAATCTAAAATATTCAAGTTAATAAACAAACAGAAGAATTCTGGTGGGAATGAGAGGATTTTCTGAAATTGATCTTCTAAAACTCTACCGCCGCCTTTTATCATATTATTTAAAGAACGGCAGGTAATAGTTCGGTTCGTACCCCCCCCCCCTCCTTTTTCCTTTCTCAAAGTATTAAAAAATGGTCAGTCAGTCTTAAGTTATAAAACTCGCCGAGTTGTGTCGAATGACACCAAAATCAAACCCATGTCTTAACTTTAGGCCGAGATACAGACCCCCGAAAATTGAAAAAAAGGTTGGACCAAGCTCATTTTTTGGGCAAAAATTCGGTTAAACAAATTCGATTAAGCTTATTCGGAAGAGCTTATCGAGCTGGTTCGAATGACATCAAAATCAACTTAATTGAACAAAATTTGCAAAGTTATGACATAAAGTAATCCTATTGTATTTAGTCATGAACGCTTTTGCATAACCTTTCTCTTTGCGCGCAGGGTTTTTTGTCTCTATCTCGGCCCTAAGTTAAAACCAGGGTTGATTTTGGTATAACCGAACGGCATATTTAATAATGTTTTAGGGGGGGGGGAAGAATATTTTTTTAAATAAATGAAAACAAACTTTTTTAAATTAATTTTGAATTAGAATTTTTATTTATTTTTATTAAAAATTAAATTTAAATTATTAAATAAAAATTAATTAATTATAGTCTAATAAATACATAGTAAATTTGGTAATAAAATACGGATTTTGGACATAAAATAAAATAAATTTAGATATTTTTGTATAAAATTATTTTTCATTAAAAAATAAGAGTTTTTCCTTAATAAACAAAAATCTTATTAAAAATTATTACATCACAATAATAAATAAACATTAAATTATTTTATTAATTTTCTTTTTTCATTTCCTTTTTTTTAAAAATTATTTTCTAAAAATTAAAAAAAAATTCTTAATTTTACAGACACAAAAATTGATTTTAAGAAATTTTTGGGCAGGAGGAACCATTCATTCCTTTACTTTATAAATAAAATGTAAGCGAAAGAGGAAGCAGTCATAAAAATTTATATATTTGTCTATTACATAGTATGCTACCCACAATGTTGTTTATTGAATTTTGTAGAAAACAAAGATTTTGGGCTGAATTATCCAAAATGGGATTTAAATTCTTTAAATAAATTAAAATAAATTTTTAGGAAATTATTTCCTTATTTTTAACAAAAAAAATAAGAATTAAAAAATTTTTTTTATTTTTATTTAGCAAAAATTTTATTTTGGTACTATAGCATTATATCCCCTTTATATTGTATGTTGAATGTAAACATCATTTCAGAGGTAGAGTTGTCGGTTTCAAATCGAACCGAAAACCCGAAGATTTTCAGTCATTTTGTGGGACAAAAATTTGCGGACGATGGGGATATAATGCGATAGTACCCTTATTTTTGATATAATATTTAATTATCACAACAAACGAAAAAAATATAATAATAATTTTATTAAATAATTTTTCTTTCCATTTCTTTATTTTGTAATTTTAGTAAATGTTATTTTCTAAAAAAATTATTTTTAATCAAAAATTAATTTTAAAAATTATATTTGAATCGAAGAAGCGTTTCCCCTACTTTAAATAAAAAAATGTAAACGAAAGTAAGGCATTCCTAGAAATTTATTGGAAGACCGACTATTAGCCCAAAATAATATTTATTTTATGTATTAAGCTAATAGTTCCGTGACTTTTGCGCCGCGACTTGTCGACTATATTAGGGGTACAGGTCCTTTGCGCCGGGCGACTTTTGCACCGCCACTATCATCAAAAGTATATGAATAGCTACAGCCAAACTAAAGGATAGTTGGAAATCTTCGGATATCCAGATCCCACAACCCCTTATTGTCGGATCTTTAATTAAAATTCTTCTATATTATTTGTGATACTGAGCTAATAAGCATCATTCATTCCTTATTTTTTTAAATAAAAAATATTTTTAAACCTACAAATTTTTTTATAATAAAATTTCTTTCCAATATTTTCTACTAAAAATTTTCATTTTGCCACCACATAAAATCCCGTTTTATTCTAGTAGAGATGAGATCATTTTGAAATTGTCTTTCCCCATAATCATTTAAATTATTTTGTTGTTGTTTTTGGACAACATTATTTCCCTCCCCAAAATAATTATTAATTTGTTGTTGGTGGTGGGGAGTGTTTTGAATAGTAAATTGTTGGGGGGAATTTAAATTATTTTGTTTTTTGTTTGGTTGAAATATATCTCCAAATAAATCAAAAAATAACGGGTCTGTAGGTCGTGAACGAGTACTTGGAAATGTGTGTACCATCCGGATATTTTCTATTAGGTCACGAGAAAGTAGCTGAAAAAATAAATTTTTGTTTTTAAAATAAAATAGAAAAAGTTTCAGTAATAAGTCGATCAAGCCCATTCCAAAAATAGCGAGAGATTGAATGGGACTTGACATAGAAACTCTCCCATGTTGATACAAGGCTCAACCATCCCATTAATGACTGTTTTTATTTTTGTATTATCTGCTAGGATGGGACTACTTGGACCAGTTTTGGACTTTAAACACAAAAAAATCCAAAGGATTTACATAAAATGTGATTTGATCACTACGAAAAATAAATCTGAGTTTATAATTTGCTCTCCATAAAGGTGATAGACGAGAAAAATGGGAGGATCTCACATATTTCCACTTTGAGGGTAAAAACTATTTGGCTACGAAATTTAATTATTAAGGGGGAGAGGGGGATATTAAATGTCAATTTTTAAATGTGAAGGGTTGGGAAAATAAGGATAATCTAATAAAGTGCCCATCTCCATACCCTAAATACTTCTTTTTTAATTTTTCTCTTAAAAAAGGAATTAGGTATATCCTTCATTTCCAAATAAATAAAACTTGCCGTTAATTTAGGCAAAATATGTAAAAGTTTGGCGAAACGAAGAGCAGCCTCTGATGGACTAACAGAAGCTGATTTTTGTGGTGAATGACTATAAAGTGCTGAATGTGCAGAATCTCTCAATTTTTCAACAAAAAGTCTTCCATTACTTGAAAGTAATTGAGGAGGGTTATTAAAATCTTTTTGAGTAATTTTTGGGGAAAGGAGGGAGGAAGAAGTTGTTGTTGTTGTTGTACTTCCCCCTCCCCCTCCTTCATTATTATCTTCTCCACTAGCCGAATCCATTCCCAAAACAATTATTAATTTCATTAAAATAAACTCTTCTTGATCCATTTTTAATTCATCAAGTAATCGAACTAGTGAACTTATACTTTTACTGACAATTTGTTGTGTTATAAAACTGTTGGGAACGATCTAAAGAGAAAAATATTAAAATTTAAGGGACGATTAGGCGCGAAAATGTTTGGGCGTGGATGCTCTTAAAACAGTTCAGATGGAAGCTAGAAACTTGAAATTTTGCTAGAATATACAGTATAATGGTATCTAGAGGTTCTCAAAATTTAAAAATTTTTGGTTTTAAATCTCAAAAGATGTGGTCAAAAACCGAAAATTTTTTTAAATTTTTTGAAATTTTTCGAAATTTTAGGTCCAACTTTCTAAAATTAAAAACTTTTTCTTTTACCGTCTCCCCAGCACACAGAGTAATCCCCGTTGGCAAACAAAGCAAATTTTGAGTATCTTTAGTAACTGATATAGTCCCAAAAGCAATATCAAACAGAACTAGTGGAGCAAAACCATAACGGAGCAAAACAATCTTTAAAATTGAGGAAAGGTTTTGTGAAGACAAAATTTTTCAGAACCTTATCCTGAACAGACAAGGATTCGCTTAAAAAAGAATTTTGACTTTTAAAAGTTGTTTTCTCCATAATTTCGTTTAAATTAATTGAGGACAAATAATTGATGTAATCGACAACTTTTGTTAGTGAACGGTACTTGCAAAATTCCATTTCCTCTTCGGTCACACGTCGAAGTCTAACACAATAATTAACCTAGAAATTTAATTTTTCTTACAAATTTTCTGACCCACACCTGTGTTCTATATCTATCCAAAATTTGAGGATATTCAAAAATACTCTCCAAATGAATTTCCCTTTTAGGGGCTTCATTCTCGCTAAAATCAACAACTTCGTTTATTGTCATTTCTGCCTCAATTAATTTTTTAATTAAAAACTGGCATTTCTCTTCGTTACTATCCACGTGATGTTTTTGTGTTTCCAAATAATTTTCTATTTTATTTTGATTTTTCTTTGGTGATAAATTAAATTCGTTTTTATCTTCAAGGGCTAGAACTTCCTTTGGCTGTTGGTGGCAAAGAGGACAACATCCAGCATTGTCTAGAGAAACTAGAAAAATTTTTAGAAAAATTTTTAGAAAATTTTTTTGGATGATGGGAAAAATAAGGAAGAATTTTTTGTTAACGTTTTTCAACTAGAAAAATAAACGTATAGTGGCTGGACTCGAACCAACGACTTTATCACTACAGAAATTAAATTAACTAAAAACAAATCCATTGAACCACACAATAATTAATAGTTTTTTAAAATTTAAATTAACTTATTTCACCTGAAAATTCTTTCGATTCTTTGCATATTTCTTTTTCCATTTTTGCCAAATCCTCCTCAACTTCCGAAGACTTTTTAGGCATTCTAACAGCTTCTGGTTGCATTCCAGCCTTCAAATATTTCTCTTATATCAATTAAATTCTCTATTTTTTCTTATACCTTTAAACACCTCTGCAGTCTACAATAACGGCAAGCATTTCGATAATTTGGATTTATATCACAATGGCCATCAACTCGGCAGATATATTTCATTTTATTTTTGATGGATCGCCAAAAGAAGCATTTGCATCCGTGACAAGCTGGGACACCATAATAACTGAAATTGTGAAAAAAAACTGCTTGAAATCTCTTTCTTGAAAAATATTTACTGGTGATTGCAGGCTGCGTCACCACAAACAACACACTGAAAATTTAGAAAAAGTTGATAAAATTTAAATTTTAGATATCTTTATTAATTTCCATCAAAAAACTTAAAAATGACTGGCTATTTATAAATTTTATTCTCTCATTCTACAGTATGGCTGTGACGAAATATAAATTTTTGTTCAATTAGACATTTTGTCCGTTGATATTATGACGAATCAAAAGCTATTCTTACACTTTACCTAAGCCGGTAAGTCCTAAATACTTAAAAAAACTTACAACTTCACAATGACCTGTCCCCAATGGATTCATAATAGCTCCTCGTCTGCCTCTCCCTACGGCAGTTTTTTCCGCTTTCCCAGTCGAAGAACGCTGTTCACTACAAGGGGCTGCTCCTGAAGCCATTCTTTTATTTTTCTTTTTATTTTTGAATTAAAATAAAAAATTAAAGTTGTTATTTTGAAATTAAAATTAACCTAAATTTGGATAGAAATATCAGACAAACTCTCTTAGTAGAAGACAACTTTCAGGACTACCGTATACAGAATAGAAGGGAGATACTAAATAGTGTTTACACAATTGGGTGATTAAAAGACTTGAAAATTCTTATCGACAAATAGGAAGAAAGGATCATAGATCCAAGACTGGTCTAGAAAGGAGAGAAGAGGGTACAGCCCAAGTAGGCGCGGGCCAAGTAGGCGCGACCGAGTAGGCGCGACCGAGTAGGCGCAGGCCAAGTAGGCGCAAGGCCAAGTAGGCGCACGGCCAAGTAGGCGCAAATGTTTGTTTAAAATATTTAAAAGTAAAAATATTCAAACTAAGTAAATCAGCATAAACAAACACTATTTATGTAAACATAATTTAGAAGAAAGACTCTTGTTAAAAATTGGAAGAAAGGCTGGAAAATTGGAAGAACGTACTGTGCATCACATAGTTTTACACCCTAAATTTGTGCATTAACTAAGTAGTTCAAAAGTGTGTATTTATTTTTTTAATCCATTAAAAGCTTCTAATCATCCAAAGACTCCTAACTGTAGCTGGACTTTTTGTGAAATCCTTGAAGAAGTTTTTTCATATCTTGATTGTTGATTGTACGTTCGTATACACTCCATGTTTCCTTAAACTAGTTAGTTCCTAAAGGAGACTAACTATTTAGTACAGGTTAAGTATTCATGACGTTGGTAAGCCACAGGAATTATCAAAGCAGCGCGGCTTTCATAATTAACAAACTTAATCAGTAAACCCTCCAAAACTTATCAACAGCTAAGTATGAAGACTTTATGAGAAAAATATTACAAGAAAAGATCTTTCTTAAATTTTATCAAAAAATAAAAACATCACCGAGCTTTACTTAATAAAGTGTCTACATAAAGTTGCTTGATTATTCAGCTAACTAATTAACAAAATTATTTAAAGATTAACAAAAAAATTGTTCGGTAAAATTTAAGAAATTTGCCCTTGCGCCTACTTGGCCGTGCGCCTACTTGGCCTTGCGCCTACTTGGCCTGCGCCTACTCGGTCGCGCCTACTCGGTCGCGCCTACTTGGCCCGCGCCTACTCGGGCGTGTCCCGAGAGAAGACGAGGTATTCAAAATAGAAAAAACTAGAGTATCGAGCGAGTACGAGGTTACTAGACTCGATCGCTCGGGTTTTTTCGTCTTTATTCCGGAACTCGGGATCCTAACACTGGGGGGGTCCTAAAAACCTCGGAGTGGTACTCTTGTGTTATCTCCCCCATTTTATTTTCCTTCTCTTTCATTTTTATTTCTCAAAAAAATGCACATGGGTCAAATTGAATCTATGTCGTGAGTTACCATGTTTTGAAATTAGAGAGCCAATCCTAACGTTGCTGTGCTGTACCAGTACTTCTATTTTTACAATACGCTCACTGTATTACCAGAATATTTTAAGGGAATATAGGTACCTATTCATCCAGTTACCATAACAAGCACGATAATGGAAAATGGTCATTAAAACCAGAGCCGGGTACCTATCACCAAAATTCTTTAACAGTATGTTAATCAGATTCCTGTGTGCTTTTTATGGCGAAAGGAGAAGGAAAATAAATGGGGGGAGATAACACAAGAGTACCCTCGGAGTTTCCCCCATTACTCGGTACTCGACGTACTCGAATAAAAACCTTCACTTTCAGGACTACCCTTTTACGTAAAAAATTCTTTAAAATAAAAGAAATATTTAAAAGAAAGTTAAAGAACTAAAAAAGAAAATTTGACTGTAAAAATCATTTTTTTATTTAAAATGTTGGTTACTTCTTGGGTGAAGAAATAAAAGGAAGGCGTGCGCACAATCGAATATAATAAATTTATTTATTGATATTTTGTTCAACGTTTGTCCATGTATAAATTTCATGAGAATGAGAAAAGAAAATATATATTGGTTTGATCACATGAAAGTTTTTTATCTTTCTATACATTCTTGGGTGTTTTATTGAATAAAACAGAAAGATAGACGACCATAAATCAAAAAATAGAATTAAAATAGTCCCAAAAATGTGTTTTGGAAATGAGAATTTAATAAGAATATTGAAGGGGATCTCATTGATGGGCTAGAAACATTTTTATCTTCTTAAGTTTCAAGGAAGATGGGGAGACTTTCTACCCGTTTCCAGGAAGTCTCCCTCCCTATCAATAATGAAAAAATGTCTAAAAAAGTGTTAGTGAACAAAATGGATCACTGCAATTGTAGTTAGTAGTGATGTTTGGAAGTTAAAAAACACCGAGACCGAGAGCTTAAAAACCCCGATAAATTTCCCGACTCGAGAGTCAAGACCGAGAATCTCGAAAATCACTAGCAGTTAGTAGAGCCTGGTTCCTATACAATCTCAGAAATCATTTTTTGTCATTCATTTCTAACCCGTTCAAAAAAAATTTTCACATAAAAATATCCAAAAATAGGTAAACCCAAAAAATTAACTATACTAAGTTAATACTTTTTGTTTACAAATTTTCATTCTTAAAAAGTGAATTTTTATTAAAGCGAAAATTTTTTAATGTTAACTTAGAGAAAAATAAACAAAAGACTTTAAAAATAAAAGAGAAAAATAAAGAGAATAAAATTCGTGTCCGGACAAAATATCGAATCGTTAAAATATGGAATAGGCTAAAAAAGGGTTAAAATCTCGAATCGGGTAAAAATGGGTTAAAATCGCGAATAGGCTAAAAAGGGGTTAAAATGTGGAATCGTTAAAATATGGAATGGTAAAAATATCGAATCGGCTAAAAAAGGGTTAAAATATGGAATCGTTAAAATATCGAATTGATAAAATGTCGACACGGCCAAAATAGGTCAAAATGTCGAATTTTTTTAAAGATGCGCCAAAACCTTGAATCCGGGCGTTACCGTAATACCGACGGTATTTTTCGGTATTCCGTGTCGGTTGTACGGTACGGAATGCCGACCGATAAAATTTAAAAGCTGACCGTTATTTTTCGGTATTCCGTACCGTATACGGTAAGGTCAAACTTTAGGTCTTAACTAAAAACTAATGCATACCACTCTAATTTTTCCATATCAGGATCGCGTTATGTTTTCCGGATCCGTACGATCATGCCGGACCGGATCCGGTCGATTATGCTTGATTTATCCGGTCCGGTTTTACTCGGTAAAGTACAGTGAACTCAGACAGAAAAGATTACGACGGACTACGACTTACCAAACTTATCAATCAACTTATCATCAATAAACTGATGTTGATAAAATTATCAACAATCAACGTATGGCACAAATCTGACCCGTTTTTAAAAGAATTCGACATTTTGACCCATTTTGGCCGTGTCGACATTTTTACCATTCCATATTTTTACGATTCCATATTTTAACCCTTTTTTACCCGATTCGATATTTTAACGATTCCATATTTTAACGATTCGGTATTTTAACCCCTTTTTAGCCTATTCGCGATTTTAACCATTCCATATTTTAACGATTCCATATTTTGTACCGGAGCCATAAAATTCTCTAACACAGCCGCGTAAATGTTCTCTTAGCACTTTTTCACGTGCCCGCTCAACTCATCGAATCCTTAACTCATCGAATCGACCAAAAACGCTCAACTCATCGAATCGGCTAAAATTCCTCAACTCATCGAATCGGCCAAAAACACTCAACTCATCGAATCCTTAACTCATCGAATCCTCAACTCATCGAATCGGCCAAAAACGATCAACTCATCGAATTTTTCCAAAAGGGGACGTTTGAGTCCCCTGTTTTTATTTTTCTCCCGAAAGGGCTAACTGAATCTTCGTTGAAAAAATTTTTTGCTGCTATGGAGGCTAGGAAAAAGGGCTTTTGGGCATAATCGGGGTCTACTGGACTAATTTGGTCCGGTTTTACCCGGTAAAATCTCCGCATAATTTATTAGGAATGAGATAATGTTTTCAGGAATGAGATAATGTTCTGATAATGTTTTCACTGGCCGGATAAACTTGGATGAGTGCCCGATCAACTAATTAACAAAATTAGTTGAAACCCCAGAAGAAAACAAAAAAAATAAACAAAACAATAAAAAATCTAAAAAATAAACACGGGGACTCAAACGTCCCCTTTTGGAAAAATTCGATGAGTTGATCGTTTTTGGCCGATTCGATGAGTTGAGGATTCGATGAGTTAAGGATTCGATGAGTTGAGTGTTTTTGGCCGATTCGATGAGTTGAGGATTCGATGAGTTAAGGATTCGATGAGTTGTAGGGTAGCCCTTTTTCACAAAGAAAGTTGTTTTTCTCTAATTTTTGCTTTAAATTTAACTGTAAACAATAAACAACCAGCCGTCCGCCATTTAATCGCAGCATTACCGGCCGTGTGCCATATAATCGCACACACTTATTGTTTAAATAAAACGCAGCCATTATATCGCAACTATGAAACTTTAATAGAGCACCTTTTAAGTTAGCACAATTTCCAGACCCAAATACAGTGGATTTAAGGGGAGAAAATAGCTGGCGACTTGGGTAGTAAGCGGCGGTTGTTAAACAGTTATAGATTTATTATCGCAAAATTATTTTTTAATAATTCATTTTTTACAAACTACCTATTTATCTTTATTAAACCATGTTAAATAGTTTTATCAGTAAACACCGAAAGTTTGACCTCTCCGCATTTTTATGGTTTTGTGATAATTTAAATTTGTTAGGAATTAGTTAAGTTCTTGAACAAAAACGGACCGGTTTTGTTCTTTTCTATTTTCAAAAAAACTATATTTTAAGAAATACAAATTTTTTGAAAAGAAAAAACAAAAATTTTACAAACTGTCAGATTTTGGATTTACAGATAGCTTTTGAATCTCCTTAATCTCAAAAAAAATGATTAATTAAATTTTTATGAACCCGCAGAAATTTTCGTTTTATTGACTGCTTTTGTTCTGTTATGGTTCGTTTTTTCTGATGTTTGTTTGTTTTAATTTGTTTTTACCTTTTAATTTTGTTCTGATTTTAATTGTTTACCATATTTCTACCGTATTTAGTTTAGAATAATGTTATTGCCAATTCTATTAAAGATTCGATTTTGTTTAAAAAAGGTATCTACAGAAATCATCAGATATTAAGGCATTCACATAAATCTGTTTTTGCGAAAAACAAAATTAGGAGGGGATTTTGAGGGGAAAAAGGGAGAAGTGAGAGCAAGTAAAAGGAAAAACTCAAAATGGAAAACAAGATAAAAGAGGATTAGCAAAAACAACAGGAGATTTCTTGGCAAAATAGAGATAGCAAGAGATTTGTATATAATCAGATAGAACAAGGGTGTGTAGGTTAATAGGGAACACAAGAGTTCCGAAGGAATAAACAGAACGGCAGGGACTGGGCCGTTTTGGCGCGGGGCCGTTTTGGCGCGAGCTTATAAGATAGCGAGTTCGTTATCAAAAATGATAAAATTTTGCAATAATAACTCTCGCACCTTTATCTAAGTTCTCCAAAAATTTCAGAATTTTTGATCAAGAATTTCGGAAATTGTGGCCAAAAATGTTGATTTTCTGCAAAATGCCTAATTTTTCGAGGTCTATCAACTATAACTTCGGAAATATTTGATGAAAAATTCTGAAATTTCTGGAGGAGGTAGTCAATGATGTTAAAGAAATTTGAGAAAATTTTTATGAAGATAGGTCTCGCCTAAGTACCACTTTTTTGTTCTCGCGCCAAAACGGCCCGGCGCCAAAACGACCCCAACCCGAACGGCATTAATATAGGGTGTAACGGAGAGATTTCTATGTATAAACAGAAAGATCAAGGAATTCGTGGATAATAAGGGCTAACAACGTATTCGGGGATTAAAAGGGATCACAAGGGATTCAAGCAACTAAGAGGAAGATCAAGATATTGGGGGTACAAGGTAGAAACCAAATGTCACTCCCAGCCGCCGAAAAACCTTTTCGCTAGCAAAAAAGAGAAATAGCTATAGTCCAGCAGCTTTTCTAAAATATAAATTACGAAGTAAGGAAAGTAGTTTTTGAGTTTGTACAGAAACAAATTACATCAAATATTTGGTCAAATTTGGATATATGCTTCTTAATTTTTGATATTCGTTCAACCCCATGCAAACGTTTTTGATCCCTACAAATCGTCTTTTATCCTAATTTAAGAGTTAAGAAAAATATCTGTTGTTTTTGAGGGAAACGGGAAAAATGCAAAACACAGGCGAATCAAATGTCTAGCATTTTCTTGCAACCTTTTCAACCAAGAATCACAGAATAACAACGAGTGCCATATCGTTTTTGTGTTATAAAATTTCCGGGCATATTGATATCGTGGATATTTAGGGATTTGGAGTGAATAATAGGACTTATAGAGAAAACAAAAGATAACGAAGGATATCAGGGGATTCTTCCTAATATATCCATAAAGCCTTCTTGATCTTATTAAACTATAAAGGCAGAGTAAAACTATCAAGGCAGATAAACCTACCAAGACAGCAAGCATATTAAATGTCTTGATCAAAGAAAAAAGGGATGGATAAAATAAAATTAGACAATAAAATCCACAAATCCAAACAACTAGAGAGGCGAATTTTGGATAAAAAATTCAATAGTACAAATGATAGCTCATTTAAAAGAGCTCGACGGGTTGAGTTAAATGACATCAAAATCAGCACGATAAGATGATTCTGAACAAAATTATGAACAACTTAACATTCCTTTAATAAAAGTTTTTGTGTTGCTACTGAGGGTAGGACGGCATTCAAAGCTGAGAATAGGTAAAAAGAAATAGGATTAAGTTACGAGCCCAGAACCCAGCGACCGTAGACTCCCTGCGAGGCGCGTGCCGCAAAACCCTGCGCGAAGCGCAGGGTTTTGCACAAGCGCCTCGCCGACGCCCATAAGTACACGTTGACCATTTTGAGCCTCTTTATCTTGGCTCAGGTGTCATTCGATTCAGCTCGAGGATCTCTTACGAATGAGCTATCATTCAAAAAATCGAATTTTTCACCCCAAAATTGTGCTTATCCCCACTATGGTTTTCCGATTTTCGGAGACCTATATCTCGGTCCACAGGCATCACCGGAAAAAAGTCGTTCGTCTTTGCACGCTGAGACGAAAAGAATGGTATGGGTCTTATATCGAATCCTTTCCACCGGTATACTATACTATATCCAAATTAGTGAAACCTCCTCCCCTCAAAACCCCTAGGTTCTCAAAATACATTATTTACACGCGAACCCCTTTTAAACATGAGATAAGCTCTAAACAGAGCAATAAAATCGTTTGTTCTTTTCACGCACTTTGCAGCAAATAAATTACAACTTTGAAAACTTAAAAAGAGCGGTAAGGGGCCGCGCAGCGGCCCCTTACCGCTCGTTATTATTAAAGAAATGACTCATATTATTTTGGTTTCACTCTATTCGTCGAAAGATCGGTAGACAAATAACTTCCGGTAAATTAAAAATAGAAACAAAATAATTAATTTAAAAAGAAAATATCCCCTTTCCGTCCCCTTTCTTCAATTCATAAATCAAAAATTCAACACAAATTTTAACGGTTACTAAAAAAAATAAATACTCTCTCAATTTTATATTTGTGAAGATTCTTTTATTTTTGAAAATTATTAATTTTTAGGATTTTAAGTACTAACTTATTTCAATACCTATCCAGTAGGGGTGTGCCGAAAATGATTTTAAAAAGCGAAAGGCGAAAATGCGAAAGTCAATAAAAAGCGAAACACGAAAGGCGAAAAGCCAAAAAAAGCGAAATTTTGGCGAAAGATGAAAAGGCGAAAGGCACACCCCTGCTCTCTAGCCTATCGTTGTATTTCTTTTTATTGAAATAATTTTTTAAACTAAAATCCTAAAAGATTAACAATTCTAAAAAATTTTCTAAAAAACAATATAATATTCGTATTAAAATAATCTGTGAGAAATAATAAGACAAAAAAAGGTAAACCAAAAATATTAATTGCATAATTCTCTAAATAAAAATATTTACTTTTTATTTGTAGTCAAATTCATGTTGCTGTCGATCAGCTAGAAAAATTTTATTTTACATAAATCTATTTAATTTATTTTCTTGAGAAAAAATTTTTTTAAATTAATTTTTAAAGAAAATTTTCTCTCTTTCAAAAAAAAACTAACTTTTACGCCGCTGTAAGGCAGAAAGAAAAGGGTCGTCGTTAAATTTATTTTGTTTTTGGACTTGAGCAAATGAAGGAAATAAACCGGATGTTGATGGCTTTAAAAATTGGTAAATAATTTTTAAAAATATTTTTTAAAGATCACCTGTGAATTTTGTGATGTAGCAGCGAATTGAGCGCTAGGATTTTGAGGAATATTGTTTTTTGCAAAAGGGTCATAAGTTGTCTCTACATTGGTAACATCTACAAATTCTGAAGAACCCATTTTGATTTTTAAATGGCCAGAAGTATATCCTCGACTGCCTAAAAAAGGAATTTTTTTTCGCAAATTGTCTATTAACACTAAATAAAAATTTTTCCCCTAAAGTAATTCATAAAAAGCTTGACTAAAATTAATTTCTTATTATTTATATGGATGGATCGGTTTAGGAAACTGCCTCAAACTGTTCGCAGAATCTTTTTGGAAATAAATGGGCGAATAAAAGGAAAAAATAGAAAGGACTAAAAATCAAAATTAAAAAAAATTAAAAAAATCCTTTCCCCACCTCTATCAAGCAACCAATAAGTTATTCCAGCCACACAATGTTGAAGCATATATTGCAAAAAGATTGCACCAATTCCACTAAAAATAAAATATCAAATAAAATTTATTTTTGAATTTTAATCAAACCTAAAAAGCGTCATAACTCCTTCTTTTCTTATTATTGAAGAAAAACAATCAAAAATTCCCGAATAACGACCAGCTGGAACCAAAGCTTCTGCACCGCTATCCAAATTGTCTATTAATGTGCGGGTGCCTTGAAAAGTAAAATAAATAATTAATCTAAAAAATTAAAAATGAAAACCTTGAATATAAAGTCTGTGAAGAACAGTCTCAAGTGGATAACAAACAATATCTGCAACAAAAACACTGGTCATTGAAGAAAAAAGTTCTGGCATAATTGTGTGATAACGTCTACGTTCTGAAGGAAGTTTACGACTCTAAAACAAAAGAAGAGATTTAAATAAATTGCCGAAAGTTGAGGTTTTATTTGGAAAATCCTAAAAATCAAGCCCAGAACATTTTTGAAAATAAATTCGAGAGATGTCAAAGTTAGCTTTTGCATATTAGGTAAAACAATAAATATGGACAAATTATCCTTGTTAGTAAAACTCAACATACTCCAGCTTAAAAAAATAAATTTTTTTTAAACTAACAACAAAAGTGCGTGTCCAAGAATACGAAGTAGTATAAACATATTGACAGACAAGAAAATGCATTGTTTGATGAAGGGATGTGGGAAATGCCAGCCAAAGCAAAGAATGCCTTCTACGAACGCCTTCTGCCATAGCAGAACCACCAAAAACGTCTTGCCTGAGTCTCTAAAAAATAAAGAAATATTTTTGAAAAATTCCAAAAAAACAAACATCATATCCTTTTGTAATAATTTCAGCAATTTGGAGATCTTCGGCTAAACCAGTACCAGTACGGACTGTTTCAAGAAAGGCAGTAACAATTACAGGGGTGCAGAAAATAAAATTGAAACTTGAAGAAAAAAATAATTTTGTAAAAAAAAAACGAAAAACAAACGTTTTAAGCCAGACATGCCGCCAAAATCGTTGAGAACTTCCATCGAGTACAAAGGATTTTGGCAAGCCTAATAATTCAGCGATGACCTGAAAATGGGAAAAATGGATGAATTACAGGAGACAGACAAAAAAACTTCATCAGAAAAATAAAATCTTACTAATTCTGAGACGCTTGAAAAAGCCCAGAGTACTCCATTACCAACAGCTCCTTTCCATAACGAGAGAAAACCCTTTTGAAATAAATTTAATTTAAAAAAATAAACTAATTTATACATCTTTTGCAGTCAATTTAATAATAACAGGCACCAAAGTAGTAGGAAAGAAGTGCTTGCGATAGGCATGGTCATGTATTTGGCATTGACGTCGGAGAACAACAAATGGATGACGAATGACCACACCATTAATAAAACTTAAAAAATATTTGGAAAATAAATTTAAAAAGTTACTTTGCAAAGCCAAGTCCTAACGCTGCCACAGCATCCCCTTTATAAGGTTTACCATGTCCAGCTCCACCAATACCAGTAAAAAAGGATGACATCCAAAATAGAATAGAATTTCAAAAAAAATTCTTTTTGTTCAATTAAGTCATTAAAATAAATTAGAGTATTTCTAACAAAAATTTCAAAAAAATCAAAATTAATATAAAAATATATTTATAAACAAAAAAAAAACAATGAACAAATTAGTAGAAGAAGAAAAAAGAAAATTCGTTCAGTCTAAAATGAGATTTCTCAAATTGAAGTATTGAAATAAGAATAGAATTATTTTTAGAAATTTTTTTAGTTAATTCACATGAAAATTTAAATAGAAAAATTTTAAAATATTTTCACTTAAAAAACTTCGTAATTTTTCAAAAATAAGTGAAAAAATATTAAATAATATAAAAATTAGAGTTGCCCTCGCTCGAACCAAAACTCGAAAGATCGAGCAAGTCAAGGCTTTTCAGCTCGAAGAACTCGAAAACGAACCGCATCAAAAACCAAACTCGAAAAAACCCCCGAACTCGGCTCAAATCGAAAACGGCAACCCTGATAAAAATGTTTTAGAAAATAAAAAATAGTATAGTATATGCATATTTCCATAGTAAAATTATTAATAAAATTTTTTTTAGAATTTAGATTATATATTAAGGTCACTTAGAGAATATTCACAATGCTTAAATTCACAATCATATAAAAATATTTTTTAATTAAAATTTTGTTTCATTTTTGTAATCTGACAAGGTTGAAGATGATGGGAGATTGTAGTATTTATTAGGCAAACGTTCCTTAACATCAACGAAGGAATATGTACCCTTAAATTTTGGATTTATTACAGCTTACATCGAATTTATAAGGTCCTTAAGCTCAAAAAATCGTCGTAAAAGATGGGAGGCTGAGGGAAAAATGTATCGTTAAGGAGTAAATTAAGTGTATAACTAACAATAAGACAGAAACTCCTCTGTCAGCAGCAAACCAAATTAAAAAAAAATACTTAAAATCTTGGTATCTAATCTTGAGGTATCTCAATTTGAGGCCCGACTATACTACTCCATTAAAATAAATTAAAAAACAAACATGTTGTTGCAATATTCTGGCCGGACTCCATCTATTAGACTGAACACCTCTTTCATGTGGCATATAAGAAAATTGTTGACTAAAAGTTGGAGAGATAGCCGGGGAAAGACGAAATTTGGGAATTTCAATACTTTCATTTTGCTCATTCAATCCTAAAACAAAAAATTAAAAAAAAATTTCGTGAAAATAGAAACCTTCACTCTCACTCGAACCAGAATCAATAACTTTAAAACGAGTAATTTCTCCATTCAAAATTGTCATTGCATCAGCTGATCCATCATGATCAAACAAAGAATAACGATCCTAATAAAAATATAAAAAAATACAATTTTTTAACAAATTACCTCGTCTTCTTTTGGAACTAATTGGCTATAACGGCAATAATAATCGGTCCAAAATCGAGGGTAAACTTTTGCTTTTTGACGAATAAAGTCACCGAGTGTTGCCTGAAATAAAAGGAATATTTTAGAGGTGTAGAAGAGAATAGAAAAGATAGGAGAGAATTATAAAATAAGTTATTCAGAATTTCAACCAAACTTTTCTTAAATTTACGAGTTTTCGAAAAAAGTTTCTTTAGACGAAAAGAAAAAAAGAATTTATTTACCTCAGGGTCATATTTATCATTTACATAAGATTCACGATTTTCCAAAATAAAAGACCACACTGAAATTGTATTTTCCTTAACTTGCTAAAAATAAATTTAAAAAATTAATTAATATCTCAAAAATTTAATGTTACCAATTCACTACGTTCACGTTCACAATTATACAAAAAAGTTCCAAAACGGCAAGAATAAAGTTCATCCAAAATAGTTTTTAAAAAACGGACATTAAATTCAAATGCTGATGTAAATTGATTAAAAAGTTGCCAAACACAGTCAATAAATTGAACAAAAATTGGTGAACGTTCTTTATCATCCGGTTTATCTTGACCGTGTCCAATCCGCTAAATAATTTTTAAAAAATTAAAAATTTGTTTGTGCAAAAAACATGAGCAAATTTGTGTCCAAAACTGCACCATTCCTTTTCAATAAGCACTGAAAATCCTTCAATTGTTCGATAATAGGGATCAAGTTGAAGCATTGTAAGTGAAGTGATCTGAAAAATATAATGACAAAAATGATCTCTAATTTAAAAAATAATGCTTCTAACCTGAGCAGTTCGATCCCAACCATCGCTAAAATAATTAAAAATATTTTCCCAAATTAAGAGTTAAAATAAAATTTTACCTGCAATGAACAAGAACAGAATTTTTGTGCAAATAAATTTCTCGAGCAGCCAATGCAGCAGCATCCAAAATTGTTTGTAAATGTGCTAGCCATTTTGTCTACAAAATAATATTTTAAAGAGATTAAAATATGTAAAAATTTTTACTTCTTCCAAAGTTTGTTGAAATCGTTTTTGTCTAATTCGTGGAAAACAGGCATCCTTTAACTTTTTTAAACTTTCACGTACAACATGAATATTTTGAATGTCCATAAATTTAAGTTGACAATTTGAATAGTTTTCATATCCTCCACCATTTGCTCTGTTAGCTTTTGCATTTATACTTGGTCTTGCATCCAAAATAAGAAGATATTTGGAATTTGGATTTACAGAGACAATCATATCCAGATAACTATAAAAAAGTAAAATTTAAAACGGAATTTTTGGAGTTGAAAATTTTAAATTTGTATTAGAAAACGAAAAAACTAGTGTTAAAGCTCCGTTTATCTCAAAAAATTGTTACTACCCAACCATTTACCCCCAACCCCACCAACTCTTCATCACTGGCAGATTTGCGAGACAATGCTCCAACAAGTGGTTGAGATGAACGAACAAGAGCAGCAGAAGTGCGGTAATCAATCCAAGAGAGAACCTAAAAGTTGCAAATAAAATTTTAAAAAATATAAAAATTTACCGGAATTCGTTTTTTGCTTCTAAATTTGCTAACAGAACGAAGAAAATCATCCGGAGATTTGGTTTTGAAAACTTCGCTAGGTACAAAAAGAAGGGATGGATATGTTCCAGCAAAATCATAATCCTTATTGATAAGAGTAGGGCGCCAAGAATCATTTGATTTTTTCTAAAAAATTTTCAAAAAAATTACAGAAAATTTACAGAAAATAAACCTGTCTAATAAATTCAGAATTTGCATCAAATAAAAGCCAACCATCAAATTGAAATTTTTCTTTATATTTTTTGGCAAAAAAGGGCTGAAACAAAATTTCAAAAAATAATTTAAACATTAAAAACCTGTCTATTGGTGTTAGGAAATGAGTATAATTTGAGGCAATCGAATAATGCTCGGCGATTGCGAAGTTCTCTTTTAAGGAAAAATCTAACTTTTCGGACGTCCTAAAATAATAAAGACGTCAGAAATTATTTAAAGTTGTAAAATAACTTTGCAATTAATAGAAATCCCATAAGGTTGTATCTTCAAATTTGAATTCTTTGAGCCTCCTCGAACATTGTAATATCCGATTTTTTCAATTTTTGATATACAACCAAGAACAACGTCAAATATAAGTGGCTAAAAATATAAATACGAATACACATTTAAAGTAAAACCTCAGAAGACATCCATTCTGGTATTCTCTCTTCAAATTTTAAACGATAATTTGTCACGTACAAAAAGCCCATACAAAGCTCCTCACGTTTGTCTTGTTGTTTGTGATAAATAACATTTAATTCTTAAATAAGAAATTAAAATATACAAGGAAAAAATACCCAAATGTAATTCTTCTCCAGGCAATAGCCAAGTAATAGCATGTCTTCTAGGTGGCAAGCTTTCAAGATCTCGAAAAGTATAAGGACCTCTGCTTGATTCATGCAATTCACTACCTCGTTTTTCGCTCAATAAGGATTTCTGAACATCCTTTCCTATAACAATGTATTGTCCATTATGATTATCAACAATATCCTGTAAATAAAAAAGAAAATTTAAAGTAATTTTAAAAATTTACCTTCGAATTTTCTGTTAGACCTGAAATTTCAATTGATGAGTAATTAACAGCTTGGTTGTAGCTAAATCTATTTTTGTGTTGCATAGTAATCATAGATGAGAAATCTGAAAGATTATCAAGTAAAAATTGATCAGTAATTTCTTGGAAGTACTTTTAAAGCAAAATGAGACAAAAAACTGAAGCAGAATCCCGCAAGATTTTTACAAAAACACTGACGTTTCGGGAAAATAATATTTTGTAATTGGTATTTTGTAATATTTCTGGTCAATTACAATTTGAAATACGTCCTTTCATTTTGTCAACTTATTGATTTTGTCCGTTTTGTCAACTTCGACTGACAAATCTTACTTATTTTGTAATAAAAACGCCTAGAAAAATCTAGTTTATCACCTAATTTTCTTTCAACTTTGTGACGTTCTTTGTAATATGCGTTTGCCTTAAATTAAATTTTTTGTTTAAATTGATTTTTTAGAGATATTTATTCTTCACTTTTCATATTGAACTTATATTGGCAGAATGAATTTCTCTGGTGGTCATGGCATGGAAGGTGATTTGTTTGATATGCTTTCAAATGGAGGTGGTATGGGAGGTTTTATGGGTGGAAGTGGACTTCTTGGACAAATGTTTGGAGGTGGTTCAAGACGACGGAAGGGAGAGACAACAGTCCAACCTTTAAATGTTACTCTTGAAGATCTCTACAATGGAAAGACTTCAAAGTTGCAACTCACAAAGAAGGCACTCTGCAAAACTTGTAATGGGTAATTATATAATTTTGTGAGGGTAATAGTCTCGTTTCCCAGCCCCATTTTTTCCTCCCAATTCTCTACCCTATGTTTGTACGGAATGGTCAAATTTTCCCCTTTCTTTCATCAAATTTGCCTTTCCATATTTTGCCTAAAAACAATAAAAAAGATTAATTTGTGATATTTAAAAAAGTATTAGAGTAATGAGAAGAATCATTTTCCCAATTAATAAAAATGGAAGAACTAAAGAATTTCAAACCTATTGATTTATATGAAAAATTACGTTTGAGTGATAATGATTTCGATGCATGGCTTGAGAAGCTTGGACTTCTTCATGGAAAGAGAACTTGCTACAAATGTGGGGGTCGAACAACAATAAGTGTTAAGAAAGACGAAAGATATGGATGTTGGCGGTGTACAACCAGAAATTGTAGAGCAAGACAAGGTTCTTTTTTTCAAGTTTTTTTAAAAAAATCTTTACTCTAAGGTTATTTATGTGGTACCTTCTTTGAAGGTACGCATCTGACCACAAAGAAGGTATTTCATCTTTCTTATTTATGGGCATATAGACTTGGTACATATGACTACATAGACTTTTTTATCCTTGTGAAAGAAATGAATAAAAAATTAATCTTTTTTATTGTTTTTAGGCAAAATATGGAAAGGCAAATTTGATGAAAGAAAGGGGAAAATTTGACCATTCCGTACAAACATAGGGTAGAAAATTGGGAGGAAAAAATGGGGCTGGGAAACGAGACTATTACCTTTGTGAGTTTATATAATTTTATTAAATTAGTGTTGGTGGAAAACCTGGCTCTGTTAAGCGCTGTGAATATTGTCGAGGTAGTGGTCGTGTTTTTGCAACGAGACAGATTGGGCCTGGAATGCTTCAGCAGATTGCAACACAATGTGACCATTGCAGTGGTGGAGGTTTGTTGTTTACAATAATCCAAGCGGTCCGCATCCTACTTCAAAATTTATTTTTAGGCGAGACCATTGATGATGCCAATCGTTGCAAGACTTGCCAAGGAAGGAAGACTGTCCAAGAGATGAAAATTATTGAGGTCAAAGTCGAGCCTGGAATGCGCGAGAATCAGAAAATTGTTTTCTACGGCGAGGGTGATCAAGAACCTGGAATTGAGCCTGGAGATGTTGTGTTGGTTGTAAAGACAAAGCCACATGATGTTTTTGAGCGTAAAGGCGAAGACCTTTTCATTAAAAAGTTTATTTTCTTTTTTAATTGATTTAAATTTTTATTTAGGACTATTTCTTTGAAACAAGCGCTCTGTGGATTTGCATACACAATTAAACATCTAAATGGCAAAGATATTTTGGTCAATACTCTCAGCGAGGAAGTTATTAAGCCAGGTTTTTGGACTTATTATCATCTAAATTATTTTTTTGTTTTTAGAGTCTGTCCGCGTAGCTTACAATAAAGGAATGCCAAAGCAGGGTAAACCCGGACAATTTGGTAATCTCTACTTTGTTTTTAATGTCACTTTTCCGCCTACACATTTTCTTGAGAATGAACAGCGTTATAAGGTTTTGAATTATATTTTATGTTTAAAAATAAAGAAATTTAGGAGCTCGAAGCGTTGCTACCACCTCGACCTCGTATTCCAAAATTGTCTGCAACTGCTGAAGTTGAAGAAGTAACGCTTTCTGAGTTCGACTCTCGTCGTTATGAACGTCACGGTGGCGGCGGGGGATCTCGTGAGGCATACCATGACGATGAAAGTGATGATGATATGCCTTCTGGAGCGCAACATGTTCAGTGCGCACAACAATGAAGAAATAAAATTTCAAATAAATTTTTCCTTTGTTTCTCAAAATTTTCCGATCTAAAAGAACATTTTTATCGTTAAAACCATTGCTACAAGTACACAAGTACTTTTATGAAATTTGTAAGATTTCTTTATCGCCCGTTTTGATCGTAATGTTTTTTCATTGTAAATTCAAAATAAAGGTGATATTGATATAAAAATTGGAAGTTTTTAGGACGATTTGAATAGTACCGATACTTGGAATATTTTTTTAAACAATTCCCTTTAAGTTTTATTCCTTCTGGCTTCTTAATGTTAAACTAATTTTAGAGAATTTTAATAATTTTAAAAGAATGTTGAAAATCAAAAGCATTCTCGGCTCTTCAACTTTTCTTGGTCGCTCCTTTTGTACCGAGAAAGTGCATTTTATCACAAAAATAAGAAATATGCGAAGAGCAAAATCGAGAGGAGGGCCAATTAAAGAAGAATTTGGAGATGAGGTTTGATGAATTTTAACAATCTTCTAATTTTTAAAATTTAATTTTAGATTGATTTTAGCAAAATTCGTTGTAGTCTTAAGTCCTTGAATAGATCGAATAGAGATCAAAACACGGCAACCCAAACTGACCCGAATCAACCAATTGAATTCGATTTTAATCCGTTTGATAAGGTTTTTTAGATTTTAAATTTTTTCTCAATCAGAATTTCTAGGCTGATAGAAAATGTTTACTTTGTGATTTGGGAATTAAATTGGACTACAAAAATGCTCGTTTACTCCAACAATTTATTTCTTCATTTAGTGGGCGTGTTTATGATCGACATATTACTGGGCTTTGTTCAAAGCAGCATGATGCGCTTATTAAAACAATTAGAATGAGCAGGTTTGAAGGAAATTTTGAAATTAATGTAATAGAAAAATAATTCCAAGACAAAAATAATTTTACTATAGTAGAAAATCAAATAAAAATTGAAGATGATTTTTATTTTTTTTGAAAAATTTCGAGGATTTTGTTGGTTTGTCTAGGGTTGATTTCTAGTTGTTGATTTTTAAAAATTAAAAAAATTTCGAAACAAAGTTTTTCTTTTGGCTTATCTAAAAAAATTTTTAAATGGGATTTTCATTTCTAGAAAATATTTTACTCATGAAAATAATTTGTTATATTTTGTCTCTCTATTTTAAAAATTTAAAAGAACAAATATTTTTTCGAATATTAAAAATGATTCCTTTTTAGATATGCCGGTTATATGCCACCACTTACGAAAGAACCAAAGTATTTGAAAGACCCGAAACTTTTTGATCCATTAAAACCGATTCGTCCACACTCTTATGATGGTTAAATTTGTGTTTTTATTTTTTATATTTATCACCTAGTTTAAATAAATTAGAAAATTTGTTTTACCCTTTTATTTTTTTAAATGAATGTTTATTGACAATTTATATTTTTTTGTTCCTTTAATTGTTTAATTTTTTATCTAAAGTTTTAGATGTCATTATTAACAATTCATAATTGTGCTAATATGTCCACTGGTTTGTCATATTTTTCTAAATAATTTTTGTCTTATTTTTCAGTTGATTTGCGTGAGCGTCGTCGTCAAAAAATTCTGCAGAATGCTGAAAAGCGATTGTCGACAATACTTAAGGGACCTGATGGGAGTGAAAATCGTCAAGCACCTTGTATGGACGGATTTGCTTCATTGAACGACGAGGAGAGATCAGAAGGAGATGTGGAAAAACACGAGGATGTTCAGGTTCTTGCTTAAGATTTTTTGGGTTATAAAAAAATAAAAAAAAATATAAACTTCTAAAATCGCTAATTTCATTGACTCTTTAATTTTCAGACCATTAATCTTCCGATTGTCAAACCAAATCATTTTGGATTTGTAGACCAAAATAGATTTTGGATAATGATAGCTCTTGGCCTTTTCTTTCGTTTAGCCGTAATGTTTGAATTGCTCAATTATGTATTTTTATCTTTTACAACAATTTTCTTTTCATGGGAATTGCTTGTTACATTCACTAATAGAACGATGTTTAGGAGGTTTGAATATATTATAATTTTTATTACATTTAAAATTTTAGATATCCAAAGAATGATTTTTTGGTGAATATGTTAATGGTTACAGGACTTAATGAGAGACTAGTGAGTTAAATATTTGTTGGATTTTAGGAGGTTAACGAGCCATAAAATCCTCACATATATCAAGCTTGAATAGGTAAGGGAGTAGATTTCCTCAACTTTAAGATTGCCCATTTTTCGAGACGAAAAAAATTAGGAAAGTGTCCTTTGGATTGGAACGTTTTGGAAGTCATGAAATAAGTGAATGTATTTTATGCTTTACTCTACATTAATTATAAAATCGAATTAAATCGGGAATTAAAAATTGGAGATCGTGGGCTGAATATTTTGGATTTTAGCATAGCGAGTGCTTCGCTTTTAGTATTTAATTTTTAAATTCAAAAATCTGCGACTATTTTTTTGACCTAAAATCTCATTTCTTTTCAAGGTTGTATGGACTCAATTTATTTTCAATCTGCTTTTGGAATTTACAATGGATGCATGTGTTATGTCATTCTCTTTCATATGCTTCCATTTATTATTTATTACTTGCAAATATTTGACTGAATCTGGTTGTTGTTCATAATAATTTTTAAAACATATTTTTTGTTAGTTTTGTAATTAGTTACCAAAATATAAGCAGCTACCCAAAAATTGTTCATTTTTTTATTTTCACTTTATATTTTTAAATTTACTTGAGCGATTATTTTTTAAATTACATTTTTCGGGATTAAATATTTGATTTGTATTTTAGGTTCCTCTCATAAGGTTCTACTATTTTCTTTCCATTTTTAATCTAAAAATCCAACCATTCTCTAACTTCAGATATTTTTAGTAAATATTTACTTTGATACCTCTAAAGCATCTTCGCGTTCTGCTGTCAATTCCTTTAAAATATTTAATAAAAATTTATTTTTTAAATGTCTGGAGAAACCTTTGTTGTAATTTCGATTTTTTGTTTCGCAAACTCATCAAGTTCCAATCCCTGAACAATTTTCCAGTCACGCGTTTTTGCATCAATTGTGATTGGAAATGAGAAGATCAAACCTTCCGGAATTCCATAAGAACCATCAGAGGGAACGGCCATAGAAACCCAATCGCCATCTTTTGTTCCAAAGTGCCAATCATGAATGTGGTCACTAAAAGTGGATAAATATTAACATCTTTAAAGATGAGAAACCCTAAAATGATCGGGATAATTCTTTATTTACTTACCAAGCCGCTTTTGCTGCAGACATTGCGCTGGACAGTTTGCGTTTTTCGATAATAACAGCTCCGCGCTTTTGAACAGTCTAAAAATGTGGGAGTTTCTAAATGTTCTCAAAAATAAATAACCGAAATAAATTCATTTTGAATCCACGGCACATCATTTACCGCTTCATAAGCACCAATCTCTGTGCCACCTGTTAAATAAAAATATTCAGATAAAAAAATTTGATTTCCAAACCTTTAATTACTTTAGCGTGTTTAACATCAGGAAATTGGGTACTTGAGTGATTTCCCCAAATTATAACTTTCTTCACAGATCCACAGTCGACCCCACAACGAGCAGCTATTTGGGCAATTGCACGGTTATGGTCAAGACGAGTCATAGCGCTGAAATTCTTTGCTGGAATTTTTTCTGCTGCATATTTTGCACAAATAAAAGCATTTGTATTTGCAGGGTTTCCAACAACCAGAACCTTTGAAAAAATTTTTTTAGTCCGAAAATTATTTAATTCTTACCTTAACAGTTGGCTTTGAATACTTAGCCAGAGCCAATCCTTGCGATTTAAATATTTTTACATTAGCAGCAAGCAAATCCTTCCGTTCCATTCCTTCCTTTCGAGGCATTGCACCAACAAGGAAAGCATAATCAATGTCTTTGAATGCCGCTTCTTCAGTCGTGACCGGCTCGACAGCTGAAAATTTAGGAGATTTTAGATAAAATTAAAAAAAACATATAAGATTCGCCAAGGCACAATCGTAAAGTTCAAGTTCCACTCCTTTAAGCACTTCGGCCATTGGAGGAATATCCAACATGACCAGAACAATGGGCTAAAAATTTTAATTTAAAAATATTTTTAAAAATATCAAACCGTTTCCTTTCCAAAAACATCGCCCTTTGCGATTTGAATAACCTGAAATAGAAATTTTATTAAATAATTTTTATAAATTTGAATAACCAAAGAATAACCAATTTGACCAGCTGCTCCAGTAACCAGCACGCGAATTGGTACTTGAGTAGACATCAAAAACAAAAATAAAAGTTTTGGTTAGAAAAGTTAAATTCTAAAAAATTTTTGTGTTAAAATTAGGCGCTTAAGACCGTTTCTTTTCTAAAAATTTTTTTACAAAAAATAGGACTCTTAAACCCAAAATATTCCTATCATAATCTAGAATCTTGAGATACGAATCTATTCTTCTTCTGTCCAAAAAAACTAACAGAAAAAAATTATTTTCAAGTTTGTTTAGTGCATACTAACAATTTACTTATATTAGGTCAGTAAAATCAATGAAAACTGACTGAGAAAATACTAAAAATATTTGGTTTTCAATCTCTCCCCATACATTCTCTGAATAAGAATGATGGGTTGTTTACATAAAAACAACAAAATAATAAAATAAAAAAGTAATCAAGTAAAAATTGATAAAAATCATCAAGAAACATTTTTAATATTTTTTATATAAATTTTCAACAAAATGAAAACAAAAAAAGAATAAAACGAAAACATTTAAAAGGGACATGCCCTTAAATAGAGTTGGATTTTAAGAATCGGAAAATCGGGAGATTTTGATAAACCATCGCTGAAATAAATGTCTCATAGTTAACCAAGTCAAAATTGGACAATTAAAACAATAGTTCTGACAGGGAACCATCGTTTACTGTGAGTATGAATTTGATATATATGTACCATCGATAGAGGACTCCCGACTTCCTATTGTGAAGTGATGTCCGTTTTCTTGCAAAATGACTTTGGGTCGAGTTATGGCCATTAAAGTTTCGGTGTTTGGGAGTGTTGTTACGTGTATGGGACAACGTAACAACAATAAAGCCCCAAAATGTGAATTTTAGGTATACAAACCAGTTATTTTAATACAAAAACGAAGGTATTTCTGATCCAAAAAAGTTAGGATTACTAGGTCGGTTCATAAAAAAGTTCGTTTTTTGTTATCGCAAGTTTTTTGGGTGATAACTATTTTTATCCCATTTTATTTTTATCTTATTTTGTAGCCCAGAGTCTTAGCTTTCTAATGATACCAAAATTTTAAAAATATCAAAGATCAAAAAAATTTTATGCCTTCAGAAGTGAGCGTGGGTAAGGGGAATATTTAGGGGCAGTTACACATCCCATTAAAACTAAGTAATAATGCAATATTGGCATCAAGAAAAATCAATGAAATGATAGGCAGGGATCTTGTCTAACCTAGTGTAGTTCAAAAATTTTTCAAAAAAATTCGATCTGGGAACAATAGGACCAAACGCAAACTTGGTCCGGGAAGGCCACCGACTGTAAACAAACACGTCCTTCCTTGTCGGTTAGAATGATATCCGGATATTTTTTTGACAGTATTGTAGCGGGGACATTGCTCTATAAGTACAATATAGCAAGTGTCGAAAAAAACGGATTGTGAGCCAAGGAGGACAAATAGAGTAATGCACCAACCGACTGGGAGACAAAAACAACAGGGACTTTTTTTTAGCCTTTCAAGCCTGGATAACTATCGAAAGGGTTGTTCATGGAACCGGATTGTTACCTAAGTTTAAACATATGCCAATTACGATAATAATATACAAAAATTGTTTGGAGGAAAAAATATTAAGACCCTCTTTTGGTCCCCCGCCCAACCAACTACCCAAAAAACGTATGTTGTGTATTCTTTTGGATGGTGCTCGGTCCGTTGATGACGGAGGTACTTCAAATTGGTACCACTACAAACTCCAACATGCATATTAACTAACTCATCCAGGGAGATTTCGTTTGTTACCTTCAACGTCGCCAGGGACTGATTATTAGACCTCTGGTTTTCCATTAAAATAACGCTCCTTTGCACCGCTCATTTTTGACGACCTGCCATACCCCAAATAAACTTTCTTGGAAAGTGTTACCCCACCCCCCTTGTAGCCCTGAGTCTGCTCTATCAGATTAACATCATTTCACTTCTTCAAAAAAATTTTTACGGGACGGGCACTTGGCTGAAAACGCCAAGGTCGAGACTGTGGTGAGGAAGACAGTGCTTCAGAAATGGGGTCAGATTTTTTTAAAAAGAGGTATCCACAAACTTTTTTCTGGTTTAAGAATGTTGTTAAGACTCGGGACAATTATTTAGTAAGGTTAGATTTTTTATCTGTTTTAGTTTGCTTGAGATTTATCGATTTTTCTTGGAAAATAAATTTTTGGAAAAAACGAACTTTTTTATGAACCGACCTAGTAGTAGAAAATAATTTCAAAAAATTACTAAAAATCCAACTCTATGTAAAGAAGTGTAAATGATAAAATAACAAATAATTAAAATTATTTGTGTATAGTCAATCAGTAATAGCTTGTTATATATTAAATAATAAAAAATCAAAACAAACAATCAATGCATAACATATTTGTTGTTCTCTTGCAATTCGCAAAGCTCACCGGCAAAGTTAATAGTAATACGGAAGTCCAAGTCACGCGGATTTCTTGAATTGGGCATAACACCAAAAACTCCTTCCATCTGCTCCCCTTTCTTGCAAGTTATAGAGTCACAAAGATAAAAAACTGTTTGCTTCCAATGCTGAAAAATAAAATATTTTTTGAAAAGAATTTTTTGACATTTTAGAGTTAGCACATCATAAGTGGACACGGACTCGGTCTATGAAATTTTTAAAAACAACCCAAACTTTTCATAGAACGGAACTCCTACATTTTAAGAATAAAATAAAAATAAACCGTATATTTCTGGTCTGGCGCAGTACTAAATCCGACACGTTTATGGCATTTAGTGAATTCAATAGTGAAAAAAGAAACTAAGGCTTGAACATAGTCGTTGCGGATAAACCGAAGAGTGAATGGAGATTCAAATGTAAGATCGGCAACAGTGACTGTATAGAGATCAACTTCCTTAAAAATTTTATTAAATTAAAAAAACGGACAAGGTTTCTACAATCTTCATTACTTCCCTCTTACTTGGGAGAATAAAAACAATTAATACAACCTCGAACCCCAAATTTATTAAAAAAATAAATCTCTCTTTGTATTTTTCGGGAAATTCCTAGCCTAAAATATTGTCAAAAACCTAATAAAAAATTCTCCGAAAATAAACTCACTTTAATTGCAAAATTGTCCGAAACCACCTGACCCCTGTCAACAACATCTACCAACGGCTCAGTTATAGCAACTTGGCGAATACTTGCCATATTAAAACCATAAACATTGTCCCACCAGTTGATCTTAAAAATTGTTTCTTCAACTTTACTGTAAATAATTTTAAAAACCTTTTCGTCCTTGTATTGGCGATCTTCAATAGCACAAACATATAAAACCGCTTTGTCAGGAAACAAAATACCATTTGGAGCTAGCCATTTATCACGTGCATAAATCACAGTGTTAAGCATAGACTCATAAAAAAGACAATAACCCATCCATTCAGAAACGATAACGTCAACCTTTTCACATCCATCTGGCAAATGTTGAATATCCTCAACTTTGCTGTGAACAACTTCAATAATATGGTCCAAATTGTTGTCTTTAATAATTTGTTTTGATTGATTAGCCATACTAGAAAACTCAACCTTAAAGAAAACAGACATTTTTGGTTGCAGTAAAGCTTAAGTCTTGGGGATTGAAAACACTATGATAAAAGATAACGTAATGGGTACATCCCAATGTGCCGCAGAGCCGTACCTTCGCTCAACATGGTCGAATCCGGGACGCACTAGTATGGTTCGATTCAGCTCGTCAAGACGCATAGAAGCATACCAAGGCGTCCCGGATTCGACCACTGTGACGGCCTGCTCCCAACATCAATTTAGGAAGGCCCAATTAAGAAAAATGAATAGTCGACATAAAACTGGGAATTGACAAGAATTTTTATCAGCCTAAAAAAATTTTCCGTGTGATTACATGAATGACCCAGGTTAAATTTGTTCAGTCTCTGGGGTTCTCTATATTCTAGCTCTAGAATCGTGTTCCAACTCACCGCAAAAACTTTCCTAGCTCCAGCCTTAGCAGCAAACATCGAAAGTATACCCGTACCGGAACCAACATCCATCACAACCTTTCCTTTAAACAAGTGACGATTGTGGTAAATTGCATTTCGATATGTAACTGTCCTAACTTCATCTTTCAACATTTCCTGAAATTTAAAATTATTTTAAAAATAACTTTAAAAACCTCATGAATGCCGAAATGAGCATAAGAGTCAAAATAGTAGTCTTTACTTGTCATTTCATTAATTGGTTTTGCAGAAGCATCGAGTGTTTCGTTGTTATAATTTAATTTTGAATTTCCATTGATTAAAACATTTTTAGAAGAAATTGACTGTTCAGTCATTTTGTCTTTAAATAAATAATACGACTAAAATAAAAATTATTTATTTAGAAAACAAATTGAAAATCACACATAAATTGTCAAAAAAACTTTTTTTATAATTAAAAAAAAATTAAAAATATTAAAAAAAAAATTAAATTTCTAACTTTCTAGCCTATACTCTCTAAATTAAAAATATACAAAACGCCATAATTTATTTTTGCCAAAAGACGTTAATTTAAAATTTAATGCAATATTTCTCTTTTCTCTCTCTCCCTTTCCTTTTTTTATTTTTTATAAATTTCTAATTTTTTTAATTAAAGGATTTTATATTTTTTGGTATGCGGCTGCTTGTTGGTCGTATATTAAAATATTCCTTAGTCGGTCTCACTACAGGAACCTCAATTTATTATCTCCACAAAAATGATTATTCTTTCTCACATATTGGAATTGTTAGATTTGCTCGAGTTGGTGTAGTTGTAAGTTTTTTTCTAATTTCCAAAATTTTATTTTCCTAGGCTAGCCAAACAATGATTGACTACAAATGGAGTCTTTGGGGTTTAGAAGTTGATTCTCCAATTTATGACGAAAAAATACAAAAATGCCATCAACGCGGAGCTGATAGATTGCTTGCTTTAGCGAGGAGAAATGGAGGAGTTTTTATTAAGGTTTGCTTAAAATTCTTAAATAGGGTTGTTTTTCGAGTTGGGCCGACGGCGAGTCATTTTTTCGGACCAAATATCTTATGCCCGACTTTTCGGTCCGAGTCGTTCCACTTTGGCAACCCTACTCGTAAATATTTTTAAAAAGAAGAGATTTTAGGTAGGACAACACATTGCTTCCCTTCAATATTTGCTACCCGAGCCTTACACAAAAACTCTCTCAGTGCTTCATTCAAATGCTCCAGAAAGCTCTATTGAAGAAATAAATCTGTTTTTGAGAAGAGTACTTCTAAAAATGTATGAGTAAATTTTTTGTGGGATTTTTTTCTAAATTTTTTATAGACGAACGCCTCTTTCATTAATTATAAGAAAATCATTTTTTAGCTCAATGACGTCTTTGATGAATTTAATTCTCAACCCTGTGGAGCAGCTTCCCTTGCTCAAGTTCACAAAGCTCGTCTAAAATCCACCGGTGAATACGTTGCTGTCAAACTTCAACACCCCCATGTTAGAGCGCGTAGTATTGTTGATATAGTTACAATGGAGGTTTTTTCTAAATTTATTTTTTATTTAAATTTATTTTAAAAGTTATTTGTTGGAATTGCTGCTTTTGTTTTCCCAAATCTTCGTTTAAATTGGTTAGTTAATGAAATGAAAAGGAATTTACCTATTGAATTGGATTTTGTTTATGAGGCTGCTAATGCTGACAGAGTTAGGCAAATGTTTGCACATTTGCCGTTCTTAAAGGTTTGTTGGTTTTTTTATTTGGGTGATTCGCTCAAGCCTGTAGCCAGGATTTTTTCGGGGGGGGGGGGGGGGAGCAAGGGGGGAAAACCAAAATTTTTCTTTTTTCCCATTTCAGGGGGAGGGTGATTCCGCCCCCTGGCTACGGGCCTGGATTCGCTAAAGTTGTCAATGCATATGGAAGTGAAAATTTTATAACCTGCTGATCCGAATTTTTGTAACCATAACTCCCTGGTCACCACTGACCAAAACTTAATGTGCCTAGGTTTAAAATTTTTTCAGTTGATCATTCTTCCACAAACTCTTCCAATAAATTAATAGATTTTCCATTTAGATCCCAAAAATATATTACGAACTTTCAAATGATATGGTTCTCACTATGGAATTTTGCGAAGGTGGAAAAATTAATGACTTGGAATATTTCAAAGCTAATAAGATTGATAGGCATAAAGTAAGTTTTTAATTAAATTAGAAAAATATTAAAATTATTTTTTAAGGTCTGTAAAATGTTGGGTAGAATTTACAGCGAAATGATTTTTAAACATGGATATGTCCACAGTGACCCACACCCTGGTAATATTTTTGTAAGATTTACTCCTGATGGGAATGAAGAAATTATTTTACTCGATCACGGACTTTACGTTGTAAGTCTTTTTAAACATTAAAGGCTTTTCTTTCGTAAAATATTTGACGAGAACGAACCCAGAAATTTTTAAGAAGACGTTTTGTTTGTGAATAAAAAATTTGCGGACTGTGAATAAAAGTCCGCAAAAATTGCCTGAAAGAGCAGCATCTTTATTCCAATCTTTTATTTTTTAAAGACTTTACCAGATGATCTACGCATTGATTATGCCCATCTTTGGCTGGCAATTTTAAAGGCGGACAAGAATAAAATCCAAAAAATTAGTGAAAGAATGAATGTTGGTTCTCAATATGGCCTTTTAGCATGTGTTGTTTCTATGCGTTCTTGGGATGCTGTTAGTAAAGGAATTATTAAAACAAAAAGAAATGAACATGAGGTTTTGTTTGTTTTTGGAAGAATTTTAATTTAAAAAATATTTTTAGATTAGAAGAGTTCAAAATTTTGCTGCGTCTTTAATTCCTCAAATATCTTTACTGCTTGACTCCCTTCCACGTCAAATGTTACTTTTACTAAAAACTAATGATTTGCTCAGAAGTATAGCTCTTAGATTAAAAGCCGAGCATAATTTGGATAGTTTTACTGAGGTTTGTTTCTTTTATAAATTATTTGACTGACAATAAGACATTCAAAAGTATCCCTTTTTAAGGATAGTCAGGGGGTTGGAGAGGGGGTTTCGACCTTCGAAAAAGTGAGAGACCTTCCTAAAATCTATTTTCATTTCTTGACTATAAACAATATTGGGCATTTTGAGGCTCCGGCTCCAATCTTTATATCTTGGCTACGGCCCGCTGGAGCTATCTCCGTCATACCCAGCACTGGCTATTAATATATGAAATGAAAAATTTGATAGAATTACCAATAGTATAAACATATATTCTACTTTTTTCAGATGTCAAAACATTGTGTTCAAGCAGTTTACTTCCACTCAATAGCCAATAGTCACTTTGCATTAGAACGTTTTAGGATTCGTTTAAAAATGTATACTTTACTTGTTGGAATTAGGTTATACGAAATTTATTTGTTTATATATTGTTTATTTCTCAAAACATAAAAACAAATTTTATTAGAAATTTTAAAATTACATTGGATCATCACGGGGATTGGTAATATGAAAATTCACTTCTTCACCAAAACTTTCATCTAACCTTTGAATTAGTGATTTATTGAGCATTGGAGTAAATGTTCTTTTTAGATGAGCGTAATCTCCAAAAAGACGGGCGCATGATGACTTGAAAGTTTTTGTTTTTAAATTGTTTAAAGGTGTGGCAAGAAAGAAGGTTAAGATTATTCAGTTTAGGTAGTTTATGGGCCCAGGTTTCGTAATTCGAAAAACTTTATTGGAAAATCCCCCTGGCAGGCGAGCAAATTTCTAATGACAAGAAAAAGGATGTCCTTCCCTAGTAGGGCTGGTTGCAATTGCGGATTGCGTGTTTTTTTGTTGCGGATTTTAAAATTAAAATTGCGGCTGCGGAAATTTTTTTCGATTGCGTCCAGCCCTGTTCCCTACCCTTAAATATTCTTCCTTCCCTTCCTAACGAATCAAGTCTTGATCCTGAATTTTGAAAATTCTAAAATTACCAAAGAAAGAATAGGTTGCCATGACCCAATTTCAGAGCGTCTTTCAGCACCATCTAATATAACAACATCAAAAACCATTTTTGAAGAAATAAAAATTTTTAGTAAAGAATTGCTATGTCCAATAAAAACAATATTATCTCCTTGATTAACTGCTTTTTCCACTAAAAGTCCTTTTCCAGGTTCAACACTTTTTCTTTCAATAAGGGCTCTTGTATCCGGATTTTTAACGATATTTTGTAGTAATTTTAAATCCAATTTTTGAATTGAAACAAAATTGGTTTTTCCAGACATTTCGTGATAACGGCTCATTAAATAGAGCTGATCGACTTGCGGGGAGATAATTGCAATTTTGATATTTGAATTCTGAAAATACGAGTATTTTTTTATTGTTAAATAGGTTTTTAAGGAGAAGGTTTCGGATGTCAGTATCTTGTAGAACCGGAAATAAAAGCATTTTGGCACTGCCCTGAACTGGAAGGAAAAAAACAAGGAACTGCCTGACTTTTAGAGCTTAAAGAAAGCGAGGACAATGTGTGTCTTCCCTAACAAGAATTAGTCTCCCCAAATTCTAATAGTATAATGCCAGTAATTTTTCCTAAAAATTTAAAAAAAAATCCGGTAATAGTCTCGTTTCCCAGCCCCATTTTTTTCCTCCCAATTTTCTACCCTATGTTTGTACGGAATGGTCAAATTTTCCCCTTTCTTTCATCAAATTTGCCTTTCCATATTTTGCCTAAAAACAATCAAAAAGATTAATTTTTTATTCATTTCTTTCACAAGGATAAAAAGCCATGCATCGAAATCATTATCACTCAAACGTAATTTTTCATATAAATCAATAGGTTTGAAAATCTTTAGTTCTTCCATTTTTATTAATTGGGAAAATGATTCTTCTCATTACTCTAATACTTTTTTAAATATCACAAATTAATCTTTTTGATTGTTTTTAGGCAAAATATGGAAAGGCAAATTTGATGAAAGAAAGGGGAAAATTTGACCATTCCGTACAAACATAGGGTAGAAAATTGGGAGGAAAAAATGGGGCTGGGAAACGACACTATTACCAAAAATCCCCAAACCTTTCTTGTAATAATATCCAAATACTTTGCCACCATTCTAGTTCGTGCCTGCCCACCAATGTGTATTGAAACAAGTTTTCTCTGCAAATTAAAAGCAGCTGCAAAAGCTAAACGTTCCTCAATTGTTTCCAAATCCTTTTTAAATCAAAATTTATTTTTTTCAAAATTCTCTAAAAATCACAAACCTCCTCTTCAATAAATTTCAAAGAATCAACCAATTTACTCCCCTGTTCCCTTTTATTACACTTGTAAGCATAAAGAAGCAAATCATAACCAGGAAGAGAATGCCAAGTATCACGTATGCTTAAAAACTCTAATTGGGAAATATTTGTTTTTGTTCCGGATAATTGAATTTGGACTGTTTTGTTCTACAAAAGATGTGTAAATTAAAGAGGAAGATTTATTGTTAGGGTAATAGTGTCGTTCCCAGTCCCACTTTTTTTCCTTTCGTAGTTCTTATAATTTGTACAGAATGGTCAGGCTTTTTCTTTCTTCGATCACAATCGCCTTCTTTCAGCCTAAGGAAAAACTAATTCTTTTAGAAAAGCGAGTCTGACTATTCTGTACAAATATAGGAAAAAAAACTTGGGGAGAGAAAGAAGGGGACTGGAAACTATTACCAAAATAGAAAGAAAATAAACCAAAAAAGGAGTTGAATCATCAATTGGTTGATTAAAATAAACAGAAAAACCTCCATTAAAAACACTAACAACAATTCCTGGAGAAATAAAATGTTCAAAATTATCTGATGAAAAATTTGGAATTTGTAAATAAATAGAAGAATTAACTTTGAGTATTTGAGAAAGATCGTTCTTTTGGCTCTGAGTTAGCTTAAAACAAAACAATTTAGAAAATTAACAGAGGTAGTTGTGGTTAAGTGCGATTGTGTTAGATTTGACTGGGAGGGTGTACAAGGTTCGAACCCGCTTATAGGAACTGGCGTTTGTTTTGCTTTTCTTTGAATTTTATTTTTGTTTAAATTTCGTTTTTCATTAAAATTATTTATCTGATCAAAAAGACCAAAAAATCCAAAACACTATCATTTTGGAAATAGAAAATGGAAAGGGGACTTTATTTAATTTTCTAACACTCCCTTAAAATTTAAGTAATAGAGATCGGAATTTTTGTAAGCCTAGGCCTGTTCCAGGTTTGATTTATTGGACTGGGCCGGATCCTGTGTCTGTAGTTCAGGAAAAACCTAGGCTCAGGAAAAATCCAAGAAGGTCAAAAATGCCTAGGCCTGGACTTTGGGTACATGAAAAACCTAGGCCTTGGTCCAGACCCAGGCCGATCTTTATTAAGTAAAAATAAATATTAAATTTAAAAACAAACGTTTTTTGACATATTTTCTGTTGAGATAACTAATTTGCTAGAACGATTATGTGAAATCACGTCTAAACATTTTAAATTTAAATCGAGCCATTGCCTACTCTCCATTTTTGTTTCCATATCTTTTTTCAATGCAGATTCCCATCTTTGGCAATCTCTTTCTATTGAATCGGGCAATGAAGTTTTGTTAATAAATTTTGTATTTGTTTTTGCTACATTTTGAGAAGAAGAGGGGAGTAGATTTTCTAAAAATAAAAATTAAAAAAAAAAGAAAACAATTAACCATGATGAAATAAAGCTTTGGCACTTGCATTAAATTGTCGAATAATGGAATGAGAGATCCGTTTAATCATTCTGATAAAAAAAGGAATTTATTAATCTTTTGAAAAAAATAATTTTACAAAAAAGATTCAAGAAAAATTTTAATGAAAAATTTAGAAAAAAGGCTAGAGAATGTGTAGAGACAGTTAGAGAAAATTTCGTGCCCGCTCAAAGGGGACACGCCCAAAACAACGCGGGCCAAAACTACGCGACCAAAACTACGCGACCGAAACTACGCAAGCCAAAACTACGCAAGCCCAAAACTACGCACGCCCATAACTACGCAAAACTAACTATTTAGTAATGTCCGGCAAAATCAGTTTCTTGATCCGAAAACCGGATTTTGAATTCCATGCTCGTGCCGGACCGGCTCCGTTTGAATTTTTCCGAGTTCCGGAAAATAATTATTTTCCGAAAAATATGTATTTTCCGGAAAAATACATATTTTCCGAATTACGGAAATTATTTTCAGGAAAATGGTTACGGAATAGTACAGATTTTCCTGAATTTTCCAGATTTTCAGGAAACAATTTTCCGGATTCCAAAGAAAGAATCATCAGAGAGTGATCAACTGATAAAGGTTGATCATCAGGGTCCGTAGAATAAATTCGGGGTTAAGTTACCCGAGTAACTTTTCCCCCACAAAATGAAAAAAAGAGAAGAATCTTTGCGCCGAAGAAATGGAGAAGAAAAGAAAGAGGAAAAGGATATGGTAGAGGTCGAGGGTAAAATTGTTACACTGCTAAGGGGCAGTGTAGACATTTTATTTAAAAAATCCTTAAAAATCGAAATCTCATTGAAAAATTATAAATTTCATATTTTTAGATAGTTTGAAATATCCTCTATTTAATGATATAAATTTTGGAATTTTTTCTATAAAAATCAATTTATGGCAATTTTTAGCAAAAAGTACCTCAATTTTTAGTCATTTTTTAAGTAAAAGTAGTACCTTGCTGGAAAATTCATAACTTTTAAAAAAATCGGTCAAAATTTTTGATTTTTTGGTAAACCATAGATAACATCCTAATTTATATTTTGGCAAAAAAATAAAATTTTTATCTCCATTTTACAAAAAGTTATGAATTTTTTCCTAAATAGGGAGAATAAGAAGAGGGTAGCGGCGCCAAACCCTTTGCCTAGGGTCAAGTCGGCGCTGCCGCTACCCGGGTAACCTTACCCATGAATTTATTCTACGGGCCCAGAAAGTGATTAATTGATCAACAGCAGAATTCAAATTGAATGTACTAAATAGTTTTGCGTAGTTATGGGCGTGCGTAGTTTTGGGCTTGCGTAGTTTTGGCCTGCGTAGTTTGGGTCGCGTAGTTTCGGTCGCGTAGTTTTGGCCCGCGTTGTTTTGGGCTGTACCCGCTCAAAGGATAGATGAATCAAAGGATAGATACGGCTAAAATCGATCAAAGGATAGACGCGGCCAAAAGCTGCTAAAGGATAGATAAGGCAAAAAACGATTAAAGGATAGATGCATCAAAGGATAGATGCGCCAAAGGATAGATAGGGGTAAAATCCATTAAAGTATAGACACGTCTAAAATTGTGTAAAACATAGATAAAGTTTGGAGTCCAGTTGAGTACCAACTGTTGAGTGCCTGATCTTTTTGTTTTTTTCTGATCTTTGTTCTGATTTCATGTTTCTGTTCTGATTTTTATTTTATTCGTACTTTAGGATATTCGCGGAAAAAAGTTTTTGCCGCTGCGGAGGAAGCCGGGCATGTCGAGCGGAACGACGGCTGCCGCTTCGCTACGGTCGCCGCGAGCGAAGCGAGCACGACCACAGCGAAGCACGGCCATCGTGTAGCGAAGACCATGCCCGGCCTACCTTCCGTAGCAGCACAAAAACAGTTTTTCCAGCAAAGATTCAGATTTTTAAACATTTTTGTCCAGACTCAAACGACCTATTCAGTTGTCTATCCTTTGATCGCTTTTGGCCGTATCTATCCTTTAGCGCATCTATCCTTTGATGTATCTATCCTTTGATAGTTTTTGGGCGTATCTATCCTTTAGTGTATCTATCCTTTAATTCATCTATCCTTTGTAGGGGAGCCGAAAATTTTCCAAAATTAAATGACAAAAAATCCCATTTTGGCGCAAATTTACGAAATTCAAAACTTTTGAGATTAAATTTAATAAATTCTTTTCCCAAAATTTTTGTCAACTAATAAAATATTATTTTGATATTTTTATCTCCTTGCACTATTAATGTTCTTATGGAAGTTCAAGTTAATTAAGGAATTTAATAAAACCCCAAGTCGAATCATTTCCTTTTTTGCACATTCTTTCCATTGTTGACGCCACTGCTCTCACAAAGATCATTTCTTCCGATTGTTTGTAATTAATCATAAAATTTTTATCGTGAATGGCACACTTTCTTGTTATTTGTTTGACTTGTTTATTTTTCAGAAAAAAATTTTTGTGAAAAAAATATTTTTATTTTCCCCAACCCCCCTTTCCCTTCTTTAAAATTATTATTAAAATTAAAAATATTTTTATTTAAAAAATTTTTTTTGATCAATCTTTTTTAAAATCTTTTCTAAATTTCCATCAATCATTTTCAATGCCATTTTAGGAAAACAAAAAAAAAGTTTAGTTTATATTAATAGTAGGTCAACTTATTTAATAACTATGGGAAAGTTATTTTATTTCTTCTTCAAAATTATGATTTATTACGAAAGCTATTTTTTATCAGTTTTTCTGGCAATTTCTTTTTTATCTTCTTAATTTAATCTTTGTCATTATTTATTTTTTATGAGTCAAAGAATAGCGCATTATTGAGAGATAATAAAGACTACCTATTTCTGATATTGTTACTAGGGTTGGGGGCGCGGTTCGGTTTGAAAGATCGAATAGAGCTATGATTTTTGGCCGAAAAAGACTCGACCGGCCCGGTCGAGTCTCCGAAAAAGACTCGACCGAAGAATGGGGCCAAAAAATGACTCGAACGTCGGCCTGATTCGAAACCTCCCAACCCTAATTGTTACCCATAGGGAATGCCAAAAAGTGACAAAAGAGATATCCCATGAGAGTTTTGGAAGGGAAGCGTGTTTGAAATGTGAAGGTGTTTTGGAAGGATTAACTGTTTATAGACAGTCGACTGATAAGTTCTAATTAGAGATAGGATCTTAGGTTCTATCGGTATCGATAAACGATTGATGTTTTTGGTCGTTATATCCTATCGGCCCGATCTCTAGTCCAAATCATTTTTGAGTAATTAAGTCATAAATTACCGAGTTTAAGACATAAACTAAAATTTTTTAATCTTTTGGCTTTAACCCATTTTCGATGACTAAATAAATAAATAAACATCACATTCTATTTCTTATCAAATAAATAAATTATTTATTTTTATTTAGTATTTCCTTTATTTTTCAAAGAAATTACCGACATTTAAATTCAAAGAAAAGAATTTCACAATTTTTTTGTTCGGAAAACCAAGAAAAAGTGTTACAAATCAAGAAATTCTTTTAAAAGGCAAAATTCTCATTCTTATTTTTTTCTTTGTAGACATTTAAAATAAATTTTCTTTAAAAAATTATTTTTTTTTATAATTTTATAAAGGAGAAATCACCAAACAATGAAAATTTACCGAAAAAAATTTTTTCACAAAAAAATTGGTTTGCTTGTCATTGCTATATTTATTAATAATCGCTGTCTTTTCGTTGATTTGTGGGTGGGAATGTTAATAATAAATAATTATTATCAGAAGCCGGAGGGGAATTGGTCTTTTTAGTTGCTTATTGCGTGTGCTTTTCTTTATTTTTATTTTATTTCTTTATTTCTTTCCTCCTTCCCCCACCCATATATTTAGGAGAAACAAGGGGAAGATGCGCAAATAAATTAAATAAATAATAAAATGACACCGTCGCCCAAATAAAATTTTTTTTTATTTTAATTATTTACATGATCAACAACACATTTTTTAGTTAATATATAAATTGGTACAAATTTCGTCTATTTTTTAAATTCAAATAAATTTTTTAAAGAAAGGCACAATAAGGTACATTGAGGGACATTACTTTAACTAGAAGGTTGTCGACGTGTGGATTTTTATAAAATAATCAGGAGAGTACTTAGAAACGTGAAATTTTGTATAACTATCATCGATACAGCTATCTAACAATTTTTAAAATGTTAGAATTTTCGGACTTAGTTTCGGTCAGAATTTCAAAAAAAATTGCGAGAAATGCCCCAATTTTCTGCATTTTTGACCTTAACTCTTGAAATACTTAACCAAATATTCTGAAATTTTCAGAAAAGATAGCTAACACTATTACAAATATTTCTGCAAAATTTCATTATTTTAGGTTCTATTTTGGAAATTTTATAAATTCCCGCGCCGTCACGCCTTTCGCGCCTAAACGCCTCCTCCCACTCACTTCCACTCCCCCGAAAATTATTTTTTAAATTACCTAATATTTTATTAACTCAATTCTATTCATTTTTTCTTTCAAACAATTTTGTGACGTTTTAAATAATTTATTTCAAATTTATTATAGTTTATTAAATAATTAAATATTTAATTTTATTTACATTCTTTGTAGTTTTAATTTTATTTGTTTAAAAATATTACACAAACTTTGATAGAAAAAATTATTATATAAATTATCCTTGAAAATTGCGCATTTTTATTACTTTTATTTCATTAAGGGCTCGTTTCAGGTCTCAAAAAGGCTCATAATTTGATAATAAAATTTTATTCTATGGTCTAAATATTTTTAAAAATTATTTTTATTTATTATTTTTCTTTATAAAGATTATCTTTTTGATTAAATAATTTTTATTTATCAACTTTTGACTACTCATGTATCTCCTCTTGCTCGCACGTTTTTCTGCTTTCGTTTCCAATTTTTAAAAAAAATTTTAATTTTGCTTAGTTCTGTCCACTAGGGTTTTTTCTAAAAAGACAGCCTAAAAGTATTTTCCAAAAATTTCTTTGACTGATTTCTGTATTATATACTTTATACTTTATTTTAGTATCATTTTGTATCAATAAAGGTATGTGAATAAAAAAACTTGCGATTATCAAAACAAACAACAAAAAACAAATTTTATAATAAGCGTTTTAAGATAAGGAGACATTTTTGGATTTATTTATTTAAACTATTTTAAATAAAATTTTAAATTAATTTAAATTACTCATTCTCACCATTTTCAATTTTAAATTTTAGAGAAAGAATGTTTTAACACCTTTTATATTCCGGAAATAAAACTTAATGTAAAATACAGAAGATATACCTAATTATAATAAATTGTTCCGGAAATTATATTAAATAAACTTTCCTGAAATATAATAGGTTTCTATATTATAAAACACTTCCGGAAAAAGACACACCAAACAAAACACAGTTGTCCTTCCGGGAAATTTTTCAGGTCAAAACACTTCCGGAAAAATATAAAAAAATGTATTTTTCCGGAAACAAAACACAAAAAGTGAAATAAACTTTCCGGAAATATAATAGGTTTTTGTATTATAAAACACTTTCCGGAAAAACACTCCGGACAAAACACAGTTGTCTTTCTGGACAACTTTTCCGGACAAAACACTTTCCGGAAAAACACTCCGGACAAAACACAGTTGTCTTTCTGGACAACTTTTCCGGACAAAACACTTTCCGGAAAAATACAATAAAAATACAATTCAATATTTCTTCTAAATTATTCTTTCCGGAAATTCAGTTTTGCGTTATAAAAATTGGCGCACAGCTTTAGAAAATTTGTCACGTTTCAATTTTAAGTTTGTTTAATATGAGAGAAATTCAGCAATTTTATTTTAAATATTTTTTAAATTTTTTTCTTAAAATTATTTAAAAAATCAAAACGCATGTTTGTGTGTTCTTCTTCTCCTTATACTTCTCCTTAATATTTTAAACTCATAATCATAAAAATCACAAGTTTTGTGTTCTTTTATCGATTTGCGCGTGTTTGTGGTAGAGGTACAAGTAAATATTTATTTTTCTCCGATTTTTCTTTTTTTTTTAAAAAATTTATTTTTTAGTGTACTCAAAATTATCTAAAAATAAATTTTCCGGAAATAAATTTTATTAATTTAATCAATTCGGAAAATTGCAGTTAAAATACTAATATTTTTCCGGAAACTTAAATTATTTAGGTTTTCAACTAAGTTTTGAATCCCCCTTGAGTTAGGCGCATTAAATAATTATTAAAATTCAACAAAATGTTTTAAAAATGTAATTTATTTTTCTTTATGTTCCTAAAAGAGTTGCTTATTTTTGGGCGAAAAATCAGAGTCATTAAGTTAGCAGGATTTAGAGGTAAAATACAAAAATTTGTATTTTTGAAACTAGGCAACTTCAAAGTAATTTTTCACTGCTTACCGTATTTTCTCGATTAATTCCTCCGGGGAATTATTTTTTCAACCCATCCGTAGCATGGGGAATAAATGGAGGGAGGGGAATTATTCGAATTTTGGCATTTGAACTTGTAGTAGGGTATTTGGCGGTGGGGAATTATTGTTTCAACACAACTCTAGCATGGGGAATAAATCGAGAGGTGGAATTATTTGATGGAGGGGAATTAGTCGAGAAAATACTGTAATTAATGTATAAAACTGAAAATTGAAATAGATTCTGATAGAGAAGAATCTGAAGAATAAGGTGATAATTTTTTAAAAATATTTTCTTTTTTAGTGGAGTAATTTCAAAATAATTTTTTTAATTTAATTAAATATTTTAAAATATCCTTTTTATAGATTAATTAGTACTCTTTTTTTATTCGGCCAATATATTTTTAGTCTTTTACCTTTAAAAAATTGTTAACTAAAAGTGTTTACCTTTAATTTATTTTTTTTTGTTTTTTCAAGAGAGAAAGAGGATCTCAAAAATAATTAATTTAATTAAAGAGAACTTTTATAAATTAATTTATTTTTAACTTTTTTATTTTTGTACCAGTCTAAATTTAAATCAATATCAGTAAGATTGACGTAATTTTTTTTTAATTTTAAGGCAAATTTTTTTTTAATTTTAAGGCAAATTTTTTTTTAATTTTAAGGCAAATTTTTTTTAATTTTAAGGCAAATTTTTTTTAATTTTAAGGCAAATTTTTTTTAATTTTAAGGCAAATTTTTTTTTAATTTTAAGGCAAATTTTTTTTAATTTTAAGGCAAATTTTTTTTAATTTTAAGGCAAATTTTTTTTAATTTTAAGGCAAATTTTCTTTTAATTTTCCTCGCTTAATATTAAAAATAGTAATTTTTAAACCCCCCAGCTTTAAATTTATTCTTTCCGGAATGATTAATTTAGATAATAATTTTTCCGGAATGGTTTATTTTCCCCTAATTAACTTCCGAAAAGATTCAATTCTTTTGTATTGTTTCCGGAAAACTTTGCTTTTATTTTATATTTAAGGAAAATAATTATTAAAATATTTTCTTGGATGTATTTTTTGTAGAGATCGAAAATTAAAAAAAACCTCTATATTGAATTTTGATTTTGATTGTAGAGCTTGACCGGATTCTTGACCTCGAGTCAAGGGAAAAAATCAAGGAACACTGAAAAATGCCTTAATCTTGACTCTAGATCCAGGCAAAAATCAAGGGCTGGATTCAGATCCTGGTCGCTCTAATTTATTGAATACAAAAAAAGAATTTTAATAATAATTTTTCTAAATTAATTTACTTCCTTATAAATTTAAATATTTTTTATTTTTAGTTGAAATAAATATTTTTTTTAAATTTTCCAAAAAATGCCCAATTCATTAAATAAAATATTTCAACATTTCCGTGAAAAACAGAAACAACGAAATTTAAATAAAGATAACAACAACAACCAAAAGAAAGATTTATTTCACGACGAATTTACACAAATTAATTTAATAAATAATTTAAATAATAACAAAAAAGGGTTGGGAGTAGGTGGGTGTTGTTCTCGTAAAACTTCGTCTTCTATACCTTCTGGAGATCAACAAACATTAAAAAAGAATAGTTGGACTGGAAGGAAGGTGGAAATAAATTTAAAATAAATTTTAGGGATAAAGTTTAAATCTTGAATAAGTCCCTTAATTTACTTAATATACCGTATAACCTGTATTAATTGCCCTCCTTAACTAGTTACCCTACTTCTATTAATTATCCCCTCTAGCGATAGGAGGCAGCCGCAATACGCAATTTTTATTTTAAAATCCGCAGCCGCAATCCGCAAGTCAAAAAAAACACGCAATCCGCAATTGCGTGCAGCCCTCATGGGTTATTAATGAACTTTTCTGACACAATTATAAATCATCGGCAACTAGCTGCTGATGGCCATGACCCAGTTTACTTTTACTCCTGCTACAAACATTTCTCGGTTGAGCTTCCTTTCCCGGGCTCCACAAAGCTTCATCCTAGGACAATAAACTTAGAATAGCTCCAGAAATTCTTTTATAAGTGTCCTGACATTTTAATACGATTGACAATTCTTCTCCCCACCCCGAGTCTAACGAAAATTTCCTGTAAATTAACAGCTTTTAAATAAATTTATTAATTTAGAATTCGGATCAACTATTTTGTTTATTACATTCTCAACAATTTTTTCATGATGCCTTATTATGTCGTGTATTTGATGCAGTTGAAAGTCCTTTTGATTTGATACGTTTAAGAAGAGTTTGTAAAAAAGCAGCAGAATATGTTAAAAATAAAATTGCTGTAAGTTTTTTCTCAAATATTCCCTCCCAATTTATCAGATATCCCTATCCTTAATATTCCAATATTTTGCATAAAACTCCCAAATATTCCCATCTTTGTCTTATCACAACCTGGATTTAGATCTTATTTTTTTATTTATCATAATCTCTTAGTTATCCCATCATATCTCGATTACCCTCCTAAATAGGGTTGTCGTTTACGGACCGAACCGAACCCGAAGAACCAAGGATTTTTCGCGATTCTTCGGTTCAGTTTCGGATATCCGAAGAATTTACAGGAACCGACAACCCTACTTCTAAATATCACACAATTTCTTTTGTATCCCCGATATTTTTATTTTTTTCAGTGTGTAACAGAATTAGATGTTCGACGTGTCAAATTCGAAACTTTATCAGCCACTTCCACAACCTCTTCCTGTTCTCTATCAAATTCTTGTAGTGCAGATAATAATTGTACCTCAGCTATAGTAGAAGGAGAATTGTGGCATACACATCCGAGTGGATGTAAAGTTTTGGGAAGAATTACAAATTTAATAATGGAGGAAGAAGACAAAGAGAATGAGAAATCTGATAAAAATGCTTCAAAATTTCGTTTAGAAATTTTGGTAGATGAACAATGGACAAGCAGGGAAATTGCTGTTTTGTGTTCTTTAATTGGAGAATTTAGAATTAATTTGAATAGAATTAGCTTGGATGCTCCTATTTTTGAATTGGTAAGAATGGGAAGGAGGAAGGGGAGAGGTGGTTTTGGTTGGGGAAGTTGTGTTGAGAAGTAAGGATTGGGGGGGGGGGGGTTGTTGGGGAAAGTTGTGTTGGGAAGGGAGGGGGAGTTTTTGTTTGAAAAAAGTTGTTGAAGAATTCAAACAAAAGTTTGTCTTAGAGACCAAAACAAACAAAGTTTTGACTCATAATAATCGAAGTGTTGATCAAATTTTGATTGAAATTATTTGATCAATGCTTCGATTTTAGCATTTGGCCAGTTTCTAATGTTGATCCCTTTTTTCCCTTCAAAAATGAAAATTTAATTTTAATCAAAAAATGAATATTAAGTGAATTTTTTAAATTGTTCCCCCGTTAAGTTTTAGAGATTAAAAATAAAGGATTAAAAAATAAAAGCAATTCTAAATATTTTTATCAAGAAAGGGTGTGTCATTTAATCCTTAGTGGTTAGCATCTTGGAAATGGGTTAAATTGGAGTGAAAAATTTTAAATTCTAAAAAATTCAAGATTGTAGCCAAATTAGCATCGATAGACTTGGATCGTTGGTTTGCCTATCAATGTTTTGTAAAAGCTGTGGATGAATGTCAAATGAATGCAGCATTAAATAAATTAGCTGCCCAACTTCAACAACAACAGGCTAGTTGTTATAAATTATTCAAAAATTTCTAAAATTTTTATAGGACGATCCCTACGACAAAATAGACAATTTATACTGGCCAAATGCCAAAACAATAATTATTAGAACTACAGAAAATGAATCTATCCATCTTGCTAGGCAAGTTTTTTGGAAATAATATTTTTTGAGGTAAATTGAGGTATTGTAAAATTGTCAAATGAGCTCCTAAAAGCTTGAAATTTTACAAATATATCCGCAATAATGTCTTCTATCATCTCTAAAAATTTCAGAATTTCTGGTTTATTATTTCAGAAGTTCTGGCCGAAGAAGTACCTAAGGATCATAATTTTTCACAAATATTCTGACCTTTTTGTTCCTAACTTTTGAAATATTTAACCTAAAATTCTGAAAATTTTAGACACTTTAGATAACATTATTAGAAATCATTTCTGAAAATTTCAGCTTTCTATATGCCATTCTAGTTGTTTTATAAGCATCCGCGCCGTAGCAATTCTTGCGCCCAAACGTCCCTAGCCCCAATAATTTCCTCAGAAATTTTTTATTTTTTAGAGTTCTCAATTACGGAGTTCGTTCAAATTTAGTAATGGATAAACGACAATTAAATTGTTTTAGTCTTCAAGTTTGTGTAAAAGATGCGAATAGAGCAGCTTTAGGTGTGGCTCAAAGGCCAAAACAGCTAGTTAGGAATTTATATCATTTTCGTTGTTGGGCAGGGTCGCCTGGGTTTGATGAAAGATTTTCACAACAATGGAAGGCTGTTAATAGTAGAGCTGCTTGATTGATTGATAATTAATTTTTAAATTTAAATTTATGTAATTCTCTTTAATTTTTTAATTGTAAAAATGGTCGTTTTTAAGGAGTGAAAAGGCTAAAAAATAATTTTTTATAATTAAAAATCACACCCGAAAACGAGAAAAAATCCTCCAAAAATTTTTTCAAAAATATATTCTATTAAATTTTAATCGCTACAATTTTTTGCACTTTTTTTAAAAAGATTTTGGCTTTCTATTTGCCATTTAGCTAAATAGGTAGTTTATGAGCGTTCACGCCTAAACAATTCTTGCGCCCAAACAAATCTTAAAAATTTTTGTTTTGAAAAATTTTTAGAAAAAATTTTTTTGAGAAATCTTTTCACCTAAAATTAAATATGCTTCTTTTGTCTATTTATTTTTAATCTACCAAATATTTTTCTTTTTTTTTGTTTTTAAAATTCATTCACTTCAATATTCTTTCATTTTAACAGTTAAAATTTATACACACTTATTTAAATTTTGGTTTGGATATTCTCTCCTTTTTTTTTTAATTTTTTTGTTGTAAAATTTAATTTTTCTTTCGAATAAAACAAATTTACTAAATTTTTTAAAATTTTTTAAGTCAAAAATAAGTACTAGACAAATATTAAAAAAAATTTTTTTTGTTCATTTAAAGAGCAAACAAAAAGCAGGCAAGAAGCATTGAATTTATTTAAACTTTTATTTTTTTTATTAAAAAAAAAAATTTTTTTGTATTTTAGTAGAAATTTAAGAAGAGAAAATTTTCAATGAAAAAAATAAAAAAATTTTTTTTTATTAAAAAAATCATGGGAATTAAACGGTTATCACAGTGGATTTATCTTGCCTTCCAAACTTTAAAATGATTTTATAAAATTGCTACATTATCTCTTAAAATTTTGAAATTTTGAGAATATATTCACAATAATGTCTTCTATTTTAGTTAAAAATTTCAGAAATTATGGTTTTTTATTTCAAAAATTCTGGCTTAAAAAAGACCAAAATTAGTCTTTTTTATTATTAATATTCTGATTATTATAATTTTGAAATAATTTTTGGAATTCAAAAAAACAAATTATTAGAGATCGACTAACTGGCTAAATTAAATATTTGACTACTAATTAATTTATTATTTGAAAAAAATATTAAAAATATTAATATTTTGATCAAATGTCAAAATTTTTTAAAGAATTTGGAATAACTAAATAGTAGTCAATTTGATTAATTAATTTTTTGATCATCCAAAAATTTACAAAAATGTACCAAAGCATCCCAAAAATTATATTTGATCAAATAACTGATCAAATAAAATAACTGATCAAATGATCAATAATAGCTGATCAAATATTTGATCAAATATTTTGTTTAGTTCAACCCTCTACAGGGTCTAGCCGACATAAAAATTAAATTCCCGATTTTTGGGAATCGGCTAGATCCTGGTTAGATCCTGATAGATAGATCTAGATCCTGGATAGATTTAGATAGATCCTAGATAGGCTAGATCCTTGCTCTACACAGATAAATTCTTCAAAAATCAATTTCTTGGAATATACACAATCCAGTCTCATGTTTTCTTTTCTTTACTCTGTCACACACTTGTTTAGCTTTCACGTAAAAATAAATTCCAAGCTATTTTTATTTTTAAAGGCCAAGCTATTCTCTTTTTTAGAGGGGCAGTTGTGTGCTTGTGCCAAAGCTTTTGCCATTTTCTCTTTATTTTTCTTTTCTTTTTAAAAACCTCAACCCCTCTTAGTACTTTTTATTTTTTCTTCATTTTATCCTTGCCAATATCTCCTCTCCAGTTCTAAATAGTTAGCTAGTCGACCACCCATTTTTTTCTGTTGAGAGCACTGGCAAATGACTACTATTTACTATTTTATACTTTTTTTTTATTTTTATACGTACTTTGGATGCTTGGATATATTGAAAAATGAATGGAAAATAAATAAAAAATGGCGGCTGAATTTCCTACTTCCCCCCCTTTCCTCTTCTTTCTGTCTAATTTTTAATTTTTGTTTCACGTTAAAAATTATTTTAGTAAAATATAAAAATTTTTTGTTAAGTTTTCTATTTTTCCAATTTTTTGAAATTTGTAATTTTGAAAAAAAATGTTTTTTGATTTTTCTAAATTAATTTATTTTGACTGGGGAAATACTCTCTTATTTATTTTAGTTTAATTTTCTATTGTTTTTACTTAAGAAATTATTTAATTAAAATTATTTTTTAATTAATGGATTATCAGATAAATAATGAGCCCCTTTGCGCATTTTCAGGCTTTTTTATTTATAGGTATTCGAATTCTAGTTAAAATTATTTTACATTCACCAGAAGCGATAGTTTATGCTTTTTTCTACTTAGAAAATAAATTTTGATTTTTGCAATTTTTTTATAAATTTTTTTTAAATTATTTTTGATAACCCATTATTAATCTAAAAATTTATTCAATAAATTCTAAAAAAGATTATTAATCTATTTATAGTCTACTCGTGCCAGACTTTTGAGAATTCCATTAAATTAATTACTATAAAGCCAGCAAAAATAAAAAGGATTTAATTTATATAAAAACAAGTTAAAAATCCAAAAAAGGGCAAAATTTATTAGACTGATTGAAAGGCTAAATTTATTTAAAATTATCCTTTTCTAGCCAAAAAATGCTTTTTGAAGAAGATTCCTTAACTAGTATAATCCCCCCACCATCCCCCACACCTTTACTTGAATGTTCTGGACACAGACCTTCCTGTAGTACAGCCCCAAGTAGCAGAACAGACACTCCAATACCTATTTTAATTAATAACCAGCAACAACAGAACAAACCTTCACCTTCAAAAATGGGCTATTTTGGAGCTACTTCGTTAGTTTTTTTAAAAATTTGTGTTTATTGGGTAAAGCATTAGGGTGACGACTAAGTTATACCAATAATGGAGGTATTTATGAATGTTACAATACTTTGAATTTATGTAAATGTCAATTCGTATCTATTTTGAAATTTTTCAGTGTTCTTTTAAGTTGAAATTTTCGTAGAGGATATAGTCTGATATGTCAAATCCGGATCTAGCCAAATAAAGGTTTTAAACATAAAAAATTATTGCAGTTACTTTTCTGAACTAGGATAAATAAGGAAATTTAAACATCTTGTATCTGAGCGGAAAAATGATTCTTCAAAAATATTTGAGTGAGATCCAATTATTTTTTCAATTTTATAATGTTTACAACCTCATAACTTTACCCCTTCTATTTATTATTAACGAGGACTTGTTCTTTACAAGCAAGATAACCTTGGCCAGTTGGTTTATTATTAATGGCTTTTCCTACTTTTAGATCATAGGCCATGGGATCATAGGTTCTTTTGGATTTTACTTGAACGCTATATTTATTTTCTTCAAAAAAATTATTTTACAAAAAATTCCTCCTTTATTTATTTAGTTATGTAATTGGCAATATAATAGGCTCTGGTATATTTATAGCCCCGTCAACAATAATTCGACATACAGAATCTGCCGGTCTTTCCCTCCTTGTTTGGGTTATTGGTGCTTTAATTGCTTTTCTTGGTTATAATAAATTAATTTTTAAATTAAAAAAAATGATTTTAAAGGTTCTTTATGTTATATAGAATTGGGTACAAGTATAAGAGAAGCTGGTTGTGATTTTGCCTATATTTGTTATGTTAAGTGGTTGGTACTAAAAACTTTAAGAAAAACTTAAAATAAAAATCTCAGACGATATTTAGTTCAAAAATTTAGGGTATTGAGAATCTTCCCCGTTTAACGGAACAAATACTAATTTGTGGAATAACCGGGAAAAATGAGAGGGATAGAGTAAAAATGACTAGAAGGGATTGGGATCGGGGCTGTCCACAATTGCGGATTTCGTGAATTGCATGGTTGTTTTTTGAACTTGCGGACTGCGACTGCAGAAAATTTTTTTCCACTTGCGGACAGACCTTATTGGAATCAGAGTTGGAGATACTAAAAATGAGAGCGTCCACATTAACTAATTAATAAACTAATTACAGCCATATTTGCAAGCATTTTTAAAAATTTTTTCATTGAAATTTTTTGGTAATTTAAATTTTTAAAGGTTTAAAAGACTCCCCTTTTCAAACAAAAATTAATTATTAGAAAATTTGTTTATTCAAAAATTTTTTTTTATTTCCTCAAAGGTATTCAATAGCCTTCTCATTTATGTGGGTCTCTGTATTAATGACATATCCAGCAACAATAGCAGTTATTTCAGAAACTTTTGGGCAATATTTACTTGAAGGATTAAGACAAACATATGTAATTGACCCTAAATTAGCTCCAATAGCACAAAAATGTTTTGGAATAACTTTGCTTTGTAAGTTTATTTTTAAAAATAAATTAAAAATAAAAAAAAAGTAAACATAAAAAGTCCTCAAAAAATGTAGAAAAAAATTATAAAGTTCGGGGACGAACGTCAATTAAAAAAATATTTTGGATATACTTTAGCCGGTGGCCCACTCAGAAACGGGTCAAAATATATACCATTCGATTCGTCTCGGCGAGCTGAGTCGAGTGGTAACATTCTTTTTTTGCGGAAATTCCTACGAGCCGAGATATAGGTACTTAAAAATCGAAAAACCATAGGGGGGACCAAGCACTTTTTTGGTGTGAAAAATTCGAATATGCAAATAATAGCTCATTCGAAAGAGCTCGTCGAGCTGAGTCGATTGATACCAAAATCAACGAAATCCGACTTGATTGGACCGAGATATAGGCCTCTGAAAACTGTTAATCCAAAGGGGTGATTTTTGGAATTAAAATTTTTTAACCATTTTATAGCTCATTTGAAAGAGCTCAACAAGCTGAGTCGAATGACACCAAAATCACCGGGATTAAACAAGTTTAGACAAAGTTACAACACAAAAAACAGCAACATAAACCTATGGGGCGTCGGCGAGGCGCTTGTGCAAAACCCCGCGCTTCGCGCGGGGTTTTGCGGCACGCGCCTCGCGGGGAGTCTACGGGCGCTGGGTCTGGGCTCGTAACATAACCCTATTCCTATCTCCCTTGCTTTGGACGTATTTGAGGCCTCCGTAGCAGCAAAAATCTCCACAGATGCCATAGGTAAGGAGCTAAAACAAATGCTCATAACTTTGTCAAATCAAGTCGGATTTCGTTGATTTTGGTGTCAATCGACTCAGCTCGACGAGCTCTTTCGAATGAGCTATTATTTGCATATTCGAATTTTTCACCCCAAATAAGTGCTTGGTCCCCCTATGGTTTTTCGATATTTAAGTATCTATATCTCGGCTCATAGGAATTTCCGCAAAAAAAGAATGGTACCATTCGACTCAGCTCGCCGAGACGAATCGAATGGTATATATTTTGACCCGTTTCTGAGTGGGCCACCGGCTAAAGTACAGCCAATATTTTTGTGAAGAGAATTAAATTATAATTAAAATGTTGCTTTTGTTAAACTAAGCAAAGTGAGGGTATTATTGTGTAGGGCCAGGAGAGCTCCTGTTTAAAAGATATCAGTTAATTCAAGTACCTCCCATATCTCTGGGATACTAATTAATTAATTTATTTCATCACTCTAATTATTTTAAATTTAATTCTCTTTTACTATTATCTCTCAGTCTCAATTATAATCTTATCTGTATTCCTTAATTAGATCCTTTTTCAATAACAAAATTTTCTGTCAAATCAAAGTTTTCAGTAGAAATGTGTCCTTTAGCATTCAGCCATTCATCGTCTAAGAATTTTGACCTAAGAAAATTTAAATTAAGTTGAAAGAATTAAATGGACAGATATTAAGTACTGAAATTAAACAAGGGATGGGAGTTTTAAAAGATCAAGAGAGGAAAGGAAAACAATTTCAACACGGAGAGAGGGGTTTACCCGGCAAGGGGGGGGCGTTTATTCCTTCACCTAGGGAACTGAGGGGAAAGGACTTTCATTCATTCCAAGCCTCATATTTGTACTTTTCTTCAAAAAACCACTAACATATAATTCCTAATACTGTCTGGAGCAATAGTCACAACACGACGGCAAGTTGGCCCAAGCATTTTAGCAATCCCCATAGCTGCCAAAACATTAGATCCAGCAGACCCTCCACACAAAATTCCTTCCTCTTTAATAAGTTCACGAGCAATATAGAAAGAAGCCGCATCTTTGCTTTTTACCCAATAATCAACTAAAGAACGGTCTAGCACCGCTGGGACGAAATCTATAAAATTATGAGAGATAAGACTTTCTGACTCTTTGTTTAAGGGTTCAATCATTGTTGGGAGAGAAAGTAGGGCAGTTAGGAGACAGGAAATATTGGCATAGAGGAATTGAGATAAAGAATGCTTAGAAGATATCAGTCCCGGTATTCAGAACCCATCATTGACGTAGGGGATTTAATTTAGCAGCTTAAAGATCCTTTCTTCAGAGGATGAGATTGAACCCGATTTCTACATTTATTTTGGCGCTGGTCTAGTTTATGCGCCAAATGAAACGTTATGAGTCCAATCAAAAAACAATTGGATTTTTCTTAGTATTGCAAAGTTGGGGTATGGTTCCGAAGCATTTCTTCATGTTCGAGACCTAAGCCCACTGGGTCTGGGACCGTTCCTTGCCCTATCTCTTGAAATTTCGGGAAGTTATAGCCAATTTTTAAAAATTTCGCAAAAACAATTATAACTTTCCGAAATTTCGAGGTATAGGGCAAGGAATGGTCCCAAACACAGTGGGCTTAGGTCCCGAACATGAAGAAATGCTTCGGAACCATACCCCAACTTTGCAATACTAAGAAAAATCCAATTTTTTGTTGATTGGACTCATAAACTTTTTATTGGACTCATAAAAGTTCATTGGATGCATAAACTAGACCAGCGCCTTTATTTTCATACCATATCCAATACCCTCCACATCATAAGCTTTAGTCTCTTTACATGCTGGATTGGCAAGAATAGAACCATCCGGATCAACAGCAATAATCTTTAATGGAAATTAAAAATATAATTTGAAAAATTTCCTCTCACTTTGCATTCCGGCACAACTTCCTTCACTCTTTTAGCCACTCCACTTAAAGTACCTCCTGTACCTGTTCCAATAACTAAAGCATCCAATTTCCCGTCACATGCCCAAAGAATCTCTTCTGCTGTTCCTTCATAATGAGCAAAAGGATTTCCTTCGTTTCGATACTGTTTAAATTATGATATAGTTTAAATTATGAGATGAAGGATTGGGGATTGTATGTGCCTGCGATCTGGTAAGGCCATAGTGTAAGGGAATTGGGAAGGAAGGGAATGAACAAGGTTGAGGAATAATCAAGAAGCGTGGCTAGGATTGTATGGACATGGGGACAAGAAGGGAAGGATTTTAGACTGAATTTGGAGACCAAAAACTTCTACCTAGGAGAGAGAACCACGACTATAAGATGAAGGGGCTATTCGAAGAATAGTCAGACCCCCAATTTTTAATTCCTCTACCTGATCAAGAATGATAGCTCCAGGTATTTCTTTTTGAAGACGTAAAGCAACACCAATATGGGAATCAGCATCTGCATGACCTTTCTCAGTAGGCGTTCTAACAATTTCTGCCCCCAAAGAGCGAAGAATAACTTCTTTTTCTAAACTCATCTTTTCGGGCATTACAATAATGCAGCGGTATCCACGAATGGCACACATTAAAGCTAGACCTATTCCGGTATTTCCTGATTGAGAAAAAAAAATAAATTTGAGAGATTAATAAGGGTGGAGATCAGTCAACATTTGAACTAGGTAGAAAAAGGGCCTGAGGGGATTCGATTTATCCCGAAAAATTCCTTACTATCTATAATCGAGGGATTACAGCTCCGGAAAAGTAAGGACATCGGATTCGGAAGTAAGGATATTCGAAGACCCATAATCAAAAACCCGCCTTGGCCCGTATCCAGACCAGAATACACCATCTCCTTCATTTCCCTTTTAAAACATTTTACAATCCTAATAGATTCTCACCGCCACCTTTTATTATAAAACCATTTTTAACCTCCTTTAAATAAGCCTCAAAATTTCCAAAAATCAAAAAATTACCAGATGTCGGTTCAATAACAGTACTATAACCAGCTTTTAATTTTCCATCAGCTTCCGCCATCTCAATCATCTTTTTAGCAATCCTATCCTTAACAGAACCTCCAGCATTTAAAAATTCACATTTAACTAAAATCTCTGCTTCAATTCCAAACTTTTTTGGTAATTTAAAAAGTTTAACAATTGGGGTGTTTCCAATAGCTTCAGAAATGTTTTTAATTAAACGGCAACGTTTTAGAGGGCTAAAAAGGGAAGAATTTTTGAAGATAAAATTTCAAAATCAATTTACATGAAAGGATTTGATTTCCAAGGTTTTGGGACTATCTGGAACGATTCTGTTGCTTTACTTTCTGGATTATATACTTCTGGTATAGAAAAAGTAGTTTTTGGGTAGAGCGGTTTTTGTGGTGGAGGTTCAGGCATGTAGTCGTTGGAAAGCTTTTTAAAAAAATTAAAAAAGAACTAAAAATATTTTATCAGTTTTACTAAAGTATTTAGAATTCTCGCCGCTTTGTACTTAGGCAAGCTAACTAGTTCAAATCTCCAATTTATCCCACATATCCCATGTGTCATTTGGAACTAATAGGGAGATTAAGTAGGAGAGTCTGTGGTACATCCCCCATCTATCCTACCTCTCAACAATTTATTAAAATATATCCTATCATGATATTTAATAGAGATGTGCGAGACCGAAATTTTTCCAAGACTCAAGACTCAAGACCCAAGACAAAATTTTTTCCAAGACCAAGACACAAGACCAAGACCAAAACTCCAAGACTCAAGACCAAAAATCAAGACCAAATTTTTAAATCCCATAGGTCAAATTTTTGGTTTATTTTTTGTTATTTTGATACGATCACAGTCAATTCAGCACAATTATCTATAATTTCGAAAAATTTATGCGAAATTCAAAGAATTTCGGGGAATTTATTCTGTGGAAAATCAATAAAATAGGTTATTATTTCAGAGGGTTTGGGTGGATTAACGGGATATTAGTGATATCAAAAGATTAAGAGGGATAGCCGTGGGATTTAGCGCCGCAGGCGAAAATTTTGGGAATTATGAAAGCAAAGAAGCCAAAAATCTTCCTTTTCCAGCGCCGCAGGCAAAAATTTTGAAAATTTTGGAAGGCCGTAGGCCAAAAAAATTCACATTTTCAGCGCCGCAGGCGAAAATTTTTTGAATTTTGGAGCTCAAGAAGCCAGATTCTTCCATTTTCTGCGCCGCAGGCGAAAATTTTGAGGATTTTGGATGGCCAAGCACTAGGTCCAAAAAGGCCAAAAAACCAAGACCAAAAAATAAAACCAAGACAAGACCAAGACAAACACCCCAAGACCAAGACCAAGACCAAGACCGAAAAAAAACCAAGAAAAGTCTTGGTTCCAAGACCAAGACCAAGAGTCTCGCACATCTCTAATATTTAAGCTTAACTATCTCCTATATCCCCAATCTCTATCTTATCCCAGACATATATCTATCTGTTATCCCAATAATTCCATCCCCCTCGCCCTCATAAATTCCAAAATCCAGTTCATTTTTGTGTCATTTCCCACAAATCCTATTACAAACTTTCAGTTATCCCGCCAGTCCCATCAATGGGATAAGTCAAAAATTCAAATTAAAATTAAAATTCCTCACCATCCATTCATCACTAAGAAATTTATTTAAATAATTTCTAGCCCCATCCGGCAAAAGAAAAACACAATTCTGCCCCTTCTTTAATTGCTTAGCTGCACGTAGAGCACCAACAAGTATAGCACCAGAAGAACCTCCACACAAAATTCCTTCTTTTAAGTGTAATTCTCTGGCCATTTGGAATGTTTCGGAGTCTTCTGTTTTCTCCTTATAATAAATAGAGTTTAACAGATTTTGGCAGTATTTAGGGACTTTTTTTGAGGTCTACCTTTATTTGAGGAAGGGGAACAAGGGAACCTAGTTACTTTATGGAAACAGGTGGTTACTGGCAATTAAAGTTATTGGGACGATGATTTGTTTAATTGCCCTACTCAAAGGTGGAAATTTGAGAAATATAGCCTAAGAGCACGAAAAATAAGTGTTTAGAGGTTGAACGTTTCAAATCTTGGGCCCAGTTTCCGGATTAAAGCTAGAAAACCAGGCCCCTATTTGGGTTTGAACTCTAATATGTAGTTATGGGTATTGTTTGAGCTTTGTGAACGATACAAGGGAGAAATCTCTCCATTCCATTCAAATAATTAAAATCCCCACCCATCGATCAACATCATTCATATCAAGAACAGAAGGCACAAATTGGTAACCAATCCCTTCTACTTGATATCTTTCATGATGACTATTTTCTTCTTTTCCATGAGTCCCAGAAGACAATACTGATCCTTGTGGATCAACACCAACAATCTTTATAAAAGTCACAAATTAAATTTAAAAAAAGAGGGGAGACAAACAATGCATTGAGGGCAACGTTTGCGCATCTTTCTTGATATTCCTGTTATCGAACCTCCAGTACCTACACCAATAACAACCATATCTACTTTCCCATCCAAAGCATCTAAAATTTCTTCTGCTGTACTTTCATAATGAGCCAATGGATTTGTACAGTTTTTGTACTAGAAAATGTGAAAATTCTTTTTTTTGGGAAATTTAAAGGGTTTAAGAGGTTTCTACACAAGATAACCTAAAATCACTGTTTAACTAACACACTTTAGCAGTTATATAATTGTCAAAGAAAAATATCTTTTCAGAAAAATTTTGTAGAAATATCCTCAACAATACTAGCTAACTTCTATAAAAATTTCAGAATTTCTGATTTGTTATGTCAGAAATTATAGTCGATAATATCAGAATATGTATTAATGCAAAATTTCGACATTTAGTCATATTTTAGGTCATAACTTTCGAAATAATTAACAGAAAATTCTGAAATTTTAATAGAAAATAGTTAAGACTATTGAGGATATCCACACAAAATTTTATGGGTATTCGTCAACTTTTCTTTGAGTTATGATTTTTAAATTCTAGTAGAACTCTATATTTTATACTAGTACCTGATCCAACACAATAGAATTTGGAATTTCTTTTCTCATTTTAAAAGCCCTTCCAACATGAGAATCTGGACTATTATAATGTGCATTATTTGGAGTTCTGATAATTTCGGCCCCCAATGCTTTTAACGTCACTTCTTTCTCACGGCTCATTCTTTGCGGCATAATTATTATACAGCGATACCCTGCAAAATTTCAAAAAAAAATTTTTTTTAGAAATTTTTCCACCTTTAATAGCACATGCCAAAGCCAATCCAATTCCTGTATTGCCCGATGTTGGTTCTATAACGGTCATTCCTGGCTTTAAACGTCCATTCTGCTCAGCCATTTCCAACATTTTAACAGCTATACGGTCTTTTATGGAACCTCCAGCATTCAGAAATTCACATTTTCCATCTTTTAGGTATTAAAATTATTAAAAAAATTTGAAGAAAACACAAGGGTAAACAGAAATTTTTCAAAAAATTGACTTGGATCCTCGAATTAAAGTAAAAACTAGGGTTGGGGGCTTGATCCGGCACAGTCCGAAAGATCGAGTCGGGGATTTTTGCCCGAAAAAGACTCGGCCGACACTAAAGAATGACTAGAACGTCGGTCGACACGAAAACCCCAACCCTAGTAAAACCCCTCTCAATATTCGGAAGACTCTCCCCCCCCTTTCCACTTCTTTAACAAAAACACCTACAAATATTGCATTCAATTCCATATTCTTCTGGAATACGATTAAGTTTAACCTAAAATTATTTATTCTATTAAAAGTCCTCCAAAAAATTTTTTTAATTTACCAAAGGAGTATTCCCAATAGCCTCCAACATTGAATTTAATATTTTTGGTTGCTCCTTTCTAAAATTCCAAAAATTTTTCTAAAATTATTTTTCTATTTTTTTACATAAGAGAAGCAAATTTATAATGTCCAAAATTATCTTCAACTTCATCTTCATGCCATTTAATTAATTCTTTCGCCTGAGGGTCCCAAGGTTTTATATCTGCCATTTCTTCTATTTGGGATGCTGGCATTATTTTTTAAAAATTTTTTAAAATTTTAGTTTGAATTATATCTGAACTAGAAAATTAATTGAATTTAATATCATATGATTAAAAACATTTAAAAATTATTTTTGAAAGAAAGAGGGATTTGTTGTTGTGTTGCGGCGCAACTTTTAAAATAAATATGTCCGCTAAAAGGGAAAAAAGCCCGCAAAAAATTCTGGTAGGGAAAACGGAAAAGTATCTCAACAATGTATATAGGGGAAAATCGCATATGAAGTTCTATAATTTTAGTCAAAAACTAAAATTTTTTTAATCAAAAATTTGGTCAAATTTAATCAAAATTTTTAATCAAAAATTTGGTTCCCGTTTTTTGTATAATTCGAGACTCAAATAGACCAAACTGACATTGACTATAAACCAAGTGCAAAGGAAAGAGTAGAGTAACCTACTCTGTGCTCTCTAACCTGAATTTTCTTATTAGGAAATTTTAATTTTTAATCGAAATAATGGAGAAAGAAATAGTTAATGAGTGGATATTCTGATTTATGGAGATTTATAAGAGAAAAATGGAAGGGAGAAATATGCTTCTTAGAGGAGGGGGTTTAGATTGCCCTCATAGAAAGAGAAAAATGCTTACATTTAGTTAGATTTTGTATCAAAAAATGATAAAAAAATATTTTTTTTATCATTTAACATTAAGAAATTATAAGAAAAAATATAAACGTGTGCTATCTTGTGTTGGGGAGAATAAATTTAAATGTGAAGACATTCCCCATATTGGGTACACAAAAATATAAATTAAATTAATTAAACACTAATGTTTAATACTATAAAGTACTGGATTAAAATAATGATGAAAATTGTGATTATTTTTAAAATAAATAATAGGAAAAAATCAAAGATCGGAAGTAAACGTCTCCAAAGAAAGGGGAAAATGGGAGGAAGTAAGGGAGGGGGGTTTAGATTTCCCTCAAAGATTAGTATTTTCCGATTAATTTATTAAATCAAAGGGAATGTTTTGTGTAAAAAATATATTTATTTATTGAGAATTATTAAATATCTAGCTAGAGAGGTGGGTCGGAACAGTCAGTGGTGTCGGAAATTAGAACTGTCGGAAATCGGAATTGGCTCAAAAGTCGGAACTCGGAAATCAGAAGGAAAAAACGTCGGAAATCGGAATTCCGATTCACCTCTGCTAGCTAGTAAAAGAAAAGTGTATTGACAAGAATTTAGCAAAAATACATATAAGCAATTTCTAACGTTATAAAATTGATTTATTTTTGGCTAACTAGAAATTCAATTAAATGGGGGGCATAAAAAGTGAAGGAAGAAATTGATAAATAATATAAAAATATTTAAAAATAGAAGGTCACCTTGATTGAGAGAAGAGAAGAAAAGTATTTTTCAGGGGGAAGGACGAATAAAAAAATAAAAATATTTAAAAAGAAAACACTTGTTTATTCAGCTAATATTTAGAGAAGACAGAATCAATATTTAATGTACGAAAAAATTTAGAATTCGAAAACATTTTAAAAATTCAAAAAAAATTTTAATAAAGAAAACATATTTTAGGGTTAATCACTTGGATGAACTTCTTTGCCTTGGGTAAATTTGCTGCTCGATTTCAAATTGCTGCTACTTTTGCTAAATTGGTCAGAGAATTTAAAAAAAAATCTTTAGCGGTTTAAAGTCTAACCTCTATAATGTGTATCAGAAATCCTACCGATACAGAACCTTCCCGAAAATGATTAACAATCGAGAACAAAAAATAATATCTCTATTTAATTTAACAAAAATTTTTTTTAATCCAACATAAGACTGGCAAAGAAAAAAAATAAAAATTAGTAAGGCCGGCGAAGTTCTAGCAAAAATAAAGTACAAATAGATACGTTCAGTCAGCGATGGGATAGTTAGAGCTACATATTTAACAACCCTAGACTGGAGAGTTCTTAGGATCGAGGGCTCTCCAATGGATTCAGCCGCTTACGCTAAATATACCAATAAATATATTTACCCTTATTTAATAAAAAAAAATTTGTAAAGCCCCAATGGAGTACACAATATAGAGGTTAAAAAATAATTTTTTTACTTTTTATTAAGTTAGCCTGTTCCATAATCATTTTAACTGGATTTTATTATTATTTTGTGTTGGGATGGAATGAGGGATTGAAAGAACCAATGGCTAATTCTAAATGGAATGCTGGTGATTTAACAATGGGGATATGTGGAGGGTTATATGCGGTTATTAAATTTAGATATTTAAATATTTCTGAATTTTTAGTATAGCGGTTGGGATATTTTAAATTATGGAACAGATGAAATTGATAGACCAAGAAGGTAGTAATGAAAAATAAATTTTGAAATTATGTTTGGATTTGAGTTGAAGTGTAAGGAGATATAGAGCTAAGAGTTATATGCTTTGAGGAACTGAAAAAAGGGAAGCTAGTGGATTTTGGGTTTCCTTCCAAAATTTGAAGAGACAAAGAAAAGAACCTAAAAAAGACTAAAGCTAAACCCTAAACTAAAATTAGAAAAAAAACCTAGGTTAGATTCTAATTGTAAGCCCTAGACTAAAGCTAATGAGAATTGAAGATGGTTATGTACTTTTAGGTGCCCTTTTAGGAGAATAATTCATTAAGGATTATTGGAAATATAGGGAAACAGGCTTTTTTTAGGATTATATTTAATTCGAATAATAAAAATTCCTTTTGGAAATTTCAAAAATTAATTAGAAATTTAATGCCTCTCACTAAACTTTTAATTTTTTAGAAATGCACCTTTGGCTTTGCTTAGCGGGATATTAATTGTCTTCTTGGTGAATTCTTAAATTTCTTAAATTTAAATAATTATATATGTTTAGGCCTATTTTTGTATTAATATAGCTTATTTTGCTGTATTGGATGTGGAGACAATGAAATCAAGTAATGCTGTAGCTGCGGTAAGTTTTCTTAGAAAAATAAACTCATTTAAAAAATATTGTTAGAGTAAGGGTTATTCAAAAATTTGTAAACGAGCCAATTAACAGCTTAAAATTCTGAAATTTTGCACAAATATTGTTAAAATTTTTAGTTAGGTAACTAATTTAAAAATATGACAATTTTTGGTTCCCCAAAAGTCAAGTTATGGCCGAAAATGTCCATTTTTCAAGAAAGTTTTGACATTTAAATAGATTTTTTAACTACAACCTTGTAATGTTTAACGAAAAATTCTGAAATTTTTAATGAAGTTGGTTAAACACTTTTTGAGAATATTTTAAAATAATCAAAAATTCTCAAAAATTTCCCAAAAAAATTTTTCAAAAAATTTTTATTTCGATTTTTTCAATTAGTTATTCAGCCAAAAAACTCTAGGCGGCTTCAGTGAGGCTATTCCCTTTTTAATTGGAATTCTTTTAATCGGCTCACTTAATTCTAATTTATTTTGTGGTTCTCGTTATATGTATGCAGCAGCTAAACAAGGCAAAAGTTGAAAATCAAAAAATAAAATTTTTTTAAATTAATTAAGGTCATTTACCAGCCTGTTTTAGTTGTGTTAATTCTTTTCATGAAAGCCCTAGAGTTGCTGTTTTTGCTCAGGCAAATAATTAAAATTTAAATAAATTTAATTTTTATTTTTAAGTCAGCCCTAGCTGTAGCAATTTCTTTTGTTGGGGATTTGGATGGTAAATTAATTTATTTTAAATAAAATTTAAAATAAAAATTAAGCACTTATTGGTTATGTTATGTTTGGATTTTGGGCGCAACGAGTTTTTAATTTTTTAATATTAATTTTAAAAATATTTTTTAAAGATTTTTACACTCTGTGCTCTTCTAGTTATTAGACATCACAATATTCCTGTACATCCGGATTGTATTAGAATACCTCTACCCTTGTATGTCTTTTTAGATTTTCGGAAAATACATTTTATTATATCTATCCGGAAGATATATCTATACGGAAAATATATTTATAGTAATTAATTCTCTAATGGTTTCCGGAAAATACATTTTAAGAACGATTCCTGACCATTTTCCGGAAGATACGTATATGTGTTTCATTATATTTTCTTTCCGGAAAATATATTTTTACGGAAAATATATTTATATTTATTAATTTTCTAATGGTTTCCGGAAAATACATACATTTTAAAAACAATTCCTGACCATTTTCCGGAAAATACGCAATTGTGTTTCATTATATTTTCTTTCCGGAAAATACATTTTATTATATTTTCCGGAAAATGTATTTATCCGGAAGATATATTTATAGTAATCAATTCTTTAATGCTTTCCGGAAAATACATTCTACATAGAGAGTAATACATAAAAATATTCCGGATAAAACAAAGACAAATTACACAAAGAAAAATAGATTAAGATAAGTTGTTAGAAAAGAACAAATTAGTTTTTTTTAATTAAAAAATTTTTTTCCAGAATTTATTTATTTTTGGCAATAAGTGTAGCTTTAGTTGCTGTGCCTATATGGAGAGAATTTGCTGTATTTTTTTGGAAATTTATATTTTATTTTTTAAATTTTTTTAGATAACTTCTCTAGGAATTTGTATTTGTTTAATTGGTTTTGCTTTTTATTTATTATTTTCTAATTATTCAAAAAGTAGAGAAACAAAAATGCTTTCTGCTTTAAATGGTTATTTTAATTAAATTAAATTAATTTTAATTTAAATTACATTCTTCCGGAGAGAGTAAAAATTCTGAAACACTTTCCAAAAACACATTCTGTTATTAATTCTGAAAAATTCCGGAAAACACAATACTGAATATTCTGAAAACTTATTCTGAAATTAATTCTGACACCCTTCCGGAAAAACAAGGCCAGATTTCAGAATTACTTCTATAATAATTTCTGGTGTTTTTTTTATAAATTCTGATACATTTTCCGGAAAACACATTCTAAACTCTTGCCGGAAAACACAACTAGAACTATAGAATTCTACAATAATTATTCTGATACACTTTCCGGAAAACACAAAACATATTGTCATTATACACACATAAAACACTATCATAATTAAATTTAAATTTTTAAAGAAAAATCAACATTTTTTGCCCAATTAATATTTAATGCAGAACCAACAATTAAACACCAACCATTTATTTCTAATAGGCAACCTTCACTTTTATTATGTTCAGATTCTCAAAGGGAATTATTAATTATTGAATCTGATAGACTTGAAATTGTTGATGGAGAGACTGAAGATTTATCTAATTCCACTACTGGTACTTTTGAATTTTTTTTGAAAATTTTGAAAAAAAAAATTTTTGGAATTTATTTAAAAAATTTTTTTATAATTTCTGAATCAATTTTTCAAATTTTTTCAAAACTCTTCGAAAATTTTTCAAATTTTAACAGTTGATTTACACTCTGACGAAAAGAACACACTTATTCGAAATAGCAGTTCTAGTGGTTTAAGAATGTGGTGATTAATTTAATCTTTAAGTAATTTTTTGAGAATCTTTGCAACACGGGAAATTAAATGAAATTAATAAAAGATTTTTATTTTTTTTAATATGATAAAAAATTTTATATAAATCATTTTGTTTATAATTTTTTGACTTCTTAAAGCCTTTTCTACGTTAAATTTGAAATAAAAAATAGATAAATCAAAAATTGCAGAAACAAAACTTTATTTATTTAAAAGCTCCAAAAACATTTTTAATTACTTCCAAATACCTACATAGACCAAATATCGTTTAAACAGAACTTTAATTTCTGACCTCTAAAAATTTAATTTTTAATTTCTCATAAATTAAAAATATAACCAAGCAAAAACTACATAAATTCTTTAATCTTTATTAGAATAAAAAAAAAGAATTTTTATAATTTTTATCAAATTTTAACCAATAAAAAAATATTTTTTCCTTTTTAAAAAATATTTTAAAAGGAAGTGCCGAAAATTACTCAGAAAGCAAAAGACAAACTGCTCCCCCCCCCCCCCCCCCCATTTAATTCCTACCCTAAAATATACCTATTAATTTCCCACACTTTTATCTTTTTTCTCTCCTTTTTTTTTAAATTTTTTTATCATATCATTTTATCAAAATTAATTTTTAATATTCTTTTTACATCATATGGGGTAATTGTTGCTGTGATGTAATTTTATATTGAGAAGAATCTATCAAGTATATAAATTAAAAGGAAGAGGATGTTTCTAATAAAAATGTAAGGGAGGGAAGAAGAATTCCCGTTATTTATTTATTTACCCCTAAAAATAAAAAGAAAAAAAAATTTTTTTTGATCGCCGTCCCAGTTTTATTTATTAGAAAATATCCGGTTATTACAGGAAAGAAGAAACAAATAAAAGTACAACAACAACAATAAAGCTTTCTATTCAAAAATTTTTTCTTGTTTTGTAGATCAACAGAAAATAAAGAGGGCGATTAATTATCCGCTTTATTTAATAATATTTTTATTTAGTAATATTTAAAAAAGCTTCTTCCCAAAAATTATTTAATTTAATTAATTAAAAAAACTTTTTAGATTAAAGTAAATTAAAGAAAAATTAAGAAAAAATGAAATTTGGAATGAAAATTAGACTTATTTGGGCGGCCATTGGCATTTCTGCTGGAATAATGGCGGGGACTGTTTTTTGGATAAGCTATTCTGTAGGTTGATAAGTTGTTTTTTTATCTATTTTATCCGTATCTCGTCCCTAACCGAATTTCCAACCTCTTCGAATGTTCAGTCTTACAGTTATTTCGACTTGATTCGTTCCTGTATACCAGAGGGGTCAGAAATGACGAAGGTGCCGGAACTTGGAACTGTCGGAAATCGGAAATGGCTCAAAAGACGGAACTCGGAAATCGCAAGGAAAAAACATCGGAAATTGGAATTCCGACCCACCTTTGCTGTATACCTTCTGATGCATCTCACCTAACCCAATACCTCTATTTACATATCTTAGACTATCCACAAAGGTGGGATAATATAAAGATTCTCTTAAATATCAAACACAAAAAGTATTTTTCATTATTTTAGAATTATTTGGCAACAGGAATGGCCTATTTCAGTACAATTTGTGCAATATACCTTTACTATACTCATTGGGCATATCACAAATCTTGGATGTTCGATTGGTCAGAAACACGTGTTAAAATCGCTTGGATGTCTAGTTGGTGGGGGAAATCCATTAAAAATTGGGAAATTAAATTAAGATTTATTTATTTGTATATTTGGATTTATTGGAATGACTGTATGTTTGATATTAGCTGGAATATGGCAACAAACTTTGACACGTGAAGGGTTGCTGGGTGAAAATTTGTGGATTGCTGCTGTCTGGTTTTGGATGAGTGGAAAGGTAAAGGGAGAAAGGATTGATTAAGAAAACCGACCGTATTTTTGGTGAACTTTTGAAATTCCGAATCGACTATTTAATTCTACAAGTGCGGAATTATGTAGTATGTAAATTAGAGATGTCACAGGTTAAGAATAAAGTTCGGTCGGGGTTCGGGTCGAAAAATGTCTGGGATTCGGATCCCTGACATCCCTGATGTACTTATTGGTAATCTTATTCACAAAGACATTGCCCTTCACAAGCAAAAAAATTTTTCAAATCAAATGTTATTTTAACGCTCCACGGATACAGAAGATTCTTTCCTTTATTAAATGTCTTCCCCAAATTCAATCGCGAAAAATTTACAATTTATTTTTCAGTGGGCATTAGCTTCATGTATCTACACTCGACATTATTCAAAAGAGGTAATGAAACCATTAATGTCTGTCAGTTTATTAAAAAGAAAATTAATTCAAACGAGGGATGAAAGTACTCAAACAGAGAATAATTAACAAATTAAAAAAAAAATTAATTAAAAACATTCCTCAAATTTAAAATTAATTTTTGACTTTTTTTGCTTTAAAAATATATTTTATAAAAATTTTTTTTTAATTCCTTAAGATTGTCAAACAAAGCGTCAATTTCATTCGTGAACAATAAACTACATACAATAAAATAACTATTCTCATAATTCTTTCATAATTCTTCCAAATATTAAATTGAAGATTATTTAAACAACTTAAAAAATTTTTTTCTTATTTTTAAAAAAATTAAAATTAAAGGATAAAAATTTTTCCATCTTCACAACTATTATAGTATTATTTTTTAGAGAGCGAGATTTTCAAAAAAACTTTGACCAGCTTCTTGACCTTGAGTCAAGAAAAAATCAAGGAATGCTGAAAAATGCCTTGATCTGGACTCTGTATCCAGGAAAAATTAAGGTCTGGGTCCAGATTCGGCCCGCTCTAGTATTTTTATTGCAGTTTTTTTAAGGTTAAGATTTCCTTTCTTCAGATTTCCTAACGAAGACAATTCTGAAACATTTTCCGGAAAACACATTTTTGAATTCTGAAACTTTTCCGGTTTTTAAATGTTTGAGCTTTCCGGAAAGACAAAAATACACGAGGAAAACAGAGAAAAGAAACTTGATTATTTGGTTGGAGAACAAGATTAAAGAATAAAAGCACTTCCAAAAAAAGATTTATAGGTATAAATCTACAACTCCTATTCGAAAAACTTTTTTTTAATTTATTTAACAAAAAAAAACAATTATTTATTTATTTAAAAATTAAAAAAATTCCAATTTATTTGCATATTCATTCAGAATTTTTCCATATTTTTCCTGGTTTCTAGTTTCAAAATAAGGTGGTTGATTTCCAATAGTTTGAACTATATATTCATTTATTTGCCTTTTTTCTTCTCTCGATTCAACAACTAATCGCGTTTCTTCTTCCCCCATAATTTCTCTTCGCTCAGAAAAAGTTCTTCTATTAATTCTTTAAAAAAAAGGAAAATTTTTATTTTCTTTTAAACAAAAATTAACGATACATTGGAACATATAAATCCAAAGCAGATTTCCAATCACCTCCATTGGAAGCTACTTCTTGTAAAATTTTTGCAGTAATAACAAAGGCTAATTTAAACGACCCACATTTCCATCTTTAAAATTAAATTTTATTTTAAATTTATTTTTTGGATAAACTAAAAGACGTTTTCTCTCCTACAATGTCATTTTTTACTTTGACCATTTATTAGGAATCGAATTTTTAGGTCACAATGGTTTGGAAAAATATTTTTTCAGAAATTCAAGAAATTTCTCTTAAAAATTGTTTATTTACCTATGATAATTTTGAAAAATAAAATCTATTCGTCATTTTTTGTCGACCTTCTTCGACCTTTTTTGCAACCTTTTTTCCTATATTTGTCACCGTTTTTGGCATTTTTACAACCTATTTAGGTACCTATTTTAAGGGTTTTACAACCTAAAAATCCAATCCCTAATAATAATTATGAAAGAAATTAAATTATTTATAATCCTTTCTAATTTTCGGGGACGATAAAATTTCCTCCAAAGCCACAGCAACCCTAAAAGTTGGCTTAAGATCTCGTACGGGATTTTCTTTCCCAACACTCCTTCTATAAACGTGCCAATTAATTATAAAAAACTAACTCAATATAATCTCTAATAGGGAAATACATTGCTCGGTAATTGCCTCTCCTAACTGCACCAACCGTTTCCTAAATATTTTAAATAAATTATTATTAAAAAAAATTTATTTTTAACCTTTTTAGAGTCAAATGTAAGTGGGAGAATATAAGCTTTATGAATTAATGGGCCTTTTAATGTTTCTGTTGCATATCTAAAAATAAAGAAAAATGTTTTTAATTATTCAAACGTTATGTTTACTCTTTAGAATCAATTTAATTTATATAGAAATGACCAAAAATTGGGGCAAAAAATAATTATTTTTGTTCCTGACTTTTGTAAGAATTTTTGGGGATCATTAATTCAAAAATTACTTGAAGAAGGTATTCACTAGAGGTCGGTAAAATCGTGTTTGCGGGATCCCCATGCATGATTTTCCTTTTAAAAATTTGCAGGACGGGATCCCAAGGATAAATCCCGAAATTCAAATTTAATACTGGGGATCAGACCTGGGCGAAACTCAAAATTTTTTTCTGACGAAACGAAACGAAACAAAATTTTTTAAAAATCGTTTCGTTAACGAAACGAAACGAAACAACCAAAATCTTACGAAACGAAACGAAACAAAACGAAACATTTTAATATTCAAAAAATTTTCAAAACTGCATTTATTTCGAAATTATTCGACCTCAAATACGTTATTAGTCGACTATGACTTATAAATGATTTAGTTATTGGTTTATTTACAACAATTGTGTCCCATAAGCCAGGCCCGTAGCAAGGAAAATTTTCGGGGAAGGGGGGGGGGGTCAATCATTTTCGAAGCCAAATTTTTGGCGACGCTTTTTTTTAAATAAAATTGAATATTTTTCAAGTAAAATTTTATTTTAAGCGCCGCAGACGAAAAATTTTAAAATTTTGAAAGGCCGTAGGCCAAAAAATTCACCATCTTGCTCCATTGCCTACCCAAATTGTCTCCATATCTCCATTTCGAGAGGAAGGCGATATAAGCTAGTGCTTCGCCGGAAGTTCCGGTTCCAGTATTTCCGCAACTCGCAATCCGCAATTTTTAAATTATGATGCGAGTCCGGTAATAGAATTTGTCGTCGATTAAGTAATATGTATATGTGGATTAGGGAGTGGAGTATAAACGGATTTGTAGTATATAAGTAATTGCTATCTTCCTTTTTCAGCGCCGCAGGCGAAAATTTTGACAATTTGGGAAAGCCAAGAAGCCGAAATTCTTTTTTTTTCAGCGCCGCAGGCGAAAATTTTTTAAATTTTCAATAAAAGATGGTAAATTTTATAGATTTTGGCCTTAGTTTAGGCTTAAAAAATTGTTTCGTTTCGTTGAAAAATCACAGGTGTTTCGTAACGAAACGAAACGAAACAAATTTAAAAGTGTTTCGTAACGAAACGAGACGAAACAGTAAAAATCATACGAAACATACGAAACAACGAAACGAAACGAAACGTTTCGCCCACGTCTGCTGGGGATTACGGGACGGGATCCAGCAAAATCCCGCACCGACTTCTAGTACTCACTTTACTCCTTATTAACCAAAAAAAATAAAAAAAATTACTTGGAAAGATAAATAACTTGATCACTTTCATCTGAATTTCGGCCAGCACTCTTCGAATCATGAAATGGATCATTTCGATAAAAATCTGGATTGATCCTTTGATGTTTGTGATAATCTGTCGTTCCAAAAGGAACAATATGTCTAAAAAAGAAATATTTTTTTTTTAATTTTTTTAATTTAAAAAAACTTTGAAATTAAATTTTTTGTATTCGGATCTGATTCATTCACATTTATAAATGATGCAGGTAAAGATATCCGACTTTCCAAATTTGTCTAAAAAAAGAAATTAAATTAGGGAAGGTTTTACAAATAATTAGGTTCCTTCCCCTTTGTTTCATTTTTAAATAGTTTACTCTCTATTAATTTTTTTAAATCTCTATAGACCTTAATTATTGAGCATGAATTAAGCTAGTAATATGTGAAAAAACCCAGTGGATCAAGAAAAAAAATATTTTAAAAAAATTAAAAAAAAATCAAGATTTACATAAATTATACAAAATAAAACCCCGAGCCTTCGGTATACGGGTCGGAGTTTTTTCCCTAAAAGTTCGTTGTGGGCTGCTATCCTAAAATAAACCATTATGAAAGGCATTATGTATTGTGATTTTATTTATGCCAGAAAAGAATATAAAGATGCTAATGAAATTTTTAAATTCTTTTCCTAATTACCATAGTTGTTAAAAACTATAATTAATCTAATCAAAAAGATCAGATTAACTAATTTAGTTTAAAGCTAGCCAACTTCCCCAATTATTTCAAAAAAATTTAAAGACTAACAAAAAAAGCATGCCCAGCCGATCTTAAAACACGTCCATATTCTTTAGTCGGCATATTTGGAAGAAATTGACAATCAAAAAGTAAACGAGGCATTTCATTTTGCATTGCCAATTGAATAGCATTCCAAAAATAAAATTCAGTTACTGATCCTAAAATTAAAAAATACCAAAAATTTTTTAAAAAAATTAATTAAAAATACTTTTATAATACATAAGAGTATAAGCAGGAGGACCATAAGCCATTTCTCCTCTTTCAAATTTTTCCAACTAAAAAAAAAGTAAATTTTAAAATTAAATTTAAAAAAGGAAATACATTTTCCATAAATTTTTCATTTTTTGCAGCTTTTCTAGCTTCTTCTTTTTGCTTGTCGTTTGCATCCCTTTGCTCTGTTAGTCCCATAAAATAAAAATAACGAACACGCTCATGTATATCACTAGTCCTGAGCAAACTTAAAAAATAAAATTAGAAAAATTAAAACAGGAAAATTTAAAAAAACAATTTGAATAACAAAGACTGGAAATATTTAAAACAAAACCCCTTTTTCGATCAAAAAAAACAAGGTAATCCACCGAAAATAAAAGTAAAGTGGATGTTTATTTATCAGAGTTCGACATTTTCAACCGATATCTGGGTTGTTCTTTCAAGTCGACCCGGCCCGGTTTTTCGGGGCCTGTTAGTCCCATAAAACCCCAAAAAACCGGATTTCATCAAAATACCGGTTTCCGGCTACCGGACACGGAAAACTCGGTCCCGGAGTCGAACTCTATTATTTATAATCATTTTTTGACAAACTTTTGCTTCTAAAATAATGTGTGGAGTTTATTTTTATTTACTAACACAACATTTAGGAGAAAAAAGTTTGCCAATTCTTAAAGAAATACGTAAATCCTACAAAATCTTACTCACTTAGGTAATTTTAAACATCAAAAGAATTTTATTAAAAAATAAAAACTTACTAAAGCCAATGTTTGTCCCTAAAAGCAGTAGGTACACAAGAAGAGAAGTATTCGTAAATCTAATTAATTTAAAAAATTAAATTTAAAACTTAAAAAACCTTAAATTCTTTCTGAATCCTCTCAACTCTAGATTGGAGTGTCAGATCATCTTTCATCAATTGTTTAAGCAATTCAGTTGGCTTACACTCAACAGGAACAAATTCACCATCAATTTTGTTTTCTTCTTTTTCCCTCAACTGTTTCAAATCATCTACAGCCGGATAATGCAATTTCCTTTGTTGATTTAATGAAATTGTAATACTTCTTCGAAAAAGTTTAGTAATTAATTTCATCATCATATCTAAAGAAAAATTTTAAAAACAAAAAAATATTTGAAAAAATATTTTAAAGCTTTAATGAAAAAACAATTATAAAATTTATTCTTGACGAATAAGTGGGAACTAATTTTTGGGCTCTCTTCACTTATTGCCCTTTTTCCTCCGTCGTCGAAACCGGACAAGTATGGGAGCATTCGAAGGAGGTCGGAAAAAAACAAATCTAACTACTCTAAAATTTTTCACTCTGGATCGTTTAAACCGGTGTTTTTTGGCGTAAAAAATAATATTGGCATTATGATTTTATTTTTCCACTAGAGTCTTATTTTTTAATTATTTTAGAGATTTGCTTAATTTTCTCGTTAATTAGTCATTCTATTAATCTGATTATTTTTTTAATTTTTTTCAGTTAAGTTATAGTTTAAATTGCCTTTTATTCAGTTGCTACAAATTTTTCACATTATCGAAAATGAGTGATAATTGGGGTTTGTTTTTTTATTTTTTAAAATTTAATGAATTTTAGACGACGAAGATTATGATGCTGGTGCTCAACTTGCTGCTCAGGCAACAGAGAAAATTGCGGATCTAGGTCTTGATGTAAACAAACAGCAAAAGCCTAGCAATTCGGCAGCGTATTCTGAGGATAAATTGAAGAACGCGTCAAAAGGAAAGTCAAAGGTTTTTGAATATTTATATTTGGACGAGTGCTAAATAGATACTGGGTCCATTTTTAGAAATAATTTTTCAGAATGATTTCTTCTTAACGCCACGCCTTTTATTTAAACGGGAAGGGTTATCCAATTAAAATTTTCTCTTTAAGACTTCATCATTTGGAAATAGTGAACTGTCTGAGAAGGAGAAGCGAGAGGCTCAATTGCGTGCGGATGCGGCTGCCGGGATGGATTTATTTGGTAAAATTTTTAGTTTATGTTTTTCTATTTTTTGTTAAAAATCGATATTTGACATAAAAACAAACATTTTCTTGATTTTAGGCGTAGCTGCTGACCACAAGGAGCAATCATTTAAGGATTTAGAAACCAGAGCAGATTTTCTTGCGTATGCTGAAAAATTGAGTGAACAAATTACTGAGAGACATGAACATACTCATTATTTAACTTTTGTTAATTCTCTTGTTGAAAAAATGATTGGATCAAGTAATTTATATTTTTTATTTGATTTAAATAAATTCTTTTTAGTGACTAAGCTTCAACTTGAAATTATTAGGAGCACTGTTCAGGTATTTATTTATATTTTAAGTATATCGGAATCAATTCCTTTAGACCATGCCTACTTTCTCATGTAAAAATTCGGGGATTTTTTGAGCTAAATACTTGAGATTTTACTTGAAAAATAAGTTACAGATTGCTCGCTGTGAGCAAAGAATTTAGAAAATCGAGGTTTGGTTAGCCTTAACGGGTTAAACAAAGGAGCTGTAGGGGCATAAAAAATATTCCTAATATCAAGCTTCGTAAAATAAAATTCCCAATGTCTTAGGGGTCTAATATTCCCAACTCCATTTTAAAGAATTTCTTATTTAAAAATTTCTTTTTACAGAAAAATATTGACGCTCATGTGAAACGCGAGGAAGAACTGCAAAAGAAGAAATTGGAGCAGCAAAAGCAGAAAACTGTTAAAAAGGCGATAAATAAGCAAGTGCGTGAAGATCTTTTGGAGGATGAATATGATGATTATGATGAGAAATACAATTGATATAAAGTTAAAAAAGTATTTTTTTTAAAGATTATTATTATTAAAAGTGTTCTTTTTTGAGGGCAGTCCTGGATGTTTTTATTTAAAATAAATTTTTTTGATGGAAATTGGATGGGAAATAAATTTTTTTGAGAAAAATAATTTTTACCCTTTCATTTAAAAAAATTAAATTTTGTACTTCCAGGACTCCTCTTGTTCTTTTTCCAAAAATATACATAAATATATCATACTTTCCACATTTTTGGCTCATTTGTTGAATCGTTTAAGAAATTTTGATTAAAAAGTTTTGATTAAATGAAATGTTTTTTTTGTTTTTATTGCCATATAAATTTGTTATTTTATTCAATTTTTTCTTTAAAATTTTGTGGAATTTTTTTTTAATTTCTGATAGCTTCCTTTTTTGAGACTACTAAAAATCCTTGCTGGTCCAAATGTCGTCAGGTTCTCCTTCAAGTCTTTCACCACCTCCAGAAGACAAGAGGAACCACGTAAATGGAGCTGTCGGGCGTTCTCGACGTCAAAATGTTAATTATGGCATTCGTAATCAATATTTGGCTAGTTTGACTGAACGGGAACTGAACGGGTAAGTGTTAAATGCTTATTGTTAGATTAGGTTTATAAAAACTTTGGGTTGGGCTTGTCCTAGGTTCGTGATTGGTCCTTGAAATTTGTAGATATATTAAAAATTGAACTAGTTCTTGCCAAAAATTTTATCTGTTGACCAAAATTCTGGCCCAGCCTAGAATCTTCAAAATTTACCAAAAAATTTTGCCCAAACATTTCCTATCTATAGAATATTGTTCAAGGATGTACAATTAGAAGTTGAGTTCTCTATTCTGACAATTAAGAAAATAAAGTTTTAGGCGTCAAAAATCTAACCTGGAAAAATATTTTTGCCTGATTATTTTGTTTTTTCAACTTTTGTAATTTTCAGGTTAAATGTTTATCGCTGTGAGGATGACGATCTTTGTTAGTTTAAAATAAATTTTTCTAGCAATTTTTTCACAAAATTAATCTAAGCCATCCGTACAGCCGCAGCACAGGCAAGACTGCCTTATGATAGAATGACACTTCGGGAATTGGAATTATTCCCGGAAATGGCACGTTCTCAACACAGTGTTGCCCTTTTCCTTTATATTAGAAATAAAACGGTTATTTTAATTATTAAAAAAATTTTTTTAATTTTTATAGTTGGCACAATGGCAATTTGATCCACTTTTGGAACTTACTTTGGGAGCAATTTTAAAAGAATTACCCGAACCATTTAACAGTAATTTTTAAAATTAGTTTTTTTTGGAAATTAGACACTTTACTAAATGACAGCTTTTTATTTGTATTCTTGGGATCAGGCCAAGGTATCGCGTTTGATGCGCTTTGACGAGCTGAATCGTAACGTTCAAGGGCGCCCCGGATTCGACAATTCTGAACGAAGTTGTAACTCTACGGTACCTTGGGATGTACCCGTATTTCTTATTTTTCTCTTTCTCCCAAAACTTAAACCGAACATTTAAGCTTCTTCAGCTAGACGATAATTCCTTCAATTTCCTTTCCTTATCCTTGGAAGCTTTTGCCTATTTTTTTATTACCTCTTTTCTCGCTTTTCAATATTTCTAATCACCAAAAATTTTTTTAGTTTTTAAAATTTCCTTTTAAATTTATTCTCCTTTATTTGAGTTGTCCTTTAATTTTTTATTTTTTCCTTCCAATTAATAAAGCATTATATTAAGGTGATGTTGAGTTAGTTACAAGTATTCATAATTATTTGGAGCGTTATGGCTATATTAATTATGGAGTGTTTACTCGTTTATCAGGTTCTTTTTTTTAATTAAAAAAATTTTTTTAATTCAAATTTTTCAGTTAGAGAATTTGACAAAAAAATAACAATTGTCGTTATTGGAGCGGGAGCGGCGGGGCTAGCCGCTGCTCGACAATTAAAATTCTTTGGGTTTGATGTTATTGTATTGGAGGCTAGGGTTATTTTTTCAATTTAATTTTTCTATAAAAATTTTTAAATTTAAGCCTAGAATGTGTGGACGTGTATTTACTTACCATAGAGGTGCTGGCCTGCCGCCTGTCGATTTGGGTGGAATGATTATTAAAGGAATAGGTAAGCGATTTTATTTATTAAAAATATTTTTTTAGCAATGGGAAGCAGATTGGCAGAGAATTTCGGTCTTGAAAAACGAGGTTTAGATCGATACATCTCACCTCGGGTTGAACTCTAATCAGTGTCTAAAGGGTCAGGATTGCTATTTACAAGGTGCTAGTAAATACTAGTACCCAGAAGCCAATGACCCTAAAAAATTTTTTAATACCAAAAACCCGGATATTTCCTGCCTATGAGTTCGTCGTGATTACTACTCTTTCAAAATACATATTTCAAGAAGCAATACATTCATTTATTTCCTGACATCTTTTTCTGTGTTGAAAAATGAAATAACATAATTCCTAATTTTTGTTCAATGAGATTTTGATTGCTTCATTATCAAATGTCCAAATTTTATATTTTTCCCATTTCTGAATGCTTTCCTTTAATAAATAAATTAAATTTTCTTTTAAAAAATTAAATATTTCAGTTGGAAATCCATTAATTACACTTATCAGACAAACTCAATGTAATATTGTAGAAATGAACCAAAAATGTCCAATATACGATAAAGATGGGAAATTAATTGATTTACAGAAGAATGAAATGATTTTAAATTCACTTAATAAAATTCTGAATACAATTTGTTATATTGTTCATGAAATGGGAATAACTAAAATTGAAGAAGACTCTCCAAATTCTCAAAATAATAATAAAAATGTTGCTAAAAAAGGAGGAAGAAAAATAAATTTGGGAGAAGCTATTCAACTTATTTTAAAGTAAAAAATTTGAAATAATAATTAAAGGGGCAATTCATGAGAAAGACAATTTGTTGGAGTTAAATTTGGGAAATTTTTTTAGGTTTTGAAATAGATAGCCAGTGGGTTTAGGATAGTTAAACCGTTTTTATTTCTGAGGGGAAAATTTTTCATGAGAATTTTCATATATCTTTTTGATGATTTTTGTCCTTTTGGATTTTCCTGGTTTTTAGAACAAATTTTCTTTATTTTTTAGTCAAAATGAACTTCGAGTAAAAACAAGATTAATGAAATATTGGCAAAGATTTGAACAACTTTGTAATAAATTGAAAGATGCTGGAGAAAAGGCAAGTTTCTTTTTATGAAATTGCTGTTTGGTTGTCTAAATTTTGTACAGATATATTTATTATTGTTTCTATCTTTTTTTAAAATAGCAAAAATTTTGGTTTGGGTTAAGAAAAATTATGGAAGTAAAGGGCCAAATTTTTAAAAAAATGTTGATTTTAGAGCCCGGCTCGATACGATATTTTTTCGATATTTTTCGGTATTTTTCGATATATATTTTTCGATACTATCGAAAAAATATCGACCGAGAAAATTTTGTCTTTTTCGATATTTTTCGATATTCGGTATTTTTCGATATTTATCGAAAAAATATCGACCGAAAAAATTTAAAAATCGAAACAATCGACCGACCAAATTACAAAAAATCGAAAAAAATATCGAACGTCATTTTTGACAAAAATTTGAATTTTTGAGCCAAAAAGGATGCATTTTTGCTTCTTGCCCGTTGGAAATTCAAAAAATTTTCGCCTTCGGCGCAAAAATTTTGCAACCTGACCTTCTGAGATTCACATAAGATTGTTAAAATATCCTTTCTTGTCCCATTAATTTATAATATTCCCTCGATATCCCTACATAACACATGAATTAAGAAGGATTTCGGTATATTCAGAGAGATTTCAGTGGGTTAAGAGTGGATTAAGAGTAATAAGAGTGGACTAAGAGTAATTTGATGGGATATCCAAAGATTTGGTGGGATATTTGATATATCCAAGGATCATGACGGATATTGTGGATATCCGGGATAATCGACTATTTGTATAACTAATAGAGGATTAAGTGGATAAAATGGATCTCAAGGGTGCTTTGGCAGAGATGGATATCATAGCATTATCAAATGCCGAGATTTTTTATCCTTTGATAACTCTTTATTCCCCTATAACCCTCTTAATCCACAAATTCCTTAATATCCCTCCTGATCTCACAAATCCACAATATCACTCTTACCAACACTAAATCTCTCGATACACCCACAGTCCTTAAAATCCATTATTTCTAGTTAAAATCCACTTATATCCCACTTGATCCTTCGATATCAAATACAATTCCATTGATATTACATTTAATACATCCAAATCCATCTATATCCCATTTATCAATCTTAATCTCATTAAACTATTAGGTCTATTCTGTTATTCGTTGGTTATAGAAAAATTTGTGAAAAATCGAAAAATATCGAGACTTTTTTTTCGATATTTTTCGGTTTCGATATTTTTCGATATTTATCGAAAAAATATCGACCGAGAAAAATTTGGGTTTTTCGATATTTTTCGATATTCGGTATTTTTCGATATTTATCGAAAAAATATCGACCGAGCCCTCCGTCCGGGCTCTAGTTGATTTCTTCTGAACCGTTTTTATTTCTGAGGGGAAAATTTTTCATGAGAATTTTTTCCAAAGAATTTTTTTAGACGAAAGCTTATCGGAATGCTACCCTAGTTCGAACAATAAGCCAAACGAGGCCTCAAAATTTTAAAAATTAAAAGAAAATCCCCGCACTCAATTTTATATGAGAGGGATTAACAAGTTTCTAAAAAATTTTTTTCTAAAAATTTCTAATATGTATGAAGAAGGTTTTTACAAAATTTCATAAATTTTATGCTTATATTTGATTAGCCCGTCTATTCCCCATTATTTTTCTAATTTCTTAAAAACAAAATTTATTCAATTTTTAATTTAGACAAAAGCTTATCGGAATGCTATAGACACATGTATGGATACTTTAAATCAGAATGGCGCTTTCTCAGAACATCCGGATGCCTATGAGGTTATTATTTTTTTTAAAATTTCCAAAAAAATCTTTTTTTAAGTTAACTTTTAATGGTTCAGTTTCTCACAATCAGGATTTATTAAATCGAAAATTGTCTTTACGAAGTATGCGTCAATGTTTAAAAATGGCTGTTGATGTAAAAAAAAGAATTCTTTTTTAAATTTAAAAATATTTTTAAGGGGTATGAGGAAGCTGTTCAAGAACGTCGTGAAGTTGAAGAAATGAAGAATGAATATGAAAAAATGGAACCAAGGTGTGGTTTATTTTCTTTTTAAAAGAAAAGTAGTTCTAATTAGGATAGCACTTCGAGCCTTTGGAGGCGGGAGTGTCGGGTTTGCCGGGGTAGAGCCTTCGGGGTTCGGACGGGGTTTTTGCCAAAAAATGTCGGTGGTCGGGTCGGGGTTTTGCCCGCACGGGGGTGGGCATCAGGAATCGGGGTTTGCCGGGGTAGAGCCTTTGGGTTGGGGTTTTTGCTTTAAAATTGGTCGGGTTTTGAGGGTCGGGTTGCTACCCTAGTTCGAACAATAAGCCAAACAAGGCCTCAAAATTTTAAAAATTAAAAGAAAATTAATTTTTTGAGTGGGCGGACATTTAGGCCTGCTTATAAAGGAGTATAATCCTCTAGACTATTTGAAAGAAGTTAAAAAAACTTTTTCCTTTCTAGCCATGTTTTTATGAATGATTATGATAAACGTATTCTTGATTTCCATCTTGCAAATTTGGAATCTGATATTGGTGCACCTCTTCGAACAGTTGCTTTAAAGGATTGGGATCAAGATGACCTTTATGGCTTTGATGGTTCACACATAACAGGTAAATTCTTAATTTTTAATTTATTTTAAAATTTTATTATAAAAATCGTTGTAAATTTATAAAAAAAACAAAAAAAAGGATTCCTATGTTCCCTGAAAGGATATTCTCTCATACATATTCCAAACCTGAATCTCTCCTTTTATGATAAATATTACCTACTTTATCATTAGAAAATTCCCTCCTTGATTCCCGTAAAAATACCTTTCACGTTAATTTCTCTCAAACTAAATTTAACACCTTTAAATTCCCTTTGAACTTTTTCAAAATTAGTTAATAAAAATTCCAATTATTTCCGGCATTCCTCTCCACCCTCCTTTCTATTCTTTTATGCACACTCAATTACAAAATTTTAAAAAAGAAAGAACAAAGCTTTATCTTTTTATATTTAGAAATATATATTTAAATTATATATAAATAAATTACACGTTTTGTGAAGTTTAGTACTGACTGATTTTTGGCGAGAACATGCATTAGATTTTAAATAAAAATGATACAGTCAATCTTTGGGTTATGGGTCCGATTTTTTTGGTTTTCCCATTTAAACTTGAAATAATTTTTGAAAGTTCATTTGGGTCTCCCTGAGAAATTGACTGTATTTTTAGTGAAAGATTAAAAATAATTAGAGGGACACAGGTTTAAAATCAAAAGATTAATGGGCTCCTATACAATAAGGTTGTCGGATAGTTGGAAATCTTCGGATATCCGGATCCGGATCCGATATCCGAACCGAAAATTTCGGATATCCGGATCCGATATCCGAACCGAAAATTTCGGATATCCGGATCCGGATCCGATATCCGAACCGAAATTTTCGGATATCCGGATCCGGAACAGAAATTTTTATTTTCAAAATTTTCGCCTGCGGCGCTGTAAAGTTGAGTCCCTATTAGTGTTTCACCGGAACCGAAATTTTAACCGGAACCGGAACCGGAACCGGATCCAATTTAAGTTCCGGTTCCCGGAACCGGAACTTTTCTAAGTTCCGGCCCGGAACCGGAACCGGAACTTTAAAAAAAATTTTTTGCTAGCAAATTTTAAAAAATTTGCATTTTGATTTGGGTTGTAGGTTTCGCCAAATTTTTCGGTTTACCGAAACCGAACCGTCTAACCGAATAGAAACTTGGTTAACTAAAACCGAGCCGAAAATTTGTCGTCGTTAAGTGATATAAGTAGATTAGAGAGTATGTATAAACGGATTTGTCGGATATAACTGTTTGATATCGGGCGATAAAAAGGTTCTGAATTGCAAGAAAATCCCATATCTACCTACTCAATTTCTCGATATCACACCCAAGTCCACGATATTACCTATGACCGTTTGAAATCATGATATAATCTAAATCCAAATTAATCCATCCAAATCCTCCGATATAACATTCAACTTCTTTTTAAGCGCCGCAGGCGAAAAATTTTGAGAATCTGTGAGGACAAGAAGCCAAATTTTTCCCTTTTCAGCGCCGCAGGCGAAATTTTTGAAAATTTATGAAGGCCATAAGCAAAAAAATTCACTATTTATAAGTCAAACTAAGAATTTTAAGAAATTTAGAGGGCCAAAAAACCACAATTACTCCATGTAAATTACTCCATGTTTTTTTTAATACACAAGCATGAGAGTACGAGTAGTTTATTAATTTTTCTAAAAAAATCAATCTTTAGGGGTGTAAAAAAGTTCCGGTTTGCCCGGAACCGATTTGAAAACCGGAGCCGGAACCGGAACCGGAACCAATTTGAGTTCCGGTTCCCGGAACCGGAACCGGAACCAAAAAAACACCGGAACTTTCCGGAACCGGAACCGGAACCGGAACTTCCGGTGAAACTCTAGTCCCTATGGATGATATAGAGGGATTAAGATCAATTATAAATGGATTTGGGGAAATAACAGAGGTATTGAGGGAATTTAGGAGTAACAGAGTTATCGATGTGAGTAATGAGTTATTTGGGGAATTAATAGAGACATAGGGTATTATCTTACATTTAAAATTGGTGGATTAAGGGATACGGGTTGGGAATTACGAGAGATATTGAGGGATTTATTGATTAATCCCCTATATCCCCTCTAATCCCAAAATCCTTCAAGGGCGTATCCAGGGGGTTAGCTTCAGAGGGGCATGTGAGTTTTTACAATTGTTTACAACTCTTTCTCTTTTAGCGCCGCAGGCGAAAATTTTGTGAATTTTGGATGTCCTTAAGCTAGATTTCTTCCATTTCCTGCGCCGCAGGCGAAACTTTTGAGAATTTTAGAAGGCCGTAGGCCAAAAAATTCACTTTTTCAGCGCCGCAAGCGAAAATTTTGGGAATTTTGGAAGGCCAAAAAGCCAGCTTTCTCCCATTATTAGCGCCGCAGGCGAAAATTTTGGGAATTTTGGAAGACCAATGGGCAAGATTTCATCCTTTTTTCCAAATTCTAGGATCCGAACCGAAATTTTCGGATATCCGGATCCGGATCCGATATCCGAACCGAAAATTTCGGATATCCGGATCCGGATCCGATATCCGAACCGAAATTTTCGGATATCCGGATCCGGATCCGATATGCGAACCGAAAATTTCCGGATATCCGGCCTTTTTTCGGATCCGGATATCCGGATCCGACAACCTTACTATACAACTCATCTAATCGTTAACTCATCTATTCGTTAACTCATCTACACGGCCAAAAAGGGTCAACTCATCCAATCGTTAACTCATCTAATCCTTAACTCATCTACACGGCCAAAAACGCTCAACTCATCCAATCCTTGAAATATCGGCCGGTTGAGTCCCTAGCCGGTTGAGTCCCTGGTCAGTTGAGTCTCAACCGGCCCAAGACTCAACCGGCGGTAATCAACTACTAAAACGGCCGGGACTCAACTGACCAGGGACTTAACCGGCTAGAGACTCAACTGGCCATGGACTCAACTGGTCATGGACTCAACTGGTCATGGACTCAACTGGTCATGGACTCAACTGGTCATGGACTCAACTGGCCATGGACTCAACTGGTCATGGACTCAACTGGTCATGGACTCAACTGGCCATGGACTCAACTGGTCATGGACTCAACTGGTCATGGACTCAACTGGTCATGGACTCAACTGGCCATGGACTCAACTGGTCATGGACTCAACTGGTCATGGACTCAACTGGCCATGGACTCAACTGGCCATGGACTCAACTGGTCATGGACTCAACTGGCCATGGACCCTACTTACCAGAGACTCAAACGGCCGGAGACTCAAACGGCCAGAGACTCAGACGGCGAGAGACTCAAACGACTGGTACTCAATAGTCTCGTTCCAAAGGATTGGATGAGATGAAAGTTTTTGGCCGTGTAGATGAGTTAAGGATTAGATGAGTTGATGATTGGATGAGTTGACCCTTTTTGGCCGAGTAGATGAGTTAACGAATAGATGAGTTAACGATTAGATGAGTTGACCCTTTTTGGCCGTGTAGATGAGTTAAGGAATTTTAGCCGTTTAGATGAGTTGAACGTTTTTGGCCGTGTAGATGAGTTAACGATTAGATGAGTTAACCGGACACGGATTAATGTTACAAGAAAGGGAGATATGAGAGAAATATTAAGAGCACTTTAAAGGGGAGAGAGTTAAAATTAATAATACCATGTTTTGAGTATGTGAGAAGATACGAATTTTATTGTCCTTGTAAGGGGGATATATTAAATATCAAAATTTACATCCTTTGATGTTTCCCGGGGTTATCCAGGTATGGGTCGTATTCTCCCACATAACCAGAATTCTAAATAAAAATCCTTATTAAACAAAAGCACTCTGAGAAGGAGAATGAATTTGTTCATAAAAGGGTTCTTCTGGCGATTCTCTAACAATTGGTGAAGGCAAAACCCTGGCCAATTCATCCCAAAATCCAGGATCACTTTGCTCCATATTCCTAGTATTTCGAATAATTTTCCCTACACTTTCCGGTATCCTACTCTTGTCATGTTCTTTTGTTTTTGTGCTCTTGAAATTGAAAATGTTTTTTTTAAATTCTTTAAAAAATTTTTCTTACATAAATTACAAAAATTTTCTTCTGTTCGATTGGGCTTTTTGTTTTTTCAAAGTAGTGAATAATACAATTTGTTAACTGAGGATAATTCAAGTCTTTAATAAATTCTGGAGATACATATAATATAAGAAGTCGACTTCCGTACACTAATTTTTCTAATTTTTCAGTAGGAAATAGGACAACTTTAGTATTGTAATATGTTTCAGGCAAATGCTGTAGTAGACAAATTCTGTAGTTGTAGCCGTTGTTATTTATTCTTTCTATTTCCCTTTGAATTTTTTAAAAATTATATTGAATTAGATCCAGGGAGGCTCCCTTTAGAATGAATCTCTCTATGATCCCGATCCCCCTCCCATTAAATCCCGCTAATCCATCCTCCCTACAAATTTCTCTTACCGACGCAAATTTAAAACCATTTTTTCATCCTTCTTTGCATAACAAATAAAAATGTCATAATTTGGGCCTTCTAAAGTAGAAGAAGAGTAGCTTTCATCATTAGAAGATCTACTTGTAGAGGGAATACTAAATTAAAAATTCTATAATATTAATTTATCTCATCAATCTTTACATGCCTTGGACTTATCAATCTTCTGTCAATTAATGTCATGCTTTCCGAAGAAGTAACTGGGCTTCGATTATTTTTCTGGCATTTTTTCTTTTCTGGTTTATGCTGTTTTTGAACATCGTTTAAATATTGAAAACAAGACTTGGCAACAGTAATTATTAAAAATGTAAAAAATACAAGTATTGCTATTATAAATAATATAATCATCATTGTGTCGGCATATTCAAAAACTCCAAATATCCTTTTTGGTTGCTCGATACATATTGTCCTTTTAGGAAAAAAATAATGAAATTATTTTTAAAATTATTTTTTTTCCCGATTTCTACCTATGGGAGCAGGCCAACGTACCGTAGAGCTATAACTGTTCAAAATGGTCGAATCCGGGACGCCCTGATATGTTTCGATTCAGCTCGTCGAGATGCATCGAACCATACCAAGGCGTCCCGGATTCGACCAGTTTGAACAAAGTTATAGCTTTGCGGTACGTTGGCCTCGCGTTCGTTTACCCCTACCTATTTTCCTGGTTGAGAAATTCAAGCATTGACATAACAAATAAATCATCGTTAATATTTGGGAAATAATTTGAAAATATTGTTGTATCATTAGTTTCCTTTGCTCTAGTTACATTTTCAACACATTGAATTTTTCCTGCATCTTTAATTTTTTGTTGGTTTTGAGCTATCCATTCTTGGGCCAAAAATCTTCCATTAGAAGAACAATCACATCTAAACGGATTCCCTCCCAAATAAATTTGGCGTAAATTTTTGATGTTTTTTATAAATATTGGCAATTCTTCTATTCTATTTTCTTCTAAAATTATTTTTTCTAAATGAGGGGCTATTAAATTTAAATAATTATTTATTTCATAAATGTTGTTATTTGCCAAGTTTAATAGGTGAAGGTTTGGTGCTGAAGTAAATTCATCTCCGTTTATTCGTTTTAAATTGTTTCCGGATAGGTGAAGAGCCTGAAAAAATTGTGGAAATTTTTTAGAATTTTTTTAAAAAATCTATAAATGTTTTTTAAGTTGGGATGTTCCTTTCCTAGTCTTCCCGGACAAGGGACCTAAGCTTACTTGTTAGCTCTAAATTTCCTCGGCCCAAAAAAATTTCTCATTTGTCAGACTTAAAATTATTTTTTATTTTTTTAGTAAAAGAAGGCTTAGGAACTGTACTTGAACAACTGGGTAATGATCTGGATGTAAAGCTTAATTGTATTGTAAAGAATATACAATATGATACAAGAGGTGTTTTTATAATTTAGTTGGGTTTAAAAGATTTTTGAATTTAAAGGTGTTGATGTTAGTTATTTTGTAAATTCAAAACCAGAAAATGTGAATAATGGCAGTGGAGGTAGTCAAAGAATTGAAAGAATTCTGCAAACGATTCGGGTAATTTTATTGTGCTTTTAGATCTCTATTTTACATACTCCTTAAGTTGAAGTCTTCTCAGCGAACTTTTCTGAGATGATTTTTGGGATACCCCCAATGAGTTTTCTCTGTTTCTTATCACCTTCTTTCTCCTTCTTCCCCAGCTTTGTATTCCCCCAATCTTTTATTTCTATTATTTAAAGGCGGATGCCGTTCTCTGCACAGTTCCTTTGTCTATGCTCAAAAAAACAGTTTTAACGGATAATATAATGTCAGATGCCAGTGCTATTCGATTCGAGCCAAAATTGCCAAATTGGAAAACTGAAGCAATCGCTAGATTGGGATTTGGGTCACTCAATAAGGCAAATAAAAAATTCTCTTAAATTAATTTTAATTTTTTTAAGTTAACACTTTATTTCGAAAAAACTTTTTGGGATATTTCAAAAACTTGTTTTGGACATTTAAATGAAACAACGTAAAAAATAATTAGTTTTTTAAATAAAATAAAAAATATTTAAGTGCTTCTCGTGGCGAACTTTTAATTTTTTATTCTATTGGAGATTTACCTATTTTAACTGGTTTGTTTGCTGGAGAAGCTGCTTCTATTACAGGACATTTGGAAGATCGAGTAATTGCTCAGAACGCAATGAAGATATTAAGCAAAATTTTTGGGAATAATTGTCCAACTGAGGTGGGTTTAAAGAATTGGTCATTGGGTTTTAGGAAATTTTGTAACAGAACAGTGTAGAGAGATATAGTAAGAGGGTTAGCGGATCTAGGCAAATTAGGGGAAAAAATCGGAAAAAATAAAAAATAATGAGAAATCAGAAATCCTGGAGATCTATTTGAATAGAGAATTTTCGGATATCCCGACTTTTTTCGAATCCTTAGATTCGTAGTAATTCCCCGTTCTTAGGAAATTTGGGAATTTTGCACGAAAAAACAAGATGTTGAGACTATTATGGAAATGGGTGTGGGAAGCAAGTTTCCCTCATTCGACAACATTTCCTTAACAGAGCTTCAACTTTTCTATTTTAAATTTATTTGCTAACTAATACCCATTTTTAGCCCTCAAAGTATATTGTGACTCGATGGCATTTAGACCCTTTTGCATATGGATGTTATAGTTACATGAAAAATGGCTCTTTACGTTAGATTATAGAGAATGAAAAAATAAAATTTTTTTCTAAATTTTTAGCAGAAGATTATGACAAATTAGCAGAGCCTTTATATATAGATAACAAAAAAGATTTTGCAAGAGTTTTCTTTGCTGGAGAACACACAATTAAACAATATCCATCTTCAGTACACGGCGCTTTTCTTTCAGGACTTAGAGAGGCTGGAAGAATAGCAGAGTGAGGGAGGGGGGGGGGGATTAAAAAAAATAATTTTTTTAATTTTTAAAGTATATTTATTGGTCCATTATCCCCTCTTGGAGGAGAAATAAATGATGAAGGAAATGATGAAAATAATTGTATTGATGGACAGGGAATATTAGCATTTGAATGTCAAAATCAATTAAATATTAAAGAAAATAAGCCTGGAAGTAGTAATCAGAATAACAATAATAATCAGAATATTGCAGTTAAACGTGCAAAGGTAGAGGAGGGGGGGATGTTTTTAAAAAAGATTTTTTAATTAAGATTAATAGAAATGGAATAAATAAGAATAGAAATGGAGAAAATAATGGGAAGGAAAACTAAAAGGAGAAGAAGAAATAACTTTGAATTGATTATTAAAAAATATAAATTGTACTTTTATTTATTTTTTGCTTCATTTTTAATTTTTATTTTTGTATTTTTTTGTACATAAGAATTTTTTTGACGAATAAAAAAAGAAGCTTTTGCTTTTTAAATAGACTGAAAACGTGAAAGTGAGTGATCAGAAAAATTTGGGAAAGGTGGAAATTGTTGGAAAACACGGAGAACAAAAGCATTTCTTTAACCGTTTTTACCTGCGAGGGGGAATGAAAATGATAGAAAAAGAATTTAAAAAAATTAAAAATCTTCCCTTTAAGATTTTTTAAAGCTTCCCTATATTGACCTATTTAAATATTTCCAAATTCCCCTACCTTTAAATTATTTATTGTGTCAAAGGCGGAAGGTTCTATTGTTTGAATATTTGATGAATTAATATGTAGTTCTACAAGTCTACCCATACCAAAAAAATCTGATTTTTTCAGAACCGGAAAGTTGAGATTTGATAAAAGAATGTGTGATGATTGCATTGGTAATTTTCTGTAAAAATGAGGGAAATTTTTAAAATCTATTTTTAACTTCTATTAGTGGACAATAACCACTAGAGAAAATCACAAAATTTTTTCTGGACATAGAAGGGGTTTTAAAAAATTTAGTGTTTGTTTAAGAATATTCTAAAGAATAGAGATCCGACTGTGAATGTCGTACGAGAATCGAGACCTCCTAGATTTTTGATCGAGATCTCGGTCCGGTCTCTATTCAAGAGGATAGACAAGCTGCCTCAAAAAGCCGTCCACTAAATAGTTTATTATTAAATAGAGGTCTCTGATTGTTAATTTCCTTACTGTAAGTCAAATTCCTCTTTTTCTGTTCCACTACATTTAACAACATTTTTGGTAAAAGTTTGATCTCGAAAGCAATCACAGGCTTTTGGACATATAGATTTGCAATCACAACTAGATAATTGACAGCAAGGACAATTAGGCTCACATAAAGTGTTGTAAGGACAAAGAAAGTCGGATGACTGGAAAAAAGTTAAAAATAATTGTTAAAAGGGAATTTCTCTTTCAAATTTTCCCTAACACATCATTCCCCGTTTTCTTAAAATTTCGAAAATTCTACGTAACATCCTCTACCGATGGCCAACCAAATTAAATAAGTGTATTCTAAAATGAGATTTATTTTATCGAGAATAAAATTTGTATCCTTTCCGTCAAGCTGCATTAGTATTAAACTCCTATATCTTCACATCTTCTACCCCTCATAAAACCATAAATTTAAAAAAAGCATTCACTCAACCTCAGTTTCTGCCACAAATTTAATTTGCCCATTTAATGGAAGTAAACATTTTGCTTCATTAATATCCCTAACACCTCCATTTTCGCTTATACTAGGGATGTCATCACTTTTCCTATCTTTAGCATTTAAAAGCCATTCCATTCCACAGTTGCAAATTAAAGGGTTTTCTATAAATTTACAAGTTTATTAATTAAAGTCTGATTATTTATTTGTTTCAAGTTTTAATAGTTTCTTTATTGTATATTAATTTCAAGTTTTATTTATTAAAGTTTATTTTAAGTTTATTAAATTTGTTTCAAGCTTCAAGTTTTATTTTTTATTTGCTTCAAGTTTATTTATTTGTTTTCAAGTTTAATTATTTTATTTGTTACAAGTTTATTTGTTTTATGCGTTGATTTTTCAAGTTTTAATAAATATTCAAGTTTTATTAATTCAAGTTTTATTTTTATACTTTATTTGTTTCAAGTTTTAATAAAGTTTTATTAGCGTGTATTATTTTCAAGTTTTAATAAACCAAGTTTTATTTTATTTTATTTGTTTTAAGTTACAAGTTTTGTTTTATTATTTGTTTCAAGTTTTATTTTTTATTTGCTTCAAATTGTAAAAACTTTACCAGAAATAAACATTTGACCGTATCTACTATTCGCGACAACAGTTATTTCAAATAATTCTTTAGGTATTGTTTGTAATTTATTTAATCTTAAATCTACCTAAAAAATTTTCATTTTTATTTATTAAAATTTTTGTTTTACCATTTTTAATTGTGACATTCCTTGAAAATTATTTTCTGTAATTAATGTCAATAAATTATCACTTAAATCTAATTCTTCTAATTCTAAAGGAAATATCTTCAAATTTTGAGAATTTTTAAAATAATTTTCGTCAACAGATAAATTTGTAATCCTATTTGAGTGGAGCTTTAAAAGAAAAAATTATTTTAATTTATTAAATTTTCCAAAAAAAATTTTTTTAATTAAAAAAACTTTAAAAATTCAGAGAAATCGAAGGATAGATTTCACTTTTACAACCAAATCTCATTGGATTTTTACTGTGGGATATACTCATAATATCATATCGGTTTCATTAGGCAGTCCCGTAAATATTATTTTTTTTAATTTAAACTTTACTTCCAATTTCTTTAACTTCCTTCCATCTGTTTCAACTAATATACCAACGTTTTTAATCTTGTTATAATTAACTGAAAGTTCGAGTAAATCACTGGGAAAATTAGACCATTCCAACTATAATTTAGAAAAAATATTAAAAATATTTGCTTATTTTTTAAGGTCAAGTAAAAAAACAATTTAGTGATTTATATATGGAAACGAGTTGGAATATTACAGGATTAGGTATATCTTATGGATTATTGATGGATTATCTCGGATAATGAATTAATAGGGCTGACCAAGACCGAAATTTTTTAAAGATTCAAGAGACTCCTGTAGCTCTACAAATTAGACACGTTAAAACAAAACCCTAAATTTCACCTAATATTTTGTATTCGATAACTATAAAATAACTTAGATAGAAACTAAAAAAAACTTTTCAAGAAATAATAACTATCTACCTCTTCCAAAGCATTTTCACTCAAATTTAATATTCTCAACGATTTTAGACCAGTCAACGCTGTCCCTAATTGAAATAACAAATTCTTAGATAAATCAATTTTCCTCAATTTTGGACATTTATTGAAAGCATCGGGACTTGAAAAATTAAAAAATTTTTTTTTCTAATTAAATTAAAAACACCTTATATTTTGTACTCGATTAGATGAAAGATTAATTTCCAAAAGACTTTCACACCCATCAAAAACATAATTATCTATTGAAGTTAATAAATTTTGGCTTAAATTGAGATGGGTCAAGTGAGACATTTTGTTTAGAATAAAATTGTAGTAGGTTCTGGAAAATTGAAAAAAATAACCTAATTTTTAATTAATATTTAGATTCAAAATTTAAAATTTAAAAAATATAGAGAATAGGCAATGATAAAAAGCAACTTTAATAACTCAACAGAAGATGAGAAATAAAAATAAAATTCAGAAAAATAAAAAATTCAAAATTCAAAAAAATCAGAAAGGCTGTAAAAATATTTTTGTTTAGGTCTCTAGATAAAGAAAAAAATTCCAGATTTTATTAATATTTTCTATTTGTTAGACAGGGTTAAAAATTATGTTTTTGAGACCCTTTTTAAGTTTTTAATTAGATAAAAACCCACGATATTTTATTGTAAGACAAATCAACAATCTCAACTCTACTTAATCGTCCAATAGCTGCAGGAAGTTTTGTGATTAAATTGTGACTCTTAAAAAACAAATTTTTTTTTTGCATTAGAAAAAAAAAGACAAACAATATTTAAATATTCCAAAGAATTCCCCAATTCTTGAAATGCTTCTTCGTGAATATTTTGAATAGAATTATTAAATAATAAAAGTCGTTCAAGCTTATCAAGTCCTTCAAAAGTTCTGATATTTAGACTAGTTAATTTATTTGAAGATAGATCTAGCTGAAAAAGATTTTTTTTAATTTTAAAAAATTGAGGGAAAAAATGAGGAGGTTTAATTAAAGGAGGCATAAATAAGCGTTTAAAGCAAATAATGTGGTTAGGTTGAGACCTTCTAAAATGGCCAGATAAATACTTAGAGCATTGAAATTTTGCCCAAATATCTCTAATACTTTAATCTACAAACTACAAAAAATCCAGAGTTTTTGGTTAATTATTTCAAAAATTATGGTCGAAAGAGTAGACATTTCTCTCAAAAACCCAACCAGTTTAGTTTTTTAACCATAGCTTCAGAAATATTAAACTAAAAAATTTAAAATTTTCAGAATTGATAGAAAACTCTTAGGAAAATATTTAAACAAAATTTCATAACAATAGGACCAATATGAATTGTTATTTACAGACGCGCGCCATAACTGTCTTGCGCCGAAATTAAATAAACTTGCCTCCTTTAAAGAAGTAAAATTTTGCATTTGATTAGAATAAAGCTTTTCAATTAAATTTCCTGACAATTTAAGTGTTGTAAGAGAATTTGTTGATTGTGAGAGGAATTGAATAGGTAAATTATGGAGTTTATTCCATGAAATGTCTAATTGTTCTAATTTAGAGCTTTTCAAAGTCTGTGGGGGAAAGGGGAGAATTTTTAAAAATTATGTATAAAAAACCTCTAATTTACATACTTCTCTAAAAGGACATGATCTTATAAAGAAAGGAGAAGGTGAGTAAAATAAAGGGGGTATTTTATAGGCAGTACATATTTAGTTAAAGAGATCACTATATAGAATTCAACAAGCGGAGGAGGGGACTCCACAAAATACGTTAGTTAGAAGAGGAGTCTCTCAAATAGGAAATATCCGCTCAAAAATTTGGGAAAGGAATTCTAGCCCTGATATATCTACAAAATAGAGAGTACGTAAAATAGAGGTTTTCGATTATTTAAGATAGGGTAGCACCTCAGCCTTCGGGGACGGGAGTGTCGGGTTTTGGGGTTTTGGGGTTTGCCTTCGGGGTTCGGGTCGGGGTTTCGGGGGACGGGGTGCTACCCTAATTTAAAAAATTAATTCCTCACAATTTTATCAATTTCATCATTAAAATTATTCCCACTTAAATTTAACCCAACCAATCCAGACAATTCAACAATAGATTCAGGTATTAATTGAAAACGATTATTGGACATATCAACGTGTAAAAGTCCTTCAGGCAACCTTTTAGGTAAATTATTTAATTGGTTGGAGGAAAGGTCCAAAGTTTGAAGTTGAGGGACTTGGCCTGATTGAAAGGCATCCGATTCTATCTTTAAAAAAATATTTTTTGTTTAATTTAGCAATTAGTTGTGTCAAGACAATTCACAAAAATAACAATTCACTTAAAAAGTAATTTTAATCCTTCTAGGTTCTAGAATTTTGAAGAAATACATATTAGCAACTTTTCCTATACCCAAAAATGGCCAAATAAACACTTATACATCACCAAAAAAATTTTTCGGATTTTTGGTTAATTATTTAAAAGGAAATGGTAGTGGATATTTCTTTCAAAATTTTTATGGTTTGCTTTTCAACTTGAGAAATATTAAACTAAAAATTCTAAAAAATTTTTTTAGGTACCTAAACACTAAGGAAATAATCTTTAAAATTTAATGGCATTTGAAAAAAATCGTAAAATTTTCTATTCAGTGAATTGTCCAAATATGTATTTATTAATTTATCAGTAAAGTTACCTCAATCAATTTATTATTGAATAAATTCAATAATCGTAAAGCAGGAAAAGGAAGTAAATCTTGTTCAGAAATTATTTGAATTGAATTTTCGGCAATATTTAAAACAATTAAATTAATTAATTGACAAGGATGGTGAACAGGGCGAGGAAGGAAAATACCCAAACGAATAGAAGTTAACAAGTTTTTTGATAAATCCAGCACCTTTTTATTAATTGAAAAATTATTTAGAAATAATTTTGAAAAAAAAATCGAAAATCTTCTAAGATTAAAGGCAAAAATGACAACTAAAGACCAAGGCTGAAAACCCAAAAAAAAAGTTTTGTGTCAACATGCGGTCCCGTTGAAAAATTATTTAATAATCCATCGAAAACATTTTCTGAGTAACTTTAGGCGCTTAAATTAATTTTGCACCGGGACCGCAATTCTACAGGATTGCCCAAGATGAGCGTTGTTTCGAAATTTCAATTTCCGATTGTCGAATATGTTTTGTTTCGAAATACTCTAGTCTCATGATTTAAGAGACCAAAAGTCTTAGAACAGCTCTAAAAGTCTCTAAAATTTAATAAATGGATAATAGGGAAAAGCTGGAAACTTTTCAAAAGTTTCCAGCTTCCCTACAGTTTTTAAATGAAACCAATTTCACCCCCTACCTGTAATTTCTGTAAAGAACAAATTCCATCAAGGGGGAATTCACGTAATCCAGAATCTGATAAAATTAAACTTTCCAATTTTGTTAGGCTACGAAAGAAATATTCTTCAAGTCTTTGTAATGATTTAGCTCCAATTATTGAAAGAGAACGAAGTTTAGGTAAACCTTCAAAAACACCGGCAGAAAGGTGGGTAAATCGGCAATTCTATAAAGAATTAAAAAAATAAAATTGGAGGCAGATATTAGAGGGGAGAAAGTGGAGAAGATATATAAATTATCTCTAATCTCTCTTTCCCCAATTACAATTATATTACTATAAGTAAAACTTCCTTCCAAAAAATTTAATAATAAACCAACATTAATTTTCAATTCCCTAAGTTCATTAAATCCAAAAAAATTTCCATCAATCGCCAAAATATTGTCTTCAATATATTCTTCTTTTTCACAAAAAATATTTAAAGATTTAGTTCCATTCTTTGGAAAATTATTAAAAATTCTACTATTTTTTAAATAAGGCCAATGACAAGTAATACTTAATAAATGATTAACTTTATTGTCTGGAACACAACGGCAACTTAAAAAAATTTTTTTAAAGATTTTTAGACGTTTTTTAAATTTTAATTTGAAATATTAAAATATTTTTTTCTTTTAAATTTTCCCTTTTTATTTTGTGAGAACAACTTTGAGCGAACGGGTAACGTTACGCGCACAGCTATAAAATAGTCTCATTAAAACCTAGAACTGTGAAATTTTGTCAGGATATCCCTAACAGTGCTAGCTAACTTTCCTAAAAATTTTAGAATTTTAGATTAAATATTTCAAAAGTTATGGCCGAAAAAGTGACAGAAGACAACGAAGACAACCGCTTTTTCAATGACTTTCTGATTTTTCCATCATAACATTAAAAATACCCAATCAGAAATTCTGAAATATTCAGAGCTATTAGATAACCTTATTGGGAATATTTGAGCAAAATTTCAAGTTTCTAGCTCTTCTTCAAACAATTTTATAAAATTCATTTTCCTACAATGTCATTTACCCCTTATCCGTTTAAATTTTATTTTCCATCCAAAAAAAAAATATTTTTATTTTTAAAAATAGATATTATCTCCTTATTTAAAATTATTTAAAATAAAAATTTTTTAATTTCCATATTTCCAAAAACCAATATATTTTATTTATTTATTCTTTAATTTATTTCCCCTCAGGCTATAAAAGACCGAAAATTGCTTTTTTGTCAAATATTCCACATTTTTCAATAAATTTTATTAAATTCTTGTTAAATAAATTGATGATAGATGTAAATAATGAAAAGAGGAGAAGAGAATTTTTAATTTAAAAAATTTCAAAAAAAAATTTCAATTTTTTAAAATTTGCCCTCAGGCAAAAAAATTATTGTCAAATTTTATTCAACATAAAAAATTCTCCAAAAAATATTATTTTTTACTCATTCCCTTTTCACTTTCTCCATATTCACTCTAATATATTTTTTAATGACCTATCAAAGCAATCGAGCGAATAAAATAAATCGGCCTTTCCCGTTATTAAGAGAGTGAAAGAAAGGGATTTATCAAAAAAACATATGTAAAAATTATTAATTTTTAAAAGCTTTTTGTGATAGAAAAGGTTAAGAGAGAGGTCAGTAAAAAACAAAAAAAAACAGAAAAGACAAAAAAATTCTGAAAGATTAGGAAAGTAAAGTAACTTTTTAACACTTTCTCCCAAAATAAATAATAAAAATCAAAAACTCGGAAAGATAACTACTGTTTGGAAGCTCGTATCAAAATTTGTACTTGTACGATTGTGAGGAAAAAAATAACTACAAGTACAAACTACAAGCTAGGGTATCCCCGCCCCCGGGGAAGGGAATTCCCGGGACGGGGGGAAGTCTACCCCAGAGCCCCCGTTCCCCGAACTCTAATTCCCCTCAACCCCCGTTCCCCGTAAGCCCAGCCCCGCCTCATAATATCGAATCCTACTACAAGTACAAGCAAATTCTTATTTCCAAATACGGATTATAACAGAAAATAATTTCTAAAAAATTTTTTTCTAAAAAATTCCCAACAACCAAAACAGGATTTTCTTTTCTTAAGAAAAAAAGGAGATAATGAAAAATTACCTAATTGTTCTTTGTTTTGTACTTCAAAAAATGAACAAGACAAAGAGAGTAAAATATATTAATGATATATTTATAGTAGTTACCCCTTAAAGGTATATAAAATTTTCCGTTTCCTTTGCCTTTCGGCAACAAAATCGGTAAAAATTAAAAGAAAATAAAGAAAAGAAAGTGAAGGGGGGAATGAAGTGTTTTTTTGGTGGTTAACAATAAATCCATTAAAAATGCCGAAAATTAGTGGAAAAAGAGGGGAGATAAGAGGAGGAAGGTAATGAGAAAATAGGTATGTATTTATGATTTTTTGGGGGTTTTGAAGGAGAATATTTTGTTATTCTTAGAAAAAATTTTGAAAAAAATTCTAAAAAAAATTTCCAATTTTTAATAAACTTTTTTTCAAAATTTTGTCAAAATTTTTATTTAAATAAATAATTAAAATATAAGGGTAAATAGTATTTAAGAAATAATTTATAAAACAGCCCAAAAAGTCAAAAAGGACTCAAACCCCCAAAAAAATCCAAAAAACCCCAGAAACGTATTCGTAATAATATTGACCAGCATTCCTTAAAACTTCAGAAATTTTGTTAATTATTTCAGAAGTTATGTAGGTGAAAAAGTCAGAATATGAGTAAAATGAGGTCATTTTTGTCACTTTTTTGACCACAACTTTTAAAATTATAAATAGAGCCAGGATTTTTAGGCACAATAAAGTTAAAAATAGGCGCCTATATAGGCACTATAAAACTGCTAAAATAGGCACTAAAATACGAAAAAAAGGCAAAATAGGCAGTATTTTTTCCAAGATTTTCTGATTTAAATTGACTAAATTTTATTAAAAAAGATAAATCTAAGCAATAAACTGTTAAATAAATTAATTCTGACGATCAGAATTACAGATAAACTAATTTATATTAATTATTTTGTTTCCAAAAATGATTTGATAAATTTTTCAGAAGAAAATTTTTCCCAAAAAAATTTTTTGACAAAAATTTTTGAAAAAATTTTCTATTTTACCAAAAAAAATTTTTTATACAACAATTTTCTTAAAAAATGTTCGAAAATTCGCAAATTTTAGTAAAAATATGCAAAATAGGCTGAAAAAAAGCAAAATAGGGCATTTACCCAGAAAAAGCCAAAATAGGCAATTTTAGGCAACGATAAAATTAGTTAGAAAGCAGATTTCAGTAAAATAACACCAGATTTGTTCGTTTCAGCATCAGGCCTATCTAGGAAAAAAACAGGCATTTGCCTAAAAATCCTGGCTCTAATTATAAACCAAAAATTCTGAAAATTTTAGGGAAGATAGCTAATACTATTAAATATATTTCAGCAGAATTTCATAATTTTAGGTCCGTTTTAGACTATTTTATAAGCGCTCGCGTATGTAACGTTAACGTCGTTTAAAGTTGTTATCTCAGCTATTAATTAATTTAAAAAAAAATAAAAAAAAAGAGAATTTTTATAAAAAATATTTTTTAAATTAATTAAGGTTTTAAAAATACCAAAAAATTATTTTAAAAGAAAAAAAGATTTTTTTATTTTTTTAAAATTTTTTTCAAAAAAAACTTACCCATTGGGGCATTGATAACGAGGAATAGGATTATTATTTTGTTGATATTCTATGGCACGTCTTAAATGTCGTCGATTAACAGTCATTGAGTAACAAGAAATTAATTGGGCAAGGAAAATTAAATAAATAAATAAAATAAATATTAAATTTTGTTTTTGAAGTTTTGGTGGGAATAAACTAGAAAAAAATTAAATTAATTATAAAGAATCTTTTAAAAGAGTTTCAGAGAATTGGATTATAGACAGGATAAAAAAGAAAAATTCCTAAAATTTTGTCTCCAAATTTTAAAATCTCTATAGCCTTCCAAATAAACAATTAATGTTTGATTTTTTCAAAAAAAATTTTTTTGGAAAAATTTTTAAAATTTTCAACAAAAATTTAAATTTTGAATTTTTATGAAAATTTTCAAAAAATTTCCCAAAAAAAATTTTTCCATAAAAAAATTTCAAAAAATTTTGGAAATTTTTTGAATTTTCTGCAAAAATTTAGATTTCGAATTTTTCGAGAAAATTCCAAAAAAATTTTCTGAAAATTTCAAAAAATTAAAAAAAAATTTTTTTGTCTCTTGTACCTCTTAAATTTTTTAAATAAATTATTTCTATTATTCGCCCTTTCCTCTACTATATTATTGTTGCATTGTTGTTCTAATTTTGTTGACATATTAGTTGTAGAATAATATAAAGTAGGCCAATCATTATTTTCTAACAACCTTTTATTTCCCATATTTGGGAATTTATTTAAAATAAATATTATTATTTTTAATAGAAAAATATTTTTTAAATTGCTGATTCGCTTAAAAAATTTAAAAAAATTAACAAAAAAATAATTTTAAAATAAATTTTGAACGTTGAAAATTAATTGAAAATATAAAAAATAAAATTTAAATTAATAGAAAAATTTCTGGATTAATTAAAAAATTTTGGATTAGTAATGGACAGATAAAAAAGAGAGAAACTCGATACCCACTCATCATTCTGAAATAGTTAAGAATTAGTTTGAAATTTAGATTTTTGAAATTTATTGCCGCGCAAACGCTCCAAGCTCACCATTAAAGTGTTTCTTCTCTCAAAAAAATTTTTTATGTAAAAATATTCAAAAATTAAATTTTAAAATTAAAAATACCCCTTTCCAATTGTCAACCCCAAAAATATATTAAAGTACATCCTCAGGGTAAAATAAAAATAAAAAAAGAATAAAGGAAAGTGTCTGTGCGTGAGTTAAATAAGTGTTTGGGTATATAATTGTGTTGGTGGTTGTTTTGAGGGGAAGGGAGGAAATATAAAATAATTATTTGAGTAATTTTATTTTTATTTTTTTTAGTTGAATGCGCATTTAAAAATATATCCTTTACACATTTCCTCTCCTCTTATTTTAATGTTGTGCCCATTTATCTCCAAAATTTTGGAGAGAAAATTAGGTAAAAATGTTCTTTCTTTTATTTTTCGTCTGTCAGGTTTTAATCAATATTAAATATGTTTAAAAATTAATTAATTATTTAAAAATAAAATTTAGGGTAAATTAATTGAGAAAAATAGAGGGAAGAAGGAAAGAAAAAATTAATTTTTAGAAAATAATTATTAAAAAAGTAAAATTGTGGGCGAAGTAACGCCTAGTCGAGGGTGAATAAAATAACTAGGGTGAGGCCTAAAATTCTGAAATTTTGCATAGATGTAGTCAATATGTATATCTAACATGTATAAAAACTTGAGAATTTTTGCTTGGGTATTTTACAAATTATGGCAGAAAGAGTAAATATGGGGAGGGAAGGTAAATAGTTAAGGAGCGTTTAGTAGAAAATTCATAAAACAGCCAAGGATATACTTAAAATACTGAAATTTTGTATATTTATTTTATTAAAAAATTCTGTTATCTAACTCTCTAAGAAATTTAAAATTTTTCGGAATGGAATTATGTATGTTAAAAAAGTTGAAATTTTCGATGGAAAATATGCCTATTTTCTTTAATTTTTTCTTGATAATTTTTGATTTAATCAACCAAAAATTCTCCAATTTATAGAGAAGTTAGTTGATATTATTAAAAATATCTGTATAAAATTTCATGTTTATATCTATTCTTTTGGTAAATTTATAAGCTTTCGACTAAACATTATCAACACCAGAACATAACGAAAATAAACAAAAGTTTTAATGGAAAAAAAGTTTTTTTGTGTTCTGTTTATATAAACTTTTTTTACAAGTTGGATAAATAATACAGTAATTAATTTTAAATAAAAATAAAAAAATATTCTACTTAATATAAAATTTTTTATTTAAATGAAAAATTTTTCCAAAAAAATTTTTTTGAAAAACAAATAAAATTGTGGCAAAATAAGAGAAATAAAAATTAATATTAAATTTTAATAATAATGTCAACATAGCCGGATATACATACATATTATTAATAAAAATAATAAGGGGGATGGTCAAAGGTTGTTGAGGAAATGAATAGAAAAAATAAGGGGAGGGGAAATGAGAGAAAAACTGGGCAATGAAAATTTGTGAAAAGAAACTCGGGAAAGAACATCCGTTTTGGATTTTTCTTTTAAAAATGAAAAAGGGGAGGGGGAAGGGGGGGGGGGGGAAGGGGAGGGGGGAAGGGGGGGGGAGGGGGAATTTGTTAGAAGAACATTGAAAAGTGGGAAATAAGAGAGGTTATGGACATTGGTTGTTAAAATGTTTTTGGAGGGGGGAGGGGATTAACAAATCCAAATCGAAGGACATTATTGCTGCTGAAGGGCCGACAAATCAGAGGAGAAAAGAACGAACGATTTTTGAACAAACAAATAAAAATATTTATTTGGGATATTATGTCTTTATTTTTAAAATATATATTTAAAAATATTTTGTGGAAGAAATTTTTAAACAAATATTTTTTGGGATTTTTTTTGATCCAATTTATATTATGATTTCCAAGAAAAATGAATTAAAATTTGGTGGAGAATAACTAAAACTGTAAGACCCCGTAGCTAGTTCCCCAAGATTTTGAGATGCCTAAAGTCGGAGCCAGGATTTGAAAAAATGTCGGAGATGGCCACAGAACTCCAAATCATTAACTGATCTAAATTTAAATAACTCTCCCAAATTATTTAAAAATTAATTTTTATTCAGTGTTAATTAATTAAAATAAAAATTCCTGAATTTTTGGGTTTTTTATTTTAAAAGTTTTTAAAGAAAAATTAAATTAACGGCAATTTTTTTAAAAATTATCCAACACTTTTAGCTATAATCTCTCTCAAAACATCGCAAAAATTCTCCCAAAAATTCTCAAATTTTCAGCAAAATTAAATAGCTTAATTAAAAATATTTGTAGAAAATTTCACGGTTTTAGGTGCTTTTTAAAATTATTTTATTGGCCGCGCCACAACGTGCCAGCTATTTAAAGATTAATGTAAATCTGAGGAGGATAAAGTGACAAATGAAAGGAAAAGGGGAGAAATAAATTGAAATAAAAATTTAAACAAGAGAAGTGGACAAAGAAAAGTTTAAAAAAATTTTTTTGGACAATTCTTTAAGGATTTTTTTGAAGAAAAAAGGGGATTTGTTGGACAATAAGTTTGTTGTAAAAGCAAATAAACAAAGAAAAGTTTTTTTGACATTTTTCCAGAAGGGCGGAAATTTGTAGGTTTTTAATGATTGATAGTTTGTTGTTAATGATTTGAGTGAAGAAAAATTTGTAAAAAATAAATATGTAATTTAGTGTAAAGATTTGTGAATTTATTACTATTTTTGTGAAGAGAAAACAGAAGTTATGTAATGGCCAGAAGGAGTTACTAAATATTTTTGGTAGTTATTTAAACCTCACAAAAACTTGGAAAAAACTAAGTAAACTTAAAGGGGTTTTTAAACGTGTCTTTATACTCTATTATATTAGTTAGCTCCTTCAAATAATTACCCTCCCTCAAATAATTACCTCACCTCTATTATTTACCGTACATAACGAAACAATAAAATATAGTTCTTACGGCATGTCCTTATAAGGAAGTAATTTATCTAATTAAAATTGAGAAATACACAAAATAGATTGTTTTGTTACTTCATTAAAACGTTAACGATCTACCTGTTCTATATATTTTTTAAAAATAACTATATCTTTTTAAACTATATCTCAATGTCTCCGCGTTTTTGTGAAAAATTTGGACAAGGAGGACCATGAATAAATAAATTTGTTAGAAAAAATTATATTCCCTCAATTATTATCATTAGAGTTGCGGCTTTCGAGTCGGGCCGACTGTCGAGTCATTATTTTTTCGGGTCTCATTTTTATCGAGCCGGGCTGTACGGGTCTTTTTCGGGCCAAATATCTTAGGCCGTCTCGTCTTTCGATCCGAGTCGGGCCTTTTTGGCAACCCTAATTATCATTTTGACATCCCATCTACTATTGTTCATCACCCATTTTTTTAACTTAAAATTGTTTAAATTAAATTGATGGTATTTTACACTAAACTTTGAATTTACATTGAAAATAAAAAGAAATTAAGAAATATTTAAAAAATATTTTTTGAATATTTTTTTAAAATAAAGGTCTAAATAAATAATATTGGCTACAAATATATTTTTATTTATTTAAGAGAGGAAGAAATAAGGCAATTAATTTGATGGCATAAGACAAATGAAAGAATAAATTAAAATTTGTTTTACAAGTACATTTCCAAATAAAGTGGATATATATTCTTTTGAATCGGATTAAAAACCACTTAAAAGAATTGAGTGGGGGAGGTTTGACTGAAATTTTTTTAATTAATTTATTTGTAAAAATATTAAAGGCAGGGGGTTGTAATGGGCGCGGACCTATAAAATAGAAAAATCAGAAGCTAGGGCTATGAAATTTTGCAAGGATATTCTAATTGTGGTCATCTAGCTCCCTTAAAAATTTCAAAATTTTTAGTCAAAAAAAGCTAAAGTTGTGGAGAAAAATATCGTCGTGTAAAGGATATTCTGGGGTATTTTGCCTTCTTCATCGATAACTCCCAAAATACTCAACAAAAAATTCCAAAATTTTTAGACAAGTTAAATACCTTTATTGAGAATATCTATGCAAAATTTCACGGTTCTATGTGCAGATTGGGCAATTTTATAAATTCGAGACCAACAGGAAAATCAGCTTTTTGTGGGGAGAGAGACATATGTTTGTCATTTAATTTTAAGTAAAATATTATCAAAAATAAAATTAATATTTGATAATCAAAGTGAGAACGGAAAGAACATTAAATACACATTTCTCAAAGTATTAATTTATCGAGAAAATGGGACGATTCCTTCCTTTCTCCCCCAAAAAAGATTTATTTATTTATTTATTACCCAACACAAAAATAGCCAATATACACTTTTGTTTGGATTGTTTATATATTTTGCTCTTTCTTTATAAAATCTGTCCCTTTATTATGCTGAGATTTTTGGTCCAAATGGCGATAGACTTGAATCTTTTTAGGCTGCAAGTTTAAAAGCAACAGCAGTCCCTAAGGAGCAGTTTGGGATGTTTGGCCGCAGAAAAGTTTGGGCGCGCGCTTGAAAAAGAGGCGAACAATGGGACTTTGGATTGATGGAATTTTGTACAAATATTCCGAAGAAGCTGGGCTAAATGCCTTTTTAATTTCAGAATTTTTGAGAAAATATTTTTAAAGTTATAATCGAAAAACTTGCAAAAATGTCGATTTTTTAAAGAAAAATTGACATTTTTGACTATAATTTTGGAAATAAAAGAGTAAAAATTCTGAAATTTTTGGAGGACAAAGATAATGCTATCTGAGATATCTGTGAAAAATTTTGTGATTTTAAATAAATTATTTTTGATTTTATGATTTTTAGTTTGAGTGCTAGTAATCATGCGCCTAAGCGTCCCCAAGTCCCGGTTTAAAAGACCAAATGTGCTTTGGAGGATTTGTGACAAAGTGAAAATAGAATAAAAAAAAAGAATTTTTATCTTGTAGAGAAAGAAAATAAAAAGTTTTTTTGCGGTCTTTAACCATTGGTTTTAGTAAATAAATTGAGGGGCTTATATTAATGAGAACAACATATGCCCTTTAGCAAATCCGGAAAATAGAAAAATAATTTTAGATAAAAGCTGAGGCTTTTAAAATTGTTAAAATTAAAAAATAAATTGAGAATATTGGTAGGAGAGGTATAAAATTAAATATTAAATAAAAAATATGTATAGTCAAATATTCACAGTAAATTTAAATTTGTGGAGGACAAGATTAAAGTGCAAAATTTTCAAAAAATTTTTCAAAAATAAATTTCAAAAGCAATTCTTTTTGGAATCTTTTTGTTAATAAGAAGCATGCTAAAATAGAATTCCTTCGATAGAGCCAGTGATTTCTTAAAAAAATTTGTGGCAATGTTCCGTTCACACTATAAGTAGTGTGAATGGAACATAAATAGATTTTTAAGTTGACAGACATTTAAAAAGCAAAAATTAATATTTAATTTTTCTATTTAATGAGGAAATATGTTTAAAATTGGAGGAGGATTTGTTAACAAAAAATAAAAAAATAATTATTTTAAAAAATTAATTAATTAATTCCCCTCAATTAATTTAATTTTACCCTCCCCCTTCCATTTATTTCTCTCTCAATTGACCCCAAATTATTTAAATTATAAAAAATCTATTTAGACACCAAAAAAGGTGTTAGAAAAATAGAAAATGGGAAAAAATAGAAAAAATATTTTAAACAATGATTTATGCATGGAATGACCTCTCGACCCTTTCTCTTTTAGTCTTTAAAGGACCCCCCCCCTCCCAACAATCGTCACACTCCTCTTTTTTTGGTCACTCCCTTTATTTTCTCTTGTTTTTCACCTGCTGCTTTCTCTCGAATATTTAAATATTGAAAAAGAAATGAATAAATATTAAAGGGTTTTGGAAAACCTGGCGATGATTTTTAGACTCTTTGCTTGAATGAATTTTCTTGGTATTTTTGGATATCTTTTAAATATATTTATTGAGTGAATCATTTTATATTAAAAAAAATAAAATTAAAATGAGAGACAAAGTTTGGGGTTGTTTGTCATAAGAATTTAAAAAACATAAAAAATAAATTCCCGGTTTTCGAGACTTGGAAGGGAACGTTGCCTGTTATGTTCCCTTCGAACTACTAGTAGGGTGAAGGGAACATTGTGGATAGGGTTGCCGTTTTAGAGTCGGGCCTATACGAGTCTTTTCCGGGTCAAATATCTTAGGCCCGACTCGATCTTTCGGTTCCAGTCGGCCATTTTGGCAACCCTGTTGTGAATTAGAAAAATTATTTTTTGTTAAGAAAAGAAGAAAATTTAATATAAAATAATTTCCAAAAATATTTTTGGAAAAATTAAGTTTTATGACGAGTAAAAAGACTGTTGAGTGTAAAAATTAATACAATTTATTTAAAAATGCAGGAAAATAAATAAATTACAAAAATAAAAGGAAAATTAAAAGGAAAATTAAAAGACGGGCTTCTGATAAGCAATAAAAATAAAAATTGGGGAGAAAATATTTAAATTTGGGGGAGTAAATTATTTTATTAGGTCACAAAAATAAGGTAAAAGGGAGGCAAGATAAAAAAGTTTTTTTGAAGAAATTGATAAGAAAATTTAAATTAATATTTAAAAAAAATATTTTTATTGACTAAATAATTATATATTTTATTTTAAATAATAGAATACAAGAACGAGATTTGAATAGTAAAAAGAGAATTTAATACTAGTAAATGAAATCAAGCTGTACATAAGAAAGGCACGTTAAGATAGTAAATTAGAAAGACATTTTTTGTATCCAGGCCTCAATCATTTTAATTTAAAAAACCCGTCTAAAAAAATGAATAAACCAAAAAATCCACCTCGGATTAGAAATTTGATGGAGATCGGGATGAATATAAATCTAAACTTTGATTATTCAGTAATCAATATCAAGACAGTTTTCAGTGCTTTTTAATTTTGCCTTGATCCTGATATTTTTTTAATTAAAGGCCACTAATCTTGTTAGGGCTGGCAACTGAAAGCAATATCAACAGGGGCCAATTAAATATCTCGATCGATTAGACTATTCCATTTTTTCGTCACTCATTGAAAAAGGTAAAGCAACCAGCATCTTCATGTTAAAATTCCATAGAAAAGTAAAAATTTAAAAATAATATTTTTAGTCCCAATAATTTATTTAAAATATTATTAGTACATACATATAATTATATATTTCCTCTATTTTTAAACAATCTACCTAAATATCCCTCTTCCTTCCCTTTCTAAATATATCCCATCATTAACTTTCAACCGGCATATTAATAAACTAAATGTAAATGCCGCCAACTAGTTACCCCTTCACACTACTAGTAGAGCGAAGGGAATTGTGAAAAACAGGTAAAGGAAGGGAAGAAGATATACATATTCCTGGTCATTTTTAAAAAGAGGAAATGGCCAATTTGTAAAATAAACAAGTCTATAGTATCTTTTAATTGGCCTTGTTTTTGAAAAAATAATTAGGTGAGTTGTTATTTGCTTTTTAATGACCAAAGGGAATTTACTTCAAAAATAACTTCTATTAAAAATAGTTGGCACAAAAATAATTATATTTAATTGTAAAAATTAGAGGAAATTATTTTTTAAAAATATTTTGAGATTAAAATATTAAGGTTGGGGATACTTTGGGGGATTTTATTTTTGTTTGCTAATTGAGATAGGCTTTTAATAAAAGGTGAACTGATATTGAAATACTTTTAAAAAACGAATTAAAGAAAATTTTAAAAATTTACACAATAAATATAGTATGACAATACAAATACAAGAATCTAATTATCAAAATTTTTTTGATGTAAGATATCTCAAAATTAAATAAAAGTTTAGATTTTGAGTGGTCAACAAAGGCCGATGGAATCCTGACCTCCGATTTACGAAAATTTGAGCTAATTTCTGATTTCCGAGTTCCGATTTCCGGCACCTTCGACATTTCCGATCGACCTCTAATGGTCAAATACTATGTAGAAGGTTTTTACAATAAATCAACTTCTTTCTGATTTTCAAAAAATCTTTAAAAAATTTTTAGTAAAGTCCCATAACCTCTCCTGTTTAAAAAATCGAGGGGTTCTGTCTTAAATCTAAAAATATCAAAAAATATTTTAATATAAAATTATCTAAAAACAGTTAATTTTTATGCTAAATATATTCTTGGAGTTGTCATTTTATATAAAATGTAAAAATTAAAAACATAATTATTCATAAAAATATTTTTTTGAGATGTTTTGAGGGTTAAATATCCAGCTAAGCTATTGAATATATATTTGAGGTATATTGCCATTAGAATAATTGAAATGTTTGAGGGAAAGAGGCTAAATAGAAGAGGATGTCTTGATGTTGTTGTTGAGGGGTATTTTTTGCATTTTTTCTTGCTCATTATAATTTTTTTCTTTTTAATTTTTAACGGGATATATTTTGGTGTTTCTTGACTCTTCTTCCTCACCTTTCAATAAAAATTTTCTTCAAAAAAATTTTTTCTGAAAGAAATTTTTTGAATTAGACATCTTTTCCCCTCCCTCTCCCTCCCTTTAAAAACTCAAGGTCCATTCATTTTTGAATTGAAAAAAAAGAGAAAAAAAATATCACGAAATAGAGGAAAAGAAGAAAAATACTAGAATGTGTGCCAATACCAAAAAAAATAAATTTTTGAAAAAAAAATTATCAAAAAACGCAAATTGACACGCAAAAACAGAAGGAAAAAAAAGATAGAAAAAATAGAAGAAAAATATTTTTTGGAAAAAAAATACCAAAATAAAGGAGAGGAAAAATTAAAAATAAATTTTTTGATGAAAAATAAATTTAAAAAATAAAAAAAATTTTTTTTTTAATTTTACCAATAAAGAAGATAAATTAATTTTATTTTCTAAAAAAATTATTTTTTTTGTTTGGGTTTTAAAGAGGCAACAAAATTTGGTTGTAAATTAAAAATATTAAAAGGGAGAGAATTAAAGTGTTTTTAAAAATATTTTTTGATTAATTACATATAATGAAACTAGACAAAGAAAATTTAAAAAAATAATTTAAAAATTATATAAAAATACATATCTTTTTTAAATTTATTTGGGGGATAATGGAATTAATTTATGCATGTAAGGGAAATACAGCAAGTCCACCTCTCACAAATCCCCTTCCTTTTAGAGCCCGGACCGGTACGATTTTTTATCAATATTTATCGGAAGTATATCGATCGACTCCACCGTCCGGGCTTTATTTCCTTTATTGGACTTGTTGCCGTGTAGTATTATCGAAAATAACGATCCGGCTGAAAAAAAAGAAACTTAATTTTTCAAGAAATCCAAAAATCTCGCTCCTTTGATATATTTCTGAGTTTTACAAAAATCAACTCTCGAAATAAACCATTAGCCGAACACTAATTAGTAGGCTACAATCTTCTTTTTTTAAATTAAGCGTAGGCAGTCGCTCCAATAAACAACAAAATTTATTTAAAAAAGGGTTGGTTTTTGAGTTAGAATTTTGTAAAATTGGATAAAAAACACCAAAAAAATACGCAAATAAATATATTTAAAAAATCGTTTAAAGTTTTTTACGAGAAATACGGGAAGTATTTTTGTATATTTGAATGAAGAAAAAAAGAAGGGAAGGAAGAAGGGGCTATCCCTTCCTTTTTTCATCTTGCCATAACCGGTTCATCTTCAAATGTCTTTACTATTTGTTGGCGTGCTCCCATCTAAATAACAACAAACAACTAAATTGTTCACAAACATTTTTCTTTTCGTCTTTTTTTTTATTTTAAACGTTCAGCCGATATTAAAGAAAAAAATAATTTTTTGGATATTATTTTACTATTTTTCTAAAAAACAGCAAAAATAAGGGTCATTATTTGTTGATTTTTGTGTAGTTGGGGACACTCGTTATACCGTCCATGGGGTATGCCTGGCAAGTTATAATTCGGGTTGGAACAACTAGCATTAGAGCGCACGAGCTGTGAGGGTCGTATAAGAATAGAGATCGATATATCGAAGGATATTGAGCACGATAAAAGAAATCTTTGTTCGACTTCTCGTCTCGGTCAGATCTCTGGTCAGTAATCTTCGGCATCGAGAGGAATATGGGAATACTGAATATCGAAAAATGCCATCAACTATCCCCAACCTGTATCAGTTATCCTCGCCAAATATCCGCTTCTTTTAAGTTAAGTCGCTTATAATGAGATTATTTTAGTAATTTATTTTTAAGAGAGGAACAGGAGAGAACTATAAAAAATAACAAGATTTATCAAACGACAGAAGAAAGAGAAAATTAGGTTTGAAAATTGGAAACAACTCGAAGTAATTTAATTTAAAAATTAAGAAATAGCCAGAGGGTATATTCTACTTTGAATGACTTTTCTGCTTAAAATAAAAGCAAAACCGTTAAACAATTCTGGGTCATGGTCAATTAAATTTTCGAATTGACATAAATTTTTTTATTTATTTTATTATGCCCGGAAGGGAAGAAACGGAAAGAAGAAGGAAATTAAAAAAGAGGACAAGTTAGTAATTCTTTTCTGGATTTTTTAATATTTTTATTTTTTAAGAGAAAATTAAAAGAAAGAAAAGATTTTTTAAATTGGATTAAAAAATATGTAACCATATTCACAATTAACTCTCATTTGTCATCAGTAGGGACAGCCAAAATATGCACGGAAAATTGCCAAATATGCGCATATATATGCACCGAAAAAGCCCAAAATATGCATCAAAATATGCAAAATTTGCCAAAATATGCAGTGAAATATGCACCAAAAAATAGTTAAAATATGCTTTAAAAATCAATATTTTAATTTAAAAACACTAATTTAGCATTTAACTTTACATTTTATGAACACTTCTAAAGGATTTAATATATTTAAAATTTCTGCAAAAATTTTCGGGAAAAAAATTTTGGTACTTTTCCGTTCTGCCACACCCCCCTAAATTAATGTTCAAAATGTCATATATGGGGTAAAAAAAGGTACTGAGTCGAACAGTAACACTCTTTTCCCCCGGAGATGCCTTTGGACTAAAATTTTTTGCTCGAAATGGTCAAAAACCATAGGGGGAGTAAGCTCAATTTTGGGATAAAAAATTCAAATATGCAAATAATACCTCATTCGAAAGAACTCGTCGAGCTGAGTCGAATGACACCAAAATTAACGAAATCTGAATTGATTTGACCTAGATACAGGTCTCTGAAAATTGAAGAACCACACACATTTTTGTATCGTAACTTGGTCCAAACTTGTTAGACCGCGGTGATTTTGGTGTCTTTCGACCCAGCTCGACGAGCTCTTTCGAATGAAGTATTATTCGCATATTTGAATTTTTTATCCCAAAATTGAGCTTACTCCCCCTATGGTTTTTGACCATTTCGAGCAAAAAATTTTAGTCCAAAGGCATCTCCGGGGGAAAAGAGTGTTACTGTTCGACTCAGTACCTTTTTTTACCCCATATATGACATTTTGAACATTAATTTAGGGGGGTGTGGCAGAACGGAAAAGTACCAAAATTTTCCCCAAAAAATTTTCGGAAATATTTTTTCAAAAAATTTTCATAAAAAATTTTTTTGACCAAAAAATTTCAAAATTTTGGTCAATTTTTGGCAAAATTTTACAAAATATGCCTAAATATGGACCAAAATATGCAAATTTTGCCAAAATATGCACAAATATGCAAATATGCACGAAATGGTCAAAATATGCAAATATATGCATTAAGAACCGGGTCCTAAAGTGCCCGTACCTATGTAAAAACACCATTTTTGGGCTTCCCACTTCAAGGCATATCCGCATACAAAACATGCATTTGCATGTTTTGGCTGTCCCTAGTCATCAGAGGTGCGTCGGAACAGTCAGAAGTGTCGGAAATAGGAAGAGCCAGAAATCGGAACTAGCTCAAAAGTTTTTTTTCGGAATTCCGCCCCACCTCTGTCTCTCAGTATTAAAATACTTGGAGATATGTCTCGCCTATAATGAGAGGTTAAGGAAATCCGATTAGTAAATATCGTCTATATCAAATTCTTTTTATTAAGGATGTGGTCGCTTATGTTGAGAGTTAAATGGTCCCATTTCTTAGTTGTTAGAAGGCGTTCTTTAAGAGTTTTTAAAATTAAAATTCAAGTTATTGGCAAATAAAAATTGTCCAAAAAAAATATCAAAAAAGAGAGGTAAACCTTTAAGTTTTATTAAAAATAAAGGAAAAATTTTAATTTTATTTTAAGACTTTATTTTAAGAAATTCGGACTAAATTAATTAAAAATATAATCAAAAAAATTTAATAAAAATAGTGATTATAAATATATTATAGGGAAGGCTAAAAAACCTTTTTTCCATTTAAGTCGTAAAATCGTAAAAAATTAATGGCGAAAGACAATAAAAAAGGAGAGAGGGGAGTAAGTGGATTGATGAAAATGATTTATGGATTTCACCTCAGCGCTTTTTTAAAAATATTATTTTTTGTATGGCGGTCATTTTTTAAAAGTTTTTTTGAAAAAAAACGAAATTTCCCATCTAAAAAATTTTTTAAAAATAAATTTGGTCCAAAAATTGAGTGACTGGTCCATTCTATTTTTTATTTAATTTCCAATGTTATTTAGAGCCTTGCTTCTAAATTGCCTCTAAACTTCGATCAGGATCTCTTACATCAAAAAGTATATTTAAAAACGAGCGGTATGTATAGATGAGGATATTGCTTGGCAGTCCTGAAACAATAGCCAAACGAATTTTAAAAAGCATATCTATAATTGAGGACCACAAAATATACCTACCGTTTTTTTTCAACCCAAATTTTAACGTGTAGTAGGGTATTTGGGGGGGATTATTGTTTCAACTCATCCGTATCGGTATATTGTTTTCATACTAATTTATATTGTTGTTTTAAATAAATAAAATTTTTAAAATTACTCTAATAAATAGTATTTAATTACTTATTTAATTTTAAAAGAAAATGAGAATAAATATATGTAATTTATGTAGAAATATTTAAATTAACATTTACTAGCTAATTAATTTTCCCTTAATTATTTATCCTAAACAAAGAAAATTTTTTCCCAAAAATTAGAAACACTTAAAAATATTTTTTTTGTTTTCCTCACTAATTTGTTGCTAAAGTAGTATATTGTTTTCAGTTAAAAAAATTAAATTAAGCTTTAAAATAATGAAGACAATAATGAAAATAAGCTTGAGAGAATTAATTAATTTTTTGGTTAAAGAAAATGGCAAAAAATAATTAAAAAATACTTTAATTTATAATATTTATCTTGTCAGAAAAATTCAGAATTTTGGGCCAAAATTTTGAATTTATACCGAGAGAATTAATTTTTAAACTAGAAAATGTCAATTTTTTGTTTATTTTTTGCCCATAACCTTTGCAATAATTGATCAAAAATTATGAAATTTGTAGAGAAAATAGTTGATACTATTGGGAATTTATGGTAAAAATTTCAGAATTAAAAGGTGAGAAAAAATGTCAAATTAAATTTTTAAAATGCAGTAAGCATCTACTTCAATCTACCTTTAAATTTTTAATTAAAATTAATTTTAAAAATTAAAAAAAATTTTTTTTCGGTAATTTGAACGTTCGCATAAATAAAAAATAATAAAAAAATAATAAATTTAGTTTTTATATTTTTATTGGAGAGGTTAAAAATGTGAGAAGAAGAGAGGCTTTTAAAAGGCTTACAAAAATGAGGCAATAAATAAATTGGAAGATAAATTTTTGGGAAAACATTAAAAGAAAAAAACATCTGCTCAATTTAAATATTTTATATAAAATTATTTAAAAAAGGTGACGGGACTTTTGAATTTTTATTTAAATTATTTGTAGCTTGATTTACTTACAAAAAATTTTTCGTGAATATTCTTTAAATTAAAGTACATCGAGTACAGAGTAATTAGGAAAACTCCACCTCGGTTTACACGGTTCTGTCAAGTAAGTACTATTAGAATATTAGGATCCTTCCACTAAATATTAGGATCTAAAGTTCGGGCCCGAGTAAAGACCAAAAAACTCGAGCGTCTGTTAAAACTGAGTGAGGGCAAAACTATTCAAACGTACTCTACTTTAAATCAACTAACTAGGGTGGATGGAACCTATCCAAACCAAAAAACCGATGATTTTATCCGTTCTCCAAAGAACCAACAATTCTAATTCAACTAATTTTTTAATAACAAATTTTTCATTAAAAAGGCTCTTGAGCTGATATATTCGTGATATAAATATTAAAAAAAATTTTTTTTCAGAATATCCAAATTTTTGGATAATTTAAAAATGGTAAAAAACTAGACCACCAAACCTTTTCACAAAAATTCTTCTCTTTTCTTCATTTACTTCCCTCTTTTTTTTCTCGATTCTTGACATGCTTTTCTTGTTTAAAAAGGCTCTATATACACTAAAAAGATTGAGGACCCTCAAAATATTTTTAAGGGCCAAGAAGGACAAAAAAAAGCAATTCGAGTGACCCTCCTTCTCCTATTTATTTTTATATATGTTCATTTTTATTCACCTTTTTTATATCCAAATTTGGAAAAGAAAATGAAAAGAAGAACCTTGAAGGGAAGAAAAAGGGATCTTTTGTTGCTTAAAGAATAACTAGTTTTTTTTAAATTTATTTTTTATATTGATTTAAAAAAATAAAATTATTTGGTTACTAAAGATTATTGAAAGATTTTATAGAAAATTTTTTTGTTGTTAATATAAAAATAGAGTTGATGTAAAGTAGAGAATATGTATCTCAAGTAAAATATTTATGTACTCGAGGAATTCCAACTCACGGAACAGACAGGCGGAACTACCACGAAACTACGGAAGTCAAACTCACGGAATGACCAAAACACAGAATATTTTAAAATCAGAATATTTTTAGAAATCAAAATTTTTCAGACGATGTAATTTACATCGCACGATGTAATCCTGCATTTTTTAATTTAAAATAAAAATAAGTGTTTACTAAATTAAAAAATCTATAACAATAAATTTTTTCTTGTTTTTTTTCATGGTGATTTTGAATATAATAATTGGTTAGTAAATATTTTAATTGTCGGAATTTTGCATTAATCCTTATAAAACTATCAAAACTCTTTTTAGATTTTATTGGATAAACTCAAAAAATAATTTAAAAAATTAAAATTTAAAAATCTCTTAAGAAATTAGACTAGGACGGAATTGTTAAACAATTTAAAACATCAAATCATCACATCAAAAATCTACAAAATATTCAACCAATTTTGCATTTTTAAAAATTTTTAATTTTTTTTCTTCCTTTCTGAATTTATGTTTTTGAGATTATTTATGTAAATGTCAAAATTAAAAAAAAAATAATCTTAAAAAACTTTCACCGTAAACAAAGCAATTCTCAATTTTCCTCATTCCTTTGTATTAATTTAACATTCCTCTTCAGAAAACATTCCTCTTCTTAACAATTCCGAGCCTGTCTAAGAAGGCAAAAAAATATGATTCCGGCACTCTTTTCAAATAAATGCGGCATTTATTCTTTCTGTTTTTCTTATGTATATCAATTTTGCCGTTGTTTTAAACCATTCAAATATGTTATTAATGGTGTAAGTATGGGAAGAAATTTTTAGTATAAAATAAGGGAATTTGAATCACAAATGGCATTTTTACTCTAAAAAAACATTTCTGCCGTGTCCATGCAGGTATTTATTAGGACTGAGAAATCTATCCAAACATCTTCGGTTGTCGAGGAGAGACTTTTTCGAGATATTAATCGAACTTTAAGTCCGGTCAACTAAACAATATTAATTTACTTTTTCGTGAGTTTTATTTTGAAATTGGTGTTGACTTGTTAATATGTTTAAGAAAATTTAAAACAAATTTGTTTAAAATAAAGTTAAATTTAAATAATAATAATTTAAATAAATTTAAATAATAATAATTTTTATATTAATTTTCAAATAATAATAATTAAAATAAAGTTAAAATTTTATATAAAAATGGAAAATAAACAAAACCAAACTAACAACTACAAAAACAACAAAAATAAACTTAATTTACCTCTTGAAGCCTTTTTTGATATAATTAATGCAGCTAATACAAGGTAAGTGGATAGATAGTTAAGGGGAATACCGTATTTCCTATATTAGAGCCCCATGGGGCTCTATTTTTCAACTATCCTCCAAGGTGGGGCTGTATTAAAGGGTGGGGCTCTAATTGAGGGTGGGGCTCTATTTTTCAACCCTCTTTTGAGATAGAATCACATTTATTATATCCATTGCAACTAGAGATAGGCCGGAGGGGTTGGTCGATAAAATCAAAAGACAATCGATATTTTTTCAAAAAAATTAAAATTTTATAAGCAATGAGTAACAAAATAATCGCAATAGTTCAATGAGGGTAAGATTAATTATGAAATATTGGTAGATTTGGACGAATTAAAGGGAATATTAGGGGACTTGTATTTGACATTGATGGATCATATGTAGGTATATAAGCGATTTTAAGGGATTATGGGGAATATCAGAGGATTAATTTTATATTGAGAGATTTAGCGGGGTTAAGAGTGATATTGTGAATGAGGTATTAGCAGGCACATGAAGGGATTTTTTTGATGAAGAGGGATATCAGTGATATAAGGGATATCTATCGGGGATAAAAGGAATACCCACTATATCTCTTCCTTTTCCCCTTAGTTAATCCCTCATATTTCCCTTAATTCTTACATATATCCCCATGGTTAATAATCTTAAAAATTATTGGGATATTTTTTATTTTTCCTCCAATATTTTTAGGTGGGGCTGTATTAGGGGTGGGGCTCTAATTGAGGGTGGGGCTCTATTTTTCAACTACCCTCCAAAGTGGGGCTGTATTAGAGGGTGGGGCTCTAACAGAGGGTGGGGCTCTAATATAGGAAATACGGTATTTGGAATATCCTATATTATATTTGTAATTATTAGGGTTAGATTGAATAGATTTTTTAATTTAAAATCCTCAACCCGCAATTTTTATTTTGTGTAGTACAGCAAAAATTAATTAAATTTACCTCTTGAACATTTTACAAAAATTTGTAAATTTATAGAATTGTAAAATATTTAAATTCGCGTGTCCAATTTAGGTATAAGGATTTAAAGCCGTTAACGTGTGGAGCAATATTACTCTTTAAAATTTCACAATACTTTTAAAGTTTACCAGAAAATAAATACAAATATGATAGTTGTTATTCTTTAACCCTTTATTTGGAGAGCCATTCACATGCTCGTGGATATTTTCTATAACCTTATTGGATAAACATTTTGTTTCAAGAAATGAATTATATCGTATTGTGATTACTCGGCGCTCTAGCTCGTCACAAATTTTTTTAAATTAAGTTTTTCAACCAAAAAATTCCAAAATTACACCCTTCCTTCCTTACACACCCTTTTAAGCTTTTATCTGGACTAAAGGGAAAAAATTCCAAATAATATTTTTTAATATCAGTGATATGATTATAAATGATGATAATACTATCACCAAATATACATCAATGGTGTTACAATTGAAAGAATATTTTATAAAAATTATGTCCTCCTCTGCAATAATTTATGCGTTTGCGGGAAAAAATTTTATAAAAATGTTTGGGGAATTCAAGGTGAGATAAATTCTTTCTTTTACTCGTTAAGAGAATTAATGGTTACTTAACTGAAAAAAAAATCAGAATTATTACGGGATACAAATAATTTGGTGATAAGAGATTGAAAATTAGAGTCCTCCTGGATAAAGCACAAAGTCCAATAAAGCGGAGTTGCGACAAAATTGGCAAAAGAAAAGCATTAAAAATTAATAAAAATTACGGTAAAATGAGAGAAAATGGGATAGTCGTCGTTTATTACTCCTAGATATTCAGAAAATTTTAATTTAAAAATTAAAATGAAAAATAAACTTTCAAATTTTTAAAAATTTTGCAATTCAAAGTAGAGTAAAGCCAACTGTTGATTACGCCTTTTTTTATTTATACGATTTTTAATCCTCTATATAATAATCAAAAATTTAAGTGTGTAACATTTTTTAATTAAAAAATTATAAACTTAATCGACGCTTTGTTGGTGGTTTTGTGATTTTTTTTTCCAGTTTTTGTAAATGCTTCAACAAAGTTTCGGTCCTGAGGCTCTATTTCGAGTCATAACTTTTTTACTTCTCTCGTATAAATTCTGAAGTCTTTATATTGATCGAGAGGTAGGTGTGCTGAGTATGAATTTTAAAAGCAAGAAAAAATCTCATAAAAAGTTGCTTGCGAATAACTGCAGACGAACGTGGATTTGATTCTTATTCAGCTGTAACTCTTCAGGGCCCGTAGAATAAATTCGGGGTAAGGGGTATTTAACTCCTACCTTGGGGTTAAATAACCCGTAACCCGCAGAATAAATTCAAACCCTTAGCTTCGGGTTAAATGACCGGGTCAGATAACCCGGTTATCTGACCCGCGTAACCTTACCGGTAGAATAAATTAATTACCCGGGTTAAATAACCCGCAGGTAAGGGGCAAATTGCAACCCTACTAGGGGGCAGGGTAACATGCGAATTATGCATAATTTCAAAAAAATTAAAACATTTATAAAATTGCAAAATTAAAAAAAAAATAATTTCTATGCAAAACGCATAGCAATTTTATTTCGCTTTATAACTCCATGTCATCTAGCCATTCCCATACGAATTTCAAAAGAATTTGCAGCAAAATATTTCAAAGTAGTTAGTATCTGTATTGATAAAATATAAAAACTAGATCCCCTCTCACCAACCTGTATTTCTGGGTTTGTTTGTGGTCTACCAGGCCTGCATGTATTAAATAGAGAACGGCGCGGGACGGGATCCCGCGCTGGATTTTGCGGGATACCGCTCCCGCAATCCCGCACCTTTTCTTATTTGCGGGATTTTGCAGGAATATTCCCGCGGGAGTTACTTCCGCAAACATTTTTAAAAATTACTGCAAAATATTTTCCATTTTGCGGAATTTTTGGGAAATGAAGGATTACGACCCCTTGGCTTATAAACTTCAAAAAATTTTCTCCTGCGGCGCCATTTCGCAATTATTGCAAAATGGTTTGGCAATAAAATATAAAGGGTTAAATAACCCAGTAACTCAACTAGTTAAATAACCCTTAGCTCAGTGTTAAATAACCCTTAACTCGGTGTTGAATTTATTCTACCGATTTTAACCCGAAGCTTAGTGTTATTTGCCCCCGGGTTGTTTAACCGGGTTATTTAACCGGGTTATCCAACCCCGAATTTATTCTACGGGCCCAGGATGTGATCATTCACAGTATGATCTTCAGGATAATTCACAAGTTCTAAGCAAATGATAACTCTTGCCCATACTATTCCATATTATAGTCAATCAACCATTCTACGTCCAATTTACTTATCGACGGCAATCATTATGCGTCCAATAAATCTTTTATGCCCAATCAAACTTAACGCATAAACTAGACAAGCGTTCAAAAAATCGGCACATGCAAATCTCTCGATCAATAAATTTAGGAATTTCAAAACGATTAACTTAATTGCTGCACTGAATCGTCCACACTTAAAAATAATGATAGGGACAATTGAGTATCTCAATTCTGAATTGGTCTATTCAGATTAACAACTTTTAAGCCATAACTTTTTGTTCATCAATTTACAGAAAATTTTAAGTATGCTTCGGAAGTTCTCGAAATGCTGCATTTTTTCGTAATTGAACCGATCTGATCTGAGCATTCTACAAAAAGTTTCTAAGTGCTAAACGATGTCATATGCATAAAAAATCAGTTTTCCGGCTCTAATTTTTTGTAGAATCTTCAAATAAGATTGGTCCAATTATGAAAAATATGCTGCATCTCATAACCTTTCAAATGACATGAGAATTATTTGGATAGGACGAAAATCACAAAAGTTATAGCCCTATTCTGAAATTGCTATACTGAATTGTCCCCTACCCTAAAAATAATCGAAATTACAAAATGGTAAATTTCAAAAAGGTCTATTTAATCAAAATTTTCAAAATTTGTCAGATTTATTCATTGTTAAATCTTTCTTTTTTTTTATTTTAAAGATCTTATATTTTATTTTTTCGTTAAAAATGGCAGAGGAACAAGAAAATGAAAGAAAAATACACGAACTAGGTTATTTTAGGTCTCAGTTAATTTTAAGTTAGTAAATTTTAGAAGAGCTTCTACGGGAAAGAGATCGTCAGCTTCGCGAAACAGATCGTCAGCTTCGCGAAACAGATCGTCAGCTTTGCGAAACAGATCGTCAGCTTCGCGAAAGAGATCGTCAGCTTCACGAAAGAGATCTTCAATATTACTCACTCATGGATGCAAGTTCCACAACTCTGATGGATTTGCAGCAACGGACTCTTGAACGGGACTCACTCATTTGTGAACTGAAAAAGAAGGATGAACAAAATGCATATTTTATGCAACAACTTGGTGCTAAGAGCAAAGACTACAAGTGAGGAGCAAAACTTGAATTTAAAACTCCATCCAGACAAAACTTCCGCAGTCAAAACTGCGTCTTACAAAAATCTACGACCAAAACTTCGGCTAACCAAAGTTTCATCCAGAAATAAAGACATGCCTCTTCAATGGTTGTAATCTTTGGCGCGAGTAATGATGTTTGTTACTTGAAGAAGAGCGGATATTTCGCTCGGTAATGCGAAAAAATACAAACAGCATTTCTCGCGCTAAATAAACCCCACCCTGGTGAAAAATGCATATTTTCATTTTTGGACGAAGTTTTGCTCGTAGACTTGGCTGGACGAAGTTTTGTAAAACGAAGTTTTGTCGGTTGAAGTTTTGTCTGATCGAGGTTTTGCCCTGACACTACTACGACCTTTGTATTTTTCTGTTTTCAAAATATTTTTTTATTTTCAGTTGTGGTGGTTATTCAGCTGGTTCATCTAGCCACGCACCTCAAACAACCCAGTTTCAGCCAATTCTTCAAAATTTTGGGAATATTGCTACGACTCGTCCACAACAATACGGGTTTTTTCTTAAAATAATTTATGTTAAAATTGTATTGTTCAGATATCAAACACCCACCGATGTAATGTGGAGTCCTTATGAGTGGACTCCTGAATTTCCTTATGCTCGTGAAATTCCAATTTTTCGTTTTGTTGGTCCTCAGCCTACAGTTCAAGTTTGTTTACTTTCTGAGTTTTTAATTGTTATTCTTTAACAAGTGTTTCTAAAAATTCCACTCCCTTCCCTCGGTAAGAGTGCTCAGCAACACAAAAAATGTGTTTGTCTTATGTAATAAAATGCGCCGATTGCGAGTGCGAATTTTCAATATAAGTGCTCAAAATGGCCAGTGACATTTTTTGGAGAAAAATTTGATTTTCTTACGTGGGTTCGAACCCAGAACCCGAATTTTTATGCTTTATCTTCTAGTCGAGCTAACAAGAGAACATCGTCTACTCTAACCTCGAATTCGGTATACCACTCGATAGACGGCCCCCAAATTTCTATTGCAGAGTGATATTCGTTTTCTCGCAAAATGATTCTGTGCCGGCCGGCTTATGGCTAGGGTTGTTCCCCGAGGCCATGGGGAAAATTTTTGGGGAGGCAGCGCCACGGGGGGGGGGGGGGGGTGGGAGGGAAGCTTAGCTAGACATTTTACTAAAATTATTAGATATTTGCTATTCATATTTTTTCAGCAGGTACCATATTCTCATCATACAATTACAACAACTACACATGCTTTGACAACAATGCCTTTGTATTTTCATTATTTTTTTTAAAATTATTTTTTTATTTATTTTTAGTTATTCTCTTGCTGCAACATCTACCTCTTCACAAGTGACCAGGTTTTCTTAAAATAATTTTGATTAAAGTTATTTATGTATTTTTCAGTTCTCAAAATGTGATGGGGCCTTCAAATTATCCTCAACAATTTAATTATGGAATGCCTGTTCCTGTTTGTATTCAAGTTCGTTTGCTTTTTTATTTTTCCTGGTCGACTGTACTTTTCTCTTCGGTTATGGGAGTTAATATCTGCAACTTTTATTTGCAATAAGGTCAATTAAGGCTGTAGATTTTTTATTCTTCTCTAGAACCTTCAGCGCTAATCATTTAAGATGAGTGGATAGTTTTTAAAAAAATAATGGTATAACAAACATTATTTTTCTACTAATTCTCATTAAATATAAAGAAATTCAGCTAAAGGTTTAAAATGAGCTCTCAAGGTAGGAACACCTTCCTTGACTTAAGTTGGTTTAAAGTTGCGGATATTTGCCCCAGAGACTAAAAAGAACAGAAACAAAACTGATTTCAATCGTGTTATTAATAAAATCAGAACTTTTACCCGCGATAAAGTCGCCTCTTACGGATTTCCTACTCGTAATCGAAATTTGCCTTGTCCTGTTTCTAAGTTAATAAGCTTTAGTTTCCTATAGTATCAGTGAGCCAGCATTACTCTTTACATATTTTTACTTTGTTTTATTTACCGCCTATTTTACAATTCTATTTTTTTATTTAGGAAAATCTAAACGTGGGACCTTGTAGTCAAACAACATATAATCCGTTAACGAACAAACCCTCTCAACAACGAACATATGCAACTGAAGAACAGAAGAAAATTCTTTTGGCGGTAGGAAGAAAAATTTAAAAATTATTTGAAATTTTTTTGAAATTCTTTTTTACTATGAATCCCTTATGAAGAATTAATTATTAGGGCCGCCAAAATTATGCCTGCAAATGTTCATTTTCTACCCGGTTCACTAGAGCGCCTCAGAAAATCATCGGGCCTGAGCCAAAATTTGAAAAGTCGGAGCCGGTGCCAGGGATATTCGATCCGAATTTGGATATCTGTGATTTCCCCATATCCGCCAACACTTGCCCCTGGTTTTTTTTAAGAATCCTGGGCTTCCAACCATTGATACCAACTGAGACATTCTCATTCTATTTTTATGAACAAACAAAAAACCAAAATCTAAACATCACTTCCCTAATAGATTCTAACGTTTCAGATTTTTTCTTTTTTAAGCTAAATTAAATTTTACTTAAAATTTTTCAGCACTTTGATTCTGACCCTCAGCCAAGCAATAAACGTATTGCCCAATATGCAGAAGAAACAAAATTGCCATTTGTAGTGAGTAGATTTTTATTAAATTAATTTTTAAAACTAATTTTTTAGTTTATCGCTGACTGGTTTGATCGTGAACGTGAGAAAAGAAAGAAAAATGAAAAGAAAATGAAGAAAGTTCATTAAATTATTCGAGTGGTAAAAATGGGTTAAATATAAAAATGATAAAAAAATTTTTGTAATTTTTTAAATTTAATTTTGTTGCCTTTTTAATTTAATTTAAGCAAAAATAAATTTTGAATTATTTTTTGAGAATTTTGACTTTTTTAAAGATAAATTTAATTAGTGACTAAAAATATGATTTAATATTTGTTCTCATGTTCGAAAACATTTCTTATATAATCTATTAAAAATCCTTTAATTATCTGATTTTTCTCAAAAATGCCGAAGTATACTGGTCAATGCGAGCCGAAAATTGTTTTTTATTCCTTCGGTTTTACTTGAAATTTGATTTGAAAAATAGAATTGTTTGACCGGGGGCCGGAAAAATATGCTAATTTATCTGTAGAGCATTCCTTTAAGTTGGGGTTTTCTAACAATTAATAATTCATAATCCGTCTTTCATCTACGAAAAATATTGTCTATAATTGAAGATGGATTTTAAAACTATTGCAATAAATTTATCAGTAATTAATCATAGTAAATAATTTATCTTCTTCAAAAATTCCTAGTTTAATTTAACCAGCATTAAAAATCCCTGACTAAAAATTATAAAAAGAATTTTTTCCCAAAAATGCCGAAGTATGTATACAGGGTGCGGCATAAGTAATTGCACACTTGTTTTCTCGAGTGCCGGAAAATAGGGCTCTGGAAAATTGGGCTCCAAGATTTTTCGGAAAATTGGGCTCCAGCGGAAATTTGGGCTCTACGTGAAAAAAACGGAAAATTGGGCTCCAATTTTTTAGGCGCGGGGAATTGTGGGCGTCGGAGTGAATTTTTGGATGTCTCAGAAAAATGACACAAAATCAAACAACGTAAACCTATGGTTAAACCTATCCCGCGCGAAGCGCGGGATTTTGCGGCACGCGCCTTGCGGGAGTCAACGGTCGCTGGGTTCTACAACAGTAACATAAACCTATTCCTTTTTACTGATTTTCAGCTTTGAAATGCCGACCTACCCACTAAGTAACAGTACAAAAATAGTTATTCCAGATATTTTTCGAATAAATCTAAAAATTCACTCCGACGCCCACAATTCCCCGCGCCTAAAAAATTGAAGCCCAATTTTCCGTTTTTTCACGTAGAGCCCAAATTTCCGCTGGAGCCCAATTTTCCGAAAAGTTGGAGCCCAATTTTCCGAAAAATCTTGGAGCCCAATTTTCCAGAGCCCAATTTTCCGGACACCGTTTTCTCTCATAACTTTATTAAAACACAATAAAATAAAATCGAAATACAATCAAATGATAGAGAATTAAATAGGGAACAATAATAATCAGGCAGTTTCGAAATGCCCACCCTTGGCTTTGATACAGAGGCGAAGGCGTGAAGAAAAAATTTCGCAAATAGCACGCACCTCCTTGTGTGTAATTAAGTCTCACTCTCGGGTGAGTGAGTGGCGCAGAGACTCCAAACTTTTATGAGGCATAGCACAGGTCCTGGACTCCAAAATAGACCAAAAAGAATAATCCATCGGATTCAAATCGGGGGAGTAGGGCGGCCATTCCTGAGCGCTAATGAACCCAGGAAAATTGGCCTTGCACCAGTCCTGAACTTCTTTCGCCTTGTGTGCCGGAGCAGAGTCCTGTTGGAAAATCCAGACTCTGCGACCGAAATGGCTCTTGGACCGAGGCTTCAGAACACGCTGAAAAAATTCTCGCAAGTAATAGTCTTTGTTGACTTTTACACCAAAATCCACGAAAATAAGGGGTTTTTTGACTGACGCGCAAATACCGGCCTAAACCATGACAGATTGGGGATGTTGGAAATGAGTGATAAGCCCATCGGAAAGAGGAGATTCTGTAGTCCAGATTCTATAATTTTGATGGTTGTGTACGATTTTTATTGTAAAAATTTTTTCGTCTGAGAAGGGAATGTCCGGACATGCGTGCCACTGAAGGAGCAGTTTGCATCCTGCAAGCCTAACTTTTTTTGTTTTTTCTGTTAGCAGTTGTGCTTTTTGGATTTTGTAGGGTATTAACTCTAGTTTATTTTTAGCTATTCGTCTGACGGTTCTCTCACTTATTATGGTTTCACGAGCGACTTTTCTCATGGAGAGTCGAAAATTGCGATACACCCAAATTTTGATCATTTTAATATTCTTGGAAGTGCTGACGGAATGCGGTCTTCCACTTTTTTGTAAGTTCTTAGTTGTGCCATCATTACTAAATTAATTTCAAAAAAATTTTCTCCCAAAAAATTTTCACCAGAATTTTTTGAAAGTGTATTGTACAGTGCTCTTAGGGACATTCAAAAGAGGTGAAATTTTGCGGACTGAATTTTTTTTCAAAAAAAGTGAAATTATAGAATCACGTTGATTAGCCATAATAGAGAATTGAATGAGCTAAAAAATAAGCCTAAAATCAATTAAAAATATTGACACCAAAAAAAGTTATAAGGAATTTAAAAGTGTGCAATTACTTATGCCGCACCCTGTATTTATTAGTCAATGGCCGTTTGAGCCGTAAATTGCTTTTTTTCCTTTTTTGATTTTAACTACTAAATCTATATATTTTTGGATTTTTTTTATGCCATGAATTTATTTCGTTCTTTTTCCTTTCCATTTGGCAAAGAGCGACATTTGATCCCTTCCATATCCTTTCTACAAATTCGAGAAAGAAAATTTTTTAAAATCCAACTTGGTCACAAGGATTGACACCGCTACTAGCACCTGCTGCTTTATGAGAAGGCAACGAGAATTTTGAGGAGATTAAATGTAGTAAATGGATATTTTTCCCTTTACTCGTTCTTCTCATTTGCATATTTTTTTGTTTTTAGTTAAAAAGCTTTTCCTTATATGTATTTTTAATAGAATGAACACAAATATTTATTTAAGATTGCAAGTTTTTAATTAAATATAATCTTTATTAAATACAATTTTTCGGCCCCAATGAGGTACCCAAAAATGAGGTTCAACTACTATAAATTAACTTTTTCTTCTTTCCAAAAACAATTTTATTTTTTTAAATAAGGTTAAAAATTATTCCGGAAAATCTGACCGAAAATTTAGAGACGACTCTTTTTAGGTTATCCAGCTAGAAATTAGAGGCGAACGAATTTTAGAGCGAACGTCGTTAATTGTGGATATGAAAAATTGTCTAAAATTGATTTATACAAGTTAAATTTTGTTCAAATATTTTTATTAAGGATTGAAATATTTTACAAAAAAATTCTATAATTTCAAACAATTTTTTAAAAATTGTTCGAGTAGAGTGCAAAAAAATTTAATGATTTTAGCTCTTTTTGGAAATAATATTGAGTTTTTCTCAAACGTAAAAAATTTTTTTTCCTATCTTTTGCTGTCTTGAGAATTTTTTCCTGTCTATTGATATTTGGTAAAATGAAATTTTTTTCGAGTTTTTAAAGATTTCGAATATTAAAAATTAAAAAAATTCTTTTATTTTTGTTTTTCCTGTTTAATTGATTTATTTATTTATTCCTTTATGTCGATAAAATACATGACTTACATAAGTTAAGTTTATTAAGCTTTTCCTTCCATTTGGATTTAGAAAAGGGTTGACTAAAGTAAATTACTGTATTGGTCAGTTAAAGCCGCCAATAAATGTAAAAGTGAAGGAAAGTGGGAAGGAATTGTGAGAAGAGAATAAAGAAATGAATTGCTCGCTTTTAGTTGTTTTAGGGTCGAGTAGCGGAAACGCGTAATTTTGGTACAAACAAAAAAATTAATTTTTTTGTTTTATTTTAATTTATTATTTTTAATTAATTCCTCCCCCTCTCTCAAAGTTTAATTTTTTTTACTTAATATGTTATTATGTTTTGTGTTTTATTTATGTATAGTAGTTTAACCAACACCCAGGATATAGAAGTGATGAGATTGATGATAATTTTTGGGCTGGGGGGTCTGATCAACTCCCTTAATTGTTTTTTTGTGTTGTTTTGGTGATTAGCGAGTAGTGTTGGCATAAAATTTAATTTTTAAAATGTTTCTTAAAAGAAAAATTATATTAAAAAAATATTTTGTTTATTGTAAAAATTTCTTTTAGATTTATCCAACTTTGTTTTGGAGATTTCAATAGAGCTAACATATGTATTAAGATTGTCGGATAGTTGGAAATCTTCGCATATCCGGATCCGGTATTCGAACCAAAAATTTTTGGACATTCGATCTTTCGGATCCGGATCTGACAACCTTACTAAGGATTTGGAATAAATATCTGCTTGACAAAATATGCATTACCGAATATCCGGACCTGATCTAACAATATATCAAAACTATCGTGTCTATTAATTACCCTCCCTCAAATAATTACCCCGGCTTTATTAATTACCTCTCCAGCGAGAGGTTGAAATAATTACCCAAGGAATTAATAGAGTATTCCCCTTTTTACCCCTCAAAAATACTTTACCCCTCATTTACCCTCATTCTGGATATTTTTATATTTAATTTTTAAAACTTTGAAACAAAATAAATAATACTAATAGTTTTCCATGTCAAAACAATGTTTTTGTTATTTTATTTATTTATTAACTTGCCAGTCGTCCCCTTAGGGCAATTAAAGTTTTTATTTTTGTTTTTACTTTTCACCCCCCCCCCCCCCACAACTTCTCCTTTTTTCCTCTTCTCTTTTTAAAGCCTAGCTTGTTCACATTTCCCTTTTTATTAAAACATGTGTTTGTCGGTGTCCAATTAAAATTTGCTGCATAAACGGATTTTTATTATTAAAGCTAGAAAAAAAGAAAAAAATAAATTTATTTATTTATTTAAAATAATAATTCTTTTTTTTTCTCTAGAGAATCGAAAAAATATTTTTTTAACTAAATAGGTGGAAAAATTTGATGAGTTTAAATAATTTGTTGAGATTACTGTTAAGAGGTATTTTACTCTCTCATTAATTTTATTTTTCATTTTAATTTTTGGATTTATTTCCTTTTTTAATTAAAAAATATTTTAAAAATTTGACGAGAAGAAATGTTTAATTTTTTTAAAAATTTTGAAAATAAAAATTTGTTAACAAAATAATTTCAGTTCTCTTTGGTTGAAAAAATGCTTGGTTAAAGCATTTTGTTAATTAAAGCATTTATTAAAGCATTTTGGATATAAAAAACTAGAGATCAGACAAGACAAGAAAGATCTCGAATCCTACGATACTCCCAGTCCGATCCCTAATAAAAACCTTTTGATATTTTTTTAGCTTTCTTCGGTTATTTAGGAGCTACTTCAAAATTACTTTTATTTACCGGATCGACTTCTATCCTTGTTTTTAATAAACTAAAGGCCGGACTGGGAGGGTCGTACGAGAATCCAGATTTTTGGCTCGAAAATATCAAGTTCGTTAACCGAACTTTTTGTTCTTGGCACTATAACTAGTTCAAACTTTGACTATAAATTTAAATTATTTTCCCTCACTTTATTATAATAATGATAAGCCTCCATTCAATTAAAAACATTTTTAATAAATGTTAGGTAATTTAAATTGTTTAGGTTATTTTGGAAGGATTAAAATGAGTAAAATAAAAAATGGGGGGGGGGGGATTTGAAAAAGGGACGAAGGGGGGATTATTGACACACAACACTAGGAAAGGATTTAAAGGGTTAAATTGTTGATGATGATCATCCCTTCCTCTCTTCAACAAAAAAAATATAAATAATTGGGGTCGATTGTAAAATTCATAAAAACGCCTTTTTCTTGCGCATTTATGAGGCAACCAGAAAAATTATAAAAATAAAAATAAATTTATTTAAATAAATATTTTGGCATGTTTTTGTGTCTATTCCGGTCAATACTGTATTTAAAATATCGGCCAAAAATTTAGACTAGATCTATTAATATGGATATGACCAAAAATATCTGGATAACCAAGAGCATTGTTTTAGATTTACATCTCGAACGATCGCAAACATTTATGTCAGTCAATATTGTCATGTATTTTCGAATGTGGTAAGACTGAGAAGAAGTTAAGGGACGATTTATAATTCGAATTGTAATTTTAAAAGATTTTTAAATTTACCTAATAAACTCTTTCTACTAATTTCGCCTAATAGTCTTGATTATTTTTGATAGGGTTATTTTAAATTAATCCAACAAAAATCTCTTTATTTAAATTTTGTTTTTGGTATGCTTTTCTTCCCACCTATGACCGATTTTCCTTCAACAGAGCACCAAACTACTGTAGATAATAATTTACCCTTAACATGGCTAAATGATGCAAATACTTCGAGTATTTTGTCTAGGCCTATTGTGCAAGAACAACAAAGAGTAAGTCTCAAAGATTGTTTAATATTTCCAAAATGTTAAAAAAATTTGGTGATGCAATAGGTAGAAAGGTTAATTAAATGATAGAAAAATATTTAAGAAATATCAGCGACGATATTGAGGTAAATTTTAGGTTAAGGGTACCGGGTGTCGCACACTAGTTAGGGAATAATAACAATTCAACTGCAAGCCAATTCCTTCTTGTGAGGACCAGTAGGGAAAAATGGGTAAACTGGAAAAAATTGAGAAGGAGATGATCACATGGGGAGGATTATTAATACAATCTAAGTATAAAATCAAATATTTTATACAAATTAAAAATCTTTAAAATGGGTATCATTAAAATTGAGTTTATCAAATTTTAACAAATTTTAAGATAAACTCAACAACCTCATTTCATCAATTACTTTTAATGGGCCAAATTAATCAACAACAAATCTCCCAATCCTCACTACTTTCTTTACCTCCGCCAATTGGATTAAATGTATTTCCGGGGCTGTTGACTAATGGGGGTGAATTGACGAATAAACGTGAAGAGGAAGAAAGGAATAAAATCTTCCAACAGAATGGGGTAGGGAATTTTTTGGAGGATTTTTTTTTATAAAGGTGTGGGGTGAGGGAGGAAAGATGATTTCCTGAAAAAATGATAAGGAAAGGAAGACATTATGTTTAAAAATTAAAATAATTTTTAAGAGGCATGAAAAATAAAATTTAAAGGAGAATCTATCTATTGTTCCTCTTCTTGGCCGACTAAAAAGCCTTGACAACGAACACGAATTTAAATCACAACCTGAAACTTTACCAAATAATTTTCAAATGTCAATGGCTCCAACAGGCGAGTAAAATAAAATATTTTAAATTGAAATACTAGAAGGATTTGAAAATACATTTTTGAAAGTTGGGAATTAGGAGAAAGAGAATCAAGAAGCAAACGACATCTCCAGTCCAACCCATTGTCTTCCCTAAAAGCATGTCCTTTATAATCGCTGCCATGGTTGTTCTAAGCTATCCGTTAACTTAAATCCTGACATTTTAAATGATAGCTGATAATCAGACTCGATATTTTTTTATCGACCGACACAACCCTAATCGCTACTAGAAAATTATTGAGACGCCTTTTATTTCCTAAAATTTTTCAAAATTTTTTTCTTGAAGGTCCCTGTGCTCTTTGCCATTTACCTATTGTAGAGAAGCACTTTCTGGTTGTAGACTCCCAATGTTGGCACACAGAATGTGTCAGATGTGCTGTATGTTCAAGAAATTTGGAGGATTTTAAAGACGAAGAGGGGCAGAGTAATTGTGGAATTTGTTTTGCTAGAGATGGATTTTTGTTTTGCCGAAGAGATTACCTCATGTGTTTTTAATTAATTTAAAGAAAAAATTTTAAAGAAGTTTTTTTAATTTAGAAAATATGGAAAGAAATGTGAAAGGTGTAATTCTCCAATTGAAAGAGGAAATTTAGTTATGAGGGTGCCGGTAAATGGAAAGGAAACACTTTTTCATATTCAATGTGGGTCTACAAAAATTTTATCTAGTTAGGAAAGGATACTTTTCCAAATATTCAAGTAATTAAATTCTTCCTCAATTCCTATCTTCTCATATGACCAAAATATTTTTACCAACTTATTCTCTTCTAAATTTTCGGATACATGTAAAAATACATTTTTGATTTTATTAAAGTAGTGGAGATTCACGTTCGACTAAGTATCAGTTTGGATTCGCTAATTTTTGGGTCGGGGTTTTGCTTAAAACCCTTTAAATCTAAATATGTACATGGTCCCCTAAATTTATCTTTGCTATTTTGAGTGACTTTTGATGTCACATCTGTGGATAAGTTTGTTGGAATTGTTGTTATAATAAAAATAATAAAGAAATGGATCTCAAGAGAGATTAGAGCTGCAAAATAAATTTAATAATATTCATTAAATTTATTTTTTTCCTTCCCGGAAAGCCAGAAAAAATAAAATTACCTTCCTTTATCTGGACTGAGAATTCAATTTAAAAAAGACAAACAAAAAACACATTTGTTTTAATCATTAAAATAAAGGTTTTGTCTGTGTTTGTTGTGGTCGTCCATTACAACCAGGAGAACAATATATGGTTGGGCCCTTTGATGAACCTGGTGGAAGTCTTTTTTGTTCTGGTTTTTAAAACTTTTTTTCGATTTTAAATAAATTTTAATTAATTAAAGAACATTTCCATCTAAATCCAGCAATTCATAGACCGTCAGCATTTCTTCCAGATTTTCAACCTTTAAATTGCAGGACTGAAGTAAATAAATATTTTAAATAATTCGCAGGGAGGGCTCAAGATTGAAATGTCTTTGAACAAAACTAAGATGGATTATCCGTTAACCAATCTAAAGTAAATTTTGAAAACCAGACCCGAAACCCGTTCTGACATTTTCCCAACCCAGCCCATCTCTGTTATCAATATATTCATTCCTCAAAGGATTGTCTAAGTTTAATTGACTAATAAAAATCACACAACCAAAGTCGAAGGTTAACACGTAGTTTTTGGAGAATATTCTTTAAATCTAATATTTTCTTTTTATTTTGGAAAGCCAGGAAAAGACAAAATTACTCTCCTTTATAGATTTTGGATTGAGAATTTAAATATGTTAATTAAAAATAATTTAAATTTCAATTAATTCCAGCCCACCTTTTTAACCGAAAATAATTTATGTTCAACAAATTTATTAAATCAACAACCAACTTCAGAACATTCCCCCAATTCCACCCAAAAATTAATTTCCCACCGACCACCTCTTTCGATGGCAACAAATACATCTAGTAATGAATTTATTGTTGATTATGATAATAATTATGATGCTACAACAAATACTTTTACTTCTTCCGGTAAGGAATTTACGAGGAGTTTTCTGATTTTTTATTATTTCTTTTGTGTTGTGTTAGAGAAAAACGAAATAGTGTGTATAAAGAAGAGAAAAAGAAATAATACTGTAGCATTATTTGTTTAAATGGCAGAAGAGAAGAATGTAAATGTTGTTGTTTTCGCCTATTTTCTAAGCCAATAAAGACAAGAATAAAATCCACCCCTTATCCCTATAATTATCCCCAAAAAGGAAAAGATTTAATTTATCAAAAAATATATTTTTAGTTGCTGGAAGTACAACTCCAAACAGTCGTGGAGGGGCGCAGTCAGAAGATATTAATTTTGGTAATTCCAATTTATCTGACAGCGGTGACCCTTTATCTTCTTCAAATAATTCTGCCCAAAAATTGAAAAGGATGAGAACGAGTTTTAAACACACACAAGTAAATTTTGAAAAAATTTTCTAGTCAAAGAAAGCCTACATAAAATTTGAGACTTTTTGATTGTCCTTAAAATTTCTCCAACATAAAACCTTTAAAGATTTATTTTATTTCTATAAGATTTGAGACTTTTTAATTTTCCTGAATATAAAAACTGTAAAGGTTAACGAAAAATATTTAAATATTTGAGGAAAAAGAAAGAAGAAATTTCTTTTTATTTTTACTTAATATGTAAAAATATATTTAATATTTTATTAAAGTGTTAACGATTTACAACCCTCTAATTATTTTATTATGTTAGTTTAATTTTTGGATCGGGGTTTCGTTTAAGACCCTTCAAATATTTCCCCAAATTTTTCCTTTAAAATTTCAAAAAATAGCCTAGTCATACTAGACCTACATCACATAGCGGCATCGATGTTTAGCGACGTAAAAAATAAATTTCTGATGAGAGTATCCTTAGAGAGTGATAAAACTTACACCTTTGGATAAAATTTATAATTATGAATCATTAGAAAAATGAAGTTCAAAGAAAATATTTAAAGTTAGAAAAATATCTAAATGCCCTTTCTTGGGTAGAAGAGTTATAGTTAGAAGTGGATTTTAATAAAAAATAAAGTTTAAATATTTAAAAATATTTTTTCCCAAAATTTTTAGTTACGTACAATGAAGGCATATTTCTTTATAAATCACAATCCAGATTCAAAGGATTTGAAAATTTTATCTAACAAAACAGGACTGAGCAAACGTGTTCTACAGGCAAAATTATTTTTAATTTTTAAAAATTTTTTTTAATTTTATAGGTTTGGTTTCAGGTTGGATTTTGTTGCTTAAAAAAGGGGAAAGGAAAGTAAACCTCTGACCACAGAATAGTTCAAGTGTCGCATTCTAGAAACAATTTTTATTATGTATGGAAGTTCGGGATTTGTCGAGGGCAATGAGCACAAGAATACTAATACTTCAATGGAGTTTTAGGGTTATTTTAGAGGTTTAGTTTAGGCAACGCTCAAATCCTCTTGGCATATTGAACTGAATAGCAGAAAAACTCAGTTTTAAAATTTTATAGGAACAATGAGTCCACTTACGTTTGAATTAACCACTACTATCTCGGTTTTTAACTCATAGACTGTTTCTAGTTCAAAGAAAAATTTAAAGTCAGAGAGATCTCTAAAAATCAGGGAGAATCATATCTTTGAAAATCAGAAATTGAAAATATCAAAAAATATCAAAGAGCTTTTAATGTAAAAAAATAAAAATGTTAAATAAAAAAAGAATGCTCGAGCCAAATATCGTCGTAGCCAACAAAACCAATTGGGAACCTCTTCAATGGCAGCTTCCGTTCATTTATTAGAACATCAAAGATCAGACAATTCTACTCAACAATTTCTTGGTCTAACGCTAGGACAACAACAAAATAATTGTGGACTTTCTACTAGTTTAGACGAAACCTACAGGCCAAATAAAATAGAACAACAACAAATTGTAAGGAAAAAATTTTTTAGAAGAAGGGGGGGGGGGGATTTACAATTTGGAGTTATTATGGTAGCGTATTCTCCTCTAATTTTCCGAAAAATAAAATTTAAAAAATTCAATTTATTTTTCCTTTTCCAGCAAAACCAACTTTTATTAAATTCCAACTCAAGCCCAATCAATTCATCCAATGAATCAATTACAATCTCTTTAAATGCGTGTTCTATTGATGAACAAAATAGTAGTGATTTGCAATGATTTAAAGAAAATTTTGAAGAAAAAAATGAGAAAATTGTGAATTATTAGAAATTAATTAGTAGATATTTAATAAATATATCATAATTTAAAATTAAATATTAGTCTCCATTCCAGTCATTTTTAATAAAATTATTTTTAAAATTTAAATTTACAGTTTTTGAAAAATATAAAGGAGCAAAGACTGATAAATTATAAATCTCTTTTTGTTTCTAGGAAAAAATTTTTTTGTATGTCCTTCCTCAAATATCAAAAAAATCATAAAACAATCATTATGAGAAAGGGCACCGTTCTCGAGTTGGGCCAACATTCAGTGGATTTTTCATGGCAAATATTTTTTTCGGGCTTAGTCAAGTCATGTTGACAACTCTATTTATAAAAATAAAGCGATAATGAATGATCGCCTTCAGTTAACTGATGACGCTTTCAGTTAACAAAATAGTTTTTAACGGGAAGTTAATCTCCAATTCCCCTATAAGAAAATTTCCTGATAAATGTTTAAAATGGAGAGGGGCTGGGAGTTAAAAGAGAATCGACATATTTTCTAAGGTTTAAGTAGACAACAAGATAAATTTATTTGAGACTTTATCATACATTATTTAAACAATTACAGTACATCATAAGAAATATCTACAACAACCCCACATATATACCTAATTACAAACAATACAAAACAATATACATATATTTACATACAACAATAATAATCATATTTCAAACATCCTTTATTCTAACCATTCACATCTTCCTTTCAAATGCCAGGGATGACTCTTCCTTGCTCAATTGTGGTAGCACGGTGCACGATTGTGGGATCTTTCTAAAAGAAAAAGATTTCATTAAACAAATTAATTTAATCTAAGGCTAATTTCCCACCTTCCAACTGAACGGCTCGGCCAACTGTTCCTGACTCAGATTTGCAAGGGCAGCCTTCAGAAGAGTCGAAATTTGGAAGTAGTCGACTTTTGTCTTGGAGGAGTCGATGGACTTTAAGATCTCGTCAAACGTGTCGGGCATATTAGACAGCAGCAGATCACGTCCCAATTTGCGGCAGTGGATCTTGCAGTCGAGAGTAGAGCTGTGAGGAAGTTTGTCCCAAGGCAAAGCACCTGTAAAAATGAAAAATAAATTGGGTTATAAATTTGATAAATTTCAAAAAATTTACCATTAAAGAATTCATGGCACATATAGAACCAAGATTCGATATCATCCTTCGGCTGGTACTCCACACGGCTGTAATTCGAAATCGGCCTGTAGGCATCAGTGCCCAATATTGGACACGCTCCGGTTGGACGTGACTTTTCCCGACGCTGCCGAGCCAATCCAAAATCGATAATGAAGACTTGGTCATCCATCTCCGATTGAGGCAGTCCAACGACGAAATTACTCGGTTTAATGTCCCGGTGCATCCAATTTCGATCATGGAGTGACCATATGCGCGCAAAAGTTTCCAGGCAAAGTTTGAGTGCATCAGCTTGAGTCAGGATCTGATTGGGTAGCGAGAGTCTAATTCGGTTTAAGTCGGTGCCTAGACGCTGGATCACAAGAACACGGCTGCCGTCGGACGTCCGGAAACGGTCGTAGAGTTCCGCGAAGCCACAAACGCCTTTGCAGTCAAGATAAACACGAGCCTCAATGCCCAAAGTTCTCCTGTTAATAATTGAAAGGAATTTAGATTTTATGAAACTTTAGCCCTAAAAACTCACTTCTTTTCGTTGTTAGCTTCAACCTTCGCCATACACTCATGTGCCGGATTCTCTTTGTGGCGCACAAAGTAGACTCTGGAGAAAGGTCCAAAATGAACGAGGCGAAGCGGATCATATCCAACACGCATGATGGCAAACAAGTCATTGTCACGCACGGAGGGATCTGCTCCTTCTGGCACTGCAAGCTTGTCGTTGCTCACGCTTCCCTTGTCTTCTTTACCACATGCTTGCTCCTGAGGCTGCTGCTTCTCGAAGTTTGCATCCGGCGCGCTTGGAACCTGTAATTAGCTATTTATGTATTATATGAGATGGACTCGTTAAAGAAAAACTAGCCTGTTTGGGCTGATAGAGCGTCTCGTTCTCTGCCGTCGGCTGCGCCCTTGTAGACAAGTCAACGTAGGCGGACTGATCGAAATTCGGCTGCTGTATCACGTCGGCTGAGTTGATAGGCTCGGCTTGACCGCCGTCGACACAGCAAGGGCCAGCAGGTTCGGGCGCAGTAGTCTGCTGTTGATTCTGTGATGCTGGATTCCACGCGGCCGCAGGCGCGCCTAAGTTGATGTAGTCGGAGTCCATTGAACAAGAAAAAACTGGCAGATTGGGTGTATTGTCGATGATGGTTGTCCGATGATAACCCGGTTGCTTTTATACACTAAATAGAAGCGTAACTGATAAAACAGGGAATTTTTAGTATAAAAATTGAACAAATAGACGAACTGTGCGCACAACTCTCACAACTCATCATGGCGCCGAATCGGAAGGAGGACTCTCGTGGACGTCGACGCAGCAGGAGCAGGGACAGGCGTGTATCCATCGACAACAGGCGTTGTTCTGTCGGCAACATAAGGATGGCCACCGCCGGCAACCATCGTCGAACAGCTCAAGGACGCAGTGCATCCAGGGGGAGGACGGCAGGCGGTCAGCAATCAATTGTACGGGGAGTCAGGACGCAACGTCGAGTTGCAGCATCGAGAGCCGCAGTTGAGCCTTTGGCAGACGAAGAACGACAACGGTCATCAACAAATTCGCTCATACAAGAACAGAATGCTGCTCAGCGCTGGTTTAAAGGTAATTTTCTTGAATTTTGCAAGATTTTTTAAAAAACTGATTTGTATTTTTATATTTTAGTCATCAATCAGGACGAAGTCAGGATTGTTCGTCAACAGTACGTCCTAGATCTCCAGCAGTACAGGCGACCTGGCGGAACGTACCAGGCTTTCAATCGGATCGAGAGCGAGTCTCTGGGCCTAAACCGCTATGAGGACGTCCAACTTCTGGACCATTCGCGGGTCATCTTGAAAAGTTCCGGCGGGATAGACTACATTCATGCATCGCATGTAAAAGGTGGACCTTTTCCAATGATTTGCGCCCAGGGACCCGTGGACAGGACGATCGGCCACTTCTGGACAATGGTTGCAGAAAACAATTGCGCGGTAGGACTTAAATTTTTAGCTGAATGTCAACTTTTAAAATAAATTTTTCACTCAATTTCAGGTCATCGTTCAACTTTGCCAGTACGTCGAGGATGGGCGGAGGAAATGTGCCGACTACTTTCCGCAGGGGAAATCGACCAACTATGGCAACGTCACAGTGGAACGAATGAGCCAGACGAAGGAGTCGCCTTCTAACCCGCATGTGAAAAGGACATTGTTCAACGTCGCACTGAGAGGAGAAAAGCCCATGGATGTAAGCAAAGAGTGAGTGAGTTAACCCAAATTCTTAAAATTATAGGTAGCGCATTTCCGGTTCGATGGATGGCCCGATCATGACGTCCCTGACAATCCAGTTTCGTTTCGCCAATTCCGACTTGCGATTCTGCGACAGGCGATCGAAAAGAAGTGCACCGTACTTATACACTGCAGCGCTGGAGTCGGCCGCACTGGCACTTATGCAGCCATAGAGATCGCCATCAGAAACCTGATCCAGAACGACCACCTGATCCAGATGTCGACCGTCTACCGAGCTGTGCGCAATCAACGGGAGCGGGCAATTCAAACTGACCTTCAAGTACTCTAAGTGTAACTGTTTCTAAAAGAAAATTTTTTTATTTTCAGTACTTGTTTCTCCACAGAGCAGTCATCGATGCAGCCGTCGTGGCAGGCAAGCTTGAACAAGCGACAGTGGAACCGTTTCTTGCCGAATATGAAAAGGTCGTCAAGCGAAAACGGAGGGAGGCTGCGGAGCAGTATGAAAAACACAAGGCTGAACAGCAACAAAGAAGAACTGATGGATAATTGTGTTGATTTCACTCACTTATTGTTCTTTTGCCTTGTATAATTGTGTTGATTTCACTCACTTATTGTTCTTCTGCCATGTATAATTGTGTTGATTTCACTTATTTTTTTGTTGTGAATAAATAAATATATGATAAATCTGTGTAAGCTGTATGAGTAAATTTATCAATAGGGCTTTAAGAGTTTCACCCCAAAAAACTTGAGTTGCGGACGAAATCCATTTTTGGTGTTGGAAAAAATTTGCGAAGTTTGTCTTTCATCATTCAAAGTTTCTATCAGCATTTCCATCCTTTAGGTCTTCTGAAAAGACCATAAAATTTGCTCAAAGTCCTTATCCTAAAAAAGTTGACGTGTTACATTTCCATTGAAAAATGTCCAGACCCTTCCAAAATACCCCAAAAATGTTAACTTACTGAATTCCTCACATTAATCTTAAATTCCTTTTTGGAAATCCTACGCCTGAGTTACTTTGTGTTGCCTTTTAGAAGTTAATCAAAAAGAGATCATCTAAAGTCTAATACAAAGCCTTTGTTTCTATCTTTATTTCTGTGAATGTAAATTTAAATTTATTTTGCCTGTTAATTATAACCGAGATGTACATACAAATAAAATATTTTTGTCAATAAAATCCATTTATTATACACCATTTAAAGTCATAATAAATATATAAAGGCACGATAAATTATGGCAATAATAAAAGGGAATGTGTGCAAAGAGATAAAGGGTCTGTCATAAAACTGATCAAAACGGGATTTTAAAAAATATGAAACTTCAAACTAAATTCCAAGTTTAGGGCATAAGTGATAGAAAAGTTGAGAAAGATACGTCAAAAAGGAAAGATGATTACAGAAATAACCGAGAATATCTCCTACATAAGCTAAGAGAGCTAGCCAGATTTCTAGTTAAAATAAAGTTAGACAGACCCTCAATCATTTATAAAAGAATCTCTTTTCCACTTTGAATATATATGATAGATAAATCGGTATCACGACTTTTGCGCCGAGAACATTTGCGCCGCGACTTATGCGCCGCGACTTTTGCGCCGGGCGACTTTTGCGCCGCGACTCTTGCGCCGCGACTTTTGCGCCAGGCGACTTATGCGCCGCGACATTTGCGCCGCCATTGTTTAAAAAATCCGGATCCGAAAAATGCCGGATATCCTAAATTTTCAGTTCGGATATCAGATCCGAAGATTTCCAACTATTCGACAACCCTACTAAAGTGAGGTCCGGCTGTAGTTATTGATATATTTTTAATGATAGTGGCGGCGCAAAAGTCGCCCGGCGCAAAAGTCGCGGCGCAAAAGTCCCCCGGCGCAAAAGTCGCTCGGCGCATAAGTCGCGGCGCAAAAGTCGCGGCGCATAAGTCGCGGCGCAAATGTTCTCGGCGCAAAAGTCACGGAACCGATAAATCATATATAAAATAAATATCTCCAATAAGGTTGTCGGATCCAGATCCGAAAAAAGGCCGGATATCCGGAAATTCTCGGTTCGGATCCGGATATCCGAAGATTTCCAACTATCCGACAACCTTAATCGCCAAACAATATTATGTAATAGAAAGAAACAAAATTTTCAAAAAAAGTCAGTGAGCAGAAAATAAATAGGCACTTATTTCAGGCATTGCAAAAAAAGGAAAAAACATTTTTAAATTTCTAAATAAATTTATATATATTATTTTTTAATTTAAAATAATTTTCATATGTCCATGTTTTGCATTTTTTTAACTTGGAATTTGTTGAATTTGGTATTTCTAAACATGCAATTCCTTCCTCGGTTGAACTTCGTAGTAGACTGCTGGACTACTATGAGAATTGTATGGATGCCGTTGATTTCCGGGTATCTGAAAATTTTATTTTTTGTGAATTGAAACGGAATTTTAAAAAATTATTGGTATTATCGCATTATACCCCCACATGTCCGCAAATGTTTCTCCTATCTTCTCTCCTTTCATAATAGATTTATGCGCATTTTTATAAAGTAACATTTTACTTGCCTTACCGTTAATAATTCTTGAACATTATTTGAGAGAAGAGAAAGAATTTCTGAGCAAACATTTGCGGACATGTGGTGGTATAATTAGATTTCGGAATTTTTGAAAAGCCTGGGCCAGTTCCTGGGCATGTAGTCCAAAAAAATCCAAGCGCATCAAAAACCCAGGAAGGTTAAAACCAGGAAGGTTATCGAGATGTGAAGAGAAAATATCGACAATACTAAATCATTAAACTAGCTATGATTTTAAGATAGCCATATTCCTATAAATTGCTTGAGACCAAAATTTCCGTGATATGGCCAAAAGACTTAAACATCAAAGAAAGGTGGGAATAAACAAAAGAAAAATTCCCTAACAAATCACAAAATTTAAAATAAAAATACCTGAATTGTTGGCGGTAAAATTCTATTCGTTTCATTCAATACAAGAGGAGGAGGCGGAGAAGAATTTATACTAAATGTGGCTGTTGTGGATGTTGTACTTGTATTTGGTAATTGGGGAGAAGAAATATTTGCACATGTTTTAAGTGAAGGTGGAGATTGTTGTTGATGTTGATTATGTGGAGGAGATCTTAGATTGTTGTCATCTAAAAAATATGAGAAATCATATAAGAGATTATATTTTATAGGAAAATTTTTTTTGAAAATGAGAGATGTGAGGGAAAAATATGAAAAAGTAAAATTAATATATATTTTTGTGGACGCAATTTTTAAACAAGAAAGATTTTTTAGGAAGTTCCCAAAAACAAATTTTTAAAAAATTGTAAGAAATTTTGTGTTAGGGGTCAAAATTTATTCAAAATTTGTGTTTGGTCTTTTTGTGTTAGGAGTCCAAAATTTTGTGTTGGGTCCTAAACTTTTTTAAATGTCCACAAAGTTTGGTCAAGTCTTGTATAAAATTATAAAAGTGGTCTAAATTAGAGAGAAAAGGAGAAAAATAACTCAAAAAAATTAAAAAAAAAAATTAATTAAATACAAACTTTGAACATTGCCTCCAACAATAATTCCATTTTCAACTTTCACAAAAGAATTATTATTGCTCTCCAATTTATTTCCATTTTGATCTCTAATATAACGAAATACACGCAACATAATATGAAAAAAGAACAACTTTAAAAAATTTTTTTTAATTAAAAATTCTTTAAAAATTTACCTCAATTAAAAATACAACAGCCAACAAAAAGAGAATAGCAGCCAAAATCATTTGCATATGTGTAATGGTAAAATTTGCCTCAATTGGAGTTCTTTGACTGGCAGTTCTAATACCTAAATATTAAAAAAAATTATTTTGAAAAAATTTTTTGTTGAGAAGAAAATTCCCAAAAAAATCTAAAACATTTAGAAAAAAATTTTCTATCCTTTACTTTCGCCAAAAATAAATGTTCTTGTATACCTTCTTCCCCAAGAGGAGAATGTTCAAAGAAAACTGCATTAATTTGCAAATCAATTCCTCCAAATATCCAAGCCATAATATAACACATAATAACTAGAGTAGCAGACAATACGGCAAACTTTGAAATTTTAGTTAATTAATAAATTTTAAAACTTAATTTTTATTGGAATGAATGACCAAAAAGGAGAAAGAATAATGCTAATAAAAAAGAATAGAGACATTCAAAAAAATTTTTTATTGAATAGAGACAGTCTAAAAATAGAATATTCGTTAATAATAAGGAAAGAGGTTATGGGTCCCACTAAAATCAAAGAAAAAAAATGGGAAAAAATTCATTATTAATTGGGTGTGGCAGTCGAGCTAATTTTAAGATATCTCTTTAGGAAAAAAAAGAAATTATGAGGTATCTTAAATTGAAGATAACACTTATTGTTAAACAGCTCTTCCATCTAAAAACGAACCGAATTTTAAAAATAAATGAATCCTAAATTGAGGACCTAATATTTGGGGGTTCTTAAAATGATGTAGATTGTATTTGCCCATATATCAACAATTTTTCCTTTAATTTAACAAAAAAAAACCTCAACTTACTTGCATAATTAAATGAGGCACAATTAAATGGCACGAATGTGTATACCAACCAATAGGTACCAAAATTGTTGCCACAATTGAGAAAAGAATAAAAAATAGACCAACAAGTCCAATTGAAGTTGATTCTTCCGATATTAAATCAAGAGAAGGAATTGATTCAATATTGTTGGTTGAAGACACCGGTGTGAAGAATAATTCAAAGAGATATGTAACTAACTGGAAAGATATATCTTTATTTTTAAATGAATTTGTTGGTAATTTGACTGTCTCGAAGGTCAAAGAATCTCAAATAAACCTGGATACGCCCCCCTGGATACGCCCTTGATAAAGACCCACACCGATAATTTAAGCCATCAAAATAAAATCTCCCGGCTTACTATATCCCATGAATAAAAGGGTTTGCGGATATACTTTAGCCGGTGGCCCACTCAGAAACGGGTCAAAATATATACCATTCGATTCGTCTCGGCGAGCTGAGTCGAATGGTAACATTCTTTTTTGCGGAAATTCCTACGAGCCGAGATATAGGTACTTAAAAATCGAAAAACCATAGGGGGGACCAAGCACTTTTTTGGAGTGAAAAATTCGAATATGCAAATAATAGCTCATTCGAAAGAGCTCGTCGAGCTGAGTCGATTGACACCAAAATCAACGAAATCCGACTTGATTGGACCGAGATATAGACTTCTGAAAACTGTTAATCCAAAAGGGTGATTTTTGGAATTAAAAATTTTTTAACCATATTATAACTCATTTGAAAGAGCTCGACAAGCTGAGTCGAATGACACCAAAATCACCGGGATTAAACAAGTTTAGACAAAGTTACAACACAAAAAACTAGCAACATAAACCTATGGGGCTTCGGCGAGGCGCTTGTGCAAAACTCCGCGCTTCGCGCGGAGTTTTGCGGCACGCGCCTCGCGGGGAGTCTACGGGCGCTGGGTCTGGGCTCGTAACATAACCCTATTCCTATCTCCCTTGCTCTGGACGTATTTGGGGCCTCCGTAGCAGCGAAAATCTCCACAGATGCCATAGGTAAGGAGCTAAAACAAATGGGCATAACTTTGTCAAATCAAGTCGGATTTTGTTGATTTTGGTGTCAATCGACTCAGCTCGACGAGCTCTTTCGAATGAGCTATTATTTGCATATTCGAATTTTTCACCCCAAAAAAGTGCTTGGTCCCCCCTATGGTTTTTCGATTTTTAAGTACCTATATCTCGGCTCGTAGGAATTTCCGCAAAAAAAGAATGGTACCATTCGACTCAGCTCGCCGAGACGAATCGAATGGTATATATTTTGACCCGTTTCTGAGTGGGCCACCGGCTAAAGTACAGCCGGGTTTGCCAACGAAATAAGGGAAAGGGAAATGCATGAGGGAGAGGCATCCCCACTCCTTACCCGTAATATAAAAGTCTACCAATATTCAAGTAAATTTAGAACTACCAAATTATATTTAAAAAAACATAAAAATCAACCTGATACCCGTAAAATACCAATTCAACAATAGTAATTCCAATAACAAAACATTCCAATTTAATAGAACCACAGCAACAATAAGCGTCTTTAATTTCCTTTTTTGAAGGCCTTTTTGTGTTAATTCCATTATTTTTTTGCAAACCATTTAAATTATTCAAGTTCATTTCCTTGAACATATTGTTAGGTGAAGGTGTTGTTAGAGTTGTGTCTTTCCCATTTTCTTGTTGACGGGTGGGAGTAGAGAGCATAATGGCACGCTTAAAAATTATGGGAATTAAAAAATTAGAGAATAATTTACAAAATTAAATAATAGAAAGGACATATTGGATTATAAAGACAATTACTAGCGGTCGGTAAAATCACATTTGCAGGATCCTGTAACAAGATTGGGTTCTAAAATTTCGTGCAGGACGGGATCTTGCAGGATTAATCCTGAAAATCCTGGCAATACTGAAAACTGAAAAAAGGCAGGATTTCGGACAGGCTGCTAAAAAATCCTGTGCAGGATCCTGTCCTGCTCCGATCTCTAACAATTACACGATTGAAAAAAAAATAAAAAAAAAACTTCAAAAATTTCAAAAACTTAAAAATCAGAAAATCCCAAGTGATTAGATATTTTCAAAATTTAATGTTTTGAAATTCGACATTTCGACATTTCTCTTTTTAATTCCGCGGAAAAATTTAATTTTAAATTTATTACTGTAAGAATTAATGAAGTTTTTACATAAAAAATTTTTAAATAAATTCTCGATAATATTTTCGGAAGAAATGATAAAAATCTTATATAAATTAGTGGAAAAACTCCATAAAAGTAAATTTCTCATAAAAATAAAACAATAAAAATATTATTTAATAAAAGACAACAGGAAATATAAAAATAATTACTAAAAACTACAGAAATTTGCAAATAAATAAAAATATTCAAAAGACGCGGGTGTCCATGAATGAAAGAAAATATAAAATCAGAAAATATGTTGATGTTGTTGTTGATACTTTTCTGCCAATAATCGGCTGATTCGCGCGAAAATAAAAGGAATAAAAAGAAGAAGAAGAAAATGTTAAAGAAGAAAGAAGAAGAGAAGATTGTTTATAAAGATAAGGATTGGGTAGAAGGGGGAGAGGGGATGGAGGGGATATATGACATTAAAATATATATAAAACGATTTTCTTTGTCAATCTTTAAATGACATTGAATTGTTTTGACGAGTCGAGAGATGTTCAAAGATATATATTTAATGATGATGTTGTTGTTGAAAAGGGGTACTCTCTAATAGAAAGGGAATTCTTAAGTAAAATTAAAACTTAATAGATATGTATTTTTTGATAATAATTTATAAATATGTAGGGGAGTTCTCCTATAAATAGGGGAGCTGCTCCTCTAATTAGGATTGGCGGAGTTGGATTCAAAAAAGTCCGGATCTACGGAAATTTTTGTTCAAACCGAATATCCGAAGATTTCACTAGCTCCGTTTAACCCTCCCTCTAATCTAGATCCTCCAGGCATCTTTAATAAAAAAGCATTTCTAGTAGGCCTAAAGCTTTATCCCTCTCTTAAATATTTATTTTTAATGAGAATCTAACAATTCAAAATCACTTATTTTTTAATTTAAAATTTAAAAAATGTTCACAAATGTGTGAGTGTCTCTATTTATTTTTAATTCTAAAATTTTATTAATCCCATATAAATATTTCGTTTATTTGTTGTTTCACTTTTCATAGCTGGTTTTTTTTTGATTATTCAGCAAATATTATAAAAATAAAAAATTTTTTATTTATGGGAATATATACAAATATATATTAAATTGCGCGTTTTTGTCAATCCCATTTGATCAATTAATTTTGATAAAAAATTATTTTAAGAATAATTTTATAAAATATTGGAACGAGAAAATAGATAGAGACGAATGTTATTACTCCAAAAAGACAGAAGGATTAAAAATAAATCTTGCCCTTATCTCTACGATTTTGGCAAAACTAACTATAAAAATAAAAAGCAATAATCTACCTTTTTTTGCCCCGAAAACTCAAATTTTTCGCATTTTTCAATGGCCAAGAAACAGAATTCCCAATTTCCTCTTTTTAGAGCCAATCAAATTTTAAAAAAATTCGAAAATCAAAAATCAAAACGTAAGGAATCAGGGAGTAATTGGATAAGGGTATTTTTTTAAAGAATTTTAGTAGATTTTAAAGAATTAAATTAATTATTTCAGTTAATTCTAAAAAAATATTTAAAAATTATTCATAAAATAAAAATAAATAAATTAATTAAATTGCTCTTATTGATAGAATCAAGTGCTGTATGATTAATAAATAAAAGAAAAAATGAATAATAAAGGGAATGAATTCGCAGGGTTAAAACAGCTGTGGAAATTTTGTATGGAAATTATTTGATAAAAAGTTTAGAAATTAAAATTAAAAATAAAAAAATAAACTTGTTCATTTTAAAAATTAATTAAAAATTCAAAAATAAACCTTGAAAATTTTTTTTTAATTTAAAGAAAGTATATTTTCACGTTTAAATTCTATGTTTCAGAATAGGACGTAAATCAACTTTATTCTCTTTCGTAAATAATTTATCAATGCAATGCATTGATATTCAAAAATATTCTCCAAAATCGTCACCATCAAAAACATCTCCGACAGTTAAATAATTAATTTAACAAAAATAAAATAATAATTGAAATAATTAATATTAAGTAGAATTTTTTAAAGTAAAATTGAAGGGTAGAGAAAAATTTTAAAAAATTTTTTTGCTATTTTTAATCTTTAAAAAATTTCAAAAAACTTTAAGAGGAGGGGTATTTTTAATGTTGAGTGTTGGGTGTGTTCAGAAATTCAGAAATTGCGTGTGTGTAAATGTAAAATGAAACATGTAACTCTTAAAAATTTTTTAAGGTAAATTTAAAAGTTTTTTGACATAAAATCTTGTTTTTTGGTAATATATTTCTTCAAAAAATTTTTTTTATAATTTCTGAATTCTAAATTATGTTTTAATTTAAATTTTATTTTTTAGCATAAGTATAAACCTCAAGGAATTAACTTTTTATAAAACTTTAATATTTTTCATAAAAATTTGACTTTAAAAGGTCCAAAAAACGTTATTATTAGTCATAAATTGGTTAAACAAATGCTCCCCTTAATTTTGAAAAAATCATGAAAATATTTAAAAAATAAATAATTTTTATTTCACATTTAGAATTTAAATATTAAATTTTTATATAAAAAAAATAAAAAATAATTTTTTTAATTTAAAGTTTATAGAAACTAATAATAATATTGACATTTTACTCTCTTTTATTTTATTATTTTACCTTCTTTTTAGTATTGCGCAATTTTGTAGAAGGTAAAGAAAAAAAGGAAAGAAGGCCAATTTTTGAGAAAGTTTGAAGAAAATATTCCGACAAAAAAGGGAAGTTAAGTAAGTAATATCAAAAAGAATATATAAAAAAATAAATAAAGTAAAAATCGGGAAATAATTAGTATTTTTATTTTGGGGTCTTAAAAATTTTTTTTGTAAATTTTTAAAAAAAATTTTGGTCTGAATTTTATAGCAATAGATAAATTAATTAATATAAAATTATCAAAAAAATTTAGAAAATTTGAATATACACATTAGAGATCGAGATTTTTGAAGAGCCTGGACCTGTTCCTGGACTCTGGAGTTTGATTTATTAGTCTGGACTGGATCCTGGGCCTGTAGTCCAGGAAAAAATCCAGGCCCGGGAAAAACCCAGGAAGGTCAAAAATGCTTGGACTAGGACTCTGGACTCAGGAAAAACCCCAGCCTTGGGATATATAAATTATTCTACTCAATTGTCTTAATAAAACCCCAGCCAGACCCAGGCCGATCTCTAATACACATCAGAACTGCCGTTTCGAGGTATTTTTTCTAGAATCTGGACTGGATAGTTTTTACTGATTTTTAAATTGTATTTCGTTCAATCCTCAAGTTTAGAATTTTCTAGAGTCTTGAATTAAAATTAAAGTTGAAAGTTTATCTATCTTCGATATTTGTTAGACACCTCTGTACTTGTGTTTTTGCACTTTTAAGAATTTAAAATTCAAAGAAGATATATGTATTATTAAATAGATCTCCAAATAAAGAGAGAGACTCTTCTTCTTTAAAAAGAGTCTATGAAAAAAGGGGTACTTGAATTATTTCTTTTTTTCTTAATACATGACATTTTTCGCCCTATTTTGCATTCAAAAATTGGAAGGAAAAACTTGGAAAGAAAAGTGGCTTTTAAAGAGAGATGCGCGGATATATATTAAGGAAAGGGGAAGGCCTTGACTTTTTTTGTTGAAGAACGGCACTGAAGGAAGAGGAAATGAAGGAGAAGGAAAATGAGGAAAAAAGGAATGATGATGAGGGGGAGGAGGAGGATTTTAAAAAATAAAGAAATAGAGTTTAAAATTGTACGATCAAATAATTCCTTTACCTTAGTAATTGGTAATAGAAATTAAATGCTCATAGACAAGAATATCTAAACTGAGCCCGAAATTTTGTACCGTACCGCATTTCGTACCGTAGTACCGATAAATAGCGATATATTAACCTTAAATTTTCCGAACAAATTCAGTACAGTTCGGAATACCGAAAATACTGAAAAATGGTGTCGATAGTACGTTATCGGCCGTGCTTTGATTTAAACCTCTATTTAAAGACCACTAATAATTATAAAGGTAATCAAAATATACTGACCGATCTGTAGCCTTTAATGCCCACAGCCTTTATAGAAATAGGTATTTAAAGTTTAGAAGCAAAAAAATGTTTTTTGATGATTAATAAAACAATTATTTTTTAAAAGGTATTAAAAAAGAAAAGGTTTCGTTAATGTTTTAAAGAGGGGGGGGGGGGATTGAATGAATAAATGAACAACAAAAAAAAATAAAATCGTTCATTTTCAGGATGCAAATAAATAAATGTGTCCGTCTCCTTTTGAAGGTTACAAACAAAAAAGGATATATAAATTATTCCACTCAATTGTCTTAATAAAACGTTTGAGGGGTTTCAAGGTAAAAAAGAAATAAAGAATTAAATATTTATATTTTAATTTTACAAAGTTGAATAATCACTCTTTTACCTAGTTTTGAATTTAGAATTGAGGAGAGGCATTTAATGTCAGCATACCTCATCATTAGATAAAATCATATCCTATAATCAGTGTAGCCTAAATAGAGGAGTGATTATTGAGATGTTATGGATTGGGAGCAGAGGTTGGTAGGAATTCTGATTTCCGGCTTTTGAGCCAGTTCCGATTTCCGGCTCTTCCGATTTCCGACACCTCTGAATGTTCCGACCCACCTCTGGATGGGAGTTGACTCAATGGTCACTAAATTTTGAAAAGATGGATCATAAATTAGGGATTATCTACATAATAATTAAGGGTATCTACTAATAGTCAGAGTTCGACTATATCCCCTTTAATTCTTCAGCTTTTCATTAAAAAATCTTAAGAATATGAAGGATAATAAATAAGGATGTGTTTGCATCCTCAGAAAAAATCAAAAAATTCCAAAACATATTTAGAGAAAACCAAAAATTATTTTTAAAAAGAATAATTTTTGGTTTTATTTTAAAGGATTTAAAGATTATAATTTTGAAGAGAGTCATGTAAAATAAAAATATTTTTTGATTTTTGAGATTTTTGGCGCTTTCTCCAAAAAGCTGGAAATTTTTAATTTTCAAGCATTTCTTTTTGTTAGTTTGAAAATTCTTTTATTTTTTTCTTTTCTTTTTGCGCATTCCTTCCGTCAATTTGCGGGCAGATGAGAGAAGGAGCATCTGTCTCTCTCTTCTTTTTAAAATTTTTTTTGATGACCACCGACAAATAGATGATGGACATAATTTTATATACATATTATTTAATTTTTATTGAAAAAAAAATTTTTTTGGAAGGCTTGAAAGACAATATAAAGAAAAGAATAATTATTATTTAATTGTAGAAAAGAGCTTTTCTAAAACAATTTTTGGAAGGGAAGATTCGCGTGTCTTCTCTCCTTATAATTTTTAAAGGATGATTGCTCTACTTGAATCTCTCTCAATTTTCTATTAAATAACTCTTCAATAAGAAGAAATAATTATTAAAAATGTGATTGTTGCGTAATAACTAGTGGGGAAATATATAAAAATAATTTTAAATTAAAGTCTAATAAAAATATTTAAATAACCCCCTCCCTCCTCTTCAATCCTTCAAGGCACACTCCCTCCAAATCTATTTATGATTGCGCAAGAGTAAATGGAATTTAAATTGTTGTTAATAATAATAGGGTTAGGCATTAATAAGAGAAAAAAGATTGATAGGATAAATCGAGAAATGACGAGAATGGGTAAATGAAGTTAAAGATATTATGGGGGATCTCTGGGAAGTGATTATTACTTCCCAGAGGAATTCCTTTTTAAGTGAAGAAAAATATGGTTTAAATTTTTCTATAAAAAGTTTATTCTTCTCTCCTTAAAATTTAGGAACCTTAATGTTTAGGTAACTCTTTGACTAAAATTGCCTCAGGTCACAAACACAAGTTTTGTATTTAAATTTGATGGGCCATTTACCAAAAAAGAGGAATATAATTAAATTTTGCTTGAGGCAATTCTAGCCCAATCTATAACACCTCATCTCAGCTTAAATATTTCGCGCTGAAGTATGTTATCTGTTTTGTTTTCTTGTTATCTGATTTTCGAAATTTCACGACAAATATAAGAGAAAAACTTAAAGAGTTAAAGAGACATCGTAAGTTTAGGGACCCAGTAAGGATATTTATATAAATCAAGTTGACTTTTAGGGATTTGAGAATTTTGGGACAGATCCGCCCCTTTGGACATCTAAAGAGTAAATAAGTCAACTTCTAATGAATACTAGAATAATATCGAAAAAATAAAAATGTTTTTACCTCATTGCGAGAAGTTGAAGTTCCAAACCAACGAAAAGAACCGGAAACTACAAGAAATGAGGGATGATGTTGTTTTCGGGAGGAGAGGGAAAAAGTATTTTCTGATTTTATCGAAATACTATTTTTCATTTTTTTTTGTTGACTTTGAAATGAAAGGAATGTTTTTATCTGATTTTAATCTATTTATTACATTAACCTTCAGGTTTGAAATGAATTAATTTAATGGAGAAAAACAGAAAATTTTTTAATAAATATTGAAAGGGTTATTTGGGCGCGGAATTATTGGGGCGCGGAGTTTATTAAAATTAGCTTTATGAGCTATAATTTTTGAAAAAATAAACCAAAAATTCTGAAATTCTTAGAGGATTAGGATAACACTATTAGGGACATTTGTACAAAATTTTACGAATATAGAAAATAGATTGGCTATTTTATGTTGTTTTATAAGGCATAAGGTTGTTGTTTTATAGGGCATAAGATCAAGAATGTTTGAGAAATAAATAGATTAAAATCAGATAAAAACATTCCTTTCATTTCAAAGTCAACAAAAAAAAATGAAAAATAGTATTTCGATAAAATCAGAAAATACTTTTTCCCTCTCCTCCCGAAAACAACATCATCCCTCATTTCTTGTAGTTTCCGGTTCTTTTCGTTGGTTTGGAACTTCAACTTCTCGCAATGAGGTAAAAACATTTTTATTTTTTCGATATTATTCTAGTATTCATTAGAAGTTGACTTATTTACTCTTTAGATGTCCAAAGGGGCGGATCTGTCCCAAAATTCTCAAATCCCTAAAAGTCAACTTGATTTATATAAATATCCTTACTGGGTCCCTAAACTTACGATGTCTCTTTAACTCTTTAAGTTTTTCTCTTATATTTGTCGTGAAATTTCGAAAATCAGATAACAAGAAAACAAAACAGATAACATACTTCAGCGCGAAATATTTAAGCTGAGATGAGGTGTTATAGATTGGGCTAGAATTGCCTCAAGCAAAATTTAATTATATTCCTCTTTTTTGGTAAATGGCCCATCAAATTTAAATACAAAACTTGTGTTTGTGACCTGAGGCAATTTTAGTCAAAGAGTTACCTAAACATTAAGGTTCCTAAATTTTAAGGAGAGAAGAATAAACTTTTTATAGAAAAATTTAAACCATATTTTTCTTCACTTAAAAAGGAATTCCTCTGGGAAGTAATAATCACTTCCCAGAGATCCCCCTTAATATCTTTAACTTCATTTACCCATTCTCGTCATTTCTCGATTTATCCTATCAATCTTTTTTCTCTTATTAATGCCTAACCCTATTATTATTAACAACAATTTAAATTCCATTTACTCTTGCGCAATCATAAATAGATTTGGAGGGAGTGTGCCTTGAAGGATTGAAGAGGAGGGAGGGGGTTATTTAAATATTTTTATTAGACTTTAATTTAAAATTATTTTTATATATTTCCCCACTAGTTATTACGCAACAATCACATTTTTAATAATTATTTCTTCTTATTGAAGAGTTATTTAATAGAAAATTGAGAGAGATTCAAGTAGAGCAATCATCCTTTAAAAATTATAAGGAGAGAAGACACGCGAATCTTCCCTTCCAAAAATTGTTTTAGAAAAGCTCTTTTCTACAATTAAATAATAATTATTCTTTTCTTTATATTGTCTTTCAAGCCTTCCAAAAAAATTTTTTTTTCAATAAAAATTAAATAATATGTATATAAAATTATGTCCATCATCTATTTGTCGGTGGTCATCAAAAAAAATTTTAAAAAGAAGAGAGAGACAGATGCTCCTTCTCTCATCTGCCCGCAAATTGACGGAAGGAATGCGCAAAAAGAAAAGAAAAAAATAAAAGAATTTTCAAACTAACAAAAAGAAATGCTTGAAAATTAAAAATTTCCAGCTTTTTGGAGAAAGCGCCAAAAATCTCAAAAATCAAAAAATATTTTTATTTTACATGACTCTCTTCAAAATTATAATCTTTAAATCCTTTAAAATAAAACCAAAAATTATTCTTTTTAAAAATAATTTTTGGTTTTCTCTAAATATGTTTTGGAATTTTTTGATTTTTTCTGAGGATGCAAACACATCCTTATTTATTATCCTTCATATTCTTAAGATTTTTTAATGAAAAGCTGAAGAATTAAAGGGGATATAGTCGAACTCTGACTATTAGTAGATACCCTTAATTATTATGTAGATAATCCCTAATTTATGATCCATCTTTTCAAAATTTAGTGACCATTGAGTCAACTCCCATCCAGAGGTGGGTCGGAACATTCAGAGGTGTCGGAAATCGGAAGAGCCGGAAATCGGAACTGGCTCAAAAGCCGGAAATCAGAATTCCTACCAACCTCTGCTCCCAATCCATAACATCTCAATAATCACTCCTCTATTTAGGCTACACTGATTATAGGATATGATTTTATCTAATGATGAGGTATGCTGACATTAAATGCCTCTCCTCAATTCTAAATTCAAAACTAGGTAAAAGAGTGATTATTCAACTTTGTAAAATTAAAATATAAATATTTAATTCTTTATTTCTTTTTTACCTTGAAACCCCTCAAACGTTTTATTAAGACAATTGAGTGGAATAATTTATATATCCTTTTTTGTTTGTAACCTTCAAAAGGAGACGGACACATTTATTTATTTGCATCCTGAAAATGAACGATTTTATTTTTTTTTGTTGTTCATTTATTCATTCAATCCCCCCCCCCTCTTTAAAACATTAACGAAACCTTTTCTTTTTTAATACCTTTTAAAAAATAATTGTTTTATTAATCATCAAAAAACATTTTTTTGCTTCTAAACTTTAAATACCTATTTCTATAAAGGCTGTGGGCATTAAAGGCTACAGATCGGTCAGTATATTTTGATTACCTTTATAATTATTAGTGGTCTTTAAATAGAGGTTTAAATCAAAGCACGGCCGATAACGTACTATCGACACCATTTTTCAGTATTTTCGGTATTCCGAACTGTACTGAATTTGTTCGGAAAATTTAAGGTTAATATATCGCTATTTATCGGTACTACGGTACGAAATGCGGTACGGTACAAAATTTCGGGCTCAGTTTAGATATTCTTGTCTATGAGCATTTAATTTCTATTACCAATTACTAAGGTAAAGGAATTATTTGATCGTACAATTTTAAACTCTATTTCTTTATTTTTTAAAATCCTCCTCCTCCCCCTCATCATCATTCCTTTTTTCCTCATTTTCCTTCTCCTTCATTTCCTCTTCCTTCAGTGCCGTTCTTCAACAAAAAAAGTCAAGGCCTTCCCCTTTCCTTAATATATATCCGCGCATCTCTCTTTAAAAGCCACTTTTCTTTCCAAGTTTTTCCTTCCAATTTTTGAATGCAAAATAGGGCGAAAAATGTCATGTATTAAGAAAAAAAGAAATAATTCAAGTACCCCTTTTTTCATAGACTCTTTTTAAAGAAGAAGAGTCTCTCTCTTTATTTGGAGATCTATTTAATAATACATATATCTTCTTTGAATTTTAAATTCTTAAAAGTGCAAAAACACAAGTACAGAGGTGTCTAACAAATATCGAAGATAGATAAACTTTCAACTTTAATTTTAATTCAAGACTCTAGAAAATTCTAAACTTGAGGATTGAACGAAATACAATTTAAAAATCAGTAAAAACTATCCAGTCCAGATTCTAGAAAAAATACCTCGAAACGGCAGTTCTGATGTGTATTAGAGATCGGCCTGGGTCTGGCTGGGGTTTTATTAAGACAATTGAGTAGAATAATTTATATATCCCAAGGCTGGGGTTTTTCCTGAGTCCAGAGTCCTAGTCCAAGCATTTTTGACCTTCCTGGGTTTTTCCCGGGCCTGGATTTTTTCCTGGACTACAGGCCCAGGATCCAGTCCAGACTAATAAATCAAACTCCAGAGTCCAGGAACAGGTCCAGGCTCTTCAAAAATCTCGATCTCTAATGTGTATATTCAAATTTTCTAAATTTTTTTGATAATTTTATATTAATTAATTTATCTATTGCTATAAAATTCAGACCAAAATTTTTTTTAAAAATTTACAAAAAAAATTTTTAAGACCCCAAAATAAAAATACTAATTATTTCCCGATTTTTACTTTATTTATTTTTTTATATATTCTTTTTGATATTACTTACTTAACTTCCCTTTTTTGTCGGAATATTTTCTTCAAACTTTCTCAAAAATTGGCCTTCTTTCCTTTTTTTCTTTACCTTCTACAAAATTGCGCAATACTAAAAAGAAGGTAAAATAATAAAATAAAAGAGAGTAAAATGTCAATATTATTATTAGTTTCTATAAACTTTAAATTAAAAAAATTATTTTTTATTTTTTTTATATAAAAATTTAATATTTAAATTCTAAATGTGAAATAAAAATTATTTATTTTTTAAATATTTTCATGATTTTTTCAAAATTAAGGGGAGCATTTGTTTAACCAATTTATGACTAATAATAACGTTTTTTGGACCTTTTAAAGTCAAATTTTTATGAAAAATATTAAAGTTTTATAAAAAGTTAATTCCTTGAGGTTTATACTTATGCTAAAAAATAAAATTTAAATTAAAACATAATTTAGAATTCAGAAATTATAAAAAAAATTTTTTGAAGAAATATATTACCAAAAAACAAGATTTTATGTCAAAAAACTTTTAAATTTACCTTAAAAAATTTTTAAGAGTTACATGTTTCATTTTACATTTACACACACACATTTACACACACGCAATTTTTTTTACATTTACACACACGCAATTTTTTTTTTCTCTAAAAAATTTAGAAAATCTCAAAAAATAAACAAAATTTATATAGGTAAATCTATTTTTACTTCCGGTAAAATTAATAAAAATTTTACTCAATACTTAAAAATAATATGTAGAAGAGAGAGAAAATTGTTGAGAGAAAAATCGCGGAGAGATTGACTAATTCTTCTTTTTTTTGAAAAAAAATTTTTATTTTTCAGTCTCTTCCCCACAAAAAAGCCCCATTTCCTCTTCTTCTGTTCAATTTTTGACTGAAGACCATTTCAATGACTGAAAAATGCTTTTGAAGAGAAGGAGAGATTTTTGCAGCAAATCGACAATTCCTTTCACCTTTTTTTAATATTAATTAAAGATTAAATAGAAAATAATTGTAAAAATTAGTTGAAAGGAGAAAAATTAATTTTTTATATCCTTTTTTTCTTGCAAATGAAAAATAGGCTAGATAAAAGGGGGGAGAGAATCGATCAGTTTTATGGGGGTTGTGTTAAATGTGAAGGACATATTTTTGTAGGGGAAGTGTTATATTTGTAAAGTTATTATTAGAAAAAAAAATATTAAAATAAAGTAAAAAATGAAGATTGAAGATAATGTGAAAAGTTAATTATTAGTAGGCTTTTCGATAGAAGGGATCCTGCTGAAATAAAAATGAATGAATGGGAGAATACCTGTTAGTATTTGATGCCCGGTGATTTTCCGTATTTTTAAAAAGTTTTTGTTCAAAAAATAATTTAATTACATTTTTCTGAGGATTGAAAAATTAAAAAAATCTTTTTTACCAAGATTCTACTCAATAATGTTTGACATAATACATAATTACAAATTAAAATTACAAAGAAATTTCCGATTACAAGAAAACCTTGTTGCTCGTAAATACCTCCTTAAGCTAAATTCGAGGAAGTTTAAAGTTTTTTTGTTAATTTTTGTAGAGAAATTAAAACATTTTTAAAATGAACTTTTTCTTATTTAATGAGATTCACGTACTTTTAAGTGATATTAAATTTTAAAAAGGGAACATTTTTTGGAAGTTTTCATCTACAAATTTTTAAAACAAAAATTAACTAAATGTTGTTAATATTTAATTTAATTTTTAATATAAACTAGCTTCCCTACACACCCCAAAACCAATTTAAAAAAAGGCCTTTGGCCTTTCCCATGCCTTAAATATTTCCTAAAACCCCCCAAATCCCCTACCCGTCAACTCAAAAATTACAAAAATCGTTTAAAAACTTTTAAAAAAACTCACAGTTAACCGATCACTTCTATTTCTTCTATTTAAAGATGTTCTTAAAGGTTTTGGAGGAGGAGGAAGAGGATTATTATTTTTGTTATTTGAAGATAATAGAGGTTTCATAACCTCCATAAATTCAAAATTAGTTAAATTATTTTCTTCTTTTTCAATTAATTTTTGAATTTCTTCTTCAATTTCTTTATTTTCTTGTTTATTTTGTTCAACTTCGTCTTCTTCAATTGGAGATATTATTTGATCTTCCATTAATTTTTTATTAGAATTTATTTTAAAATTTTCAAAAAGCCTTTAAAATAAGAAGAAATTTTTTAATTATATGCTTAAACATTTTATTAAAAAAAATTTTTTAAAAATCCAATTATTGTAAAAATATAAATTTCAATTAAAAAAATATTTATTAGCAACATTATAGAAAGGGGGACACGCCCAAAAGCCATAAATAACTGGAAAATTTCTGGCCCTTATCAATTTTGGTACCAATCTCTTTAGCTTGATGAGAGGAATCGTTTAATACTAAATTTGTTAAAATTCGGAAATTTGGAAGCAGGTTATTCTTTGCAACGTTATTGCAACGCACCGCCGTATTCTTTAAAGGATGTTAACTTGATATAGGTGAAGTTTTCAGGTTCTAATTAGGGACGGCCACAAAACGTTTTTACAGCTCTACTCGGAGGTTATTAAAGAAAACATCAAATACATTGCTCTAATATAGTTAATAACAAGAATTTCTTCACCTTTTATAAATTCTAACTGATTTTTAAAGAATGTAACAAAAATTAAAAAAAATTTTCTACTCAATTTTACAAATCCGGAGTATTTTATTAATTAAAATTAAATAAATATTTAGTAGTACACATAATAATGTTTGGTTTTAATCGTTTATTTAACCAAAAGAAACTGCAAAACATTTTATTTTTCATTGACTTTTACACCCTTTTCTTTCCACTCATTTAGCGATTTATCACCGCGCAAGATTGAAAGAATAAAAATATTTTTTTGTTTGATCTAATCTCTGGAAATGTCTAAAAGAAGAAAATATACTTCTTTGCTCTTCATCCAATTTAACATTTAAAGAAAAAAAATATTTTTTTCTTCCAAATTTCTCGATCAACGACTATTAAAGAAGGGGGAAATAAATAATATTTTTGTATTGAAAATATAATTTATTTAATAGACTTTATTTTATTAAAAATATTTTTAAAATTATTAAAATTTAAAGGAATATACATACACTGGGTTTCAAAAAGATGGCACATCATGTTTTTTCGACCTAGCTCAGCGGAAAAGTGTCAATTTTGTTTAAAAATTTTTTTGTAATTAGATTTGCTCAATAAAATGCTCTTAAAAAGACCCGAGCGAAAAAACCATTTTTTTTAAATTTTTTATAAAATAATTTTCAATTTTTCACTTTTTCAAAAAAAAATGGCACATTTTAAATTTTCGACATTAGGAGTGGTCTGAAAAATTTACAAAAATTCCTATAAACATATCTATTAATGTCGATAGAAAATAAAAAAGAAACAAAGTTCTATATATCTCCTTCATCGACAAAAAAAATTTCAAAAAAATTTATTTAAAATTCAATTTAACGGCGCTCCGACTCGGGCATCCATTTGCACAGTAAGACTTTTGCACAGAGGGCATCTGCACAGTGGACGATTGCACAGTAATTTGTGGTTAAGTGGATTCGTGTTAGGTTTTACTTATTGTTATAAGGGAATAAATGTTACTAATTATTAATACCTTTACTAAAAAAATCTTAAATTGTATTAGAATTCATAATTCTTTTTCTAACCTAAGTATTTCCTAATTCTTTTTTACATATTCTAAATTTTTGTTCGCTTATCAAGTGGAGAAATTCTAGCAGATCTTTATTAAAGAGTGCAAGTATTTGTTGTAAAAATGAATTTTTACTAATTTTTAATGATAAATATTTACTTTCTAATAAGTTTCTTAATAACAAAATGCTTTCTTCTAAATTTAAATACAGTCAATAAAGATAACAGATTTTTTAAAAGGGGTACGTATCCAAAAAGTTTTTTCTTGTTTAAAAAATGTTGTTAAGACTCGGGGCAATAATTATGTTCAGTTAGATTTTTTATTCATTTGATCCTTTATGTGATTTACAGATTTTTCTTATGAATTCTAATACAATTTAAGATTTTTTTAGTAAAGGTATTAATAATTAGTAACATTTATTCCCTTATAACAATAAGTAAAACCTAACACAAATCCACTTAACCACAAATTACTGTGCAATCGTCCACTGTGCAGATGCCCTCTGTGCAAAAGTCTTACTTTGCAAATGGATCACTGTGCCCGAGTCGTGTCACCCAATTTAACACCTTCTAAAGAGGAATTCAAGTAAAAGTAGACGGTATTATGAGGGAAAACTAAAAAGAGGATGAATTGTCATTTATCATAAACGTTATGCCAAACATTAAAAATTTGCGGAAAAATGTTTTTATATTTTTTCTACTTTTTCGTTTTTTGGATTTTTATCAGTTAATCTTTTTTTCTTATTTTTGTTATCATTAATATTTTATTACTTTTAACAATTACCTACTTATATATACTCTTCATTTTAGGTATTTTTGATAAATTTAGTTAAAAATGGTTTCTCGTTTGTTTAAGCCTTTTGATTTTGTCCGACAAAATGCTGGTTATTTTTTATTTTAAATAATTTCTGAAAATCTTTAAAAAATATTCTAAATTTATTTTTTAAAGACCAATTAGCTGTTATTGCTGTGGATGGTCCAAAAACGGTTTTGCCGAATGAATGGTTTACTATTTGGAATAGTGCCAAACTTAGATTGTGCACTGATGGGGCTGCTAATAATTTGGTGGAGTCTTGCAAGTTTGTTTGGAAATTTTGTAAAATAAATTTTAGACCGAGAGATTGATAATACAGAACCCCTTTTTCCTCCCCTATTTTCCCTATATATTTTTACAAAATGGTCAGACATTTTCCTTTCATCCATCCAATATTCTTTCATCTATTAATCGGAAATAATCCTTTTTGTTTGATTGTAGACAAAAATTAGAAAGGCAAATTGGATGGAAGAAAGGAAAAAGTCTGACTATTTTGTAAAAATATATGGGGAAAATTGGGGAGGAAAAAAGAGAGTCTGTACGCTTCGATATTACCGAGAGATTTTATTTTTCTGAGTGGAGTCGAAAGAATTTCTTGTTCTTTTTAATCTTTCTCCTCTTACAATTTTTTGGTTTTCTGGGATTTTTATTTTCTTTTCTTTGGAATTTTTTAAATACCTAATTTTAGTAAAAAATTATTTTTTCAGGTCTACCAAAACAAAAAATCCAGACTTGGTTGTAGGTGATTTCGACTCTATCACAGAAGAGAGCAAAAAATATTTTGAGTCGCAAAAGGACTGTCAAGTGTTAAAAATTGATGACCAAAACACGACGGATTTAACTAAAACTATTGGGATTTTAATGCAAAAGGTTTTTTTTTAATTTTTCTTTAAAAATTAATTTAAAAAAAGGCGGGTAGTTTTTTTGTTGATAAACCGTTGGCTGCTATTTTGGTTCTGGGTGGACTTACAGGACGTTTTGATCACGTTATGGGAACTTTTAATGCAATGATGTTGCAGGTTTTGTTTTAAATATTTTTTTAGTAAATTTGATTTTGTCTAGATTCAAGGAGTTCCCTCAATTCCTATTTATCTTTTGGATGGTACAAATGTTGTTATGATTGTTCAACAGGTATTTTGAATTTTATGGTATTCTTTTATAAGGGATCATCCCTCTCCTTTAAATGTTTTATTTTTGGTCATAATTCGGGCTGGTATCTTGTTAGTCCCAATTTGAAAAATAATATTCTATTCGGTAAAATTAAAGTTCCCCCCCCCCTTTCCCTCTTTAATTTGTATACAACGGTCAGACTTTCTTCCTCAATTCCACTCTATTTTTCTGTGGCACATTTAAATGAGAGACATTAATAAGAAAATGTTTCATTTTAATGAAAGAAAGTCTAGCCGTTGTGTACAAATTAAGGAAAGAAAAAGAGGGGGAGTGAACTTGAATTTTACCTTCTATTCTGCTCTTTAATTGTCACATCTGAACTCAGATATTTTTATTAATCAAAGAATTTTTTCGATAACAATTCGGAGGGGGGGTCTAAATTAAATTTAAACGTTGTGTTTTTCTCAATCTTCCAGCAATTTTTCTTTACAAAATTAATTTTCAAAAAATTTTTCCCACCAGAGTGATACAAACATTGAACTTTTGGAAGAGCCAATTACCGGCACCTGTGGTCTCATTCCTCTTGTGCAAAGACGTACTTTGGTGACAACGGAAGGGTTTAAATGGGAACTTAGTTAATTTTATAATTTTAATAGAGAAAAATTTTTCTTTTTAGAGGAAACAAAATTGGATTATGGACATTGTGTTAGTAGCTCAAACAAAATTGTTAAGCCTCAACAACTTCGAATTCGATCTTCGGAACCGATTGTGTTTACTTTCGAATTGAAGCGTCCTTTTGGATTAGTCTAAATGTTTTGGGTAATTTTATTAAAATTATTTTATAAAAAATATTTTTAGTTCTATAGTTGTTGCTTTTGGCCAGTTAGAAAGGTTTTTTTGTTAATTTAAATATGGTCGGTGAAAATATTAAAGTGATACTCATTTAAAAGTGCCATTATATTGTTGTATTTATTTGTTGAGATATTTTCTGTTTTGATAAAAATGAAATGAGAATTTTTTTTTAAGTTTGTTAATATTACACTTTCGCCTAGGCTGATCTGTGTTATTTTTTTACTCTTTTCTAATTAAATATTAAGTTAGAATAGTTGAGGAATTTTTTATTCTTAGCTTTTCCTTATAAGTTCGAAACAAAACAGGTAGTCGCAACTAGGGTCGTCGGTTCCTGGAATTCTTCGGATATCCGAAACCGAACCGAAAAATCCTCGGTTCGGTCCAGAACTGACAACCCTAGTCACAACAAATCCTTAACTTTAATTGTCGTCTTTGGAGTCTTCCAAAGTTTAGAAGACGACAGTTTTAATTTTTTAAATTTTTTGTGTCGTAATCTCTTTTGAAATTTCTAGACGTGCATATTTTTCCCTAAAAGATCAATTCATTCAATAAATATGAAAACTGAAAGAAAATCACTTCCTCCTGAATTGCTGCCAGAAATTATTGATAATTTACCAATCAACTTAAGATGGTCCGAACTAAGAATCTCTCTGTATTTTGATGTTTTTTTATTTAAAAAACAGAGTAAACAAATTATTTCCATCAAAAAATTTTTATATCAAGTAAGTCCTTCCTTAAGACCTTTTCATTTATAATTTTAGGTACGAGAACTTTTTTAATCAGCAAATACTTGTTTAAAAAATTGGAAACCATTATTGGCATCAGATGATTCTACTTCTTTATCAAATTTAAGATATAGACTCGCTGGACTTTTTGGGGGTATTAAACTTTTAAAAAAATCTTATTAAAAATTAATTATTTAAGCCGCCTATGAATCAAAACAATTCTCCACCATTCTTAAAAATATAATTGATGGGTGGTTTGATATTCTAAACGGTGGCGAAATGGCAGAAATTGATGAAATTGCAGAGGTCAGTTTAAATTTTAGAGTACCTAAAGTTGCGGTTTATTATATGAGAGGGAGAAGGTGATTCCATGAAAGGTGGGGGATGATTAAAAAAATTTTATCAACTCTATTATCTTGTTTAAACTAAAATTTTAGAATAAATTTTAAAAATTTTAAATTAAAATTTCTAATATTAAAGCAAAGACAGCTCCAACAGTTTCACAAGCAAGCTTCAAAAATGATAGAGAAAATTGAGGAGTTGATTAATGTCTTGCAGGCTGTCAATGAAGAGATTTTCTTAGCTATTAATGGCTACAATCCATCATTTCTGGAGTTCCAAAATAAGATAATTAATAGATTGGCAAATAATGAAAATTAAAAATGTTAATTTAAATTATTTTTAAAATAAATTTTTTGACATTAAATTGTTAGTCACTTTTATACACCTTATTTCTGGGATGCAGGTCAGAAAAAATTGTTGAGGGCCTTTTACTGATTTTTTTGTCACTCTCTCATTTTTATCTCTAATTTTTAATTTACCCTTTTTTATAGAAAATATTATCCTATATCTAAATCTACAAATCAGCTTTGGTCTAGGCATTTCCCCCATAAAATCCCACTTTTTCACTAAATTGAAGTTTATCAATATATTGGGAACAATAAACTAACAAAATCTGAGAACAAAAAAAGGATAAAAATACAATCGATATGTATAGAAATCTATTCAAATTGACTGGCCGAATATGCAGTTACCCAGGAGACCATAAAAGTGGCAAAGGCTGCACCAAAACCTTCTTTCGCAACTTCCCAGAAACCACCGAAATCTTCATCATCTTTCTGGAATTTTTTAAAATCTACAAAATGTTATAAAGCTTAAAACAACCTCTTGGTACCACGTCAAGTAAAGATGACCTAAAAATTGAATTTAATTAAGCCTCGCCCAAGATTTTCCGTAGAATGATTTTTTGACCCGAAAGCCATATCCTTATTAACCGTTTTTAGAGGAAGCGAAAATAGTAGTACTTCAATTTAGTCCGAAAACTTTCCTAGTAACCCCCATAAAAGTAGCCCAATTAAACCATTAATTACCAAGAATCGTTGAAGTTCCAATGTAAAGAACAAGCGCCACAAAACCTTTTAAAGGGATTAACCCCCACAACAAGCCAATAACAAGTGACAAAATCTGCCTTCCCCAATAAACAACATCCAACAATTCATCTTTGTCTGTCCAACAACTTCTCCGCGTTAAAGCTTTTGAAACCTTTTAAATTTTAAAATAATTTTTAAAAGAAAATTTAAAATCCCAACCGATTCAATTATTGAAAGACTCCTCTCGTTATCTTCGTTTTCACTCTTCTTTTGCTGCATAATTCACCCAATAAACATCAAAATAAAATAAAAATTTAAAAATAAAAAATATTTAAAAATAACATGTTCTATCAACAATTTAAAAAGAAAAAAGAATGAAAAAAATAAATTTTTATTATAAAAAACTTTTTATAAAAAATAATCAGTCAAACTTTTATTTGAGATCCTTTGTTGCCTTATAAACCCCATTCTCAATAATTACCAAATTTTGACGAACTTTTCTGTGCATAAACATTTGAACTGCATCTAATGAAGGAATTGTTTTTCCTGGGCTAGTAAAGTTTTTAAACATTCTATGCAAATATTGAGCTGTTAAAGGTTCGTTTGTTGTTCGATATATTAACTGTAAATATTTTTAGGTTTAAAATTAAATTAGAATGATTCCCCCGTCGTTATGGATTTTTTGAGTTATTTCCTCTAAAATTCTCGTAAACAACAACAGCAGGTAGAAATGGATTACGTTGAAAAAACCCCGTCCTCGCAAAAACCCTCAAGAATCTCCAAAGCCTTTTTAAGTTACTCTACTCAACTTTTATGATGCTAGTGCCAACTACTTCCCAAAAACGACCCTTTTAAAATCAACTAACCAGATTTTTTGTGTAATTCCAATATTGCTCCAATTCTTCAACTACATCTTCAACTGAATTTTGCTCCTCTTCTTCATCATCGCTAAAATCATCTAACATAACAGCTTCATCCTAGAATTTAAAAAATATTCTATTAAAATAATGCTAGTACTCTTTTCTCCATAATCTGAATAGAAGACGGGGAAAAAGTAAGACAAAAAGTCTCCTCGAGCGTAATTTCATCCAAACCTCCTTGAAATATTAAACCTTTTGAACATAGCCATTCCAATCTCTTTTTTAATTGTGTAGAATTTATACCACTTTTTTCTGCTAATTCTGAGATAATCCATTTTTCTTTAAAAAAGATTGCTAAACAAATTTTAAAATTAAAAAACCTTTTTCTGCAAACAAAAAAAGAATTTGAGCCTGAGGAAGAGGTAATTCAATATCCAAAGTTTTTCCATCGATTTCCAATTCCAATTCGACTAGACTTCCAAAATCAGAATGCCAAGTAATACTTCGAGCAGCTTTGTGTTGACTGTAAACCTTTTCGTAATTATCAAGTGCATCTTTGAAAATTGAGTGAGGATGAAATGGAAAATTGCTGTCGAGGTCGTTTGATTGAATTTCTGGCCAATAAACAAAAGAAACAATTCGAGGGCTCACTGGGAATGGAAGGGAAGAGGCAGCAAATCTAGCCAATTTCCAAGAATCGCGAATGTCCCTTATCATTACCTAAAGAGACTCAATGTAAAAATAAAAATATTGAAAACAGACCTCACATTGATTCAACTCCCCTTCTGTAAATCTTCTTTTCATTGTTTCCAAATAAGTAAATTCTGAATGTATATGTCTTTCCCAACCATTAGATAACAACCTTTCTGCCAATAAATTTTGATATTCTTTAACAAAAAGATCCTTGCTTCCGTAAATACTGACCAACATATTAAAAACATCTGCGGATTCTCGGAAAAGTCTGCTTTCTTCTAAAATACGAGAATCAAACGTTAAAAAAATTTAAAGTTAATTACTTGGATCAGCATCAATTGGATCCGGTATCCAATCCATCCAACGATTTTCTCTGTTGTCACACATCATAATTACATATTCATCGTTTAATCTTAAAATTTAGCAGTAAAAATTTTTCTTAAAATTAAAATAAACCCGTTGAGTTGCTCTTCCTCTAACATAAGCGTTAAACGACTAGCATTAGTTACAGCAATATCTGAGGTTAAACAATTATCTCCAGGCTTCTCGATGGCAATAAATGTAATTATTGTCCGCATAGTATCAGGTCTTTGTCTAAAAATTAAATTTTCAATTTAATTATTAGAGATGTGGATTTTTCTGTATATTAAAACTATAAAAAAAACAGTTTCCGAATTCACAACTAAAATCGGTAATAGTGTCGTTTCCTTTCCCACTTTTTTCCTCACCAAATTTTTTCCTAAAATTCGTACAAAATGGGAAGTCTTCCTTCTTCCATCGCCTTTCTTTCTAAAGAACTGAAGAAAATAATCATTCTTGATTGTTTTTAGGCAAAATATAGTAAGGCAATTGTGATGGAAGACTTCCCATTTTGAATAAATTATAGGAAAAAATTTTGTGAGGAAAAAGGGGGACCGAGAACTACACTATTACACTAAAATCAAAAACTGTAAAATAAAAAAACTAACTTAACATAATCTCTGATAATTCTACATATTCTATGCACCAAAACAAATGATGGATCATACTGTGATAGACATTCAATTATTGTTGCATATGCCTGAAGAATGTCGTGAGTATTCACTCCTGAATTTAATTATAAGTCAAAAATTAATTAGCACATTTACCGACATGGAGCAGCTTATCTCGTATCAACTTCTCCAATGCAATTGAAAAAGCCTCTCTGGAATAAAGGTCATAATTGTCAATAAGTTTTTTAATTGATGAAATAACATTTTTGCCTCGATCCTTCCACATAAATAAAATATTTAGCTCTAAAGATCTGCAAAAAAATAATTCAGACCAGGCAGTATAAAAGCCATTAAATAAAAATCGTTAATCTCCCCCACTTCAACTTAACATATTTCTACTCTACTCGCTTCTACGTGACGATATTTAATTTGGCCCGATGTGTCGAGGTACGTGCCGAAGTATTTTTATTTTTTACTTCGCTCAATTCGCGTTTTTAAATTTTAGGTAGCAAACAGGAGGTACCGACCAAAGAGGTTGATGAACTCTACAGGAAGTTTATTGAAGATTTCAACACCATGAGAAGGGCAATCGGCAAGCTGGTTGAGGTCTATGATGTTTTCTTGAAGAAGGCTGCGAGTGGAGTTGGACCTCATTTTGCTTTAAGCAATCATCTAAGAGAATACGCCGCCAACTTTGCCGAAAAGGACGAGGAACTCGCAACAGAATTGAACACCTCAGCACAAACAATCGAGGATATTGGGAAACACAACAAAGATTTTGTTGTTAATGCTCGAAGCCATGTGATTGTCCAACTGAAATGTTGGTACAGTGAGAGCAGGAAGCAGTTCAAACAGGAAATGTCCGACATTGGCAAAAGGAAGACACAATTAGAGACTGAAATGAAGCGTGCCGGTGTTGTAAAATTGAAAGAAATCGAAAAAACCAGAGAAAGCAAAAAGGAGAAGGATTTTAGAAAGAGAATGAAGCTGCTAAGAGAAGGGATTCTTTTCTGCAAAAATCATGCTGTGAGTTTTTGAAGAATTTTTTAAACCAAAAAAATCTAAAAAATTTCAGGCTTCTGAACTAACTGATTACCTTCGACAGATGCTTGTTCAAATGAATATCTTAGGCGAAGAGAGCACTCGAACAATTAGAGAAGCAGGCAAAGTAGACTCGTCTTCATATTGATGTGAGAAGTAACAGAATGATTGATGTCAATGACATACCATAAACTGATTTAATTTTGATTATTGTTCTAATTCATAGATTTATGAAATTGTATTCGTTACATATTGAATTTAATAAAAGGGTTTTATGTTTAAAGAAGATTTTGTTTGTGTTTATTAGGGTGATTTCTGAGAAAACCTCTCATGTTTCATTTTCCACTTTATTTGTAATTTGCCAAAATTTGCAATATTGGCGAATTGTCTATTTTGCGAGAAAAGAGGTAAAAACGAGAGGTTAGAGAAAAAAACAATTTTGGAATGAGAGTTTATTTTTTGCTTTCGTTAGTGGGCTGATTTTGATTTTTATTGCAAGCTTTCAATAATATTTTTATTTGTTGGTTATTTTTCTAAAGTGTTTCCTTGCGTTATTCGATTTATTTTCTTTGATTCAGAGAACTCCTTAAACGCGTTTGTCCTCGACATAAATGTTTGTTAAATTTGTTTTAGCTAGGCTTTTGTATCTTTATGATTGCTAATTAACTTTAAATTTCAACATTTTTCTAAATATCTTATCAAGTGTCTATCAAACGTTTTTAACTTGTGTTAACGTATGATTCATTAATTTAGACTTTAATAAACTTTTCTTTAAAATGAGCATTAAACGCGTCCACGCTCGTTATATTTACGATTCTCGTGGTAATCCAACTGTTGCGGTTGATTTAGAGACAGATAAAGGTTTTATCTTTTTGAGCGAATTTTTAAATTTTAATTTAAAGGACTTTTCCAAGCTGCTGTTCCTAGTGGAGCTTCGACTGGCATCTATGAGGCGCTTGAGCTTCGTGATGGGGACAAGACTGTCCATCATGGGAAGGGAGTGCTTAAAGCTGTTGACAACGTCAATTCTAAGATAGCGCCAGCGCTCATCGCTAAGAACTTTAATGTCACGGATCAAGCTGCTATTGACAAGTTTTTGATTGAGCTTGACGGAACCGACAATAAAGGTATTTTTGACTTTTTGGTTTTACAAAAATTTTAATTTTAGGAAATTTTGGTGCGAACGCCATTTTGGGAGTTTCACTTGCGGTTTGCAAGGCAGGCGCTGTTCACAAAGGAGTTCCTCTCTACAAATACATTGCTGAGTTGGCTGGCATTCAAAAGGTGAGATATTTTTGTATAGTTATTTTGATTTAATCCTTTAAAGGTTATTCTTCCTGTTCCGGCTTTCAATATGATTAATGGTGGTTCTCACGCTGGAAATAAGTTGGCAATGCAGGAGTTTATGGTTCTCCCCGTCGGTGCTAAAAACTTCAAGGAGGCAATGCAAATTGGTTCTGAGATATATCATCACTTGAAGAAGGTTAAAATTTGGTTCTTATTTTAGCTATTCTTTTATTAGGTTATTCATAAACGTTATGGCCTTGATGCAACTGCCGTTGGTGATGAGGGAGGATTTGCTCCAAACATTCTTGACAATAATGAGGGGCTGGATTTGCTTCTTGAAGCTTTTAAGGCTAGTGGACTTGCTGACAAGGTAAATAAACATCCCCATATTCAGTCAAATCCATTTTATATTTAAAGGTGATAATTGGTATGGATGTCGCTGCTAGCGAGTTCTACAAATCTGACGCGAAGAAATACGACCTTGACTTTAAAAAGTAATTTATCGTTTTTAAAATTTATATCTTTCTTTGTTTTAGTCCCAATTCCGATCAAACCAAGTGGTTAACTGGGGATCAATTGGCAGATGTTTATAAATCGTTCATTGCTAAATACAACGTCAAGTCGATTGAGGATGCTTTTGATCAGGATGATTGGGACAATTGGAGTAAGCTGCTTTCGCAAACTGACATTCAATTAGTGGGCGATGATCTTACTGTGACAAATCCAAAGAGAATCAAGCAAGCTGTTGAGAAGAAAGCGTGTAATTGTCTTCTTTTGAAGGTTTCAACTTCTATCAAGTTTTTTCTAAAAATTTCTATCTAGGTCAATCAAATTGGAACTGTTACCGAATCAATCGAAGCCGCGACTTTGGCTCGTAGCAATGGCTGGGGTGTTATGGTTTCTCACCGTTCTGGAGAAACTGAGGATACATTCATTGCGGATTTGGTTGTTGGCCTTGCTACTGGACAGGTTTTTATTTTTTATTTCGATAATTTTCTTCGGATTTTATTATAGATCAAAACTGGTGCTCCTTGTCGTTCTGAGCGTTTGGCCAAATACAATCGTATCATGGTCATTGAAGATGAGCTTGGTGATGGGGCTGTCTACGCTGGGCAGAATTATCGAAAGCCTTGAGAATTATAGAAGCTTTAATAAATGACAATATTTTAGTTGTTAGTCTTTAATTGTTGGCAATCTCTTTTATTTATGCCGGTTAATTTGTAGAATGTCATTGATTTATAGATAATAAACTTTGCAAATAAATTTTAATTTAACTATGCGTTTCTTCGAATTTTTATTTTATTTTATGTTAAGTTAGATTTTTAAATATTTGTTAGGATATGTATAACCAACAACAAACGAATCCTTTACAACATGGTGCAGCTGCACGAATTGTGGTAGGCTTTTTTGTTGTCTTGTTTAATTTTACATAATCTATTCTGTTTAGAGGCCAAACCTTGCTGCTCATCCTCAAATGTCTCCAAATGTCGCGGCACATTCGCCTGCTCAATCCCTTCATGGTCAACAAGTTCTTGACAAGCCAGGGGTGTTCAACACTGGACGATCTCCTCAATTAGGCAGTGTTTATTCTTATCCGGGTTCTGCTGGTTCAGTTCCCTTTAGTCCTCAACAGCATGTAAGTGTTGGACAACAACATGCAATTTATGGAAGTCAACATTTATTGCAACACCAACCACAATCGCAGCAAATGTCTCATCCCTTATCTGATGCTCCAGCGCCAAATACTCCTTCCACGCCTCAACAAATTCCGCAGCCTCATTCTACTGGCTCAACAGCCACCACAGCAACATTTCATACGCATCAACCTGGTCATTTAACTGAAATTATTGTTTACACATTATTTTCAGGTTCAGTACCTCAAGGTTCCGTTGGCCCACCTTCTTCAATACCGATGCAGGTTGGTACCCCGGCCGTTGCTCAGTCGACAAATGCATCTCCAAGCAAACAGCCGTCAACTTCAACACAGCCCCCAGCTGTTGTGCAACCGGATATTGACCCAATTGCAACTTCCAAGATGTTAATTTTGAAGGATTTGAGAAGAACTATTGTTGTAAGCCTTTTAATTTAAAATAATTTAAATGTCTCAAAATTAAGGATTTAAACTTGTGTGCAGAAAAAGTTGTTGAAAACTTTCTTTCTGAATCCACTGGTGTTCCAACAGCAACTGGTGAGCGTCCAGAGGAGAGACGATCAAATATTATTGGTGCTTCAACAACTGGTGGTCCTCATTCCAATTTAGGCATAGGAGGGCCTCATTCAACTGGTCCTCATTCAAATTTAGGCTTTGGAGGACCAAATTCAGTCAATCCACATTCTGTCCAAAACCCTCTTTCTGTTAATCCTCAATCTGTTAGTGCAATTCCGCCTGGGTCAGTCAAGTCGGGTTCTGCTACTGATGAATTTGGGAAAAAGGAAATTGAATTATCAGCAAAGGAGCAATATGATATGGCTAAAAATAGTTTTATGAATGTTTGTGACAATATAGAAAATAATATGGTTATTTTTTAATTTAAATATTTTTTTTGAAATCTTTTTTTAAAGAAGTTGATATTGGAAGTAAATAGACAACAAGGAAAATTATACAATACTAATGCTGGTTCTGCTATAGTTTCTGTTCCTATACACGCCGGAATAAGGTATAAAATATTTTGAACTTTAAGTGTCAAAAATTTTAAATTTCTTGAAATATCTCAAATTTTTCAGTGGACCAACGTTAACTTTACCAAATATGTTGCATGATTTTACACAAGTAATGAATGCTGATAAACAGGCTATTAAGTCGAATATAGAAGAATTGAATAATTTAATGAAGAAAGTTTCCAATGGAAAAAATTGAGAGAAGTCTTTTTTGTAATTTAAAACTTTTGTGTTTTTAATAAATTGATTTTTAAAAATTTTTTTCTTTGATCTTCTATGTGTTCTTTTATAATATCGCTTAATACTTTTATTTTTGCTTTTCTTTTGTCTTTTCAATTCTTTAGAAAATTTAAATTTTGCTAACTGATTTTGATTTTAAAAAATGAATCCGACTTACCAAGGAGGTAATTACCTTCATTATCAACCGCCCCCACCGCCACCTCAACCTCCATTGCCTGCTACTAACTCAACCAGCAATACAATTGCCACTACAAATAATCAGTCTACTTATTACAATGTGGTTACATCTCCAACAACGTCTTATCAATATTGTAATAATACTCTTCCTTCAATTTCCGATACTGGGAGTACTCAAGGAATTAGTCAAGAACCAACTTTAGCGGATTACAATGCTTATCAAGGATATGATGGTTATTATGATTATTATGAGGGTTATGGTGAAGAAGAGTATTATGAAGATGATGGAAAACAAAAACACTATCATTGTGAAATTTGTAATGTTATGTGCTCTGGATATGATAATTATTTTGCACATTTGTGTGAGTTTTTTATATGAAATTGGGGTTCTTTCGGATAATCTTTTTTAGAGGCCTTCCACTAAGGTTGGCGGTTCCGGGTAACCGGAACCGAAAAACCCGGATATCCGGAAATTTCCGGTTCGGATGCCGGATCCGAAATAGTTTGGATATCGGTTCCGGATATCCGGAAATTTCCCAGGAACCGCCATCCTTACCTTCCACCTGGCATTATACGTTACTAAAATTATAATGCCTGGAATAATTGTTTTCGAAAAGAATATTAATTGGGAAGGGGATCTTAAAACCTATTTAAGAAAGTCAGGGACAAGATCTAAATCCCAGAATATAAGAGAGTCAACTGAAATGTAAATCAAAATTCTAATTATTGCTTAATTTCTAAAATTTAGCTGGAAAAATTCACAAACGTAAACAAGCTGTTTTAATCGAAGCTGCTCAAAACAAGTTTACTACTAACAATAGAAATGCTTTTCGTTGTGTCATTTGCAATGTCGATTGTTCTAGTGAAGAAATTTATCAAACCCACGTTAATGGGCAAAAACACCAAAAGGTCTTTAAAATATTAAATTAAAAAGAATATTTCAAATTTAAAGGTGATAAAAGGATTAATTAGAGAGAATAAACCAATTCCCGTTGTTGAGGGTATTCAGTCTGTTCCTCCGAAAAATGTTGGTCCAAAGAAAAGGAAAGATATCAGGTTTGGAATAATTTTTAGTTTTTATCTATTTTTTCAACTTTCTATTCTCTGAATTTTTTACCACCCCCCCCCCCCGCTCCCCTAAAATTGGGAAAATGAAAAAATTTTAGGAGGGAAATGATTAGAAAAATGAATTACTACAACCCCCAAAATTCTCAAAATTTTTGCCAGCGCTGAAAAATAAAAATATGTGTACAAAACCCCTCCTGAAATCGGCCTCCTGGCTACGCCTTTGTCACTTAATAGGATTTTATAATTTTGGAATATTTTATATTAAAATTCTAAACGGCCTTTTGACACAAAACCTTAACATCTGATACATTACTTTTTTTAAAGTTATTTTAATTTTGTCTCTAACATGATCTGATAATTAATTATCTATGTTTGCTCCTTTTAAAACTTTACTTTTTTCATTCTAAATTTTTTTTTGTTTTTAGTGAAGTTTTTGTGGATACTGTTAATCCTTTTGGAAGTGAAAATGATGAACATATGGTTGAGAAATTGGATCAAATAAGCCTCAACAAAGTACAAAAGAATTCAATTGAACAATTAGTTTTACTGATAGAAGATACTTTATTTAATGTTTCTCGAATTATTGAAGAACAACACGTTGCTAATTCTGTTTCTGGAACTAACATAAATTCTTCAAATCGTTTGTTACGTGGTATAATGAGAACTGGACTTTTGGCAAATGATTTATTGTTGAAAAATGATAGAAGGGTTTGTTTTGAAATTTTTTGATTATTTTATTGATTATTAGTAGGGTTGTCGGTTTCACCCAATTCTTCGGTTAACCGAAACCGAACCGAAAATCTTCGGGTTTTCGTTTCGGTTTGGACCGACAACCCTTTTCAATAGGATTAAGTTATAAGTTTTTGAACTTGCGACATGTATTTTAAATTTTATTTTTATTTGAGTAACTTGAGAATTTATTTAATTATCAAAGTTAATGCTTGGAAGTTCGTACCGAAATTTGTACTTGTACGTCGGTACGAATTACGAGTACGAGCATAGAATAGGCTGTTGCGAAGTAAGAGAAGATTTGAAATTTCTAAGCACTTGTCATTCTTCCTTTTTCCCTTCTCAATTTTCTTAACAGAATTTATCCCTAATTTTTATTAACTTAAATATCTGTATAAAATATTTTTATTACTCAGGCCCATCTAATTGTTCTCTGTTCTTCAATTCCAACAACTGATATGCTTAGTCAAGTAACTGAACTGTTTACTCATTATGTTAAGGTTGTTTTTAAATATTCTTTTTTTTTTAAAATTCCTCTCATTTATTTTAGAAAGGCGAACAAACTCTAACCCATAAAGGAAAAATATCTGTTGAAGAAAACGTTAGAGAAGCTGGTTTTTCGGTATCTCAGGCAGGAATTCCTATGTATATTTGTGTTTCTTTTACTTGTTCAACTATTCGTCAATGGTCTCCTGGAGGTTTCTTTTGTCCTTTTAATTCTTTTCTAAATTAATTGCAAAATTTTAAGATTTAAATTATTATTCTTATAATATTCCACAAAATGCATTGCCACAGGATGCTTGTCTTCAAGCTTTGGCAGAAATGAGACGAACTAAATTTTATCAGGTAAATTTTAATTTTTATTGAATTTATATCTAAATTATTTTTTAGGTTAAATGTGCTCAATATGAATGGATGACTGGAGTTGTAAAAATCGTTAGAGAATTTTCTAATAGAATTCCAGCTTGGAGTCCTTTAAGTGATTGGGTTTGTTTTTTAAAAGATTTTTTAAATTATTTTTATATTTAATTTAGGTAATTATTTTAATTGTTGAAAAAGTTTTCTCTTCAAATACATCAGAACAACAGCCTGGACCGAGTGGAGCATTAAAAGCTTTGTTTAGTGCAATTTCTGAAGAAATTATTTTGTCACGTAAGAAATTTTGAAAGATTCCAAAATGTATATTTTTGTTTTTTAAAGCTGGATCAAAATTATTGGATCCATGTGAAAAATTGCCAACAGATGTTTTAGCATCAATAACTCCTTTGGAACGCCAACAACTTTTTGCTAGTGCTCGTTATTCTCTTAGACAAATCAACGGAAATAAAATGGCAAAATTGTTGGCGCTAGAAGGTCCAGGAGTTCCTTCAGAAGTTATTTTTCCTGCTAAAAAGAGGGCTAAGAAAATGGGAATGAATAATGATCAACCACCGGATTTGTCAGCAAATGATAGAGGAATGCCTGCTGAACGAGGAAGAGGAGGAATGGGAATGTCAACTCCTGGAATTGGGAGGGGAATCCCTCCAGGAAATGGAAGAGGTTTGCCTCCTGGAAATGCAAGGGGTTTGCCTCCGGAACGTGGAAGGGGAATGTCAGTTTCTGGACGAGGAAGAGGTGTGATTTTTAATATTTTTCGACTGTCAAATATGAGTTTTCGAAAAATCCTCAAACATCGTTGAAAACAAGTTTATAGACAGACTCACGATCAGTAAGTGCAAATTTCTCAGTAAGGCCGATTTTAGTTTTTTGTAGGATCAATATTTCTGATTCTAGTTTCATTCTTTCTAAACAATTAAAGTTTTTTCCTTTCAAATTTTTGTCTCTTTTAGTTTTTTAAATTTAAATTCTTTTACATATTTTAAATTAATTTTTATTTAAAAGTTGCCTCTGGTGGTAATGCAGAAGCAATAGGCACAAGATCAATGCGAGTGTATGACAATTTTTAATTGATTGAAAGAATTGCAAAAATATTTTTTACCAAAAAAACTTTTTTTGTTATTGTAAAGTTTTGTTTTACACATTTAATCTTTATTTTCTTTCAGTGTAGTAAAATTATTTTCCCTTTATAGCATTAACTCTCATAATTTAAATTTAAAAACATCACCAAAAGACGTGATCAAAGTTTAAAAGAAAAATTTGAAATGATTAAAATTAATTTTCGTTTAATAGTTGCCTCTGGTGGTAATACAAGAATTACCTGTTAAACTTTCCGGAAAACAAACTTTCCTGATACTAACTTTCCGGAAAACATAAATTATTAACTTTTTGAATAAACTCTTTAAAGTTTAATTTTTCGATGAACAGGCTTTTTATTTATAGTTTTTATTTTTGTTTCATATTTTAGCTAGTCAAATTTTGATTTTTTTCTCTTTTAATTTAATTTTCTTTTTTTTTTTTTGTTTTTTCTTTCCCTTCCATTTCCCCTTTTTCCTTTCATTATCTAAAGTGAAAATTGAATTTTTGAGGTTTTTAGATTTTTTTTGCTTTTTTCGAGGGGTTTTCTATGTTCTTGATCAGTCTGTTTGCTACCCAAACTTTTGCAAACTGGAGATTCACTGAATCAAGTAAAAAATAAATATCTCGATACACATAAATTAATTTAGGAAGAATTTGGGGAAGAATACTGATTTTTTTTATTATGGCTTTTATACTGCCCGGTCTGAATTAATTTTTTTAGATTGTTGGAACGAAACATTTTATTTATGTGGAAAGATCGGGGCAAAAATGTATTTTATCTATTTAAAACTTACTGGGATTAAACTTTGAGAATACTATTTTTAACAATTTTCCGGAAAACGAATATAGCAACCCTTCCGAAAAATAAATATATTAAACTTTCCGGAAAATAAAATATAAAACTTTCCGGAAGGTTTGCTATATTTGTTTTCCGGAAAGTATATATTTATATTCCGGAAAGTTTTATATATTTATTTTCCGGAAAATAATATATAAAACTTTCCGGAAAACAAATATAGCAAACCTTCCGAAAAATAAATAGAACAAACTTTCCGGAAAATAAATATAATAAACTTAATACATCACGGTAAACATAAATAAATTATTAACTTTTTTCAGTAAAAAGTAATTATTTTTTTGATGAGAAGTGTTGACAATTATTTAAAGTTGTTATTTTTCACTAATGATTTTTGCAGTGAAATTCACTAATCTTTATTATAAATTTTATACTTTTTTAAAGGAATTAAAATAAATTTTTTTATTGCGAAAAAAAATCTATTCAGAAATAAATTAGTCTTCAATTTTTCATTAAGAAATAAATTTTAAAAATAAGAAAAATCAAACTATTGAAATATTATGAGTAAGAGATATCCGCTAATTTTGAAGGTCTGGGGATAATACCTATTATGTAATAGATTTTATACTGCCTATTCTGAATTAATTTTTTGTTCAGATTTTCTGAACTAACTTTTCAGAAAATAATACGCATTTTATTTATTTGGAAAAATCAGGCAGAATTGATACATATTTCGTCTATTAAAAACCTTCCGGAAATAAACTACGGAAAAATTAATGATTTTTTTCCTGAAAGCAAATATAGAAATCTTCCGGAATATAATAAACTTTCCGGAAAAATAAATAGAACAAACTTTCCGGAAAACACATAATAAACTTTCCTACTAGTATATTATACTTTCCGGAAAACTTAAATAAATTAGTAAACTTTTTTCAGTATAAAAGGCGAAAGTTGTAATTATTATTTTTACTAGAAAGTATTACCAAGTTTTATTCATTTAAGTTTTATTTTACCGCACTAGTTTCAAGTTTCATCTTTACTCTTTAAAATGAAATCTTTTTTCGCTTTGCGATTTTTCTTTTTTCATTTCCATTTTTTCCATTTTTTTCTCCTTCCATATTTATTTTAGGGAAATGGATTTTTATGAAATTAATGGAATATTTTATTCTCCATTATTTAGGAGATTGAGGAAAAATTTTTTGAAGTTTTCCAATTTTTTTCACCTTTTCAAAGGCTTTTTTTGAGGTTTTGAGGGAAAAGTTGATTTTAAGGGAGGACAAAACTCCAGCTGGCAAAAACTTGAGCTTTTTATAAGCTTGAAAAATTGGGAAGGGAAGGCTTTTAAAGCTAAAAATTCTTCAAAGTCTAGGATGAAAACGACAAAGGGAAAGGAGAAAAAGCTCAGAGAAATTCCCTAATTTTTAAAACCCTCTTCAACTTTTTCAAAATTTATTTACAAGAAAACAAGCAAATACAATACAAGAAAGGCAAAGTGAAATATAATATTTACAATACAAGCAAGTACAAAAAAAAGAATTGTCCTATTTATATTATTCCTATTCTTCATCCCTTTAGAAAGGGCTCATCATCCCTATAGCCAGGGCACTCCATCTATCGTGGCATTGCTTGCAGGCCTTGCGCAAAGTTCATCACATCGCTGGCAGAACGTCTAATATGGGCCCGATGCTCGTTGGCAGACAGGTAGAGGTACGCGCGGATGAATCCTCCATCGTTGACCTTGGTGACCTTCAGTATATTGGCGCGAGCGTGACATCCGCGGACTTTGCAACTAAATTTGGAAAAAGTTGTTTAATTTTAGTTAGATTAAGATATTTTTAGTCAAATAAAAATTTTTCTGACCTGTAGACGTACACCTTGCACTTGACGGCCTGAGCACGCAACGAAGGGTCGTTATTGACAGCCGGATACGTTCCATCACACGACCAGAGGTTCCTATCCTTGAATTGTGAGAGTACCAATTCGCTGTCTGCCAAGGAGTCGAACACAACAGGAGCGGTCCAGACTGTGGCCATATTGCTGATGTTGAAGCTGTAGGTGGAGTAGCACTTTGAGTAGGTTGAGTAGACTGTTGATATCTAATCAGAATTTGTGGTGATTTTTATAGGTGATTTGATCTCCCAAGTTTAATTAAAGTTTATTTACACAAAATTATAGTATAAAAACAAGTTTTAAAGTTCATTTTATCACTGTGCCGATGGTTGCGGCCAGTCATCTTCATAATTAGTTGGGGGGGGGGGGGGGGGGTTTGGAAGATTTAATTGTATTATTTATTAATTTCTCTATCAAGTTTATTTGAAAACATAAAATATTTTGAGTATTTATTAATTTTAGGTCAATTTTTTGTTTAATTTCTTTGTAAAACATAATTATTTTAAGTTACTTTTACTCTTTGCATTATGGAGAACTTTTACTTTTATTCATTTTAAATATAGAATTATTTTTATATTCTTTATTTCTTTTTAAAATTTAAAAACATTTGAATTAAAATTTTATTAAGGATTAATTACTACTAATTATTCCGGATATTACTAGGAAAGTTTGCTTTTTTTCCAAAAAGTTGTTATATTTGTTTTCCGGAAAGTTTAATATATTTATTTTCCGGAAAGTTTAATATATTTATTTTCCGGAAAGTTTAATATATTTATTTTCCGGAAAGTTTAATATATTTATTTTCCGGAAAGTTTAATATATTTATTTTCCGGAAAGTTTAATATATTTATTTTCCGGAAAGTTTAATATATTTATTTTCCGGAAAGTTTAATATATTTATTTTCCGGAAAGTTTAATATATTTATTTTCCGGAAAGTTTAATATATTTATTTTCCGGAAAGTTTAATATATTTATTTTCCGGAAAGTTTAATATATTTATTTTCCGGAAAGTTTAATATATTTATTTTCCGGAAAGTTTAATATATTTATTTTCCGGAAAGTTTAATGTATTTATTTTCCGGAAAGTTTAATATATTTATTTTCCGGAAAGTTTAATATATTTATTTTCCGGAAAGTTTAATATATTTATTTTCCGGAAAGTTTAATATATTTATTTTCCGGAAAGTTTAATATATTTATTTTCCGGAAAGTTTAATATATTTATTTTCCGGAAAGTTTAATATATTTATTTTCCGGAAAGTTTAATATATTTATTTTCCGGAAAGTTTAATATATTTATTTTCCGGAAAGTTTAATATATTTATTTTCCGGAAAGTTTAATATATTTATTTTCCGGAAAGTTTAATATATTTATTTTCCGGAAAGTTTAATATATTTATTTTCCGGAAAGTTTAATATATTTATTTTCCGGAAAGTTTAATGTATTTATTTTCCGGAAAGTTTAATATATTTATTTTCCGGAAAGTTTAATATATTTATTTTCCGGAAAGTTTAATATATTTATTTTCCGGAAAGTTTAATATATTTATTTTCCGGAAAGTTTAATATATTTATTTTCCGGAAAGTTTAATATATTTATTTTCCGGAAAGTTTAATATATTTATTTTCCGGAAAGTTTAATATATTTATTTTCCGGAATAATTCCGGAAAACGGAAAACAAAATAAGGAGATTAGGATTAATTACTACTTCGCGGTAAACTCATTTTTCCTGATCCAGAAACGTTTCGGAAATAGTAATTCGAAAATTAAGAAAAAACAGAAACGCCGGAAATAAATTACATTTTCATTTTTCTTTGTTAAAATAATTTAAAAAGACATTTAAATTTTATTTAAAATTACTTCAAATATATAATTGAAATTCTAATTTAATTTACTCAATAAATTTAAAATTAATTGCTTCAATAAAAAAGGTGCCGCAAATAATCTAACACCAATAAAATAAATTTAAAAATTCAAATTTATTCTTTTTTTTTAATTTTTAAAGTGAATATTGTTTAATTTTTATCAATTTTTTAATTTTTTAAAAATTAATTTAATTTTTAAATATAAAATAAAAATTTTGTGTAAGATTTTATTATTTTACAATTTTCTTGTATTCATTTATTTTTTTAAATTTTTATTTCTCATTATTAGAAACCACCTTGCTTGTTGTGGAGTATATTAAATTTGTCGTATCGCTTAGGAAAGTCCCCCATCAGATACAAGCCAAATAAAAATTGTAGTTTAAATTAAAATTATTTTATGGGTATTTAAAATGTGGGTTGACATTTTATGTAGTAATGAAAGTTTGACTTTGTTGCTATTTTTTATATTTATTTTTTTTTAATTTTGGCGGTGAGAATTGTCTTTCGTGGTGAAAATTGTCTTATTTTTTTAAATCGAAGTTAAAAAATGAATGTGAATTGATAGGAAGTTGTACATAAGGATGTTGAAAAGGACAAGGGGAACTTTAGAACAGAATTGAACACCTCAGCATTAACTACAAAAATTTGTTGTTAATGCTCGAAGCCAAGTGATTGTCCAACTGAAATGTTGGTACAGTGAGAGCAGGCGAGAGAGCCCTCTTCCCCGTCCTTTTTCTAAATTAAAAATCTCAATGTAAGTATGTATGTGCTTTGAATTTTTCTCTTTTGTATTTTTTTCTTCTGACTTTAAGAAATTGGAATTACAATATCGAATAATTTTATTAATTTTGTAAAGAAATAAAATAGCTAACAAAAATAAATTATTTTAGAATTTTTATCAAGTTAAAAAAATTTTTTTTATGTATTTACATAAAAATTTAGAAGAACATTTAAATTTTAAATTTATTTCAAAAATAATTAAAATTCTAATTTAATTTACTCAATAAATTTAAAATTAATTGCTGCAATAAAAATGGCTACCGAAAATAATTTAACACCAATAAAATAAATTTAAAAAATATTTAAATTAGATAAATGTTTTTGAAGTAAATAAATTTTAAAAAAATTAAATTTTAGTCCATCAAAAAAAATTTTATGGGCAAGAGGATGAGGAGATATATTAACAGTTAGATCTGAACTTTAGATACTCACATGTGATACTATGTACTTTATTTTAGTTTTTTTATATTGATTGTCCACAGGAGCTTCTTTTCTTTAAAATTATCACTAAAAATAATTTAAAATTTTAATTGTCAACTTTTTTTATCTGGAATTAAATCCAAAAATCTTCAATTTTTCCATCTGGATTTAAAAGGCTAGGCTAATGAAATACTTTTGTATACTTTGGGGAAAACTTCCTAAAAATATGAGTGAGGTTTTGGCTTTTAATATTCCAGTTAGCTGTAAAATAACGAAAATGGATATCTTTAAAAAATTAAAATATGATAAAATTAGTTCGTCCAACTCTGTACCTTATAAAATATTTCTGCCTATACTTTTAGTACGGCCTCCAAAAATTATTTAGGATTCCACTGGATTCCACTGGATTATTCTGATTTTATTTTTTTAACTTAGGTAAAGTGAAAATTATAAAAATTAATATTAAATAGAATTACTATGATCTACTAAGAGAATCGGCAGAATAAATGTAAACTTAAATGAAAATTTTGGGAAATTTTCAAAATAATATTGATAAATTTACTTTTGATAAAAAAAAGTTGGTGGTAAGAAATTGTAAAGCATATAGTTATTAATTTCCTAAGGCTGAGCAGTAGGCGGCGTGGTGTAATGGCTAACACATCAGTCCGGTCCAGACGTGGGCGAAACGTTTCGTTTCGTTTCGTTGTTTCGTTAGTTTCGTTATGTTTTTTTCTGTTTCGTCTCGTTTCGTGACGAAACAGTTTTTAATTTGTTTCGTTTCGTTTTGTTAACGAAACACCTGTGTTTCGTTAACGAAACATTTCCTATTTTTTTAAAATTTTTTTTCAGAAAATGGCTAATAATAGCAAATACAATAATTATTTTAAATTCGAAAAAAATAAAATTTCTTGCAACCAAGAACATTGTGACTATTTTTATGCACCAAAAAATCAATATGGTTTTCCAACAACATCTTTGCGTAAACATTTAGAGCGTAGGCATCCATCAGTGTTTTCTGAGCTCCTCCAATTCGAAAAATCAGAAAAAGAGATGGATGATGGAAAAGAAAAACTTAAACAGACAAGTTTAAAAAGAATATTTTCTGTTTCTGCCGGTTCGGCTTCAACTTCCCAAGTAATGACATCAACAAAACAGCCAAAAATAGAAGAATCATTTAGTAAGAATTAATCAAATTTTGATATTTAATAAATTTTTATTTAAGAACAATGGACAGCTGATGGAGAAATGACTAAAAAAGTTGATAAAGCAGTAATTTCCTTGATATGTACTGCTGGTCTTCCATTTTCTTTTGTTGAAGAGCCGGGTTTCAAAAATTTGTTACATATTCTGCAACCACAATACAAGATCAGGTTTTTTGAATTAATGTTTTGAGATTAATCTGAAATTTGAGGTCAAGAAAATTCTTTGTATATGAATCATTGCCAAATATGTATGAAGACATGGTGGGTGTTGTAAAGAAAGACGTTTTTTCTGCTCCTTTTGTTTCATTGTGTATTGACTCGTGGTCCTCAGAAGAAAGCACACATTCCTTACTTGGCGTAACTTGCCATTTTCTTAAAGAAAATTTTGAACCAAATCATGTTTTACTTGCTGCATCGCCTATTAAAGGAAGTCACACAGGCGATAAAATAGCATCTTTGGTTGCTAAGGTTATTACTAATTTTGGAATAGACAAAAAAGTCGATTTTGTATTCATCGATTTTGTATCCATCGATTTTGTATTTTAGGGATAGCGGGAATTTTGCCGTTATTTTCACTACTTGAACGAAAAATGATTAGCAGCGAATGGACTGCAGAAGACTTTCCAGTGGTCAGGGAAAAAATTGCAAATTCACTTAATGAACGAATGCGAGGTTTTTTATTTTAATAATCTACAAATATGTAAATTTTTGAAGATTGGGATTCAAATAAGAATTTAATTCTTTCTACTATTCTGGACCCACACTATAAACTTTTTTATTTTGATGAGTTTCAACATGATCGTTTTAGAGATTATTTACTTTTGGAAGTTGAGAAAATCGCTTTGAAATCAATTAACGTAATTCCTTTAATTTAATATCTATTAAGCTATTTTATTTCTTATTTAGGAGGATAATGAAACTGAAATTCCACAATTTGAAGATATAGAAATGCAAATGCACAATGATGATCCATTTGAAGAATTTTTACGAGAAAGATCTATTTTGATGCCATTTTCACAACCGTCTCCTTCCATTGCAGATGCAAAGGCACAAGCAGCTGGGGTTAGTTAATATAATCGATAATAGAATATTTTTTTATTTATATTGTTACAGCAAGTGACCGAGTATTTGAACACACCCAGATTTGAAGGACGTTCTGCTGATTTTTGGAGAAATCCTCTAAATGCTGCAAAGTTTCCCCTTCTTTTACCACTTGTTCGAAAATACCATTCAGCACCAATGTCTTCTTCAGAGTGCGAACGTGTGTTTTCAGTTGCAAAATATATTTTAGATGATCGAAGAAAGAGTATTACAATGGAAAATCTCGAAAAACAGTTATTTTTACATGAGAATTTGCTCATTTACGGGTTTAAAATTGAATAAATGGCAAAATAAACCAGTTTTTTTGAAAATTTTTTAAACTTAAAATGTTTCGTTTTGTTTCGTTTCGTTTCGTTAAATTTTGACTGTTTCGTTTCGTTTTGTTAACGAAACGATTTTTAAAAATTTTTGTTTCGTTTCGTTTCGTCCGAAAAAAATTTGGAGTTTCGCCCAGGTCTGGTCCGGTCTACTGAAGATGCTGGTTCGCTCCCAGCCGCCGAATAACCTTTTGCTCTAGCTAAAGGAGAGAAATAGCTATAGCCCAGCTGCTTTACTAAATTATTCAAAAAAAATTTTTTCACATTTCATTTCTACTTAATATTAATTTTTACAATTTTAATTTTACTTAAGTTAAAAAAATAAAATCAGAATAATCCAGTGGAATTCAGTGGATCCTAAATAATTTTTGGAGGCCGTACTAAAAGTATAGGCAGGAAAACTTCCTAAAAATTGTGTTAAAGTAAATGGGGAAAAATTGGAAAAAATTTTATCAGCTGAGTTGATGGTTGATCTGTTGATTTTTAAGCTAAATTAAAAGGGACAAAACTATTTTTTAATCTTGGTCATCAAAGTAAAATTTCGTCTTTATTGAAAATTTAAATGATTTTTACTGGGTAATTTTATTATTTACATTATCAGTCCCTAAATATCTTACAAAAAAACTCACATTTCAATTTATACTTAATTTGAACATAAATTTGCATTCCTCTACATGTAAATTTTTTTATTAATTCAAGAGGAATTATTTTTTAAACCTTCTCGTCCTCATTGAAAGTTTCTTTTCAGATATTTCTAACCTCCTCCTTCCTATCTCAGACATTTTAATGACCTTGACTCGGTGATTTTGGATAGATTTTTGACGATATTTTAAATGTATTGTTGAAATAAATTCGAAAGGGAGGAGAGGAATTAAGTCAAAGGCTATTCAGTCATTCTATCTTCTTTTTAAAAAAAATGGAATCATTCAACACTTTTTAGTTTTAAGTATTTATGGCGGTCATTTTTCCCTCGTTTTCTTTTTTTCTTGGTAATTATTGGTGGTAAACAGAGGTGGATCGGAATAGCGGTAGGTATCGGAAGTCAGAACTAGCTGCAATGTTGATTGGAAAAAAAATTATCGAAACCAAAGGCGCAACTAGAAATCCCTGTCCCATCTCTGGTAATGAAGATAGAAAAGGGCCGCAATAACTCACAGTCCAAAAGTCAGTGGACAATAAAAAATCCTCTCCAGCTTTAGTTAAGTTCTAAAAACTTTTCATTATCAGATACATACCTATATTAGAACAACTCGTAAAACAACCCAGACTTTTTTAATCTAAAAAACCCTTTATATTCTCTAGACATTCAACTCATTCATCAAATTTTTAGCTTTTATGACGTTCTACTATTTACACTCGTGTTTGAATCTTCTTTTAGCTTTTATTATTTATAGTTTAATATCCCAAAAAGAAAATATTATTCCTCGAAATATATTTATTTATATCTTTTGTAAAAGCCGATTTATTGACATCAACAAATTGTCATCTAAAAAAGAGAAAATCCTCTCGGAAATTGAACGTTATTTAATAGATATAAGTAAACGTCAAATGATAAAAAGTCTATTAATAAATATAAAAAATATATTCTAAAAATAAATTCTTTCATTTAAAGATTGGTATTAATTTTATTGTAAATTAATTTTAAATATTTCACCGAAACTTCAATTCACTTAAAAGGAGATTCAATAAAATTCTAATTTAATTTTGCAGAATAGGTTCAGAAAGAATATATTGACAGCAGAGGTGAATCGGAAATAACGAAGGTGCCGCAAATCGGAATTCCGATTCACCTCTGATTGACAGGTATATAAGGATAGCTATTGGCAAATTATTGATGAAAAATTCCATCAATCCATTTTCCATCACTTTGATTAATATTGTCTTCTAAAAATCCTTTGGAAGTTTCTTTTGATTCTGGAAAGACCGCTGTCTGATTATTAAAAAACTTATCGCCAGTTGAGGTTACCTTAGTTATCCTTGTGAAATATCAAAATAACCCTTCCAATTAATGTTCCACTATGAAAAATTTTTTAATAGACACAATTATTTGTTTTTTACACAATTTTATTTGCAAAATAAACCACCCCTTTCCTTTTTTTATTTTAATAAATTTTTTCTACTTTTCCCTCATTTACTCATCGAGGCGGCGCCAAATCTTAAAGTCAAACTTTACAGCAATATATAAGTCACTGATCGAACAAACAAAAAAATTTTGCTGCGAATGGCGCGAGAGAGAGCGGCAAATCTTCGTTGGTAAATATAAAATACAAACTCTTTCAAAGTGTAATGTGTTTGTTGAGAGTGGACGAAAAAGCTAAATCACTGAAAAACGAGAATTTGGCGCAAAAATATTAGCGAAGATGGATTTTGGTAGGACTATCTACTAAAAGGACGATTCTCCTATTAGAGATGATTTATTGAATAAATACTGTACTTATTCTAATATAAGGCACTCTGTGAATAAGATACGATTTAAAGACCTCTAAAGACAAGTGGATTAATATTGAAGAAGAGAGAGGGGCACTCTCCATTTCAAGAACACTCATTAGAACGGAGGTTTACTGGGAATACAGAGTGTAACCTCTCAAAAATATCTTACTCTCGGAACTGAATTAAGATGACATATGAAGAAAAGTGATAGTGATCTGGAAGAGGGTGTCATATCAGAGAGGCTTGAATGTCTCACTCCTTTGCTTCTTTTCCTTTCAACTAGCCAAGATCATGGTCCTTCCCTAACCACAAGAAAAACTTCCAAAATTATTTTTTTGGTGAATTGTCCATTTTATAAATCGTCTCCTTTAAAATGATGATCTACTAGCAGCAGCTTTTGCACTTTTGTTTGCTGAGAAGAGAGGAAGAAGAAGGTAGTAGAGGAGGAAGGGATAAACTAATCCATCCACCAATCGGAGCGACTTCCTCCAAAATTGGGAATTTCATCTAAAAATTTATTCAAATCGATTATTTATTTTTTTGTCTATTTTACCCTCAAATTAACTAGTCCATTAGTAATTCAAAGAAAAAATAAAAAAAGATTGTTTAGCAAAAATGATGAGGGGGGGGGGGTTTGAACTAAGAGAAGAAGACTTCTTTTATTTTTTAAAAGTGCCATTTCTCCCTCTGTTTTGGGGGGCTCATTTCTTGTTTTATGTAGTCCTCATCTTATTTAAATGCTAATTGCACATTTTTCACATGAAAATATTTTGGAAGCCTTTAATGGAGTAAATATAAATGTTTTTGACTTTGAATAAATATTAGAGAGAATGGGTAATTTTTATTTATTTAATTTATTAGTAAGAGAAGGCTAATTAATTTATTTAAAAAGCATAGGGAATCGGAAGAAGAAAAAAATATGGTAATTTTAGAGGAATATTTAATGTTTTTTTCAATTTTAAAATATAAATTTGCAAGATTGAAAAAACTCTAACAAGATTGAAGCAATAAACTCTAACAAAGTATTTAAAAGTTCTGATCTTCCAGAAGGATATTCCTGGCTCACCCAACTGAAGTAATTTAATATTTCATGGAAAATCTACTGCCAAAATATTTTTGTTTCTTTATTTAAATCTAGGGTCGCACCCCGAGCCTTCGGGGGCGGGATCGTCAGGGATCGGTGTTTGCCGAGGTAGAGCATTCGGGGTTTGGGTCGGGGTTTTTGCCTAAAAATTCTGTGGATCAAATACATTTTAATCAGAAAACTTCTCTATTTAAATCTTCGCCTTATGAATTTATTTTTTGAATATCTCATATTTAAAAGTTTCAGTTATGAATAAAACTTTATATAACTGATTTGATTGGCAAGATTGTTAAGGACCTATGTAGATATTTTTACATAAATACATTTCAGTCAGATTTCTTTTTCTTGTACTTTCCTTATTATTTTTTACAAAAAAATCTTTTTTTTTGTTTAGTCATCATTTCCAACTATTTATTCCCCCACAATTCCTTTTCATATACTTTTTTATTTTAACATTTTTACCCTTCCGCGCAGCTAATCCTGTCTCCTTTTTTGTCGGTACTCTCAAACAAACGTGCCAGAAACAGTTCAACACCACCAACATTGAAGAGCGGAGAAAAGATTAACAAATTCTTCTAACGGCATTTTTCTTTTGACCGATGACCGTGACGTTATAAAGAAAAGAAGTGTTTAGTAGGTAGAAACAAATCGACCGGAAATAACAAAAAAATTAATCTCGAGATCAAAACAAAAACATTTTTGTGACTTCACAAAATGTGACTTCACAAAATTTATGACTTCACAAAATATTAACAACAAGCGTCCTTATTCATATTCCAACTTTTCCCCTCCTGACCAAACATCAGGGAAAAAGAAATTATTAATTGACTCTATTAATGCAATTCCTCCGATTGGAGAATTGCCACAACTTGACAACAGCATTCCGGATTTTGCTAAAACCATTATTCAGCAAAATTATTCTTTAATTACCCATCTGACAAGTCTATTAAAAATTGCCACTTCTTTATTACAAGACACTCAAACTCCAACCGAAATTTTTGAAGAAAAAGAGCGACAGAGGTCGTTGGTGTTAATTAATTTACCTGAACAACCAACAACGACACCACCTTTCGAACGTGCAGTAGCTGACACTAAAGCTGTTCAAGGTTTACTTCACCAGCTGGGTGTGGAGTCTTATCCTAGTAGTATATATAGGATGGGTGTTTTTAAAAACCCAGCTGAAAAAGGTCACAAGCCCCGTCCCATTAAAATTCTAATGCCATCTTCTCAGCATCAACGGCACTGTTTGTCAGCTTGGAAAAGAGAAAGAATCAAAATTTGCAAAGACGAATTATCTAACATTTTCCTTCGGCCCTCTCTGACCTTACAACAAAGACAATTTGAATATGAACAACGAGTAGCAAGGCGTAAGGAACGTGAAAAGGCAAATATGGATGGAATTGAAGTAATTAATACGCATAATAAAAATTTTTAATAAAACCTCTCTGTATTAAGCCGGGTTCAAACTATTCCTTTAATCATACTGCACCCAAAACTCTTAGTAAAAATACGAAAACAAATCAAAAAAGCATAACTTGTTTATATTTTAACGCGCGCAGTCTTAAAAACAAATTAGAAAATCTACATATTATATTAGAACAAAAGATGTATTTACTTTTACTGATTACCGAAACTTGGTTAGACACCAAAATATTAGACTCAGTTGTTATAGGTAATTTTGGTTATTCAATAATTAGGGCGGACAGAAATAAAGGAGTGGGTGGAGGATCATGTATAATTATCTCAAATACTTTACCATTTATTATCATCAAGTCCTGTCTAGGTTTAAGCTATGAAATCAGCGGAGTAGACCTTATTTTACCCAACAACAATATAAGAATACTAAACGTATATAGATCCGTTAATAAAGAAAACACTAAAACCTTTCATCAGCTTTTTGAAAATCTTCATGACCTTTCTTTAGACTCGCCTTCACTAATAATTACTGGGGATTTTAACTTCCCAAATTTATCGTGGTCAACTAACTCTCCACATTCTAAAAACTCTAAGGATGCACAATTTATAGAATTTATAGACTCACTTGAACTCACACAGCACGTCAATTTTCACACTCGTTTGGATAAAATTCTTGACCTAATTCTTAGTAGTCCAAAAAATCTGGTCAAAAATCCGCAAAAAAGCACACCTTTTGGTACCTCAGACCACAATCCAATATCTTTCGAAATCAATTATTATCGTGAGATTAAAGCACTTAAATCCCCGCAAAAGCGATTTTACAAAGCAAACTACACGGACATAAATAATTTCTTAAATAATATAGACTGGTTAAGTTGTTTTTCAAAAGCTTCAAATCTCAATGAACTCTATTCACAATTCCTCGAAATAACACATTATACAATTGAAAAATACATACCTATAACACAAGGAAAAATAGATCCAAAGGCAATTCCTATCCACATTCGTAAGCTTTACTCCCACCAAAAAAATCTTTTTAAGAAAATTCCAACTAAGGAAACCGCAAAACAAATAACACTACTTAGCAAAAATATTGACAAACAACTTAAAAAATTTTACAGAAATAGGGAAAGAAAACACCTTAAAAATTCCCTTTTTAGATTCAAATACACTAGTCAATTTTTGAAGCCTAAAAATAGCAATATTCCGACTATTTTCAATAAAAATGGATTGCCTGTCTTTTCAGAAAAAGTTAAAAGTAATATACTAGGCGATGAATTTAGTTCATACTTCAATAACGAAATTCCAGATTTAGAGGATCTAAGCCAAGATAACCCACAAATTCTCAATACTCTGGAATATACACCTATAACTGTAAATGATGTCTTTAGTTTACTTTGTCAAGCCAAAAATATCAGTAATACCAGTCCAGACCAAATTCCTTATATATTTTTAAAAAAATGTGCACAAACGCTAGCGCTTCCGATTTTTAATATTTTTTCATATTGTCTCATGTCCTCAAATATTCCTGACATTTGGAAAACCGCAATAATACAACCAATACCCAAAAACGCAAAACCAAAATCTGCACAAGATTATAGGCCAATAGGATTGACCTGCACTCTGCTAAAAGTTTTCGAACAAATTATAGCCAAACAAATAAACGAATTTCTGCTTAAAAATGAAATCCTACCGCCTTCACAGCATGGCTTTGTTAAAAACAAATCTGTAACCACGCAACTACTAGAAATTACAAACGACATATCACATGCACTAGAGGAAAAAAGCCTAATTGATATTGTATACTTTGATCTGGCAAAAGCTTTTGATTCCATTCCGCATGCACGACTATTTAAAAAATTAGAAATCATTGGAATTAAGGGAAATTTACTAATACTAATTAAGAATATAATCACTAATAGAAACTTCAAAGTTAGAGTAGGCGATACTTTATCTTCAACTTACGAAACACATAGTGGGGTATATCAAGGATCTGTACTCGCCCCAATATTATTTAACATTTATCTTTATGATTTACCGAAATACTGCTATAATGACAATATCAAATGCAAACTTTATGCAGATGATATAAAAGCGTATCAAATATATAAACAAACTAACCAAAACCAATTACAAAATTTTATCAATAAGTTTCACGAATATTGTTTAATCAATGGTTTGAATATATCTATAAACAAATGTCATACACTCTATCTTGGAAAAAACAACAAAAGAAACCCCTATAAAATTGGCGACAAATACATAGACTCATCATGTAACATTATTCGAGACTTAGGAGTATATTTTTCATCTGATTTTAAATTTTCGGAGCACACTCAAATTATCACATCTAAAGCACGAAGGACCATGTACAATCTACTTCACTCTATCAAATCTAAAGATCACAATATACTTATACACATGTTTAATACCTATATAAGAACCGGTTTAGAATTTGCCTCACCAATCTGGAACCCACACTTAAAAAAAGATATAATTAACATAGAAAAAATACAAAAATACTTCCTCAGGTCTATTTATGCAAGGAAGCATGGGCAGTCAAAAGGATTTAATTTCTCTAATATTCCAAAATACTCTAACCTACTGAAAATTTTTAAAGTCGAAACCTTAGAAATTAGGAGATATAAAATTGATCTAATTCTCTTTCATAAAATTATTTGAGGAAATATAAAAGTAGAACATAATTCATCTTTCTATTTCATCAACACTAAAACACGTGGGGAAGAATTTAAATTAAAAACACAAGCTTGCGCAACCACAATTAGATATAACTCCTTTTTTATCAGAACCGCTAGACTTTACTCTACATTACCGATAGAAATACGCAAAAATACTCCCATTAATTTTAAAAAACTATTGGATAATTTTGATTTGTTTTCACACATAACCTCCCTTAAAACTTAATTAAAGAATAGTTGAACTATTTATTTATATCAGATCATTTGTATTATAATTTATATATTATTGACCACATATTCTGTATTTTTTTTTTTTGATCGCGCGTCAAACATGACGTAATAAATTGAAATTGAAATTGAAATTTAAAGACCTCTAAAGACAAGTGGATTAATATTGAAGAAGAGAGAGGGGCACTCTCCATTTCAAGAACACTCATTAGAACGGAGGTTTACTGGGAATACAGAGTGTAACCTCTCAAAAATATCTTACTCTCGGAACTGAATTAAGATGACATATGAAGAAAAGTGATAGTGATCTGGAAGAGGGTGTCATATCAGAGAGGCTTGAATGTCTCACTCCTTTGCTTCTTTTCCTTTCAACTAGCCAAGATCATGGTCCTTCCCTAACCACAAGAAAAACTTCCAAAATTATTTTTTTGGTGAATTGTCCATTTTATAAATCGTCTCCTTTAAAATGATGATCTACTAGCAGCAGCTTTTGCACTTTTGTTTGCTGAGAAGAGAGGAAGAAGAAGGTAGTAGAGGAGGAAGGGATAAACTAATCCATCCACCAATCGGAGCGACTTCCTCCAAAATTGGGAATTTCATCTAAAAATTTATTCAAATCGATTATTTATTTTTTTGTCTATTTTACCCTCAAATTAACTAGTCCATTAGTAATTCAAAGAAAAAATAAAAAAAGATTGTTTAGCAAAAATGATGAGGGGGGGGGGGGTTTGAACTAAGAGAAGAAGACTTCTTTTATTTTTTAAAAGTGCCATTTCTCCCTCTGTTTTGGGGGGCTCATTTCTTGTTTTATGTAGTCCTCATCTTATTTAAATGCTAATTGCACATTTTTCACATGAAAATATTTTGGAAGCCTTTAATGGAGTAAATATAAATGTTTTTGACTTTGAATAAATATTAGAGAGAATGGGTAATTTTTATTTATTTAATTTATTAGTAAGAGAAGGCTAATTAATTTATTTAAAAAGCATAGGGAATCGGAAGAAGAAAAAAATATGGTAATTTTAGAGGAATATTTAATGTTTTTTTCAATTTTAAAATATAAATTTGCAAGATTGAAAAAACTCTAACAAGATTGAAGCAATAAACTCTAACAAAGTATTTAAAAGTTCTGATCTTCCAGAAGGATATTCCTGGCTCACCCAACTGAAGTAATTTAATATTTCATGGAAAATCTACTGCCAAAATATTTTTGTTTCTTTATTTAAATCTAGGGTCGCACCCCGAGCCTTCGGGGGCGGGATCGTCAGGGATCGGTGTTTGCCGAGGTAGAGCATTCGGGGTTTGGGTCGGGGTTTTTGCCTAAAAATTCTGTGGATCAAATACATTTTAATCAGAAAACTTCTCTATTTAAATCTTCGCCTTATGAATTTATTTTTTGAATATCTCATATTTAAAAGTTTCAGTTATGAATAAAACTTTATATAACTGATTTGATTGGCAAGATTGTTAAGGACCTATGTAGATATTTTTACATAAATACATTTCAGTCAGATTTCTTTTTCTTGTACTTTCCTTATTATTTTTTACAAAAAAATCTTTTTTTTTGTTTAGTCATCATTTCCAACTATTTATTCCCCCACAATTCCTTTTCATATACTTTTTTATTTTAACATTTTTACCCTTCCGCGCAGCTAATCCTGTCTCCTTTTTTGTCGGTACTCTCAAACAAACGTGCCAGAAACAGTTCAACACCACCAACATTGAAGAGCGGAGAAAAGATTAACAAATTCTTCTAACGGCATTTTTCTTTTGACCGATGACCGTGACGTTATAAAGAAAAGAAGTGTTTAGTAGGTAGAAACAAATCGACCGGAAATAACAAAAAAATTAATCTCGAGATCAAAACAAAAACATTTTTGTATTTTATTTGTTTTTACATAAATAGAAAATGATAAAGAAAATTTTATAGAAAGGAGAAAAATACTTTTAAAATTTCTCCAAGGAATAAAGGAACCAGGGGTCGAGCCGAAAAATCGTGAAACCCCACCGATTTTTTGCCCCGTGAATTCACAATTCCCGAAAATCGAGAATTTCGTTTTCTGTCGGCGCGATCCCTAAAACGAACACATCGTTCAGCATTTATTTCTAATTTCATAGCCTCTCTCCAAATTTCTTCTAAATTAAATATATTTACTTAACTTTAGGTTCCCCCTTTTGTAAATTCAGATTTTTAATTTAGAGAGGGGGAAAGGGGAAGAAGCTTTCAAGATACAAAAGAATGCATGTTATATAGACTTTGTAGAAGTAAAGGTTTTCTTTTACATAATTAATCAACTCAAAAATTTCAAGAAATTTTTTTAAATTAATTTCCCTCTCCAAATTTATAAATCCCTCTCTAAAATTTCTTTTACGTTTTTATATTTCTCCCAATTTTTAATTGTTTTTTAATTTTTCCTTTTTTTAGAAACGATTATTTGGCAATAAAAATAAATATATGCGCGCGAGTATATTATTTTCTCTTTATTCCTAAAAAGTTATGCTTGTTGCGCCAGTCGTAATAATTTTTGAATAAAAGTTGGAGAAATATATAAAATTATTTTTATGACTAAATTTTCTAAAACTTGAATTTAAAATTTATATTTTTATGTTGAAAAATAAATTTATTAGAAGTTATAAAAAAGGGATAAAAAAGAAGTACCTATGTATATTTTAAATAAACCTTCTCTAATATTTCTCCCAATTTAAGGGATAAAAAAGAAGTACCTATGTATATATATAACTGATAAATATTTTACTTGAAAAAGCATTCCTAACATTAAGGACTGAAATTGTAAATATTTTTTAATTTAAATGGAAACACGTTGAAAAATTTGAATTGTCGGTTGTTAATTTTCTTATTAAATGCTTAATTAAATCAGCTATTAAATACCCTCTAGATTCATCTCCAGAAATTTTTTTGATGGACTATTTTTTTATTTCTCAATATTAAATATATAACTGATAAATAAGGAAGGACGGTATTGGAGTCCTGCTTGGTATTGTCGGGGTATCCAGACTTTTCAAATCTTGATCTTTGTTGAAACCATTACTGAGGTAAAATATCGATATCGATTTTCCTAGGAATAACGAGCTGCTGGTATCAGGATTGTGTGTTGACTCAACAAGAATATTCATTATCAATTACAAAGATGGCATTTTGGACATCAAACATCGCTCAATTTTTTCTCAAATTTTTCTATAAAATCCCCCTAAAATATTTTTTTTCGTCTTCCCCATCTTCCCACAGACTTCCATAAACAAAATACCAAAATTATTTTCCCACCCAAAACTTTTTTGGGCTAACAAAAAGGAATACTGTGGAAAAGGAGTGTCGTCGGGCTTTGTTTGTTTAAATAAGCAAAAAATTAAGAAAAGATAATAATAAATTATTTTGGACGTGTTAAATAGGCGCGACATTAACCAAAAAAATTGTTGATGATTAAGGAGAATATTATTTCCCTTATCTTTTAATATTTTTGTTTTAAAAATGAAAGAAAGTTTTTTTATCAGTAAAAATATTAAGAAAGGTTTATGGGACTTTTTTGGAGACGGTTATTTATTTTAAATAAAATGTCTCAAAAATAAGTAACTTTTATTTATTTTTATTTTGTTTGTAATAATTAGAGATCAGAAAATTGAAGTACATTCGGCTCGTTTACTTACACCCTTTGGGGCAGGGATGGGACGGTTTGAGAAAAAAAGTTGGGCCGGGTTTAGGGTATCGGGTAACCCGTCCCATCCCTGCTTCGGGGCTTTAAAATTATCTAAAATTGAGTATATCCATTGGTGGAGATATCACAATTAAACCCAACTGAAATTTAAAAAAATGTACCGTAAATTGAGGTGTTATCTATTAATGAGTGTGTGTAGAAATGAGATCCGTTTGTATTCAATCTAAATTTTTTTAGTATTTTTGAGTAGTTATCAGTGGCTCCGAAGACTAACTCGGCCAGAGCTAAGATTTTGAAACGGAGCCGAAGCCAAAAACGCCTAATGATCGTGCCTAATTGGTCGCGCCTAATACCTAGCTAGCACTGGTCTTCACGTAACATTCGTATTTATTATTAAGTGACCATTTTTCTTTCCAACGCATTTTTAACTAAATTTTCATTTTTTTCGACCAAGAAAAAAATTATAGGAAGTAGGGGAATTCTGAGGAAAAAAAATGAAATTTTAAGGTATATGTAGGGAACTAAGATAAAATAAATATCTAAAAACGAGGTAGAGTAATTAAACTTTTTGAATATTTAGAAAAAAAACTTGCCTGATTAAAAAAATATTTTTTTTAGATAATTTTAATTGTATAGAAAATAAAACATTTATTTTTCCTTCTTTTTACTGCGCAGAAAAAAAGAAAGGAAGGTGAATATGTAGGGAGAAAAACAATTTACCAACAATCAAAACAATTTACCAACAATTTAATGGTTGTTTTCCTTTGCAAATCATTGCAGTAGATAAAAAGAAGAATTAAAAGTAAATTCTTCCCTACCGTAATGCTTAGTTTTATACGCCAATTCAAGCGAGTCAAAAAGAAAAAATGGAAGGAAAATTGGGTATATCGAAGTTGGGGGGGGGGGGGGGGGGGGAATGAATGAAAATTTGGTGGGGCGAAGGGAACATTGTGGTCGTGTGGAGGGAACATTATATTGGGGGTAGGAGAGAAGGAGAATAAAAAAAATTTTGTGGGAGAATTTAGGAGAAGAAGAAAGAGGGGTAAACGATTGTTGGAGTCTATTTAACTAGTCTATGTATTATTCATCATCAAAGATGAGGCGCCAGATTTAGAAATTAAGGCGCGGTGGTGTTAAAGCGTGAAAATTTATTTTAGATTGTTGGAAATATGGAGGTGTAGTGTGTAAGGGTAGGGTGAAGGGAACATTGTGGTGGTGTGCAAAAAATTTTGCAAAAAGGTCCCAAAATTTTTGGTTAATAATTAGGCAAGGTATGGTCAAAAAGTTCGAATTTTCTTTAAAAATTTATATTTTTGTCTCGAGTTTTTCGCTAATAACTTAAGAACTACCTCCCCAAAAAGTCTGAAATTTTCAGTTAAGTTAATAGATATTAGTGATGTTCGAGACTCTCGGTCTCGACTCTCGAGTCGAGAAATTTCTCGGGTTTTTTGAGCTCTCGGTCTCGGTCTCGGTCTCGGTGTTTTGGTCTCGGAAAACGAGACTAAATTTACACCCCTAATGACGGAAATTTTTTGAACTTTACTCGGACCTTGCGTACTTTGATATTAAAATTTTTAAGGAAAAGTCTCCAAAATTCCCAAAATTTTGCCTGCGGCGCTGAAAAATGGAAGAAATCTGGCTTCTTGAGCTCCAAAATTCTCAAAATTTTCGCCTGCGGCGCTGAAAATGGAGGAAATTTGGCTTCTTGAGCTCCAAAATTCAAAAAATTTTCGCCTGCGGCGCCAAAAATGCAGCAAAAATTTGAATTTAATAAGATTAAAGGATTAGATTTTGTGGTTTGTGGTATATTAGATACTGTGGATTCTGAAGGATAAAATTTAATATCAAGGGATGGGTGCATCGATGGATCAAAAAGATATTGTTGGATTTGTAGGGATATGGAAGGATATGAGGGGATTTTAAGAGATTAATGTGAATATCATTGAATATATATTGTGGACAAGTGGATTCAAGCGAGTATGGGGATTTTGAGGTATATCAAGGGATTTTTGGGGATTAGGAGGGACATCAAGTGATATCCCTCTTAATCTCTCGGTCTCGACTCTCGGTCTCGACTCTCGACTCTCGTTTTGGTCTCGGTCTCGGGGTTGATTCTCGGTCTCGGTCTCGACTCTCGACTCTCGGGATTTTTTGACTCTCGAACATCACTAATAGATATTACGAAATAAACAAAATAAAAATTTCATAATTTTTGGCTCTTCATAAACAGAAATATCTTAGCCCGCGCCATACTCTCCCACGCCTTAAAATCCACAAAGAAGAGAGAAAGAAATGAATTTCGGGTGAGAGGAACCCCAAAAAATCTTTTTTAATGTTTATTTTATACCCGCCCACCACAATTTAAACAACCACTCACAAACAATAGGAAAAAACTCCTCCCTTTCCCCCTTCCCTTTATTTTCTTTTTTCTTTCCCCTCTCGTCACAAGAAGTGTATTAAATATTATATAGTCTTCCCTTCTTAATTTTCAATTCCCCCCTTTTAGTTAAAACCCCCAAAATTTGTCAAAAATCCTCTAAATTCCCCAACTTAATCCCATAAATCATTTAAAAGCCTCTCAAACCAATCTTCTTTAAAAACATGTATTTTTAACAGAAAAATAATCCCGGCAGACTAAAATACCCGAAAATGCCCTCCTAAGCGCCGATTAGTCTCTGCCGGGCCGCATAAGTAATCTTTTTCTTCCTCCCCTCTTTTAAAATAATTTTTTCTCTTCATTTCACGGCCCTTTCTTTAAAATTTTAGGTAATTCCCCCCATCACTTGTTGATAATCCAAAAAATATATATACTCATCGACCTAAGGCTTATCCTACTTAAAAAATTAAAAGAATAGTTTTGAAGGGGAATTTTTTGAAGAAGGAGGGGAGGAGGGGGAAGTAATCTTTATTGTTATAATTAGATTAATAAATCTTATAAGGAAATCCTCTAATTAATGAAAAGATTCTAATCTTATCGAGAATGAAAAAATCTGAGAATAAGCTAGTAAAGAGGGGACAACATAGGAAATTTATGAATATGAGGTCAAACTTAATTTATTCTGATCAAGTAGTTAAGAGTGTCTCAAGTTTAAATATAGACCTTATTATTTATTTCTATTTAGGATATTAATGACAAAAATTTCTAAAAGATACCTTTAGTATACATATTAGATACAACTCGTGTGTTTACGATCCAACTTTTCCTGATTTTAGTTTTTTTATTTTACTATAGTGTTGTGCCAGTACTTGCAGAAAAATGTGATATCGCCTGAGGATCGATTATTAATCGACTGTGGTTGACCACCATCCAATCAAAGGGTTGGATAGTGGTGCAGGTCTTGAATCGGGCCCTTTCTGGAATAGGGCCTTGGTTCTATCCCATCTCTCATCTTATAAACTTTTCCACGTCACGAAAATATTACAGGCAGGGATCCTGCCGTCCCTATTCCCGAAATCAAGAATTTATTTTTTCTCGGGAATCCGGAGTTTCCGAAACCGGGAATTTTGGTTTTTTGTCAGCATGATCCATGATACATACATGATGTTTTAAATTGGGATCAAAAGTCTCCCTAATTGTAATTCCTCTAATATAATTTTCAAAGTTTATTTTTCGAAAATATTTTAAAGATAAGTGAATTACTGTATAAATATTTTTAATAATTACATACTATATCCTCCTACCTTTATTTTTTTAATTTGCCACGTCAGTAATATTTTAGAAGGAATTTTTATTAAATAAAAGCCAAAGAAAGTAAAGGCGATAAAGTAAAATCTGAGAGGGAATTATTTGAAAAAGAAGATTTTCTTGACAGATTTTTTTCATTCTTTTAGTTATGGTCAGTCATCTTTATGTCCAAATAAAAATAACAAAAATGAAATCATTAGAGGATTTTATTTGTTTAAAATAAAGAAAATGTTTTTTAAAAAGAATTTTCCGGAAATCTTCTTTTTGAAGAAAGCTAAAGAAGATTTTTAGAGGCTGATCCTGATTTTTGGGGGGAAATTTGGGGAATGACGTTATTTTGGTGGGATTTGACGATTTTCTTAAATGATAAGGATTTTTAAATATTTGAAGGTTTTATTTAATTAAAATTATGAGAGAAATTGAGAGAGAGATTCCCTCCCTTGCAGTCTGAATTATCAATTCTCTTTTAATTTTAAATTATTGTCTCTAGTAGGGTTGAGGGCCGGATCCGGCCCGGTCCGCAGGATCGAGTCGGGCATCGAATTTTGGCCCAAAAAAGACTCGGTCGGGCCGGCCCGATAAAAATGAGGAAAGAAAAAATGACGTGAACGTCAGCTCGACTCGAAAACCCCAACCCCAGTCTCTAGGGATAGATTTGGTTAAATTACTCTCTTATCTTAAAAAATAATATTTCCTATCAGCAACCTCATCCTCCAGATCCTTTCTCTTAAAAAAACGAGTTACTATTGTAAGGAGAGATCCTGATTTTTTGGGGAAAATTAGGGAAAATAATGTTATTTTGGAGGGATTTGACTATTTTCATAAATGATAAAGATTCTCTAGATTGTCTCTCTTAAAGATCCGCTCCCTTCACTTCTATCTTTAATCCCAATATCCCTTAGTTTTCAGCTTCCATCTCAGAAAAAAATAGGTATTTACTTCCTCCAAAAGATATTTATTTGTATATATGTACATATTTTGTATATACATATTTTTTAATTCCTCCAAAAGATATTTCTCTTAAAAATCCGAGCCAAATCCGATCCGAGCCTTCCTCCAAAAGATATTTATTATTTTTTAATTTAATTTACGGAAATGAAAAGCAAAAATTAAAAAAAAAAACGAAAAATAATAATAATAGAAAAAAACATTTTGACCACTAAACTACTTTATTTAATTGCCACATTACGTAAAAAAGTATTAAAAAATATTTGTAACAAAATTAAAAATATAAATACATTTTTTTCTTCTCCTCCCTTATGACCATTCTTTGAGAGATCATTTAATAAAATAAATTTATTTTTGGGAAAATTCTCGGATTAATTTTTGCTGACGTCTAAAATGAGGGGAGGGGAAAGAATATAAAAATAGGGACAGATTTGGCTTTGATTCCTTTTATATATTTTTTAAGATTTTTACGTAGTTTTGTGAGCGCATCCTTTTCAAAAAAAATAAAATAAATAGAAAATTTTTTATTTCTTTCCTTTATTTTTGTGGCATTTTTTGATTTTTGACTGAAAATTAAGTGCGTCAGGAAATAGCTACACAAAACATTTAAATGAATTGGATTTTAATAGCCTGGAATTTAATGAATGGAAGGAAGGGATATAAAGCACATTCTGTCCTCAATAAAATATTCTTCAAAAATATCGAGAGTTTGAGGTCTGGCATATTAAAGAGTAAATATTAAGTTACATATTAAGTGATACAGTCCAACCTGATTTTTATATACTCCCTTGGGTTGAAAACTTAATAATGAGGGGGCTAATAATAATTCCTAATAATTTAGAGGTACTACAAAACAACGGGTATAAACTTGGGAAGTTCCTCCAACTAACCAAATATCGGGGTTATAAAGCTCGGGGGCAGGTGTGTCGGCGGTACGGGGTTTTCCTATTGTTTCGGGTCGCGGAAAATCATTCGGGAACGGGGTCGGGGTACAACTCTACCAAATATAAGAAAATTTATTTTAATGTTATTGGTATTTAAAAATAAGGTTCAATTATATATATCTCAAAAAATGTTCTTTTTTTAATATTTTTTATTAATAATATTCCTTCATTCAGATTTTCTTAACTTTTTAATAAATTGCCAAATTTAAACGCCAAATTTTTCTTTAATTTTTATTCAAATTAACTTCCTTTCTTCGCTCTAAACAATGAGCAGCTACAGCATCCAAAATTCAGCAGCAGCCCAATCAATGGCTGCTTATTTTAAATCAGTTAGTGGAGGGCCTAATCCGTACACAACTTCCTCACAATGTTTTTTATTTAATTTTAAATAAAAAATATTTGGAATTTTTGTAGCTCCATTAGCCTTTTCTGCGGCGGCGGCGGCTGCCAGTGCTGGGTTTTCACCTGCAGCTGCTATGGCTGTAGCTAATGGGTAATTCTTTTATTTGATTTAATAAAAATTTAAAAGAAACCTATATAATGGACACCTTCTAAAATATCTCAAATAGCTCTTCATCCTATTACTCTTCATACTCTTCATCCTATCGCCCTCACTTGTTTAAAGTAGAGATCGGTGCGGGGCGGGATCCCGCGCGTGATTTTGCGGGATTCCGTCTCGAAATCCCGCATTTTTTGAATTGCGGGATTTATCCCGCGGGATCCCGTCCCGCAAATATTTAAAAGAAAAATCACGCATGCGGGATCCCGCAAATACGATTTTACCGACCTCTAGTTTAAAGCTCTAATTTATCTCTTCTCGTTTATCACATCGAATTATCCCAATACTATCCCTCCCAGTTATTTCAGGAGGTTGATTTCCTCAAAGGGGTTTTATATTTTAGGAATAAATAATTTAGAATTCTCTTATATCAAGTTAAACATAAATAATCTTTTCCCTTCACAGATTTCCATTTTCTTCGCCAGACGCCTCAGGGCTTTGGTCAACTGCTCCACCACGTTTTGGGTAAAAATTTTTATTTCCTTCTATGTAGAAAAAATTTTTTTCAATTTAAGAAAGCAAAGAAGGGAGAGAACAACATTTTCTCGAGCCCAATTAGATATACTTGAAAAGGTTTTTTTGGAATTAATTTTTAATAAAAAATAATTTTTTCCCTTAATTTTACAGCAATTTGTATCACAAAGATATCCAGACATGTAAAAAATAATAATAATTTTAAAAATGAATATATTTATTTTTTAATAGATATTTGAGAGAAGAGATGGCAGCAAAAATTGGTTTGCCAGAATCTCGTGTACAGGCAAGTCGAAAATTAATTTTTTTTTATTAAAATTTTGTGTGGGTTAAACCTCTTTATTTTTGTGTAATATTTCTGAAATTTAAATACCCAATATGGAGTTGTTACTTAGTTCCAAACTCCCCTAAAGTAAAGCAGCTGGGCTCCGGAGCTAGCTCCCGGGGTCATACCCAGCACTGCTAATAATAATGGGTTCTAAGGTTTCTGGTCCAGATATCCGGAACTGGAAATCTGTGTACTTGGAAATTTTCGGTTCGGATATCGGTTCCGGATATCCAAAGATTTCCCATAACCATAATCCGCAGATTCCACATATTTTTTAGTGTTTACCTAATATTTTCTTATTGTCTCCGTTAATTTTAAAGAAGAAACGTCTCTATTAAATAGGGTTGGAGTTTTCGAGTCGGGCCGATGTTCGAGCCATTTTTTTCGGTCTTAACTTATATCGGACCGGCCCAACCGAATCTTTTTCGAACCGAAATTCGATGCCCGACTCGATCTTTTGGACCGACCATGCCCCCAACTCTAGTACATATTAAGCAAAAATTATTTTATTTCTTCATTAAAGGTCTGGTTCAAAAATCGCCGGGCCAAAGCTCGTCAAGTCGAAAAAATGGATAAGCGTATATCCTCAACAAATTGTTTACGTCTTCCATGTTCCTCCACAAATGGAGGAAAATTAATAATAAATGGGGGAATTTCTTCAACAACTTCAGATTCTTCTTTGGATAATTCAATAAAAAATGAAAAAATAAATAATTTAAATAATATAAAATTAGAAGAAAATGAAGGGGGAATATTAAATAATAATGAGAGTGGAGGAGGAGGGATATCCCCAGGTTCTCAATTAGAAGCTGAACCTAAAATGCAGCAACAACATTTGGCTAGTATGTATTTGGGAAATCTTTCACCTAGCGCTAGTAAGGGGGTTTGAATTATTTATTTGGGATATTTTGTTGTGTGTGATTTTTTGTGTGATTTTGATTAGTGTGATTTGTGTGAGTTAATTATGTATAACGTTGGGTAGCTAGAAAAGTAGTCTAAATAATAATAACTGCTCTTCAACTGACTCTCAAAACTTATAGAACTGTCAAATAGGGCCGTTAAGAATTTATGTTTTTTAATCTGAGGCCAAGTCTTTGTCTGTCTTAGGGATTTTTCGATCTTCTAGTAGATAGAGAATGCTTTATAAACCAGTGTAGTTTAAGTTTTAATGTCCATAAAAAATCATTTTAATTATTAAAATAGAGCCTCTAAATAAACCTTAATCTAGTATTGTCACATCCCTCTAACTTTTATTCATTTTAATTATTATGTTATTATTATGTATGTATAACGTGAGTGAGTGTTTTTTTTATACCATTTTAATTAAGTATTAATTTATTTAAATTAAGTGATAAACTATTACCCGCCATTTCGTAATGGAGCATATGCCGGTGTTTATGGCAATAGTTACACCAATAATTCTATGGATATGTATACAGCGGTGAATTTTAAATTATATTAAAATAAATTTTTATAGTCTAATAACTAAATTGAATACAATTTCAACTAAAAAATTTTTCGAAAAAAAAATTTAAAAAAAAATTTAACAACAATAGATTTAGAGAAAAATTCCTTTTTTTAAAGGCTTATCCAACAATGGCTGTTGCCGCCGCTGCAAATATGAGCATGAATGGATACACAAATAATATTAGCTCTGCTATGAATAATCTTCCTCAAGTAAATTTATTAAAATAAATTTATCAAAAATAATTTTATTTTTTAGAGTTTAAATGGTTTTATGAATTAAAGAAAGGAAAGGCCATCCAAAAAAATAAATTTTTAAAAAATTTGTTTAACCTTTTTCTTTTTTCCATTAATCTACAACAATTTTTCGATGCAATATAATAATTAAAAAATTAATAAAAAAATATATTTACCTACCTAATTAATGTAATCTCAGGGCTCTCATTCGTGCTTTATTTGAAAGTATTATACTTTGAAACCGACCTCCATACTTAAGAAATTGAATTTATACTTTATTGAAAGTATATACTTTGAAATCAACATTTTTGATTGAGAATGAAATTGGGGAAGGGATTGGGCAAAAAAGTGAATTTTTTTAGCCTTGGGCCTTCGAAATTATCAAAATTTTCGCCTGCGGCGCTGAAAAAAAAAGAAATCTGGCTTCTTGGGCTCCAAATTTCAAAAAATTTTCGCCTGCGGCGCTGAAAATGGGAGAAATCTGGCTTCTTGGGCTCCAAATTTCAAAAAATTTTCGCCTGCGGCGCTGAAAATGGACGAAAGTAATTTGCTTGAGGTTAAGATTTTTGACATGTCATGCGTTTAAATGCACAAAATGCTCAGTGGAAGCAAGAAATTATTAGAAAAGATTCATTTAGGAGAGAAATATAAAAGATTTGAGCACGAATAAATATTTTCCAATTTAATTTGGAGTATACTTTAAATTTGGAAATTTTCTCCCTATATACTTTTTTATCAAGATTTTGATACTTTTGAGTGGCATTTTGTCGATGAGAGCCCTGTGTAATCTTAAAAAAAAGTTCTTTTTTTAAGTCAGGAATAGGCAGAAATTTAATTTCCTTAACAAAGATAGTCTCTTATAATGAGAGGTGGGTTTCTGACTTCCGGCGTTTTTCCCTTCCGATTTCCGAAAAAAAATTTTGATTTCCGATTTCCGAGTTCCGACTTTTGAGCCAGTTCCGCTTTCCGGCTCTTGCGATTTCCGACACCTCTGACTGTTCCGACCAATCTCTGCTTCTTATGAGAGTTGACTAATTCTAAGTAAGCACTACTAATAGAAAACTAAACTATAATTTTGTTGTTGATTCTAAGAAATCCTTTGTATTTCAGAAAATCCCCCCTTCCTTGAAATATCTAGAACTAACTCTCTCGAAAGGATATCCTTCCATAATTAAAAAAAAGAACTTTTAATTTTTAGTTAATAATCCACCAAGAAGAAAAATATTTTTGTACAAAAATTCCCTCATTTTAAATTTTTGTGAATTATTTCTAAATAAATATATGTGATATACTAAGTATTTGATTTTAATTTTTATAGAGAGAAAATTCAAAAAAATATTTTAAAAAACTTCATAAATTTAATATGTATGCAGTTAATCATTAATTAATTATTTATGTTCATCAACCGGCTTTGATTGACTGCTCTCTTTTATTTTTTAAATTTTTTTCACACTTTTTTTCTTTATATCAAAAGAAAATTTTTTAAACTGCAATTTTTTAATTTTTTTATTTTAATTTTTAGTCCAAAAAATATGTATTTAATTGCAATATTTTTAACTGTTATTTAATGCAACAAAAATTGTAAATATTTGAATGACTCATTTCTTTAAATTTATATAAAGTTTAAAATGTTTCTTTAAATTCTTTTTCATTTTTATTTTTGTTTGTCTAAAATTTTAAAGATTTGTGTCATTGTGGGAATTTTTATTGTTGTCTTCTATGTTGGTGTGGATTAGAGGAACTATTATCCGACTTAGAAAATAAATTCAGTATTTTGGGAATTGAATCAGCATTTGAAATCAGAATGTCGCTTCGTATATTTGGTCCCTTGTGTGAATGTCTTAAATTCGTTAAAATTTCAAATCCACTAAATCCAAAAAGAGGTTGTGGGTTAATTTATCCGCAGCTGCAGTTCTAGGTTGATTCTTTTAATGAGGGTTAACCTCAATTTCTACCCGAGTAAGAGGAACCTGGTAAATATACTACCTCATTTTTAGAATACCGCCCCAGTAATTCCAACACCCAAAAAATTTCTTTTAAAGAACATTTTTAATTTAAAAACTCTCCCACCATTAAACCCCCACCATACATAATCAAAACATTTTTTTCAAAAATATATTATTTACCTACTCCTTTCAATCATTTAAAATAAAAATATCAAAAAAATTAAAAAGAGGGGAGGAATCCGTGCGCGCAAATTCATAATTAACAAAAAGAATGTAATCAATCATTTTTAGATTACGAACTCTAAAAATGAATGGAAAATAACCACAGACCTTTTAAAACAAGTCATTTTATTATTTTAAATTTATTGATAATTGCAGTATTAATAACAACGCCTAAAAAGAAAAAAAATAGTTTTTATCAAGTGTGAGAAAACTTTAATTTTATTTATTTTTCATGTGCTTGAATCTTCCAATTTTTGAAAAAATTTTAAAGAGTTTTTGAAGACCTTTTTAATAACTGTAAAAAACAATTGAGGACAAACTTCTCTTTAAATTTTAATAAAGTTAACAAATTTCACATTTAATATAGTAATATGAACACACACTGCATTTCCTTAAGGGAATATTAAAGTACCAAACGAAAGACAACTAAATCTGTTCAAGAGCTGGACAGAAAAAGGATAAAATTTTTTTGAAATTAGAGTGCTTATTAAAGATTTTTCAAATAACCTATGTACCAGGGGTGTGCCATTTCGCCTTACGTCTTTAGCCAAAATTCCGCCTTTTTTGGACTTTCGCCTTTCGCCTTCCGTCTTTTAAATTTACTTTAGCAATTTCGCCTTTCGCTTTTTAAAATCTGTTTCGGCACATCCCTCTATGTACCTTAAACATTAAATTAAACATTAAATTGCTAACTTTCTAAAATCTAAAGATTACTGGCCTTCAAAATAAAGAAAATTAGGGTTTGAATCGAGCTTCATTAATAAACATCTTTTGAGAGAATAATTCACTTTTGTATTTATTAAATACGCCAAAAAATAAATAAAAACACAATGCCAAAATAAAAAAATTCCTAAAAATTTTCTTGCCTCGGGCATTTTAGCTTTCCTTTAATTTTTTCAATTTTTTTCTTGCCTTTTTTAAAAGAATGTTTGTGCCTTCTTCATCTTCAAATCATTCCCCTATTTTTGCCAATTCTTCTTCTGGCCCAAATTCTGATTTTGTTGTTTCTGCGACTGTTTGTCCAAGTATTACAGCTGTTCAACAAGCAAAGTTATGTCAGAAAAGATGTTTACAATGGAGGGATATATTTTCTGAAAGAATTTATTTGGTTTCTTTTAAATTTGATTTTTTTTAATTTTTTTCCAAAGGTTTGTAATCAAATCCACCCAGGAATGGGCCTTGAAAAGGATGCCCACCAATATATTTCTGAAATATTGGCAAGAGTTTTGTATGAAATATTGGAGCAAGCACCAACAAATCCTGAAGATTTATTACAAAAAGTAAAGACTACATTCCCTTTGGCATTGGGGAATTTTGTGGCAAAAGTGAGTTGATAATTTTTGTTTTTTTAATATTTAAGTAATATCCTTTTGGCAATCCTGTTAATTTTCTTTTTGTTATTCGAACCATCTCACGCTGGGTATTCTAATTGATGGCCTCCCTACTTCAAAAGAGGATTTTTTATCTCCATTCCTTGTTTTGTTTCAGTTTTTTAAAGTCTTAATCAAATCCACTGTGTAATTATTGAAAAGGATATGACGTTTTTTGTTTCCCCGCCCTAACTAGAGACCGAACTTTAGTGGTCGTTCGATAATATCGGTATTGATAATATCGACATTGATATTTTCCATCGATATATCGTATTGATTCTGTCTAGTTCTAATACATCTTAACCCTAATCTATTTTCCCAGTAAAACCAATTTTTACCAAAAAGATTTTAAAATTAAATTTTTCAAAAAATACAATTTAAGGAGACTCGAGATTCTGTTCAAAATTTCTTCCTCAAACGCCTCAACCAAAGCAAATCAAAAGAAGTTAAATCTCTGGCTGCACTTTATAGAAAAATTTATAATGTATCTAAAGAACATTTGGGACAAAAATTGGACGAAAAAACAGTCTCTCAATTAATGCATGTTTTGGAGTATATTTTACATGATTTATTGAATGTGAGGGAGAGGAGGGTTTTAATTAAAATTTTTGATAACAATTTTTAGTGGACAGGCACTTATGTAAATAAACTTCTCGATGAAAGCAGCACAATAAGTCTATTTGGACTAAGAACGGCTTTAAATGCTGACAGAGTTTGCTTTAAGTAGTTTTTTTATGATTTTAAATTATTAGGGGCTAGCTGATCTACTTGAAATTCTTTATGGAAATGAGGAGGAATTGTCTTTGGCAGGAGTTTTTACAAATACTACACAATCTTCTCCAGCTGCGCATACAGTTAATTTTTTTAATTGATTAGATTTTTAATTTTCTTAACTGAAAGGTTTACTTTAAATAATAATAAAAAATATATACTTTTTAAATTAAGTTTGGGGTTTCCTCGTCTAAATTTTCAGTTCGTTAGAAATCCTCTAAAAAATTGTTTCTTATAACCACGTTAATTTTTATTCTATATTTTTTCCGTTAAGTTTTCTATTTGATGTTTGAGTTAAAATGTCATATACCTAACTAATATTTTTAATATTTTATTCATTTAAAAAATTCTTATTTAATTTTTAGCCGTCTATATCTTCCTCAATTTCTGTTGACCAACATGTACAAGAATCTGACAAAAGTCAATATTATGAAAAGGTTTTATTTAAATATTTTTTAAAATTATTTCTCTTAAATTTAGCTTTGCAATGAATTCAAACAAGACGAAATGCGTTTTATTCGCGACCTTAGTATGATTGTTAATGTTTTTAAACGTCGTTTGGAGGCAGGAATAATAGGAAGTTCCCCTTCTAAAGACAATTATATTGCTGGAATATTTGGAAATGTTCACGAAATTTATGAACTTACAATAAAAATACATCGAACAATCGAGGACGGAATTGATATGGCAAGTCCCCCATTGCTTGGAATGGGACTTTGGGAATTGGCAGAGGGGTGTGAATTTGATGTTTATCTTCAATTTATGGTTTGGTTAAAAAACATAATTTTAATAAATTTTTTTTTAATTTAAGGAAGTTTTTAAAGAACCGCTTAATAAGAAAATTGAAAGAATGATGAAAGAGCCAACTTATTTGGAGTATTTTGATGTAAGTTTTATTGAAATTTATTGTTCAAATTATTTTTCGCAGCTAATAGTTTTTAAAGAATTTTTTTATTCATCGTTTTCATCGGAAATTTGTTTCGGGAAAAATTTTTCGGGAATTTTTGGCGATCATTTTCTGATCAAAAATGACCCTTAATCTCGATAGCCCTTAATTTTTTCCCTAATTTTCAGATTGAAGATAGAATTTATAGTGGCACTCCAGGAGGGCATACTTTCCGAATGGCTGTCAAATATGTTTTGCCTTCTTTACTTTATTCTGTAATGGCACATTTTAGATGTTATGGGGAATATGTTAAGGTTTTTTAAATTTCTATTTATTTATAAAAACTTTTTTAAGCTAATGATGGGTGCAACAGAACAAGAAACTGATCAAAAAGACCTTTACAATACAGCAATGTATTTAAATGTTGTTGGGAAACGAATTCAAGATCTTAAACTTCCAATTGCGCCACACATGTTTTTTTAATTAATTTTTAGCTCAAATTTATATTTTTAAGAAGCGAAAAATATTCTCGTGGCATTCGGAGAGACAATACTCGATCTTTTCATATGAATGTTATCCAACATATACAACGAAGCATTGGTTTATTGTTAGATAAAATCCTTGTATATTTTTTTTATTTTAGAGGGCTGGGAAGGCAAAGAAATTGGATATATGTGTAATATGTTTATAAGAGAAGGGGAACTTTTCCAGATGAGGAATTCGCCGACAATTGCAGGTAATTTGGAATGGGTCTTTTCTATTCTAGTCGATCGTCCTATAAAGAATTTCCTTTTACCAAATTTGAGTCTTAATTCCAATTTCCACAATCTGTGCTTGTTCATAGCAGAGGTGGGTCGGAATTCCGATTTCCGGTGTTTTTCCTTCCGATTTCCGAAAAAAATTTCGATTTCCGATTTCCGACTTTTGAGCCAGTTCAGATTTCCGGCTCTTCCGATTTCCGACACCTCTGACTGTTCCGACCCACCTCTGGTTCCTAGTTCTAACACCCCCGATTGTTCTGACCCACTCTCTCATTCCCTTAAACTTCTTGTTATTACTGCTACAAACCAAAAACTCTAAATCCTTGTTTTTTTAATTATCTTTCAATACAAATCCTAATTTTACTAGTTTCTAGATAATATTCTCCGTACTCGATCTAATTGGACTGAAAGATATGTTTTTCTCTTTGACCACTTGCTGGTTATATGTAAATCACTTAAAAACCATAACACAAAAGGAAATGTTACTGGAAGCCAATATTTATCTTCAACATCTGCCTCATACAAATTTAAAGATAAATTATACATTCGACGATCAGATATAATTGATTTAGAAGACGATGATGAAGTAAAAAATGCTTTTAAAATATGTACAACAGCAAAGGGGAGTAATGACGAATATATGAATATTGTTACTTTATTTTGTCAAACACCGGAAGACAAAGAAGCTTGGATGACTTCTTTGGTTGAAATGCAGACTGCTGGGTAATTTTTGTTGATTTTTTTAAAATTTACTGGGACTTCTTTTTTTGCCTCAACCAAAGGAATTTTTTAGACTTTTAAGCTATAATGTAATTGTATTTTTAGCGTTTTACATCGCATGTTGGAAGCTTATTTAAAAGAAGAAGAAAAACGTATTCCACTTATTGTACCTACTGTTTGTGAATATCGCTATGCAGAGCCGGATACAGAAGAGAATATAATTTTTGAAGATTATACCCATAATAGTGGTATTCCTGTTGTGCGTTCAGGCACCATTTTGAAATTAATTGAACGTCTCACATTTCCAAGGTTCGTTATTTTTTTCGATATTTTACAGCAATTTTTTCTTTTAGATATACAGATAATGAATTTGTCAAAACTTTTATGATAACATATCGATCATTCTGTTCTTCCTCCGAACTTTTTTCTTTGCTTATTGAACGTTTTACAATTCCAACCCCCCATCCATTTGCTTCACTAGATCCACATATGAGTGTTGTATTAGCTACACAACATCAACAGAATCGGTTTATTTATATTTAATTTTTAGTTATTAGTTTATTTTTCTTCTAAAGAACTTCGGGGGATGTTGTCAGCACTTCTCCAGCTTATCAAAGCCTTTCTCCGGCAGAATTGGAGCAGGCATTTCACCGTTTTCGACAAGAATATCAAAAACCAATTCAACTCAAGTTTGTTTATTTTTCCTTTTTTTTTCTAAAATTATTTTATTTTCTAGAGTTTTGAGTGTTTTAAATCATTGGGTCAGTAACCACTTTTATGACTTCGAAAATGACCCCGATCTCCTACAAAAACTTGTTGACTTTCTTAACGGCAAAGATACTACAATTAAATTGACAACAAATCACAAAAAATGGTGTACTAAAATTCAAGTAAAAATATTGGATTTATAATTTTAATTTCTTTAATTTATAAAGGATGTAATTAAAAGAAAACAACGTAATTCAAGTTCTGCAGATGGAACTTTACAAAAACCAATAAACAATGACAGTTTACAAGTTGCTGGAACTGGTGGTTTTGCTCCTAATATTCCAGAGGTATAATGTTTAAATTTGGATTATTTTTTGATTTGTCTCAATCCCATTTTTGGAGAAAAGTTTCCATTTATCCCTTACCTAATTATCCTTTCCTGATATATGATCTAAAATTGTATCCTCTGTTTTTATAGCCCGTTTGGCACTTTGCAAAAGAAGGCGATATTGCTAATTATGATATGTTGACACTCCATCCATTAGAAATTGCAAGACAAATTACTTTGCTTCATTTTAGTCTTTATCGTGCTATTAAACCTTTTGGTTTGTTTTACTCGAACTGTATGTTCACTTATTCCAATTTTTTTTAGAATTAGTGGATGCTGCTTGGACAAAACAAGACAAATACCAAAGAAGCCCTCAGCTCCTAAAATTTATTGACCACAGCACAAATGTAAATTATAAATCAATTTATTAATAAATTAATAACTTTTTAGTTAACCTATTGGGTCGCTAAATCTATAGTAGAAACTGAATCTTTAGACGAGAGAGCCGAAATGTTTTCACGCGTTCTTGAAATTATGTTTGTTTTTGAGGAATTGAATAATTTTAATGGATTGATTGCTTTTTTCTCGGCTCTTAATTGTCAACCAGTATATCGTTTAGAAGAGAGCAAGTCGGTAAGTATAGAAGAAAATTGTTTTAAATATTTTCTAAAGAAATCCTTTCCTTTTTTGTAATTTACTTATTTAAGCGCCTTGAGAAGGAGAAAAAATCTTGGTATGATCGTTTTGTTCAATTATGTGGTGATGGACATTTAAGTGAATTATTACATCGTCTTCGGTCAATAAATCCGCCGTGTGTACCTTTTGCTGGTTTTTATTTTTTTAATTATTAAATATCTTCCCTTTTTAGGCACTTATTTGACTCAAATTGTTCTTCGCTTGGAAAGTCTTAAACAACTAGAAAATCGAGATAACAAGGCAAACCAACAAAAACAACAAAATGCCTCTCCAAATACTGATCAACAACCGGTAAATTTTTTATGAATCCGTTTTTTAATGTATTCTATTCCTTTTAACCGACTTATGTTTATTTAAATTTATGTGGCTTTAACTAATCTTTATTGTCATCCCTGAGAGCCGCATCCTCTTTAATTTGACACATTGTTTTGTCTTTGAGAACTTATCTAAAATTCCTTTAACGTTTATTTCAGAAAACTGATGTCTCTACACCAGAAGCTGAATCAGACAAAAACTCATCCCCAAGATTGCCCCAAAAATCCAAACTCAATGAACGCTTAAACGTCTCTCAAAGAATTATTTCCTTTGTTAAATGTCGCAAAATTGCTGCTATAATCCGTGAAATTCAAATGTATCAAAACCAGCCTTATCCACTCAAAATGGAACCGACAATTCGGGTGGGGTTTTTTTTAATTAAAATTTTTTTAAAGAAATTTACTGAAAAATTTTGATGTTTTCTATTTTTGATTAATTCTTATTTAGTTTTTTCATCTTCGTTTGATTACGTGTTTTAGTAATGACAAAAATACCTCTTTAATTACGTTTAAAATTTCTTCCTTATTGCTACTAATAAAAAATAGTTTCTTTCCTTCTAAACTAAATAATCATTCATTTAACATAGTAGAACACAACAAATCTCGTGAGTTTTAATTGCAAATGTCGCTTCTCTTTTCTGCAACTATATTTAAATTGTTAAAGTTTTAAGGATCATAAAGATGTTTAAAGATTAGAAAAAAGATATATAGATTACCCCTCCAATTTGATCACTTTTTTATTTTTCGTTGCAATTTATCTCGTTAATTGTGGTATATATTAAGTAAGCTCTCATTGATCTTTTTCTAAACAATATTTGGCTTCGTTGATTAGTTTGAAGAAGGAAAGTAGCCAACTGACGCTTTTCATTTAGTCTTCTTTCTTAAAATTTACCGCACAATTCATTGCTCTCGAAAGGAAAAAGGCGAAGTAGTTAGTTACTCGCCGCCCACTAAAATGGCCTTACACACTGATTATCTTCTTTTCTTCTTTTTTTCAATTTAAATTGCTTCTTCCGATTTAGAATCGGAAAGGGAGAGTGCGAGAGAAAGAAAACCTTTTAGTAATCAAAACAGATTTCTTTCCTTTCCTTTCTTCATTCTCGAAAACACATACATATACTCCTCCTGTTTCATTACAATCAATCTCTTAATGTGTCCAACGACGTTTATCTTTTTTAGAGTATAAACTATTTTCTTCTTTTCTTCGTCGTCCACTTTCCTCCTCTTTTTTTTATTTTAAAATCTAATTAATTTTTAAATTTAATTCATCTTGATCAGCAACACTTTAACCCTATTTTTGGATATTTCTTTTTATTTTTACTTTCATTGTTCCAAATTAAAAAAAAATTTTTTCTGGTCAAATGGTTGCAATGTTTTCATTTTTTTGTGAAGCTGCTGAACCTATTTTTAATAATTGTTTTTCTTCCACAAATGGTGGTTATGATTATTTAATGTTTCCTACTGAAAATCGACGGAAACATGGTTTCTCTTTTTGAAGAAATTTTGTTTCTAAAAATATTTTTTTTCTTCTTCAGCAAGTTTGTATCGCAAAGTTAGTATTGCTAATAAATGTTCTGTTGTGAGTATTCCACAAATAAATTTTGCACGTTTTTCTGGCAGAATTTCTCGAACATGTTCTGTTTCTAATGTTGAAAGGTGTTTGTTTTTTTTCTTTGCCCCTTTTTATTCTTTCAAACAAAAAAAAACTTTTAAAGACTACATAAATCATCTTCTGCGCCTCCTTCCGAAAATTTTTCTGTTAAAGAAGAATGTGTAAATAATTTTTTATATTCTCGTCCAAATTCTTTTCATAAATTAAATGTAAGAAGAAAATCGTCAGTAAATTCAAGAAGTCGGACGAGAATTGATTTGAGGAATGACGGATCGACTGAAAGGAAAACTAGCGGATTTGGACGATTATTGGTGTCTAATTTTTGATCAAAATATAAATATTTTATTAAAATTAAATAGTTTTTTGTGTTTTTCAATTTTTATTTTTCAGCATTTCTTCGAATCTATCAACCCTCTCAATGGCTTTAAAGACAAAGACGATTTTGAGGAATACCTGTACAATAGGTCTAGCAAAATTGAACCAAAAAATGGAGAAATACCTAATCCGGTATGTTGCCTAGTTTGATTTTTGTGTTACCTGAAGATTAAATGGGCACTGGATTTTTTTCCAAATTTAACACAGGGATTCGCTTCTCACATAAATTTAATAATTTTATTTTAAACTATCTTTCAGAAGCCCAAACATTCACTTGAGGCTTTGAAGTCGCCAGGAGTTCGACAACAACAAAAAACTCCAACCAGCGCAAATGCACCTAGCGCTACACCAACCCAGCTTCGAGCATCAAAAAGCTCTACCAAATCTTCTGTTTCATCACCACGATCTCCAAACCAACCTGGAACAACGGATAGCGGTAGTGGCAATTTACTCTCACCATCACATATGAATGTCCCGTTTTGGAGCAGCCCACCTTCCGGTTCTTCGACTAATTCCCCAGCTTCTTTAATGACTACAGAAGATCAAAACTTTGCTGTTGTTGATATAAATCCTGGTAAGGGTTTTTATGCGAATATTTGATTAAATATTTGATTCTTGCTTCATGGACATCATCATTGTTACAATTTTTATTTTCTAGGCCAGTTCCCTCGTTGGTTAGCTGATACAACTAGCAGTGGACGTGTCAATCCAGCATTCATTTCCGAATATGTACCAAGTGCTGCAGCAGCCGCAATGTTGCCTTCAGCCCTCTCACACAGCTCCAACGAATCACCGCCACTTTCATCATCTCCAGGCGTTAATTCCTCCACCTATCCTCATAGTAGGAGAAAGCCGCCTGTCCCTCTATGTATAGGTGAATCTCATTTTACCTTTCCACCACCGCTTCCACAACAACAACACCCTCAATTTGGAGGAACTTTTCGTAAACCTCCAGCACCACCTCCACAACACCATCAAAATATTCAACATCATCAATCAAGTGAAGAACCAAGTCCATCTTTTCTTTCGCCAACATCTGCTTTTCCTTTGGCAAAGCCGCCATCTGCTCGGAAGAAGTTGCCTTCAGAAGGTTCTCAAGGTGAAGTTGGCGATGAAAAATCTTCGGTGGATTCTCCAGTTGTAAGTTTTTATCATATTATACTTTAGTAGAAGCAATTTTCTTTTTTAAAGGAACTTCCTCCAAAATTGCCTCCTCGTTTAAATTTATTAACTAAAGAAGCATCAACAGAGGCAACAGCTCCCCCAAGGCCTCCTAAAAAACTTGCAGCATTAAATTCAGGCAAAAGTCCAACATGTGAAAACCAACAAAATTTATCAATTTCATCAACAACAGCTTCACCATTTGATTCTGAAGCAATAGCTCCACCATTGCCTCCAAAACCAAAAGGAATGAAAAAGTGACCAAAAAAAACAAATCCTGTACTTATTTAAAAATATTTTTGTATTTTCAGTCATATCTTCTCCCATTTTTTGGATGATACATATATTCCTTCCATCCTTTCTTGCCTATTTTCTGATCTGACTTGTTTTTTTGCTCATACTTTTTTAATTTTATTTTTCTTTCATAATTACAAAGTGCCTTTTTCTTGCTTAAAAATTATATTAGCAAATGAATAAAAGGGTATAAAATAATGTAAATGTATTTGAAATTTTATGTTAATTATTTTTTTGTTAGAGGGGCATTCGAAAGGTCGACTTTCTTTCGACTTTCGAGGAAACTTTTCAAAATAATACTTCCTCTTATCCGAGTTTGAATGACCGGTTAATTTAGTAATGACCAGTTAATTTAGTTTAAGGAACTTCCTCAACTGAGTGCTTTAACACCTATTTTATCTCCTTTTTAGACATTTTACCATAAAAAAATTTCTAAAAAAATATTTCCCAATATTTACTTCGTTAAATTCAATATTTATTACAACAAATTTGAAGAGATTCTTTTCTGTTAATTTATTAATTCATCCAGGCCTGAATCCATCACCTCTCCCTGTTGCTATATTTCTTTTGGATGCTTTTGTTTCAATTTCCATGGGGTCAATCTGACATATAATTAAATTTTTTGGAGTAAATAATTTTTTCCAGAATTTTACCAAAAAATTTGGCCATCTCAATTTATTGATTCCTCCTCTAGCAACTAAATTTTGTCTATTATAGTTGTTCAAGTCATTTTCTAGATGCCGCCATTGCTTTGAATTTAACAAAATTTTAAGTTCTCCAAAATCACATTCGGACAAAGAAAAAACCATTAAAAGGCCAATGCTGACCAAAAATCTTTTCTGAATGAACATTCAGTGCCTTAACACTAAAAAATTAAAAAAAATTATTTTCAAAATTTACGCAATTCATTAAAAGGGGGATATGCATAACGAGATGAGGAAAAACATAGTAAATGAAGGACATCCATCATTTTTATCTAAGCTTACCACACAACATTTAGCCCCTCCTAAAATACTTCCGGCATATTTGTATGTGTGCAGACGACGTTCTTTAGGAATAATATGCCTTTTTGAGTGGGTTTTCTGTTAAGAATCTAATTCCGGATTTTAGTCTGCAATTGACAGCTTTTGGTTTAAATCATCCACAATTTTTAATAATAATTTTGCCAAAAACTTTTTTTATGTCATTTCAAGGAATAAAATTTGAAAATTAAGGATTTGGTGATTGATCCCTTAATTGAGGAAAACTGAAAGAGGAATACTATGTTCCTTAGCAATAATAATATGCCAGCAAATAATGTGTGGTAAGAGTGGATAAAAATGATGTTTTTTTCAAAAATTTCTATGGAAAATAAAAAAATTGAGGAAGAATAAATCTTTAATATTTTCAATATTCAATAGGTAGACACTTGTGCGCATAAAATTAACATAGTAATTGTTTTATGCAGACTTTGGATTATTTAGCATAATTATTCTTTTTCCTTTTATGTTTTTTTCTGGAATTTATATAACAAAAATAGAAAAAAATCTAATTTATTTTCATTATCATGATTCATCATTCGACTTATTCTATTTGCAATAAGCGCACTGTATGCCCCAAAAATTTTTATGGGAATTTTTGGAAGTACGGAATTTTGTAAGTTTTCAATTTTGAAAGTACGAAAGTCGATTTGTGAGGAATTTGTAAGACTTTCAAAATAAATACGAATCGGAGCCGTTTTTAACTTGTCTTTTTGTAAATAAATTTTAATTTATTAGTTTGTTTGATTAGATGTTCATTAAAATTGAGATAGTTTATAAATTTATGTTTTGATTTTTTAAATGTATTCAATTTCCAATTGTCTTTACTACGAAGCTTTTAGCAAAATATTAAATCTCCTCAGGAAATCCTTTTTGAATTAAAAGCTTTTCATAAATTTGGCGTTTTGTTTAATGACAGTTTGTCCCAATATTGAATGAGAAGAAAAACTAAAAGGAAGAGAGAGTGTGGAAAATATGGCGGTTTGGCTAGAGTTTCGCCTTTCTTTTTTCTAATTTTGGCTTTGTTTTTCTTCTAATTTTTACGAAAATTAATTTTAAAAAAATTTCAGATTTACTATATATTTTTTGTAACGTCCTCTTTACTTGTCTACATAAACTTGAGGATATTTCTTAACCTTTAATTATGTTTTATGCCCAATTTGTCTTATCCAAAAAAGGCCCGCTTGCAAAAATATGGCTAGCAGCACATTGGGAAAAGAAACTTTCAAAAACTCAAATTTATGAGACAAATGTGCAGGATGCTGTTGCAGAAATTATTCAACCAAAGGTTTTTTCTGGATAAATTTTGAGGAAATAAGGGTAATAGTTCGGATGAGACCCCCCCCCTCCTTTTTCCATCTTTAAATATTAAAAAATGGAACCCGTCGAGCTGTGTCGAATGACACCAAAAACAACCCCCGGTCTTAACTTTGGGCCGAGATACAGACCCCTGAAAATTGAAAAATAACAGGGTAGACCAGGCTTATTTTTCGGGATAAAAATTTGATTAATCAAATAATAGTTCATTCGAAATAGCTTGTCGAGCTGATTCGAATGACATCAAAATCAACATAATTGAACAAGATTTGACAAAGTTATAACATAAAGTAATCCTATTGTAGTCGTGAGACGCTTTTGCAAAACCTTTCTCTTTGCGGAGGGTTTTTGTCTGTATCTCGGCCCAAAGTTAAGAGCAGGGGTTGAATTTGGTGTCATTCGACACAGCTCGACGAGTTCTATAACTTAAGTCTGACTGACCATTTTTTAATACTTTTAGAAATGAAAAAGGGGGGGGGTCTCATCCGAACTATTACCGAAATAAGCCTAATTTTAGGTCAAACTTTCTTTGCGAACTACTGGACATTTACTTCTTGGAATTGTCAGAATTTATTCTCGCAAGGCCAAATATGTTTTGGCTGATTGTAACGAAGCTTTTATTAAACTTAAAATGACTTTTAAACATGGAAGTACTTGTGACCTTGCTCTTCGTGACAGAGAAGACAGAATGGGGAGTACTGACATTCCTGAAGTAATCTCTTTGTTTTTATTTTTAAATTTTTTCATAAATTTTTAGGTGATTACTGATTTTTATGACAATCTTCCGGAAATTAATGATTTTGATCTTGGCCCGCTCGGCGAATTTCAAGCAAATCAGAGCCGAATTGATGATATTACACTTCGAGAAGAACGACCAAATGCTTACAACAAAGGCCTTGATTTCGTTGCGACAACAGATGGAGAAGGGGTAAGCGATTTTTTGCCAGTTTTAACTGGCTTTTGAATTTTTGTAACTTGTAAAGATGCGTGAGCACGTAATGAACTAAACTTTTTAAATAAATCAATAAATGTCCTTAGCTAAAATTTTTTTAATGAATGAGGTGAGAAAAGTGGAAAAATGTCAGCAAAGAGATAACCGCGTTGCATGCCCACCCTTTGCTAAATTTTTTTAATCTAAATTTTTTTAATTCCAAATTTTAATTTATCAAATTTAAGTTTGACGATTTTGGAGAGAAAGATAGACGAGCTCGCTCTCGAAGTATTTTTGAAGAAATGGAAGAAGAAATGGAACAACAACGAAGGGAATCTCGCAATTCTGTGGCAGCACCAGGAGAAAGTTTTTTGATTCCTCGAGATCAAAGTCTTCTTAGAGAAGATGGACCGCCACAAAAGGACAAGGAAGGATTCGAACTTTTTAATAGCGATTTGAATGATTTTGGGACTGCTGAAGATTTGGATTTGTTTTTTAATGCTTCGGATTTGGGAAGGTTTGAAAGGCGAAAAATTTTGAAAATTTTAATTTAATTTTTAAAGAGAATTAGAACTCAATAACCAAGCGGCCGCCACTCCAATGGCGCCAGGAGACGATATAGAAGACCAGCCGATGGATGTTGGAGAAATGCAGCAAGTCCCCAACAATGAATTAAGTTTTCAATTGGAACCAATTGAGCAGCAGCCACATCACGAAAGAATGCGACATAAACGAAAGCGCAAATTAATTATTGATGAACAAAAAAGTTTAACGGGAGAAGAAATGAAAGCTAATATGGCAGATTATAGGTTTGTATATATTTATTTTTAATTTGGAGGGGTGGAAAATTTTTTTAAGATTTTATGATTTTTCTCATAAACTTCTTAGAAGAAAATTTTATTTTTTAAAGTGAAAAATGGTTCATATTTTCATTTTTTAGAAATTTTCGAAAAGCTTTTTGACTTTTCAGTGACACCCTCCAACCGCTTGATTTGGCACCACCAACAAAACAATTAATGCGTCTTCGCGAAAATTGTCAACTAGAAAAGATTTTAATGATGCCGGCTAATGCAGAATGGATTTTAGATCCTGAAATTATTCGCGTTAGTTTTTTTTTGGTTCTTAGAAATTTTTGTGATGGAAAAATATCTTTTAAGATATACCAATCACGTTTGGAACTCCACGCGGCTGATCCCTATGATATTGCTGAAAGCGATTTGCGTCTCGATTTGGAATTGTCTGACACAATTGTTGAGGAAGAAATTGCTCGAGTAGAGGTTTAATAATTTTTGAATAAAATTTTTAAGTGTTTTTAGGATCGTCCTGAAAGTGCACCTGTTGAAGCCAACGAAAATTTAGTTCCAGAACCAGAAATGGAGGTGTCACAGGAAGTTCCAACAGTCCCAGAAACTTTAACTTCCCCACCACCTGTGGAAAAGAAATCGGAAAAGAGACGCGCTCGTGTTGATGTTTGTTTTTTTTAATATAATTGCTTTAAAATAATTTATTTTTTAATTTTTAGAAAGATGAAGAGGAAGTTGAAGAGGAGGAATTATTTACTCGCAGAACGAAAAATGTTTTACAGGCGATTGCAACTAAAATACGTTCAAACAGCGAGAATAAGGTATCTTGTTTTTAATAGAGAGGATTGATTTGTAAGGCTAAAATTTAGAAAATTTGTTATAACTTGGATTTAGTTAGGTAATCTCTAATTCTTCAAATATTCCTTTATCCCAATCTGACTATTTATAAGAGAAGTTTGGTCACCTATAGACCTTTAAAAAATTCCAAATTAAAAATTATACTTTTAGATAACATTCGACGACTTATTAACAAAAGGGTCAACACGTAGGACAGCCGCGCAGAAATTCTATGCTCTTTTGGAACTTAAAAAATGGCAAGCAATAGAGATTGAACAGGAAGAGCCTTATGGACCAATAGAAATCTCATCGGGACCTCGACTACAAGAAACAATGAAATTCCCAGTCTGAGTCCTTATAAATTAATTTGTTCTTAAGGTTTTTCTTAAGTATTTTGTTCTTAAATATCCGATACTCCTTACTTATTTTAAGCTTAATTTTCTGTATTTTTACTTAAAAAATAAATGTAAATTAACTATAATTTTTATAAAAATTTAAAGCAATTTATTAACATATTTTTAAAGCACTTAAAGAAATTTTATTTTTTAATTAACTTCATCATAGAAAATTCGAGCCAAACAGAATCGGCAAAAAAAGGCAAATATAGAACATAAAATTTGTAAAATAATAAATTTATTTGTCAATTCCCATTCAAATTGAGGTCCACGAAATTTTAATATTAAGTTGAGAATTGTTAAGTTGTTCATTGATGTCCAACTAAATTTAAGGAATTTAAAAAGAAATTAGTTATGTCTTGGTTCAGGGAACCTTTTCTAATAATCGTCTAAATTTTACAGCCGCTGGAGAACGAAAATAGTGATAGGGTCAAAAAATTGAAACCGAGGAACCATTCGATTTTTTGGATCCAGGACATCAGGATTAAACTAATTTTGTCCAAATCCCAAAGTAAAAGTTTTGTCATTAGCAACTTATTATTAAAAAAATAAAAAAACTTGCAAACCTTTCTCCATCTTTAATGTATTCCTTGTAATAAATTAATCTAGCCATTCCAAGTATTCGAAAACAAAGATTTCCAATTTTGGTCAATTTATGAGGTTGAAAGTCCACCATGCTCATTTCTAATTTTCCATTTTCATTTAAACGTGGAAGTCGATGCCGAGGACAAGGAATTAAATGAAAGAGTTGTGGGCAAGAAAAAATGAAATTTATTATCTAAAAATGAATTTAAAAATAAAATTACGAAGTTAACCTGTGGAAGAAGAAAAAGCAACAAAGTTTTTGAAAAGCGTCCAGTTAGAGCAGAAACTGCAATGGTCATTCCGGCCCAATAACAATAAGTATCGCCAACAAATGCTTTGGCGGGATATTTGTTGATAATAAATAAAGCTGTTGATGTGCCAATAAAAGGAAGAATAAAACAAAGTGAAAGAACGTGATGCCATAATTGTATTGAATCTATTGAACGGATAACCTAAAATGAAAAAGGAACATGACTGACTTCGATCAAAAAAGGATCCAACAGAGGAACACTGTTTACCATAGTAGCAAATTTGCTATATTTTTTGGTACCATTCGATAGAAGACCCCCGAATTCCTATTGAAAAATCATGTTCGAGAAAGAGTTCGCAAAAGTTTAGCCACCGGGCAGGATTCGAACCTGCGACCTCCTGACAGTTATTGCTAGGCCCTGCCTAACCGTTTTTAAACCTCCGCCTAAGCGTTTTAAATGCTGCTAGGTGAATCATCCTTACATTCGTTTTCTTGCAAACTGACTTTGGGCCGAGTTATAGCCATTCAAGATTGGACTACTAGATTATGAATTATAGGGGAGTAAGTTCTCCTATATATCCTACCCGAAAAATCAATGAAGAAATCAAAAATCCTTCAAAAACTAACCTGAATTGTATTGAAAACAGCAATACTAGCAGTAATAACCAAAGACTGTCCAACTTCAACTCCATTAATTCCAGCAATTATATTAATTGCATTGGTACAAAAAATAACCAGAGAAACCATATAAACATAATAAAACGGTCCAATATCCAAAAAGCTAGCACCTCCCAAATATTTTTGTAAAAAATGTGGCAATAAAACAGCAGTGGAATTTTCTGAAAAAATTAATTAAAAGAATTTAAATATTTTCAAACTTGAAAGAAGGTAAACTAAAAGAAGAGGCATAGAAGAAAGTGTTGGAAATAAAAGTTTGTGGCGCCAACGAAGGTCAAGTATATCATCTGCAAATCCCAATAAAACAGCTGTACAGATACTTACAAGTCCAGCCAAAAGAGACAGCAAATTGAGAAAAGAAGATTTATCACTTAAATAAAGGAAAAAATTTTAATTTCAAAAAATTTTTTCAAAAATTTTGGAATTTATTTACCCAATTCCAGAGGGAAGGGGCCGTTTCTCAGATACGCCCTCGGTTACTAAAATATTTTTCGCAAAAAATAAATACCATTCAATGTTTGTTGATCCATTTTCACCAGTAAAATCACGCCTCAAAAAAATCGCTTAACGTCATATGCAAAACTCCAGTTTTGTCACTGAAAGAAGTGACAACCGCAGAAAGAATTGTTGGCGTTCGAGTATATTGAATCTATTCGTTGTTGGCGCCTTGATAGCCCTCGACCATAGGAGAAGAGTTGTAAAATGCCCAAGGAACTGCATACTTCACCCGACGCTTAGCATTACGGAGTTGAGTCGAGTCCTGGAACTTGAATATGTTGCCAAAAGCAGTTGCCTCACCACCATTAGCGACCTATCAAATTAAAAAGTTAAGATAACCCAGAATATATCTGGCAATGACAAGTAATACCCGAACCCTAATATATTTCAAATAAAACTAACTAAAGCATTTCTAATCAGCACCCGGTTTTCAAGATCCAAACAATCACCACCAACAAAGTCCAACACCAGAAGAGGGTCGCCATTTTGTTTGGTCAGCCATTCTTCAAATTTTGGACCAAGATTGAGTTTATCGGCAATAAGTTTTGGAGTCAAATCTGGATCACGATTTCTTAAATTAATAAATATTTACAAGTAAACAATTTAAAAATAAACTCCGTGTCAATGTCAACAATGTCCAATGATGAAGTCATTAATAAAGAGAATTAAATTAAACTTTAATCTAAAAAGTTTTGTTAAAGAAAAGGAATGGGAAACTTTATTGAACTAAAATAAATCTAGTACGAGTTTGTGAACATACGACAAAAAATTAAAACAAAAAACAAAGATGTAAAAGATTGTACTAAAAATGAACATCAAAAATAAAAAACAAAATAATCGAATAAGAGACTCTATTGTTCCTTTTGCAACCAAGAGTCTCGAGACGAAACGGCCATATTTAGGGTTGGGGTCAGTTGGGCGTGGGCAGTTGAGCGTCAACCGACGTTGATCGGCTATAACTTTTTGCTGGTTGATCCAATACTAATGAATCATATAGCATTCGAAAGCCCTCGTTAAGCGCTATATTTTTTCAATTGGGTGGATTATGTTTGATCGCTATTTAAAAAGTTACAATTCGATAAGCGTGAAAAACAACGATTTCTTGAACTTATCGACTCGTAACTTTTTAACCGGTGTTCAGACTTATCTATCCAGTTGGGATAAAGATTGGGCTCATCGAGGGCTTTCGAATGATATAAGATTTATTCTGATACGATCAAGCTTAAAAAAGTTATAGTCGATTAAAGTTGGCTGACTCTCAACCGACCATGCTCAACTGGCCGCTCCGCCATTTTACGTTTTTTAGAGTCTGGCGTGATCCTGTGTTAAGATTCTAAATCCGTGTTATTTCATGATCCGATTATATTGGTGGGTTATCCGGAAGAATCCGGCATGAGCACGAACTTCAAACTCTGGCTTCCGAAACCGGAAAAAATATTTTTACCAGACACTATTGGTGAAATTCGGGTTTGGAACACAAAATTTACACAAAGGGTTTAATAATTATTCCTTACATATGTACATATTAGAGACCGGCAAAATCGCATTTGCGGGATCACGCATGCGGGAGTAACTTTTAAAAATGTCTGCGGGAGGGACTTCCGCGGGAATAATCCCGCACTCCCGCAAAATCCCGCAAATCGGAAAAAGTGCGGGATTGCGGGAGCGGGATCCCGCAAAATCCCGCGCGGGAGTCCCTCCCGCGCCGGTCTCTAGTACATATGTGAGTAAATACTTGTAGGCACAAAAAGGCATCAAAAGGCACAAAAGGCATCATGTAGGCACAAAAAGGCTCCAATGAAACATTTATTCTGAGTCGAGATAAAAAGGCTCAAAATGGTCAACGTAAACCTATGTTGGGTGGGAGCTAACTCGAAAAATTCCAACTCACGGAACAGACAGGATAAATTGCAGCAGAGCCCTCGGAATTACCGATTTTTGTTTAATTTATTAATTTTTCAACTTTTTTTTAAGTAAATTTGGAAATTTAATGTCGCTGGATAATTTATTTAAAAGTGATGAAAAACATTTTATTTCTCCCATAATTGACCTCCAAAAGTTTTTGGCTGAAGCAACTTTTCGCAGTGATCGTTTGCGAAATTTTTTTGGTTCAAGCGAAAGTCATGATTCTCGTGATATTTTTCGTCAGTTTTTGGCAGCACGTGGATTAAATAATGAAGAATCAAATTCTGTCATTGAAACTGCTGAGTTTGTTTTTTAATTTCTAAAATTTTGAAATTTTTTTCTTTTAGTGGATTTTTAACTCAAATTTTGGATGATAGCCCTATGGATGAATATGAAATAACTTTTCCTCCAAAAGACAGCCAACTTATGACACACAAGTATTTTAACTTTAGTTTTTTTATAAATTTTTTGTTCAAGAGTTCTTCACGATATTCGACGGACAAATAAGACTAGTGCCACAAAGAATGCTATTGTGAGGAATGGAAAATATTTTAAGTATCGAGAACAGGTTTTTTATGTTAAAATTTAAGTTCATACCCCCTTTCTATCTCAAGGTATTAGAAATAGCCGGAATTTGCTTGCTTCCTCAGCTTCACTATATGTTTGACATAGAAAATATAAGAAATGAAGGATGAGTCACATCCTTATAAACCTTTTATTCATGTGAACGTCCAGAATAAGTTGAGGAAGGAAGCAAAATCTGACCATTTTTAATAATTTGAGGAAGGAAAAAAGAGGGGGTTTATTAACTCAAAGTATCCTTTTTGTTTTTAATAATTTACCAAAGTTTGTTTTTAGGAGTTGAGAAGGTATTACACTCCTCCCAACTCTATTTGTGATAAAGACATCGTCCTTACTGTTCAGTTATTGAAGCCTTACAATCTCACTCCAGAAATACAGGATTCACTCAAAGTTTGGATTTTTTGGAAAACAAAAAAAAAATTTTAGAATCGAACGGAAGTTAAATTTCTTGTCCGAGGAGATATGCCACTTGTCAAACTTCGTGAAAAAATATTTTGTACTTCCGATTTTTGGTCTAATGAGGATTTTGAAATAGTAGATTTGAGTTTAATTTAATTCTCTTTATTAATGGCATCCTCTTTGGACATTGTTGACATTGATACAGAGTTTATTTTCAAATTGTTTACTTGTAAATATTTATTCTTTTAAGAAATCGAGATCCAGATTTGACTCCAAAACTTGTTGCTGAAAAACTCAATCTTGGTCCAAAATTTGAAGAATGGCTGACCAAACAAAATGGCGACCCTCTTTTGGTGTTGGATTTTGTTGGCGGTGTCTGTTTGGATCTTGAAAACCGGGTGCTGATTAGAAATGCTTTAGTTAGTTTTATTTGAAATATATTAGGGTTCGGGTATTACTTGTCATTGCCAGATATATTCTGGGTTATCTTAACTTTTTAATTTGATAGGTCGCTAATGGTGGTGAGGCAACTGCTTTTGGCAACATATTCAAGTTCCAAGACTCGACTCAACTCCGTAATGCTAAGCGTCGGGTGAAGTATGCCGTTCCTTGGGCATTTTACAACTCTTCTCCTATGGTCGAGGGCTATCAAGGCGCCAACAACGAATGGATTCAATATACTCGAACGCCAACAATTCTTTCTGCGGTTGTCACTTCTTTCAGTGACAAAACTGGAGTTTTGCATATGACGTTAAGCGATTTTTTTGAGGCGTGATTTTATAAGCGCAATATTATGTTCTCATAAATTTATTTATAATAAAATGGTTTTCTAATTTATGTGAATTTTTTTGTTTTTAAGTTGAGAAATTTTAATGTTAATGAGTTATTTAAAACATTACGTTGACAACTTCTTTAGTATTGCTGGGAAATGAAATCGAGAATTCAAGATTTCCTTAGATCAGGTTGTTAGGAACTCATTCATACTTGATTTTTTGGGCTTTTATCTTTTGTTTTCTCGTGCCAATATGTATGTTTTGTCTGTTTTCCTCTATTTCCTACCATGTGGACTATTGTCGTTTAATGATGTAAGTGTCCATCCCTTTCATTGTCATTTTATTCTTGAATAAATAAAATGTTTTTCATCACTTTTAAATAAATAATCCAACGACATTAAATTTCCAAATTTACTAAAAAAAGTTGAAAATTAATAAATTAAACAAAAATATGTGTTCCAGGACTCAGCCATCCTCCGCTTGTAAAAAGATCAATAGATTCTTATTCGATTATTTGGTTTTATATTTGTAATGTTTGTTTTTTCTGTCTTCATTCTTATATTTTTTGATTTTTGTAATTGATTTTTTGAAGTATGTTTTGGAAAGTCCTCTATTTTAATTTTGGTTCAACAAACGTTCCTTGTTCTTTTTCTTTAACAAAACTTATATTTTTCTAGTTTTTAGATTAAAGATTAAGTAATTTATTCTCTATATACGATGACATCATCTCCAGACTTTATTGATAAAAAGTTTATTTTTAAATTGTTTAAATTGTATATGTAAATATTACTTTAAGAAACTTCGATAAAGATTACACGCCGCAAATGATTGCTGAGGAGCTCAAGCTTGGTGATAAATTTGTTGAGTGGTTGTCCAAAGAAAAGTTTTCGGAAGAAAGCTCACTTCTCGTTTTGGATTATGTTGGAATTGACCTCCAAAACCAGGATGCTATTAAGAATGCTTTGGTAGGGTTAATTCTAATAAACTAGGGTTCTGGGATTACTTGCCAAAACTAGGTAATAATTTTGGGTTGCTGAAACAGTTACAGAATTGAAAATTTTTCGTTATTTTAAGTGTATTTTCGTGAAAATTTTTCTACATTATGGGTTATTTTCTCACTAATTTTTTAGATCGCAAACAAAGCGGAGGCGACTATATTTGACACCATCTTCAAATTCAAAAACTCGCGTGAGCTATGTGATGCTAAGCGTGGGGTGAAGTATGCAGTGCCTTGGGCGTTTTACAACTCAACTGCTCTGGATATGGGTTATCAAGGTCCCAACAGCGAATGGATTGAATATACTAGGACGCCAACTATCCTTACATCAGTGGTTTTATTCTTCGACTATAAAATTGGAGTCTTGAGTATGCAACCATCCGATTTTTTTGAAGCGTAAATTTTTAATTTTGACATGTATTATGTTCTCATAAAATTATATTGAATAAAATGATTTTCGTTAATTCTATTGTTTTTACGTAAGTTGAGAAACATTTTAGATATTTTTTTACTAAATGCGGAATTCATTCCAAAAGTTTCTTTTTTATTGACAAAACAATCATTCAAATTTGTAATATCAACATTCAAAGTACTGACTAAAGTTCCCTTAAAGTTGCCAGAGTTTTTGCCCAATTTTTGTCGTATTTTCTAGTTATAAATTAGCAAAAAATTCTGATACAGATCCAATAAAAATGTTTTGGCGTGCATTAGTTGTTTTATTTATAAATAGTTTGATGAGTTTGTTGGCTGGTTTGGCAAGTTATCACTTTATGTTACAATTTTTGCCAATTTTTATTCAACGAAAACTTTATGGTTTAGATCAATGTAAGGTTTGCTATAAAAGTATTTTTTTATTTAATTTCAAATTTTCAGTTAGATAAAAAGCCAGTACCAGAACCTATTGGGGTTATCGCTGCAGCGATTTATTTAATTTTTCTTTTCACTTTTATTCCACTACCTTTTTATGATTTAATAAATCAGAGGGCAATATTTACTGGTGAAAATGGATCAACAAACATTGAATGGTATCTCTTTTTCGAAAAATATTTTAGTAACCAAGGGCGTATCTGAGAAACAGCCCCTTCCCTCTGGAATTGGAAAAATAAATTCCAAAATTTTTGAAAAATTTTTTTTAAATGAAAATTTTTTCCCTTCCTAATTCCTTTGCTCATTTTAGTGATAATTCTTCTTTTCTCAATTTGCTGTCTCTTTTGGCTGGACTTGTAAGTATCTGTACAGCTGTTTTATTGGGATTTGCAGATGATATTCTTGACCTTCGTTGGCGCCACAAACTTTTATTTCCAACACTTTCTTCTATGCCTCTTCTTTTAGTTTACCTTCTTTCAAGTTTGAAAATATTTAAATTCTTTTAATTAATTTTTTCAGAAAATTCCACAGCTGTTTTATTGCCACATTTTTTACAAAAATATTTGGGAGGTGCTAGCTTTTTGGATATTGGGCCGTTTTATTATGTTTATATGGTTTCTCTGGTTATTTTTTGCACTAATGCAATTAATATAATTGCTGGAATTAATGGAGTTGAGGTTGGACAGTCTTTGGTTATTACAGCTAGTATTGCGGTTTTTAATACAATTCAGGTTATTTTTTGAATATTTTTCGAAAATTTTTTTGGTTTTCTGAGTAGGGAAAAGAAAAGAGAAGTTGCTCCTTTACCCCTATAATTCACTGCGGTCCAAATTTGAATGGCTATAACTCGGCCAACAGTCATTTTGCAAGGGTCCTCTATCGAATGATACCTAAGTATGGTACCTAATGGTATCGAATGGTACTTAATCGAATTCATAGTTACTCTAAATGATTTCCTTTTTTGATTGAAATGTCTGGGTCTTGTATTTGATTTGTAGACATCGTTCTCTTTCATTCTACAAATTTTTCATTTAATTCCTCATTTTTAGGTTATCCGTTCAATAGATTCAATACAATTATGGCATCACGTTCTTTCCCTTTGTTTTATTCTTCCTTTTATTGGCACATCAACAGCTTTATTTATTATCAACAAATATCCAGCCAAAGCATTTGTTGGCGATACTTATTGTTATTGGGCTGGAATGACAATTGCAGTTTCTGCTTTAACTGGACGTTTTTCAAAAACTTTGTTGCTTTTTCTTCTTCCACAGGTTTTCTTTGTAATTTTATTTTTATTTTTTAATTCATTTTTAGATAATAAATTTCATTTTTTCCTGTCCACAACTCTTTCATTTCGTTCCCTGTCCTCGTCATCGACTTCCACGTTTAAATGAAAATGGAAAATTGGAAATGAGCATGGTAGACTTTCAACCTCACAAATTGTCAAAAATTGGAAATCTTTGTTTTCGAATACTTGGAATGACTAGATTAATTTATTACAAGGAATACATTAAAGATGGAGAAAGGTTTGCAAGTTTTTTTAATAACAAATTGTCAATGACAAAACTTTTCCTTTGGGATTTTGACAAAATTAGCTTATTGTTAATTCTGGAGATGTCCTGGGTACAAAAATCGAATGGTTCCTCGGTTCTAATTTTTTTGACCATACCATTATTTTTGTTCTGGCTGCTTTAAAATTTCGACGGTTATTAGAACAGGTTCTCGGAGCCAAGACGTAATTTATTCCTTTTTAAATTCCTTAAATTTAGTTGGGTGTCAATGAATAACTTAACAATTCTCAACTTGTTATTAAAATTCAATGGACCTCAATTTGAATGGGAATTAACAAATAAATTTATTATTCTACAAATTTTGTGTTCTATATTTGCCTTTTTTTGCCGATTTTGTTTGGCTCGGATTTTCTATGATGAAGTTAATTAAAAAAGAAAAAAGTGCTTTAAAAATATTGTGTTAATAAATTGCTTTACATTTTTATAACTAAAAATTAGTTAATTTACGCTTATTTTTTAAGTAAAAAGACAAAAAATTAAGCCTAAAATAAGTAAGAAGTATCAAATATTTAAGAACAAATTGCTTGCCATCTATTGCTTGCCATTTTTTAAGTTCCAAATGAGCATAGAATTTTTGCGCCGCTGTCCCCAAATTTTTTCCTTTTCCCTATTTTGGGGAGGGGGGGGGGGTTAGAATAAATAAATCCTATGTTAGAATGAATAAATTTCGCATTTAGTAAAAAATATTTAAAATGTTTAACAATAGAATTAATGAAAATCATTTTATTTAATATAAATTTTATGAGAACTTAATACATGTCAAAATTATAAAGTTACGCTTCAAAAAATGCGGATGGTTGCATACTCAAGACTTCAATTTTATAGTCGAAGAACAAAACCACTGATGTAAGGATAGTTGGCGCAGAAGTAAAGACAATCAATTCTCCGTTGTCACCTCGATAGGATTTTTCCAGAGCAGTTGAATTGTAAAACGCCCAAGGCACGGTAGCTTGCACCCCACGCTTAGCATCACGAAGCTCACGCGAGTTTTTGAATTTGAAGATGGTGTCAAATACAGTCGCCTCCGCTTTGTTTGCGATCTAAAAAATTAGTGAGAAATAAACTAATCCCGAATGTAGAAAAATTTTCACGAAAATACACTAAAATAGCGAAAAGTTTTCAATTCTGTAACTGTTTCAGCAACCCAAAATTTTTGCCTAGTTTTGGCAAGTAATCCCAGAACCCTAGTTTATTAAAGATTAACCAACCAAAGCATTCTTAATAGCATCCTGGTTTTGGAGGTCAATGCCAACATAATCCAAAACGAGAAGTGAGCTTTCTTCCGAAAACTTTTCTTTGGACAACCACTCAACAAATTTATCACCAAGCTTGAGCTCCTCAGCAATCATTTGCGGCGTGTAATCTTTATCGAAGTTTCTTAAAGTAATATTTACAAATAAACAATTTAAAAATAAACTTTGTATCAATATAGTCTGGAGATGATGCCATTGTATATAGAGAATAAATTACTTAATCTTTAATCTAAAACTAGAAAAATATAAGTTTTGTTAAAGAAAAAGAAGAAGGAACGTTTGTTGAACCAAAATTAAAATAGTAGGACTTTCCAAAACATACTTCAAAAAATCAATTACAAAAATCAAAAAATATAAGAATGAAGACAGAAAAAACAAACATTACTAATAAATTGTTTTTTACAAGCGGACGATGGCCTATTTTCCCTTCTTCCTTCCCTAAGATTGTAAATAATGGTCATATCTTCCTCTTTTTCCTATTTGCCCTGTGGCATATTCAAGTAAAATCTTAGGGAAGGAAAAAGGGGGGGGGGGGCCAGGCTATAAGATGGAGCGTTTATGAGTCCAATCACAGTTTATGAGTCCAATGAAACATTTATTCTGAGTCGAGATAAAAAGGCTCAAAATGGTCAACGTAAACAATTAAAATAGTACGACTTGGTGGGAGACTTGTTGGGTGGGAGCTAACTCGAAAAATTCCAACTCACGGAACAGACAGGATAAATTGCAGCAGAGCCCTCGGAATTACCGATTTTTGTTTAATTTATTAATTTTTCAACTTTTTTTTAAGTAAATTTGGAAATTTAATGTCGCTGGATAATTTATTTAAAAGTGATGAAAAACATTTTATTTCTCCCATAATTGACCTCCAAAAGTTTTTGGCTGAAGCAACTTTTCGCAGTGATCGTTTGCGAAATTTTTTTGGTTCAAGCGAAAGTCATGATTCTCGTGATATTTTTCGTCAGTTTTTGGCAGCACGTGGATTAAATAATGAAGAATCAAATTCTGTCATTGAAACTGCTGAGTTTGTTTTTTAATTTCTAAAATTTTGTAATTTTTCTCTTTTAGTGGATTTTTAACTCAAATTTTGGATGATAGCCCTATGGATGAATATGAAATAACTTTTCCTCCAAAAGACAGCCAACTTATGACACACAAGTATTTTAACCTTTTTTTTTGTAAATTTTTTGTTAAGAGTTCTCCATGATATTCGACGGACAAATAAAACTAGTGCCACAAAGAATGCTATTGTGAGGAATGGAAAATATTTTAAATATCGAGAACAGGTTTCTTTGTGTTAAAATTAAAGTTCATTCCCCCCCCCTCTTATCCATCCTCAATGTTTTAGAAATTGTCGGACTTTGCTTCTTTCCTCAGCTACACTATATCCTTATGGCTAGTCAATAAGTATTACTAGTTTTAAGTTTGACAATGTATAAAAAATGAAGAAAGAGTCACATCTTTATAAACCTTTTATTCATGTGAACGTCCAGAATAAGTTGAGGAAGGAAGCAAAATCTGACCATTTTTAATAATTTGAGGAAGGAAAAAAGAGGAGGTGTATTAACTTCAATTTTACTTTGTCTTTTAATAATTTACCAAAATTTGTTTTTAGGAGTTAAGGCGGTATTACACTCCTCCCAATTCCACTTGTGATAAAGACATTGTCCTTACTGTTCAATTACTAAAGCCTTACAATCGCACTCCAGAAATACAGGATTCGCTCAAGGTTGAGTTTTTTTAATGTTTTTAAAAATTAAAAAAATTTTTTTAGAATCGAACAGAAGTTAAATTTCTAGTCCGTGGAGATATGCCACTTGTCAAACTTCGTGAGAAAATATTTTGTGCTTCCGATTTTTGGTCGAATTATGAGGATTTTGAAATTGTTCCGCCTGATCCTGAATGTTATTTTGATGTATATTTTGTTAATTTTTTTTATAATTTCCTCAATTTTTAGCACAAATTCCCTTCAAGTTTTATTTTTGTCCACGACACATTTTATGTTGACAAAAGGAGAGCAAATTCTATTGATATTAGCGAGTATTTATTTTTTTAATTAAATTTTTTAAAAATTATTTTAAGGCCAATAAGAGAATTTATGAAAAGAAAGAAAAAAGATTTTGGAGAATTTTATGTGAAAGACATGGCTGGAGTTAAAATTATTGATTTTAAATTGAGACTGGGTCAACCTTATGTTTATGTTCATCAAGGATTTTGTGAGCATTTGTAAGTTTTTGGAGGCTTATTAAAATATATTTAAGAGATCGTTTCTTGATGTTTTCTTGGGGAAATAGGATTTTTCGCGGCCTGTTTTAACCCTGAAATTTTTTAACAATGAATTTTTTTATTCCCTCAGAAGCATGTATTTAATTAGAATAGATTTCAAAATGAAAACCAGTGTTTTTAAAATTCGGATTAACAGAAAGCCAGGGGGTGAGGAGGGTACTGGTTAATAAATATGTAGTAGTGAACAATCCTATCTTAAATTAAATTAAGATGTTTAACCTAACCCCACATATTTTGGTTAAATTATAAGAAATTTTTATTAAAATTTATAAATAATTTTCCCAAAAGGATTATATTCACCGATTTGCGTTTATTACTTCCTGGAGATGTTCAACGAATCGAAGATTACCCAATTCGTCTTTTTGACATCAAAACCCAAAAACTTTGTTGTGCTTGTAGCGACGAAATTTCAAGTTTTGTAGTTACTGAAAGTGATCGTTTGCCAAATTCTCCGGCATTTTTCTGTTCAACCTGTTTTACTGCTTTTCATTATGATAATGGGCAAAGAATTGGAAATTTTAAGGCTTATCATTATTTAAATCATGCTGGGACTGAATAGGAAATTTTTTTTGAAAAAAAATTTTTTTGGAAAAATTTGTTTTGCTTGTGATCTCATAGAAAAATAAATTTAATATTTTGAAAAAAAAATTTTTTCTTTAAATAATGTTAAAAATCCTTATAATTATTTTCTTAAATTTTTATTTATAATTTAACAATAATTTTTTTAGAATTTTTAGAAAAATGGAAAAAATAAATATTTCTTCAATTTCTTATTGTAAAATTATTTTGCATGCATTTAAATATCCACATTGTCAAATTAAGTAAGAAAAAATTTTTATTTTAGAATTAAAATTTTTTTTAATTTTTTAGAGGTGTTTTGCTTGGTAAAAATAATTCTGAAGGTTTTATAGAAGTTTTGGATGTTATTCCAGCATTGCATTCTGCATTGGTTGTGCCTCCTATAGAAATTTTGTTTATTCATTTGGATGTTTATTGCCGTGAAAGGCATTTGGAAATTGTTGGGCTTTATTATGCTAATAATGTTTTTATGAATAATAGGTTTGTTTTTTTAATGTTTTTTGATGGTTTTGGGAATTAGAGGGAGATTATAGAGTTCTGGAGTACTAGGCCAAAATTTCAAATAATTTAGTAAAATCTTGCTAGGAAATGTTCAGAACTGGTACAAAAAATTTCGTAATTTTTTACACCATCGTGTAGAGCAGGGTTGGTAACCTTTTGCCAATTTTTTGCTTTTTTGGCCCTGTTTTTTCTGTCCCTTTTTTGGCCCCAAAAATCGAAAAGTTGTAGCTGATCAGGTTTTTAGTATTATGGAATCGAGTCTCCCTCGTTTTTAATTAAAGAGGAAAATATAACAAATTATTTTTCTAAAATAATATTTTAAAAATTATTAATGTTTTTTTATTTTTAAAATCTTTATTTTAAAAACTAATTTTTACTTTTTTCCCACCAATTATTTAAAATTATTTTTTTAAGTTTTGACGAACAATGGATGAAAATAGCTTCAGATAAACTCCAAAATCCAATAATTTTACAATTAGAAAATTCCAAACTTTCATTAAATGCAGTCTCTCCTTGTCTTCGAGCTTATTGTCAAGAAAGGTTTTTTTTAATAATGTTTATTTAAAAAATTATTTTTTTCCAAAAAAAAGTTCTCAAAAATGGAAAGAAATTAATTATTTTGTTGAAAATTCAGACGAAACAGTTTCTTTAGCTTCTTTAGCTGTTCAAAATAAATTACACAAAAATTTGGCAGATTTTGAAAATCATTTGGACGAACCGTTAATTTTTGATTTTTTTAATAGTGATTTAAATGAAAAAATTTTATATTCAAATAATTAAATTTAATGTAAGTAAATTAATTAGTTAAAAAGTAAATAAAATAATAAATTTATTAAAAATGAGAGATCTTTAAAAAAACAAAAAAATAATTAGTATGATTCTGGGTGAGAGGAATAGGGGAAATAAATAATAAAAAATATAAAAATTTATGGGTTGAATCAACAATTTAAAAAATATTTTGGGAATTTCCGTAAAAATTCATTTCTAATTTTGGGTTGCTACATATTTTATATTTAAAAGTGTATATTTTTTTGATAAGAAAATCTTTTTTTAGTTTAAATAGAAAATCTCTTTTAGGAATAGAGTGGACCGTTAAATCGGTTGTGACTTGTTGATTCATAAATTATAAATATATGTTCGTATTTATTCTAATAGAAAATCTTATAACCCTCCACACTTTATTGTCAAAGAGAAGGTGTATTCCCTTGTTTTTTTCTCTTGTTTTACACCATAATTTTTGGAATTTCCATTTTTTGTTTGGTTGGGGTTTCCGTTCAAACGGCTATTTTTCTTGGAATAATGGAAGGACTCGTCCTTATTTCTTTGCCAGCCACACTATTAGAATAAATACAAACATTTTAATTTTCAGTTATTTTCTAAGGCCAAGGCCAAAAAGGTTTTTTAATAAATAAACGCCTTGGTCTTCTTGCTGAAGGAATTTCTACACTTTCCTCCTCCCCTCTTTTTCTTTCTGTTTGTTTTTGTAGTAAATGTAGACTTCTTCTTTTGTGATTCTTTTTGTGATGATATTTTTGTTTGTAATTGTTATGATTTTGTTGAAAAATAATGGGGGAATGTTTATTTAAAATATCGCGATGATGGTGATGATGATAATTGTGGTGGTGATGGGGGTGATTATACTGAGAAAAAAAATTATTTTTTTTAGTAAATGAATGTTTGTGAGACAAGGTCATCTTATATTTTTTATAGGAAAATAAAGGTACTTTTTTTATAAATTTTCTATCCCATGTTTACCGATATCTTTATTAAAGCCCTTTATTGGAGCCCACACTAGCAACGGTATTTTTTGGTATTCCGATAGGTGGTCCAGTCAAAATTCCGGGCTTTAGTATTTATTAAAACAAGTATTGGACGAAACTTACGTTATTTGTATTTATTATCCTTCGTTCATCATCCTCCAAAACTGCAGGATATCCCTCATCTTCTTGACTAATTAAAGATTCTGTCCTTTCAAGTATATCCAGCAATAAAATCAAGAAGAAAAAGGAATGAAGAAAAATACTAGAAAGAAATTTAAATTTTAAATTATCCTTTTCTTTTACATTCTCTCAAATTTGGATGACACAATTTTAGAATGACCTTCTAACCTACTTTTTATTTTTACTAGAAAGGAAAAAAATTAGGGTTAAATTTAATTGAGAATTTGATCACATACTTTAAATTGTTTGAAAGAGAGGGAATATTTGAAGGAAAATTTTTTAATTTTTAAGCAAAATCGTGATAATTATCGAGTAAATACTGCATAAAGATAACACTATTTTGCTAATATTTTGGAGAAAATTGAAAAAACTTAAGTTTTTTGATTTAATTTTTTGGTCTAATACTTTTAGTTTTAATTTATTCACTTTTTATTCCAGAAAATTTTTGGCGTTGAAGAATTAGACAATATGTGCCCTGTATGTCGTTGTTGCCACCATCTTCCCAAACTTATTTTATTTAAAATTGTTAACATTTAATTAAAATCTTTAAAAAATATTTTTTAAAGAGAAATTTAATCTATCAAGAATTTTTTTCAATTTCTTCGACTAAAGGAATTCGGGAATGATCAGAACGTTTGGGAGATTGTACGTTAGCCTGCTCTCAATCAGAGGAAGAGTAAAGGATTAGGGTTGAGGGTTTCGAGTCGGGCCAACGTTCGAGTCATTTTTATCGGGCCGGCCCGACCGGGGCCAAAATTCAATGCCCGCCCGACTCGTCTTTCGGACCGGCCGGATCGGGCTCCCAACCCTATAAAGGCTATTTTAGGATTTTTTTGAATATAAGGAATTTGACTTATATTTGTTGCGAATTTATAACCAAGGAAGAATCTCAATTTGATCTATTTATAACATAAAGATATGTTGAATTGGAACAGAATAAAAACAAATCAAAATAACTAGAATGAAAAACATATTTAGTAGTTCTTATATTTGAGAGGCGTGATAATTGAAGTGAATAATAACAACAAAAATAAAATACTAGCTATAATTAAGAAAAGATTGCGCAACAATTTCCTCTCCTTTTATTTTTTCTTTCCCCTTATCCTTTATTTGGAATTGGATCATCTTCAAATCTGAAAAGCTTTTTTTCTAAACAAAGAAGAAATTAAAAGAAGAAGAGTCTATAAAAGGAGAGAGGAGAAGATAATTAATATAAAATTATTTAAGAGGTTACACAATATATATTTATTTATTTAAAGTAGGTCTCAGCCAAAATCGCAAAAACAAAACCATCAAAAAGCAGGTTTAATATACAACGAAAACAAACAAAAAAAAATTGAGGAAGGACGTCTTCCCCCCGTGGCATTGCGTAAATGTCATTAGAAAATAGAAGCGACTAATCCAAAATTAAAGGTGAGAAGGAAAGGTGTGACTTGTCTAATAAATTTTAAAGCATATTTACCCACAAAGAATAAAATTTATGATAAAAATATGGGGAAGAATAATTTTAAGGAAGCTAAAAATGAGCAAAATAAAAAATAACTGTAATTTTAATAACTTTGTATTTAAAGAAAGGAGATAAAAATATTTTAAAGATCTCTTTCAGCTGGAACTACAGCAACACCCGCTAACCCAGTGCTGAGGAGGTTCGTCGACAGTTCATAGAGGATCTCCGGCAGTACAGGCGACCAGGCGGGACTACACGTCCTTCATGGGAGCTGAGTCCGGACTCAATCGCTATAGGAATATTCAGTTGCTGGACAGTTCGCGTGTTGTTTTAAGGACAGCTGGCGAGCACGCCTACATTCACGCATCACATGTCCGATGGCTGTAAGCAATTGGCTTAGTAAAACAAAATTTTTTTGCATTTATAGGTAATACACTACAGTTCGACGGATGGCCAGATCATAATGTGCTCCTTCAGTAAACTCAGACGCGCAGTTTTTCGACGGCGCGTCTGCAGCCATCGAGATCGCCATCAAACGACTGATCCAGAGCAACCACTTCGTCCAAATGTCTTCCGTCTTACGGGCTGTGCGGGACAAACGAGAGCGGGCAATTCAAATGATCTTCAAGTAAGTCTCGGGGAAAAGGGTATTTCCAGTATTTGTTTCTCCACCGAGCAGTCATCGACGCAGCCCCGTTTTAAATGAGGAACTTTTTTATTTGTTGATAATTTAAAGCTTGTTCCATAGCTTAATTTTTAAATTTAAATTTCGTTTTTACAATACATTCAAAAATCCTCCATTTTTTAGTCAGAAATTTTTTTGGAAGTTCAGCCGGGTTTTCTCTTATTTATTAAGGTCTGAATTGGTGTTTTCAAATATATTTAATTAATTGATATTTCGTATTTCCGCATAAAACATTTCGAAAAGGAAAATTGAAATGAAAGAATCGAATTGTTTTTTCTTCGTGTCTATTTGAGTCGAGATCTTTTTATTCTTATTTTTTGTCCCGGACTCATGTCAGATTTGGACAGACAATATGTCATTCGAAAGAGGAGTTGACCGACACCAAATCAACGAAATCTGACTTTATTGGACAAAAGTTATGACTAGTCGGTCATCCATTTACATGAGTTCCCCTCAGCGAGTTTTGGCCGTAACGGGTGGGGCCTGGAATCTCAAATTTCGGGTCCGCAAGGTTCGCGCCACGCCTTCGATTCAACAAAACAAAAATTCGAGGTACTACTGAAGAAAAGGGTGCTTTTTCTGCGGACTTATTTTGCGGACTTTTCCTTTCCTTCTTTTTCCCTTTTTTTTAAAAGATAATGTTTTAGCTTGTAGCAAACTAACTGTCAAAGGATTAATTTTTATTCGCACAAATATTTTTGATTATTTGTTATTTGTGAAATTAAATGAAAAAAACAGTCATCTCCTCCAAATTTCTGTTTCCATACAAACTCATTCATATAACTTTCAAACGTTGTTTCAACAGTACCAAATTCAGTTTTATGTCGTCTTTTCAATTTTTGCCATAGGATACTGCATACTGATTTCTTACATATCCATCTTCCATTTTGTCCACGCTTTTCTTTACGCATTTCTTTTCCACAATTACATGTTCTTTTTCTATGAAGCATTCCGAGATCAGTGATCCATTGTTGAAATTCATCATTGGGTAATTTAATTTTATCATACAATTTAGTTAAAGTAAAATTTTTTATTGATTGTAACATTTTTTTCGTTTATAATGTTTAAATTATTTGTGAACGACATTTTTCAGACCGGCATAAAAAATAATCCGTTGACTGTTAGTTGCTATAAGCAAAACATTTAAACAGAAATGAAAAAAATAAAATTCATCTTCTCTGTATCAATGTCTTTTGTTTGAATATGCCACACGGCAAATAGAGGAAAAGAGAAAGAAGAAAATCTGACCATTGTGTACAATCTTAGGTAAGAAAAATAATGGGGGGAGGGCCGTTGACAGTTAGTTGCTACAAGTAAAACATGTAAAGGAAAGGAAAAGTCCGCAAAATAAGTCCGCAGAAAAAGCACCCTTTTCTTCAGTAGTACCAAATTCGATCACCAAAAATGTTTGACCCTCCCCTATGGTTTTTAACCATTTCGAGCCCAAAGTTGCTTCCGCGAACTAATTCTTATGCCATTCGGCTACCTCATCGAGATCTTACCCTTTGATTGACATATTGATTGTCTAAATCTAAAATAGCCCTGAAAGTGCAATTAGGCCTAGCTATTTTTTAATCATCATATGTATACCTATTTAATTTGATTTTTCCTTATAACTCTTAAAAACAATATTTTTAGCATTTTTGGTACAAAATGCCGCCAAAAATTAAACGTACTTACAGCAGATGCAAAAAAACAACTAATGAACAATTTGTACAAACTGAAGATGATGCTTTACTAAAATTATCAAATCAACTTTTAAATGATTTACAAAAACATGGGACAGAGTAAGACTTTTTTTCTAATTAAATCACAATTAGGTTAAGAAATTTAAAATCGGTTTTCAATCAAATTTTCGCTGTCACGAATATCTTGAATTGTTTTTTAAGCTTTCCGATTTTAAGAAAGTGATTTTGGTAATATTGAACCTGACATACCCCATTTCTTCCTCCCTAAGTTCTTTCCTATGTATCTACAGAATGGTCAGACCTTTTCCTTCCATCCCAATTGCCCTTCTATATTTTACCTCCAAACAATCGAAACAAATTTATTTTTATTTCCCCTTGGATGGAATTAAGGAAAATTGAAGGAAGAAGTTTGACCATTCTGTAAATATTTACGAGGAAACTTGGGTAAGAAAAAATGGGGTCTGTCAGGTTCAATATTACCTTGATTTTCTCCAATACATTTACGTCGATAAAGATGTTATTAATTTAAATTTAAGTCCAAAGGAGCAGACTCCAGAAGAATCAATACGACGTCAAATAATTCTGTCTTCACACGTCAAAAAATTAAGTAAAGAAAATTTTGAACTGAAAGATCGACTTGGAAAAATGAATTTGAAATTTTCTTTAATTTTGGACAAACTTCGAATTTACAAGTTTTTTTTTAAATTTAATTATCAAAATTAAAAATTTTTAGAACTGAAAATGACGCTAATAAAACGAATTTATTGGATAATTTGACTGCTTTGAATTTAGACCAAAATAATGCGAAAAAACAATTAAATGAACAAATTAAAAAGGTTAATTTAATTTTTTGGAGTTTTATTCTTTCTGTTTCCCTCTTGTCATATTAGTGTGGGGCAACTTGTCAAGACCTCGTTATCATTCACGAAAATAGGGAATTTGGTTATCTGTCGGTGCGATCCCTGCTCGTTTGCCTTGTACGAAGAAATATTTAAGTTTTCTGGATTTAGGGTTATTTTTAGTTTTATGTTTTCTAAATTTACATTAATTTTTGTAATTCTATTGAAATTTTGAGAAGTCCCATAATATTTTCAATTTTTTTTTAAATTTCTAAAAATTATTAAATTTGTAATAAATTTAAAAATCTTTTTCAGTATTATGCTCACTTTGAAACAGAACAACAAAAATCGCTTAATAAAATTAAAGCAAAGGAGGCTAAATTAACAAAGCTTAAGGTTAATAATTTTTATAAATTTTTGTTTGCTTAAAATTGTGTTTAAAAATTTTTGAGGAATTTTATAAATTCAAAATATTTTTTATATATTTTTTTAATTTTCAGACAGAAAAAGACGAAATTAATTTCCAACTCCAAAATGTTCTGAACGCGTTCCAAGTTCAAAGTCGACTTTTAGAAGTAGCCAGAAAGGAGGCTTTTAATGCTAGAGAAGAAAGTAAAGAAACTGAACAAAAATTACAGGACAAGCTTTATTTGAGTTTGTTTTAAATTTTTAATTAAAATTTTAATTTATTTTAAAGCAACAAATCAGAGATGTGCAAACTGTGAGATTAAACAAAGAGTACAAAATAATTTAACTGACCAAATTGCTGATTTGAAGAATAAAATTGCAATGGTAATTTTAATTAAAATTTGAAAGTTATTTTGGGGTAGGGGATATTTTTTGTTTTCCTCGAATTTAGATACTTTCATCCAGGCCCGTAATTTGATTTTGATTTTTAGCGTTGCAGGCGAAAATTTTGGGGACTGCAAACGGAAAAAATTAACTATCTCAATTCCCTCTCAAAATTTTTCCTTTTCCCCATTTCTGGGGCCCCTACCCCTGGTACGGCCCTACCCTCATCTTTTTTTCCTGATTTTTGCAGAGAAAATTGTAGGGACTCTTTTCATCTTTTAGGTTACAAAAGGTTTTTTTTCTCTTGTCAGATATTAATTTTTTATTTTTTTTGTTCTGTTGATTTTAAAAATTACGGAATGAAAATGATGACAAATATTTTTTCTTTTTCCGTTTCAAACATATACCTATATTACTCTTTTTCTTCTAAATAATAATAAATTCTAAAAATAATTCCAAATAAAAATTAATGAAAAATATTTTTAAGAAAGAACAAGAACTTGAAGAAAGAGCAAGAATTAATGTAATATTTGCTGAAAAAGTAAAAAAAGACAAAGAAGAATTTAATAAAAAAGAATTATTGGCAAAGAAAGAATTGGAAAAAGCAAATAATTTAAAAAGAGCTTATTGTGACAAATTGAGAGAATATCAAAAAGCATTGGAAAATGAAAGGAATGGAAGGGCTTCTTCTATTTCGTGTCAATCTTTGCCTGAATCGAGTGCTTTGACTCCTCCTGAAGGTTTTATTGAAAATGATTTTTGGGGAAAATAATTAAAAATTGGGATTTTCTTCAAAAACTTGGGGTTGTTGACATTTAGTTTTTGTTGATATACGGGAAAAGTATGAATTAATAAGTAAGTTTTTAAATAAAAACAAAATAAGGAATTATTTACCAGAATTAATAATTTAATTTTAAATAAATTTTATAATTTTTTTTTCAATTTTTAGAGGTTGATAGATCTCCTTCAATAAATATTAACAACAATTCTGAAATTAATAAATCTGCAACTAAAAATAATTCTCCAACTAAACAAACTCAAAAAGACAATTCTGCTGTTCCTCCGCCAGAAAAAATAAGAAAAACAACATTTGAAGTTGCTAGGGGTTGGAAGGCTGTTTTGGATTTGGCTGATTCTTTAGATGGTAGCAATCGACAAATGAATGTTTGTTTTTATTTTTAAAAATTTTAAAGAAAAAAGAAGGGAATAAAATGAATTTAATTGGAAAGTTTGTTTAAAAAAATTCCTTAAGATTAAAGGAAACGTTTTCCATCATTTTTGGGCCAAAAATACGCGAGGCCCGAACCTTCCTTATATAACAACTAGAGACCGGTTCGAGACGAGATCTCGAACAAAATCCTTTAATTTTCTAATTTTCAGCAACCACAACCTAAAATGCCAGGTACAACAACAACAATTCCTCGTATGCCTGCTAAACCAATTTCTTCTTTGGCACCAAAACAAAAAACTAAAGCAAAAAAGCAACAACAAAAACAAATAAATTTACATCAACTACAACAAACAAATCAACAAAATATGAGATTATTTAATGGAAATAATTCTTTACAAAGAAACCCTTCTGATATTCAATCTTCAAGCAATACTTGGAGAAGTTCTGGAATTAGAGTACATGAAAACTTTCATTCTCACAATCAATCTAATAAAGAGATGATAAATCGTTCTTTGCAAAGTTTGAATTTTTTTAATATTTTTTAAAATTATTTTATGAAATTTTGAGAAATTCTGAGGAATTTATCTAACTTGGACTTCTTTGGAATATTTTTTAAAAGGAATTTAGGGGTTGAACTTAGAATTCAATTTTTAGCCGAAAAATTAATTTTCTTTTTATTTCTCATTTTTTCCGATTTTTTGTAAAATCATCTAAACATTCGTTTTCCATGTTTTTGCTCCCATTCCCTGACCTTTAATTAGAAAACCAAAAATGAAGGTCTAGTTTAATCTAAATTAATTTTAGACTAGTTTATTTTCATCAAAAAATTTTTGTAGATGAATCAATGCTTCGACAAAAAGCTGCCCAACAAACACGTCAACAACCAGTTCCTATTAATCGATTAGCTATGAATCAACAACCGGGGACTTCCAATCGACAACAAGACAACTTTAGTATATATTTTAACTAAAATTAATTTAATTTCAAAAAATTCTTTTTAGCTGTTAATCGTGACCTTTTACCTTGGCATGGAACAATAATAAAGCAACAACAACCAACTCCAGACTCTACACCATCATTATATAGGTCATTTTGGTGAAATTAACAAAAATATTAAAATAGATGTTTTGGAAGATTTTTCAGACTTTAAATGTTTTATCCGTATTTTTATTTTACCCGATATTATCAACCTCATTTTTCATTTTGTTTAGGAAAAAGAAATGGTGGTTTGTTTGGTGAAATAATTATTGGATACGAGGGATGGGACAAAAAAATTCAGTCTTTTACTGCTTCGACTCGTAGCATAAATTTTTTCACAACCGGTTATGTACTTATTCGTATTCCAATAAGAATAAAATTCCAAGCAAACCGCCATTTGTTTAAAGATTGTATTTTTATTTTCACATTATAAACTACCAGTCATTCATTTTTGTAATAATTTTTGACTTGGGTCAATAACCAAAAATGATTTAAAGTTTTATTAACTAGCCCTACCAGAGTTGAGCGCAAAAGGCAATCCTGAAAACCAAGGCCAAAATTTCACCCCTGATCCCTACTTAAAGTTTACTTAATTTCTAAAATTAATTTGTTTGGTTATTTCCCCAATTGGTGACTGGTATAGGTACCCTCAATATTTTAATTTTCTACCTTATAGCACCATACATATAATAAATTTACATCTTGAAATAAAGGTTTTTATTTAGTAGATGATTTTTATTATCAGAGCAGTTAAAAATTTTTTAGAAGTTCTATTTTTGGTGAATTGCTCAAATAAGTAAAGGATTTATAACTATTTAACAAAAAATAAGAGATTGAGAAGACAATATTTTTGTGGATTTATATAATTATTTAAAATATTCAAAATGAGATTAAAATCGAGAAATAATCAAAAAATCAAATCTTTTCTGCAATTGTTTCGTAAATATTTCGCTGCACTGGATCCAATTTATCAAATTGACGCAAAAGTTTTCTCTCACGCTCTTCTTCTGGCAAATTTAGATATCTAAAAATTTATTTTTGAAAAAATTAAAAATACTTTTTTAAATAAATTTCTTACTTTCCTTCCTTCGTTTTCTTAAATAAATCAAATGCTGTTGCTTTTGGCTTTTTCTGTTTCCTTTCAGTTCTACCTTTGACTTGATTGTCTAACTGAAAAATAGGAAAAAATCTTTTCGAAACTAAAAAATTGTTTCGCCCATGAGTTTTTGGTGTTTTTTGTAAGCTCCAAGATTTTTTATGTTTATTTTTTGGCAGAGATTTTTTTTGACTAAATAACGAAATTCACCCCAACGCCAACAATTCACCGTGCCTAAAACAACAATCCCCCATGTCTTCCCATGCCTAAAATTTTTTAGTCAAAAATTCAGAAAAGTTGGAGCCCAACTTTCCACAGCCCAAATTTTCGGGATTTTTGCACCTGACGTATTCCCAAAACATTTTAAGATAGAATTTAAACAAACCGCCATTTCCTTCTCCAATTTGAATACCTTCTTTTGAATGCTAGTAATTTGAGGTTCAAACAAACTATTCTTGTATTTTTCAAGAAAATCCTTACAAGCCACGATTACATCATGTTTTCTTTGTTTAAATTCCTCTTCAGCTTCAATAACTTTTTTATTCTAAAAATAAATTTTTTTATCAGAATTGAGGGATGACATTTGTGGACAAAACATTTACTTATTGAATCAAAAAAAAGGTTTTATGTAAGATATTAAGTGTCCGCAAATGTCTGTCCGCAACTTTCATTTATTCGAAAAAAACAAACATCTTTATCTCTAAAAGTATCCCTCAAATTGTTATTTTTTCCAAATAATTGTGCCTGATCCACTCCACATTTATTTATAAAAATATGCCAAAGAGATTTTAATTTTGGAAATTCTGGATAACGTTGAAGAATATGATCAGTTTGAACAAAATCCATAACTTTTTTAAGTGCTTCAGCCATAGGAACTTCTGACATTAATGTTGCCCAACGATAAAATTGAACAAAACAAGCTTGTAATTGACTAAAAAAATTTAAAGAGGTCTTGAAAATGAAATAATTACGCTAAATCGTAAGAAGGATCAACATTTGGGACATCTCGTAAAAGCGTATTAAATTTAACATTGGCTTTTCTACCAGTCAAATGTAAGGTTTTCTGCTCATCCAGATCCAAAAGATACTGAAAAAAACAAAAATAAAATTTAAAAACAAATTAAAAGTCGGAAACTAAACGCTTTTAACACAAAAGTAATTTTCTTTAAAATATATAAACGTTCACCTATTTCACTTAATAAACCTCCAAAAAATGGTACTTATTTAGTTTCCCACCCCCAGTCAATTTTTTTGGAAAATATGTAAAAATGGTCAGTCTGAACAACAATTGTAGAACCGATCGAGCTGTGTCGAATGACACCAAAATCGACAAAATCCGACTTGATTTGACCGAGATACAGACCCCTGAAAATTGAACAACCACAGGGGCAATTTTTTGAAATGAAAAAAATTAAATAAATGATAGCTCATTCGAAAGAGCTTGTCGAGCTGAGTCGAATGAGACCAAAATCAACGAAATCCGACTTGATTTGACAAAGTTATGACATAAGGTTGCCGACTCCGGTAGGTCTAAATAATGTCATAACTTTGTCAAAACTCGTCCGATTACGTTAATTTCGGTGTTATTCGATCATCTCGACGAGCTCTTTCAAATAAGCTATCATTTGTATACTTTTTCGTCCTTTTGGTTTTTCGCCCCTGTGGTTGTTCAATTTTCAGGGGTCTGTATCTCGGTCAAATCAAGTCGGATTTTGTCGATTTTGGTGTCATTCGACACAGCTCGATCGGTTCTACAATTGTTGTTCAGACTGACCATTTTTACATATTTTCCAAAAAAATTGACTGGGGGTGGGAAACTAAATAAGTACCCAAAAAATCTCTTTAATTATTAAAAATAACCTTGCAAAAGCTATACATATCCTTCGGCATAACATTAACTGCCGGAGTATTTGAAGTTATAGAACCATCACGTTCATGCATTTTTTCCAAATCAACTTCATCTTCTTCAGAATGTGAATAGTCGGCCGCTTTTGGTTCCTTTATTTGACTTGTAGAAGGGATTAAATTGTTGTTATTAGTAGAAGCTCCAACAAAACTAGCATCGCCACCATCAGTCATTGAATCGTCCAAAATTCGTTTCTTTTTCTTCTTTTTCTTTTGGTGAGACTGAATATATATTAAACAATTTTGTTTTAAATTTAAAAATAACCGTATTTTCAACAGAATCTATCCTTGCAGTAGTAACTTCAGAAAATGATGCATGAGGAGTTTCGAGAACAATACTTTCATCTTTATGATCGCCGTTGTTCTGGCAAGATTCTTCTTCGTGTTTCCTCTTTTTTGCTTTTTGAAGTGACTAAAAAATGTCTTTAAAAAGTTAAGATAGAATCCGTAAGGTTCTTATTTAGTAAAGATCTGATAGAAGACATACCCACTGTGGGGAAGAAGGAGGTAATGGGGCAGAGTAAAAGGGTCATTTTCCTTAAGAAAAACTTAAGAAAAAGATAACCTCAGCTTGGCTTGTAGATTGATGACCTTTGACTGGCGATCCAGAAGTTGATGTTATTTCGTCTTTTAATTTTCCCATTAAGCAATTATTAAATATCCAAAATACTTTAATGAAACAATACTAAGTGTAAACAAAACTAAAATAAATAAAAACACGGAATAAAAGAAAGCAAGTGTAAGCAAAAGAAATAAAAAAAAGTAGACTTAAAGAAAAAATCAATTCGTTTCTTCCATTTCAAATGTTTCCATTTCGAAATCTTTCCTGCCAAGAAAAATACAAAATATCAATTAATTAAATATATTACAAAACACCCAATAAAATTTTGGTAAGAAGTCATTAGAGTCTCGCATTTTTTTTAAATAAAAATTACAATATTTTGTGTTGGAAATTAATCTTTTAATTGAGGTTCCGTTTTAATTTTAAATTTTATTCTATCCTAACCATCTACTAAATATTCTATCCAGAAATCTGTCTTCTCTTCCTTTATTTGATGAGGACTCTCTCGGAGAGAATGGCCAATCCCAATTATCAGAATTACTTCCTCCATTCCTTCCTCTACTTCTACGGCTCCGGTACAAAATATGGAATCGTTAAAATATGGAATGGTTAAAATCGCGAATAGGCTAAAAAGGGGTTAAAATACCGAATCGTTAAAATATGGAAACGTTAAAATATCGAATCGGGTAAAAAAGGGTTAAAATATGGAATCGTTAAAATATGGAATGGTAAAAATGTCGACACGGCCAAAATCTGTCAAAATGTCGAATTCTTTTAAAAAAGGGTCAGATGAGTGCCATACGTTGATTGTAGATGATTTTATCAACTTATTAATGATAAGTTGATTGATAAGTCTCTTATGTCGTAGTCCGGCGCAATCTTTTCTGCCAGAGTTCATTGTATTTTACCGAGTAAAACCGGACCGGATAAATCAAGCATAATCGACCGGATCCGATCCGGCATGATCGTACGGATCCGGAAAACATAACGCGATCCTGATATGGAAAAATTAGAGTGGTGTGCATTAGTTTTTAGTTAAGACCTAAAGTTTGACCATACCGTATACGGTACGAAATACCGAAAAATACCGATCAGCTTTTAAATTTTATCGGTCGGATTCCGTACCGTACTACCGACACGGAATATCGAAAAATACCATCGGTAACACCCGGTAACGCCCGGATTCTAGTTTTGGCGCCATTTTTAAAAAATTCGACATTTTGATCGATTTTGGCCGTGTCGACATTTTTACCATTCCATATTTTAACGATTCCATATTTTAACCCTTTTTTAGCCTATTCGATATTTTAACCATTCCATATTTTAACGATTCGGTATTTTAACCCCTTTTTCGCCTATTCGCGATTTTAACCCATTTTTACCCGATTCGAGATTTTAACCCTTTTTTAGCCTATTCCATATTTTAACGATTCGATATTTTGTCCGGACACGACTTCTACTTCCAAAATTACTTTCTTCTCCTCTCCCTAAACCTAAAAATGAGAGAAACTGACAAAAATATGATTGGGATAAAAATTATTTTCTTCTTTCCTCTTTACCGTAAATTGCTTGAATAGCTCGAATATCGTCGCTTCTTAACAAAAATTTTATTAACAATTTTTCAGAATGTTTTATATTAAATACTTTAGTCGAGGCATAACATAAACACCGTTTTCGACAGTTTCTTGATAAAATGGTGCCATTATTGCATCTTCAACTTTGGAATGTGAAAGTCCCAGAGTGTGTCCAATTTCATGAACAGTCACTAATATATTCTTTATAAAGTTTAAAGGAAATAAGGGCAATCTCTTTCTTATCCAACCCTTTTGGATTCGAGAATTGAATATGAAATACGATAGTCTATAAAAGGATTTTAGTTTACATACCTGGGTAGAGATCAGTATAACGACTACTGAAAATTAAAGAAAAATTATTTTGGCTAATGTACTAAGAGGAGAATCAGAAAAATTGTGAGGACACATTGTACATATGAGAGAAATTCTGATTTTTCTTAAATTCTGAAAACTAACGTTCCAATTTTATTAGCATCTTCTGGTCCTAATGCCCAATTCTCGCTTTCCTTAAAATTTTTTTTAAATAAATCAAATTAATTAAAAACATCAAAATGAAGTTTTCCATCTTTTGGCATTGTTGCGTGAGCTAAAACTCCTCCTACAAAAAAATATATTTTCAGAACTTGTAATTCTTTTTACCTCTCCCATCAAAAGGCCATGGATCTCCATGACTTCCAGAAGCAAAAATCTTTTTAAATTAAAACAGTTTTCTTTTAGTCAAAATTTCAAGTATATCCCAGCACCTTGGAAACACTCACCCCCGACCCGGTTATGACTTTTTGTGAGTCGGAATGGAAATTTTGACTGAAACTTGGAATAACTTAAAAATGATAATTTGTTTTGGGATAAGAAGGAGCTTCCCCTCTTTTAAAATTTATCCATCTTACTTACAATGTTAATATCAGCCGTTCCACTAGTTTCTTCAAATCTTATTGGTATAACAGCTGACCTTTAAGATTTTTTATTTATATTACTTTCTATATTTATTGTGTACCATGTTTGGAATGCACGTCTAATAGCGTCTCTAAAATAATGAATGAATATTTTTAATTTTTCGACTCTACCACTTGTCCCAACTCTCTAAATTAGTTTAAATTAGGATAACTAAGGATATGATAAATTAAGGGATAATTAATATGTTGGACAACTAAACAATACTATGCTTGAGTGAAGGGAATAATTAACGTTATCGGTCTGTAATAGTGGGAAATGTTCAATATTTATAGGAATAAGTCGGAACGTTTATCTTTATTAATTTTTTCTACCTTTGCCTTGAAGATGACAAATCTGGAGAGAAATTATGTATTGAATATTTAATTAAAGATTTATCCCATTTAAATTGACTAGCCCCTCTATTGTTAGTAATCATTTCAACATCTTGCATTCCACAACGTTTTTTAGCCATTTTCTTTTTTGTTTTAACATCAAGTTTTCCGGTAACTGGCTAATATATAAATTTAATTTTAAATTAATTAAATATTAATATTTACTCACTAAATGCGCAAAAAGTTGAAATTTTTTGATGGCATCATTTATTGGGCTAAGTAAAATTTGAAAATTTTATATCAAAATTTAACATATAGAGATTTATATAGGTAGGGATTAGCGGAAAAGGTAGTTAGGAAGGACTTGAAGTTAAAAAAAGTAGATTAAGGGACCAACTCTCCATTTTATCTGAGGGTGTTTGTGTAGGGGACTTATATAAGGGACTGAATTAATCTCTGGATATCTGATGTTTATGACTGCGGTTCTAACTTTTTTAATCAGTTGGGAATCTTGTTCCTTAAAGGACCTTTCCCCAAAAATTCCTTCAAAACCCACTCGAAGCCTCCCCCAGAACCGCGATTGTTGTTAAGCTCTCCGGGTGGAACATAACCAAAATCTTGTAAATATTTCTTAAAAAATAAAATTAATAAAGAAAATCTTTATTATTAACCATAGCCTTTTCATTAGATACAGGCTTTTCTTCTTCATTATTATCACCAAATAAATTATCGAGAAAATCTGTACTGACAAAAGGAATTGTTGTAATTGAAAGAATAATAATTAAATTAATAATTAAATATTTTTTCCTTTCCATATTCAAAAAATAAAATTTTATTTTAATTTATAAACTTTGAAAAGAAGTCATTGTAAGAAGGCGAGGAATGAAAAATTCAATGAGAGGAATTTTTGAATTTTCAACTATTTTTCATCTTAAATTTAGTGTAGAAACTTCGCCTTCAAGTCAGGCTTAGTCAAAGTTTTTGTGGGATGGCTTGCATTGAAAGAAGGCGAGAGCTACAGCTTGTCGAGCTTTTCTAACTCTTGGAGAAATAAAAATAAATTTTTTGAAAGAATTAACTCAATAAATTATTTTGGTGATTGATTTGCTATTTTTTAATTGCAATTGAACATTGAGAGAGAAAAGCACGAAAACAAAAAGATTGAAAAATTAAAATACAAAGAAGACAGCAAATCAGGTTCCGATGGAGGCCATTTAAATTAACAAAAAAATTTTTTTTGTATTTTCTTAGTCAATAAAATGAGGAATTCTTTAAAAGAATATTAAAATAATTTTTTACAAAATTTAAATTTTTGTCATAATTTTTAACAAAATTTATTTTAAAAAATTCTTTGAATTTTTATAAACTTTTCTTTTTATTAAAATTTACAACCTCTTTGTGCGTAAATAGAACAAAAAATAAGTAAATAAAAACAAGCATACATATAAAGCTTTTTTTCTTAAAAAAGGAATTTTCTTGTATATAAAATCAAAAAAATAAATAATTTAAATTTTTGTCAAACAAAAAATCTTTGTAGTTTTAATAAATTTTATATTCCTTCCCCCTCCCTTCTCTTCCTTTGATGACTCACAATTCAATAATATCATCATTACTATTCTCTTGATCATTTACTAATTTTGTAGTTATTTGTTGTTGTTGTATTTTTTCTTCTTTTTCTGTTTTGTGTAAACGAAAAAATTTAATTAAAGCCCCCAAAGCTTCAGAAAAATTTGAAGAATTAATTAATCTTTGTTTTATCCAATTAGGTAATCCATTCCCTAAGAATTGCTGAGTAAATCGAGAATCTAACAATAATATAACTGCATAATCATTTTTGTGTCTAATAACACGCCCAATTGCTTGATTTAATGATTGAAGACATAATTGCTCGTAAAAACGATTTCCGGCACCTGGACCATTTGTTTGTTCAACAAAATTTTGAACATTTTGTTTGTTCAAAAAATGGGATTAAGATGGGTTTTTTTTAAATTTATTCATGTTTTTGTTTGCTGTTTTTTCACATATTTTTTCAATTTGTATATTTTTTTATGCACCACTTTAATGTATTTTAAAATACCTGTGGTTTGCTGATAAATAAATAAATAAATAAATAAAAAACTGAAATTTTTAAATAAAAATGGGATTAAAGATGGGTTTAATTTTTTCAATCCCCTACTTAGAACCTTTACAATTTTTAAAGCCTAGAAAAATGTGAAGTAAAACATGGGAAAAGGAATATCTGGGATATTAGAATATATTTTGTTGTGTCCCCTCAATTTTTATCCCGATGTTATATTATATATAAGATCAGAAAACGGACTAGAGGAGGAAAAGATTTTAGTGTTTATTAAACAAGTCCAAGTGCTCATAATTTTATTATCTAATAAAGTTAGTTGTTTTAATTTTTCTATTTTTCATATAATTTTTTTCAAGTTTCAATGGTTCTTTTCTTAAAACCCCCAGATTTAAAATACATATTAAAAATTACTTTCATTCTCTCTTGTAATTCAGCTGATTGTCTATTTGGATAAGGAACACCAACCTTTTTAAAAGGAAAAAAATTTATTTTTCAATCTCCAATCCCTAAATTACCATCAAAACACACCGTCCCAATTCATCAGAAAAATTAATTCCTTCACTCAATTTCCCCCCAACAACAGCCATTAAAAGAGCCCCACGTTGAGTAACAGCAGCTCTACAAAATGTTGGCCAAATGGATGTTTCTTCTTTTCCTGCACGTGTTTCAATAAATATTTCCTTTCTTCTCTTAAAAATTGTGATAAATTTGAAAAAAATTATTTAGAACCTCTAATTGTTCAAAATGTCCAGAAGAACGAATTGATCGAATAAATGTTCCGAGAAAAGCATAACTAAAAAATGGAACGAGGTTTTAACAAAATAATTTCCCTTTAAATATGTTTAGTTCAAAGATTGATCACTCCCCTTCTGTTATTTCAATTTCCCATTACTAACATCTACTTATTTATGTGCTCATTTGGTTTAAGAAAAGACTATAAGCCTAAAAATAATTTTAAAAGCATTTCAAATGACTGAAACTTTTAAGTTATAATCTCCAAACATTTTAAACTAAATTTTATCAAATTAATTTCATTTACTTCCTCACCTAGGAAAGAAAGCAACAACTCCATTAGGTATTTGTCTAATTAAATTAATAAAAGATTGGGCCAATGAACGTAAAACTGATTCAGAATCACGATTTGCAAAATTTAAACTTAATGGTTTATCATCTGGTCCTTTACCTAAAAATTAAAAAAAGTTCAGAAAAATTTTAAAAATTCACCAATAGAGATAGCCAAAAGTTGTTTAGGCCCAATTACATGTCCACAAGAAAATACTTTAATTCGTTGTTGGGGTATTTTACAAACTCTTTTAAATGCATCCATTAATTGATCAACTGGTCTCATTGTTCCTCCAAGTAAAATTAACGATCGACATTCATTTACTATATCTCTCAATTTTTCTGCTGGGTTGAGTAAAATAAAGCGTAAACGAGGATCTCGAATATTTGTTCGGTCAATAACTATACGGGCGTCTTCCGACCGAGAAGTTAAAGCCTAGTAAATAAAGAGAATAAATTGAGGAACATTAGGTAATGTAAATAAATCAAAAACCTCATTTTAAATACCACACCCCCTTCCCCTAGTTGAAAAATTGTACCTTATAATAAGGACTATCTTAAATCGAGGGTATCTCTTAGACAGCTTTACCCCCCAGCAGGTCAGTCAGAAGTACTAAAATCTATAGATCGGCCTGATATGGATCCAAATACCTGGTTAAGATCAAGGCATTTCGGTGTTCCTTGATTTTTCCCTCACTTAAGGCCAAAAATCTGGTCATGGTCCTCAATCAAAATAAAGAATCAAGGTTTTTTAAAATTTTCTATCTCTATTAAAATCGTATCCAAATATGTTTTAGGAGTATCTAAGATCGTGGTTTATATTTTCAAAATAAAATCCAAAAAATGTTAATTACTTCAATAAAATCACGAAGTTGATATAAAGGTGTAATATTTACAGGAGCAACTAAAAAAGAAAATTTAAAAATCAATTAAAAATTAATTTAAATCTCACGATTAGGGTTGTATATTGTTACTTGTGGACGATATCTTAGCCGAAAATTTCTCAATTTTCTGCATAATTGTGAATTTTCGAGATATGAAAGTAAACGGCATAAGTCTATATTTATTGCATCGCCTAACTAAAAAGAATTGTGAAAAAAATTTTTGACAAAAAAATTTTTACTTGAGCAAAAAAATGTGCCATATTAATAACAGTTCCATCTGTAGAAGACCCTTTTTCTTTAGAAATAGAACCAAGAAATTGATACATTGAATATGCTAGACAGTGAAGTTGTTTAACATTGCGTAAATTGCGAAAACTTAAACGATCTTGAAAATGTTCCATATAATCACTTAAACATTGACAACAAACATCTAATTGATTATTGCTTAATTCTACCTGTGGAAAATTTAAAATAAAATTTAAAAAGATTTATGAATGGCAATCAGAAAAATCGAAAGTTAAAAAGGGAAAGAATTTCCTCCCATTAACTGTCTGCAATCTAAAATTTTTTTACAAAACATAATTTAATCAATCAGCATTTGCAGACAACAAAGCTGGACGCAAAAAATCCACAAGCCAAAAAATCCCAAAATTTTGGAAATCCGCAATTGTGGATAGTTCTGATTAGACGCCCTTTCATAAGCACCCAAATAAATTTATTTTTGCTTAATTAAAAGTAGGGCTGGGGTTTTAGAGTCGGGCCGACGTTCAAGTCATTTTTTCGGGCAGGCAAAACCGAGTCTTTTTTGGGCCAAAATTAGATGCCGACTCGATCTTTCGGACCGGGCCCCCAACCCTAATTAAAAATATAAACTAAACAGTATGTATGCTAGCCAATGTTTGTAATAAATTATGTGCTTCATCAACAATAATAACATTTCCTGACAAATCAAGATTCCACGCCTGTCTCGTTCTTTTATGCAATAAAATATTGTAAGGGACTAAAATTAATTGGCTTAATCCTAAAGCTGTTTTGCTTGCATAATATGGGCATCCATGTCTTTGACGCCCCAACTTTACTAATTGTGAAATCCCTCTAGCTTGACCAACAAATTTTTCATCTTCATCAACAGCCAATATTGCATCAGATAATTCTTCTATAGCATCACCTTTTGCATAAGAACAACCACAACCACTTTTTGGGACTTCACATTCCTAAACGGATTAAATTTTAAATTAAGTAATGAAGTGTTATGTAAAATAAAATAGAAAATTTGAAATGTTTTCATTAGCCTTTTCTTTAATTTTTTATTTTAATTTTATTTAAATACCAATTTTGGACGCTTCCCGTCTTCAGTATTCTTGCCTGAACTGCTAAGAAGTTCATTACATCGATCATTAATTAATTTGCCTTCTCCAAGTTCGCGAACTTCCTAAAAATAATTTGAAGAATATTTATATGAATCCATGAAAGAATCCACATAGGTTTTTAAGGAACAAAGTTAAGATAATTATTGAGCAGCAACAGAAAGGAGGTTAATAATTGGAAGGAGTTTACCTACTCTTTTAGATTTTACAATTAAATTTATAATAAAAACCCCTACTTCATTAACACAAAGCATCTGCCTCGAACCCAATGTTAATACCCGTGGCTTGAAATTTGTTTTCTGCAATTCTTTAACAAATTGTTCCAACTAAATAATTATTAACTTTTAAATTGAAAAAATAAATTTACTTGAGAATGAGTTCGACTAGCATAAATTAATTTATTACACCGAAGGACAGGTTCACTTTCTGGAGGGTCACCATTAATTGAATTATTGAAAGCTTTCTTTTCATCGCCTTCTTCTTCGCTATCACTGAGAAGTAAATCCTTGAAAGAATTTTAAAAAGAAGTAAAAATTTATTGAGAGGATTTTACAGTAAAAATTAGTGTCCGAGAGGGGACCTAAAAACAATTCCAGTCATCCAAAACAAGGGATGTTAATGAAAGGTATGTGGGAAATTCAGAGAAAGCCCAGAATCTTTCCTAAAAAATTTAAAAAAACTCAACTCTATCTCTTCTTTTATTAAAATCATTTTTGTTGTCACTATCATCCTCTAAAGTAATAATATCAGAAGAGGCAGGAGGAGGAGCATTCTCTAAATCATTTTCTACTGAACGAGATCTCTTCCCTCTACGTATTTTTCTATTCTTTTTAATTCCAGATTCTCTAAATTCTTTCTGATCTTGACGTATTTGTGCCAATCTTTGTTGTATTCTTTGTTGTTTTGCTTTTTCTTCCCGAAGTTCATCCAATTCTTGTTCAATATCCATCTTTTGTTTGTGTACATTTATCCAATCTGTGTCATAACCGTCTTCTAAAAATTAATATTTTTTTACAAAATTATCTGTTTTTCACTTTAATGTTCCAAAATATTCTAACAAAAAATTCCAATTTACCATTTATTTTTTTTCTAAGAGCTACACTTTCTGTTAATTCATTTTTACACACTTTCTCTACACTTATTTTGATGTTTATCTTTTAAAACAAATAACAAAAAACCCTCAGTTTCTAGTGCTTTACAAATATCCACTAAACACTCTTCTTCCTTTCTCTTAATCTTAAGAGAATGATCGATCTTAAAGTAGCAAGAAAAATTCACTGCAAAGCTTAAAAGATCTGGAAAGAACCAACACATGGAGAACATTTTAAATATAATTTAACTAATCTCTTAAATGGCTGCTAAACAAGAGGAAACAACGGAAGATGGACTTAATTACAAAAATACAACAACAAATGTCCACCCTTTAATTGTTCAATTGTATAGGTGCGAATTGGATGAGGATAATAATAAAGAAGAGAATAAAAATGAAAATAAGGAAAAGGAAAAATCTCCTCCTGATCCAATATTTAGAGCTGATGAACATGACAAACAAGTAAAGAAATAAATAAAATTATTAATATTCTAATTTTTAGTTTGATCCAGACAAGTATTTAGAGGTAAGAAAAAAGAGAGAAAATCTGAACGGCAATCTCCACCCCAAAAATAATTATTTGATAGGGATTCTACAAATCTCCACGTGAGGATGTTGCAATGCAAATAGTGCTGTTTTTCCTACCAGGGATGGTTTGTAGACTTCCAAAAACTATAGGTACAATGCTTGATTTGGGTGCAGGTTGTAAAAAATTATAGAAAATATTTTCCAAAAAAAAATTTTAAGGTCCAACAATATACATTCCTTTAGTTTTGCGAAACCATATTGAATCAATTTTTAGTTCCGATTATTCCCCACAAAATAGGCAAAGAGTAATTGATTGGATATTTGCAAAAAATAGTTTTGATTGGTCTGAGATTTGTTGTTGGATTGCTGGGATAGAAGCAAGACATGAGAAACCGTTACAAATGCAGGATTTTACTAGAGAGAAAATGAGGGCTGTTTTAGAGGTAATTATTGAGAGAGAGAATATTTTCTTTTAGAAAAAGTTTCTAGGTAAATGTACAGAAACGTCCAGTTATTCAAAGTATTGAATGGAAAGCAGAAAATTTAAAAGAAATTCCAAAACAATTCGATTTAGTAACAACAGTGTTTTGTATGGAATATTCTTGTGAAACACTTGAAGGCTACAAGAGGGCTATAAATGGAGCTTGTGGATTAATTAAGCCTGGTGGTTGGTTACTTCAAGGAGGAATATTTCACGCAACAGAATACCGATTTGGAGGGAAACGATTTAGCAGCCATTTTTTGACTAAAGAACATGTACTGACTGCTCTTGAGGTTTTTTTTGAAAAATTCTCGGAAAATTCCCCAAAGTTCTTTTTAGGAAAATGGAATGGAAACGATAAAGGGAGAGGATTATGACCAATTCCATTTTATAACACATGATGACATTTTCTTGCTACTTTCAAAAAAGAAAATGGAAATTGGAAGGGAAGAATAAGGAGAAAATTAGAAGAAAACAAACCTTGCAAATTCAAACATAATTCTCGTATTCGCTTCTCAACATCTTCTAGATGCCTTTTTTCGTTTTCCTCGAGCCATGTTAGGGACTGAAAAATAAATTTCTATTATGTCGATATTTCTAAAAATAAGGCAAAACCAATTCTGATACTATAACCATTAAAGGATAACTTTCAAAATTGGTTCCCAAAAAAATTTACCGCGCATATTGTAGACAAAGATTTTCCAGTTCCAGTAGGAGATTCAAAAATAGCAATACTTCCCTGTTCAGCCGAATTATAAATTGCATTCATTAATTGACTTTGGATTGGATATGGATCATATGGAAAGCCAAAAGGTTTTCGATTTGGATCATTTTTATTCATCTTCGAAATTAGTAAAAATATCAACATTTAAAAAGAAATTCATTTAAGAAAATAACTTTAAAATTAAAAAAAAACTTTTACAAAATTAAGTATTTAATTAAAGAAAAAATATTTCAATTCAAAAAATTCAAAAAAAATCAGCAATATGTTAATTAAAATAATAAGATCAATAATAAACTTCCCCATTCTTTCATTCCTTAATTTAAATTCATTTAACAAATTCCTTCTCGTATTTTGCCAAAAGATCCAAAACAATTCTGTAATTATTCACCAAATTTTCATAAAGTGTTTCCAATTGATGTTGCTGTTGTTCCTTTAAATAAATTATTTAAAAATTAATTTGATTAGATTATATAGGCAGAAAAAGATTAGGAAAATTTTTAATTAATTTTTAAATAATTAAAAAAATATTTTGGGCATCTATAGACAATAGACAATTTTCAGAATTTATTAATTTTCTTTCAACTTTTTTCTAAATTCTAAAAGATTGTCTCCCGCTTTAGTTATCCCATCTATATCCCCGTTAATTTCCCATCTTTTACCGGTTCAAATGCCATCATTGCAATAGCCAAAGATTGTTCATCATCCGCAAATGATTGTGCAATCCTTCCTCTATCTCTTTTTGGATCCATTACAAGTTTTTTCAATCGTTTAAAAACATCCTCTTTAAATTGCTTAAGTTCTTCAGGAACATTTACTTTTGTGTGGAAAAGTCGCAGAATTTCATAAATACGACGAGCTTGCATCTAAACTTTTGATAACCTTTTAATTCAAAAAATTTCAAAACCTTGCATAATTTATATTTTTCTCGAGCTATTTTATACATTTCTGTGTTGAATCCATTCATAAGATTTTCTTTCGAAAATTGTGGCAATTTAGAGCAATTTAAAGCATCGACATAATCTCTCATAATTACAAAAGAATCTGCTGGGACTTCAGCTAAATTAAAAAAATAATTTTAAAAATCAAAAACACAACCAGTAATATCCCAAACAGTTTCAATTCTCCAAAGATCGGAATATATTGCTTGTAAAAATTTAGGTCCAAGACCCATTTTTCTAAAAGGAGGAGCCAACAATATTTGCGCAATTCTAATTCTATCCTTGTCTGGGTAATGGTAAAAACGATAAAGATTGGCATAACCAGCAAATTTCCAACGAGAAAGGCCATTATTTGAAGATTTGAGAGATTCAAAAAGAAAATAATTGAAGAAACGGGGATCCTCTTCATCTGTATATTGGACCTACAAAAATATATAGATAATATAAGCAAGAATTGAAAATAGAAATTTAAGGAAAAATCCAAAAAGACTTAGGGACAAGTCCATAATAGAGGGAGGAATGGGGGGAAATTTTTCTGGGCCAAATTTTTAGCGCCGTAGGCGAAAATTTTTAAAATTTTGAAGGCCGTAGGCCAAAAATTAACTTTTTTTTGCCCAATCCCCTCCCCAAAATTTTTTCCTTTTTCCCATTTTCACCTGGCTACGGGCCTGCTTAGGGAGTATCTCCCCACCCAAATTTCCTTTTATCTCCTTCATTTTTTCTCCTCTCATGGAGATTAAAAACTGTCGAAATATCAATTTAAATAGGGCAGTCAATGAGAAAAGGCAGTCATTTTTAATTTTGTTTTTAAAATTTTTGAATTATATATTTTAGATCAATGAATTTTTTTAGTCTTCCGAAGACTGAAGAAGCAGCGATAAAATTTTTACAATCAAAAAATATTCTACCAACAAATAAAATTTGTGAAAATGGCCACGAAATGAAGTTAAGTATTGGTGAGCAAATTAGCTGGCAATGTAGTAAATCTACGTGTCGTTCTGAAGTCAATATAAGAGTTGGAAACTGGTTAGAGGGAAGTCATATTCCAATTGTCACCATTGTTCGTTTTATTTATGCTTGGGCTATTGGAATGACAGCAGTTAACAATAAGTTTTGTGAACGGGAATTGGAGATGAACTCAAAAACAACAAATGATTGGAAAAAAAAGTTACTAAGTATTTGTGTGGAACACGTGGTAAATAAGCAGAAGAATCAAGGTATTAAATAATAGTTTTGATAGGTATTAGCATTAAATTATTTAGATGGTGAAAATATGGCCGTAGAAATTGACAGAAATCGAGCAGAATTTATGTGTAGAAAGGAAGTTAAAAAAGAAGATTTTTTCGAATGGATATTAGAGAAAATAGCAGAGATTCGGGCTCCTAAATGATTTTTACATTATCTATTTGCATAATTATAAATTTTAACATTTTGTCTTGAAGTCATTTTTAATCTTTTATGAGAGGAGAAATTTGCGGACAAACATTTGCAGACTTGTGAGGAGATATTCCCAAATACCACCAAAACATAAGAAAAGAAATTAGAAATCCTTAATACACCCCCCGAAATAAAAAATTGAAAGTAGTAAAGAAACTTGAATAAAATAATTTCAAATTTATTAAGAAAAAAATTACCGATTCAATATACCAAAAAGCGATTGATTGAGCCCTTTCCAAAAATTTAATTCCCTCTTCCAATCTGGGATCAGTTTCCAACTTATCAAATTTGTATAATTCAAAGCAGCGTTCTTTACCGATTTCTAGAATTATTTTCTATTTAGCTAAAATTATATATTTAATTGAATTTCCCCCCATTTTCTATCTAATCTAAATATTTTCCCTTCTTTTGTAATGTAAATATTTTTCCTATTATTTTAAATAAGCGCATCTGTTTTTAGAAAATTATTCTTTTTTTTTTGTGTATGACAGCCGCCTTTCATTCATTATATTTGTAGTTTTGTTCACTTATTGGAATGTTGTTTATTTTCAACCTTTAGTCCCCTCATATATTCCTAACCCTTCACCACCCAACTTTTACTTTTGTCATTTGCCGCGTTATTCATAAAAAAATCTAAAAACCTTGTTCAATATAAAATTTAGAAATAAGTTCTCCATAAGGACGAAATTTAGTTTGCTCAACCAATTTATCCTTAAATTTGTCAAAAGGCAAATAAGCATCCAGTTGTGTGCTAGGTAAGGCATCTTTGATTTTCTCAACAATATTGTCAGCCTAAACGATTTTATAAAATAAAATTCATTAATAAAATACTTGAATAGCTGAATTTCCATTAAGAATTCCATCATATTTAACCAATGAAGTAAGAAAAAGAGAAGCATCCGAATATATTACATTAACGGAAAGATTTTTGTAGCCAACAATCTTTTCACTAAAGAAAATAAATTTTAATTAATTAAATAAAAAACAAACGTTTCCCCAAAATGTTGATAAGCAAATTCAGGGGAATATTTTGGAAATTTATCAATTTCATCAGTTGAAGAAACTTTTAAATTTTGATTTTATTAAACGATAAAATAGATTTAAATTAACCAAAGTTAAGCTTTACAGCAAGCAAAGCATCTGCCACATATTCATCATCATTCTCTTGTCCAGCTATAACTGAGTCTAACTGCATTGAAAAAGCCACTAAAATTAATTTAAAAATTAAAAATAAAAAAAAACAAAAATTTTTTAGCTTAAAAAACTAAAAAAATCTTTTAAAATTTAAATTAATATTTCTTGGCGCGTTGTTGAAAAATTAATTTTCATAATGTCAAATAGAGCAAAAAATATCAAAATATCTAAAATTGAAATATCTAATTTAGAAAGGTCAAATAATTTCCAGTCGAAGCGGCTGCTAAAATTTATTAATTTTTATTTTTTTTTATTTAGAAAGTTTTATTTAAAAATTTTGTAGAATGTTGGAAGAATTGTTAACTTCTAATTTGGATTTAAAGGTTAGTTTTAAAATTAATTAAAAAAATTTTTTTCTAAATTTTTAGGATGTAATTATTAAATTATTTGTTAATGTTCAAGACCTACAAAAAATGTTTTTGGAAGAGAAAAATAAAAATTCTGCTTTGGAATTACGAGTAAAGAATTTAGAAGACAGAAATCAATTTTTAGAGAATAAAATTAAAAAGGTTTGGTTTTGTTGGTTTTTGAAGGGAAGGGGGTAGGGTTGGGGTTTTTGAGTCGGACCGACGTTCGAGTCATTTTTTTCGGGCCTTATTTTTATCGGCCGGCCGGACCTAGTCCTTTTCGTCCAAAATTCGATGCCCGACTTGATCTTTTGGACCGGGCCGGATCGGGCCCCCAACCCTAGAAGGAGGCATTCGAGATAAATTTTTGTTTTTCAGAATAAACAACGAGTACAACTTATCCATAATGAAAATAAAGAAGAAATTTTAAATTTGAAAAAGCAAAATGATAAGAAAATTCAAAAGGTTAGTTAACTTATTTTTAAAAATCTTTTAAGAAATTAATTTAAGTTAAGCTCTGCATTAAATAAAAGAATTGACAATTTAACCTCGAAATTGGAGCAATTGGATAAAATGTCCGTAAAAAGAGTGGTCAGTTTTTGCTTTTTTAAATAAAACTATTTGGTTCTATTTCAGTGCTTTTTACCATTTCCAAACAAGTGGACAACAATAAATTCTTTATGTTGTGACAATGATTGTGTAAATACAAAAGCTCCTGGGGGTTTGTGTGTTAATGGGAATGGGTTTATTAATTTGTACAGTGACAGTGTGAAATATTATGAATGTGAAGAAGATAGAGGTGGGGTTTTACTGATATATTAATTAGGATGTTTAGAAGTAGGGTTGTCGGTCTGGACCGAACAGATGATTTTTGGGTTCGGTTCATGTCAGTCCTGGATATCCTAAGTTTTTCCTTGAACCGACAACCCTATTTAGAAGAGTTAATAGTAGGCTGATTTTTTCGAAATTAACTAACGGAAAAAACATTCAAATATTTATTCATTTGATAAATTCTTTCACGTTGTCACAACATTCTTGTTTTGAGTAATCTCCGGTTAAAAGATTGCTGACAAAATATTGTCATATATCCCTATAAGACATTTTTTATGACTTCGAACGTTACTAACAATTTTTTAAAATTAGATAAAATTTTCTTTTATTTCAGGAACAAATGTAACATGTTCTATTGAAGCACAATTTAGACTTATTAAGCCTGAAAAAGATTACTTCTTTTATTCTCTATTCTATTATGAAATAACTTGTCAGTTTATTCTAGATCGTGTTAATTATGAAAATGAATTAACTGTTGGATTTTTCAGCAATAGAAATATTTTCGCAATTGAAGCGCACGATTTCCGAATTTTTTACAAAATTAGAGGAGAAGAGTTCTTTGAAGATCTGGACGAAATCGAATTTATTTGGAGGAATGGCGATGTTTTGGGTTGCGGTTTAGTTTTCCCTCCAACTGATATGCCTGAAAAACAACCTTATGTTTTCTTTACTCAAAACGGGAAATTAATTGGTAAAATTTTTTTATTTTTTGTTTTCGATCTGAAAATTATTATGGCCCAGTTGGATTTTCGAATTTGGATATTAAGTCTGAATTATTTTAGTTCAAATTGAAAGAATCTTTCAAATGTTCAACTTTTACTCTTGATAATTCCAAGCTTCGCCCCCTCCACCCCTCACCTTTTCCTTACTTTTTCCTTTCTTACGGAAAAGGTCTTTAATCAGGCCAAATAATTTCTAGCTTTTTTACTATTTTTCAAAAAAGACTTAAATATTAAATTTGCTTTCTTATTTCTAGGCAAATCAATAAAAGGACTATCTGATAATTATTGCAAGCCGTATTTAAGTCTGAAATGCTGTTCTGTTAAAACTAACTTTGGAGAGGATTTGGATAATAATCCATTTAAATATGATGTTTCTAAACACCACGTTTCTCAAGAATTTTATGAGAATTCTGAAGAATAGGAAAATTAAACAACGAAAAATAATATTAATATTTTATATTTTTTTTATTAAAAATTATTAATCTAAAATATGTGAATAAATCTTTTAAGCAATTTGAAGCTTTGACTGTTTAAAATTATTTTTTTAAATAATTATTTTTATTTTTCCGAATTGTCTTCTAAAATAATTTTTAAATTTACTTTTCAGTTTGCTATTTTGTTAGAAGTCGTTTCTTTTTTAATGACTGCTTCATTTTCCACAGTTGATCTTACACCTGACGAGTATGAACGTTTGACTCAATTACGGTTATTATTTTATATTTCCTAATTTAACAAATTTTTTTGAAGGTCCCGAAAAAATCAATTACTTGATGAAATACAGGTTCAAATCAGGCCCGTAGCCAGGGGGGTAGGGGGGGGGGGAATTCCCCCCCCCCCCCCCCCCCGAAATGGGGAAAAGGGAAAAATTTGGGGAAGGGCTGGGGCAAAAAAAGTGAATTTTTTTGGCCTACGGCCTTCGAAATTTTCAAAATTTTCGCCTGCGGCGCTAAAAATGGAAGAAATCTGGCTTTTTGAGGTCCAAAATTCAAAAAATTTTCGCCTGCGGCGCTGAAAATCAAAATTTTGGCGCCTGCGGCGCCGAAAAAGTGGATTTTTTGGCCTACGGCCTTCTAAAATTCTCAAAATTTTCGCCTACGGCGCTGAAAATAAAAATTTTTGGCGCCTTCGGCGCCAAAAATTGGGCGCAAAAAATTTTTCCCCCTTTGGCCCCCCCCCCCCCCCCCGAAAAAAAATCCTGGCTACGGGCCTGGTTCAAATCATTTAAAAAATTTCAATTCTTTGTTTTTATATTCCAGATTCTTCAACAAGAATTGTCAAAAACAAATTCAAGATTGGAAACGCTGAGTCCAGTTTCTAATCGGTTTTAGATTTTTCTTTTAATTTTTTAAAGTTTTTAGATTACCAAAAGCAAAAATTCAAAAATTGGCTATTAGTGCTTTTAATGAAGATTACAAAAAGGGTGTCCAATCATTAATTGATGCTTGTTTGGTTGAGAATTCAGCTGAAGATTTTGCTCGTTTTTTATTAAAAAATAATGATTTAAAAAAGGTTTTTTAATAAAAAATTATTTTTTTCCAATTTTTTCTAGTCCGCAGTTGGGGATTTTCTTGGAGAAAATGAACAATTCAATTTAGATGTTCTCCGACATTTTGTTTGTCTTCAAAATTTTGAGGGATTAATGTTGGTTCAAGCAATGCGTAACTTTCTCTCTTCTTTTCGATTGCCTGGAGAAGCACAAAAAATTGATAGAATAATGGAACGTTTTGCTATTCGTTTTTGTGAACAAAATCCTTCGATTTTTGATCATTCTGGTTAGAAAATATTTTTTGAAAAGTTGGTTGGGGAATTTTTTTACCTTTCTTTAATTCCTTCCTTTAATACTTAATGAAGAGGGGATTTAAGATCAATTTTCTGTTAATTTTTAACATACATATGTTGCCCAAATTTAACTCTGATTAATTCACTAGCCATAGGCAAAAAAAGAAATTTGGAAAGAGGGAAAGTTCAGACTTGCTCAAATTTAGTTATCGATGTATAGCAAAGCCTAATTATTATTTTCTTTGAAAAGCTCGCTAAGTGAGCCTTGCTGAAATTTTAATTTCGAAATATAATTCTAACAGCCTTACTTCCCTCATTCTCTTTAAATAATTAATTATTTAAAATTATTTTTAGATACTTGTTATACTCTCTGTTTCGCAACAATTATGTTAAACACTTCACTTTACAATCCAAGTGTCAAAGAAAGAATGAGTTTTGATGATTTTCTAAATATAACAAATTCTTTAAATGTTTCTCGAGATTTAATTATTGTTTGTTTTTCTTTAATTTATTCTTTAATTATTTTATTTTAAGCAAATTTACAATTCAATACGTGAAGAACCTTTTAAATTCCCAAAAGATCATCAAATTGATAACCATTTAAATTACAACTCTTCTCGTTTATTTAGAATGGCTGAAAAACAGGGATGGCTACACAAACAAGGTTTGATTATTTTTAAAAATTTTAAATTTTGTTTTTGAATTTTGGGAATTGTTTCTTAATTTAAGGGGAAGTGAGTAACCGATACTTTTTTCTTATACTTTCTTTTTCAATATTCTTCCTTCGCTTATTTAATCTTACTATTAATAAATTTCGATTTTTACCAATCAAAGAATTAGGGATAAATTTGTTGTCAAAGTCAATTTTTAATTGAAAAAAGGAGGATATTAACTTTAAATCTCAAATAAGGTGGAAGGGTCTATATATGAAAAAAGAATAATTTCGTTTAAGAAAATATTTTTCTAGGTAGTAATCATTGGACTTGGAATCAAAGATGGTTTGTCCTCTCAAATAAATGTTTATATTACTTTGAATTTCCAAATGTGAGTTTTTTTCTAAAAATAATTTTAAAAATTAAAAAAAATTTTAGAGTCGAGAACCTAAAGGAATAATTCCATTGGAAGGTATTTGTGTGAGAATGGTTGGATACAAGGACGTTGATTCATTTTCTTCAAGTAAAAAGCCGCACACTTTTGAATTATATTCTCCAAATTCTGAGATTGTTAAGGCACACAAAACTAATTCTGAAGGTTAGTTGAAAAATTTTTGAATTAGAAATTCTGAAACCCTGGAAGGAAAATTTTTGGTGTGCGGACATATCGGGATTGGGGTGACAAAAATAATTTCTTCCGCGTTTACGTTTGTTCTAAAACATAAAAACTTTATTCCTCAAACAATATACTATCCAATACCCAGTGGCCGTAGGTTCCGAAATCAGTGGGGTAACTGTTCGTACATTGAAATATCCTGATATGTCCGCGTGCAAAATTTTTTCCATGAATAGGAAATAAGTAACAGCCCCCTTTCTATTTTTTAGAACTGAAAAAGCACTCCTTCCGAATACAAATTATTAAAATTAAAATTCTTTAAATTTTTAAAGGTCGTTTAATCGAAGGAGGAGGGCAACACACCGCTTATAGAATGGCAGCACCAGGACATGAAGAAATGCATTCTTGGATTAGTGCTCTCCAAAGAAGTATAAATAAAGATAATGCTATAGAAGAAGTACTTGAACGAAGAAGGGCAAAATCGGTTAATAATGGAAGTTTTGGAGGTAGTAAATAATTATTGAAGAAAATATTTAAATTATTTTTTAAACGATTCTATGTAATTTAACCCCCTAAAAAGCCTTTCAATTTAATTTAATATTTAAGTATATAATTATTTTAATTAGCCTTGTTAAATTTTACTTAATGACATTGTAAATTTGAATTTTTAAATAAACTAACGGTTGGGATAGTTCTTATAGCAGTCATAAATTATTGGTAAAAATGGCTCTATATTTATGGAATGAAGTCTCAAAGCAAATTTTTTTCATATTCCTCAAAATGGGTAGTTTCAAGAGCTTCACCGGAAGTTCCTGTCCGGAACCAAAGAATTAGATCCGGTTTCGGTCAAAATTTCAGTTCGAGTCCCGGCCAAATTTGCGGTTCCGGTCAAGCACTAGTAATTTCCCTATACATTTCTCTCTATTCTGATGTTTGCCATAAGGCTATAAACGCAAAGGGATTAACTAAACGTGTGTGTCCATGTTCTAACTTGCCGTGTGTGTGTGATTAGTTCGGTTCCGAATTGGAACCCTGGTTAGAAATTTAAAAAAAGTATTTGAGAGTTTTTATAGAAAATTCTATTTCCAAAAGGAGTTTTTTGTTCAAAATAATTATAAAACTTCATAAAATTTTATTTTTATTTTGAAATTTTTTTAATAGGGAAAGGGTATGTAAAAAATTTTTTTGAATAAATACAAAGAAAGTGCAAATTAAGAAAAAATTTAGAAGTGTGAAATTATTAATAAAGTGTAAAGTGACTAATAAAGTGCAATAAAGTGATAATTGATATATTAATAAAGTGCAAATTTACAAAACTCGTCTTTGATAACAGTATCCGTCTTTAAAATTTCTTAATTATTAAAAATATTAAGACGGCAAATCTTTTGATTTAAATAATTATGAACTAATTTTTAATAAACTATAAAGCACAAAATGTGTTTAAATACTTGAGTAAAACTAAATATTAATCATTAAAAAAATTTTTTTAATAAAAACAAAAAAAAATAACAGATTTGGCTCAAGGAAAAGTTCTCAAAATTTAAAAGAATGATTTTGAAATCTAATTTCTTGGTCATTTTCATGCTTTGTGTTTTAGCAGGTATTGTACAGTAAAAGAAGCTGGGCTATAGCTATTACTCTCCTTTAGCTAGTGCAAAAGGTTATTAGGCGGCTGGGAGCTGACCGGCATCCTCAGTAGACCGGACTGATGTGTTATTCATTACACCACACCACCTTCTGCACAGACTTAGGAATTACTTATAAATAGCTATATATTTTACAGTATTATTATACAAGAGTTGTACTCCGAATGTTCAGAAACTAGTATGTTCGGCACATAGTTTTAAATTTATTTCCAAACGGGAGCAAAGTATTAATCTTTTTTCGGTCGAATTAAGTATTAACTTTCAATAAAATTAAATTAAAAATACCGTATTATCTCTAACAAATAAAATTGCCCTGGATGATTTAAAAATAAATAGAGATCTATTAGAGATAATATATATTTTATATTTAGAAATACATTCTGTTAAATCAAAAAACATTTTGGAAGGAAAGAAAGGAAAATCACAAACTAGAAATGTTTTTGAAGAATTGCCAACGATGAAGGAGGAGGGGATTGAAATAAGAGAATCATCTTCATCAAATAATTGGTCTAAAAATATAAATTCAATTTCAAAATCTGTTTGCGAATTTGTTGGAAATTTTAAAGAAAAAATTAAAATAAAATGTCAAAATATTCCAAAAAACAAAATTTTACCAACTAAATATTTAAAAGGAGCAATGTTTTGTGTTTTAATTATTACTGCTCCATGTAAAGTTGATAATATTTATTTAAAACCATTACAAAAAAATATGACACAATATGGAATGTTACAAAGTTAGTAACTATATAAATACCAGGGCTGTATAATTTTGAATTTGAGAAAGCGGAAGACGGAAGCGGAACAAAATACAGCTCTGATAAATAGAGGTTGGTCGGAATTCCGATTTCCGACTTTTGAGCCAGTTCCGAGTTCCGACACCTCTACCTGTTCCGACCCACCTCTGCTGATAAATACCTACATAATTTTAAAATTAATATAAAGTTACCATTATGGAGAAATAAATTTATTTAGGTCTCCGATTGAGAAAATTTTAAGTTAAAATACAAAAAGTTTAATTTACAAGTATAATTTCTGTTTCTAATAATTTCATGTTTTCAGTGAGTATTTAGTGTATTTCCAAGCGAAATTTTTAAGAATTTTAAGTTTAAATTAATTTTTTTAGCCAAAACGTACTTCCAAAATAATTATTACAAATCGTAGCTCCAGATTTTTTAAGAGATTTACATAAACTTTCAAAATCTTTAAATTAATTTTAGATGAATTTGGGTATGAAAGAAATTTTTTTCTCGAATTTCCAGAATTATATCTAGGAGATATACTAAACTTAGAAGATACAGATTGTAAAGAAGTAGAGATAGATGGAGTAATTTATGATGAATGTAATTACGAGATGGAATTAACTGACGATGAATATGAGCTGGATTATAAAAATAATAAAGGGGAAATAATATATTTTGGGTATTTGAAAAAAGATTTTGAATGTAAAGAAAATGGGGAAAATTGTGAGAAAACATATAAATATGTTGAAGATGATGGTGTTTCTACATTTGAAGTTAAATATGAAAAGAAAAATAACAAAAAAGATAAACAGCCTGTTAAGGGGAAAGCTAAAAAGCTTACAAAAATTGAGTAAAATAATTATAAAAAAATAATTTATAAATAATTAAAAATGTTTTTAACTAAAGTAGTATACACTGCTCCACATAACTATAACCTCACCCTAAATTTTCAAATTTCTTAACTTCTACCGAATCAATCGGGCTGATTTTTATTTTATATTAATTAAAGCAGGTAACATTTCATATAAACCCGAGAATCAAAAAAATCTTTGGTCAAAAATTTCTTATTCAATTTTTTTCAAAAAACACCCTCCACATAACTATAACCTCACCTTCAGAAATCATATTAGGAATGTTCGAAAAATTCTACAAAAATTCATGCAAACATTTTCATTGATAATAAGGGAAAATAAAAAAGAACGAAATCTGTAAGTGCTTTTTTCATCGAGATCCAAAATCACAAAAATCAACGGGAAATGGGGGGTACAGTAATTAAAAAATATTTTCACATGTGTAGACTGTAGATAAAATTTTTTATTATAGTCCATCTGAAAGCCAATAAAATTTACTACAAAACCCACTAGGTCCTATCCATGACAAAAATTCTACCTTTGAGGAGTCTTTGGTTAAATGAGATGGCGAATAAATTCAGCCAAATCACCCCATAAAATGTCATTATTTCGAGTTTCTAAATTTAACCGATTGCTCCCCAGTGATAAAATTTTTCTCAATGATAGTACTAAGTGTTTTTTGTAGCAAATTTTGTGGGCTTTCAGAAGAAAACAGAAGAAAAAAACAGAAGAAAAAAAACAGAAAAATAAAAAAATTAACATGAATTAACATTTGTTTTTTCGGTACTATTATAATGTAGCATGTAGTCAAATTTATTTTTATATAATTAAATCATTTAAATTTACCAATAATTTCATTAAATAAGAGGTAAATTAATCATTCCCCATCAGCAATACATATTTTTAAAACGATAAGCTTCCAAAAATCCACGTCAAAAATGAATTTGTTTTATTAAAATAACCAATAAGAGTAATAGAAAATTTATCTTTCCAAATAATGAAAAAAATTTGAAATTATACAAAATTTAATTAAATTGTTATATTTTGTTGGCAGCAGAAATGACAAAATTATGAAAGATTATATTGATTTAAATTTTTAGAAAATTTCTATTTAAAATTGTAACAATTTTTCAGAATGTCCAAGTAAATGTAAACTTGAAACAAACAATTTTAAGGAAAAATTATGTAAGTGGACATAATATTTTTTAAAAACAAAATTTTTCTTTAAATTTCTAATCTAACACTTAAACTAAAAAATTAAAAGGAGTTTTAAAAGAAATTTTTGAAAATTTATTTCATATATCTTCTTCGATTATCTATATGTATGTCCATTCAATACATGATTTTATTGGAAAGATTTTTCAATAAATGTACAGGCCGCAGAAAATACCTTAAAATTCTCTATTTCCTACTTTTTATTTCATATAGTCCAAAAATAAAATTTTTTTAGTCTTTTCTACAGCCCCAAATAGTCAGAGGTGTATATGAGATTGGGGGAAATGTACTAAATGAGCTTTTTTGGGAAAATTATATTTTTAAAAATAAATGCTGATTTTAATTTCCTTTTTTTATTTACAATTTTCTTCTTCCTTTTCTTCCTCCTTTCATCCCCTATTAGTTCCCATATAAACTGGAGGTCCCAGTCCAGTATATCCATATCCAGCATAACTAGAAGCATATGGCGATGTTATTTGCGTACAGGGAGGTTGGTAATTTCCGTGATGATAGTGTTGGGTATATCCATTATTGCTATTTAAATTGTTCTTTACTCTAGCCGTTTTTGATGTTCCCCCTCCACTACTAATATAATTATTTGAATCCATATTATAAATATCTGTTTGGAAATGATTTTCGTTTGGACAGTCTGTAATGCTTGGAACATTACTGAAAACAATTAAAAGGAATTTTAGAAGAAATTTTCGAAATGTTTACTATTGGCTATAAGCATTGGTACGTCGATATAATGGATTTAATATTGAGGCAAGTACAATAATTGGCAATAATAATAGAAGACCCAATCCAAGAGAAAGCCAAAGACTGTTCTGAAATAAATTGTTATTATTTTTGTATGACCTTTATTATATCACACATCTTCAGGTATCTCTCTTATCACTTAATCAAAAATAATCTGTCTTATCCCAAGTTTATCCTATCACTTTCCCACATATCCCTTATCCCAAATAAAAGTTTGTTCTTATATGCTTATCACACATCGCGAGCTATTATAAGCTATTTTTATCACACATATGCTCCAAACTCGTATCACTCGTTAAGACTAACGATCTTTAACTTATCCCGAGTCTATCCTATCACCTCCCCGAGTAGGGTTGGCGGGTCCTGGAAATCTCTCTGAATAGAGAACTTCGGACATCCCGACTTTTTTCGGATCCGTCAACCTTATTCCCCACGTATCCCTTATTCAAATGAAAGGTTGGGATAACATAGAGAGATGTGATAACATACAATAGGGTCCAAAGCATAGTCACAAATAGCTTCTCTTGTATGGACGGCAATTTCTGCCAATGGAGCACAACTTGTTACCTCATTGTTCATCTGTTTATAAAAAGTATTCTTTTAAATATCAGTCAGAAAAACTAACAGAATTATTAATATGTTCCCCATATTGTCTAACCAAATCGGCAAATTCATTCGCAACTTTTAAAGCCACAGAATGTAAATTTTGTCTTAATTTTTGTTCAGACCCCAATTCTTTTTGTGCTTTCTCAACATCTTTTAAAAGAGATTCTGAATCAATTTTTAAAGCAAAAACATCAGAACGAAATTGTTCTAAACGAGAACAAACATTTTCTATTAAAGCACGGACTTGGACGGTATCTGGACGTAATTCTTCCTGAAAAAGGAAATTCTTGAATATTTTTTTTGAAATTTTTCTACCAAAAAATGTAAAACAGTTTCCAATTCTTCAACTTGCCCTTTCTGTTTTTCTTCACTCGATTGACGCAAATGGCGCAATTCGACAGTTACTCCTTCTAATTGGAATCGAGTTCTTTGTGCACAAAACTTGAAATAAAATTTTTATTTTTTATTTTATTGTAGTTTTCAGGATTTTGTGAAAATTGTTGACGATTATTTGAATAAAGAAAGGGTTAGAATTATCGTGAAAATTAAAGAATTTTTAACTAAAAAAATGAAATTTCTTCAAGTTTAGTGGCTCTAGATTAAAGTAGGCAAATCATGGAATCTTGACTTTAATCATGACCCCGATATCTTGACATGCCCCGATATCCCCAAATATACCAATTCAGAATGTCTTCTCCTGTATACGGATATCCTATCTTGATTTCCTATTTATGTAGTTAGATAAACAAAACTTTTATTTAAGTCTTGAAGATTGGCCGTAATAATCTTTATATTGTCCACAATATTCTTTAAAAAACTTTAAAAATTAAAAACTTCTTGTAAATTATTTTCTTTCCATTCAGGTATCTCTACTTGCCCCAATTCTTCCAACCCAATACGCATTTCTGTTCCAAAAGAATTCCATCTTGAACTAAAAGCTGTTGATGTTGGGGAGGAGGAAGTAGAGGGAGGACCAGCCAATGCTTTTTCTAATAAACGTCCAGAAAGTAAAGATTGACGAATTGAATTGGCCTTTTAAAGAAATTATTATTAGATTACCTAAACTAAATTTTAATTTATTATAGATTGGATTCACTTGATTTTAGGTACCAATATATATTTGAAGGAAAAACACCTAATTAAAACTAAAAAACCCTAATTTACGATATTATTAAAGATAATATGGCTGGTTCTTGAAGATTAAATATCTAGGTAAATACAGGCATTTTAATTGGGTTTAAGAAATATTTTTAAAAATTTGGCTGCCCTTATCAATAATGGATACACTCGATTTTAGGTACAACTTTTCAGCTCCTAGAGGGTTCGTAAAATTGAGATCCGACTAGAGCCTTTTTTAAATATAAATCTGATTTTGACTATCCCAAAAAGTTTTAATTAAAATTAGGTATTTATTCTAAATCTCCTCCAAATTACCAACCATCTCTTCATATTCATTATCATTTCCTCCATTAATTAAAGTAAATTTTTTATCCAATTCCAACATTAAATATAAAGTTTTTCCTTGATTACACCCTCTAATAAAATTTTCTGGTCTTCTTTTTTCAGTAAAAATTTGTTGGAAAGAATTTATTTTTTCTGAATTTATTTTTGGTTTATCTAATTCATAAATTGTTATTAAACGATCAAAAAACTGAAAAAAAAATTTTTTTATTAAAAAATATTTTTTGAAATTACCGAAATTATGTCAGGTCTAGCTAAAGGTTCTTTTAATGGATTACAGATTAAATGGCCCAAATTTGCTCCAATTAACATTCCTGAGGCTGAGATTAAACCAAAAACGCTTAGCAAAGCAAGCGAAAGCCAAATAGAGCTTAAAATTTGTTTTTAAGAAAAGTCTATAATAAAGAGAGTTTATTGTATAGCAGGTTATTATATTGAGAGTTTATTGTATAGAAGGTTATTTATTTTTAATTAGAGATCGAAAAAATATCCATCCAAATTTTGAATTAAATAAACAAGGAAAAACAGACAAAAAATTTTTTTACCATCCAAAGAAATTAGCACCAGTAGAGCGAACACAACAATCATCGTCCTCAAATTCACTAGGTCTTCTTCCACAACATCCAAAGCAAAGTCCAAGTAAAAAAGCTAGAGACAAAAAGGCAAAAAGACCAGAAACAATTAAAGAAGCTACCCAACTAAAAAAATTTTTTTGCCAATAAAATAATTTTCTCTCTACCCATAATGAACAAATTGTCTAAATCTTTCCCTATGTGCCATCATTGGATCAATTATTTGTTCATCCAAAAATCGCAAATCAACGGATTTTATAGCAGATGAAATCTGTTCATAATTTGATTGTAATGTTTTGTCTAATAAACGTAAACGTTCTTCGGCATCTTTAAACATTAAGGAAAATTACAGATAATTTTTCTAAGAATTCTACCTTCCCTTCTTTCATCAACTTCTGTTTGTATACCCTTTTGTAATATTTGTAAACCTTCTATTGGAGTAGCAAATCTTCTCTCAATATCTATTTGTTCTATTTGATTTAAAACTATTGGAATTTGTTCGGGTAAGAGAGAAGACTAGAAAAGAAAATTGAAAAAGAAAAATCTCGACTTTTAATGACCCCAAGTAGGAAAACACATTTAATATTAGACAGTAAATCCGGAAATATTCTTTCTTATTTAATCAACAGAACACAATCTCTCTCAGATTGTTTCTCTAGATTTAACGTTATCTTTCTAAACCGGAAATGACTGTTAAATAGAGATCGAGTTGGGTCTTGACCAAGGCCTGGGTTTTTCCTATACCCAGAGTCCAGGCCCAGGCATTTTCTGATCATCCCGGGTTTTTCCTAGGCCTGGGTTTTTCCTGGATTACTGGCCCAGGATCCCGCCCAGACCAATAAATCAAACCCAGAGCCCAGGAACAGTCCCAGGCTTTTCAAAAATCTCGATCTCTACTGTTAAAGAGAAGATAGTGAATAAAAATAAACGAGAGAGTATTGAAAAATGAGAGACTAAATTTCCGGAATAAAATAAATTAAATTTCTGGTTCTCCTTTCCTTACAATTTCTCTAGCTCTCTGTTCCAATTGCCAATCCCCAGTAACAACATTAATTCCATCTTCTTCCTCTTCATTAATTACAGGCTTTGCTAAATCCAAAATAGGATTAATTGCTTGTTTAGCTTGGTGACATATTGCCGACTTTTCTCCATTTTCTGATGTTTTTTCACAGTCTGCCAAATTATCCTTTGCTTGTCTTAATTTTAATAATTTTATTTGGAGAGAATGACGAGCATCTAATGTTTTTCCCAATTCAAGTTGTAATTCCTTATATGTTGAGAGTAGTCGAGGGGCATCTTTTTTAAGGGGGAAAGTTCAAAAATAGTAAAAGTCTAAACAAGACTCACTACTCGCACTAATCACAGCTTTGTCCAATCTCTCAACCCCTGTCACTTGTTTTAACCGTTGTACGGTACTCTCCCCAGCTTTGTCCAAGGCAGAATGCAAAGTTTGATTGAAACGAACAAAATCGTCTCTTAATAATTTTCTCATTTGCTGAAATTATTTTAAATATTTTTATTTGTTAATTAAATACTTCAACAGACTCCCCTCTATAAATTAACAAATCATTAGCACAATAATGCAATCTTGTTGGTAATTCATCCAAACCGTGTTGGGCATATTGGGTACTCAATAAAAGTACTGCAGAACAAAAACTAAAATTATTTATTGAAATTATTTGTTTAAAATTTTCTTTTTCAAGGTTTGTCTCTCTCAAGTTTACATGCAGTATTGTTCACTCTCTCACTTTTTGTCTGACCATCCGGAAAATTACGGAAACCTAAGAAATCGGGACAATTCTGATTTTCCAATTGAGAAACAAAAATCAACTGGTGTTGGAACAACGTCCTCATTATCTCTCATGACTCTTTCCTTCCTTTATCAGCAATGCTCAACCCGAGGGACGTCGTTATAACAGAGATTATCCCAAAAATACAAGTTCCAAAAACCTACATAATAATCAAAACAAAAATTCCAAGTAATCCATTTAACAACGCCCTCCTCAACCAATCACAACGTCTATCAGAATCATTTTCTCTGTTTGATTTTTCAGAATTTTGTTTGCACAAACAAATACAACAACGAATAAATAAATATAGAATAGCAAATATTGGAGGTATTGAAATTAAAAATAAAGCTAGTAAAAGCCACCAACGTTCAAATTGAATCCAGTGATCTCGACGTTCAGTAAAAGAACGTTCCCAAGCATCTTTTTGTCCCAATAAAGCTTCGTCAGAAAGTAAAGCTTGAAAAAGGGGAATTTTTAAAAGGTAAATTAATGCTATAATTATTTGAAAGATTTATTCAATGAGAATTTTTAAATTAAAGGATGAGGGTTTGAATATTTGAATTTATATTGCGGATAGTTTAAATTAGGGTAGCACCCCTCCCCCGGAACCCCGAATGATCTACCCCGACAAACCCTGATCCCCGACGCCCACCCCCGAAGGCTCAAGGTGCTACCCTAGTTTGAATTGAATTGCCTCCTCTTAAGGCTGGCCAAAATAAACGGACCGAATATTTTTCCTCTAATTTTTTAAATTAATTGAAGGAAATTTTCTTTAAATTTAACAAAAATTAAATTTATTTAAAAAAATTAATAATTATTTTTTATATTTACTTCTATGCGGAAAAGGTTCAGAAAAAGTTTTAATAAATCCATTCTGTACTGAATGTAATATTTTCATTGCCGGATCTTTTTGAGAGAATTGTTGCCCAAAAGCCCCACACCTATATTCTGTGGATTTTTTGAAAGGCTCGAATTGAATTTTAATTTGTGTTGAATTTTCTGTTGTTTTAAGATTTTTGTTGTTGTTGGCATTTTCAGAAGAAGTTGTTAAAAAATTAATTAAAAATAAAAGAATAAATGAAAGAGAGGGGAAAATAAACATTTTTTAAATTAAAAATACCGGAATGTTTTTTTAAAGAAAAAGTAGAAAGAATTAATTAAAGGATATTTAATGATGGCATTTAGTGTATAAGCTAAAAATTAAAATTAATTTAAAAATTAAATTTTAAAAAAATTAAAAATTGAAGAAATAGTGTGTAAAAATAAGAGAGACACGTAAATTAATTAAACTATTAAATTAAATAAAAAAATACAAAAAAAAATAATTAAAAAAGAAGAAAAATATTTTTTTTAAATAAAATAGTAAAATAAACATTTAAACACAAATATATATTTTTATTTATTAGAGAAAATGTGTAATTTGATGAGTAGATTTGGCCTTCAATGAATTAAGTGAATAATCATAAAAATATATAGAGAAGAAAATTTATAAGTTGATAAATTAAAAGAAAAAAATTAGAAAAAAATATTATTAAAAGAAAAAATTGTCAAAAGAAACATTTAGAGAAATAAAAATTTGAATAAAGAAAAATATAACCCTAAAAGGGATCGAACCTGGTTTGAAAAACTAGCAAAGTCAACACCACTAACCACTACACCAATCAACCTTACACTTAATATTTTGTTTTGAAGAATATAGTACCTTAGTTTGGCTGACCATTCACATTTTCCCTTTGTATTTTTTTAAATTGGTTCCCTTTTTATGGCAAATTATAAATTATTCGAAAGAGCTAGCTCTTCGAGCCGAATCGGCAGAAAATAAAATCAACATAATCTGATTTATTTAACAAGGTTATCCAGCAAATAAGCTCAAAATGGTCAGGGAAACAGGAAAAAAGGGGAGGGTCAGCCAAACTATTACCCATTCCTTAATTTAATAATTACCCATTCCTTAATTAATTTAATATTACAAATAATTAAGTGTTGAATTGATTAATCAAAAAATCAAACCAAAAAATATAAAAAAATTTTTAACAGAAAAAATTAATCATTTTAAGGGTAATTAAAGCTGAATAAAATAATCAATTAGTAATTTATTTTTTGAATAAATAAAAATATCGTGTGTCATTTAACATAAACCCCATTAATTTCTTTTAAACGTTGGATATATTTTTCTTTAATTTTTTTTGTTTTTCACATTAAAAAAATATCCAAATTAAGTAAAAACCGAAAAAAGAATTGTCGCGTTTTATTCGCTTGAATAGCTTCTCCTTTTTCAAATAAAAACATTTTTGTTTGGGAAAAAAGTATTAAAAATTAAAGATTTTAAAGGATGAAAATGTAAAAAAATAAAATTATTTAAAGGGAAAAACAAAGAAAAATAAGCGAGGGAAGGGACGTGTAGGGGAAGAGGTATTTTTGGTTTTGTTTTTAAAAAAAATGTTTTTTTCCGTCGCTCCCGCTCCAATTATTTTTCGACCCAAAAATTGCAAAGTAGCAATTGAAAAGAAGAAGATGATCGGTAAAATAAGGGGAGAGAAGTGACAAATATGGGGAAGAAAAAATAATTAAAAAATAATTTTTGTTTAAAAATTTTTTCTTATTTTTTAACAAAAATTCTCTCAATTTTTGCAAAAATAAAATTTAAAATAAATATGGGCAAGAAAATAAATTAGCAAGAGATGAATTCTAAATTTAATTAAAAAAAGGAAAAGAAAAAATCTGTCAAAAATAATTGCTGGGAAACTTGGAATAAATTTCTAGAAAAATAATTTTAATTAGCGAGATCCAACTTTGGCAATAAATTTCAAAATTTTTAGAAAAATATTTATCTATCAATAACTTGCAAAATAAAGATCGGGCCAAATAAATATTTGACTTTTTCAATCAAATTTTTTCAAATAACGAATAATTTGATCAAATATTTATTTAATTTTTAACTAATTAAATTTTTAATTAATTAAATTAATTAATTTTAATAAAAAAAATTAAAAATAAATAAAAAAAATAAATAAAATTAATTAAAAATTAACAATATTTAATTTTGCCATTTGTCCTGTCTCTAAATATTGTAGTTTTGTGACAAATTGTTATATAGGGGGAATAATGTGTAAATTAAGAAAACAAAACAAAAATTTTAAAATTTTTAAAAAAGTTAAAAAATACATTTTGAAGGATAGTTGGTAGATTAAGTGAAAAATTTAACAAAAAAAAGACTACTATTGTTTCTTAATAATTTATTTGCGCAGCGCCTAAAAGCGTCCAAAAATACAAAAAATGAGGCTTTATTTTAAATTTCTAATTTATTCAAAAGAATTTTTTTACTTTTTTTCTGATTCATTTCAAATGTTCCATTTTTATGTTTTTTTCCCATTCTTTGTTGAATCGATTTACAAACGTCCTTCGACTCACTTTTATATATGCTTTAACGATGAATGCCGCTAGGGGTTTTTGGTTGCCTCCAAAATTAGCTCTTTTACATGGGGGAATGGGAAATTCAAAAAGGGGGAGAGGAGACTGGCTAGAAGGGAAGAAATAAAAAGAAGAAGAAAAAGCTGTGATGGGCACGAAGGATGCAATTAAGGGGGAAAGGACAGTGTAAAGAGTTTTGGGACAAATTGTTACATAGGGGGAATAATAATGTGTAAATTAAGAGAATAAATGAAGGGTTTGATTGAATAAAAAATGAAAATATAGATAATGTTTGTCGGATCCTTTGAAGAATCTCCATGGTAAAGGGCTTCTTAACGTCTTGTAGGATACCTTCGCGTTGAATTATTTGGGATTCAAATGCTCTAAATGTGAGAATTATCGGTGTTACGAGAATTGTGAATACGCGATTGCGGATATTATAATTACGGACAACGATTGTGGATTTAAAATTTTTTAAATTTTAAAAATTATTGAAGTGAGATCTTGTTTTTTAGTCCCGGCTGTCAGGTTCCGACTTCTGACGGTTTCCGGTTCATTTGTAGACTGATTCAGCACTGAAAACTATAAAAATCTTAATTTTAATAAATTGCGTATCCGCAATTGTCGTACCGCAGAATTATCGGCTGTACTTTAGTCTAGCGGATGCGGAAATAATACATGAAACCGGTACCATTCGATTCGTCTCACCGAGCTGAGTCGAATGGTACAACTCTCCATCTGCGGAAATGCCTACGAGCCGAGATATAGGTCTCCGAAAATCGAAAAACCATAGGGGGGAGTAAGCACAATTTGGGGTTTTTTATTAAAAACAAAAATATGTACTTGCAGAAATAGTCCAGTCTTGTACGTATTGCAAAAAGAAAATATGAAATTAGGTATCTTGTAAAATTCCTTTCTCCGTTCCATTCCCTCCACGGATTAATTAATTACCCCAGGCCGTCAACCTTCCCGTAGTTCCCAAACAAAAATTCGCAAAAATTCTTTCAAAAATTGTCTCTAGGCCAAAAGTCTAGCAATATATTAATAGAGTTTTTTAATATTTTTTCGCATTTTTCTTCAATTACATAATTTAATACATAATTTTATTTAATCTTAATTTATCTAGATTTTTTAAATAAAACTTTTTTCAGAAAATAATTATAATAAATTTTTTAAAAATGACTGAAGAAGGATCATCAAATCATGATTTGGAATTAAATGTAAATAATTTAAAAAAAAACAATTTTAGAAAAAAAATTAAAATTTCCGTTTAAGCCATGTCAATGTAATTATTTAATAAAACTTCAAAATAATTTTGCCAATCTTCAAAAAAATCTTTTTGAAGAAAAAGAAAATAGTTTAAATTTGGAAAAGAAAGTTTATTTTCTTGAAAAGGAGGTTTAGAGATTATTTAAATTAAATTATTTAAAAATAATTTTAGAAAGAATTTAATTTAAAAATGAAAGAAATTGAAGACAAAAATATTTTTCTTGAAAATAAATTGAAAGAAGAGAAAGAGGTTATTTTGGATAAATTATTTAAATTTAAATTAAATTTTAGAAAATTCAAAAAATAAAAATTGATAATCATCAAAAAGATGAGAAAATAAATTCGTTGGAAAAGGTGAATGAAAATATTATTTTATTTAAAAATATTTTAACTTTATTCATTTAAAAAAGGCAAATGAATTAATTAACAAGAAGGTTGATGCTTTAACAATCGAATTGGAACAATTAAAAAATAAGGCTTGTATATTTTTGGTTAGTTAGATTATTTTTAATAAAATGTTTGTTTTTTAAGAATTTTATTTCAATTGAAAATAAATGGAAAGAAATCGACTTTAGTTACAGGAGTGATTTTAAATGTTGTGAAAATAAATGTATAAGAACAAATAAACCAATTGGAAATTGTATTAAGGGGAATGGATTTGTTAATTTAATTAATGATGAAAATATTAAATATATTAAATGTGGAAAAGGGAAAGGTAAATAATAAAATAAATATTTTGGTACTAGTGTCTGGTAAAATCATTTTTCCGCGCTCATGCCATACATAATTCCTTGGATTACTCAGGCCGGATCTCAGTCTAATTTAAAAAATTCTGATTTAAAAAAATATTAATATTTTGGGCGTCCCGTGTTTTGGTAAAACCATATTTTATCCGACTACCTATGTCGTATCCGTTTTAGCCTGACACGGATATTTAGTGGCATTAATAATTTAAAAAAATTCAATATTTTTAGGCGTAAATAAATCTTGTTTAATTATTGCTGAAAATTCTTTCAAAGAACCTCCAGACAGCAATAATTACTTTCTATTTTATTTTGAAATTAAATGTACAAAAATTGAGGGGTTATTAAATAATGATAAAAATTTAATGTTTATTGGACTCAAAATGGGAGATGAGTATGAATATATTCGATTTGGGGCAGATTGTGCTTCAATTTTAGATAACTACGATAATTTTAATATTCCACAATTTACTTGGAATAATAGCGATGTTTTTGGTTGCGGACTAGTTTATCCGCCTGATGATGATACTTATGTTTTCTTTACTCAAAATGGAAAACAAATTGGTATTAGAAAGATAAAATTAAATTTTGAAATAAAATTTTTTACAGGCAAAGCCGTATATTTAACGGATGGTAGTAACTCATATACGCCGTATGTTGCACTCAATTGTTGTTCTGTGGAAACGAATTTTGGAAATAATTTGGAGACTAAACCTTTTGTTTATGATATTTCAAAGCATTTAGTTACAGAATATTATTGAAGGATTTTTAAATGATTTTTTTTATTTGAGTTAATTTGACATTTTTGGATTTTATGCACGATTTTTTTAAATAAAATTATTTTTACTATTTTTGAAAGTAAAAGAAAATTATAGAGAGAAAGAAATGGAATCTTGAAATAATTTGAAAATTATGGAACATTTAAAAATATTTATTGTGTGCCTAAATACTAAATATATTTATTACGGCATTCCTTGAACTAAATTTGAAAAAAATTTAAATAAAGCTGACTGTAAATAGTAGCGAAAATTCCTTAAATTTACGATGGCCAAGAATCTAGAATTCCTCTGTGGCGCCAGAAATATCTGAAAACTTCGAGAAATTGAAAAATCACCACAAAGTGTCCTAGCGCCACAATGAAGCCAAATTTTGACATTTTTATGTTTCCTCGTCGTGCTTCATTCAACGATAAATTCTTTAATTTCAATAAGAAATATGCTTAATTGTAAAAATTAATTAATTTTAATTATTCTCCTGCTTTCCGTTCAAATGCCAAAACGCACGGAAAAGGAGAAATGAGTGCCACTTCTTACAAAAAATGCAAGAAAGGAAGAAAACGTGCGCATTCCCTTTGCGGACAGGTAGGACATCAACTGGACATTTACCGAGAGAATAAAAATTTAAATGAAAAAAGAAATTGCTTTTATGGATTAAAATTCTATTCAAAGAGTTTAAAATGAATAAAAGATTAAAATATTTTTAGTTGGTATTTTTAGTGCTTTTCAGCTGTAGAGCAGCTGAAAAGTATGAGGAAATGAATGACCCTAACAAAATGGACAAAAGAAAATTTTGAGGGAAAAGCTAAGGGAAATAAGCTAAAAATAAACAAATAAATATACTCCCTATGGGAATCAATTCTTTGCGGTGAAAGGCTAATATTGTGAGGGATAAAATAACAACAGCTGGTTTATATGTGAATATAATTAAATAATTATTTAATATTATTGTTGATTAATTTAAATATTAAATTAATTAGAAGCTCATTAAATAAATTAAAGGTTTTGTAATTTACCGTGAAGGGATATAGTATTCGTTAAAATTTAAAAAAATCAAACTGAAAATGTACTATAATTAAAAAATTGGCCTATACGCAAATAAGAGTTGAATAGTTTTTTAAATTTTTTATTTAATTAAAAATGTTATGGTTCCCGTGGAGGTTTTTGCTGCTGCTTTCTTTAGTTTTTTTTAAAAGTACTTAATAATTCAAAATATTCCCTCAAAACATTTTTTATCTTTTATTTTAAACAAAAAATATATTTCCCAGACAAAAATATTCTTAAAAATAAATTCCTTACAAAAAATTGTTTCTAGGCTAAAAGTCCTGCAATATATAAATGGATTTTTCTCTTACATTTACTTCAATTACAAAATTTTTATAAGAAAAAATAAAATTAAGAAAAGGTTTTTAATTTTTTAAATTAATTTTTTAGATTTTTAAAAGTTATTATTTTAATTTAACCAAAATTTTAAAATAATTAATTTAAATTCTTTCAAAATGACTGAAGATGAATTATCGAATATTGATATGGAATTAATAGTAAATTTAAAAAAAATAAAAAAAAATAAAATTTTTGTTTAAGCCAAGTCAAAGCGATTATTTAATTAAATTTCAAAATAATTTTGCCAATCTTCAAACAAAATATATTGAGGAAAAAGAAAATAGTTTAAATTTGGAGAAGAAAATTTTTTTTCTTGAAAAGGAGGTTTAGAGATTATTTAAATTAAATTATTTTTAAAATAATTTTAGAAAGAATTTAATGAAAAAATTAAAGAAATTGAAAATAAAAATATTTTTCTTGAAAATAAATTAAAGGAAAAGAAAGAGGTTATTTTGGATAAATTATTTAATTAAATTAAATTTTAGAAAATTAAAAAAATAAAATTTGATAATAAACAAAAAGATGAGGAAATAAATTTTTTAGCAGAAGAAATTAAAGAGGTGAGTAAAAATTATTTAAGTAAATTTAAATATTATTTAATTTTTAAAAAGGCAAATGCTTTGTTTAACAAAAAGATTGCTGATTTAACAAGTGAAATGGAAAAATTGAAAAATATAAATTATATACCTTTGGTTAGTTTAATTAATTTTAAAATAAAATTTTTGTTCATTTAAAGAGTTTTATTAAAATCAGCAATAAATGGAAAGAAATTGACTTTAGTTATGATAGTAGTTTAAAATGTTGTGAGAATGAATGTATAAATACAAACAAGCCTGATGGGAAGTGTATTGAAGGGAATGGATTTGTTAATTTAATTAATGATGGAAATACTATAAAATATGTTAATTTTGAAGGAAAAGGTAAAGAATAAATTATTCAAAGAAATAAATAGTTTGCTTACAGCTAGAGATAAGTCGAATCTAATATGCTAACTAATATCCGACGATTTTGATAAAATGTAATAATTTAGTAATAGTAGTATTCCCCATTTTTTATTACCTAACATGTACAAAATGGTCAGATTTTCTTTTTTCCTCTATTTTGCTTTTTTCCTGTGGTTAAAGCGGTAATATAAAATTTTTTTGACCATTTGTACATATTAAGGAATATATTAGAGAGCGAGATTTTCAAAAAAGACCATGAGTCAAGGAAAAATCAAGGTCTGGATCCAGATCCAGCCCGCTCTCTAGAATATATAAATATAACCAAAAATTTTCTCAAATTCTCAAAATATTCGCTTTGAATTCGAATTTAAATTCAGTTTTTAGGTGTAAATAATACTTCTTTAATTCTTGCTAAAAATTCGTTCAAACAACCACAAAATTGCATTAATTATTCTGTGTTTTATTTTGAAATTAAATGCAAAATTGAAGGAAAATTTAATGATAAGGGAATGTATATTGGCCTTAAAAATTGTGCTAATAATAAATATGTTAGATTTAGTGCAAATATTGCTTCAATTATGAATGAAATAGATGAATGTTTTTATCTTTCAAAATTTATTTGGAATGATAACGATGTTTTTGGTTGCGGATTAGTTTATCCACCTCAAAATTTTCCTTACATTTTATTCACTCAGAACGGAAAACAAATTGGTCAAAATTAAAAATTAAATTTAAAAATTATTTTAATAATTTTAAAGGCAAAGCTGTGCCGTTAAAGGACATTAATGACGCCTATAAGCCATATGTTGTCCTTACTTCTTGTTCTGTAGAAACAAATTTTGGAGATGATTTGGAGGCTAAACCTTTTGTATATGACTTTTCAAAACATTTAGTTCCCAAATTTTATTGGACGTTTTTTTGATTAATTTTATTTTGTTCTGATTTTACTTTTTATCAGTTAAAAATAAACGATTTTGACTTTTTTTTAATTTTCTACAAATTATTTTTCAATAATTTATTTAAAAAAGGAAAAAACCAAAGAGTTAAATTTTAGAACATTTAAACAATTATAACGAGAAATTTTTGAAACGGTATAACGGTTAACAATTCTGAAAAATTAAAGCATTATCGTGGGCGTGCTCGGCAGAGAACCTTTATAAAAGTCTCATTTAGATAAAAAAAAATGCAAATGAAACGGAAACTGAATTTAAAAATTAAATAAAGATGACTGTTACATAGTAGAGAAAATAAAAATTTAATTAAAAAGGAAATTTGATTTTTTGGATCAAAATCGACGAAAATCGACTATTTTTGTAAGAAAATGAATTCGTCCCTTACAAATATTAATTGTTTCAGGCTATCAAATTTTCTTTGATTCTTTCAAAATACTTAATAAGTAAAAATATTCCCTTAAAACATTTTCCTTATCTTTTATTCCAAACAAATAAAAAATATATTTCCCAGACAAAAATATTCTCAAAAAAAATTCTTTTCAAAAAATTGTTTTTAGGCTAAAAGTCTAGCCTAGCAATATATAAACAGAATTTTCTTTTTTTTTCAGTTACAAACTTTTTATAAGTTACAAACATTTTCTCTAATTTTTTTTAAATTAATTTTTTGATTTTTAGCAGTTAATACTTTCTTTTTAAAATAAAATTTTAATTTATCTTTTAAAATAATTAAATTAAATTCTTTCAAAATGACTGAAGATGAACTATCTAATATTGATATGGAATTAATAGTAAATTATAAAAATAAATTAAAAAATAATAAAATTTTTGTTTAAGCCAAGTCAAAGCGATTATTTAATAAAACTTCAGGATAATTTTATAAATCTTCAGAAAAATCTTTTTGAAGAAAAAGAAAATAGTTTAAATTTGGAAAAGAAAATTTTCTACTTTGAAAATAAAGAGGTTTAGGGATTATTTAAATTATAAATTATTTTTTAAAATAATTTTAGAAGGAATTTAATGAAAAAATAAAAGAAATTGAAAATTATTTTCTTTTAGAAAAGAAAATATTTGAAGACAAAAATATATTTCTTGAAGATAAATTAAAAGAAAAGAAAGAGGTTATTTGAATTAATTATTTAAATTTAAATTAAATTTTAGAAAATTAAAAAAATTAAATTTGATAATCAACAAAAAGATGGGGAAATAAATTTGTTGAAAGAACATAATAAACTGGTAATTATGCAAATAATTAAATAAAGTTTCCAAATTAAATATAAAATCAAGGAATATTTGATTTAATTTTTTAAAATAGGCACATGATTTATTTGACCAAAAAATTGCTGATTTAACAAATGAATTGGAACAATTAAAAAATATTGCTTATATACCTTTGGTTAGTTAAAGGGGTGATTTGTACTTATTTTGGAAGTACAATACTTATAAATCGACCTTCGTACTTCTAAAATTAAAAATTAACTTAAAGTGGACTTTTTGGTTAAAAATTAAATTTAACTTTAAATTTCTCAATATTTTCGCTGGCAATCTAAAAAAGACATTTACAAGAAAATTAATTTTAAAAATTTTGTTTATTTAAGAGTTTTATTAAAATTAACAATAAATGGAAAGAAATTGACTTTACATACAGGGATGATTATAAATGTTGTGAGAATGAATGTATAAATACAAACAATCCAATTGGTGAATGTATTAAGGGGAATGGATGTGTTAATTTAATTAATGATGGAAATGTTAAATATATTAATTATGAAGGTAAAGGTAAGAAATAAATAAATTATAAATTTTAATAAATCAAATCTAATATTCTAACACACACCAGGGCTGCGCGCATATGAAAAAACCGCAATTTTAATTTTAAAATCCGCAGACGCAATCCACAGATCAAAAAGCTGGCAATTTCACTCAATCCGGGGATATATGGGATAATCTGGATATAAGTGAATTAGAAGGGTCAAACATGTTTTAGTGGAAATAATTATTTGGAGAGATATCGAGGAGTAGGGTGTTGACTAGGGAGCACTTGACTGGTCCACATAAGCTTCTCATATCCTACTTAACCATTAATACTCGTGATATCCCGTCCACCGTATCCCTCTTAATTGCTGTAAGGTGGGTGATCAGTGGATCTGGAGGATATAGGAATACCAAAAGACTTTCGAATCAGGTATAGCATATCAGATTTGGGTCATTAAAAGGGATATAGGTAATAACTTCCAACGATACGATGCGTGAGATTGCGAGAAATTTCATGAAAAATCGTAGGAATTTTAAAAATCCGCAGTCACAAATCGTAAATAAAAAACACGCAATCCGCAACTGCGTGCAACCCAGACACGCATAGGTTCTACACAGAATCTGGTAATTCACGGTTTAAATTCGAAGTATTCGCTTCGAACTCGACTTTAAATTTTCATTTTTAGGAGTAAATAATAATTATTTTATTCTTGCTGAAAATTCGTTTAAAGAACCGCAAAATTGTATTAATTTTTCTTTATTTTATTTTGAAATTAAATGCAAAATTGAAGGAAAATTTAATGATAATCAAATTTATATTGGTCTTAAAATAGATGGAGCTGATCATAAATATTTTAGATTTGGTGCAAATATTGCTAAAATTGTTAATGAACATGATGAAGGTTTTAATATTCCACAATTTTGTTGGAATGATAACGATGTTTTTGGTTGCGGATTAGTTTATCCGCCTGAGGATTTTTCATACATTTTCTTTACTCAAAACGGAAATCAAATTGGTAATAATTAGAAATTAAATTTAAATTTTAAAATTAATTTTTCTAAGGTAAATCTGTCTGGTTAAATGAAAATAATGAATCATTCAAACCATATATTATTTTGAATTGCTGTTCTGTAGAAACAAATTTTGGAGATGATTTGGAAGCTAAACCTTTTGTATATGATTTTTCAAAACATTTAGTTCCCAAATTTTATTGAACGAATTTTTCTTTGATTAATTTTGTTTTGTTTGGATTTACTTTTTATCAGTTAAAATAATCGATAATGACTTTTTTGGAATTTTCTACAGCTTATTTATTTAGATAAAATTATTTTTTCAATAATTCTTAAAAAGGAAAAAACAAATGAATTTTTAATTAATTCAAAAAATTAAGATCAAAATAAGACAAAAAATTTTAAGGTTAATAAATGTTAACAAGTAAAAAATCAAAACATAAAATCATTGAGGACTTCCACGCATAAAATAACACTTACCTAATCTTTATAACTTAAAAAAGAGTGAAAATGAAACAGAAATTGGATAAAAAATGAAAGATGACTTAGCAGAAAAAATAAAAATTTAAATAAAAAAGAAATTTTGGTGATAGTTTGGGTTATTCCACCCCCTTTTTTCTGTTCCATGACCATTTTCAGCTTTCTTGCTTGATCTATAATTCACAAATCATTTGAAAGAGCGATTCTGAACAAAATTATGAGCAGAATCCTCTCTGGAAAAGATTTTTGGGCCGTTCTAAGCAATTAAAACAGACAGTCTTAACTTCGTTGTATTAGGTCGATTTTGGAAGATTTTTATGCCATTCGACACAGCTCAAAGAGCTCTATAGAAAGATATATGATTTACCATAAAAGAATTTAGGAAAAAAGGGATGAAACTATTACGAAAATTGCTTTTTTTGGGCAAGAGATGAGTCAAGAAAAAAGTTTTAGCAATTTTATTTGCTAAAATTTACCTGTCCTAACTGTTAAAACAATCATTTCATAATTTTTTAAAGCTTACTTTTTGAATAAAATAAATATACAGAAAGAATAAATATACATATGATCAAATCTAACCAAACATTGTATCATTCGACAAAGCTGAAAGATAATAGTCAGGGAAGAAGGTTTTATTCCCATATTTTTTCTTATTTTTTCATTTCCCTAGAAGGAAAAGAGGAGTACTTTTTCGATAGCTAATAGAGGATTATTTTGAAAAAAAATTTGGAAATTCAAGAAAGATATTTGAAATTATTTTGAACTTAACTAAGTAGTTATTTGAAATAAAAAGAGCCAAACTTTTCGCAAAGTCATTTCAGCTCCTGAAAAATGATATTCTAAAATATTTTATACAAAGGGTTTGGGGATAATTTTGTATAAGTTTATAGCGACAAGTTTTTGGCTTTCTCTTTGTTCTATGATAGTACGATTAAATAATCCGGAAATCATTTTTTGGTGACTTGATAGCTTCTGTGTTGATGCCCTCTGAATAACAATTTCATAGATTTTGGAAAATAGAATGATTCACATTCTAAATATTAGACTAAATACAGTATTCTTAAGTATTTTTAAAGATAATGGCGACGAAACTGTCACGGCGTAAAAACGGCAGCGCAAATGTTTTGGCGCTAAAATTTTGATAAAATTTATTTTAATTGATCGTTTATCTGGATTTTCTTAAAAAAGATTTTGTTTATTTCAGAAATTTTTACAAAATGAATGGAGAAGGATTATCAAATTGTGAGGCGGAATTAAAAGTAAATTTTAAAAGAATAATTTTAAAAAAATATAAAAATTTCTTTTTAAGCCAAGTCTAAGCGATTATGTAAAACTTCAAACAAAATATATTGAAGAAAAAGAAAAGAGTTTAAATTTGGAGAAGAAAATTTTTTATCTTGAAAATGGATTAAAGGAGGTTTGTTTGGATATTTAAATTATTTTTTTAAATAATTTTTAGAAAGAAAAACAAACTTTTCAACAAATAATTGATGAAAAAATGAAAGAAGTTGAAAATAAATCTTTGAAAGAAAAGGAGAAAAATGAAAAGGAAATGAATGAGGTTAATTGGATAAATAATTATTTAAATAAAATTTTAGAAATTTCAAAAAATAAAATCCGATAATGAGCAGAAAGATGAAAAAATAAATTTGTTGGAAAAGGTAAAAATATTAATAAATTATTTAAATAGGTGAGGGATGTCTCGAATTGTGAAGGGATGTCTTGAACGGGCCCCACGCTTGAAATCCTGTCTATTTAAAAGAAAAAAAAACTTATTTCTTTTAAAGATTTCCAAATAAAAATATTTTTAACTTACCTATATAATTTTAAGACAAATGATTTATCTAACAAAAAGATTGCTGAATTAACAAATGAATTGGAAAAATTAAAAAATATTAAATCTTTGGTTAGTTTAATTCGTGTCCGGACAATGCGTCAGTGGACAATCGGTCAGTATTGATATAAAGTGATTAAAATTGATGAGGTAAAGAGATAAAAAATAGTATAAAAAGACTAATGATCGGATACAAATATATTACGAGTATTTAAAAAGGGGTTTTGGGGTTTAAAAGAGATATAGAGGGATTTGTTGCGATTATGTCCGATATCTCGAGTTTGGGAGGATTAACAAAGATATTAAGTTATTGGTTGGATTAAGCTGGAGATCAGACGATTTGTAGTGATATTAGTGAATTTTTATTCACTTTTAATCACTTCATATCGATACTGACCGATTGCCCACTGACGCATTTTCCAATGACGCATTGTCCGGGAGCCGTTTAATTTAAATAATTTTTTGTTTTTTAAGAATTTTATTAAAATTAGCAATAAATGGAAAGAAATTGATACTGATATGTACAAATGTTGCGACAATAAATGTATAAATACAAACAAACCAATTGGTGAATGTATTAACGGGAATGGATGTGTTAATTTAATTAATGAAGAGAATAATATTAAATATGTTAAATGTGGAGAAGGAAAAGGTAAATCATTTAGTGACAATAATTATTAAATATTTTAGGTGTAAATGATATTTCTGTAATTTTTGCTGAAAATTCATTCAAAAAACCGCAAAACAGCATTAATTATTCTTTGTTTTATTTTGAAATTAAATGTACTACTAGAATTGGAGGAAAATTAAATAATGACACAGAAATGATTATTGGTCTTGAATTGGAAACTGCTAATAAAGGATATATTAGATTTGAAGCATCTTTTGCTTCAATTTTTAATGAAAATGAGAAAAAATTTAAAGTTCCAAATTTTACTTGGAAAAATAACGATGTTTTTGGTTGCGGATTAGTTTATCCGCCTGAGGGTGTTCCCTATATTTTCTTTACTCAAAATGGAAAACAAATTGGTAAAGATTGAAATTAAAATTATTTTAAATATTTTTTTAAAGGTAAAGCTGTATTACTTAAGGACAATTGTGACTCATTCAAACCATATGTTGCACTTATATGTTGTTCTGTACAGGCAAATTTTGGAGGAGATTTGGAGAGTGAACCTTTTATTTATGATATTTCAAAACATTTAGCTACCAAATATTATTGAATGGTTTACATTTTTGATTTTTTTATTAATCTTTTATCAGTTAAAAAAATTTATTTTGTTAACGAATTTTACAATTTTTGAATAAAATTATTTTTTAAAGATTTTTCAAAAATAATTATTATTTTTACAATATTTTGATTGATCATTTATCTGAATTTTTAAAATAAAACTTTGTTTATTTCAGAAATTTTACAAAATGAATGGAGAAGGATTGTCAAATTGTGAGGCGGAATTAAAAGTAAATTTTGAAAGATAATTTTAAAATAAATTAAAATTTCTTTTTTAAGCCAAGTCTAAGCGATTATTTAAAACTTCAAACAAAATATATTGAGGAAAAAGAGAAAAGTTTAAATTTGGAAAAGAAAATTTTTTATCTTGAAAATGGATTGAAGGAGGTTTGTTTGGATATTTAAATTATTTTTTAAAATAATTTTTAGAAAGAAAAACAAAATTTTCAACAATTAATTAATGAAAAAATGAAAGAAATGAATGAGGTTATTTTGGATATTTTTAATTATTTAAATTAAATTTTAGAAAATTCAAAAAATAAAATCTGAGAATAACCAAAAAGACGAGAAGATAAATTCGTTAGAAAAGGTAAATAAAAATATTTTCTAATTTACATATCATTTAAGGCAAATGATTTATTTAACAAAAAGATTGCTGATTTAACAAATGAATTGGGAAAATTAAAAAATATTCAATCTTTGGTTAGTTTAATTATTTTTTAATAATTTTTTGTTTTTTAAGAGTTTTGTTAAAATTGAGAATAAATGGAAAGAAATTGATTTTACTTATAATGGTAATTTTAAATGTTGTGAAAATGAATGTATAAATACAAACAATCCAATTGGCAATTGTTGTAAGGGGAATGGATTTGTTAATTTAATTAATGAAGAGAATATAAAATATATTAAATGTTGGGAAGGGAAAGGTAAATAAATTATATTTAGAGATCGGAATTTTGTTTCGTACTGTAATACCGATAAATACCGTTTAGACTTTTTTGAGGTGTCCGGATCTCGACTTTGAGTAGAGATATGAGCCTAATTTTTTGTTACATGTTGATGGACTATACATGTTTGAGGGACTGGGCCATTAGGGCGCGGGGCCATTAGGGCGCGAGCTTATAAAACTGAGTTGCTTATCAAAAAAGATTAAATTTTGCAATAATAACTCGGTACTTTATGGATATGTCACCCCCCACCCTATTTTGAGTCTCAGTTTTCCTTAAACGTAGAAAATGGTTAGAGATTATTTTCTTCTCCATGTCAATCATTTTTTTTCTTCAAGCAAAACAAGTGAAATGTGGTAAATGTAGAAACGAAATGAGTGAAATGTAAGTACAAAATATGGGAAAAGACAAAATAAAAAAGCAAAATACTTGAAGAAGAAAAAATGATTGACATGGAGAAGAAAATAATCTCTGACCATTTTCTACGTTTAAGGAAAATCTGAGACTCAAAATAGGAGGGGGGTGACATATCCATAAAGTACCAATAACTCTCATGCCTTTATCTAAGTTATTCAAAAATTTCAGAATTTTTGATCAAGAATTTCGGAAATTGTGGCCAAAAATGTTAATTTTCTGAAAAAACCCTAATTTTTCGCGGTCTATCGACTATAACTTCAGAAATATTCGATGAAAATTTCTGAAATTTCTGGAGGAGGTAGTCTAGGATGTTAAAGAAATTTGAGAAAATTTTCATAAATTTCGGTTTCGCCTAAGTGTAGTTTCTAGTGCTAGCGCCCTAATGGCCCCGCGCCCTTATGACCCCATCCCATGTTTGATGGAATTTTCGTAAAAGATCGTTTTTACCTCTTCTTTAATCAGAGATATGACCGATAAAATTTTGAGTCATTACTTTTGCGCCAGCTAAAATTGAGTTGGACTCATTTAATATTTTTTAACTTCCACGCTTAAAATTAATTTTAGCCAAATCTTATATATATTTCCCTTGGGGAATATTTTTATCCATTATTAGTTTAATTTGGACCATTTCCTAAAAAGTTATAAATACTAAATTCCTTAGCGCAACCCTTGAGTTATTACTTTTGCACCCCACTGTATGTAGTCATCAACATAAAAATACGGACAAGAGTAAGTGAGCTGAAAATTACCTATTTTCTGTCGGTATCACGACTTTTGCGCCGAGAACATTTGCGCCGCGACTTATGCGCCGCGACTTTTGCGCCGGGCGACATTTGCGCCGCGAATCTTGCGCCGCGACTTTTGCGCCGGGCGACTTATGCGCCGCGACATTTGCGCCGCCATTGTTTTAAAAATCCGGATCCGAAAAATGCCGGATATGCGAAATTTTCAGTTCGGATATCGGATCCGGATATCCGAAGATTTCCAACTATCCGACACCCCTACTAAAGTAAGGTCCGGCTGTAGTTATTCATATATTTTTAATGATAATGGCGGCGCAAAAGTCGCCCGGCGCAAAAGTCGCGGCGCAAAGGTTCCCCGGCGCAAAAGTCACTCGGCGCATATGTCGCGGCGCAAGAGTCGCGGCGCAAGAGTCGCGGCGCAAATGTTCACGGCGCAAAAGTCACGGAACCTTTTCTGTCAGTTAAAAATTAATTTTAGGAAAATTTTGCTTTATTATAGATACTTCTTTTTAATTCTCTAAATAAGTTTAAAACTGGCCGGATTAAATTAACAAATTAAATATTTTTTTAATAAAAATATTTTTTAGGTGTAAATAAGGATTCTTTAATTATTACTGAGAATTCTTTCAAAAAACCACAAAATTGCACCAATTATTCTTTATTTTATTTTGAAATTAAATGCAAAATTGAAGGAAAATTTAGTGATAATGGAATGTATATTGGGCTTAAAATGGATAGTGCTGATCATAAATATATTAGATTTGGTGCAAATATTGCTTCAATTATTAATAAAGATGATAAAAAATTTAAAGTTCCATTTTTTGCTTGGAAAGATAACGATGTTTTTGGTTGCGGATTAGTTTATCCGCCTGTTGGTGTTCCCTATGTTTTCTTTACTCAAAATGGGAAACAAATTGGTAAAGAATTAATATTTTAAATATAATTTTAAAAAAATTTTTTTTTAAAGGTAAAGCTGTTATGTTAAAGGACAATAATGGATCACTCAAGCCATATATTTTATTGAATTGTTGTTTTGTGGAAACAAATTTTGGAAATAATTTGGAGAATAAACCTTTTATTTATGATTTTTCAAAACATTTAGTTCCCAAATTTTATTGAAAGATTTTATTCGATTTTTTTATTAATCTTTTATCAGTTAAAACAATTTATTTATATTTTTGAATTTTACAATTTTTGAATAAAATTATTTTTTAAGATTTTTCAAAAAAATTTTTTTAATAGAAAGGGCAAAAAAAGGAATTTTACAAAAACTAAGTGAATTAGAACATTTAAAACTATACAAATATTCTACTGTTGTATGTCCACAATCTTTCATTATTCTGGACATTCCCATAATTTTTAAAAGCCTCATTTAAATAAAAAAGGAAAGAAACGGAAATTGAATAAGAAATTAAATAAAAATGAGTGTTAGAAGGAAAAATAAAAATTTAAATAAAAAGGAAATTTGGGTTTTTTGGACAAAAAATAATTCAGAAAAAAGTTTGAATAAAAGAAAAAATAAAAATATTTTTAGTAATATGTATATTTGTATAGAACAGCTGAAAAGTATATATTGAAGGAGGAAATGAATGACCCTAACAAACAGAGCTGTTTCGAAACAAAAAAATCTTCGAAAATCGGAAATCGAAAATCGAAAGAAATCCAAAAATATCGAAATCGAAAATCGAAAATATTTTTCAAAATCTTCGAAATCGAAAATCGAAAGAAAAATAACCTCGAAAATCGAAAATCGAAAAACGAAAATCGAAAAAAAAAAATTTTTAATAAAAAATTGGAAGATAAATTTTTGTTGTGTTTGGTTATGTTACTTTGTTATGTTACTTTTGCTTGAACTTTAAGGAATTGGGGAAAACTAATAACTAGAATCGGAGATTTAGGGAAAACACGGATATCCAAAAAATCCGAATCCGGATCTTCGGCACCAACCCCGACCTATTAAATCTTGGCTCCGGACCCGGTGCTTTTCTAAGCTGCTTCATGTTGTCTCAAGACTCCGGGTGGAAAGATAAAGATTAATATTTCATCATGAGATCTGTGAGGATTAAGAGGGATAATGGAGGCTTTGAGTACTATCCCCTGATATAGTAAAGCAGAGCTAGGCCGCTTTACTCATAAGGTGGCGCGGTACCTGGCATAGGGTCCAAGCATGGAGGGTGGTTAAAATTAATTTTTAAAATTAATTTAAAATTAAAATTTAAAATTAATTTAAAATTAAAATTTAAGTTAATTCTTCAATATACCGGAGCCGAAGCATAATATTGTTAAGAGATCATGGGTTCCTCCATTCTGCGCCGCAGGCGAAAATTTTGATAATTTTGGAGGATCCTTAAGCCAAAAGTCTTCCTTTTTCTGCGCCGCAGGCGAAAATTTTAAAATTTTGGAGGATCCTTAACGCAAAATTCTTTACAAATTAAAAATTTTTTAAATTTATAATGGCCGACAGGTCAGAATTCTCCGCTTTTGGCGCCAAAAATTCAAATTTTTTCAAAAATTCGGAAATCGAAAATCGAAAATATCTCAAAATTTCGAAAATCGGAAATCGAAAATCGAAAGGAAAAAAACCTCGAAAATCGAAAAACGAAAATCGAAAATCGAAATTTCGAAACAGCTCTGCTAACAAAGTGGACAGAAAAAAATTGTTGAGGGAAAAGCTAAGGGAAATAAGCTAAAAATAAACAAATAAGTATACTCCCTATGGGAATCAATTCTTTGCGGTGAAAGGCTAATATTGTGAGGGAAAAAATAACAACAGCTGGTTTATTTATGTAAATGTATATAAGTACATATTATTAGTTAATTTAAATATTAAATTAATTGGAAAGAGCATAAAAAGAGTAGGGATTGAAGATCAAAATTGTGATACAAGACTCAAGATATCTTAAAAAACTTAGATCTCGACAACCGAGATTATTTGAGACCTTGTCTCAGTACGATCTCTAAAAAAGGAGTTTTAATTGTTTAAACATTAAATTTATTTTATAAGAAAAGAAATGTGAAATAAAACAAAAATGAAAAGGATTAAAAATTGGACATCTTAAAATATTCTGGGCCAAACTTTAATATACCTATTTTTAATTTATAAGGGACATACATATATATTTATTAAAATTAAAAAAGGAGACTAAAAAGTACAAATTAAAAATATAATGAAAATCCAATTAAAAAGAATATTTTTTATAATAAAAAAGTTGAGAGGATTTCTCAGAAAAATAGCAGTTAAGCATATTACTTTGAATTGATTGGACTGTTGGGAAGGTAAAAATAAGAGAGTGGGGAAGGAGCGGCACTTAAAAATGAGGAAAGGACCGGAAACTGGTCAGGAATAAAAATAAATGTCTGAGAAGAAATTAAAAAAAAGTAATAATAAATATAGTCAAAATCTCTCTAAAATATATCAACTTCGGGATCGGATTTAGTTTTTGTATAAAAAGTAATGTGTGGGACGCCAAGCTTTAACAAATAGGTAAGTTAAAAATAAAAGTTGGAATTTTAAAAAATTAACTTACGCGAATGGTCCCGGTGGTTAAGTTGGTAAATTGAGTATTTTTGAAGGGTGAAAATAAAATACCTATTTAAAGATGCTCAATTTATTTTTAAAACTTGATTTTTCATCAATCTAGTTATAAAATTAATCTTTTTTGTAAATATGTAATATTTTTATCTTTATTAATTTACTGTTTTGGGTTAACATTTAGAATTGAACAGTTTTGCGTCATAAAAGCCATATATAAACGTGATATAAACAGTTAAAAATAATAAAATGGAAAATTTATGACGTTATTGATAGGGAAAAAAGATAAAATTTTAACTAAAATTGATAAAAAATGTTATAAATAAGTCATTAAGATTTTCTAAAAAATTATTTTCTTAATTTTATAATTAATAAATTCTTTTTTTGGTTTAATAAAAATTAAAATTCCCCCCCCCCCTCCTCTGGTTAGTTAAAAGTAGGGTTCAATATTACTGGGCAAGGACTGAGCTTATGAAGACCGAGGGTTGCAGGGAATTCGAACCGCAGGGACGGGGAACGGGGGCTCTGGGGAGAGACCTCCCCCCGTCCCCGGTGAATTCCCTTCCCCGGGGACGGGAAGTTAAAATACCCTAGTTAAAAGTACTTCTGATTTTATGAAATAACTTCAATGTCCCCCTTATTTTGCAGGTTTTTAAGGTAGTATTTAATCATATGAGTGTTCAGATATTTTTAATATTTTAAATAAAAAAATAATTTATTCAAATGCGCGTTTTTTAATAATAACAAAAAATAAAGTGTGTATGTGTGTATTTATTTATTTGATTTACAGCATGTTTTTATTTTTGAAAAAAAAAATTCTCGTTAAATAAATTGTTTCATTCGGGTCACTCCTTTTAATGCATTAACTGACAGCCACGCAAACTGTCAGTATATTTTAGAGAGAAAATTATTTTCCTTTCCACCAATTTTTCAATCCAAAGCCACTCTCCCTCAAACAATTTTCGATCGTCTTTTGCATGAAGGACGAAATAATGTTTTGATGGATGGAAGAATTTTTGGTTAAAGAAGGGAAGAATTATTCCCTCTGCGCATTTTTATAACACACAAAATGCACATTGAAAGCTATTTTCCCCAAATTCTCAATCCAAATGCTTTTGCTTTATGTCGATTAAATAATTGCTCACGCCACGTAAATTTACAACAATAAACAATAAATATTTGTAAATAAATCAAATACTTATATTCAAAAACTTTCTCCTTATTAATTTTATTTTAAAACATTAAAGCAATTCGCAGAAAAGAACAATTCATAGAAATGAAAGTAAAAGGATTTTCCAAATAGGAATTATTAATTATTTTTCGTAGTGGAAGTCAAGTCAAATCCTAACATTAACCTTAAAGGATTACTCATTCGGAATATCCTGTTTTAGTTTATTGAGTTACAATCAAGCAGAAAGGGTTTAAGGGGTCATTATTTATTACTTTATGCCTTAATGGCCCATGTTCCCTTATACATATTTCAGTGAATTGTCTTTCGGTGAGTTTTTCTGGTTTACAAGGTTTTTTGTAATAATAAACTTTCTTTTTTATTGTTAATAGTTTTGTGATAAAATCAGTAAAAGATTAAAGTAACAGAATGCGCTTCTTTTTCTCTTCATTTATTCTCCTTTATTTTCTTTTTTATTTTGTAATTGCCAAAGTAGAAGAAAAAAGGCCAATAAAAGAAAAACAAAGTAATTCTGTTAATGAAGATGAAAATCAAAAAATTGAAGAAAAAGAAGTTGATTTATCTAATGGTTATTACCTAAATATGCTTGGAAAAATTTAAAGAAATTTTTTTAAAGGATTCGGAACAGACATTGATTGGGTACAGTGGAACGAAGCTGTTTCTATAGCTTTGGATTTGAATAAACCTATATTTTTGCTTATACACAAAACTTGGTGTGGCGCTTGCCAAGGTATGATGGACAATTAAACAAATTTTAGGGTGAACTCCGTAATGGCGCTTGTTTTTTTTCTTCAAAAAGAAAAATATAAAAGAATAAGAGAATTTAGTGGATCCCAACGGGAAAAGCATCGTTTTGGTTCCCCATCCCTCTATTGTACCTCAACTCCTTCCAGCGATGGAGTACGATTAACACTCTCTAGAAGATACACAGTTAGACTTGTTAGATTGTCTTTGGATCACTAATAATGCGAGTTTCATTGGCTCTACTCCAGTTTATGCGTCCAATCGACTTTTATGCGTCCAATGAAAGTTTATGCGTCCAATAAAAAGAAAATTGAATTTTTCTTGGTATTGCACAGTTGGAATATGGTTCTACAACATTTCTTCATGTTTGAGACCTACGCCCACTGGGTCTGTGACCATTCCTTACCCTATCACTCGAAATTTTTTAAAGTTACAGCCAATTTTTTAAAATTTCAGAAAACGATTATAACTTTCAGAAATTTCGACGGGTCGGTTAATGACGGTCCGAGACCCAGTGGACGTAGGTCCCGCACATGAAGAAATGGTTTGGAGTTATACCCCAACTTTGCAATACCAAGAAAAATCCAATTTTCTTTTTATTGGACGCATAAACTTTCATTGGACGCATAAAAGTCGATAGGACGCATAAACTGGAGTAGAGCCGTTTCATTTTCCCCATGTTATTTGTAATATACTCATGCAGGGGGGGGGGGGGGGAGGACTTAACCTATTTTTTAAAGTATGGACTTTATTAAAATATTTTTTTAAATTTAGCATTGAAAAAAAGTTTTGCCAGTTCAAATAAACGAGATGAATTAGTAGAATTAAGCAAACAATTTGTAATGGTTAATGTAGAAGATGATGATGAACCAGAAGAGGAAGAATATGCCCCAGATGGCCGTTATATTCCTCGATTATTTATTTTGAGTAGGTGAGGGAGGGGAAGGAAGAAAATTAAAATTTAATTTTAAAAACTTTTTAAAGATAAAGAAGGACATCCACTAACTGTGGATAATGCTAAAAATTATCCAAACAACAAACAATATTTCCCACAAGTTCCAGATGTTATAATTGCAATGAAACTTGGACTTAAAAAGTTCGAAGGGTCAGAAGAAAGGGAAGAGGTTGTTGAGGAAGAAAAGAAAGTGAAGAAAGATGAAAAAGTGAAGGAAAAGGAATTAAAGGTATTCGACAGTTAAAGACTTGAATTAAGCTATCCCACACGTTTTCAGAAAATTTTTCAATAGGGGTTGGAAAAAATAAACTAAAAAATAAAATAGCATAGGGGAAATACATAGAGGAATTATTAAATTTAAAAAATTAAGGAAAAAGCTAAAAAAGAAAACAAAAAACCAGCAAGCGGCGGCTGTCCACACGCAGCTGGCAAAGCTGCCAAAAAAGCGGAGGAAGAAGCAAAAAAGAATAAAGTGGTCAAGGATAAAAACGTTGAAACAAAAAAAGAAGCTGATAAAAAAGTAAAGGAAAAAGTGAAGGATGGAGCTACTAAAGAAAAAGAAGGGGCCAAAAAAGAAAAACAAAAGACTGCCGAAAAAACAAAGAAAAGTAAGGAGGACAAAGAAAAGCCTAAAAAGACTGAGAAAAAGAAGAAAGAAAAGGAAGAACTTTAAGATAAAAAAAATTCTTTCAAGTTTTATAAATTATACAATCAAACCTCTCTCATAAATACCACTTTTTGGGGATGAATTTAGCCGACGTATGAAAGTGACGAGCAGAGGTGGATCAGAATTCCGACGTTTTTTCGTTCCAATTTCCGAAAAAATTTTAATTTCCGATTTCCGACTTTTGAGCCAGTTCCGATTTCCGACACCTCGGACTGTTCCGACCCACCTCTGGTGACGAGGGGATTCCATATGAGAGAGGTTTGACTGTAATTTTTAAAAATAAAGAGCTCCAATTTGAATTGGTGCTCTCCCTAAATATTTTAGGTTTTAAACAGGTTCGGGTAAATAATTGTAATTCCCCTTTTCATTAAAAATACTTAAAAAGCGAGAGATTTTTATTTGCTTGAAAATCATTTTAAAAATTATTTTGTGTTATCATTATTTTGTCATTTGGGAAAATAATAAAATATAATTATAATATTATTAAAATCATTATCGCAATCACTTATAGGAATGTAAATTTAATTAATATATATTTTTGTCTATTACATCGATAATTTGAGGAGGAAAAGATATTTTGCAAATTAAAAACAATATTATATTTTTAAATAACTTCTGTAAGAAGGTCACACAATGTAGAAGCAACACCTTCTCTGCTACTTCGTATTGTAAGTCGATACATCTAGTTTTTTGTAAATTTTTTTAAATTTAAATTCTAGGGGTTTTTAGAGGTATCTAAGGCAAAAAGAATTTTGAAATGTGCCCGAAGATCGAAGATATTAAAGATTGTCCGTGGATTAAAACTCAAAATCCTTGATATCCTCTTTAAAACTTTCAAATCCATCGATATCCCCTTTAATTCCTCCTATTTCCTCTTTTCCTCCTTTAAATCCACCGATTAGACTTGTAAAGAAATAAAAAGTAAAAATTGTGTCGATCAAAAAGTTGTAGGTCTTCAGGGTAAATAGGTCTTAAGGGTGTAAGTCTAGAAGGTGTAGATCGTCAGGGGTGGACTTCGAATAGGTCCCAAATGTTCCGAAAAATTGATTAAAAAATCAACCATCCTGATCCACCAAATTCAATCTAATTTTAATTTTAAATCTGCCTCACCCTTGTTTGTTTATTAGGCTCCAATCTAATCAAAGTCCCAATCTGAGCAGCTTGTGTGTGAATTATGCCAGCACAAACAAAATTATCAGGATTTGGGTCAATTCCTGGAAGAACACGAGCTCCCAAATTTGAAAGCTAAAAATGATTTCTTATCAAAAACACTTTTATAAAACCCACTTGTTGTGAAACATCCTCTGATTCCATTGAAGATTTTGCAGCAAAAATTTTTTGACATTCTTGAATTGGCCTAAAATATCGTTTAAAATTAATTTTTAATTTAATTTTTACAAATTTAGTTGTTTCCAACGATTAAAGAATTGTTCTGAATTCATATCTGTTGGCTCAAAAAATTTATTAATAAAAATTGGGATGTAGAGATTTTGAGAAAATTGTTGTTGAAGATTGTCTTTTGCCCTAAAAAATATTTTCTTAATAATAAAAGTACCCAAAAAAGACAAACGTGTAAGTAAACGAGATTTTAATTACTGGCGATTGCGAAAAGGAATTTAAACAAACAACATTGACTAATTGTTGGATTTGAGTGCCAGCATCAATTTCTGAGTCGATTTGCTTTGCCTATTGAAAAAATATTAAAAAATAAAAAATATATTAAAAAGAAACCTGACAAACTAATTGGCCAGCTAATTGGCCAGGACAAGTAATTGCTGTAATAAATTGTGTAAATTTTGCACTAGTTTTATTTCCATAAAACATTCCCAATCTAGCTAAATTTGAACGAGCTTCTAATTTACAACCAATTTGGACTATTTCATCTTCATAAAGTATTCCAGTTTGTCTCACTATAAACCTGAAAAAAATAGAATTAAGTGCCGTTGGAAAATTAAAAAGTTTTAAAGCAACGCAATAGCGAAGAAGCTTTCTTTAGCTCAAACGAAAATGATTGTCCCCGCTTCCTCTATAAATTTCTCACAAGTCAGGAGATTTAAAAAAATATATCAATTCCGTTAAATTTCCCCAAAATAAAATCTATACTTTAAATAATCGCTTTTGTTGAAAATCGGTTCATCGCTAGTAAATCCATTTGATGTATTCAAATTCCCAAAAATATCTGACAATTGATTGATTGCAGAAGATCCATTAGTTAATTGTTGAACATCACCACTAAGATCAAGAAGCTTGCTTGAATCAGATGCAGAAGGGGACGTTCCCTAGAAAACAGAATTTTATTTAAAAATATTTACAAATAATTATTACAGGTTTAGGTGCATTTGTGGTTGAAGACATTATTGCAGAAGGGCGGTGTTTCGGTTCTGTTTGGGAACTGTCCAAATCCTCTGCTTGTGGTTGCGACTTCTTCAATTTTGCAAGCAAACTGCTTTCCTTTTCTGGGAATAACGGCATCTCCTCAAGAATCTAAACAAAAAATAATTAGGATAACTGAAATTCAAAAACCGTTGCAAGAACATCAGGCGATGCAACTTTACTCAATTGCAAATATTCAACAGCTCTTTGTTGCAATTCAGCATCAGGATTTCTCAAATTAGTATCAGAACGTAAAATCTCTTGTATATGAGTTTTTATTTCAGGAAACAAGTTACAAAATTTAATATAAGTAGTCATTAATAAACATCTTGTAGCAATACTGCACAAATGAAAACGGCTATGTAAAGTTTCGAATTGAATCATTGGACTAGAAAATGAACAAAATTATTTTTTATATTAAAAATTGGCAGAAAACCTCGAACGAGGATCTCCCGCAATTAAATTGCCAAATTCCCCAAGAATATAACCGCCTACTTTAACCATATTTTCATGACAAGTAGCCTGTTGCAAAGCCTAAAAATAAACAAAATTAAATGAAATATGGAATTTTCTTTTATTTTTAACCCTAAAAAATGACCCACAAAAATATCTTTATTTTACCTCAAAAACTGTTTTAGCAGCATATCCTTGAACATCCTCTCGATTAACAACAATCTAACAATAAATTAATTTAAGAAAAAAAAACTTCAAAATAACCTGAATAACTCTACACCAAACTTCTTCAGAAACATAATCCCCAGCAATTCGTATCAATTTCAAAATTACGTCAACATACCAAGTATAATCTGTTGCATATTTCTCTGCAAGTATAGCCACTTTAAGTACCATTTCCTCTCTGATAGAGTAATCAGCCGTTTCCAAATAAGTAAGCATTTCAGCAACAATATTTTCAGCATTAGACCGATCACACATTGCATAAAGTAAATCCTAAATTTTAAGCAAAATTTAAACAGTAAATAAAAAAGATACTCACTACAGCCCGTTGTCGAACGCTAACATCCCTTTCACTCTTTAAAGAATTTATAATTGTCTCTTGATGTTTTTTGACGGCATCGTGTGAAAATTCAGAGGTAGCCAAAAGACACATAGACTCAAGTGCCAAATATCTTTAAAATAAAAATTTGAACATTTTAAAATTTTCAAACCTCAAATTAGTTTCACGATGAGAAAGGAAAGTTCCCAATTGATTACAAGCTCTAACTAAAAGATTTGGTTCGCTGTCGTGATGAATAATTAATGCTATCGCTTCAAACAAAACAGCATTCTTAGCATTCGCGTGTTGAACTTTCTTTGACTTTGGGGCATCCTGTGCTCTGTTAAGGATACCTTCGAGACATTCAAGAAGACGAGCACGATTGCCTGGATCTTCTAAAAATAAAAAATTTTTTGAATGAAAAATTAATTTAAAAACCTGGTGGAGGATAATTTTGAAGTAATCTGAGTAATTTAACACAAAGCCAAGGAGCAGGAACAAAATAGTAAGTATAGTCTTAAATTTTAAATATTTATATTAGTGAAATTTTTTAAAGTTCAAACCTTGTAGATCGGTATAAGTAGAAGTAACAATCTAAAAAATACCCAAAATTAGTAAATTATAATTCAACAACCCTGCTAAGTCTCGAAATTGCCAAAGAAACACAGCCTTTATATTCATCAGGACTTTTCTTTGAGAGAACCTCAATTAAGGAAGCCGCTGAAGTTACCACACCCTTTACATAAAAATTGTTAAAATATCTAAAATAAAGACTAACCAAATGTGAATCATTAAGTAGTTGCACAATTCGAACAGAATATTCACTATGTGGAATAATATCAATTGGAATTCTCAATAATTTTAAAAGACAAAGTGCAGCACTTTGTTTAACAAAATCAACAGTATCACTAAAAAAATATGGAAAAATAAAAAGATTTTCCTTCTAAAATTACCCAGAAGTTAAAAGTTTTGGCAAATCATGAGCAAAAGCTTCACACATATCTTTGGAACCAATATTGGCAATACATTGAAGGGCAAGATTAACATGTACTGGATTTCGCGATTGGAGATCATTTTTAATTGATTGGATTATTAACTTCATTAAATCAGAATTTAAGTTAATTAGAACAGAAATGAACAAATATCCCTTAATTTTTAAATATTTTTTTTAATTTTAAAAAATATTTACAATCTGTTTCTCCGTATATTTATTAGAAGAAAGCAAATTAACAGCCTCCATATGGCCAAAATCAATGTCATGACCAAGCAGAAAAATAAAAAGTAATTTGCAAACATATTTCTTTTTTTGATAGCCATCAAGTGTTTTGTCACCTTTGAAAAAATAAAATTTTTCCTTATTTTGATTTAAAATAAAACCTTTAAATTTAGAACGTATATTCGCCAACTCTTTATTTATCCGTCTCAATTCAGCCTCTTTACTTTTACAATTTCTTATATCGCTTATAAATACGGCTAGACCACGCATTCCATCACCTATAAAATTTTAAAAAACGGATGAATTGGAAATTTAAAAAATTCGTAAAATTAAAGTTTAGATAAAACATAAACCGAAATTGAGTTAAAAGTCAGATTTAGGTTTGAAAAACCTCCGACAATAAATCATTTACTTTGTCTTAAGTACAAAATTATAATAACAAAAATACCTTTTACTGCCGGCATTATGAGCAATCAACTATTGAATTATCCTAACATAAAACAAATTAGTAAAAGCTTATAAAAATGAAAAATATTTTTGTTTCCGAATAAACAGGAATAAAATTGAAAAAATAAATTTGATTGATTTGTAAATAAAAATAAAACAAAAATTTTAAAATTTAATTATCCAGCAAATTTTTCAAGCAAATATTGCTTCTTCCTTTCAACAATCATTTCCTCAATTTCAGCTTGTGACGGAACCATAACATGTTTAATAACCATTTCACGTCCATCTTCTCCCATAACGACAGATTCTTTTATTGGTACAGGTTCTTCATCATCAGAATCCTTAAAAAAATTTTTAAAAACATTTAAATTTTAAAATCTCAAACCGCTTGAACTTTGTAAATGTCTTCATCAAAATCTTTTTCTCTGTTCATTTCAGGTCCTCTTTTTGCCCATTCCTAAATAAATTTTAAATAATGATTTTTAAATAATTTTATAGAAATTGTTTTCATTTAATTTTCTGCCAATAATTATTTAATTTTTATTCAGATTCCCTTAAAATGATTTTTAATCTCCTGACCTTTCAGTTCCTCTTTCCCAACTACTTAATTCCTTTGCCCTGGGGCCTATTTCAATTGTCCACAGATTCTGCATTCTGTGCACAGAACACAGATTCTGTGGAAATTCTGTTTCAATTAAATTCTGTGTGCACAGAATCTGTGGTGCCCGCAGATTCTGCGGAAACATCCAATGATTCTGTGGAAACATTCCGCAGATTCTGTGGATGAAAATTTCTGTGGAAAATATAAAAATCTGTGGATTTTTTCCACTGATCCACAGAATTTGTATTTCAATTATTTTTCTGTGGTTCTGTGTATTTTTTCTTCTAAATTCAAATTTTTTATTTCCGCGTTTTTGAAAATAACAGTTTTATTGAAACGAAAAATGGTTTGGACAGTTCGGTACTACCGCAGTATTAATGGTACCTGATTTTTTGAAGTAAAACTTTAAAAATTCTTAAATTAAACTGAAAAATATTGTAAAGATTTAAAAATTTTCCCTCCAAATCACATAACATCCCTTTAAATCTCTTTGATATCACTTTAAAACCGCTGATATACCGCTTAATTTTCTTGTTCATCCAATATCCTTAAATCTCCAATTAAATTAATGTCCTAAAGCAGGGTTCGGATCGGAAAAATCAGGAGATGTCGATCCGACATGTGGCTTTTTCAAACTACGATAGAAGTTGTTGCAAGGGAGGGAAATGTTTGGGGATTGTTTAGTCAGAAATTGAGGTTCCTGGAAATCGAAAATGCCTGGAATCCAAAATTATAGTCAAATCGGAACTTTAAAATCGTAGAGGAGTGATTAAGTGGGATATCCATTGATTTTGAGGTTTAATATATTGGAGTGATTAAGGAGGAAATCTATCATTAAATAGGAGGAGAGATTATGACGGATATCAATGAGAGATCATGGGAGATATCCCAGTATACGCTATACAGATATATTCTATAGATCCTGGTAAACATCCCCTCATTAGAGATATCCATGATGATTAGAACATCATAGCTCTAAATTTCAGAATCTCTCACGTTTTTTATTTTTTTATTGCTTGAATATAACAAAAACTGCGTAAAAAAGATGTACCTTTTTCAAAATTAATTTTAAGCAATAATTTTAGGTAATAAAATTATAATTTTTATATCAAAAAATAGAGAATGATTCAAACTTTAATAATCTTTAAAAATTTTGAAATTTGGTTAAGCCTAGGCCTAGAAAAAAATTGTTAAAGTTTTTCCACAGAAAGTTCGCAGAAAAAATTTTAGGGTGGATTTTTTAAAGAATTCTGTGTATTTTCCGCAGACCACAGAAATAATTGAAACAGAAATGCACAGAATCGACTAAAAAAGCCACAGATCTGTGGATTTTTTTCTGTGCACAGAAAAATAATTGAAATAGAATTCTGTGGTTTTTGCATGTTTTTGGATGTTTTGCAGAATCTGTGGATGTTTCCACAGATTCTGTGCATGTTTCCACAGAATCTGCGGACTTCTTTTTCCGCAGAATCTGTGGAATAATTGAAACAGAATTTCTGTGGTTCTGTGGTCTGTGCACAGAACGCAGACCGCAGAATCTGTGGACAATTGAAATAGGGCCCTGAGCGTCTTCCTCTACATCAAAATCAAATATAAATAACAGAAATGTAGAAATACTTTTCATTCATCTTCTTATTTGAAAAAAAATTCTCTTAATAAATGGAAGAACTACAAAATTTTAATTTTACTCACTTATATGAAAAACTAAAAATGAGTGACAACGATTTCGATGCATGGCTAGAAGAACTGGGACTTCTTCACGCAAAGAAAACATGTAAACAGTGCGGGGGTAGAACAACACTTAAAGTCGAAAATCGTCATTGTAGATATACAGCTTGGCGCTGCACAACTAAAAATTGTCGAGTATCTTCGGGTTATTTGTGTGGGACATTCTTCGAGCGGAGACATTTAACAACAAAACAAGTATTTGAACTAGCTTATTATTGGGCTCAACAGTTTGGGACAATTAAAGAAATTGGATTTCAAACTAAAATTAGTCAGTCTGCAATAATTGGAATGTTTGACAAATTTCGGGATGTTTGTGTAAAATATTTAGAAGAAAATCCAATTAAAATTGAAGAAGGTTAAATAATTTAAATAGAAAAAATATAAACTAATCAAAATATTTAGGTATTATTGATAGAAAACCAGACAACAGACGAAGGGATAATTACAAATATCAACAAGAACTTATTTGGCGGACTCAATTTGGTGATATTCGTAATGTTTTCTATTATTTGTGGAAACAAATTTCAATATTTTATCCTTGTGAACGAAACGAATAAATTTAAAAATTTTTTTTTGATGGGTAAAAGAGAAGACGCTAAAGCGAAAATACTGACATCTGTGGATTTTTTGTTAAATTATTTTTATTTTTTTTAAATTAAAAAAATTTTAAATAAAATTACCGCATTTATCCTCGCAATTGACAATTTTTCTTCAGCTTTTTCCAGTGGAATTAACAATCCATCGTCATCATCCATATATCCATAATAATCTGCATCAACATTTCGCATAAGTTCTGTTCTAGTTTTCTTCGAAGTAGTTTCTGTAGCTTTCTGAAAAAGTTCACGGACGCCAGGGAGATCCTTTGCAGCTCCAAAATATTTATATCCCTTGTTGCTGGCGACTTCCCTTCCATCACGATCAACTTCTCTTGGTGCTATTCTCCTATAAAATAGTTTTTGGGACTTCTTTTAGATTTTGTCACTTTTTATAAGTTTCCCTCCATTCCCCAAATACTTTTGCTTTTTTAGCTAAATTAATTCCTATGGCCATTTGTTTGCCTTATTAAAAAAATAAGAAGTGGAGGATATCCCAATTTGATTTAAATAAAATTTGCAAACCTGTGATCAACACCGCCCAATTCTTTTATTCGAGCCTCCCAAAGACCTTTGAGCCTAAGCAATTTATTAATCTCGTCGTTTAGATCACGTATCTTAAATTCACCAAGACCAGGATTCTATAAAATTTAATTCTGATAGATTATTAAAATTAAATAAAAACCTGTATTTGAGTAATTTTCTTCGAAATATCATTAATAATCTCTCGTCTGAAACGCTCTGCATCAGGCAATTTCTTACATTCCCGCACATCATTCGGTCTTTTAGCGACAGGCCCCTTTTCTTCTTGTTCTTTCATACGCCGCCATCTGGCCAAAGCTGTCATTGCCTTTTCCGCATTACGAGCCTTTATTTATTAAAATTAAGTACCTAACCGTTCAAAACCAAACAAACCATATTATTTGATCCTGTTCAAGTTGACAAAAAAACAAAGATTTGGTCAAATTATTTGGAATGTAAATCAGCAGTTGGGGTCGGTTGAGTATCGCCAGTGACTCCCGTGAGTTGAGTATAAGCCAGTTAATTCAAATCAATTTAGATCCAGAAACTGTTTGTTCTCTTAAATTATTTAAGTGTGAATATTTATTACGCTACAGACTTAGGAAATTGAGACTGCGCTCAAGCTTATTAAGAATAACTTTGTTAAGTAACTAAAAGATGAAGCTAGGACATTCCATATAAAAATAAAAGACAGAACTTTAAACTGAACTTCCAAATGTAATGTAGAAAAAATTAATACAAGAAATTCGCGAATTTTTATTCTAAATATTCAATGTCTTACAATGCTTATTGTTAACATATAAATTTTTTCGTCACAGAGGATACAATTTATTATAGGGGGATTAAAATATTTCTTTATTATAAAATTAATATTATAGAATTATATATTCCCTAACATTTTTTCATTAGTTCATACCCATAAACTGATCAATAGAAACCTCTCTAATAATTTCTTATTTATATATTCGCTTTCAATTGCTTCATCCGATTGAGCGCGGAACCTGCCTTAAACCACTCTATCTGACCCTCATTAAGAGTATGTTGAAGTTCAATAACATCTTTGCTTCCATCTTTGTGTTTAAGCACACACTTGACTTTTTTGCCTGGAGCAAGAGTGTTGAGCTCAATAAGAGAAACTCGGTCGTCCGGACGAACTTTGTCATAATCGGCTGGATTCACAAAAGTTAGTGGCAAAAGCCCTTGCTTCTTTAAATTCGTCTCTGAAAAATAAAAAGATTTTTAAATATTCACTCTTAAATTCATACCATGAATTCGAGCAAAGCTTTTTACAATAATTGCCCTTCCACCGAGATGACGAGGTTCGAGTGCGGCATGTTCACGAGAAGAGCCCTCTCCGTAGTTGTCATCACCGAAGGCAACCCATGCCTGGCCTTTTGCTTTGTAGTCTCTTGCAGTTTGACAAACTGGTCCCCATTCGCCAGTTAATTGGTTGCGAACCTTAAATTTTTCGAAATATTTCATGAATATAATTCCCATTATTTCTAAAATAATACCTTGTTCAATTCATCATTCTCCGCATTCTTTGCCGTGAGGAACAAGTTGTTTGAAATATTATCTAAATGTCCACGATATTTTAGCCATGGTCCAGCAGCGCTTATATGATCGGTTGTACACTTTCCCTTGACCTTTAGAAAATTAAATATACAGAAAATTTTTTTAATAAAATCAACCTTAATCAAAATAACCATATCAGTCAGATCTTTTCCATCCCACGCGTCAAATGGACTCAATAACTGAAGTCGATTGCTTTTTGGATCAACCACTACATCGCCAGAAAATTTTGGTTGTTGATACAAGTCGGTGCCCGGATCAAATCCTTTCTCTGGAAGACATTCTCCTTTAGGTTCTTCAAGCTTAAATTTGGTTCCTAAAATATTAAAAGCATTAAGATTTAAAAAATAAATAAAAACCGTCTGGCGCTGTCAAATAGTCACGACGCGGGTCAAAGTCTAAAGTTCCCGCCAAAGTCAAAGCAAGCGTCATTTCTGGCGAGGTTACGAAAGCATGAGTTGCAGGATTTGCATCGTTGCGTCCAGTGAAGTTTCGGTTATAAGAACTAACAATTGTGTTCTTCTCTCCCATCTTAACATCCTTTCTATCCCACTGTCCAATACAAGGTCCACAAGCATTTGCAAGAACAATACCGCCAATGTTTTCAAAATCTTTGATAAAACCGTCACGCTCAATTGTAGCACGAACTTGCTCACTTCCAGGAGTTACAGTAAAAATTGGTTTTAGCTTCATCCCTTTCTTATATGCCTGAATTTTAAAAAATCAATAAAAATCAAGAAGCATCCCATACTTGTCTTGCAATGTTAGCAGACCTAGCCATATCTTCATATGAACTGTTTGTGCAAGAACCAATCAGTCCAACCTTGATGTCCAAAGGCCATTCATTCTCTTTTGCGTGTTGACCAAGTTTATCTATTGGATGGGCCAAATCAGGTGTAAAAGGCCCGTTGACATGAGGGACCAATTCATCCAAATTTATTTCAATTACCTGAAAATAAATTATACGAGTGACAAAGTCGATTTTAAAAGCTTACCTTGTCATACTCGCAACCTGGATCGGGTTTAAGCAAATTAGCGTATTTTTTCGCTTCATTGGCAATATTGCCACGACCAGTAGCCACAAGATAGTCTACCATAGATTGAGTAAATGGAAAGATTGATGTAGTTGCGCCAATCTCTGCTCCCATGTTCGTTATGGTTCCCATTCCGGTACATGCTAGGGATTCTGTTCCAGGGCCAAAATATTCAATAATAGCTCCAGTTCCTCCCTTCACGGTGAGAATATCGGCTACCTAAAAGTCATAAGAATATGACTTAAAGGATCGAACAATAAAACAAACTTTCAAAATAATATCCTTGCTTGCTGTCCATCCTGAAAGCTTCCCAGTTAGCTTCACTCCAATCACATTTGGACACTTCAATTCCCATGGAAGACCTGCCATTACATCAACAGCATCAGCACCACCAACTCCAATACAGACACCACCAAGGCCACCTGAAATTATGAGAATATCTTATTTATCAATAGCTATAAAACCTCCATTCGGAGTATGAGAATCTGTTCCAATGAGCAATAACCCAGGAAAAGCATAATGTTCAAGCACAACTTGATGAATGATTCCAGCACCAGGTTGCCAAAATCCAACACCATATTTATTAGAAGCACTGGCCAAGAAATCAAAGACTTCTTTGTTGATTTCCTATAAGAACTACGGATCAAAATTTTAAATATTAAATCCATACCTTTGCTCTATAAAGATCTTTTACGCTTCCGACTTGAGCTTGAATTAAATGGTCACAATGTACGGTCGACGGAACCTAAAATTTGTATTTAGACAGGCATCATAAATATAAAATAATAAACCTGTACTGTAGGGATCCCAGAAGAAATAAATTGAAGCAAAGCCATCTGGGCTGTCGCATCCTGCATAGCAACACGGTCAGGTCTTAGGTTCAGATAGCTTACACCACGTTCAATCTTCTGTCCTTTAGGGTCATCAAGATGAGAATAAACAATCTTCTCAGCAAGCGTAAGAGGTCGATTAAGTCTTTATTTAAAAGAAGATTTAAAAATAATTTAAAATTAAATTAACCTTTTCTTCACAATTTCCAAATTAGTAGCAAGTTTTTCATAAGGAAGTCGGGTCTTTGGTTCATGCTGGCTCATAGGAACTGAAGACAATCTTCCCATTGTTGTGTGCAAACAACGTCGCAAATGAACATAGTTGTTGATTTGAGGGAATAATCCCATTATAACGCTTAAAAGAAAATTTAGAAGCTTAAATTTATTATTAAAAAATTAATAAAAAAAACTCATGTTCTATTACAAAGTGATCGAATTAATAGAAAAAACACAGCTGATAAATATTATACTTTGATCGTTTTTCAGTGAGGAATGAAACCTCCCAGACTGATATGCCCCTTTTCATTTTGATTACGGCCCATTATGGCGCGGGTCACTATGGCACAAGGCGCTCATGGCGCAAAGACATTAATTTTTACTTGAGCCATAGTGGCCTGCGCCGTAGTATCTGTGACCCTTGTTTACTTTTTATTTTTGTTTACAACAAAAAGGAGTATTTCAGTCGGTACACGACGAATGGGCGCGGCCGAATGGGCGCGGACGAATGGGCGCGGCCGAATGGGCGCCGAGACGAATGGGCGCGAGACGAATGGGCGCGGGACGTTTGGGCGCCCGAAATTATTTTTTCCTAGAAATTTTTTTCTGATTTTTTCTTCTGATTTTTTTGTTCTGATTTTTTTTTCTGATTTTTTTGTTCTGATTTTTTCTTCTGATTTTCTGTTCTGATTTTTTCTTCTGATTTTTTCTTCTGATTTTTTTCTTCTGATTTTTCTGTTCTGATTTTTTTGTTCTGATTTTTTGTTCTGATTTTTTTGTTCTGATTTTTTCTTCTGATTTTCTGTTCTGATTTTTTCTTCTGATTTTTCTTCTGATTTTTTTCTTCTGATTTTTCTGTTCTGATTTTTTTGTTCTGATTTTTTTGTTCTGATTTTTTGTTCTGATTTTTTCTTCTGATTTTTTTCTTCTGATTTTTTTGTTCTGATTTTTTCTTCTGATTTTCTGTTCTGATTTTTTCTTCTGATTTTTCTGTTCTGATTTTTTCTTCTGATTTTTTTCTTCTGATTTTTCTTCTGATTTTTTCTTCTGATTTTTCTGTTCTGATTTTTTTGTTCTGATTTTTTGTTCTGATTTTTTTGTTCTGATTTTTTCTTCTGATTTTCTGTTCTGATTTTTTCTTCTGATTTTTCTTCTGATTTTTTTCTTCTGATTTTTCTGTTCTGATTTTTTTGTTCTGATTTTTTTGTTCTGATTTTTTGTTCTGATTTTTTCTTCTGATTTTTTTCTTCTGATTTTTTTGTTCTGATTTTTTCTTCTGATTTTTTTCTTCTGATTTTTTTGTTCTGATTTTTTCTTCTGATTTTCTGTTCTGATTTTTTCTTCTGATTTTTCTGTTCTGATTTTTTCTTCTGATTTTTTTCTTCTGATTTTTCTTCTGATTTTTTCTTCTGATTTTTCTGTTCTGATTTTTTCTTCTGATTTTTTTCTTCTGATTTTTCTTCTGATTTTTTTCTTCTGATTTTTCTGTTCTGATTTTTTCTTCTGATTTTTCTGTTCTGATTTTTTTCTTCTGATTTTTCTGTTCTTTTCTTCTGATTTTTGTTTTTTTTGGATATAGTATAGTACAGGGGTGTGCCGAAACAGATTTTAAAAAGCGAAAGACGAAAGGCGAAAAGGCGAAAGTCGATTTAAAAAGCGAAACACGAAAGACGAAAAGGCGAAAGTCATTCTAAAAAGCGAAAGACGAAAGGCGAAAGACGAAACACCAAAAAAGACGAAAATATGGCGAAAGACGAAAGACGAAAAGGCGAAATAACTGTAATGAGGAAAAATCTCTATATATCGGTTAAACCAAAGCCTTGGTTAATTACCTACTTTCAAATCTTCTGTTTAATTCTCCTAATCTTGTGATATCCTTATTAACCGCTAAATTATGTATATCAGAGGATTCAGAGTGATTTAGGATTTAGGAGGATATCAGAGGATGTGTAAGGCAAATTCAAATTTTTATTTTTTCCTATCATTGGAAATCGACCATCGTTAATTGTAAATATAGTCTTTTATTTTGGGAAATCCCAGGATATCCAAATCCGTTGTCCGAACAAAAATTTTGATATCCGAATCCGTAACCAAAATTTTTAATAAAATACTGAGGCTTACCCAGGTAGAGAATCCCCTTTATCAGCGCCGCAGGCGAAAATTTTGAGAATTTTGGAGGTCCTTAAGTCAGATTTCTTCCCTTTTTGCGCCGCAATAAATACCACTATGCTGGAAAATAACCTGTATTAACTTTTTAAGCGCCGCAGGCAAAGATTTTGAAAATATAAGGTGTCTAAGGCACGGAAAATTCACTTTTTAAATTAAAAAAATAATTTTTTCATAGAAAAATTATAATTATTCTATTCATAATATATAAATAAAAATCTTGTCCCTAAATTTGGTCCGAACCTAACAATAATAAAATGGTCGCTAGTCGGAGTCAAACAACTTACCACTCAACCATCAATTACTTTATTAAGTTAAAAGAAAATTATATATTTATCCCCACTCGTCCTTAGTTTTTCTCTTTCTTTTCTTCTCCCAATTACCAACTTTTCCTCACATACCATCATTAGGGGTGTATAATATTTTCGCCTTTCGCCCAAAAAAGCGAAAGACGAAAGGCGAAAGTCATTTTAAAAAGCGAAAGACGAAAGGCGAAAGACGAAACACCAAAAAAGACGAAAATAAGGCGAAAGACGAAAGGCGAAAGACGAAACGGCACACCCCTGGTATAGTATACCGGTGGAAATGTTTCGACACAAAACCAATACCTTTCGATTCGTCTTGGCGAGTTGAGTCGAACCGTACTACTCTTTTTTTCCGGAGATGCCTGTGGATCGAGATATAGGTCCCCGAAAATCGAAAATCCATATGGGGGAGTAGGTTTGTGTGCTTCTTGCGTTTTACGTGTTTCACAATGCCTCCTGCGCTCACCCCTGCTCAGAAATGACGGAAAATGGAATAAATTGAAAGAAAATCAGAACAAAAAAATCAGAACAGAAAAATCAGAAGAAAAAAATCAGAAGAAAAATCAGAAGAAAAAATCAGAACAGAAAAATCAGAGGAAAAAATCAGAACAGAAAAATCAGAAGAAAAATCAGAACAAAAAAATCAGAAAAAAAAATCAGAACAAAAAAATCAGAAGAAAAAATCAGAAAAAAATTTCTAGGAAAAAATAATTTCGGGCGCCCAAACGTCCCGCGCCCATTCGTCTCGCGCCCATTCGTCTCGGCGCCCATTCGGCCGCGCCCATTCGTCCGCGCCCATTCGGCCGCGCCCATTCGTCCTGCTCCGATTTCAGTATCAAGCTGTTTGTATAAAAGCTTTTTTAAACGGATGTTCCTCTCGTTTACTTTTTTGTATTTAAGTTACCATAGTAACAAAGATAACTATTTGGCAGAAGACACCCAGAAAAGTATTCCTGGATATTATGATGCGTAAGAACGCTCATTTTTCCTGATTTCTTTTTATCACTTTTTTAAAACTTTTTTATTTTCTAGATTATAAATAAATATGTCTCAGTTTATCAAAAAGAATAAAGGCCCTCTTATAGTCTGTGGAATTGTTGGTGGTGGTATTGGTTTATGGGTGTGGAAGACTGTATATCCATCAGTTAGTTTTCTTTTATTTTTAAATTTTATTAATTTCCAAATTAGATGCGTGAATGTGTGTATTCAACTTTCGGCGTCAATGAGGCGGATGGATACACTGTGAAGCGAATTGAAGAGGCCTATCGTAAGCTTCAAGAAAGTGAAGAATGCCATTCGCTTTTGAAGAAGCATTTTACTGAAAGTGTGAAGGATAAGCTGAAGTATAAGAAGACCAAGTTGGGAGGGACTTTGTATGATATCATCCGCTCTGGTTAGTTTTTTAAAAAAATTTTTCTCATAAGTGAGAGCAAAGTCTCTATACAGAAAATTCATTTTGGTAATTTAGGTGTTGCCAATCTTGACTCAGGTGTTGGTGTTTATGCACCCGATGCTGAGTCCTATACAAAATTTGCTGCTCTGTTCGATCCAATTATTGATGAGTATCATGGTGGTTTTGGTCCAAATGCGAAGCATCCCGCGACATATTTTGGCGAAGACAAAATTTCGGAATTGAAAGATTTGGATCCAGAAGGGAAATATATTCTTTCTACGAGGTAATTTTTGTCAATTTTATAAAATTATTTTTCAATTTTAGAATTCGTTGTGGACGCTCTTTCAAAGGGTTAGAATTTATTATCCAATCAAGAAGTTTTAATTAAATTAATTTTTAGGTATCCATTCAATCCTCTTTTGTCTCGTGATGATTATATTACGATGGAGGCAAAAGTCAAAAATGTTTTTGATGGATTAAAGGGGGATTCGGAACTTGGTGGAACTTACTATCCGCTTGATGGTTAATTTTTATAATTATTGCCCCTTTATCCTTGAAAATTAAATTTATTTTAAGGCATGTCAAAGGATACCCAAAAGCAATTAATTGCAGATCACTTTTTGTTTAAGGAAGGTGATCGTTTCCTGAAAGAAGCTAATGCAAGTATGAAAAAGTTTAAATTAATTTATATCTGATTTTATTTTCTAGATCATTTTTGGCCTGCAGGACGAGGAATTTTCCACAACGCCAAAAAGGCAACGTTTTATACGTATCTTTTATTAAAAATTTTTTTTTAGACTTTCCTTGTTTGGGTTAACGAAGAAGACCATCTTCGCATAATTTCGATGCAAAATGGTGGAAATGTTGGTCAGGTGCTTGAGAGATTGATTAAGGGAGTTAAGGCAATCGAGGCCAAGGTGCCTTTTTCTCGTGATGATCGTCTGGGATATTTGACTTTCTGTCCTTCCAATTTGGTATTTTTTGTTTAAAGTTTGTTTTAAAATTAATTTTATAGGGAACAACTGTGCGTGCATCTGTACACATTAAATTGCCAAAGATCAGCTCAAAGCCTGAATTCAAAAAGTTTGTTTAATTTTAGATATTGAAAAATAATCGTTTTATTTTTCAGAATTTGCGAAGATATGAAACTGCAAATTCGTGGAATTCATGGGGAGCATTCTGAAACGGAGGGTGGTGTCTATGATGTTTCGAATAAGGCACGTCTTGGACTTACAGAATATGAAGGTTAATTAAAATTATTTTAGAAAAATTTTTAAAATTTTTATTTTTTAGCTGTTAAGCAAATGTATGATGGCGTTAAGAAATTAATTGAGCTTGAAAAGGCAGCTAGTTGAATTATTCAAAATGATAATAAATAAATAAAAATTAGGTGTCATATTTTCCTATACTTTTAATAGTTAAATATATAAATGCTTATATAGGTTTAATTTTCCCTGTGCTTTTATTTGGTTAAATTTCTTTTTTTTGTTCTTGCCTATTTTTGATTAAATTGAAGTAAATCAATGTTAAATATTTTTTGACTTTTTTCTTTACCTATAAGTGGAATCTTTCTAAATTTGAATTATTAAGAGGGATGAGTCTGGAAAAAATCTGTTGATGAATTTTTAGATCCGTTTTAACTTTTGGATTTTATATTTTTGACTTTTACGAAAAAAGGGAAGGAAGGGGTTTTCGGGCTTGTATTGTTGAATTTTCTTGAATTCTTGTAGTAAAAATTTTGTTTCTACTATCAGCATTCTAATATCTTTCTATAATTTTATATACTCCATGGAATCACCAAAATTTGAATTAACAAAAATATTGGAATGGGTGCAACTAAATGATTATAAACGTATAGCCTTACAATTTCCTCAAGATTTACTTTCAATTGCACCGGAAATTCTTTTGGAATTGGAGAAATGTGCAAATGACAAACAATTTTTTATTTTGGCAGATACTTCTTACAGAAGGTTTTAAATTTTTTAAAATAATCATCCAGGGTATGTTGCGGTATGACTGAAGTTTGACAAAAATTAAATACCCACATAGAGCCTTTTATAAAACTAAAAAATTTGGAATAATCTCTTGTTGAAATACTTTTTAATTAAATTATTTTCAATTTTCAGCTGCTGTTTGGATTTGATTGCTGCTGAGCATGCAAATTGTGATTCTATTGTTCACTTCGGAGGGGCATGTATGACAGATTTAAATGGCAAAATACCTTCCCTTTATATTTTTGAAAATACAAACATCGATTTTGTCAACTTTAGAGAAAATATTTCAAAATTTATTGATACAAAGGATGAAAAGGAATTTGATCAAATACTTATTTTGTGTGATTCTGACTATTCGGATTTGGAAAGTATGGTTTTAGAGTATGTTTTTAATGTTTGTGTAGGAAGAAAGGGGAGATAGTTTCGTAATTTTTATGTCGAAATTGGGAGAGATATTTTTTTATAATTTTAGGGAAAGAATTTTCCTTTTTTAGTCTATGGATCAGGGCTGCACGCAATTGCGGATTGCGTAAATTGCGGGGGTATTTGCAATTGCGAGTTGCGTATTTTAATGATTTTCACGCAATTTTTGAAATTTTCCTCACAATAACTGAAGAAAATCTGGTTTCTTGACACCCAAATTTCACAAAATTTTCGCCTGCGGCGCTGAAAAAGGAAGAAATCTGGCTTTTTTCTTCCCAAATTCTGAAAATTTTCGCCTGCGACGATGTAAAAGCGAAGTTGAATGATATATTGGAGGATTTTTTGTTGCGGAATTTTTTTCAATTGCGCGCAGCTCTGCTATGGATATGTCGGAAATAAGTGCGGGATCTTGGGGCTTATAATCGAGAATCCTCTCTTGTTGTCCTCTTTCATAATTTTTAGAAACCAAAAAAAAACAAAATTGAATATCTAAAAACCTTTAAAAAAATTTTTTTCAGATGAGATCTATCAAAATGTAAAATCTGTGTTTTCAATGGAAAACATTCATTTATGCGGACTTTTAAAGGATTCTTCTAAACTTGAAGAAAATTGTAGAATTATTTTAAAACGTGAAATTCCTTCAAATTTTAACGAAAATAAAAATAATTTATTAATATTTTTTGGAGAAAAAGAAAGTCCACTTTTGCCGCTTTTTGTGTTAACATTAAAAGGAATAAATAAAATATTGCATTATGAACCAAAAGAAAAAAGTTTTTATTTGGAAAGGTAAAGAATTTAAATTTTTAAAAATTTTTTAAAAATTAAATTTTAGTTCAAAAACAAACAAATTATTAATGAAAAGAATGTATTTGGCTGAAAAAGTTAAAGATGCAAATACAATTGGATTAGTACTTGGTTATGTATCAATGGAATGCAGAAAAGAAGCGATTAGTAGAGTTAGAAAATTATGCAAACAAAGAGGCAAAAAACTTTATGTTTTTTATATTGGAAAGGTTTTTCTTTTTTAAATCAATTTTTTTAATTTAAATTATTTTAAAATAAATTCTTTAAATATGTGTTTAAATTAGAATAAAAATAACCCCAAAATAAACAACAATAACTTATAAGAGAATAACTTTCATTTAGTATATTCTTTTATTTGGGGATTCGATTTTTAGGCAATTTTCATTGTCTTATACACGAAAACTAAAGAATTTAAAAATATTTTCAAAAAAAAATTTAAAAATAATTTTTAGTTAAACGAAGCTAAATTAACAAATTTTGGTGCAGAAATTGATGTTTTTGTAATGCTAAGTTGCCCTTATGGAATTTTATTGGATGGAAATAAATTTTTTAAACCAATAGTAAGTTTAATGGAAGTTGAAATGTCACTTAACCAAAATACTCCTTATGAAAATATAAAATGGACAGGGGAAGCTTCAAATATTCTTGAAAGTAAAAAAAAATAAAAATTTTTTGAAAAATTTTCAAAAAATTTTTTTAAGATAAAATTCAAGCTTTTACTGAAGAAAATGATGTTGATATGAGTCTTACATCTGGCAGTGTGCGGTCCTGTGGGTGTGATTCAACTAATGGGGAAGATGAAAATATGCAAATTCTAGAATATTCTGCAGGTTAAGATTTATTTCTTTTTAATTTGGTAGGGCTACTATTTTTGAGATTTTTTTATTTGTCTCATTTATGGAGATACGTATCGGAAATTATATGTCTGTTTTTCGGACTTAAAATGAATTCTAAAAATGAAAGGAAAATTTGTGAGAAAATAAAAAGTATGGAATTTTTCAAGAACCAATTTTAAACAAAAAATTTAGAACTAAAAATTAAACATTCCATACTTGTTTATAAATTTATTTTAAAGGTGATTATTTCAAAAAGAGAACATGGAAGGGATTGGACGATAAAGAATGTTTAAAGGACGATAAAAAGAATTTTAGTGAATTAAAAGAAGGTTTTAGTGGAATTGCTTCCAAATATGAAAAGGAGATAATAAATTAATAATTTTTTATTTAATTTTTAAATATACCTAAAGCAAGATAAATATTTTTTAAATATCAGAGAACCTCAAAATAATTGTTAAAAATTTTCCAAGTTTAATTTTTAAATCTGAAAGATTCATTTAATCCAGGGCTCGCATCGACAAAATGCCACTCAAAAGTATCAAAATCTTGATTAAAAAGTACAGTGCGGTGCATATGTTTAGACTCAAGCACCTATCTTTAATTAAAATTTTAATAAAATTTTTATACTTTATATTTTTTAAAATTTTTTTTCTTTTTTATATAACATTTTTAATGTATTCTTATTAAAAAAATTCATTCTGGGAAAATAATTTAAATTTTTTTAGTTTTTTTGTCTTAAGTGAACTGAGGTCAAATTCTGCTGGTGCAAATGTTTAGACTCAGACTTATAATCGAAAATATCTCGTAGCATAATGTCCCAAAAATTCTACAAAAATTCCAGTGGACATTTCAATTGATATAGAATAGAAGGACAAAAGAACGAAGTCCGTAACTTCATTCAATATCGAGATCTCAGATCTCAAAAATCAACGGGAAATCGGGGTACAGTACTTAAAAAAATATTTTAACCCCCAAGAGCTTTTATAAAAATTTTTCTTTTGGGCTCATTCGAAAGCCCATGAAATTTGCTACAAAATAGTCCAAGTTTTTATTTTTCGAATAAAGACTCATGGAGATGAAGGTAGAGAAATTTCTTAAGTTATCATTTTTGGGGTATTTTAGGCGTTTTTTAACCATTTTTCTGTGAAAGTGAATGTATGTCGAACGACTATTTTTTGGAATAAATGAGACCCGTACTATTTTGTAGCAAATTTCATGGGCTTTCGAATGAGCCCAAAAGAAAAATTTTTATAAAAGCTCTTGGGGGTTAAAATATTTTTTTAAGTACTGTACCCCGATTTCCCGTTGATTTTTGAGATCTGAGATCTCGATATTGAATGAAGTTACGGACTTCGTTCTTTTGTCCTTCTATTCTATATCAATTGAAATGTCCACTGGAATTTTTGTAGAATTTTTGGGACATTATGCTACGAGATATTTTCGATTATAAGTCTGAGTCTAAACATTTGCACCAGCAGAATTTGACCTCAGTTCACTTAAGACAAAAAAACTAAAAAAATTTAAATTATTTTCCCAGAATGAATTTTTTTAATAAGAATACATTAAAAATGTTATATAAAAAAGAAAAAAAATTTTAAAAAATATAAAGTATAAAAATTTTATTAAAATTTTAATTAAAGATAGGTGCTTGAGTCTAAACATATGCACCGCACTGTATATAGGGAGAAAATTTGCGAAAAAAAAGTAGTCTCAAAATTAAATTAGAAAATATTTATCCGCAGGCGAAATTTTATCCGCAGGCGAAAAATTTTGAGAATTTTGGGGGTCCTTAAGCCAGATTTCTTCCATTTCTTGCGCCGCAGGCGAAAATTTTTTGAAAATTGGACTTAAATCATCTGAAAAAATATTCGAATATTGGGAATTTTGAGTTTGACATTCCCAGGATTTTTGGCTCTCCAAATCTCACTTATTGATCAATCAATTCACAAGTCGCATACAAAGGGAAAAGTATGAGCGAGAAAAGGGGGAACACCAAGTAATTTTGAGTTTGAAAGTTTGATATGTGACCTATTGATAAATCAATTCACAATTAAGGGAAAAGTATGAGCGAGAAAAGAGGGAAAACCAAGCTCAAAATTTCCGAAAATTGATTAAAATTAACGAAAATCAAATTCAATTAAACATTTAAAAACAGAGCAAAAATCCAAAGTGATGAATTTGTCAAAAGAACAAATATCGGAAAGAAAAAATGTTAAGATAAAAAATTTTTTATTTTTGAAAAAATTTTTTGAAATTTTTTTGAAAGATTCATTTAAATAAAAATGTCAAATAGACTATCTAAAAACAATCATAATACCGAAATAATTATTTATTCTTCATTTTCCGGGTCAGATGCTTCATAAAGAAAATTGAACCATTCTCCAAAAATGACGTCAGAATGCTTTTTCATCTCAAATTTGACTCCATTAAAAATTATTGCATGTTCAGGTCCTGGTTGTGTTGGAAGATAGGGAGCAAGTCCATTCCAAACACGTTTCTCGTCAATTTTCACAAAAAGCTCAACAAACTTCTCTGCGCCCTCAATATACTCATCAATATCATAATATGTCGCTTCTCCTTTGTTTTCGCGAGCCCTAAAGTTTAAAATTAATTGTTATAAAAATGATTTTATCTCTGTTATGGAATAAATTGAAAAGGATTTTTCAATTAAAAGTTATATTATAGGTTAAAATTTCGGTTAAGATATTTGGTAGGGATATATTTCGATCCCAAAAAATAATTCTATAACAGAAAAAGGAATTTAATGTTAGTAAACAAAAATTACTCTTCCATCATGGAAGTTATAGAACCAAGTATAACTGCATCTGGACCAGAACCAATAAAATCAATTGCAAATAAGCTCAATTCATGAAATGTATCATATGACTGTATATTAATTTTGAGATTTTTGTAAAGAAGCTTGACAACCATGGCGTAAGCCTTCCAGCACTTAAAAATAAAAAAAAATACAAAAAATATCAATTTAAAAATACATTCTTGGATGAACGAACATAATCCCCATCACGTTGATATTTCTCAGCCTTTTTAATAAATTGATTTGGATGACTATACACTTTCTGTAAAAAGGTTAAAAATACAAAATAAGTTGAAAAAAGGATAAACAACGGTTTAGGACAGAGATGGGCGAAAATTTTTCGTTTCATGTCTCGTAGATTTTCGGGTACTACTGAAAAGGTGGCCTCATTTTCCAAATGACCAGTAATCCTCACTATTACCAAAACATACCGAAACATTCGAAGAGCCTCTCGCAGCAACGGTCGAAACAGTCAAATCTCCACCAGTATGAACTCCACGTCCGGATACGAGCGGAAAAGATAATTGCATACCACCAAATCGAAGATGTCCAGAAAAAGTGCCTCCATGGTGGTAAACACGAGAATCCTAAATTTGTCCGTTTAAGAATATAATTTAAAAAATAAAAACCAAAACATTTGTTGGGCCTCCGCCAGAAAAGGTCGAAACATTAGAACCTCTAACACGGCCATCTACAAAAGGTGTCAACCCACGTTGTCCTAAGAACCCCCGAACACCTCCTCCTCCAGTAAGTAAAGTGTTTTTAAAAAACAAGCCTAGAGATTGCTGCATTTGAAAATATTTTTTAAAGTCAATTTCTAAATAAAAGCAGTGAAAAATTAAATTATAAACAAATAAAATTATTGAAATTGCATAAAAAATATTTAAGCAAGTCTTGACAAATTTTGACAAAAAATTTTGGGACAAGTAGGCGCGCGGCCAAATAGGCGCAAAGCCATAACTGGCTCGAGATTTTCTGAACCTTAACAATTTTAGTACCAATCTCTTTAGCTCGATGAGCGGAATCGGTTAGTACTAAATTTTGAAAGATTATGAACTCTTAAAACAAGATGATTTTGCACCTACTTGAGCGGCTAATATTCTAAGACTATGAAAAAGAAAATAGATTGGAAATCTTTATTTAATTTTTAAAAATACCTAAAGCAAAAATAAATATTTTTTAAATATCAGAAAACCTCAAAATAATATTTGTGTGGAAATCCACTCAATTTTATTTTTTTATTTAACTCATTTCCATTCAATCTCCCAATTGCTTATAAAGTATAGGAACATAGTCGTCATATTCTGCCTAAAATTAATTTGAAAATTATTTTTTAAATAACAAAATTACCTGATAAAAGTTGCCGGCAATTGGATTCTAAGACCATGTTTCTTAATGAAATCATTATTTTGAAACGCCCTCGCTTGTCACCTTTGAAAGGAAAAAATAAATAAAAAAGGTCGAAAATGCAATGATTCTATTTCGGTTTTATCACTATTCCCAATAAATTCCTTTGCCTTTACAGAAACTAAAGTCTCTGAAAACTCTGTTTAAAGACTCAAAATAATTTTAAAAAATCGTAAAATGTTTACTAAATTTTGTCCATTTTAATTCCCAATGGCTAGAAATTTCTAAATCTGTACAAATGAGCTTTGGAAAAATACGGACATGGACTTCTAGAGGACAACCCAAATTGAAAATTACAAAAAAACTGAAAAATTAAACCTCAGCTAGCATAAAGCGAACTTATGTTTATTACGCAAATCCTTAGACAGCGGTGCAGACATTATTTGACGTCGAATGTGTAGCATTAAGCTGAGGCTTACGAGACCTTCGACGAGAAGCAAATGGATTGAATTTTATTTTAAACAAATAAAAGAGCTGAAACTTAAATCATCTGAAAAAATATTAGAAAATTGGGAATTTCGAGTTTGATGTTCCCAAGATTTTTGGCTCTCCAAATCTCACTTATTGATTAATCGATTCACAACTAAAGGGAAAAGTATGAGCGAGAAAAGGTGGAACACCAAGCTAAAAATTTCAAATTTCCGAAAATTAAAATTAACGAAAATCAAATTCAATTAAAGCAAAAATCCAAAGTGATGAATTTGTCAAAAGGACAAATATCGGAAAGAAAAAATGTTAAGATAAAAAATTTTTTATTTTTGAAAAACATTTTTTGAAATTTTTTTGAAAGATTCATTTAAATAAAAATGTCAAATAGACTATCTAAAAACAATCACAATACCGAAAATATTTATTTATTCTTCATTTTCCGGGTCAGATGCTTCATAAAGAAAATTGAACCATTTTCCAAAAATGGCGTCAGAATGCTTTTTCATCTCAAATTTGACTCCATTAAAAATTATTGCATGTTCAGGTCCTGGTTGTGTTGGAAGATAGGGAGCAAGTCCATTCCAAACACGTTTCTCGTCAATTTTCCCAAAAAGCTCAACAAACTTCTCTGCGCCCTCAATATACTCATCAATATCATTATATGTCGCTTCTCCCTTGTTTTCGCGAGCCCTAAAGTTTAAAATGAATTGTTATAAAAATGATTTTATCTCTGTTATGGAATAAATTGAAAAGGATTTTTTGAATTAAGTCTGAATAAGGTAAATAAAAATTTCGGGTAGGATATTTAATAGGGATATATTTCGATCCCAAAAAATAATAGTATAACTGAAAAAAAGAATTTAGTAAACAAAAATTACTCATTCATCATTTCAGTATTATAACCAAGTAAAGCTGCGTTAGGTGAACAATCTGCAGCAAATAAACTCAGGTTATATAAAGGATCATTTGACTGTATATTAATTTTGAGATTTTTGTAAAGAAGCTTGACAACCATGGCGTAAGCCTTCCAGCACTTAAAAATAAAAGAAGTACAAAAAATATCAATTTAAAAATACATTCTTGGATGAACGAACATAATCCCCAACACGTTGATATTTCTCCGCCTTTTTAATAAATTGAATTGGATGACAATGCACTTTCTGTAAAAAGGTTAAAAATACAAAATAAGTTGAAAAAAGGGTATACAAAGGTTTAGAGTTCCACCTTTTTCCTTCCAAGTTTTCTCTTTTTTATACGTACAAACAGGTTAGACTATCTCACTTCTCAATTTCACTCAATCCCCCTATAACATATCCAATGAGACATCAAAAAAGGAGCGATTTTTTAATTTTTAAAATTTTTTATCATTTTTTAAGTTAAAATTATTTTCGAAGACCAAAAGACTCAATTGACAGACTGCGAACTTCTGGCCCGCAAAATTCGGATCCACAACTTTGAATCCTCAAAGTTCGATAGGGGAAATATAAACCACGGTTTACCCAAAAAATAAAACCTTTGGAGTTTCAGAAACAAACGTGATATTCAATTTATCACACAACACTCGGTATTGATTATCATCGCAAAAAACAGCGCAATCCTTTCCATTAATATTTAAATGTCGAAGAGGTAATGGCGAGAGAGAAGCATAGTGTTGAAATTGTGGCAAAGTTGAGGAGCTTTGCTTATAATTTTCGAAAGAAACTGCATGCTGGTAAACACGAGGATCCTAAATTTGAGCAGTTCAAAATGATAAAAATATGGTAAGAGTTAAGATTACCAGGTCCCTAAAAAATAAACAAAAAATGAACGAGAAGTTTTGAAGTTTGGCAGTAGTTAATAGTAGTGTCCTGATCCAATCCCGAGTTTTACAATGTCAAATTCTGGGGGTAAAAATGACCACTCATGTCTAATCAACTCAAATTTTAATTCCTAATTCGGACCTTCGAAGAAATAAAATTCGAAAATGTATTCGGATTCTGCGAAGCGCCAATAACCTACAAGAAATCTTGGAAACACCGAAAAGCTATTCCTTATTCTTTCCAAGGACCAGAAATCTTCATTATTACCAAAAGATACCGAAACATTCGAAGAGCCTCTACCAGCAAAAATCGAAAAAGATAAACCTCCACCACAGTAAATTCCACGTCCGGATACGAACTGAGACGATAATTGAATACCAACAAATCGAAGATGTCCAGAAGAACCACCTCCATGGTGGTAAACACGAGAATCCTAAATTTGTCCGTTTAAGAAAATAATTTAAAAAATAAAAACCAAAACATTTGTTGGGCCTCCGCCAGAAAAGGTCGAAACATTAGAACCTCTAACACGGCCATCTACAAAAGGTGTCAGCTGTCCATGTTGTCCAAAAAACCCCCGAACACCACCTCCTCCAGTAAGTAGTGTGTTTTTAAAAATCAAGCCTAAAGATTGCTGCATTTGAAATTAAATTTTTTAAAGTCAATTCCTAAATAAAAGCGGTGAAAAATTAAATTATAGCTGAACTTAAATCATCTGAAAAAATATTAGAAAATTGGGAATTTCGAGTTTGATGTTCCAATGCTTTTTGGCTCTCCAAAATTCACTTATTAATTAATCGATTGGAAATCTTGACTTATAGGGGACTTTTTTTGGCTGGGCCGATTTCGACAAATGATATGTCATTCGAAAGAGCTCGTCGAGCTGAGTCGAATGAGGGGTGAATGGTGTCGATCCGACAATCAGGGACCGAGTTACAGACCCCTGAAATTTAAAAAAGAGAAGGGGGGAGTAAGCTCATTTTGGTCAAAAAAATTCAAAAATGTAAATTATAGCTCATTTTAAAGAACTCCTCGAGCTGAGTCGAATGACACCAAAATCAGCTCGATTGAACAAGTTTGGACAAAGTTATGACACAAAAAACAAACAACGTAAACCTATGGGGCGTCGGCAAGGCGCTTGTGCAAAACTCCGCGCTTCGCGCGGAGTTTTGCGGCACGCGCCTCGCGGGGAGTCTACGGGCGCTGGGTCTGGGCTCGTAACATAAACCTATTCCTATTTCCCTTGCTTTGGACGTACCCGGGGCCTTGTAGCAGCAAAAAACGCGGAGACCATAGGTAAGGAGCTAAAAACGACACATAACTTTGTCCAAACTTGTTCAATCGAGCTGATTTTTGTGTCATTCGACTCAGTTCGAGGAGTTCTTTCGAATGAGCTATAATTTACATTTTTGAATTTTTTTACCAAAATGAGCTTACTCCCCCCTTCTCTTTTTTAAACTTCAGGGGTCTGTAACTCGGTCCCTGATTGTCGGATCGACACCATTCACCCTTCATTCGACTCAGCTCGACGAGCTCTTTCGAATGACATATCATTTATCGAAATCGGTCCAGCCAAAAAAAAGTCCCCTATAAGTCAATAGTACCAATCGATTCACAACTAAAGGGAAAAGTATAAGCGAGAAAATGTGGAACACCAAGCTAAAAATTTCAAATTTCCGAAAATTAAAATTAACGAAAATCAAATTCAATTAAACATTTAAAAACAGAACAGAAATCCGAAGTAATAAATTTGTCAAAAGGACAAATATCGGAAAGAAAAAATGTTAAGATAAAAAATTTTTTATTTTTGAAAAAATTTTTTGAAATTTTTTTGAAAGATTCATTTAAATAAAATGTCAAATAGACTATCAAAAACCAAATCACAATACCAAAATAATTATTTATTCTTCATTTTCCGGGTCAGATGCTTCATAAAGAAAATTGAACCATTTTCCAAATATGGCGTCAGAATGCTTTCTCATCTCAAATTTGACTCCATTAAAAATTATTGCATGTTCAGGTCCTGGTTGTGTTGGAAGATAGGGAGCAAGTCCATTCCAAACACGTTTCTCGTCAATTTTCACAAAAAGCTCAACAAACTTCTCTGCGCCCTCAATATACTCATCAATATCATTATATGACGCTTCTCCCTTGTTTTCGCGAGCCCTAAAGATTAAAATGAATTGTTTGTTATAAAAATGATTTTATCTCTGTTATGGAATAAATTGAAAAGGATTTTTGAGAATTAAGTCTTAATAAGGCAAATAAAAATATCGGTTAAGATATATGGTAGGGATTTATTTCGATCCCAAAAAATAATTCTATAACAGAAAAAAGAATTTAATGTTAGTAAACAAAAATTACTCTTCCATCATGGAAGTTATAGAACCAAGAATAACTGCATCTGGAACAGAACCAATAAAACCAATTGCAAATAAGCTCAATTCATGAAATGTATCATGTGACTTTATATTAATTTTGAGATTTTTGTAAAGAAGCTTGACAACCAGGGCGTAGGCCTTCCAGCACTTAAAAATAAAAGAAATACAAAAAATATCAATTTAAAAATACATTCTTGGATGAACGTACATAATCCCCAACACGTTGATATTTCTCCGCCTTTTTAATAAATTGACTTGGATGACAATGCACTTTCTGTAAAAAGGTTAAAAATACAAAATTAGTTGAAAAAAGGGTATACAAAGGTCCCCCCCCCCCCCCGAAATGGGGAAAAAGGAAAAATTTGGGGAAGGCGTTGGGCAAAAATTTGAATTTTTTGGCCTACGGCCTTCGAATTTTAAGAAATTTTCGCCTGCGGCGCTGAAAAGAAGAAAATTTATGTACAAAAAAAGTTGCGTTCTGAACGCCAAAATTTTGGCGCACGCCAAATGTTAGCCCCCCCCCCCCCCCAAAAAAAAACCGACCCCTGGATACGCCATTGCAAACTGGTTAGACTTTGAATCCTCAAAGTTCGAAAGGGGAACTCTAAACTTTGGTTTACCCAAAAATAAAACCTTTGGAGTTTCAGAAACAAGCGTGATATTCAATTTATCACACAACACTCGGTATTGATTATCATCGCAAAAAATAGTGCAATCCTTTCCATTAATATTTAAATGTCGAAGAGGTAATGGCGAGAGAGAAGCATAGTGTTGAAATTGTGGCAAAGTTGAGGAACTTTGTTTATAATTTTCGAAAGAAACTGGGCCTAAGTACACTTTACCGGGCGATTTTAGATTTTTATGATTTATATGTCAATCGAAAGAGCTCGGCGAGCTGAGTCGAATGACACCAAAATTAGCCCGCGGACTCAACTATGGACCGAGATATGGGTCCCCAAAAATCGAAAAACCATAGGGGGACCAAGCACTTTTTTGGGGGTAAAAAGTTCGAATATGCAAATAGTAACTCATTCGAAAGAGCTTCTCGAGCTGAGTCGAATGACACCAAAATCATCGTGATTTGACAAGTTTGGACACAGTTACGATAGAAAAACTAAAACCTAAACCTATGGAGCGTCGGCGAGGCGCTTGTGCAAAACCCCGCGCTTCGCGCGGGGTTTTGCGGCACGCGCCTCGCGGGGAGTCTACGGGCGCTGGGTCTGGGCTCGTAACATAAACCTATTCCTATCTTCCTTGCTCTGGACGTATTTGGGGCCTCCGTAGCAGTAAAAATCTCCACAGATGCCATAGGTAAGGAGCTAAAATAAAAGATCATAACTTTGTCAAATCAAGTCGGATTTCGTTGATTTTGGTGTCATTCGACTCAGCTCGACGAGATCTTTCGAATGAGGTATAATTTGCATATTCGAACTTTTTACCCCCAAAAAAGTGCTTGGTCCCACCTATGGTTTTCTGATTTTTGGGGACCCATATCTCGGTCCATAGTTGAGTCCGCGGGCTAATTTTGGTGTCATTCGACTCAGCTCGCCGAGCTCTTTCGATTGACATATAAATCATAAAAATCTAAAATCGCCCGGTAAAGTGTACTTTAGCCAGAAACTGCATGCTGGTAAACACGAGGATCCTAAATTTGGGCAGTTCAAAAAGATAAAAATATGGTAAGAGTTAAAATTACCAGGTCCCTAAAAAATAAACAAAAAGTGTACGAAAAGTTTTGAAGTTTGGCAGTAGTACCAGAAATCTTCACAATTACCAAAACATACCGAAACATTTGAAGAGTCTCTCCCAGCAAAGGTCGAAAAAGATAAACCTCCACCACAATAGATTCCACGTACGGATACGAACGGAGAAGATAATTGCGTACTACCAGTTCGAAGATGTCCAGAAGAACCACCCCCATGGTGGTAAACACGAGAATCCTAAATTTGAGCATTTCAGAATATAATTAAAAAATAAAAACCAAAACATTTGTTGGGCCTCCGCCAGAAAAGGTCGAAACATTAGAACCTCTAACACTTGCACATCCTCCAGTAAGTAGTGTGTTTTTAAAAATCCAGCTTCGAGATAGCTGCATTTGAAATTAATATTTTTAAAGTTAATTCCTGAATTAAAAGCGGTGAAAAGTTAAATTATAAACAGATAAAATTATTGTAATTGCATAAAAATATTTAAGCAAGTCTTGACAAATTTTGACAAAAAATTTTGGGACAAGTAGGCGCGCGGCCAAATAGGCGCAAAGCCATAACTGGCTCGAGATTTTCTGAACCTTAACAATTTTAGTACCAATCTCTTTAGCTCGATGAGAGGAATCGGTTAGTACTAAATTTTGAAAGATTATGAACTCTTAAAACAAGATGATTTTGCACCTACTTGAGCGGCTAATATTCTAAGACTATGAAAAAGAAATAATAGATTGGAAATTTTGACCCTATCTGAAAGTAAGGGCGGCATCCAATTTTTTCCATATTTCTAAACAATATTTATTTTTCTTATATTTTTCTCTCTATTTTTGATTTGTGCCGTAAGGTTATAAACGCAAAAGGATTATTTTTCCGTGTTGTCAGGGAACGATATGTGTCCGTGTGTGTGTATTTGTAACAGGGGTGTGCCTTTTCGTCTTTCGCCTTTCGTCTTTCGCCTTATTTTCGTCTTTTTTGGTGTTTCGTCTTTCGCCTTTCGTCTTTCGCTTTTTAAAATGACTTTCGCCTTTTCGCCTTTCGTCTTTCGCTTTTTTGGGCGAAAGGCGAAAATATTATACACCCCTAATGATGGTATGTGAGGAAATTATTTTAATTTTTTTCTATGAAAAAAATTATTTTTTTAATTTAAAAAGTGAATTTTCCGTGCCTTAGACACCTTAAATTTTCAAAATCTTCGCCTGCGGCGCTTAAAAAGTGCATACAGTAGTGGTATCTATTGCGGCGCAAAAAGTAAAGAAATCTTACTTAAGGACCTCCAAAATTCTCAAAATTTTCGCCTGCGGCGCTGATAAAGGGGATACTTCTCTACTTGGGTAAGCCTCAGCATTTTATTAAAAATTTTGGTTACGGATCCGGATATCGAAATTTTTGTTCGGACAACGGATTTGGATATCCTGGGATTTCCCAAAATCTTTTAACTATATTCACAATTAACGATGGTTGATTTCCAATGATAGGAAAAAATAAAAATTTAAATTTGAATTTTTCCATACACATCCTCTGATATCCTTAATCACTCTAAATCCTCTGATATCCATAATTTAGTGGTTAAGAGGGATATCGCAAGATTTGGAGAATTTGATATAAGATTTGAAAGTAGGTAATTAATCAAAGCTTTGGTTTAACCGATATCTAGAGATTTTTCCTCATTACAGTTGTTTCGCCTTTTCGCCTTTCGTCTTTCGCCTTATTTTCGTCTTTTTTGGTGTTTCGTCTTTCGTCTTTCGCCTTTCGTCTTTCGCTTTTTAAAATGACTTTCGCCTTTTCGTCTTTCGTGTTTCGCTTTTTAAATCGACTTTCGCCTTTTCGCCTTTCGTCTTTCGCTTTTTAAAATCTGTTTCGGCACACCCCTGATTTGTAAGTGTTGTCCGTGACCGATGTGTGTCCGTGTGTGTGTGACCGATGTGGACCGTTTGTGTCCGGGTTGCCGGACCTACACGGTCACGGACACACATCGGTCCCGCACAACACGGACACAAACACACACGAACACATCGGTCCCGGACAACACGGACACACACGGTCCCGGACAACACGGACACACATTGGTCCCGGACAACACGGACACACATTGGTCCCGGACAACACGGACACACATTGGTCCCGGACAACACGGACACACATTGGTCCCGGACAACACGGACACACACGGTCCCGGACAACACGGACCACGGTCCCGGACAACACGGACACACACGGTCCCGGACAACACGGACCACGGTCCCGGACAACACGGACACACACGGTCCCGGACAACACGGACCACGGTCCCGGACAACACGGACACAATAATCCTTTTGCGTTTATAACCTTACGCCACAAATCAAAATAGAGAGAAAAATATAAGAAAAATAAATATTTTTAGGAATATGGAAAAAATTGGATGCCGCCCTTACTTTCATATACTGCCGAAATTTTTATTTTATTTTTAAAAATACCTAAAGCAAAAATAAATATTTTTTAAATATCAGAAAACCTCAAAATAATATTTTTGTGGAAATCCACTCAATTTTATTTTTTTATTTAATTCATTTCCATTCAATCTCACAATTGCTTATAAAGTATAGGAACATAATCATCGTATTCTGCCTAAAAATTAATTTGAAAATTATTTTTTTAATAACAAAATTACCTGATAAAAGTTGCCGGCAATTATTTTCCAAGACCATGTTTCTTAGTGAAATCATTAATTTTGAAACATCCTCGATTGTCACCTTTGAAAGGAAAAAATAAATAAAAAAGTCCGAAAAATACAATGATTCTATTTCGGTTTTATCACTATTCCCAATAAATTCCTTTACCTTTACATAAACTAAAGTCTCTGAAACCTCTGTTTAAAGACTCAAAGTAATAAAAAAAATCGTAAAATGTTTACTAAATTTTGTCCATTTTGATTCCCAATGGTAAGAAATTTCGGTACTTGTGAGTTATCCCAAACCAGTTTTTGCGGACATATTTTGCGGACTCTTTTGTATACACAGAATGGTCAGTCTTCCTCCTTTCCTCAATTTCACGCTATTTCACTATGGCATTATTCAATGAGAGGCAATAAAGAAAGGATTATTTTTAAATATAAATGACCGATTTTTAAATCATGTTATTTTATTTCAGTCATTTAGAAATATTTTTCTAGGATTATAAGCACCAAACTCTGCATTTTGAACTAATGGTCCGTTACTTCGTGTACGTACCTTAACAGAGTCTTACCAAATTAACCAGACACGGCCCGGAACAGCTTTATATTTTTGACAAATCTAACCAAATATGGTATCAACCCAGCTCAAAATGGTCAAGGATTCCGTAAAAAAGGGGTGGGGATAAACTACTATTACCGAAAAGCTGCACTGAAAGCACAGATCGGTCCACATTTTTTTATTCCGTATTTTGGTCGTTCCATGATTTGGTAAGACTGTGATTAGTCACGGTTTTCGTGGACATATTTTGCGGACTTGGTAATAGTCTCGTTTCCCAGCCCCATTTTTTCCTCCCAATTTTCTACCCTATGTTTGTACGGAATGGTCAAATTTTCCCCTTTCTTTCATCAAATTTGCCTTTCCATATTTTGCCTAAAAACAATCAAAAAGATTAATTTGTGATATTTAAAAAAGTATTAGAGTAATGAGAAGAATCATTTTCCCAATTAATAAAAATGGAAGACTGTTGTTGTGAGACGAAAATATGAAGGAGGCAGACAACCATAAAAGAAAAATGTATGGATGATTGGGGGCGTTGAGAGAATCACCAAGCTTTTTGATTGTTTTTAGGCAAAATATGGAAAGGCAAATTTGATGAAAGAAAGGGGAAAATTTGACCATTCCGTACAAACATAGGGTAGAAAATTGGGAGGAAAAAATGGGGCTGGGAAACGAGACTATTACCGCGGACTTTTTTGTATACACAGAATGGTCAGTCTTCCTCTTTCCTTAATTTCGCTATATTTTACTACGGCATCATTCAATGAGAGGCAAACATGACCTCTCATTGAATAATGCCATAGTGAAATAGCGTGAAATTGAGGAAAGGAGGAAGACTGACCACTCCGTGTATACAAAAAGTCCGCAAAATATGTCCGCAAAAACTGGTTTGGGATAACTCACAAGTACCGAAATTTCTAAATCTGTACAAAGGAGCTTTGGAAAAGTACAGACATGGACTTCTAAAGGGCATCCCAAATTGAAAATTACAAAAAAAACTTTGAAAAATTAAACCTCCGCTAGCGTAAAGCAAACTTATGTTTATTACGCAAATCCTTAGACAGCGGTGCAGACATTATTTGACGTCGAATGTGTAGCATTAAGCTGAGGCTTACGAGACCTTCGACGAGAAGCAAATGGATTGAATTTTATTTTAAACAAATAAAAGAGCTGAAACTTAAATCATCTGAAAAAATATTAGAAAATTGGGAATTTCGAGTTTGATGTTCCCAAGATTTTTGGCTCTCCAAATCTCACTTATTGATTAATCAATTCACAACTAAAGGGAAAAGTATGAGCGAGAAAATTCCCATATTTCTCCGCCTTTTTAATAAATTGACTTGGATGACAATGCACTTTCTGTAAAAAGTTTATACATTACAAAATAAGTTGAAAAAGGGTAAACAAAGGTTTAGAAGGGTAAACAAAGGTTTCCCCCCAAAATGGGGAAAAAAGAAAAATTTGGGGAAGGCGTTGGGCAAAAAAGTGAATTTTTTTGGCCTACGGCCTTCGAATTTTAAAAAAATTTTCGCCTGCGGCGCTGAAAAGAAGAAAATTTATGTACAAAAAAGTTGCGTTCTGAACGCCGAAATTTTGGCGCACGCCAAATGTTAGCCCCCCCCCCCCAAAAAAAAAACCGACACCCTGGATACGCCATTGCAAACTGGTTAGACTTTGAATCCTCAAAGTTCGAAAGGGGAACTCTAAACTTTGGTTTACCCAAAAATAAAACCTTTGGAGTTTCAGAAACAAGCGTGATATTCAATTTATCACACAACAATCGGTATTGATTATCATCGCAAAAAATAGTGCAATCCTTTCCATTAATATTTAAATGTCGAAGAGGTAATGGCGAGAGAGAAGCATAGTGTTGAAATTGTGGCAAAGTTGAGGAACTTTGTTTATAATTTTCGAAAGAAACTGCATGCTGGTAAACACGAGGATCCTAAATTTGGGCAGTTCAAAAAGATAAAAATATGGTAAGAGTTAAGATTACCAGGTCCCCAAAAAATAAACAAAAAGTGTACGAAAAGTTTTGAAGTTTGGCAGTAGTACCAGAAATCTTCACAATTACCAAAACATACTGAAACATTTGAAGAGTCTCTCCCAGCAAAGGTCGAAAAAGATAAACCTCCACCACAATAGATTCCACGTACGGATACGAACGGAGAAGATAATTGCGTACTACCAGTTCGAAGATGCCCAGAAATAGCGCCTCCATGGTGGTAAACACGAGAATCCTAAATTTGAGCATTTCAGAATATAATTAAAAAATAAAAACCAAAACATTTGTTGGGCCTCCGTCAGAAAAGGTCGAAAGTTTAGAACCTCTAACACTTGCACATCCTCCAGTAAGTAGTGTGTTTTTAAAAATCCAGCTTCGAGATTGCTGCATTTGAAATTAATATTAATAAATTAATAAAATTAATAAAATCATCTTAAAACAAGATGATTTTGCACCTACTTGAGCGGCTAATATTCTAAGACTATGAAAAAGAAATAATAGATTGGAAATTTTTATTTAATTTTTAAAAATACCTAAAGCAAAAATAAATATTTTTTAAATATCAGAAAACCTCAAAATAATATTTTTGTGGAAATCCACTCAATTTTATTTTTTTATTTAACTCATTTCCATTCAATCTCCCAATTGCTTATAAAGTATAGGAACATAGTCGTCATATTCTGCCTAAAATTAATTTGAAAATTATTTTTTTAAATAAAAAATTACCTGATAAAAGTTGCCGGCAATTGGATTACCAAGACCATGTTTCTTAGCGAAATCATTAATTTTGAAACATCCTCGATTGTCACCTTTGAAAGGAAAAAATAAATAAAAAAGTTCGAAAAATACAATGATTCTATTTCGGTTTTATCACTATTCCCACTAAATTCCTTTACCTTTACAGAAACTAAAGTCTCTGAAAACTCTGTTTAAAGACTCAAAATAATTAAAAAAAATCGTAAAATGTTTACTAAATTTCGTCCAATTTAATTCCCAATGGTTAGAAATTTCTAAATCTGTACAAAGGAGCTTTGGAAAAGTACAGACATGGACTTCTCGAAGCCAACCCAAATTGAGAATTACAAAAAAACTGAAAAATTAAACCTCAGCTAGCATAAAGCGAACTTATGTTTATTACGCAAATCCTTAGACAGCGGTGCAGACATTATTTGACGTCGAATGTGTAGCATTAAGCTGAGGCTTACGAGACCTTCGACGAGAAGCAAATGGATTGAATTTTATTTTAAACAAATAAAAGAGCTGAAACTTAAATCATCTGAAAAAATATTAGAAAATTGGGAATTTCGAGTTTGATGTTCCCAAGATTTTTGGCTCTCCAAATCTCACTTATTGATTAATCAATTCACAACTAAAGGGAAAAGTATGAGCGAGAAAAGGTGGAACACCAAGCTAAAAATTTCAAATTTCCGAAAATTAAAATTAACGAAAATCAAATTCAATTAAAGCAAAAATCCTAAGTGATGAATTTGTCAAAAGAACAAATATCGGAAAGAAAAAAAATATTAAAATAAAATTTTTTATTTTTGAAAAACATTTTTTGAAATATTTTTGAAAGATTCATTTAAATAAAAATGTCAAATAGACTATCTAAAAACAATCACAATACCAAAATAATTATTTATTCTTCATTTTCCGGGTCAGATGCTTCATAAAGAAAATTGAACCATTTTCCAAAAATGGCGTCAGAATGCTTTCTCATCTCAAATTTGACTCCATTAAAAATTATTGCATGTTCAGGTCCTGGTTGTGTTGGAAGATAGGGAGCAAGTCTGTTCCAAACACGTTTCTCGTTAATTTTCCCAAAAAGCTCAGCAAACTTCTTTACACTCTTAATATAATCCTGAATATGTTTACGTGTCTTCCTTCCCTTGTACCAATTTTGATGAGAACTAAAAATAAAAATGAATTTTGAAAAGGATTTTATCTCTTGTGAAATAAACGAAAAGGATTTTCTGTAAACGTCAGAAGAAATAAGGCAATTATGCTTGTTATAGTTTGTGGACAAAAAATTGGATGACAAATTCAAAAATAATTCAATAACAGTTTAATGAAATAAAATTACCCATTCATCAGTCTAACAGTAAAACCAAGTGACTCTTTGTTTGGAACATCGTCATCAAGACCAATTGCAAATAAGGACAATTTATGTAAAGTATCATGTGACTGTATATTGATTTGGAGATTTTTATACAGACTCTTAATGGTCAAAACATAAGCCCCCCATGACTTAAAAATAAAAGAAATACATAAAATATCAATTTAAAAATACCTTCTTGGACGACTGAATGTAATCCCCAACACGTTCATACTTTTCCGCCTCTCTAATAAATTGATCTGGGTGACTATACACTTTCTAAAAAGAATAAGTTTAAAAATAAGCTAATAAAAATGGAACCATTTCTGGAATTCCCGAACCAAATGGTATACTCAATAATTCACACAACACTTGGTATTGATCATCATCGCAAGTAACAGTGCAATCCTTTCCATTAACTTCTAAATGTCGAGATGGTAATGGCACATTTGAAGAATAGTATCGAGATAATGTCCAAGTTGAGCTTCGAATGTAGTTATTGAAAGAAACTGCCTGATGGTAAACATGCGGATCCTAAATTCGAGCAATTAAAAAAATGTTAAAAATATCAAAACCGAAACATTCGAAGAGCCCCTCCCAGCAAAGGTAGGTAATTTATCAGTGTCCTGAGTCTGAAAATGTGTTCAAATTTTATTCCGGATCCAAGACCAAAATTCGAGAATGTCAAATTCTGGGGGTAAAAATTCAAAATAAAAGTTATTGTGGGTATTATGACTCATGATCAATCAACTCAAATTTTAATTTTGCCCGGGATTCGAAAAAATAAAATCTGTAAGTGTATTCTGGGCACACTTAATAACCTACATGGAAATCTTGGAAACACCGAAAAGCTATTCCTTATTCCTTCCATGGACCAGAAATCTTCACAATTACCAAAACATACCAAAACATTCGAAGAGCCTCTCCCAGCAAAGGTCGAAAAAGATAAACCTCCACCACAATAGATTCCACGTAAGGCTACAAACGAAGAAGATAATTGCATACCACCAAATCGAAGATGTCCAGAAAAAGCGCCTCCATGGTGGTAAACAAGAGAATCCTAAATTTGAGCATTTCAGAATATAATTTAAAAAAATAAAAACCAAAACATTTGTTGGGCCTCCGCCAGAAAAGGTCGAAACATTAGAACCTCTAACAAGGCCATCTACAAAAGGTGTCAGCTGCCCACGTTGTCCTAAGAATCCACGAACACCACCTCCTCCAGTAAGTAGTGTGTTTTTAAAAATCAAGCCTAGAGATTGCTGCATTTAAATTAATATTTTTTAAAGTCAATTCCTAAATAAAAGCGGTGAAAAATTAAATTATAAAAGGATGATATTCAAAAAATTTGTATGCAAGTACTTGTTCAAATTTTGTTATGTAAAATAATAAAAACGTCCAATATAGAAGTCATTTTCAAAAAGTTATTTTCAAAAAGGTTCAATTAAAAATGGTCACGAATAAAAATGGTCAGAAGAGTCCGGTTGTAGATAGTCATAGATGAGCTCAAAGATTTACCACCCTTTTCATTTGACAAATTTAGAGATTTTGTGGAGTTAATTTTAATAAAGAAGAAATTCGCGTAGTGAGAAGACGAAAGGAAAATTTATGAGAAAATGAAAAAGTATGGAATTTTTCAAGAACAAATTTTAGACCAGGGCTCCGATTCCTACTTTTTTAAAAGTATTCTACTTTTAAATCGACCTCCATACTTACGAAATTGAATTTATACTTTTTTGAAAGTATATACTTTTTTTGATTGAAAATGAAATTGGGAAAGAAATTGGTCAAAAAAGTGAATTTTTTTGGCCTACGGCCTTTGAAATTCTCAAAATTTTCGCCTGCGGCGCTGAAAAAGGAAGAAATCTAGCTTCTTGGGCTCTAAATTTCAAAAAATTTTCGCCTGCGGCGCAAAAAATAAATTTTTTGGCGCCTTTCGCCCCACAAAAGGTGCATTGAAATTGACAAAATGCTCAGTTGAAGCAAGAAATTATTAGAAAAGATTCATTTAGGAGAGAAATATACAGTCGTGGATAGATCCGGATTATCTAGATCCGGATTATCTCGGCCAATTTTCATTTTCATAAAAAATGCAGAAACATGTCAACTGAGATACGAATAGAGCTTTCGATTGGTATATAGAACGTATTTTTTGAATAAAAAATTAAAAAATAAAAAGAAATTTTAAAGCGCTTCCATACTTTTTTCCACGACTGTAAAAGATTTGAGGACGAATAAATATTTTCTAATTTAATTTTGAGCATACTTTTTATGGTAATAGTTTGGAATTCGCCCCCCCCCCTTTTTTTCCTCTTTATTTTTTCCTAGTTTTTTCTCAATTTATAGTAAATTATATATCATTCGAAAGAGCTCTTCGAGCTGAGTCGAATGACATTAAAATTAACGAAATCTGACTTAAGTGAACAAAGTTGTGACCGTATATTTTATCCACTTGCATTGACACAAAAAGTTTGCCCAAACTAGGATTTGGCTTCATAATTTCGGTAAGAATGATCAGATCTGGTCAATCACGGTATCATTCGACCAAGCTCGATGAGCGCTTTCGAAAGATGTATGATAAATTATGTATCAAACAAACAAGCTCAAAATGGTCAGGGAAATGTTGAAAAAAGGGGGCGAATTCCGAACTATTACCCTTTTTATTTGCAAATTTTCTCCCTATATACTTTTTAATCAAGATTTTGATACTTTTGAGTGGCATTTTGTCGATCGGAGCCCTGTTTTAGACTATTCGGAACTAATTATTTCAAAAAGAGAACGTGGAAGAGATTGGACGATAAAGAATGTTTAAAGGATGAAAAAAAAGAATTTTAGTGAATTAAAAGAAGGTTTTAAAGAAAGAAGGTTTTAGTGGAATTGCTTCTATTTATTTTTTTTAATAACATTATTTTTTTAATAACAAATAAATATGAAAAAGAATTAATAAATTGAAAAATTTTATTTTTAAAAATACCTAAAACAAAAATAAATATTTTTTAAATATCAGAAAACCTCAAAATAATATTTTTGTGGAAATCCACTCAATTTTATTTTTTTATTTAATTCATTTCCATTCAATCTCCCAATTGCTTATAAAGTATAGGAACATAATCATCATATTCTGCCTAAAATTAATTTGAAAATTATTTTTTTAATAACAAAATTACCTGATAAAAGTTGCCGGCAATTGGATTACCAAGACCATGTTTCTTAGCGAAATCATTAATTTTGAAACACCCTCGATTGTCACCTTTGAAAGGAAAAAGTAAATCAAAAAGGTTGAAAAATGTAATAGCTATATTCTGGTTTTATTACTATTCCCACCAATTGTCTTTACCTTTATAGAAACTAAAGTCTCTGAAACCAATGTTTTGAGGATCAAAATTAAAGATAAAAAATCGAAAAATATTCACTAAATTGGAAAATTTTTAAGATTAAACCATTAGCTAACTTGGAGCGGAGTTCACCAAATCAAAGAAAAATTTTTTTTGATTTTACCTGAACGATTAGTCAAATGCCCATGTTCTGGGTCATGTATTTTCCCATTTTGTTTATAAACCAAAAATACATATCGGTGAAGTCCAGTATCTTTTGGAGGTCCAGAACCAACTAATAAATTAATAATTTAGTTTATTTTTTCGATTAACCATATTCGCTAAGAACTTCTCCTTTTGAGACATCATTACCAGGAATATTAACAACAAGCCTTTAAATATAAGAAAAAATTTTTAAAATTTTCTTAAATGTACCAATGATGCCATTCACGAAATTTCGGATCAGCTCTGCTAGGAGCATCAGGATCTAAAAAATTACGAAATCTGATAGAAAATCAATTAAATAAAAATTAACCAGTCATTGCAAGAGTATAAAGAACACCATCCTCCGCTTCCCAAGTTATAGTCGGAGGATTTTTAACTTGGGTTGGTGTAAGAACATTACCAAGATTTGCCTGCAAAATTTAGTATATAATCTGCATTTTTTAAAAGTATTGGGAACGATGGAGCCAAAATACATGTGAATTGATGGCTATCCCCCTCCGTCTTAGAATTCTCGACCCCCCACCCCACAAAGACACCGATTTTCTGAGGAAAAGCAAACAAATATGAAATCTCCACTGACTAACCTCAACGCCACTATCGTAAGTCACACGAATTCTTTTCTCAGGTGCTGTTGGAACAACATCAGAAACAATTGAATTTTTCTTGAATTCTTCAATTGTAGACATTATTGTAGCGGTTCTAAAATTTGTTTATTAGAAAATTTTTATGAAAAATAAGAATAAGCAAAGTTTTATAAACAAAGTTTTCTAACCAAATATTTTGACTATTAAATAAAAAAAACTGACCTTGTATGCAGTAAAATTCCACTATTATTGATTAAAGGAGCAAATACTTTAAAGTAACGAAACGACCTAATAGGTGTAATAAACATTAAAAGTGGTATAGAAAATTTCTATAATTTTTGTAATATTCGGATTTCAAACGACAAAAGGATGTCGGAAGCAGCAGGAAGAAAAAAAATTATTTAAAAAAATTAAGGGTTAAGCATAATTGCTTCCCGTTAACAAATAAATTTTTGTACAAAAAACTTAATCAAATAAGTATATTTACACATTTAAATAAAATTAAATTTAAATAAAAATATGCAAAAAAATCCTTCTTCACCGAATTAAAATGGAAAAGCCCAATCATATTCCACCTAAAATCATAAAGAAAATTATTTCTGAAATCTAAATATTACAAATTCATTTTGTTGAGAGTGTATTTGTTCATTTATCTGTCCAGAAATAAAATGTAAAGAATTATTTTGTAATATAAGATCATAGACGGCACCACCCAATAACTGGCATTTTTTTGGATCGAGAAATATAATATTTTGATTAATCCGCGTCCCACGAAAAAGTAAAATCTTTAAAAACATTTTTAAAATAAAATGAAATTAAAATCAACCTTGCTTCCAGGAGGTGTAGATAACAATAGGTTTGGAATACGTTTTTGTTCAAAAGCCTTGAAAATCCTTTCACCATCGGTTAGTTGAAGAGAAAAACATTTAAACTTTTTCTAAAATGATAATTAAAAATTTGACTAAAAAATAAAAATTACATCAATTTTGTAGTCGTCTGATTCAATAACACCTATTTCAGCGGCGGTTTCATCGTAGTCTTTTTGTACAAGTGTTTGGTATTGTTTAAGAAAAGAAGTGCCTATATCGGTAACAGATTCAATCTATAAACAATTTTTTTAAAAGGTTAATTTTTTTAGTAAACCTGTAAAAGTAGGGGTCGTGGCAAATCAAAAATATCATTAGAATTTTCAAATTCTTTGATAGGTTCAGTACTTTGTTGAATATTTGAGTAAATCCATTGTTGATAAACTAAACCTATTAATTTGTCTGTACTGCTCTTAAAAAAAAAGATTGTAAAAAAAGATTTAACAGCAAAACAACCTTAATGTTTGAGAGAAAATTAACAACTTCCCGGAGCCATTCCATTTTTAACTTTATATGATTGCTTGCAAAATGTAAGTTGATTTCTTCTAATTGAGTCATTTGCGCTGATCTATAAAATGATTGATTTTATGAGAAAAAATAAAATAATGTAAACCCTAAAATTTTTTGCCCTGCCGGCAGTGCCGGTATCATATTTTTTCTCATTTCCTTGAAATGGTTATTTTTCCTTAATTTATTTTTCTTAATGAAAGACGGTGTCTTTCTTTTAATTTTTTCGGACGGAGTTATGTTTGGTCCGAGTTTTGGTAGGACCGGTTTGTCCAAACCGAGTTTTGGAGGACCGTGTCTACCTAAACTCGGTCCAGACATAAAACGGTCCGAAAAAATTTAAAAAATTATTGTCTTTGGTTAAGGAAAAATAAATTAGAGAAAAATAACAAACTAAAAAAATAACCATTTCAAGGAAATGAAGAAAAATATAATGCCGGCATTCCTTTCAGATAGGGCCAAATTTTTTAATAAAAATTCTATACCTCGGTCCAGAAGTTATTTGTCTATTAAGAAGCCTACAGAGAGAATGTAAAGAATTATTTTGTAATATAAGATCATAGACGGCACCACCCAATAACTGACATTTTTTTGGATCGAGAAATATAATATTTTGATTAATCCGCGTCCCACGAAAAAGTAAAATCTTTAAAAACATTTTTAAAATAAAATTAAATTAAAATCAACCTTGCTTCCAGGAGGTGTAGATAACAATAGGTTTGGAATACGTTTTTGTTCAAAAGCCTTAAAAATCCTTTCACCATCGGTTAGTTGAAGAGAAAAACATTTAAACTTTTTCTAAAATGATAATTAAAAATTTGACTAAAAGATAAAAATTACATCAATTTTGTAGTCGTCTGATTCAATAACACCTATTTCAGCGGCGGTTTCATCGTAGTCTTTTTGTACAAGTGTTTGGTATTGTTTAAGAAAAGAAGTGCCTATATCGGTAACAGATTCAATCTATAAACAATTTTTTTAAAAGGTTAATTTTTTTAGTAAACCTGTAAAAGTAGGGGTTGTGGCAAATCAAAAATATCATTAGAATTCTCAAATTCTTTAATAGGTTCAGTACTTTGTTGAATATTTGAGTAAATCCATTGTTGATAAACTAAACCTATTAATTTGTCTGTACTGATCTTAAAAGAAAGATTGTAAAAAAAGATTTAACAGCAAAACTACCTTAATGTTTGAGAGAAAATTAACAACTTCCCGGAGCCATTCCATTTTTAACTTTATATGATTGCTTGCAAAATGTAAGTTGATTTCTTCTAATTGAGTCATTTGTGTTGCTACATTTTAAAATTAAAGGGAATTTAATTTTAGGACAACGAAAACAAAAAGATATGTTATAGCATTTCAAAGAAAAAATGACAAGAATTTTCGAAATTTACATATTTTTATGAGTTTGGAAATTAGCATTCTATATGCATTATCAAAAGAGAATTTCCCTTTCACGTGATTAACGAAAACTTCATTGACTCAAAGTCTATTGACGAAAAGTTTTTTGACCAAAGTTAATTTAACCGTTTGAATTAACTACAGTAAATTTTTACTATTTAAGCGTAATTTTGCTTGGTCTTACTAATTCAAATTACCACAGCAAAGTAGCGATGACGTTATTTGGTGCAACAGAAGCGCGTTCGAGTTCGTCACAGAGTTTTACTTTAACGAATTCGACTAATTCGGTCCAGTCTAGTCAGCAATCGAGTGGCCGTCCACCTGTAGGTGGAATTCCCGCGCAGATACATGTAACTCTTTTTATTTTTCATTAATTAGTTTTACTTTTAGCCAATGGCAATGCCAGGAATATTCGACATCGAGAAACGCAGAGCAAAGACGAACAACATGTCTCGTCAGTTTTAATCGGGAATTTCATATCTGACTTTTTTTTCTTTCAGACAGTACCGACCTCGATGTGCTCGAATTCATTCGACGCCATTTGCTTCGTGGTAAAAAGGAGTACCACTACTCGGCTGATCAGATCGAGCAAATAGCGCACTTGGCGATGGAGTCATTTGAAGATCAACAAACACTCCTAGAGTTGAACGGGCCAATATTTGTGTGTGGAGATATTCATGGGCAATATGCTGACTTGCTGCGTATTTTTCATGCTTGTGGACCACCGCATAAAAAACGCTATCTTTTTCTCGGAGATTATGTTGATCGTGGAAGAAATTCTCTTGAGGTTTCGTTTTTTTGAAAAAAAATATTGTTCTCTTAAGGTCATTTGTTTGCTCTTTGCCTGTAAGGTACAATATCCCGAACATATTTTTATGCTTCGTGGCAATCATGAAATCACTCACATAAATCGGCGAGTGCCTTTTTGGATAAACAAATAACGATAATTTTTCAGGGCTTACGGTTTCTTTGACGAGCTGAGTCGTCGCTTTGGGAACGACCGTGCTGAAGAACTTTGGCTGAAATTCAATGATGCGTTCGCCTTCATGCCTCTAGCTGCTACCATTGGAGGAAAAATTCTTTGCATGCATGGTCAGTTAAACCATTATTGAATAATTTTTGGCACTTTTTTCAGGTGGCATTTCGCCCCATTTGCAGTCGTTGAATGACATTCGAGATCTGAAACGTCCGATTCCTATTATAATTGAACCTGGACTTATACAGGACTTATTGTGGGCTGATCCAAATTTGTTGCCAAGTAACGAAGGATTCGTACACAATTACTTTCGGAATTGTTCAGTCCTCTTTAGTGAAGAGGCGTTAAAGAAGACGATGTCTTCTCTAAAAATTAGTCTGATAATACGTGCTCACCAGGTGTTATAAATTATCTAAAAGATAAAAATTAAGTTTAATTTTAAGGTTGCTCAGTATGGCTATGATATGTTCTGTGGCCAAAAGATGGTTACTATATTCTCTGCTGCTCGGTATCATCCAGAGTTGAATAATTGGAGTGCTGTGGCAAGTATTAGTGCCGATTTGGAGGTGAATATGAATAATTTTTTTGTTTAATCCTACATATTTTAGATTTTCTTCGTACTAACTCGTCCAGATGAAGTAAAAAATGAGCAATTCTAAATGTTAAAGAAAGGTTGGCTGAGAAAGAGGGGAATGAATAACTAGTCAAAAAATATATATAATTTTGTTTTGTTATTGATATATTGTATATTTTGGTTAATGTCACTTTCTGTTTTTGTGTTTTTGCCGTTGTTTTTTGAAAGTAGATAAATTGGAAATAAATTGTTTTTGAATTTAATTTAAAACTGTTCTTTTATAGCTTAATCTCTATATAATTTTGACTTTCAATTTATATTTTAAAGTAGAATTAAAATGTCTCCACCCTTTAATGAATTGGCTCGTGTACAGGAATTCATTAGTTTTGCTCATAAACTTGGGGTTGGTTTTGAAGCTGCTTTCATTATTTCTTTGAATGTTAGAGGTTCAGAGTTGTTCAAATATGCAAGAGATAATTTGGTTCGTTTAAAAATTATTCAAAAATTAAGGTTAAAAATTAATGATTTTTTGTTAAAAGAAATTCCCTGATGTAGTTCTAAAATTGTATTTAACTGAGGGAAAAGGGAACATTAAAAGGGAAAGGGACAACATCCGTATTTTTTAAGCTAGTTTTGTGTTTTTCCAGTTCATTGATCTTGAAGATGACTTGTCTGTTGCTTGTAGATTATGTGACTTTTATCAAACTGGAGAGGTATTTGACGAAAATATGCCTGAAATGGAACAATTTTTCGATGATGTTTTTGTTTGTGCACGTTCATTAATGGAGTCAACAAAGCTTCCATATCACAATCTTTACAATTTAGGGAGTAATTATCCCTCTGTGGATAATTTTAACGTTCATCATTTTATTTATCATGTTCAAATTGATTTAAAATGGATACAACCGGTGAATTTTTAATTATTTAGGAAATACTTTAGTCGAAATGTTTTTAGAAAGTATAGGCATTACTAAAAGTAATAGATTCAAATTTTTCCTAAACTCAGGCAAAATCTTCAAAATTTGTTCGTTCTGCATTAGCACATTCACTGTGTTCAATTTATGGGAAAGATAAAGCATTGACCTTTTTTCGTGATGAAATTTTTTCAACTTTAAATTTTTACAACAGATATTACAAATGTGTGGTAATGGTGAATTTTAATTTAAAAATATTCAAAAAATTCTTTTAGATTGACCAGGAAAGTGTAATTCACGTGAGCGAATATTTTAAAACTCAAAATTTCGGCAGAGCCATTGCTTTTGAACTTTTACCGGATAAAAAAGTTGCTTCATTTATCTGTGACATTCCATACACACACAGAAGTTCAGTTCCATTTTATAAGGTTTTTTTAAGTTTTAAAATTTTTTAAAGTTTTCTTTTAAGATTTCCATTTTCCAACTTGATTTGGGCTCGGCTGTTGTTTCGGATTTAATTAAAAGTGGTGGAAAAGATGAAGTATCCTTTAATAGGATTACAAAAGAAATGTTATTTGTCAATAATTTTCAAAGTTATCGTCCTGGTGATTCTTATTTGTCTTTAATTGGTACACACGTAGGAAAAAATGAGTTATTAGAATGGGCCAAAAATCGTGTGAAAAGTATTGCTGATACTGAAATTAATTGGAATGTTTTTCGCTGTTTGTTCGAGGAAACTTGTGCATTGGTGAGTTTATTCGTAAATCAATTTTAAATTATTTGTTTAATTTATCAAAATTTAAAAAAGTAGCTTTATTATTCAAGAGAATTAATATAATTATTTGGATTTTTCCTGATGATTCTAAATATTTTATTTTTAGGTTTATTTCGGTCCAGGATTTAAAATTCGCTCAATTGAAAGGGATGATTCTTCAGGCAATTTCACATTATGTGTTTACTGTGACAAAAACAAAAATGATTCTTCATTTTTATCTAATATTGAAAATTTTCTAAATGATTACTGTTTAACAATTGTAAATTTTTTTGAAGTTTTTAAAAGAAATTTTATATTCCAGTTCGAGTATGAACCACTCATATTTATTTTTGATGATAATCTTTATATTGTATTGAATTCTCAAAAAGATTTTGAAAATATTCTTGTTCAGCTTACAAGGAGTATTTTGAAGGGGGAAGGATTTAAGGTATTATTTAAATTGTTAAAATGTTTATGACTCAGAAATTTGATGAGCATTGTTACAGTGTTACATAGTCCTTTTCAAAGGAAGCTAGGTAATGGAAAGTGGCGTTTTTCGTTAGATTGTGAAATATAAATTGGCTAATTTTATTTAAAAAAATTTCTCATTCTAAAGGTAATAAAAAATGGATTATTTGAATATTTGTTGTCAAAATCCTTGCATGAATCAAACAAAAATAATATATATCCTGGAACATGCACAATTTGCTTAAATTATTACGAAGGAAATAATTGTATTAAATTATCGCTTTGCGGGCATTTTTACTGTGATACATGTCTTCTTCAATTGGTAAATTAAATTTTAAAAACGTAAAATAGACATATTTATTTAATCATTTTTAATTTATTAAAATTAATAAAACTTTCTAAATTTCTATTGGTTACTGAAACCTTAAAGGTCCAATTTTTTCCATTTTTCAGATCGAAAGTTCTACAACTTTTCCACTTCGATGCGCTCATCAACATTGCCAATTTTTAGCAATTAATGATATTCGAGTAAATTAACATTTTATTTTAATCATTTTTAAATTAATTTTTAGAAAGTATTCGGAAGAAGATTTACAAAAATACAGGATTTGAAAACTTTTATTTTACCACTTCTTCAACGATCTCTCTATTCTTTTGTTAATAATAATGATGAATTTGTTTGGTGCAAAACTACAGGATGTCATTATTTAATAAAAGTTAATATAACTTGCCAAACAATTACTTGCCCAAAATGTGGGTGGTTACGCTGTGGTGGTTGCGGAGAAGATGTCCATGAGGGAAAGAATTGTGAAGAGGTAAAATTTTGAAAATATTTTTAGTTTTGAGGTAAAGAATCTATTACCAAATTGTTACTGAATATTTAAATTTTGGTCACTATGGGTGAATTTGTTTGGTGCTTTCTAAAAATTAATTTAAAAATAATTTAAATAAGTCTTACTTCATCCCTATGAATGATTCTAACAAGAGAACATTATATCTAGTCAAAAATTTTGTAATTATTTTTATACCAGCGTGTAGAGCAGGGTCGATAACCTATTGTCAGTTTTCGGCTTTTTTGGCCCTTACCCCCATTTTGAAAATACTTGTATTTCTTATTAAAAAGAAATATGAGACTTCAGGAAAACTAATTTTAGAATACTGAACGTTTATTTCAAAAAAATTTTATGGAATATATTTTCAAATTGAGCTTTTCTAGATAATATTAACAAAAAAATATTTTTTCTATAATTAAAAACTACTTTTTAGGCTCGACATGCGTTACTGCTTAAAGATGATCATTTGCTGTTAAAATGGAAAGAGTATTAATTTTTCTAATTTTTTTTTAAATTTGAAAATAATTTAAGAGAAATATCAGAAATGTGTCGTTTTTGTCCAAATAAAAATTGTAATATGCTTATTGAAAGAACTATTGAGGGTTGTAATCACATGGAGTGTACAAATTGTAAAACTCATTTTTGTTGGATTTGTGAAAGTTTTAAGGTTTTTTTTTAAATTTTGAGAAAAAAGCTTTTAATTTATTTCAGTCAGATAATTCTCGCGACATTTATCGACATATGTTGGAAATTCATGGAAGTTATGGAGTAGATTATGCAAATTTTAATATGGGTGAGTTGGAGTGGGAGAGGATTATTTAAACAAACCAATGATGTATTTGTGTCTTTACAGTGTAAAAAAGTTGAACAAAACAAAGAATTCTAATTGTTTGAAACTAAAAAATTAAAATCTTAAAATTTTTCTAATTTTAAAATTGAAATTTTAAGGAAATTATTGGGAACCTTTTGATTACTATGAGGATGTTGAACATCCATTACCAATTATGACTCAGTGGATGCGCAGAGAAGCAATATTTAGACAAGTAGGAACGGTAAAAATTTTAATTAAATTTTCTTTAAAAAGAACAAAATTTTCAGGATTATATAGGAATGGAATTGGTTTAAATTAACGAGAAGTTTATCTGGTTTAATAAAAATTCTTTTAGAAAATTTTAAATTTATTTTTAAATTTATTTTTATCTGATTCTCATTTATATTGTTTTTTTTGGAAATTTACTATATTCAATAAAATTTTTTATTTTTTGAATCGATTTACTAGAAGTGTTTTATTCCACAAATATTTATTTATCATTTAACGTTATTTGTGGATTTATGGGTTGTGGGACTCTTTAATTTTTCTCCAAATTAGAGTCTCGAAAAATATTTGTTGTATTCATCATTTTATTTTTTCAATACAGATCAATTTTCAATAGACTAATTTAATGCCACCTTCAAAAGAAAATCAAAATAAAAAATCAAAAGATGAAGAAAAACAACAAAATCTGAAAAATGTTAAACAAAAAGAAGTAATTAATAAAAAGAAAAATTCTGACAAAACTTCAACTTCAGCAGCGATAAATTTTGACAATTTTGAACGTGGAAAGGTTTTATTTGAATAAATTTAATTTTTTAAAACAAACTTTTAGCGTCGAAACTCTCTTACTGATTCACCATTGACTGGATTAAGTCCATCATCTGGAGCAAGTAATGGAGATTCGGCTGATGATATTGGAGGTTGGGAATTGAATTTAAATTTTTTTAACTTTTTTAGGAAGTACTGGAATTTCTTCTAGCCTTTCTGAAAGTTTTTCTGACAATCAGACAGAAGATAAGAAGACATTACATACTTTCTCAACAAATTTTGGTCTTTTTGAGGGCGAGAATATTGACAATATTGAATTGGAATATGTTCATGATGTTCTTGTTGGGATTAAGAAGGTATAAGCTAAATAGATTCAACTTCTTTTAAATTTGTTCTATGGGAACATTGAATATTATTTTTACATTTTTTAAATAGATCTAATGAAAAACAAGGGAATATAGGGGAATACCGACGTAACTTTTAACAGAGTTTGCATATTTTATAAGTTTTAATAAACCCAGTTAATTGGTGATTTTTAAAAATAATTATAGGTTCCCTTTAGATTTGTTAATTTATGTTTTTAAGAATCCTTTCAGGAATTTTAGGACCTTTCCTTTTGGGAAGATAGTATTAATTTTTTTATATTTTTTTCATAATATATTTGGTTAATTACATTTAGCAGTTGATAAAACAACTTAAATATAATAAATGGACTGAAGCTTTGGCTCAAGCAATAATTACTGGGGATTTTGATTGTTTTCTTCGACGTTTTAAAATGATTATGCTTTGTTTGAGAAAAAGAAGAGATGCAAAATATAAATCTTTGACAAATCAACAATTGTCGGCTTTTGTTGCTAATGTAATTATTTTTTTAAATTTTCTGACAGTTTTCGTGATAGGACAGTGGTTTTGTAATTAACTTATTTACAAAAGAGTGGCCTTCGGCGGCAAAAAATCGGAACAGAAAAATTTTCCCCCTTGGCCACCCCTCCCCGGAAAAAAATCCTGGACGTGGGCCTGAAAAAATTTGAATAACTTGAAGCTTCTTTTTCCACTCATTATTACCAAAATTTTAATCTCTTCTTAAGAATATTGTTGAACGCTTTTGTGACCAAAATGAAGAAACTACAATTTTAATGATATTACTTGCCAACCATGATAAAAAATTTAATTGCTCCGTTAGAAATCATGGTTATTGTAGAATTGCTCATTTACTTTTGAAATTACTTGGAGATGAAGATCGTGTAAACTTAATTGAAGTTATTGCTAAAACAAGTGGAAAAACTGCTTTGCATTTGGCCGTGGCAACTGGACATCCTTGCCAATTACGTGTTTTATTGGCTTTGACAGGTTTTTTTAATATTTTAATTTTTTCTCTTCACTTGTTGGTTATATATTTTATTTCTCTTCATAAATTTAAGATATCGATCCAAATATACTTGATGAATCGGGAAGGGCAGCAATTCATTATGCAGTTGAACGAAATAATTTAGACATGGTAACAATAATTTTTGAAAAAAATTTTTGACGAAAAAAGCAATTTTTAGGTAAAAATGCTAATGTGGTATGGCGCAGATATTTCTATTGCTCAATCGAGAAATTCAAAATATAATCCTTCATATATTTCTATTCATGCAAATCCTGGGGCAACTGTGAGAACATTTAAAAAAAATTTAAATTAAAAAATCTTTTTGAAGGTTGACTATTGGCTTCGTGAACGTGTCAAAGCAATTTCTCAAAAAATGTTGATTTTTGCTAGATCTCTATGTGCTAGAACATTTTCTATTGAAAAATCTATTTCAACTCCACACTTTCTTCGATTGAATAAAATCTCTAAATCTGAAGTAATTTTTTTATTAAAAATTTTTTTTAATATTTTTTTTAATTTCTAGATTGAATGCCAATTAAATTTGCACACAAAAATAAATAATTTTGCTTCACAGAATCGGCCGAGACCTAAATCAGTTTTTGAATTTTTTAAAATTATTTTTAAAAATTATTTTTTAGTTTCTTTTTATGATTCCAATAGCTTTTCGAACAACTGACGAACGTTCTGCTGCTTCAGACCCAAAAATTGTTAGAGTGGCTTTTCCTAGAGATTTTTATGTTGCTGGTCATCCTATGTTTGTTTTTATTTAATTTTAATCGAGGATGTTTCTCTATTTGTTGTGTGCCTCTTTTTCATTTTAGACATTGAAATATCTTTACAAAACTCTTGGCCAGATCAAAAAACGGGCAAACGGATCAAAATCCTTGCTAGAAAGGGCACATTCTCTATCGAATGAGCCTGGTCTCGACCGTTTTTAGGTCGGACACCTCGCAACCTCTCCTTGTTAATTTTAAAAATAATTTTTTTTTTAAATTTCAGTTTGGACAGTTGGGACGTTAATTGTACTGCAACAAAGCTTTTACCTGTTTTTGCTAATAATGGTTATACAACTCGACAAAATAATTCATTTTTTGCTTACGAATTACCATCATCTATTGAAGGTATTTTTTAAAAATAATTTTTAAATTGAGAAAAAAATTATTTCTTTATAAAGGACTCCACAGACTTACTTGCCGTTTAGGGAGTGGATTAAATCGAGAAAATTTATTGATAGCTGTTCAGGCATTTAGTTGCACTGAATTAAGAAGGAATAAATCTAAAGCTGATTAAAAAATCTTTTTTTTTTTGCATAATTGGCAGTTAAAATAATTTTTTGACAAATATTGCCAAAATTTCTAGAAAAAATTTGGTTTATATCCAGGGATTAAGAGGAGAAATTAATATAAATATATATTCGAATTAGAGAAAATATTAGAATAAAAATGGAAGAAAAGCTTAAATAAAAAATTGATATTTTATATGAAATATCTTAAAAATCTAGGGGTTGGAAATTTTTTTTTAATTTAAATTTTATTTTGGACAGCTCTTTGTGGTAGCCTTATATTTAAAAAATTTTTTAACTAATTTTTCTTTATTTTATTTACGGGGCAAAACAATTTTTAAGCATTTTCTTTCATTTTCTTTTTATTTTATTTTAAAATTTTAGAAAACCTATCTAAGCTATAGTTTTAATTTCTTGTCTCTTATAAAATCCCTGGATATATTCTCATTAAAAATTAATAGTATTATATATTGTTTAGTGTTTTTGTTCTCTCCAAATGTGCCTTTTTTTTAATTTTCAAGTCGCGGCACAAAAAAAAAGAATATTTTTGAATTATTTTTGTAATTAATTTTCAAAAATATATTACTTCTAAATTTATATTGTATCACGACTTTAACAAAATTTTAAAGATTGTTTGTGTAATATTATGGGGGAGAAAAGAAATTATTAAAATGCCTTATATTTTTTTATTAACTGTCTGTTAAAAATAGTTAGGGTAATTTTTAATTAAAATAATAATTTAGCCCCCTACTCAATCAAAAATATTTTCTTTTTTGTTTTCAACCTCACGCAGAGACAATTAAATAAAAAAAGTTACAGCTGATAATGATGCAATATTTTATAAATATTTCCAAATTAACTTTTTGATGGTTCCGCAACTTTTGTTTTTCAAGAAACCCTTAAATTTAGATTTTAAAATTTATTTTTCCCATATTTTTTTAAATTACAAAATTCATTAAGCTACAAAATACATTATTTAAATTAAAAAGTCAATAATTAATTAAAGTGCTATTGCCCTTTTCAAAATTAAATTCCGGCTGTCTATTACAATGTGGCCTTCGATTAAAAGTCAGACTACAATTAAACGCTCCCTTCTTTCCTCTCGGAGATCGCTACCTAAAGACAATCGAATTTTTTAATTTTTTTAAAGGTTTTGGCGTCTGTCCAAGCGCGCATGCCCTCTCAATTCGCGCGGGAGATTTCAATTTTGAAAATTGATTTGCTTCAAGCATTAAGAGAAAAGAATGAAGGGGGAAGACAAAGAATAATGCATGTGAGTGATGGTCATGAGGAGGGGAGGGAGGGGGATAAGAGGGAAGGGGGGGGGGGAGGGGAGGGGGGAGACAGAAGAAATTTTCTTCAACAAAGGGGTTATAATAAATGCCTTGCCATTCTTCTTCTATTCACTCTTTAAATTTTAATTTCCTCCTTGCCTTTAAAAATTAAAAATTTAAATTCCCATACATGCCGTCAATTTTTATTAAATAATTAAAAACCACACCTCAATGTTTTAATTAAGAAGTTTTTTTAAAATTTTCTTTTCCTTATTAATTAAATTAATTTTAAATTAAAATTATATTTAAATTAATTTTTTTAAAAAGAGGGAAGGGAGAGAAGGGGGAATCTAATTTAACAAGTCTAATTTAATTTGTTTATTTTTTTAATAGGGAGGGGGGTTATAAACAAATCTGTATTACAATCTTTTTGTTTATATGTAGAAAGAATATTTCATATAAACTTTCCATTTATTAGTCTCAATTTCAACATTTTTTTACTAAAAAATTATTTTTATATAAATTCTCCTCTCTCTATTTTTTAATGTTTGATTTACTATAAAATTTTTTAAAAGATGCACTAAAAGGCTTTAAATTCCTTTTAATGGCTTGAAAGAAGAGGAAAGCAAGGGATTTCTTTTTTTGGCTTTAAGCCAAACAGGAAGAACCGTTTCCTCTCTTTCCTTTCCCTTTTCAAGTCCATATAGTAGACAGATTGAATACTACTTACTATTTAGTTTGCGCATATGTTGGGGGAATTTAAAAAAAATTTATTTTATAGTTTATTATATGCCCTCCCTTCCATTCCCCCCAACAATTCTTTTACGGCCATCGATTACCCGCAAATGGCAGCGACTTTTCTCTCTTGCATTGTTTCTAAACTTAATTTTTTTTACTTTTTTTTTCTACTTTTGTGCTTGAAAAAGTTTGTAATAAAATAAAAAAGTTTTTTCCTTTTCACGCTAATTTAATTGTTTTATAGGTAATAAACCTCTTTTAATTTTTTAGTGAAGCGTCTAAAAATTTTTTTTCAAGTTTAAAGAGCTGTTTAAAAAATTTTGTACTTTTTTTTAATTTTTCAATTGTTTCTTTCAAATTTTTTTTATTTATTGTAGTTCAGAGAAAGAAAAAAAATTTTTCATTTCTTCAAATATTTGAAGCAAGAACTGAAAAACCAACCGAAAAGTCTTCTAAATTCTCGATAACTAGGCAATGTATCCGGATTTGATTCTTGTATACTTTCAAATTTTATACGAGTTTTTCAGCCCCAACTGGGCCCGTAAAATAAGCACTCGGTCACCTGACGATGTTTACCTAACCAGCAACCGAGTTTTTATTTTACGGGCCCTGGGGGATAAGTATAACAAATAGATCTGAAATTTAGTTAAAAATCACTCCGTAATATTTTGAAAAAAATTGTTTAATGCATCCCTCCCCTCCCTCTCCAACCCTTAAAACTAATTCCTTCAATTTAAAAATTTTTTTTTCATATTGTTGATTTTTTGGGTATAAAATTTTAATTTATTAAAAGCTAAATTTAAAATAAAAAAATGACTAATAACAAAAAAAAACTTTTTTTATTTTAAAACAAAAATGGAAATATTCATTTTTGGAAATACTTACATTAAATCTCTCTCTATTTTATTAATTTATATTCTAAAAATAGTTTAAATATTAATTTTTATTTTTTATTCTCATTTTAATTTATATTTTCTTAGTATTCTTTAAAATAAATCCGCTTATATTTTTAAATAATATTTTATGATTATTTTTTGTAATTATTCTTTGTAATAATTCCTTTTTTAAATTCTTTAAATAATAAGTGTATGTGTGTGTGTTTGTATCAGGGATGTCACGGGCTGAGGAAAAATCGGTGAGGGTTTGAAAATTATTTTCCTTGGATTGGGTGTTCGTGTCGGGAAAAGTCCGGATATTTTGTTTCTGTTAACTAGGCCCGTCCCTGCTTTTCTCCCCTTTTACCCGTCCCTTAGCCTTCCCTTCCCTTTTCCCCGTCCCTAACTTTACCCGTTCTTCCCGTCCTTCCTGCCCTTCCCGTCCCTTTTCCTTCCCTTCCCCGTCCCTTTCCAAGATTTATTCAAATAATGATAAGGAAAGATAAAAAGGATTAACATCTTCTATAAAAAATACCCCCCCCCCCCCACATTCCTTTGTTGGTCTCTAAACTTTAATTTTTTTAATTTAAAATAACCGGAAACCACCAAAAAATATTTAAAAATATTTTATTAGGTCAGATTTCAAAAAAAATTTTTAAAAGAATGTACTAATCCCTCCTCTCCCATCTTTGATGTTTTATAAACAATTTGTTTCGAAATTGGTGCAAAAAAGAAAAAATTGGAGAGGTAATGGTTAGTGACAGACTTTTTTGTTGTAAACACGCGGGAAAGGGAAGGGGGAATGACGGGGTTAGTGTGTGTAGTCTAAGGCTGTCCCAGTCGCCATTCATTTACACTTTCCTCATAAAAAACTGCAAGGGGCTACCAAGTAGAGATAAAAAGGGGGTCTTTTAGGCGCGAACTTTTTTGTTAGCTGAGCACAGATTTTTGGTTTTTAATTTTTATAATTTTTTTAAAATTAATTTTTCGATTTTCTGTTCAGGTGTCAAGCAGCGAATGATTAAAAATATTTAGGTTATTCAAAATCTTGAAATAAATTTAATAATTATGATCTCTTAAAAAACCTTAAGGGATAAAAAAAGGGGGAGATTATTTTTAAGATTTTCTGTCGGCTTTTTCAGAATTTAGGGACCAACTACAATTTATCAAAAATATATTTTACAAAGTATTTTTGAAATTGGAATTATCTATAAAACATTTTTGACAGTTTTTGACATTTTTATAAGGCAGCGCCTAAACATCCCCCTTCCCCCTCTTCTCCATTAAAAGCATGTTGAATATTTTATTGTATCTCCTCTTTTTTCCTTCCACCCTCAAAAAGCTCTTTATTTTTTTCTCATTTTTTCTCGTGCCATTCCCTTAAAAAACAAATCAATGTCATCCCGTCTAGTTTTTTTTCTATGTCCATTTGTCTTTTTTTTTAAATAATGGCCGGCTTTTTTGTTATTAAAAAATTTTTTTTTTGCAATTTTACATAAAGGGGAATTATTAAATAAAGGAAAGAGAATAGAAGAAGGAGGGGAGTTTCTCAATCAGTCCCAGACAGTGCTTATTTAGGGTTGTTTTTATTAGGCGGTGGTTGTTTTTATTGAAAAAAGATGAGAAAGGAGGATTGTTTTGAGAGAACTGTTCCCTTATTTTTTTATTAAAATTAAAAAAAATTTTTTTAATTTTCTGATTTTTAATATTTTAATTAGAGACTGAACTTGAAAGGATCAATTTTTCAAGGAAACATCGAGATTATACATAAATAATGACCGGCTTTTTTTGCCATTCCTTCTTTATAGTATCCTCCTTTTATTTTTTTTCTTTCTCATTTACCTTCGAGAGAATCGTGCGAGATATTTTGAAAACTCTCAATCTCGGTTGTTGAAATGTTTGTTTGAGTTCTTCTTGTCTTAATCCTGTCTATAATTTTAATAATTTACTTTTAATTTTATTTTTTTCCTTTAAAAAAACTTTTTCAAAATTTTCTTTCAAAATCCTTAAATTGTCTGTCTACTTATTTTAAAAACTAATTAATTATACAAAGACTAATCTCATTTTTTAATCTAATTTTTATTTTAAAATATTTTTTTAATTTTATATTAAATATGTATCTTCCATTAATTAATTTTAACGTTTATTTTAAATTAAAAAAAAACTTTCTTTTTTAATTACGAAATATACCTAATTATTTAAAGTCTTTTCTTGGAGAGTAAATCCCCCCAAAAAATAGCCCTCCCCTTTTCTAAAAACCAAAACACAAAAGTCAAAAAAATATTTAGAAATATTCCTCCATTTTTCTCTCTCATTTTCAGATTTTTTTTGTTAATTTTTCTTTCAAAAATCAAAAAAAAATTTTTTTTTGTGGGAATTCCTTTCTTCTTTTTTTTGTGTTTTGTTTTTTGAAATGAATCCAAAAAATTCTTTTTTCTTTTCTAAATTAGTCTTTCCCTCAAAAAATTTTTTCAAGTTGAGAGAAGGGAAAATAAAATAAAAAAAAGAAAGGGAGGGGAGTTATCTAAAATCAAAAAAAAATTTTTTTTTGGTTTTTGTTCTTTTTAAAATCCCCCTTTCTTCTCTTTTTTCCCATTTACCCATTCTTTTCTTTCAAGAGAATTGAGGGTATTTTGGGCGCGGACATGTTTGGGCGTTTGTTTATAAAATTGCCGAGTTGAACGAAAAAAATACGTGAAATATAATATGTTTTTTTGCTAAATTATTTTATTTTAGTCAAAAATTTTCGAATTTTTCTTTTACTATTAAAAGAATGTTGGGGAAAAGAAATTAGAAATTTAAAAAATGCCTGTTTTTGTTACTTTTTCTTATTTATCTTTCAAAATATAAAACAAAAAAATTTTTTAATTTATAGAGGAGATTAATTTATTTTTTAGAAGATTTATACAAATTTTTACGGATTTAGGATCTCATCTTTGGTCATTTTCTAAATTCTGCGCCCAAACATTTCTGCGCCCAAACTTCCCCCTAATTTATTTAAAATCCCCTTTTTGCGTTTAAATTTAGTCTTTTTTAAATTTAATATGATCGTGTTTTAATCATTTAATCATTTAATATATTTTATAAACGTTTTTGTTTAACGTTCAAAGAGCAAATTAATAAAGATTTTTTTATTTCATTTTTGGAACAAAAAAATTAATTTTTTAGTTGCCAATAAAAAAGACAAGGGAACTAAAAGAATTTTTTTCAAATATAAAATAGTTAATATAGGTAATTTATCTTTTTTATACATATGTATAAAATCTGAATTTAGAATCTCTCCAAAAAATAAAAAAAATTTTTTTGATTTTTGGCTTTTTTTATTTTAAATTTTGCAGGCAAAAATATTTTTGAAAAAATTAATTTTTATGAATTAACTAAATTAAATATTTCTTTAATTTTTAATTTAGATAAAATTTATGTATATATTTAAATTGATAGAGTTACTTACAATTTTTAATTTTTTTTTGTTTGTAAAAAATAAATCTTCGAGCAATTCTATCTAAACTTAGACGGTTGGGCGTGAAATTGTTTTGGGGGCGGGGCTTTGGAAATTTAAATAAAAATAAACTTTAAATTAACTTTTCGAGCTGTTTTCTAATTAATTTTAAACTTTAAAAAGCTTTTAAAAAATTCAGATCCCTCAAATTATTGTTTCTTATGATAAGGTAGAGAAATAACGGGTTCTTTATTTTAAAAATAATTTCCAAAAAATTTCTATGATTTTTCCAAAGATAATTTTACAAAATTTTATTTATTTATTTTTGTTTATCTACTTTCCTAACCTTTTATTTTATTTTTACTTCCTTCTTTTTTCTTCCCTTTTTGTCCTTTTGTTTATTACAAAAAAATATTTTTTAATATAAACATGTTTTGACAACCAAAAAATTAAATAAAGATAAGAGTTTTTTGAAATATTTCAAGAAATTTTTTGGAAAAATTTTTTAATTTCGAATTTGGCTAAAACCCAATCCCTTCTTTAAAATTAGAAATATTGGCAAAAATTAATTAAAATAATAAATGTTAATACATGCTAGAGTATTAACACACTAGGAAAAATTGTTTAACTCTTTGAATTGCTCTAGTTCATCATTTAAATTTAATTTGTAAATGTAAAAGTTAGCTGATGGATTAGTTAGAGGCTGCAAAAAACTTTTAGCACATTTTTAATTCAATTCAATATTTTTTTTGCAAATATATATTTGTCCAACTCAATCCTGAGTTTGTTGGATAAATATTATAAGCAAAAAGCGATTTAGGAACTAATTTACTTAAATAATTAATTTGTTTTTTATTTCTTTTTAAATAAGTATATTTTTTATTTTTCATTTAAATTAAAAATTTTTTGTTAATTTTTGCCAAATTTTTTTTAAATATTTTCTAAATCGCAATTTTATTGTTTACTTGTGTTCTTATTGTCACACACTTTTTATTTTATTTTTTGTTAGTAAATTGAATTTTGTTTATATGTATGTACTTTTTAAAATAAACAATGTTTTCCTCTCCTCTCTTTCTAAAATAAACAACAAAACAATTTTCCATCTTTGAACTTTAATTTCTTAAAAATAATTATTTTTTAGTACATTTTGTTTACAAAAATTTTTTTTAAAAGCTTTGTATTTATTTTTTTCTGTTTAAAATTTTGTAAACAGAAAAATTGTTTATATAAATTGTTGGCCTTTTTTGGATTTTTTCAGATTATTTTTTTTTTGAAAATTTTTTTAAAATTAATTTTTATTTTCTTATATTTATTTATTTATTCTTTTTGGTACTTTTCTGTTATATCCTCACAAATTCTATACATGTTAGCCAATGACCGGTTCTAAAATCTTTTGATTTGTCTCGGCCATCGATGTCGAAAGGTACCTCTCTCTTTGATTGGAAATACTGACAGACGGAGATATAGTTTAGAGGTGTGTCATTTCGCCTTTCATGCCTTCCATCTTTCGCCAAAATTCGGCCTTTTTGGACTTTCGTCTTTTGCTCTTTAAAATCTGTTTGGCACATCCCTGATATAGCTCCTTAAAAATTAGCAAGCCCTATTTCCATAAATTTTTTTTATTCTTCTCTTCTACAATTTTTTTTTTTATTTTTTTTTATTTTTGCATTTTTAACAATTTTTTAACTATTTTTTCTTTTTATTTTAATTAAATAGCCATCATTAAATTACTTAGCAGCTGATATATTTTAATTTTTTTGTCACATTTTTTTTCTTTTCTTTCCCGTGACCTTTTGAATGACAAAATCTTTTATTCTTTTTTTATTTTAAAATTCAAAAAATAATTTTTTCTTCCCTTTCTTTCCTTGTTTTTAAATTTACATATTTAATTATTTAAAGATTTAAATAATTTTTAATTTTATTTTTTACTTCCTTTAACAAAATTATGTATTTATAAAAAAATTATTTTTTTATTCCTCATTTTAACGATTTTTTTAGTTTTCTGATTGTTCTTTTGGGGTTAGTCTTTTTACAATTTTTGTAACTGAGAGGCAAACGGTCAAAAAGTCTACACAATTTTCCCCTTGATTTAAAAGTAGGATACCACCCCGTCCCCCGAAGCCCAGACTCCGATTTTTTGGCATAACCCTGACCCGAACCCCGACGGCAAACCTCGGTCCACCATCCTGCCCCCGAAGGCTCTCCCTGAACAGAACTCCCGGTTATCGAGATTATAACTTTTCGAAATATCTTCTATGATTCTCGTACAACTTACCTAATCTTGTCTTTAATTGGAAGAATGTATGAGGAATTCTAGACTGTTTTTTCTTTATTTTTTATTCAAATTTTTCAAATTAATTTATCTTTTTTATGTTGGGAAACTTTGATTGTTTTTGATAATCAAATAATTATTTAAATATTTATTGATGATTTTGGGAAATAATTCGTCATTTTTAATAATTATTATTTAATTTTTTTTATTAATTTTATTAGACATTGAAAACTTAAAAATTAGTTAGCAATATAAAAATTTATTTATTTTTATTTTCTACTTCCCTTTCTCGTCATTTTATTTACACATTTCCACGTCTTATTTTTATTTAAAAACAATTTAAATATCACCATTTTGTGTCATAAAAAATTTGCAAAATGACGAATTTCTCATCAAAAATTTGGAAAAAAAATTAATTTTCTTTACCCAAAATTGCCAACAAAATTATTTTTATTTTTATTTTTGTTCCTCCTTTTTTATCTTTTAAATTTTATATATAAATAGCTTATATTTTTGATTTATAAATAAAATCATTTAATTTTAAATCAACAAATATCTCTTTCCTTACTTCACATGTTTTTAGGGGATTATTTGGGATAGGAAAGTTTTGGCGCTAACTTTAAAGATTATCTCCAATAATAAGACCTTCAAAATTTTAAATATTTAAAATACTCTTGTTAATTTGAGAGAATTTTTGGTTTAAATATTTCTCAATAGATTGGGGGCCAGAAATTTGACAATTTTTGGCAAATTTAAGGGGTTTAGTTTAAGGAGGATATCCATAGAAAATTTAATTATTTCAGTTTTTCACAAAATTTATTTTTACACCTACACAAAAGCCATAGTTTTATCTTAAACTTAAAGAATTAATTAACCCAAAAAATTGTTAAAACAAATTTTTAATCGTTCGTACTTAAATTTGAAAATAAATTAAATAACTTAATCTTTATTTAATTTTATAAATTCCAAAATACCCCAAAAATTGAGGGATTCTAAGAAATAATTGATTTTTCTCCCAAAAATATTTTAAAATTTTCAACAAAAAATTCCTTTTCATTTTTTGGCGGACATTAAAATATTATTTATTTATTATTAGCCTTTCAACTCTTTTTTTCTTTTTTTTCTTTTATCGATTAATGCTCTCGACTGTCACACCCTTTTTTTCTTTTTAATTTTTTTATTTCTTCTTTTGCCTATGGCCAACCCTTTGTGTGTATATTTATGTGTTTTATAGCCTAGCTATATTTTATTTTGTGTGTTTATTTGACAAATGGTGACGTTGACAATTTTTGTTTTAATTAATTAATAGTTGAAATTGTTGGTGATGTTTATATTTTAATTGTTTTAAAAATTTTGTTTGATTAAAACACAACTTTATTTAAATGAGTTTTATTTATTTTTAGAATACTTTGAAATTTAAAAATATTCTAATAATTATGGGGACAATTCTCCGAATTGACTAGTCACCGATAAAAATTTTATGGAGGACCTATATGATATCAAATGCTTTTCGTTTATCTTTTAGTTTTCCCGTTTATGATATAATTTTATTCTACAATATGGTCACTAGTTTGTTAAAGATAAAAAAGAGTGGATATTTAATTTTCAAAAAATCCTTTCAGCGAATTGTCTTTTTCGGTTATTCGGTGAATTGTCCTATTTCCTGGCGGTTCTTCTCTTTTTTCTATTTATTCGCTTAAAACAATTTAATAACCGTTCTCTCTTTTTTAAAATAATTTTTTCTCTTTATATTCGCCAAGCGTTTTATAACCTTTCTTTCAAATATGGCATTTTCTTTGTCTGTTTTTTAAAATTTTCACAACACAATACACACAACAAACATTTATTCCCTCTCTTTTCTCCAAACCAGTAGGCGTAAATTAGGCATAATTTGATTTTTTTTTGAAAAAAGATTTTTTTCTTTTTCCTTTTTTTAAAGTTTGGTGTTTAAGGAATTTATAAAATAAATAATATTTATTAAAAAATAAAAGAGAACACGTGAAGGAAAAGATTAAAATAAAAGAGTGGGAGTGTAAATATGCGCGGGGATTTAAAAGCTTCTTTAAAAGAATTGAAGAGGGAACACGTGGCAATTATTTAATTTTAATATTTTTTAAAATTTATATATTTGGGTTGGACACTTTGTGGTGATGTTGGTTGGTTACCTTTCTTGTTTAGAAAATGAAAATATTTTTTAACCTCCTTCCTCCCCCCCCCTTCCCCCACCTTAAAATAATTCCAAAAGTAATTAATTGTTTGGAAAGACAATTTTACTTTTTTTTCAATTAAAAAATCATATTTTTGTATTTTGACCTTTTTAACATTTAATTAGGTAACGTGAATATACACAGCACTTTTTTACAATCCCGTGATGTCAATTAATTAGGTTAGAAAGTCCTCCAAGTAAAGGGCAAGTAGTAGGTGACTTTCAAATGACAATGAAAAGGAATATAGACAATATTTATATTATTTTTTTGTTTTATTTGAAAGGAAAAAATTGTCTGTAAAAGCTTTTTTTCATTATTACTTTTCATTGTCAGTACAATTTAATGCCTTTCTAGGACTTTTTCGGTAACGGACAATTCACCGTAATGGACAATTCACCGAAAACTAATTAATTAAGAACACTTTCAGGCAAATATTTTTCCTTTTTAAGTTCTAAACTAGCTTTACATTATTCCCAAAACCTAAACAGTCTTTAACGGTTTTCTGTATTTTTTAAAACCAAAATACTTCCAATTTTATGTTTTTTGGTGAATTACCTTTTGTGTAGTTTGTCCAGGGAGGAAAAATTTTGCCTTTCCAATTCTCCAAATTTTAATAAAATATAAAAATTCATCGTTAAATCTCTTTCAAAGGGTTTGCCTTTTTTGTATTTAAATTTGGAAGGTGTTCAAACAAAAAATAAAATAAAAAAGAGAAAATCATTTAAAGCCTCACACCAAATAAAGGTTTTAAACCCTTTCTTTTTTATATTCTTTTTAAAATTCTCCAAAAAGAGAATTCCCTTCTCTCTTTTATTTTCTCCAAAAATGGAATATCCAGCAATTCAAACAAATTAAATATTAAATTTTATATAAAAATTAAATAATTCCAACACTTAAATTAATTTTTTGGAAGAAAAAAGAAAAGTTTTTTTCTTCAGTTTTTAGCCTTTTTTCTTCCTTTTTAAATTTTATTAAAATTTTCTTCCTCATTAATTTTTAATTTAAAAGAGATCTCTTTTAGTATATGTATATAGTTAGTTTTTTTAAAGCTTTTATTAATTACACATTTTAATTTAATATTTCATTTATTAAATTTTTTTAAAAATTTTTAATTTTACTCTTTATTAACTTTAAATAATTTAATTGAAAAATGTTTTTTAGTATAAAAAATTTTTTCTTTATTTTCTATTTTAAGCAATAAATTCTTTTTAATTAAGAAAAAGCTGATTTTTAATCATACCCTTAATTGACTGATTAATAATCACCTAATAAATACCTAATAAATATTTATAAGTTGGCTGGTGATGCAGAAAATGAAGAAATATTTTTGGACTATCCAAAAATTTGGATTTATCTCTAAAGTCAACAAGTCCCCACCCTGTTCCATAACATGGTTCAAACAAGGTCTTAAACCAAAGTCCTAAAACAATGTTTAACTGTTATAGTTATTGTCAATGTTTGGAACATTTTTCCTCTAGAAAAATTTCCACAATCGTTTTTTCACCTATAAACTCAAAAAATCTCCACTCTGTTCCAAAGCAAGGTTTAACAAGGTACTAATAAGGTCCAAACAAGGTCCCAAAACAATGTTTAGCTGTTATAATTTCTTATACATAAATATTTGGAACCTTCTAAAACTTTCATCATTATTCTTTTTTCATTTTACTCTCGGGTTTCTTTTACTTAATCATTTTAACAAAAAAATATTATTTTTATAACAATAATACATAATTATTATTTATTGCGTCAACTTACTCCCCTTTATTATTCAACATTTTTTATTTTCCTTTCTTTTTTTCGTCATCCAGGTTTCCGTGTCAGATACGCGCGCAATACTCTATATATTTCTTATTTTTTTAATACAATTTGAAAAAACTGCGCAAAAAATATTTAACTGCTCCTTTCAAAAAATATAATTTTTGTTGTCCGTCTTCCCGTACCATTCATTGACCGCCACCGTTCAAAATTTTTTTGGGAGGATACTAAATCTTTAAATAATAAAATTATTTTTGGAGTTTATTTGAAAAGAATTATTTTTTTAAAAATATAAATTTTGTGTTCCTTTCTTAAAGGTTTTGGATTGTTTTGGTGAATTTAGGAATCTCTTTAAGATCTTAAGTCTTCATCCCCTTTTAGGGGAGTACTTATTCCTAAATAGCTTTGAAAATGTCCAAAATCAACTTTTAAATTATTTGAAGGATTTTAAATTACCGTAAATATCCTAATAGAAGCCCATGCCCTATTATAAGCCCACCCGATGGGGGTATTGAAAAATACAAGCCCAGGGTTTCTATTAAGATATTTACGGTATACAAGAGTTAGAGTTCAAATTAACATTGTTAAATTTAAGTTCCCCAAAACTTTGTTTAATTCTATTTTTTGTTAGCTTCCATTATTCTTATGAAATCTCAAAAAATTTTCTCAAACAATTTCGAAAGTCTAATAATTTAAATAATTAACAACTTCCTTCTTCTTATTAACATAAAACAATAGCAAATACATAAAATACATTAAATAAACTAATTATTATTTGTAATTTGTACATTGTCCTTATATATTTTTTCCTTCCATTATTCCGTAAATTTTCCATACAAACAATAAAATAAATTCTTTTTTTCAAGCCCTCCACTAAACAATTCTCCTCTCTTTTCTTTATTTCTCTCCCCTTTTTTCTCCTTTTATGTCGGTATCACGCCCAATCTTTATATTTTTTAATATTTTGAGAGAGTGAATATCGATTAAGACAACCACCGATTTGCCCTTCCTCTGCCCTTTACGAAATAATTATTTAAAAGTGCTTTTATTCAAATCCCTTTTTCCCTTTAAAGTCCATTTAAGTGCATTTCTAAATTATTTTTTAAGAGATTTTAATAAGTCAACAACTTAAATAATAAATAAAAACATTGTTTTTGATCAAACAAAGGGCCGTTATTTGAATTTTTTAATTTAAATATTTTTGGCGTTTTGTATTTTTTTTTGAAAATTGTAATTAAATTAGAGATAATGGGAAAATAAGAGAGTTTTCTCTGATTTTTTTTAAATTTTTAAAATTTAGAATTTTCTACCTTCTTTGTTCTTTTTATTTTTGATTGGATTTCGTCATAATTTTAATTAATTTTTTTAAACTTTTCAGATATTCATAATTCATTTTTTAACTTATTTGAACGCGTTTTGTTGCGCTAATTGACTAAGAAAATTTGAGAAACTAAAAGCTTTTAACAAATTAAAAACAACAAACAACAAAAAATGAGTCGCGGCACAAAGCAATTACCGCAAAATGGAAATTCTTCAAACCAACAATCACCACAAAGCAGTGTTCGGAGAGGAAACAAAACTTTGGGATGGTATATGAGTGGTTTGGATGCTTTGGATGGAGGGAAGAAGGAAGGTAAGGAAGAATGAATTTTTTGGGGGTTTTATGAAGAATGGGGGTTTTAATTTATAAGGTAAACCCCTTTAGGGATTTAATGATTCAGTCAAAGGTTTCAGTTCAGTCTTTCAATATTTCTTTAAATATTTTTTTAAATTTTAGTCTTAAAAATCATTTAAAAAAATATTTCAAGTATTTTTTCCCCCAACCAATTTATTCAACAATTTGTCATAAAATTCCAAAGAGTGTTTATTTCTCTGTTATTTCCCTTCAATGAATCATCCCCCCCCCCAATTCTCTTCCCCCAACAGTATTATTCACTCTCGTTATTTGGCCTTTCCCCCTCTTTATTTCCTCACTTTGATGACTAAAACAAAAAATTTCGAAACGCTTTTGCTTTACTTTTCCGGCTGTAAAGAACAGAGGAATGAACACTTGGGAAGGGTTTTTAATAAATAAAGAGGAATTGTCATCTAAATATCCAAGTGTTTTTTTTTGCTGTAAAAAATATTTTTATATTTAAAATTTATTTTTAAATCAAGAAAATATTTTTTTGAAAAAAATATTATTTTTTTTTATCTTTCCAAACAATAAAAAAATTTTTTTGTTTGTGATTATACAAGAATAACAAACAAAATTGATGATTATTTTTTGTTCGTTTTGATAATAAAAAATCTTTTAGTGGATTGAAGCCAAAATACCTAATAAAAAAATAAAATTTTTAATTTCTAATTTTTAGTCATTTTACTAAAAAATATCACACAAAAATATGTGTTCTTCCCCAAAATTTCATTTCTTATTTTTTTCTTCTCATTGGGAGTTTTTGTTTATTTAATTACATATGATTACAGACATTTAAATTTTATTTTTTAATTTTTTTATCTAACCTTTTTCTTTAATTTCATAATTCTTAGTCTTTATTTCTTAATCTAAAAAATGAGGAAATTAATTTTATATATTTTTAATATTTTGACATTTTCTTACCAAAATAATTAAAATTTTTAAAGTTTTTTTGGATCAATTAAGCTTAAATAAATTTTTATAATTTTTGTAATTTTTTTAAAATTTTTTTTTTTCATTAATTATTTACCTGCCTTAGACTCTTTTATAGTAAATTTTACCTTCCATGTTCCCTTCAAATTTTATTAAAAAATTTTTTTAATTTAGTTAATAAATCACAACAGCAACATATGGTCGCTCAACGCAAAGCATCTCTTCAAGATGCAACAACAAAATCAGCAGTAAATAATGAAATAGAGGATCAACGCAAAGCTCGTTCTAAACAACGTTTTGTTGGAAATCAAATTAATGGAGGTCGACAGAGGGCAAATTCTTCCTCTTTGTGTGCTCCAAAATCGACACCAGCTAGAAGACAACAAACTAGCGGTTTGACAATTTTTTTTATTTTTTAAAAAATATTTTTGTTAATTTAGGTCAGTCTGTTGGGTCGAAAGAACAAATTGATGTGAAAAAGGCAAATGCTAAATTTCTGAGTGGCAAAGAGAATTATTGGTAATTCTTTTTTATTTTTGGGATTGAAGAGGGCTGTTCAAATTTTCTTTATTTTAGGGTCTAGTTGCTTTCTTTAATCCTTTAAATATTTAAAAAAATTCTAATAAATTAAAATTTAAAGGTATTATGATCATGTAAGTAATGGTTATTATTATGAACATAACGGCACTCGTGGTTGGCGTAAAAATAATCCAAAAATGGAGAATTTACTTCGAGGAATGGAAGAAGCACAAAAATTGGAACAATTAAAAATTCTTAAACAAAAGAAAGAACAACAATCTTTACTCGATTGTAGAAATAATTTGCCTTCTTTATTAAATAGCCAACAATTGTCGAAATTAATTCCACAAGCAACAATGTCTTCTACAAATACAGCAACATCTAATGCTTTTAATAATTCTCCAATGGCGATTAAGTAAAATTTAATTTTTATTTTTTTTTTAAAATTTGTTGGGGTTTGAGGGGTATTTTTATTTATTTTTTGACTTGCGGATTTTTTTGAGTCCGCAAATATTTTTTTGAGAAGAATTTCTATTCATTTCTCCCTCTTTTTTTGCAATTTCTCCTTATAGATTATTTATTTAAAGATATTATGACAATGATGGCTATTTTTATGAGATGGGATCTGTTGATGGATGGCGTCGTCGTCCACCAGGTGCAACCCCACCAGGTGCTACTTCTCCATTTCAAAAAAAAAGAGGTGGAGGAAATGTCAATATGTCTGCCACACAAATATATGACCAGCAAACACCGCGTCGAAAACCATTGGTTTTTTTAAAAAAATTTTTTTGAAAATAATTTTCCTTTTTTTGTAGCATTATCAATCATATCAACAACCAGCTCCACATTTGGGGGGTTTAGATTTGCAAGAAGTTGCTGCAGCAGTTGCTATTGCTCAACAACAAAATATTAATCACCAACAGAATAATTGTTGTGGTGGGGGGTCAGTTGCATGTTGCTGTCTTACAGCAGCAATAGCTGCTCAATTGGTTTTGAAACAACAACAACAAATGATGGCTGCTAACAATAAAAGAGAAAATAAGATGAAATGTTCTTCTGGTATTAAATTTTTTTTTGAATTTTTTCAAAAAAAATTTTTTTTTAAGATATTCACTCATTGATTGAGGATTCAATAACCAAAACACATGATTTTTCTGAATTAAACACACAAGCAGCGCTTAAACGTTTGGCTGGAAATATTTCTCAACCCATCTCTTTGGGCACAAATTGGCAAGTTCCATCACAACGTTCAAAATGGAGTTCGCCTATTAATGAAGAAAAGACTACTCCAACAACAATAACTGGAAGTGGTAATGGTTTAGTTGTTGGATCGTTTGAAGAACCATACGAATTTTATTGGAGTGGAGATGAAGGAAATAATAACAACAATACAACAACAGCAATTACAACACATACAGCAGCTTCAATATCTTCTGTAGAGGATGATCCTGCTGATGAATTGGGAATTGAGGCAAATGCTTTACTTCAACAGAAACGTCCTTCTATTGCGCCAATTGGAAGTGAAGCTTTTGCAGCACAAGAAGCGAAGAGAGCTAGTTTGGGATGTGTTGTGACTACAATGGGGACGACTAAATGTAACAATACAAATGTGACGAAGAGACCAGATAGTTTGAGGTAAGAAATGTGGGGAATAAGTCTGGGGACAATATCTTTTCAATCCCTCTTACGGGGCAGAATTAATATTTTTTGGATTCATAAGTGGGAGGTTTCTTATTTAATATACACCTTGAAAAACAGACAATATTTTTATTCTTTTATTTTTAGATTGGCTCCGAAAACAATTCCATCTGCTTACGAATCAATTAGTCCTGGTGAAATTCTTCGTAAGAATAACAACAACAACTTTGGTGGTGAATCCCAGCCTTCTCAACGTGATTTTGATGTTGACAAATTTATTGCTGACAGTATTCCAATGCCACTTGAACCTGAACGTTTATTAAATTCTTTGAGAAATCCTCAACGAACTCCACATGGACCACTTGTAATGCCGCATTCTTTTATGAATAACAACAACAACAATACTAATGAACCGATTACTGCTGATTCTCCTCTTTTTACTCCAATATTGCCTGGAAAGAATCCGTGGTCATCTACATACAGGACTTCCCATGCAAATCCTTGGGCATATCCTTAGTGTGGATGTTTTGTGTTAGATTGAGAAAAAAATATTTTTTGAATTGAAACAACAACAAAAAAGCGTAGATTTTTAGGACGAAAAATCCCTTTGAACAAAAAATTATTCACAGATATTCCAACTCTACTAATTATGTGTACTTTTAGTTTTTAGACATATTCCTCTCTACTAATGTAAAATTCTTTTAAAAATATATGGTCAAATTTTGAGAGTTTTTTGGTTAAATACATCTATAGGTTGCCTACCTTTAGTAGAAAAAATTGGTTGATTTTTTTTCAGATAACATTTTTGAGTGGAAAAATAAACTATTTTTGATTTTAGAGAATTTAGGGGCTCTAAGTAAATTTTGTTAAAATACTTTGGATAGCTGAACTAGGAATAATTGATAAAAACTATTTATTTGACCATATATTTTTAAGGTATTTTCTCTTTTTAGAAAACTAAAAAAAGGAAAGGATAATTTACCACCAACTATCACAAACAAATCGTCCAGTTTTCCATCTTTCATTTTGTTAGCGCCATCTTTAAATTTTTTTTGTTTTATTATTAGCGGTGTTGTGCTATATATTAGTTATAAAATAACCCTTCAGATTTAGGGTTTTTCTCTTCTTTTTTTTTCAAAAATTTTAAGAAAAGCTTATTATAATTCTGTTGTTTTCCTTTACATACATTCATTTCATTCTTCTATATATTTATTTATCATTACTCTCCCTCTCTCCTCTATATCCCCCTTAAATTCTTTATCCATATATTTATTCCGTCCCCATTTTTTGCATTTTTTTAAATGAAAAAAACACCGATTTTGTTGTGTGTGTTGTAGTTTTAGTTAAAAAATATATATTTATTTATCAATGTTGTCAAAACCCGGGGAATTTTCTTTTAAAATTATTATATATTTTGAATGTTTTTTTGATAAAGAAAGAAAAAATATGTAGTTTAGTTTTGTTTTTAATTGAAATTAGGGTTCAAATGTTGATGACAGACACTCATTTCTCCAAAAAAAGTATTTTGAGAAAGTATGCGAAAATTAGAAAATAACGAGAAATCAGAATTTCTTCGTGTCAATCAATTGAACCCTAAATAGAAATTAAAGTAAAAATTTATAAATTTTTGAGAAATATCGAGAGAATTAGAAAAAATTTGACTTTTAATTTTACTAAAAATTTAAAATTAATTCTTATACGGTCAACTCTTGTTTGAATTAATCAGTAAGGTTGTCGGATCCGGATTCGAAAAAGGGCCTGATATCCGGAGATTTTCGGTTCGGATACCGGATCCGGATATCCGAAGATTCCAGCTATCCGACAACCTTATTAATCAGTCCATCAATAAATGTATTCCTTAAAGTTTTTGTAATTGGAGTTGACTGTAAAACATTAAATATTTTTTGTTGTGGTCTATTATTAACATTTCCAAAATTTTTGCACAATATAGAGAATAACAGTTATGTTTTATTATTTATTTGTTTTCTAGGCTATCAGCCATTATTTGCTTTAGTTTTAAATTAACCCTTTTTTCTATCTTAGCCCAGTATTTATGTGCCTTTTCTTCTTGCTTTGAATATTCCTCATATTTTTTTAGCTTTCTTTTGGGCCTAATTTATTTTTCTTTTTCTTCTTTTATCATTCTTCGTATCAGCCATTCTTCCCAAAAAAAGTTTTTTTTGGTTAAAATTAATTTTATAAGTTTTGAGAAATTTTTTTAGAAATTAATTTGAGGTTTTTGATATTTTTTTAAACTTTTAGTCAATAAAAATTTATTTTTTCTAGCAAAATTAAAAAAATACAGAATTAATTTTAACCAAAAAAAACTTTTTAATTGAAAACGGACGAAATTAGAATTAATATAATTTTCCTCCAAAAATATACCAATATTCCTTTCCTCAATATCCAAAAACATAACCAAAACACAAATATATATTTGTCTGTTCATATCTGTAGAAACATTACTTTTTATTATTTACAAATTAGGAAAAATACATACGTATCAGAAAATTATGTATTTACTTTTTTAGTTATGAGAATAAAACAGATATATTGTAGTTTTATTAATTTTTTGAACAGAGGTTTTTGAATGAGTCTGATTTTTTCCCTGTAAACGTTTCAACAGAAACACATATTTTTGAACTATCCAGTTTACAAAAGGAGGATCGTCATCCTATTGCAAATTTTGCGGGTTTTTGTGGTATTAAACTTTGATTTTCCGGGTGGTTTTTCAGGATATTTTACTTATTCTAATTTTACTGTCCTAGTTGAAAAACGCCAAAAATTAAAGGATTTATTATCACAAGAAAAACAAAAATGAGATGGATAGAAAATAAATATTATACATAAATATCAAGCACATATACAATATACAACAGAAATATCTATTTATCACAAATATTTTTTTCGCTTCAGTTGATTCCAAAGAGTCAGATTATTAGCCAAAGATAAGGAACCAGCAAATAGCCAACCAACAACACAAGCACCAGCACAGCTTATTCTGCAAAATGAGAAAATTATTTTCTAAAAATTTGTTTGTCAAGCATTACGTTGTGGATTCGGTTCCGGTTCCATTCCAAGCAGGAAGCGCTCACTTGGAGACAGAACTCGTTCCTCGTGTTGGGAATGTCCTTCAACACTTTCAAGCATCTCGCCAGTAACGAATTTCCCATCCATCCTTTGGACCATCAGCTTTCTTTCCGCGCGGCACAATCGGTGGAAGCAACGATATATCGTCAAATGATCAACAATTTCCATCCCGTGAGAGAGTCCAACGAGCTTTTTACAAATTCTTTGCGGTGTCCAACCAGAGATGTGCCAAAACGGTCGCATTTCCCTCAGAGCGTTCTGGTAGGCGTCTTCATTGTCGAAGAATTGTGGAATATCCGTCCAGTGTACGTTACCGATTGCCCTATAATTAGTAATAGTTAATTAGCTAAATGATAAAACAAAATTAGCAAAATATTTAAACAAACATTATATGGAGTAGCAGCAAGCACGGTGAACAGAAGTGAATTGATCAAGTGGTGATTAAAAATTAGGGAATTAACGTTGTTTTTATAACAGAAAAATGGGCAGTGGAGATAAGGATAATCAAAATTTAAACAAAAATATTTGAGAATAAAAGAGTGGGGGGGGATGTCTATTCTGTGTTTAATCCATTCAACATAAACTCCCATTAGTTCTAAAAACTTATTTAGCAAATCCAAATAGCAGTTTATTTATTTTAACATTCAATCTATTCCAAATAAATTAGGTGTATATAAATAATTTTTAAAAATTTCAATTTTTTTTGTAAATATGTAGGTGTTTATTAACCTTAAACACCTTCAAGTTTAGTTTAAAATTACAGAATTATATATAATATTAAAAACAAATATAATTTACAAATTTATAAATTAATATTTAAATAAAAAATATTCAAATATTTTTTAAATTAACAATTAATTAATTATTCCTTTACTTTTGCCAAAAATTTAATACAAACGTCTCTATTTATTGGAAGTCCTTTGTCATTCTTTTCCGCATCAGGATTTATTAAAAGCCAATTTACCTAATTAATAATTAATTAAATATATATTTTAAAAAACCTGTAAATCAACAATTGGATATTCTTGTAAAAGAAGAACCTAAATAAATAATTTAATTGAAATTAATTGCTTTTTCTGACCAAATATGTATGAGTTAACTAATTAAAAAATTTAAATTCCACTAAGGAAATTATTTAGGCGTGATTTTGGAAATTAAAGCATTTTTAGTATTATTTATCGAATATATAACAAAAATTTACAGAATATTTTAGTCATCTAATTAACGGATGCTCTCAAATAAATTTTTATATGTTTCCTCTAAATAATACCTAGCCTTAATGTAAATTAAGGCTAGGTATTATTTAGAGGATATTTGAAAAACCTACAGTTTGTTTATACCAATATATTTTGTTTGCCATTAAAGGACAAGTTATATTACTTTCAATACAAGCATCTTCTAAATTATATATAACTTTATTTATTTTTTTAATTAAAATAAAAACCGTTATCAACATGAAAACGGGTTAAAGCGCCATGAGCATCTCCAAGGTGGGCCTTAATTTTGTAAATTAAAAATGGACATTTGATTTTTGCTAGGAGAACACAATAATTCTGAGTTAATTTTATTTTACTGTTCAGAGTAATAAGCGGTGTTTGGAAGCTTTTACAGAAACTCGTACTTGTAAATGAGTACGAGGGAATTTTAAATTTCCAAACACTTGTAATGAGAGGATTTCCTCATAAAAAATTAATAATTAATTAATTAACTTACCCAAACCAAAGTTTTTAAATTATCCACTTTTTTGTCAGGTTTGAATCCAATTTGTAAAGAATATTCTTTCCCACGTTTAAATTCACAACGTTCACTTTTATCGCATTCAGTTATTCCAACAGAAATTATTTCAAAATTGGATTCTTTAAGAAATATTTTTTTTAGAAAATCTTCAGTAAATTTTTAGACTTTAATTCCCAATATTCTCATATAAAATTCAAAAAAATTTTTTTGAATTTTTTAAAATTTTAAATAAATTATTTACTTACTACAATTTTTGTAAATAATTGGATTAAAAAAAGAATTATTATGATTTCCTTCAATTAAATTGTATAAAATAAAAAAATAAATTAAATTAATTTTTAAATAATACATTTTTAATTAATTAATTAAAAGCAAATGATTAAAAGTATTTAAAAAATATTTTGTTACAAATAAATTGAAGAGCAACAACTGACATTTTCTCTTTTGTTTATTTATTCTGTCAACATTTTCTGATTAATCTTTTATCTTTTAAAATTCAAAAAGGGAAATTACTATGACTAAAGGGGTATTAAAAGGGAGTGGAAGATATATACTAGAGATCGAGCTGGGTCTGAACCACGGTCTGGGTTTTTCCTGTACCCAGAGTCTAGGCTAAGGCATTTTTTGACCTTACTGGGTATTTTCCTGGACTACAGTCCCAGGATCCGGCTCAGGCCAATAAATCAAACCCAGAGCCCAGGAGCGGGTCCAGGCTTTTCAAAAATCTCATCTCTAATATATACATATTTAATTGGGACTATAATTAACAATAATCAACTCTCGAATTTACATTCAAGCAAGGTTTTGTAATTTTTGTTTCGAGACAGACTGAGGAAAGGATCTAATTTTGGAAAAAATTTTTATTTTAATTTTAAATAAACAAGCAACTTTAAAATGCTAAATTAATACGGAATGAATGAAGAAAATAATTTAGGTTTTTTGATGACTTACTATTTTAAATATTAATTTCATCTAAAAATATTTTTTGCTTAATTATTTTTAAATTTACCATTTTAAGTAAAAAAATATATTCAGCATCTTTATAATAATTTCTCTGACTTCAATCAGTTCTGTGTTATAAAGAAAAAAAAGGAAATTTTTTTGGAATTTATTCTTCATGAAAACGGCTGTTTTTTAATCACAAAAACATTTGTTTCACAAAATCGATTAAAGGGATATTCTTTTTTTCCCAAAAATTATTATTTGAAAAAATAATTAAAAATAACTTCCTACATAATCTCTTAAATAAAAAAGGAAAAATGGTAAAATTTGGTTCAAGTTTTGAATTATCATTTCGTCGTTCAATATTTTCTTTAATTCTTTTATTTATTTATTTAATTATTTCTACTTTAATTATTTCTTTAATTGGACAATTTGAATTATTAAAAAGTGGAAATTTAAATAAATTATGTAAAGGAAAGAAGGAAATACAGAGGGGAAGACGTTTAGATTTTGAAAGAAATGAATTACTTAATACACTTTGGGCTGATTCTTTGGCTGTTAGAACTGGTCAGTAAAGAAATTTTTTTGAAATTAATTTCCATCAAAAGGATTCTCTGTAAATTCGAAGAAGAAAATTAAAGAAAACTTGGGAGAAGAACATCCCAACCCTTCAGTTTTTCCTTTTTTTATCGATAAGATAAAAAATCAGAAAGTATACTACTGATTTTTCGGTAATGGATCTACGAGTACTCTAACCGACTAAAAATTAAATTTATAAAGGAATTTTAAGTATCTACATAATTATATAATTGAGAAAGGTTGTGTCTGGTAGAAACGTGGGGGGATTAAAATGTTTTGAAGCAGGAAGGAAATGGGGGCTTTAAATGGGGCTTTAAGGAGAAGCTTTCCAACTTGGAATGTTATTCCCATCAGGCGGATATTCTGACCTGTGCCAAGCCAGTTGCTTTTGGGGCTTAACGTTCCTGTGCCGAGTCTCACTGTTTGAACTCAAAGTTCCTATGCCAAGTCGTCAATTGCGAAGAGCTTTGTTTAATTAAATTTTATTTTCCATTTTCAAAAGTTAATCTACATTTTTTATTATTAAGAAATATCTCTCAATAAGGCGCTTAGTCACTTAATAAGTGCAGATTAAGAAATTATCGACAAGTGCCTGTCGCATCGCCTTAGAGTTATTTCTTAATAATTTTACATTTTGTTTATTTTACATTTTCCTTTATTAGTTGCCAGTTGTTAAAAAAGTCTGATTAAAAAGTCTGAAAAACTTTGATAATTGAAACAATCATATTTTATTTTACTTCACTCTCTTCCTTTTATATCCTTTTATATAAATCCTTTTATATATCCTTTTATATATTGAATATTGAAAAAACTAAATTTTATATAAATGTTTATTTTATTAATAATTTCATCACTTTTTTCAAATTCTCATGGAACTTTTGAAAGTGAATCAAAGCGAATCATTAATTTTCTAGGCCAGTTTTTCTTTAATTTGGCTGCCAAACTCATCTCTATTAATAATCCCTTCAATTTAATTTTTTCAGACGAAGCATCGTCTTCTAAAACAAAAAGTTTAAATCAAAAGGAAAATATGTTTGACAAGCACAGGGAGAATTTTGTAAATAAAAAATATTTGCCGTTATATAAAAACGAAATATGGTCTCCAACAGAAAATGATTTTAAAGAGTATTTAATTTAAATATAAAATAAGTAAAGCATCTGGGCTATAACTATTTCTCTAAAGCAGCTATTTCACTCCCTTAGCTAGTGCAAGAGGTTAATCGGCGGCTGGGTGCGAATCAGTATACCGGACTGATGTTTTATCCATTACACCACGCCTCCTACTGCATAGCCTTAAGAATTAAATTTAATTTTTGTAATGCTTTACAACAATATAAATTAAAATAGGTATCCAAAACGAGAACAAGAATTCAAAATTGGCGAATTTGTCAAAGTAAGGAATGGCAGTAAATCTACAGGCAAAACAGAATGGTTATCAGCAAAAATTGTAGAATTCGAAAATAAACAGTACACAGTTGAAATTCAAAATAAGTCTCTTTATGGCAAATTATTTACCCGATATTCAAAAGATATACGAAAAATTACTGATGACTTTCAGATTAACGAAATAGTTGAACTAAGGAATTATGATAAATGGGTTTTAGGAAGAATATTAGGGAAAGACGAGGAGGGGATGTATATTGTTGGTATTGAAAGTGGAGAATTTTATGGGGTAATAGTTAGACGTTATCCAAATCATTTAAAAAAGCATGGTGAATTGGAACATTATAAAATTGATGAAATTGTTGAAGTAATGAACATTGACAAAATAACAGGAGAAATTAATTGGATTAAAGCAAAAATATTAGAAATTAAGAGAGGAAATAATTATATTGTAAAGATTGTTGAGAAGTGTAGATTGAATGGAAGTGAATTTGAAAGAAATATTTTTAGTATAAGGAAATTTAAGAGTGAAAATTTTCAAGCTGGGGAAGAAGTTGAATTTTATATTTATGATAGAATTAAAAAGAAGAATGAATGGATAAAAGCTAAAATATTACAAATTGAAGACGGAATTTATGTTTTGAATACTGGAACAAAAATATTACGAGAATATTATTCATTTAATTTGAGAAAGATTCAAGTCTGAATAGAAAAAAAAACATCTTGGAATATGTGAAGAAAATTAAATATAAAAAAAATTTTTTTTTAATTTATATAAATTGTTTTATATAGTAAATGTATTTGATAAAAAATTTGTAAATGTTTATTGTTGTGTCCGCACCTGTAGAAAGCAAATAAACGATTAAAAATAAAAAAACACATGGCAGCACGGTCTGCTTATTATATGAGCACCAGGGATCTAGCCGTCCCGATTCCCGAAAATCGGGAATTGAATTTTTATGTCGGCTAGATCCCTGATGAGCACAAACATACCCAATATTTATTATGTAATTTATAATTTTAATCAGTTATTTTATTTAAAATTTTGTCAATTTATTTATACCTATTTACGGTCTGTCAAGAAATAAAGCTTTATAAAAATCAGAGTTGGGCGGTATTGGGATTCCGACCTAAAATCGGTATCGATATTTTTTTAATTAATTCTCTAATAAAAATTAATAGTGAGAATAAAAAAATAAGGAGAGAGAGTTTTTTTTGATAACTTTAAATTTTGTGATTTTATTTAAATTATTTCAAAAATTTTAATACATACCATCATGTTTTTAATTCAATTTAATATTTCTTTGTAAAAGTTGAAAGCCACAATTGTTTTGTTTTGTGAAGTGGAACGCCTAAGGTGTTCTTTACCGTTAGTTCTTTATCTATTTACAAACTAGATCATTCCTTTTTAATTCATTCTTTGTCTTGAATATAATTTATGAAATTGAGTAATTAAAACAAAATTTAATTTTTTTATTCTCTTTTAAATAATAAATAAATAAATTATTTTTAGAATCTGATTGGAAACAATTAGCCAATGCAAAATTTGATTCCTACGAGAGAATAATTTTATCATCAAAAATATCTAATAATTATTGTAGTAGTAGACATTCAACAATACATTTTTGGGATTTTATTTCTTCTTTACGTTTCACTTTTTTATTGATAAGTACTGTGGGTACGTAATTATTAAATTGAAATTGGAAAATAATTGAAATGATTTTAAAATAAAAACAAATTATTTTTTGTACCATTAATTCCTAATCTCAGACTGGTATTAAGTCTAACAATACCGCCCTAAGACTTTGTAAGCACATTTTTAAAGTGAAAATAATGTACTTGTCAAATTGATAATAAAAATAAATTTCCATTAATCGAAACATAGGGTTATATTCTGGAATAGATATGTATTTAGATCCTATTTTTTAAATTCGATATCTAATTTCTTTTCTAAGGTAAAACTAATTGTTCTGATTTTAGTAGCTCTAAATTAAATTTCTAACAGATTCTCGTTTTTAATTTTTTAATAAAATGAAAAGCAATTTATTAATTAATTTCAAAAATTAATTAAAGGAGAATCTAATTTAAATAATCAAAAACAATTTTCTGGTCCTTTAATTCAATCAACTTCAATTTTAATTTCTTTGTTTGGAATTCCACTATTACTAATTCATTTGGAACATTCAATTAAAGCAATTTATGCATTTTGTGAAGATAATTTTGAAAGGCCAAATTTGGCTATAATTTGGATATTTTTTGGAAATATTTTGATAATTACTTTAATTTTTGATATTATTTTAGAAGAAAATTTGGAATTTAATGAAAATTATGTTGATGGTGATGAAAAGGTAAGAAAATAAAAATATTGACATCCCCCTTTTGCAACGAAATTTTGTACAGAAATTTAAAGGGAATTAAAAAATTATAAGTAAAAATCTACCAAAAATTTTAAAATAAAAATTTATTCTAAATATGGTTATTGTATTTAAATTAGAATGTTGAATAGGAAATAGGAGCAATTTAGAATTAAACAATTTATAATCGTCCTAGTATTGCTCCTTCTTTATTTAATAGCTCCATATTTTTAAAAATTTTCTTCCCATCACATCTTTTTGGGAATTTTTTCAACGTGTTGAAAGCAGAAATTTGAATATTGAGGGAGGTATGAGAGCAGGCCAACGTACCGCAGAGCTATAACTTCGTTCAAAATAGTCGAATCGCAGGACGCCTTGGTATGATTCGATGATCTCGACAAGCTGAATCGTATCATATCAGGGCGTCCCGGGTTCGACCATTTTGAACAAAATTATAGCTCTGCGGTACGTTGGCCTCGCGGTACGTTGCAGTGTACCCGAGAGGCATGTATGATCATGTCTGCATTTTGTTTTAAACGTCAGTGGTCGTTCGGTATCACGTTAGCCACCCTAATAATTAATTAACTTTAGAAAATAATTTTCTTTATTTTTTCAGAATTCCTTCTTTGATTTGTTCTTTTCAATATTTCTGTTATCATTTACAATATTCAAAAATACAAATTTAAATAAAATACCAATTTGGTTATTTCTCCCTATCTGTTTATTTTTATTTTCTATAAATGGATGTCTTTTAAAATATTTAATTGAATTATTACATAATTGGATGGCCCCACACGAATTTGCTTTTGCAAATGGATTTTGTGGAAAAATTGAAAGAGCGGTTAGCGGTGTGGATATACACATTGAGGAAATTAATAATGAGGTAATGGAGGGTTTTAAATAATTTTTTTTAATTTGTGAAAGATTTTTTATTGACTTATTTTTATATTCCCAAGGATTTTCTGTTCCTTTATCTTAAGTTTGATATTTTTTAAATTAAAAATTTTCTAAAAAAAATTCGATTCATTTTAGTTTTTCAATCAAAATTTGTAACTAGGGTTATTCCCTGATGGGGGTGGGGCCAAGGAGAACAATTTTCGGAGAGGCAGCAAATTCCACGACTTTCGGGGACGGGGAAACCCCGTACTTGTAACTTATCAATTTAAAAATTTTTTATATTTTTTTATGTTCTAAGTTTTAAATCACAATAATAAACAATTAATCAACCTATTTTATAAGCTTCCAAACATTACTTGCAACTTGCTATTCCTTAAGCTTCTTTTTTTTAAATTTTTTCTTCAAAAATAAAAAAATATTTTTATTTATCTAGGAAGACACAAATTCTAAAAGAAATCAAAATTCTGAAAATGGAGTACCAGCAACTACTACATCCCCTCCACATTTTTCAATTGGAGGAGAAAATGAAGGGGAAATAGATCCAAACAACCCAACTACCAACCAACTTTTTGCTGCTTTATTGCGAAGAAAAAGTATTTCTACAATAGCTGAAGAAGAAGGAGAATTGCCTAATAGTCCTTAAAAAACTTCGTTTTTTGTAAAATTGTTTTTTAGAAAACTTTAGATGTTTTTAGTTTAAATTTTAAAATAAATATATTAAATTTGCAATGGCAGATAAAATGTAGCTAAAAATTTTCGGTTCGGTTCCGAATATCCGAAGAATTTCCATGAACCAACAACTCTAGTCCTCAACAAATAGAGTTGTTGGGTGGCTTTATTGCGAAGAAAAAGTAAATCCACAACCAAAAAATGTCTTGTAAAGTCATAAACAAAAGGCTATTGGAATTAAAAAATAAATAAATATAAAAAATAAAAAAAATATTATTTTTCTCTAAATTTTTGAAATTTAACATTATTACCAAAATAATTTTATTACTTAAAAAAATTTCTTGTTATGTACATAATTCTTCCTTAATTTTTTTGAATTAATTAAAATTTCCCTATAAAATTTCTTTTTATTTTTGAGAAATATTAAAAAAATATTTTCAAAAATTAAAAATAATTTTATTCAGAAAGAAATTCAGAAAGAAAAAAAACTTAAAAAAATTATGAAACAATTATTTTAACAGTTAGTAGATAAATCAAAACAAGATAAAATTAAGTCAAAAAAAAAACAAATCGCGTATAAATTCCTTCAATAATATTCGGAAACTAAATGTTTTGTAATGTCATAAACAAAATGTTTAGTCTCCAAATCTTCTCCAAAATTTGTTTCCACCGAACAACATTTTAATAAAATATAAGGTTGATAGGAGTCACTACTATACTTTAACAAAACAGCTTTGCCTTTAAAAAAAGAAAATATTTTTCTCTAAATTTATTTTCAATCATTACCAATTTGTTTCCCATTTTGAGTAAAGAAAACATAGGGAACACCTTCAGGTGGATAAATTAATCCACAGCCGAAAACATCCTTATTATTCCAACAAAATATTGGAAGTTTAAACATTTTATCCTCTTCATTACAAATTGAAGCAGTATGTGGACCAAATCTAATATATTTATTATCACCCCCATCCATTTTAAGTCCAATAACCATTTCATTTATTTTTCTTTCAATTTTTATACATTTAATTTCAAAATAAAACAAAGACAAATTTCTGCAATTTTGTGGCTTTTTGAATGAATTTTCAGCAAGAATGAAAAAAGTGTTATTTACACCTAAAATATTTTTTAATTAAATTAAAAATAAATCTTTTGGCAGTCGCTAGAGATTGGGAAAAGTAAAAATTTTTATTTTGAAAATTAATCGGAATTATTAGACTTGGAGAGAAATAATAAGGTCTGTCAGGTTGAATATTACCTTGATTTGCCAAAATATTTCATTAAATAAATAATTTATTTACCTTTCCCTTCCCCACAACTAATATAATTAACATTTCCATCATTAATTAAATTAACATATCCATTCCCTTTAGTACATTTACCAATTGTCTTGTTTGTATTTATACATTTATTTTCACAACATTTAAAATTATTATTATAAGTAAAGTCAATTTCTTTCCATTTATTTTCAATTTTAATAAAATTCTTAAAAAGCACGAATTTTTGTACAAGGTTCAATCATTGTTTACTAATTACATATTAAAAATAATTAAACTTACCAAAGGTTTAATCTCCTTTAATTTTTCCAAAAAAATTGTTAAATCCTCATTATTTGTGTTAAATAACCCATACACCTTTTTTAAAAATAAAATAAAATTAAAAAATATTTTTAATTGATTTTTCATTAAAGTTTCCTGAAAATTCGATCCGGATAAAAATTTTTTAAGCCCAAAACCGGTTCCAGCATTTCCAAATTTAAACTCTAATTTTAATTTTTAAAAATTTAATTTTTTAAATTTTCACCTTTTTAATTTGTTCTTGCAACAAATTAATTTCCTCATCTTTTTGCTTATTCTCAGATTTTATTTTTTTAATTTTCTAAAATTTAATTTAAATTTAAATATTTAAATATCCAAAATAACCTCTTTCTTTTCCTTTAATTTATTTTCAAGAAAAATATTTTTATATTCAATTATTTTCTTTTCTAACACAAAATTATTTTCAATTTCTTTAACTTTTTCATTAAATTCTCTCTAAAATTATTTTTAAAAATATGTCTATTTAATTTAATTATCACAAACAAACTTCTTTTAATTTATTTTCAAGGAAAAAAACTTTCTTTTCCAAATTTAAACTATTTTCTTTTTCTTCAATATATTTTATTTGAAGGTTCATAAAATTATTTTGAAGTTTAATTAAACAATCGCTTTGACTTGGCTTAAACAGAAATTTTATTTTTTTTTTAATTTTTAAATTTACTATTAATTCCAAATCACAATCTGATAATTCTTCTTCAGACATTTTAAAAAGAATTTAATTAAGACAATTAAATTTTATTTAAAATGAAATAATAACTGTAAAAAATCAAAAAAAACTAATTTAAAAAATTGTAGACCTTTTCTTAATTTTATTTTTAATTATAAAAAGTTTGTAATTGAAGGAAAAATATACATAAGAGAAAAGTCTGTTATTGCTAGACTAGACTTTTGGCCTAGAGAGAATTTTTTGTAATGAATTTATTTTTGAGAATATTTTTGTTTGGGAAATAAATGTATTTTTTATTTGTCTTAAATAAAATAATAAAGAAATGTTTTGAGGGAATATTTTGAATTACCATTAAGCACTTTTAAAAGAATCATGGAAGAAAAATTCGATTGTTTTTTTTGTTTCTAATCTTAATCTATGATGATTTTTCCTTATCTTTTTTCAAAAGATTCCTTTTAGGATTAATAAATTTTAAACTTTAAATCAAAAATAATTTAAAAACAATTAAAAATTAAATTTAAATATTTTCTTCAATAACATTTTCTTCAGAAGCTTCAATTCTAGCCAAAACAGCTTTTAACGCCGCCTCTCTCAATTGTTGTTGTTTATTCCCTTCTTCGGCCCTTCTATTACGTTTTATTTTATTTAAATTATTACAAATATCCTCATTTTTATTTAATTTAATAATTAATTTTGTAAATAAAAAACATTGGGAATTTTTATTTTTTCTTCTTTTTCTTTTAGTTATTGGATTTCCTGACAAAGAAAATCCTATTGAGCGGTTATTGAAATATGTAGAGTCGAAAATTGAATGTCCAGAAGGCGATAATCTCTCATGAAAATGACAAAAGGATGATTTAGTTGAAGTAAGGGATGTCTGGAAAAATAAAGAAAAATTTTTGTTTTTTTGAAAGGGAAGTAATAATTAAAAATTTTTTGGAAGTTATTAATTTAAACCACAAAAGTTATATTTCAAAAATTATCAACAAAAAAAACAAAATACTTGACCAAAAATTATAAAATTTTAACAAATGTTAGTTAACACTTGTGAACGAACTTGGAGCGTCGTACGAGAATCTAGATCTCGTAAAAATCTATATCTCGATTTTCGATTGAGATCTCGTCTCGGTCCGATCTCTTGTTAACACATTTAGGGATATCTGCACCAAATTTTAGTGTTTTTAGATAATTTTTTAAAAATATTATAACCCCAAAACATAATTTACCCTAACTTGTAGACCTTCCTTCCTCCCAAAACAAATATATTTTCCACTCTTAAAGTGTTTCAAAATAAATTGCCCTTTGCCTGTCCAATCTTCAGAAACAGTTTCAGGCAAAAAATATGCTTTAAAAATGAAAAAATATTTTTTTCTAAATTTAAAATTACTTGAACATTTATTATCTCCCTCTTCATCTTCATCTTCTCCTTTTCCAAAAATTTTATTTTTTTGTATTTTAACAAAATCATTAGTACATAAATTAAATAAACGCCAAATTGTAACAAAATTTTCTTCTTTTTCTTCTTCTGATTTTTCAGAATTTTTTAATTCTTTAATTATTTCGTTTTCCCATTCTTTTCTTCTTTTTTCTTTTAAATTATTTATTTGTCGACGTTTAATTTTTTTATTATTTAAAATTGTTTTAGTATCTACTAAATTGTTATTGTTGTTATTATCTTCAGCTTCTAATCCAAGTTTTGAAATTCTAAAAAATAATTTATGTATCGGAGTTAGAATATTTTTGATAAGAAGGAGAAGTATGTTTGGCATGGGATTTTTACTTATTCCCAAAAAAGTTTAGTTGACTAATAGTGAAAATTTTCAAGGAAGCGGAGGCCCACTGAGTATGGCCTTAGGAATTTAATAGAATCTTCGGCAAAAACGTGAAAATTTTGGGGAAAAGGGAAAATAGTAAATATAAAAGTAACTTTTAACAAGGGGAATAGGTTCCAGATATTTTCCCTCTGTAAAAAGAAAGGCTTAGAACTCGAAACTTTATAAAAATATATTTTATCGTTAAATCAACATAATTTTCAGAAAAATACTTTAGATTTTTGTTTGTAATTTTCAATTAGATATACAATTCAAAGAAACATCTTTAAATATTTACTTTTCAATTAATTCTTCTTCTTCAATTTCTTGATTACTTTTTTGTTTATTTTGTTGTTTTATTGTTGCAAAAACAACAAAATTAAATAATTTTGTTGTTTCTTCTTTTTTGTTTAATTTTTGATTTAAATTAAATTTTGGGAAGAAAATAAGTAAAATACAAAAAATAATTAATAAATACCTAAAAATTATAAAAAGATTTTTGGAAAATCTAAAAATTAAAAGATTAATAATTCTTGTGGATAGCGTAAATTAAATGAGTGAGTTTATAAATCTCCTCGGGGATTCTGCAAGAGGCTGGGATTCTGTTAGAGTATTTACGGTTAAAATATTTTAATTTAATTTTCTTTAGTAATTTCAACTAAACTTTTTTTAATTTAAATTTAAAAATAACATATTTATAGACTAACCTTTGATGTTTATTTTTGGACAAAAAGCAACAAGAATTTTCCATTATTTTTATTTCCTTTAAAATAATATTATTTATTTAAGCATTTCCAATAATTTTTGAATAAAAATAAAATTAAATTTAAAAAAATTATTTATTTATTTTGTTGCAAAAATAAATTTATATTTTCTATTATTATTTTAATTTTTTGCCTCACCCCTTTTTTAATAACCCCTTTTTTCCTCTACATATTTACAAGAATTTGGTATTTTTAATTTTCTTTAAAGGGAAAGCAAAAAATCCTTTAAAATTATTTTTGGGTGTTTTTTAATTAAAATGAAGGTTCTGTTATTAATTTATTTGTATACGCAGTGTGTCCAGAAAAAATCGCTGTAGCGAGTAAGGATTCGAAATACAATACTAAAACGGATATCATTAGAATTATGAATTTCTGTTTTAATACTGTCAAATTATTGATAAGGTTATCTTTATAATTTTCAAAGAACTTTTATTTTTTGTTGAGTTTTCCATTTATTTATACCTTCAGAAAAGTTAAAAATCCTAAATTTATAGTGGAGTTAGGTAATAAATGGAGTACACATTTAGCTGTTTATGTTTAGCCACAATAGAGAGCTTAAACATAATTAAAAGTTCCGAATAAATTAAAAAAAATTTTTATTTAAAAAAATTATTTTACAATAAAAAATTGAAAGAAATGATGATTTTTCATTGTAAATGTATTTGTACTAATTCCCACCTTGAAATAAATATATTTATATATTTTTATTTTTTTTATTTTTCTTCACAAAATCCCTGCCAAGGACTTTTGTGGGGGAAGAAGAAGAAATAATTATCCTCCTCCCCCCTTTCTTTTATTTTCTTTTAATTTCTTTTTCTTCCTCATATTCTTCTCTCCGTTTTTCTTCCAAATTATTTTCCATTCGATCTGCTTCAGCAAAAGAGCAACGAACCGTTTTGGATTGGATTTATTTTTAAGATTGGATTTATTGTAGGGGAAGGGAAGGGGAAGAAAACTAGAAAAAATAATAAAATTTAAACAATATTTTGTATTTAGTTAAGAGTTTTTAATAGAAATGTTATGGAAATAAACAAAGAATATTTAAAAAATATTTATTTAATATGTAGAAATTTTATTTTTTTTAATTTACATTTTGAGAAATTTTAAAATTTTATTTTTAAAGGTGGGTGAGTGAAAATGAAGTGATTCCATCACTTATAAAAGAAATTTTATTTTGAAAATTTTATGTAGAAATTTTATTTTTTTTAATTTACATTTTGAGAAATTTTAAAATTTTATTTTTAAAGGTGGGTGAGTGAAAATGAAGTGATTCCATCACTTATAAAAATTTATCTAACAAATAAGTGCCTTTGAACTTCTGAAATTTTACAAAAATATTTTTAATAGTGCCAACTAACTTCTCTAAAAATTTCAGAATTTTTGATAAAGTATATTGAAAGTTAAAATAAAAGATTGAAAGTGAATATAAATTTTTTAAGATTCGATCTTTTGACATATTTTCTATAATAATTTGAGAAATATCTTAATCAAAAATTCTGAAATGTTTAAAGTGGTTAGATACTATTGTTGAGGATATTTAAAAAATTTTAAAATTTTAGATCCTTTTTTTTAATATATTAAAGACGAGCAAGAGATTATTAAGCTTCATTAAAAATTAATTTTAAAAATTCGAAAATTGTTTTTATTTTAATTTTAAAAAAAGTTTTAACATAAAATTTAGTTTATGTATTTATATTTTAAAATAAACATATTAATTTTTAATTTTATAAAATTAATAATTTATATATTTATTTTGTAACATATAATTTCTGTTTTAGTTAAAAACAATAAAAATGAATTTTAAAAAATATATTTTATAATAATTGGTTTTTGAATTTTAAATTATTTTTATTGTTTACGTTAAAAAATATTTTTTGGCAAAACAAAAGAAAATTAACATAATTTTGGAGTTAATAATTTTTAAAATTAATATTTTATAACTCAAAAAAAGTTTGAATATTATTAAACATTTTTGTTGTTTGGGAGAAAGGATTGTTTTATACCTACAAACAAAACATAGATTTCTGATCTTTTTAAAAAATATATTTTATAATAATTGGTCCATGACTAAAACCTCCCTAAATTTTCCTTTTAACCGTTTAAAGATTAATTTAAATTATTTAAATTATAATTAACCAAAAATTAATTAAATAAAAATAATTTACAGTAAACTTTCCTTTTAATTCACATCATTATTATCCAACTCATTTGCGCAAAAACACTAATTAAATTTTTGAAAATAATTTTCTTTTAATTGTTTGGGTGTGTTTAAATTAAATTTAAAATAAATTAAATATTTACGTTATTTAAAAAATAATTAAATTTTTTTAATAAAAATGTCATTTGCCACTATTTTACTAAAAATTACGGAAATAAAATGCGGATAACTTTCTGAATTTCTTGCCTAAAAATGGTATTTTACAGGTATTGGTTATTTATTCTGAGAAATTTTCTGGTTGTTCTAGGATTCGAAATCGACAATCTAACATAGTGATGTGAAGGTTCCAGTTCCGGGACCGACTAGTTCCCGTTCCGGAACTGGAACCGTGGAGTTGGTAAAGGTCTGGAACCAGTTTGGAACTGTATCCGTGGAACAACTGTCCTAACAGTTTTTGGATAGGGAAAATCCCGTAATGTCCGTTCCATATGTCCTTCTCTCAAAATCTCAATCCAAACTTTTTCCCTAAAATTGCCCAATTATTTTTTTTCTAATTTAATTTATCCTTTTTCTAAAAATAAAATTTATTTTCATCATTTCCTGATATCCATAAAATTTAAAGAAAAACAAAATAAATACCTAAAATAATCTAAAAGTCCGCAAGTTCCGCTTAATACCATTTCTTTCATTTTTTAACTAAAAAAGTAAATATATTTGAGTATATTTCAATAAAAAGTTTAATCAAATCAACTTCCCTCCTCCTCCCCTTTTTCTCAATTTTATTTTACTTTTTTTCTAATTTAATTTTAAATAATTTTCTAAGAAATTTTATTTATTTATTTAACTCCCAAAGGTAAAAAAGGGACACAAAATCCCTCTCATTTCCTTTTTTCTTCAAGTCATTTTAAATAAAACTCTCGTTTCGTAGGTGATAAACGAAACGAAAAGTGGCTTTTAATTATTTTAAATAATAATTTTTGAAAATTAATTTTAAAAAATAAATCAGTTTTAACTCATCTTATTCAGTATTTATTCCAATTAGATAATAATAAATTGTCCATTGAACAGAAAGTTAATAAAAAAATATAAGGGACAGCTTATAATACAACTAGGAGGAACTTATGAGGACATTTTGTCAATGAACCTTTACCAAAATAATTTTAAATTTCCCTGCCTTTTAGTTAAAAGATTGAAGGGAGAATACCCTTACTCCCTCAATTTATTTCTTAGATTAATCTTTTTGTTTTCAATTTTAGAATTAAAAATTTTTTCAGTTTTTATCCGTTATCCGGCAAAATAAGACACAAAGAACATTTATAATTAAATAATACAAAATAATCCTATAAATTTGGTCATTCAGTTAATTTTAGAATTATTTTATCTTTTTTCCAATTTTTTTTTGTTTTTATGTGCAAATTAAAAATAAAAAAAATTAAATTTTAATTTCCTCATTTAAACAAATAAAACACACAATCTGTGCCCTTTTTTCTAATTTTAAACAATTGGTTTTTGAAATTATTTTTTTCTAAAATGGCAATTTCCGTTAATGGCAACTCCCCCATTTTATTGTTTATTTAAATAGAGCTAGCAACTATCCAAATTAAACATTTTTATAAATTTAGTAGTTTGGAAAACAGAAGTGGACTGAATTGTTGCCAATTCTATTGGCATCACTTTTCATTTTGGTTCCTTTAAGATTAGCAACTGAAAAATATTTAAAACTTTTCCTTTAATGATAAAACTTTTCCTTCAATGATTTTTAGTTTTTCAAATTGGAATGTGGCTAAAAATGAAAACTTTCATAAATTTATATAAATTTATTCAATAACCCTTTTATGATCTCTCTCTCATGGGAGCAGGCCAACTTATCGCAGAGCTATAACTTCGTTCATAATTGCCGAATCCGGGACGCCTTTGTAGGGTTCAATGTGCCTCGATGAGCTGAATCGAACCTACCAGGTTGTCCCGGATTCGACAATTCTGAACGAAGTTATAGCTCTGCTGTAACTTGGGGCGTACCCTTTCTCATTTTGCCGTTCCTTATTTTACTCTTAACAAATTTTTTATATTCTATTTATTTTTTAAATTTTTTAAAAATAAATCTCCATATTTTGCAAACACTTTTTTTGTTTTTGTTTATATTTTTTCCAAAATTTTTTTCAGTAAATATTTACATACATTACAATCTTCTACTAACTATCAAAAAAATGTCATCTCTTAGCAGCAACAAAAAAGTATCATTCGGCATCTCTTTAATTTTTGTTTTGTTGGCAATTTGTTCTGCATTTCCTGGAAGACATTCTAGTGATTTTCAAACGGTATTTTTAATAAAGAATTTTTTGTATTTAAATAATTACCTATTTTAAATATTTTTTCGTCTCCACGCAAACTTTACATTTTTGTATTTAATGAAACCAAAAGATTAAAATAAAAATTTAATTCCATTTAAATGGAAAAATCTTTTCCAATAATTAATAAATTAACTAGCGTTATGTCCTATTTTCACTGAGCAAATCAAAAATTCTCAAAAAATTTTTTTGAAAATGAATCTGAATTTATAATTTATAAATATAAATCAATTTTGATTTGATCAAACCGGAGTTTAAGATACGAAGATCTATGGCTTAAAATTGAGATTTTATGGTTTCGAAAGAGAAGCAATAAATTATTAAAAACTGAAAAGATTTCCAGACTTGATAGACTAAAATGAATAATACATATTAAATTAAAATAATTGCATAAATAAATATTTCTGTCATGAAAAATTAATTTCAATTAAAAAAACAATTTTATTTTCCAGCGTTTTTTCATCCCCGATTCTTCTTTGGCTGCCAATCTTTTAGCTGGACCCCCACAATTTGTGCCAGGTCCATCAATGCATCAACCAGTCCTTGCTCTACGTCCACCTTTCAAACGTTATTTTGATTCTCTAGCTGGGCAATCTCTTGGAAAACGATCAGTCCCGCAATTTGAATATAATATTGAAGAAAAGAGAAAATAAAGAAGAGAAGAAAAAAGAAATTTAAAACGATTTTTTTTGAATTTATATTATTTTTAATTAAATGTTTGAAATTATTTGGAATTAAATAAAAGAGAGAAAAAATATTTTGAAATTTTAGAATAAATTTTTAGTTAATTAATTTGTATTTTTAATTTAGCTCTTAAAATTATTTAGAACCATTCCTCCTCCAAAAATATCATTTACACATGATGATTACCTTTACAGATTGGCAATTCAATTTAGATAAAATTAAAACTTGATTTTTTGTGTTTGCATCCTCTCTGTACAAAATCTGAGTTAGAAGCAGGGCTCTAGCTTCAATCGAAAAGAAATTTTATACATCCACAATTTCAATTGTTTCGGCCCAAATAAGGGGTCGATCGGATGACTTTCGATTTCCAACACTTAGAGTATTTTCGTAAGAACTAATAACGTATAAAAAATATTCACTTTGAATCTTTGAAGAAAAAAGAAAGAACTTTCATTATTTTTACTTAATATGTAAAAATACATTCTTCAGTTTACTAAAGTAAAAGCATTTCTGTATACTTGATTAAATATAATAGGATAATCTAATTTTTGGATCGGGGTTTTTTATGAAACTCCTCTAATGTGTCACCAGTAAGGTTGTCGGATAGATGGAAATCTTCGGATATCCGGATACTCGAACCGAAAATTTCCGGATATCCGGCATTTTTTGGGATCAGGATATCCGAATCCGACAACTTTAGTCGCCAATCTATCTTGCAGTTTATCCATAGATCTTTCGTTACTTCCGATTTCCAACATCTTTAGAATTTCCGACGACATCAGACACAAATAATTTAATATTAACTTCCTGTTAATTTCATTTCCGCATTTCCGAATTTATAAAAGAAATAAGATATTTGGAAATATTTTTTAAAAATTAAGAAATATTCAAATAAAAATATTTTTTCACTTCCCCCTCTTTGAAAAGGGCAAATATATTGTGTAATTGTTAATATAAAATATAAATTTTATTTATCATTATTGTATTTTTTTAAAATTAATTTTGTTAAAATTTAACATAAAAATCTGTTCAGAAAATAATTAGATTTTTCTATTAAAGAAATTTCTTCAAAATTTTTTTTCGTCGAGTTTTTCTCCTTAAATTATCCCCAACAAATCTTAAGTATTATGTTAAATAATATATTTATTATTCTAATAATTTTCCATTCTTTATTTATTTTCCCTTTAAATTCTTCAGGTATTTAAATTAATTAAATTAAAAAAAGTTTTGAATTTTAAAAGGTTTTGATTTGGAGAATGAAATTACAGACTTTCTTCAAAAAAATACTTCTGAAGAAGAAAATTCTTTGACACCTTTTGAACATTGTTTTCGTGAAAGTTTTCCCTTTCTTAAAGAAAAAATAAATAAAATAATTAATTATTTTCGAGGAGTTTTAAATAAAAATAATTTAAATGAATTAATTAAAAATCCAAAAGAAAAATTTAAACAAATTGAAAAAGTTGATAATACTATAGATTCTGTACAAAAGGAAGTTTTGGACAATTTTTTGGGAATTTTATTTTGGGAACGTTCAATGGGGAAACCACGAGAAAAGTTTTTAATTTTAAATATTAATAAATTTGATAAAAACTAAAAAAATTAAGGAATACATACATATTACAGTCGATATACATACATACCTATCTCTATTGGGAATTGTACATTAAGAGCTGATTTTTAATCTTTTTTTCATTCTCTCTTTTAATCTATTTAGAAAATAGAATTATTTAGATGACATTTTTTGAATATTAATTTTTACATATATATGGAGAGCTGCTTAAACAATACCCTCAATAGTACTCGATTTAAGATAAAAGAAATTCAACCCTAAAGGGTGTATCTATAATTGTAGTTAAGGAATTCCTATTAAATTTCTATTAACAAAGCTGTCAATTTAATTTCATTAATATTTTGGATATTAATTTTTTATTTAAATACAAATTTATCTTATATGTAAGTATTTAAAAAGATAAATTTAATTTAAATTTTAGTAATTGGAAAATTAAAACAAAAGAATCAAGCAAAAAAATAAATAAATGTGTAAAAAAGCGTTTAAAAGCAATAAATAATGGAAGTTGTTCTTTATTTATTTTAAATAAAGGTTATGAGATTGAAAAGAAACTTCGAAATTTTTATGTGGAATATACAGAATTTTATTGGGGAGTTTATAAAAATGAAGAAAATAATAAAAATAATTTTTTGAAAAAAATTTTGAGGTTGGAAATATGTATTTTTAATTTTTCCGAATTTCGTCCAATAAGTGTTTAAAGTAGAGATGGACTAGGAATTGTGAAAGGATAGAACTTTTACCAAATAATTTTAAAATTAATTAAAAAATAAAATTATTTAGATTGGAAGCGAGAATGACAAAAAGAGAATTGAATTACCATTCGTTATTGAAAAAATGTTTATGTGAGAAGATTGTCAAAGATGAATTAGATGAATTATAACGACAATAAAGGGACATATAAAAATGATTTTTGTATAGTATTGCTTCTGAAAAAATTTTCCACTTAAAATTTTTAAGTATTTTGTTCGTTTCCATTTAACAAAATTCTTGGAATTTTGAAACAAAAACTTTTGTAATGATTTTAAAAGCAGATGTAAAACATTTTAACCAATTTATCTAAAGCTAAAGTAAACAATAACAGAAATTTTATTGAGATTTTACCACACAAATTTATTCAAACAATATAGTATTACAGTAAATCATAAGAAATATCTACAACCACACACATATGTATACCAAATTACAAACAATATACAAACAATACATACAAACAATATACATATATTTACATACAACAATAATAATCATATTTCAAACATCCTTTATTCTAACCATTCACATCTTCCTTTCAAATGCCAGGGATGACTCTTGGTTGCTCAATTTCGATAGCACGGTGCACAATTGTGGGATCTTTCTAAAAGAAAAAAGTCATTAAACAAATTAATTTAATCTAAGGCTAATTTCCCACCTTCCAACTGAACGGCTCTGCCAACTGTTCCTGACTCAGATTTGCAAGGGCAGCCTTCAGAAGAGTCGAAATTTGGAAGTAGTCGACCTTTGTCTTGGAGGAGTCGATGGACTTTAAGATCTCGTCAAACGTGTCAGGCATATTAAACAGCAGCAGATCACGTCCCAATTTGCGGCAGTGGATCTTGCAGTCGAGAGTAGAGCTGTGAGGAAGTTTGTCCCAAGGCAAAGCACCTGTAAAAATGAAAAATAGATTGGTTTACAAAATTGGTAAATCTCAAAAAATTTACCATTAAAGAATTCGTGGCACATATAGAACCAGGATTCGATATCGTCCTTCGGCTGGTACTCCACACGGCTGTAATTCGAAATCGGCCTGTAGGCGTCAGTGCCCAATATTGGACACGCTCCGGTTGGACGTGACTTTTCCCGACGCTGCCGAGCCAATCCAAAGTCGATAATGAAGACTTGGTCATCCATCTCAGATTGAGGCAGTCCAACGACGAAATTACTCGGTTTAATGTCCCGGTGCATCCAATTTCGATCATGGAGTGACCATATGCGCGCAAAAGTTTCCAGGCAAAGTTTGAGTGCATCAGCTTGAGTTAAGCTCTGATTGGGTAGCGAGAGTCTAATTCGGTTTAAGTCGGTGCCTAGACGCTGGATCACAAGAACACGGCTGCCGTCGGACGTCTGGAAACGGTCGTAGAGTTCCGCGAAGCCACAAACGCCTTTGCAGTCAAGATAAACGCGAGCCTCAATGCCCAAAGTTCTCCTGTTAATAATTGAAAGGAAGTTAGATTTTATGAGATTATAGCCCTAAAACTCACTTCTTTTCATTGGGAGCTTCAACTTTCACCATACACTCATGTGCCGGATTCTTCTTGTGACGCACAAAGTAGACTCTGGAGAAAGGTCCAAAGTGAACGAGACGAAGCGGACCATATCCAACACGCATGATGGCAAACAAGTCACTGTCACGCACGGAGGGATCTGCTCCTTCTGGCACTGCAAGCTTGTCGTTGCTCACGCTTCCCTTGTCTTCTTTACAACATGCTTGCTCCTGAGGCTGCTGCTTCTCGAAGCTTGCATCCGGCGCGCTTGGAACCTGTAATTAACTTTGTCTGTATTATATGAAATGGACTCGTTTAAGAAAAACTAGCCTTTTTGGCCTGGGGCCTATTTCAATTGTCCACAGATTCTGCATTCTGTGCACAGAACACAGATTCTGTGGAAATTCTGTTTCAATTAAATTCTGTGTGCACAGAATCTGTGGTGCCCGCAGATTCTGCGGAAACATCCAATGATTCTGTGGAAACATTCCGCAGATTCTGTGGATGAAAATTTCTGTGGAAAATATAAAAATCTGTGGATTTTTTCCACTGATCCACAGAATTTGTATTTCAATTATTTTTCTGTGGTTCTGTGTATTTTTTCTTCTAAATTCAAATTTTTTATTTCCGCGTTTTTGAAAATAACAGTTTTATTGAAACGAAAAATGGTTTGGACAGTTCGGTACTACCGCAGTATTAATGGTACCTGATTTTTTGAAGTAAAACTTTAAAAATTCTTAAATTAAACTGAAAAATATTGTAAAGATTTAAAAATTTTCCCTCCAAATCACATAACATCCCTTTAAATCTCTTTGATATCACTTTAAAACCGCTGATATACCGCTTAATTTTCTTGTTCATCCAATATCCTTAAATCTCCAATTAAATTAATGTCCTAAAGCAGGGTTCGGATCGGAAAAATCAGGAGATGTCGATCCGACATGTGGCTTTTTCAAACTACGATAGAAGTTGTTGCAAGGGAGGGAAATGTTACAAAACTGGGGATTGTTTAGTCAGAAATTGAGGTTCCTGGAAATCGAAAATGCCTGGAATCCAAAATTATAGTCAAATCGGAACTTTAAAATCGTAGAGGAGTGATTAAGTGGGATATCCATTGATTTTGAGGTTTAATATATTGGAGTGATTAAGGAGGAAATCTATCATTAAATAGGAGGAGAGATTATGACGGATATCAATGAGAGATCATGGGAGATATCCCAGTATACGCTATACAGATATCTTCTATAGATCCTGGTAAACATCCCCTCATTAGAGATATCCATGATGATTAGAACATCATAGCTCTAAATTTCAGAATCTCTCACGTTTTTTATTTTTTTATTGCTTGAATATAACAAAAACTGCGTAAAAAAGATGTACCTTTTTCAAAATTAATTTTAAGCAATAATTTTAGGTAATAAAATTATAATTTTTATATCAAAAAATAGAGAATGATTCAAACTTTAATAATCTTTAAAAATTTTGAAATTTGGTTAAGCCTAGGCCTAGAAAAAAATTGTTAAAGTTTTTCCACAGAAAGTTCGCAGAAAAAATTTTAGGGTGGATTTTTTAAAGAATTCTGTGTATTTTCCGCAGACCACAGAAATAATTGAAACAGAAATGCACAGAATCGACTAAAAAAGCCACAGATCTGTGGATTTTTTTCTGTGCACAGAAAAATAATTGAAATAGAATTCTGTGGTTTTTGCATGTTTTTGGATGTTTTGCAGAATCTGTGGATGTTTCCACAGATTCTGTGCATGTTTCCACAGAATCTGCGGACTTCTTTTTCCGCAGAATCTGTGGAATAATTGAAACAGAATTTCTGTGGTTCTGTGGTCTGTGCACAGAACGCAGACCGCAGAATCTGTGGACAATTGAAATAGGGCCCTGATAGAGCGTCTCGTTCTCTGCCAACGGCTGCGCCCTTGTAGACAAGTCAACGTAGGCGGACTGATCGAAATTCGGCTGCTGTATCACGTCGGCTGAGTTGGTAGATTCGGCTTGACCGCCGTCGACGCAGCAATGGCCAGCAGGTTCGGGCGCTGTAGTCTGCTGTTGATTCTGTGATGCTGGGTTCCACGCGGCCGCAGGTGCGCCTAAGTTGATGTAGTCGGAGTCCATTGAACAGAAAAAGCTGGAAGATTGGGTGTATTGTCGGTGATGGTTGTCCGATGATAACCCGGTTGCTTTTATATTGAAGCGTAACTGATAAAACAGGGAATTCCTAGTATAAAAATTGAACAAATGGACGAACTAAGCGGCACAACTCTCACAACTCATGATGGCGCCGAATCGGAAGGAAGATTCTCGTGGACGTCGACGCAGCAAGAGCAGGGACAACAGGCGCGTATCCGTCGACAATAGGCGTTGTTCTGTCGGCAACAGAAGGATGGTAACAGCCGGCAACCATCGTCGAACAGCTCAAGGACGCAGTGCATCCAGGGGGAGGACGGCAGGTGGTCAGCAATCCATTGTAAGGGGAGTCAGGACGCAGCATCGAGTCGCAGCATCGAGAGCCGCAGTTGAGCCTTTACCAGACGAAGAACGACAACGGTCATCAACAAATTCGCTCATACAAGAACAGAATGCTGCTCAGCGCTGGTTTAAAGGTAATTTTCTTGAATTTTGCAAAATTTTTTAAAAAGCTGATTTGTATTTTTATATTTTAGTCATCAATCAGGACGAAGTCAGGATTGTTCGTCAACAGTACGCCCTAGATCTCCAGCAGTACAGGCGACCCGGCGGAACGTACCAGGCTTTCAATCGGATCGAGAGCGAGTCTCTGGGCCTAAACCGCTATGAGGACGTCCAACTTCTGGACCATTCGCGGGTCATCTTGAAAAGTTCCGGCGGGATAGACTACATTCATGCATCACATGTAAAAGGTGGACCTTTTCCAATGATTTGCGCCCAAGGACCCGTGGACAGGACGATCGGCCACTTCTGGACAATGGTTGCAGAAAACAATTGCGCGGTAGGACTTAAATTTTTAGCTGAATATCAACGTTTAAAATAAATTGTTCGTTCAATTTCAGGTCATCGTTCAACTCTGCCAGTACGTCGAGGATGGGCGGAGGAAATGTGCAGACTACTTTCCGCAGGGGAAATCGACCAACTATGGCAACGTCACTGTGGAACAAAGGGGCCAGACAAAGGAATCGCCGTCTAACCCGCATGTGAAAAGGACATTGTTCAACGTCGCACTGAGAGGAGAAAAGCCCATGGATGTAAGCAAAGAGTGAGTGTGAGTTAACCCGAATTCTTAAAATTATAGGTAGCGCATTTCCGGTTCGATGGATGGCCCGATCATGACGTCCCTGACAATCCAGCTTCGTTTCGCCAATTCCGACTTGCGATTCTGCGACAGGCGATCGAAAAGAAGTGCACCGTACTTATACACTGCAGCGCTGGAGTCGGCCGCACTGGCACTTATGCGGCCATCGAGATTGCCATCAGAAACCTGATCCAGAACGACCACCTGATCCAGATGTCGACCGTCTACCGAGCTGTGCGCAATCAACGGGAGCGGGCAATTCAAACTGACCTTCAAGTACTCTACATGTACCTGTTTCTAAAAAAAAATTTTTTTTTAATTTTCAGTACCTGTTTCTCCACAGAGCAGTCATCGATGCAGCCGTCGTGGCAGGCAAGCTTGAACAAGCGACAGTGGAAACGTTCCTTGCCGAATATGAAAAGGTCGTCAAGCGAAAGCGGAGGGAGGCTGCGGAGCAGTATGAAAAACACAGGGCTGAACAACAACAAAGAAGAACTGATGGATAATTGTGTTGATTTCACTCACTTATTGTTCTTTTGCCTTATATAATTGTGTTGATTTCACTCACTTATTGTTCTTTTGCCTTGTATAATTGTGTTTATTTCACTCACTTGTTGTTCTTTTGCTTTGTATAATTGTGTTGATTTTACTCATTTTTTTTGTTTGTGAATAAATAAATATATGATAGATTTGTTTAAATTGTACTATGACTAAATTTATAATTAGGGGTATCTTAAAAATTTACATCCAAAAAAATTAAGTTGTGGACTAAATCCACTATTGTTGTGGGAAAATTTTTGTTAAGTTTGTTATTTCATCATGAGTTCAATAAACTCTATCAACATTTCCATCCTTTTGGCCCTTTGTAAGCCCTAAAATTTGCTACAAGTCTATCCTAAAAAATATTTACGTGTATACATTTTCTCTTAAAAATGATCAATACTTCCAAAATACACCAAAAATGTTAACTTACTGAATTCCTCATCTTAATCTTCATAAATCAATTTTTGGAAATTTTATCTTGTGTTGGCTCTTAGAAATTAAAAAGGGAATGTGTCAAAATTTTCATAAAATCTTTGATAAGAACGAAATTTAAAAAAATTGTTAAACTTCAAATCTAAATCTCAAAGAGTCAATGAATGAAAACCAAGTTTAGGGAATAAGTGAGCTATGCCGAATGACGCCTCATATGTCCATATCCGTCCATGCATTAAAAACCCCCTACAAGTGAAGAATACCTAACAATGTCCGATGTATTAAATCCGTAATAAAATCAAGGGATGGCCGAACAAATAATTAACGTTTTTAATTTTAAATAAAGGATTTTTCCAACCAGAATTTATTATTATGTATGTATTTAAAATTTTTAGCAAGAAGTTTATAATAAATGATATTTATATACTCAAAATAAAGAACACTTAAAATAACTCATTTTACAGCCTCTATCCATTTTTTCATGACTTTATTCCCAAATTTATTACAAAAACAAAATACTCTTTTCTTAAGTTTTCATAGTGCAAACTGCGCATTTATCAAAGAGAGATGAGAAAGATCCAATTTTTTTAATTTTTCAAGCAAGAATGTGATTGCCGAGTGAGCAGGCTGCGTTAGTTACTCCGACTGATACTGTTCTTTAACTATACAACCTACTACCTCAACATACACATTATGCCATTTAAATTTATATTAAGTTTGTAATTTGATGGCTCAAAACTCTTCCAAGATTATTTTTTCAAATTTTAAACCTCTCATTTAAACAAAAAAAGGGTTAATGACTTTACATAATTGAAAATTTATTTTTCAAATAAAATCAAAAATTCCAAAAAAAAACAGTTTAAAAAGGAACAGCGATTAAATATTTTTCGTCTAATGATTCTCATTCTGTTATTATCAATAATTTGTGTTGTTAATGTTGTAGGAAAAAGAATTTAATATTTTAGATTTTAATATTTAGTTTTAACAATTTTAATGTAGAATTGCTTAAAAAGGCCTTTCCACCTAACCAATCCACCCGAAACGCCGAGCCAGTCTACCCAAATGCGGCCCGTTCTGGACTTGCCAAGGACGGACACGAGAGACTAGTTCGGATCTACGGGTTGACCAGATAGAGATTTTAGCCATAATCAGAATGAATCAAAGAAAAAAATAAACATTTATGGTCAACAATTAGATTTAAGAACGATCGACCCAGTTAATCTGAAGTAAGTGAAAAGAAAACGATGAACGGGAGATGTACCCCAAAAAAATTTTAAAATCCAAGCCAAGCGCAAAAAAATGAAAATTTCTCATAAAATAAGAGCTGGGAAACTGGTCAAAAATATAAATTTTAAAAAAATTTTCTTCTAGAACAACAGAAAACATAGCACTTGTATGAGTGAATCGTTGGTGAACAATGTAAGTGGTAAAGACCGTCTAAAGTCCACTAGACGGCGCCAGAAGGGACTAAACACGAGGGAAAGAAACGATGAAAACCCAAGCGCCATTGACCAGATGAGTGGACAAAAGAAGAGGAAAAAAGAAAAAGACAGCATAAAAAGATATGTAGAATAATGAGGGAGAGCTGTGTCTAAAAGGAACCATTTTGGCAAACTGCCAAAATTCGCCCAATTGAAGGATTTAAAATTTTGAACAGGTAACAAAAGAGAATTTTCTAGAATTATGTATTTATTGTTAAAGATCAAATTAGCAGAGAAAAGAAAAATTATTAAAAACACATGAAAAAGCAGAGAAAATATGTATCAGTACAAAATATAGCTATAAAAGATGTCACGGCCAAAATGGGTATAGAAAAATTACCGATGAACTTCAAAATTTTACTGCACCCGTATTCTGTACCGTAAGGAATACCGATAAATAACGTCAGTAGTACGTCACCGGAGTTAAAACATCGATTTTTAAAAATTCGGAAAGGGTTAGGTGAGTTAGAGGGATTGATTTTATTAGTAATTTTCAAGGAAAAATGGGAACCACGGAAAAATTTTTATCGATACGAAGGAACCTAGGCATATTGAACGGAACGATGACCGCAGCGAAGGCTTACCCTCCGCAGCAGCATAAAGTTTTTCCAGCGAATATTCAGGTTGGCATAATTTTGTGACTCAACTGGCCTTTTCCTCAGTTTTTTAAAAATCGACATTTAAAACCATTTTGGCCGCGTTGATCTCATGAGTGACTAGTGTGATTATGAAAAGAAATATCAAGAAAAGGGATAGAAAAATCTTCAAGGTTAAAAAATAGTTTTAGAACATTTATCGTTAGAAAATTAAGAGATCTCTGTTTGGTAACGAAAATGACCGGAAAGAAAATAAAACGAAATTTATTCTTTTGGAACATATTTTTAGTGTGAATGACCAATGGCGGAGAAACGAGGTTAAACTAAAGATTAGTGACTGTGAAAGGAAAGGAGAAAAATAGAGAAGAAGATGGGGGAGTTTAAGTCACGAGAAATGGTTATTTGGCGAAAAGCCAACAAACGACCACCAAAGAATAGAGAGAATGCGCATATAAAAAGAGAAAATAGAAGAAAATATACAAGTAGAGGTATGCAAAGAATAAATAGAGAGTGAAAGAGAAGAGAGATTGTTGTTCTTTCAAAACACAAAATATTAAGAGAATGGACAAAATGTCCATGGAATTTTTCTCAAAAATGTGTTAGCTTTTTTGAATGACAAAATGTCCATAGTGTCCTTTTGCAAAAAATTGTGTACCAGAGGTGGGCGCATTGCGTTATTTGCGTTAAATTTTGGCCTTGCGTTGAGTTTTGCGTTTTTTAAGATGTCTCTTGCGCCCACCCCTGTTGTGTACTATAAGGCCCTCCACCAAAAATTTTATTTTAAAATTTGTTTACTTTAGGCGAAATGTACGGTATTTTTTAGCCGATGTGTGAACGGTATTTTGTCCTGCCACGCCCAGTTTTTTGAAGGGAGGGAAAAAATTTTTTGAAAAAATTTTTCTCATGTCATTTTACTCCCCCCTCTACTACATATAAATTACTGACCATTATGTCTCTAATATTTTTTAAAATTTTTCTTTCTCCAATTTTTCCTAAGCTTGCTGACCGCCGATTAGTAGTGTCCTAAATGTAAGCGCGACAGGAACGGACAGGCACGGACAGACAAAAGAAAAGGTAAGAGACGCAGAGTTAGGAAAAACAAAATAGAGAAAATTCAACGCTCGAGGCGAATGATGAAGAGAAAATGAAAAATAAAAACATTGAAAGAGGGAGGGAGAGGGAGGGGATGTTTTTGAGGCTATTCGGGTTGAAAAATATATTTTTTGGCCCCCAAATTGTGTTTGTTGTCGTCGATATGTGTAGGAAGGAGATGACATTAGGAAAAAGAGATGTGAGTAGAAAACTAAGGGAAGACATGTAAATGGGTGGTCTCGAAATCAGAAAGGGGGTCGGGAATGGAAAAAGAGGAATGAGGTTAAAATTTAATATTTTAGAGGGACTAACAAAAATTCATATTTTTAAAAATAAAAATGAATTATGTATAATTCACAGGAGAACATCTTACTTAAAAAAAGAATTGAGACAAATAAGGAAAATTGAAAATCTGAGGGAAAAAAAGAAAATTCTTGAAAAGTTCATTTTTCTGAGAAATAAACAAATTATCCTAATGAAGACCAAGAAAATTTCCATCGAACTTATAAAAATAGAATTTGGTAAAATGTGCGTAATGGCTTGGATTTTAAAAATATATTTAATCCGTTAGTAGTTGTTTACTATTTTTATTTTGTTTTTATTTATTTTTAATATTATCGACCATAAATTATTAAATAAACAAAAAATATTTCATGTAAACAATCGAGAATAGAAAATTAGAGAAAATTAAAAAAATTGATGAGAAAAAGAAACATGCGCAGTTTGCACTTTTTCCTTAATTTTTTGGGAATTTTTCTTAAAGCCTAAATGCCTTTTTAAAATTTTATTTTAAAATAATGCACACTATAAAAAATTATTATTTTAAAAAATAAATACATATTAAAAATAATTTTCCAAAATTGAGAGAACAATTGACTCTGGTTTTGTATTTTATTGTCTCAACAAGTCTCGCCAAAAAATATTTGCTACAAATTCAAGTACCACAAATCGGTAATTGGGTATCTAGTAGAGATCAAGTTGGGTCTGGACAGCTCGATCTTTTCCTGTACCCAGAGTCCAGGCCCAGGCATTTTTTGACCTTACTGGGGTTTTCCTAGGCCTGGGTTTTTCCTGGACTACAGGCCCAGGTCACTAAATTAAAAACCCAGGGGCAGGCCCAGGCTTTTCAAAAATCTTAATAACTAGTATCTACTCGATGGTCTATTCCCAAAACCAGAGTTTTTCTTTGTTTCTCAAAATTTTTATTAAAAAAATAATAAAATACATACCAAAAAATGAGAAAACATCCCCCCAAAATAGCAATAAAATATCCAAAAAATTGCGTGACGAATTTAATTTCTTTTAAAATATTTTGACTTAAAGTATTTTTTAAAAGGTTTTTATTGGAGAAAATAAATAAAAACACTGGAAGCAAATAAAATATACTAAATGAATCATCTTTGTTGAGTTTTTTTGGACATTAGTCATCATTTTTAAATACAGGGGGGAAGGATATTTAATTTAGAATTTATATTGAGGAGGTAATAAAAAATTGTTGGAATTTTTTAATTTATGTAGAGGAAAATAAATATTAATTTTGAAGAAAATTTAATTAATTTATTGTTGTTAAAAGGGTTGCTGAAATATTTTAAGTATTTTAGAGAAAAATAAATCTGAAAACTTTCCAAAAATGTTTAAGTAATTAGCAAAACAAGCATTTTTTAATAAAATTGATGTAAAATCAAGTCTAGATATATCTGAAAGGATCGAGAAGGTCGAAAGACATTTTAGCAGAAATCCTAGTCAGCAACCTATAAAAAGGTTTTGTTATTTAGAGAATTTCATGATAAGACGAAATAAAAGGAAAATAATTTTGGCAATATATTTAATCCGAAATATTAAAAGAGGGGAAAATGATTTATATTATTTATTTATTCTCTCAAAAGAATCAGGAAATAAATCAAAAAAAATTCTGAAAATATTTTTCTTTGATAAAAAATTTATTTTTAATTAAATTTTGAGTAATGAAATAAAAAAAATACTGAAGAAAACAGAACATTGAGGTTTGGTTTAATTATTCAAAAAATATATGTGTGTTACATTAAAATAAATTAAAATGAACGCAACATGGCCTTATTGTTAGCTTATATTAATTCAAAAAAAATATTTGGTTATTCAATAAATAAAAGAGAATTGTGTATAAAAATGGTTAAAATGGAAAAGAAAAAAACCAGCCGGCCAAATATATTACAGAAAAAAAGTCATTCGGTCGCAACAATAAACTGGAAAAAAACTAAACAGACGAACGCAAACAAACGGCTGGTTGGCGATTTTGAAGGGAAAAAATGTTTAGCAATAATGACAATTGTATGTAAAACAAGGAGAAAGAGAGGGGGAAAATTCTGTTTTTTAAAGATTAAAAAGTGGTCAATGAATTATTTATTCTTTTTATAATGTTTGAAACCAAAAAGAAGTCTCCAGATGTCTGGCTGAAAGATTTAAAGTGGGGGAAGGTAGAGGGGGAGAGACTGGAGGTGGGGACTGGTTGTTGTCTTTAAAAGAGGAACTAGCCTTAGTTTTTGGGGACTAGTTCTGCTACCTTATATCTCCTCATTATAATCTTCAGAAGTTCCTAACCCTTCACAAACGTCCACAAACATAAATATTAATATTTGACCAAAAATGCGCATTTTTAAAGAAAAAATGTTTTTCAAAAAATATATGTACGATTACGTCCAGCTTTGGGTAAAATGTAATGAGGAAAGAGAAAAAATGGGGGGAAGTATAATAAGGAGGAGAGTAATGTTGTTGTTCTTCGTTTTCATTCTTGTGTTTTCATCGAGAGGAGGGAGAAAAAATGGCTGCCTCACAATTCTTTCATCTATCATTTATATATTGGTGAGTAAACGACTGGTTGGAGAAAAATATGAAAGAAAGGCGTAAAACCACTTTTTTCGGACTGTAAAAAAGAGGAATTGAGAGTAGAGTGAAAGAATTAGACTTGAATGAATGAAGAAATTTTTAAGAGAGAAAAAATAAAATCGATTGGTCAAAGGGGAATAATAATATTTTTTCACAATATTTTGAAAAGTTGCGACAGATTCTCTCTAAACTGATTTTTGTTATTTTGCATGATTATGAATGATTATTAACTAGAATTTTAGATAGGAGGGAGACTTATGCATAAAGACAAATAGTATACATAGTAAAATGTTAATCCTTCAGTTAGTTTTTTCTTCTAATATGTAAATATTAGAAGAAAATTTCTTCTAATATTTTTCTTCTAATAGTTTTTTCTTCTAATATGTTTACATATGTTATAGTGATAATAATGGTGACATAAGTCTGATTTCTATTGTCTGGCCAAAAAAGGAATAAATAGCCTATAAACTATTCTAGTTAGAATTGTTTGATAACTAGTTCTTTTTGTATGTGACATACTTTTTCTTTGGAATTCTCGACGAGTAATTAAGGGTGTGAATTGCTGAAGTAAAATGAATTAAATGAGGATTGCCTTTGAGGTAGTAATAGTGAGACTAGTTTTTCTTATACAAGAATACAATTATTAATTTTAAAAACCAGATAGGTATGTAACTGTTATTTAATTTTTGCATTGTTTTGGTTTAAAAAGTAGAACACTTTATTTTATAGAAATTGCAGAAAGAATGTTTATTAGACTTAAAGAATCATTGTTTGCTTGTAAAAGAGGAAGAAACATTTGCATAAAACCCCTCCCATTAATTACAGCTGACAATGAGAAGGGAATGTGAAAGTATGTAGTTTTTAATTCCTTCCTAAAAATGACCAAAGATCGTAACGCGTGGCCACACTTTAATTTTTAATTTATATTTTTAGGGAAAAGAAGATTAGTCAAAAAACTGGTTTAGCAAATCTGTGCGCATTCTTTCTCTCATTTATGTTAAAAATTCCGGAATGTAAAAAAGAGAAAATTGTTGCATGGATCATTGCATACATTTTTATACAAATTAAATTTTCTAGTGGAAGATATGAAAGAACAAAAAAAAACTAGACTGGTTTAAGTTGTGGAATGATCAAGTAAAAAAGCTCTTCGTCCTTGGAATGTTTTTAAAAAATTAATTTTTGTTTTTAAAAATAAATTTGAAAGAAAAAACATTTTTAATAGAAATGAGATTAAACGGGTGAAGACTAGGTAGAATGGTACCTAGAGATTTTTCATTTTGATTAGTCTTCATGAATCCTCCATAATAACCCAGGAATTAAATAAAAGGAAAGTTTGGTCAAATAATAATAAGCGACCTTCTCGACATGTTTTCAATTTCTCAAAAATATTAAAGGTTTTCAATATACTTTTGTAATAATTTTTCTATCACCTGAACTGACAGGAGATTAAATATATTAAAATGTCACGCGTATATGAAACATGTAGAATAAGTAAAATATGCAAATAAATTTATAATAATATATGTAAATTAATATATATTTTTGCAATATCACAAAAATTATATAGAATATATATCTCGTAATAATAATCGAATTGCTTATTTTGAGTAAAGCAAAGTCAGAAGGCAATAATGAGCATTTAATTTAAAATAAAATTAAAAATCGGAATCAGAATCATCAAAAAGGCCTTTTCTTTGTTTTGGTACATCTAAATGATAAGAAATTTTTAAAAAAAATTAGAGAAATTGTTTAATTGCTTTTAAAATTGAATATTTTCCTTTGTTTCCTTCGGAACAGGGAAAAGAGATTTCCCCTGTTTACTTTCAAAGCTGTGTAGAGCTATCCCAATAAATATCATTTAGAAGTGTAAGAAAATATCAAAAAGTAAAGGGAAATTTTAGACAAAAAGTTTTCTCATTATTATTTTTTTCTGTTTTCCCGGGTTTTCCATAAATTTCATTACAAAATTATTTAAAAAAATTTACCCTGTTTTGATTTTAACTTTTCTACATTTTGTTGTTTTATTTCTCCAATATTTTCAATTTTTTGTTTAAATTGTTTTGGCTGTTCTACAACTTTTTCTTTTACAATTTTTTTATTAATATTTAAATCAAAATCATCGTCACTACTCGAAGAGAAAATTGAAAGACCTTTCTTTATTGGTTTGGGATTATTAAATATTGCAGTTGATTTTTGGTGGGTATTTTCTAATAATTGTTTTGGTTGTTCTTTTAATTGTTTTGGAACTTCTTTTGAATTTTCTTTTATAATTTTTATGTCTTCTTTTAAAACTTTAGTTACTTCTATAGGTTTTACAACTTCTTTTTCCAAACCTTCTGTCTCTTTTATAGTTTTATGTCCTTCTTTCTTATTTTCCAATTCTTTTATTTCATTTTCTTTAGATTTATTAAATGCCTCATTTAATTTAGCATTTTCATCCGAATTATTTTTTTGTAATTTTATATTTAAATGTGAAGGGGCTCTTCTTGACGCTGGACCTTTAACTCTTCCCTAAAAAACAAATAAAATTATAAAATAATTTTTAAAAAACCTTTAATATATTTAAATGTTCATTTGAAATCTCTGCATTTTCCTCTTGTTCCGTTTTTTCTTCTTTTTCTTTCTGATTTGTTTCCTTTGTATTTTTCTCATCAGGACGGCCAATTGGAATTTTATTACCAATTTGAGCTATTAAACCTTTAACAGAAACAGAACTAAATTCATCAGTTTTGGACTCTTTTTTATCATTTTGAATTGAGGAAGTAAATGATTGTTCCTTAAATTAATTTTAATTTTAGATTTATTTAAATTTAATATACCGTCAATTGTTGATTTTGTTTGAAAGAATTTAATCGATTATTTGAAGGTTTTGAAGTCTTTTCCATCTCTTTTGTCTAAAAAATAAAAATATTTGCGGATAATAAAAGTATGACAAAGCCTGGGACAGAATGGTGAATTAAATTTTAGAAAACAGAAAAATTTAAAAAAATTCTACGAAAAATCTAACTTTGTTTTATATTTAATCCAATATTTTCTGTAATAATTGGAGGGGGGGGGATTCCCAGATGAAGTCAAGAAATAGAGTATTTCTGATAAAAATGTAAAAATTAATGTTCGTCTTTCTAGTCTAGCACCTATAAAAATTTTTAAATTTAACCTTCAAGGAATGTTGAATCACTACATTGTTTTGATCATCTTTTGGAATAGTAACAATATTAGAAGGAACTTTTTGTTGTTCATTAGATATTCCACTTGTTACAGATTTTTTTGTATTTGATGAGAAAATGCTTGTATTATCTCCATAATCATCACTTTCTGTACTTGAAAATAATTCTTCGTCTCTTTCCTTTGCAGAAATTGGATTTTTAATAAAATTAGTTGATTGTTTAGAAGAATGAATTGAAGATTTTTCTGAAGTTTTTTCTTTTATGAAATGAGCATTTTCTGGCTTTTGTATTTTCTAAATTAAAAAATAATTTTATAAAAATGTGGAAAAAAATAATTTTATAAAAAATGGGCCAATTTAGTTAAAATTAAAGACATCAATTGTAAACAATTTTTATTATAAAACAAACAAACTTATTGTCTTAAAAATTGAGGAAAGGGAAGAATGGTTTTTAAAAAAGATTGTTTTTTAACAGGTTGACTAATAATAAGTTTGAGCTTAGAAAAATAATGAAAATAAATTACTTCAGCAGGCCGCGAACTTGTTGAAGTTTCATAACTTGTTGAAGAAAAAGATGGACTTGTAGTTTTACCCGAATTTTCCAAAGATAACCCTTGAGAAAGGGAAGAATGTTCAGAATTTCCCTTAAAAGTAAATTTTAAAAAATTTTTAAATAAATTTATAAACCTGTTCAATTCCCATTGCTCTATTTTTCTCAGCCATTTTTGCAACCATTTGATCAAGAAGTGTTTTTGTTTGATTAAATCCAGCAGTCGGATCTTGAGGAGGAATAGAACGTCCAGAAGATGTTGACTGAATATCCTCATCTTTTAAAGTGACTTTTTGAATTGAACTGAAATTTAGAAAAAACAAAAATGTTAGAGAAAAATTAAGTCAGCTTCATTGCTAAAAGAATTTTAAAAAATTCAGTCCTAACAATAAGCCATGAAAAGTTTAGTACTAACAATAAAAATGAGAGGAAAGCTCTAAGAAAATAAATAAAAAAACATAAGTTCTGCAAAGTTTTAAGGCATTCGTATTGCATTTTAAAATAGAGCAGAAAACAATAAAAAAATTTTAAATATAAACTCTCTCCCTTACAACTCCAATCCCTGATAACTACTTCCAAGTTTGGGATAAACCAAAAATATTGCTAAAAGCAATTAAATGATGGGAAGCTTTTATTTTGTAAGTTTGTCAAAACTCGATTTAAACAAACCTTTTTTCAACACTTGTTGTAATACTTTGAGTATTTTCTTTCAAAACAACTCCCCTTCTTGAATAATTAAAAGACTCCTTTGATCCAATAATTGGAGGAAATTTGCACATTTTAACAAAAGGATTTTCAATTTCTTTATTAAAATCAGAATTTATTTGAGAACTGCTACAAGGATCTAAAGGATCGGAAGTAGAAAAACCCTCAGTAATTGGAATATTTGTTTCAGAAATTTTTTGAAAAGCTTTGATAATTGAAGAAGAAATTGTCTGAATTGTTTGTTGTTCAAATTCTTCTTTTGTTAAATTCTTAAAAATTTAAAAAAATTTTCTAAATAAAATTATTCAAATAAACCTTCTTTTCATTAACATTTTGTTTATTTTTCTGAACAAGAGTATCTAGAGAAATATCATCAACCTTCTAATTAAAAAAAGAATTTCAATAAAATAATTAAACATTGAGGTAATAAACCCTAATTATAACAGAAATATGAGTAAGGTGGGAGTTTACTTGCTAACAACCTAATAAATCTCTAATCAAGGTAAACAACTTTATACAACGGCGCAAAGCTAAACTTACTGGAAAATTTGTGGCCTTAATCAATTTTGATACCAATCTCCTTAGCTCAATTAGAGGAATCGTTAAATACTAAATTTTGTAAGATTAACAAATCTTAATGCAAGTTACGGCTTCGCGCCGTTTTGGGCGCGTCCACTTTAAATAAAACCAAATTAGGCTTTAAAAATTTTTACAAGAATCCAAACCCAATATTTCCAAAAATAAAAACTAACCTCCTCAACAAGTCTTGTCATCTTTAAATAATTCAAATTATTAAAAACATTTCCCAATCTAACATCAATTTTCTCCATATTTTCATTTAATTTTTTTATTCCTTCATTTAATCCTTCACTCGATTTAATTAAATTATTTGAATATTCTTCAAGTATATTTTTTAACTTTAAAAAAAGAAATTTAAACAAATCAAGATTTAATTAAAAATTACATCAATATCATTTTGAAGTGTCCAGTCTTTGGAATTTTCTGCAAGACTATCCAATTTATCAAAATTTGAATGAGACATTTACATAGTATTTTACCTGAAAAATTTTAAAAAATAATGCAAATTAATTAAAACAAAAGCATGACATTTTATTTTGTCACTGACCATTTTACCACAATTTTCCATAGAACATTTTATAATTGTTCTAGTTTTAGTTGTTTCGTTATTTTCTAATGTGAACATTTAAAATTTATAGGAACAGTTCAGTGCCAGAAACAGAGCGAATAAATCTTCTGTATCATCAAAAAAAGAAATCGGAAAAAATAGTTCAAAACGGGTCAATCGGTTTTTCGATTTTGATTTCTAACCAAATGCCAGTTTTATTATAGAAGACTATTGCCGCCACCCTTAACTAATTGTCTAAGTAAGAGCTAAAAGTACTTTCTAAAGACTTGTCGGGAAGAGGATTATTTTAGAGTGGTACTAATTTTTAGAGAGAGATATGTATTTCAGAGGGAACACTGTAATTTTTTATTTAGCTAATTAATTTACCATATTTATTACAAAACACAAATTACAACCAATACAAACAACAAATGAAAATAAATATATTTAACATTTGTAAATATCGAATAAGGTTTTTCTTTTTTATATTTCTTTACAATATTCTAGACAAAACTGGCAACATCTAGGCAAAGCAAATAGCATCCTATCATTATCCAATCCGAAGACCATCAGCATTTGAACGTTCCCACACTTGCCAATAAGTTCTCCTCACTAAAATTTTAAAGAGAATTTTATATTATAATTTCTCTCTCTAGGCTACCTCTGGCAGACTCTGGCGGTTTTAACGTCGTCATACTCATTGTCCCAGGCCCGTCGACGAGAAGGTGACAAACCAAGAGCCGTATTAGTCTCCGAATTGCTGATGGCAGTAGTGACTCCAGACTCTCCTCGAGGAGGCGAACGAGAACGGGCAGAACGTGTAGAGAGCAAATCTGTTTTCAAAAAAAGATTATTTAAAATTTTGATGGTTGAGTGTCAACACAAACCATTCGGCAACTCATCCACGAACGATGTTTGCTCGCTGGCATTATCTGTCTGAAAAAATAAACATTTTTCTAGGACAATTATTCAAATTCAACACACCTCTCCCCCTGTGTTGGTCTCCCCACTTTGCTCACGTCCTCCGCTGGTACTTCCCGAACGACTGCTGCTCCTTCTAGTTGACCCCGAAGTTCTGCCGGTACCCGATTCATTAGATTGATGCACACTCGTGTCACTTCTCTCACTCGATGCTACGTCACTGCGGATGCTTTCTTCGTTGGCGTCCTCCTCTTCCTCCCCTCCTTGTCCCACCTCCTCCTCTTCTCGGTCACCGCGCATCTGCTCAATTTGGTCGTCGGAATCGTTTAGGACTAACTAAAAATTAAAAATTAATTTTACAAAGTCAATAAAGAAAAACAAAAAGATTTACATTTCTGGCCATTTGAACAGCAGGACGAAGCAGAGAATTGTAGAGAGAATCCATCGCATAACAGCACACTGGAAACTTGATGTTGTTTAGAAGTAGAGTTTAAATTATGTTTTCAAGTTTCCCTTTTATACCATTCTTAAGTTTCCCAATTTTTCTGTATTAAATTGCAATAACCTGATAATCAAAAGTTTAGGGTCAAATTTCAGCTAAATATATCACAAGATTTGACTTAATCAGTAAAATAATTTATAATCAGTTTATTTTATCATAACATATATTTTGAAATATATCTTTTTAATACTAAATATCTTTTAAAGGATATTGAAAGAAATAAATTCTTTGTGAGAAAACTCAAAAAACAAGATTTCTAACTTCAACATCGTAAAAATCAACATGTCCCGGTCAACCAAAAATCGAATAGAAGCTTTCTTTGCTTGTTCGAACCTCCCGTTTTGATTGATCAGGATGGGGCCGCCGGAGTCACCGCTAGATAGACCGCGAAACTTGGACCCAGCACAAATACAATCCTTCTTATTACGTGGATGTAATCTAAATAATTCTTTATTCTATTTCGAAATTGAAAATAATTTCTTGTTATAAACTTTTTTGAATATTTGAAACAAAAAATCTAGTATATTTACAAATAAATAATTTAAAAGTTCAAATCCTAGTAACTCAGGATAAAATTGAGATTCACTTACTGTTCACAAAATTTAGAAGAAGCAAATGACAATGTAACTTCATTCAATTGGTCAGATTCAAGCATATGATCAGAAGACGGTGGTGCTTAAAAACGTATCACTGTTCTTCATAAAAATAAAATAATAGAATTACGTGTTTATCTAAATAAAACAAAAATTAAAAAATGAGCAATTTTAAGGTCATCAATAAGGTGGAAAAATTCCTCACATTTTGGTCCTTATAAAATTTTAAAAGGATACAGAATTTACAATTTAATGTAAGGATGATTCATCTTGAGCATTTAAAATGCTTGCATTAGACATACTTAACAAATACGGCCATATAGGAAAAAAGCCTGAAAGTTTTCCTGACAAATGACTATCTATAGAGAACTAACTAGATATTAAACTTCAATCAGTCCAAAAACCTAATTATCAAAACCTTAACAAAAATACGAATCAAATGTTTTTGTAATTTTTATCCAATAAAAAGGTAAAAATGGCTCATAAATGCATAAAAATTAAATGGCATGAATAAAGTGATATTTAAAAGTAGGAATGAAATTAAACGGTATGGCTTGAATTGAAATAGCACGCAGCTGAAACGCAATTTAAGGGGGCAAAAAAATTGTGTATAAAACGACAAGAATTGAGGGAGATAAAAGGCTAAAATAAGTTAAGTTAATAAGCAATTGTTTGTGGCAATAATAATTGGATATCTGTATATTTTAGAGAAATTATTTTAAAAGAAAGCAAAGAGAAAAATAAAGAATTACACACAAAATCAAGCACTCAAATTTGAAAAAAGGAAATAAAAGTGGAGATAAATAAATTAAAAAACGTTCCAAAATGTATTCATTTATTCACTATCATCATAATATTCTACAAGTTCTTCTTCCTCTTGACTATTCTCCGAAATCTCTTCAACTTCTTCAATTTGATTGATACCATTAAATTGATACTCCATCGCCCAATTAACTTTTTCACGGTCTAATAATTCATTGAATAATTCTAATGTCACTTCAGGAATTATTCTAACAGCTAGACGATGATCTACAGATAAATCCATTTGAGGTTTAATTGCAAGTAATTGACGTAATTGTCCAATGGCTTGTTTCTTGCCCCAAGATGTTACAAGGATTCTCATCTTAAAAAATAATAAATTTTAATATTATTTTGAAAGAAAGGAATATATCTAACTTTTGACTTATTTTTATGGGGAAAGCAATTAAAGTCGAGGGATCTTCCAAAACAGAAAATGAGAAAAAACAGAAAATATATCAACTCGAAGTCTCACTTACCGCTCTAGGAAATTCTCTGTCATTGGGCACCAACCTACGCCTCCAAATTCTATAACGTGGATGGCACCGCATCATTATACGCTCACACCCACTCTCTTTGCAAAGAACTTCCAACAATTTGTAATATTCTACAAAATTATCATTGACTGTTGTACTTGGAAGTTCTAATTGAAAACAAGATCCTTCCAATATTTCTTCTTTTACAGATAAATTCTCTTTTTCTACAGTTGAAGGTAAAACAATGTCGAATTGATCAGAAAATACCAAATGTAAATATGTATTTAGCGCTACTTGTTGTAACACTCTCCATTCACCATTATTAAAAAAATGTTGATATTCTAGGCCAAAATGTCGAAAATCAAATATTTCTTTACGATTAGACTGTAAAGAAGCCATCGCCTCCAAAAACATGAAGAAACGCCTACCCAAACTTGAAGAGATATCCGCAGATGGAGATGATGGAGAATCACTCCAATCTTTCGGCGTCTAAAATAAAAATATATTCCTTAAACAAAAGGGTTTTTTTACTTCATAGAAAGATCCTCTAGACAATTCAATGCCTACTACGAATAAACATAAATGTTCTTCTCTGATAGGACTCAATTCAAATAATTTTTGCTTTTGACCCCACTCACTGCAGAAGAACAAGAGAATATCCAACCCTTAAAATAAAAATATTTTAACATAGATTCAATCCTGGTTAAACATATCGCCCAACAACACATATCAGTTTTTAGCTCTGTTCTACTCTTTCGCCAAAAGAAGACTAGAGAAAGATTTCCTAGCAATTTTGGATAATCCTTTCCCCATGCAGGCCCGTAACCAGGGGGGGGGGTGAGGGGGGGAATTCCCCCCCCCCCCCGAAATGGGAAAAAGGAAAAAATTTGGGGAAGGGCTGGGGCAAAATAAGTGAATTTTTTGGCCTACGGCCTCTGAAATTTAAAAAAAATTTTTTTTTCGCCTGCGGCGCTGAAAATCAAATTTTTGGCGCCTGCGGCGCCGAAAAAGTGAATTTTTTTGGCCTACGGCCTTCTAAAATTCTCAAAATTTTCGCCTGCGGCGCTGAAAATAAAAATTTTTGGCGCCTTCGGCGCCAAAAATTTGGCGCAATAAAATTTCCCCCCCCCCCCCCCCGAAAAAAAATCCTAGTTACGGGCCTGTCCCCATGTCACCTTCCCATATCCGCAACAAAAGATAAATTTACTCACCTAGGTATCTCTCTGCATATCGACGCAAAAAACACTTTCTTTCATACTCTTCCTCAGGCCCTTCAAAATCAATTTGGAAAACTCTCTCACGGAATTCTTTAAGTTTTGCTTCATATTTTCTCACAAACAATTTAATATGACTTAATAGTCTATCAGCAAAAGGATCAATTGCCAAATTTGTCACTCCTCTTTTTAATATTGTTGTGCGTTTAACCTTGTCAAGTACATCCCAACAAGCAACCCAAGGAAACGAAAGATATTGTCTTTTGCTTGCATCTGAAATTGTTTAAATAAAATTTATTTTTATAATATCTAAAACTAACAATAAGCAATAGTGTAATAAGCTCTTGACAATAATCGCAATTTTTCTGTCGGATCAACACAAATACCTCTAGCGTCTGTTAACTTCTCAATTTTACCACCAGCAGAAGCAAAAAATTGTTTACGAGTTAAACGGCCAATTTCCCACAGACGCTGACCGATAACATAGGTTGTGTTGAAGAAAGACATATCATCAGTCTCTCGGTCAGAAATGCGATTTCTTAGAACAGAATAACTTGATGAAAACAGTTCTCCTTCACATTGAATTCCATATTCGTCCATTAATCTCTTAAAAAATTTGAACAATTTAACAAGTAAAAGAAAATAAAATGAACAGCAAAAGGATAGAACGTCAAAATGTCTTTTTTTTGTTTTCGTATACTTTAGAGGAGATAATTTCTTTCTACCCCAAATTTTTAAAAAAATAACCTTAATTCTATAAGAATACAAATTATAATCAGTTTGAGCTTTAACCAAATAAGCATCATGTCCATCATTAGAAAGTAACATTTCATCAGGATCAGGTAAATTTGTTGATTCTTGAACAATTATAGAAGAAAGAAAATCACTCAATTCACTAACTCGTCTGTGTAATTGTCCATTAAGGCGACTACTATGATATTGAGGCTAAAAATGCAAATATTTTTAACACATTATCAAAAATTTAAACCTCGGAAGATTCCTTTTCCATAAAATCTGGCGCTCTTTCAAATCTCTCTGGGGGATCAGAACCTTTCCAATTGTATTCTAAAGGGGCAGAATGTTTTCCTGTTTTCGGAAAATCAACTGCTCGTTGATGTTTAAGTGCAATATTGCCACACACCTGAGAAATTCAAAAGTTTACTGATGTAAGTTGTTTATTATAGATTATTAATTAATAGAAAACCTTTAGGGATTAGTTGCAAATCTGTGATTCAACTTAAATAAAATTCACCTTTGCTTTTATTCCATATAAATCAGAACAGGCCAAATGAGCATTAGCGATGCGTCCAATTGAATCGTGCTTTAAGTAATTCACAAAGAATCCTGCCATCTTGTCCTGAAAATCATCATGCTCAAAACTATCGCCAGCTTCCTCATCATAAATAACTGGTGTATAGTCAGCCTGAAAATTTTCTTTAAAAAATAGAAAATTAATAAACCGGTGGTTCATTTTTATTGAAAGCCAATTCTGGATCCCAAATAACTCCATATTCATCTCCATCCAAGTCAGAACCAGCCATTTCATCCTAACAAATGAATTTATTTAAAATTTACTTGTGAAAATAACCGGATGTGGACGAGGTCCAAACCGTGGAAAAACAAGTACATCGACTAAATGATGTAATGCAGGGACATCAATTGCTTCAAACATTCTAACGTCTCCTCCAACAATTGCTGGATTTTTAGAAATTAAAACGGGACCTAAAAATAACTTTTAAACAAAAAAAGTATTGCCAAAAACCTGTCACAATTATCTTCTTTCCAAAATGTCTTTTATTGGCCTTCCCATGATTGAATGCTGCCATTTCATTTGAGTATTGCACAAAAACTTGGCCGTATTGTAATGAATCAGTCTCATCAACAATTCCAAACATTACACGACCAAGTTGATAAGGAATTGCTATAGCTAGTTTCTGACGAAGTTTGAAAAGGGAGACTCTCCCCGCTGCACGAAGAACAAGTCGAAAAAAAGGTTCTTGAGTGAAGTTAATCGCATCTAACATGTCGTATTCAACATATCTTGGTAATTCTGATAATCGTTTACGGGCCCTCAATTCATCGGTCAATGTTGAACATAAAGAGAAGATGTGTTTATCAAGCAACATATGCAATCTTTTACAAATTCTCTCATAAGATTCGACAGAATGAAGTTTTGAAACCTAAAAAATAAAATTATAAAATTTAAACAAAAAATGTTTAACCTGATCAAGTATATTAATTAAAGGTTTGTTAAGAAATAATGGCACTGGCGCAGAATACTTTACGACTTCAAAGCGGCATAAACGTTCTTCTTCTTCTTGAATTTCAAACTTCTTTTGTGAAGGACGGAAATAAAAGTCCACCGCCATGTAGGACTCTCGAGTCTCCTTTTCTGATTTTTCTTTATGAAGCTTGTCAAAACATTTTTTAGCTGCATCCAAATTTGGGTTAATTGAAAGAACACCTTTATAGCCAGCGTAGCGAAACTAGAATTGACAGTTGAACTAAAATCAAATTAGAAAAATACCTGAATGCACGACGGAGGATTCATTGGATCAAGCTCCATTTCTTCTGCTACTTTTCTCGCAGCTGCCATACTCATACAACCACATCCATCAGAAATTGTATAATGCTCTCCTAAATTTAACATAAAACTTTAAAATATTAAATCCAATGTAAACCATTAGAATTCGGCCCTCCAATAAAATCAAAACCAAGCATTTGTAAACTCATATCAACATTAGTATCTCTTCCTTGGGTAAAACAAAGGCCAAGACGAGACATCATTTTAGGTATACCTTTTTTTTGATCGAAAAGGCCTAATCGCTTGCGAAACTCTCCAACCTCTTCTAGTTCAGCCTGAATATAATTTAAAATATAATTTTTAAAGTAACGGCGCAGATTACAGACTACACCTTTAAAGTTTGCATGGGGTTTAATAAACTGTGCAAATCACAAAGTTGAAGGCGGGCTTTAAATAATTTGCTTCGTTTTCGAAATCCAGTCACCTAAAAATCGAAAAATCAAGAATTTTTAATATGCAAATGAAAAAAGTATTAAGACGAAGCAAAGTATTTAAACAAAGCATTTAAAATCCGCCAACAGATTCGCGATTAGCGCATACTAATAACGATAAAGCTGATTTTTATAAAAAAAAAAATTTAACGGTGTATTCTGTATTTAAGCAAAAATATTTTTCAAAGGAAAAATATTTTAATAATAAATTCTGAAAATATTATAAAAATGAATAACATACCTGAAGAAAGTAACATCCTCCCTCGCGCATTTGTGAATTTGAAGTTCCAAGAAAATGAAACGGTTTTTCACAAATCGACATTCCACCTCTCAATCTTTCTCTAATGAAACCATCAATCAGAGAACCACCAATACATGTTTGATGCACTCTACTTCCATCCTCATCACGAAAGACAATTCGAAGAAATTTGTGAGTAGGATAATTCACAGGATCAATTCGAACAACTCTATTCCCCATAAGAACCTCGTTACCACAAAGAATCATGCGTGACGGCGTGATGATAACCTAAATTTCCTTCAAAAAATTCTATAAAATATTGACAAACTTTTTTAAGACGCACAAAACCATTTTTCAATTCCTCTTGTTCTATTTTATTCTTTGCAAGATCCCTCTCGATATCTTGAAATAATCCTGTCAGTCCTCTTCTATGGCGAACTTCACTTCTATCAAGAAATCGATCTGATAGCATTTCTAGTGCAGTTAATGTTCTCTGACGATCTTGTTTGTAACAGTCAATGAGTGTTTTGAAAAACTTCTTCTGTTCAGTTTCGTTAACCCAATGATCGATTACAACAGATCCACGCGATCCCAAAGCTTCTATCCAATAATAAAGTTCAAAATCATTGTCAAATTCAGAAGGTAAAGATCTATAAATTATTCAGGAATTAGACTTTTAAAGATTCTATAAAAATACTTACACTTGTGGCATGGAATAAATAAAACTGAAAAAAAAACAAATAATAATTTAATCTTTTTTTGAAATCCAAACCTTTGTTCAATATTCCTCAATTCGAGATCCAACTTTAATAGCCCCATTAATCTTCCTAAAAGTGCAGATAAACGTTCAGGACTTTCTTCCATAAAATCAAGTACAATGACAGATGAATTTGCCAAATCTTCTGTTATTTTATTATCTCCTCCCCACTTATTAACTCGAATTCCTTTGTGTCGTCGTCTATCAATGCCTTTACCAGTTTTGAGTGCAAAAACATCACCAATACGCCAAATTTGAACGGGATGCTTTAATCGGAGCATAAAACGTGCCCAAAATGTGTTCGGTGTTCTTTTCTCTAATTCAAGGTGAACTTGTTTGATTGACTCGTATTTGATAACTAGACGGATTTGATCAATAACTCGCCAATTATCTTTTCGAGAATCATAAGGAACAAAGAAGCGAAGATTTAAAACACGTAAATCATGCTCGAATTCTCCAATTATATGACTTTCTTCTGGCAAGGTTAGTGATTCTGGTGGAGGAGTCGATGCACAAACTTTATAATCATCATGATCCGAATCTTCGGCCATAATACGATAACTGCAGCTTTGCTTCTAGAAATTTAATTTAATATTTAAAAATAAAAATTAAAGTCTTATTGTTAGGATACTCTTGAGGAAATTTGTGGATCGTTTTTAGCCCCCCAATCAGATATTATAAAAATTTATTTTCATATTAAGTGAAGGAAATAAAATGAACTCGTTTAGGATTGTTCAACAAGATTTTGATCTTTAAATATAGCCTAGTTGAAAGGTCACCAAATTCAAATGAATATCCCAATAAAAATATCAATTAATTAGATGCCCGCAAGTCAAAACTAACAAAAAATACAAAACCTGTTCATTCGACTCCCCATTAACCAAAGATGATCCCGTCCCACTATCGAATGATGTCGACTTTGTTTGTTTAATCATTTGGGTTTGTGTTAGTCTTGAAATTGCTATACTAGGTAAAAATTTCTTATTTATTTTCAACGTTGTAGAGACATCATCCAAAATATTAATTGCTCGCTGCAAATAAAGTTGGTTATGGTGAAGGATATTTCCAAAAGATATTTGTTCAAAATAATATTCATCTACAGCACTAAAGTGTCTTTTGAAAGGAAGCATATGGACGTTGGAAAATGAAGCAGAAGGTATCACAACTGTGTAACGAAGTTTTGTAAAAGGTTTTCCCATTTTAACAGTCGTTTCTTTTAACAAGTGCAACAAGTGTTCCTAAATTGGAGGATTAAGAAAAAAATTAGTTTATTAGAATTGGTTTTGTTAAGGAAAGGATCCGCTGATTCCCGACCCGTTTCCCGCCTGTATTTCACTGCCCTGTACAAGAGATAGACATATTTTCTAACTGAATTTTTCATGAGTTATGATTTTCTGTAACGGAAAAAAATAAAACAATCACAAGATTTTCTGTCCAAAACCAAAAAATTCCTTTAAATTAAAAATCAACGTCTTACCAATATGAAAATTATGGAAATATGTTTCCATCGTCCCCCAACTCCCAACAGGTATTCAATGCGAGGTTCTTCGCCTGAGTCATCATAACACTAACAATAAATTTAATTAAATTTAAAAAAATCTAAAAAAACCAAGGGAGAACCAACAAATCCCAGTATAGTTCCTTTGCGTGAATTAAAACGAGGATCACCCAAGACGCTCTTTACAAATTAAAAATTATTTAAAATTAAAATTTATAAAAATAACCTCAACCAACACATGAGAAGCTTTTTCAAGTTTCTTTGAATTATTGTGAAAGAAGACAAGTTTAAGATCTGTCATCAAAACCAAGTTTGATTTACTAAAAAAGCATCTAAAAATTAAAAAAATAATTTAAAAAATATTTTTTAGTAAAAGTTTGGGGAAAAATCAATAGGTACCTAAAATAGCTGCAAAAAATCGTAAAATAATTTGAAAAAATACTAAAATGATTAAATATTTTTTTGAAAAATAAACACAAAAAATATATAATTTTACATTTTTTAATCATCGAAAAAATTAATGATTCACAAAAATTATTTTATTTCTATAGGAGTAAAATGGAAGAGGAGCACATAATGTCACGAACCGTCATCGGCTAAAGATCAAAAATGAAAAATAGCTTCTCACGAATTTTCTCCTTTTACCAAAAGAAATTAATCATTGAATTAAAGAAAAAAAATAAAATTTTGAGAATGGACCAGGGGTATTCAAAAAAATAAAAAAAGATTAGATAGGCAGATGCAAAAAAATGCAAATGAAAATAAATAATGTAAGAATTATTTATTTTAGATTAATTCTCTTTTAATATTAAATAAACAATTCTCGCATTAGTAAGAAATGTGAAAAAAATGAAAAAAACAATAACGGGAGAATATGAATTCTTCTACCCGATGTAATAAAAAAATATAAAAAATAAAGATAACGTTTAATTTAAAAAAAAGATAAAAATTATTACAACAATAAATATTCAACAATAAAAAAATAAATTTCTTTAGACAGAATAAATAAATTAGAATTTAAATAAAATTAGAATTTAAATAAAATCCTTTAGATATTAAAATAATTCATTTAACTATTGCAAACATAAGTAAGCTCTGATTCTTCTATAGAATCGTCAGCAACTGGAAATTCAATACAAGTTTCATCTTCCTTACAAGGATTAGGTTCACAAGGATCTACCAATTCACAACGAGGACCTTTGTAGCCATAATCACATCTAACAATAAATGTGAAATTACTTGAAAGAAACGCTTGGAAAACTCCAAAAACTTGTGAAGTAATGCTTAAGATCCTAAGCTTTGATCCTAGAATTTTCCCAAGAATAAACGGTTATACTTATTGCTAGTTAATTAGATTTAGAGGGTCAGGAGGGACACTTAACCCTTTCAAAAAGACATATTCTTTTCAAAATTTAATTCAAAAATTGGAAATTTTCTCATTCCCAGAACATCCCCTGCATAAAATTTTTCTTCTTACTTGCAACTCATTCCATCCTCTTCAATATAAGGACGACAAAAACCATGTAGGCCGCAATATGTCTTCATTCCTAATTTTATAAAAATTAAATTTTTTAAATATTATTTTACCTCTATTGCGCAAAGCTTTCTCCAAACCTTGAAGTTGAGCATCTCTTCTAGTCTCAAAATATTTTGGCTTCCAACCAAGTCTATTTTTCAATGTTTGAATAAACCCTTCTTGAGAAAAATTTAAAAGTATTTTATTTGGATTTTCAATTTCTGCCAAATAATTTTTATGTTCTTCGATATCCCTACGGTCACATTCATCTAACATTCGATTTTCACAAAAATCGCCGTCATAACCAGAAGGGCATTCACATTTTGGTACAAGAAAGAAAGGCTTATCGTTAGGTTTATCTTCTCCGGTGAATAAAGTGACTAGAAAATGAAAGAATTAATTTTTTGATAAATTTGAAATTGTGTCTAATAGACTTGGGAGAGAGTGTTGGAATAGAAAATAAACTGCTTATACATAAAATAGAAATAATGAAAAAGAAATAACGTAAATGTCCTATTAGCCTTGGACTATTATTTTTCAATGGATCTCATTGAGTGGGATTTAAATATAAATGGGGGTACTTATTCCGCCCCACCTCTATTTGATCTAATTGTCAGATTAATTTTCCTTTTATTTTCTCCTGCCTACAAATGGGCTTATATTAGATTCTTTAATGAGCTTTTTTACTTTTGTTAAACCTAACTGTTATAAACGATAGCTTCACATTTGCCTCCATTTAAACAAAATCTTCCTTTCAATGCCTCAGTGCAAACTTTTCGTTTTCCATTATCAAAACATTCCTTAGGAAAATATTTTGAAATATCCAATGGCTCCACTTGTTTATTAGAAGAATATTTTGTATCCTTCTTCCAATGCGTATTTATACAATTAACATATGAACCAAATCCATTTCCTTCTTCGCAAGGAATACATGCCTTTTCATCTTCCTTAAGATCATCATCTGTAACATTAATGAATTCGCATCGTTCACCTGTTTTTGTATAAAAAATTAAATTTTTTATTCCTCATTAAATTAAAATTACCCCAAATTTCAATTCCTTGTTTCGGTGCAATAAATTCATAATCTAATGGGCAATCACAAACACCTATCTTTTCAGTACCATTCATTTTAGTTTTACATATCCCTCTATTAACACATTCAAGATCGCGACAGGGATCGGGCGTCGAACACTTAAAAATTACAAAAAGAAATTTCTAATAAAAATTTCCCTTACATTATCTTCTGCACTGTAAAATTCTTCACAAACGCATTTACAAACAACTTCTTCACATACAGGTTTAAATTTATATTTAAGTGTTTTTAAATCAAATTTTCCTTTTTTCTTTACAAATACATCTGTATAACTTTAAAAAATTTTTTTAAAGAATTAAAAAAAAATATTTACAAACTCAATTAATCCATGATAATTACAATGATCTTCAGCACAGCAACGCATTCCTTCAGTAAATTCACAAAAAGCTCCCTCATTTCCATATTTACACCAACACATATATTTTACATTTAAACTGAAAAGACACGTTTCGTTGTTTGTGTTGTCCTTCATCTTCCTATCAGCACAAGCTTTGACTTGAGAAACGTTGGGATTTGAGACTTGTCGGTAATGTTCTGTGCTTAAATTAAAGAAAAAAGGAGATTAATATTACCAACCAGGGGCGGGCGCATTGCGTTTTTGGAGATTGTCTCTTGCGCCCGCCCCTGTTACCAACTATAAAATTCCTGAAAGATTTTTCGTTTTGTTATTAAAGGACGTTAAGGTTGGTTTGGGTTCCGTGTGGGTTTGGGTCTTCTCTACGATGGGCCCCCTATCAAAAATATTTCGGAATAAATACAATAAGGTCTCCTAAAAGATATTTTATAAATCATTTACTACCTATAACAAGTAGAATTGTTTTGACATAAATTTCGTTCACATTCAGTTTGATCAGCAACAAATTCACAAAAACGTCCATAATGAGTTTTTGGGCATTCACAATACCATCTTTTAATAAAAAATATTTTTAAAATTTATTTTTATCAAAAACAACTCATGTCCAACACTCATACAAAGTCCTCCATTCAAACAATTAGTCTTTGCCACAACACAAGGATTGTGTTTAGAATCAGGCTTTAAAAGACGACTTGGAAATATTTTTGGAATTTTTGGAAGGCCTTTAAATTTTGAAACATTTTTCATTTGATTCAATCGTTTTTTCACTTTTCCTTTGAGAACTGAAAAAAGGAAAAAAATTAGGCATTTTTAAAGAAGTCAAGACTTTTTAGCTGAGTTTTTCTTGAGTCTTTTTTCTTATGGCAAAAGAATTAACGAAATCGTCGCATTCTTATTCCTTGATTTTTAATTAAAAATGGAACAACTCTAAATTATTATTATCGAAGTTACACCTTAAACTTCATTCGGAAATACCTAAGTCAGCTCCCCCCAACAGTTTTTAGGAGTGACTGTTGTTATAATTTTATTTGACAAATTATAAACAATAAAAAATATTTTTTAGAAGACGCTTAAGGAAAAATATTGAGAAGGAAAAATGTCCACATAAAAAGTCAGCTAAAAAGTTCCTGCTTTTTTGCAAGTGTCATAAAATTTTTATAAAAAAACAAACAATTAGTCCATTTAGTTTTATTCGTTAAACTTTTAACAGAAAATTCATAAGTTTTTGATCTTGCTAAATCCGCTAAATAAGCTAAAATTAAAAATATTTAAATAAACAAAATTTAAATAAAAATTACCGGCAAGTATTATGACAAATAAAATTAAAATAATATCAGCAAATATTCCAGTATATTTTTTACGCGAAAATAGAAGAAAAAGCATTATTTAATCTTAAAAAAATGATAAACAAAATTAAAAGAAAGCATGAACTTAAAAATTAAATTTTTGTTATCTAAAATACCGTAACAAATTTTAAAAAATATTTAAAATGTCATTTTGTAAACATTCGAAACGTCACTGTTGAAATACCATTTGTTCGTAACGCCTACCTTTTCAAACTTTGTGTACTGTAGGATAGGGTTTCACCGTAAATTCCGGTTCCGGTGTTTTTTGGTTCTGGAAACCGGAACTCAAAATGATCCGTCTCAGGCTTACAAATCGGTTCCGGGCAAACCGAAACCATTTTTCTTGTGTTACCACTTCTCCTTAAAAACTACTTTTCTTGTGGTTATTCTCTCACAATAAGACGTTGTAAATTTGAAGGCTGGTCACCCTGAATTTTAAATATGGAGGATTTGTCTTATTTATGGTAACCAACTCAATTATGTCACTTGACCATGATCTCTTAGCCATCGTTAGTGACCACAAAGTAACGGTAAACCGTTATCATAAGTAAACCACGTCTAAAATATTAAACTTAGAAATATAAGTAAATAAATTTATCAACATATAATTAAACAAATAAATACAAAAATAATAAATTCCCAATTTAATATTGAAATATAATTATTTTGTCTATTAAAATTAAAATATTTCTCTCCCAATTTTTTATCCCTCAACATATCTCTTTTTCTAAGGGCCCATTTAAGCCAAAAGTTTTGTTGATCCGAATGGGGTTTTCGATAAGATCTGATCATTTCTGATATTTTTATTGCTCTCTTCAGATATTTTGGATATTCTGATTCTAATTTAGACATTTTGTCATTTAACTGTCCTCCCCAAACGTTCCGTATAGTAACCAATTCAGCCATTCCGAGATCTACAAGACGTTGTAAATTTGAAGGCTGATCACCCTAAATTTAAAATATAGGTGATTTGGCTTATTTAGAATGGTTTGGATGGTTAGTATTAGGGTTGGCTGATTAAGACTTACGGGGATTTCTTAGAGACCGTCAATAGATTTTAATTTCAAATTTTTAAATTGAAATTTAAATAAATAATTCAAATTTCAATTTCAAATCAAAAATTTCAATTTAAAACCTAGATAGGTCCAGTATATGGAGGGAAAGCAAAATTGTCCCCGAGCAGTAAGGTTGTCGGATAGTTGGAAATCTTCGGATATCCGGATCCGACAACCTTACTGAGCAGCATTTGGCTTATTTAGAATGCTATCACAGAAATAATTAGTTCAAACAAAAATGACAAACAAAGATTATGACTTTTGATGTGCCGAAACAGGGCCGAATCTTTGTTTTAGTTTTGTTCTAAAATCTATCAGTTGACAATTTTCTTAAATGAAATTTACTATAAAAATACTTGTAAAGGAATGCCTAAAATGGGTTTGCCAAACATTAATGCCTCATTCAAAGTATTAACACCTCCATGAAGAATTGCATATTTTAAATTTGGGTGTGCTACATAATTAAAAATAAAGCTTATTTTTCTCAAAATTCTTTTAAACTTTACCTAAAAGTAATTTAATCGGTGCCCATTTAACAATCTGAATATTTAAAGGTAAATTATTATTTGTAATATTTCCATTAATTATTTCTTTAATTGGACTGTTTGTTTGCCAAATAATTAAATGAGAGGAAGTTGAAAATGTATTCAAGAAAATGTTTAATAATATTTTTGGCATATATTCTACCTTAAATTTAAAATTGTCTATATTAAATCTTCAAAAAATAAAAGATTTAATGCAGTTTACAGCGCCAAATCAATCCAGAAATCACTAGGAAATTGTCAGCCGATATCACAAATCAGGCTTTCAATTCAATATTTTTTTAAACTTTATATACGTGTTGACATATCCGGGATCTCTTATTTACACTATTATATTTCATTTTTAAATTTGTGATGTTCTTTTATGTAGATAACAATGTTCTAGCCGACATAAAAAAATTCCGATTTGGGAACCGGCACGAGAAAAGTTGGGATTTTGCAACTTTTCGGTAAGTTTCGAGAATAGAGTCGACTAGACCCTGCTATAACTTACAAATCTAAATTAAATTATAAATATAAACCTTAGCAATACTTCCAAAACTGACTAGAACAAAACTTCTTTTCTCGATAAGCTCCCAATCAATGTTTGAAAATTCTAATTTAATCTTTTTATATTTTTCTATTTGAGTTGAATTTATTTGAAATTTAATATTTGTAAAATTATTTTTGTTAATTTTTTTATTTTTACAATTATTAGGTTGTTTTAAATAATTATTTAAATTTAAATTTGTAGTTGAATTAAATGATTGACAATTAAATGTTGATTTATTTTTGATGAAATAATTTTCAAAAATATTTTTGTACTCATCAGCATCTCTGAAAAACAAGATTTAACAGTTAAAACCTTGTTTATTGAGTAGGCAGCTTCCTTTTGAAATTTCTCCTTAATCGTCTTCAAAATTCATTTCCGAAATTTAAGGAAGCTGCCTATTGGAACTTAATTGATGTTATCAACTTAGGTCAATTTAAAACGAGGTTTAACATATATTTAATGTTAAAATTGATTTAGAAGTCTTACCCACAATTTGAGCAACCAAAATGCTTTATTCTGTTATTAATAGGTTTTATAGGCTCCGTAATAAACTCTGAACGTCCAGCATAGAATAAATATCTTCTCTCAACATTTTGTAATTTTAACTGTTTTAAATATTTTTTGAACTACTGTAGGTATAACAGGTTTTTTCGGGGGGTTTTACGAACTTTTTGATATTACAGCCGGGCCTCAAATTTACATACACTCTTAGGGCTTAAAATCTACCTAAAATGAAATTTAAATCACCCTTCGTGCTCAAATGATGTAACGCCTAAATCCTCCGATATCCCTCATAATTCAGCCACAAAAATGCACATACATTTTTATATCCAATCGAAGAATAAAATTTATTTGCAAAATATCCCTGTATTCCCCTTCCAATAAAAATAACCAAAAGCCATAAAGTATTTCTCAAACGTATCCAAAAGTTTTGTAAATCCTTTGGGGAAAAATAAGTCCCTGTAACTGGATAGGCGGAGGGTAGTAATTCTAAATTAAATGCTGAACTGTAGACATCACAGATAGGCCAGTTTGAATATTGGATAGTAACTGGAGCTTTTAATAGAGCTGCGGACATTGTAAAACATTCCTTTAAAAATTTTAAATATAGTCTGAACTTACTAAAGGGTAGGTGGTTCCTGGGAAATACAACGCTGTTCGGAGCCGGAACCGATAATTTCAGGATACCCGGAGGTTTTCGATTCCCGGTACCTCACTATATAACTATATAAATATTACTTGAATTATATGATCCACAACAACTAAATCAATTTTAGCAGTTTTTATAAATTTTTTATAATCGTTATTTTTAACAAATTGTTTGCAAAGGCGATTATTCCAGCTTAGAACGTGGAAGAAAAACAAAGCACCTCTTATATCCCAAGGTGCTCCCTAAAATATTTTTAAATTTAATGGATATTTAATTAAATATAAATAGTTCTAGTCGGACGACTATATAAGATAAGATACACCTTGTGTGAAATAATTCACAAACTGAGATGTATCTTAAATAAAAGATTGCCCAAAAAATATTCAGACGGTTCTTGCTATAGGAGGCACCTAATTAAATTCATTTTAAGACACGTTTTTCTTAAATTTGATTGCCCACTGGGTAGAGGAGCTATCCAACTGAAGTTTCCAATTTAAGATACATCTCATTATAAGACACGATTTTTTTCGTTCTAGGGTGTATCTTATATCTATGTATTCACAACTGTATATTTACATGGTCAATAGGTATATTCAATTCCCATAAAAGTCTTTGACCATATAATTTTAGCTCGTTTAATTCTCTTCTATTTTTAGCTTCTTCCAAGGTGATTTTTGTTTCAATTTTAACAGACTTGTCCATAACTAAACAATTCCAATCTTTAGGTTTTGCAACCTTTCCAAATCCAAAATCATAAATAAAAATTTGTAGCCAGTTAATTTTTATTTTTGAAGAATTTTTTGAAAATTTATTTGGGAGAATTTTTGATCTTTCAGGCAAATTCATATTTTCATATGCGAGTCCGACTTCGCGCATCTATTAAATTTTTATTGTTATTTTTGTTACGATTTGTATATTGGGGGTATCTAATATGAGGTCCTTTACATTATGGTTGGCCACTGGATTTAGTACTGACTAATTATAATTTAATTAATTTAACTCTATTTAACTCTACATTTCATTATAAGATACAAATTTACTCCAAAGGGGTAATTATAAAGAGGACCGATTTTATTTCAAAATTTTAAGAATAATTTTCCTCAAAGATTTTACCATAATATCATGCGAATAACACCCATTACTCGCAAATAGAGCTATTTCTTGTCCACAAATATTTAAAATAGATTTTAAAAATATTAAATTCAATATAATAATTAAAAACTTTTTAATAAAAATCATTTTTTATTTTTAATTTTATTTTGCTCGCGTTTTTATAATAAAATTAATAGCGGCCTGAGCTTAAAAGTTGACCAAAAACAGATCAAACAAAAATAGACTAGACAAAATATTAGGTCATTTATAATTCAATTATATTGTTGACAAAGTATTAGTTTTATTATTAAAATGAGGAAAAATAAAAGGAGAGATTATCTGTTTGATAGTTAAGTGAATATGCATTACAAAAATATTTTTAGACTACGAGTTAACCTTGAAGTAAATAATATTTCCGGAAAAAATAGCGGCCTGAGCTGACTGTATTATAGTAAAAAATATCTCTGAAAAAATATTCGGTTCTGTTCCCTGCAGCGCTGAAAAAGGAAGAAATCTGGCTTGATAGCCTTCAAAATTTTCAAAATTTTGCTTAGAAAATAAAATACATAATTATTTTTTAACAATTTTAATAAACAATTTATTTTCAAAAAAACAAATTTAAAGTGCAACAAATGTCAAAAATTTAATTTAAATATTAACAAAAAGTGTTAAAAACGTTCGCACTTTTAAGTTTCCAATTTTGTTAATTTTCAACTAAAAATATTATTTTATGCATTATAAATGCCCCCTCCCCTCCCCCCTCCCCCCTCCCTTCTCCTCTACACTTTTAAAATGTCTACCAACCTACCTATACTTCCAAAAACATTTTTTTTCATTTTTTGAGTAATAATCTATTATTGTCAAAACCTACCTAGATATATTGCTTTACTTTTTTTTATCAAAAAAATCTCAAAAAAGCATTGCACACACTTTTCCCTCAATTTTTTACTAGAAAATATTTAAATATTTATTCCAATTTTTATTTTTTTTTTCGTGTCCTTTTCATTGCTTTTTAAATAAAAATTTTTCCAAATAAAAGTAAAAAGTAATAAAACTTTTTTGTAATTTTTTTTATTTCTTTAAAAACAAAAAAATACAAATTAAATAAATAAATTTTTAATTTAAAGTCAAATGCCAATTTTTTTTATTATTTAAAGAATTTAATTTCCAAAGTGCCTTTAACCCTAATGTTGTTGTCCTTCCCCCCACAAATTTTTTTATTTATCCATACAAAACAAATAGACCATTAAAAATATGTAACCTCTTACTAAATATTTGTTTTTCAATTTATTTTGAGGAATAAAAATATTTGGGATTTAGGTATATTGAAAAAAAGAAAAGACTTTTTAATCTTTTTAAATCGTTTTTTGATTAAATTTTGTTTTTCCTTTTTGTGATCCTGAGGGAGTAATTATATAGGGGTTATAAAATGATATAAGATGAGAAATGAGGAATAATACACTTCCATGACACCCTTCGAATGAAAAGTTTTCAGAGAAAATTATTTTAATTGGAAAAAAAATCTACCCTATAAATTTCCTTTAAAATCCTTCCTCTTCTTCATTTAAGTCAGATTTCAAATTTCATTTAAAAAATAAAACCGTTTGTTTACAGAATTTCAACAAATTTTTTTTTCAACTTTTAAATTTTGCAATTGCACAATTCTAATAACATTTTCTCTCTCTATTTCCCCATTATAAAAACTTCAAAGTCCAAATAAAAGTCCCCAAAACGTACCAGTGGGGTGCCTTAATAATTATTTTTGTTTGTTGACTCAATCCACTTTTTCTTCCTTTAATTCTTTTCAAAGAAAAATAAAAAAATTAAAAGTGCCACCCTCATTGGAGCAGCAAAACACCACAATTTAAGGAAGTTGACTTTCGATTAATATATTTATTTATTTTTACTTTTTTTAATTTTATTCTTTTGATGAAAAAATAAACTTTTAATGCTTCAGGAATAGTACAATACTTGATTTTTGTGCTTAAAAAAATTAAAGTAGAAAATACATATAACGAACCCGAGTTGACTTAAAAAGTTGTCTTATCTTATTAAGTGTTATTTTTATTACTAATGTAAAACAAGAGCTATTTAATTTCTAAGTGGACAGTAGACGGCGTGGTGTAATGGATAACACGTCAGTCCGGTCTACTGAAGATGCTGGTTCGCTCCCAGCCGCCGAATAACCTTTTGCAATAGCTAAAGGTGAAGTTAAAGCTATAGTTTTTGTCGTTATTAAATTTCTATGATAATTAAAAAGTAACTATTTACAGCTATTTTCGTTAATTGTCATTCCACCCAACCCTTTTTTCTGTTTCAAATAAATTGCATTGTTTTCATTTTTTCTTTATTTTCATTAGTTTCTTCTTTTTAATTTCTGGAAAAACCCGAGAATGGAAATTGTCCTCTTCTCTTTTATTTGAAGCTATTATATAAAAACATAACTACTTTCTTTGTAGCAGTTGTGCATGAAACAAGAAAAAAGGAAAGAGAGAGAAAGAACGCGTGAAAGCTTTAAAGGGGGCTGACAGTTGGCAGATTGAAGGGGGGAATGAATTCATCTTTTTGTGGCATATATTAATACCACCCACCTTTAAAAAAAGTTAAAAAAAATAAAAAAAGGTCGAATGAATGAAAATGGGTAAATAAATAATAAAGAAGTTTTTAATCCTTTTATTTTTTGACTTTTTTTGTTCCATTATTTTTAACTCTTTAATTCTTCTATACTAGTAGCTTCTTCTTTTTTTTATTTATATTTTTGTTTATGATGTAATTAAGGAAAATATTTTCTGCCACACTTTGAATTATTATTGTCACCCAAAATATATATTTTTAATTATTTGCCATTTAGTTTTTTATTTTTTAAATTGAGCATTTAAATTAGAGAAAAATAGATTCCTCATTTAAACATAAATTTACTTAACTTTTTAATTTTTTATTAAAATTCCAATTATTTTTTCCTCCAGAGTAGGAAATTTAATATTCCCAAACTTTTAATTTTTAATCATTTACAACTTCAAATAACAAAATTCTAACCATTTCCAGATAGGTAAAATCATGTAAAACTAATTAAATATCCTTTATCTTATCTAGGGTTGGGGGTCCGGTCCGGTCCGAAAGATCGAGTCGAGCATCGAATTTTGGCCCGAAAAAGACTCGGCCAGGCTGGCCCGTGTTTAAAATGAAGCCCAAAAAATTGCTCGACCGTCGGCCCAACTCAAAAACCCAACCCTAATCTTATCCTCCCTACTTTTATCAAAAACAAAAATAATTTTTTTATTTAATTTTTAATCTTTAAAGATGTTTAATGCCTTTTTTATATAAAAATGTTCTTTTATTTTTTTATTAAAATATATTTCCAATAATTAATTCCCCAAAGAAATTCTACATAATTTTTCTTAAAATATATTTACTTCCTTAAAAATGAGAGAAAAAACAGAAATAAAATTAAAAGAATGGAGAAGATATAGAGGAAATAAAAATAAAAATAAAAATAAAAAATTAATTAATTATTTAAAATATTCTTTTAATAATTTAAAAATATTTAAACAACAAAAAATGATTTTTACATTCCGTTTGTTTTTTGTCTGAAAATTAAATTCACAATTCTTTTCAGTTCTGTTAGGCATTGGTTGCGGGTTGGGTATTGAAGCAAGTAATCAAATGAAATTAATTCAAGATATATTAGAATCTTATGATAGAAAAACTAAGCCTACTTGGGATAATAATAAAGTAAATATTTATTAATAAAAAAATTAATTTTAAATTAAAACTTTCAAATTTCCGGTTTTAGGGTTTTATTTTTACATGGACCAAGACCGGGTTTAGAGGCTAAAACTCTGATTTTTCAAAATCCAAGTCAGAGGACAGGCTTTGATTCTTTTTTTAGCAATTACAAACTTTGAAAGTCTGACTTTTGAGGAAGCTCTTTTGGAAATTTTTATTAAATTTAATTTTAAATAAATTTATGGTACTTGGTTTTTAATTTAAATTAAAAAAAAATTTGGTGAAAATTTAGAAAATTAGATTAATTAACTTAAAATAATTTAAATTAAAAATTAATTTTAAGGCAATTAACGTCACTTTTTCAATGGATCTTTATCAAATTTTGGAATTAGTTAGTTATTTTTAGTTTTAAAATTTTGATTTAAAATTAAATTTTGAGAAATTAAATTTGAGATTATAGAAAGTTTTGAGGACAGGAAAAGTTGAAAAGATTAAAAGATGAAAAGTACCCTAAAAATTAAAAGATTGTTTTTGAAACAAATTTTTAAGAGTAGTCACGAAAGGAAATTAAAATTAAAAAAATAAAAATATTTATTGCTTTACATAAGCACGCAAATTATTTTATAAGAAAAAGAAATTCTTTAAAAATAAAAACATCTTTTTTTAAATTAAAAACTCTCTTTTTTTAAGAATGAACCTCAACAATTTTTGTTGTTGAATTCTTGGTATTTATTTAATTTTTAAATTAAGTTGACATTTAAAAATTTTAAAAGGATTATTGAAAGATGGCACGACGAATTTCTTTTTTGGCATCCAGAGGAATATGGAAATATTACAGAATTAAGACTGCCTTATGATTGGTAATTAATTTAATTATTTTTTGAAGTATATTCAATTAATTAAATTTAAGTATTTGGTTACCAGATACAACACTTTATAATTCACTTGTTATGAAAGTACCTAAATATTTTATTTTAAATATAAATTTAAATTTTAATTAAAGGATGATGATTCTCGTAGATTATTAAATGCCAAATTAACAACTAATATAACCAGAAAAGTGAGTTATATTTTAAGTTGATAAATAATTTATAAATTGATAAATTAAGATACGACAAGCTAAATTTTTAAATATTTTTCTCTTAATCTTTAAAATTTATTATTTCTCTAAAAATTTATGTCTTTTTTAATTATTCCAAAATTAATTTTTCTTTTTTTTTATTTTATACTTAAAAGAATATTTAATTAAAATTTATGGAGGGTTAAAGGGGTTTATTTTGTTTTATAAATTTTTATTGAAAAATACTTATGTAGTATCAGACAATTTAGAGAGTTTCCGGGACTGTTTTTGTTAATTTCTTTTAATTTTTGTTTCCGTTAATTTTCGTTAATTTTGCCATATTTCCTATATCACTTCTTCCTTACCTCTGTTTTTTATTTTAATTTCTTATAAATTAATTTTAAGGCAGTTTTAGTAGAATTATTGTATCCAACAATTTATAAATTTTCTTGTCTGCTCAATTTGCGTTATTTTCCTTATGATCTACAAGAATGTACAATGACTTTTAGTTCTTGGACATATGACAGTAAAGGTAGGTTTTGGAATTAGAAATTAAATAATTAAAATTTAAAAAAAGGAATTGACTATTTACCTTATTCTGACAATATTGGAACTTCAAATTATTTAGAAAATGAAGGATGGTATTTATTAAAAACAACAATACAAAGAAAAGAAGTTAAATATAGTTGTTGTCCAAATAGTTAAGTTTTCTTAATTTTATTAATTTTTTGAGTAAAACCCTCCATAAACTTTTAATAATTATTTTATTTTGAATTTTTTGTTCTTTTTAATTTTTCTGGATTTATTCCTATCATTTACTCATTTCTAAACGATAAACCAAAAAACTACCACTTAACTAAGTACGAGAAACAACGAAATTTCGAGAAAAAAATTCTTAAAAATTATTTTTTTAATTTTCAGATTATACACTCCTAAAATTAAAATTGTAAGTTTAAAATTTAATTTTACATGTAAAAATTATGTACAAATGATTTTTGAGTGATTGACATATTTAAAAATAATTTTAAAAATTTGTACTTTATTTTTATTTCCTGTTTTAAATATGTATCTTTAATGTTTTTAGCAGTTGTTTTAAATAAATTTTAAAAAATAAAAAAAAATAAAAATAAAAATAAACTTAAATTACATATTTATTTTTAAATTTATTTTTATTTTTAAAGATATCTGAGACGTAAACCTCTCTTTTATTTAATCAACTTAATTATACCTACAGCAATTATTACTTTAATTGCTATTGTTGGATTTTTTACGTAAATTATTTAATTAAATTATTAAATATTGAATTAAAAATTAATTTAAATTTTGCAGTACATCATCTGCTAGCGGAATGCGTGAAGAAAAGGTAATAAATAATTTGTTGGGGGTTGTCTCTTCTATTTAGTTCTGAAATTATTTTGCTTAAGCATATATTTTCCAACTTTCCAAATCATTATTCTCCAATCTTTATCCTCAATATTTTTCTAGGTATCATTAGGAATTACAACACTTCTTTCAATGTCTATTCTAATGTTAATGGTTGGCATAAAATAAATATAAATATAAATTAAAAAAGAATTCCTTTAAAGGTTAGCGATCAAATGCCAACAACTTCCACATTTATTCCTTTAATTGGCTGGTAATTAAATTAATTATATATTTAATTTTTAATTAATTTCTCATTTTTTAAAGGTTTATTCTTGGAATGATTGGTTAGAAAATTAATTTATTTTTTTTTAATTTAAAAAATGAATTTAAAGGTGTTATAAGTATGGGGACACTTGCCTCTTCTTTTGTTATTGGGGTACAAAAAAGGTACATAATTTTAAATAAATAAACTTCTTTTCCCCTTCTAAAATTAACTAAAAGCCTTATAGGGGAGAAATTCTACATAAAAATAAAAAAAAGTTTCCCATAAATATCCTCTAATTTCTCTCAACCCCCATATATTTTTCTTTTAAATTTATCTTTTTTAGAGGAAGACTTGGTGAAAGATTAACGCGTAGATCTGTTAAAATAGCTAAAATATTTGGAATTATTTCGTTTACCGAAGGTTATTTCTTTAAAATTTATTTAAACTTTAAATAAATTATAATAAATTAAAGTAATTTTTTAGTAGGTTGGGATGAAGGGTGAACACAATTGTGAGATTTTTTTAAATAGCGAATCGTTGAGTAAACCCCTGGTTGCATCCCACTTTGGGATATTTAATTTATTTTTGCTGCTAAAATCTTTTTAACAAGCATTTACATATATGTATCTTTCGAATTAAAAAGAAAATTTCTTTTAAACTTTTCGTCATTTAAATTTTACAAATCCTCCAAAAAAGAAACATCGAAAAAAATTTCTTCATTTATTTATTTTTCAAGTTCCTTTACATTTACGGAAAGGCACGCAAGAATACGCCAATGCTCCCCCACCATCAGATGCTTACAGAAAATCTGTCAAATTAGTTAGAAATTTAGCTGGCCGAACAGATGTAGACTCTTCTTCTTTTAATCCAACATTATTTCAACATCCATTTAAAAAAGAAGAAAATAAAAAACGTTCAGTTTTTCAACAAATTTTTAATAATAAAAAAGGAATTAAAAGTAATGGAGGAATTTTGGGAGAAAGAGAAGAATTAAATAACAATAATAAAATACCTACAGATAAATCTACTGAACCTTTAGTGGCAGCAGAAATTGGTAACATTTATTTATTTAAAAAAATTTTTCTGTTTGGAAATTGATGAGTTTTTGTTATAAATCAGAAGAGAGTCTCTTATCATAAATTTATTCAAAAATAGAGACTGGAACAAACAAATATTCGACGTTGAAAATAAAATTTGGATCAAATTTTACTTGATTTTAGCATTTGGCCGGTTTCTATTCAGAAGTCGATAACTCACAAAAGCTATTAACGGGCATTCCTTTCATTTAGATTTTTCAATTTTTCATTTAAAATTTATCTTCTAAACCAAACTCAGACTCTCACATTTTGATAACGTTTATCAATTATCAATAAATTTTAAATTTTATTTTTTAAAGTAAATCAACATCAAAGAATAAGACGAAACACAGTAGATGAAGGAAGTCAAACAATTTCAAGACATTCATCAAAACAATTAAGAAAAGGACAACATCCCCCACCATTAGCACCTTTTAGCCTTTCTTTGATTGACCAAAATGATGAAATTGATAGTCAAGTAATTTAAGGAAAAATTTTAAAAAATTTCAAAAAATTTAAGGGAAGTGAGTTAGTCACCCCAATAGTCCCAAATCGTTCAGCAGCAGCTCAAATGGAAGTTAGGCAAGCTGTTGGTCTTTTTAATGGTTTGGTTTATTCTTAAAAATATAGCAAAGTATTTTTAAAGAAAATCTTCGACTTAGTCGACAATTAGCACAAAAAGAATATGAATGGTTAGCTACTATATTGGAGGTATTAAATACATAAATATAATTATTTTACGGAAAAAATTTGGAAGTTTCTACAAGTGCATGCCTTTTTCTAGCAAAATATTCTATTTTTTGCAACTCTACTTTTTAGTATTAACTCAATGGGAAATTCATATTTTTTTCCTGAATTTAAAATAGCACGCAACACCTTCCGGAACATACGAATATTTTAAGGATGATTCAACTAGCAGCATTTAAAACTCTTAGGCGGGGGTTAAACTATTTAAAATGGGTAAAGCTCATTGGTAGGGCTATGTGGTGAGCGAAAGCGCCTAGCAAATATATGGACAATTGATATAAGCCCCGGCATCTGGCTTTACATATATTGAATGAACAAAAAAACTCAAAACAATCATTTATTTATATGAAAAACGAAAAATATACAAACAGCAAATTTGTGACAATACATACATATGTTGGGAAATTAGAAAATACATTACAACTGAATAGGAAGGAGCAATCACTTTTATTATCGGGACGACAATGGAGATAACTATCACTACATCACTATATCTTACAGCATCAACTAACCCGCCGGCTGGAACACTTGGAACGAGCAGCGCAAGTTCTCGTCGATGAACATAGTTGCGCCGGCGTTGTTATACTGGGCGGCGTAGTGTGGCGCACTGAAGAGCGTGATGAGCTTCCTGTTTGCGAAGAACTCTGCACCGTCTTGCACAACCTGAAAAAGAATTAAATGTATTTACTGCGATAATTGTCGAATGTTAATTTTAGTAGTACCTGATGAGCACGCACAACCAAGTCAATGTCCAATTGTTTGCAAATACGAGCGACAACGTCTTCGCCAAACATGACACTTGCACCCCGCGGACTTCTCACACAGCCTTGAACACCATTTTCCGGATCGGCCCAGAGCAAGTCGAGCTCAATTGTTGGGTTTGCCGCGTCGAAGTCGGGCACTGGACGACGGAGAGAGCGCAACTGGTCCAAACTTCGCAGTCGATCCGAGATTCCGCCGTGCATACCTAAAGAAAAAATTTAGGGAATGCCTTTTCCCAATTATATATTTACTTACATAGGACCCTCCCGCCAACCAAAGCAGTGAACGGCAGCCAAGCGAACGCCTTGTTGAATGCTATCCAGAGCGATTGAGTGTCGTGTGGAAATCGTCGGCGGATCTCCTCGAGGAACCCATAGACACGGTTGATGTTGCTACATTCATGGTTGCCGCGCAACAGGAAGAAATTTGCCGGGTATCTTGTCTTGTAGGCCAGAAGCAGGACAGCTGTCTCGATGCTTTGACGGCCGCGGTCGACGTAATCTGCGAAAATTTGTTAGAAAGGTTAATAAAAATGTGGTTGGTCCTTTACCTCCGAGAAAGAGGAAGTTCTTCAGCGGTGGAAAGCCAACTCGAGAGAAGATGCGCATCAAGTCAGAAAACTGTCCGTGGATGTCACCGCATACGACCACCGGCGGATCGATCTCCACAAGAGACGGCTGAACACGAAGAACTTCAATGGCGCTGTTGCACAGAGCTTTGATGTCATTTGCGGTGACCTTAAAAAATTAGAAATTTTTTATTGCCCGCAAGTTTAAAAGAACAATAAAACCAACCAGTTGCGTGAAGCGCTGCGAGTTCGTTAGCAAAATGCGCTCGATGAGACCATCCACCTCCGCCAAGGTCAGCTTCGGTTGTGCCATTATTGTTGTGAAGTCTGGAGTGCAAAGGCCAAGTTGAGAAGAGCAGCTGTCGACGTAACAATTGGATCTAGTTGTTGAAGGGTTGCTAGTATTGAAAATTCAACTGTTTTTATAGTAGCTTATGCTTATGTGAATTTAAAAAATTATTATTTTTATGCATCCTAGTTTATTTTTTAGTAAGTTATGTATCTCTATTTACAATATGCGCTGAAGGCTTTTCAAATTTACAATTGTCTGATATTTTCCAACTAAACGTTATCAACAAACATGAATCAGAATCTTCACTTATTTTATTTGTAGAACGTCATCTAAAAATACTGTATTTCAGAAGATGTACATTCTTCTGTATGTTTAATTTGTATTGATTGTTCGGGAACCTCTTTAGGAAAATTACAAAAAAGGCATTTTTTTACAGAAATGCCTTTGCGGACATGCGGGTCATGTAGATTTCGAGCATGTAGATCTCTTCAATTTTTGTCCTCAGATTAGTTTTATTTTTGCGTTAATTTCGTCAAAAATAACGCAAAACGCGCTGCAAGGCCAAAATTTAACGCAAACAACGCAAAACTCAATGCGCTCACCCCGCGTTTGAATCCTGCTCGGTGGCTAAACTTTTGCTACACTCTTTCAATATTATTTATCAATAATTTAAGCTTTAATTCAAAATAATTTTTTAATTTTTAAGCGTTGTTGTTTTATTGTTTTTGTTTCAATATTTCTTTGTCTCTCACTTGGAATTAATTATATTGGTAATTTAAAAATATTTTAATAAAATTCAATTATTTTAAGGGTTTCTTCATTGGGGCAATCCAAATTCAGCTTTTGATAATTACAGCGAAGATTAATTAAATGGACAGCAATATTTTAAAAATACATACAAGGACCTTCCCCCCTCTCTACTAATTTATTTTTCTTTTTTTTTTATTAATTATTACCATAATATCAAGATTTATCTTCCATAAGTTGGGTGAGATTAATTAAGATTTGCTTTTATTTTATTAAAATTAGTTTTACCTATTTAATTCTTTCCTTTGTGGCCATTTCTACTATTTGCTTGCCATTGATCTTTCCTTTTTATTTATTTTTTCTTACCTACTTAATTTGCCTCTATTTTTATTTAAAGTTTTCTCTCGAAAATTAATTTTTAATTTTAAAATAGCCAAGAATAATTTCCAGAATTTTATTTTCCACGAGATAACTTTAAAATATTTTAATTTGTATATTACACGTGCTTTTTAATTTAAAAATATTTTAATTAAAAATTATTTTCTTTTATTGGATTTATCCAAAATTGTTATCTATTTATTTTTATTTATTCCAAAATTAATTTTTTAATTTCTCATTACAGATATGCCTTCAATTATCTTCTTTTTCATTCAATTTTTTCTAATTATTTTTGTTATTTTTACTTCAAGGGTAAATTCTTCTCAATACGAGGAAATTGAAAATGGTCTGAAATTTTAATTTCAAAAAATTTCTTTGAAAATAAAATTTAAAATTCAGACGGCAACTTTAAATGGCCACAACAATCTTCCCAATCTAAACCTCAAATAATAACAAACAGAAAAGATTCTTCAGAAATTAATTCAAACGAAGCAATATCCTCCTCATCTTCAAATGAATACCAAATAAATAAATCAACAATTAATAAAAGAAAAAATAAAAATAGGCCACAAATTTATTCTTCTGTTGAATTTCTTTTTCCTTTACAAGAAGAAGAAAATAAAATTAATGGAAGACATGAAGGAAAATTTAAAATAAGGAATGATACGAGACAATCGTATAATAATTTTCAAGTTTCTACTGTTCCTTTGATGAGGCTTACAAAGTGAGGGGAAATTTAGAAAAATTATGATTTGGGGGTTACGATCAGAAAATAATTTTTTGTCCAATCTTACATCCTAGGGGATGTTTCTCATTTTTTACAATCTTGAAATTTGGGTGAGAAATTGTAGGAATTTATTTTGAGGTAAGAGAAATCGAAACTTGGAGAATGAATTTCCATTGGGAAAAAATTTGAATCGGGGTCTGGAATTAGGATTATGTAATTGAAAGAACTTTTTCAATTCCTCGGAAAATGTGACAAATTATACCTATCTATGAGTGTATTTTGGAACTACTATTATTCTAAATTTATTTTTTCTATTAATCAGTCAAACTTTTTTAGGGATATTCTGGCCCCTGGACGATATGGTAATTTAATTATTATTTATTTTCGGAATGACGTTTAAATAATAAATTTTTTAAAGATGTAAGAGTTCGTCCAGTAAATAACCATTCCAAACCTTTAAAAATTTATATTTCAATGAGTTTATATCAAATTATTGATGTTAATGAACCTGCACAAAATATTAAAATGAATGTTTGGATGATACAAAAATGGAAAGATGAAATGCTTCATTGGGATCCTAGGTAGCTAAAAAATGGGAAAATAAATATTTTTTAATAAAAATTTGGGAAAATAAGAGAGATAAGAACACCTTTATTTAATCCTAAATTATGTATTTAGGGACTACGATATGATTAACAGTACAATTTTGCCTCATGAAGTGTTGTGGATACCCGATACTTATTTATACAATTCTGTTGTTATGAATGTATATTTAAATTAATTTTAAAAATAAAATTTAATTTAATATAAGGCTGAAGAAACAGAAAGATATATGAATATAAGGGCGGATTCCCTCTTTTGGGAGAGAGAAAGAGGGTCGAATATGTCTTTCCTTTATCCAGCTATTTATACTGTAACTTGCCGGTTAAATATTAGGTAAATTTAATTTTTTTAATTACCAAAAAAAGCTTAAATCAAATTCGAATTCCTTAACCAATTAATATGCATTTCTCCAAAGGATAAATTCTTTTTTTTGCTGGGGATTATCGAATGAACTCACAACCATAAAGACACAAATCCGTTAAATTTCAGGTATTTCCCCTACGATCAGCAAAATTGTACTTTAACAATTTCTTCTTGGACTAACAGCAAATCAGCACTTGATTATTATGCTGATCCAGAAGTCAATCTAGCATCATTTATTTCTAATGAAGAATGGGATGTAATGTCTTTTAGAATTTTTAGACACGAGGTTAATTGAATAAATATTGAAATTATTTAGTAGATACTCCCAAAAATCTTGCCTTGGATTATTTAGCTGTTTCTTTCAAACATATTTTTAGAGTACTCTAGCCGAGACATTTGTGTCATGATCGCAAGTTTTTAAAGGCGGATGTAAATTAATTTGGACCAGGGATTGCACCAATACAAGACCCCATTTACGATTTTATGAAATAACTCTTACTGTTTGGACCTCTTATATCCCCTAATACATGAATCTCTTCTCAATTTAAAAATTTTTAAGTACAAATATGCCTGCTGTCCAGAGCCTTGGGTGATTTTAGAAGCATCTATAGTTATTAGAAGAAAACCTTTATATTATGTTATTAATTTAATTCTTCCAACTTCAATAATTACATTAGTAGCCATTACCGGGTTTTTCACCCCAGCATCAACTGCAGACGACAGAACAGAAAAAATAAATTTGGGAATTACAACTTTATTAGCAATGTCTATTCTTATGCTTATGGTAAGAAAAAGGAAAATTTTTAAAAATATTTATTGGTCGGTAACTAAGAAACTTTAAAAAAATAGGTCAGTGACCAAATGCCAACAACGAGTGAATTTGTGCCTTTAATTGCTTGGTTTTATCTTTCTATTATTGTTGTAAGTTTTAATTCAAAAATTTTTTTATAAGTGCTTAAGAGATCCCTTCAAATCTCAATTGTTAGATGGGAGTTGAAGGAGAGGTGTGTGGAGGGAGGGAGTGCAATGTCTACAGCTTTTATTGGGAATTCTTGAGGCTTTAATTTATCAATTTACTATAACTATCCACCCACACTATCATACACATCTTTTTTTCGATAAATATCTAAAAATTTTTTACTGAATTTAACAACTTTTTATTTCTTTTTTCAGATAATTTCAATAGGTACATTTCTTACCAGTGTTATTCTTTCAATTCAAGGAAGGCGTCAATACGGCCAATTACCCTCTTTATGGATTAGGCATCTTTTCTTTGTTAAACTTGCAAAATTCCTTTTGTTGGCTGTCCCCCCGCCTTTATTAACTTTGTGGGAAGAAATGAACGATCATCCACTTACCGCTAGAAGAAGAGCTTCAATTGAACGGTTTGAAAAGATCGAAAATCGTCGTTTAAGTAGATCTTTAAGAAGTAGTTTAAAGCAGTCAATTAGAGAGGGCAATCGAAGTAAAGTACCTTCTTTTGCTTTGGAAGGTAAAAACTTTTTAAATTTTAATTTAGGATTCCCATTTTAATGGGCAATTAATTATTGAATATAGGGTGGTATAATTTAAGGTATTTTAAGCTAGTAACTGATAGAGATGTCCAAGACTCTTGGTCTTGAGTCTTGGAAAATTTTCGGTCCTGGACAGCTCTAGTAACTGATATGCCTTATAGTAGCATATACTCCTTTATTTTTAAATTTTCCTTTTTATTTTTGGGCTTTAGTCAGAAAATATGAGTAAGACTAAGTTTTAAGGCCGAACAAAGACTGAACTCGCAATTTATTTATTTTTATTCCATTTATAGGTTCATTTGTAGTTCCACCTAGTCCAAACAATTTAAATGGTATTGATCATCAGCATCGAAATGTTTCACCAATTAATTCAACAACTACAATAGGCAGAGCCAAAAAGAATTGGTTAAGAGTTAGCTCAATAATTAGTAGGAAAAGTGATCAAGTATAGTTTAATTTAAAAATTATTTTTAATAATTTTTAAAATAAAGTCTGATAGAACAACACAACCAAGTATTCGTTCACAACAACAAACAGACCTTAATTTAAATATAATATCTTCTCGACGAAGTTCTGAAGCTGTCACTAATTGGGAAAATGCAATTGATGGACTTGGAGTTGTTAGTCCTAGACAAAGTGAGAAGATTAAATTAAAGATTGAGGGAAGGAAGGGTCTTCTCCTTTCTGGAAGAGTCCTCCTTCTGGGAGGGGACTCCTCCTTTCTGTTAGCCAAGAAATTGATTTAAGAATTCTCTAAAAATTTAGGAGAATTGCCTGGAGATGCAAGTCGCCCTCCTACAGTTGGAGGTAATAAATCCAAAAAAGGAAAGAAAAGAACTTCTGTAGCAGCGGAGGTTAATGCAATGAAGGTAAAGAGACAATGCTCTCTTGAATGGGAATTTCTTGCTACAATATTGGATCGTTTATTTCTTATAGTTTTTGCATTTACAACGGTAAAAGAGGAAATATTTAAAGAAAAAAACTTTTTTAAAGGTTATTGTAACACTTGGAATGATGGTTACGGGGAAAGTAGCACAATGGCAATATGAACAAGCAGCTAAAGAAATAGGATAAAAATAAATTAATTAAAAAATTGTTTTTTTGTCATTCCTATACAAATATTTTATATTTCTTTTTGTTTGAGATTAATAAAGAATTCTAATTTGTTTTTTAAATTCCTCTCTTAAAAGTTTTAAATTAGGGGTGGTAAACGGCCTTAGTATTGTACTATAATTGAAATTCTACAGATAGGATTTGATTGGACGGAATTTATAGGTTGAAGGTTATCTTAATAAAATGCTTTAATAGAATATTTTGGAGGGATTATAGAAATTAAAATTTTTGGTATAAAAAGGAAAACTTGAAAGTTTAATTTAAACCCAACATCTAAACAACATTAAGTTTCTAGTGCATGGATTCTCTCTTCAATTCTCTGCTTCGTCCTGCTGTTCAAATGGCCAGAAATGTAAATCTTTTCTTTTTTCTTTATTTGTTTATCCCCACTTGTAAAATTATTTTTTAAATTTTCAGTTAGTCCTAAACGATTCCGACGACCAAATTGAGCAGATGCGCGGTGACCGAGAAGAGGAGGAGGTGGGACAAGGAGGGGAGGAAGAGGAGGACAACAACGAAGAAAGCATCCGCAGTGACGTAGCATCGAGTGAGAGAAGTGACACGAGTGTGCATCAATCTAATGAATCGGGTACTGGCAGAACTTCGGGGTCAACTAGAAGGAGCAGCAGTCGTTCGGGAAGTACCAGCGGAGGGCGTGAGCAAAGTGGGGAGACCAACACAGGGGGAGAGGTGTGTTTAATTTTGAATATTGTCTTAGAAAAATGTTTATTTTTTTCTTTTCAGACAGATGCCAGCGAGCAAGCATCGTTCGTGGATGAGTTGCCGAATGGTTTGTGTTGACACTCAACCATCAAAATTTTAAATAATCTTTTTAAAAAAAACAGATTTGCTCTCTACGCGTTCTGCCCGTTCTCGTTCGCCTCCTCGAGGAGAGTCTGGAGTCACTACTGCCATCAGCAATTCGGAGACTAATACGGCTCTTGGTTTGTCACCTGCTCGTCGACGGGCCTGGGACAATGAGTATGACGACGTTAAAACCGCCAGAGTCTGCCAGAGGTAGCGAGAGAGAGAAATTATAATATAAAATTCTCTTTAAAATTTTAGTGAGGAGAACTTATTGGCAAGTGTGGGAACGTTCAAATGCTGATGGTCTTCGGATTGGATAATGATAGGATGCTATTTGCTTTGCCTAGATGTTGCCAGTTTTGTCTAGAATATTGTAAAGAAATATAAAAAGGAAAAACCTTATTCGATATTTACAAATGTTAAATATATTTATTTTCATTTGTTGTTTGTATTGGTTGTAATTTGTGTTTTGTAATAAATATAGTATATACCTTTATTCAAGTTTCGAGTCATAAGACCACAAGATTTCGGATCTCTCTAATCATAGCACTTTCAATCCGCTCATAAATTTAAATATCTCATGTCTACAATAATCGAAATAATTTTTAAATTTCACCCCAAATAGTAAGTATAATACATATTTATAAGCAAAAATATACAAATAAATGAGATACAAACACAAAACGATGTCGGCTAGACAAATTAATTTTATTTCTAATAAAATTTTATTATAGTAAATTTAAGTAATTAAAAAATTGAAATTTAAAATAATTTTATTAATTCCAATTTATTTAAAATGAGTTTTAGACGTTTAAATTTTTATAATTTTTTTTCTTTTCTTATTAAAAAACTTCTTGATGCCAATTAAAAATTTATAGGTAAATAATTTATATACCTACCTATATTAATTAATATTTACCTATGTGTTAATAATAAAAAAATAAAAATTATTAACATTCTTTAGATATTTGAATTCCGTAAATATTGGCCAAATTTTATAGTAATTTTTACACAAAATTTTGGGTGTGACTGACGTTTATATATTTTATAATATTTTATTCAAACTTGAGCAAAAACTTTTATTACAATATTTACACCGAATGGGTGCGATATATGAAAAAATTTTTTTGTTGGAATTAGTATTACTAATAAATAAATAATTTTGGAATTTTGAAAGTATTTAATTTTGAAAAAATTAATAAAATATATAAAAACAAAATTATTATTTTTTTTGGACTTACGAAGGCTGTCAAGGGTAAGAAAAGGCGGGCCAGGTTCTCAAAAAATTTTCCAGTGTCGGGTTTCGTGTGTTGGGTTTCGGATAACTCGTGACATTCCATGTTGTACCTACTTGAAATTAATCAAGCTTCCCTCCATTTCTGTCAATAGTATATGCTCGAATAATTACACAAGGTTATTATTGTCTAAATCTCTCGCTAAATGGAGTAGTTAATTGAGTGTGGGCAATTATTTGAGAGTAATTATTCGAGCATTTACGGTATATCACCTACATAAGTGATTACAACCCTTAATTATTTTTACCCCTAATTACAACCAACTTTTTAACTAAATATATTTAAATAAGTTTACTATATTCTTTGTAGTTTATGTATTTTTATTTCCAATTTTATTACAAAAAATATTCTTAATTCTAAACTTCCTTGTTTGTCAGATGATTAGTATACTCTTCTAATTATTCTATTTCCAAATAATCTTTTCTTTAAGTAAAATGTTCTTCTTACAATTAAAAACTTTTTTTTTAATTTAATTTATTTATTGTAATATATATTTCTTTTTAATTAAAAAAAGGCCCTAAACAAATTAAATAAATTTTCTTTTTTTAAATGACGTTAATTTAATTGGAAAAAAGTAAGAGAGAAGGGGGATGGATGTTCTTAATCAGTATAATTGATTATAATTACAAAAATCACGAAAAATGTCAAAAGGATTGAGAGAGAAGGGAATATATCGATAGCGACTGATTGGCGCCATTTTCTGTTTTATTTTTCTTTTGTTTCAGCACAAGTTCTCGAAAATTGGTCAGCCGTTAAAAATAAACGAAAAAAATAATTATTTTATGGTTGAGATATATTTTATAAAAAATAAAAAGATTTTGTTGGCTTTTAATTGGTGTTAATGGCCGGTCATTATATGCTTGAATAAATAATTAAATTGAGAAATAAAGAGTATTATTGTCTATACAAACATTAATATAAATATATGTACTTTTGGGATGAATAAACTTGGAAAACAATTAAAATTTATAAATTAAATGAAGGAAATTAGGTATATTATTTAAAGGGTACACCCCTATGCACCGCGAGCCCAATGTACCGCCGAGCTATAACTTTGTTCAAAATTGTCGAATCCGTGGCGCCCTGATATGGTTTGACGCGGCTCGACCAGCTGAATCGAACCATACCAGGGCGCCTGCTCCCTTCTTTAAACTATTTAATAAGGCGTATCTTGAATAGTGAATATCGCTTAGGAGGTATCGCTTTTAAGAAATTTTACAAAACATTAAATTATCCACTAATTATTTACAGACTTATTGTAAAACTTTACTAGAAAAAGGGGTTTCATTTTAGGTTTAGAAAAAAAACTGACATTAATTCTTTCAAAATTACATATTATGATTAAAAAAATAAATTACTTACTCATTATTTTTTAAAGTTTTAATAATTAAATAATATTTCGAATTAACGGTTACTAACTCCATCGAAAAATAAATTTGATCGAAATTGTTATTGATAATTTTTTCTTCAGCAAAATTCAACAAAAAAATTTAAAATTAAAAGTAAACAACGATCATCTGAATTACTCCAAATTAATTAGAAAATAAAATTGTTAAAAAAATAATAAATAAATTTTTAGTAAAAATTTTTTTATTTTCTAATATAGTCAAAAATTTTAAAAATTTAAAAAAATATTTCATTTCATCCAAATATTAAAAAAAAATAATTTTAATTAACATTTTATTACTCTAAATATAATTTGTCATTAAATATTTATTTGCACCCAAAAAATTGTGAAACCAATTTTTATTTTTATCAATTAATCAATCACTTTAATTAAAAAACCTTCAAATTACTACTAAAAATAAAACAAAAATGAAAAAAATATCACTTGTTTATTTTTAATTTAGTCATTTGATAGGCGCCAATTTGGTGCCCTTGCTGCAAAAGCAGCTGATAATTAAAAATAACCATTTATATTTTTTAAAAATATATTTTTAAAGTTTCTATAAATAAATATTTTCTTAAAATAATTTATTTAAAAGTTTTGTAAATTTATTTTCGTAAACAGATTTTTTAAATTAATTTTTTTAAACTTTTTTGGGTTGAAAAATATTAAATACCAAAATAATCAAAGTCATTTGACGTGACAAACCAATCGCCTTCCTAATGACAAATTTTTTTGTTGAAATTATAGAAAGTGTTTAGCAAAAGAGCCACTGGGCAGGATTCGAACCTGCAACCTTCTGTCAGTTATTGGTAGACGCTGTCGCTCACCACGTACTGGTGCTCACCATTGAGCTCCCGGGGCATCGACTAATGCTTTCTCCCTTTTTTTAGATCATTTAACCCCCGCATAAGCTTTTAAACGAGGTGAATCATCCTTACATTATTTTAAAACTTTTCAGGAAAATTTTTTTTTTAATTTTTATTTTTCAATCTCAATAAAAATTTAACCGGTTTTATTTTATAGTATTTTTTGTTCTTTAAATAACACAAAAAATAATAATAATAATTAAATTAATTTATAAATCAAAAGAGTTTTTTTCTAAAAATTTAATTAAAAATGACTTAAACAAAAAGAAATTCACACTCAATTTAATTATTCTTAATTCGTCGGAAATGACACTTGATTAAATCTTTAAAAATAATTTTTGTTAAATTTTTGTTATTCGGGTTATTATCAAACAAACATAAATAAATATTAAATAACATTTAAAGACTGTCAGAATTGTTTTTAAATTTTTGAATTGAATTTTGATTAATTTTCTTTTATTAAAAATAAACTTAAAAAATGTTTAAAAATTTTATTCTTATTTTAAAATTAAATATTATTTTTTCTATTTTCTTTTTTAATTTTAAATACAGATTAGGGTTGTCGGTTCTTGGAAAATCTTCGGATATCCGAACCGAAAAATCATCGATTCTTTGATTCGGTTAGTTTCGGACCAGAATCGACAACCCAATTACAAATTATATTTTAGAAGCTTTTCCGCAATTTCTAACTACATTTTTCTTTCCAAATTAATTATATTACCTATTTGTGTTTTAGATGTAAATAATTATATTTAGTCCAGAAACGCCTAATTATTTTCTAATAAATATTTTCGTAAACATTTTTGCAATATTTAAAATATTAAAGAAAATTCCACAACAGAAATATTATTAAAATTATTCTATAAATATTCTATAAATAGAAATCTCAAAAGTTTTAAAATAACCGGTTTAATAATTTTTACTTTCCTTTAAGTTTATTGCCTTATTCTTTTTTGTAAAAAATCCATTTTAGGAAAATTAATAAATATATTACCTAATTTTTTTAAACTTTTTTTTGTTAACCTTTACATTCCATAACGATATACCTATTTATTTATGAGGGCCAATAGGGCGCGGGTTTTCATCATTTCGAAATTAATATTTATTTTGAAATTTTGTTATTCAAATTCCAAAAAAAAAATTTTGGAACTTCAATTAGAAAAAATATTTTGGGAGAGTCACGCGCAGTCAACTATTCACTAAACTTAGGGCCCAATTATTTTCTTTTTAATTTCATAAGATCAAGGATATTAGTTCTAAATTTGAATTAGAGTTCAGCATTTACGGTCAGGTGGCTGTTTTCACGGGGACGGTGGTTGTGGTGGTTTTTCAGCGCGCGAGAAAATTTTGAAATTTCGGAAGTCCCGAAGCCAGATTTCTACCAATTTAGGAAAAAATACATAAATTTAGGACAAAAAATCAGAAAATAAGCCGCCCGGAACATACTGTGCAGTAGTTGAACCCTATTTTGAATTAAATCCCTTAATTTATTTTTGAAAAATATCCAAAAAGCGATTTTTTGCTAAAATTTTTAATTGCTCGCTACCCTTATCTAGAATTTAAAAAACAACTACCTAATTATCTTAATTAATTTCTTCAAATCATTTTTGTTTTATAATTTTATCAGAATTTCGGATTAAGTTATGAAAAAAATAAAAGTGTTCCATTAATTTCTGATCACCCTCAAATTATTTATAATCTTAATAGAACTATAAAAATTAGATTAGAAAAATTTTAATTTCTGTATTCAAAAATAGTCAGCGTCCATATAACCCCCCTCACCTTTTCCAATAAACTTAATCAACAAACCTCTCCGCCCTTTCCTTTTTTCTTGTTTTCTGTTAAAAGAGAGAAAAGGGGGAGGAGGATCACTTGCGCGATTCCTTTATTAAATAGAAGAAAACCTTCTTGATTTTAATCATTCCTTTCTATAATATAAATTTTTCTATTAAACAGAAAAAAAGCAAAACTTTTTTTCTTCTTCGAATCAATAAATAAATTATCAAAACAAAGAAAATTAAATTAATAAATTAATTAATTAAAAAAAATGTCTTCAATAACAACAATGGAGAAAAAAATAAAACAACAAAAAATAAAAGAAAAACAACAAAAAGAATCTATTTCTTCAAATAATAATATGGGAAATAATAAAAATAGTAATAAATTACGTTTGAGAGATACTTTATTAAATATGTTGGGAGAATTTGTGGCACTTAATAAAAGTCCGGAAGTAAGGCTCTCATCAGCTTCTCAGCAATTTTTGGCTGATGCTGTTCTTGAAGAAAAACGTCATTTGGATAAGGTAGAGAATATTTTGAAATATTTGTATAGTTGATGTTTTGAATGGAGAGGAAGTTAGGGACGTGGGACCTAGGAAGCACTTTTAATTCTCCAAAGAATTAATTTTCCCAAATGGTTCTGAAAACATTTCTGAGGAGGAAATTAGGAAGGGAAATACTATTCACTTTCAAATAAAATTAAAATAAGAATCTCTTCACAATTTGACAAATTTTTTGTAATTTAAATATATTTTTAGGACCATATCAGACATGTTCGGTCAGTATCATCCAATGCAGTTTTGGCAAGTCCATCAATGGGGCATTCTCAAATAAACCCTACATCAAATTCATTTATTCATCATTCTCGACATGTTTCTCTTCCAACAAACCACGAATCTTCTAATCGTTTTAGTCTTTTCCCACCAAGATTGCGTAAAGTAGCGCAAGCAGATGATCGAATTCGTTCACAACTTCAACAACAACAAAGACAAACAAACGTTATTTCTGAGGAGAATGAAGAAGAAAGTGAACAACAACAGCAACAGCAAACTTCTTTTAAAACAAACCAAACAAGAACTAAAAAAGAAGGAAGAAAAGCAGCAGTGGCATTATAAAAAAATTGAGAGAAATTGGAATAAAAAAGAAATATTTTTTAGGATTTAATTGAATTGAAAAAGATAACTAAATATAAATAATTATTTTAGCCAAACAAAAAATATTTTAATATATACACATTTTTAAGTTCAATAATTACAAGGGAGATGTCCCTAATATCTAGAATACCCTATAATACGGAGGTTGTCTTTTAAATAGAGGGGTTCCCTCTTCCTTCCAAAATTATTTCAAATACCTAGATTTAAGGTGTGTATATTAAATAATTTAAAAATATTTTTATATTTGTTTTTTATTTAGTTTTACATTATATTAATGCTTATTTTTTAAATTTATTTAGCACTATTTTTATTTTATTTTTTGATCTCTTAAATAAATAAATATATAATGTGTGATTTAATTTTTAAATTTATTTTAAAAATTTAAATTTAATTTTTTGTTTAAAAAATTCTAGAAAATAAAAATTTTTTAAAATTTATTTTTTTTCTCTTTAAGAACCTAAAAATAAATATATTTATTTATTTATGTGTAATTATAGTGACGAAATAAAGTATGTATATTAAATTACTTAAACAAACTAAAATAAAGCATTCATTAATTTAATTATTTTATTTTTGTAAACAATATTAAACGAACCGGAACCAGAATCTTTTTTAAATAAACAAAAATGAGTGCCTAAAATTTGAATTTGGCAATAATATTCCCAAAAATATTTTTTAAAAATTTTAATGTGTAAAAAAAAAGAAGTTTATTGTTGCCATAAACGTGGTCGCTGTAAAAAGTCTTTCCGATATTCCATTTTTAATAAAATATTAATCGTAATAAAACTATTAAACTTAAATCATAATTATGGAACAATTAATTTTTGGAGTGCATTGTAAATTAAATATTTATAGTTTCACTAATTTATTACTTATCGATTTAATTATTTTAAGATTGCCATATAGTAATAATTTAGCTTGATACAATTTTTGTATTTCCCGTTGAACATTAAATACTTTTTAAACTTCCAAAAATATCTTCCCAAAATTTTTTAATTAACCAGCGGAAGTAAAATATGCAAAAATAAAAAAAACAAAAACTGAATTCTACCCATCCTTATTTAATACCTCCAAGCTATTTTTAAAAGTATATTATCAACAAAAATATTTTTTAAAAATCATATAAATATTCATTTATTTATTATTTAATTTATTTCCTTATATTTTTATTTATTTATTTCATTATTTACCTTTTAAAAACGCTTCATTTATTTAAAAACAATTTTATTTAAATAAACTTTAACCCAAATATTTACAAAGAAAAGCTTTACAAATAAATAAATATTTATTAATTAATTCATAAAAACAAAGTTTTTTCTTTAATCTTTAACAAAAAAGTTTAAAATATTTTTTTATTAAAAACTTTTAATAAATTAAAATTTAAACAAAAAACCTTTTAAGTTTATTAAGCTTATTTTTTTAAATAAAAAAGGGCAGTTCTGCTTTTTTCTTATTAAAGGACAAAATATACATATGTAACTTGAAATATAAAATTTTACACAGATATAGGTTACGATTTTAGGATTTCTAAATATAATTTGAAAATAATAATTATTAAATTTTTAAATTTATGAAGAAATTAATGTACTATTATGCGTTTATATCCCAGCATTTTGCTTTTATCAGAATTTGAACGACTTTTTTATGCTTGATCCAACACGAATGAAGAGTATCCCATTTAAAAGTCAGCAATAAGCCCACGATTCAAAAGCCCACACTTATCAACTTGTAACTTTTTAAGGGGCGATCAGACTTGATCCGTCCAGTTGGAGAAAAGATAGTGCTTATCGAGGACTTTCGAATGATATAAGATTCAACGGATGGATCAAACATAAAAAAGTTATAATCGATCAAATTCGAAAAATTAGAGGAAAATGTGGAAATGTATGTTGCTGAAATTAATTTAAACATGTTGAGAATTAGGGTTACAAGTTTTAAAGCAAACCTATCAAATCGCTTTATAAATTTTATGTTTCCAAAAACAAATAAATTTCAAATTAAAATTTTCCTGTTCATTTTTATTTGGTTTTTAATGTTTAACTTTTATCTCTTTAAATGAATCCTTCAAAATTTTAATTAAAATTAGTACACTATTCAACAAAAGGTCCATTAAAGTCTGAAAGATATTCAAAATAATGATGATATAAAAAATAAACAAAAAAGGAGGAAATGGAAAGTTTGTTGGCACAAGGATTGGGCACTTCCGTGTATTAATCCCCCCCTTTACACCCCTTCCCCCCATTTTTATATCCTTCTTCCTTCTTTACTCATTTCTTCCAACATTTTCTTTCCCTCCTTTTTTTAAATTGAAAAACGTATCTAAGAATGAGCAGTCTCGTTTCAATAACTACGAGAAGGGGTGAAAAGTATTTTTTTATTTCCTTTAAGGCAAAATAAGGAAATGAATTAAAATTGTTTTCTTCAAATATTTTTTAATCAAAGAATATTTTCTTCTTCACACTAAATTGTAAATTCATTTATTTTCTAAAATTTATTACATTGTTATTCTAATTTTTAAATAAATTTAAAAAAATTTTTTTAACTTACGGCATCTATTAGCACTATCTTTCATACTGTGTTGTTTGCTAATAAAATAAAAATAGGAAAAAAAACATAACTTCGTTTATTACCTTTTCATTATTCCAAAAAAGCAAAATTATTGGCTAATTTTAATAATTTTACCAATTAGTGGGTATTAAATTAATAGTTAGTAGAATTATTTGGTATAAGAATCCAAATATTATAATTTATTATTTAAATTTTTTGGAAAGTTTGTTTTAAATAATATTAATTTTGCCTAGTTTTATTATAATTGTAAATTAATTTAATTTTTTTATTTATTATAAATTAATTTTTATTTTAATTAATTTTTCTTGTAAAAGTTTCTATTTATTTTAATTAATTTTTAGTTTAATTTTATTTTTAATTATTTTAGAAAGACTGAGATTTTCTTAGACTATTTATTTTAAATAATTTAATTTCCCCTCAATTACAATTTAAACTATTTAACATAATTTTTGCATTAATTTTTAAAGGAAAAAAAGAAATTAAAATATTTAATGTCTTAAGTAAAGCGCGATGAAACAAAAAAAAAAGTTTTTTTGGAGGGAAATAAATAAATAAAAGTTGCTTCTCTTTTTTTTAAATGTTCTTTTCATTTTTTTATTTTTCCAATTTTCTATTGAAACTAACTCAATTTTTGGAGAAAATATATAAAAACTAAATAACTCATCTTTTGTCAGTTTTTTCCCTTTCTTTTTTCTCTCCAAAGGCGACAATTGTTTGGATATGTAAATGTGCCTAAATAAATTTTTTTATTGTTTATTCTCTTTTGTTTTTAACTAAATATTGCTAATCCTTGTCTAAAAATGCAAAATGAAGGCTTTGCTATAGACAAAATTATTTTTAAACAGTTAATAATGTATAAACTAAATTTCTTGCTTGCAGAGGTGGGTCGGAACAAGCAAAAGTGTCGGAAATCGTATCGGAACTGGCTCAAAAGTCGGTAATCGGAAATTAAAATTTTTTCGGAAAATCGGAATTCCAACCCACCTCTGCTTGCTTGATTCTTTCTTTTGATCTCTTTCTTAAAAACTTTCACTCAAATTTTTCTTAACAAGATTTTTCCAAACCCGATTCCTATAATTCGGGAGGAGAGCAATTTTTGTTTCCTTACAAAATAATATTAAAAATCATAATCAAATATTTTTTTTTATTTAAATAAATTAGGGTTAAATTGACAAAAAATTTCGGCTCTGGTACAGTTAAGTAGTTTTTAGTAGCTCGATAGAAGTCTATGATGCCGAACAAAATTTTATGAGTCCAATGAATTTATGTGTCTAATATTCTGAGCTTTTAACTGGTTAAAAAATTTTTTGGAATTATTTTCAAACAAAAATTTGTATTTATAAATTATCCGCTTGCAAAGGAAATCTCCCCTCTTTGTTTTTTTCAAATTGTTCAATGTTTAATTATTTTCTCGTTTTTATTAGTATATTTTAATTATTTCAAACAAAAATTTAAATTCCTGCTTTTTAATTAAATAAAAATTTATTGCACTTCTTCCCTGAATCCAGACATTTTTTATTTTTTGTTCCCACTTGTTGGGGTTTAAAAGACCACACAGAATTTCTCATAATTTTTAAAGTCAAAAAATGTTTTTATTTTTTATTTTTATGACTTTCTTACTTTAAAATATTATTCTAAAAAATATACTACTAACTATAATAAATATTTTTAAGGAAAATAGGCCCAAGTGAGCTGTTATTTGGACGATTTATTTATTAGCTTCTCTTTTTCCTTTTATCTTTTACTATATAACCATTTCTTTGGACAATTTAGTAGTGAAAAAACTTTAGAAAAATAAAATAATAATTTAATATTTTAATAGTGTTTATCCTACCATCGTAGGTATTTTATATAAAATTTGAACTTTCCCTATTTTTCGATTTTTAAGGGAAATAGGTTTTCGCTTCGAAATTTCGCTTACCTAACTTATAATTCTTCTCGAAATCTAATTCTTAATTATTTCTTTAAATTAATTATTATGATTGTTTTTATTATAATTTTAACGGAACTGGGAGCGTCGTACGAGAATTGAGATCTCGAAAAATTATCGATCTTGATATCCGAAATTTTTGATGGAGATTCCTTCTTGGTCCAATCTCTAGTCACAACTATTTAATGGTCCCTCGAATTTTTTTTTTCAATTTTATAATTTTTTTCTTAAAAAATAAAAATACATTGGAATATTTATTACTAAAAAAGGGGGTGGAAAGGGAAATGTTAAGAAATATAATAAACATTCCCTCAATATATTTCCTAAAATATATTTATTTTTTTAAGTAATTGGCCCCTCTAAACACAAAAAAAGCTTTCCTCTTAACTAAAATATTTTATAAAAATTTAGAACGTTTTTCATTTTGTAAAATATACACACAAATCCTTCAAATATTTTTTTCTTTTCTTTACTTGTAAAAATCCAATACTTGAAAGACAAAAAGCTATTTTTACTTAAAAATTGATAAAATAGAATATTTACTATTTAAATTATAATTTTAAATTAGGGAGGATTAATATATTACCTAAAATATATATTAAAGTTTTGTTGAAATTGTAAATTTTTATATGTATTTTAGTTGGATCTTACTATAACTATGGTTGAGCAAAATTTGGTTAGTACCTATTTATGCAAAATTTTCTATATTTCGGTACTTAGGTGTATATTTTTATATAGCTGCATATTTTACCAATTTTCTACAAACTACCCTCCAAACTCCAAAAAACAACCCTCCAATCTCGTCTCCTTTAACAGAACTTGATTTAGCTTTTTTAATCTTTACTTGTTTTCAAAATCTATAAAAAATAATAATTTAATTAAAACATTTACATTTCTTTTCATTATTTTTTCTATAAAAGTACAAAAATAAAAAATTTCTGATAAAAAAAAACAATTTTATAAACATCATAAATTACATAAAAAATTTGGAATCTAAAAAATCCCAGAGGAACTATTATATTAGAGGAAAAATGAGTAAGGTAATTTTAAAAGTACTGAGGCTGAGGTTAATATATTTTAATTTAAACTTCCGCCGTTATACGCATAAAATAAATTAAAAAATAATAATGTGTATTCAGAATTTCTTTATATATAAATTAGAAAAAAAATATTCCAAATTTTATTTTTATTTAAAAGAAAACTTCCTTTAAAAACTTCTAAAAACATGCAAAATTTATTTAATATTTTTTTCTTTTTATTTAAATTTGCGTGATTTTAAATTTAAAATAAGGATTATGTGCAAGCTAAATATTCAAATTAAAAAAATATTAAGCATTTAGATATATCGTACTTTAAAAGTTTTTATTTGGTTCAGATATTAGAGTGACGATTAAGTAAATATATATTTGGATATTTAATCTTGAAAAAAAATTTTTTAAGTAATTTCACTAAATTTAATGGCTAAATGTTAAACTTAAATATTTATTCTGTAATTTTCTTAGCACATTATTTGGTATAAAATATTTATATTTAAAAGGGATAAATTATTGACTTACAAGAATTATTTAGAAACTTAAAGGCTCCCTCTGCTATTTAAAGTTAGGCAAAATATTATGGTAAATTAATTTTCGGAATTGTAATAAACAGGGATAAATTTATTTTGTTGAACATAAAAGTGAAAAAATATTTTTTGCTACTTATCCGTTATACACGATTCTGATAAGCTTATCTTTTTTCCAACTTGATGGATTGGTCTGATCACTCACCAAAAAGTATAACCCGATAAATTATAAAGTTTTTCGATGGATGTTTTCCACATTTATCGAGTTATAACTTTAATGAGCGATCAATCCCGATCATCATGTTGGAAAAAAGATAATGCTTATCAAAGTCGGCTGGCACACAGTTTGTGGGCGTATAAAAGATAGCACCTATTTTTTTTAATTTTTACAAATTGTAATAAATTATTTACAATTATAATATCCAGATTAACTAATAACAATAATTTTTATTAAACTATTAATTTTTGTAATTCGCTCCTACTCCTTCAATATTTTTAACAAAAATTCATCAAAACAAATTTTTTATTTTTCCACATTTTTACCTCCTTTTATCTATTTTTCTCCCCATATTTTATTAATTAACTATTTATGCATTTGAATATACAAAAACAATAAAAGAATAAAAGCTATTTATTTGGATGACTCTATTTTTCTAAAGAATTATTTAAGTGCATGTCACGCATGAAGAATATCTTTTTAGCTTACAAAATTGCGCGTAAATGAAATTGCCAAAAGTTATTGTGCCTAATATTTTAAATAACCAAAAATTAAAAAAAAAGAATGGGAGAAATTTTGAGGGGTTAGGTAGTCTATTTTAATATTTCATGAAAATTCTTTTGGTACTACCCAAAAAATGTGAGCTGCGATAGTTGGGCTTGCAGTAGATAAAGCCTGCTCTTACTTTTGAAGTTACACAAAAATGGTGTCTTCTTGTTCCCTGTTACAATTAATTGATCTTGGATTTTTAAATTGATTACCGGTTATACTCTATTAATAACCCTTCCTCAAATAATTACCCTACCTCTATTAGTTACTCCCTCCATCGAAAGGTTTGGATAATAATTACCCAGGGTAATTAATGAAGTATATACGGTATGTTTTAACATTTTTGTCAACAAAAATTGCCAAAATATTAAATTAGCTTCCAATATTTATTTATTCATTTCCTGATTTTCATTTCCAATTTCCTCATTTTATTGAAAACTTTAAAGTTTTCTCTTTAAAAACAAAATATATTTTCAATACAAAAATTAAATAATACAAAGAATTTTACTCACGTGGTTTTACTCAAAGAGAAAAACCTCCAAAAAACATTCTCTCCAATTTTTCCAATGCTAATCCAATCCAAATTAGTAACGGCGAAGAATTACCCTTCTTTTTTATTTTCTTTAATTTTTTTTTGAATTTTAAATATTTTCCCAATATTTTTCAAAAATAAATAAAAATTAAAACAAAAAATATATTTTTTAAAAAATATGAGTAATGTCATAATAAAAAATATTTTTTTTATTTTCTTAATAATTTTTTGTTCTTCTCAAGTGTTTGTAAAGATCCACCCCATAAATGTCTTCCTTTCTTCCTCATTTTTTTGCCTCTCCAACCTTTCCCACAATTCTCTTCTTCCTTTGGTTTTTAAGTAAAAAGAAAGTGAAATAATAGGTAGTTTTTTACTGAATTTACAACTATTAAATTTTTATTTATTTTTTTTACCGGAAAACGAGAGAAAGATTTCCGAATATATTCTTCTTCCCTTTTCGTTTGGGATTTTTCCTCTATATCCTCTCTGATCTGAAAGACGGATCTCTACTTTTTAACCAAATTGACTCTTTTGCCTTATATGTAGGGGGCATTTGCCCTATTTTTGCGCACAATGATGCACCACACCACCCAATTTACACCAAAGGTATTTAACACTAGTTTTTTATTTGTCTAATATTTAACCAAAAATTCTTGTTTTGTTATTAAAGGAATGCTAAAATGACTGATTCCTCAACTATATTAAATTTCACATAAAATTTTTTATTATTCATTTTCTCTTTTTTAAAAAAAAATAACAGTCCTAAAAAATTTTATAATCCCATTCCTTCCAGACAACATTAAAATTTTTTATTTTATTGTTTTCTTCTATCTTTTAAAATTATTTAGATGAGAAAGGGGGTTTCTGCCAAAAAATTAATCAAAAAATCTTTCCTCTTTCCCCTCCTCTTCCATTTCCAATTAAAATGCCAAATTTGGCAATAATCATTAATTCCCAAAAAATATCCTTTTTCCGACTCAATAACCTCTCTTTCTTTTTTTAATCTCTCCAAAAAACCCATTATTTTTATTAGGTATATTTTAAGAAAAAATATTTGGGTATTTGATTTTTGGTCTAAAAATTAAAATTTTAAAATTAAAACAAAAAATTGGATTTTTTGAAATTAAATGTTGCCATTTAAAATGAATTACTGTTTGATATTTAGAATATTTATTTTTTAGGTTTTTTAATTTATGTGCATTTATGTATAGTGAGAAAATTGGTTTATAAAATGGAGAGGATTTTACCTAAATTTTTTTAATTTTAAAATATTTGTTGGGAATTTTTAAATAATTTTTTGATTAAAATTGGCAATTTTTAATTTTTTTGTGTCTTTTTTTATTAAAATTTACATATTTGTTTACTTCCAATTAATAACTTTAGTTTGAATTGAAAAGGTTAAGGAATTAACTAATAAAAATAAAATACCGTTATTTTATGGAATAATTAGTTTTGGTAATTATTGTTTAAAATTCTCTCGTTAGTGGGTAATTAATCGAGGCAATATTTAGTTGATAATAATTTTTCTTGTTTAACTTTTCCTTAGTATTCCAACCACGTAGAAAGCAGAGGTAGGTTGGAATTCCGATTTCCGAAGAAAATTTCGATTTCCGGCTCTCCAGATTTCTGACACCTCTGACTGTTCCGACCCACTCTGATAGAAAGACATACTCGAATTATTAATTAATAAATTGTCCAAACAAAGTCACTTTTAAATTCTGCAAAATTACTAAAATAATCGTATTAATTTCGTTTTAAATTTTAGATTAAAAAATATTTTAAAATATGTATTTAGTATTACTAAAATAAATAAATATAATTTATTATTTTGATTAATGACTTTACAAAATACCCAAATTAATCAACAATTCAAAAAAGTACACACACATACATGACAACAACCATCAATTTTCGTAATTTCCGTCTGCAGTAATTAATTAGGTGGAAAAAAAATAAAAGAAAAAGTGTTAAAGGCTGGCACTACTCAACAATTCTTGACAGTGCCAAAATTTTGGCTATAGGAGGTGTTGACTTTTTTTGGAGGGCGGAAGCATCAATTTCGTTTTCTGCGTGCTTGTCACCATCTTTTTTATTCTACTTTTCATTTGCCCAAACATTTTTTGGTTGGCAGAAAATTCATTTTCATCAAAAAAAACAACAAAAAAATTTTCTTCTATTGCTGCTCAGAGATCCTTCCTTTCTTCAACAACAAAAAAATTTCCATAAAAACGTTATATTCCTCCAGCCCTTTAAATAAATAATTTTCTGTTAAATTTACATAATCTTCTGGTTAAATAGGCAACAGGCCTATTTTTTAATTTGCCTTCGTCATCACGAATTTTGACCCTCTTTTTTGCATTGAATGGAAAAGGAAGGCCCCAGGTGGTGCCATCAAAAGTCAACAGTCCCAAAAAAGAACTGGCGGCATTGCCGGAGGGAATGAACGAAGGAAAAAGCCAAAATATCTCTTCGGAAGTGGTAGCCATTCTTCCAATACTTCCCTTGCCTTTTGAAGAAGAAGGAGAAATTATTTTAAATAACCAAACTTCCTTGGAAAATAATAACTTAATTGAATTTACGGCAACCGGTGTGGATCGCAATCCTTACGCTTTGGTATTGGCATTAGTTCCTGTTTTGACTATTTTTGGTTTGCTTTATAATTTTTAATGGAGTTTTTAACTTGCTAAATTTCTCAGGATAAATAAATAAACCCCTTAAATGAAATTAATGAATTTACTCAAATTTCAGAAGCATAGTATCAGGATCGACTCATATTTAATGCTTTAAATAAATACCAAGCCGGAATCATCCATAACTTTGAATTTTCAAATTCTAAGAGACTTTTAACAATTGAGCCACTGATTAGATATAAATATCAATCTTTTAATAATTTAGGTAATTCAATGGTAATACTTGCCGTTAGAAAAGAGAAATCACTTCAATCTGTCACCAATTATTTAATTGTTTCATTAGCCTCTGCCGATTTGTTAGTTGCCCTCTGTGTTATGTTTTTTGCTGTTTATTATGAAGTAAAGAGAATATACCTTTGGAAAAATAATAATTTTTAACTAATTTTTAGTGGAATTCATTTGTTTGGGATTTGGGACCTTCTCTTTGTAATTTATATATTGGTGCTGATGTTGCTTGCTCAACCGCTTCAATTCTTAATTTACTTGCTATTTCAATTGATAGGTAATTACAAATATATTTTAAAAAATAATTTAAAAATATTTTGTAGGTATATAGCTATTTCTCACCCCCTTGCTTATTGCCAAATTGGTGCTAACAGTTCTCGGGCTTGTTTGTCGATAGCCCTTGTTTGGGCTGTCTCAATTGCAGTTGCTGTGCCTGTTGCTTTTGGTACAGCTAATATTTTTCTCCTCTTATATTTTTCAATTTAGGTGCTAACCACATTGAACAAGAACATGACTGTTCATTTACCAATCCAGTTTTTATGATTGGAAGTTCAATTTTTTCATTTTTTGTTCCTTGTTTGGCAATGATTGCCCTCTACGCCGTTATTTTTAGAAGACTTAGAGAAAGGGAAAAAGCTCGGGATTTAAGAAGAAAAAGGCAAACATCTGGCACAGAAGGTGCTCTTGTTTTGAATGCTTTAATGGGTGGTGCTAGAATGGCGAGGCAAATAAATAAATATTTAAAAATAAATATTCGAAAAATTCTAGGCAAATTGCAAAAAGTCATTTAAAGGACCAACTTTTATTAGAGCTTAGTGTACAAACTTCTTCCTTTCCAAGTCCATCAGAAGAAGATGAGGAAGTAACAGAAGATGGGAGAGAAAAAAAATTAATCAATTCAAAAACTGTGATCAGAAGGAATATACCCCCAATAAATCATTCAATGACAAATGGAAGTGTTAAAGAAGTATTGCCTATTGACCCTTTGGCACTTCCCCAAACAAATGTTTTACCAAGTTTAAGAAATGGAAATATTGGAGGAAATATTAATAAGTAAATAAAAGAGAAAATTATTTTTAAGAAATTTTTGGTTTTTAGTGATGATATTCCTCAAAATTTTCAAAATATTTTACTCGTTAGACGTTGTAATTCAATGCCTTCAGCTATTATAAGGAGACGGACAAGTTTAAAAACAATTAAAGAACCTTACAAAACTAAAGGTGTTAGACAGAGGAGATACGAGGTGAGGAAGGAAATATTAAAAATTTTAATTAGGTATTATTGGGACGGGAATAGTGCCGTTTTGTATTTGCCCGATTTTTACCTTATAAAAATTAAAAATTATTCTAAGGCATTTCCGAAGAGTTTTTAAAAATTGTAAAATTTAAAGAATATTTTTCTTAAAGATAAACAATAATGAACCGTTAGAAGAAGAAAATGAAGAATACAAACAAATTTCTTCTGAAAAATTACCTTTATGTTCTGAATTTGAAGAAAATAATTGTTCAAATGAAGCAAGTATTTACGAAGGTTTATCAACTCATAGAAGTTTTGGTGATGGAATTCAGGAAGTTCTTCAATTTATTGACAGTGGCTCTTCTGCCTCCGCTTCTCCTTTTGTTAATAATAATAGGAGGAATATATTAAATAAACAGGTAAAGAGATAATTTTTTGGTATGTATATGGAGAAGGTTAGAAGGGGATGTGTGGAAATCTTAGAACTTTACAATTTTGGTATGTTAATTTACTGGAAATTCGTTCGAGAATTCTTATTTTATATCTAAAATTGTGATATAAGGTTAGATAAGGAAGAGAAGATCCAACGAATTGGGGTCGAGAATGAGTTCCGTTTCGCGTTTGCCTAATTTTCACCTTTCTCGTGGTTCACCTTTTTCTTTTTAAAATCAGTTTCGGCACCTTCTGGGTATGCACTTAATGAGTAGGATTGAGCAAAATACATGCTTTGATATGCTATGAAATCCCTTACAATTTTCTTTTAATTATTATAAAAATTAGTTTTCCAACAATTGTTCAACATTTACAAATAATAGTACTACTACAAATCAACAACAATATCAGCATCAACAACCAAAAAGTCTTCCATCCTCAATAGAACCTAAAAGAAAAATATTATTAGAAAATAATAATAATTTTGAATCTCAATGTTTATTAATCTACAATCAAATAGATTCTGCACTTTCACTTCCAAATTTATTACAACAAACAAATAATTCTCAAAATAGATTAATTATTAAAGAAGAAAATAATAAAAATAATAATAAAATAATAGAGGAAGATAGAGAAACTTTAAAAAATAAATTAACTGATTGGATACGAGGAATAATTGAATGGTCTAGACCAACAACTTCTTGTAAAGAAAAGGGTTGGTTTAATAAATTAAAATATTGAAAGGAAATAATTTAAATAATTAGGTCCTTAATTAATATTGGCTAGTTAATTTTATTTAGTATTTCTGTTTAATAATTCGGTACTTTATGGATATGTCACCCCCCTCCTATTTTGAGTCTCAGAGTTTTCCTTATGCGTAGAAAATGGTCAGAGATTATTTTCTTCTCCATGTCAATCATTTTTTTCTTCTTCAAGTATTTTGCTTGTTTATTTTGCCCTTTCACATATTTTTGAATTAATTTCACTCATTTCGTTTCCACATTTCACTTATTTTGCTTGAAGAAATTAAATGATTGACATGGAGAAGAAAATAATCTCTGACCATTTTCTACGCATAAGGAAAACTCTGAGACTCAAAATAGGAGGGGGGGGGTGACATATCCATAAAGTACCAATAATTCATTTAAGTAATTTTAGTTTTTGAGTTATGGCACCACCCTCTTATTCCGACAAAGGAGCATAGAATAACCACTATCCAATTCACCTCCTTATCAGTGTTCATAAGCTCGTACCAAAATTCGTACTCTTACTTTGGTACGAAATGCCCTCACCCGAAATCCTCGAAATCCCCTCAATTTATTATTTCCCCATTTAATAAATAATTTTATTTTTTCAAGTACTCGAGAATGGTTTTCGAAGCCCAACAGGTGTTTTAATAACAGACGAACAAAAGAGTACTTCAACTACCGGCAATCGCCCAGTTCGAATAGTCCCTAGCCGTTTAGCTAATTATTCTTTTTCTCCCTCACACAAATTAATTCCAACAAATCAAAGGAATGGTTCTTTAGCCAATAAAAGTATAAACACAAAATCAAGTTCAAGTCAACAACCGTCTCCTCTTCAAAGGATTAGAAGTGTTTTTAGAAGATCTTTATTAACTGCTATGGATGAAAAAAATCGTCCTTCAAAACATTTAATTAAAAAAGCTTCTAAACAAATGAGAAGAGAACAGAAAGCTACTGTGACACTAGCGGTTGTTTTAGGTAGATTTCTAAAATTTATCAACGTTATTTAAAAAATAATTGTTTTCCTTTTTTGATGATTCTGATTTTTTTCAATTATAAAATTAATTTTTGCACCCCAATAATCTTTTATTTTTTGTTTCATATAAATTAGGGTTGTTCCTCGTCCCCGAAAGTCGGGGAATTTGAGAGATTTTTTGAAAATTCCCCGTCCCCCCCGTGGCGCTGTCTTCCCGAAAAGTTCCCGTCGGGGAACAACCCTAATATAAATCCAACATTCAAAATTATATAATATTGTCAACAAAAAAGCCCCCCATCTTTTCAATATTCAAATAACTCCCTTTATATTTTTTAAAAATTTTATTTTTTTTAAGTTGTTTTCCTCTGTTGTTGGGTTCCTTTTTTTGCTCTGCACCTCTCTAATGCTTTATGTCTACTTGCTGGGGGCCAACAATGTGTTCATATGTTAGCTATGTTTTTATGTACTTGGCTGGGATATTTAAATTCTTCTCTAAACCCTTTAATTTATACTGTAAGTTGAAAATAAATTCTTTGCCAATCTCGATGGAATGTTTATCCCCCCTTTCCCCTTATCTTTTTTTTAATTTAGAAATTTTAGACTTTTTTCTTTAGAAAAAATTAATTTTCCCATTTTATATTTAAAAATTGTCTTTTAATTTTTTCAAATTATTTAAAGCTATCTAATTTTTAAAATAATTTTTTTTCGTCAAATTTTAGTCAAAATAACATTTGAAAATATTTTTGAATTTAATCTTATAAAAATTAAAATTTCAAAAATAATTCGACTTTTTTGTTTCCTATTTCAAAATTTATTTTTTAATAAACAAATTAGGGGCTTTTAATTTTAAAAAATAAATGATTATATTTATTTTCGTTTAAGTAACATTTACTAAATATTTAAATATATATTTTACTAAAATAACTATTTAAATATTTTGACGTAGAGACTAATCTACTTATTATTTTTTATGCTTTCTCTTAAAAGTTTTTTCATAAATATTCTTTTTTTATTTTCAGGTTTTTGATAAACGTTTTCGGAAAGCTTTTCGTGAATTGCTTGGATTTTGCCTTGGGCCTTCTAGTATAAGCAGCTTACAAAGGAGACGTCTACCTGGAGGATAAAAATTAAGTCTGAAAAGAATTTTTGGAAAAAAATGAAGAAAATTGAGGAAAGAAAAATTAGTGAATGAGGGGAAAAAATAAAATATGAAAATAATAAATAAATAAATAAATGTATAATAATCACTATAATTATACATTTTATTTTCTCTATCAATTTTTCCTGACAATTCATTTTCCTCATTTTTTGGCTCCTCTTCTGCAGATGCGTCAACAATTCAATGTGCGCGTGTTTTTATTTTTTTTGTTGATGCTTGTCTACTATTTAGTTAAAAAAAGCTTTTTCCCCTTCTCCCAACAACCAGTCTGGACGGCCAAAGAAGAGTTTAAAAAAAGTCATTCACTCATTCATTTTCTCTTTATTTTTGTTCAACATTCCCTCTCTTTTTTTTAATGATTTGTGCGCAGAATTTATATTTATTTTCTACTTAATCAGATTGATTTTGTACAAAAATTGTCCTCAAACATTTATACTTTTTTATTTATTTTTCTTTTTAATATAAACAAAAAATGTCTGCCAAATTTTCTTTGTTATTAAAAAAAGCCGTTTTAAGGGGTTACAGAAATTTTTGATCACGAGCCTCTTTGACAATGAGACTAGGGTTGGAGTTTTCGAGTCGGGCCGACGTTCGAGTCATTTTTTTCGGGCCGGCCCGACACCGAGTCTCTTTCAGGCCAAAATTTAATGCCCGACTATGTATATTTCGGACCGGGCCGGACCGGGTCTCCAACCCTAAATGAGACTAAAAAAGGGAAAAACAGTTTTTTAATAAACTCACAATTTTTCTAAAAACTTTTTAAGACTTGGTTTTGGTGTAAAACAAAAAATTTAAAATGTGGACAATTTTTATTGTTTATAATGTAAATAATAAATAAATAATATTTATAAAAAATAAATTTTCTAATTTTTTTATCAATGTAAATATATTCTCATCTTATTTTTGTTGTTATTGTTTGTCCTTATTTTGCAAGCTTAACACAACAAAACATATAAATATATTTTCTATAAAATAAAAGTTTTGTCTCGTTGGCTTTAAAAAATAAATTTTATGTTTTACCTATACATACTACAAGATAATAAAAAGTATAAAAATTTTTAATATAAAAAATATATTTTTTTGAAAACTTTCAAAACTTTCTAACTGAATTAACAAAACTGATTGAAAATTTATTCTCTTTTTTAATAACTATTAAATTTAAAAACAGTATTCTAAGTTTTCTAAATCAAATCTAAATTTATCCTCTCAATCAGTCATAGGGGGCAAATCAAAATTTCCTTCTCTTTTTATCCCCACTTCCCTTCTAAAAAACTTTCTCTCAGTTTTATATTTCCTTGCTTCAGGTTTTTTGTCTGAAAAATATACTAATAGATTATACTAGTAATATTTGTAGACTTGTTTGCGCCAAATTACAATTCTTTTCTATCAGTCAAAAATTTAACGATTAACAAACATTTAAATATTAAACATTTTTTTAAAAACATTTATATACAAAACTTTTTTAGTTATAAGATGGGTAACTTGAAGAAGAAAAGGAAAATCCGACAATCTGTAACTTTAATACATATCAGTTTTTCGAGGCTTTCGAGTCTTCGGAATTTGACTCCACCCCAGAATATATTTTGGGTGTCTAGGGTGATCCCCGGAATTTCAACTCGAATCCTCTGCCCTTCTTTATTTTAATTATAACTAAAAACAAGATTATACATATAAATAAACAACATTGCAAAATTAAAGAATAACAACTATTAAAATGATTGAAAATCTCCTTTAAACCCTCTCCATATTTAGTATTTTCTAGTACCGGATAAGCCAATTTTCACTTAAATATATTATTTATACATAATCTAAAACTAATACCACCCGCGCAAATAAATTATATATTTTTCTAAACAAATTTAAAAGTAGGGAATCAGCACATAAATAAATAAAAATGTTTTAGTAAACATAAAAATAAATAAGCGGAAGATTTTTTTATTTTTAATTCCTTAAAAAATAACAAATAAACATGTAGGATTTTTAGCCTAATTCCCCAATTTTTAATTAAATTCCAAAAGTTTATTTAAATATTCCTTTATATTAATTCATATAAATTTTAAATCCAGCCAAGTTATTTTCATTAATTAACATCCAAGATTCCATAAGTAGCTGTTGACTTTTACAATTTATACTTCCTCTTTCCTCCTTCACATTTTTAAAAAAAGATTGTTTTAAATAAAGAATGTCCATATGTAGATTTCTTTTTTCCCCCTAAACTGCTACAAATATTTATTATTTAAATATTTTTCATGATTCATTCTATTTTTCTTGTTTGAAGGATTATACTTCTTAAGGTCATAAAAAATGCTTCTCCTTCCTTTAAAAGTCTCTTTAAATTATCTCAAAAGATGAAAGTCCATTTTTGATATCCAAAAATATATGTAAAAAATACAAGAATGTTAAGCTAAATTTGTTTAATTAGTCAGTGTTGACTTTAAGAAAACTTATTTAAATTCAAAAATGTGGATATTAAAGAGTTCTTCCACTCTTCTTTTTACCGTATTTACTCAAATAATTGCCCTGGATAATTGTTTCAATCTCTCTTTGGAGGGAGTAATTAATAACGACGGATTGATATCTGAGTGAATAAAGTAACTTACAACATAGTGGTTGGCGGTTTTGGATATCCGAAGATTTCCTAGGGACCGCCAGCCCTACTAATTTTGTAAGGAGGGGGATGCTCGTCATTTTTTAAGTTTTCATGTCGAAAATCTACATAGGTATACACACAATGAAGAAAAATGGTGGAATGATAAATTTGGGATCACCTTGTCCATTAATTCTTTAAATATTTTGAACTTTTTTAAAAATATTTTTTAAATTTAAATTAAAATCAGTATTAATTTTATGTATTTATTATTCTTTCCTTTTTCTTTCCAAGATCCATTTATTTAATTTATAATATTCCCCTCTCCCCTCTCTTATTTTAAGTCAAATCTCCTAGGTCAATCTGTCTAGGTCGTTTGTGTGATTTAAAAAGTAAAGAACAAATCATATGGTTATTGACGCGCAGGTGGGGTATATTTTTACAAAAATTAACTTCTATATTTAGAAAATTATTATTATTATTATTTTTAATATCAAAAACCATTAAGACTAATTCTCTCAGAAAAATTAAAAAAAAAACACTTCTTCATTTAAAAAATTATTTTTATTAAATGCTCAATAACCAAAGAAGGCATTTTTATCTTTATTTTTCCTATTTAGATTAATCCCTTCACACAAATTTTTATTTTTCCAGTTCCGGCATATAACGGTCTATATTTGCAGCAAAAATAAACATTAAAGTCAGCTGACTAGATTAATGCCGCCATGGATTGATAAATAAAAAATAAATAAAGGAGGGGGAGGGGAGGAGAGTGTTTTTTCTTCCCTAAATTACCTAATTCTTTAAAAGCTTATCAATCATAAATATTTTTTTAAAAAATGGGAACACTTTTAATTTAAATCTTGCAAAACTAAAAGATTTTATAAAAGGAGGATTAATTAATTACCCTAAATTGTATCCGTTTCGGCATTATTCTTTGTGTGTTCATTTATTCTTTCCCGTTCATTTTGTGTCCGACTGACCTCGATCTTTGAGACAATCCCCCTTTTTTTTAATCTATTTTTCCCCTTCTCGTGTCCGTTCGTTCTCTTTACCACTTGACAAGGTGGTTGTACCTCTGCGTGTTCACCTCTGTCATTTTCTCCTTGTTTTTATTTTTATCTGTTGTTCTCTCTAGGAGCCGATTAGACGCGCAATAAATTATTTTATCTTTTTTAAATGACGCAAGCAAGGAGGCGGGAACCGTTCTTCTCTTTATTTTTGTTCATTTTCATGCATTATTTAATTGGCACCTTTTCTGCAGAGTTTTTCACAGTTTGTAAACCTAATGCCCCAATTTTATCTTAAAAAATATTTTTTATTGTGAATATTTGAGATTTTTTAATTAGCTAATTTTCTAAATAGAGTCAGAAAATAATGAAATTTTTTGAAATAAATCTACTTATTTAATCCCTTAGAAATAAAATTTTGCTGAATAATTTGAGACAAAAACTGGAAAAATTAAAAGCTATACTTTTTGTGGGTTCGAGGACAAAAACCAGCAGATAATAAGAGGATGGAGAGAGAATACCGTATATATTTAAAGTATTTATCCATTAAAATAATAACCTAATACGATTATTTTTATTCAATCTGTTTCCGTTACCGTAGTTCTTAGGTCAATTTTTCCCTTGTAAAATATATTTCTCCACAAGGTTTTTTAATTAATTAATTTTTCTGTTAAATCTTTCTTCAGTAAATTCTCTCCTTCCTAAATTCACCTATAAAATCCATGCTTACTTTTCCACATCTCATCATTTCTTCCTTCCTTCCTCTTCTCCACATTTTCATCCTCCACATAAAAATTCAAAATAAAATAAATATTATTATTATTTTGTCAGTCAATAGGATCTATTAATCCGATTCTAAAACGTCCCTAAAACTATTATTATTTTTTTCTCGATATATTTGCAAACCTCTCCTCCCCATCATCACTCTCTCTTTCCTCATTTTTAAACCACTCTTTTATTGGCAAAAACAAATCGTCGTCAAAATTTATTAAACGCAACAAACAGTCTACTTCTCTACAAAATATTTTCCCCTATTCCCTCTATCTATTTTTTTATTTAATAAAAAATTTAAAATTATTATTTGCCTAAATTTAACTGAAAATACAAAAATAAATAAAATAAAAATATTTTACAAATACTTTTTTTCTATAATTGACACTACCATCCCCCCTCCCTCCTCTTCATCCTCCTAAAACCGTTCTCTTGTAAAAAATCATTTGTCCAATATTTTTATCACTCCAAAATTTCGTTTACTCAAAATACAGAAAAGATTTAATGCTTTTTCTTTTTTTCGGGGCCATTTTTAAATAAAAAAAACTGTACATATAAGCCTTTCTTCTCGTCTAATAAAATACTTTTTACTTTACTGATAACACAAAATTCAAAAGAAAATTCTTTTTATCAGAGAATTTATGTGTACCCCTTTTCTCTCTTTTTCCCTTTATTTATTTTTAGAGGATTGGCCCCCTAAATAAAATTATTTTTTTGATTTTTGATTAAAATATATTTTAACATTTCTCTTCTTTCTTCCATTTTCTTATCAGGCATTAACCAATTTTGTCCTTTTAATCCGTCTAGTCCCTCTACTCGCCGTTTATTTTTATTACTAAATGTATGTAGTGTCTATTTCTCAATTTATTGGGCAATCTAGAAAAATTTTATATTTTAAGATTGTTTAAATTAATTATTATAATTAAATATAAATTAAAAATTCTGATTAAAATCTTTAAAGGCAACTTTTTTCTGTTTAAATAAATAATTAATTAATTCATAAATCCATATACCTTACTTACCTTCCTCTTATTTCATAATATTCTCTAAATTAAATTTTATCATTAATTTATTGATAGGGCATGATTGAGTGTTTGAGAAATTAAAAGTTATTTATTTATTGAAGGGAAAATGAACGGAAAAAATTTTTTGGGGGAAAGGTTTTTATGAGGGAAGGAAGGGCAATTTTTTAGTAATAAACAGGTAAACCATATTTATTATAATCAGTTAGTCAACATTAAAATATACTCTTTTTTTCTCTATTTTTCTCTTTTTTTCTTTTCATCTTATTGAACTCTCCTCACAATTTTATAGAAATAAAAATATTTATACATTTAATAAACCACAAATTCTTCTTTTTTTTAATAAATTTAACAATTTGACATTAATATATTTTTGTATAATCAATTTAAGTGGGTCCATTAAATTAAAGACTTGCCAATTTAATAAATTAAATTACTAAAATAAATTTTATTTTTTAAGAAATAGGGCATTTGGGTGTGTTTAGCTTGGTAACTGTCGTGTCAAAAAGGCTCCCCTCTATCAAAAAATTTTGTGTAGTTACCCTTGTTTTTTGATAGAAATTTAAGAATTTTTGTTCAAATATTTCCAAAAAAATTTCATAAAATATTCATACATGACGATTTTTTGGAAAATCTGACCACTAAAATGTCATCCAAATTTTATTTTTATTTGTTCCCAATAATTAAAAAAATATCAGCACAACAAATCAAAAAAATATTTATTAGCGTCAGCGAGTTCTGGGATTTTTTATGTTGGTAGAGTCACATGTACTTTTAACTATAACCTCCCAACATTTTAATCTCAGCGCTTGCGCGCCACTGAAAATATTAAAAAATGTATAAATTCTATATTTTATTTCTAAATTTGACAAATAATTAAATAATCAATTGATCAGGAGAATTTATTGTTTTTGTGATTAAAAAGGTTGGTTGACTAAATAAATTTAAATATTTTGTTTAATTTAAATTTATTTTCAAAAAATTCATTAAATTTAGAAAATTTAGAGATTAAAATTGATGATTAGGAATTGAAAGCAAAATTAATAAAAAAATCACTGTAGGGAGCGTGCTGGGGTAATTTTGAACTTCACAGATCCCATTTTGCCTCCCTAAGTTTTCTCCTATATATGTGCAAAATGGTCAGACTTTTTCCTTTCTTCCATCTCAATATGAGGAACTTTTGGGGTAAAATGGGGCATGTAAAGTAAGAAAAAAAAAAATAATTCTTTTTAATTTATTGTAGACAAAATATAGAAAGACAATCGGAATGGAAAAAAGAAAAGCTCTGACCATTTTGTACATATATACGGGAAAACTTAGTGAGGAAAAAATGGGGTTTGTAAAATTCAGAATTAGCTATGATAGTATAAACGATTTTTAATTAGTCTATTTATTTGTTTGGCAATCATAGGTACAAATAAAATAGTAATAGACTGACAATGATTGGAGATTTTTAAAATGTGAATAAAACATGTATGAAATACATAATTAAAATAAACAATTAAAATTAAGTCTTAAACTATTTTAAATAAGCGAAATTTTTATATTTTCACTAGGTGAGATTTTGAAGAACTTTCATATATGTATGTATCAGTGAATTTAACATATCACCTAACGTTTTACATGGAGATAGTTTTCGGAATAAAACGATTTCTGATTTTATTTTAAAAATAATTTTTCAAAATTTTAATTCCCGCAATTCTTCTTTCCAATTTTTTGATTTTCTTTCGTTAATCCACTAAAATACCAAGGCTCAATTAATTCTTTGACTGTTTTTGATTGAGGCAGTTTTAACCTATATTTATGCCAACGATTAACTTGATCTACTTTGTTTGTTAGAGTTTTGTCTTCTTCACTTGCTTGTTCACTTTGTTTACGAATTATTGGACGAATATATCTATTTATGGAATGAAATAAATAAATTTAATATCTGATTAACTAAGACTTCTGGAAGCCCATGAAGGATTACTAATTATACTGATCTAAGATGAAATCTTTTGCCCATTCTTGTCTGTGCCCATTCATCATTTTTAAATAGAGATGGAAAGAAGAAAATGGAAGAAGGGATTTTTAGGTGAGTACCAAAATAGAAAACAAGGAAAAGGGGAGGCAAAGGGGGGAAATTTACAAACAGAGCGAAGTAATTCTGAGGAAAACCAGTATAATCATAGTTAATTATGATTACATTATATGTATATCGTCTCTTGAGAACCCATTTTAGAGAAGCTAGCTCATTTAAATATATACAGTAATTTTTTAAAATTTAGTACAAACCTGGCAGCTTTTCGTCCACTAACAATGCACTCCTCATATGAGAGATTTCGTAAAAGGCGGGGTAACAAACGGCATAAGGCGTTGAGAGTGTTTTCTTAAAAGTTGTTCGTTTAAACAAAATTTTCTTAATTTTGGTAAGAGAGCTGGAAAGTTAGCTTCGTAATGCATGATCCAGTGATATCCCTTCTTTCTTGAATTTTAATTATTTAATTAAGAGGTGGATACTAGTTGGATATTGTATTTTTATCATGCCATACGAAAGACTAAACATATTGTGAATTATGGGATTCTTCATTACGAGATTATATTTCTCTATCTGACAAAAGTTGATTCTCTTAAATTTCGGAATTCAGCAATATCGCGCTCTGCGGATTTTTTGGCAAAAAAATTTCCCGTGGACTGAAAAATAAATTTTCTTAAAAAAATTTATTTATTACTGTAAAGTTGGTGTATAGTTAGAGAATCTATCGAAGAAGCAGATTGTTCTGTTCTCTTTTCTGGCCCAATAAATTGAGGTAATGGAGGTGAAGGAGGAAATGTTGGATGAAGTAATGGCCACCAAGGTTTTTTGAGAGATGGTAGTTTGTGCTTTTGTCGTTGATTATATGGAGGTGATAGCTGATGAGAAGAATAACCTGAATATTTTGAAGGAAATGAAGATTTAGAAGAAATTGGTGAATGAAAAACAAGGTTTGATTTTAAATTTGGATAGAAAGGTTTTGTTGTTTTTATGTTGACTGGACCTTCAGGAACTGACTTGATAAATAAGAAAACAATGTTTATACGAAATTAATTGAAAACGCCTCCTTATAAGCTTAAAATACTCGTCAATATTTAAAAATTACCCCAATTTTGTTCCAAAACACACTTGAATTTTGTTTATTACAATTAGTAGGTCTACTGTCACCATTTAACTTTAATTTGTAATAAGGTAAACGGTCCTTCCATTTTCCAGAATAATTCGAATTAATAATTTTTAATTGAAAACAGAATGAGAAAACAAGGAAAAAATTAAAAAATAAATAAAAATTCATTTGAAAATAAATATTTTTTTGTTAAATTTTAGAAAATTTTGTTTATTTTTAATGAATTTTCTACGTCTTTAATTTTTTTTAATAATTGCAATATTATAAATATGTACATATAACTGACCGCAGTTATTTGCCCTCACATTAAACTTTCTCGGAGTTTTTTAATAATAAAATAAATATATTTGTTAAATCAACGCGTATTGCGCGAATCCCTCACATAAATTTAATAAAAATCCAAAAATGTCCAAAAGACTGAAAAGGGGTAAATAATATGAAAATTATTTTTAATTAAAAAAAAATCACAAAATCGAGTTGAGATTTCAGAGGGGCATTTTACATAAAACATTTTTTGTCTCACTAGCGGCGTACAATGCTCATTAGAAATCTCAACTCGAATTGCAATATAATTTAATATTTTTTTAAATTTTATTTTAAATCGAAAAAGATTGCCGAGAGGTTTGAAAGGCCAGTGTGGACAGATCCCCCTTAGATTTAAATAAGGGTATATACGGCATACTGACACAGCAAACCTCACGGCAAAACTTGATCTTTTAAGAAAGTTTGTTTGAAAATAATTGTTTTTGTTTAGAAAATGTTGATAAATTTATTTTAAGAATTGTTATAACGATTTTATTACAAATAAAATACAAGAGAATGAGGAATAGGAAGCTGAAGAAAATGCTTAATAAATGAAAAATGAGGAAAATGGATGAATTATACGTACAAAAATGGAAAAAAGAGGGCACGGGAATGAATAAACCTTTTTTAAAGAAAACTCGGAAAGACGCAAAAAACGGCTGATGAAAATTGTTGCAAAACTTTTTCAACAAAATAACGAAAAGTAGCGGGCGTTGATTTTTTAGAGAAGAAATGCTTAAAATAGAAAAATATGAGAGAGAAAAGGTTTAGATGGAAAGGTTTATTTTTATTTGTAAAGTGCAAAATGCCTAAATGAACAATTCCTTTTTAGATGTCTTTTTTAGATGATTGTCTTTCTCGATCAAAAAATAAAGGAGAATATATATCATTCTCGATGGGTGACTCGACAATCAAAAAGAAGGAGAGGGAAAGAACCGTTGAATAATAAAAATGCCAAAAATACAATTATTTTATGAATAATTTTGTATGTGTTTTGTGTCATCCCTAAATTTAATGTAAAGTAATGGATTTATTAATTACTAAATTGTTTATGTAAAATTATTGGATTTAGAAAAAATAAATAAAATTCTTTTATAATCTTTTTTAAAAAGAAAAACAATTAGCAAGAGTAGATTGGGATAACTTGCTTATTTTTGGTTTATAAATAATACAAATAATTTTCTTCTACTTTAAGGCCTCGTCATTTTATAGGAATAGGGAAGCTACTCGAAGAAAATATTTTCCTAAATTAATATTTAACGTACTGAAAAATCCTTTTTTTGATTGCCTATCTAAACCCCAATATTAAATTTAAAGGATTCAAAAAACATATACCTAATATATTTACATTCAATATAAACAGGAATATACTTATAACACATACAAATAACATACAATATACACACATATACAACAATCTACTATATCAATTATGGATGACTCAATCACTTCTTATCTTTCTTTTCCTTCTTTTTCGTCACCGATGAATCCGATCCGCTCGAATTTGATGCAGTCGAAGTGTTTGCAGCCAATTTTTCCGAAGTAGACTGAGTTTTCCCAACAGAATCCTGTGTCGACACATCAGAAGCTGTTTTCTCTTTCGCCTCATCTTTTGGCTTTTCAGGACTAGCAGACTTATCAGGCGAGGGTTTCTCATCTTTCTTAGGCGAGGTCGACTTCTCTGGAGAGGTTGGTTTTTCTTCCTTAGCCTTTAATTCTTTTTCCGGGGAGGGTTTTGAACCATTCTGCGGCTTTAGCGGTGTTGCATTTGGTGGAGGAGCCACTGGAGGTGGTGTAACTCTTAAATATTAAAAAGAAAATTTAAAAAAATCCTAATTTTCACACTTTTTCGTTGGTGGAAACTGGAAAAACATGCACCGCAAAGAAGCCTCGACCATCATTACCGCTCCAGCATTGTCGAACTAAAAAATAGAGAATTTTCCTATTTTAATTACTTTGCTCACTTGTCCAGCATAGTTTGGAGCTGAGAAGATTGTGACTAATTTTTGAGTTCCATTGATCTCGTACCCATCCTGAACGACTTGGTGAGCACGAACGACCATATCGATATCTAGCAAAGCGGTCAATTGAAGAATGACGTCGTCGCCAAACAGATAACTGCAACCTCTAAAATTAAAAAAAGTGGAGGGATTGAGCGTTTATTTTGTGCAGTCTCACCTTGGACTTGTTTGCCACCCTTTGATTCGCGGGTCTGGATCGGCCCTAAAACAAAAATGTCATTAGAGATTTAATGAGTTAGTCTAACCAAAGCAAATCCATGGTAATACCCCGGTTGTTTGGCGGATCGTACCATCCTCTGGGAATCTGCCTCAGTTGATCGAGGGATGTAAGATCTGGAGAAAGCCCACCATGCATGCAGAGAATTCGGCCTGAAAATATGAAGAAACTGAAGAAAAGCAATAGAATACACCTCCGACCAATCCAGCAATGGGCATTTGAGAGAATGCAATGTTGAAGATGCCCCACATCCCATTTAGATCGTTTCTAGGATCCCCGTAGCGCCTTGCAATTTCCTGCCGAAAGCCGTATATTGCGTTGGTGACTGATGTCTCATGATTGCCGCGGAGTAGATAGAAATTTCGAGGATATTTGATCTTGTAGCAGAAAAGAAGAGCAATCGTCTCCAAATTGTGCGAGCCTCGATCAACATAATCTATTGAAAATTGGGAGATTTTTAAAAATATTAGAACGGTCCTTTGTACCTCCCAAAAACAAGTAGCTGGTTGCCGGTGGATATCCAAGAGTATCGAAGATGCGTAACAAGTCGCTGTATTGTCCGTGAATATCGCCACAGATGATGACAGGAGGTTGAACTTCAACAAGCATCGGCTGAGTCTGGAACACAATTTGTGCCATTCTAAGCAGTGCAAGCATCTCATCAGCGGGAACCTGCAATTTATCAAAAATATACAAAATAAGAATTGGGATAAAATGCAGATACTTACGGTCTCCACAATGTTGACATTCCGGCGATCATGAAGTCGGAGGAGCAAAGCGTCGACGTCAACGTCCATTTGGTGAAACAGCAAAAAGCAAACAAATGTCGATACAAAATGTCTTGTGTAGTAAAGTTTGATTGTTCATGATTGAGGCCTTTTGTAGTAAATTTTTGGGTAAAACAGACCTTTAACTAGAAATATTTACCTAACTATACAGTAATTTTTTGCGTTAGACAAATTTACTAAAAGTGGAATTATTGTCATTGTGTTGGCATTTTGTTTAAAAAATATTTTTCTTCGTTTAGAGTCTAGTCAAGTTTATTCTGAATTTCTTAATTTTTTGTTTTGATTTAACTTTCTTGTATTTCAGTGACTTTCATTGTAAATTTTTATCTACGATGGGAAAGCGTTCTGGAATCACAAAAGGTGGGAGGATGATGAATCCGGCTGATAGAGAACGTAAACAGATGCGTGCCAAAGAACTTAAACGAAACAAAAAGCAAAGAAATGCTGTAAGGCAAGCAATGGTTAAAAGTCGTGATCCTGACGAATTAATTGAACAAATGAGCCGTTTAGATGAACAAGGTTTTTTCTTTAATGTTGAAATTTTTTTAAATTTTTAATTAAAGAATTTGACCCACAACGTGTACTTTCCCTTAATGTTATTCAAGAAAAAAGAAATAAACTTCGTGCATCTTATTTTCAAATAATTAATTTATGTCGTCAAGAGAAAGAAGAGAAGAAAGTGAAAAATTTGGAGCGGATGCTTTATGAATATGAAGTTGAACGTGCTCGAAAAGAAGAAAATTTTCGTGAGAATTTTATAATAATTTAAAATGAAAGTTTATTTTTTAGGGGCAATGCTTTTCTCGCAAAGTGAAAATTTTGAAGAAATTCCTCTTCCGACTGGTGCCAGTGCCCCTGATGCAGCTAATACACCTTATTCTGTTAATTCTATACATGGAATTGGATTTGGGCCTCAAATGCCTCAATCAGCGATGAAAGTTGGAATTTTGAAAAAGCCGGTTTCTAATGCTGTTAAAAAGAAGCATAAATATCCACCAGGTTTTTCATTAAGATTTTTTTAAACTTTCAACGTTATTTATATTCTAGGCTTCAGACTACTTTGTTATTGTTAGGAAATAATTTTTAATTTTATAAAGGACCTCCGCCTGGTTTGCCACCCCATCTATACGCTAGTGAGGATGAGGAGGAAGAGGAATATGATGAAGAAGAAGAGAGTTATAGAGAAGAAGGAAGGAGGAGAAGAAGAGTCAGATTTGGAAATCGGCCACTTAAGGACGCTTTTGATGAAGCTGCTGAACATGTTGATGGGGATGAAAATTATGAAGATGAAGATTATGCACCTGTTGAGAGTATGTTTTTATTTATAATAAAGATGTCATTATACATTAAGGGCGTAGCTGTTGTATCTATTTCAGGGGGCTAAAATTGGGTGTGCGCCAAAATTTCAGCGTTTACTTCGGCATTTCTAACGTTTATTTTTTTAACCTGAAGCCTTCCTCCTGGCTACGCTTTTGTTAAACATACTAATAGAGGATCAGCTACTTTTCCAGAAATTCGTTTTAATTTTGACTTTAATATTTTGCCCTTCATTCTGAATTTTCGAATATTCTATTTTACAAATAAAAATAAATATTTTATAATCCATTTAAATTTTATTAAATAATAATTTTCAAGAATGCAAATATTAATTTACAAATAATTATTAATTAATTACAAATCCTTATTTTTCAATTTCCTATATTTTAAATTTAAATATATTTTTAAATTTAAGTTCCCGAGAGTATGTTATCTTCCGAAGAACCTCCTATGCAGCATCAACAACCAATCTATTCTCGTTCTGCCCCTTCTTTGGCTGCACCTGCTATCGGTACAGGGCCAATTATGCCTGGAATGGCTCTTCCACCTCATTCAAATTATCCGCCAGGTTTTGCAGATTTAATAAAAATTTATCTTTCCCCATTCAATATTTAATTTTGTAGGTTATCCAATAATGATTCCGTCTCATGGAATGCGTGAAGTTGTGGTGAGGCCACAACATGGGCGTCATTCTCAACATCAATCTTCACAACAATCAAAAACTGGACTTGTTAGTGGATATTCTGATGCTGCTGTTATTTCCGCGGAGCCGCAAGTATTTTTTTGAATTTTTAAAATTAGTAATTTAGGGCTTGAGACTTTGAATTTGGTTTTTCCCTTTTCGATATAAAATTTTGGAAAAATCCATTTGCTGAACGTTAGTATGCCACTAAAAATTAATAAAAATATTGAAAACTAATTTTAAACTTTTTAATTTTTAGGTAGTTAAACATAAAACGGATGCTCCTCCATCTAATGTAGAAACAACAATCACTGCTGGCCCTCAAATGCGAAATGTAACGAAAGAAACAACTCGTTTTGTACCTACAGCAGTAAAAATTCAACGTCCCGTTGTTCCAACAGTGATTGGACCAAAAATTCCAACATCCTCTGTTGCTGGACCTACAAAACTTTTGCCAAGATCTTCGCAAATAAAACCTACTCAAAAACAAACGACGGCAGTAAATTCTGCCATAGATGCAACAAAATCTGTGGATGAAGCTTGTGATGATTTTTTGAAGGAATTGGAGGGATTACTTTGAAAATTTTAAAAAATTAAAAAAATATAAAATTTTTGTTTTTTTGTGGTTTGAGCGCCCATGGTGTTAAAGATGTCTAGGAAATTTTAATAGGTTCAGTTCTTTATAAAGTTTGTTACTTTTCCGTTATACGACCGCAAACTGATGTGAGTCCAGCTGATCACCCATTAAAGTGTTATTTCCTGATAAATGTGAAAAACACTAAATGACTTATTGTTTATAACTTATCGGTTTATAACTTTTTAATGAGTTATCAGAATTGATCTATCCTATTAGAAAAAGATACAGCCTATCAAGGGCTTTCGAATGAATATAAAATTCATTTGTATTGGATCAATCATAAAAAAGTTATAGCCGAGTCGGCTGGACACAGTTTATGGTCGTATAATGGAAAAGTACCTAAAGTTTTTCGAGACTTTCATTTTTCTAATCTTCTTTAATGCCTATATATTTATTTGATTAAATTTATTTTATTTAAAATGTTTACTTTTTTATTTGTTTTTACTCCAAAACTTTCCTAGCGCTTTAAATTAAATTTTGTAAATGTTAGCGCAATGTGCGCGAAATGGGGCGAATTAAAATGTTTTTAACTGCTAGCAACCTCTTTCCTCCTTTTCCTGGTCTCGTGGACACAAAATGTGAAAGGTAAATAAACAGTTGGTAGACCATTTGAAAGGGTTTTTAGATTGATTTTGTGTGCTTTTTAAAAATTCAAGAAAATTTATTAAAAAAAGTCAAAATAAAATGAAGAAATTTAAGCTCATGATATGTACAATTTCTTTTTTTCCTTGTATTTTAAAAGTTAATGCTAAATTTTAACAGAAAAACATTTTTGTAAAATATTTTGTTGAAAATTGTTTAATTTAAAATTGCAAAGACCTAATTTTCCCTTTGATCTATTAAATTTGTTCAGGAAGACGAAACAATATTTGATATTCAGGAATAATTTTTGGAACTATTCAGAATGTCATTAATTATTAACTTAGTATATCCTTAGACTTTTTTTTCACTCTATTTGCAAAATTATTTCTTTGAATAATTTATGTATGTAAGTATTCAAAAGATTATATAGTTGTTAATTTTCAAAAAGAAATTTCTTTCCTTTCCCTCCTTTTTAAATAATAGAGTTAACTGATTATTTGTAAATACATAATATAGTTAAAGCATTATTCTTGTCAAATGCTTAACAAAAGAAATATATTTTCTTTTACATTTAAAACTTTTTCAAAAATAATTTTTTATGTCTTTGTTGTTGTCGGCGTATTATTGTTGGTTTTTCACCTTTTTCGTCTTTTATCTTTGAACGACGAACACATTAAATATTATTATTTTTGTATTAACTAAACTCCCTCAATTTCATTTTAACACCTAAAAAATTTTTTTATTTGAAAAGATTTAAAGAAAAAATTTTTGAAGTGGAGAATTACTATACATTTCCGGGCAAAAAATTTATAATTGAAAAAAATATTTTTTAGATGTTAAAAACCTCTTCTGATTTAAAAATAAAAAGAATGTCCCCGTCTTGTTTTTAAAAAAAAGTGATGGGATGTTAAAAATAAATATATTTTTTTAAGTTTAATAATTTATTAAATATTTTTAAACTAAATTGCGAATTTTTATTTTTACTTTTTTTTTTAAAAATAAGAAAATTATTTTTGATAACAAATTCTATTTTTAAAATTAAAATTGCTTTAATTAAGGAGGGAAGTGTTAAAATAAATATTTGTATTTTGATTATACACCTACAATAATTATATTTATTTATTTGACATTTACCTAAATGTTGCCTAATTTAGAAAAAGATAAGAATCAAAAAATGTTACTTTTTCTGTTTTATAATATACTACATAAATTATCAAAAATAATATTTCAATTTTTACAGTATTTCTGATATCTCAATATTTATAAACAACATTAAACTTTGTCTAGAAACTAGAGTTCGATCGAAATTCCGATTTCAGACGTTTTTTCCTTCAGTTTTCCGACTTGCGTTTTCCAAAAATTTAGGCTGATTTCCTACTTTTGAGCTATTTCCGATTTCCGAAAGTTCCGATTTCCGGCACCTTCGTCATTTCCGATCGACCTCTGGTAGAAACTAACAAGAATTAAATAAATTTAAAATATCTACATATTAGACAATCTGTCTTTCCATAACGATTTTTTTCTTTCAAAAAAATTATTCACTCAATCCCCTTTCCACCCTCAAATCCTCTCTGCGCATTTTCTCTTTTCATTGTTAAATAGCATTAATGCCATTATTTTTTTTTTGTTCAAAAATACTTTGGATCCTTTTTTTATTCCAGAAATTTTTGGGAGTTTTTAACGAAGGTTTTAATGAAAAATTGGTAAATAAATAAAAATATCCAAACAAAAAAAGTATTTAAATACATTCATTTTTGAACTTAAAAATAAAAAAGCGGTAGAGCGTAACGTTTAATATATTTCCTCATTTATTTTTAAATTCCCATCATTTTATTCTCACAAATTTTTTAATTGAAAAATATATTTTCCAATAATTTTTAATTTTATTTATTTTATTTGGAATATTTTTATACCATAAATTTAATTCCAGTATAATTCCCTTCCTTAAACTTTCCATTAGATTTGGGTCCATTTTATCGAAACCGTATGAGATTTCTGGCAATGTCCGTCTTTTTAGTTATCGGTGAAGATGAGCGGGATTCCTCTTTTTTTAATAAAATTCTGCAAGACATCTGAGACTGATAGTTAATTGGCTTTATGCCAAACGATTTGTCTTATCACAGTGTCAGAATAACAGGAGTCTAATCTTCCTTTTTTACTATTTTTTGAAAAAGTGATTAGTTTTTTTGATAAAAATAGGTCCGAACATTCATTAATTAATAATTTAATTTTTTATGAATATAGATTTCAAATATTTACTTTGACATTTTCTTCTATTTTTCTTCAATAATTAAAAAGTAGAGAAAAGTTCAAGTCTCTTTTCTTTGCGGTGCCAAAATGGCGACCGCTTCTGCAACTGATCAAGAAAAGAAAGAAAATAAGGAAGAAGAAAAGAAAGAAGAAATTAAATTAATCGAAAATAAAATTAAAGAAAATGAAAAAGAAAAAATTGAAAAAAATGAAAAAGAAGGAAAAGAAGAAAATGATTCTGAACCAGAAATTATTAATTCTAAAAGAGATTTTTATGTAAGTACAACAGAATTAGAAACAGAAGACAGTACTGATATAGATATACCTAAAAAGAAATTTGAGAAAATAATTAAAAATAATTCAACCCCTCCTTTATCTAAATCAAATACAGCAACAGATTTAACTCTTTCAATGTCACAAATTATTGCTGCAAAGGAGGCTAAAAAGGTGACTTTTTTAAAGGTAAATAAATAGTTTATTTATCTTCACAATTTTGTATTGCTTTCTTAATTAGGGCTTGAATTCACCTTAATAAATTTTATTAAATATTATTTTATTTTTTACTGGACAAATAATAAAATTACAAATTATAACAAATTTATTATTTTTATTATTTTAGCGACAACAAAATTCTGTAATGGGACGTTCAATTTCTGAAATATTGCGAGCAAAATTAGCAGAATTGCCAGTCAGAGAAGAGGGCAACTTTACTCTGGGTGGGAGATTTGAATAAATAAATAAATAAAAATATTTTTTAAAAATTAATTTTTGATTTTTATTCGTCAAATACTTGATGGGAGGGTAATTTTTGTGTTTAGAGACTATTTTTTAAAAATTATTTTGGAGAATGTGGTTGGTGGCTTTTTTAGCAAGTATTTTTTAGATTAAAATAAATAAATATAAATATTTTAAACATTTCATAATTTCAACTTTTTATGATTCTTAGCGACAACCTTTCTCGATATACGAAAAATAAACTTTTTTCAATTAATTAACATTTTTCTACTTATTTCTTAGAATATACTAATTAATTATCAACCTACTTATATTAAATAATATTTAATTAATAATTAATCACAGATTTTTAATTACCTAATTTTAATTAATTAATCATTTTTTAAATAAACTTTTTTAATTTATTAATACTCTAAACAAATATTTTATTTATTTTAAACTGCGCAGTCTTTCCATCCCTCCCCCTTCACCATTTTTCTAAAAATAATTTATTTTTATTTAATCTTTTTCAATTATCTTTAACCCAAAATATTCTTTTATTTTTTAAACTATTTTCGGTAAAAATTAATTTGATGAATCGATGAAACAAAGATCGTTAATTGTTATTTTTATTTTGATATTATTCCAAAACAAGAGAAGATTATTCTTAATTAATTTTGATATTAAATAAGTTTTCCGTGTCTCGATATTAAAAGTATTTTTGTATTTGCTTCTAAACACGTGGAAATCATATTAAGAATGTTAATATATTTTCTGTGGTTTCCCCCAAAATTCTCTAGACTTTCCCAATTTTCTGTCACCTTTTAATCCTTAACATTCCTGTTACCCCATCTAATCTTTCCATCATTTTGCAAAAAATAACATTAACATACATAATCCTAAGCTATACTTAGACTCAATACAAATATTCTCTTAATTTTCTATTAACCAATTACGGGCCCATTTTATAATCAAACACAAAGATTTAAATGTCTGTTTTCGACTTCCTCAATGTTATTTTTACAAAATTTTTAGAATTCAGAATTGTGGGTAGCTTTCAATAATTATTATATATTATTACCAAATTAAAAGTTTTCTATCAAATTTATTTTATTTTTCTTTAAAAAAATATTTTTAAAAAACTCTAGAATTTCTCAATTTTACATAAAAAATTCTCAAAATATATTTTCTCTATAAAATCATCAATCACCAAAATATTTTAATTATTTTATTTTTAATTTTAAAATATTTTATTTTTTATCTCTCCCCAATAATTAATATTCTTCAAAGAGCAGCTGTAAATATATTTTAAATAATTTTTATTAATTTTTTATTGCTGTCAATTAAATTTATTTAAAAATTATTATTCCAATAAATTTTAAAATTTAATGATTTTTGAATTCCATCCAGAAAAAAATAATAAAAATTTATTTTCTGATATTAATTTTAATTTTTGATAATATTATTAGAAAATATTTTTTAAATTAGTTCCTAAAGCTTTTCTGAACATATTCTTAAATTAAAATTTATTCCAAATATATTTCTATGGTTTAAATTAGGGTAGAACCCCGAGCCTTCGGGGCCGGGTGTGTCGGGGATCGGTGTTTGCCGGGGAGGGCATGTCGGAGTGTTTGTCAAAAAACCCGTCGGGTCGGGGTTTCGGGGGACGGAATGCTACCCTAGTTTAAATAATTCTAAAAAATTGGAGACATCTATGTTTTCTCAAAATACCTGTTCATTTTTAAAGAAAAATTTTCCTCTTGCTTGATTCGTTTCTTTTATTTTTATTTTCCTTAAATTATTTTTTTAAATTTTATCTAAAATATTTTATCTGAAAAATATTTTTTTGAGCAACAAAATAGCTCAAAAAATATTTTTAAAAAAACTTCCTCCCTTTCCTTCCTTTGTTTTAACACATTCTTCTCATTCCAAAATTCATATATATTTTTCACATAATAATATCATCATTCCTTATATTTTTTAACAGTCAATCAGACGGCCTTTAATTAAAAAAAAGGTCCCGATCATTAAAAAAACTTCCCAAAAATTATTATTTATTTATTTATTGATAAGCGACAATTAAAAGACAAAGAACTAAAAAAGAATCTCTTTTACAGCTCAGAAAATTAAAATTAAATAAATTTATTTTAAAAACAACTATAAAATAAAAATAATTATGGAATTAACTAAAAATGAGGAAAAAAAGCCGCCGCCACTCGTTGAAATATTTTTGGACCCAAATTCTTTGGATTCCCTATCAAATTCTTTATCCTCAACAACAACCTCAAAAAACTTTTTTTCAACAGGATTTTCAAAAGTTTTCCACACAAGGACTCGTTTTTTGATGATGATACTTTGTTTGTTGTGTTTAGCCTCTGTTTGGTCAAATATTTTGTGTTTTAATTTTGCTTTAATTTGTATTGACCATGCTGAGGGGATTGAGATGGAAGCTGTGGAACAACAACAACAAATAAATGGAAGTGATGGAAGTATGTCACTATTGGAGAGTGTAACTGAAAATGAAAGTTTTGGGTAAATATCTGAATTTGAATTTTAATTATTTTAATTATTTTAAAGAACAAATTCTTCTTTTTCTACTTTGGACAACAATAATTCGACACTTAATAATAACAGCAAAACACCACCAAGACTACACTTTACTGCTAGACAACGAATTTTTCTTACGTCAACAGTTGCATTGGCTGCTTTAATTTCCAACTTTGCTGTTGTCTCTTTGGTAAATAAAAAGATTTTTGGCATTTGTTTGTTAAACTTTCCTTAGTGAAGACTTCCTCTGTTCTATCAAGTCCCTAGATCTACAATTTGGATAATGTGAAGGGTGTTTCGGTAATAGTCTCGTTTCCCAGCCCCATTTTTTCCTCCCAATTTTCTACCCTATGTTTGTACGGAATGGTCAAATTTTCCCCTTTCTTTCATCAAATTTGCCTTTCCATATTTTGCCTAAAAACAATCAAAAAGATTAATTTGTGATATTTAAAAAAGTATTAGAGTAATGAGAAGAATCATTTTCCCAATTAATAAAAATGGAAGAACTAAAGAATTTCAAACCTATTGATTTATATGAAAAATTACGTTTGAGTGATAATGATTTCGATGCATGGCTTGAGAAGCTTGGACTTCTTCATGGAAAGAGAACTTGCTACAATTTCTGTGGCGAAAACGATTTGGCAATATTGAAAATGTTTTTTATAATTTTTGGCATCATGTCTCACTTTTTTATCCTTGTGAAAGAAATGAATAAAAAATTAATCTTTTTGATTGTTTTTAGGCAAAATATGGAAAGGCAAATTTGATGAAAGAAAGGGGAAAATTTGACCATTCCGTACAAACATAGGGTAGAAAATTGGGAGGAAAAAATGGGGCTGGGAAACGAGACTATTACCGGTGTTTCCTTGATAATAAATTATATCTTGATAGCTCTTATTTGGGGGGATATTCCCTTCTATAGAAAGGATATCATCCTCTCCCTTCTATTTTTAAATTATTTTTCCGTTAAGGTAAACCATTGTGGAATCAGAACAGTTTTTGCATGCTTGGGAATGCTTTCAGCTTTATCCACTTGTCTTTTGCCAGCTGCTATTGAACTTGGGTTTTACTATGTTTTAGCCTGTCGATTTCTTCAAGGTGTTGATTAAATTTATTTTTTAAATGCATTCAAAATTAAAAAAAAAATTCCAAGGAATTGCATTTTCCGCCAACTTTCCAGTTATTGGTAAAAATCCAAAAAAATATTTTGAAATTTTCTAATAATTTTTAAAGGCTCATTCACTTCAAAATGGACATATTATAAACAAAACGGCCTTTTCGTTTCTGCCTTAGTTGCCTATGTTCAATTAGCACCAGCAATTACTGTAAAATAATTAAAAATATTTTTAATAAAAATTCTGTTAATTTATTTATTTAGATGCCAGTAAGCGGTGCTCTTTGTGAATTACTTGGTTGGCCTTCAGTTTTCTTTGCGCATGGTGGTGCTTGTTCTATTCTTTTCTCCCTATGGGCCTTATTTTTTAGAAATAGCCCAAGTAATATTTTTAGTTTCATGTTGTTTTAATAATCAAGATTTTGATTAATTAAATTTTTTATTAAAATTTATCCACCTATTAGAACTTGCAAGAATTTTAATAGTCATACTATTAGCAAAAAATATCGTTTATTATTAGAGGGTCTTACAAAGAAGAAGCTGTGGAGGTGTCTGTGAGGCTTCGGGATGAAATTTGGTAGACAGGTAGATCACCCCACAGCCTCTCCTTTCTTAGAAGATTAACAAATAAAAGTTTAAAATATACCTAACAATTTTGTACATAAAATATAATTATTAAAGTAATAAATTAATTTTCTGGTATTTTAAGATTTTTTAAATTATTAAATTCTAACATGAAAAAATTAATTAAAGATAAACATCCATTTGTTGGAGAAGTAGAACTTCGAAAAATAGCAGTTGGCAAAACAGAATTAAATAAAGAACTTCAAAAGAAAATTCCTATTCGCGAAATTTTACGTACAGCTTCAGTTTGGGCTGTCTGGATTGCGGCAATTGGAAATTTTGTTTGTGTTAATATGGTGAAAATAAATAAAAAATAATTTTTTAAAAGAAAAATGTTTCTTTAGATGTTCCTTTATTCTCCAAGTTATTTAAATGTAGTTCTTCGCTTTCCTGTGGCACATACTGGATTTTCAGCTTCATTAGCACCTTTAGCCCAATTTTGTATTAAATTACTTGCTGGGTTTACTAGTGATAAGGTAAGGAGTTTTTTTGGTAATTATTTGGCATTCTCCTTTCGTTTTTCCCTTAGTTATTAATGGAGCTAGAGAGAAATCAAAATTTAGCATTTCTGAGTGATTTTATTTAAATTTTAAGTGGAGCCCGGCTAAAATAAAATATTTGATTATTCAACATCAACTTTGGTCCGGGCTCAACCTTAAGTGCCAAGGGTATACCAAGGAAATTTTTTCGTAGTTCTAAACTGAAAAGACCAAGTTAACCTCAAATCCCAAATTATACAAATTTAATTAATTTTATTACCTCCACTGGATCCTTCCTCCATATTTTCTCAATCCTCTATTAAATTCCATTAAACTATAATTTTAAAAATGTATTTTTTTTAAAAGATTCGATTCTTGTCTGAAACAAATAAATTACGTCTTTACAATTCAATTGCATTTTTTGGTTCTGGTCTTTTCCTTTCAATGCTAGCTTTCTTCCCTACAGACCAACCAACTTTATGTCTAGTTTTATTAGGAATTTCAGCTGGATTGCTTGGATTTACAACTGGGGGATTTTTTAAAACTGGGCCTTTGGTAAAGAATTTTTTAAAAAAGAAAATTTTATTTTTCCCTTTTAAGGTAGCAAAACATTATGCACTTGTGGTTATGGGACAAATTTCTTTGGGTAAAGAGATTAATTAATTAAATAATAAAATAGACTCTGTTTTAGCAATTACAATAACCCTTCTACTAGTTCCAATTATGCAAAACACGTTGGCACCACATAACAAGGCTGAAGAATGGCGGTAAATTTTGAGTTTATGTAACTTGAATTGGGAAAGGAATAAAATATCTCTAAAATTACTTGGTCAATTCTCGTTAGTATAGTCCCCATTAATTGTGACGATTTCTGTTCCAGTATAAGTTCTAATAGGTGGTAGAAAGCAATTTACCTAATAGGTTCTTTAATTTCTTTTTATGTTTCGAAGGGGTAATTTAACAGGAGGGAATTAAAATAAAGGTTAAAATTAATTTTAAAATTTTCTAGTTACGTTTTTCTATTAACTGCTGCAGTTTTAACAATTTCAAATTTGGCTTTTTGTTTAATGTGTTCAGCAGAACCAGCACATTGGACAACTGACGAATTTTCGAGAAATGCATCTAGAAGTAAAATTCATACAATTGAGGAATCAATAGACCAAAATGGGCAATCAAAGTGGAATAATAATTAAATAGATAGAGTAATATTATTTAATTTTTTTGCATTTTCTTTTTTAATTCTCAAAAAATTGGCTTTAATTCCCTTTAAATTTATTTTAAGTCGAAACTCGATTTTTAAGAATTTTTTATAAGGAGAGATTTTGGTAATTCCAAGGCTGGTCCCCCCCCCTTTTTTTTACGGTTCCCCTGACCATTTTGAGCTTTTTTGCTTGGCATATAATTTTCAATATATCATTCGAAAGAGCTGTTCGAGCTGAGTAGAATGATACTATGATCGTTAGATTTGGCGAATCTGAACAGATTTATGAAGCTAAATCCTCGAAGGACGTGCTTTTTGTGATGCTGAAAGGGATTAAAACAAATGGTCATAACTATGTTTATTTAAGTCGGATTTCGATAAATCTAGTACCGTTCGACTCAGCTCGAAGAGCTCTTTCGAATGATATGTAATTTGCCATAAAAAGTTTAAAAATCGAAAAAAATAGAAAGGAAAAAAAGGGGGGGGACCAGCCTTGGAATTACCGAGATTTTCTATTTTGCTTCCGAATTCCGGCAAAATAGGGACTTTTCGTGATCAGAGGTCCCTTGACCCCTTTCTTTCTCTCTTGATCTAAATTATAATTTTTTAAAGCTGAGAACCAAAAATTAACAAAAAATTCATTTTCTAATTTCTATATCAGAGTTTCGACTTTTTATTTTTACCCTCCATATTGGAAAACATTACAAAAATAATTATTTTTAAGGAAAATATTTATTTTTATTCCTAAAAGTTTTTTGTTTTCATAGTCAAAAAATCATTTAAAATTTCACTTCATCAATTCCCTATAATACTTTATATTATAATAATACTGTTTCTGAATTTATTTGACAGAAAAGTTTTTATTTTATAAATAAATAAATATATTCTTACATATAATTGTTTAAAGTTGGGTTATTTTTATTTCCTAAGGTATTATACTTTTTGGTAAAATTTTGGTGTTATTATTTTTTATAAAATGCCAGGTAGGTTGTGAATAAAGATCTTTGTATGTATATGTAAATCGAGTGGAATCAGTACAGAATTTGTGTAGTACAGTGACTGAATACCTTAAGGGGACTTTCAAGATATCTTTCGATTTTTTAGAGGCTTAAACTTTTATCCATTATTAGGGTTGTCGGTTAAAGCGACAACACTATCCTTTTATTCATTTAACTTTTTTTTGAAATTTTATTAGGGTGAGTCAAAAGTTCGCGGTCACTTTGATTTTTAAATTAAAAAGTAAATAGCATTATTATGATCTATATATCAATCGAAAGCTTGATCAAAATCTAGCTTGACATGTTTCAGCATTTTTCTCAAAAATCAAAATTCGCCAAGATATTAGGGATATTAGGGATTTGGTCGGATATTGAAAATCCGTATTTTCGCGGATAAATTTTTTAGAGTAATACTCATAAAATATTCTGATTCTACACACTTTTATAACCTAAAATCAAAAAAAAGTGCATGAAAATCTTAATTTTCAACGGAGATATGAATTTTTGAAAAACGGACTTTTACTCTCATTTTTTCATATTTTAATGTTTTCTCCCATAAATTGTTGAAAAACTGCTATTTTCAAAAATTCATATCTCCGTTGAAAATTAAGATTTTCATGCACTTTTTTTTGATTTTAGGTTATAAAAGTGTGTAGAATCAGAATATTTTATGAGTATTACTCTAAAAAATTTATCCGCGAAAATACGGATTTTCAATATCCGACCAAATCCCTAATATCCCTAATATCTTGGCGAATTTTGATTTTTGAGAAAAATGCTGAAACATGTCAAGCTAGATTTTGATCAAGCTTTCGATTGATATATAGATCATAATAATGCTATTTACTTTTTAATTTAAAAATCAAAGTGACCGCGAACTTTTGACTCACCCTAATAAATATTAAACTTTTATAAAATATAAAAATTTATATATCAAAAATATATTTAAAATGCATAAAATAATAATAACGAGCATTGCATTTAACACGTTTTGGAATTTTTCTAAACAATAACCGGGTAAATAAACAAAAAATATTAAATAAAAAGCTTAGTAGAAAATTATTAAATTATGGCGAATCTTTAGATAAATGGAAAAGGAATAATTGGATAAAATATGTACATAATTGTTAAAGAAGTGGACATGACCAGAATATAATTTTTTTAATAAAATAATTTTTAAAATAAACAAAAATTTAAAATAAAAACATAAAACATTATCCCTTCAAGAATAAAGTTAGTATGTATTTGTGTTCGGCAAATGGATTTTTTCGGTACAGATACCTGGAGTACCGAAAAGTCCCAAAATCTGTTCGGTACGGTTCCGGGAGTACCGGAAAACCCGACTCGGTATTTTCGGGAGTACCGAACCGCGCCGAACACTAGTTAGTGTAGAAATAAAAAGTTTAAAGACTAGTTAAAAGAAAAGAAATATATAAATTGTTTAAAAACAAACAAACAATTAACTTTACACAATCCTTAAAAATCTATCCAACAATTCAAAAAAAAAAACAATTTTTCTCAATTAAAAACAAATTTATTCCATACAATCAAAGTTTACAATTCCCCAACTAAATGTCCACCAACACCCTCACTTCCACCAGAAGAAACAGAAAGTCTTCTCCCTCCAACACCTTTCTGTTTACTATGAACTTTTGTGTGACGCTTCCGTTCATCAGAACGAGCAAATTTGCGTCCACAAATCTCACAACAAAAAGGCTTTTCACCTGTGTGGGTACGGACATGTGTTGTTAAATGATCAGACCGGGAGAATGCCCGCATACAAATTTTACACTAAAAAAGTAATTATTGAACATTACGGTAGTCAGAAAAATATTTTTCTTACCTGAAAAGGTTTTTGTCCCGTATGTATTCTAATATGTCGAGTAAGTTCATCAGAACGTGAAAATCGTTTATCACAATTTTCAATAGGGCATTGATGTGGCCGTTCTTGTATAGGTGTTTTACTATTTCTTTGACCAACGTCAACATCTTCCCTTCCAATTTCCTCCATTTCTTCATCTAAACGAGCAGTTCGAGTTCTTCCAACACAGAGAAGACCACTCAAAGATGCCGGTCTCTGTTTTAAGGCATTCCCGTCGTTTATGGATGAAACAACCGAAAAGGTCGAACGCCTTTCTTTGGCACCATCAAAATAATTATCTGGGTGATTAAGACTAGTAGGCCCAACAGAGTGGGATTGAGCAGGAGGTAAAAATATTGGAGCAGGTTGAAATGATGGCCATTCGTTGAAAGTTGGTTCATGTTTGAAATTCTTAAATTGATATAAAATTGACTGAGGAAAATATCGTTAAATTTAAAATCTATAGTGAAGATAACAAATAATATCATTCGAAATCTAAGTATGGATTCTCTAAGTTCTGATAGTAGCACGTATAAGTCAAATGGGAGTTTGAGATATTTATGAGAATCATCTAAATTTTTAAACAAAGTCCAAAAGTTTTTAAAGGATTCTGGCAATAACTACACTTCATAATTAATATAATAAACTCTTTACCATTTGACACATTTCTCCCCCAAAATTCATTTGATGTTGATGATGAGGTGAATGATGAATGGCCTCTAAACCAGAACTTGTAGCAGTAGAGGCAGATGAATTTGGCCGCGATTGTTGTAAAGAAGAATTTGTAGTTGGGGCCATATGAACTAAAGCTGAAGTTTGGGCAGTGGAAGATACCATAGTTGGGATATTATTTTGATGGTGTTGAATTGAAGGGCAGGTTCTTTCACAACAACATTGACTTCCTAAAGCTGTAGCAGGCATTATACTACAGCTAATACTCTGATGGATCTGAAAATATTAGGGGGAAATAGAAAAAGATAAATTTAGAAATTCTCGAAGAGGGTAAAATAGAGTTGACTCTGGGGAATTATAATAATCACGATGAAGAACATTGACCTTTTTTATTTAATAAATGAGAATATGTGGGTACATTTTCGAGATAACGATCCAGATTAAAGCTCCAGTCAGTAATCTCTAAGGGAAGATCCACTATATCTGGAGGGATAAGAAATATACGTGTCTAATAAAAAACTATGCGAGTCTAACTCTAATCCAAATATAATTTAAATTAGTTACGTTATCCCATTAGTAATGGTAAGGGATAAAAAGGAAAGTAAGATATACTTAAGTTAATTTTAAATTTGAAGGTCAAGATTTGCAAGATGGGGATCTAGAAGAGAGAGTGAATAAATACAGTAAATTTTTACAAATAATTTTTGCAATAAAATATTCTTTTTATTTTTTTGATTGGAAACAAACTATCGCAACATTTTAAATTAATTTATAATAGAAAGGTTATGGTATTTATATATGTATCTAATAAATTATCACTCTCCTGTAATTATCTAATAAAACAAAAAATATTAGAAGAATTCGGTTATTTATTTTTTAAATAAAAAAATTAACTGGTTTATACCTAGGTAATGGGTATAAAAAGTTTATTAAAATGAATTTTAGAGCGTAGATCACTCACTCCCAAATTCTTAATTTATTTTTGATAAAAAATTATAATAATCACGATGAAGAACATTGACCTTTTTTATTTAATAAATGAGAATATGTAGGTAATTCTAGAATTTATTTTTTTAATTTAATTTTATAAATTAAAAAATGATTAATATTTATTTTTTATTATTATCGTCATCCCCAGTTATTTTTATTAAAAATTTAGAAAAAAAACTATTTTTTTCAGTTTCTTTTAAATATTATTGGAAAACGGAGCAGGCCAAGGCTATAATTTCGTTCAAAATTATCGAATCAGAGACGCCCTTGTATGGTTAGATGCTCCTCGACGAGCTGAATCAAAACATACCAGGACGTCCAGGATTTTATAATTTTGAACGAAGTTATAGCTCTTAGCCTCGCGGTACCTTGGGGTTATCCCTTTGAGAAGGATCCTAAATACCTGATATCTTCCAGAAGGCACATTATTAGCCATTTGTGGGTGTTTATGAATACCAGAATTATTTAAATTTTGTTGTTGTTTTTGCTGTAAATTTGTTGGTATTCCTCCTCTTTGTTGTTCATAAATTGGGCATAAATGATTATTTTGTTGTTGTTGATGGTTAGAAAATTGATTATTTAAATTATAATTTTGTTGATTATCCTTATCTGTAGATAATAATGTTGTTGTTGTTGTTGATGCTCCTCTTAGTTTTTCATCTTCATTAATATTATTATTGTTGTTGTTGTTGTTATTGTTAATCCACATAACCTTTAATTAATTTACTATATATTATTGGTGTTTATTAACTTTTTAATTCTTTATTAAGGGATTGGATGGAGGAGTAGTAAATTTAATGAGGATAATAATTGCAGATGTCTCGATATTACATACACCCTTGGGGATGGAAAAAATGTATATGGAATTGAGATGTCAAACTTCGAAAAATGTAGGTAAAATAAGAATCTGACTGTACTTGAGGTAAGTGAATTTTTTGAACTCTCATATATGCATGATTTGGCAGTGGCAACTTACCGGATTATTGGTAAGCCGGCAAAATAGTTAGTGAAAGTTTTATTAAAATAATTTTATTTTTAAATAACTTGCTTTAGTCAAATCAGGCGTTTCAGAAGCGTTAGGAGTTTTGGGGTCCAATACAGGTAAACCTTGATTTCTAGTAAAAGATTGAAGAAAATGTTCAACAATAGGCGAGAATTGGAAGAAAGAAGCACTTAAACCTTTAAAAAAATTTTTAAAAAATTTAAAATTTAATAAAATTGAAGTGAAGAGAGGAAAGGAAATAGATTTGCGCATTGAATATTCTCCTCTTCCTCTTCCTTTTTGCAAATAAAAATTTTTAAGAAGGGCGGGTTATAGCCTGATAGACAATAGTCTTGACAATTACCCTTCCTATTCTCCTTCCTTAATTTTTTTGGAAATTAAAAATAAATCTTTAATCGATTTTAGATATTTTTTGCAAAATTTTCAAATAATTTTATTTAAATTCCAGAAGAAATCCCATAAATCGCCAAGTAAAAAATGAGTTGATTACTCTCCAAAACTTGTAAGTTACCTATTAAAACTTTAATTTTCAACGCGAAGTTTCACGCAAATTTTGGAGGAGTCTTTATTAAATATAAAAATTGCAATTTCGCATTTTTTTAAAATAATTTTTACATCTACATATTTAAAAAAACCTTAGTAACAAAAATGTAAAAAATATTTATAAAAGAATGCCAAAATGTGTATTTATTTAATTATATATTTTAAATGATTAATTCGGCGAATATAGAAAAAAGGGAAAATTTAAAAATAAAAATATTTTTTTATTTATTATATATCGGTCAATATTTCTTTTTTAGAAAATAAAATCCATTTTTGAAAATAAATTTATTTTTTTAATTACCTGGAGAATTCAAGTTTTGAGCATTTAACGGCAAATTTGTAGATATTGAACCTTTTATTTGAAATTGCAATTTTTGGTCAGTTTTTGATGTATTGACTGATTGAGAGGAATTAATTGAAGTTTCGGAACTGCAAGTTTGCCCATTCAATGATTTTCCATTCTGGCACATTTTTGTTGAACAACGGTGGTCACATTCAGAAAGGGAGTTTGAGGATGAACCTTTAGAGGGAAAAAACAAGTCTAAATATAAGTTTCGACCTCATAAAAATTATTTAGAGGTGCTGGACTTTAAATGGATAATATATGTATGTAGTTGACCAATTTAATGTTAATAAATATGTATAGTCAAAAGTTTATCGTGTATAAGCATTAGAAAAACAAAAATTTTGTAAGTTAAAGGTTGGAGTTTAGATCGATCAAAATTGGAATTAATATTTGAAAAATCTCGGGATTTTCTAATGAAATCTTGTCTCGGCCCGAGTATTTTGAGTATGTCATGATAAAAAATTATCCATGAATAGAGGTTTGACTTAATTAAAATATGAAAATATTAAAACAAACAGTTAGAAGCATTGCAGGAACATGAACATTGATATGACTGATCAGAGTTGGATGGATGTTGTTGATGAGGGGCAGAGACAACAGTTGAGGTTATTTCGATGTTTGCTACAAAAATTAATTGAATATTTAATCAAAACTTCCATAAAATCTCCAAATTAATTATTACACCCCCCCCTCTCTCCCCCCCTCCCCTCCAATTCATTCTCTTTATTCTAAACACCTGTTAATAAAGGCTCGTGATCGCCAAAAAAAGCTTGTGGATGTTGACTTTTTGGTGTAGCAGAATTCAAACAGAGGGGAGTATTTAATTCGTCAATATGCATTAATTGCTGCAAAACAAAGTTTTGCAAAAAATTTTTAGCCAGAAATAATTTAATTTTAAATATAATTTCTAATTTTAGCTAGCGACTTTTCCTTTTTTTAACTTAAAATTAGCAACAGAGGGAGAGAGCATTGAATATAATAAATTACCTAATTCAATTATTGACTTTCCTCATTATAATAAGAAAAGATTTATATTTAGAGAAAAAATCAATTTTTAAAATTAAAAAATAGAATTTTAAAGGGAATCCGGGATCGGATTGCTCGACGGCACTTCTGGCCCTGATGTTTTTAAAAGAAACTAAAGTCCCGAAAGTGATGTTTTATCGATATTTTAAACATATGTATATTTAAAAAATTTGTTTTCACCTGTAAAGCTAATTTTCATTATATGTAATCTGATTTGCAATGGTTTGCAAATTTTGCCTGATTTATATTCGTCTTAAAGAATTAAATTTGAGAATGTTTTTTACACCAATTTTTGTGAGACATTTTAAATATTACAGGCAGTCAATGTTTTTAATCGACTGTTTTGCTGTTCGATTATCTGTATTTTTTTCCACAACATTTTTTTCTCGGAACATATTAGGGCTTAGGAATTAATTAACTTACCTTTACATAATTGTAAATTTTTTTTTCATTGAAAAAAACTTTAACAAAAAAGGGAAAAGTCGCTCGAATTTTTAAAAACAAATTTTTAAAAATTTTATTTTTCTCTTACAGAAGACTTTGAACTAGCAGAAGAGTTAGTAGGTGATGTAAGTAAAGCTGTAGGTGTTCTCAAAGTATCGGGTATTTTGGGTGTTGGAGTTTCTAAAAAACAAATTCCATTGGAAAACAAAGTTGCAGCACTCATCGGTGTTTTAATTCCTCCTCCTCCATTTTTACAATTTAAAGAATTATTAAAATGTAAACAACATCCATTATTATTTAAAGAATTATTTCCTCCATTATTATTCTCAATTTTAAGTTCTGGGACATTTGGAGATTTTTTTGTTGAAATAAATGCTGACGTTGATATTAAAGTTTTGTTTTGAATTGGGGAAGTTGGGGAAGTTGTTGAAGTATTTATTGTTGAAGAAGAGGAAGAGGAAGAAGAAGAGGTGGAAGAGGGGGGAGGAGGAGGTGAGGAAGGTAATAATGGTGTTGTAGTTATAGTACTAGATGCCATAACCATAATATATTTATTTAAAAAATAAATGTGTTTTTGGCACGTCTAGTAATTTTTGTAAAAATAATTTATTAAATTGAAAAGAAAAAAAGAAGGAAATGAGGGAGAAAACCAAAAGTGAATTAAAAAATTATTTTTAATAAATTAAATTAGAGGAAGGGGATTATAGAAATAAAAAAAGTGTTAAAGACACGTTTGTAAAATCGAAAAAAATTGTAAAAAATATTTTTGTAAAAATATTCTTGTTAAAATTTAATTATAATTCCTCGATAAATTTTGTAATTTTTGAATCAAGGAATAAAAAATCTCAACATTTTTCTAAAAATATACGAGAATAAATAATTAAATTCTCAAAATAAAGTTTTAAATTAAATTTTAAAGGAAATATTTTTATAATAAATTTAAGGAGTGAAAGTAATTTAAAAAATAATTTTCTTAAAAAAATTCTTTAATGGAGTCAAATAAAAAATTTTTAAACAAAAAATATTTACATAAAATAAAAAAGGGTGGGAACTTGCAATTTTTAGATAAAAATAAAAATTAAGTAAATGTTGTGGAAAGAAAAAATATAAAAATATTTAGAAAGTTTTGTTAAGTTAAATGATATGGAAACTTTAATAATAAGAGTAGGTAATGGAAAGCTTTGCCTTAAAAAGAAAAAAAGAAACTAAATAAAAATATTATTTTATTTAATAAAATATAAAATGAGAGCCCAAATAAAAGTGTAAAAAATTAGAGAATGATAAATTGAATGAATTATAAATTGTGTTTATTTGTAAATAATTTAATAAGCATTTGAATAAATATTTAATTATTATATTAATAAAATGAATTTTTAAAGAGAAAATGGCAGGCAGATATAAATATTATTTAGTATATTAAAATAAAAGGTGAAGAAGACCCGGCAATTTAATGAGGAAACTGAAGTAAGATTAAAAAAATAAAATCCAAAAATTCGTGAAGAATCCGAGAAACCTAGATAAATGATTATTTGAGTGTTTACATAATTTCTGCAAAAAAATATACCTATTTACGTCAGGATTTCCAAAAATAGGGAAAGAATTTTCTTAAAAGGAATTATTATTTATGATCTAGAAAAAATATAATAAATAATCTCCCTTCCGTCGAGAAAGCAAAAGTAAAATACTTAAATAAAATGTGTTATCGGTATACAAATAATGTGCAACTAAAATAATCAGCTTATTAAGGAAAAAATTTGAGAAATTTTGTTTAAAGAAAAATTAACTAGAAAAATTGAAAATAATTTTTAAATTAAAGTCTACTAATCCATTTACTGTAAATTTAAAAACTTTTTTTTAAAGCTAATCTTGTTATTGAGAAAAAAATTTAATTTAAATGACGTAACCGGATGTTTATTTGAAATTTTAAAGAAATTTTTAACTAAGTAAAAGCAAGGAAAGTAGTCATTAGTATTTTTTAATAAAAATGAGAGAATTTGCTTTAAATAAAAGGAAATATTATAGTAATATTAATTTTTATTTCCTTCTTTTACAAAAAAAATAAAAGAAAATAAACTGGCACTAACGTAATAATAGTAAAAAGAATTATTTTCTAAAAGAAAAATATTTTTTTTTGAATGAAAAAGAAAAAGTAGAGGAGAAGAGATCCTTGGTCAAGAGCAGCGCAAAATAAAAATTGAAAAAAATTTTTTGAAGAGAAAAAGCCAAGAAAGGTGTGACGCAAAAGAAATATTTTTAAAAACAAAAATGAGAGGAAAAGCAGCTAACGGATGAGGGGAGAGTAAATAAAGGATTGGCCTAGCTTAATCAATAAACGGGACGGAAAGGTAAAAAAATAGAGATGAGAACAAAAGACATAAGAAAATAAAAAAAAAGAATTTCTTCCTCTCATTCACGCTAACATTTTTTGTTTTACGTTCCTTTGCACTCTTTCCTTCACAATCCTTTTCCGCTTTATCGTTGGATATTTGAAGGTTTTCGAAAAAAAAGCCTCAAACAAAACACATGGCACATTTAATATTAGAGAAGGAAAAAAGAAAAAGAGACAATTTACGGAAATAATAATTCACAAAAAAATTGACAATTGCCTAGTAAATACTGACAGATTTTTCAGTCTGATTTGGTGATAGGATTGAGAAGAACCCAATTATTTATTAAACTGAAAATTAGGAAGCTGTGTTGTTATTTTCGTAAATGAAAGACTGTGGATAGCAAGATAATTTAATAAAAAGTAATTCCGGATTTAGGCATTCTTTAGGAAAAAATTCTTTCCTTCGCAGTTTGTCTCACAAGTTTTAGAATATTATTAAGCAATTCCAATTCGAAATAAATATTTTCAGAAATTTTTAAAAATATGTAAATATCAGGGGTGTGCCGAAAATGATTTTAAAAAGCGAAAGGCGAAAGATAAAAGGCGAAACTCGCACACCCTTGGTACATATTTAATTATTTCAGTGAATTGTCCAAGCAAGAAAAAGCATAGAGGAGAGAGAATTTGACAGCCTAGCTTCTAGTGTATATTCTTTCTATAGATTGTTGTTTAGCTAACAAATAAATATAAATTTATGTTAGTAGCTAGTACTTTTTTTCATTTTAGCTGTCTCTAACACAATTTTATACATTCAAACCCCGCCTCTTTTAAGCATTTTAAAATTGTCTTCTCTCTAGTATTTTCTTTAAATTTTTTTTTGTAGTTATTCTCATTCACGTCATTTATATATTCTTTAACAATTCTCCTTCAGTTTCAGTTGATTGCTTTTCTCATTTCTCTCTCTTTTTGCTTAAAACCCTCCTCTTTACATCTTCAACTATTTCGTTTTTTTGTCAATTTCTTTATTATTTTTTCCTTCTTTTTTGTCTGTCAAGAGTAGAAAAACTGAGTAAAAGTGTTCTCGACGTTCGCACACAAAAAATATATTAAAAAAATATTTTTAAAAAGCTTTCTTTATATCCAAGACATTCAAAGCTTTAAATACATAGAGAGGGAAAAGAAATTCTTTCCTCTTAAAAAATAAAAGAAGGAATTAAAGTAAAAAAGGGATCTTTTAATTCAAGAATGTCACATACAACCTCTACCTAATATTATCCTGAAGGGATCAGGGTTAATTAAAAAGTGAAAAAGAGATAAATATCGAATTCAAACATGGAGTGAAAAGTATATAAAATTTTGATGAAATGAAGAAAGATATGAGAGTGATAAAGAAATTTAAAGTTAACTATAGTAGTTTTAATATAGAAAGGTATATGTACTTCAAAAATAATTATCAGTCAGTATCAAAGGAATTTAGTTACAGAAATAATTTAAGTGTTTAAATTAATTAATTTAAAATATTTTATAAAAAGAATTGAGAAAGAGAAACAATCCTTAAACCCCAAATTATTAAAAATAGATTTAAATCCTCTTTCATTTATATTTTCATTGATCTTTAGAGGAATTTTTCAGAAATTTTAGATAAAATCTAATCAGAAAAATTATAAATATTTTTAGTAAAGTGACAAAAAATGTCCCAAAAGTTTTAAATATTAAAAGCAAATATATTAAAGAATGATTATTTTAATTATGATTCATATTTTTTTTGAAAATTATTTTTAAGAATTTAACATTTCAAACTTTTTAAAAATTAAATTTTTGTATTTAAAATTTTTAATTTTAAAAATTCTGTTGCAAAGTATAACGCAAAGCGCGAAGAAATTTTTAGAAAAATGCAAATGCAAAGACAGTTACATCCAAAAAGTCAATTTTTTAAATTATTCCCTTTCAATAAAATTTCTATGGCTATTTAATAGACCAAGAAAATGAATGAATTGGAGGCTTTATTAAATTTTTTTAAATAATATGATTTATCCCCTATGATTTTGTTTAAAGAGGGTTTTTCGAGAATGATTGGGATTAATTTTAAAAATCCACGAATCCATTTCCGGATATAATCAGGTATCTAAAAATTATTGCAAGTTACCTAGGTATATCCCTTTCCCTCTAAATAAATTTTCTAACCAAACATTTTATGGTTTTATACTGACATTTGAATAAATTACAAAAAATTACTTTACCTTTACTTAAAAGAGTTGTTGGAGGTATTCTTTCTTCTTTAATATTTTCTATTTGTTTTTGTTGTTCTTCCTCAGCTTCTAATAAACGCATTCTGTAAGTTTCAATTTCTTGAAAAACTAATAAACGTCTTTTAATAAATTCTTTATTTGTTGTTCCTTCATTTGTTGTTAATCTTCTCTGATTATTATTAAATAAATAATTAGAATTTTGAGATGAGGAATCAAAAGAGGCAGATTTTTGTTTACATAATTTGTTTTTTGTTATTTGACCTTAAATGTTTTTTTTTGGATTAAAATTAGATTAAATTAAAAGAGATTAGTTACGAATATTTTTGTATTATACATAGAGTTCAGCAAAAGTTTAACCACCGGGCAGGACCTGCGACCTCCTCGTGGTTATTGCTAGGTGCTTTCGCTCAACACATACAGGTGCTCTACCACTGAACTACTGGGACATCGACTAATGCTTTCTCTTATCCTTCCAGATCGTTTAACCACGTCTAAGCGTTCTAAATGCTCTAGGTGAATCTTCCTTACATTATGAAATCATGAAAAAATTTTTTTGAGAGGAAAGGAAGTTTAATTTCAAAATTAGTATTCACTTCACGAGTTTGTACCATTCCAATATTCGTCTTAAATTTAAAAGTTACCAGAATTAGAAGGTTGTTGAGTAAAAACGGGAGTTGAATTACTAGACATTGAAAGAGGATTAGATAAATTTATTTGTTGTCGTTGCATCAAAGAGGGGGAAAATTTAATTAAAGCTTCTTCTTCTTCTTTTAATCTTTTATTATTATTTAATAATTTATTTTTAAAATTTCTTTTAAATTCAGAATCATGTCGACGTTTATTTGTTATTAATGTTTGTTGCAAAAATGGTTGGGAAGAGGAGGTTGTTGAAGGAATAATATTAGTATTATTAGAGTATTCGCTAAATTATAAAATATAAAATTATTGAAATTTTCAAAAAAAGATTGAAATAATTTTCTATTCTTACTAAGTAGAAAACATGAAATTAGCTGAGGAATAAGAAAAAAGTAAAATATTGGAAAGGTGGGAGATAATAAAATAACATTGTTTAGCGTTTAACAATTAATATCAAACTCCCTCCAAATACCGTATATGCTCGAATAATTATCCACTCTCAATAATTACCTCTCTCTAAAATTACTTTCTTTATAATTGCCCCCTATTTTTCGTACACTAATATTGAAAAAATCATTGCCATTTTTAATTTTTGAAACATTTTACCCAGGGCAATTATTCAAGCATACAGTAACGGAAATTTAAATAGGGAAAAATGTTTTCCTAATAATGATTTATTTTTCCAAATTAACGATATATTGTAGACTAGCAAAAAGCTTAATATAAGGTTAAAAGATTTCAAATAAACGGAAACAATTTTTTATTTAACTATTCTACTTCCTACCTTTGTCCTGTTCTAGAAGAACGTATTTTCTTTTCAATTTTATCATTTTCCATAAAAACAATGTTGTTTTGTTCAGTTAATCTTTTTTGATATTCAAATTGTTTTTCCAAGTCCAAACGTTGGATTAATTGTGGAAATTCGGTTAAAAGTATTGGACTATGGCATGGACTTAAAATATTTGTTGGTGTTTCCATTACCTTTAAAAACAAATAAAAATTATTTACATATGTCGACGAATTAAATTTATGAGAAGGGTTTTAAGCAAAATATTGAAAGGTAAAGGAAATTTAGTTTACATGGAGGGAGAGAGGGGGAGGATCGAATAGGAATAAAAATTTAAAAGACCCAAGGATTTATTCAAGATTAGTGTGGGTATAGGTAAAGCTATCAGAGAAATTTAAATATGCCATTCAAAGGAAATGTAAAAATTTTTTTTAATTTATACATATTTTTTATAAGAAATCAATTTTTAAGGGAATGATGATCATTATTCCCTTAAAAATTTGATTTCTTATAAAAAATATGTATATTAAAAAGAAAAAATAGAATTTAATTTTTAATTATTTTGTTTATTTATAAAAAAAGATTCCCTCAATTTTAAATTTTTCAAAAGAAAAAGGAATAAAAGGGAGTTATTCTTTGATAATAATAAAATTAATGCGCGAAAATTATTTAAAATCGTGTGAACAGAAGAGTTTTGTTGTTTTTATTTTTCTTTGTAAAATAATTAAAAATCGTCATATGTTCGGCCAATTGGAAATTGGGGCAAGAAAAGAGGGTTGGATTTAAAAAAATATTTAGGTATTTTATTTAAAATTTTGACTTTAAATATTTTTAAAAATTATAATTTAGGGTTGGAAATGTGTTCTTATAAGCCTGTCCTTTTCTGGCAAAATCAAAAAATTGTAAGAGTATTAAAATATTAAAATAAATATTATTAAAATAAATATTTATATCTTCGAGCAAGTTAACTAATTTGTATTTTTAAATTTTTTGTCAGCAACATAGAAAGTTAAGTAAAAAAACTACTAATTTAACGTCCAAATCAGAGTTGCGTCGTAATTACGAATTACGATTACGAATTACGAATTACGGTGTTTTTTCAGTTACGAATTACGAATTACGATTACGAAAAAATTTTTTAAATTACGAATTACGAATTACGATTACGAAAATATAGGGAAAAATTACGAATTACGAAAATAACGTTGCCATTAAATTTTAGAATGAAAAGGGGAAGAAATATTTGAAATATTTATATTTTCTCTCGCGGTTACTTTTGTTTATCGGTGGTTGAGTGGGTTAAAAGTCAAGCTTCACTCATTTGATATTTTGTGAGGTTTGGTTCGAATCCATGTGTGGGAAATAATAGTTAGACAATTTATTTTTTCGAAAATAAATGTTTTTAAACTTTGATTTTAATTTTAGGTGTGTAAATTTATATTTTTAATATCTTAAAATTGAAAAAACTTTAAAATTTTTAATTTAGTCATGAATTTTTTAAAAATTTTCGCCTGCGGCGCAGAAAATATAAGAGTTTTGGCTCAGGATTAAGTGAGAGGGATTTCAAATGATATCAAACGTTAATCTGGACAATGATTATTAGGATTAAGAGTGATTAAGAGACTTGGAGGGACAGCAGCAATTATTAATTGATATTTGATTTTTTAAATTAATTTAAATATTTTTAAAAAATTACGAATTACGATTACGAATTACGAATTACGGCATTTTTTCAGTTACGAATTACGAATTACGATTACGAAAAATTTTTCTCAATTACGAATTACGAATTACGATTCCGAAATTTTTTTGAAAATTACGAATTACGAATTACGATTACGAAAAAAATTTTTCAATTACAACGCAACTCTGGTCCAAATCCAATTATAATTAAAAAAATAAAAGTAATAATAATTAAATATTAATTTTTTTACAAATTTATAAATGGATGGACCTATTAAAAATTAAAAATAATTTTATGTATAATTTTAAAAAAATATGGAAAAAGGCCAACAACCCCCCTTCCCCTTTCCCCTTTTTCAGCAAAATAATTATATTTGCAAATTCATTATTTTTGCACAGTTGTCTTAAATCCTTTTTTTATTCCTTTTTCGTTCTTCCATTTATTTATTTAAAAAGTGTTCGTAATTTTAATTAAAAAAATAAATTATTCCTAACACCTTCTCTTTTTTATTTATTCCTTTTGTTCTTTTTTCATTGTTGACGTCATTAAAATGAATTGGGGGGTGAGGGGTGGGGGTGATTGAACGAAAAAATAAAAATATAAAAAAGTTGGGGGAAAATGAGTGACGACAAAAAGGTAAAATAAATAAATTTAATTCTCTTATTTTTAAATTTAAAAAATTGGACCAGATTTGGGAATTAAATAAATTTAAAAAGAAGAGGAGAGAGGAAAGTGGAAACAATTGTTTTAATTAAATGTTGTAAAAATTAAAAAAAAAGAGAAACGGAAATTTTAATTTAATAATAAAATTACAATTAAAATTTTAAATTTAGGTGAAGAAAGTATTAATAAAAAAAGAAGGAAAAGATTAGGGGGACTAGTAAATTTAGGGCTTGGGGGAGGGGGGGTGGGGAGAGGGGACTAGTAAAGAACGGAAATTGAGAGATAGTTTAATTTTAAATTTTTGATTTTATTTTTATTTAATAAGAGAATTAGGTAAGAATTGAGAGTAATTGAATAAAAGGAGATTTTAAAGAAGAACCTAAAAAGTTCCTTATCAACTCCAAAACTAAAGATTTGAGAAGAAACGAAAGTTTAATTTGAGAAAAATGAAAATAAATTATAATTATTGGTATAATTAAATATTAGAAGGAATATAAAAATAGAAAATAGCAATAATTATAAATTAATAAGCGGGAGGGAAAGCTAACAAACACAAAGCTAACATAAAGCACAATGTACGAATAAACAATATTAAATTAATATTCTCTCGAAAAAAGCATATAATTAATGTTTGGGAATTAATATACTATATACTCAATTAAATATTTAATTATATATAGTATCTTATTATAAAGTTTTTATTTCTAAATTATTCTTTAGGCCTTTTAATAGCTAGGTATTTGTGATTAAAGATTAAATGGGGATTGAGTTGATCTCGTTAAGGAAATTTTTTATAGTGTAAAATATCTTTATTTGAAAGCATTTTCCTGCTCTCACATTCTAATCACATAAAATTATGTTTGAAAAAGAGTTCCCTAATTATTCAATTTTTATTTTAAACATATATTAAAATTAATTATTTATACATATCTTAAATGTCCAATACTAGCCTTAAAAATGAGGCCATCAAAAATGCCTACATCTAATTTAGATCAAAACCGAAAATCCTTTCTGAAGGAGATTTGCTTTGGAAAGTAGGGTAGATTATAATTATTTAATATTTAATACTTATTTAAATATATATTTTTTAACTTTTAACACACCCCCGCACCCAAATAACACAAAGCTAATTACATATGTATGTATAGAAAAGATATACGCCCATTTGTGGGAATACATAAGCTATTCACAAACACCCCCACAAACACCCCCTCATTTTCGACTTTAATTCAAAATATGTTTACGTAAATTATTAAATGAATAAAAAATTTAATTTAATTTAAGGAATTAGTCCAAATAAATAAATTAATTATTTAAATTAAAAACTTTAAAAATAAAATTAATTTTATAAAATATTATGTTTTTTTTTATTTTATTTATTGAAAGATGCATAAAATAATTTTTAAATTATCTAAATTATGTAGGCAAATCAGAAAATAATAGTATTATAATCTCACATAAGCTACTATAAAAACAGTTGAATTTTCAATACTGGCAACCCTTCGACAACTAGATCCAATTGTTACGTCGACAGCTGCTCTTCTCAACTTGGCCTTTGCACTCCAGACTTCACAACAATAATGGCACAACCGAAGCTGACCTTGGCGGAGGTGGATGGTCTCATCGAGCGCATTTTGCTAACGAACTCGCAGCGCTTCACGCAACTGGTCGGTTTTATTATCCTTTTAAACTTTTGCGGGCAATAAAGAATTTCCAATTTTTTAAGGTCACCGCAAATGACATCAAAGCTCTGTGCAACAGCGCCATTGAAGTTCTTCGTGTTCAGCCGTCTCTTGTGGAGATCGATCCGCCAGTGGTCGTATGCGGTGACATCCACGGACAGTTTTCTGACTTGATGCGCATCTTCTCTCGAGTTGGCTTTCCACCGCTGAAGAACTTCCTCTTTCTCGGAGGTAAAGGACCAACCACTTTTTTATTAAACTTTCTAACAAATTTTCGCAGATTACGTCGACCGCGGCCGTCAAAGCATCGAGACAGCTGTCCTGCTTCTGGCCTACAAGACAAGATACCCGGCAAATTTCTTCCTGTTGCGCGGCAACCATGAATGTAGCAACATCAACCGTGTCTATGGGTTCCTCGAGGAGATCCGCCGACGATTTCCACACGACACTCAATCGCTCTGGATAGCATTCAACAAGGCGTTCGCTTGGCTGCCGTTCACTGCTTTGGTTGGCGGGAGGGTCCTATGTAAGTAAATATATAATTGGGAAAAGGCATTCCCTAAATTTTTTTCTTTAGGTATGCACGGCGGAATCTCGGATCGTCTGCGAAGTTTGGACCAGTTGCGCTCTCTCCGTCGTCCGGTGCCTGACTTCGACGCGGCAAACCCAACAATTGAGCTCGACTTGCTCTGGGCCGATCCGGAAAATGGTGTTCAAGGCTGTGTGAGAAGTCCGCGGGGTGCAAGTGTCATGTTTGGCGAAGACGTTGTCGCTCGTATTTGCAAACAATTGGACATTGACTTGGTCGTGCGTGCTCATCAGGTACTGCCATAATTAACATTCGACAATTATCGCAGTAAATACATTTAATTCTTTTTCAGGTTGTGCAAGACGGTGCAGAGTTCTTCGCAAACAGGAAGCTCATCACGCTCTTCAGTGCGCCACACTACGCCGCCCAGTATAACAACGCCGGCGCAACTATGTTCATCGACGAGAACTTGCGCTGCTCGTTCCAAGTGTTCCAGCCGGCGGGTTAGTTGATGCTGTAAGATATAGTGATGTAGTGATAGTTATCTCCATTGTCGTCCCGATAATAAAAGTGATTGTACTCCTTCCTATTCAGTTGTAATGTATTTTCTAATTTCTCAACATATGTATGTATTGTCACAAATTTGCTGTTTGTATGTATATTTCTCGTTTTTCATATAAATAAATGATTGTTTTGAGTATTTTTTGTTCATTCACTTAAAAAATTAAAATTTTATGAAAATTATGAAAGATTTCGATATCTATTGAAAATAAGAGAATTATCAAAATTGAAAATTTAGGGTGCAAACTAGTGTTGCGACCTGAAGCACAATCTTTTTCAAGCGATTTTTTATTAGATTGATATTATGCTAAAAACAATCAGGGGCACAAGCTACTTAATGTACAGTTTATTGTAGAAGCATTTATCACAAAGTACCCCGCCAGGGAATCCCGACATAATTCCTCTCTACCCTAAATCTGAAAAATTGCGCAGTCTGACTTTTACTCTAGCTAAAGTAATTTCTAAAATGTTCAAAAAGTTAAAGATTACACCCATGACCAAAACCGAGAATGAGAACCTCTAATAATTTTGAGTTGTGGATTGCGTTTGCAGATTTTAAAATTAAAATTGTGGATTGCGGCTGCGGAAAATTTTTTCAACTGCGGACAGCCTGACCCGGGTCTGAAAAAATCTATTCACCACTAAGTATAGTAGCTAACATACTAACAAAATTTCTTTTCCAAATAAAAAAATTTTAAATAAAAATACATGTATTTAAAGAAAAACATTTAAATATTTATAAAAATAAAATACAAATTAAAAATATCCAAATATATTAAGTATATAAAATTAATTTCTCTCAAATATTCCTTAAAATGAAAGAAAAAAGTAAGAGAAAAAAGGAAGAAATTTTATTAAGCATTTTACTTTTTTAATATTTTTAAATAGAAAAATATTAAATTGATTTAGTCATCTTATTAATCGAAAAAAAAATAAAAAAGAAAAATGCTTTTTTGATCATCAAAATGAGATCTATATTTAATATTTAGTATATATTTACAGGCCTATCAAAACAGGTAAATATAAGTGTTTACAATTTAGGACTGACCTTTGTAAATGTTGAAAACTGACAATTAAAAATATTACATTTAAAGAAACCTCTATTTTATAAACTTTTTTCAGCTCTGCTTAATAAGGTATTAATAAAAGTTTACACAAAAATAGAGGTTATGCTTAAATTTAAACAAAAAATGGCAGTTTAAATGAATTCCTTTTTCTCAATCAGGCTTTAACGAGTTTTTTCTCTACTTTTCTTTCTAAACATAATCTGCTTTTTGCCAAACCATTGTTCCACTTTCTGTTGAATGTGTGGGACTTATACCTGTATTTGTTGTAGTAATTGCATTATTATTGTCTTTATCGCCACTTCCTATAGCTGAAGCAAAAATTGCAGGAAGTGGAGAATGTTGTTGGTGTTGATTTTGTTGGCAATTAGCACCAGGTAATTGGGAAATATTTGAAGAATTACTACTAGTAAATGCGGCACTTTTTGTGAAAGGAACAGGCTCATGCTAAAAAATATTTTATTATAAAAATTAAATTTTACTAGTAGGTATTTATAAGGGAGTTGCTTGTTGGCATTTTTTAATTTATGTGAAAGGAAAATATTAAAGGAGTTGAGGGGGAAACGAAATTATTTACTACCTTAGCCATCGAGCTTTGTACTGAGTAAGGACTACAAACTTCGTACAAAGGCCTGGTTGATTCATCTTCTGTTGTTTCTGTCTCTCCACAGTAAGGAATGTCACTTGGTGCTACAAGACCTACAGCCTAAAGAAATTTAAAAATAAATATTTAAAATAATTTGTCTGTTACCAAAGCAGTTCCACTTAATCTCGGACCTTTGTTGTGTCCACTTCCCTCATCTGGTTCAATGCCAGAAGAACCTTCAATTGGAGAAGCAGCAGAAGCAGCAGCACCAAAAGATTTACGTCTATCAGCTTCTTTAGAAGCACTGTTCCTTCCCGCTCCCATAGTACTGCCTCCTGACTAAAATTAGAAAGTTTCAAAGAATTTTTTCTAAAATTATTTTTACTTTTCTATATCGTAAATGTGAAGCAGCAGAAGTTGAAGTACTCGGTTGTTGATGAGAAGAATCTGAAGATTGAGTTGTTGTTGCTGTTGTTGTAGCATTAGCAGTGGTTGAATCAGTTTCTGTTCCCCCACTTCTAACAACTTTTGATTGAACTGTTGGCTTACGACCAAATTTAAAAAATTCCTAAAAATTTTAAATAATTTTAAATTAAAAAAATAAAATTAATTACCCGAGGATTAGAACTGTAAGAACGTGTTGCGGAATGTTTTAATAAAAGCCCTCCACCCAATTTAATTCCACTTTCCGGTTCTAAAGGTACTTCACAAAAACTTATATCTCCGTGTTGATGAAATGGAGGTGAAGGAATATCTGGACTTCCAGGGGATGATTGTCCACTTGCTGAAAGCATCCATTGAGGGGTTATTGTACTAAAAAAATATTAAATTAATATTATTTTATCAAAAGTATATTAATTTTAAGCTTAATTTTAGGATTCATAACACTCAGAATAAAACAAGTTGACATTTATTAGAGGAAATACCGAGTCTAACTATCTAGCTCCCAGAGGGAGATTTATAACAGAGAAACTCTCCAAGAAGATAGAAACATATATCTCTTAGTCACCCATCCAACTAGAATACTGAATCTCATATTGACTACCAGGGATCCTGCCGACCCGGATTCCCGATTTCCCGAAATCGGGAATTTTGTTTTTTGTCGGCAGGATACCTGTTATCTATTCAAGGTCATATCTACAGAAAGGGTAACACTAAAAAAGGGGGATTTTTTTAAGTCAATAAATTAATTTCTTCTATTAAAAATTACAAACAGTTCTTTTTGTATTTCTCGTTTTGGAAGTAATTTTCTTTCAGCAAATTGTTGTTGTGTCATAACAGATAAAGTTTTTTGATAAATATTGCTAACAGGTGTTTGCAATTTTAGTACATCACAAGTCCCTGCTAAACACACAATTGCTTGTTCTGTGTCTACATTATATTTTGACATTATTGGACGAAGTACTTTCCCAACAGTTAATGCTGGTCTACAACGAATAATTACTACCCTTTAAATAAAAATAAAAATTTTTTTAAGAAAAAATTTTCAATTAAATACTTTGCCGGTAAAGGTGCTGAGGGTTTTGATGATGTGCCACTAGTAGGGCAAGCAGAGGGTCCGAGAAAGACGACAGGGAATTTAACTACAGACATTATTCGGACCTAAAAAATAAAAAAGAATGTTTAATTTGAACAGTCAACATACCACTCGATTGTTCAAGGCATCAACCGCTTGCCGTACAGGATCAATTGTTGAGCCAGTCTAAAATAAAATAATTATATATTTTAAAATATCCTTAGATCAAAAAATAAAAGAATTAAAGGAAATTAGGGATTTGAAAAAAAATTTAGAAATAGCCAAACTGAAAGTTTTTTTCGAAATTCTCAAAACCAAACAAAGAAAAATATTGTTTAATTTAATCCTCTACCTGCGCATCAACAACTTCACAAGCATTTTTGTCTAATCCACAACCTTCAGCCATTGTAACAGTCCATTGTCTAACAGATTGGAATGGATCAGAAAGTGTAATTTCTGTAGAAGTTGCACTATCGGCACAAAGTAAAGTACAATAACGAAGAGGAAAGTCTGGTTTAGATTCACCAAACTAGAAAATTAAAAAATTATTTTGAAAATAAAAGAAAAATGCTCTTTAATTTACAAAAGAAATACAAAAATATACTAACCACCAAACACAAACAATTTTTAGAAAAAATTTTATTAAAGAATAACCCCGTAAATATGAGAGAAATCCCAATTGATCTTTTAAGGTTTATTATTCCCTATTAAAACACCAACAAGTCTCAAAGTTCCTCTCACATTCCCTTAATTCCCCTCAAAAATATTTAATATCTAACAATAATTCCATCACAAGCTCTGCAACGATTATTTCTTTGTTTTGTAGCATCTCTCCAAAAAGAAACTGTAGATGTCCCTCCATAACTCTTTCGGGCTCTTTTCGTATTATTTATTGAATTAACAGGCTTTTTGGGTAATCGAGTAGATATTCTTCTTTCAATTTTATTTTCATCAACAGAAAATAAAATATTTGTTCCACAAGAATTTAAAGGAATTAAAGGCCGCCTTTGTTGTTGTAATTCTCCATTAATTTTTTGAACAAAAGGATTGGAACAATGACAAATTTTATTATTTTTGTCATCTTCAATTTCATCATCTATATCTACTGCCCCTGATCTTTGAAGACGTAAAAGGCGAAGGAAAAGGGACTTTCGACGATTTGTGGTTGAAGAATTGTTACTTCGAGTTTTTGGTTGCTGTAAAATTAAAAAGACAAAAAATGACAAAACAAAAGGGACAAAAAACACAAAAATAAATATAGATACATGACTAAGAAAAAATTTTTAAATTTTATTTTACCTGATGTTGTGAAGCACCGGAATCTGAAATTGAAAAATTATTAAGAAAATTATTTTTTAATTAAATACTGTTGACCTATATTAACTTAAAAAATTTATAAATAAAGCAAGTTAGAAACGTTAAATGCCTCAAAAAAATATTTTGAATATACCCTCAAAAGTATAATAAATTAAACAATCCTAACCATGTGATTTAGAATCTCCACCAAATTCTTCAGTCAATTGACCACCCGCACGTAAATAACGAGGCCAACAATCATATTTTAACAAGTGAAAGATTTGATACTTAAATAGATATTTTAAAAATTAATTAAATAATTTTAAAGTCAGATTAAAAATTATTTAAGAGATCGGCTCTGAGAGAGCAAGAAATATAAGGGTTACTCCTATTTCATAATTATTAAATATAGCAAAGAAATGCGAGAATAATTTAATTAGAAAAAGTTTGCTAAAATATTTTTTAGACATTTTTATGAATCTTTTTTTTAATTCACTCAAAATATTCTATTTCTAAAAATTTCCATAAAAATTACCTGTACAACATCATAAACAGTTGCAGTAAAACGATTATTTTTATAAGCTTCACGAATCTTAAGAGTATTTATTTTTTTAATTTCTCTAAATTAATTTACTTGATTTGAAGTAGAATTATCAATATTAACAGGTTCTATACAATTTGCAGCAAAATGTCTGTCATATATTTGACGTCCAAAATCTAAACGTCTGTCTAATTCTTCTTCGGGAATTTTTCTATATTCTTCTACGGCCAAATAAAAATTTATATTTTCGGCACAAAATTGTTGTTGTAAAAATTGCTGAAAAAATTAAAAAGATTTTTTAATTCGAAAACTTCATCGAAAATTCAAAAATGTTTTTTTGTTATTTTTGAGGATCTTTAAACGTTAATGGTTAGAGAGGACAACTAAGTTGTTTCACTAAATTATCTCGGGTTCTGAGTAATTTCAAATAATAAATCTCATCCAAAAAAAGTTAATCCTTTCCAAATTAAATATTTAAATTAAAAATAAAATTTTACATGGAAAGGAGCACGTGCAGCTTCAGAACGCAAAACTTGTTCCAAATCAATATCCAAACCAACACCCTGCTGATGTTGCGGCGAATTTGTGCCGCCGCCGCTACCAACGCCAGCAGGCATTGGCACGACGGCGGTTGGGGATTTTTGTTGGCCTATTTGTTGTTGTTGGGTTCTGTCTAATAAACGAATTTTTACAGAAGAACTACGAGGTGAGCTAAGCTCTGAAAGTGCGGCTGTTGGAGATTTTGGAACTAAAAAATAAAAAAAAATAAAAATTGGCACAACTATCACATAGTAATATTAGGGCGGGGATTTTTAGGTTGTAAAAACTTAAAAATAGGTACCTAAATAGGTTGTAAAAATTCCAAAATATTTGCAAAAAAGGCTATAACCTAAAAATCCAGGCCCTAGTAATTATAACTATATCTCGACTATTTAGGTTAGGCCAGAAATAATTATTCCCCCACACATTCCCATATTTTCCCCACAAAAATTTTTTCAAATAAAAATATTTATTTATTTGAAACCTTCTCTATTATTTGGACGTCGATTTTCTTTGAGACTCTCTTCAGTTGAAAATTGTGTTGAAAATATGGTAGATGATGTTGAATGCAGTCTGCTTGTTGAAATTGTGGCCGAATTTGCGGCCACGAAAGGAGACGAGGAAGATTTTAAATCTTTAAAAAATTTTAACATTTAAAGTAAACCAGAAGAGAATATCAAAATATTTAAATAAAAGGAAAAGGGGCGGGGATAGGTAATTTATTCCTCATGAAAATATTTATTTTAATAATATTAGTTTAAAAAATAAAAGATTAGTAGGTAGGTTTTTAAGTCAAAAATGTCTGAGAAAATAAATTCTGATGTTTTTATTTATTTAAATATTTAAAAGGATGATGTTATTTAATTTTAAAGTTTTAAAAATCCATTAGTTTATTTAATGATGCGCAACTTTTAAACTAAATTTATTTTCTCTTAAATTAAAGTTTTATTTATTTTTTCTTGTAAAATGATGTTTCAAAAAGGATTAAATTGACCGACTAAAGGATAAAAAATTAATTTTTATTTGTCATTTTTTAATAGTTTTTTGATCAGCTTTAAAAGATTAAAAGAAGGAATTCAAAGAAATGATAGTTTAATTTGAAAAAATTTTAATGGAATTTTTTCCGTTAAAACCCCAGTATTAAAAAGTCTTAAAAATATTATGAATAAATTATTCAAAACAAATTTTAGTTAATTGAGGGGGATTGACATCAGAAAGAGTTTAGCCCCCGGGCAGGATTCGAACTTGCACCCTCCTCGTAGTTTTTGCTAGGCGCGTAGTAGTCTACCACTGATTTGTGAGTGAGCTACCGGGGTATCAACTAATGCCTTCTTTTTTATCTTTTTAGATCGTTTAACCCTCGCTTAAGCGTTTTAAATGCTCTAGGTGAATCAACTTACACATCCTACAAAAGTTATTTGATCAGAGTGAGAAAATGATAGTAATTTTGCCAGATGATAGGGCAATTTTTGAATGCATATCTAAAGATATTTGGCCAATCTATGTATATAAACTCTTAAAGTAAAAAGAGAAAAAAAGTTAAAAATCAGATCTTGCGGTTGTTTTTTTAAAAGAAGGGGGCCTGTTGTTCTATCTCAAATTTAGAAAAAAAAGTAAAAATAAAAGTTCGTAAAAAGGGCAAAAAAATATGACGTAAATAAAAATAAAAAGAAAGAAACATGAAAATAAATAAATGTCACCCAATTTTATTGGCCAGGTGTTTTCTGTTTTTTTCTAAGTTAAATTAATAATTTTTTCTTTTAATAATTTCAGATAACTTTAAACTTTATCCCCATAATTGACGTAATATCTAGTTAATTTAAGACAGAATTTTGAATAAAAAATTAGAAAAAAATTTCATGAATAGAATAAGTTAGAGAGGAGATTGAGGCGAGTCAAAATATTAAGTAAGGGGAACTGTTAGTTGTGGAAACGGGAAGAAAATTGGGATAAAATGGAAGAAAAGAAGGAGAACGATCAGTCTATGTATCAGGGATGTGCCAGTTTCGCCTTTCGTCTTTCGCCGATTTTCGCCTTTTTTTGACTTTCGCATTTTCGCAATCCGTTTTTTATCAACTTTCGCTTTTTCGCTTTTAGCTTTTAAAATCTGTTTTGGCATACCACTGCTATGTTATTTTTCCACTATGTTTTTTTAATAAAATTAAAAATAATTTTATCATTTATAATTATTTTAAGGAACAAAATGTTAAATTATTTGAAAAAGATTTATTTTTAGATAATATATTATATTTAATGTTTGTTGCATTAAATGTTTGTAAATGTTATTGGAATTGTTTGTATTTATGCTCAAACTTAGTTTAATAAAATAAAAGAAAATTTTAATGCTTATTTGAAAGGAAAATGTTTCTAAAACTTTTTTCCATTCTTTTTGTAAAATAAAAGAAAATTTTTTTAAATTTTTATTTGTAAATTTAGAATTGAAGCTATATATTCAGGCTATATTTTAATTAAAAATTTATATTAATTATCTAAGTTTATTATCTCCACCTTCTCAGTCCTACCTAAATTTCTTATTTCCCTAAAAAACAAATCCCCCCCCCCTTAACAATAACTTCCTCCTCCCCTCAACTTAATAATAAGAATTAGGAGGAAGTAATGAATTTTAATTTAAAAAATTTTGGGACAAAAAGTCTCTTCTCTTTACCTTTATTTAATTGATTGTCTGTTTGTTCTTCTTCCTTCTCAAAATCCTTTTGTTGTTTAATATTATCTAATTGATCTAGACAATTTTCTTGTTGAGAATTGTCAATGACTCCCAACAAATAAGCTGGAGACACTGATGAAAATGTTGTAGATTGATGATTTATAGAAAAAGGGCGGCTCCAACGATTTGACTAAAAATTAAATAAATAAAAAAATAAACATATGTATTTCTCCCAATAATAAATTTGGCAAAAAAAGAGAGAAAGAGCAAAGAATCAAGAAAAGTTTTATATATAAATTAAAATAAGCAAAAAAACTTTTCAAAAAATTGAAAGCATTTAATCATTTTACTAAAGATTAAAATCTGTGTTTTTATTTAATTCTAAAATAGAAACGAGAATTTCTTAGTATAATAAAATGTTGTAAAAGATTGTGAAAGCATGCTGATTTTAGTTTTGATTGGGGAAAGGAAGGGAGAGAGAGGAAAAGAAGAGAAAACATTTCGGCGCTAAAAAAGTGTTAGTGATCAGGCAAAATAGTATAAGAAAATAAAATTTTGTAGATATTTTTGGGTAACTTAAATAAATTAATTTTAAAATTCTTGGTCTAAACTAGAAAGTTATGGTCGGAAAATAGAGAGATTTTTAAAAAATTTAAACAAAAATTACACAAATATCCATCAAAAATTTTTTAAATTAAATTTTAGTTAGTTAAGATAAACAAGTTAATTTTAACAATCTTCTAAATTTTCTTTTTAAATAAAAATAATTTTTATTAAGAAAAATATTTTGATACATTTTTATTTTTTAATCTTTTAATATAAAATTAAATTTTTTTAGTTAAAAAAATAGAAGGAGGGAGGAACTATTTTTAGAAAATATATTTTTTATTCGTTTCAAAAGCCAAAAATAAAAATCAAAAACGCGCGTCACATTACGGCATCCACTACAAAATGACGTTTAAAAAGGATTGGTCAATTTATTTTGAGCCAAATTTTTTTTATTTTTGAAAATAAAAAAAGGAAACATTTAAAAAGTTCAAAAACTATTTTAATTTTAAGAGCTTTGGGGGTATAAAGAATATATTTTTGAATAAAATTTGGTTAAGAAAAGAAGCGAATTTATATTTTTTTATGAAAATATGTTTAATAACATTTTCTCGATTAGAAGTAGGGTTGGATTTTTCGAACCGGGCCGACGTTCGAGACATTTTTTCGGGCCTCGTTTTCGGGCCAAAATTCTAGGCCCGGTTCGATTTTTCGAACCGAACCGAACTGGGCCCTCAACCCCAATCAGAAAAAAACAAGAGCGCCTAAAAACAAATTTTCAGCAGATTTTAAGAAAATTTTTATAGTTTGGCTTTCAGATTTTTCTTTTGGCTTTTAAAAAGTATAAAGGAAGTAGAGAGGATAAATTTTGTGTAATTGTTTAATAATCAGTTTTTTAAAGAATTAGTAAAAATTAAAACAGAAAAGGAAATAAAGAGGATTAAATAAAAAGAGAGAAAGGATTTAGAAAAAAGAATTTGGTTGTCAATATAAAATTGATTTTAAATTAATTTTTAAATAATTTTTTGGCTAAAAAAGAGATAAAAAATTTAATTTAAAATTAGATGGATTTTAAAAAAGGAAATTAATTTTTAAAAAAAAGAGAAGAAAAAAGGAGAGAGAGAAAATTAAATATATTTATTTAATTAGAAGGGAAGTATTTAAATATGTTATTTTAAAAAAGAAGATAATTATTAATTAATTAATTATAAAAATTAAACAAATATTTAATTACAAAAATAGCTCTTTAATAAAATTAATATTTTCTAAAATATTTTTCGACGCCTAATTAAACAAAAATTAAAAATAAATTTAATAAAATGAAGAGAGTCTTTGGGATACGAGTGATTAAAAAACCGAAACTAAAAAACCCAAAAATCTCCAAAAATATCCCAAAAACTGTCTGAAATAAAAAATTTGTTCGTCTCGCCAAAGTATGCAAATTTAAATATAAAATATTTCTAAACACGTGGAAAAATTGGGTAAACCTCCCCCACCCAATGCTTAACGTAAATATATTCTCTCATCTTTAATTTCCTTTCTTCCAAATTTGGTAAATGGACGACGAGATTGTAATGTTCTCATCGACTAAATTTGGAAAATGAGAAAAAAAATAAATATTTAAGTCTTTAAAATATTTTAACAAACAAAAACTAAAATCTGTCAGAAAATTTAGAAGAAACTCAAATTTAAAAAAAGATCTGAACGAATTTAGAAAAGAAATTAGAAAAAGACGAAATAAATAAATTTTAATTAAAAATAATTTTTAAAAATTAATTGATTTATTATGCGATTAATTGTCAATAAGTAAAAAATATTGATCAAAAAATTAATATTTTTTCGCGCATCCAAATTTATTTGGATCCTATTTCTAAATAGTTTGTCGAAGTTTGCGCCAATACTTTTTAAAATAATCCTAGCATCTCCCCTCTAATTTTCGAGTACCACCAAATACTGAGACACTGTCTGTGGGTTGGCGCGCCGCAAAAATTTATTGACGTGTTATTAGTGGTTGGACAGCGAAAGCATGGCAAAAAAGGAAGGTGAAGAGGAGACAAGGACCGTCAAAGAAATAAAAAAAAAGTGTGGGAAGGGAGGGACCAGGCAGGGACGGGTACCGGCAAACTAACTAACCAACTAACCACTCAACTGCCATGAGGACATATACAAATAATAGGCAGTCGGGGTGGCGGCCGGCGACGCTTTCATTGAATGACTAGTTGATGAGAGAATGTAGAGTGAGAGAGAGCTATATATTTTCTTGTGTAGAGGTCCCACGGCTGTCTATTGCCAGCCGGTCGATAGGAACGCTGCTTGGCCGACTGTCATCTTTTTCAGTTCTTTTCCATTTCAATTTTCGCTTCTTTTTCTTTTAAATCTTGAGAAAAAGTAAGACATAAAGAGGAGAGGACTTTTCGCATGACAAACCCCACAATGGAAAAGCCGCATAAGCTAAACTAGCGGTGGCACAACGACTAAAGAAGAGAAGAAAAAAGCGCAAAGCTTTACTGAAAGTCAACGTAAAAATAGAAAGAAAATGAGAGAAGGATATATTGGATGACAAAAAAAAGAATGTGAAAATTTGTAAAGGAAAAAATAAATGGCAAAAGAAATAAAAACAAAAAAATGACAGGAGGGGGAATGCCAAAGCCGTTGGGGGTCCAGAGATTCAATGGGAGATTATGCAAACTAAATAATAGAAAACTAAATAATTCTCTCTCTCTCCTTTTTTTAACCAATACCTTCCTGCCACCCATTTTTTAAAGCCGTTGCTCGTTTGCCTGCTCTCGAGTAAAGAGAAGAGGGAGAGGGGGGTTCTTGCACTATTATAAAAATACTTTTATAAAAAAGGTAAAAAAATTTAGAGGAAAGACAAGGATTTTTGCATATAAATTTAAAAAAAAATAGGAGATGAAGGAAGAGAATTATTGCAAATAAAAAATTAAAAAAACAAATAATTCTGAGAAATTATACCTTTTGATTTTTGAAATACAAATATACATACATATTATTTATTTTTTAAATTTAAAAATAGTAAGGCCAATGTTTTGTTGGTAACAATCTAATGTAAATCAACAAGGTTATGATCGTTTGTTTTAATCCCTTGCAGCGACACAAAAAGTTTTAACTTGTGAATTTTGTTCAGCCACATCAAATCTACCGATTTTAGTATTAATCGACCTATGTAGCTTGAAGAGCTCTTTCGAATACTTTATACTAAATATAGGTTAAGAAAAAAAGCTTAAAATGGCCAGGGAAACAGTGAGGAGGGGGGGGGGTGGGGTCTGAACCAAACTATTGTATTAAATAAATTTAAATAAATTGGGGAAATAATAAAAATTAAGTACTAAAAAAGACGAATTAATCTATGTATGTAGTAGGCATATTTTTAGACAATTATATTTTTGGCAAAATATATAGGTAGATAAAGAAAACCCTGTATTAGCAGAAATGAGTAATATTGTCCATCAAAAAGAATGACGTACTAAATACAAAAATTGAATTAGACTTTAATGAATTTTTGAAATTTGAAATAATTTAAATAGAGCTTTAATTTCAACGATTATTTAAAAATTTATTCTGATATTCTAAAGAAAATATCAGATGTTATTATTATTTACTTTTATTTACTTGCAAATAAAAAATAAATATTTTTCTTAAAAAAATAAAAAAGCTTTAAAATAAATATTTTTAGTTGTTTGAACAGAAAAAAATAGAAAAAAGGAAGTTCCAATTAGGCGCGCAAACCAAAGTGTAAATAAATAAATATTTATGACGGAAAGACACAAAACTTTTGCAGAAAAAATGGCAAAAGAACAGAATTGTGTGCAATTAGAGAAGTATCTAAAATAAATATTTAGAGATGACGTTTTTTGAAGAAAAAATATGTTCGAAGAAAAAGATGCCAGAAATTCTTGTAAAAAATTATTTTTAATTCAATGAATTTTGGAATTGAACTCGCATTTAATAAATTCAGTGAGCTTTTTTGAGCAAGCAAAATAACCTAAAAGCCCCTATAATCAAAAATATTTTCTGACAAATAAATATTATGTATTTTTAAATTTCATAAATTTAAATTGTAATCTTTTTTAAGATATTTTAAAGTTAAAGAAGTTTTTAGATCAAAAAAAAAGAGAGAAATAATGTCTGTTAGGAAATGACAAATCCCTAAAGGCTTGTTTGAATAAAAAGAAAATGAGCGAATTTTTTTGTTATTTTTTGGCATTTCGTCTAAAAAAATTTTTTTGCTGTTTGAACAAAAATTTTTGAACAAAAAATTTTGACAGTCCATTCCTTTGGGAGATGAATTTTGAAATATAAAAATAGAATGAAACAAAGGAAGTTTTCATAAAAGTTTATTAATTAATATAAATTATTAGAGAATAATTAAAAATAAATTAAATGTTAATTTTTGGGATTCTCTTCCCTTTCCTCTTGGAGGCAAGAATTTTGAAAGATACTACATAGAATTTTTTTAAATTTGAACTATGTACATAAACCAAGTTTACACCCAAAAAAATATTCTAAAATTTTCATTTAAACAATTTTTCCTTAATAATTCTTTTTGCCACCTTCACAAAAATATATTTAATTTAACCAAAAAAAGAGGGAAGGAGAGATTTAAATTTATCTAACGACCCATATAGCCTTGAACATCAACGGAAAAGGACTTTTTGACAACAAAAAAAATATAAAAAAGGGCATCATTAGGCAAAAAGAAAAAAAATAAAAATAAGAAGTGCCAACCGCCACAACAAACGAAGCGGAAAAAGTACGAAAGCTTTTTTAGAGGCTTTGGCTTTTTTTTTTACTTATTTATATTGAAACAGGCAAGTAAAGAGAAAAATATTAAATGAAGAATTAGTTTGATAAATTTTTTGGTTTAAAAATAATTTTTGGTAATTAAAATTGGTGGAAAATATTAAATAGTTTTTGGGATTATTTACTTATAAAAAATATTTAGATGAGGATAGTTCAGAGGGGATTTAAAATATGATTTTACTGCTGCACTCGATTATTTTAGCTTTTTCAGGTCAATTGGTGAAATTAATTAATATTTTTTAGACAGGAATGAGATTAGTTGTCAGTTAGTATTTATTATAAGTAGTAGGGTTGTACCCCGACGGCGGAGGAGGGGGCACGGGGAACAATTTTCTGGGAGGCAGCACCACGAGGGGGGATCAAATTCCCCGACTTTTGGGGACGGGGAACAACCCTAATAAGTAGTTTAGAATGCACAGAAAAAATAATTAGAATTTTATTTTAATTATTTTTTAATTATCTAATTTTTATATTGTATTTAATCCAAATGATCCTTTTAATCATTCTAGTAAACTACCTTAAAAATCGGTCGATGTGAAGATGGCGTAAAATGACAATTTCGGTGACATTGAGGCATTTGTGAATAATGTGAAATTATAGGAGAATTTGTTGTTTTTTGTAGGTTGATTGTTTGTGGAGAGTTTAACTAAAAATTCAAAAAAATTAAAAAAAACTTTTTTTTAATTATTTCTAAATTTTTAAAAATTTCTGTAAAATTATTCTTATTTTTTACTCCTTTTTGTCGATTAATTAATTTTGTTTTAGGAGAATTCTCAAATTTTTGAATAAAAAATATTTCTTCTTCTTTTATTTCATTAATTTCTTTATTTTCTTCTTTTATTTTTTTTTAAATTTCTTTTTTTGTTAAACTTTTTTATTGAATTTTTTCTAATTAAATTATTAGTTTTTAATTCATTTGTTTTCAATTTTTTAGCATGACATCGGCGAGAATCTCGAAGATAACAAGCTGTGAGACGTCCAGAAAGTCGGCAAACGTGAATATTTTGATTTTTGATTAGTAAATGATTAATTGAATTTTGATTATTTAAATAATTGGTGCTCATTTTTAGAAAGAGAAAAAATAAATGAGAAAATAAAATATCTAAATGCGGATAAAATATATTTTTAATTGAAGATTTTCTAATGATTAGTGAGATACTTAACCAGGGCTGCCGTTTTCGAATCGGGCCAACGTTCGAGTCAATTTTTCGGGCCTCATCTTTATCAGGCCGGACCGGTCGAGACATTTTCGAGCCAAAATTCGATGCCGGATTCGATCTATCGAACCGAACCGGGCCGGCAACCCTAATACTAACAGCTACTCTAGAAAAGGAGAGGAAAATCTTAAGTTTTTAAATGAAATGAATTTTTACATCTCTTTAATGAAAGTAACAAATACAAAAAATAAAGATAAATAATTATACATTTTTAGAAATTTTTAGGGCTTTATTTATTGAAAAAACAAAAAAAACATTTACAAGCCAAAATAAATTGTAAAAAAGAAGCCAGCCGATAGATATACCTATAAACTAGGAATGACTACTCCTTCTACTATTACCTACATACTGATTCACAAAAAAACCCGTTAGTCACAGTTTTTGTGTTTGATGGTCAGTCAGTTGCTCCCAAACAAAATATATTTTTTGGTAAATTTTAAAAAAGGAAAGAGGAGATTTTCTTTTAATATTTTTGAGAAATAAATTTTATTTATTTACTTATTCGCGCTATATAAATCAAAATTATAAATATTAAAACAAAATAAAAGAATCAAAAAATAATTTAAGGATTTCTAAATTTTCAAGGTTAATGGACTTGTGAAAATTGAAGAAAAAACAGACTAAAACTGACGCTTTTTCAGCAAATATATTTTTTTTGAATTTTGAATTTAAATTTAAAATAATTTTTATTTGTTCTTTCCTATTCAAAAAATTTTTTTCTCAAAAAATTTATTTATTTATTTAAAAGACTAACTAACCCCTCTTTCTTCAAAAGAACAATTTCCTTCAAAAATCTCTTCAGGATCACACAAATCACCAGAATTTGCAATAGATTCTGTTGATGTATTTTGACAATTTTCATCAGAATCGTCAAAATCATTATTTAATTCTCTTTCAATTTCTAACGAATTTACAAGTCCAATACTTTTTAAAAATTTGTAAACAATTTTGTTTTTTATTTTTTCTTTTGTTGGGGAAGAAGAAGAATTAGAGGAGGATGAAGAGGAGGAATTTTCAAACGATAAAAAACGAATATTTGCAATAATACGAGAACAATTTGAAGTAAATTCTAAACAATTAAAAGTTGTCGTTGTTGTTAATTTTGATAGATTTTTGTTGTTAAAAGAAGAAGATTCTTTTCTGAAATTTAAATAAAAAAGTTTATTCTGAAGTAGGCAAAAATATGCCGTATAACATGGTTAATTGCCTCCCTCAGATAGTTACCCCATCCAACAATAGGTTGAAACAATAATTGCCCACTATCAAATGAACTACTACACGATCAATTTCAAAACTCGTAAAATTGCCCTCACTCAATTAATTACACCCTCTAGCGGAAGCTCGAAACAATAATTACCCAGGGTAGTTATTCTCGGAAATATGGTAGGTCTATAAGGAAAATCTTCTAATATGCTTTAGGGGACTCCGTTGAATTTTGAGATTCGAGATCTCGAGGAAGAAGGAAGTTACAGAATTTTCTCTATTCACTTTTCACTCAATACATATAATGGAAATGGTAATAAAAAATTTTCATAGAATTTTTGGTTGAACAAAAGTCGAACTTGGTCGAACTCTCATTTTTCCCGGCACTGTATTAACAAAAGAAGAAGTTCTTTACCTGCATTTAATATTTAATAATTCTGATATTTTTAAATGTTCAGAATGTTTTTGTAAATTTTCTGGTAATGTTTTGAACAAAAAACATTCGAAAATATTTTCTCTGTTTTTATTAGAGGTTGTCAATATTCCAAACATTTTTTGTTCTGTTTGGCTACGAGAAATTGTTATAATTTGTTCTTTATTTAAATTAATTGGTGTATTGATATTCTGTTTGATATTTAATTCATCAAAAATAAATGGAAATATTTGCAACTAAAAGTTTAATATTAAAGTAAATATTAAAATTTTTGGGAAAATTTTAAAAATCCGAAAATAATTTTTATTTCAATAAAACTTCCAAAAAATTAAATTTAAAAATTTTTCAGTATTTAAATAAAAACCAAAGATAGAATTATTTTTAAAAAATTATTTATAATTAAAATTAAAGAAAATTTATTTTACATGATCCTCAAAAGCAGAAAGTATACAAAATGTTTGTTTTTGGTTTGTTGGAATATTAAATTCTTTTAATATCTGCAAAGAATATAAAAATAAATTAAATTTAAAAAAATAAAAAAAAATATTTTTTTGTTGTCTAAAATTCTAGGAAAATTAAAAAATTTAATGTTCACCTTTTCAAAATATAAAATAGCATCATCATAATTATTTAAAGGTTTAATAATAAAATCAGTAAATTTTCCAATAAATTCTGTTACGAATAAAGATATTGGTTGTTGTTTTTGTTTAATTAAATTTTTAGAATTTTCAAAAGAAAATTCCTTTGTTGAAGAATTTAAAGGAGGTAATGAACGTCGATGTTTGTATTTAATGAAATGTTGAGGTGGAGTATTTAGATGAAATTTTGTTTGGAAATTAAGGCGATTAGACTGAAAAATGAAGGGAAAAAGTAATGGAATTTAAAGGAAAATTAATTAATTATAATTAATTAGAGACAATTTACTGGACATTCTTACATTATAAGTGAAAATAATTAATAAAGAATTGAGGAAAAAATTGAAAAAGAGTACAAAATGTGAGGGGGTTAATTATTATTACGTCGTTAGAAGCAGTGAATGGAAGCTCGTACTAAAATCCGTACTCGTACCTGTGTACGAAGTACGAATACGAGCAAATCTCAAAATTCCAACCACTGGTTAGAATTAAGAGTGACAAGGAAACTGATGATTATTTCAATTATAGTCTAAAAATATCCAAATCGAGTAAATTGCCTATTGTTAATAGGAAAGAAAGAAAAAAAAATTTCGTGTCCGAATAAACAAGAATATTCGAAAGATATACGGAGATTTATAAATTAGAAAACAAATAAACCTTCAGGTTATTTTTTAAAATATTTACTAAACTAAACAACAAATCTTCTTTTCCCTTTGTCTTTGGGAAGAATAAAAGTTTTAGTTATTCTGTTTTCCACATTTGTTTTTATTTAATTCTGATTTTCTTGCAAGAAAATAAAGAAAAATAAATTATTTTATATATTTTTGGCAAATACCAAAAAAATAATTAAATATAATTTTTTGGCAAACAAACCCAGCGGGATTGATATATTCCCCCTCCTTCCCTTCCTTCTAACGGCATTGGGAACTTTTGAAAGGGAAAATTATTTTTCTTTTTTTGTTGGCCTCTTTCTTCTTCTTCTTCCGTTTTTTCTTCCTTATTTTTATTACCAAAATTTTGTTGTCGTAAATTTCCTTCTGGCATTGTCTTTTTTGTTGTTTGCCTTCTCTAAAGGAGAATGATTTAGTATATTTTTGATTTTATTTAAATATTTTGCCTTTATTGTGACAAGCATTTCCTTCCGATTTACACATTTATGTGCTAATTTTGTTACAATATTTAAATGATCTAGTCCGTGTAAAGTCTTTCCATCTATTGCCAAAAGCTCGTCATCATTCTGTTAAAAAATAATTTTAAAGAAAAAATTGGATTCAAAGAATCGTCCTCAATAAAATGCCGAAGCAAAAGGAAACCCATGGAAATGGGGGATTTAACTTATTCTCTCAAGTCAGAGTCCAACTCAAAGTCAGAATTGTTGCACCATCCCTCAAACTGAAAGAATCTCCCACCAGTTAGTGTTTCCCTCAAAATACTCATCCATCAAATAATAAACAGATTTTTATCCTCTCAAAAACATTTTATCTTTACTTTTAATCCCATCCGATCAGCAACACCGCCAGGGATGACAATCAAACGAGAAGGCTTCTCTCCTTGAATGCCAAACCCAATACCAGGCATTGGTGTACTTTCTTTTTCATTTTCTGATAAATAATTTTCTGTTTGAAGAAGAATTGTGATAATATTTGAATTATATTTTAATTTAGATGAAGACATTTCTGAATATTTTTAAAAAAACTTTAATAAAAATGGAAAATGAGGGAAAATGTGGGGGGATATTTTAATAAGAGAACTTGAACAAAAAAATTAAGGACGGCAACTCTTTGGAGGCGGTAATATTTGTAGAGACACTATATGCTATTTTAAAGTAGAGGTACACTGCGTTCCAAAAGTATATGCACCCCTAGTTTTTTGATTTTTTATACATTTTTCTTAGTTATTTTGATTAGACTTTTTGTCTATATATTCTTCCAGATAAATGTGTATGTTTAAACAAAAAAATAAAAATTTCCCCCATCTCGTTCCATTTTTATAAACATTTATACAAATATTCACTGTTCCAAAAGTATATGCACCCCCCTCAAAAATTTTTATTTAGCAATCAAAAAATCCAAAAAAATTTCTCCAAAGATATCCATAAATATAGATAAGAAATACAAAAGAAATGAAGTTCTGATGTACTTCCATCATCAAGATCTTGAAACCCGAAAATCAACGGAAAACAGGGGGTAGACGTCTTTAAAAAATATTTTCGACCCCTTACAGGTAAAATAAAAATTTAATTTTAGGCTTATTTGAAAGCCCTTGAAATTTGCTACAAGATAGCATTAATTTTATTTTCTCAAAAAAATTAACCTTTAAGACAAAATGTGTTAAACTTTCAGGTCGTATAAATCACTCAAACGCCCCCCAAAAAGTGATGAAAATGTACCCTATAAACTTAAATCATTATTTCTCAAAGATGAATTTTTTCTGGATTATGATTTGAAAGCTATCTTGTAGCAAATTTCAAGGGCTTTCAAATAAGCCTAAAATTAAATTTTTATTTTACCTGTAAGGGGTCGAAAATATTTTTTAAAGACGTCTACCCCCTGTTTTCCGTTGATTTTCGGGTTTCAAGATCTTGATGATGGAAGTACATCAGAACTTCATTTCTTTTGTATTTCTTATCTATATTTATGGATATCTTTGGAGAAATTTTTTTGGATTTTTTGATTGCTAAATAAAAATTTTTGAGGGGGGTGCATATACTTTTGGAACAGTGAATATTTGTATAAATGTTTATAAAAATGGAACGAGATGGGGGAAATTTTTATTTTTTTGTTTAAACATACACATTTATCTGGAAGAATATATAGACAAAAAGTCTAATCAAAATAACTAAGAAAAATGTATAAAAAATCAAAAAACTAGGGGTGCATATACTTTTGGAACGCAGTGTATATTTAATGAATGAATGAATAAAAAGAGAAAAGAATTAAAAGTGTCCACAAATGAATTACATTTTTTTGGATTACCTTTTGATATATTTTTCTTATATAAAAATATTTTTGTTTGTACAAAAATAAGTATGGGAATTTTAATAATTGTTTGGTGGATCAGAAAAGTGGTTGACCAAACATTGCCGAAATGAATGGGAAGAAAATAAGTTTATTTTTTACTTGTTTTTAGTGGCAATTTTTAAAGTTTTTTTGAAGGTTATTTTTAATCTTTTCTGGTATTTTTTGAATTTGTATGTATTTTGTATATTTAATTATTCTCAAGGAAAAGGGAAGGAAAGATTTTTTAAACAAAAAACAGAATTTTAAGGTGTCTAAATTTTTTAGAGATATACCTCTTCCGGGAACTTAACCTTTTATGGAAATCCCCTCTCCCTAATTAAAAAATAACTTTTAATATAATATACATATTATATAAAATAGGGAGTATATTTATTCATTTATTTATACTTTAAGTACAAAATAAAATATACTAATGTGCAATTTTTGAAAAGGCGGAGTCTGTTCAAATTATTCTCACGTCTAGACAATTTTGGAAGCATAAATGTTTGATTATTTAGCAATAGTGTATATTCCTTCTGCTTATTTTTGGCAAAATTTACGATCCTTTTGATAGGGAAAAATTTGAAAGAGTACATAAACATACACTCAAATGTTTATTTGACATGTTATGGCCTATAATGATGACCTCTTACAAAAGTGTATTAATTACTCACAAATATATGTTAACCAGAAACAAACTTGTAAAAGTAATAATTTCCCAGAAAAATTTTGAATATGGCAAAATAAACAAGAAAAAAATATTTTTTAAAATATATTTAAAAATTTAAGGGATCATCAAATGAATTAACCTAAAATTCTAATAATACGCGAAAATATGAAGTACCCCCCCCCCCTCTGTCTCCTATGAACTGTTAGTAGATGACACAATTATATTATTACCTATGATTAACCTTATCTATATTTTAACGAAAATAACGTAGAAGTAAATAAAAAATTTAATGGATAAAATTTTAAATTATTAAACAAAAAATGGCCTGTGTAAAAAATTTAAAAAAAATAAGTTTGTGAATAAATGCGAAAAGTCTATAAATTTTATATAAAATATTTTTGTTGAAATTATTATAATTAAAGAAATTATTTTTGATATTTGAAAAAACAATAAAATAATAGTTGAGTAATTGTCTATTTTAAGAAAGTGAAGGCGGAAAAGAAAATTAAAAGTCGCAAAAGAAAAACAAGAAGTGGAAAAACTGTATATAAAAAGCAAATCAAAATAAAAGGAATATAAATAGGTATATGCCAAAAATACATAATTTAATTTTTAAAAATTTATTAAATATTAAAAAAATAATTTGTTCAATTTAAGCTTTTGTTTTCATAAAATATGTATCCTTAAGGGTCTGACTTTTAAATAGTTTCAATATGCTTTGTGAATACAGGTCTGTGTTTGCGCAAAAATCTTAATTCGCGTAAGCTTTTTAGTACTCCCTTGATTTGTCAGTTTTAAGTTAACTAATATTTAGATCCAAACACAACTGACAAGTGAGAACGTTTATGATTTAAAATTAACAAGGGAACCTTTTAAATTACAAAAGTTTAATTTAAAAGTCAGCATCCCAATTTAAGACATTCTCCATCCAAGGCAAAGATTACAAAAATATTTTTAAAAATTTTGATTTTTACCAAATCACAAAGAATGGAGAACGAGTCTGCACTTTTTGTTTAAATGTGTTGTGCCATGATTTTGGATTCTCATATTCGTCTTCGGTAGTAGTCATGGCTTCTGATGCAATTGCAGCTTCGTTGACCGGAACGCTTGACGAAGTACCAGCAACTAAATAATAAAAATTTTATTAAAAATAGAATGTTAAATCTGCTAGATTAATTTTTATTTTTAAATTTATTTTAAACAATTTTGATTAGTGACCGGCGCCAGACCGGACTCCGGCTGGATTTTCCAGAGTCCGGGTCCCAAATCCTGGTTTTTTGAAATTTCCGGACTAAATCCGGAGCGGATTAATCCCGAAAAAATCCGGTCCGGCATGACTGTTAAATCCAAAATTCTTTCCGGGCCCGGAAAAATAATTGTGTCGGTCATTAATTTTGATATTAATTATAGTAATACTCTAAATCCTCAAAACTGATTTATGAAAAATCCTCCATTCTCAAAAAAACTTTGAAACTTGCCATTATCCTGTATGCGCGGTTGTTCTGCTAAACTTTTTCCACTTGTTGATTGGTTTAAATTAGTCGTTGAAGGTGTAAGCTCAGTTGTCGTTGTAATTTGGCTGTTGCTGCTTTTGATATTTTTTACAAGTTTTCGGAATTTACGAAGTTTCTTTCGTTTAATTTCGATCATATATTGTGGAGTCATCTTTAAAAGAAAAATAAATTTATTTAAAATTAATTTTTATTTTACCTGAACAAGTTGAGCAGGCGATTTTCTAGCACGTAAGGCTTCTCGTAAATTAAACATTTGACCACGAATTACAGATAATTGCTTGGCAAATGTTTTCTTGTCGAAGCCTTTGTCTGCCTAAAGAAAAGTTTTTTAGAAATTATTTTACTATCTAAAAACCTCAAATATTTTTCGAAGATCATTACCCAATTCACGCACAAAATCTGTATTGTCTACCAAAGGTAATACTTTACTGACTATTTCATCACTAAAAGGACGTTGAGCAATTGAAAGGCCAACCCATTGGTAAGGATCTGAAATTGTTAATAACAAGAAAAGTTTTTTTATTTACATGCTCTCCACTGATCTGGATGTTTAAACGGAAAAGCAAGTCCATTGTCTATAGCAGCAATTTTGGCATTAGGCATAAGTACGCTCTCCCAACCTGCACTGTCGTTTAGAGTTTCATCAACTAAAATAGTTTAAAATAAAAAATAACTGAAATACATTGTAATATTGAATTTGAAAAGCATTTTATTATTCTCCTCAGACCTCAATAATTTTAAAAGTCAAATACCTCCGTCTATTTCCTCATTGTCTTCATGAAGATCGATTAATTTAGCATCATCCTGAGAATTAATTTCCTCGTTCAGTCGCATTGCAGTTCCCGGAGCAGTCCCATCCCTCGGCTTTGCTAGCAATCCAGAGGTGATATCACCAACCTTCCCTTCTACAGTCACTGGCTCATATTTAATTAACCAATTATCATTTCCACGATCAGTATTTCGAATCAAATAGTCAAGAATAACCATTTTTTCAAATTCCAATTGAAATTCAGACATTACAGAAGTCGGCGGAGCCATTTCAGGGAAAAGTTCCCATTGTCGTAACCAATATGCAGCGTCTTGATAGCCATTTACAAAAAGCTGGAAACTTCCACGCTGACAAAGAGAAATATTATTTTAGATTACAAGATAGAAAGCATTCATGTATTTGTAAAATACCTTTGGAGGTAATCCAATACGGCGAAAATGTCTACCAATATCAGGATAACGATCACGGATTCGTTCCTTTGTGCGAGTCATAGCTCGATCAACACGGCTATAATTAAATGTTGGAGCTGCAAGAGAAACAACTGCTGTCTTTGGTACAACATTCAGACCGAGCTTTTGATCAACCAAAGACGCACCAGCTTCAGATAAATATCCCTAAAATATAAAAAAGTTACACATAATTTAGTTATTAAACTTGATTTGGTACAAGACAAGAACGTCCAAAACAGCAAGGAAAAAACAACTTATGTAGCCACTTGATCCACTTTGGATTTAAGGACCCATAAGGTTCTTCATTCTTCGGTTTGAAGACAGCAATTTTTTCCTAAATTTTCAGATGATTTCAAATCTAAAAAAGTAAAAAACCCTTTTCAAATTCTTAACAAAATAAGATCCAGAAGAGCCTTGAGCAATTCGTTCAGGGTAAATTTCATGGTTTATAGCACGGATAGCCTCAGCAAGATTATCTGCAAAATCTGTGCCTATTGTAGTTCCATATTGCTCGTTACCTTTAAAAAAAGAAAATTAAGATCAATTTTAGAGATCTTACACATTCGTGAAATTTCCTCATCAGAATGTTGCGAATCCAAAGTATTTACCCGTTCTGAACGAATACCAGCTTCATCAGGTGAACTCATTTCTCGGCTTGTAGGACTTCTTTCAGGGAGTAGAGGGGTACGCTCTTCTTTCTATAAACAAAAATAAACAATTTAATTAGAAATTATCACACCTTATAATTTCCACTTTTAATGAAAACTTGAGTTTCGTCGTCTCCGGACTCGGCGTTAAAATCTTAAATTGGAAAGTCAACGATGAAAAAATAATTATGCAACCTGTTTCAAGGCGTAAAGTTGTATTAACAGAATCAGATGTTGAATTTTCTTGCATAGAAGGGACGCGGGTATAGGTAACCGCGTCAGAGAATAATCGCAGTTTGGCAATTTTAACAACTTCCTAAATCCATATAAAATTAAACAAAATTTATATAAAAATATAATGCATATACATATGTAAATGCAAATGGATTTTAAAAATATAAAAACTGTTCGGAAATTTATTATATTATCGCATGTAGTAAGTATTTACTAAAATTCATAATTAAAACAACCAATAAAATTATGTAGGAAAATACTATAAAACAAAAACAAGTAAGTCTTGAAAGACTAGCAAAATAGACCGGATTTCTCAAAGGTTTCGATTTGGGAAGTTTTGTGGTCCGAAAACTATTACTATAAACCCCTGATGTGAACATTTGATACATCATTAAGGTAAAAAAATTGGAATCAGATTAAGTATACAAACTTGCCAAATTGGAACCCGAAAAATCCTTGCCCGCAAATATAGATAGATAAATAATTCAAAAATAAATCTTAAGCCTTAAACTTATTAAGTTTAGCCGGAATTCCATTTTTAGTGAGCATGAGATCCTTTCTTGACTTTTTCACATCATGACCAGAATTTAGTTGCGAAGACGACCTCTTATTGTTAGAATTTTGTTGATTAACACTGGTTGACATCTTTTCTAAGGGGAAGGAACTAAAAATGATTTTAAACCCCTTATCCAAAATAAAACTAACAAAACCTTTTATTAACATTCTTGTCAATTTTTTTCCTTTTTTCTTTAAGTTGAACTTTCTGTTCATCCCTTGTTTGTCTTATTGACATTTCCATTCTTCGCTTTGCTTCCGCAATTATTTTTTTAGTATTTTCGTGATGCTTTTGCTCCAATTCTTGAAGAATTTGATTTTGCCTTGCAAGTCTATTACATAGCGGTCGAAAAAAACGGGGAGGTTCTGGCCTTGGCAAAAATTCATTCGTCCATTTATTGACAATTTGTGGATCTGAGATGTTTTTGCCGTCAGAAATCAATGGATGCGACGTTGTCAATACTTCAGATTTTGTATGATCACCATTAGACGTTGTTGGCTTCTCCCTGCTTTCCTTAACTTTTATAAATGTAATTTTAAATACTTTCTTAAAGGACAGATGCATAGTAAAAGTACTACACTTCAATAACGAACATTAAAGGCAAAAAATAAATTTAACAACCTTTACACTTGTTGATGGAGAAGGCACAAGTTGATGACGTACAACAGACATTGAACAACAAAGCATAAATAAATTTATAACCCGGATAGAAACAATCACTAAAAAATTAAAATACCTATAAGTAAAAGTTTAAATTTTTGCTGCCTAATTTTTAATAAAATTAAATTTTTAGGCGCAAGCAAGAATCATACGGTTTACTCGTTTCAGTAAAATTGTTAGAATATATCAAAGTATATATTCACAAAGCAAATAAAATAGCTTAATTTTCAGGATTTTTAATTAAAAGTAAAAAGCGTAAATCAACGCAAAATTAACAGACAAGAGAAAGAGCGAGAAACATTTATGTAACAAGAATATATAAGAAAATTTTGAGGACGGACACAATTCAATAATCAAAGATAACCTCAAAAATATCGACAAAAATTTTTGACAATCTCCATTGAAAATAAAAAAGCAATTATACTTTGAGGTGGAGCGAAAATAGATTCTAACAATAAGATTTGTAAAACAAACGCAAAAAATCGTTGAAATTTTCTCAAAATTCGATTAGGTATATTATAGGGATAGTGATAATGGTGTGAAAAGGTATAATAATATCTATAAATAACAAACCATCATTGTTTCAAATCTCGTCGTCATCACTAACGTTCAGGTTTTCACTCATTTTTTGTGGAAACACAAACATAAATTTAGGACGCTAGAGACAATGACCAGATCTGAAGCAACGCTTGTTATAAATATCTCTTATCATACCTTTGTCAACTTATTTATTTCCACATAATAAAATGCTTATTGACTTGTATATACCTCACGAACTTTTCAAAAAATATACTTGGTATTAAACTTTTTCTGATTTAATCTCTCCAGATTTTGCATCTTTAATTTTTTCTTCTGAATCAGTTTTCTTCTCAGATTTTTCTTCATCTCGTTGCAATACCAACTTAAATAAATAACTTTAAATGAAAAAATGTAATAAAACTTTGTTGTCAATGAGATCGTCTAGAGCAATAACGGTTCGAGCAAGATTTCCCAAATATATACGCATTGCTTGATCATTACTCATTGAGTTGTGAGCGTCAACAAAGTCTGGCGAAAGAACATCAGGAAGCAAATTAAGAATTTCCTGAATAAAAAAGGATCAAACGACTTAAGTACAAGAGAGGCTAAAATACACAAATTTAATTCCATTTTAGAAAATGGAAATAGAAAATTGACACGTCGATTAAAGCTCAAATTTTAGGTCCAAGATTCAAAACAAATAAAATCTGGCTTCGTATTCAAACTCATGTCAGCATAGCCGATTACCTACTGGCAACCCTCTAACATGTCGAAAAAGCCCTTTTTTCTCTTTTATTCTGGGAAGATGTAAAAATGAGAAAAAGGGGGAATTTACCGAAAATTCCTAATTATATTAATCGGGATCGAACCAGAGGGACTATTGAGAATTTAAAAAAACATTTACAAAGAGTTACCTGGAAATGATAGATTATTGAATGATTTACAGGCAACTCCTTATTAACTACACGTTTTGCATAAAGTGCCATTTTTGCCAATTGGTGTTGAAATCCAACCAAGCCCAAAAATTGATTAGTAATTCTTTGTGAGAGAGTTCCGGCAGTTGAATTTTTAATGTCTCTTAAATTACTTAATTAAAAAAGAAAAAAATATTTTTAGAAAACCTTAACAAATGTTCAACCCCAACTTCTTCAGCCTCTTCAGCTCCAATCTCACAGGGAACATGTTCAAAAGTCTTTATTGGAGGAGATCCATCCTAAAAAGTATATTAAATTTAAAAAATTAATTATAATAAAACAGACATCATGAACTTCTTGTACTTCAACATAAGCATCTGTAGGAAGTCCCAAATTCATTTGTTCATGGCTAGCCTGACTAGCTTGGATTATTACAAGTATAGGATTAGGCACAAAACGTTTGATGACTTCGTTTATGAGAATATCATTCTTACACAGCTTCGGTCCAGTGTGGTACCAACCAACAATTTTCTCACGGGCAGCTACTTTGTAAAACATTCCAAACATATCTTCCAAATAATCAGCGTCCAAAAAGAACACATTTGAATCTTCAGCATCTTCGTCATAAGGAACTGAAAATTTAAAATTTTTGTCTAAACGATATTTTTTAATTTTTATATGCGTTCGCACTTCAAGTGTACTCGAACCATGAAAAATACATCTAAAAATAATCTTACCAAATCAAAAAATCTAAACAATCCTACAAAATCAAAATTGAAGAAAAAATTACGTTGAAGAAATCCTAACAAAAATTATATAAAAACAAATTTACCAGCAAAGGAATTAGAAGTGTCAATAGTTTTATCAGAACCCATGCTCCCTAATAAAACGCCAACAACTCTGCTAACTCTTTGCGTCTTACTGATTCGATTAAAATGGTCAACAACGCTCAAAAGTACCAAAGGGTGAACAACAACCTTAAAAAAAGTACAGAATAAAATAAAGAAAATAAAGAAAATAACCTTATTTACAGGAAGATTCGCCTGAACACTGCTTAAACAATGGCTAACTTTCAACTTTTCATTTTCTTTATTAGCATTGTCTTGACCAGGTAAAGGTACCATTTTTGCAAATTTAAATAATATTGATTCTACTAAAAAGTAATAAGAAAAATTTACAACGTGATATATTAAAATTATAAAAAACGTCACCAGCAATAGAAAAATTTGGTGAAAAAACTAACGAGCAAAAGCGAAAAGTTAAAAAATCATCGTTTATTTATTTAAATTTTGGCGTTATGTATTTATTTGGATATTATGTCATTTTACAATAATTCAGAAAGGACCATTCATTTTTGATATTGGAGAGAATAAAGTGAATTTATTAAAATTTTGATTTTATCTTTATTAAAATTTGTATTAAAATTAGGGTTGCCAAAATGACCCGACTCGGATCAAGAGATAGAGTCGGGCCTAGATGTTTGGCCAGAAAAAGACTCGTACAGGCCCGACTCGATAAAAACAAGCCCGAAAAAATGCCTCGACCGTCTGCCCGACTCGAAAACGGCAACCCTAATTATAATTTCAATCAGAAGAAATTATTACAATATTTTTCTTGGAATAATTTTAAAATTTAAAAAACAATTTTAAACACATTACAGGAAAAGAAAGGGGGAAGTATTTTAAAGCACACACCTCAACAAAACAAAGAGTTTCGGAATAATTTATTTTTTTTTACAATTTTTAAATTAATATAGGTCTTCTCTATTAGCGTCAAAAGTTGAAAAAAAATTGTGCAATTAATTACACAAAATTAAAAAAAGTTTTGTAATATACGCCCCACTCTCAGTTGCGCAGCTCTTTTCAATTTTTATTATAAAATTAAATGAAATAGGTTTATATATTTTTCCGCTTTTTACTACCAACTTTATAAAATAGTTAATTTATATAAAAAATGAATTCCCCTTTTTCTTTATCTTTTGTACTTTTATTACTCCAAATATTTTATTTTATCCTTGTTTTTGGAATGACATCTAAATCCGTTGATATTTTGTTTGAATTTAAATGTGATGAAAATTGTTATAAATTACTTGTGAGAGATTATCACATATTATCACCACAAATGATTCTCCAATTAAGGTTGTATTTTATTAAATATTCTTTTGCTTGCTCTTGTTCTTCTATTATATCCTCATCCTTTGTTCCAAGGGTTTGGAATGAGATTCCTCGTGGCGTTATACACAAAAAAATAATACAAAATTTTTTAAATTTCTCCACAGTTTGTGTATATGCCCTCATTTTCTTTCTTCAAAAAATAATATAAAAATGTGTGATTGTAAAACTGGCATTTGGGAAGTACCAACAAATCAACAAATATTTCCCATAAATTTTGGCCGCTCTTTCCCATTTGAGGTAATTAAATGATTACCCATATTTAAAAAATATTTGTATTTGCAAGGGCAATTCTTCTGTCGATTTTGCCTATCTCAGATTGTCAAAATTTGAGAACAACATGCCTCTAACATTTCCGGAATATCAGAAAATAGATTATAATATTAATTTTGAAAATACTGGTAGTTTGATTTTGAATGTTTCAAGAAACATAATCAGGCGAGTGGAAGGGAAGGAATATAGTAGTTTTAAGTAGACCTGATCATGGATACGGATATGGATACAGGTAATACAAAATGCCTGCGGATATCCGCCTGTATCCGTCTGTATCCGCCGTAAATATCCGGATACGGATACCAAAATCAGTATCCGTGTCCAGGTTTGGTTTTAAGGTGTTTTATATTAGTAGCTAATAATGAATTCAATTTAATAAAAATTTTTGAAATTTTTTGTAAGCGAGACAATTTATAATATTATTTTAAAATAAATTTCAAAATTTTTATTTAGCATTCCCTATTCAATTCATCTTAATCCAACAAAATTGTTAAATAAACGTTCAATAAGATACTACTATACAAAAGTAAAGAAATGGAATTGGTTTAAAAATACATGGAAACCCAAAAAAACAACGGGATTTAAATTATTTGCTGATAAAATTAAGCCGATATCCAGTCAAGCAAGAGCAAGTCCTTTAGCTATTTTACCTCCAAATCTTGGACCTCCATTATGTCAAATGATTACAAAAATGGGCTGGGATGTAAGTAATAATTGAAATTTTAAAAATATTTTTATTTTAAAGGCAAACCAAATAAGGAGATATATAATGGAGGATGCAGCAATTAAACGTATTCATCCACAACAATTTGATGTTGCACATTTTAAAAGAGCGGTACTTTAATTTATTAAATTTATTTAGTAGTAGTACCACAAACTGCCAGCCAAATTTTGCTAGGTTATAATATTTTGATCTTGTTTTAATACAAATGAATTCAATAGCATTCGAAGCCCTCGAAAAGCTATATTTTTAATAGGATAAATCAAGTCTTATCACCCATTGAAAAAGTTATAACCCTATCATTTATTTAAAATTCTTATTTCCCTTTTTTACTCAAAATTTTTTATTTCTTAATTAAAGCTGGGTTCAATTTTTATTTTCAGCATTTATTTTTAGAAATAATTAAATTTAAAATTAATTTACAAAAAATTTAATTTTTAATCTCTTTATTTTCAACATTTTATTTTTTATAGAAAAACTGGCAGATTGCCTTAACCGGGAGCCAATTAATTTTAATATCCCGCTGTTTCATTTTAATATAATTTATTCATTTATTTTCTAAATTTAGAGATTTTTAATTTTTAAACTTTTTTTGGGCATTATTTTAATTATTAATTTCCTTTTCAGGTTATTGAAGCACACAATCGCTATAGAAGATTACATGGGACTAATGATTTATCACAAGATGGGGCTTGCGAAATTGCTGCCAAACGATGGGCTGACTCCGTTTCGAGACAATCTGCTTGTCTAACACATGAACCTCAACAAAGGTAAGTAAAGGATGAAAGGCTTAAAAACTGACATAAGCCAAGGAATTCTTAAAAATAAAACAAGAATGTGTGCCTGAATTCATTGACTGTACTCTAAAATTTCTAAAATATTTCTTTTGCAGATTTGGTGAAAGTCTATTCTTCTACTCAACATTACAACCTTTAATTTCTGACCCCGAAACAATGGCTGAAGCAACTGTTAGAACATTTTATATAGAAGGAAGGGATTATAGACGTTCAGCTCGTTGGGTTGCTTCAAGACACGGACATTTTACCCAAATGCTTTGGAGGGACACAAATCGAATTGGAATTGGTGTTTCAATAATTCCTCAGCCTGCAGGATGGGGTTGTATGCCTCCTGGAAGAGGACAAGCCTGGATATTTTATGTTGTTTTGAGGTATGATCCTCCAGGAAATAGAGTAATTAGTGAAAGAAGTTTTGATGAAAACGTTTTGCCGGTAGAAAATAAGGATATACAAGCTGTGCAGTGTTTAGCCACATAAGTATAGATATTAGGAATTAATAATTTAATTATTTTGAATGTTCTAATAGAAGGATAATTTTTCGAAATAAAATCTCTTTATTTCCAAAATCTCTCCCGGAATTTAGCCATAATTTAGTCATAAATCTAAAAATTTTAGCTTTATTGCTTTGTATAATAATTTAATTATTTCTTCTTCATCTTTATTAGAACAAAATAATAGGATTTTAATCTAAATAAACATTCTTTTCGCTAAATTTTATTTGTATACTATGTTAAAATATTTTATTTTTAATTTTTACTTTTTATCATTCTTTCAATTTTTATCAATTTTTATTTTTTATCACCAATAAAATAAAAATATACATTTTGTATTGTTTAAAAAACAAGGTTCTACATTTTTTGAGTACACTTAAATTTTATTTCTTAACAAAGGACCCATTTTCATTGCAGACAGTCATGTGCATAAATAAATAAAAGTGTATGAATATTATGAAAATTAATTATTAATTAATTAATTAAACTTAAATTAAATTGTCAAAATTAAACTTTTATTTTAAAATCAGAGAGAAGATTTATTTTTGTTATTTTCTCTTTTTTCTAAACCCTTTTTTGAGTGATAATGATTGTACTTAAATAATGTAGGTACTTAAAAATGATTGATAAAATAAAAATAAAAGATAACAATCTCAGAACACATTAAAAATTTTTTTGTTAGGAATATTTTAAAGAAAATTAAAAGGGGTTTTCTCAATAAAAAAATGTTTTATTTTAGGAAATTAATTATAAGGAAAATATGTATATTCTTCTATTTTTGTGTAGATTTTTGTAAATTAGAATGTTTTAAAATTTAACAGTTGGTTGATTCAAATTAAGAGGAAAGAAAAGATTAAATGGAAGGAAAAATTGAAATTTGGTTTTTAATTTTGATGAGTTTTGGACGATTATTTTAAAATTGAACTGAAGAAAATTGTGTGGAATATTCCTCTGAACGAGAAAAGGCACAACGGGAACGAGGGAATTTTTCGAAAGATAATTGTTAAAGGATTGATGAATGAGCAAAAACATGGCAGTGCTTAATGAGATGTTTTAATTTGTAAAAGTCCTTCCAATCCTTGTTTATACATTTTTTAAACATTCACGGATATGCATATAAACATTTCTTAAATATTTTACTAAAAATTTATGACTTAATTTTTTTCTAAAAATGTTACCATGACAACTAAAAATAAAAATCTTGATTTCTTTAAAGAAGAATGACTGACATAAAATAAAAAATTAAAAAATATTTAAAAAATGCTTTTTTTATTGTTAGCCCTTCCTTTGGATTTGTTATTTAATGCAGCCAATTCTCTTCTTTATTATGATAATAATGTACAACTTATGCTTATTTTGTATGTTTTAAGGAATTTAATAATAATTTAAAAAATACGAAGATATGTAGAATGGAATTTTAAGGGTTTATTAATTTTCTTGAAGTTTAGTGAATAAATTTTAAATTTTCGTTTTTTCAGACTTCAAGACACACTCCAAGTGCTAGCCATTCTTGGATTAGCCATTCGCTTTTCCTCAACTTTTGTATTCCAAGCAGGTCTTATTGGACATTTATTGCGTAGATTTAGTTGTTCTATAATTGTTGCATTCCTTTATTTGGCCTTATCTATAATTTACCATTTTTTCTCTTTAAAAGAAAATTGGTTATCTAAAGAAAATACTAAAGATAAAGAATTCTTTGATTGGAAAACACCAAAAACATTTTTGTTTTTATTGCAAAGGACGGGTAAATAATTTTTGACAAGAAAAAAGAATCTTTCAATTTAGTAGCAATATTCTACTACTTTTTCTATAAAAAGACTGTACTGATGCTTAGCGATCCAAAATATCATAGCGAATCTGAATGGTTGTTAAGTAAGATTGGAAAACGTATTGTGGTTAACTGATTGATGAAAATACTTTAATTTTTTAAAAGTTAAAATTTAAACGTAATAATCCATCGAATTAATTATTTTTCTTTTCTCAATTAAGATATAATTTGAACAAGATGAAGCAAAAAATATTATAACGAAAATTTTTTTCATATTTTAATTTTTTCACATTTCACTGTTAGAATATTTCTCTAGCATTTTAATTAAAAATGTATACCGTATTTGCTAAAATAATTACCCAAGGTAATTATTGTTTCAACCTCTCGCTGGAGGGGGTAATAAAAGGGACGGGGTAATTATTTGAGAAAGGGACATTATTTCAGCATTTACGGCATGTTTAGGGATTTTATTGTTCCGATGGTCGAAAATCGGGAATTCTCGACATTTTTTGGGTTGGATATCTCGATTCTAGAATTTTCTAAAAATATTTAGATCTCTGTATTGTTTTATTCCTTTTTTGCACTTAAATTTTTTAGATTGCTCATTTTCACGGCGTTCTCTATGTCAGTACTTTGTGCTCTTTTAGCCGGCTGTCCGACTTCACAAAATTATATCCTTTTTCAATGCTTTTTCTCTAACATCCATTTGACTTATTTTTGAAAGAATGTTACCAGATGCAGCCTAGCACTCAGACTAGGTTTCCTCACATTTTGCAATTCATTCTTTTTTTTATGAAAGCAAAGAACGATTTTATAACTCAAAAAAGGAAATTTATTGTTATTCCATTTCTAATAAAATTTTATTTATAGCAGCTTAAAATCAAGAAACACGCCCCCATTCAGAAAACAATAAAGTAAATGACCCTTAAAAAAAAATTTAAAAACTCCTATTTATTTATTCTTTAATTTTGTTATTTTTTAACATGAATATTTGTGTATTTATTTAAAATATATTTTAAACTTTGCTTTCACGTTAATCGATTAACGTAGGAACTAAAAAACGTTAATTTTCACGTTAATTTTTAAACAAATGTATTTTCATTTCTATTACAAATTTGATACATTATTTCTACTAGTGTGCGGCAATTGATATTTTCATTATCGGTAATCCCTAGTAAATACTGATACTTAAGAAAATTTCTGTCTTCGAAATGAAGCAGTTCAGCTGGGTCCGCACGGTTGAGGATATCGAGGAATATGGTGGGATTAAGAGGGATTAAGGTTGATTAACAGTGCTTATTAAGAAGGTCTCAAGTCAAATAATACCAAGGCCGAACACTACTTTCTAATTAAATTTTTACCAGAATATAATTTCTATATAAATTCTTATTACCTGCAAAAGGCATTTTTCCAGCATTCTACCCCTCTTTCCTAATTGTTGAACATAATTTAATTTTCTTTACATTATGGTTTTGAGTGCGGTTTATTTATGGGATTGGCATAGTTGAAATCCAAAATGTTATATAACGAGAATGGAATCAGATTTGAAAATATATTCTGTGCTACGCTTTTCGTTACTTTGGCATTTTGTCTTTAAAAGATTCAAAGTTCTTTATCGTATTTTTTGTTATCAAAAACTTTCTTAAATATCCGTTAATTTTTAGAATACGTGATTGTTATATAAATAATTTTTTATTTCAAAACATGTCTGAAAATGGTATTTTTGTGCCTGTCGCGCCGATAGAGTCAACGCCACAAAATAAGGTTACCATTGTTGGAGTTGGTCAAGTTGGAATGGCTTGTGCTTATTCAATTCTTCAGCAGGTACTTTCTAAAATCCTCAAGTTTTAATAAATGATTTTATCACAGAACATTGCTACCGAGATTTGTCTCACGGATGTTTTGGCTGATAAATTGCAAGGAGAAATGATGGATTTGCAACATGGATTGGCATTTACCCATAACACTTGTATTGTGAATGCGAGCACCGGTATCTTCTTTTGCCTCGTTTGACTCTCATTTTAAATTCTCTCAGACTATGCCAAAACTGCTGGATCAAAAATTTGCGTTATTACTGCTGGATGTCGTCAACGTGAGGGAGAGTCTCGTCTCAGTCTTATTGAGCGCAATGTTGTTATCTTTAAGGGAATTGTCCCGCAATTAGTTCGTCATTCACCTAATACTGTGTTTTTGGTTGTATCAAATCCTGGTTTTTTAAAATTAATTTTAATCTTTAATTTTTATTTCAAGTGGATATTCTGACTTATGTGACTTGGAAATTGTCCGGACTGCCAAAGGAACGTGTTTTTGGATCTGGGACTAATTTGGATTCTGCTCGTTTTCGTTTCCTGCTTTCTGAGCGTCTGAACATTTCTCCTTGCAATTGTCATGCTTTTATTATTGGAGAACATGGAGACTCGAGTGGTGAGTTCTAGTACATCAAGTACTTACATTAGGACTATTTTTAATTTTTCTGTTTCTAAAATATTCCTATTTTCGAGAAAAATTTTTTTAGTGGCGGTTTGGAGTGGTGTCAATGTAGCGGGTGTCAACCTCTCTGCTCATGATCTCACTACTGGCGCTTCAAATTCTAACGGAAAAAATGATGATGGAAAATTGGAAGAGGAGATTCATAAAAAGGTCGTACAAAGTGCTTATGAGATTATTCGTTTGAAAGGATATACGAGGTTTTGTTTCTGAAAATATTCCAGAAATTTATTAAAAATATTGGTACTTATGAAGATGGAGGTGCCCTTTCTGCGGACTTTTTTTGCGGACTTTTCTTCCCTTCTTTTAAATGTTTTACTTGTAGCAACTAACTGTCAACGCCACTCCCCCATTATTCTTCTTACCTAAGATTGTACATAAAGGTCAGATTTTCTTCTTCCTCTCCTTCCTCTATTTGCCCTGTGGCAAATTCAAACGAGACATTGATGAAGAGAAGATTAGTTTTTATAGTCATACACTTATTTTTTTGCCTTTGGAAGACACGCCAATCAAAAAAGAATTCAATAAAATTGATTTGGTGTATAACATTATGAATTTGTGTGTAAAAACATTACATTCTTACTTCTATTTTAAAATATTGAACAACTGAGAAAATAAATTGAACTCAGTATTGAACAACTCAATTAATTTTAATCTTCTCTTTATCAACAATATCTCTTATTTGAATATGCCAAGCTCAATCAGAGGAAAGGAAATCTGACCATTTTGTACAATCTTAGGTAATAAAAATAATGGGGGGGGGGGGCAAGGTTTGAAATTACCCGCATTTCTGTTCCACAATAACATATTCTTTTTTTTATGAAGTATTCCGAGATCAGTGATCCATTGTCTAAATTCATCATCGGGTAATTGAAAATTTAGTTAAAGTCAAATTTTTTATTGATTGTAACATTTTTACGCTTATATATTCAAATTAATCGTGAACACATATTTTTCAAATTGGCATAAAAAATAATCCTTTGACAGTTAATTGCTACGAGCAAAACTTGCTGAAAGCAAAACAACCAAAACATTTAGAAAGAAAGGAAGAAAAGTCCGCAAAAAAAAAGTCCGCAGAAAGGGCACCTCCATCTTCATAAGTACCAAAATATTTTTTTAGTTGGGCAATTGGACTTTCTGTTGCTTCTATTGTACAAGGTGTGATGCGTAATAGCCGTAATGTTTTTGCGTTGACTGTGGATATTAAGGTATAAAAATTAGATTTACGTTTTTTTGGAAAGGGATAGAGGTGAGGGTTTCTCATAGCAGAAACCTTAACCATTACCATTGAGAATAAATAGTAAAGATGTTAACATTGCAACTCCTAACAGTTCCATATTTTGATTTTAGTTTAAAAAATTCCTGCAAGGGCCGGGATTAGAGCATATACGACGACGAAAAGAAATCGTTTCGGTGATAGTTCTAGTGACCCCAACCCTTTTTTTGTTTCCCTGACCATTTTGTACTTTTTTCTCGTGTTCACTTTAATTTTAAGGGAATTCACGGTTTTGAGGATGATATTTTTCTTTCGCTTCCAACTGTTCTTGGTTCGAATGGAGTCAACTTTATCGTGCGCCAAAATTTGACGCCTAAAGAGCTCGAGCAACTTCGTGGGTCTGCTAATCAATTGTTGGAAATTCAGAAAACTTTGAAGCTTTGAATAATATGGGGAATAATAATTAAGTAGTAGTTTTGGTAATATATTAAATAAACATTTTCCCCTTAAATTCTGTTGTGAGCTTAAATTTCTTTTATTTTTGTTTGGCTATAAATTAGTTTTTGAAATAAATTATTCTAAAATGTAATTAAAGTATTTCCAAACTTTTCTTTAAATAATGCCAACATTGCCATCCATGAACGTTTATCTGCTTGTTCGTTGTAACCAACACCTTCACGTGTAGAATTCTCTAATTCTAATAGGGAAAATGATTAAAATAAATTGATTGAAAGAAGTTTTTTGTAAGAAAATTGAGATTTAGTGGCTGATAACCCAAAGAAAAGACTAAGCGAATCGATTAAATGGCACTGCCATTGTGGGCCGAGGAAAAGGTAAAATCCTAAAAAAGACCAGTTCCAGAAAAATACCGGTTCCAATAATTCCCAAAAAAGACCTTACCTTTATCAGTAAATCCATGTTTAGCATTTCCATAACTAATAAATTGCCAATCCGCTTTTCTTGCCCGCATTTCTGCCATAATATTCATACACTTTAAATAATATTTTAATTAAATTAAACCCCCAAAGATTAAACTTGTTCATGTGGAATGTGAGTGTCAGCATCCCCATGACATATTAAAACACTAGCTTCAATAGGTTTTTCTTTTTCTGGATCAGGTTGATCAGGAAGTGGCGTAAAAGTTCCATGAAAACTAACAGCTATTTTAATTCCAACATTTACTCTAGCCAAATCTAATGCACAAAGACCACCAAAACAAAATCCAATTACCGCAATCTTTTTTTAAATATTAAAATTTGAAGAAAATTTTTTTGTTAAAAACTTTCTCTTTATCAACAGCCATCTGATCTCTTAAACATTGTAATCCAAGAAAAAGTCGTCGTCTTAATAAATTTGTCCTATCCTCACGAAATGGTTTTAGAAGGGCCATATTTTCTTCGAAGGTTTGCCCTCGTTTACCTTTTCCATACAAATCAGCGGCAAAAGCAATATATCCAGCCTTTAAAAAAGATTTTCAATGGAGATCTTAGAATTACTCTTTGAGTATTTTTAGAAAATCTAAAATATCTGCGAATTTATTGTAACCCTTCAAAGGGATCTCTTAACCCTTCAAAACCTAAGTTCACTTCAAAAGGATATACATATTAACAAAAATAATATAAAAATATTAACTTTAGCAAGTTCTCGACATTTTTCTTCCTCCAAATTCCCAATACCTCCAAAAGCATGGCAAACCAATACTCCAGGTATTGGTGCATTAGGCACAGTTCTGTGACTAATTAAATGAAAATTATGTAAATAAAATTTTAATTTCAAAAAATACTCAGGCAAACAAACAAATCCTTCCAACAAAGTATTGTCTATTTCATCAGTATATTCGTATCTATCTTCATTAATTATTGGCTCTATTTTTTCTTGAACAACAACAGTTTCTTTTTTAAGTGCTGCAATATTTTTTTTCTTGGGCATGTTCCTAAAATTATATTGAGAATTATTTGTTCACCTAAACGAAAAATATTTGTTCACCTAAACATTTGCACCCTCAAAAATTGATAAAAATAAACCACATACAAAATAAAATAAAAAATATTTTTATTCCATTAGAGTTTCGATAGATCGTTTTTCTCTTGTTGCTTACATAAATTTAATAAAAGGTGTCAATTATTAGCGGACTGGAATTGAAGAAATACCGGGTATCAGGTATCGGTTTCAGAAAGATGATCGTCGAAATTATTGGGAAAAACCCAATATTTTCGTTCTTTTTGGTCTCTCGTATTTTATAACAATAATTAAATTATTCTTCGTCATAATTTTGAAAATGCGTAATTTGTAAAGTAGCTTTACAAAAAATATTTGAGACTTACAATACTAGCTTTACAAATATTAGACTATTTTCTAAAGAATATTTAATTAAAAAAACAACAAAAAAGTAATAATAAAAGTACATAAAAATTAATTTTTATCTTTTTATTATTCCCTCTCATTCGCAAAATCCACAAATCCCTAACGGCTTCCTTCCTTTATAATAATAATAAAAAATGATGATTGACATAAAATTAGGGATTAAGAATAATAAATATAAAAAATCCCCCCCTTCTTTCATTCCTCATCATTTAAAATTCTTTCCCTTTCATTTTAATTTTTCAATTTTTTTTTTATTTTATAAAAATGCCAACATCCCACGCTTACTTGGAATAAATACCGGTAATTTTCTCGTCAACTATATAATTAACTGAAATTTTTAGTATTTTTTTAATTAAAAAAATTTATTTGAAGTCAAAAGCTTTAATAAATTATACCTAGTAATTACCCAAAGGTATTCAATTATTTTTTAAAATTTCCCCAAAAGAATTAATTATATACTTATTTATTTAAACAAAAAATATTTCATTTTTTTATTATTTTTAAGTTCATTAAAAAATTGTAAAATAAAAAAGCATTTAAAGTTTACGGGAATTATTATTTTACGAAGAATGTCACGCAATTTGTATTTGTACTTGACATTTTTTCTAAAATTTATTCTCATTTATTTTAATAATAATTAGGAGATTTTATAGCTCGTTAGGTGTTGTAAAGACAGTTTTAAAGCTGTGTGTATATCTTTATATTAATTATAATGTCACGAATTCAACCAATTTATTTTCAATTTTATTTAGAATTTTAATCTCCTAGACAATTATTAATCGTCGAAGTTATCACGCTTCAGTCTGCCGTCTAATTTACTCAAAAATTTTTTTTCGTGCCAGACTGTTTAGCTGGAATGTCTATTTAATCTGTATGTCTTTCAAACAAATTTAGATTTCCCCTTTATTTCGATTATAATTTAATTATTTCCTACCCCAATCATTTTTATCTTTTAATTTCCTCAAAAATTAATTTTATTTTAATTTTTAAATTAGTTAATTAATAATTATAATATTTTTAATTTAACAGAGGTATTAAACAAATATATACACAAATCTCTTTAAAATGGGCTTCTTCATTAATTATTTTGTTTTATTTTTTGTTGGAACAATTTTGTCTTTTGTTTCATCAGAAAATGGACAATTATCTGGTATTGATAAAAATGCTTTTCGAATGAGTTTTGGAAAAAGATCTTCCTTTAATGACGACGAACAACAATTATTTGACAAAAAGTTAAAAGCGGTGTGTTTTAATTAAGCTTAATTTAACAAGTTTTTAAGATCTCTAACAAACAATCAGACATTTGGATACGAAAACAAAGATTTTATAGATAATAAATGAGAGAAACGGTTAATATATCACAAGAGTGGGTCGCATTTGGGGCATATGTATCTCTCAACTTTTTCAAACATGTAATTGGGAAAATGTTCTTCCTAAGCTTTTCCAAATACCTGGAATTATAAGTTTATATTCTTACAATAGAAATTCGACTTCACAAGTTTCAATTTTTCGTATTTCTAAGTAAATTCCTTTAATTTCCCATATCAATTCCAAATTTGGAAAAGTCGAGAAATGTCTAGAATTATTTTTTTTATCAAATTTTAGTTCCTGGGTAATTCCAAAATCTAATCTGTCCTAGAAGAGTTAATAATTTCCTTCGATTTTTTATTAATTAAAAATTTCTTTTAGCAGAAAACAGTCAACATTCCAATGTTTTTTGATTTGGATAAATCTGTTTTGCCATACCAAATTGTTCGTCAAATGAAGCAAAGACGATGGATATCTCCTTATAATCTTTTAAATAATAAAAGATTGGACAGAAATTTGTTTAATATAGGCTTTGGGAAAAAATGAAAGAAAAAATTAAAAACAAAAAAAAAAAAACAAAAAAATATTTGTTTTAATTTTATTCTTATTTTGTATAATTATGAGAATATATTTGTGTATTCTTTAATTATTAGGTCGGGTCATAATTAGTGTCGCTTTTTTTTGACTAAATTTTTAGGGGTGTTATTTTACAAATATCTTTTTTTCTTATTAACCAACATAAAGATCTGAATCTACTCTTCATTTTAATACCAGGTTTAGGTATATATGAGTGATATTCATAAAGTTATGATTTTTTGAACTTCGCTACCTCGTAGTGAAATTCTCAAGCATTTGCACCATGAATTATAAATTACCAAAAATGTACACAAGAAGCAAAAAATCTTAATGATCTAGTCATTGGGATCGTTGTCTATGCTAGACAGCAAGAATAGGGTTCAGGCTTTACGTTGGAGGCCGTATGACTCCCAGAAGCAGACATGGTCGAGGAAGACGGGTGTCATTAAGAAAAACGGTCCTGCTCGGCCAGCTTAGATGAAATCCCGATATTTCTTCTGCTGAATTATCGAGGGATATCTGCTCTATACATACAGCAACGCTTGACTGAAAAAACGCGGGCTGCGCTTAAGGAGAGTAAATCAAATGCCGCGTGTACTCACATTTCAAAAATGAAACAAACGACACGACATCACCACCAAAAACGTTTTCTTAGAACTCAGCGTAAAATCATCCGATCAGGATGATCTAAACGGTTTTTTAAATCTCATAGAGGGCTTATACTAAATCTGAAATATAAAGTCTGTAAATCGCGCCGAACCCCGGAATTCGAAATTCGACTTTTTCGAAAATTTAGACCTTTCTTAATAAAAATTCGAAATTGTGCCCAACATTTAGAGCTTTTGAAGAGCTTTCGAATGATATATCACACTAACTATTATCATTACGTATACTTGAGAAAATTTGATTCCCGATGATTTCGGGAATTTTGATATTTTCGACCAGAACTCCCTGAATACCTAACGAAAAATTCTCAAATGCTGGGATCCTTTAGAGCATAGTCTAACAGATGATTCGTAATAAAAATAAAAAAATTTTTCAGAAAACTTAATTTTAAAAATCGAAAAAACCCAAATAAAAAAAGCGACACTAATTATGACCCGACCTAATAGTATTAAATATTTTATATTTAAATATTTTTTTTTGAATTTTTGAAAAAAATTAATTCTAAATTAATTCTTGTTTTTTAGAATTTTAAATTAATTTTTTTTTGGAATTTTTTGTAAAGCATATTTTGAGTAATAGTCTAAATTTTTGTTATTTTTTTCTTTTTTTAATTAAGTAAAATGAACCAAAAAAATATTATATTACATAGACAGATGTAGAACAAAACAGAAATTTCATAATAACATTAAATTAATGAATGGGTGGGAATATTGGGGGTGTTTTTGTTTTTTCTTGGGTCTGTTAACAAAACACAAAATTTTGTGGAGTTGTACTAACAAAGGAGATTTTTAAATTTTAAAATAACTATAGCTTTAAAACATTTTTTCAAAATATAAATTAAAAACAATCACTCTGCTTATTTAAGCACTAAAAAGGATTTCTATTTAATCGTAAACTTTTAAATTTAATAAGTTTGGGATTTTTTCAATCCATGAACAACGAGGAATTCCGGTACTTACGGTCGTAGAAATTTTCTACTAATGAAAAACTATTTCTAAAAACATTAAGAATCACGCAGAAATTACTTTTTGGTATAAAATGTTTAATTTTTTTGACGTTTTTAACTGTTTCCAGGCCGAGGAAGTAATCCTTAAGAGATCATTCGTGAACGACGTCAATTAACTATTTATTACGTTTAATATATTTTTTACATAAATATATTTAAAAAACTTTATTTAAAAAAATTTTTAGGAGACAATTCTCCTCATTTTTAGTTAAAAAATAGTGAAATTCAAAACTAATTTAAATATTAAAGAATCTTAATTAGCAACTATGCGCAGTTTTTCTTCTTTATATTTATGTCTTTTTCTAATTGGCCGGAAGTAACCTAGATAAATAAATATCTATATTAGATATATTTCTCACGTTTCTTTTTGTGTGGAAAATAAAGAAAAAATATTTAGGAAAAAAAAGAATTTACATATATTTATTTATTTACAAAAAAATCCCAAGTTTTTTTTTGCTAAAATTTAAGAGAAGGTTATTTAGGTATATATTTAATTTAAATAATTATTTAAATAATTAATTAAGAGACAGCTAGTTTTGTGAGGAAGTATATAAATAAAGAATTTATTTTAAAAATGTTACAAACTTAAAGATTATAATTTTAAATTAAATTATTAAAATGTCGTAAAATTATTTTTAGGAAAATATTTAAATAATCTTTAATTTTTATTTATTTTTTTAAATTATAATTTTATAAATTTCACTGAATTAATTTAAAATTTGGAAATAATTTTTATATAATTTATTTTTAAATTTATTTTTATTCATTTTTACCTTTTATATAGTCATTTTAATTAACAAAAATTATTTTCTTTTGTAATTTTTTAATTATTTAAACAATTAAATGTACATTTATTAGTACTTTATTTATTTCTAATTGACGTGTCACATTTTTTTTTCAAATTAGAGGAAATTTAAAGTCAATCTAAAATAATTAAAAATATAATAAATACCTAATTGCTTCCTTTTTATCTTAAAAGTTTAGATAACTATAAATTTGTCCTTTTTGTATAGTTAAATATGGGGACTAAAATATAGGTATATTTAAATTACTAAAAATATTAGTTACATTTATAAAATTCAACTAGGAGCTTGAGACTAATATTAACTACCCACCTCTACTTAATAAATACATATATTCAATCCAGACTTTAATTTTCCCCGTTTTTAATTTCTCATTGTCAAATAATTTTATTAAAAACCCTTTAATTTATAAATATTTTTAACTTAAATAAAAATAAAATATTTTCTAATTAATTTTTTTAAAAATAAAATAAAAGTCTGGAGGGCAATTCGTTTCTCAAAATCATTAAAAAATTTCTGTCCTCATTTAAAGATTATTTTATTATTTTTTATTTAGCAACTCAATTGAACCAAAAAAATATCCATTAAAACATCCCCTAGTTAATCTTTAAATATTCTAAGCGGAAACTAAAATCTTTTAACATTCTTATTTTGAACATAAAGTGCAATATGTATGTAAAAGAAAATATTTTTATTTATTTGACTCAATTCAGAAAAAATGTAAATATTTTTAATATATTTATTCTTGTTAATCTTAAATGAACATATATTTTTTGATATTTTAAATTAAATTTATAGTAGTCTGATTTTTTTTTAATTTAAAATAAATATTAAGTAAATGTGAGAATTAAGTAAATGTAAGAAATTAAATTCTCTATATGAGAATTTAATTTTGTAAAATACTTGGTAGAGATTCCTTAGGTAAATGTCCAACTCGCTGCCCACATGTCCGCAAAAGTCTTTCTGAATAAAATCATTTCTTGCTTCATTCAACTTCTTACCGTCTTTCCATTATTTTCCCTCAAATTATCAAATTATTGGCTGTCAGTTAGACGCAAGTAGTAAGAATTCCTTTTGCGGACATTTGGACAACAAGCTAGACATTTACCAATTCTATGAAAGAATTATTCCTAATTCTATGTAAATTTTCTGATGAACTAATTAGAGAAATATACTTAGAATTAAATCATTTTTATTTTCAAATACTGAAGGGGGGGGGGAGTTAACATCCCTAATCTGTTCCCCATCTTTTTATGTTTTACCTATTTATTTATTTTATCTAATCCTGATTGCTCGGCATTTAATTTTCTTTTTAATTTACCTAAATTTTTTAAAAATTATTAACAATGACTGCTTTAAACTATAAATTATTCTTTTAATTTTCCTTTTTTAAAAAATCAAAATTTAAAAAAATGCAAAAAAATTTAAATGTATTTTAATATTTTAAAAGTTACCTTAATATTAATTTTATTTTAATCCTTTTTTTAAATCGTTTAAAAGGGACATTAATTTATAAAATAATTTACCCCATTTTATTAAAATAATTATTTTTTATATATTTTAAATACTTTTATAACTTAAAAGAAAATATATTTAAATGTTTTAAATAAAGTTTAGAAAAGAGTCTTTCCTTTATTAATATTTGTATAAATCTTTATTAAAATATCCATGGAATTAAAACGAAAAATAAAACGAGTGAACCTTATACTTTTGGAAGTAACGGAGTGTTAGTGTTAGATTAGTATAATAATTAATTAATTAAAATTCGAATCAATTCTCAATTCCTTTTTAAATGTGTCTAACATTATTTTCAAAGTTTCCCCCTTTCTACCTCAAAATTTTTATGATAATTTTAACAAAATCTGATTTTGTGTTTTTGTCCCCAAAATAGAAAAGATTTTGCTTTTCGCAAAATTTTTTATATTAATTATTTTTAGTAAAACCTTTCCCTTAATCTTTTTTTCTTTTAATTTCCGTTTGTAAAAATAATAATTAAGTAATTAATTAATATTTTTTTGGAGAAAAGATATTTTTAATTTTCTTATTTTATTTCAAACAAATGAACTAAAATTTTTTTTAACTTTTTCTCATTAGAATCACGCAAATGTTTAAAACAATTAATTTATTTAATGTAGCACGCAATATTAATTTTAAATAAAAATAATATTTAAATAAATTTAGATTATTTTATTTGTGAAGGTTTTTTTGTTAATTTTTTAAGCCTAATTTTCGAAAATAATGTAAAAATATAGTGAATCAGCTATAAAATTTAGACAGTTCCCTCAAGAAGTTGATGGTTTTTGATACCATTAAATAATGAAAAAGGAAGTTTTAATTGCGGTAATTAATTAATTATTTAATTAAATAATTATTTAATATTTAAAACAGTTGCTGGCTTTTCTAATTTTTAAAATAAATATTTAATTAAATAATTAATTAATTAATTTAAAAAAATATTCTTAAATTTTCTAACTTGTTGCAAATAGAGTTAGGTTGGTTCTATGATTGGCGGCTTTACGAGCCAGGCATATATTTAACTATTAGTTATTTATATTTTTCTTTAAAAGGAAATTTAAATATATAAATTATTAATTTCCTTTTTTGAATTTAAAAAAATAAAAATGGAAAGTTTATTATAGTTAAATTATTAATTTCTATAAAAAATTTCTAATTTTATTTTAAAAAATATTTTTTAATTAAAATTCTTCTTATTTAATTTACTCCTCTTATTTTTCTTAAAAAATCTTTTCTCTATTTTTTTGCAAAAATAAGAATTGGCATTAAAATAAAAATAAATAAATAAATTCTTTCCTTTATTTGCCTAACAAGTTTCTTTTTTCATTAGAACCTCCTCAAGGATATTTATTATTATAAAAAATTTTTTAACTAAAATCTTCGCTGACTAAAAAAATACGGAACGGAAATACCGTGTTAATTTAAAAATTATTATACTTTTGTCTATTAAATTAATTTTTATTTTTCAATTAATTTACAATTCAAAACACGTGCTTAATTAATTCAATAAATATTGGTGGTTTAGGAAAATAAAAAATGAGGAAAATAGTGTAGGTAGTGAGTAGCAGTAGAAATGATATTTACTAGGGTTGTACCCCGAACGCTCGGGGGCGGGTATGTCGGGGTACGGGGTTTTCCAATTGTTTCGGGGCGGGGTTCGGGTCGGGGGAGCAAAATATGGCCGGGGTTCGGGTCGGGGTACGGGGGTTTAGTGGAAAAATTTTTAGAGAAAAAAATGCTCAAAAATAATTAGAAATCGATATATTTTCGCTGATTTATTCAAAAATTAAGTAGGATTTGGAGAAATTAGAGGGGATTTGAAGAGATTAAAGTGTATAACTTGGGATATATACTTTCAAATCCATTTTAATTTAAACCTTAGATCCCTTTGAATCCCTTTAACTCCTTAATTCTTCGATATCCTACAGATCCCTTTATATCTCTGATTCACGTTAACAGGACCTCGATAGTTATGGTTGGGAACCCCTTACTGGTGATACAAGGGGGTTGAAGGATTAAGGTTCGTTCAAGGGATATCAGTTAAAAATAAAATTAATATTTTAAAATTAAAATTTAACTCGTTAATAATATGTTTTTGTAAAGAAATATAAAAACAAAATAGTTCTCCTTATATGGATCCGAACCCAATCCTATATTAATGAAATATCTGCTAAAACCAACGAATAAGCCACTCAACCACAAGTCTCTTAATAAAGGAAAGAAAATTATGATATTTCATTCATTTTTCTTTCAAGAATAATAAAAGCAAAGTAAAATGGGTGGAAATTTTTTTAATTTTCTTCATTAATTTCTCCAAAAAATGACATTTTTTAGGGGTATAAAACCCCGAAACCCCGAAACTTTTTGGGCCGGGGAACGGGGTTTTCACTTTTTTTCGGGGCGGGGTTCGGGTCGGGGAGAATCGTGAAAAAATCGTTCGGGAACGGGGTCGGGGTTCGGGGTACGGGGTCGGGGTACAACTCTAATATTTACATAGTAACCAATGTTCAGTGTTCATTAACCATTAATATCCAAAACTGTTCTGCAACAATGAACAGTGTTTAGCCACCTCCGCGAAAAGTTTGATTGAACATAATTAACCAATAAAATTATTAACTCCAATATTTTTTTTCGAAAACCTATCACCTGTTAATTTCGTTTTTTAAATAATTTACATTATTTTACACAAATAATTATATTTATAAAAGAATATTTTCTAGATAAGAATATTCAAAAAGAAATGTCTCCATTATTATTTAATTTCCATTTAATCTTTACTTTAACAATTATTCAAATAATTCCAACTTTAATTATTGGAACAACAAAAGGGGAATCCAAAAATAATATAAATTATTTGGATCGAAATGCCTTTCAAATGAATTTTGGAAAAAGGCAGGAACAAAATAATGAATTAATTAATTCATTACAAAAATGGCCACAAATGGATGGAAATACATTTAGAATGAGCTTTGGAAAGAAAAGCTCTTTGATGCCATTTAATGATGAAAGAGGAAATTTACAACGAGAGGAAATACTTGCGGTAATTTTAATTAATTATTTAATTAAAGCTAAGAAAAAGATTTTAAATTTGATGTATGCATTCTCACATACTAATTATTTATTGAAATGCAACTAAAAATTTTAAAATAAATTTAATATTCACCTTTAAAACTTTAAATCCCTTTTAACTTAATTCGTTTCTGAGAATAAGTATACGTTCCAAGGATGGGACGGGTTATCCGAAACCCGGATTTTTTCGACTCGAAACCCGACCCGACTTTTTTCTCAACCCGTCCCATCTTTGATACGTTCCTAAGCTTGTAGAAAATTTGTCGGAATCCCGAAACCGTTTACTGCCTTATTGTTTCTCACCATTGTCTTTTTAAAGAAGTGAGGGGAATTATTCAATTTAGTCCATGCCCAATTAAAAATTAAGGATTTCCTTCCCTGTATTATTTTTTTTCATTTTGACTTTTTTAATATTTAAATATTTAATAATTTATTTTCAGCATTCAAATATCGCCATTCCCCTTTTATTTGATTTGAGTGGTCCTGGACTTTTAAACTCAGTCTCGAGTGAATTAGCTGAAACAGAAAAGAAGCCGCAACAAAACAAACAAATAAAATTTACAAGAAAACAAACTTGGCCTACTCGCTGGCGTGCCAGTTTATTCCGGAAGAGGCTTGATCGTAACCTTTTCAATGTTGGATTTGGAAAATAAAAAAAGAATTTAAAGAAAATATTGTTTTTATTGATAAATACTTTGATCAATTAAATCAATTATTTTAATTTAGTTTAATTATCTACTTGATCTCCCATAATGAATTTATTTTCCAAAATATATTCCCAAATAATTTTTATTTAATGTAATTAATTGATTGTCGATAAATTTAAAATTAATTTTTAAGGGATTTTTTAAATTATTTTATATGAAAAAAATTGAAGAAATAAAACAAATTAGGATAACTCATTAAAAAAACGCTATGACTAATTCTGTTGCTTATTTTTTTAACTACCAGTTTTTATTCCCAAAAATGACAAAAATTTTGGTTTTAAGCAGGGGTTCCCTAAGTTCCAACCTAAGGAAAGATTTCTGCATATCGTGTTTTTGCATCCACACAGGAAAGAATAATTCAAAATTTTATTAAAAAATATTCATTTTTGAAAATTGATAACAAAAATTTAAAAAAAATTTAATTATAAAGGTTTTAATTAAGAAATCATTTTCCTTCAATTTCAACATAAAATTTGAAAAGAGACTTGTTTATTCTTTCACAAAAAATTTCTTTTACCATTCTTTCACACTCAAAAAATATTTTAGGTAACACTTAATAATTGTTGCATTTTTTGCGTGAAATTATTGACTGACAATGATTGTTTGGTGTATTTTTGATATTGTTGCGATTAAAGGGAAAAGAACGTGTTTTTATTTAGAAATTATTTACTTCAATTATTTTTTAAAAATAATTTCGTCAAAAAATATTTAAAAATAATATTTTTCCCTCTATAATTTTAAAATTTTTCTAAATAAAATTTACTCCTTTTTAACCAAAATCCTTTTGCATAATTTAGTTGGGAAGATATACTTCTCTCTCTCTATTTTTTCTGTTATGCCACCCATAAAAAGATGAAATCTATCCAACATAAATTTACAAGTAATGCTTTAAATGAAAGTAGTTGTTACTATAGCAGCAAAGAATTTTAGCGAGAAATGCTTAAAATAGCTTCAATTAAATTTTACTTTTATTTTTTTGAGAAAAAAATGCCAATAAAAACAGTTACAAATTGAGCTCTCGAGAAAAACATTTGTAATAATTTATTAGAAATTTAAAAAGGAAAGTAAAAGGGGTCAAAGAGGTTGCCCCCCCCCCTCTACATACTAGAGATCGAGATTTTTGAAAAGCCTGGGCCTGTTCCTGGGTTCTGGTTTGATTTATTGAACTAGGACGGATCCTGGGCTTGTAGTCCAGGAAAAACCCAGGAAGGTAATTTATATGCCTGGGCCTGGACTCTGGGTACAGGAAAAATCCAGGTCTTGGTCTATACCCAGCTCGATCTCTACTACATCCAAAATATGAAGATTTGTATTATTAAGTAAAAAAGGATATCCACAAAATTATTGCCATTGTACTTTTTATCAGTTGGCATGCCGTAACGTTACTTCGTCATAAAAATAACGTGCCTTTCCCCAATTTAAATATTTAAAGAAATCCTCTCTCCATCTAAGCTTTACTCATTTACATTTTTTATTTAAAATCAATTCCTTTTGCATTCAAAATGTTTTTTTTCTTGAAATGTTTTTTCTCTCAAAAATACTAGTCATTTTGTTTACCAAAAATAAAAAGAAGGATTTACTTACTATATAGCCTTAAGGGGGAAGTGTCAACCATAAAATTATAGAACAAAATAGAGAAGAGGCAAAAACTGCAATTGACAGCCGGCAAATGCCACCCCAAAATTGAAAAAGAAAAGTTATTCCCAAAAGAATTTTTGGCTCATCAATTTTTAGTTTATTTTAAACTTTTAAATTCCCTTACTATTTTTTTCCCTTATTTTCTATCAATCATTAACAAGAATATTTGCGCAAAGAAAAATTTTTTTTGAAGAAATTGAAAAATAAATTTATTTCCTCGATGACCAAAATATTTTACAAAAAATATTTAAGATAAATTTTTGTGTGTCCAAACTAAAATGATAAATAACGACATAATGGTCGATGCTCTTCAGTTGTTCTTCACTAGCTACCAAAAAAGCTGGTAGCTTTGATAAACGAGAGGGACAAGAAAAAACAACAAAAACAACAACAACCCCTTCCCCTTCTCCAACCTCTACTACTTCTCATTCCCCTCTTTTATTTTATCCTCAAAATTCTCAAAATAACTTAAATAGAACAACAAGTCCAAAATCAGTAGATTCTCTTTTAAAAAATAAATTTAATTGGAAAAAACTTGGAAAAGAATCATTAATTAAAACTTTAAGTGCAGAACAAATAAATTTTTATTTAACTGCAAGTGAATCTGAAAAACAAAAAGAAAGACTTAGAGAAGCTAAAGAAGCAAAAGAAATTGGTTACAAAATTTTTAGAAAAATAATTTAGTAAAATTTAAATATTAGCTAGGAAATTATTAAGTATGGATGAGGACGGTGAACAACAGCTTAATACTGGAGGAACTTCGAGTGATGAAGAAAAAACACAATTTTACTGGTAAGTTATTAAATTAAAAAGTTTATTTTTGTGGTAATATGAAGGTTAACGAGAATCTGAGCTTCTTTTATCCATTTAAGTACAGGGATGAGATATGAGGGTCATAAAACAAAAAAATATATTTAGTAATCATAAAGGGGGTTATTTTAAATAAATAAAATTCTGATCATAGTAGGGATCCAAATGGAGAGGCATTCTACACAGACGATACATATAATTTGCTTTTTGGAAATATGGAAGGTGCTGGTGGTGGAATATCGAGATTGGGGAGAACTCAAGAGGATTTGAATAGATGCAGAATGGTTTGATTAAATTTTGTTTTTTCTTGTTATAGTCAAAGGGAGAAGGATGATAAATAAAATTCTAGAAAAATAAATTGAAAAGATCCTCATTCCCGATTTAAAATAAAAAAATATTTTTTAGAGAATTGATGCAAATGTTGAAAATCAAAAAGAATATTCAGAAAATATTGCAACAATGCATAAAAAGGTTTATAAATTAATTTAAGTTTACGTCTAAATTTAATATTTAACAGATAATTGAATATCGTAAAAACATTAAAGATTTGGAAAGAAAACTTGGACTTCAAAAAGGACATCAACCATTAACTACAATAGAAACTCCAATATCTTTTTTAGGAGATTCTGGGTTTTTAGGAGATGGAACAACTTTATGGAGTGGAAGGGAAACAATTAATATTAATTATGAAAATGTTTTAATGAAATTGGATGATGAAAGAAGAAGGTATTTAAATTATGTAGAGATTGGATTGAGACGTAAACTCAACAATAATCTCGGTTATTGAGAATTGATATTTTTGAGTTGCCGTTCTCAATTCCTGTAGAACACTTGCAGTCTCTAATTTAAATTTTAAATAAATCAGATTTTTAAATTAAAGATGTGAAGATTTAAGAATGGAATTAGAACAGGAAAGAATGCAAAGTGAACGTTTTCAAAGTGAGATTATGGAAATACAAAGGGAATTTGAAAGGGAAATAAGAGAAAAGGATCGTCAACATAAAAATAAAGAAAAGGTAAAAAAAAAACAAAAAATTCTGAATTTTTAATTCAAAATTTTTTTAGAATTTAACTGAATATCTGAGAGACGAACAAAAAAAGGTTTTGGATGTTTGGACAGAACTTAAACGAGTTAGAAGACAATTTGTTGATTTAAGGGAACAAACAGAAAGAGAATTAGATAATCAAAAGGAAGAAATAACAAGATTATTAAAAAATATAAGAATAAATGGAATTGAGGGAGGAGGAGGGAAGGTTTTTACTGATGAAAAAATTATTTTTGAAATTATACGAAGAATTAAGGACGGAAAAGGAGGGAGGGAAATATTTGATTATGATGGCAAAATTAAAACAGAAAGTGGCGAAGAAATAAATTCGGAATTATATAAAGAATTAATTAAAAAGTAAGTAAATTAGTAAATTTTGTTTAAAGGACCCTCCAACAATTTTGATATTTTTTGTAAAGACTCGAATACAAATTGAGAAAAAAATAAAAAAAGAAGGGGTGGATAAGTTAATTTTCTGTTAATAAGCCCCCATCTAACAATAAGTGGATTGAGCTTTTTTAATTTAAAATTTTTAAAAAAGATACGAAGATGTACTTGAAAGAAATATACAATTCGAATCAAGTAAAGATGAAAATGCACGTCGTGTAAGTGAATTAGAAGCTGAGTTGCGTGCCGCAAAAGAAAAATTGAGTGGTTATCAAGTACGTTTGTTATTTAATTTTAAATATAACTGAGAATTGGAGATGGATTTTAAGGTAAAATAAATAAAATAAAACTGCATACATAATATCGTCAAAAATTCCCTTAAAAATAAAAAATCATCAAAAATTTCAGAATGCAACAAGAAAAATCTACGAAATTTGTTCAATAAATTCCTCAACTGAAGGTGTTCGTTCAAGATCTCTTTCCCCACCAAAAATAAACCCTTTTGATGCTGTAAGAAATGTCCAAAAAGCTTTACAAAAAAGGGATAATGAAATACAACAATTGGGGGAAAAATTGAGAGGAATTGAAAGATTACAAATTGAATTAAATACAAAATTAGCTAAAAATGAAGAAACAAAAAGGGGAATTGAAAGGGATATTATTTCTATGAGAAGAAATATACAAGAACTGTAAATTTATAAATTAAAATTGAATTTAAACTCTTGAGACTGGAAAAAAGGTTATCGTATAGGTCCAATTGTCAATCAAAATTTAAAAAAATTTATTGAGGAGTTTCAAATTTTGAAGTAGTTTATATAGAGAGGGAAATACTATTAAACTGAAAATTTTAATTAATTAATGAAATGTAATTAAGATTAACAAAAAAATAATAATTTAAAAAATTAGTGAACGAAGTTTGGATGAATCAGAAAGGGAGAGAAGGCGGTTAGATGACAAATACAAAATGTCAATGAGTGATTTGGATGCTTCTGAAGCGTCAAAGAAAATTTTGGAAAATGAATTGAATTTAATTAAACAGTTAATTTATTTTTTAATTAAAAAAAATTAATTTTTAAAGACAAATCGAAAAAATTGCTGGAGAGGAAAAGAGAAAGGCTAGAGAAGAAATTGAACAATTTAAGAATGATTTAGAAAGTGATTATTCTAATAGGTAAAAAATATTTTTAGAAAACTTTTTTAATTTAATAAAAATTAAGAATAGAAGAATTAAATATAAAAATAAAATCCTTACAAGAAGAAAAAAGAAATATAAAAAATGAATTAAATTTAATGCAACAACAAATTAAAGATTATGAAATTAAAGTACAAACATTAAAACAAAAATTTGAAGAAAAAGGTTTTGTTTAAATTTTAAATAAAAATTTCGGGTATTTGAAAGTATTTTTAGAGACTCCAAAAATTTTGGGACTCATGAAATAAATAAAAAATATTTTGTTTACGTTCATGTGATTTCAAAATATAACAAATATTAAAGCATTTTCAATAAATACAATGTAAATACTCGAACATTTTGTTTTTTTCCCAAAATTTCTTTTTAGTGGATTAAAAACTCTCTTTGTAAGATAAATAACAGAGTCCTGAAAAATTTTTTGTAAATGTAGGTTTTAGCAGGGTATTCTCTAATACAGAAAATTCCTGTTTGGGGGGGGGGGGGGTTTTGACTGTAAATATGTATTTAAATAGTTTCTTAAAAATATTTTTAGAAATTCAATATGAAATAATGGAAAAACAATTAAAACAATTGAATGAAGAATTAAAATCTAAAAAAGAAGAAATAGACAATTTATTATCAAAATTAGAAGAATTAAATAAAATAAAAGAACAACAAACAAAAACAATAAATGCTTTAGAACAAAATCTGAGAGAATTAAAACAACAAAGAGACGAACAGAAGTAATTATTTAAAGGGGTTGTGGGGCATTATTGTTTAAATAAATATTAAAATTATTAAAAAGTGGCCTGAGCTATAAATTACTCATTTTATATTAGAAAAAACCTGGGCTTACGAGGATAACATCCAAATCCCCAACTCACCATTTTTTAATTAATTAAAAGTAGGGTAGTACCCCGTCCCCCGAACTCCGACATGCCCTCCCCGACACACCCGACTCCAAAGGCTCGGGATGCTACCCTAATTAAAAGTTAATTAATTAGTTTTAATCTTTTTAGTTCATTAAAAGAAGATGCAATAAAGAAATTAGAAAATTCAAAGCAAATAATAAATACAGAAATTGAAAAAAGAGAAAAGTTGGAACGTGAAAAGGAATTGACAAACAAAGAAATTGAGAATTTAAAAAATGAAATAAATAATTTACAAAAAGAAATTAAAAGTTTAAGAATAACAAATGATGAATTAGAAGCAAAATTAAAAACACAACAAGCGAGATTATTGGCTTTAGAAAATGATTTTTCGTCTGGACAGAAGGAAATGGAAATTTTAATTGAATTAAATGAAAGATTGCAGAGAGAGCGACAGGAAATACAAAAGTAAAATTAATTAAAATTAACTCTATGTTTATTAAAAAATTTAGAGAAAAACAGGATGTAGATAATGAATTGGCCAATTTAAAAGAGCTAGTAAGGAAGTCGGAACAAGAATTGGAAAAATTAAGAAATGAAAATTCGACATTACAAGGATATGAGGCTAAATCAAGAGAAGAAATGGATACCCAGAAAAATCAAATTAATCAACTTGAAAATGATTTAAAGGAAAAAGAAGGAAGAATAAAGGAATTAGAAGGTAAGTAAAATTACAAAGTTGGGCTTTCTTAAACGTGCCAAAATAACCGAAAAACTCATGCTAAACATCTTAAACATATGATTATAATAGATGAAACCATTCTCGGAGTTATCCCACATGAGATTTAAACTGGATGACTTATATCATTAACTTAAATCTAGAATAAAGATAAAATATTATTAAAAATATTCCTAATAAAAATTCTTTAGATGAGTTAGCACAACTTGAAAAACATTATAAAGAAAGGCATAAAAAAGCGGCATGGAAAATAGGTGGAGGAGGAGGAAAGGGAACAACAGCAACAGATGAAACTGGAATTGGAACAGAAGAAAGTTTTGGTAAAGAGGAGGAGGAAGAAGGAGTGGAAGGAGATGGAGGGAAAGTACCGACAGAAATATATGATTTAGAATTAGTTGAAAGAAAAATTAAAGAAGTTGAGGATAAATGGAAAATAAAAATTGGACAAATTGAAGATGAAAAGGATAAATTAGAAAAACAAAATAGAGAACTTGAAGATAAATTAATTCAATTACAACAAGAAAATGAAAGTCAAATTGTTGAAATTGAAAATTTAAAAAAAAAATTACAAGAAGAAGTTGATCGTTTAATGAGGGAAATTAATGAAATAAATGAACGAAATAATAATGAATTTGAATCAGAAAGGGAAACACATAAAAATGTAAAAATTATTTTAAGAAAATAATTTATAATTTAAATAATCTTGGTCATGACAAAATCAGTGAAACTAGTACCCCAAATATTCAAGTTCAGAGGAACTTTATAAAGCGGAAAGGTCTTAAGCTATTAAAAAGTGGATGTATCCGTGTCCGGAAATTTGGGGAGTGGACATTTGGGGAGTGGACAATTTGGGAGTGGAAATTTGGGGAGTGAGCGGATATTTGGGGAGTGGACAATTGGGGAGTAGAAATTTGGGGAGTGAGGATTTAAAAAATAATTTTAAAATAGATTTTTTGGACAATAAAAATAATTTATACACTCGTGAAGGTGTTTTTGTGGAGTTTCAAAGGGTAAAATTCAATTCCACCTCTTTTTTCCTTCCTCAACGTATTAACAAAGGGTAGTCAATTTTAGGTTATAGAGCTCGTCGAGCTGTGTTAGCTTAGTCGAATGACACCAAAATCAAAAAAATCCGGCTGTAGTGAGTGTACCGGTGGTAAAATTTCGGGACGGACATATGTCATTCGATTCGTCTCGGCGAACTGAGTCGAACGTACCACTCTTTACTGCAGGAAATGATTCTGGGCCGAGTTATAGGTCCCGAAAAATTGAAAATTTTGAGAAAAAGGAAGAAATCTTGCCTATTGGCCTTCCAAAACCCATAAAATTTTCGCCTGCGGCGCTAAAGCGTGAATTTTTCATGTCTTTGGCACATTTTTCACTTATAAATAGAAGTTTGTCTTCTGCACAGAGATGCTGAGTTTTGAGTGCTTACTGCACCTATTAATCAAAAAATCTCGTTTGTGGCACTGAAATTTAAATTTAATAATTTCTAGTGAAACCTCGACCCCCGGTCGAAAAGTCAATCCCGACTCCGAACCCCGACATGCATTCCCCGGCAAACCCCGATCCCCGACACAACCGCCCCCGAAGGGTAGGTTGCTACCCTACTTTTATGGGTGTACTCAACCGGCATACACAACACGCCGGCACTATACAGTAGTACTCAACTACCGGTACTTATTAACCCAATCGCAGAAAAAACTTAAAATCTTTGAAACTCCACAAAAACACCTTCACGAGTGTATTAATTATTTTTATTGTCCAAAAAATTTATTTTAAAATTATTTTTTTAATCCTCACTCCCCAAATTTCTACTCCCTAATTGTCCACTCCCCAAATATCCGCTCACTCCCCAAATTTCTACTCCCCAATTGCCCACTCCCCAAATGTCCACTACCCAAATCTCCGGGAGCCGATGTATCCCCTTCTTATTCTCCCTTTCCCTTTTAAATGGAAAATACAAAAATATAAATAATTGTTAAAAGCCTTATTAAATTATTTCTTTTAAAAAACAGGAATTGGAAGCACTCAAACGTGATAAAGAGGAATTAAGACTTAAACTTGAGCAAGTTGAACAAAGACTAGCAGAGGCATTAAATGCTAGAGATGAATTTGATAAAGTAAAACGTGATTTAGAAAATCGTTTACAAGAATCTTTAACAAAAAATCAAAAATTAAAAGATGAATTAATTGATGCTAAAACAGATGCAGAAAAGGCAAGAAAAAAATTTTTTGTTTTTTAATAAATTTAAAGGAAATTCAAAAATGGAAGAACGAAGCATTTACGGCCAGATCAGATATGAGAACTGTAGAGACGAATATCACGAATCTAAAAACTCAATTAAATACAGCAAATGAACGAAATGATGCTTTGAATAAAACAGTTAATGACTATGTATCGAGAATTAGAGAATGTAAATTAATTATTTTTGTAATTCGTTATAGTCTGGCTATTCAGACTAATATCCAATTAAAAGATACATTTAAATTTTGACTGCGGATGAGTAATTGCGAACAAAATATTGAGATAAAAAATTTTGGAATGATAGGGAGGGAGAAACCAGTAACCCTACCTACTAAAGTCAACTTTCGATAACAAACCTTTATCCATTAATGAAAATTATTAATTTAAAGTAAATTTGCAAGTCAAAAAATTGGAAGAAGAACTTTCGGATATTAGAGCCAATTACAATTCAAAAGAAGTTGAATTAGAAAATATCCAAAATAAAATTAAACAATTAGAAAATCAGAATCAGGAAATGAAAAATGAAAATGGGAAATTAAAAATTGAAATTGAAGGAAAAAATACAGAAATTGAGAGGATTAATGGAATAAAAGAAGAATTAGAAGAATTAAATAAAAAAATAAAAAATAATTTGGAACAAATTGAGGGAAATTTAAATGAATCGAAAAAACATTTAATGAGACAAAAATCAGAGGTATAGAAAATAAATAAAATTAAAAATAAATTAATTTAAAGAATGTAAGGCTACAATCTTTAATTAAAGAAAGAGGAAAACAATTAGAGGAATTGGAAAATTTAAAAAATGAATTGGAAAATAAAATGGAAAAATTACGTGAAGAAAATCAAAAAAATATTGAAAAAGTAGGAGATTTTGTTGTAACTAATAAAATCTTAAAACCTAATTTTAATTAATAATTTTGTAGTTAATTGTTTCTGAAGATGAAAAAGTTAATTTAATTTCAAAAAATCAAATATTACAAAAAGAATTGGAATTTGGAAAAGAACAAATAATTAGAAGAAATGAGGAATATGAAATGACTATTGAAGCTTTGGCTAAGGGACATAGAGAGGCTGAAGAAAGGAGACTTGCAGCACTACAGGAATTGGAAAAAATAAAATATGATAGTGCGGATATGAAGGTAATTAATTGGAAAATTAAATAAAGGGGAAAGATGTTAAAATATTTTTAATGACCGTTAAATTCAGAATTTTTTCCCATGATTTTTGAATGATGATTTTTCATTCAATTATATAAAATTTTAGCAATTAAAATAAAATACTAATTTCAAAAAAAAAACAATAATTTCAGTCACAAATCGAAAATAACGAACAAAGATTGAAACAATTACAAGAAGAATATATCAAAGCAGATAATGAAAGAGAATTATTGAAAGATGCATTAAAAAGATTTAGAGCTAGCACAATAAGAATATATAAAGAAATTAAAGAAAATAGTAATGGATTTGAATTTCGTTCAATTCCTTTACCTAAATATAATAATGATTTTGTTGATGAAAGAGGCGAAATTAATTCGGATAGATTAAATGATATTCTACAAGATTTGGCTAATCGAATAGAGAACCTTCAAATTGATCGGGTATTTTAATTATTAATAAAAATATATTTAGTATCAATAAAAGTCTTCTAATTATGAGATACTTTCAAGAAATCCTTTCTATTTTTATCCGTATTTTAAAATTCTACAATATTGAGGATTGTGTCCTTAATGCTGAAAGAAATACATATTAAAAATTCAAACATATTTATATTTTAGGACCGTTACAGGGATGAATTAAATCGTCTTAAAAATACATCTACAGATACTAAAACAACCTATACTAAAAAAGAAACACATTTTCGAACAATTGAAGAAAGTTTAGAAAATGCTGAGGAAGGTATATAAAAATAAAGATAATTTTCAAAAAAAAATATTTAAGATAAACGTTCATTAGAAGCTAGATTAGCTACAGCAAAACAATTACTTAAATCTCAAGAAGAAAATATGAAATTAAGAGAAGAAGAAAGAAGACAAATTAAAAGTAATTTAATTACAGCAGAATTGGAAACGAGGGGAAAAGAAGCACAAATTAGGCACTTAAATGTTTGTAATTTCTTTTTTTTGGATTAATCCTTATAGTTAATTGTCTTAATAATTAGAATGTACAAAATAAGATTATGTAACTAGCCATAGTATTTTCTAGTTACTTTATCAAACTCTTTATATGAGAATATTACCAAATCTGGAAAATTTTTGGCCTCCTTTCTATGGTGACTGAAAAAATTATATTCATTCAAAAAAATACATAAATAATTTGTAGGAAAAGTTAAAAATTCTCCAAAATGATTTGGATGCAGCAAAAGAAGAATTACGAGTAACTAGAGATAAAAATGAGTTAAAGGATTCGAATAGATTTCAATTGGAAATAACATTGAGAGATCAAGAGAATGAATTGAGAGATTTACGCTCAAAATTAACAAATTGTCAAACAACAAATAATGTAAATAAAAAAAATTAAAGAGAAAAATTAAAAAAATAATTTAGGGTTTAAAAGAAAAAGTAAATGAATTAAATATTCGATTAAAAACAAGCGAGGAAAATTCTAATGGATTACAAGAAGATATTGAGAGATTGAGAAAGGAATTAAAAAGGACAGAATCAATTGAAGATGAACTTAAACGAACTGTAGAAATACATTCTCGAGAAAGAAATGAACTTAAAACGACAAAAGAACAAGTTAGAGAGGGGATTTTGGAGAGTGAATTTTGGGATTTAAACATTTTTTGTACTTTGGGTAATTATTAACCCTCACGAGAGTGGGAAATAAATCGAATAATTAATTACTCTAGAAAATATATCAAAAACTTTTTGCATCCTTACCTTACTGAAGGAAATCCCACATAATTTGCTTATTTGATGGTTAAAATTTAAAAACCCCTTTGTTTGAAAAAAATAGAATCTTAATAATTCAAAATTTTTTAGTTAACTCGTATACAAAACGAATTATACGGAAATCAAATTCGTAAACAAGAAACTGAATCAGAATTAATTAATGCACGTTCTGAAGTTAGAGACTTTCGTCAACGAATAAATGAATTAAATAATAAAATTGGAGATTTAAATAGACAAATACAAGATGCTCAAACAAATAAAAATAGAAATGAAGAAAAAATTAGAGATTTAGAAAAGGTTCTCATAATTAATTATTTTAATAAAAAAATATTTTTTTACATTTTGTAGCAAAATGTAACACAAAAATTAAATGAAAGTGAATTAAAGAAACAATATGAAGTTTTAAAAAATGAGAAAAAACAATTAATAAAAGAAATTAGCGAATTAAAAGAGAAATGTCAACAAATAAAATTAGAAAATGATGCTTTAGGAAGGGCAGAAGGACAGTGCAAAACGGAAAAAGCATTTTTATTAAAGAAAATTCAAATGGCAAGATTTAGTTAAAATATTCATTCAATGTATCTAAAAGGAGATATAGGGGTAAAATGAAGCAAGCGAACTTGACGAATCCGAATGAATTCTATATAATTTGAAATCCCCTGACTTTTTCCAAGATTGGGCTGGATTTTGTGCTAATTTAAGGTCCTAGACGTCCGACACTCAAAAATGCTTGAATCTAGGAAATGTCATTGTTAAATCTTTAAGAAAAAAAGCCTAGTGGAATATGTATTACTTTAACATTCCTCGATACAAACATTCATCATTTAAAATCTGATTTAAATCTATTTTAGTATGAAATTGATAAGCGTCGAACAGATGAAGCAATACGTGAAACAGCTTTACAAAGAGAAGCAATTGAAAAATCTTTAAATGCAATGGAAAGAGAAAATAGAGAACTTTACAAGAATTGTGCCCAATTACAGCAACAAGTAGCACAACTTGAAATGGAAAATGGTAATCGTTTAATGGAAATTTCAAAAATACAAAAAGAGGAACAAGAAAAACAAATTCAAAGAATGAGAAATGAAAAGGCTCAAGTAATTAGTCTATTAATGAAAATTCTTTTAAAAATTTTTTTAGTTCGAGAAAATTCTTGAGAGCAGAGAAAGACTGTGTAAAGAGAAAATACGTCAATTAGAAAATCAAATACAAATTTTACGTGAAAGTTTGGAAAGTGAGAGGAGGAAAGGCAGAAATTTACGAACTGTGGACATTAGAAGGGTTCAGAGTGGAGTTAGCGATTTTTGGCCGAGTAGAAGTGACAATATTGACAGTTTTAGATTTAGGTATTTTATATTTATGTTAAAATTGGTAGAAAATTAAATTTTAAAAAATTACTTTCCGAATTTAGGAGAACATTTGCATCAAATCCTTTAACACCGCCTAGAGGCACTTCAACACCTATTCGCGAAGTGTTTGTTGTTCCCCCTGATCGAGAAGACATAAGCCGAAGTGAAACAGAAGAACAAAGTGTGAGCACTACTCCGAGACTTGATCGAGCACATGGTTTTGATCAAAAAAGTATTAGTGGTGCATTTCATCCAATTTTTCCAGGAAGAGAACTAGCAGAGGAGGGACCTTCTTCAATGGAACAATTAAAGTACAGTAGAAGTGGACTTTGACTATGTAGACAATGATGGAAATGTAAGGATAGGAGGAAGGAAAAAGATTTATTTTAGGAAATAAAAAATATTTTTGAATTGCTTTCAAATTAAGCTTTAATAAATTAATTAAGAAAGATTTTCTTTTTTGAAAAATAAATAATAAACTGCTGTAAATTAAACTCAAATAAGTAAGATAATACAATTAGGGTTACCGTTTTCGAGTCGGGCCGACGATCGAGTCATTCTTTTCGGACCTCATTTTTATCGAGTCGAGCCGTACGAGTTTTTCGGGCCAAATACCTTAGGCCCGACTCATCTTTCGGTCCGAGTCGGGCAATTTTTACAACCCTAAATACAAGAAATGGCAACAAAATGAACAGCGTCGCTGACAACAAGAAATTTTACTGAATAAATAAAATATTGGTAGTTAAAATGAAATATGTAGAGTAAATCAAAATGTATTCTTTATTTAATATTTTCTTCCAAAATTATTCTTCCAAACAAAATTCAACACATTTTAAAAAGTGGTGACTTTTTCTGTATTTTTTGTTTAAATATATTTCTCCAAGATTTTGGATTAGCTAATTCATCATCTACATCTTTTGGAGAATCATCAACAATTTGAATTTGTTTTTCTTCATTTTCTTGTTTGCCTTTTTTAGAAAATTTTGGGAATTTACGTTTCTTCTTTGTTTCTATTTCTATCATACAAACTGGAGTCATCTAAAAATAAATAAAAATTTAATTCAAAAATTAATTTTTATTCTTTTACCTGAACAAGTTGAGCAGGCGATTTTCTTTTACGCAAAGCTTCTCGTAAATTAAACATTTGACCACGAATTACAGATAATTGTTTGGAGAATATTCTCTTTTTAAACCCTTTGTCTGACTAAAATTTAAAAAATTTCTTTAAAAAAATCCCAATTTAATTCACCTCAAATATTTTTCGAAGCTCATTACCCAATTCTTTCACAAAATCTGTATTATCCAATAAAGGCAATATTTTATTGACAATTTCTTCGCTAAATGGACGTTGAGCAATTAAAAGATCGGCCCAATGAAAAGGATCTTTTAAAAATAAATTTTAAGTAAAATGTTTAAAATTGTATTTATTACAAGCTCTGCATTCATCTGGATGTTTAAAAGGAAAAGCAAGTCCGTTGTCTATTGCAGCAATTTTGATACAAACTAAAAAATTAAATTAATTAAAAATAAAAATAATTTTTAGTCCAAATATTTTGGCTATTGTAACTTATAGGGGGTGTTTTGTTTCTAGAACGACTTGGTCGAATAACCTTCGAAAGAGCTCTAAAAACTGAGTTTAACAAGGTAATTATGAAGTCAATCAGATATCCCGGGACTGAGTTACAGATTTTGAAAATTTAGAAGAGAAGGGGGCATCCGCTTTGTTCAGAATTATCGAAAAACGCTGATTTTGCTGTCATCCGACTAACATCAGCTCGTCGAGCTCTTTCGAATAAGCTATCATTGACATATAAAATTTTTAACCATAAAATGAGCTTAATCCCACTATGGACTTTCTATTTTTAAGTCAGTAATTTGGCCCCGAAGTGGAATTATACATATTAGTGCCCATTAAATAATTTACTAATTAATTCAAAAACAACACCCACCATTATTATTCTCTTCTTCATGTTCAATTAATTTAGAATCAGAACTAGATTCTACTATTAAATCTTGATTATTTTTCACTTCCATTCCAGGAGTATATTTAATTAACCAATTATTTCCTCTGTCAGTATTTCGAATCAAATAGTCGAGAATAACCATTTTTTCAAATTCTAATTGGAATTCAGACATTACAGAAGGTGGAGGTGATTTCTCTGGAAAAAGTTCCCATTGTCGTATTAAATAATTTCCTTCTTGGTAACCATTCACAAAAAGTTGGAAACTTCCACGCTGAAAATTAAAATGTTGTTAAAATCATTTTTGAGACCCTCTCTAATTAACCCCCCCCCCCCCTTGAATAAAAATATTTACTACCAGAGGTGGGTCGGAACAGTCAGAGGTGTCGGAAATTGGAAGAGCCGGAAATTGAATGGCTCAAAAGTCGGAAATTGGTAATCGAAAGTCCGAATTCATTCCGACCCACCTCCACTTACTACCAACCTTTCGAGGTAATCCAATATGCCGAATATTTTTTGAGGGCCTTACAAAACGATAACTAATCCTTTCTTTTGTTCTCGCCATAGCTCGATCAACACGCGTATAATTAAACGTTGGAGATGAAAGAGAAACAACCGCCGTTTTGGGAACAATATTCAAAGAAAGTTTTTGATCAACTAAAGATGCACCAGCTTCACATAAATAACCCTAAAATGATAAAATTTGAAAAGGATTTGTTTAAAATCCCACTTGATTTGGAACGAGACAAGAACGTCCAAAACAACAAGGACAACACATTCTTTGTATCCACTTCATGAATTTTGGGTTTAATTCTCCATAAGGCTCTTCATCTTTTGGTTTAAAGACAGCGATTTTCTCCTTTCCCAAATTTTTGACTAAATAAGAGCCAGAAGATCCCTCAGAAATAAGCTCTGGGTAAATCCCTTTGTTTATAGCCAAAACTGCTTCTGTTAATTTAACTGCAAAATCTGTGCCTGGAATACTTCCATATTGCTCTTTACAAATTCTCGAAATATCCTCATCTGTTAAATTTGGATTCATTAAATTCACCCTCTTTGAACGTTTTGGAGATTTGGCTGGCATCTTTCACTAAAAGAAGAAAAATGGATGTAAAATATTTTTTTAAAATAAACTTGCCTTGTAAAATGATAAAAATATATTGTGATAATAAAATAAAATGTTAGAGAAGAAGTAAAGTTGGAAAGGTTTTAAAAATAAAGTTGAGAGAATAATTTTGATAAAACTTGATAAGTGTTTAAATACTAAAATTAGTTAGGCAATAGTGAAGCAGCGGAGCTATTTCTCTCCTTCATCTAGTGTAAAAGGTTAATCGTCGGCTGGGTGCGAACCAGCATTTTCAGTAGACTGGAGGACTGATTTGTCCACGTCACCTACAACATAGACTTAGCAATTAAATAGCTACATACATGCTTGACACATTAAATACTGACAATAGGCATTACCGTATTTACTCGATTAATTCCCCCGAGGAATTATTTTTTCAACCCATCCGCGGCATGGGAAATTAATAGAGGGTGGGGAATTATTCGAGTTTTATTTGAACGTGTATTAGGGTATTTGGGAGTGGGGAATTATTTTTTCAACTCATCCCTGGCATGGGGAATTAATAAAAGGTGGGGAATTATTCGAGGTTGGGGAATTAATCGAGTAAATACGGTAAATACAAACGACAGGTCAAAAATAAAATTAACAGAATTGAATTTTTTTTACATTTGGTTAAAGGAAAAAAGTTTGTTAAAAATTCTTAAAATGAACGAGTTAAATAAATAAAATGGCTGTAAATAAAATCATCTAAAAAAGAAAGAGAGGCCAACCAATTTCAAGAAAAACAAGTTTTCTTGATTTTTATTCACATCACTAAAACCTTGTAAACAATCATCTTACTCTCGTTATTTTTTTATTATATTTTTTGATAAAAAATTAATTTTAAAAAAATTAATAAATTCTTTATCTTTATAAAAAACAAACAAAAATTTATAAATAAATAATATCCTCATCTCCACTCGTTTCAATTTCATCATCCGCTTCTTCCTCACTTTTTTTGTCTTTTACTTTTTTATTTTCAAAAAATTCATAACGGGGTAATTCATTTTTTGTTGAAATAATTTCTGAGGAAGAACAACTTGGGGCGTTTGAATTATTTTTTGTTGAACTAGGGAAAGATGGAAAATATTTTAATTTTAATTTCAACTAACTAGCTAATATTATCATCATTTATTTTGAATAACCATCCATTACTAGAATGTCTTTTTGGATATTTTTGTTCAATTTTTAGAGAATTTAATTTATCCAATTTTTTATTTAAATTTTCTTCCCCTTTTAATTTTCCTTCTTCACTTTCTTCTTTTAAAGCCAAAATTAGGGAATCTATTAATGTTCTTCTTTGTCTTCTTGCAATTGCCCATCTTTTATCACATTTATCTGCTTCATTCGAAAGTTGTTCAGCTAAGAAAGAGCCAAGTCCGCGTAATCGTGAAAGGCCATCTAAAGTTTCTTTATGCCATTTTTGTTCTATTTGACTTTCCTGGTTTTCCTTAAAAATTCCTTTTTATTTTTGTTACAGTGGAATGGTTTGAATTATTTTTGTAAATTTTGAAATATTTTTAGAATTATGGTTAGCACTTGGGATTGTTTTGGGGCGTGGTTCGGATCGGGGATAAATCTGAAAAAATCGTTTGGGAACGGGGTACGGGGTCAAATACCTACTACTACCTTTCCCAAGTTAATTAGTGCTGTGATAAAATATTTAAAATATTTTTTATAAAGATTGAAACAACATATTAGCTTATGTATTTTTAGAAACCAATAGAAAAACTTTTTACTTTTACACTCCAATTTTCTACCAAATCAAGAGTTATAGCTTCATTTGAATCTTCTGTTTTTAAATAATTAACACTAATATTGTTTAATTCATTTGAAGAAAATTTTATTTTAATTTTATTTTCTTCAATTTCATTATTATCAATATTTTCATCGTTGTTGTTGTTAAAACAAAATTTTGAAATTGGAAGAGTTTCACTTAATTTTTTAATTTTTTCTCCTTCAAATTCTTCTTCTTTTAAACATTTATTAATTTTTTCCAAATTAAAACTTGAATTTGGTTCTGAAGCAATAAAATAATTTTTTGAATTTAAAAATAAAGATCTTCCTTTTATTCTTTCAAAAATTTTATTTTTCTTCACTTTTCCTTCATTAAACTCTCGAGAAGCAGAATGAACTAAATTAAGTGCTATGCCTGCCAAATTGTTAGATTTATTTTGTTGAGAATTTTGGTGATTATTAACGATTATAATGTCTATATTATTGTTTGAATCTTGAATTTGTTGTGTTGTTGTCTCTTGCTGACCTGGAATTTTTTTAATTAAAAAATAAATTTCTTTTTTTATTCCTTTACATTGTTCAATACAAGAAGGGGCAGAGGCAACACTTGGAGGTGGATTACTGTTAATTTTAAGAAGATGGCGTCTTTCAGAAGCCGATGAATTTGGAGTATTTCGTGTTATTTGATGCCAACTTCTTTTTGTTGTACACGATGTTGGTAACCTTTTTTAATAAAATAATTTTTGACAAAATTTAAATTATAAATATATTTATTTTAATTTAATTTTTGTCTAATTTTTATTGAAATTTTTATTAATTTTTTAAATTAAAAATTAAATTTTAAATTTAATTGACATTAAAAAGGTAAATAATAGTACGTTAAAGCAAGAAAATGTTAATTTGGAAAAAAGAGAAATTAAAAGGAGTTAAAAAAGAGGGATTTATTCTAGAAATTTTTAAAAGTTTTTATCCATCAAGTACAGCTTGAATGGCTTGATTAAAATGTAGGAAATGAATACAAAAATTCCAGGCTCTACTTTATAGAAAAAAACAATCCTTAAAAAATAATTTTGTGATTTTTCGGAAGCCCTGTCCAATTACATATTTTTACATATTTACAAACATTTTATTAATTTCAATAAAAATAATTTGGCACAAAATGTACTTTAAAAGGTGTTAAACGATTATTATTATTTAAATTATCTCCTCCTCCTCCACCACTACTACTAATTATTGTATCACTATTCTCCTCAAAATTATTCTGTTTTGTATTTCTCAAACCAATTTCTTCTGCCATTTTTGGTGTTAATGCAACAACAGATGTTTTTAAATTTCCATCTTTATTTAAAATAATTGTAGTAGCAGAAGTGATTGTATTATTAGAATTATTATTTTTTGTTTTTTGTTGTTGTTGTTCTTGTAAAGGTTGCCGTTGTCGATAAATAAAAGCACTTAAACGATTCCAACAATCACGGGGGACTATTGACGTACGACGACGTGAACAATAACTGGCCACCAAATATCTGAACGAACACATTTTCACTGACATTTGAGAGAGAAAAAAAGAGAAAGAAGAAAAAGAGTTTAAAAAATGTTAGTAAAGTTTTGATTTAAGGAATTTTTTTAAATTTTAAGCACCTGAGTGTCCAACCGTCTCCGGGCTGTGCAGAGCTGCAAAATAATTTTTTTAATAAATTTTTGTTTTTTGCCTTTCTGTTTTAGATAAAATTTAGAGGATTTTCTAGATAAGCCCTGAATTTATTCTTTCGTTTCTCACCTATTCATTTCATTAACTGACGATTTTCTGAGAGGACTTCCACCAGAGGAAGACTCTCCCCCTCCTCTTTTGACCCTGCCATAAAAGGAAGAAGCCCCAGCTGCGTGTAATCTTGCATCCCCAGCCACACAACAAAGCCAATGTAAAAAATCAGAAATTGCCCGAATTAATTGTGCCCTCATATCTTTATTTAGGGAGAAATAAATTACCTTTAAAAATTATTTTTAATAAATTTAAAAAAATTTTAAGAACCGGATTAATCATATGTGTAGTTGAATAAAAGAATGAATTAAATAACACAACCCATTTATTGGAAACATTGAGCACATGATAAAGTAAATAATAAGCGAACATATAACTAAATAAATAAATTATTTAATTTTATTTTGAAGAATATTTAGTAGGAAAATAAGGGAGGGGGTTATTAAGACATTTCAATGTGTTAACTAAACATTTATGATTAATATTTAAATTAATTCGACTATTATATCTTATTATTCTGTTGAATTTTATTAAGAGGATGGAGGGAAATCGTCAAAAGTATTAGAAGCATTTAAGTAGAAAAATCTTAATATATTCCGAATGGAAATGTGCATGGGTAAAGAATTTACCAATTTTAAATTCTCATTTTAATTTTTAATATTTACTAATTCGTTAATATTTTGAAAATAATTTACTTACAGATAAAAGATTATGGCAACAACAGAAATCTAGAGATAAATAAAAAATTTTCTTCCTATTTATTTTAAAGGAAAAAATTTTGCCTGTAAAAGAATTCTTTGTTGTTGACGATTGGCACGTCTTGAAGCAACATGATGTACTTCATTGTTATTTATATGTTTTGAACCCATTCTCATAGAGACTTCAAGAAGCATTGTACTTGCCCTTAAATTATGTAATTAAATAGTTAATCAAAAAATTAAAAAAATATTAGAAAAAAACTGCACATAAAAACAAAAATATTTTAGATAAAGGACAATTTGAGTGCACTTAAAGTGATTGTAAAATATATATCGAGTTAACTGGGAAGAAAAAAGCTGGTAGATTAAATAAAGTTAATTTACGAAACGGATACAAATATTTAAATAAAAAAACTCTAACAATACATAGGACATAAACGATTATTGTTAGGTGTGATAACTTGTTCAGTTTTTTATCAGTAATTTATTGTTAGAAATAGATACACAACACAAAACACAAGAACCAAACAGAACAAAATAAAAAACATTTATTAAGAGAAATGGATTTCCTTATTTTAATACCTTCTTAACATAGCATCACCTAGACCCATTGGTGGCGCTCGTTGTCTTAAATTTACAAATAAAGACATAAAATTAAATAAATTATTTTTGTCTTATTTAAAATATTCAAGTGCTTAAGAAATGGAAATATAGAGATGTGCTTAATATAGACAAGTAATAGAAAAGTTTGATAGATTTTAGCTAGAAAAAATTTTGATTTAAGGGGGTTTGTCTTAAATTGCTTGAGGAATAGGTAACTTCAAAAAAGATCCAAAAAAATTGTCGAGAGAAGGTATATTATCGTGGATAAAATATGATAAGAATAAGAGAGAATGGTACTATTATTATTTTAAGGTATTTAAAAATAAAACACAGATGCCATCTTGCATTAAAAACAAAATTTTTTAAAATAAAAAGAGGCCAAACCAAAAATAAATTAAAATAAATAAATTTAAAAATAACTAAAAATATGAATCACAATTTAACAAAAAAATAACCAAATAAAAAATTTTTGAACATTAAAAGGCTTTTTTCTATTTTTAGGAATATTAAAAATTAAGAAAATTAAAAGAGGATTTGGCCCCTTTAAAATTAAAAAAATCCTCAAGATATTTTGAAGTTAAAAAAAACAAAATTGCATCTGTGCCTATTAAAATATTCATAAACTTACATTCTAAGGGCCATTTTCCTTTTATGTCTTCTATATAATTGTATAAGTGTTATTGGATTTGAAATAGATAAAATAGTTAAAGTAAATAGTTCTATAGGTGTATATGTTAATTTAAATAGATTGGCACCTCCAAATGGGGATTCTCTTAATTTGGCTTAAAATAAAAAGATTTTTTAAATAAAATTATTCTTTTTTAAACCTTCAGATTCAAATTCTCCATAACCAAAAGTATAAAAATGAATTTCGCGTAGAGGAGTAATTAAACAACAAAATTGGGCAAGAATATAAGAAATGTTTAAAGCAAAAAAGGCAGTCCAACAAAATATCTAAAATTTATTTTATTTATTTTATTTAAGAATAGTTGACAGAAAAGAATCTGGGGTCGTAAAATAAGTTTAAATTATTATCCAGGGTAATTAAATAATTAATGTTTACGAACTTAAATTTTAAAGATTTTGAACTAAAAAATATGTATGTAAAGTATTTTTAATTTTAAAATTCATTGGAATTAAAATCAAGAAATATTCAAAAGACGTACAGTGAATTTTCGAGCTCTATCAACAGTAATAAATTGATTATAACGACTATACATCTAAACAAAAAATTTTAAATAATTTTCTAAATTAAATTAAAACTACCATAATAGCAAGTAATCTGTCTAAACAGATTGCAGACATATGTGTAAGTGTTATACTCCAAGCAGTCCAATCAAGTATATTAAATAATTTAACACCAACTAAATTCCAAAAATTTTTTTAATTTTTAAAAATAAACTTGAAGGCACAGGGCTTTGACGCAAAAGAATTGGAGGGTAAAAGAAGCAAGTAGTTACTAAACCATGAAGAACATCAGCCAAAGCTAGACTTAACATTAAAACAAAACTAGCTCTATTTAAATATTTATGTCGAAGAAGTACAACACAGAGGCATATATTTAACTTAAATAAAAATTAACAATAAAGCTGGCTTCTAAGCTAACCATTAATTTGATATCCTTTAAGGACACACCCTTGTAATACCCTCTACTTTGACTAAACCTTAGTTTCGAAAAGAAGGAAAGCTGGATGTTAAGTTTACTAACAAGAATCTGTAACGGGGCATTAGGGACTTGAGGAAAGTTTCGACTTGAATTAGGCTAGCTAGTTAGTTATATAAAATAATTCCGTGATGCTAGCGACGGTAAACCAGAAAGAGTATTTACAATAATTAAATAATTTAATTGTTGTTTTAAGAAAATAATCCAATTTATTTTTTTATTTAAAATTTAGAAAAATGTAAAATAAAAAAATATTTTTGTTATCATTTACTTACAGTAATAGCCAAAGTGCCAAGTGATTCTAGTGCAATAAATACAACCTTTAAATATTCATAATTTTAATAAAAAAAATTTTAAATAACCAAATCTTCAATATTTGTTCCTTCTCTATTAATTAAAGAATTGTTGTTTTGAATTAAAGAAAAGTCATAATGTTCAAAAAGATTAGATGACGTAAAATGCTCATTATCAGCATTTATAGACATATTAAAAGATTAAAAAATATTTTTAAGTATTAATTATCATCTTGAGGAATTAAGTCACTAAAATGTTTGTAAATTAAAATAAACAAAATTTTTTAAACATTTTTTTCTGATATACTTATGAGCTTTCTTTAGTTTTTTTTCTTTCTTTAGTCAGCTCAAAAAAAGCTCAAAAATATTAGTGAAAAAGTTAGCTCGGATTTTTTAAAGTATTAGGAACAAAAATTAAAATCGTCCATGTTTCAAATACACACCTTTACTTAAACTTTGGAAGATTTTAAATAAATTTGTTCCCATGAAAATATTTAGTATCTAGGACATAATACAGATATAAAAAAGTTGAAAAATACGTTCTTCTTTTTTGCCAACTTTTATTTGTTTAAACTTTTTGGCCTTCAGAAAATCCAATTTTCCCGCGTGCTGCAAATAAAGCAATAAAAGGGGGGACGGTGGATAAATTCATCGGAAATTTTTTCTTTTATTTTTATTTTAACCAATCTATCCAATTTTTTTTATTTTTTTTCTTTCAAAAACTTTAGCCGTTTGTTTTTGGTTTTTTTGAATCCCCCAACTCTTTTACTAATATTGGAAAGGAGAAGAGAAGAAAGAGAGAGGTGAGAGAATGAATGTCCCTTTAGGGAAATGCCAAAGACGATATAAAAGTTTAAGAAAATCTGTGAAATGTCTACAATCTCTATATTTATGTACTTAAATGGAAAAACAATTAGGTAAAATACAAAAGGTTTAACATATAAAGAGAAAGAATTTTTAAAATTCCAAAATTTTTATTAAGACAGTATTCCAGAAATATTCAGTTTATCTTATCAACCTCCTCCGTAATATTCCTCACAAACCTTTTGAAAAATTAATTTGCCACAAACTTCAGAAGAAAAATAAATATGTAAAAAAGACTCATTTTCATAGATCATTAAATTAAATCTTCCTTTAAATAAATTTTTGAGGAAAAAAATTGGAAAATTTAAAATTAATGAAAAAATTAAATAAAAATAGGGAACACATAAAAATATTTTTCTTTATTTATTTAAATAAAATTAAAGAAAAAACCAATTTAAATTATATTTGTGTGAAAATATCAACATATGAGAATTAATTAGTAATTATTTAAAGGAAAATACTATATGTAAATATTTATTTAAATATTTAATTAAAAAATAAAGTTGTTTTTTAATAAAACATATTTTGAAGGATGGATAAAAGGAAATAAAGGGAGGAGGAGGACTAGATTTGCAGAGAATATGCGGAGGCGGGGGAGTTATTTACTTGAGCTAAACAAAAACTTAAATTATAGGTAACAAGTATGTAAATGTTTGTTGGTTGTTGTTGTTGTAATAACAATAAATAAATATTTATATTTAATTAATTATTTAGAAAAAGGAAGTAAAAGAAAAAGTTTTTTTTTTTGTAATTTTCTTTAGATTTTTTAAATTAACAACCAATTTTTGGAAGGAATCAAAAACTCCTTTAAATAAATTTTAAAATTAAAGTTGATATTTGGTCGGGCCTAAGATATTTGGCACGAAAAGACTCGTACCGGCCCGACTCGATGAAAACCCAAAAAAATGCCTCGACCTTCGGCCCGACTTGAAAACGGCAACCCTAATTAAAATGATCATTACATATATTTTTGAAAAAAGCCAGGGATTGAGAATAGGAGATATTCTCTCGGTCTCAATTAAATATTAACAAAATTCCTTATCGAAATATCCAAAACCAAAAAAAACAATCAAATCAAATTCTTTACTTTATTTTTATGCAAAAACTCACGTATGAGTCAAATTAATATTTAAATAAACAAAAAAGGATTAATTTATGTATAAGGATGAGAGTAGAAGATTATTTTTATATATCGCGCAAATTAAAATATAAAGAAGAAAGATTTTTTTAATTTTAAAGGTTTTGAGGAGGAAAGGAAGGATTTAATGATGTATAAATAAATATATATATATATATTTTTTATTAAAATTGATGCACTTGGCGCTTCACTCAATTTATTCTCGATAAAAATGTTGAGGCAAAAAAAAACAAAGATTTTTTTCGAAAAAAGTGGGGAATTGAAGAGAGGAATGAATAAATATGTATATTAAAAAATTATTAATAAAAAAAGTAATTACTTTTCAATTTATTAAAATTAAAATCTTCGACCTTTATTAATTTGAGATTAATTTGGAGAGGATTTTTAAATAAAATTATATATCTTTAAAAGTACGTATTATAATATACTATTTATTTATTAATAAGTAAATTCTAAGAATTAAGTTTTTATCTTTTAAAATAATAAACTTTAAACCGATAATTAAAAGGGGTTTGAATCTTTTGGTTAAAATGAAATTATAATTTAAACATTCTTGATAAAGTTGTAAATGTCCAGATATATTGCAGGAATTATAAAAATGCTAATTAATGTCCTTTACTTATTAGCACCTTCTCTTCACCTTGAGAATTGTGATTTGAATTTATATTGTGATTTAAACTGTAGAATTTTTGTAGGAGGAACATTAAGCTTTGTGAAAAAGGGATATAGTAGTAGATTTATCAGAACGAGGATAGAAAAAGATGAAAAATACGAACTGATTATTTCTGATCTTTTTCATGATAAGACCATAAAGATAACAAAGATATATATATTTAATATATTTATCTGGGTTTACTTTGTGAATTTCTTCTACACAATCTTTTCATTGGTAAATGCCTCATAATTAATTTCTTCTTTTTATTTTCTTTTGCCACATTTTAAAAATATTGGCCACCTGTTTGAAATATTTTATAACTTTATCTCTTTTATTTTTTAAACAAATTAATTAATTATATATAAATTGAAATATGTGCACATCCGGTTATATTTATTTATACTTTTATTTTAGATAAATATTTTAATTTTATAAAGAAACAATAATTGGATCAGTAAAGAAGACTCTCCTTGCTGATAACTTTATATAAGAATGAGTTAGTAATGGATTTGAGTAAAAATCAGAAGAAATTAATTTTAATAAGAAATTAAAATGAAAAGAAATTTTCGAAAAAAATTTAAGAAAATTCACATTTTAAACAAATGAATAAGATTTTAAATTAAAGATTATCTCAAATAATTCTTATTATTTTTAAACAATGTAAAATGTTTTTACAATTCCATTTTTATGAATAAATATGGTTTCAAAAAATAAAAAAGATATAAAAAGAATTTGTGAAAATTAATCCAGATTATTTTGTTCTAAATTATGTAAATGTTACAAAATAAATAAATATTAATTATTAGAGAAGGATATATTTTAGACTTAAAAGGAGCTGATAAAGGACGCAAAGTGAAAGAGTAAGGAAGAAAAGACGAAAAACTTGAAGAACTAAAAAACGAGTAAACGAGCTAGTTCCATCTTTACACCCAAAAAAATCCTCCGTAAATTAAAAAAAAACAAAATAAAAGCCTTTATATAAATATTAAAATTGAAATTTTAGGGTTATTATTTTGTTTCTTTAAAACAAAAAATAAAGAATGTACTCCTATGCCAATAATAAATTTTTCAACAAGTAATAAAACTAGCTAGTTCCTTCCATTCTACCACTATCACCTCCATTGTGCTTTTTTATGTTTGTTATGGGAAAATCGCCGCCTCATCCCTGAGGAATTGTCCAAAGAAGGGCTGGAGGGCAATAAAGTAAAGGTGGCACAAAACCAAAGACAACACACAAAAAAAGTCTCACAAACAAATAAATTTTAAACAAAAAAAGGAAAAGGGAAAAGCAAAAAAACTAAATAATGCAAATGTTCAATACATTGTGAATATGTGGATAGTCTAAAAGAATATTGGGAACAGGTGAAAATGATTAATAATAAAAAATAAAGTTAAGGAAATGGAAGATTATATAAAAAATATATATAATTTTTTTTATTATGCCCACGCATAATGATTTTAGCTTGGGAGAATGAGGAAAAGAAAATATTTTTTGGTCTTTGATTTATTTCCTTTCATTTTTGGGGTTTTCACACCTTCCTTTTTAAGAATTTTTTTAAAGAAAAGGATGTAAATTTAACAATATTTGTATAAAGGAATAATATATACATACATAGGTAACTTTAATTTTGGCAACAGAATATTTAATAAAAAATTTTTTTATTAAATTCTGTTTGGAACAATAAAAATATGTATTTTTGGAGAAAATGAAAAAGATTGGAGGAAAAAGTAATAGAACAAAGATTTATTTCTCTCTTTATCTTTCTTATTTTTAACCAGATCCGATCCCTAAAATGGGAGAAGAAGAGATTCTACAAAATTTCTGAATAATTTTTGGTAATTTTATTATTGGATTTTCTTCTTTACAAGAAAACTGCCAGTTTTAAAAAATAAAAAAATTTAAAAATTTTTGTCTAGAAAAATGCCTTTACCTTTCCCCTTACCTTCCTTGCTTTGAAATTTTTTTTCAATTCAATTTTGTGGACCGCCCGCCGAACAAATTTGCCATCATTTTAACAAAAAAATCTTTATTTCCTCGGATATATTCTACTCTTTCCTCAATATCTTTTTTTCTCTATTGTTTGTTTTTTGGATAAAAAGTGGAAAAAACGAAAGTTTTTTTTTATTGTTATATCTTTTAAGGTTAAAAGTTGGTTAGACAAAAATGTTGGGGCTTTTAAAGGGAATTTGTATCTTTTTTTTGATAAATTGGATATTACGTAGTTAAGTTTTTCTCGTTTAAAGAACTATTAAAAATAAGATTTAAATATATGAAAAGAAAGGAGACTTTTAGCAATTTTTTTGGTCTCCTTTAATTCCTTAACAATTAATTTTTAAGGTTGTAAAGTTTAAAATTATTGAATAAAAAAATATAGAATTTATTTAAAATTATTCAAAGAGAATATATTAATTTACTATTTGTTTGTGTACATTTAAAGCTTCTACTTTTGTGTATAGCTCACATTTCTTTATTTAAAAGATTTTATTTTTATTCAAAAAAAGTTTCATTTTTCATAAGAAATGAAGAGAATTTGTAGCAAAATATGTGGAAGAGTGAGAGAGAAATGTGTAGATTTTAGACAATAAACTAATTAGTAGAGTCCGACATTTTAGGTTCCGACCTATTTGTTTTGCAACCTTGTAATGTTGAGTAAAGCTCAAAAAACACTTATTTGGCACGGTACCATGCTCCTACATTGGACCTATTTAAGCCTAAAAAACCTATTTAGGCTTTTTTAGACCTAAAACCTATTTGAACCTATTTTGACCTTTTTTGGGCCTATTTTAGGTTTTTTGAAGATTTTTCTAAAAATTTGATTATTTTTAGTAAATTATTCAACTTTTCCCCATGAAATATCGGAAAATAAAAAAATTTAGTAGGGGAATTATCAAAAAGGTGAATTTTTCCGCAAAATGTATCTAAAATTCTTAAAATTTTCGCCTGCGGCGCCAAAAATTCCCATTGTTTGAGTGATCTTCATATGTGAATAGGGTTGCCAAAATGGCCCGATTCGGACCGAAAGATCGAGTCGGGCCTAAGTTATTTGAAAAAAATGCCTCGACCGTCAGCCCGATTCGAATAACGGCAACCCTTAATGTGAAATCTATTGCGATAAGTTTCAAAACCAGATTTTAATGTTCATGAAAGTGTCACCTTGAATTTAACAGAATTCGATGTTGTCATTTTACTCCGATAAGAATTTACTTCCTTTTAGTGTTAAAAAATAAAATTTTTGGAAAAAAATTTTATTTGGAATAATATGTAGATAAACTGTAGATAGATAAACTACATATTATTCCAAATAAAATTTTTTTCCAAAAATTTTATTTTTTAACACTAAAAGTAACTCAAAAATTCGGACCTATTTTTCAAAATTTGGACCTATTTTGGCCTTTTTCTGATTTTTTTGAACCTATTTTGCTACCTCAAAAAACCTAAAATAGGAACCTATTTCACAATTTTTCGGGCCTAAAATGTCGGACTCTACTAATTAGTTAGTTGATAAAAACGTAGAAAAAAAAGTTTTTATAAGTTTGGAGATATAATAAAATTTATTTTAAATAAAAATAAATTTTGATAGAAAAATTCTTTCTTTAATTTTAGAAGGAAGAAATCTAAATAAAATTTTTAAAGAATATTTTTTAAATATTTCCATAAAACTATTTATTGATATCAGTACTGGACGCAATTAAAAAAATTTTCAGCAGTCGCAATCCGCAGCCCACAAGTCAAAAACCCATGGAATTTACGCAGCGCAATCAGCAGTTGCGTCCAGCCCTGGTTGCAATATTACGGGGCATAAAATGATTTTGTATCCTAGAAATTAATTTTTTTCTTAACCAAATAAACAATATTTTTGAGAAATTGAGGGTATACTTAATATTTTTCTGATTTTCTTTTTCATTTATTTTTAATCAAAAACTAAATTCAACGATTGTTCATTACGTCCTTCACCATTTTTCACAACACATTTGTACCTTTAAATAAAATAAAATATTTATTTTAATTTAAATTCCAAAATACTTTGCTTGATCTTCTTTTGTTGGATCATTTATTTCCAACAACAAAATTGTCCCATCTGGTTCACTACTGTCCTTTTCTGTTGATAATTTAATTCTGTTATCGGTTTTGAGTGGGCTTTCATCCTTTAATAAAAATTTTGTATTTAATAAAAGCAAAGTTATAAACATTCTTTATAAAAAATAGGACACAAAGCGGAAACAACCATTAGAGCCTTCCAAGACCGAAAATTTTCTAAGACTTCACCCCAAGACCAAGACCGAAAAAAACCCCAAGAAAAGTCTTGAGTCAAGACTCAAGACCAAGAGTCTTGGAAGGCTCTAACAACCATATACATATACAAAACCTTAATTAAATTGTGCAATGTCAATTTATTTCAGTGATAAAAATTTCTTAGCGCTTTTAGGCTTAAAATAAACATTTCGGCGCCTTTACTCATAAATTAATCCGCTTTAGTTTAAAAAAATTCTTTCATGAAATTTTCTTTTATAAAATAATATGTAGGTTTGTAAAAGATAAAAATTTAATTGAGATTCTAAAACTTGTTGAAAATACGTATTTCTAACAATTATTTTAAGCTTGATCTAAGCCTTGACCTACATGAAGCATTTGGCGGTCTCTAATTATAAATATACAACTTGCCTTGAACCATTCAGCTTTCATTTCAATATGTGACTTGACTCGAATCTTTATTTGAATAACTTTTCCACCATCTTTTTGTGTAATTTTTGGCTTTTCATAAAATTCAGGAGCATCTTTATTTAATTAATTATACTAGACAGGGTGACCAGAAATTAATGGGTCTTTATCTATAGAAATTATTTGATTTTGTTATCTTAACATTGAGTAAAGTTGTGAAAAAATAAAGTGTCCCATTAATTTCTGGTTACCCATCTAGTATTTTGTAAAATTAATTTTAATAAGCTATATTCTAATAAAGCATCTACTACAATATAATTCTACAAAATTCTAATAATTCTATTAATTTCTAGCAATTCTAAGAAGCGGCATTCTTAAGGAATTTCCTTACTTTTTAACCTTTCAGGGTCTAGACTTTTGCACAATTCAAAATTAGTTCCCGAGTGATGACACTTTTCTCCATCACCGGTTTGTATACCTGTAATTAAATGAAGGAAAAGTAAAAACATTTTTCTGTTCGGCACGTAAGAATGCCGCCCCACAAATACCTTTTTCTAAACTAGCTCTAATTTATTTATTTATTTTAACTTACTTCCAGATTTGACTGTAAATGTTGCATAATTTTCTTTGCCATCAGGACTGAAAAATACCTGAAGAATTTTGTTTAAATTTTTTAATGACATTAATTAATTTTTCACAATCATTTCCTCAATTAAGATATTTTACCAAGAAGATTAAAAACATATCTCCTTTCTACCTTCCAAGAAAGGTCCCTTCCTATATTTACTAAAAGTACAAACTCACAGCTTTATAAGTTCCTTGCATGCTTTTGTCATAATTTTTAATCTCGCAAATAATCAGTTTTTTGCCTCCTTCTTGTTCCTGAGTGCTCATTCTGTAGGCACCAGTACCTGAAGCTATTTCTTTTTCTTCCAAATACCATTTGGTTTTAGTTGCTTCAGCTCCGAGGACAGAAACTTCAAGGAAGACGGAGTTTGTCTGTTCATCATGCCGAATTTTTGGTTGGCCTTGGATGGCGGGTGGAGACATTTTTGAGAGAATATAAAACTAAAAAAATTTTGGGGGAAATTCAGAAATATTTTTTTTATTTACACAAAAAATATTTAAATATAAATATTAAATATAAAAAATTGAACATAATTTAAAAACTTTAAAATTTCTAAATGACAGAATTCTTTTAAATGACACGAACAGAAAAGAACAACTGTTCTTTTAAAATTAAAATCTTGATGATCATTTTAAAATTAAAAAATATTTAAACTTAATAATGTTCAAAAATTACAACTTTAATTTTTTTAGAAGAAATACGAGAAGATATAGGTATATTTAAGTAATATAAAGCTTTAATCCACAATTGTTCTCTTACCCGTTCTCCATTACTTTTAAATATTTTTTAGATAATTTTCTCTTAGTTTTTCTCTCTATCATTTTTCCCTCCCTCAGCGGCTCAGATGTGTGGGCGTGAAAGCGACTGATCTTTTTTACTTTTCTCTCAAACATTTTATTAAAAATCTCTTATAGAAGACAAATCCAATAGATCGAAACTTTAACAAAAATTTAAATAAATGAAAAAAATGGAAAAAAACAAAAAAGTTAAATCAAAAGAAGGCTTAAAATTGTTTTGGTGAAGGAATAGCTTTTATTCGATCATTTATCTGATCACAAGTTAGAAAAATAATAAAGCTAATTTCCGCAAAGTTCATAATATTAAAATTATTTAACAGATAAATAAATCTTTTATTTATTTATTTTACTTTACTCGTCAAGGACAAATATAATTTCAAAAATAAAATTAAATCTTATATTAATAGAATATTTGGCTAAAGTGCACTTTAATACGTGATCTAAAAATACATAGATGATTTATATGTCATTCGAAAGAGCTCGTCGAGCTGAGGCGGAGGCCTTATGTGAGAGCTCGCGACGACCGCAGCGAGGCTGCGGTCGTCGGTTAGCGATGACCATGCCCGGCCTACTCTCCGTAACATCACAAAAACAATTTTTCCAGCGAAGATTTAGTTGGTCATAACTTTGTTCGTAATCATCAAATCGAGCTGATTTTGGTGACATTCAACTCAGCTTGCCGAGCTCTTTCGAATGACATATAAATCATCTATTTTTAGATGACGTTACTAAAGTGCAGTTAGGCCAGAATTATTTTTCTTTGAATTAAAATTTTTTGTGATTTAATTTTATTTAATTTAACTCTTTTTATTTAAATAAAATTTTCTTTATTATATACATATAATTTTCACTCTCACAATCAGAAAGATAAAAGAAAATTGATTAAATTTAATTATATATTTAGTCAAGTCTAATTTTAATTTTCGAGTATCTCTCTTTAATTTTTGTTTAGAAAATTTGTTTATTTAGCTGATAATTTTTTTTAAAACTAAAACAAAAATTGAATTCTGCCACACCAAATTCATTCACATATCTTTTTAAATTTAATATACAAACAGTTTTGCCAACAATTTTTTTTATAATTATTGAGATACAGTGTGCTAAGAAATTATAACCCCCCCCCCCTTGAATTTTTTGATTATCTCTATCTTCCCGTTGTCGGATTGTTCTGAAGTTTTTGTAGTAGTGTTGTAATGTATATTAAATAATATTTACGAAATATCTTTAAAAATTTCTGATCTCAGACTTTTTTGGACGTTTTTGCAAAAAATTAATGTTAATAAATTATAACCCCCCTTTATTAGAATTTTATTTAACGCACAAAATATCTTAAAATATATGTGTAATGATAGCTCAACCAATATAGAAAAGAAATACAAAAGAAATACATAAAGTTTTTATGTACTCCCATCATCGAGATCTCGAAATCCGAAAATTAACGTAAAACGGGAGTAAAGGAATTTAAAAAATATTTTCGTCCCCTTATAGGATGAAATAAATTTTTATTTAATACTTTTCAGAATGCACTTTAAATTTGCTATAAGATAGTTTTTATCTCATTATACAGAAAAAATTTTTCTTTGAGATAAAATGAGTTTATGTAGTGTACAAGTCACATTTTCTTCACTTTTTGTGGGGTGTTTGATTAAATTCACTCATCCTTTTTTAAAATTATATATTTAGTCAAGTCAAGTTTTAATTTTCGAGTATCTCTCTTTAATTTTTGTTTAGAAAATTTATTTATTCAGCTGATAATTTTTTAAAAACTAAAACAAAAATTGAATTCAGCCATACCAAAGTCATTCACAGATTTCAAATTTAATATACAAACAATTTTGCCAACAATTTTTTTATATTTAATGAAATATTTTTAAAAAAATTATTTTAAAATTTAATTCAAACTATAATTTATTATCCGTTTTTTATGATAATAAAATTAATTTTTTGTGTGAAAACTTTTTACTAGATAATATTTTTTGATAAATTTTTGTCTGAAAATACATATAGGGTTGTATTCAACTTAATTTTGATTTCTCCGAGATTTACTTCGAGTTCCAAAATAAAAAGTTATAATTATGCGAAGGTTGGACAGTTGAAGGAGATCAGGGACTAGCCGGGTTAGTATGATCTACTTAGACTGAAAACTAGCATTCCTTCCTCTTACCCACGGTCTACCAAAAATAATTAATTTATACGTGACCCTATTTTAATTATAATAAATTTATATATTTTTTGTAGAAAAAATAGCAATTTATTTTAAAAATGGAAAGTTCCTTTAGACAATGCAAAGTTTGTGAAACAAAAGAAAATGTTTGTTTTCATTATGGAGTTATTTCATGTAGGGCTTGTGGGGCTTTTTTCAGGTATTTTATATTTTGTTTTATTTGGAAAAATTCTTTTAAAAGGCGTTATCTTGAAAACGAAAAAAAGAGTAAATATATTAAATGTAAATGTTTGCATAAACAATTGTTGTTAGAAACGAGTAAAATTGAAAGAACTTGGGAAAAATGTAAAAGTTGTAGACTTGAAAAATGTTTTTCTGTTGGAATGAAAAAATTGGGTTTGTCAAAATATATTTAAAAATAATTTCTAAAAGTGATTTTAGATATTGGATATTTACGTAAGGATGTATGCCGGGAAGCAATGGACGAACAAAGAAATGAAATTAACGTAAATTTATTTTATTTTTAAACGGGAATTTTGCATATTTCAGTGCATATTTTGAAATTTTTCGGTGCATATATATATTAGAGTTTCACCCGAAGTTACGGTTCCGGAAAGTTCCGGTGTTCCGGAAAGTTCCTTTTTGATCAATTTAGGCTCCTTAAACATCCAAAAATCGAAAAATTTACACCTGTGGTGCTAATAAAACGAATTTATTCTTTATAGACCTATCCTTTAATCTTTCCAAATTACTGATATGCCCCTTAATCCACTTTACCGGTTCCACAGCTACAATTCCGGAACTTGGAACTTCTCCATCACTTTGTTCAAACCCGAGTAAACGAACTAGATTATTTAAAACTTTTAAATGGGTTTAATCTACTCTACTTTTTAAGCTTCCAAATCATCCAGTTGTGGACACAACCATCAAAGATCTACAACAGATAAACTCAACTTTACCCATCATTGAAGCTAAAAAACGTATTATGCATGCATTTAATGATTTGGATGATATATTCCTTAAAGGCCCGATTTTGTTTGAAGAAATAATTTCATCTAATTTTAATATTTTTCGTTTAACTGGGACTTTTTCGGTAAATTTTAATTTAATTTTTAATAAAAATTAATTTTGTTTTAAAGCCAAATACATCTCCAATACCTTTTGATGAATTAAAAAGTTGGAAAGCTTTTTTAGAAAATAATGGAATGCTTAATAAACGCTGGCACAAAAATTTTTTAGTTGACAGACTTTTGTGTGTTGGTATAGCTAGATCTTTGCCTGTTTTTGAAAAATTGACTTTATCTGATCAGGTAATTAGAGCAATTTATAGGTATTTTGTATTTGCCTAACTTTCCTCTCAACTTATTATCCTTCCTTGGGTTTTTTACTAATTTTATTCGGAAAGCTCTTTAACAATGAGTATATTTTCGGATAATTTGTAAAAAAAAATTATTTTTCTTTTTATAAAATAGATTGCACATCTAAGGCAGATTTGCCATTTGTTTATTTCATTTACAAACACCTACCTAGCTTGGGAATTAGGCTTTGAAACTTGGGCACGTAAAGATTGTGTTGGGCCTGCTTTTGCTATTATGAATAATGATGTATTTTTACATGATGAAAAGTAAATATTTTTCTAATAATTTTACTCGATATTCTAATTTTATTAATAAAATTCTACACGGTCTGGCAAATTTACAGTGTTTTTTTTGGCCATACTAAAGTCTAGTGTATGCCAAAATCTATCTAAAAAAACGAAAGGGGTGGAAATTTGCCGATCCCTTATAAAATAATTGAAACAAATTTCTGATTGAAATATTTTTTTAATTTTAGGATGCTCAAATGGGCAGATTATTCATTTACAAAATCTGTCGTTCACTTCAAACGTGCTACATTAACAAGCGTTGAATTTGCTTTGTTAATAGCTATTATTTTTACAAAATCGGGTAAAACTTTAATTTGAAATAAGGGTTTATGGCTATAGTAGAGCGAATGCTATGGTATACGCTCGCGCCTTAACATGCCTCTTATCATTTCAATTTCTTAAAATTTTAATTAAAATAACTTTAATATTTTTCAAAAAAGATGCTGAGGGCTTGTCTGTCGAAGGAAAAGAATTACTTTATAACAAATCTGTTAAATACACAAATATTTTACTTCGATATAATCAACAAAGATTAGGTTCAATTGAAGGGGCTCAGCGATTGGATGAATGTTTTCGTTTAATTAATCGAAGTATTGAAAATGATTATACTACAAGGTTAATGCTTTCACACACAATTAAATATTATTCAATGGATGTAATTCACTTTAGAAATTCAGATATTTTAGAAAAATTATTGGAAAGAAGGGATTAAAAATGAATATGACTTCTAAGAATAAATACTGTATAACCTCTATCATTTTCCCTTCCTCGATTAATTGTCCCTATATCGAAAGTTTACCCATAGTAATTATTCAATGAAATATTTACATACACCTATTTTTCTCATGTAATTTGTAAAATATTTTTCCTATTTCTATCTTTTCTAAAATTTCTGTTTTCTTTTGGTTTCTTAATTAAGGTTGGTTGATCCAAAAAAGACCGGATATCCAAAATCTTCGGTTCGGATTTCCAAGTATCTGTCAACGCTTTTTCTTTTTAATGTTAATTATTTAGTGGTCATAAATTATTATCTGTCATTTTTCTGTAAATTATTTATCTGTCATTTTTCAACCATGCTTGGACGCTCGTACCAAAATTCGTACTCGCACCTCGTACTTAGTAAGAAGTACGAGTACGAGCAAAAAAAATTGGGGTGGTACGAGGTACGAGACAAGGTCAAAAATGGACGAGGTACGAGGTACAAGCAGAAAGTACGAGTATTTTCTCGTACTTGGTATTAATAGAAAAATCGAAAGAGATATGTATGTTTAAGCGACAACGTTTCTATTCACTTTCCCAACCTCCAATATGGATAATAAAAATTTTAGAATTGCATCAATCCTGTCAGTAGTATATACTCCATTTTTAAAACACTTTTCGACGAAAAATTTTCCAAAGTGTTTTATAAACGTAGTGACAAATTTAAAAAGTTACCTATACTACTAATGTTTTATCAAAAAATGTTTTAATAAATTCAAAAATTAATTTAACAAAAAATATAATTTTACATAAATCTCTGAGAAAAAATTATTTTGTTGAAATAAAAGAGATCTTAAAATTTAAAAAAATATTTTGAGTTGAGAAAAAAGTTTTTAAAAAATTATTTATATCTTTAATACAAATTATTTTCTCATCTATTTATTTATAAAAAAAGTGAAAAATACCCGCAAAGTCTTATTTTTAAAATCATTAATTAATTAATTAATTATACTACACTAGTAGCAAAGTCAGAATTTTTATTATTAGTAACAATTGTAGGTTTTGATCTTTTCCATTGGGCAGCTTCTAAAGCTAAATTTCCCCCTCCTTCTCCTCCTTTTTGTTTAATTTCATTTCCATTATTTATTTCTTTTCTAGTTAAAGTCCCATAATCATTTCCAAACGAAGTATTTCTATACCCATCAACTGCTTCAAATGTTGCTTGAGAGGTTGTACTGCTACTTGCTGCACTTCCAACACGGCTATTACTGCTGCCTAATGTTATCTAAAAAAAATATTATTTTTTGATTAGAAAAATTGCAATTGTTATTATAATTCCCACCCTTCTAACAATAAAATTAGTGATAAGTAGGGTTATATAAACAATGTGGTGTTATATTGTGTGAGCGGTTTTGTTTGCAGCTACATTTTGGAAATTGACTCGAAAATCTAATTTATTAACAAACCGATCCAGAAGGAGTCCCCGTTCCATTCAAACTAGATCCTCCCCCTGTTGCTTCAATTTTAGATTGCCAATTATCCCCAAAAGTTAAAGTGTTTTGTGTTTGTTTTTGATATTGGTGTTGTTGGTTTTTATCAATAGTTGATTGATTATTTGTTGTACTCAATGAGAGAGCTATTCTTTGCTTTAAGAAAATATTTTTAATTAATTATAAATATTCTCTAAAGTAGCACCCCGAGCCTTCGGGGGCGGGATCGTCGGGGATCGAGGTTTGCCGGGGTAGAGCCTTCGGGGTTTGGGTCGGGGTTTTGACTAGAAATTCATCGGGGGTTGGAGTTTCGGGGGAAGAAGGTCTACTCGTTATTCTCCCGGAATATACCCAAACTAAAACATTTAAAAACTAACAGGATGTACTCCATCATAAATTCTTAAAGTATTATTAACCCCATCTCCTCCTCCTCCTCCATTTCTTTTAGTTAAAGTTCCATATCTTTTTTGTGTATTATATCCATTTTCATTGTTATTTTGTTGTTTAAGAACAGCCATAATTTGTGGTGGTTCACTTAAATTTGTTTGTTTTTGTTTATATTCTGATTGTGCCAAAGAATTTGAACGATTAGAAGAACGATTTTGATTTGGGGAAGAAGAATTATTAACTAAAGAAGGAATATGTTGTGCAGCTGTAGTCAATCCAGAAGATGCAATGCTTGTTTTTGAACAACGTCTTTGAATTGTAGCATAACTTTCTGTGGATGTTGGGCATTGTAAATTATTTATATTTGGATTTATTGGAAGATTTGCTCTATTAATCATTGGAGAAGGTTGGGGCTGTTGGGAAGTACTATTAAAACTTCTAGTTAAAGTGCCTTGTTGTTGATTTTGAGAATTGTTTTGATAATGGAGATAATTTTGTTGTGGTAATAATGAAGCCCTATAAGTAGCATATTCGTTGTCTCTTTGTCTTTGCTATGTAAAAATTTTATTAAATTTATTTAAAATGTTCATTCTGAGGCTAGGAATGAATTTCATGTCTTAAGTTTGAAACTTCCGACAAACCCACCTAGGTATTTAAATAAAAATTATTCAACAAAAATGCCAAAACCACCAATAATTTTTTCCAACCTGAAGAGTGCAAACAGCATTATTTGTTGTCATTTGTTCCTTCATCAACCTTCCTTCATCAATCCCTCCAATCAAAGGCGGAAGAGAACCTCCTACTCGTTGATAAGGTGGAGCGGCCAATGGAACTGGTGATGAATCAGGAGATCTCGGTTCTAATCCAAAATGTTGTGGTTGTTGAAGTGATTGGAAGTGTTTTAAAGGTTGATGTCTGTGCCCCAAATCTGGAGTATGTTGAGAAGTAAACGTTCGCCTCTGAAGTGAATAGCTTCCAGGAAGTGAAGTAGAAGCAGTTGTAGTTATGGCAGGGGCCATTTGAGCTCCAGAACGGAGCCAAAGAGGAAAATCATTGGAAGAGCAATTATTTATTACTTGACGCATTATTGAAGGTTTGGCTACAGGATCGTCTGTGAGGAACATCTGTAAGGAGAAATATGTAAAATGTTTTTAATAAATACACGTTAATCGCCCATCGAACTTAATCAGTTCTCACTAGTCCCTTATTGAAGACAATACTTAAACTTTACTTAACCCAAATATATTATCTATCGTTCCCTTCAAAAACAATTATTTACATTATCTCCATGTACGAGTAGAAGGGCATTTTTAAGTTCGTTCGGACTTCGCTTCTCGCAATCCTTTCCATCAGAAATTTTATGCGCATCTTGGAGAGAAATTAATTCTTGAACTTCGTAATGAACACGGAAAGGCCAAAGACATTTAATTGTAAGTATACACCAAAGCAATACCCAAACAAACATGTAAACCAAATCGGCCATTAGACAACAAAGAAGGAAAGGTTTTTCTTCTTTCTAAAAAATTTTATTTTTAAACTTCCAATAACTTTATCATTTGATCAATCAAAACGTCATTTTAATTAATCAAAAAATTTACATAATATAAAAGTCCTATAGCATAAAAAGCAGGCGCTTTAACGGCTGCTACCAACAACAATAAAGTAATAGAAAAAACGTGTGGAGTTAATCCATCACAAAAAGTTGAAGAAATAACAATATCTTCAGCTTGCATACAAGGTTCATAATTTGTTTTTATTTGTGGAGATCTTCCAAAAGAGGGATTTGAACGTCGACAACGATTTAAATGTCTCAATTTTGATTGACTTGAAGTAAATTTAGCATAACCAAAAGAATATAGGGCTATAGGTGCTAATTGCATTAATGCTAAAACAAGCCAGAAAGTTGCTATTAATGCTAGAGGATGGAAGAGAAAAGGAAGTGAACGAAGTGCCCATAAATGTTGACCTAAAATAAATAATTAATGTTTAGTTTAAAAAAACTAATATAAAGAAAAATAATAATCATATGGAAATAAAGAAAAGTGGGGCGATTCAGGTTTGATCAGAACTGATTTAACATTCAATTTTGATTGGGATTCAAACTTGAAAATTTTTTGTTTAGGCAAAGAAAAGAGACAACTTTGGAGCTCCAATCCAGAAGTGGGTTGGAACAGTCAGAGGTGTCGGAAATCGGAAGGAAAAAAACGTCGGAAATCGGAATTCCGACCCACCTCCCAATCCACTTAATTAATATATAAACAAACCAATTCCCACAGGTCTTGGCCCATAAAAATTAGTTTCTTGAATTCTAAATAAAATAGAAAATCCAAAATATGTCCACATAATATTTGCACTTTGAACAAATAAAAAGATTGAAAAAAGTATCGAAAATGCTCGGCTAGCCCTCCAAAATACAGCTGGATATGTTGTTGAGAAAGCAATTAATGCTACGAGAAGATTTGTAAATTCTAAAGGAATACCAAATAAACGGGCATGCATCAAAACTTTAAATTAAATTATTTTTTAGAAAGAAATAAATTCCTTAAACTTGGCAAAAGATTTGGAGCTAAAGGAGAAGCTGATAATTCGTCAGAAGTTATTTTAAATGATTGAAGTCTTGTTTCCCCCATTGGAAGGTTTGTAGCGAGTTGGCGTGCTCTTTGGAATGCAAAGTCAAATTCAGAATTTAAAAAATCTCCTTAAAAAAAGAATTTTTTATCATTGTTATCTAACTTTAAAATTAAAAAGGACACAGAAAAATTTTTCTTTTTTCCATTTTCAACTTTTCTTTAAAAATTTTTCTTTTCATATTTTATTATACCAATAAATTTTAGATCTTATTTATTTTCTCTTCCAAAACCTATCAATTTTTTATAAAAAGTATTTGTCACTTTTAATTTATGTTGCAATATAGGGAAGGATTGTAACTCCCTCCAAATATTTTTATTTTAAAAAGCATGTAAAGGAATTTAAAGTTTAATTAATTTACTTGTTTAGTATTTAGAGAAAATAAAAATGAATGGCACTTTGAGGCACCATTTAATTTTGTTAATTTTAATATAACTCTTTCTTCTAATAAAATATTTTTTTCTCTCTATCAAAAAAATTAAACTTACCAGAATTTATAAAACCATAACGATACAATTGTGCAAGCATTGTTTGATGTGCAAATAATTGTAATAAAGCAATAAGTAAATGTAAAGACTGTGCTGGAGGGGGTCCGTGAGTCCATATAGAACGTATACAATGGCAAAGACGATAAGCTTTAAAAGAAAGAATTATTATCAAACGAGACGAACTCGTAATTGAAAAGATTTGAAGCATTTCAATTTCTTCTACAACCCCCTTGCCATCAAATAAAATTTCTACGTCCAAGTTCCCTCATAATTATCAGAAAAACTTTTTTTCAAAAAAACCTACAAAATTTTCTCCTTTTTCTTTGTGCATTCTGTCCCTTTCCTCCTTTAACAAGTTCAATTACTCTCCTCGGACGTGCCCCCAATTTGTCATTATCATTTGCCAAATTTCCAACTTTAATCAGGCTCGAGACGAGGAAAAGAGCAATTAAAGGTATACAAGCCCCCAAAACAGAAATAAATATTGTTAGCCATAAACGTGGAAATGAGCCTGTCGGCCATTGTATTTCTGTATATAAACGATAACGTTCAAATCCAAGAAAAATAAGCCAGCCTTGGAGAAGTGAACAAATTATGCAGTACCAAATCTGAGAGAGAAAATAATTGAGGGATTAAGTAAAGAACAAATCAACTCACCGATAATAAAGAATTTGGACTAATTTGGAAAAAGAATTTAGGCATTACTTTTAATTTTTTTATGTAAATGTTGTTAATTTAATATTTAATTATTATTAAAATTAAATCTGAAAAATAAAAAGTTTTAAATATTTTTTTGCAAAAATAACCAAAGATTTAATTTCTAAAATTTCAAAAAAAGGGGAGAATATTTATTTAGATTTTATGGGAAAATTCTAAAAATAAAAAGGGATTTCTAAAAATGTAAATAAATAGAGAAGAGTAAAAGCTTTTGTTTCCAATTTTTTAAGAGTTTGAAACAGCAAGAGAGGTAAAATATTATTTTAGTTTTGTTTGTGTGAAAAATGTAGCCAATGCTGACCAACAGAAAAAAAACGATAAGGGATAAAAATATTTTTTTAAATCTTTAAAAAACAGGTAATAGCGAAAGTAAACAATAAAATTAAAGAAGAAATTTGGTCTAGACAATATTTAAGACTTTAAGTAATAAACCCTAGATAGGAGAGGTCATTAAAAATGGGATTAAAAATCTTGTGGTCAGTTTAATGTAAGGATGATTCAACTAGAGCATTTAAAACGCTTAGGCGGGGGTTAAACGACCAAAAAGGATAAAAGGGAAAGCATTGTCGTAGGTTTGAATCTGGTCCGGTGGCTAAACTTTTGCTATTTAACATCCCTAATTTTTTCCTAATTTTATCCATTAAATTAAAATTAAAAGTGAAATTTCTAAAAATTTAAAAAGTAGTGGTTTTTAGTATTATAATTTATTTATTTATAAGGAATATATTCAATAAATACAACTTAAATTTAAAAATATATTTGCATATTCCAAGTGCCAATTTTATAAAAATCTGACATCTAATATTCCAATATTTTCAATAATAAACAGAAAAATTTAAAAAGCAAAATAACTCAACTAGAAAATAACAGGATTAGTGTTTGGCCTAAAGCCTGGGAATTTTATTTAAGCAGAGAAATGCTTTAAAAAGAAGAGCTTTCTCTCCCTTAAAGGATGCGCAATACTTTTTGGATTAGAAGAGAGAGGAATGTGGAATTGGCCAAAGGCTAGTTTAAAGTCTCCTCCAAGTTTGAAACGAGTATGTCAAATAAATGCGCAGTAAATAAATTTAAAGATAAATTTTAAAAAACTCTTTAAATTGACAAACTATTTAATACATAAAAAGTCTCAAATTGCAAACACAAATTGGAAGAAGCAATCCCTAAGGGTTGAATGGTCAATAGTTGAAAGTTTTTAATAAAATATTAAGAGAGAAGCGCCTGTTTATTCTTTTTTTGACATTTCTCCGACTTGGATATTCTCTCATTATTTTAAAGTAAATATGTAGAATGGAGGTATATTAGGGACAAAGTATTGGGGACAAAAACCAAAGGGCGTGAAAAATGGTAATAAAGCAATGACCTCTTCTTCTTCTTTGTACTTTTTACCCCCCCCCCCCCCCCCCCCTTCGAGAAAAGTGAAAAAAAAGAGGAGTTATTATCCTTTTGTTGTCCACTTCGAGAATTAATGAAAGGAAGAGCCAATATAAAAAATGTAAAGCGAGACAATTTAAAAATGAAAATTGAGAGAAAATTTAGGAAAGGATTTTTAAAATTATGGCCAATTAGATTGTTTAGTGTCCAGAAAAAGAGGAATAAATGCAGATATAATCAAATGTGTCATTTTGATGACCCCAAGAGATTTTTAATAAAGAATATTTAAATACCTAATTATTAAATTAATAATTAAAAAGGGACAAAATAAATTTATTAAAAAAATATTTGTCTAATACAAAAATTAAAATAAAAAATAATATGTATTAAAGTTCCCTTTATTCATATAAAACTAAAAGGTTTTTGAAAAAGAACGTTAAGCTGGAAACGATAAAAATTAGGAAAAAAATAACAAAGCCTTATTTTTAAAAAAATGTAGAGACATAAATATTGTAAATTTAAAAAAGAAATAAAGTTTTTTTTTTAAATTCAGTAAAAAATATTTCTTGTATATAATCCTTTACAAATAAAATTATTTTAAAATATTTTTTAAACTTTTTGGGAAAAGTAAAGGGAAGAACGGCGCCAGAGGGATAAATTTTTATTTATTTATTTTGAACATCTAAAAAATGATGGAGGGAGAAGAAAAGCTGATTACGCAAGGAACAGAGGTAAATAAATAATGAATGAGGGATTGACCTAGTTTTAAACAAAAACCTCCTTCTTTCCCTCCTTTTTTTATTTGTAATTTTAAATTCAAATAAAAATTAAGTAGATTTTAAATTATTTTTAGTTTGGGGTTTTTTTTAATTTTTGATTTTTGATTAAAGAAAAACTTAATAAATAAGACTATTTTACATTTAAAACCTTAGTACTTAAATAATAAAAAAATCACAAAGCACAAAACAGCAAAAATAAAATTAACGTATATGTATGCTTGAATAATTACCCTGGGTAATTATTCTTTCAACCTCTCGCTAGACGGAATAATTATTTGAGAAAGGGGGGGCATAAACGGTAGGTAGTTTTCTTTTATTTTAATCACCAAAATTAATAAGGAAAATATATGTAATTAAATAACTTTTATAAAATTAAATATTTACTATAAGTAATTTTTAAATTAACCAACTAATAAGATTATTTTAACAAAAAAATTATTAATATTATTTATTTATTTAAAAAAATAAAAGGATGCTTTTGTTTCCTTTCAATTTTAATGTCCATTTTGCCAGCTGCATTGGGTTATTTTTACAGGAATATTGATATATTTATTTATTATTTAAGAAAATGAGAGCCAGATGAGCAAGCTTAAAAAATATAAAAACGAAGAGGAAAGAAAGGAAAGAAAATAAGGAAAAAAAGAATAATAAATGCGCAAAGTTGTAAAAATTAATTATTTGTTTTCTTTTTAAAATTAAATTATTGAAAATTTATGAAAATTTATGAAAAAAATATGAATTATCTGGTGAATAAAAAGAATTGTGAGGGAAAAGTAAGATTTGAATTTTAAAAAAATTTTTGAGGTTGAAAGCGTCAGAATATCTAAATTAGAATTTTTTTAAATTAAAAAAGCAAAAAAACTTTTTAATAAAAATTTATTTTTAAATTAAAAATATATTAACTAGAAAATGAGGAAAAGCTAATTTCCAAGTCCTTTTCTCACTCCATACAATGGACAAATGAGTGGACTATGTTTAGAGTTTAGTGGACACAAAAAGTAAGCAAGCAAAAACGGGAAAAGCCAAAAATCCTTCCTTGTATTTTTAGAAGGAAAGGAGGCTAACTCTCCCGACTTTTTACTCTTTCCCTTACTTAAAAAAGTAGTAAAGAAAAAAGAGTGCCGACAAGAGCGAGAGAGAAGAAAAAAATGCTTTTCATTCCCGACACCGCTAAACAAAATTTTCATAATTACACAGAGAATCTTTCCTCTATTGAAGGGACAAGTGGTTGAGAAAAGAAGAAAAAATGGCAAAAAAGAGCGAGTATATAGAAAGAAAAAACAGAAAAAAATGCCAAGGCCAAAAAGAAAATAAAAATAATTTAAAGAAAAAATCCATTTGGAGAAAGAAAAATGCCAAAAGAAGGCTTCTCCTATAAAATTGAAGGACTTATCTTTTAGAGAAATTTTTCTAATAAAATAGTAAAAAATGGAATTAGTGACCCTTACAAATTAAGAATTTAAAATATGTAAGAAAAAAAAGAAAATTTAGTCGAAATTAAAAATTAATAAAATAAAAATTAATAAATGTATAAAATATTTTGTCATAAAGGAAATATGGGGAATAATGTTTTAGAAAATAAATTACTAAATGAAATCTTTTAATATTTACAGTGGCGGAAATTAACTTAAGACCGGTATAAATTGTTATGTAATTCCTTTCATCCTTATCCGATCTGGCAGATCTTAATATTAAAAAACAAGGATGAAAGGAATTAGATAGCAATTTATACCGGTCTTAAGTTAATTTCCGCCTCTGTAAATCTTTATACATTTTGATTTAATTGGTTTTTGAGTTTCGAAAAAAATATTTTCTTAAGGCTATGGAATATAAAAAATTTTATAGATAACTAGAGATCGGCTGTGATATTGGGAAATATGTATTTATATATCCAATAGGTAAATGATTTTTTACTCATTTAAATATAAAAATTAAATTAAAATTATTTTACATATTTTTATTTTTAAAAATATTCCTTAAAAATTATGTAGTACATATTAAAAATTTAAATGTTCAGAACTAAAAAATATTTAAGCTTTTAAAAAATTATTTTTATATTTAAAAAGCTTTTAAGAAGTTTTCTAAGCAATATATGAAAAAAATTAAAAATAAAAATAAAAGCTTTAAGGCCAAAAAAGTTTGCAATTGTTTTGACAATTCCTTAAAATTTCCTTTTATTTTAAAGAATTTATTAAATGTTCTAAAATATTTTAAAAACAATTTAAATTTATTTTTTTTATTTTATTTTTAGCCAATACTTTATATAAACAATTAAGTTTTTATTCCGTCTTTTAAGAAGTACATATGTTTATCTAAAAAAGAAAAGCTAATTAATCTACAAGTATTTTTATATTTCTTCTCCTAATTAAAATATTTACATATATGTTTTTACATATTTTTTGAAAACGAGAATAAATTTGTTAAAATATTTACGATTGTAAATAATTAAGTACAGTTTGTGTTTAACTTATTTACCGTAAATGCTGAAATTACCTTGGGTAATTATTTTTTCAATCTCTAACTGGAGAGGGCAATTATTAGGGAGAATGTGCCAGACTAATTGAGGCGAAGTTGATTTATTTTTTTATATTAGATCTTATTATAATTTTTAAAATATTTTTAAAGTCTACTTAAAAACTAGGGGGTAATTATTTGAGAGAGGCTAATTATTTCAACATTTACGGTAACTACTATTTAGAAAAAAAGATTAATTTAATTTTCAATATTTTTAAAATAACAACATTTTATTTTCATTTATTATTTCCAACTCTTTCTCTCATATATTAACTTAAAAAGGCAACAAAAATAAATAAAATTATCTTTCAAAAAATTTTTTTACATTATTTATTTTATTTCCAATCAATTTATTTGTGCCTTTTTCTTTTTTAATATTTATTTTTTTATTTATTTTATTTTCCCCTTTTTTCATTTCCTTTTTTCTTTCCCTCAAATAAAGCTTTTAAAATAAGCTGTTGCCTGGCGGCGTTGTTTTTTCTTTTATTTTTTTGTAAAGGTTTAAGCTTTATAATAATAATATCGCCTTTCAAATCCTCTGTTCTTAAATAAATAACATCATTTTCTCATTTAGAATATATTTACCTAATTTTTATTTATTATTTATTTTATAATTTACATTTAATTTATACTAAATTTATTCTAAATTCTTACTAATTCTTACTTTCTACCTAACCATAAATTTAAAAAAGACTAAATTCTTATCATTATAAATATGTATTATTTAATTGTAAATTATTTTAGATTAATTATATAAATTAATTATTTTATAAATTATATGTTTTGTAAATTATTTTTGCAATTTTAAAAAGAATAAAAGAAAAATAATGTCTGTTGAAGAAGAAAAAAATAACAGAAGAACGAAACCTTTTTTTGTAACTTCTCTTAATATCTCCTATCCAGAACTAGAAAATGCCAAAGGAAAACGAGTAAAATTTTAAGGGCGTCAGTGGTGAAAAAATAGCAGCAAATTCCCGATAGTTTTTTTTCTCAAAGTCAAAATACTTGCCAAAAATATACATTGGGTAGCCATTATACTACATATTTATTTCTTCTCTCACAGTCAAGGAATATATAAAGAATCTAGAGTGGATTTAAAACGGAAGAAGAGCAGAATAGTTAATCTCCACTACCTTTTCTTTCCTCTTTTTTACTTCCTTATCTCATGTTGTAGCACTTCACTGAAAAATAACTGACTTAACTGATAAACAGTTTAGATAAATTAATTTTCATTTTAACTTTTTGTTATGTTTTACCAAAAATATACTTTCCAAGTACGTCTTTCTACAAATTTTTATTCGACAAATTGTCCATTAAGTGAAATACCCCCCCTCAGTATTTCAAAATCTTTTTTTCTGTTTTATAACTAACTACTCCCTTCCCTTCTTTAAACCTATGTTTCAACTCCCATTGACTTTTAAAGCGGTATAAGGCCACAAATCCCCCCCCCCTTTTTTTTTTTAGTTTTCTTTCCATCTCGCCTATTTTTCTTTTGTCTTGCTATTTGCGCCGTCGCAGTTTTATGCATTTTGTGGCTTTCTCCAATGAGGGACATATTTTTTTTCTTTCAGCTTTTTAAGCTTTCCTCTCCAAGTCATTCACTTTTTTCTCTTAAATTCTTTCACATTGACTTTTCTAGTAAAAGCAAAAATATAAACCATTTCTCCATTATACATTTTATTTTCCCATTATGGCAAAAATGGATTTATATATTTACAATGAAAATTCTGTGGCCATTAATGAGAAGAATTTATTGAATTTGGCATTAATTTTTGAAATTCTTTTGTTAATGCTAATTAACTATACAGGAATTTCATAAGTTGGGTTTAATAAGGGGATGTATATTGTATAGGGTTGGGGTTTTCGAGTCGAGCCGACGTTCGAGTCATTTTTTCGGGCCGGCCCGACCGAGTCTTTTTCGTGCCAAAATTCAAAGCCCGACTCGATCTCTCGGACTGGGCCGGATCGGGCCCCCAACCCTAATATTGTATATGAGGGATGTTAACTATTTACGTTTACATGTATTCTTCTTCCAATATATTGTTTTGTTCTTTAAAACAATAAAAAAATTATCGACGATTGTCACAAAATAATAATTATTATTTTTTCTTTTAGTAATAGTTAACAATGCCAGCTGTCAACTAATCAATCATTTAACTACAAATATTTATTTACTACCTATTCGATAAATATTCAAAAGAATTACAAATCTCCAAATTAAAAACAACAATCTGTCCCACAAAACCCCCTCAAACGAGCCTTCTCCCTCTTTAATAATTGCCAATTCTCCACCAATTTGTCGAAGTGTCAACAGCAGCGACAGTCAAGAAAGTTCTAATACAAATAGCTTTTACAGTGCGCAGAGTTGTGGTAAAGGAACACATTCTCTTCAATCATCATTAAATAGCTTATTAGAAAACGTTGAAGTTTCTGAAGAACAAAAATTATTTTTTGAAGAGAAAATTATTGTTAAAGAATTAAAAAGTTGTTCTTCTACTTCATCTTGTTGTTGCAGCTCTAATTGTGGAAATTGTTGCTGCAAGAGAACAACTACTATTGTTAGCAGTAGTTGTAGTACTGAAGAAACGTTAAAACAGCGAAACACTGATACCCGAATTGTTTCCCCTTCGGTTTGATTTTTTGTATAATTTTGTGGAAATATCTACGTGATTTCCCTCAAAAGATATTCTTGTACTTTTCTTCTTTAAAGGTTCCACCAACACCCACTAAACAAGAATCTCCTCCATTATTTGTGCAAACATCTAGGCTCGAACTGGATAGACTAAACGCCATCAGCAGCACTAAAGCCTGTGCTTGTGAGGAGTGCATTCTTGCACGCCAGAGAGAGCAACACGAGAGAGGAATAACTGAAAGCAATATCCAACCAATGCCGGGTTCAAGCAGTAGTGGTGGAAGAGCAACTGCTGCCGGTAGTGGTGGACTTGCCACAAATTATGGTGCTTCTACATCTATCGGTCCATCTAGCAGTAGTGGTCAACTTCCATTATGTAATGGTCCAACAGGCACTCAGACAATTGAGGAACAGATAAAACAAATTGATAGGATCACAAAAGTTAGTTGATTGATGAAATTATCTATGTTATCTTGATTATTGAAAATGATTCGTGACGTTTTCACAAACTTAAAACAAATACGGATTTCCCTTTGTTTTCGATTAAACATACTATGTACATATTACTTTATATTAAATTCTTTTTTAGTGTTGCGTAAAAGAAATTAGATTTTTATTCAGTAAAAGCAAAACAATAGAAATTTTGCTTAACGAGACAAAAATTGAATTTTCACTAAGATTCTACTTATCTTTTTTAATAAACTTTTACATATTTTTCTTAAAATAAATATATTTATAGGAATGCGACAATTCCCGTAAAAGTCTAGAAGCTATAAATCGGAGATTGGATGATTTAACAGATGAAATGAGGAGATATCGAGAATTTTTAGGACATGAAAAAACAAGAAGAGTCCCGGCTCTTTATAAGACAACAAATGCAGAACCTTTAAGTGTTTACAATGAAAGTATATGCAGATTAATAGATTCATTAACTTCACAATTAACTTTGGTATGTTAAATTCTTTTTTACAAGGAGAATTTAGAAATATTCTTTTAGGAATGGACAGAAAAATTACGGTCGATTCAGAATCAAACGATTGCCAGATTTCCAAATGAAAAGGGTTAAAACACAAAAGATATTCACCTATTTTTTCATTTTTGTGTTACAATTGTTAATTTTAATAAAACAAAATAATTACTTAATGTAATTTTTATTTTAATTTATGACTTTGAATTTATTAAAAAATATATCCAGATTTATATTTTAATATTGCTAAAAATTTAACAAATAAAAATCTCTCAGTATTATTTAAATACAAATGTACCATGTATATTTCTTCCATAATAAAAGTGAATGTGAAATAGTATAATATTAAGTATTTGAGGTTAATTTATTATACACTCCACGTTAAAAAGATATGCCTAATCTTATTTCTAGATCTGGTATTTTACCAAAGTGGGGATTAACTCAGTTTTTATTTTTGACCTTCAATAGATGAATCAAGGAACTCCAAAAATCACTAGGGAATTGGTATACTACAATAAAGACCCGAAACTTCATGTCTATTACAAAAAAAATTAACTTTTATTTAACGATTTCTTCATGATTTAAATTCTTTACTGTGAGGTAACTCAAATCAGAAAAGTCATACAAGCCTTAATGTTAACCAAAAACTAATCTAAAAATGAAGGTAGGGGCATCTTTTAGCGTCGAAGTGTATTTCTGAAAAGAATAATCTCCTTAACGGTCATAATTTTTTAATATAACTGGAAAAATATATAAGAAATTAATTTTATAGGTAAAGTGACAAGAGACAGGTATATTAATTCAATATTTTAAGAAATTGTGAGATAATATTTTTAGGGGCTGCTTGACGTCCACAACGGCTTTCGACGCTTCCATCAGTGAACGAACTTAGAGATTTTGTTTTTTCCTTTGAAAAAACAAATATTTATAAATTATAAACTAACAAACATACTTTCCCAAAAATAAAACGGACAAAAAGAGGCATTAAACTCTCTTGATGAACAAGCTGAATCCATAAACGTCTAACAGGCTTTACACCAGTTTCATCATATTCAAATGGAGTGTTTCCATGTTCTAACAATAAATTGTGGTATTTATTTAGTGTTGGTGTTGCAGCAACAGGTTTCCCGTGATTTTGATGTTGTTCACTGTCAGAAAGTTCCTTAATAGAGAAAAAGGTCAAGATTCTGTTTAAAAATATTCAAAAACCCTACTTGAACATGCATATTTGGCAGGAAATCAGGAGGACATTCAGTTAAATCTGTTCCCAGCTTTGCTTCAATTTGTGCAGCCCATAAATTAAGACATGTAATCGACTGTTCTAATTTTGGAAATCTTCTTGCAACTTCTGTAAAGATTAAAATTTTAAATACATAATTTATTCTTCATTTTTAACCTCTCAAATCAAAACCAGCAAGCTCAACAAAACATTCAATTTTAGAAATTATAAGCCTTAAAAGTGCCAAACGAATTAATTGCCACGCATAACTATCATGACAACAATGTGGATATATTCTTTCTTTATTTAAAGACAATTCATCCAAATCACTTTGGAATTTAAAATAGTCAGTTGTAGTTTCATCTAATTCCTTTTCTTCATTTGATTCTTGATCAGAATCATAATCATCAAAAATAGCATCTGCAACTGTTCCTATTTGGTTACTTAATACCTTTATAATTTAAATTTATTAATCAAATTTATTTTTAATATTTTGATTCAACTTTATCTGTAAAATATTGTAAAATGTGTTTTCTTGGGGGAATCCAACATTGAATAATTTGTTCTGAAGCACCTCCTTGATGAGTTTTGGAAGGTAATTTTTGGTTAATTGTAGCTTTAGATGAGGGAGCAAATACCTTTAAAAACAAAAAAATGAATGGTTCTACATAAAAGTTAAAAGTCACTTTAGCATGTAATTTTGCTCTCATTAAAGCTATTTCCTCAACTTGATTAGAATTTTGTTGTTGAAGTTGAGAATTACTTTCAGTTCTTTCACCAATTCTTGGGGCTAAAATATATGATTATTTTTTAGATGAAATTAATTTTAACGTTACGTGGTGGACGTACTGGGATGGCGCTTTTTAGTTTATGTTCTCCACCACCGCCAAAAATCTCTCCAAACATTTGATTACCAATAGGATGCGCGGCCAAACGATAAAGTAGTCTAGAGTCGTAAAAAGTGAAAGCATAGAGGAATGTTGAAAGAAAAATTGTTGAAAAGAATTCAACAAGTAGAAGACGTAAATTTGGAGGAGTGTTGTCAAGCAAACTTTCTCGATTCAAAAGTTTAATTAAACTATCAACGCCAGGCCAATGTTGTGGTTGACTACGAACATCTAATTCATCAATTGCAGTAACCGAAACACTAGTTCGTCGAATAGGTTGTGTTAATGGACTGAAAATTAAAATTATTTCTTCATTTATTAATTTTGGTACTTTTAAATATCCCGCCCAATTATTTATTCTCAAAATTAAAGTCAAAATTAAGCAAGGGCGGGATATCAAAAAAGTACTTTTTAATTTTTGTAGATATACCCAGAAAACGTTTGAGGAGATAGTCGAAATTGATTAAATAATTCAATATTTGAAAGAGATTGGTAGACGCAAAATGAAAGTCCTTGGCAAAGTGAAAATAGTTTCATAACCTTAAAATTAATTTTAAAAAATTTGAAGAAGCAATAAATACTTTAGAAACATCAGTATCAATTTGAGGAATTTTATCAAACTGATTTATTGCAGAGAGCAACGAAGCGCATTGTTCAGACATGAAACGAAGTGGAGAAATAGGTGAGTTAACGTTGGGTGAAAGAGATGCAGCAAGTAAAGGAAAAGTTCTAATATCTGATACTATAATTTAGAAATTTTAAAAATATTCTAATTATTTCTCTGATACCTTCCTTATCTCTTTGAGCTTCCATTAAAAGCAAAAGCAATTCCATTTGTACCGCAATAAGACGAATATTTCTGCTACCGTGTAAGGCACAATATGCAGCCAAAGAATGTAAAATTTTTTGGTGTCTTTTTAACCATAGTCTTCGTTTCAATGCTTTTGATTTACGTTCTTTTAATTCGATTCTGTCTTGTTCTAATGCTTCGTGAAGAGGTGGTAATTCTTCATCTGTTCCTTTAATAATCGAACTTGTCGGCTCTTCATTGCTTAAAATATTTAAGAAATTATAAATTTTTATTGATTTCTCAAATTTCAAAAATCATCAAGGAATGGTGGAAAGTACTTCAAAACAACTTAAACCCTTTAGAGTAGAGCGCGGACCGTACCGTACTACGGCCGTATTTTTCGGTATTTATCGGTATTCCGTATCGGTAATACGGTACGGAATACGGTACGGTAAAATTCTTGCCGTAATACGGGCCGTATCCCGTACTACGGCCGTATTTTATCGGTATTTATCGGTATTCCGTATCGGTAGTACGGTACGAAATACGGTACGGAACGAAATTCCGCGCTCTACTTTAGAGCTTATATAAAAATTTTCTTATAAGCCCAGCAGAAAGACATAAAATTTTCTGTGAAACTCTAAGATTTATAGAATATTTAATAGGTATGAGCAATTCCGAAGTTTGCTCATCAGATATTTACTTAACTTACTTTATAATATTTGATGAACATTGACTGTTTTCCTCATCTTCGTTCACTTCATCTTCAAAATCATCTTCTTGCGAATAGCAAATATTTTTAAGAACTTCACATTCCCTTTCCAACCAACAATAAAGCTTTAAACGAAGTTGGCCTCCAGGAATTTCATAATCTCCATTGGCTAATGTTGTAAGTTCATCAGTCATTATACTCAATGTCGAAAATAATTTCAAATCTTGTAATTCAGATGAACAATCTAAAGTTGATAATTCATGTTTTGTAATCAAATCTTTCTTAAGTGAATTTCCATTAATTTCTGGCTTAATTGAAGTAAATCGTTCTTCCTGATTTAATTTAGATGAAACAGGCATAGACCAATCAATCTAAAACTTCAAATAAATTTACTATTTATTTTCTATTTAATAAACCTGTTCATCAAGAGATGGTCTATTCACATCAGGCAGTATTACTTCTAATTCCGCCTCTTGCCCAAATTGTTTGGGCAACGAAGTAAGAACATCAAGCGATAAAAGCGGACAACCAGAATCCAAATGAGCATTTGCCGTTCTCAAATAAAGACGTTTTTCACTATCGCTAAGCCTTGAACCAATTCTACGTGTCCATGTAAGAAAATGTTCTGTTGTGGTCATTGCAATACCAGCACGTGTTAATTTTTGGCGAATCTTTAAGAAGATTCTAATTTCATTTTTACACAATATTTTACTTTACCACTAGTGGATGTCTCCTCAAAAATGAATAAAAATTGAATATATCCGGGAATGATGGTTCAAAATGTCTCTTAAATGAAAATAATTAAAAAATATAATAATGTAAAAACCAAAGTATCGTCGCTATTAGTCCTTTCCATTTTTATTTCACGATCTTTAATCCTCTTAGGATCATTTGCCTCTTCAAGAAATGTTTCAACAGAAAAAACATATTCATTCATTATCCAAAGAGACATTGACCGTTCAAAAGGATCTCTAAAAAATAAAAATATATAACCCAAAACATGTTAAATTTAACCCTCTTGCATTTGGAAAAGTAATTGGTTCAACAGTTTTCTTACTCTCATAATTTTTTATCAATTGTCTAAAGTGTTCTACTTCACAGCCAAGTACCTCTTTACAAAGAAGTTCTGAAAGAAGTTCAAATTGTGCTTCAGTTTCAACTTCATATAAACGCAAAATGACTATAGCCAATTGTAAATCGTGAATTCTAGCCAAGATTATCTTTAAAATAGAATATCCATATATTTATATAAAATCAAAAACCTGAAGAGCATCTTTAATTGACCCCGCCAAGAGAAAAAATGCTGCGGCATGCTAAAAAATATTACAAATAAACTAAAAATAAAATTATAAATTACATGGAAGCGTTGTTTGCTCATTAAAATAAAAGCATTTTTAAGCGAAGCCTTCTTCCATTTCTCTTGAGTAAAATCTTCTCTAAAGAATTCATACATTCGTGTGTCATTAACAGTCTAAAATATTTAAATCTTAAAATTTGATAGAAATTGTAAAAACCTTAAAGAGTTGTGTCAAGACATTCTTTTTCCTCATGGCTAAATAAAATAAAGCAGCATCCAAAGGATTTTGATCTTTTTGAAAAATATTCTTCGCAACTCTTTCAATACAAGTTCGAAGTGAAGCAACGTTCCTCAACCACCAAGCAACACCATAAGAACGCATTTCATCCCAGTTTTCTTGTTGACGTTGAACACAAGGAATTGAACTAAGCAATTCAGCTTCAGTATCAGAATGGAATGCCCAAATTACATATGCGGAAGAAATTCCACTTAAAAACGTTAAATTTTCTAATAAATAAAAAATATAACAAACTTTGTTTTCAGCTGTTTTCTTTGTTTAAGCGGTAAACAACGAAGTAAATATTCATATTGTTTTTTAGCCATTAAAAACCGCAATCCACATTCGTCTACAGTTTCCATTCCAGTAGTGTAAGCAAAAGTTGTTTGTTCATTCTTATCATTAGCTGACGATTCTTGTTCAAACATAGCGTTTGCATGTGCCAATCTGTCAACTGCCGAACTGGAAAAATGACTTATCGTATCCGCTACAGCTAATAAATGCATTTGATCAGTGTTGGATAGACCTGCAAAGCAAAAGGTTAGAAGGAAAATAAAATATAATAACCATGTAAATGAGTGTGAGTGAGAATATCAGTCAAGTATCTTGCGTGATTTGCAGTAAATTTAGCGGCAGGTGGAGAACCTGGATTTGTTAAAACCAAAAAACTAGCTTCATTTAAACTTCCGATAGAAAATTTTCGGCTACGACTGACTGAATTTTTTCTTTCATCGTCTGATTGATCATCAAAATCGTCCTCATCAAATTTAAAGTTTTCTTCTTCAGTAATGCTTCAAGCGAAAAGTGAATCATAAACATTTGTCTCCTTGAAGAGAAAAATTAATACATACATTCCAGATAAATAAAACCTCCTTTTTGTCGAAAGAACTTCTTGTAACAAGTTGGCTTTGTTGAGAATTTGTCGCATTTTCTGAAACTTCATCAGCTAACAACAAAGCATACAAAGGAAGAGAAGGAATTGAATCAACTTGATTTTGTTCCATGACGTTATTGTTGAAAGAAGATCGAGCAGAAATACTATTTCGTCTCTGTTTGACATCCGGATCAAAATCATAATCAATAGTTTGTCGCTTCACTACAGAAGATTGGCGACCGAAAGAATATCGACGAACTGAAGACAATTTACGGACCTAAAAAATAAATGTCAATGTAAACCAGACACAACTTTAAAATTAAGTAATAAGAGAAGACTATGTATAATGAAAAATCCCAACTTAACATATGGAGGATTGTCATATCAAAAGAGCATAAATTATATAAAAAACCTGTTTATTTGCTCGTAATGCGTGTAAAACATTCAAAAGTATAGCACGGACTCTTTGTATCTTTCCAGCATTAAGCATTCCAACCAGTTGAGTTGGATGATATTGAGGAAGGAGAGGAGTAGAAAGGCAAGCAGCATCGAAAAGTCCTTCATTTTTATGAATTTCCAAATTTGTTGGCTCATTAGAAGGTTTGCATATCCTATATCCATGTACAACGTTTGTAACAGAAGCAGCAATTGGAATATTTTGGTGTTGGATAACACTTTCATTTGGAGTATTTTCTATTTGTATCCGCCATAAATTTAAGGTACCAATTCGGTGATTTGTTAATAAATAAATTTCATTGTTTTTAGCCAAATACTTATTTCGAGCAAGAAAAGCTAAAAAAATATATTCAAATTTTAAAATAAATATAAGAAAAAACCTTGAAAATCTTGAGTATGACTTTGTTCTTCAATATCAGATTTTCTTTTGTGAGAATATTCAAAAAGTATGTGAAGTGATGGACGCAAAGTGTTCATTGGAGATAATAGAGAAACTGCATCGGATAGGGGAAATGCTTCTGGAATTCGTGAAGCAAAACTGACTGTAGGTTGCTTCCAATAATCATCTAGCCATTCCAGTGTCCTTAAAATGAATTAATTTCTTAACATTAATGAAAAAAGCGAAGTCTAATTTTTTTCGAAATCCCATAACGAAAGAAAAAATAAAATATAACCATGTTAACAAGCTTCCATCCATTGGATGAATCGCAAAAAGAATATCACAAGATTTAACCCAATGTCTTAAAAGACCTTCCAATTTGTGATCTATTGAATCATTTGACATCGGATCATTCTAAATAAAAATTTTAATTAAATTTAAAAAAAAACAAAACCAATTCAGCAGCCTGTTGACTTGTTTTAATCAAATTTGGGGAAGTTAACGGATGTGATAGACTTCCTGGATGTGGAGTTAAAAAGTCAGCAGCAAAACCAGCACTACTACTTGAAGAATGCATTGAAACAATTTGACATGGAGACAAATCTTTAAAAAAGAATAATTTTTAAACTCTTTAACAATAAAAACCTCGAGATTCATTTTCGGCTAAATTTTCTGCCAAAACTTTTTGTGTCCCCATTTCAAAATCATATTCCTTATTGTTCAACCAGTGGACAGAAAATGATAATCTTGAATGTCGCTTTCTTTTCACGTCATCGTCTTTGTTTTCAGAAACACGACTAATTGCAGGAACAAGTAGACAATCTATAAAAGTAAAAAACTAATTATGTATTTTCAAATATTACCTTCTGCATTAATTGTTGCAATTAAACAAAAAACTAAAGGATTTCCTGAGGCATAATTAGGAATAGAAAAATCAGCAATTGAAGAGGGACGAACTGGAACGGATGAATCGGGAACTTGTGTAGAATTTTGAATGTCGGGTTTCTTTTTTTCAGTTCTAGAAAATAAAATCAAATAAATTCATAAAACTATGAAAAAATTCAAAAAATGGAAATAAAGAAAAGAGTATTTTAAAAAAAAGCAAGGATGTGGAAGAATTTAAAGAATATAGGAGAAATTGCTATGGCAATATAAATTTCCTTGTAGAAATTTTTAACAATTAAATTCAAAATTTTTCAAACATTTAATTAAAAATAAAAAACTCACTGATGGTGAGTAAATTTTTGTATTAGCCTTGCTTTTGCCTTTCTCATCTGCAATGAAACGCGATGTGGATTATGCTTTGGTTTAATAACAGAAGGATGCCCATTTTGTTGAACAATTGCATGTTGAATATCATTGATAAAATTGTATTGAAGACCTGTATCCCCATTTTGGACTTCTTTCCATATTCTCGCAGTATTATCCTCACACCATGTAATTAAAGCATTGTGAACTAATTTGCGAGGCATTAAAAATCCCCCAGAATGTCTCCATTCAAAGCCACAAACAGAAGAAGGGTGTTGCAAATAAATAAAAGAAAAAGAATCTTGAAAATAAAATGTTAGAAAATATAGAAAATTGAAAGAAACCTTTAAGTTGATACCAAATTTTGACAAAAGGATCATGAGAACCACAAGTAGCAAATAAAGTCCCGTCGTTTGAAAAACGGACGTGTTTAATTTTGTTAGCTAATTTAATTCTCCAAATAACTTCCCATTTAATTTCCTTAAATATTTTTTTTGAAAAAATAAAAAAAATATTCAAAAAATTACTTCATCTGAATTTAAAGTAAATTTAATTCCATTAGTTTGAGCAGGCTTATTCATTGCAACTGAACAGGAAATAATTTTGTCTTGATAAAGTATAAGTTCTGTTCCAACAAATAAAAGTAAACGAAATCCTTCTAGCACCCAATGAACTCCACCAATTTTATCTTCCATACTCCAACTTTGGGCTTCTGTCCATGTATATGGAAAAATCTGAAAATAACTTTGTTAAATTAAAAAAGAATTTAATTTTTTGACTTTCTGTCCACTTTGAACTGGCTCAAAAATTTTAATTTCTTTGTTGAAACAAATTGCTATCTAAAAAATAAATTTATTTTTTAAAAAATATTCAAAACCTTTCCAGATTCAGAACAGCAACTGACTGCAGTAATTTCACAATTATTTATATCACAATGAATAACATGAATTTTTTCGAATCTTTCAGTTAAAATATGTAAATGAGATCCTATTGCACAAGCCTAAAATTTTTTTAAAATTAAAATAAAAAAAATTAAAATTACAATAAAATTGAGTCCTTCAATACTTCCAACAGAATACGGATTATTTATTCGATTTAAAGTTCCAATAGTTATTTGATTGATGTTGCTATTCTCCATTTATAAAATAAATTAAATTATATGTTTCAGGAATAAAAAAGGAATGTAAAAATAATTCTAAAAAGAAATATCAATTACAAAAAAGTCGAATCTCTAGAATAAAAAATGTCCAGCTGATTTTAAGAGATTTACTAATCTATCGTAAAAAAATTGAACCAATTTACAAAAATTGATCATTGGGCTTAAAAAATTTGAATAAAAATTAAAAAATGACAATTTATCCCAACGTCTTTTTCTCACTCTCTCACTTTTTTTAATGTTCTCTCGTTATTTTTCTCTGTTTAGTACATAGTTATTGTCTACCCTCCAAATCAGCAAAATCGTCATTTTTTATCTGCGGGTTGGACTGATAAGTTAGTTGTCCTTTAATTTGCTAATATTTTCGTTGATAAATTTATTTTCTTTAAGATTTCAGATTTTGTTTTTTGTATTTTTGAATGTCTTCATCGCTAAATGTTGAAAATAATCAAAACAATTCAACTGCGCCACCTGGATGGAATGACCCTCCACCTACAATTAATCAATCTAATTTAAATAGTCGAACAAATTTACACAAGCTTAGGAGGCCTGTTGATCCATCAATTCAGGTATTTTTATTTTCTAATTAAATATTTTTCAATTTTTTTTTGATTTTTCAGGGTTCAAATTTCAACACGCCAGAAAAGGATTTTTCTCTTTCTCCTAATAATAACTCCCACTTTCACCAATCAAGATCTTTTCCTCAGCTTACAAAGCCAGAATTAGTACAAGGGTTGGGGACTCATCCAGGTTCGGCATTCACTCCAACTTCTGCTGGATCACTTCTTTCGAGTGCAAATTGTTCGTCACCTTCGATGTCGATGAGACACTTTACTGGTATTTTAAGTTTATATTTTCTAGAGATCCCGTATTCTCTATAATAGAATGACTGCGTTCTATTAATACTGTATTAATTTATTTTTAAATTTTAAATCCATGCTCAGGCCCGTAACCACGAAAAAAATCATGGTTACGGTCCTCTTCATGATTCAGGTTTTTTACTTTAAAATCCTTTAATTTTTGATTTTATTCGTTTTTTTAAAGCGTGAGTGACCTAATAAATTTAGTTTACTCGTCTCCTTCCTGTTTACAAAAATTTAAGTATTTACTTTTAATTACCAGTTTTCTTTGACTTACATAAAAATGTTAGGTAATTAAACGTATAATTAACCTTTTTTTCAATTACATTGATATAGTATTATTATATCACTTACTTTTTTTAGTATTCATCCAACAATATCCAATTTTATTACTATATATTTTTATTTTTACTATTTTACTCTTTTAAATTATTAAAACAATATACCTACATATTATTTTTTCATTTAATATTACTTTTTTTTCATTTAGTAATTATTTTTTTTATTTTTACAGATACTTCTCACGGGACTATACCTCCTCCTCCTGTAATTCTTCCTGCTCCGCATTCTCAGCTCAATATACAACAATTAGCGGCTAATTCTTCACAATCTATGGCTCCTAATTTGCCTCAACCTTTACCACCATTTCTTCAATCGATTCCCACAGCGGTAAGTGTTGGGGGCTATTTCAAGAAGGGGATTATTTGTGCTATTATTTACTTTGAATGGACATAAAAAATTTTTATTTTAAGGATCTGAGTGCTACAGCCATTCTTTCTCATCCCAACCAACAGAGTTGTGCCCCTCCATTTTATCATCCAGTTATAAACGGACAAATAGATTTATTAAATCAACAACAAATTGTTTCGGAAATGCCAAGTATTACTACAATAATGACGGGAGAAGAAGCTACAACACAATCAATTGGCCAACAACCAATGATTTTTTCACCTCCAAATATTGTTCCACAATGTCGACCGACAACACAGCCAATTCCAACAGATTATAGGTAAATTTAATATTTATAAGACAAATGTTATTTCCTTTCAAGTAACGTGTCCATAGTTGGATATGTCCAGAGGATATCCAGAAAAAAATATTTTCCTCCGAGGTGAAAAGAAAAATTTTGAGAGAATTTTTAAAAGTAAAAGAAAGCTGGCTTCCTGGCCTTCTGAATATTAAAAAATTTTTGTTCAAGAAAGGTTAAAAAGTGTGCTGGCGTTCGGAACGCCACAGTAAACCCAAACGTCTGGCGCACATTTCCCCTTTTTTGAAATTTTTTGATACACGTTTGTTCTCCATATTTACTGGGGTTTTACGTAACATAAAATTCCATAAAAATATTAGTATATACATATTTGGTCAATTTTTTCACCCCACAATAATTATAATTAATTTATCTGTATAAATAATTTTTTAAATTTAGGACTCCAATTAAAGCAGCAGGCGATGTTTCGCTTAGTGGCCCACAATTAGCAGCATTTTTAACAAAAGCTGCCCTTCTTTTACCACAGGTATTTAAAACATTTAATTTGTTTTTAAATTTATTTAAGGGTCCAATGTGTGAAGGAATTTTGCTTCGTATAAAACAATTTGAAGAGCTTGTCCTGTCTAGACAAATATCAGAACCTTGCCTTAAAAAGTTGAATTTTGTAGTTGATGGTAATTTTTTTAAAAAATTTATTTTTCTTTTTTTGTTTTTTAGCTCTTGATCGCCATGTTTATGACGAGGCTGGACAATTTTTTGAACAAATGTTAGTAAATTATGCAGATGATTGTGCTATTGGTGGTTGGGCACACGGTATTCGATTGCTAATTCACGAATTACGGAAAACTCAATCGCCAAATATAAGATCACATAGTGCTGGGACTAGGAATCATTGACCTTTCTTTTAATTTCTGTTTAATTTTAAGACTGTGACAGGCCTATATTCGATAAATTTATCACCCAAATTATTTCGGGCAGCGCCAAAAAATTTAAAAAATAAATGCCCACAATTATTTTTATGAATTTTAAAAAATCACCAAAAAATTTCTTTATTTCCTAAATAAATATTCTTTTTTTCAATAATTATATGGGCCTGTGTTGATTTAATAGAGATATATATTATTCTATAATGTTCTTTTAAATAATATTTTAAGTATATTTACTAAGAGATGTGCACATATTTTAGAAATAATTTTAGATTATTTAATTAATCTTTATTATTGTACACATACTCATGTTTTGAATATACATATTAATGGCTTTCCCCCCAAAAAGTGTTGTGATTTTTCTTTTAATAAAGTCTTTAATGATTTATTGAGGGTTGGACAAAACCGGTTAGTAATTGTTACCTATAGTTTTTGGTTAATCCGATCTTTTGATTTCCGCCTGATTTTTGGTTTTAATCAAATCTTATTCTTTTTGAAAGTTTTTTATCCAACTCAATTTTTTAAATTTGGGAATAAAATTTATAAATTTGTTGATATAAAGGCTTTTATTGTATTTAAGAAATTTAAATGTAAATTACGATGTTTTGATATTTAATTTTATTTTTAAAATTATTTTTTTACTTTTTTTAATATTACTGTTCTTTATCGTTATTTTTTAACGGAAATAATATTAACTAAAAATAACCAAACTTTCAAAATCTTTATTATTTTTTATTTACAGAGCTATTTTTTTAGAAATGAAATTTTCTTTATCTCTTGGAGTGAAACGATGCAGAAGGAATGTTGAAGATTGGTTTCGTAGAGTTTGGGAGGTTGGTTATGTTGGGCCGTCACTTCCAAAAAAGAAATGGTAGCGGAGTTTTTTAAAATTATTGTTTATTAATTTTTTCTTTTTTTAGTACTGGAAAGCAGGAAGTTCCGATAACGTGAGTTTTTTTATTATTAATTTTGGGGTGTTTATGTAGTTTTTTGTGTTCGTCACTTTGTATTTGTTTTTGAGTTTTGTTTAATTGGCATTTTTGTGTTTTCAATAAGAGCTTTTTCAGTGAAGAATCAGTTGATACAACAAGACAACAATTAATGAGAGAATGGAATGTTATGCAATGGTTAGCAAATCCTTATTTAAATGCTGAACGTGAGAGGCCGTATATTGAACAATATGGAGATGTTGTTGATCAATGGAGACAATCACAAATTGAAGCTAAACAACGCAAAATGCCAAATAAACCAAAAATTTTTAAAGTTTATGATGGAAATTTGGAAAAGAGACGGGCAAATGTTGGAAATATGTTGCATTCACATAGGACTGTGGAAGAACAAATGAAAGATTTAATTAGATTGACAAGATGGGATTAAATTGGATTTTTGAATTTTTTGATTAGTTGTGGATTGTTTTTAAATAAAATATATTTTGTTTTAAAAGTTTTGGAAGAGTCAGAAATGATTATTTTTGTCGTCATGGATTTTTATTTCCCTGTTTTAGTATATGACGGGTTTCCTTTTTTAAATTTTATAACGGGAAGAATGAATGGAAAGAGAGATGGATTTAGAAGGAAAAACATAAACAAATTTTCATTTGACGATAATTGAAATTATGCAAGTTGCATTCACATAGAACTGTTTTATTAGGCGAGCTATTAGGCAAGGCCAATTAAGCAAGTCTTTGTCGACATTGTGGGGGTAATCTCAAATTTATGTGAGAACAAAGATATTAGACTAAATATTTAATTTTTTGAATTCAGAAACAGCAATCCTCAAATTTTGATTACCTCGTATCTTTTCTTGACCGATTTTTTCAGTTATTTTTAATTACTTTAAAAAATTTACCGACTAAAATTTATCCCCTTCTTGCTTACTTTAAAATCGTTATTATTAGCGCACGCCTATATCAGACTTGTCTAATTATAAAAAGTGCCGTTTTCGCACGTCTGCCTCATATTTATCAATTTAAATATTTGTGGCCGCTTACTATTAAAAGGAAAGCAGAGGAAGATGAGCATATGTATGTAGATGACAAATATGGCAGATTTTTAATATCCTTCTTGTGAGTGTTTTCTCTCCCCTAAGTGTTTTCCCTCCCTCTCTTATTAACACCTTAAATATGCCATAGCAGTTTTAATATTTATCTCTCTCATCATTTTAAGCCTTTTTAAAAACTTTTAATGTTTTTTGCAGTCAATTAAAGCTTAAAACATTCATTTAGTCCTTCACAACTTTGTTTGAATGCTTTACTTTTTTAAAGATTTTTTTTTTGCTTTGTCGGGGATGCTTTTAGTCCAATTTATTTTAGTTGCATTTATAATTTCCCTTCTCGTGTTCGCATTTAATGATATATATATTTTTGTGCACTTAACCACAATAAAAAACTAAAAAATATCCCTTCTTTTCAATTTATACCTAAAATGACGTAGAGAGATAACGAGAGAAGCTTGAAATAAAAAATTAACAGGAGGTTGACAAGCTTAAAAGAAGTGATGAGATTGGGACTCAAAAAAGTGACAGATCAGATTTCCTTTTATCTTTAGCTTTTTTATCCTTTTATTTTTTACTAACTTCTTATTTTTGTCCATTGATCAATTTTTTGTTTTGATTGACTTTTTAACTATTTACTAGCTAAAAACACTCATAAATATTTACTGCCATTGATCTTTTCTTATTAACTGACAAATAAATTGACCACTTTCCTTTGAGAACAAAAAAAGTTTCAAAAATTCATCAAGAATGGGCTGTGGCCCTTCAACAAGCAAAAATACTGCAGCGACAGTAGCTTCAAATCAATTCCCTGCCACTGTAAATATTCGAGTATTTGGACAGCCAATATCTCCATCTCCACAACATTTTAAAAAACCGGCAAGTGGCGGTACAACTCCTCGCCCCAGTGGATCAAGTGGAAAAGACGTCCCCTCAATTGTGCCTAATGAATTGTGTAAGTCAACTTCTGAAAGATCTCTCAATATTGGGGGTTTGGTTGTTAATGAAAGGGAAGAAGGAAGTAATATATTAAGTAGTAGAGAGGTTAGTAGTCATCGTCATCTCAGAAAGAGTCATTCTTCACGCCAGCATCGACGTGTTGGCAGCACTGGTTCTCATTTAGCGCCTAGTAAATCCTTCGAGACAGCTTTACATCCAGAAACATCCAGAAATATTGAAATTTCAAAAGAAGAAAATGAAACAAAATCTCGTGTTGAAGAGATTGGTAATTGGCAGATGTCCAATAAAAGTGACCTCCGACTGGAAAACCGTACACCCAGTAATTCTTTATTGGGTGTTGGAGAAACTCAAGGAAGCGGCTTCTTTACTTCATGGCTTCAACCTCCTGGTTCTGTACCTTCCACAACCAATACACCAATCCAATCTCCCTTTGCTTCTGCTCCTAACAGTCCGAACAGTCAAAAAGATGGGATAAGCAGCAGCCGAAGGCCGTCTCCAAGGGCTCCGTACATGCCAATTTCTTTTAGCGAACAAAATCAGCGACATTCATCCCCAAGAATTGAACCTCACAGTGAAAGAATTATTCGAGATGAACAACTAAAACAACAAAAAACATCAATTGGGAGTGACAGCAATATTCGGCATTCGAGTGTTCCTACCCCAAGAGAATTCTCTTCATCACCGCTCTATCGCTTTAGGCAAAAACAGAAGCCTAAAACACCACAAATGTGTAAGCTTTAAAGAAGCACTCAAAAGTGATGTTTAGCACCCTTTACTTCCTTTTTTTTAATTGTAGCTTTTGTCTGCACATTTACGTGTAAGGTCTACATATTGTTATGTTTTTTAATTAATGGTGATGGCATAATATTTATTTATTTTTGAAAGTTTCGTCATTAATAACGTTTTGTAAGCGTCATTTTAATTAAAGTTTATAAATAATATTTACGTAATAATTATTTACATACGTAAATATTTTTAATTTTAGATGAGTCAAAATTGGGTATTTATTATTTTTTAATTATTTACTCGATTAATTCCCACCTTCGAAAAATCCCCATTTTAGAAATGAGTTGAAAAAAACAATTCCTTAAGGGTTACTATGAAATTATTATTAGTCTAATTGAAATTAAAACTAATCAAAAACCATAAGATTTTGTGTTATTCTTATTTTTTATGCTCTATTTTTTGTTTCTTCCTTCTCTATTATTTCAATAAATATTTTAAATTATTTACTTTAAAAATTTTTTTGTTTATTTTACAGCAATACGATCAGCAATTCTCATCCAAAAATGGTATCGACGTTGCTTGGCTCGTTTAGAATCAAGAAGAAGGGCAACATGGAATATATTTACAGCTTTAGAGTATGCGGGAGAACAAGATCAATTGAAGGCAGGTGAAAGGGATTAAAAAAGAGAGAAATTAATTATTAAAAATATATTCTATGTGTTAGAAGATTTTAAATTAAATCTTTTTAGTTGTACAACTTTTTCAACGAAATAATTACTGCAATGTTAGAAAAGGACGATTTAAATGGCCGAAACGAAATTTGCCAAGGTGGGGGTTTTTAATTCTTCAAAGTTTTCTCATTTTCTTTCCAAATATTTTCTGTTTTTTCTATCGTTCTTTTAGCTCTACCCCTACAAAATGGTAATGGTCAGAAATTATTTCCCCACTTTTTATGATGAATTCCTCCAAGATTCAGAACCTCTTTTTAAGTCCATTCTTGATAAATAAACCCCAAGTCATTACCATTTTGTCGGGACACTTCTTTCAGCACTTACAAGGCACGCCTTCAATGGTGAGAGAATTTTAATTTAATTTTAGTTTTCTTTAATTTTTAACTTTTTTTATATAAATATTTTTTATAATTGGGATTAATTCATAAATAATTTGGAGAAATATTTTAATTTAAAAACAAAACTTGAAGATAACCAGCTTAAAACAAATCTTAAAATATTTTTTTTGATAACTTAATAAGTGAATAATTTTAAAAATATTTTTTTGCTTTAATCCCAAATAGTTAATTACCAACATTTTTAATTTTTTGTTAACCAAACCCAAAATTTTAATTATTTCCTAAAAAATTTTTCAGCAGCGGATGAAACAGAAAAAGACAATAAATTATGGGAGAGTACCAATCCAGAATTGTTTCGCATTGACAAATCTTATAAAGGCCCAGTAATTTCCTTACCAATTAGAACAGCACATGTTGAGGCAATGATTGAACATTTTAAATTAAATAAGGCAAAAGAATTTTTTGAATTTTTTAAAAATTAATTTTTAGATTTTGCCTGCTCGTTATTTGTTAATTATTTTACATGAATCTAGGAAGGTGCTAAAGGTAGAAAGTGTTTAAAGGGAAATTAATTTCTGTAAACTCTATTGATTACTAGAGTTTCACCGGAAGTTCCGGTTCTGGTTCCGGAATCCGGAACTCAAATTGGATCCGGTTCCTGTCAAAATTTCGGTTCCGGTGAAACACTGTTAATTAACCTCTCTCAAATAATTACTCCTCCAGCGAGAGGTTGAAACATTGGTAGTGCGAAACTTGCGGACCGACTTTTGCGGACCAGGGGTTTATGTTTTTGTTTTTCTATCGTAACTTTGTCCAAGCTTGTACAATCACGATGATTTTGATGTCATTCGACTCAGCTCGTCGAGCTCTTTCGAATGAGCTATGTTTCGATAAATTCGTCGGGTCCGCAAGTTTTTGTCCGCAAAAGTCGGTCCGCAAGTTTCGGCCAGCCGAAACATTAATTACCCTGGGTAATTATTAGAGCATTTACGGTATTTTTAGGCAATGCCCACTGTTACTCATTTATCTACAAATATGTCTGGACAAGTAACTGTTTGTGGAGACTTGCATGGTAATTTTGGAAAAAAAGAAATAATTAATAAAAAAAATTATTAAAAGGTAAATTTGACGATCTTTGTATTATTTTACATAAGGTAATTAATTAATTATGTAGATTTTTTAAATTTAATTTTTAGAATGGATTTCCCTCATTAGACAATCCTTATGTGTTTAATGGGGATTTTGTTGATAGAGGAGCTCAATCTGTTGTTAGTAAATAAATATTTTTTTTCTTTTTCCTTTCGAGTTTTTAAATTAAATTAATAAATTATTATTAGAGAATTTAGGAAGAATTATTATTATTTTGAGAAAGAATCTTATTTTATTATTTTTGTTATCCATTAGGGCCGGATTTTGTTCAGTTTTAAAACCGAAAATTTTGGAATTCTTTGCCAATATTAACCGGTTTAATTAAAATTTAAATACCGAAAACTAGTAATTTCTGAAGTGATTTTTTACCGGAAATCTTCTAGTTTACTGGTCCCGAGAAAAAAATTAGGAAGCAGTGCTGTTTCGATATTTTTGAGGGTTACCAGTAGGTAATCGAGTGTGCTGAGTCCGAATCTGAGCTTAGAAATGGCTTATTTTAAATCCCGGACCAGATTCGACCAAGTCGAATTCGGGTAAACACTTCGAAATTAAAAATTTAGGGCTATTATTAGCCCTTTATTCGAGCTGAGTTGTCCAGTTTCGACAAATCGGACGAAGTTATGGTCAATTAAATACACGCTTGGTCAATTAAATACACGCTTTGGACTAGAATAGTCGTGTCAGATTATCCCTAAATTTTCAATTTCGAAGTGTTTACCCCTAATTCGACTTGGTCGAATCTGGGTCCGTGATTCAAAATAAGCAATTTCTAAGCTCAGATTCGGACTCAGCACACTCGATTACCTACTGGTAACCCTCAAAAATATCGAAACAGCACTGCTTCCTAATTTTTTTCTCGGGACCAGTAAACTAGAAGATTACCTTTTTACCTCCTCACAAAACAAAACGTACATTTGACCAAAAACCAAAACCGATTTTCTAAAATTAGATTAATAATTTAAAATTGGAGAGGGGGAGGGATTAATAAAGATACACCCTTAATTTATAACTTTTTTATTTTTAGGAAGTTTTTGTTGTTTTACTCGCTTTATTAATTTTACACCCAACCGCAGTTGCCTTAAATAGAGGGAATCATGAAGTAAAATTATTTTAAAATTCCCAAAAATATTTTTAAAATTTTTTTAGGATCACATAATGAATTTAAGGTAAATATTAAGAATAAATACATAGAAGAAAATGAATTTTATTTAAAAGATATGGATTTATTAAAGAATTACAAACAAAATATAAAGATTCAGCGGCAGCAGTAATTCGAATGTTGGAAGATATTTTTTCTTGGTTGCCGTTGGCTACAGTTGTTGACAGAGTTCTTCTTCAAAGAAATATTTATTTAAAATAATTATTTTTTAGGATCTTTTTATAACTCATGGAGGTGTTTCTGACCGAACAGATTTAAATTTTCTAGAAAAGATTCCGAGAAATAGGGTTTTAAAAATAATTATTTTTAAAATAAAAATATTCTTCTTCTATAGTATCTCTCAATTCTACGCCCTCCTGTTGGTGGAAATAAATTAGGGAAAAGCTCTGTTGACGTTGAAGAGGTAAATTTTGAGAGAATATAGTTGAATTGTTTATTTTGTGAATTCTCTCATAGTTGTAAAAATCGTTTATAATGTTGAGAGAATTTTTTTCAAATTCTCCAAACTACCGGACAAATCCAGAAATAGTAGTTACAAAGAGAGTCTTCAATATAGAGAGTTTATAAAATAGAGGTGAACAGTAAAGAATAAATTTAAGTGGCGCCAAATTCTTGACGTTCTTTGGAGTGATCCAAAACCTCAAAATGGTTGCTGGCCAAATGCATTCCGTGGTGGTGGCAGTTATTTTGGGCCTGACATTACAAAGAAATTCTTGGAAAAGTTTAAAAAATAAAAGGATTTCCTTAAAATTTCTAAAATTTTAGTAATGGGTTTTTAATGTTGGTACGAAGTCATGAATGCAAATATGAGGGTAATTGAGTTTAATTTTGTGACCTCTAAATAGCCCGTTAATCGGGGAAAAGTTAGTTGGGGTGCTCATAATTTTGCCTCTTCTTGAATTATCTTCTGTACATATTATCCAAATACAACTCCGACAATAAATATAATATTTTCAATATTTTATAGGTTATGAGTTCACCCACGACAATAAAGTTTTAACAATATTTTCTGCCAGTAATTATTATGAAACAGGAAGTAATAGAGGTGCTTATGTTAAATTTCTTGGAAAAGAAAAAGTTCCACATTTTGTGGTAAATTAATTAAAATTTAAAAATTAATTATTTAATTATTAGCAATATATGGCTAGTAAAATACACAAAAGGATTACTGTTAGAGAAAGGTAGAAAAAAAAGAAAAATTAAAAATAAAATATTTATTTTATAAAGATTAAGTATTGTTGAACAAGCTGCTATTAAAGAACTTAGCGAAAAATTGGTTTCATTCAATACTGAATTACAAAAAGAATTTATGAAAATAGATTCTACTGGAACTGGTAAGAGAAAAAAAAGAGAGAGAAATTTTTGTAATTAGAAATTTTATAGAAAATAATAAAATTGACAATTCTTCAAAAAAATTTTAGAAAAAAATGTTTTCAAAATAGGGATCTTTAAAAATTTCAAATAGTAGATATTCTCTCTGCCCTAAATATGTATATCCAAATAAGGACGGTTTGATTTTTTCCTCATTTTTTCTCCTTTATTAAAAATGGTCAATTCTCCTTGTAGTGGCATTCCCTTTCAACAAAATAATTTATAATCATTAAAAGGCCAAATATCCCTATCACAATGGTGCGCAACTGTTGAAAGAATTACCAATTTGGCTGTGCCATGGCGTGTTCTAGTTTCACGCCTTGCTAGACTTACTGAAGATGGTAAACAAGTATTGTACAAACATCACCAACGTGTTCAATTAAGCAGTAATGGAAGAATATCTGAACAGACAATGGGGGGACATGTAAAGAGAAAATTTAGAAAAAAATAAGAGGAATATTTCTAAATTTTAGGAAAGCACTAGAATAACAGAAACTCTCTACAGACACAAAAATACTTTGGAAACTCTTTTTAGATTTATGGACAAAGATAATTCTGGTGAATTTTTAAATTCTAAGAATGAGAAAAATAATTTTAATTAAAGGTTTGGTATCGATGAAAGAATTTACGGAGGCATGTCAAGTACTTGGCCAATATGCCAGAATTGACTTATCAGAAGAAGGGATAAAAAGTATTGGGGAAAGGTTTTGAGGGAAAATTATTGACAAAAATTAATAAAAAATATTTTTAAGTATTGACTTCAATAAAGACGGCTTTATTGATTTAAATGAATTACTTGAAGCTTTTCGTCTTGTGGATATTGGAAATATTGGGTGAAAATTATTTTTGAAAATTTTAATAAACATTTGTGCCGTTGTAATTATTTAAATTACTCGAATGTAAATAAATATTTTTTTGTTTTGTTAAAATAAAATATGAAAAACTTTGAAACTTAATTTTCTTGAAGGAGGGTAATACTTTAATTTATTGGTTTTTCTAAATAATGGTTGTAATTTTCAATAAAAGTTTTTTTAGTTGGATAAAAAATAAACCAAAAACCAGAATTCTTTTGAATTCTTTTGAATACACGAAAAACCACGATTGAGTGAAAGATTGATTACGAGTACTGATAACCCCAATCGTTCGATATATAATTTATAAGGCGAAGCACGAGACATAAACGAGAAATAATTTTACACTTATGATTACTTTCCTATGTTGCATATTTTAATTAATTTCAAGAAATTTCTATGTTATTCTGTTTATTTTCCATTCATTTTCCAACTTTATAACCTCCAAAAGAATGGTAATGGTAAATTAAGTTCTTTATTATTAAGGCTGTGATAGTTAGGCAAGTAAAATCAGTGAAATAGGCGCCTAAAATAGGCACCAAAAAGCCGAAAAAGGCACAAAAATAGGCATGTAAAAAAGGTTATTAGACCATAAAATGGAGATAAAAACAGAAAAAATAACCATTTAATCGTCATTTTTTAAATTATAAACTATTTTTTAAACAATTTTACCATTTATTCGTCATTTTGAATCATTTTTTGAAAAAAATGGAGTAAATTTTTTTAAAATGTCGATAATTGACAAAATGGAAATCTCGCCCAACACACAAAACGCCGCACCCCAAAACGTCCCAATACCAAATCGTCCCAGTTCAAAATGTCCAACAGAGTAAAAATAAACAATTTATCGAACTAAAAATCAATAATGGGACTTGGCTCCTATTTTTTCTAATTTGGGACTGATTTTTTTAGATTTTGCACTGATTTTTAGGCAAAATTTCGAAAAAATCGCTAAAAAAGGCAAAAATAGTACCAAAAATTTCAAAATAGGCAGAAAGGCACAAAAAGTCAAAAATAGGCAGAAATAGGCAAATTAAAAGTCATGCTAGACTTATCGGACCAAGCTAAAAACACGTTTTTTGAACGTATTACATCATCCCAAGCTTGCAGAAAAAATAGGCATTTGCCTATGAATCACAGCCTTATTTATTATAAAAGGATATTCTCTGTTGTTTCAGATATCCACGAAATCAAAATTCCTTTTTTTCAGCACTGCAGGCTAAAATTTTTGGATTATTAAGTCCCGGATTTTGTAAAATTGATTTTTGGAAATTTTTATGTATTGGGGTCAAAAGGTCAAAAATAAGAAAATGTGTACAATACCAAAATTTAACACAAATAGTGCAACACATTTTCCCCTTGCCTCCTCACAATTTTTTCTGAAAATTAAAAGTTCCTTTAAAAAATGATCTTTTAACCTTTTAACTCTGACATGAACAAATGAGTGATGTAATCCAAAAGCTTTTTCTCCAACTGTCTATCTCTATTCTTTTAAATCTAAAATTTATTGAATGAAATTGACAGCCATTCTTTTTACTCACAATTAGCAATTATTTAAAGTTCATTTGTTTTGTGTTCTTTTTAAAATTCTTTTGTTTTTTCTAATAATTTTAAGGGCCATATTTTTAATTAATAAATTCTAAAATCAAAGGAATATTGCATAATGTCTGTTGCTGGGATAACTCTTCGGAACAATTTCTTTTTGTTCAAGGTTACTTTCAAATAAATTTTTAAACATTTCTTTTAGAATTTGGTCAACTTTTCCTCAACACATTATTATTCTGTTGTTGCGGATTATTCGACTAATCTAAAGGAAGTGTTGGCAAAAAAGATTCCTGAACATAATAAGAAAGTTGCTGAGTTCCGCAAAGGTTATGGAGATGCAATAGTTCAGAGTGTTACTGTTGATATGGTTTTCTTTTGTTGTTTTTCTTTAGAATTTTTTGAAATTTTAAAGATATATGGAGGAATGCGTTCTTTGAAGGCTATGGTTTGTGAGACTTCTGTTCTTGATCCTGATGAGGGAATTCGTTTCCGTGGTTATTCTATACCTGAATGTCAAGAAAAGTTACCTAAAGCTGCTGGGGGAAGCGAGCCTTTGCCTGAAGGAATTTGGTGGTTGTTGTGTACTGGAGATATTCCTGATCAGGTTTAAATTAGAATTTTTCAAATTAATGCTATGGGAAATTAGGTAGAATCTTAACGATTCCGATAAAACAAAGCAAAGGGTGAAACATGTCTTTAACTACTTTCCTATTTCAAGGAAACAGGAAAGAAGGGGAAGGGCGTCAGCCAAGTATTACCCATATTTTCCTTCTATCTTTGTTAAACCACGCATTTTTATAAGCCTTCACTTCCAATGTCTCTTTCACTAATTGCTCTAATTATCATAACTTTAAAAATTATTTGGATATATTTCAATTTTTAATAGAAACAAGTAAATGCAATCAGTAAGGAATGGGCAGCACGTGCAGATTTGCCTGATCATGTTGCTCAATTGCTTGAAACTACGCCACCAAATCTCCATCCAATGGCACAATTTGTTGCGGCAATTGCAGCATTGCAGACTGAATCTAAATTTGCGCAAGCATATTCTAAGGGTGTAGCAAAGAGTACTTACTGGGAGTATACTTATGAGGATTCAATGAACTTACTTGCAAAATTGCCTACTATTGCAGCTACTATTTATAGGTTTTTTCTAATTATTTAGGGAATTTTTTGAAGGGAAATAAAGGGCGTTTTCATTAGATTCATTGATTTGATTCATTGACTCTGGCCTGGACTTTGAGTACAGGAAAAATCCAGGCCTTGGTCCAGACCCAGGCCGATCTCTAGTTTTCATCAGCAATTAATATTTACTTTATTTTTAGAAATCTTTATCGTGAGGGAACATCTGTGGGAGTTATTGACGTCAATAAGGATTGGTCTGCTAATTTCTGTTCGATGCTTGGTTATACCGATCCTGTATTTGTCGAGTTGATGCGACTTTACTTGGTTATTCATTCTGATCATGAAGGAGGAAATGTGTCTGCGCATACATGCCATTTAGTTGGATCGGCTCTTTCGGATCCCTACCTCTCTTTCTCTGCGGCAATGTCGGGTCTCGCTGGACCTCTTCATGGATTGGCAAATCAGGTTGAATTTCAATGGATATTATAAAAAATGAGGGTTATGGAAGTCTTAAAATTGACAGAAATTCTTAAATTAAAAATTTTTTTTTATTTTTCTTAATAGGAAGTTCTCGTTTTCCTCACAAAATTAGTTGGCGAAGTTGGACACGACTATACTGAAGAGGAGCTCAAACGATGGGTCTGGGATCATCTCAAGAGTGGAAAGGTAAATTCGTAGAACTTGATTATATTTAGGAATTCTTAAGGTCGTTCCTGGTTATGGACATGCCGTACTTCGAAAGACCGATCCTCGCTACACTTGTCAACGTGAATTTGCTTTGAAACATTTGCCAAAGGATCCGCTATTCAAACTTGTTTCTGACCTCTACAAGATAACACCAAACATTCTATTGGAGCAAGGAAAGGCAAAGAATCCGTGGCCAAACGTTGATGCACATTCTGGGGTTCTTCTGCAATATTTTGGAATGAAAGAGATGAGTTACTACACCGTCCTTTTTGGTGTTTCTCGAGCTTTGGGTTGCTTATCACAAATGATTTGGGCGCGTGGAATGGGATTGCCACTTGAACGACCTAAATCACACAGTACTGAAGGACTTATGAAGTTAGCGAAGACAGCAAAAGGAGAGAAATAAGTGAAAAGAACCTTTGTGCAAAAAATAATATAGATTGTTAATTCGTGATATTTGTTTGCAGTGACGTGTTTTAATAAATACTTCTAGATTTATAGTTCGTTGTGTGTCTATTAGGGTCGCTCAAATTGAATTTGAAAAGATAATTTAAAATCAGTAAAATGTCCGAAGTATGTCTTAATCTACGTGGTCTTCAAGTGAAAAAATGTTTCGAGTACTCAGAATACTTTTAAAATAACTTGGTAATCTTGAACTTTATGGTCCCAGTGTTCTGCCCAACTTTAATTTTTGCATAGGCTAGTAAAACCAATCAAGCCAAAAATTTATTCAGCATGTTTAAGATAAAACCTACTGTGATAGGTTTAGGCAAAAATGAAAATTGGGAAGAAATGAGAAGGAACTATAAAGTTCAAAATCATTATCACAATATAGAGCAACAACAAAATAAATTTACTTTAAATTTTTCGGTTTAACATTTAACAATATTTCAATACAAAATTGTATCGACATGAAGATAGAATCCAAATCATCTAAGCACTCGATTCAACTTTTGGGTGTCGTTTGTTGTGTTTCTTCGCAAAGCGCAGATTTCGCAAAAACTTTGGATCAACCCCTTTCATTGATTGATAGCGTTGACGCTTCGGTTTGTAAATTCCATTGCGATGATCCTTGCTAAATTTTGGGATATTAGTACATATTTGTTTTCAAGTCCACAAGTTTCTATTATAAACCTAAACTAGATAACTACGAGGATTTTGCTTGTGACCCCCGAAAAATCGTCGAGTTGCCACTGAACTAGATAAACATGGCCCAAATTTCGTTTGATTTATTACCTGTTCTGATTATGATTTGTGTGGTTCTTTGACTTTGCCATCTCGAACAATAATAATTGATGAAATGAATTCACTCGTTTTATTTTAGTCTAAAAATAAATTTAAAAAACAATATGCTAGTAAAATCATTGATTAAATTATAACAGAAGCCGTTTAATGTCAAAAAAACCCAGCAAAATTTTATTTGCTTTTAATGCATTATGGAGGTAAAAAACTGAGTATTAAATGATTTAACAATATCAGTAAATAAAATGCGAATTAACGCAATAAATCAGTTAAAGTCAATTCAAAAATAAATATTTACTCCTAAACAGAACAAAAAATTTAACAAAGTGAAAAAAAATGTGGAGATGTCAATCGCTGTTGATCATTTAATGTAATTATTCAAATTTTCCCATAATGTCAGATTCGCGGAAAATGTGATATTCCTTATCGTCCAAAATAACTTTGTTGCCACCATATTCCGGAAGAAGAACTCTATCGCCAACATTCAATTGCATTGGCAAAGTCTTTCCATCTTCAGTTCGATAACCAGGGCCAACAGAAACAATAGTCCCTTCAAGCACTTTGCCTTGCGCCTTTTCAGGAATCATAATCCCTCCTTTAGTCTTTGTTTCAGGTGCAAGACGCTCGACAAGAATGCGGTCAAAAAAGGGCTTGAAGCTTTTGGCAGCTGCCTAAAACGGAAGTATTAAATTAATAAATGAAGTAAAATGAACCGATTTCCGCACAATAGAGAGCAACATAGTAACCAAACAAAGATATTAAAGTCAAAATAAAAATATCTGAAAAATAAATAATATAAAAATAAAGTTAAGAAAGCAAGAAAAAAAAACTCGAAATTGCAAGATAAAAATAAATAATTTACTCTTATTCACTGCAATTCTAGAATTTTCGCTTCTCTAGTAGAAACATTTCGCCAAATTTTTAAATTGCTAAAAGAAGGGACGCCCAAGTAGGCGCGCGGCCATACGGCGCAAAGCTATAACTTGCTGGAAAATTTCTGGCCCTTTCAATTTTGGTACCATTCTCTCTAGCTCGACGAGAGGATTTGTTTAATGCTAAATTTGGTAAGATTTGGAAATCTTGAAGCAAGTTATGGCTTTGCGCCGTTATGGCCGCGCGCCTACTTGGGCTGGACCCCTAAAAGAAATAAGAAGCGAATGTTCGAGAAATTTTGGGTAGGCAGATACTAAAATGAAAAGTTGACCTAGGTCAGTCCGATAAATATAGGTTAGAGTGTAACTTACTTTTTCTCAAAGTTTTTACTTACATATAGTTAATATTTTTTCTTAACTGATAACAATTTCAGTACATTTAATTTTATTACAACAAAAATGCTAAGTAGGGTCTTGAAGACTTCAGTTCGTGGTTATGCAAAGGATCTCAAATTTGGCTCTGAAGGCCGGAAAGCTATGCTTGTTGGTGTTGATTTGCTTGCTGATGCCGTCGCTGTGACAATGGGACCGAAGGTTTCAGTTTAAAAGGTCTGCACTAACTATAAGATTTTTGTTTTTAGGGAAGGAATGTGATTATTGAACAGTCGTGGGGAAGTCCAAAAATCACAAAAGATGGTGTTACAGTTGCAAAAGCTATTGACTTTAAGGACAAGTGCCAAAATATGGGTGCTAAGCTCGTGCAGGTTTGAGATTTTTGATTAACTAATCACATCTTCATCAGGATGTTGCTAATAAAACAAATGAGGAGGCTGGTGATGGAACAACTTGTGCCACTGTTCTCGCTAGGTCTATTGCTAAGGAAGGCTTTGATATCATCAGCAAGGGAGCAAATCCAGTAGAAATCCGAAATGGTGTTATGAAGGCTGTTGAAGTTATTTTGACGGAATTGAAGAATATGAGCAAGACTGTTACAACTCCTGAAGAGATTGCCCAGGTTGCGACAATTTCTGCAAATGGTGACAAATCAATTGGACAATTGATCTCGGAGGCAATGAAGAAAGTCTGTCATAGATAATTTAGAATACTTTTTATTAGTATTTTTACTTATTTAGGTTGGCAATAAGGGAGTGATTACTGTAAAGGATGGAAAGACTTTGCAAGACGAGCTTGAACTTATTGAAGGGATGAAGTTCGATAGAGGCTATATCTCTCCATACTTTATCAATTCGGCTAAAGGCGCTAAGGTTGAATTTGAGAAGTGCTACATCCTCTTCTGTGAGAAGAAAATAAGTCAAGTTCAAGTAATCTTAGATAAAAAAAATTTTTTTATGAATAAAATTTTTTAAAGGATATTGTTCCTGCTCTTGAATTGGCTAATAAATATCGACGTCCGTTGCTTATTATTGCTGAGGATGTTGATGGTGAAGCACTTACCACACTTGTGTTGAACCGTCTGAAGGTTGGACTTCAAGTCTGTGCAGTTAAGGCCCCCGGATTCGGAGATAACCGTAAGAATACTTTGAAAGACATGTAAGTTACCTAGATCTTGATTAAATTATTATTGATTTTAGGGCAATTTCTTGCGGTGGAACTGTTTTCGGTGAAGAAGCAACTTTGATCAAATTGGAGGAGATTCAGAATCACGTTTGTTTTGATTATTTTATATTCAATATTTCAATTTTAAGGACTTTGGTGAGGCTGATGAGGTCACTATTACTAAGGACGATACTTTGATTCTTCGCGGTAAAGGTGACCAAAAAGATGTTGAGAAGCGAATCGCTCAGATTCAAGATGAGCTTGAAAATTCAACATCTGATTATGAGAAGGTTTAAAATGTGGATTTAATTACATAAAGTTAATTTAAGGAAAAATTAAATGAACGTTTGGCCAAAATGTCTACTGGTGTAGCGCTTCTTAAAGTTGGTGGTTCAAGTGAAGTTGAGGTTAATGAAAAGAAGGATCGCGTGACTGATGCTTTGTGTGCTACTCGCGCAGCTGTTGAGGAAGGAATTGTTCCAGGAGGCGGTGTTGCTTTGCTTCGTGCACTTAAAAAGTTGGACGATATTAAGGCTCCCAATGATGACCAGTTAAAAGGTTTGGTTTTATTAATAAACAAATTTTTCATTCTAATAACGCCTCTTAATCTAGGAATAAAAATTGTTCAAAAAGCTGTTCGCCAACCCATTGCTACTATTGTTGCTAATTCCGGACTTGAACCTTCAGGGATTGTAGAGAAGATTCTTGCTAATTCAAACATCAACTTTGGTTATGATGCAATGAAGGATTCCTTTGTTGATATGCTTGAAGCTGGCATTATGTAAGGCCCAATTATTTTATTATGTTAGAATAATTATAAAAGAGATTTAAAAACTTTCAGTGATCCAACAAAGGTCATCAGAACGGCTCTTCAAGATGCTGCTGGTGTCGCCTCATTGTTATCTACCACTGAATGTGTTATCACGGAAGTGCCTAAAGAAGAACCGGCAATGCCTGCTGGTGGCGGAATGGGAGGCATGGGTGGAATGGGAGGCATGGGCGGAATGTACTGATGACATTTAATATTTAAGAGCTGAAAAATGAATTGTTATTGAATTTCGATTTGATACTTTAACAATGAAATTTCATTATAATCATCATTTAAATATTTATTTTGATTCCATGATTTGACTGTTTTTGTTGTTGTTTTTCAATTTTTTACTTTAGGAATAAAATATTTATGGTATTTTTATTATTTGTTTCCTAAAGCTTTTAACATTGCCAGTTAGTTTTTTTGATCTCTCAGTTTGATTTTATCTGTTATAAATTTTATTTGATGGTTTGGAAAGCTCTAGCCAGAGTTGCAGCTGCCGGTGCTGGCGCTGTTTTTACTGCTTTGAGGAGAGCAATTAGTGAAGAATTAAATGGTAAGGATTTTTTGATAATGGATAGTTATCATTATATTTACAGCCACCAGACAAGCTGCAGCAAGGCAGCCTTCTTCTGAAAGTCCAAATGTGTTTAATGCTAGGCAAAGGCGAAATGGAATAATTGAGACTGACTTGCGAATGGGAATATCAACACAAGTAAATTATTATTTAGTGATTTTCAAATAAATTCTAAAAAATAGGAAGCAATGCAGATTCTTGGTATAAAACCTCCCCCAAATGAAGAGGAAGTTAAACGGAGGTATGAACATCTTTTCTCCGCGAATGAAAAATCTAAGGGCGGAACGCTTTATTTGCAAGCAAAGGTTATTAATTTTTTTGAAAAATAATTTAATTTTTTAGATTTATCGAGCAAAAGAAAGATTGGATGTTGAATTGATGAGAATAGCAAAAGAAAATGCTGAAAAAACTGGTCAAAAATCGGAGACTGATTGATCAGATAATTTAGAAAAATGTTTTATTTTTTTTTGTTTTTCTTGTTACAGGTCTTCTCACATTTAACTAGCTGTATGTGAGAAAATATTTTTTGCATATTTTTGAAAAATTATAAAAAAATGATTCATTTAAAATCGTTTGTTTGATTAATTCCCAATGGTACTTTTCCGTTTTGTTACACCCCCTATATTAATGCTCAAAATGTCACATATGGGGTAATTAAAGGTGCTGAGTCGAACGGTACCTTTCTTTTTCCTAGGAGATGTCTGTGAATAAAGGGCTCGAAATGGTCAAAAACCATTGGGCCATTTTTGGGTAAAAATTCGAATATCCAAATAATAACTCATTCGAAAGGGCTCGACGAGCTGAGTCGAAAGACACTAAGTTCAACGAAATCTGATTTGATTTGACCGAGATTCAGGTCCCTGAAAATTGAAGAACCACACAATTTTTTGTATCGTAACTCGGTCCAAACTTGTTCGAAGACGGTGATTTTGGTGTCTTTCGACTCTGCTCGTCGAGCTCTTTCGAATGAGTTATTATGTGCACATTCGAATTTTTTACCCCAAAATGGCCCAATGGTTTTTGACCATTTCGAGCCCTTCATCTTGGTTCACAGACATCTCCTAGGAAAAAGAAGGGTACCGTTCGACTCAGCACCTTTAATTACCCCATATGTGACATTTTGAGCATTAATATAGGGGGGTGTAACAAAACGGAAAAGTACCTTCCCAATATTTAATTTAATATTTGAACAATTATACCCATTTCGTAAAATTATTCCCAAGTTTTGCAGACTTCCATTTTTTTATTTTTGGCCACAGAATCCGAAGAAATGTCGTCTGACGGGCTCTCGGCCTATCCAAAAATGGTGGGAATTGATTGGAGCATTCTAAGCGTTGTTGAGGTTAAAAATTGTCTAATGAATTTTAAACTATTATTTTGTAGTCAAATGGGGAAGTTGATATTGAAGAACCACTTGCTGAAGTTTCATTACAAGCAATTTCGCAGAACGGCTCTGAACAAGTAAAATTGCTTTGTAACAAGAATCAGCTCCAAGTTATTTAAATTAATGTTTAAAATTTTAAGTAATTTTATTTAGGATTTTCATTGGAATGTGAAAGAGGCGTATAATTTCCTCCTAAAGTTGACTCGGAATAATCCTAACTAAATTTCTAATGAATATCTACTATGTATTTTTCAACAAAGTTAAAATTTCATAAACTTGTAGTTGTTACATAAATTAGTTATTTTGATTATCTTTGCGCGATTGCGCGGACTTAAATAAAGATTTAAGCCTCACCACACAGTTGGTTTCTGCAAACATTGTCCTAAAGTGGCCGATCGTCCTGTCCAGAGGACCTTGGGCGCAAATCATTGGAAAAGGCCCACCTTTTACATGAAATGCATAAGTGTAGTCTGGCCCGCCGGCTCTTCTCAAGATGACCCGCGAATGGTGAATTTCCTGTTTAATCAGTTACGCTTCTAGTGTATAAAAGCAACCGGGTTATCATCGGACAACCATCATCGACAACAGACCCAATCTACCAGCAATTTTCTGTTCAATGGACTCCGACTACATCAACTTAGGCGGACCTGCTGCCGCATGTAATACAGCATCGCAGAATCAACAGCAGCAGAGTACTGCGCCCGAACCTGCTGGCCATTGCTGCGTCGACGGCGGTCAAGCCGAACCTACCAACTCAGCCGATGTGATACAGCAGCCGAATTTCGATCAGTCCGCCTACGTTGACCTGTCTATAAGGGCGCAGCCGATGGCGGAGAACGAGACGCTCTATCAGGCCAAGCAGGCTAGTTTTTATTAATTGAGTGCATCTCATACATATGATACAAGATAATTGCAGGTTCCAAGCGCGCCGGATGCAAGCTTTGAGAAGCAGCTGCCTCATCATACAACTATAGAAAATGAAGACAAAGAAAGCCTGGATAACGCCAAGTTTGCAGTGCAAGGAGCTGATCCGTTGGTACGTGACAGTGATTTTTTCACCATCAGATGTATTGGGTATAGTCCGCTTCGTCTTGTTCACTTTGGACCTTTCACCAGAGTCTATTTTGTGCGCAACAAAAAGAATCCGGCATTCGAGTGTATGGCGAAAGTCGAATCTTACAATGAAAATAAGTGAGTTTTCCTGTCTAGAATATTTAGTAAATTAAAATTATTTTCAATCATTAACAGGAGAACTCTGGGCATTGAGGCTCGTGTTTATCTTGATTGCAAAGGTGTTCGTGGTTTCGCGGAACTATATGATCGTTTCAAAACTTTAAACGGCAGTCGCGTCCTTCTGATCCAGCGCCTGGGCACGGATTTAAACCGAATCAGACGAGCTCACCCGGGTCATAGTCTGTTGCATGTAGATGCTCTCAAACTTTGCCTGAAAACGTTTACACGTATTTGGTCTCTCCATGATCGCAGTTGGATGCATCGGAACATTAATCCGAGCAATTTTGTTGTTGGACAGCCTCATTCGGATTTTGATGACCAAATTTTCATAATTGACTTTGGATTAGCACGGCGGTGCCGGGAAAAGTCACGTCCATTCGGAGCATGTCCAATTGTAGGCTCTGATGCCTACAGGCCGATTTCAAATTACAGCCGGGTGGAGTACCAGCCAAAAGACGACATCGAATCTTGGTTCTATATGTGTCACGAATTCTTTAATGGTGATATTAACTCTAACTTTTAATTTTATTCTCTTTTTACAGGTAATTTGCCCTGGGACAAGCTTCCGCACAACTTTACAGTCGATTTCAAGGTCCATTGCCGCGGTTTGGGGCGTGATTTGTTGCTGACTAATATGCCTGTCGTGTTTGATGAGATCTTAGAGGCCATCAACTCCTCAAAGACAAATGTTGACTATTTTCGGATTTCGGCGCTTCTGAAGGCTGAACTTGCGAAGCTGAGTCTGGAACAGTTGAATGAGCCATTCAGTTGGAAAGTGAGAATTAGCTTGAATTAATTTATTTGATAACCTTTTTCAGAAAGATCCAAGAATTGTATACCGTGCTTACAAGATTGAACAAGGATGGAAGTGAGATGTGAGTGGATAGAATAAAGGATGTTATTAGATAAATATATCGTTTTTGTATTGTTTTGTATGGTTTTGTGTTTATTATACTTTAGTTTTTGTGAGTAAAACATTTTGATTATTTCTTTGATTTGGATTTGTTAAGGGCATCGAAGGGAAGTGGTATTATGAGTGAAGATACCTTTTGATATTTAGGATCATATCTTGAATTCATTATTTAATATCTGGGTAAGACAAAAGGTTAGGGAGAAGAAAAATTAAAGAAGCAGGTCAGTTACTTCTGCAAGGAGAGTCTTCCTCATTTTAAAATTAAATAAAGGATATATTCTGCTGGCAGAGGTGCGCGACTTTTAGGATTTTGAGGAAGACTTCACTCAATTGCACTGGGATTTGCGCCAATTGCGGGATTAGAGAGCCAATACATATCTTTCTTTTTCTCCTATAATTACTCCATGTGTTTGAAGATCGATAGTAAGAGGTAAATTAATATGTTGGAAGTGAAGATCTTGGAAGTAAAAAAGGAATCTTAGGTATCCGCTAAGCATTATTGCAAGAAAGAATTTTTTGAAAGGAAATTCACTCTATGAATTGTATCATAATCTTCATAGTCAAAAATGGATTTGCCTTTTTAATTTAAATTTTAAACTAATTTAAATATTAATTTAAATTAAAATTTTAATAATTTTTCTTAAGGATTTTTTAAAATTTTTTCCTTTCAAATTTTCTTTTTTGATTTTATTCCTTCAATAAAAGGATGTTATTTAATGGAACATCAAAATGTTTTTTTCTCTTTAATTCTTCTTGATATCCTTTATTATTTTGTGTACTACATAGATTTTATTACTTTATGTTTTTACAAATAAATTGGTTAAATTTAAGCTAAGAATTTAGCTTAATAAAAAAAATAAAGACTAAATAAAAATATTATTTAGAAAATAACCCGTTTTAAGGAAGAAAGTGAAGACTCCTCCTCTCTCCAATCTCGAAGGCGAATAAATAATCATTCAAGCAGTCAAACATCAATTCCTCTCTTCCCCAATATTCACACTTTTCATTCTTTTATTAAATTATTTTTTCCTTAAATTTTTTTCTTCCGAGATTAAAATAAAGCGCCAAAATTATTCTTCTTTTACTTTTTCTTTGTTCCCACCATTCTCTCAATCCAACTTTTTCTCCAAATTATTTCTTTAGCTTCTTCTAACCCAAAACTTGCTTTTTTATATGTCGCGTGTATGGAGAGAGAGAGAAATACCATTTAGAAGAATTTATTTATTTAAAGATGCCATCCATGTTGCTCGAAAGGATTGGGGCGAGCATTAATTTCTTTTTTCTCCTTTTTTTAGAGATGATCTTTCAATCCTGAAAAATTTCTAACCAGTTGATATTTGTCGGCAAAATTTTTTCTTTTAATTTTTAATAAAAACTACATATACAATCAATAAAATTATCCTAAAAATATTAAATGATGATCTAATATTAGAGAGGTATACATACATATATATTCTAAATAAAACGTTCTTTAAAATATTCCGTCAGAATATGTTTTTTAATCACCATCCTAATTTTTATTGTAATAGAAAATACCTCAAATTAAAGGAATAAAGCAAAGAAATTTGGTCTCTTATCCACTTTATGAGTTTCGTTCAATTAAATTTTTATAAGCGTCCAAAAAATATTTCAGAGGCTAAATTACAGTCCAAGGAATTAACATGGGTTGATCAAGCCAACGAATTACCCTACATCCACAATTACCTTACATCCACTGATTAGGGGACCATTTATAATAAAGTCTGGACGTATGGATTTTGATTGGACATACACATATAAATTTGATTGAATGCAGAGGGTTTTTTGGGCACACAAAGTTAGATTGTATAAACTGGACAAGAGTCTAAATTTTTCTTGAGTTTTTTAATAAAAATATTATTACTTAATTGTGTTTAAAAGCCATAATACTTACTATAACACAAACATAGAATTGTTAAATTTTATAATTTTATTCTTATTTTATTTCATCTCAGAGAAACAATTCAAATAATTCAAACAAATTTCTTTATAATTATACATAAAATCTTGTTTTAAAAATCCCGTTCATTCTTAAAATATTTATTTAATGATGATTTCTTTCCTTAATATATCCGCATATTTTATTTATTTTTCTTCTTAAATGATCCATTTAATTAAAAATTAATTTCTACTATAATATTTAATCTTTATTTTAAATAAATAATTTTTTTTAAATTAATTTTCATTTAATTTCATTTTTTACTAAAAACAGATTCATTAATTAGGTAGTCGCTTAATGAAAAGATAACTTTAATTCAATTTTGATTAATAAATTTTCATTGTATCCGAGCCAATATGTAATTTATAAAAAAAATTTTAAGAAAAAATTATTTAAAAAAATTAAAATTTATTCAACATTAATTTATTTGCCAACAAAAAATATTTTTTTATAAATCCTCTCATTCACTTTTCTATATTTTCCTTTTTCTTTTCAAAATTTCACTCAATATATTATTCATCTTGCGCAAAATTACTCAAAATTTGCGCCATCTTCTTTTTACTAAAAACTTTTTGGAATTTTTTAGATCACGAATTATTTTCTTTCCAAGATTTTTCTTTTTAAAAAAAGTTTGCTAATAAATAAATATTGCATTTTTTTTGTTACGCCGATATATTGCTCGTGCGTAATAAATAAATAATTGTGGATGAAAGTGAATCTTTCCAATTCATTCCTAGAAAAAATCTTTAAATTCTCTAAATAAAAAGAAAATAAACTTAATTTAAATTAAATATTTGTTGCTAACTATCAGTTTTTTATTTATAATTTTAATCCTAATTTAAAGCAGATTCTACTCCATATACCTATAGCGGTGCTTTTTCTAATAATAAATGTTATATTATTTCTCAAAAGAGCTTCTCGTTATACATATTATAAATTGGCTGATTTTGGACGAAATTATAATTAATTAAATAACTTGTATTTTTTGTGCTAGCTACAGTTTTAAACAAACCCTCATTAATTTATGTCGTATTAAATAATGTATTTATTATCAATCTATTCGATGATTAATTTATCCAATATCTTTGAAGAGTGTAAAAATAAATAACTATTTAAATTCTGACTGTAATAATTATTGTTTTTTTGTTAAGAGATTGGAAATTTAGAAATTATTTAAAAATATACTATACAAAATGCACAAAAGGAGAAGACAAATATGGCGTTATCCTTATTATACACAAGCAGCGTTATTTTTACTTCAATGGACGGCACAAGGTAGAGCACCTTGAAAAAAAATTAATTTTTAATTTTCTCCCCTTTTCTTGTTGAATAAAAATTCTTATCAAAAATTGTTTTATTCTCGTTTAATATCTTCTAAAATTACTCTTGTAAAACTCAATCATAAATATTTTTATCTTTTCAGCCCTAAGTTGTATATCCTCAGGCCAAAGATCCATGTCACCAGCTGCATTTTCTGCCCCAACTTATCAGCTGGAGGAGGAAGTGGGGGAGGAGGTGGCCCAGCTAATGCGGCTGCTAGAGGAGCTCCAAATTTACCTTTAACTCCAATCGGAACTAGAGGGGAACCTCCAATTGGCCAGTCAGCCCAAGCATTACTTGGAAGTCGTGTAGGGTTAGCCGAATTTGGATCGGAAGGCTATAACTCGCAGGGTGGTGGTCCTGTAGTTGATGGTTGGTTTTTGAAATAAAAATAATTATTTTATTTTATATTAAAAATAAAATTTATTGTTCGAATTAATTCATCTTCAGCATTATAATCAAAATTATAAGAGAAACCTTTATTTTATATAACCATCAATTTTAATTCTTTTTAATCATTAGATAAGAAAATTTATTGAAACAATTTTTAGACTTTTAGACCTTTTTTAGGTGAGGCTTTGAGTTGCAACTTTGAAGGAGAACCTTGTTGTTGGGCAAATATCCCAACACCCAGTGATGATCAAATTGATTGGTATTTAGTTCAGGGTACTCCAGAAAGTATCCATTTAAGAAATATTTCAATGAAAGGACGTTATTTGGTAAAAAAGAAATAATTAAAATTAAAAATAAATTTTATTTTAAAAATAGTTTGCTTATGCAAAAGGGGCAGGTCCTTCAGATGAAGCCCAACTTTCTTCTTGTGCTATAACTTGTGCAAGTTCTCCAATTAAAGTTAGAGCTAGACATTGGCAATCATCTAATGTTTTACTTCAAGTAGAATTTAATTAAAAAAATTAAAAAAAAGTTATTTTCTAAAGGTTTGTCAGAGAGAATCATTTCCAGCTACTTTAGGCTTCAATCCTTTACTAAACTGCCAGGAGTTTCCATCGCCTGGACATGTGGCCTATACAGAATTGGCATTACCTAAAGCTTCTTATGTTGACGTAATTTAAATTTTGATTTAAAAAATACAAAGATTACTAGAAAGAAAAATAGACCAAGATTTAAAATGATCAGATGTTGATCTTTATTTATTTAGATTCCCCAACTTTTTAAAAAATAATAAGGCAAACTTCTAATTCTTTTTTAAATAATTTATTTGTTTTTTAGATTGTTTTTGTTGCCAGTAATTTTATTGATGAAACAATAGGGGATATTGCATTTTTGGATGATATTGAAATTCTTTATGAGAGAAGACCCCCAGATTGTGCTGGCCCTCCTACACAAACAGCAACTAGCAGTACACAAAAAATATCAATAAAATCAACTAAAAAAATTAAAACAACAACAGAAAATTTAATAAAAACAACAACGATTCCTTTAATTGAAGAAACAGAAAATGGAGGAAATGAAAGAAATCTGGAAGGAAAAGAGGATTCAAGACCAGAAATTACCGAAAGGTAAATATATTAAGGGTTCAAAAATAAATATTAAATACCTAATTATTTTTAAGTGAAAACAAAATTCCAAAAGAGTCGGCTGCTTCAGGTTCAGCTGCTTCATCTTCAATAGTTCTTGTTTCAGACAAAGTTGAAGAAGGAATTCCCCCTGTTGATAGGGAACCTGTTCCATTATCACAAGGTGAAAAATTAAAAAAAAATTTTTTATTTATTTATTCGTTTATGAAAAATTAATATCCATAAATTACTTAAATTCTAATTATTTAAAGAGATGGTTGGGATTAAGATAGTTAATATTTCGGGAAAATAGGATTCTTGATTAAAGTTAGATTTTAAATTCATTTGTTATTAATTTGGTAATAGTTAAGTTCGTGTTTCCCCTTTTTTTCTTTCGGCTGTAGTGTAGTGTACTAAAAGTTCGGGACGTGACATATGTCATTCAATTCGTCTCGACGGGCTGAGTCGAACGGTACCACTCCCTACTTTAGGAAATGATTCTGGGCCGAGTTAATGTTTAAAATTTAAATTATTTTTAAAGGCGAAGAAAGTATTAATGCAAAAGCTCATGGAGTAATAGCAAAAAGTGGAGATGAAGTAGTTGTTCCATCAACAACTTCCTCTATTGACTCTGCAACATGCCAGTCAATTAAATGTTCTTTTGAAGATGGTAAAAGGAATTAAGGAATAAATAAAGGGAAAATATTTTTTAAAGGAACTAGTTGTTCATATAAAGATACAGTTGAAGCAGAAAATGCAGCACGTGGATTAACTACTAAATTTGAAGTTACTAAAGGACAATTTATGAATAGAGTTACTGGAATTAGACAAGGAGTAACAGGCAAGAGGAAAATTTTATATACATACCTATAAATATTAATTTGGGAAATGATTCTTTTTGTAATTAACAGGCAGGCATGATTAAGCAACGACCATTAATATATTTCTAATTAATTACAAATAGGTGTGAAAAGCATTGTCTAACTTTTTTAACTTTTTTAATTAACTTTTTTAATTAACTTTTTTAATTAATTTTTGAAAAATACTTTTAAAAAAGAATAATTATTTTAATTAATTAATTTATTTTCTAGAGTCTAGCTCTTATGCAGCAGTATTTCTTTATCCGCGTGAAAAAGCTGGATTATGGACAAATATTAATGGAAATTCAGAGAATAATATAAATTCTTTATCAGAACCAACAAGAATTAGATTTCAATATTATGAAGGAACACACGGAGTTCAATTAAAGGGATGTTGCGCTTTAAATTCTGTTACAACTGGAAGTGAAACGACAGAAGAAGGAAATTTAGATTGCCCTTTTCTTTCTGATAAATTTGTTTCTGTTTCTGATAGAATGTGGAAATGGGGAACTTTTGTATGTCCTAAAGGAACTAAAAGGGTATGTTTGTTGTTTTAAATTTCTTAAAATAAATTTTTGTGTTAGTTGATTTGTGAGTCTGAAGTTTTGTGGTTCAAACTTCTTTAAGTTATAATTTAAATTGGAGGGGGAGTAGTTGTAGTTTTTCATTAATTTCTGAAAATAATTTCTCTAACTTTCAATTTTTTATCCACAAAAATTTTATTTAAGTCATTTATTAATTTTACAGGTAATTTTCATGTGTGAAAATACTCGGACCAACCAGGTAATTTTTTAAATAAAATTTTTTTATCAATCTTATTTTAGGGTGCTTGTGCTCTAGATGATATTGCTGTTGTGGAAAATAGAGAGGATATTAATATGAATGATAAACCCGTCTGTTAATTAACAATTTTTTTTTAATTTTTAGAGAATATTTATTTATTATAAACTGAGGAAAGTCTAAAGATTTTTTATCTTTGAAAAAATTAAAATGAAAGGAAGACTTTCCTCAATATTTTTTCTATTTACTTTAAATAACTTTTAATTTTTCTTCCTTTTTGAACTGTCTTAAAAATAGTTACAGTCAACATTCTTTATTAGAAAGTTGACTTTAACTATTCGCCTCAACTTGCCCACAATTTAATGCCATATACTATCCATTTTATGTTTTATTTTAAAGCTGTTTTATTTTATATTTATTATAAATTTTTCTAGAGATTTTAATTAACATAATAGACTAATAGTTTATGTTAATAAGAATTCACAAAATCATACTTATTTTTAATTAGCTTCTAAAGAATGACATCCAAAAGTAACTTCATAATATTTCCACGGCTTTGCTTGCTTGACTCAAAAGCCTACCGAAAAATGTTTAAATTTAGAAAAAATTAAGTAAAATAGAAACAAAAAAGATAAAAGAATATATTGAAATTTCATAATATTTGTGTCAATTTCCTTCCAATGCTCAAAGCCAAAATCCCATAGGGTTAAATCAAGAAATGGATACTGCCGCAGACTTTATATTGTTTTATTTTGTATTTGCCTAACACCTTTCGGTAAAACTTTAAAAGTATTTTTATTGCTAAGAGCAGCTTTGCTAAAGGCTAAAATACATATATTTAAAAAAGGAAAAAATTATTTTGGAATTTTTGGGAGAAAATTTTAATTTTAAATTTACTCAACTTGGACTAATAAGTTTTAATTTTTTGTTTTTATGTGTATTTAATATAAAAATAATATATCTAATATGTATAAAAATACCCACAAAATGCCAAATAACAATTTAATAAAGAGGAAATAAATTAGAGTTGGTCAAAACTCGGTTAAGCAAACCGAAAGTAAGGTAAACGTTTTAGACTTGTTGAACACCTCCTAACACTCATTATTATCATCATACTAAAGAAAAATAGGAATGAATAGAATTTTTTAAATACATAAGTAATTATAACACTTTTTCAAAAATTTCGATATTTATTTAATTAATCATTGTAAATACTTATTGTAAGTTTCCAACAATTTGTCAGTGAGTCGGAAACTTAAATAAGATAAATCAGGGATAGCGCCGACCCGATTCATGATTTCCGGAAATCGGGAATTTGTTTTCTGTCGGCGCGATCCCTGATATATTTATGCAAAAACTTGTTAATTCGTAATATTAATATCAAAATAAATATAAATATTTATTAGAAAAAAGATTTTATATAAGCTCAATTGGCATTCCCTAGAGTATAAAGTTTCATCAACAATCTTGTTAAATTTTTAAAATTATATTTTTATTTCTTTAAAAAATTTCTGTTTTATTATAAGATTTAAAAAAATAAGAGGAAATCCAGACAGCCAATTTTCGCCCACAAAATGCCAAATAACAATTTAATGTCATTTTTAAGATTGTTTATTCCTCACTTTCATTTGCTTATCATTTTTGCTTTCTTTAAACTCAATTAGGGCCAAAGCGGGAATTTAAAGATGGAAATTGGCGCAAACAAACACCAATTGAACAGGGAATCAGAAAGGGGAAGAAAAATGGATCTACGCCTTAAAAGGAGGAAATGGAGGGAATTGGAGGAAGAAAAGAAGGGGAAGAAGGGCGGTCTTTATTGGATAAGGAGAGAGAGAGAAGGAAAGGAAAGGACCAATTTCCGTATTTGGCACACATTGGCTCTTTCCTTCTTTTTTTTTAAATAATATTGTTTATTGCTATAGATCTGCAAATAATTCGGCAAAGATTAAATTGTTTAATAGGAAAAAGAAAAGAAAGGCTTTTAATTTTATTTTAAGAATTTATTTTTATAATTAGGTATGTATGTGTATTGCTAATTAAATTATATATTTTGTAAGGATAATCCAAAAAATTATAACAGACTTCTTCAAATTACACTGTTAAATTTTGTGATATTACAAAAAACGGTAATAGTGTCGTTTCCCAGCCCCATTTTTTCCTCCCAATTTTCTACCCTATGTTTGTACGGAATGGTCAAATTTTCCCCTTTCTTTCATCAAATTTGCCTTTCCATATTTTGCCTAAAAACAATCAAAATGATTAATTTTTTATTCAGTTCTTTCACAAGGATAAAAAAGTGAGACATGATGCCAAAAATTATAAAAAACATTTTCAATATTGCCAAATCGTTTTCGCCACAGAAATTCCGGGAGATAACTTTTATAGGTTTCAGTGTTGTTGCCACCTTTTTTGTGGTCAGATGCGTACCTTCAAAGAAGGTACCACATAAATAACCTTAGAGTAAAGATTTTTTAAAAAAAACTTGAAAAAAAGAACCTTGTCTTGCTCTACAATTTCTGGTTGTACACCGCCAACATCCATATCTTTCGTCTTTCTTAACACTTATTGTTGTTCGACCCCCACATTTGTAGCAAGTTCTCTTTCCATGAAGAAGTCCAAGCTTCTCAAGCCATGCATCGAAAATCATTATCACTCAAACGTAATTTTTCATATAAATCAATAGGTTTGAAATTCTTTAGTTTTTCCATTTTTATTAATTGGGAAAATGATTCTTCTCATTACTCTAATACTTTTTTAAATATCACAAATTAATCTTTTTGATTGTTTTTAGGCAAAATATGGAAAGGCAAATTTGATGAAAGAAAGGGGAAAATTTGACCATTCCGTACAAACATAGGGTAGAAAATTGGGAGGAAAAAATGGGGCTGGGAAACGACACTATTACCCAAAAAACTTTTATGTACTAATATGGGAATTTTAATCAAAACATCATACCAAATTCACTCTTACTACCAATACCAAATACTAAAATTAATTAAATATGTATATTTTAATTAAAAATAGTTAAACTTAAAAAATCATTTAAAAACAAACAAAAATGACACGATTTTATTGCTTAAAAAATAACTATTATAAGTAATATGGGCGTATCTATTTAGGCGTTAAAAGATCAAAGAGAGAGATCTAGCAAGCCCCTCCCCTTTCATTCCAAGATCTCTTTTATTTTCTTTTCTTGTCATTAAGAAGTTATTGAGCCTTCCTTCTTTAAAAGACCGCAGACACCAAAAATTAAATAAAATTTTATTTTCCACGTTTTTCCCTCACAGCTCCTCCCAAATCCCCGGCGGCATTTAAGGCAACGGGAGGCGGAATTTTTTTCCGACAAAAAGTAATTTACTTTATTTTCTTCTTTCCAATCATTTTCTCCATAATTTTCTTTTTATTTTTCTTCCCATTATTTTTAACGAGACAATCAACATAAACTATTACTATAATTATTTTATAAATTTAAATTATCGTAATTGCTTCGACTGCCACACAAGTTTTAGTTGCTCTTTTTAACTTTATAAATTCATTTAATTAATTAAAAGGGGGAAATTTTTCTTCATTTTAACAGAACAAGAATGAATAGTTATTAAAAAAGAGGGGAATAGTTAATACTTAATTAAAATTTAGGGATATTTAATTATGTGTGGTATTAAATAAATATTGAAAATATTAAGGAAATTATTTTCAGAATATCCTATAACCTCTTTCTTTTTAATCTTTAACAATAATAATTTTAAAAATTCTTAATTTATTCCAAAATTTTTTAGTAAAAAAATGTTCAGCGTGGAATCTCTTCTAGGCGAATTTGAAAACAAAGAATGGCGACAAAGAAAGAAAAATTTTAAAAAGGAAGAAATAAAAGAAGAAAATAATAATTTAAATAAACAAGAAGTTGGGAATGGAAATCGAGAAATTGGTGGTGAAAATAATAATCAAGTAAATTATTTGAAAATTAAAAAAAAGAAGGGGATTGTAGTAGAGATGGAGAATTTATCGGCTCTCTTTATCTTAAGAAAATCTCTCAAAATATTTTATTATGTTAAGGATAAGCTTTTAACCATTACTTAAACTTAGGGTTGGAGGCTCGGTCGGGCCGGCCCGAAAGAACGAGTCGTCATTGAATTTTGGCCTGAAAAAGGCACAGTTGAGTTAGCCCGATAAAAATGAGGCCCGAAAAAATGACTCGAACGTCGGCCGAAAACCCCAAACCTACTTAAACTATCTGACTTTTATTTTGATTTTGATCTAAGAAACAGTTCGTGTCCACGTTTATTATTTTTATTTAAGATTATAGAAGAGTCTATTCCTTCTACAAGTAGCCACACTTCAAATGAACGTTCCCATTTACCTGAAGCTTCATCATTATTAAATGAAAATAAAGAGGAAACAGAAATAACAACTTCAACAATCCAACAAGAATTTCAACCAAACAATAATTTTATCCAATTTTCCCCAAATATTCCCCAAACATTTTTCCCTCCACAAATTTCCCCTTTTTCAAATTATTTCCCCTCAATTTCAACTTCTCCAATAGCTGGGGCAGCTGCAGCAATGTTTTGGTTACAACAACAAATTATTTCGAAACAAAGAAGACTTCCTCCATTTGATAATTCTTTAAGAGAAGGTGAAGAGGAAGAAGAAAATAATTTAAATAAAAATCAAAATTTAATTAATTATTCTTCTTCATCTACAGAAAAATCCTCTACAATTATTGATAAAGGAGGAAGTAAATTAAATGGAAAAATTGTGGAAAATGGAAAGGAACAACGAAAATTTTATGGTAAAGAAATAAATTTTTTGGAGAAATTTTTTCTCAAGAACTTCTCTTTTGACTCTAAATAATTTTCATTTTTTGAAAGAAAAATTAGGGTACACCCCAACGTACCGCGAGGCCAATGTACCGCAGAGCTATAACTTTGTTCAAAATGGCCAAATCTGGGACGACCTGATATGGTTCGATTCATCGAACCACGGCGTCCCGGATTCGACTATTTTGAACCTAGTTATATTTAGCTCTGCGGTACGATGGGTTCGCGGTACGTTGGCCTGCTCCCGAAAAATTATCAGAAAAAATATCTTCAATTTAAAATTTATTTTTTTTTTCAAAAACAGATGAGCATTCTACAACAAAAATTTCCTCAATAGACATTTCCTCTTGTATGCTTCGAAGACACAAAAACAATCGAAAACCCCGAACCCCTTTTAGTCAACAACAATTAACAGCTTTGGAACAAAAATTTCAAAGAAAACAATATTTATCTATTGCTGAAAGGGCTGAATTTTCGTCTAATTTGAAACTTTCTGAACAACAAGTGAAAATATGGTTTCAGGTATTTTAAATAAAAATAAAAGAAATTGGGAGGTTGAATTTTAAAATTTAAAATTAAATGTAGCTTTTTAAGAAAAATTTTAAATTGAAGATATACAAATTTTAAGCAATTATAAAATAACCTAATTTTTTATTTTAAAGGTTTCAATTGTCCAATTAATTTAAAATTTTTATATGACATTTATTAACACTATTAGACATTATACCAACAAAATCTTTAAAAAATCTTTCACTAAATTGTGATTATAAATGTCCTATAAGAAATTTTAAATCAATGGAACCTTGAAATTTGAAAAAAATTAATTTTATAATTTCTTAACTAACACACTAATCTAATTTAAATATTTTAATTTCCCCAATTTATTAATTACATAAATATATTTTTCAGAAATACTTGATAATAAAATTTATTTTTTTATTACCAAAAACCTTTCCTTAAAATGGCCATAACTACTAATGACCAAAAAATCGTAAAATTATTTTCTTATTTCTTTCCCAGTGTGAATTTATTATATAGCTTTTAATAGCTAAAAATGTTTTTGTGGAAGGGGAAAATAATTTTTTGTTGGGGGAGATTAGCAGTTCTTATATTAAATTATTACTCTCTCCTCTCCCCTTTTTTAGCGCCTTATTTTTCAATTTTATTTATCCAAAATAACACAGTAATATTTTTTTGTTTTATTGTTTTTCCTCTTTCCTTTTCATATTCCTCCCAGCTGGCGTCATTTGCAAATATATATTGAGTTGAGGTAAATGAATAAAAAGTTTTTTGAGTGATGGAAATGAGTTAATGAATGAATGTGGAGATCACGCAAAGAAATAAATATATTAGGGAAAAATAAGTTATAATAAGAGGGTACTTTTCTGTTATGCCCCCCCCTAAATTACGGAAAAGTACCGATAAGATTAACTAGAGTTATTTAGAAATTTCGATTTTAGATCGGGGTTTCGATTTCCGAACAATTCTTTTATTGTTTTGAAACAACCCTTCTGTTAACTTAAAATCAAAATAATAATTAAGAAGCATTAACATTATTGAAAATAAAGCCCCTTTATTTACTTGTTAATTTATATTTAATAAATCTGAGGAAAAGGTTGTTTAATTAATCATTTAAATTCTTTTATAAATAAATTAATTATATATTTATTTATTTCTTTATTTTATAATTAAATTTTTGTTTATTGTCAATTTAAATTTTACTTGATTTATTTTTATCTTTTTTCATTCGTTACTCATTCTCCCCTTATTTTTCTTCTTTTTCCTTTTTTGGAGAATTACGGTAAACGAAAAATGTGGCAAATTATTTGAGAGAAAATTATTGTTATTTAATTGTGAAAATATTTTTTTGTTTTCTTAGATTATTTTCTAAAATATTTATCCAGTAATCCTCTAAATTATATAATATTTATTTAAACGAGATTAGATAATATTTGCCTTAAGCAATTTACTCATAAAAATATCACTCAAACATTTATTCGCTAAATACTGCGAACAGTTCATATTTTTTTGGAGGATATATATACCTCCATTCATTTAAATATAATTGTCCTTACCTAACTGCTAGTGCCGCCAATTATGTAATTGGGCCATTTAAGAAAAATTTTTGGGAGGAGAAAAGCAGAAAATTGTGAGAGGGAGAGATGATTATTATTACCTATTTAATTTCTTTACTTTTTTCTATTCATTCATCATTTTTATAAAAAAAAGAATGTCAGTTTCAACAGATTATAATCGCATTAATAACTAGGGAACGGGGGAAGGGAGGAAAGAGGGGGAAGGGGAAGGATAGGATATACTATGTATGGCTATTTCAAAAAGGCGGCGATATAATTAAATTATAATTAAAAAGATATAATTAAATATTTGGGGAGATATTTTTGACAGTCATATATTTGAAAGTTATCGTTTATTAGGGGAATAATAATCATCTTAATATTGTTGTTTTCTGACTTATTTTGTCTTTAATTCTAAATAATTTACAAACAAACAAAATAAAAGTTTAATTTATTTTTAATATTTTTACAGAATAGACGTGCAAAATCTAAACGGCAACAAGAAGCCGAAGAAGAAAAACGTAACTTTGCCCAAGCAAATGCTGCCCTTACAGCCATAGCTGCGGCAGCAGCTGCAGCACAAAATGCTTCTGTTACAAATGTTTTTAATGGATGCAATAATGGATATGTAAATAATCGAGAAGAAGAAAAAGAAGGAAGAAATGATTCTAATAATATAAGAACAACCAATACTGGATGGTGATTAAATTAAAAAGAATTTTGTTTTAACGGGTATTTGAGATGAATTTGAATTTTTTGAAAAATACTTTATTTTATGAACAGATCTCCTCCTTTTATATTTGTTAAAAAAATATATTTCTGACTATGTTTGGATATCCGGAATCTTCGGATATCCGGAACCGGTCTGAAAAATCCTTGGTTCATTAGCTCGGTTCCAAACTGACAACTTATCTTTGACTATTAAAATTGTTTGACTATTCTCACAAGGAAAAAATATGCGAGAGAAGCTCTCCGATATTAAATTTCCCAAGAATTTTTTCCAAAATTTTTAGGCCAAATATTTACTTAAAAAATTACCTCATTCATTCCTACCTTCATTTACCTACATATTTTTTATTTGAATAAATTTATATAAAAAATAAGCAATAAATAACACAAAATCAGTCTAACAATAAAAACTAATATTTTTTATTTAATTCTCGAAAATTTATTTAAAATCCTATCTAGATAAACATTTAAAAATATATATTTTTAGTAGAAAAGTTGTTCTTTTTTATTTTTTTAATGGTCAATCGGTTACTTTAATTTCTTTTGGCCATCAATCTGTTCTTCGTCTCCAATACAAAATTTATTGCTTTTAAAATGTTTTTACTTAAATAAACATTTTTAGTATAGTAATTGAGACGGAGGGGGGTAGAATAAAGATAAATTTATTTTTTATTAGCCACCTCTACAAGTTAGACGAATTAAATATTTTTTGATATAAAAATAAATTTTAAAATTAAAAAATGAATTGAACAGAAAGAAAGTTCTGATTTGTTTTCTGAGAATTTTCTAAAAAAAGATTTTCCCATTTTAGGACAAAAGACAAATATAAAATTATAATTTAGCAGATAAAATTTAGAGAAAAAAAAAGATTTTTCCTGGAAATTACTGGATATCCGAAACTGAACCGAAAAACCGAACCAAAAAATCTTTAGTTTTTCGGTTGGGTCCACAACCGACAACCCTACTGATGAGAGAATTTTTTAAAATAATTTTAATATATTCCAATTAATTTTATTTTTATTACTAAATATTTTCCAAACTTTTAAACAACAAAATGTATATAAATTGTTTGTTCTCATATATCTAATAATTATTTTCTGATTATGATTGATCGACGATAAATTACTTATTATTTTCTACTATTTTTAAAAACTTTTTTTATTTAAAATTCCTTTTCCCACAATTTATTTAAGAGTAATCAATCTTAACTACTAATTAGTTCTTTACTTTTTCTCTTTCAATCGTTTAATCTTCTTCCCCCTCTATTATTTTTTTGCAAAACTAATTATTGTTTAAGAATCCAAAAAAAAGCTTTAAATATTATTGGGGAAAAGCAAATGTTTTCTTAAGGATAGCGGCATTCTTTTGTATTTTAATATATCCAATTTAATCAAATAAATAAAGAAAAGAGGAGTTTAATTCAGGACAAAAAAACTTTGGAAAAGAAGAGAATAATATTTAAATGTGACATAATAAGGGGGAATTAAACGGGGGGGGAGGGGGGTTAATTTATTTTTAATTTTAAAAAGAAGAAAATTTAATAGAAAATTGAACGTTAAATTAATTCCAAAAAATTTATGAGAAAAATTAATTTTATTTAATTATTAAATAAAAGTGTTAATATATTTAAAATCACAAAAATTCCTTTTTAATTTAATTCTCCTTTAAAATATTTAATTTTAATTACATTTATTTCCCTTTGGGAAAAAGGATATAATAATTACGGAAAAAATAAAGGAAAATTAAAAATATTTTTGGGTATTTTTATGCATAATTGGCTAAAATAAATTACATTTTATTTTAACTATTTTTAAAAAATAATTGTTAAAATAAGGGGAAACCATTGGGAATTTTTAAAAATTATTTTTTAAATAATTAAAATTAAAATATGATTAAAGAAATTTAATATAAATTTAGATAAATGTCCTGTTGATGTAGTAAATGTCCGCAAAAGCATCTTTTTTTCCTTTTCTTGAATTTTTGCACAATGAGTGGCGCTCACATTTATTATCTCAAAGATATTCTAGAAATTTATTTGAGAATCTTGTCCAAAGTTTTTCACACTTGATTACTTGTAAAATAAATATATTTTCGCTTAAATATTTTTAATTGTTTTCTTCCTTTACTTCCAAGTTCAAAAAGGATACTAATAACAGATAAGGTAATGAGTGGATAAGAAAAACTTTTGCGGACATGTAGGACATCAACTGAACATTTACCTAAATTTGTATTAATAATATCATAATCCAATCAAACTTTTTTAATTTAATTTATATTTTTTTCTTTTATAAAATTTTTAAATTTCCATTTACTACAAAAAAATCTAAATAAAATAATTGTTAAATAATTAAAAATATTTATTTTTATTTATTTACTTCTGGCAAAACATAAAGAAAAAGGTCATCTCAAGACAATAAATTTTTGTAAAAAATATTTTGTTTTTTCTCTCAAATGGCAACAAAAAAAACTTTTTTTATTTAAATGAACTCTCTACACTCTCTATATTTTTCTTAAAATTGATTTACAATCTCTTCTTCCTTAAATTTTCTTTAAAAGAAAAATGCCGATTAAATATTTTTTGGTGGCCACAAAAAAGGTTAATAAATAAAAATAACAAAAAATATTATTTTTTAAACATTTGGCGCACGCAATCAATTCGCACTTTTAATAAAAAGAAAGGGCGGCAACAACAAAAGTTGAAATAATGAGAACAATTGCTTTATTTTTCTTTTTTAATAAAAAACTTTAAATATTTTTTGATAAAAAATTTAAATGTTCAAACAAATATATTTGCTGCTATTAAATAATTAAAAGAAAATTCCTTTAATGCGCAAAAATCAAGAATTTGGTTAATTGGATTTTTTGTTAGAAAAGTAAATAAATATATTGGGAATTTATATGTATTTTTACGATAATTAAAAATATATCTTAATTTTTAATTTTATTTTAACAAAAATAATAATTACATAGTTAAAAATATGAAAATAATAAAATATTTGATAACATGTCTGTATATATTTCAGAGATTAAAATTAATTTTTGGAATGATTAAAAGAAATTTATTTTTAAGTTATTTTGTCGACATTTAAATTTCCAAAAATCAAAAAAAGGTAAATTATTTATCCAAACTATTATAGCACAAAATTCGAATCTCTTTATATAAAAATATTAAACAATAAATAAGGCTCTTAATAAATTAAAGGCTAACAATTTTGGTGTAATTAATTAATTATACAAAAAATCCATAAATAAAAAGAAATAAACAAAAAAATCAAAATTTCCACTTTTTTCCGTTTAATATTTTCAGATCCACTAAGGAAACCACGAAAATCTGTCCAAAGAAGTTTTCTATTTAATGGGAGTCCATAAGCTTCTAAATTTGCACATTGAATTCCACAAGTTCGTTCAAATTGATATCTTTCACATAAACATCTAGTTACTGTTGTCTAAAAAAAGAAAATTAAAATTTATTTTGAATAATTAAGTGTGAAATATTTAAATGTAGGGAAACATTTTCGTGTATAAATTAGAGACCTGACTGGGAGTGCCGTACGAGAATCGTACAATATGTCTAGAAAAATCTCGATCTCGATAATCGAGATTTTCGTTCGAGATTCGTCTCGATACGGTCTCTAATATAAATCTTTTTTAATAATCTTTTATTTGTTCCACACAATTAAAAAAGAAAAAAACAAACATGAAAGCAAAACCTTTGATGAATAAGAAAAATATCAGAAAATACTGAACGAACCTATTAATATTAAAATATTTTTTTAAAATATTTTAAAATAATTACCATCATACATTCATCTTCTGGTCTAGTCTCTGGGAATTGTAATAATTTGCTGGAGATGTCTAGTTTAAGTCTAAATTTGAAAAATTATTTACATTATCTAAGAGATTTTTGAAATTAAAGTAAAATTTTTAATCTCGTTAAAAAAGTTGGATAAATATATAAAAATATTTTTTTGTAAATATTCACAAACTTATACCATAAATGCTTTAATAATTAGCCTCGCTCTATTAATTATCACCTCCAAGGAGAGGTTGAAACAATGACTGCTAAGGGTAATTATTAGAGGATCTATGGCAAGTTAATGAATTTTTAGATCAAGGAAATTAAAAATTTAAAAACAATTAACGACAATCATGTGGAATGTAGTAATAATCGTGGAAGCAACTTTCAGAAAAAAATTTTTAAGTAAAACCAGTAGATTTAAAAACATTAATGAGAGTAATACTTTTAATATAAGAAACACCTTAAAAGTTTATGCCTTTCCAATTCCATATATGGAGATGGCTGTCTTTTCTTCATTTCAGTTTCACAATCCCCAATAATTTCGTCTATATAAGAATCAGAACAATTAGCAATAATATAATGATTATTTAATTGTTCTGAACGGAAATGTGATCTTCTATTTCCACTTCTCTCATTCCCTCCTTCATTTTGAATTCTTCTTCTAGGTCGGCATTGAGTTTGTAAATAACCAAATAAGGAAATAAATTGTAATTCTGAAGGGGATGCTAATAGACCTGCTGCTTGCCTTCCTGGACCCTTAAAGAATATTTTTAAATTAAAATATTTTAATAAGAATTATTTAGGAGTCCTTCAGTTTTTTTAAATGTCATGGACTGGCTACGATAATTTTTCCAATTTGATCGGTAAGAAATCAAATATACTTTGCGTGGCATTTATTTGTATGTATATCTTTAAGACTTTATTTAAGAATTTTTATTTTATTTAGGCTTAAATCTTAGTTAATTTGAGTTAATAAACTAAACTGTTTTTTGTTCTTCTATTGGTTTCCCTTCGTCAATTTTAGCAGCAAGTAAACATCCATCTACCTGTGACAATTATTCATGTTTTCAATTAAAATAAATTTAAAAATACCCTTTTTTGATAGGCAATTCGTGCAGCTGTACCAATAGCTGCTGGTAAACAACGAATCTTTAAAAAAACGTTTTCTTTTTAATTAAATAAAAATTTACTTGATTATCACCAAAGCAAATGTCCAAAACCTAAAAAATTAATTTTATTGATAAACAAATTGCTCTTTTTCATCCATATTATTATAAATAGACAAGGGGGAAAGAAGGGAGTTTGAAAAGACAAATTTGGCGGGAGCCTCTCCGATGTCTGCAGATCTAGATAGACCCTTTACCTAGAGGACTTTTTTAACATCATTGTTTATTTAAACCTAAGAAACGAAAATTTTCAATCGTTTATTTATTTCCAAAATTTTCATAGATTTAAAACAAAATTTTATTAGAAGCTAAATAATTTAATTAATTAATTATATGTACATTAAAATGGTGACATCTAAAAGCAATCTCTCCATTATGTTTTTTGTCTAAACAAATCGGTAATTGTTCAAAAAGTTGAGTAAAACAAGCTTCAGCTTTTTCCAAATCACAATTCATTTTAGGTTGATTATTATTAACAGAAAAAACAAAAGAAATATTGAAAGAATAAAATAAAAAATATTTAGAGAAGGAAAGAAATCTTAAAATAATTTTAAGAAGCCGTAAAATAAAATATTTTGGAAAAATTATTTTCTTTTTAATTTTAAAATAATTAATATTTTGTTGTTGTGAAGAAAGTAATAATAATGAGGAGGAGGATGTTGCCATTAAAAATGTCTTTGTTATATTAAATAAATTTTCTATATAAAATTATTTAATTTTATTAATTAAAAAGTCTTGAAGAATGGAATATGAAAAATTTAAAATTTAACGTAGTATATTGATAATACACTATATCTATTAACAGATGAATAGGAGGTTTCCTAACTTTTTCTATACAAAGTTAGATCACCCCTCTCTCCTACACCTTTTTTTGAGCTTCAAAATTTATCTTCTTTTCTTACTTTTCTTTAATTTGAATTGAGATTTAAATAATGATGGGGTTAAAGGAGAAGGGTGATAAAGGGGGTTGATAAACTAAAAATAAATAATTTTCCAGATAAAAACCATTCTACTATTTTTAGATATACTACCTATTTATTAATAATATTGAAAATTCAGTACATATATCCCGGAGCCCAACTTTCTAATATGTATAACTTAAAATTTGGAACTTCTTAGTTGGTATTCATAGAGTTGTGGGTGGCAAACGGAGTAGAAGTTTAATACTAAACTGGAGAGAAGTGATGTTGAATATCAGAATTAATTAATGTAAGAAAAAGTAAAACTATATATATATATATACTTTTACCTACTAAATAAATTTTATTCAAATGGAACTATATTGTGTAGTAAAAGACCTTAATAATGATTTCCTAGTGAGGGTTGAGGTAAATGAAAATTAATGTGTAAGGGATTCATTTTAGTATTTTATTTAACATTTTAATAATAATTTTAATAATTTCTTTGTTTTTCTCTCCTTCTCTTTATTAGCAATTTCTTTCCCTTCCATATTGCGCGGACTTTCATCAATTCTTTCCCCTTTGCGTGGCGGATTTAAATGTTGAGGGATTATCCTAGCTAAAGGCAATATTGAGCGAAAATAAAAATGAAGGGAGTAAAGGATTGCGTGATTTAGTTAACTCCAAAAAAAACTTTAAAATTAAAAAAAGAGAGAAGGAAATATGAGACAAACTGAGAATTAAGTGAAGTAAGTAGTATGAGAGAGAGAGAGGAAGGGAGGGAGGAGGAGAGGAGGAATGCCTCTTTACATATGCCTGTAAAAAGAACTTTTATCTCCTCCACTTTTTCAGTCTCGATTAATTAGCTCCAAAATTAGAGATATTAAATTTTGAATTTAAATTGATATAAAGATAATTGTTACTAATGAAAGGATGTTCGAGATAAAAGAGGAAAAAGGGAGAGGATTAAAAGAAAGAGAAAATAGAAAAATTTTAAATTAATTTAAAATTTATAAAATTAAAGAAAAATTAACAAAAAAGTGAGAAAATTAAACAAACTGAGAATTAAGAAATCAGAAAAAGGAGAAAGAAGGAAATTTTCTTCTATTTAACAAATTCTAACATTTTATTTAAATAATTATCAGTTAGGTAGTGCCAATATAAATTTTTTTAATAAAATTAGTTGCTAGGAGTTTTTTGAAAGAAAAGAAGCCTTTTAGCTTTAAATAAATTGCTTTGAAATGGATGAAATAATTTAAAATATTTTTCTGTTCTGATTTAAAATATTAAGCAATTTTCTGGTTAGAGGGGTGCACGTCTAAATATTAGAATAAAATACATAAATAAAAATATTTTTTTATTTTAATTAACAAAATTTATTCTATTTTCGGACATTATAAACAGGTTGTTGTGTCCATTTTGGCCACAAAAAAGCTAAATGAAATTGAGGGTTAGTAAGTAATAGAAATGGGGTTTTTTAGACATCCACCAAAAAGCATCGAGGCAATTTCCGTTTGCCGCAAAAGGCAAACGGAGAGAAATAAAGTCTTTAAAATATAATAAAAAGAAAAAAATATTTTTTAAAAGAAGAAAATACGTGAAAATAAATAAAAATATTTTTATTTATTTTTTTATTAAAGAAAAAGAAAATTGGCTTATTATACAAACTTCTGTTGTATTAAAGTGAATTTCCGTTCTTTTAAGTTGACCAATTAAAAAAATATTTTTAACAGAAAAATAAAAAAAATTTTTTTAATAAATTTAATTTAAAAAATTGATTTTTTAGTTATTTATTAAAATTTTTTAATTTTTTAATAAATATTCAGAGTGAAGTAGTATAGTACATATAACACGAAAATTGTTATTATATCTCTAATTAATACAATCAAATTGTCAAAATATTCTTTTAATTGTAACATTCTTCTCAAACTTTATTTTAAATAATTAAAAATTATTTAACTATTTTAAAGAAACAAAATATATTTTATTTAATTTATAAAATTATTTTATAATTTTTAAATAAATGAATGTTAAATTATTAAATATAATTTATATCATTAACTAAACTATCAGATTTTCAGGAATGACAAGACATTGTGTGAGACTTCAGATTACGAATTAATCTTTATTATTATAATTAATAATTAGTAAGAAAGTAAAAATATTTATATTTTATTTTGCTAATAAATAAATTAAAAAATGAGAAAATAAAAATGCCAATGAAAGGAAAAAAAATCCGTGAATAAAAAAATATTTTTTAATAAATATAAATATACCATTGGGATTCACACATTTTTTCATGGCAAAATCCAAAACAAAGGCCATAGTAAATTTCACACACTCAAAAAATTGCGCGCTCATTAATATATAATTTAGCACAAGCAAAAAATAAAATGTTGAATAAAAAATATTGGGAATTTTGAAAAATAATAATTTATTTATTTTTATTAAAAATAAATATATATTTGCTTTAAATATAACGAAAAAATAATTTAAATTTGGTGATGTTGTTAACTATTTACTTAATATTTTTTTCTTATTAATTTTTAAAAATTTTTTTGATTTATATTTTAATCAAAAATTAGAAATTATGAATTAATATTCTTTAAAAAATTCAAAATTTCAAAAATATTTTATTTTCGATTTAGAGTTACTGCAGGAGAAAGTAACAATATATTTTTAATTATCGGTAAATTAAAAAATATTTTCAGCAATCTCCGCGTAGAGAATTCGATCTTTAGTTATTCGTTTTTGTTGATTATATTTTTCTCGAGCTTCTTTGATCCAACGAGTAATGTGGTTTCTAATTAAAAATATTAATTAATTACTTTAAAGAAAATCTTTTTTATTAAAAAATTACTTTTCAAGACGGCGTACTTCTTTGACAGATTGTGTGTCGTCTGGATGTTCCCCTCGAAGGTCATAATGATGTGCCCCATCCTCTACAATTAAAGAGTAGAGAGAACCCTCAAATGTTGGTGTCAATCTCCATCCTCCCCCAGACCAAGGGTCTAACCATCCATTAGAAAAAACAATATTTGTAGCTGTCGGAAACTCAACTCCATAATTAGTAATTGCCCAATTTGGACGGAAAAGGTCTTTATTGTAACCAATTTTAGAAAAATGGCCAAGACAATATTTTATATATTGTTGATCACGGAATGGACAGCTTTTATTAAATGGGTCAAAAGGAGGGCCCTTAAACGAAAAGCTAGATTATTTAAATTATAATTTGTTAATTACTCTACTACACATAGGCATAATCATTTCTGTACAGGCCTGTCATAATTTTCAAAATTAAATAATTTTTAAACGAATCTGTGAACCTGCCAGGGCCAGCCTAAAAAGTAATTTATAATAATATTTTTATTTCCTAATTTTATTAAATTTTCCTACCATCAGGATCACCAAGAGCACTAAAAGGATCTCCGCAGGCACCGCCCAAAAGGCAGAGAGTTTTCTCCGAGCCAGTATAATTGTAAAATAAATTGACAGCTTTATATGAGGCTAATGCACTCTGCTCCGGATTCTGAGCAGAAATAAATGCTTTACAAGCAACTTTTACTGGCCAAGCTGGCAAAGGAGCTAAAAAATTGGAAGGGTAAGGATAATCAACCATTGCCATTGTCTGAAATAAAAATTTGTTTAAAAAATAGGAAAAAATATTTTTTTACCTCGAGGACAGATTGGATAGCATAAATTAATTCTTCCCCATCATTAGCGTTCTTAACTTGGGAATCAGATGAGAGATGGAATTGTTCATTTAAAAACTTTCTTCCATTTGCTTAAAAATAATTTTAAAATTTTTAAATTTATTTCCAAACAGCTATCGGCCATTTTTCGGATAGTTTCAAAACTAGACGAAAGTGATTGCAAAGTACATCCACTATTAATAAATGTTCGAGTAACAATATCATCGAATGAATGTTCTGGAGGCGCAGGAACATTTCCAAACCAAAAAACTGGGGCACTAGCTGCAATTCCTCTGAAAATAGGGAAAAATATTTTAGGGAGTTTAAAGTTTATTTTATTTTTAACAAACCCGTCAATTATATGAGGATACTGGAATAATAAAATAAAATTAAAAAGGTCGGATTAATTAACCTTAATACGCATCCAAGCAGTTAACATTCCCCCATAAGAACCTCCAAAAGCAATTACTGGTGATTTTTTGGCATGAGGAAGTCGAACTTCTTTAAGATAGGTAATAATAACAGCAAAATCTGCAAGAGCTTGTTCTGAGCTCAAATAGCCCAAATTGGAGACACTTGAATAAGAATCATTTCCAAATGGGTAACTCTTGCCATAATAGCGGTGCTCGGCAAAAACTATTGCAGCTCCAAATTCTGGTGCAATATCCCACATAAAACCCTTAAAATTTCGAAAAATTATTGCAATGAAAGAGCTTTAATAAAATAATTTTTAATGTTAAGTAATTAACATTCATACTTCGAATGAAAAATATCTAGATCTCATCAGACAACCCCTACACTCTCTCTATTTTCCTATCTAAATACTTAAAACAAAGCTCAGAGATTAAGATAAATTTCTACATTTAACATACAGTATTCTCAGCAAACCCTTCAATAGATCCTTCATTTCCTGTGTAAAAGAAAATTGGAGCATTCTTCTCTTTAAAATTGTCTGTATTTATCAAATATCTTTTAAAAATAAATTCTCTTTTTTTTTATTTTCACAAATTTTAATTACCTCAATTTAAATTTTCTCGGATCATTAAACGAAAAATGATCAACAGGCATTTCTTCATAAAATTCTTCATTCCATTTATATTTTGTTAGGCCATATTCCATTTGTTTTTTACCATATACTGAAAGTCTTTTAGATAAACTAACAGGATCTCGTCGATGCCATCTTATCGGAATAAGGCAAAATGTTTGATAGATGTAAACGAAGAGAATAAAAATTAGGAAATTTAAATGTTTTAACTTCATTGCAATTATTTTTTAGCTTAAAAATATTTTTTAAAAAATATTTTCTAATTTAAAAGAAAAATTTCTTTTCCTTAAAGACCTCTTATTGAGCTATAAAAACATTCAGACAATACATAAAAGCTAAAATAAAATAATAGTAATAATAATAATTTTTATATCTTGTTATATTATAATAATAAAAAAACATAAAAATTAAATAAATAAAATGTGTATTCTAGGGCAATAAAAACCTTTATTTAATGTTTTGGTAAATAAATTAGCACTAAATAATGTCTAAAAAATATCTTTTTTAATTTTTGTTCTTTTAAGTTTAAAATAAAAATAAATTACAACTATTTAAAAGCTAAAGGACAAAAAACTTTTTTCCATTAATTTTAAACAAAAACAAAAAATCTTCATCGATTTTACCCTTTAATCAGACCATTAATTTATTTAGATGCAGCAAACAAATGGCAATTAATACTATATACATAGTCTTTGATAAGAAATGCTTTGAAGAAAGTAAAGAAAAAATAAAAAAATATTTTTTTATTTTAAATACTCAAATAAAATATTATTTTTTATTTAAAATATTTAAATAAAGTTTATTAAAAGTTTTAAAAAAAATTAATAAATCTTGTGGACGAAGAATAATTTTTAAATATTATTTTATTCTTATTTTCGATTGATCATTAGAGCTCGAGTGAAAAAGGATTTAAAGAAATTCGGCTTGAAAAGTAAAAAATAAATTTTCTGAATCTTTCATTGTACATTAGTGGTCAAAAAGATAGGGACAGGAGTATGTATGTAAGATAAAAACATCCTATTTCTCAGTCAAAAATTAATTTTAGGAACGTTTTTTATTTGATTAAATTTAACTTTACCCTTATTTAATAAATAAAATACACAAAAATATTTTTGAAAATAAAACATTTATTTAATTATATAATTGAAATAAAATGTTAAAATATAAATTTAATGCTCTCGAAATTAAAAGAAAAATACATGAGGAAAAATAAAATTAATTAATTATTGAACTTTCCAAATAAATTTTTAAAAATATTAATATTCTAAAATGTGGGAAATAAAAAAGAGATCCGAAAGAAAAATAAAAAGACAAAAAAGAATTAAAAGAAAATATTTTGTATTGCCGAAATTTTTTAAAAAATATTTTTTTAATATTTTAGATAAAGCAATACAATTAATTAAATAAAGAATGGCTATAAATTTTGAATTAAAATGGAAGAAATGTTTATGAAATACATATATTTTTTAATAAAAGATTTTTAGATACAGAATGGTTAATAATGAGATTGTGAAAATTTCGTTTTTTGAATTTCTCTCTCTCAATAAAAGAAAACATTAAAAAATGTCTTTAATATTTCTCTTTAAATAACTAAATTTAAAAAATATTAAATAAAAAAATCAGGCATCTCCATATTCTTGAAAACGTCCATAAACTGCTCCTCCTCCACTTGCCCCATTCATCTGTTGATAATTAGCAGAATGAACACGCAAACCTCCATTCCTTTATTAAAAAAAGATTTTTTAAAATTAATTTTAAAATAATTATTAAAAATATAAATTAAAGGACGTTTGTTTTTAAAAAAATTCTAGCCCAAGAGTAAATTTTAAATTTAAGAAAAAAAAAGTTTAAAAAGAAAAGCACAGCAAGACCCAAAAAGATAATAAAAACACAAAAAACAATTTTTAAGTTATAATTCTTTCAATTTATTTTCACCTAGTTAAAGTCCCTCTAAGTGTGCCCCCAGATGTGCCAATTGTTGCTGGTGGTGCTGAAGCTATAGCTGCATTGTGTGTCATCATTTGTTGTTGCCAACTTTGTCTTTCTCCTAATAATAATGGTTGTTGTTGACCTCCATTTTGAGTACTAAAAGAAAAGCAGAAAATGGAAAAAAACAAAAACAAGAAATTAAAAAAACCGACAATTTAATGAAAAGAAAATATTAAAGGAAATGTAAAAATAAAAGTATTTGCGTTTTTCGGTTATTCTAATTATAGTTGGATCGTCTCAAAGCTAATCAGTTTCTTCTTTATATAATGTTAAAGGAGTCAGACTTAGTTAAGATTATGAGGATGGTTAATGGCATAGGAAACAGTTGGTACTACGGCACTAGTCCAAGCAATTCATAAATGATCACTTAGATTTGTCGGAGTATAAAATATTTTACATAAAAGATTTATAAAATATAAGAGAATTATATATTAAAATAGCCAAAAACCACAAAACTATTCGAACAAAAATCAAAACCAATTAAAAATAAAAAAGGAAGGTGGGTTTGGTAGAAGCTTACACAAATTCTTACGGCATTCTGTCGGAATTATTTCCCCCATCCACTCCACCACTTAAATGTTGACGAGCTCGAGGATTGAATAAATTAGTATCATAAATATTATCAGGCATTGTATCGTGAATTCTTGGAGAAAATTGATCTTCTTCACCGACTTCTAAATAATCGTTTGGAAGTCTAAAAATTAAAGATTAATTAATTAAAATATTTATTTATTTACCTAGAGAACATATACCAAGATTTAGCAACCAACAATAATAAAACAAAAAGTGTTAGACCGAGAAGAAAAAGTCCAGCTGAGATTAGAACAGAACCAAGGCTAAAATAATTTTAAAAATATTTTTTGTTTGGATAATTATAGAAGTTGTCTCATAAATTAACAATAATAGGAAAAGTTCAAGGATTAACCTAAATTAAATATTTGATTGTATTCATTGATCTCTCCTATTAAGTTCCCTTTAATTTTACATTTTATCAAGAAAAAACTAACAAAGCATATCTACACATTCCAACACGTAAAGTAAAAACATCTTTGTGTAACTGTCCACATTGTAACGCAAAATGTAAAGCCCCCAAATGTTTTGAGGAAGAAATTATTTCGGATTGTGTTAATTGTAAAATAGAATCAAAAGCTTTATCATTTTCTTTTTTCTCAATTTCTTTTTCTTTTTCAAACATTCTTGCCAACAAAGTCCCCAAACGTTGTTCAGCCCCAGCTTGATCTTTAGCTAATTGACTTAAAAGAGTTAAGGGTATTGATGGAGGTAATCCTTCATCTGGAGCACATTCAGAATAAAAATTGGTTAAATCAAGAAGTTCATCATTTAAACGACTTCGAAGAAATGTTCGGCCATCTGAACAAAAATCTGCATGAGACTAAAATTAATTTTTTAGAACTTTCAGAGTCTCCTAAAACAAACCACGGTTAAAGGAAAAACAGCAGAAAAGAGTAACCAAGAAACCAAAAATATAACTAAACCAAGACCAGAAAATATTATGGCCCCTTTTCGAGATTGACGGCAAAATGCAATAACACCCGCAAAAAGTACTGCACACATGATTAATTGAAGTATAAGACAAAGAAGCCATCTAAATTTAAATTGATTTTAATGATAAGTTATATCCATCCAGTTTTAGAGTTTAAAATAGAATCAAGGGATAAAGTTAAAGTTGACAATATAAAATGATATAATAATGATAATTTATTAAATAGATTCTAATAAATTATTAAATAGATTCTACAAAATCATTAATGTATAAAGAGGTGCTTACAAAACCCTTACTGTGTCAATAATACAATAGTTTCCGTATTGTTAAAAAATATCAAGAAGGAATCAGATTAGTCCAGATTTTAACCCTACTAGGTTCAAGTAATGGTTAATCCAAAGATTTGTAATTAAAAAAAGAATATTCATTTTCTCTTTAAATTTAAAACAAAAGAAACCTTTCAAATTCAATCCGTTCAGCATTTCTTTTAGTATTATCCAAAAAGTGTGTATCAAATAAAATAATCGAAGTTCTCGTTAATTGTTGTTTCAATTCATCTATTTTGTCTGATAATTCTGTTAAAAGAGCATCGGCCTCTCGAATTTGCTTTAAATATTTTTAAATTATTTTTAAAAATTATTCATTTATTCTCACTGTTTGGTTAATATTTTTATGTGCTCTACTTTTTCTTTCAATTAAAATAGTTAATTCATCAACATGTTCACTTAACTGCCATTGAGAGTGATTAAGTTTTTGTGTCTTAAATTTAAAAAATAAATTGAGGAATAATATTTATTTACACAATTATTACTAAAGTTTTTAAACCCTCTATTTCCTAATATATCGTGGGAAGGATATGAGAAATATGGAGAGTTTATGAAAAATTAACCAGAAAGTTAACCAGATTTTTCTGCAGGAAAGGGGATTGAAAGCCTAATTTTAAGTTAATGATATTTAAAAATTTTTTTAGTTTTTCAAAAATATTTTTAGGAAAGAGATAATCTCATCAAATACTGACAGTAATTTCTCCAAGAAATCTTTTTTCAAAAAAAAAACCTGAATAGCAGCCCTTCTCAATCCATCATTTAAATGTCCAAGTCCATCAAGAGAACTTTGAACACTTTTATTAAAAATTTCATTTCCAAACAAACAAGCCCCCATAAGTGAAAAACAAAGAATGCTGACAATAAACAAAGCTAAGGAAAGTCTGTCAATACGTTTACGAGAATTTCGTTGTGGGCCATTAGAACGATGTGCAAAGCAACATTGAGCTACCCAAACAATTACTGTTGCCAATAGAAAAAGTAATGCTAATGCAAGTCCAAAAGCGCAAAACACAACGAGGGACTTGAAAATTTGTTTGTAAATTAATTTTACAAATTTTAACAAAAAATTAAGGAAGAAAGAAAAATAATTAATAATTTTTGTGGACATTTGTATTTTTATTGGACTGGGCTAAAATCATTTCTGGCAATTCTTGTTTGGAATATTTTGAAGATTAATTTGAAAGATTAATTTGAAAATATATTAGGAATTTGAAAGAGAAGGGTTTCATGAATACTGAGATTAAGGATATAGCGTTTCTCATCTAGGTATTTTTGAGATTCAAGCTGTAGTTACGGGAATTTTCCAAAATTAATTTCCAACTCTTACCGGAAATGGAGTTGAGTATATATAGATATCGAAATCATATTGAGAAATAATTATCTCTCTCTTTTTAATACAATCCAAAATTTATAATTTTATTCCAAAATTCAATTAAAATTACCTGCATATATTCTCCATTTGGATCAATATCGAAAGGGGTATCATGCCGAAGTCGATTAAAACGAAAATCAAAGTGGGGTAAATTATGTATTAAATTTAGTAGTTTATCAGCGAAATTTCTTCCGCTCATAGCGGAAAAGAAAAAAATAAGCTTTATTATTGAATATTATTAAAAATTAATGTAATCTGTAATAATTTAATATTATATAAGTAAAGATTATTAAACAATCTTTTAATTTTTTGGAATAATTTGAATAAATATTAATTTGATGATATTAAACTAGAAAATTCGAAAGTGAAGGGTTAACCCCCAAAACACGCAAAAAACTATAGAGGATATCATTTTCTGACAATTCTCGTCCTTAAAAACTACGGGGTATTTAAATTGTGTAAATATTCTTAAAAAGTACTTTTTAAAAAATATTTTTTAAAAGTAAAAGAGATTGAAATAATATACAAAAAGAATCGCTTTTTTGCGCAATTTTTTAAGCCATTTAACACAAAATTCAAAACAATTCTTCCCGACCTAGTAAGTCATATGTACACACAAATGACTAATTGCAAATATATATTTCCAGACAAACACACAAACAACCCTCTCAATCGATCGGTTCCACCCAATAATGTTCCCCTCAAACCCCCCATACTCCCCCCCCCAATCTATCGTTATTCTTCTATAAAAACGTTCCTCCTTTACCTTCCCCACTACTTTTTACACCAAAAATAGCCCCAAAAATACACCAAACCTTTACTAAACAGATTTATTTTTTTAGGTTTTCCTTTCTTTTATCCGCAAATCAAAATAAATTTATGCAGAAATTTTGGAAAAAGCCAAAATTTTTAAAAAATTAAAATTTTTCAATGCTTTTTTCCTTTTAACCCCTCTCAATTAAAGTAGAAAATAAGAATAATATTTTCAAGTTTTTATTTACAATTAAGATAATCTTATTTTGCGGAATAAAAAAATTAAAGAAAAACTTAAAAAGATAATAAGCAGCACTAAACGGATTGAATGGGGGAAAGAGACGGGAGATTTTGTACTTTATTTAAATGTTTATTTTTTTAAGTTTATGTCTGAAATATTATTTTTTATAAATTAAAAATTAGAAATAATTTTGGTTAAAATATGTAAAATTTGGAATAATTTAGAGAAAATAAATATTTAAATAATTTGAATAAAAAACATTAATTTATGTTAAAGCTTAAAAATAATTTTTAATGTTTTGTAGATAATTTTTTTGTTAATTTTAAATACATAATTAAATAAATATTTATTTATTTTATTCTTTACCATCAATCAGTTTTATTTTTTTCTTTCAATAATTCTCAACAAACAATGTACTCTTATTTTTGCAAAAAAACACAACAAAAAAATAAAACTTTTTTAGTGATCTTCAAAATATTTTTTTTCTTGAGAAAAAATGATTGACATAAAAAATACACATTTCTTTTATTTTTTTATTACTTTTATTTATTTAATATTTTAGAGTAAACATTTTAAAGAAATAATAGTATTTTAATGTGAAAATGAGGTTATTAAATATATTTGAATATAAGTTCCTTTTATTTACTGAAAATATATGCGCGGGATTTGCACAATTCAATGCATTTCTAATTTATTATTTTGTATTTATATTTTGAAGAAAAGAAAAATATTTTAATTGAAAATGAATAAAATTAAAGTAAAAGAACTGATCAAGCAGAAAAAAAGAAAAAATAAAATAAAGAAAGAGATAAAATCTTTTTTTACAAAAATTAATTAATAATTTAATTGTTTAGTAAATAAATTTTTCTTCCCTAAAGTTAAAAAAGGAGGAAGAGGGGAGAATAATTACAGGAGAGTCGGCCATTTATGGAATAATGAGAACAAACTTAATAAAAAGGGTAAAATAATTGAGAAAAGAAATAATAATTAAAATTAGATTTAATCAACAAATGTTCATCTTTGTATACTTTAATCGGGAAATATAACTAGTGAGTGGTCAATTAAGGTCAAAAAATATTAAATGACCTTCAATCATAATTTTTAGTTAGTTTACAATTTATCTTTTAAATGAGAAAATAAATATTTTTAACAATTTCTTTTAAAAAATAAAACAATTTTAATAAAAATTATGTCCAAAGATTAATTTAAAAATTCTCATCATTTTTTAATTTTAATTTTTTTAAAAATTTAAATAAAGCCAAGCTGCGCAATATATTTGCGGGCAGCTGCTTTTGTTTTAGATCCTTTAAATTAATTGTTTGGAAGAAAATATTAGTAAATAAAAATCTAAAATTTAAGAGAAAAAAATTAATTAATTAATTAAAAAATTACAATAATTAAGGGAATCAATTAAATAACTAAAATTTAAATTTTTATATTAGGAAAGATAAAAAAAATATTTAATTATCTAATTTAAATGGAAATTATAAAAATATTTTCAAAAATGTTTTTTGATGTTTAAATTTCTAAAGAATATATTTATTTATAGAATTTATTTTAGAAAAAAAGGAAACACATGAATGAATTTGCCAAAACCAATAAATTTTGAAAAAAATTTAGAAAGAGAAAATTCTAAAATTTATATGACGATTTAAAATAAAAGTTCTTTAAATTAAATAAGTATTTACGCAAAATTATTGGACGTAAAATGGATGTTGATATCCAATAAAAACATAAATAAATATTTACGTCTTTTTCTGTTAAATGATTATAACTAACTTTTAAAAAAATATTAAATTAGTTTAAAGGGAAAAACTAAAAAAAATACATATGTACAAAAATTAAAGCTTTGAGCCATAAAAATAAAAAATAATAAAAAGGAAAAACCTGTCAGCCAAACAAATGAAAAGAAAAAATATTTTCTCGCCTTATTCTTTGCTCGTTTTTTATTTACTCTTTCCCCCATAATTACAGGCTTGCTTCCATGCTTTTTCAAGCATTGCTTTACTTCTAGTATTTATTTTATTGGCCAAGAGTTTATAAGATGAAGGTAAAAAGGAAAAAATCGATAAAAAATGAATTGGAATAAAAAAAGAATAATTTTTGAGTTTAAAAATTTTTTAGAAGCAATTTCGAACTATTTTGAGGCATTTTTTGATTAATTTAATTTATAAGTAATTCATTTATTCAGACATAATTGATTAAACTAGGGTATCACCCCGTCACCCGACTTCGACGGATTTTTTTGGCAAAAACCCCGACCCGAACCCCGAAGGCTTTACTCTTGGCCAATTTTTAAGAAAAAAATTAAAGTACTCGAACTATATTCAATTTTATTACTTTGACCATACCAATAAAAAAACTCAACAATTAAACATGTCCTAGGGGCCCTACTAGTTTGTCGACAAAAAGTACCCCTTTTCTCCTTTTTCTACCCTATCATTTAACAAAAATTTAATTTTCCACTTATTTTACTTTATTTCCTTAAACTGGCTTTAATTTAATTTTCTGCTAAAAAAGTTTTAGCTAAGGGAAAATAAATTAAAAAAGTGAGAAAAGTAGTAAAATATAGAAATTGTAAAAACAAGGAATGGATGGACATGTAGTTGTTGTAGAATAACTTTTATGTATGTCAGTTACATCCACAAAAGTCCAAAGTTTTTTTTTCTTGTTTTTTTTCATCTCACATTACTACAATTCCTTCTCAGAGTGAGAAGCTTTTCATTGTTTAAATGAATTTATTATGCGGAGAAAATCTTTGATGTGTTAAAAATTTGTGTAAAACACGAGAAAAAATAGAGCAAAAAATTAAATGAAAAATGTAATCCATAAATAATAATTATTGGATTAAATAAAGAGATGAAACAAAGAATTATTAAAAATATTTTTTAAAATTAAAAATAAAGAGGGGCAACCAGAAAATCTTTATTTCAACATAACTGTTTTCTTCGATTAAATATTTTTTATAACTTTTTGTTTATTTTGTAGTCAAATTAATGCCCATCAGATTTTAAAATTAAAGATTTCTTGATTGGGAATGAGAATTCAACATAGGAAATTAATTTTCTCATTTTGTGAGGGTAACACGCAACAGCTGAAGAGAATCACAAAATATTAGGAAAAAATGATTAGAAAGTGGATGTATCGATACTTAATAAAGATAAATTATAAAATTTATTTAAAATATTTTAAAAGGCAAGAAAATAAAATAAAGCCGTGTTGCCTATCACTAAACTTGTATTTATTATTACTTTTTAAATACTTGTTAGCCACAAAACTAAAAATGTACATAAATTATTTAAAAACGCGTAGGTGAAAAAAGTTAATTTAATATGAAAGTAAATAAATATCATAAAAAATCCCATAAAAAATAATTGAATAAAAATGTAAATAAAATAGTAGATTATGTACATACATATTAACATAAAGCATTAGTTGAGTATATTATTTTTATATTTTGGTGAATTAACAATTCGAAGGCGGATCGGAACTACGTCTTACGACTTCTGACGTTTTTACTCTTTCGAGTTGCGTAACTCCCGGCTGTTCTGATCCACCTTTTATGGCTGTTCTAATCCACCGTGTATATGTATATCTATGATGAGATAGTATACATATAAACGAAATATGTTTTATAAACTGGGGATCTTGTTTACTTTACGTTTTCAAGTAAATGGATAAAATTTAACATTTTTTTAAAAATTAGTTGAAAATAGTAAAATCCACACAACCTATGGCATCGTATGGTTGGATAAAAGAATAGTATATTCGGTGGAAAATAAATATGAGATCGATGGCCGTTATAATGATTGAGTGTGCATTTGGGGGACATTTATGAGTGAGAAAGGATTGTGTTTGGCTGCTGTGCAAATAACCCAAAGCAAAGAATGGACAAAAAAGAGCGGCAGAAAGATGACCGCTGTGAAGAGAATGACCGGCATATATCTGCCATTTTGTGGTGAAGCATCGAGAATTTTGAAAGAAGACTGAGAATATAATATATAGAATGTAGTAAGTACGTGTCAGGGCAATTCATTCCCTGTCCAAAATATCCTCTAAGAAACTAGAGGAATAGTCAAGGATAGTTCATTTTGGGTGAACATCTCTCAAAAAATGCTTATTTAATAGTAGGGTTGTTGGTTTCGAACTGACATAAGCCGATCTAGCTTTTTCGGTTCGGGTCGGTTACCGAAGACGAACCTCCTAATAGTCCAGTAAATAAACTGACATTTGTCAGACTGTATTTTTTAGACTATTTTTTGGAGGGATGCCAAAGCATCAATTGCTAAGGAATTGTTTCCAATATGTACATATGTATATGCTTTTAATTCTTTAGTTAGGAAAAATTAAAAGCGTGAAATAAAAGACTAGGCCGTTACTATTATTTTTCGGCACAGAATGGCCTCTGGCCATGAAGAAATAGAAAATTGTGCCACGGCACTAACCGCCAATACTTGGATTATATTAAATATTTTAGGTACATATGAGATTAAAAAAACAAGGAGAAAACATCGTAAAAGTTGGGAGTGAAAATTTAAAAAAATTCCTTATTTCCTTATTTTTTTGAGAGGATCTTGACTAGGCAATATCTATAATAAAATAATTAAAAATATTTTTTCGATTTTCTTTCACAATAATTTACTCTTTTACCCCACATATGTCTATTCCCTCCCCTCCCTTCTCCATTAAAATTGATTTTATTTTTTATTTGCGCATCACACATTTGCCTATTACCAGTCAATGTCAAGATTGACAGTAAGTGCCTGTTTGCCTTTAAAAACCTGTTTTTAATTTAAAATTTTATAGGATTTAGACTCGCAATTCCTTTTTTTGTTATTCTCGTTTTTAAAATTTTAAAAGTGCTGCGCAACATAAAAATATATAATTGAGAATAAAGGTCGAGTTGAAAGGATTGAAAGGAAATTTTGGATTGAAAGTGTTTTAATGAAAAAGGATTGGTAAATGCTTTTATTTAAAATTATTGGAAAAAATATTTAAAATTTCTTGGGGAAATTATTTTACGAGAAAAATAAGTTTGAACAATTTTAAATTGCAAAAAACAGAATTGCATATTTTTGAAAATAAACTACCAGTCTCTAAGGAAAATAAAAAGAAATAATAACTAAATAAAATATACATACATATATTTTCTTTTTGTTATTTAAAAACGTGTTTTTCTTTTAAAATTTAAATGAAAATTTTCATTTTCTCACATAATTAGTGAAGTTTTGATAAAATTAAAATAAATGAAAGAATCAAAAGTGAACACTGTAGAATTTCTTTTTTTTATTTTAAAGTTGGAAAGGGAAATGAAAAAGTTTGGCTTTAATTTTCTTAAGAAAGAAAAGAAAGTTTTTAAAAATTTAAAAGAATTTTTTAAAAGAACACTGTTTAAAAAAATATATTTAGATAACTAAACTTTTATTCTATCAAAATAAAATATAAAATTTAAAATATTTACCAATTCAAATGTTAAAATGCCGTCCAAAAAAAGAAAACAAAACTTTTCAAAAGTGAGCAAAGAAGGAATATATAAATTAATGGAAAATTAAAATTTATTTTCTTTGGGAAGGTCTCGAGAGAAATTCATTTAAAATCCTAAAAATTATTTTCTCTTTTCATTGCTTCTTCCCTGTCCAAGTATTCATTGTTCGATTAAATCCAAAATATTCCATGAAAGCAGTTGCCGCTTTTGTTGGAAATATTCTTTAAAAAAAGAATTATTAAAGATAATTTTTGTATTCAACAATTACCCTTTTAATGCAATCAAAAAATAAGTTGCTCTAGGTAAGTAAAGCTCATCTGCATCTGTCAATACTGCACCAATTATTTTTTTGACAACATAATTTGGGTCGAGAATTGGAAAGAAGTAGGGGGTGCTTAAATTGAAATATATAATTTTTAAATTTAAAAAAAATTAGAGAAAGTTTTAGAGGAAAGGTTACCCTAAAAGGAATCTCTGTTGTAAATGTGAGGTTATGGGAAATTGGATTAAAAAAAGACAAGGTTAAGTACATAAACAGTGCTTGGAAATTTCAGATTTGCTCGTACTCGTAAATTGTATCTGTTTATTTTTGGCCTCGTAACTCGTACTTCATACAAGCCTATTTTTTACTCGTACTCGTATTTCGTACTTAATTACGACTACGAATTTTGGTACGAGCTTATAAGCACTGTATATAACTTGTAATTTTCTATTTTTAATTTTGTTTGGAGAGTTTAGGATTTAAATTTAAGAAATTCATTAAAAAAATAAATTTCTAACAAAGTTTTAACGCCGTCAAACATTCCAGTGTTTACATAATAAGGGCAAACAGTAGTCACAGTTATAGGCAATCCTTGACTTAATAATTCTGAACGAAGTGCTTCACTAAGTCCAACAGCTCCATGCTTGCTAGCACAATAGTCAACTAAACCATTAATTCCTGCCAATCCAGCCAAAGAAGCAACATTCACAATATGTCCTAAAAAATTCTTTTTTGGAAATTTTTATAAAATGAAAATTTGCCTCGACGTCTTTCAATCATTGCAGGAAGAAATGATTTAATTGTCTTTAAAAAATATTTTTTAAATTTAATATTTTTAATTTTACAAAGAAAAGAGCATTGCAATTAACAGCCATAGTTTTTTCCATTAATTCATCTTGACAATCAAAAATCTTCTTTCCACTAACAATACCAGCATTATTAATTAAAATGTCTATATCCCCAACTTCTTTTTTGACTTGTTCAGCTAAAACATAAATTTGTTTTCTGTCAGACAAATCAATCTGATATGCTGCCGACTTTAAAAAATAATTATTTTCTTTATTAATTTAAAAAAACTATTTAATCCCCAAAAATTCCCAAAACCTATTAGCCCCTCTCTATTCTAATTAGCCTGTTCAGAAAGTCAAACAATCAAATTATTGACTGAAATAGGCCCCATTCATCTTTTAATGTGCCCACTTTTATAAGCTTATTGCAAGCCTTTTATCAAAAAAAGTGTTTATCAATTAAACACCCACTTGAATGCCCAAATCGTCAAGAATCCCCTTTGTTTCCAAATTCATCTTTTCGTCAATGTCCCAAAGCACAATACGTCCACCAAGTTTCCCAAACTTAATTAAAAATATATTTTTTTTATTTCTCAATTAATTCACCTCAATAGCCATTAATCTCCCCATTCCACTTCCCGATCCAGTAATTAAAATAGTCTGTCCTTTAATTGACTTTTTTGGTAAAAATTTAGTAGGCAAAATAGATTTAATCATGGCCAAAACTGATGAAGTTATAACAGTCCAAAGCATTTGAAAAAATAGAGGAAAACTTTGCTGCATAAACATTGCACCGGGGAATAATACAAAAGCTTAAAATTGAAAAATAATTAAAGAAAAAATTAAAAAAAAAAGAAAAAATTCAAATGCTCAAGATAAGAAGGACATTAGCGGTTTTTTAGTGTTTTACCCCAAAAATTTTAAATAATTTTTTAAATTTTTTAAGAATTGAAAAATCTAATGAAAAAAGAGAAATTTAGCATAAAAAGGAAATTTCTTGGGTAAAATATGCAGAAAAACAATAGGGAAATCAATAAAATATCCAGCCAAACAGGCACAATTACTTTTATTTTTTTATTATTTGTCAGCACATTTTAACCAATTGGCCGTATTTTTATCGGAAAAATTATTTTATAGTTGTTATCCTGACTAATGTTTGCTCCGGTTGGAAATAAAAAATTAAAAATAAATGATAGTAATTAGTAATTTTGGAAAAGAAATGAAAAAATAATTAAAAAGTATAGGGTTTTAAAGAAATGATAAAAAAAGGGGGAGGGGGGGGGGTTTGTTGTGAATACTAGAGAACGAGATTTTTGAAAAGCCTGGGCCTGTTCCTGTGTTCCGGGTTTGATTTATTGACCTGGGCTGGATCCTGGGCCTGTAGTCCAGGAAAAACCCAGGAAGGTCAAAAATCCCTGGGTACAGGGAAAACTCAGGCCTTGGTCCAGGCCCAGCTCGATCTCCAGTGAATACTCTGGAATTTCAGGAGAGATTTTGTTTACTCTTGAATTAATCAAAAATTTGTTTGTCCACAGCTGGGAGCAAATGGATATTTCGGAGAATTGATTAAAAATTTATTTTTACTATTTTAAGAAACCTGTTGATTTTTTAATTACCTTTAAACAACAAAAAACACAAACTATAGAAAATTTCTTTTTTAAAATAATAAAAAAGTTTAATTTAAACGCGAGACAGACAATTACTTTTTAAATTAGTTTAATGTTTATTAATCTACTAAAAATAAATAATAAAACTACCCACAAAATAAAATAATTCCAAAAATTGTAGTCTCATTCCATTGATTAATATTTTTGTCTAAAACATTATTTGACAAGGTTGTTAAGTTTGTTTTGTTAATAGATTCGAGGATTTCCATTTTTTGGATATTAAATTGAAAGCTAAAATATTAAAAAAATTTCTCTATAATTTTTTAAAATTAAAAAATAAATTAAGCAAGTTTTAGAAAATAAGACAAAAAAAGATTATATTTTTATTGGGAGTTTTATTTAAGAAAACAATTTGTATATTTGAAAAGACATTGACACTTAAAGGTTATTTTTGAATTGAGCGCGCTTAAATTAATATTAGTAATTATTTTTATGATTTTAATTTTACCTCCTAAAATTTATTTGAATAAAAAAGTCTAAATATTTTCTAATAAAATTTTTTTTAAATATTATATTTAATTTATTATAGCTTTTTCTAGAATGAAAAAATAATTTTTGCACATCAAAAATATTGTTTGAAAACAAAATGGAATGGACTTTGCTAAATTGGTAGGTAAGAAACTATATTTATTTTTTGTTTATTTTTTTTATTACCCAGTTGATTGAAAGAATTCTTTTAAATATTTGAAAATATTTAAAAGGGAAGAGAGGAGTGGTTGCGCGAGAATAGAAGAGACCTTTTAAATTAAATAAATACATATAATCCTTCCGAAATCATCGATCAAATACCTAGAAATAACTTTCTCGAGCACGAGACTAAATAAGTCTAGAATAAAAAATTAAAAGGGTAATTGTTAAATTATTTTAATTTTATACATAGGCGTATTTAAAATTGAAGAATGTTTTAAAAATGTTGTTTTAAAAACGAGAAACTCAAAATAATCGAATAACCGATAAAAACTATTTAACCGAAAAAGTGTCGTAGACTACGTTATCGTTATAAACCGTCCAAGTATTGGTGGACCACGTCAAGATGACTGTCGTCGACCACGACCACTCGTCGACGTCAAGATTACTGTCGTCGACAACTACCACGTCAAGATGACTGTCGTCGACCACGACCACTCGTCGACTACGACTACTCGTCGCCACGACCACGTCAAGATGACTGTCGTCGACCACGACCACGTCAAGATTACTGTCGTCGACTACGACCACGTCAAGATGACTGTCGTCGACCACGACAAGATTACTGTCGTCGACCACGACCACGTCAAGATTACTGTCGTCGACCACGACCACGTCAAGATGACTGTCGTCGACTACGACCACGTCAAGATTACTGTCGTCGACCACGACCGCGTCAAGATGCTGTCGTCGACCACGACCACTCGTCGAACACGACCACTCGTCGACCACGACTACTCGTCGCCACGACAACGTCAAGACGATTGTCGTCGACCACGACCACTCGTCGAACACGACCACTCGTCGACCACGACCACTCGTCGACCACGACTACTCGTCGCCACGACAACGACAAGATGACTGTCGTCGACCACGACCACGTCAAGATTATTGTCGTCGACCAAGACCACGTCAAGATGACTGTCGTCGACTTCGACCACGTCAAGATGACGTCGTCGACCACGACCACGACAAGATGACTGTCGTCGACCACGTCAGGATGACCACGTCAAGTTGACGAAACTCTCATTGACAACATCAGGTAGATAATGTCAAGAATATGAAGCTTTTTCTAGAGTGTTCAAGAGTCATTGTTCTTAATCACATTTTTAAAGTTTTCAAGTTAAGAAATGCTCAAAAATATCGAGATCAAGATTGACATGCCACAAGATTAAACACGAAAGTGTCTCGATCTTTTACCTAATACCTATGTATGTTTCTGCAGCATCTTCTAAATGCATAATTAAATATTTATTAAAAAAATTGAACACTTAGAATACAATATTTTCTCGTATTTCTTTTATAATTTATTCATTTTTTATATTTTGTATTTCCTCATTTGTCCATTTTAGGTTATTTCTTAATTTAATAAACATAAACATTGGAATTAGTAGACAAATTGCTCCAAATGAATAACTTAGAGTTGGCCCAAACATCCAAAATACTTTTAAAAAGTTTAGGGAAATTGTTTAAATTTTTAAGTTAAATATTTATAAATTAGAATTTTTGATGTTAACTTACAAGTAGAACCAAGTAAAGGACCAAAAGCGCGAGAGAGAGCACCTACAGAGCGAAATATTCCGAGAAAAGCACCTTAATTAAAGGAAACGTTTAACAAGTTGAATGTCTTTGGAGAATATTTTTGAAATCCCAAAAATATGTACCTCTTTGGGTTTGTTCACAATATCTCGAAAACAATGCTGTCAATGAAGGAACAACCGTTGCCGATGCTTTTAAAAATTAATTTTATTTTGAATTAATTTTAAAAATTTAAATACAAATTGAATAAAATAAAAGTCCAGTGTATAACAAAAATTCAGAATTAGCTATAGCCATAAATAAATAAGCTGGTACAATTGCTATTAAACCAAAAAGTGCACATTTTGATTGAGCTTTGGAGGTAGAAGGTGATCGACGAACAAAAACTCCTTTCAAATTTTTCTTTAAAAAAATTTTTTTCTAAATTAAAGAAAACCCTGTATTAAAAGCATACAAATTCCAGAAATTAAATAAAGTTTTCCTTGTTGTCTACTATCGTAATAAAAACGAATATGAGTTAAAAACCCTAAAGTAAATTCTAATGCTGAAAAGAAGAGAAGAAATGAAAAATAAATAAGAGAAATTGAATTTAATAAAAATTTGTTGGAAGGAATGTCTTCTGATTTTTTAGAACTTTTTGGTGTTGAAAGTGGATTAATAAATGTCCAGAGAGAATAATCTTGATTTGATGTTTTCTAAATTTAAATTTAGTATAAGGAAGTTTGAAATGTTTAATTTTTATAAAAAGTAAACTGTTAGGGTACACCCCAAGGTACCGCAGAGCTATAACGTCGTTGAAAGTCCCTGTTATTGTCAGATGCACCTCGGCGAGCTGAATCGAACTCTACCAGGCCGTCCCGGATTCAACAATTCTGAACGACGTTATAGCTGTGCGGTACCTTGGTCTCGTTACCTTGGCCTGCTCCCGTCTAGTTATCCTTTACTCTCTGATTTTTTTAAATTTATTTTTTAATTTTGTTTGTTTTTAAATTTTATTTTTTAATAAAATTAATTTACTCACATTTTTTCTTTTCTCCTCATTATTTTTCAAAGTTTCAGGTAGAAATATTAAAAGAATTAAAGCTTCAAGTATAGTTAGGACAATAGCTAAATATGCTGGTCTAGAATTGAATTGGTCATTATCACGTCCATGTAAAGACAAACAAGCACCTATTGATGGGCCAGCAATAAAAGCAAGAGAAAAACAGGCACCGACTAAAGCCTTTAAAAATAATTATTTAATATAGTAATTATTTCCTTATAACAACCATTCCTTTCCCTCTACGTTCATCTGGCAGTAAATCAGTCACAATTGCAATGGCAAGAGATATCGAAGCTTTGCTTAACCCTCCAATTAAACGAGAGAAGAAAAACAACGAAAAACTTAATCCAGAAATAGACCAAAACTTTAAAGATAAATCAAAATAATGGCCGGTAATTTTTAATTAATAACCGAATAAGAAATTAAAGATCCAAAAACGGCAAACAATAAAAGAGGTTTTCTTCCATATTTATCAGAAAAAGCTCCAAAAATCGGAGAGGATAAAAATTGAAGAAAAGAGAAAAGTGAGCCTAATATTCCGCCAAAGAAAACATTATTGTAACGATCGAGGGAAGGAACGTTTAAAATTGATTGAATATAGCCACTTAATTGTGAAAATGTTGAGAATAAAGGATCCTGAAAAATTAAGAGAAAATTTTGTATTTAATTTTTAAAATATAAATTGTGTGATTATTTGACTCAGAAAAGATCTGTTAAGTTTACTTGCAAGCAGAGCTGCGTCGAAATTTCGATTTTCAACCCTCGATTTTCGAATTTAGACGTTTTTTCTACCGATTTTCGATTTCCGAATTTCGAAGATTTTTTTATTCCGACGCAGCTCTGCTTGCAAGGTAATCGGTTAGTCTATTATGTAATTTAAAATTTTTCGAGGTTTATAAAATTTTTCTAAATTATTTTCTCAAACTTTAATAAAGATTATTTTCAAATAAATAAATATTTATTTTTATTTAACAAACATTATTTTTTTGTTGTAATTTAGAAAAATGTTCAAGAATCGAAGGAAATAAAGGAAGAATTAATGTAAAAGCCAACAAATCCAAAAATAGAGCAAAAATTAATATACCAAGAATTAAATTTTCACTCATACTTTTTTATATTTTGAATACAAATATTAAAATTGATTGAATAAATAAATAAATTTTGAATTACATAAGTTTTATTTCCTTTGTGGGAAGGAAAATTGAAGAAAATCAATTTTTAAAATTAAATTCAAACTTTAATTTCTTTAAAAATTATTTTTAGAATTGATCGCCGGTGGCAAATAAATAAATAAATATTCTTTGCGAGTGAAAGAATATTCGATTGAATGAAAAGAACACTGAAAAAGGTTTTGCTGCAGAAATTACATGGAAAAGCCGGTTTTGAGAGAAAAAACTGGTTCTGAAATGGTGACTAATTTAATTTTTAGTTTTTTAAGAAAATAATTTTAAAAATTAAATTTAAATTAAAAATTAATATATATATTTAACAATAATTAACACTTAAATTTCAAATAAAAATCCTTTACTTTTTTTTAATTCTAAAATTTCCCACTTAATACATAAAAGTTAATCAAATATTCTTTGACAAACAAAAAATTAAACCTTTTATTTTATAATTGTTAAAATTTTATTCAATAAATTTATTTCTAAAAGTACATTTGTATAAAATAAAGCTTTTTATAAAAAGTGTCAGTCTTTGAATTCTTTTAATTAAACTTAAATTTAAATTAGCAAATTATAGTTTCCCGTCTAAAATGAGTAACAAGCTTTAACACGCAGCAATTCCTTTAAATAAAATAAAAAAAATTAATTGAAATTCGAACAGTAAATGCTCAAAAAATGATTGTAATATGTATCAGAATAAAGAGGCTGTCTCGACATCGTTACTAGAATTTACCAATACTGAATAAGAACGTAACCAAATAACTGGGTACAAAATATCTTTAAATTTCAACAAAAGCTCTTTACCTAAATTTTTAACATTTAAATAATTAAAAAAATAAAAATTAAAAACTTTTTTAAAAATTTCTTTACTAAACATTACTTTAATAAAAAAAATTAATCATTTTTTCTTTATATTTTATTTCTTCTTTTCTAATGAGTAAACATCAAATATATAATTATATTAAGGCAGGTTTATCAGCTAATAAATAACACAAATACTTCACTATTACAATTTTTCTTTGTAAATGTTATTGTTGTTGTTGTTGACTAGTGTTTGGCTAAATCATTCTCTCCCTTTCTTATGTTTTTACCGATCGATGGGACTGAGATTTGTTTTCATTAAAATTTAATTTTTATTTTTAAAATTATTTCTTATGACGTAATGAGGGCTCTACATATTTATCTCCTTGTTCAAAACCATCTAAGTTTCGAGGAGGAGATATTATAATAAATATTTCCTTTTCTGTTTCTTTTCTTTCACTAGAGACTATTTTAGGAATTATAGAGAAAGTTTTTCATATACTATAATTTTTAGATTTTTAAATTTTCTTAACTTTTTATTTTTTCCACCTTCCGAAATGCATTCCAATCATTCATTGTGTTTTTCCTTAATATTATATTAAAATACCAAAATCATTCAAAAAGACATGCTCATACATTATTGTTGACAGCTCTAAATGATTGGAAGAAAACGAGAGCAAAAACCAATTTTCATTTTATTATTTATTATCTTTTAACATTCTATAAATATTTTTTTTTAATTTCATTATTTTTTTGTGGTATTAAATACTAGATTTGTTCTACATACAAAATTATTCCTCTATCACAATCCTGAAAATTTATCTTTCCAACATTCATGATTACCGAAAGTGTTATTTTTATAAAAATTGTCGAACGAGATATCTTCTTTACATTTATCCTTTACAAAATTTTATAAACATTTTTTTGATTCTCGTTTATTTAAGTAAATTGTATAATAAATTATCTAAATTTTATGGATTAAAAAAGGAAAACAAAAAAATAATTTGTAATTTATTTATTTATTTTACGAGAATGTATATTAACTCTCATGGGAGGAATATATACACGTAAAATATTATTTTTGCAGGGTGGCGATGAATTTAAGAGAAAAAAAAATAAAAAGCAAAAATAGAACTGTTATTTACATTTATTTTTTTTTCATTTTTTATTATTGATAAGCAAAATGTCGAGAATGGGGAAGAAAAAATTTTTTCATTTATTCCATTTCTATTTTAGTAAATATTTAAAAAATGAAAATAAAAACAAAAATTGAAAAGAGTATTTTTTTTAATTTCTCTTTATATCTGCAGATTCGGGTGTAATAAAAATCGGAATTTGCAGAATTTTCGGTAAATTCTCTTTTAATAAGATGTAAATACCGAGTTCTCACATCCTCCCATTTTATGAAGTATCATTTATCTTAGTACGATAACGGCAAATTATAACTCATTCGACGTGGCTCGGTAAACTGAGTCAAATGTATTTTTAAAATAATTAATGAGCAGCTTCGAAAAGGCTATAATTTGGTTATTTTAACCCATACTTTTATTAAATTGACTTTGATATTTTGTAAACTTTTAGGAGAAAAAGACCTAACCTAATTTGGGCGTTTTTTTGTTAGTATTTATTTTAAATTACTTCTTTTTAGTATAATTGATTACACTTAGGTTTGTTCATCTTTTTTTTTACAAATTCGATATTATATGTATATCCCTCTTTTATTCTCTTAAATGATGATATAAACGCGCAAACAAGTAAAAAAGAAACGTTAAAATTAATACTTTTTTTACAAAATTTTTAAATTATTTTAAATTATTAAATATATTTCAGAATCTAAAATTGTTAAAAATCTCGTTTATTATAAGTAAATTTGCTTAATTTAATGTTAATTATCCCCAAAAATCACTATCACAATTCAATTCCATAACAGAATTAATTTATTGTTTCTTACTTCAAAAATGTTTAACAAATATTTTTATGTTTTATAATTGTTGATCTTAATAAGAACAGAAAAAATATGAATCATTTTCTATGAACATTATATTTATTTTCATTAAAATTCTTTTATTTATTTCTTTATAATGTAAATTAAATAGTGAAATAAAATGTCTCAATTTAGGCGTAAATAGTGAGAGAATTTAAAAGGAAAATTAAAAGCAATCATTATTTAGTTTTTTTATTATTACCTAACAGCTGCGCGGCTTTTAATAGGTAAATGAAAATAAATAAAAGGAGGGGTGAATGGAGTAAATCGGAAGTGAATAATGTAAATAAAATATTGAATGAATAAAAGAGAGAGAATATATTTTTGTTTGGTTATTGACAACCTTTTTTATGAAGAAAATTAAAAATATTTTTTTTTAAATTTTAGTTAATATATTTATTAATTTACCTAATTTATTTTCTTCTTCAAAAAAATAATGAAAGAATTATTCGAGAATTGTTGTTTAGGATATACCCAAAATGTTCAATTATTATTATTTAAAATGAGCAAAAAACAAAGTAGTAGAAGATCTCCTTTAAAGTTTGTTTTTAATTTTTAATTAAAAAGATTCATTTACATATTTTAATTTTTATTTGATCATGAGGGATATTTTAATAATAAAGTTAGTCCAAGTTGCCCTTCAAATGGTCTCTCCCCTACTGAAATAATTTAAAAAATATTTTTAAATTAATTTTTTAAAGATTTTTTCGTTTCTCTCCTTCAAATGATGACAGTCATTTCTCCAACCCCCCAACTGGCTGGTTATGTAATCTTCGTCAACCAAATACTTTACATACACTTTTACATTTGGCAGCCCTCCATGGGCATAAAGAAATTGTTCAAATTTTAATAGAAAAAGATAAACAATTAATTAAAATAAAAGATCGTCGTGGATGTCTTCCTTTGCATTTAGCTGCTTGGAATGGGCATTTAAATATTTTGGAGGTTGACAAAAATAAATTTAAATAAACAAAAATTATTTTAGATATTATTAGATTTTGAACCAAAAAGTGTGGTTAGTATAGCTATTTTTATTTAAATATTTAATTTTTAATTGTAAAGAATGAAGTAAATAATTCTCTACAGACTGCCCTTCATTTAGCTGTTCAAAATGGACATGGTCCTTCAATACTTTTTATTTTAAAGGTTTTATTGACTCAATAATTTTTGAAATAAATAAAAATTTCTTTAATTATTAAAATAAATTTTTAGAAAAATGGAAACCCAAAAATGCGCAATGCACACCATGAGAATTCTTTGGACATTGCTGTTCGAACGGGACGAGCAAATTTGTGTAGACTATTGTTGATGCATTGCCCTGAACTTCCAGTTTTGGTAAATCTTTTAAATATCGCTAAGTTGAATGAAATGTTATTTTCAATAGAAACTTGGAAATGAATTGTAAATAAATATGTACTAGGATAGTAAATTGGAGCTGAAAACTCTTTTTTCTAATACATATAATAACTGTAATTAAGTGTTGTTAAACATTTCAAACTATAAATTTTAAATTTAGAAAATAATTTTCATTTAAAAACATTTAATAATCATTAATTATTTATCTCTTTATTTCTCCAAATTATTTTAGAGTACTTCAGAGTGTTGCTCGACAACACCAGCTCATCTATCAAAATCTTCTTATTCAACCCCAATTTATCCATTACATATAGCCGCTCGAATTGGAAATGAAGATTGTTTGAAAGTTTTATTAGAAAATGGCTTTGACACAAAATATTTGGGAACAGAAGGGACTGCAGTACATATAGCTGCAATTAATGGAAATAAAAATGTTTTGAAAATATTACTTGATAATGAGGGTTAGTTAATGGAAAATAATGATTATATTAATTACAATTCTCTTTTTAGATCCCCTTTCTTTATCTTCTATTAACGTAAAAAATATTGAAGGCCTAACAGTTTTTGAATTATTAAATAAACAATTGTCTATTTTCGGTTCATCTAATGAAAAACGAATTCATGAACGTGTTCGTAGTTGGGAAGAATGCAGAAATATTATTTTAAAATATTCATCAAAAGAAAAAAGAGAGCAAATTGTAGAAAAACAAAATAATAAGGAAAATAAAAAGAATTTAATACCCAATGGTTGGACAATTCAGGCATATATTTTTAATAATGTGATTAATAATAATGAGATAATCGTCTAAAGAGTAAATTTAATTCATGTACTTATAAAGGTTGGAAACAACTTCAAAACTGACTAACATTTCTTCGATCTTTCTTATTTTCGTTTTTGCACTAAAGTTCTCAATATTTCCAGTTAAAGTACTGAATCTTAATTTAAATTTTTTGTTTTAGAAAAGTCATCCACCTTGCACAACTTCTTCTAATTCTCATTCTCCTAAACAAAGACAACCCATTAGGACTGACAACAAAACCATAACAAATACTAATATTCACAGCAATTCTCATGCTAAAAGTGATTGTCCAAATTCCACTTCCGAGGACTGCCCTTATCAGCCATTGCCAGAAGAAATTGGAAATAAATTAGAAAATAACCAACGAAAGAACATTAATGGATTTAACTATCAAAATTTGCCTAAAAGATGTTTATTGTATGATAATGCGCCTTTATCAGCTGCTGGTAGACGGTAATACTTGAAGAAACGATAAATTTTATATGCATATTATTTAGGAAATGGCAACATAATTGTTGTCATCCTCCGAATAATTCCTCTTCAAATTCTCCTCTTCCTAGAGCTGATTACCATAGTTCTAATTCAAATTTACCTCATTCAACAAAACAAAAAAATAGTAAAGAATCAAATAATTCCATAAATAAAGAAATAGAAGATGAAGAAGGTATTCGTTCACTGCCTGTTTTGTCATATAATTCCATCACAAAGTTAGCCAATTCAAACAAGTCTTCGCCGGAATCTTCTGAAGAGTAAATTTAATTTTGAAATTAAAAATTTTTCAGTTTTATTAATATTTTTTTCATTTAAACCTAAAATATTTGAGATTTTTTTCCTTCGATTTTAACTTAAAATCTAGCTTTTCCTTTAATTTTTGTTTGTCTACATAAACTAATTTTCACTTCACAGAAAATTCCCTAATCAAAAGCAGCACTCTTCTCATTTCCATTCTTCTTCTACTACTTCCTCTCCATCTTCTCCACCTCCACCACAATTATCAGAAGGATTTTCTTTAAATAATAATTTTAAAGTACTTCAACCACAACAACAAGAATATTTTACTTTACCTCCACCTCCTCCCCCTCCCCCATTCTCGTCTTTTCCTTCGCCTTCTCCTTCTTGTTCATCTGGTTCAACTCCTCATTCTCGCTTTCATTCAATGGAAGGGAAAGGAAATAATATTATTAATAATGATAAAATAAATAATAATAATTCCATCAGTCAACAACAATTAAATGACAAACAAAATGAAATTAATAACAATTTAAATAAATCTAATAATAATGATGAGGATGATGGTGGTGATAAATTTAGATGGAAAGAGGCGAATATTTTTTTAAATTAATGTTTATAATGTAGGAACGGATGGGTAGTGATCATACAAAATGATTATACAAATTAAGTTCTCACCTCAATCGGTTCATAATAAATAACACTAAAGTATGGCTTGGGTCTGAAATCAAAAATTAAGTTTGTAATAAATATGGAATTAAAAAGTTTATAGCTGTATCTTTAACTTTTTAAAAATAAATTTTCAAAAATTATTCTCTTTTATTTTAGATAGATGAAATGTTGACAGCTTTTCAACGAAATTCATTTTTTCAATCAAATATTGAAAATAATACCTCCTCCCCTCCTCCGCCTGCTACAATTAAAAATGATTTAATTACAAATTCTAAAAATCCTTCTAAAGAATTAATTGATTCTAATCAACATAAAATAATTAATTGGCTTAAAATAGAAGTGGAATTGGAGGAGGAATTAGCTGTTAGAATTGGATATTTGTTAATTAATAATGGATTCGATTGTTTTGAATTTTTGGTAAAAAATAAATATTTTAATTATTAATTGTTTTTTAAATTAACAGAAAGGCTCTTTAAATACAAAATTTATGACAGAACTTGGAATTGAAAGAAAATCTCAATTACGTATATGTCGGTGTTTGGATGAACCTTCCACACAAATAATTTGTATTCCCAATGCATGTTAGTAGATATAAATAATTATTTTTTAAATTTAAATAAATATTTAGTAATGTTCGATTCAATTTCCGATTGGCTAAAGGCTCTTAATTTGTCTGAATTATTTTCTAAATTCTCAAAAGAAAATATTACCTCAATTAAAGATTTAATTAATTTTAAATTAAATAGAAATAATTTGGAGGTAAAATACATAATTATTTGTATTTTTTATTTATAATATTTTTTTAGAAATTAGGAATAACAAAATTGGGGCATATTGCAAGAATAATTAGATCAATTGACATGGCTGTTACCTCGAATGTTAATGTTTCCAAGTATTAAGCTCGTTTTTAAATTTTAAATTTCAATATTATAGGGAAGGAGCTAGCAACACTACTAATTCAATTTCAACATCATTATTACCTTCTGATAATAAATTAAATAATAATTTATCAGAATTAAATGCCACCACTTCATTAAGTACAATATCTTCGAGTACTACTAACAATTCAATAACTTCCTCTCGAGGGATTTCTCTTTCCCCTTCAAAAGGATTGGATTTAACAACCCTTAGAATTAAATTAAGAAAAGGTTGTGTCAGGTTTTCTGCTCATTATCTTGGATCTATTGAAATTTCGAATATTTCTGATGGAAGTGAAGAATGTAGACAAACAATGCATTCAATTAAGGTATTTTTTGTTGATAGAATAAAATTACTAGGATTATTTTACAATAAAGACTTTAAGGTCCATCAATAAATCTTTAAATAATTGTTTTTATTATTTATTTTTTCTAGTCTAAAGCCAACCAAGTTTCTGGAGTACCTCAAGTTCTGTTAGATATTTCAATCTCTGGTATTAACATTCTTGATTGCCAAACAGTTTGTAATTTTATTTTAATTACAGTCTGGATTTCGGTTTTGAATACCCCCTCGTTTCTTTTCACCAAGAGGGTGTTTGAAACAGAGATCTCTAACTTTACAGAAAACACTACTTTTTAAACTTAAGCAAACAGCAATTCATCGCCATTCAATTAATCAAATACAAATTGTTTGCCAAGACAATTTGGATTTAAATTTCTTTTCGTATATTTTTAAAGATGGGGAAGAACAAAATAATTATTATTGTCATTGTTTTTGTGTTTTAACATCTGTTTAGTCTTTTAAATTTTTAAAATTTAAATTTTTTATTTTAAAGTTACTAGCAAAAGAAATAATTACAACACTTGGAGAAGCCTTTAATTTAGCTTATAAAATGGCTTTGCAACAAAATATACCTACAAATATTTAATTAAATTAATTTAATTGCTCAATTATTTTTTTTGTATTTATTAGTTTATTTATAAAAAGATAAAAATTATTTCGATTAATGAATAAAAGTGAAGTAGAAAATTATGTAATTCCAAGGTTAAAACTATAAAACAAATAGATTCTTTCCGGGATAGAAAACGAGGCTTTTTCTTAGTTTCTTTTATGATGCTAGATCTTTGTCAAAACGCAAAGGAAAAGTAAGGATTTTTTCCCAAAATTTGGAACGGATAAGAAAATAATTTTTTTGTAAAATAATTTATTCGAATAAAAAATTTTTTAAAATTTATTTCCTAATAAAATAAAAATTCCCTATTTTATTTAATTAACTTTAAAATTTATTCGATTAAATTTTTTAAGTAAGGATTTTTTCCCAAAATTTGGAACGGATAAGAAAATAATTTTTTTGTAAAATAATTTATTCGAATAAAAAATTTTTTAAAATTTATTTCCTAATAAAATAAAAATTCCCTATTTTATTTAATTAACTTTAAAATTTATTCGATTAAATTTTTTAAGTAAGGATTTTTTCCCAAAATTTGGAACGGATAAGAAAATAATTTTTTTGTAAAATAATTTATTCGAATAAAAAATTTTTTAAAATTTATTTCCTAATAAAATAAAAATTCCCTATTTTATTTAATTAACTTTAAAATTTATTCGATTAAATTTTTTAAGTAAGGATTTTTTCCCAAAATTTGGAACGGATAAGAAAATAATTTTTTTGTAAAATAATTTATTCGAATAAAAAATTTTTTAAAATTTATTTCCTAATAAAATAAAAATTCCCTATTTTATTTAATTAACTTTAAAATTTATTCGATTAAATTTTTTAAGTAAGGATTTTTTCCCAAAATTTGGAACGGATAAGAAAATAATTTTTTTGTAAAATAATTTATTCGAATAAAAAATTTTTTAAAATTTATTTCCTAATAAAATAAAAATTCCCTATTTTATTTAATTAACTTTAAAATTTATTCGATTAAATTTTTTAAGTAAGGATTTTTTCCCAAAATTTGGAACGGATAAGAAAATAATTTTTTTGTAAAATAATTTATTCGAATAAAAAATTTTTTAAAATTTATTTCCTAATAAAATAAAAATTCCCTATTTTATTTAATTAACTTTAAAATTTATTCGATTAAATTTTTTAAGTAAGGATTTTTTCCCAAAATTTGGAACGGATAAGAAAATAATTTTTTTGTAAAATAATTTATTCGAATAAAAAATTTTTTAAAATTTATTTCCTAATAAAATAAAAATTCCCTATTTTATTTAATTAACTTTAAAATTTATTCGATTAAATTTTTTAAGTAAGGATTTTTTCCCAAAATTTGGAACGGATAAGAAAATAATTTTTTTGTAAAATAATTTATTCGAATAAAAAATTTTTTAAAATTTATTTCCTAATAAAATAAAAATTCCCTATTTTATTTAATTAACTTTAAAATTTATTCGATTAAATTTTTTAAGTAAGGATTTTTTCCCAAAATTTGGAACGGATAAGAAAATAATTTTTTTGTAAAATAATTTATTCGAATAAAAAATTTTTTAAAATTTATTTCCTAATAAAATAAAAATTCCCTATTTTATTTAATTAACTTTAAAATTTATTCGATTAAATTTTTTAAGTAAGGATTTTTTCCCAAAATTTGGAACGGATAAGAAAATAATTTTTTTGTAAAATAATTTATTCGAATAAAAAATTTTTTAAAATTTATTTCCTAATAAAATAAAAATTCCCTATTTTATTTAATTAACTTTAAAATTTATTCGATTAAATTTTTTAAGTAAGGATTTTTTCCCAAAATTTGGAACGGATAAGAAAATAATTTTTTTGTAAAATAATTTATTCGAATAAAAAATTTTTTAAAATTTATTTCCTAATAAAATAAAAATTCCCTATTTTATTTAATTAACTTTAAAATTTATTCGATTAAATTTTTTAAGTAAGGATTTTTTCCCAAAATTTGGAACGGATAAGAAAATAATTTTTTTGTAAAATAATTTATTCGAATAAAAAATTTTTTAAAATTTATTTCTAATAAAATAAAAATTCCCTATTTTATTTAATTAACTTTAAAATTTATTCGATTAAATTTTTTAAGTAAGGATTTTTTCCCAAAATTTGGAACGGATAAGAAAATAATTTTTTTGTAAAATAATTTATTCGAATAAAAAATTTTTTAAAATTTATTTCCTAATAAAATAAAAATTCCCTATTTTATTTAATTAACTTTAAAATTTATTCGATTAAATTTTTTAAGTAAGGATTTTTTCCCAAAATTTGGAACGGATAAGAAAATAATTTTTTTGTAAAATAATTTATTCGAATAAAAAATTTTTTAAAATTTATTTCCTAATAAAATAAAAATTCCCTATTTTATTTAATTAACTTTAAAATTTATTCGATTAAATTTTTTAAGTAAGGATTTTTTCCCAAAATTTGGAACGGATAAGAAAATAATTTTTTTGTAAAATAATTTATTCGAATAAAAAATTTTTTAAAATTTATTTCTAATAAAATAAAAATTCCCTATTTTATTTAATTAACTTTAAAATTTATTCGATTAAATTTTTTAAGTAAGGATTTTTTCCCAAAATTTGGAACGGATAAGAAAATAATTTTTTTGTAAAATAATTTATTCGAATAAAAAATTTTTTAAAATTTATTTCCTAATAAAATAAAAATTCCCTATTTTATTTAATTAACTTTAAAATTTATTCGATTAAATTTTTTAAGTAAGGATTTTTTCCCAAAATTTGGAACGGATAAGAAAATAATTTTTTTGTAAAATAATTTATTCGAATAAAAAATTTTTTAAAATTTATTTCCTAATAAAATAAAAATTCCCTATTTTATTTAATTAACTTTAAAATTTATTCGATTAAATTTTTTAAGTAAGGATTTTTTCCCAAAATTTGGAACGGATAAGAAAATAATTTTTTTGTAAAATAATTTATTCGAATAAAAAATTTTTTAAAATTTATTTCTAATAAAATAAAAATTCCCTATTTTATTTAATTAACTTTAAAATTTATTCGATTAAATTTTTTAAGTAAGGATTTTTTCCCAAAATTTGGAACGGATAAGAAAATAATTTTTTTGTAAAATAATTTATTCGAATAAAAAATTTTTTAAAATTTATTTCCTAATAAAATAAAAATTCCCTATTTTATTTAATTAACTTTAAAATTTATTCGATTAAATTTTTTAAGTAAGGATTTTTTCCCAAAATTTGGAACGGATAAGAAAATAATTTTTTTGTAAAATAATTTATTCGAATAAAAAATTTTTTAAAATTTATTTCCTAATAAAATAAAAATTCCCTATTTTATTTAATTAACTTTAAAATTTATTCGATTAAATTTTTTAAGTAAGGATTTTTTCCCAAAATTTGGAACGGATAAGAAAATAATTTTTTTGTAAAATAATTTATTCGAATAAAAAATTTTTTAAAATTTATTTCTAATAAAATAAAAATTCCCTATTTTATTTAATTAACTTTAAAATTTATTCGATTAAATTTTTTAAGTAAGGATTTTTTCCCAAAATTTGGAACGGATAAGAAAATAATTTTTTTGTAAAATAATTTATTCGAATAAAAAATTTTTTAAAATTTATTTCCTAATAAAATAAAAATTCCCTATTTTATTTAATTAACTTTAAAATTTATTCGATTAAATTTTTTAAGTAAGGATTTTTTCCCAAAATTTGGAACGGATAAGAAAATAATTTTTTTGTAAAATAATTTATTCGAATAAAAAATTTTTTAAAATTTATTTCCTAATAAAATAAAAATTCCCTATTTTATTTAATTAACTTTAAAATTTATTCGATTAAATTTTTTAAGTAAGGATTTTTTCCCAAAATTTGGAACGGATAAGAAAATAATTTTTTTGTAAAATAATTTATTCGAATAAAAAATTTTTTAAAATTTATTTCTAATAAAATAAAAATTCCCTATTTTATTTAATTAACTTTAAAATTTATTCGATTAAATTTTTTAAGTAAGGATTTTTTCCCAAAATTTGGAACGGATAAGAAAATAATTTTTTTGTAAAATAATTTATTCGAATAAAAAATTTTTTAAAATTTATTTCCTAATAAAATAAAAATTCCCTATTTTATTTAATTAACTTTAAAATTTATTCGATTAAATTTTTTAAGTAAGGATTTTTTCCCAAAATTTGGAACGGATAAGAAAATAATTTTTTTGTAAAATAATTTATTCGAATAAAAAATTTTTTAAAATTTATTTCCTAATAAAATAAAAATTCCCTATTTTATTTAATTAACTTTAAAATTTATTCGATTAAATTTTTTAAGTAAGGATTTTTTCCCAAAATTTGGAACGGATAAGAAAATAATTTTTTTGTAAAATAATTTATTCGAATAAAAAATTTTTTAAAATTTATTTCTAATAAAATAAAAATTCCCTATTTTATTTAATTAACTTTAAAATTTATTCGATTAAATTTTTTAAGTAAGGATTTTTTCCCAAAATTTGGAACGGATAAGAAAATAATTTTTTTGTAAAATAATTTATTCGAATAAAAAATTTTTTAAAATTTATTTCCTAATAAAATAAAAATTCCCTATTTTATTTAATTAACTTTAAAATTTATTCGATTAAATTTTTTAAGTAAGGATTTTTTCCCAAAATTTGGAACGGATAAGAAAATAATTTTTTTGTAAAATAATTTATTCGAATAAAAAATTTTTTAAAATTTATTTCCTAATAAAATAAAAATTCCCTATTTTATTTAATTAACTTTAAAATTTATTCGATTAAATTTTTTAAGTAAGGATTTTTTCCCAAAATTTGGAACGGATAAGAAAATAATTTTTTTGTAAAATAATTTATTCGAATAAAAAATTTTTTAAAATTTATTTCTAATAAAATAAAAATTCCCTATTTTATTTAATTAACTTTAAAATTTATTCGATTAAATTTTTTAAGTAAGGATTTTTTCCCAAAATTTGGAACGGATAAGAAAATAATTTTTTTGTAAAATAATTTATTCGAATAAAAAATTTTTTAAAATTTATTTCCTAATAAAATAAAAATTCCCTATTTTATTTAATTAACTTTAAAATTTATTCGATTAAATTTTTTAAGTAAGGATTTTTTCCCAAAATTTGGAACGGATAAGAAAATAATTTTTTTGTAAAATAATTTATTCGAATAAAAAATTTTTTAAAATTTATTTCCTAATAAAATAAAAATTCCCTATTTTATTTAATTAACTTTAAAATTTATTCGATTAAATTTTTTAAGTAAGGATTTTTTCCCAAAATTTGGAACGGATAAGAAAATAATTTTTTTGTAAAATAATTTATTCGAATAAAAAATTTTTTAAAATTTATTTCTAATAAAATAAAAATTCCCTATTTTATTTAATTAACTTTAAAATTTATTCGATTAAATTTTTTAAGTAAGGATTTTTTCCCAAAATTTGGAACGGATAAGAAAATAATTTTTTTGTAAAATAATTTATTCGAAATCTTCTTCGAGTCATTTAATAATTTTAATTCTCTTATTTTTTTAGTAATTTTTCCTTCATTTTTATTTAATTTTCTATCGATTTTTAATATATTCTTGACAAAAATTTGATAGTGAAATTAGTTATTTCTATTAGTCAGCAGTTTCTTTTAGATAATTTTAATTTTTAGCAAAAATAATTAGTATTCTAAAATTCAACTCCAAATTCAATTTATTTTTAAAAATAATTTTTAATATTTACTTTTCATTTAAAATTCTCTCATAAATGCCATTTTTTCAATTCAGAAAAATTGAGTGGCTGACAGTTATGTGGAGTTAAGACTATAAATCAAATGGATTCTTTTCGATAGAAAACAAGTCTTTTTCTTAGTTGCGTTTATGATTCCAATTTCTTTGTCAAAACTCAAAGGAAAAAATTCCAAAAAGAGATTTTTTTTTTATTTTCAAAGCCAAATATAGAGAAAATTAATATATTATATATGTACAACATATAATGTATAATCAACAAAAAAATTCAATCCTTTTGTTCTTCTCCATCATCTATTATTTTTTCTTATATTTTTGCTTCAATTTGTTGATCTCCCTAAAATGAGAGAATTATTTTTTATAAAAAAGAACGATCATACTTATAAAGACGCTTTCCCTCAAGTTCAATTTCCTTGCATAAAGTTGAGGCAAACTGAAATTTTCCAAATTATAAAAATATTTAATTTTAAATATTACTTCTCCTATTTCCTCTTCATGTTCTTTTATCAGTTTCTTAGCCCTTTCTGTACATTCATCAACATCTTTATAAATTATATCTTCGCGCTCTTTTTTTAAAGCTTCAGAAGAATTCTTATTAACAATCCATCTGGCAGGCTTCCCATCAAACGCAAATTTGGCTCCCTATAATTAAAAAAATAAAAAAAAGTACTGTAAGAATATTAAAACTTTAGACAAGGCAACATCTCGAACTTTTGCCAAATCTGAAGAACTGAGAATTGATGGTTCTTTTAAAAACAACATTTCTGCGCAATAACCACCAAGTAAAATACTCATATAATTGTCTTTATCTGAGGGAGTGTATAATTTCTTTCCAAAAGTAAATGTGGTATGTCCAAGTAGAACTTCGTTAGCTTTTAATGTGACCTAAATTATGAATAAAAAAAAGAATTTTTAAAATAGGTATGTTACTTTTTTTAACTTAACGCCTAAAGCCAAAGCGATGTAGACGTGGCCCGTTTCATGCAGGGCTAGTCTTCTCATTTCTTCTTCCGAAAGTGATGTGTCGTTAGAGGTTTTTTTATCACCAAAGCATTCAAGAGTCATTTCATCCTCCAGTACCTCTTCACCTGTTGCAGCTAATATTTCATCTTCGTTAAATTTTAGTTCAAATTTGAAGTCATCATAATTAAAGTTTGCCTTAAAAATAAAAGATTATACGGGGGTTTAATACTGGGGTCAAAACTCGTATTATATTCCATTCGATTCCGACTAGAAACCAGGGGAGAAATAGCGAAAATCCTTTCCAGAAAGGAAAACCAGAATAATTACAAAACCCAAAAAAATGAAAACCCACTGAGGAATAAACTCAGTAAAAATTTGTTCATCTAATATATTTAACTATTCTAATCACAATTTGATTAAAAACAATCAAATTAAACAGCAATTTCGAAAAAGCAGTGGAATTGCTTTCTTTTCAATCCAAAATAAATGAATGGAATCGCGTATTATTTAAATACATACATATTATAATACGAGTTTGAACAAGTCTTGTTAACAAACCTTTTTTTTAGGTTGTTCATTTACATCATTCTCTTCATTATTTACAATAACTTCGACTTCCTTAGTTTTATCTTCTTCATAACAAATTTGTGCTTGTTCTTCCTCTTCTTCTTCTGATTTTTCATCTTCACTACCAATTTTACTGTCTTCATTGTTCACCAAAAGTTGAGAGTTGACGAAAAATATATAAATTAGCCAGACAGACCTAAGTAAATTAATAAAATAATTTCATTTATTAATAAAGACGTAAACTTACATAAGAATTAACAAGACAATAACGCCTACTAACCAAAAAATTGCGGACATAATAAATTCGTCACGAAACAATGGAAAAATTGATTAAGGGTTGTCTAATATGAAGATTTATATTTTAAATAAAAATAGACGCGTTTTTATACCCTAAAAATTCTATTTAATATTTAAATATTATATGAATGTTATCTAGTTAGAGATATGTTTGAGGACAATCATAACCAAAACAATAAATAATTTTAAAAGTAATTCTTATGGTAAGAAATAAAAAATGATTATTTTAAGTTTTTAGACAAAAATTTTTGTTATCGTAATTAACCTACGCCAGATTTAGAGGTATAATAGAACAAAAACTATTATATATTCATGAATTTCCTTATCTTATCTTTATCGTTCAACGTTAGAAAAGTTTGGGAAGAAGACTTATTGTTACATAACTTAAGCATAATAATAATAAAAATATGAAAAACAGTACTTAAAATTAAAAATTCTGTTAATAACTTTTAAACAGGGTGGGGGATTTATACTTACATACTACTGAAGTATACATAAATTAAGAAGTTTTTCGACAAAAATTTTCGTTACCGTGATTAATTTACGTAAGATTTTATATTAAAAACTTCTTTGTTAAATAATTAAATTTAAATAAAAATTTAATTGCTATCTTGGCGAAGTGTTTTAAAACTAATTCTTACGGTATATCGTATTTCCTTATCTATCTTTATCGTTCAACATTATAACCTAGAAAATCGAAAAACGAAAAAAATACAAAAATTTTAAATTTGAAAATAATTTGTGGTTGTTCGTTATGTTATGTCTCCGTTGTAGGGTTGTCGGTTTTTCTAAATTCTTCGGTTAAGTGAAACCGAACGGTTAAAGATAAAGGTGTTTTTAAGTTGATTAAGGGGGATTGAAAGGATATCCTTGGATTAAGGAGAAATAATTTAATTTTCGGAAATATGAAGGATTGAGAGATATAGGGGATTTCTCCAAATCCATTGGTATCCCCGATGTACCCCACGATAAAAAATTACTTTTTGGTTTGGGAGAGAACTTTGTTTAGAAGTAATGAGAGATGTGAGCGATAATAAAATTTTTAAAATTGTGTTTTAATACTTAAATCTTGAAATTCCATCATGTACATACTTCTAAATTAAATTTTTTAACTTGAAAGTTAGCATTTTTCAATAGAGGCTTGCTTTTAGACAGTTTAATTTAAAAAACTAGAATGCATGTAGATTTTTTGTAAAATAAAATAATAAACAAATCAGTAGACAATTTAATCCAAAAAAAACTTCCAATAGTTACTTTTATTTATACATATCCTATTATTTTAATTAGATACTAAATATTTTTAAATTTATTTCAAAACAAATGCGGATATTTGTTTACTTCAATTTATAAACAACATTTTAAAAAGTATTTGATGATGGAAAAAATTCTTTTGTTTCCACTTATTTACATAAAAATGGATGGGTAGATAAAAAGTGAGAGTTTATATTTTGAAGATTTTTGTTATAATACATACATTAATGTTTTTAGTAAAATATTTTTGCAATAAACTTTTTTTACTTATTGAAAACTTTTTTTGCGAAATTCCGTTCCGCCCGTGTCGGGACAGAACATGGAACGGATACGACACGGAACGACAAAACACGGTCGGACAGAACATGGAAAAGACAAAACAAGGAACGACCAAAATACGGACCATACCAAAACACGGACAAGACAAAACACGGTTTTAAAAAACACGGAACGACCAAATCACGGAATGACCAAAACACGGAATACTTTTAAAATCATATTTTTTAAAAATCAGAATTTTTTAAATCAGAAATATTGTTAAAAATAGAAATCAAATTTATTTGAATCAGAATATTATAAAAACAGAATTTAAAAATACATAGTTCTGAAAAATTTTAAAAATATTCTCTGGACCGTGTTTTGTCGTTCCGTGATTTGGCCATTCCGTGTTTTGGTAAGACCTTGTTTTGTCATGTCCGTGTTTTCTTATGGTCCGTATTTTGGTCGTTCCGTGTTTTGCCTTTTCCATGTTTTGTCGTTCCATGTTCTGTCCGTTCCGTGTTTTGGCATTCCTTGTTCTGCCCCTCACCCTTCTGCCACCTCCTCTACATTAATGGTCAGAATGTCATATATAGGGTAATAAAAGGTGCTGAAAAATAAAAAGTGGGTAATAAAAGGTGCTCATTTTTTCGGAGATGCCTGTGAACCGAAGTATAGGTCCTCGAAGCTTGAAAAACCATAGAGGGGAGTAAGCTCAATTTTGAGGTGAAGAATTCGAATATGCAAAAAATCGCCTTCAGGGTTTTAGTAAACTTAGATATACACGTACAATTATTTTCATCACGTTATTTTCCTCTATTAATCGGACAGCAGTAATCTAGTCGAAAGTATGGTTTTTCTGGATTTGATCTAGATAATTAGGGGTAATAGTATTCTTTCCCAAAACCCATTCTTTCCTAAAAGTCGGACAAATATTTTAATCAAAATATTTCAAAAAGCTTCCTTGACATTAGTCTAAATTTTGTGCATTATTGTTCCTAATTTTAAACTACAAGTCAGTTTCTATTTAATTAACTTTAGAATTTCTTCGATTAAATTTTTTAAGTAAGGATTTTTTCCCAAAATTTGGAACGGATAAGAAAATAATTTTTTTGTAAAATAATTTATTCGAATAAAAAATTTTTTAAAATTTATTTCCTAATAAAATAAAAATTCCCTATTTTATTTAATTAACTTTAAAATTTATTCGATTAAATTTTTTAAGTAAGGATTTTTTCCCAAAATTTGGAACGGATAAGAAAATAATTTTTTTGTAAAATAATTTATTCGAATAAAAAATTTTTTAAAATTTATTTCCTAATAAAATAAAAATTCCCTATTTTATTTAATTAACTTTAAAATTTATTCGATTAAATTTTTTAAGTAAGGATTTTTTCCCAAAATTTGGAACGGATAAGAAAATAATTTTTTTGTAAAATAATTTATTCGAATAAAAAATTTTTTAAAATTTATTTCCTAATAAAATAAAAATTCCCTATTTTATTTAATTAACTTTAAAATTTATTCGATTAAATTTTTTAAGTAAGGATTTTTTCCCAAAATTTGGAACGGATAAGAAAATAATTTTTTTGTAAAATAATTTATTCGAATAAAAAATAATTTATTCGGAATCGGCTTCGAGTCATTTAATTTTTTAGTAATTTTTCTTTCATTTTTATTTAATTTTCTATCGATTTTTAATACATTCTTGACAAAAATGTGATAGTGAAATTAGTTATTTTATTTTCTAATAGTCAGCAGTTTCTTTTGAATTATTTTAATTTTTATCAAAAATAATTAATATTTTAAAATTAAAAAAAATCGGTTTATTAAAAAAAAATTTTTAATGTTTACTTTTCATTTGAAATTCCCCCATAAATGCCATTTTTTCAAAAATATTCCTAAACGTTTATATTGGCAAGGAAGGGATATTTTTGGATGTTCAGCAACTGGAAAGCCCGCCACTACTGTACTAGAAAATGAGGGAATTTCTTCTCTTAATGAAGGTTAAATAATGATATTTTCAAAAAATATTTAAATTAATTTCCCCCAAGATAATGAAAAGGGTATTAATTCATTAATTAATGCTTATCGGAGATATGGTCATTTACAAGCAGCAATTGATCCATTGAATTTAAGTTGTAGAGAAAGGTAAAAAATTTTTGGATGGATATTGTTATGATAAATGTATTTGGGACTTTACTACGTTGTCATCCTGGAACTTAATTGGTACTATATTATTGTATCCGAAGGACTCCTCAAAAATAGGACTCCTCAAAAAAATTAAAAATTTTTTTTCAAAGAATACCCGAATTAAATCCAAATTTGTATGGTTTAGATAACAATGAAAATGAAGTATTATCTACAATTGAACGTTTAAATAAAATTTATTCAGGCAATATTGGAATTCAATTTATGCATCTAAAAGTTTAAAAATTAATTTTTTTTATTAAAAAATTTTTTAAATTTAAGTCAGTTGAGGAAAGAAATTTTTTTATAAAAATGTTTGAAAATCCTTTAAATGAATTCAAAATTAATTCTGAAGAAAAAATTGAAAGATTAAAATTATTGCTTAAAATGAAGGTGTTAATTTCGTTAAATTTATTTATTTAATAATTTATAGACCTTTGAACAATTTTTGGCACTTAAATTTCCAACATTAAAAAGATATTCTGGAGAGGTATTTATTTAGGTATATTAATTGGCAAGTAGAATATTTACAAATATGTATATGAATCTTAAAAGTATATGGGAATTTTTGAGATAAATTGGAAATTATTGGAAAGAAATGATATAAGATTAAGCTTTATTTATTCTCCAAATATTAAAAATAGATTCTATTAAATAAACCTTTCTAAAGTTTTGGCACTTACCTATTTAGCTATATATTTTTTGTAGGGAGCTGAGACTATGGCTATATTCTTTCACCAATTACTTGAAGATTGTTCTCAATATGGAATTCAAGAAGTTAAGAATTATGTAGAATATTTTAATTATTTTTTTTAAGTTCTTTTGGGGTGGTGCTCATAGAGGCCGTTTAGCCTTACAAAATGTTCTCTTTCAATATCCTACTGGTCAATTATTTCGTAAAGTTATTTTTTCTTTAAATTGAAATTTAATAAAATTAAATACTTAATTAAAGTTATGTGGAATGAGAGAAGCTCCAGAAAATATTTTTGGAATTGGGGATGTTTCTTCTCATCTAGTAATTAATTATATTTAAATTGAAAATAAACTTTTCTTTAAAAATTAGCATTTTGATTTTAATTACAAAACAATTAATGACAACAATGTCCATGTAAGCACATTACCAAATCCTTCACATTTAGAGGCAACAATTGCTACACTTTATGGGAAAGCTAGAGCTAGGGCACAAACTTTAAGGTTCCTTTAAGTCAAAAATTTTATTTTTTTACTTCTTTCAGAATAGGCGATTATGGTGGTCAAGTTGTTGGAGAAGTAGGGAAATAGGAGAAATTGAAATAATTTTTCTAAATATTTTCTTAGGGTATTCTTGCCGTTCATCACCACGGAGATGGTGCTTTTACTGGACAAGTAAACTTTAATTATACATTCGAACTTTATTATAAAATACTCCCATAATTAGTAGATACTCCTCAAATTAGGATACTTTTTTTTAAATTTGTGTTGTTACAATATGGGGTGTCTAAGCGATATCGCCTATTTAGGATACATATGTATGTATTTCATTATAATATGCAAGTACAAATTTTCAGCCCCAAAAATAAAAATCTTAAATTGAAAAATCAGAACAGAATCTTTAATTTCATATAAAATTTAAATTAAGGGAATTGTTTGGGAAGCTCTATCGATGTCTCAAGTACCGAATTTTCACATTGGCGGCTCTATTCATTTAATTGTTAATGTAAGAAAATATAAAAAATATTTATTTTCAATTAAAAAATATTTAGAATCAATTAGCTTTTACTGCAGACAAAACTATTGGACGATCATCAATTTATTGTGGAAATGTTGCTTTAGCTATTGACTGCCCTTTAATTTGTGTTAATGCCGAAAATATTTTGGTCACTTTAAAAAAATAATTTAAAAAGAAAAATAATTTTTAGGAAGTAATTAAAGCAGCAAAAATAGCTTTAAAATATCGACAAATTTTTAGAAAAGAAATTTTTGTTGAATTAATATGTTATCGAAGGTATGGACATAATGAATTGGATGAACCTAGATTTACACAGCCTGTAAGGGAGAAAAATTATTTTTTAATTTAAAAATTTGGTGAAACCTTATAGTAGGGTTGGGCTTAAACGCTTGGGGGCGGTTGTGTCGGGGTACGGGGTTTCGAATTGTTTCGGGGCGGTGTGGGGTAAATTTTATACTCGGTATTATTGTTGTTATCTGCCCGCATTATTTGGGGGAATTACCCAAAATAATTGATTGCCCATTACCCCTTATATGCCCCCCGTCAGATTATTTTTTAACAAATACATATCATCTTTCTTCTACTTTTCAATCAAATTTAAAAATAAAAATTATTTTTTTATTTAAAATTTACACAAAAATTAATTTTAAAATTTCAGAAAATGTATAAAGCTATAGATAAACAAAAATGTTTAGTTGATTGTTTTAAAGAAGAATTAATTAATGATGGAATATTTACTGAAGAAAAGGCGAATTTTGTTGTAAAAGAATATTTAGAGGAATTAAATGAAATACTTTTAAATGTTAATGAAGGGAAAATACCTCCAATGTTTTTCTTTCTTTTTTTTTTGTAAAAAATCAGATTTTATTAGAATTGATCATTTACGTGGAAATTGGAAAGGATTTAAACAAGCGCCTAAATGTGTTACTAAATGGAATACTGGATTTAATAAAGAATTACTTGAATTAATTGGGGGTACTTCTGTTAATGTTCCCAATGATTTTGTAGGGAGTTATGGATTTTCTTTTTATTTTTAAATGTTTTTTAGTCAATTCATCCAACTCTTGAAAAATCACTTGTTAATTCTCGACTGGAAAAAATCCAAAATGGAAATGTAAAAAAAGATTTTAAAAGATTAATAAAATAAATTCTTAGATTGATTGGAGCACAGCAGAATCTTTAGCAATCGGTTCTGTACTTTTGCAAGGTTTTGATGTTCGTTTAAGTGGTCAAGATGTAGGTAGAGGAACTTTTAGTCAAAGACATGCAATGCTTGTTTGTCAACAAACTGATAAAGTTTATATTCCTTTGAATAAAATACAAGAAGGACAGAAATGTTTTCTTGAGGTAAAAAATAAAGAAATAAATTAGAAAATTTTGGGAATTTAAGGGAAAGGAAAGGGGTGTTGAAGGAGAAATTAATATGTAGCAGGGATTTGTGAGAGAATGTTTTATCTTAATAAGAGCAAGGAGATTGTGGGACCTAAAAGAGTTTTTTGGAGTTAAAAAATAAATACTATAAATATATTAATAATATTTTTTAATTAAAAAAAGATAGCTAATAGCCCTCTTTCGGAAGCAGCCGTTGTTGGTTTTGAATATGGTTTTGCTATTGAAAACCCTAAAAGACTTGTTATTTGGGAGGTTAATAAATTAATATTTTTTAAGATTAATTTTTATTGTTAGGCTCAATTTGGTGATTTTTATAATGGTGCTCAAGTACAGATAGATACTTTGATAGCTAGTGGAGAAAGTTTAATTAATTAATTAATTAATTAGTTAATTGTTTTTTATTTAATTTAAAGGTAAATGGTTTTTACAAAATGGATTGGTTTTGCTTTTGCCTCATGGTTTTGACGGGGCTGGGTGAGGGAATTATTTTATTTTTTAACAATTTTCTAAACAAATTTTTCAGTCCAGACCATAGTAGTGCTCACATTGAACGTTTCCTTTCTCTAACCGATAGTAGCGAATCTCAATTAGTACCTGATGGGGATAATGTAAATATGAGGGTAACAAATCCAACTACAAGTGCTCAATATTTTCATTTGTTGAGGAGACAGGCATTTAAATTTGAAAATAAAATAATTTTTAAAAAATATTTTTAGATAATAACTCCATATAGAAAACCTCTTGTGGTCTGTATTTTTAATTTAAAAATATTCTTAAACATTTCTAATTTTTAAAGATAATAACACCAAAATTACTTCTTCGGCATTCATTTTCTTCTTCGCCAATTGAAGATTTTATTGAAGGAACAAGTTTTCAGCCTGTTTTATTTGACAAAACAATAAAAGAAAATAAAAATATTAAAAAGGTTATAATCTGTTCTGGAAAGCATTCCCTCACACTTTTTAACGAAAGAAGTAAAAGAGAAATTTGTGACATTGCAATTGTTCGTTTGGAAGAAATTTGTCCTTTCCCAGTTGTTGATTTGACTAAAATTTTTGATATTTATTCTAATGCTAAATGTATAGAATAATTTTTAGAAAAAAATTTTTTTTTAATTTTAAAGCTTTTATTTGGTCGCAAGAAGAACCAAGAAATGCTGGATGCTGGCCTTTTATTCAAAATAGATTTAAAAATGCTTTTGGGATTGAAGTAAATACATAATATTAAATGTTTTTATTTTTATGATGACCTTCCAATTAATTTAACCTTCCATAAAATACTTTGGACACCTCGAATTTGTTTGGGTGGTTAGGAGATGTAATTTTTAGATATTTCTCCAGTTATGGGAATATAGGGGCGATAATTTCCACCAATTCTAGATATGTAAATATAATTCTTTTGTTTAGATTTAAACCTGTTTTTTCTACTTTATTTCAAAAAATATTTTCAAGCTTAAATATGCTGGTCGTGCAGAACAAGCGTGGATAGCCACTTCAATTGCTGAAGTACATGAAAAGGAAGTTTTGGATATTTTGGAAGAAACATTTTCTTAAATTTATTTTTTAAAATTTTTTGGCATTTTTTAAATACTAAATAATTATTATTTGATAATTTATTTACAATATATATAGAGATTTTGATATCTTTTTTTGTTGTTAAAATTTATTTTTGTAATTATTAATAAAGAAAAGAATTTTTAAATAAAAGTATTGTCATTATTAATTTAGTTAATTTTTTTGATATTTTGTAAAATCTTTTTAAAAAATTTTTATTTTTATTTTATTTATTTTTTTTGACTAAATTTGAGTTAAAAATATTGAAAAAAATAAATATAATCGCAACCCCCCCCCCCTCCCCACATATTTTCCTTTTTTTTTAATTTTCTTTTTTACACTCCAAATTCTAAAATAATAATAACAATCACACACACACACACACACAAGAGCATTCAACAATAACAACAACAACAATTCCATTCATTCCCCCTTATTTATTTTGTTTTCCTTTTGAGTTTCTACACCCTCAAAAAGCCCCCTCTTCAACAGCTTGTTATTCCTCCTCCCGTCCTTTATTTATAAATTTATGGGTCAGTCATCCCTTTATTTAGCTTCAATTTAAATTTTTTGTGAACATATTGAAATTAATTAAACATTTTTTATTTATTAAAGGAGAGTAACAGAAGTGCTTTCTCGGTTTCATGAATTACTAAATGCCTTAGATTTTTCGGAATCGGGAAAGCACGACAAGGAGATAAGAGAGAATTTCACTAAACTCATTAAAAAGTCACATCATTATTTATTATTCCTTTTTAAGACAAATTCTGTTCATTTTCTTTATTAATATTTCTACATAATATTTTCTTAGAAATATTTATATAACCAAATCTTGTTTGTAAAACAATTAATTATATAAATATATTAATTTATTTTAAACTGGTATTTCAGTATATTAATAATTTTTTGTTGATTATTTAGTGTATATATTTTTTTATTTGGTCTTTTATCATTCTTTTTTATTAATACGAATTTACTAAATAATTCACTAAATTATTTTACAAATTAAAAAAATTCTTTTAAAAACATAGTTAATCTGCTATAATTTTTGTATTTTTATTTAAATCCCTCTTTAATTTAATTTTTTTTGCTTTTTCTTTTTTTATTTAAAATTGGGTCGAGGAAAGCTTTTATATATTTTAGCTAAAAAGGGATATTCAGACTTTTTATTTTTGCGCGAAATCGGCAATTTATATTTAAGAGGAAGTGGGTGGATGGACAGAGATTGCATGCTTTCCTCAACATTTATTTACTTGTGTACTCTGATAATTGCTCTTTTAAAAGGGCTAATTGTTCAGTAAAATGAGCATTTAGAGAAGCATTATTAAAATAATAAATACATATAAATAATTTTTGGTTTAATGAATAATTTAGAATAAACAATTAATATTTGCTTCTAATATGTAAATATTTAACATTGTAACTAAAATATATTAGGATTTAAGGAGTGTTTTTATCCGCCAAATAATCTATAAAGTTTATTAAATCGCTCCGTAATTTAACGGCAACTCTCTAATTTATATACCTATTTATACATATGTATAAAGTATTTTAAGAAAAACTCCAAAAATAAAATAATATTTACATATATTTAATTTTACTTTAATTTAAAAATTAAATAACGTGAAAATAAAATAATGGAATTTAGAAAAAAAGAAATTGGATATACCTATTATATTTTCTTTTCTCCATTTGTTTAACCAACGGTCAGTTGTTGACCATTTTACTCGAAATACTTGACAAAAAATAAATTGGAAAAAGCTTTTCTGAATTCTTTTTTCTCATTATTTGGCCGCTTTTCCTCCTTTCTTCCAATCCCCCCACACAATTTCCTCAATTCCATTTCGTGTCCTTTCTATTCTTGACTTATTTATGAGATATATATATTTAGTTAGCCTTTTCTCTTTTTTCTCTTTTTTTAAGGTCATCTCTCTTTTAGAGCTTTAAAAAGCTATATATATATATTTTCTTTTTTCCCAATATTTGAAACCTTCTTGCTAATGACTCCAGGGACATTTATATTTTCAATAGAACTAAAAATCCGGACTTTGCTCTTTTTTGTTTAGCCATTTTATTTTTGTTTTTGTTGCAGAATAATTTTTATTAAATTTTCTAATTATTTTTTAATTAAATTTTTGTCTAAGAATATATTTTTCTTTTTACTAATAAAAATAAATTTTGTTTTTATTTTATTCTTGGATTAAAAATAAATTAAAAATAATTTTAAAAAATTATTAATTATGCAAAATAAAAATCTCCATTTATTACTGATTATGCTCTCGTTTGTAATATTTATTTATTTGACAAAAACAGAACAAACTTCGCTCTTATAAATTCTGTTTTACAATCATCTCCACTTTTAATCATTTCTGAATATAAAAAATTCAATCCTGCAATTCTCCAATGTAAAAATAAACAAAAAAAGTCAAAGCACAAATTTTAACCAAAAAATATTTATTTTCATATAATTGCAATTTTATCTCATCAATCTTTGTTTAAATATTTTATGTTGTTTATCAATCTTTTTTACATTAAAATGTTTGTATATAAATAAATACCAACTGCCATTTTTGCTAATAAAAAAACAGAAAGTGCTGCAAATTAAATATTTAATATTTATTTTTATTTCACCAATCTTTTTTGTCTAATAAATATTTGGGGGGAAGAAATATTTATATTTAATGACTAAAGAAATTCTTTATTTCTTAATAGTATTTTGCTTGAATTTACTTTAAAATTTCTGTAGAATTGCCGTTTTCGTGTCAGGCCAACATCTTTACCTTATTTTCCAACCCAAATTTTTGAACCATCCTCAAATTTTAAAATCGTTTCACCTTTCTATTCTTTCAATCCCTTATTTTCCTCAAAAAACTCTCAATTTTAAATTGAACACTTGCATTCCTTTTCTGGATTTTGGAAAAAACCAGCCGCTTAAAAAACAAATATTCTTGTCATCACAAAAAGGCTCGAACTTCCATTGGAATTTGAGATGCTTATTTATCTCTTTAATAAATTGTAGGGTTATTAAAATATTTTTTAATAAATGAAGGACATTTACTATTATGAGAAGATTTAGAAGAGAATATTTTTTCTCCAAATTAGAAAATTGCTCAAATCCAATCATTTTCTTTTAAAATGTTTTAGGTTAAAAATATAAACGTTTGTATATCTGCGCGAATTGATTTATGACATTTTTTGTTTTGTTGGTTGGTCTTTTTTTTGATTATCGACTCAGTAAATACATATACCTATTTTTATCTTTTAGTTTTCTTTCATAGAAGGTGTGATCACAAAAATATATCCAAGTTAATTTCAGAATATTTTGTTAAACTTTTAATATAAGGAAGCATTAACTGTAATTATAATTTATTTTTTGTATTCTCTCTTTTCAATTTGGCCAAATCACCCATTTTATATTCATCCAATTTTTTTGTTTTCACCAAGGCTCTAATTTTCTGCTGCTTTTGTTTCTTATTTACTGCTTGTTTCTTGTTTTAAATAATTTAATGTGCGCATTTTTTTCTGTTAATTCGATTTACTCCTTTCTTTTTACTTCCTTTCCCTCACTTTTATTTTCCTCTTTTTTGTTAAAATTTTATGGGTATATTATTTAAATAAAATTAGTGACAAATCTAATTTTGTAAAGAAAAAGGTTGAAAAAAGATTAAAGAAAATAAAAGCTTTATTTAATTATTTAATTTATTTAAATTAAATTTTAAAAGAAAAAAAGAGATGTTAATAACATTTTTAATATTTTTTATTTATTATTAATTGAACTAAAATTTAAAACAATTATGTGGTTTGAAGACAGAAGCTTGTCAAATATGAAAGTTAGAAATTATTATTTTTTAATATAAATATTAGTTAAATATTATTTTAATACGAACTAATGTCCAAAAAATTACAAAAGCCTTTATTATTATTCCTCTAATTTACCCTGACTAATGAATAACCCTACTTCTTAGTTTCACTGACTGATAACTATTCTTAAGATTTTCTAATTGAACATTAATATGTTGTTCTTTCCCTTCAAAAATATTTTAAGAATTTTAAAATTCCTTAGAAAAAGTTCTAGAAAATGATTTTCCACAATCTTGGAGACACATTATTGTTACTTTCTCTGAAAAAAAGAATCAAATCTCTAAATTCTTTTTGTTACCTATATGTACGAGAATCATTTAAAAATGATTTTCTTTCAATAATTTAATTATTCTTTTTAAAGTTATCTTCTCTAATTGTTGAAGAATGGAGGGATATTTGGTCATCCAAAGGAGAATTTATTGTTGCAGCCTTAGCCTACCTTTTTGGATTTACAAATCTTTTAAATATTCCCCGGCTAATTTTAGATAATGGAGGACGTAAGGAAAAAAAATTTTTTAAAAATTAATTTTTAAATTATTATTTTTAAAGCAGCCTTTTTATTTGCTTATTTAATTAGTTTATTACTAATTATTTTACCTATTCTTTTACTTGAATTGTCTATTGGACAGTTAACTGGGAGAGGGCCTGTACAAACTTTTTATAATATTTGTCCTGTTTTTAAAGGTAAATAAAATTGTTTGAAAATTTTTTTTAAATAATTATTCTGATAGGTGTTGGAATCTCACAAATTTTATTTTCAATTATTTTAATGGTAAGTAAATAATAATTAACTTTCAATTGTTAAATATTGTAAGCATGATTCACCTAGAGCATTTAAAACGCTTAGGCGGGGGTTAAACGATCTAAAAGGATTAAGGAGAAAGTCGTTGCCCCGGTAGCTGTGCTCCTGTATGTGTTAACTACGAGGAGGTTCAGTGTGAGAGGTTTAGTGTGTGATACATATTACTTTTGGGGTGTTTTAACTTGAATTTAGAATAACGATGAAGTTAAAATAGTACAGAGTTTTAAAATAATTTTAACATTTTACAGGCAATGATGACTCGTTTTCTAGGATCTGTATTTCTTTATATTTTTCATTTATTTTGGACAATTACTGATGACCATCCTGGTTTTTGTTAATTATTTAATTTTACTAACTGTTTAATTTAAAGGACTTCCTTGGCTTAATTGCAAAAACTTTCCCGAATATCAATTTGGAACTTGTATTGAATCTTCCTCTATTTTACCAATAAACAATAATTCAACTAATTTTTATCAAAATAGATTAGCTACTTTTGATGAAAATTCTGCTTTTGAACAATTTATTGGGTAAATTAAAAGAACATCAAAAGATTATTAATTCTTAATAATTTTAAAGAATTATTGATGTAACAAGTGAAAGTATTGACCAAATAGGCAAAATCCAAATTAATTGGTTAATTGTTCAATGTATAATTTGGGCTTTTGTTTTTTCTGGAATTTGTTTTGGTGTTAGATGGCTGGGGAAAATTATGATTGTAAATGCTCTGTTTAGAATTTAAATTTTATTTTTTCCCTTAAAGTTTTCATTATCAATGTCACTAATTTTGCTTTTATCTCTTTGTGGAAGAACTTTATTCCTTAAAGGAGCATTTCAATTATTTTTTGATTTATTTAACGAAATTGAATGGTGGGAAAGATTAAAAGAATGGCAATTATGGAAAAAAGCTGTTGAACAGGCATTTATTGCTACAGGGCTTGGATTTGGGGCTTTTTGTACTTTGGGGTCTTACAATAAAAAATCAAATAATTTAGTAAAGTAAGTTTTTTTTTCAAGGGATTTTTTGGATAAATTGTGGGAATGATGTAGGCGAGTGAAATCGGCAGCACTGCCGAGCTATAACTTCCTCAAAATGCTACAGGGATCGATGTGTGCTAATGGTGCTTTGATTTTGCTCTTGATCATGCTCTATGCACGATCGATGCGCCTCGACGAGCATAATCGGACCATACCAGGGCATCCCTAATCTGATAATTTTGAAAAAAGTTATAGTTCGGCGTACATAGAGTTCGCTACATCGGGGGCGTACCCAGTGGGATCATCTCTTGGGTTAGATCTCTACTTTTATTAGATGCTCTTTTGTCTTAGATTATCCAAAACTGATGACAGTTTTTTAATTTTTTTATTTTAATAGAGACAGTATTTTCCTCTTATTTGGACATATTCTACTTGTATCACTTCAATTAATTTTTGTTTTATCGTTAGTTGGACATATCAGTGAAAAGAGTGGTCTTTTACCTAGTGAAATTATTGTTCAGGGTATCTCCTAATTTTAATTAAAAAATTAATTTTTTAATTAAAGGAGAGAACCAATTTAGACAAATCCTTGTTTATTTCTCTTTTATTCCACACACAAAAATATTTACGGGAATTCTTTTATTTTTGGCCTCTTTTTCTCTTTTAAATATTCTTGTAAGTTTATTTTTATATAAAGTAATTAAAATTTTATATTTTTTAAAGTTTATTTTATCCTTTGGTGTTCTAGCAACAATAGAGGATGCTTTGGGGGAAAAATGGTCAAAAGTAGGGACTTTTAACAGTTATAATTTTATTTTTACTTTTTAGTGTTGCCCTCGTTTTACTATTGCTTTTTTAATTTGTTGCTTTGGAGCTGCTTCAAGTATTATTTTTGCTACAGAAGTATGTAATTATTAGTAATTATTAATAATTATTGCTAGATTATGGGGGATTTTTTTGGAATAAATAATTTATTAAATTTATTCAAAATTTATTAAAAATGGGATATTAGTTGATGTATTTGCCAATTTTTTATGATAAATAAAATATAGAAATCATTTTTAAAAAATATATTTAGGCAGGAAAGCATATTTATGAATTAGCTAGTGGATATTTAAAATATTCAACTCTTTTGGTTATTCTCTTTTTTGAATTGCTTTCTGTTGCTTGGATTTATTGGATACACTCATTGGGTTTAGATCTTCGAACAATGATTGCCTCAACAGCAAGTTGGATTATTGGACATTCTCTTCTATTCTTAAATTGTTTTTTAACACCAATACCAATTGTTTGTTTTCTTAACAAAAAAAATTTCAAAAAATTTTTTTCAGGCAATCGCCATCATAAATCTAATTGGATATTCATTTTCTAAATATTCTCCCCAAATCAGAGCTTGGTATTGGAGTGAATGGTTAGGTGTTTGTATTGCAATAATCCCTTTACTTCCAATATTGTTTTGGGCATTACTTGTTATTTTTAAAAGTTGTAATTACACACCAAGAATTTCTCTTTTTAGGGTAAAATTTAATTAAAAAAAACCAAAAATGATTTTAATTTTAAGCGTCTTTCAATGGCTTTTCGCTCTCCTTTAAAACACGAATTAATTAAAAGTAATGAACGTTCATCTACTGCTGTTCAGCATAGATTAATGAGTTCGGGTGGAAATACAAACCAAAATAACCAATCATCTTATCGTGGTGCTTCTACTGGATATATATTATTGCCACAGGCACCATTGGTAGTTAAAAATTAATTTTTGTGCCGAACGCCAGATCAAAATAATATTTCTTTTAGATACCTTTTAAATTCTAGATCTGAAAATTTAGGATTTTGCCGTAAGACCCATTCTACAACCGATACTAGAATATTGCTAAAACATATTTTAATATGAGTTGATCTAGTAGATTGCCGTTTTTAGGAAAATTTTTGAAAGACTCTACAAATAGCCTAGTATAAGCATTGATATCCTCTTAGAATCGCTCTCATCTTTTCAAGAGACATAAGTGAAATACTAATCTACTTTAGAAAATTTATTAAATTTTCTCTCCAATTTCAATTTAGGCACAACCAGAAAATGATGAAGTTGCAGGCCAAAGTAGCGCTCGCAATCATGGAATCAATCAACAACAAACAAACAATTCAACAGCTTCTACATTACGCGCGGCCGACAATACAAATTCTCGAAACGGAAGTGGTTATCTTATTGACGATTATATGCACCAACAACAATCGCCTAGTGTTTAATAACAAAAATTTTATATTTTTTATATTGTATAAAATTTAATATCAAATCAATGAAAAGTTTATTAACACAATACTCATCCCAGTTTTATATTAAAATTCCTTGTCAAAATTAAATTATGTATCTTATTTCGTTTGTTTTTAAGTTTTTTCTCATTAAATTTCGCATAATTATTTTTCAATAAATTATCTGAAGTTCAATTTGTTAAATTTGTGGTCTTTAATATAGGTGCTTTTATTATTTCACCGGGACAGGCTCTTTCGTTTAGTTTTTAGGCTAACAAAAGAGAAAGATTCGAACCAATCCATTTGTGAAAAGTGGATTACATTCGCTAAGAATTACAGTATTCTCTAAAATACATATGCTGAATGGAGCTCTTCAAGGTTGCCCCGTTAGAACTACCTCCCCCGTTACCGGAACAACTTCCCCCGTCATTGGAACAACATCCCTCACTTTTGGAACAACTTCTGTTGTTGAACAAAATTCCCTGTAGTACGCTCAACTGTCCGTGCTCAACTGGCAACACACTCAAATTTCCACGCTCGTCTGGCACGCTCAACCGGCCACGCTCAACAGGTCCGTTCCGTTCTCAATCGTGCGCGCCCCTTTTGAGGTGTACGGTCTCGACATCTGAAACTTTCAAATTTCTAGAAAACAGGATTAAAAATGACAGACTTATTGTTAGCTTACGAACACTGTAAACAAAAGAAGTTAACAATTATTATTTTCCCTTTATTTAAGAAAGTGGAAATTCTCTATTGTATTGTTTCCTAAAGACTCAAATAGTTGACAATGGATTTTTCTGTCAGCTGGTTATAATTTCTCGCTTTCTCTCACTCCTTTGTTTCTCTAACATTTACAAATTTTCAATGAGGTTGAATATGCATGTTTTCACTAAATAATGATTATTTGGTCTTTGGTTTCTTAGTTTTCCGTTTTTCGCATAGTATTTCAGCACTTTCCAGATCAAATATTTTTGTATTTATAATTTGTCAATTTAGTTTTACAAGTTCTCATTCATACATTGAATTAGCAATTTTACTTTTTTTTTATTTTGCAACATTCCATAAATTTTTAGAGATTTATAAATTGTTTAAACTTTTTGACATTATTTTCTTCACTTAAACAATTATGTCATTCGATCTTGATGCAGCAGAAAGGGCAGCATATGCACCATTCTTTGGATATATTGGAGCGGCATCTGCCCAAATCTTTACCGTTTTTGGTGCGGCTTATGGAACTGCGAAGTCTGCAGTTGGCATTTGTTCGATGGGTGTAATGCGACCCGAGCTTATAATGAAATCTGTAATTCCTGTAATTATGGCAGGTTTGAATATATTTTGTGAACATTAGATTAAATTAAATTTTGAGGTATTATTGGTATTTATGGTCTTGTCGTTGCAATGGTCCTGAAAGGAAAAGTTGGACCAGCTAGTGCAGGATATACACTTGAGAAGGGATTCTCACATTTAGCTGCTGGACTTACTTGCGGACTTTGTGGACTCGGTGCTGGTTATGCCATCGGAATTGTTGGCGATGCTGGTGTCCGTGGAACTGCACAACAGCCTCGTCTTTTCGTCGGAATGATTCTTATCTTGATTTTCTCTGAGGTTTTTGTAAATAGTTTTTATATTTAATTTTAATCTCTTTTCTAGGTGCTTGGACTTTATGGCATGATTGTAGCCTTGATTTTGGGTACAGGATCTTAGATGTTTACTTCTGCAGATTTTCTTTCATCGACATTCTGATGCCCTCTCCACTTCCCATTTTAGTAGTGTTGTGCTCGTGCGATTATTTTTAGAAGTGATAAAAATTAAATTTTAGATTCTCTTTTTTTTTCTTGAATTCTATAACAATTTTGAATTTCAGTTTACACATCTCCCTTCTTTAAATTTTCGCACGTTTTCCTTTCCTCACATTCTTATAAAGAAGCGTATCATAAACACTTAAAATAAAATCTTGAACAAAAACGCTCTCTATATTTCTTATAAAAATGACACCATTATATAAATTGTTCGATAAATTCTAAATGCTTTGTTTTTCTGTTTCACTGATAAAATGCTAATTCCCACAATTTTTTGGTAATTTGATTGGCATATTTAATCCAATAGTTATTAATTGAAATTGAAAGAATTAATTTAAAGCCAAATACAATTATAAATCTAGCAGATAATGATACCTACAAAATCTTGTAGTCTTACAAAGAATTTGATACCGTTGACGGATAAAGCACCAAGGGCGGTTTTGACATGGAACATGCATGAGAAAGTAAGGCGAAACAAGGAGATTTGGGACGACCCAGATTCAATTGTCCACAGATTGCCAAAACACTATCAAAGAGTTTTTATGTTGTTTTGGTTGTTTTAAACCTTTTTTTCAGAGATATTGGAAGAATTTTGTGCTTTCTAAACCTGCTCCAGTTCATTATACACCGCCTGAGTTTAGATATTACTGGGATACTAAGAGGAATGTTCAACTTGAGACTGAGGTTAGCTTTTATATGTATAGTTAGACTTCGATGGGAAACATGCCTCAGTCATCTAACGTTCAGAATCTGTTGTAGTTGACACCCCATTTGACTCATGCTTTTTTGGGCTCTATGGAATGAGTGACGGGATCATATTTTTCCTCGGACGGTCATTTTTCCGTAGTTTGTAACGTCTTGATTTGTACATTTTATTTATGGCTATTTTTACTATTTCAAACTTTTTAGGAATATCCAATTCTTCCATTACGTTGTCCTGAACAAGATCAAGGGCTTTGGGGTGGTGAAGGAGTTATTAAAGGTTATAGAGAGTCAAATCCTAAACTTAAAAAGAAGATACTCCCAAGACTCTGGATACCTAAATTGTGGACTCCAACTATCAAAAGTGCATTACTCTATTCAGAAATTCTGGACATTTATATGAATATTAATGTTACTGATAGAGTTCAACGACTTATTGATCAACATTTTGGCTTGGATTTATATTTACTTGAAACACCAGATGTTGATATAGACTCGAGACTTGGCATTGATTTGAAAAGACAACTTTTGTTAGCATTGGCAAGTAAGGTTAGAAATTTATTATTCAAAAACTTTTCGTTGTTTACTTGAAATTTTCAGAACTATTATCATAATGATTCCGTCCGTCAAGAATATATCGCGAACAAGTATTCTCGGTTTGTTATACCTTTGGAAGAAGCTGAATGGTATGGACTTGATTTGAATACCGCTTGTCGAAAGCTACAAGATATTGAAGATAATAAAGAACCAGTCCCACTAAGGAAACTATTTTCGGAAGAACTCATCTCTGAAATTAAAAAGGGTGTAAAAAGTGAAGTTGTTCCTTTGGAAGAAGCGGAGGAAGAAGAGGAAGGTTTAACTTATGAGAAGGATAAATGGATTGGATGGAGGATATAATTTTGTTTATTTTATTTCATCTTGTTTTAATTATAGAAATTTCTGTTTAGGGTTTGTTTTTGATAATAAACTGTCGAAATTTTTTTTAATTTTATTTTGTTTTTATTTTATTAAATATTTAATAATTTTGACTATTTTTCTTTCATTGGATTTCCAAAATTTTATCTTAAAATTTTAGTTTTTATAATAAAAATTTTAGATTATAAATAAACAGAATGTCTCCTTCAATCTCTTCAACAAATGAAAAGCAACAGGCACAAAAGTATAAATCGCAAACTTCTGTCATGTACAAACGTGAGCCTGAGAAGAGGTATATTTTATTATCTAACATTAAACTGTCATATAGGGGATAACTTCTATCTAGTTGTGTTTCGGTAAAGTGTTTATGTTAGTATTTTTAGTTCCCGATGGCCTCTTATTCTATTTTTAATTTGCAGTGATATAAAATTTATTTAAGAATTTTTGTCAACCGTTCAATGAAGTTGGATAAGATCCAGTTTTTTGGTTTTGATATGGATTATACATTAGCAGTTTACAAATCGCCTAGGATGGAATCGGAAGCATTCAGTCTTGTTCTCGAAAGGCTGATCTATATTGGGTATTTATTGTTATAAATTTTGTGATTAATGTTCTAAATTACCCATTCTAAAAATAATATTTTTGTAGATATCCAAAGGAGATTCGTAATTTCAAATATGATCCAGCATTTGTCGTTCGCGGGCTCTGGTTTGATACAATGTATGGCAATTTGCTTAAAGTGGATGGTTTTGGAAATATTTTGGTTGCTGCTCATGGACTTGTTTTTCTTACTGGGTAGGTGATGTGCAAGAAGAAAAAATAATTTTTCTTTTAAGGGCGGAGATTGAGAATTTTTATCCAAACAAGTTTATTCAACTTTCGGATAGAAGGATTTATGTATTGAATACGCTTTTCAATCTTCCTGAAACCAATTTGATTGCTCTTCTAGTTGACTTTTTTGATAAATCAGAGGAATACCAGCTGTGAGTTTTATTCATTTTGCTTAAAATTTAGTAGTTGTGGAATAATTTTATTCAATTTTTAGAACTCAAGACAAAACAGGCCTTCGACATGGCGATGCAATTATGTCTTATAAATCAATCTTCCAGGTTTTGTTACTATGCAATAGATCTTACTCTCGCTTTTAGGATATTCGTGGAGCAGTTGATTTTGTTCATGGCGTTAGTTTTTATTATTTTTGACATCATAGATTTTTAAATTTTGTCTTCAGGCTGATGCAGATTTAAAGAAAAAAGTGATTTTAAATATCGCTGATTTCGTTGAAAAAGATCCTCGTATTGGCAAACTGCTTGTTCAGTTAAGAGTTTCTGGACGAAAAACGTTTTTGCTTACAAATAGTGAATATGAATATACAAAAGTTTATTTTAATTTTTAAAATTATTATTTAAATAAAGTTTAGGCTGTTATGACTTTTCTTCTTGGAGATAAATGGAGAGATTTTTTTGATATAATTATTGTAGATGCTAGGAAGCCTTTGTGGTTTGGAGAAGGAACTGTTTTTCGCGAAGTAAATATAGAAACTGGAGCGTTGAAAATCGGAATTCCAATTGGTCCCTTGCGTAGCGGTGCTGTCTATTCTGGAGGTTTTTTTTGGATGAATTATTTAATTGAACTTTTTAGGTTCGTGTGAAGCATTTCGTCGACTTGTTAAGGCAAAAGGAAGGGATGTCTTGTATATTGGAGATCATATCTTTGGTGATGTGCTTAGATCAAAGGTATGACTATTTTATTACAAGTATAAACAAAATTTTTCAAACATTGAATTTTGAATTTGTTTAGATCCTTATGTCTTTGCTTGTGTGCAATTTCTTCTGTCTCTTCAATATTTTTTATTTTTGAAATTTTTTCATTTCAGAAAACTCGTGGTTGGAAAACTTTTTTGATTGTGCCAGAATTAAATCGTGAATTGGCAGTTTGGACAGGAAAAAGAGATTTGTTCGATCAACTGCGGGAACTTGAAGCAAAAATGGCAGATTTGTACAAAAATTTGGATGCGGATACTCGTGGCAATTCAGAAATGAAAAATATCTTGGAGCCGACATTGAAATCAATTCGGGTATTTTTTAAAGGAGTTTTTTATAAAATATTTTTTAATTTAAGGAAGTTACAATAAAGATGGATAATGAATATAGCGTTTTTGGCTCTCTGTTTCGAAGTGGTTCTCGAACAACATTCTTTGCTTCGCAAGTTGAGAGATATGCTGATCTTTATGCTTCATCATGTTTTAATTTGGTGTATTATCCAACTTTTTATTTTTTCCGCGCGGCAATGTCATTAATGCCACACGAGTCGACTGTTCAACAGACTGCGGCTCTTCCTCCAGATCAAGTGGAACAAATTGCTAAGCATGGAAATGAAGGTATAAATTTTGGGAGAAAATATCAAATATAATCTTTCCGGAAATGAGATAATATCTGTCCATGAATAATTTTTAAAGAATTTAAGTTTAGGGATATGCATAATGGGAGCTAAATTTTTTAGTTATGAATTTTTGATTAAAATCTACTATACATAAAAATATTAAATATTCAATTTAAGTGCGTGATTTGAGTCAACGCATGGCTAAGGAGCCAACATTTTGTTTTGAAGAAGATGATGAAGGTGGTGAAGGTTCGGGTCAAGGATCTACTCCAAACAATACTGCTCGTCCTGGAACGGGAGCAGAATCAGAAAGTGATAACGAAGAAATTAAAGAAGATGGGCATCAACGATTGAATAATAGGGATGTTATTGTACCGAAGACGTCTTATGTTGAGAGCGGAAATTGAGCATGATTCTCAGATACTGAATTGTGGGATATTCGGGTTCTTGCTTTTTTTTCTTGTGCTTTTTATTTAAATTTGAGGCAATTAGTATATATTAGCGGCATTTTGGCCCCTTGCCATATTCTTTTAACTATATTATTTTATGTATTGATAATTAATTAAGGAAATATATGTGTATCTATTATTATTTAATCTAAGATTTATGTGCAAATTAAAAACCAAAATATTTTTGACTTGTTTGTTATTTTAATAATCTAATTAGAATAAATGTAGAAAATTATTACTGTTTTTTTAATGAATGTTTTCTTAACACAAATAATTTTTGTTAATTTTTAAATTTTACCCAAAAATTTAAAGATAAATTATCTAATAATAAATATATTATATGGAATAATATGAACATTCAACGCCAATTAAAAGAAGACTGGGACAATAGAGAATTGGAATATTCTGTTAGTATATTTAGGTACATTGTTCTAAAAAATTTAATTTTTTATAGCTTGTGGATAATGTTAGACAAATCGCTGAATTCATTTCACATTTTGAATTGAGCTGTAAAAGTAAGTTGGCGGCTTTGAATGATTCTATTACATCTTTGGAACGAAAGGTGGAATTCTTGGAAGCGGCTATTACGAGGGGAGAAACCTTACATTAAATAACGTGTCTTTTGTGAAAATAACGTGTCTTTTGTGTAATTATAAAATGATTTTTAATTAAATAAATTGACACAATTCTTGTTTTAAACAGAAATTACAAAATAGAAATGTCGTGCGTAGAGCTAATTGACTTATTTTTCGAGAATTTTTTCATACCTTTTGGAAGAAAGGTAAATAGTAAAATCTCGTTTAGTAGCCATAAGAGTTAATTGAATGGACTACAGGAGTATGTATTTGAGAATGTAAAGCACAATTTTATACTCGGGATAAGTTTAACCATACAATAAAGGAATATACATTCTAATTTATGTACATGCATAATTACCTAATCACATTTAAAAATAGGGATAAAAATAGGGACTTATATACTTAAAATAGTTTGTCATACTTACAACCATCTATTTTCCATTTAATTTTCCATTACATACATCAATTCCTACACATCAGGCTAGTGCATCAACAGAATCAAGCATCATAGAACTCTTCTAAATTTGCGAAATTTTTAAAAATATTCCAGTTATTAATAATTACCCTCTAGGCCAACATCGCCATTATCAGTGCCGCCTTCGTTCTCCGCTTGCTGACGCCTTATTCTAGCTTTGATTACGTACTCCTCCTCAGTTTCGGGTACCTTCACTCCGTCCTTAGCAGCCTCCGCCTTCGACTTTTCAACCATTTTCCTGAAACAAAAATATACATCATACAAATTGTTTTCACACTATTTTCATACTTGATTATATCTGGGAACTCTTTGTTGCCATTCTCTGAAAAAATTATTTATTGTTGGAGGCAATTTTTAATGTTTTATTACCCTTATACTTGCGGTAGCTCACAGAAGCATCCACATTTGCCGGTGAAGAAATGTTAGGCTCATTCAGCATCGATATCACGGAAAGTAGGATACTGCGGACGCCATGAGCAGGGTTCCAACGTTCGGCGGCCGACTAAAAAACAAACGAGATTTTTTAGTAAAATTCATGTTATATTACTTCTCCACTCAGCTTATCCTGGCCAGGCGGATGCAAGATGCTTATGCATACTCTTCCGTCCTTATACACATTAGGATGAAAGAGTGGATTATCGAAGCGCATGGAAGGAGGCTCGAATGGATATCTGGGCGGGAAATTGAGCGTCTGCAAAAATAAATGTTATTGAATTATGTAGAAGCGACAAAGGTAACCAACCGCCTTGAAGTAGCCTCCCTGTAAAATTAAAAATTTCAATATACTTTCAAAAACGAGTAATGTAAAAGGACCTGATAGATCGTTCCAGGCGCACCAAATATGGCAACCTTCCATATGAAGATATTTTCGGCAGCAGAATGAACTTTGATACCCTCGATTGGATTATCAGTCACATCAACAAGCTCCTGTTGCAGACGACGGAGAGCATTTGGAGGAGAATTGCTTAGTTGTTTCGCAGCGGCACGCTTAAAATCGTTTATATAATTTAAAAATTAAATACATACCATAACTCCCTAGCCCTTCGTTATGGAGTTGAGCGTAAGTAGGTACGAGTAGTTGCTGGAGAAGATAGATATTCATTTAAAGATTCTGCCTTTTATATGCGCTTTTTCATATAAGAGAAAAAGATGAATGAAGAAATCTAAACTTCAATTTGTCATTAGCGCCTAAAACGACATCATTGGCACAGCAATCTCACATGGCCGGCGAGCTGCATTCTCACATGGCTGGAGTATCCTTGTTGGATAAGCAATATACCTGCGAACGTCAACTGGTTCCTTCGCCCCTAAAGATGATAAGCGGTAGTCCTGCCCAGGCTTCAGATACTCGTCAGTGCGAAGTTGAATTGTTCGTCATTCGGGTTCAACATGAGTTCACCAAAGTAAGTTTATTTTACTTTTTTAAACTAAATAATTCAATTGAAAAAAATTTTTATACAGAAAGCTGTTTTGCCTCCATTGGATGTGTGGAAACGTGTCTTGGATCGTGGCTCATTCCGGTTTGCCTCGTTGGATGTGACCATCAAGCGTCGCGGACTGTTCGGAATTGAACGTGCGGTGTCCTATGGCATACATACATGTGTTCTGAGCAAGCAAGGTCATCTGGTCATCTATACGGACAATTGGAAGCACGAGGGCTTCACCGTTAATCTGAGCAAGGCTGCAAGAGCGGAATTCAAATGCAAAACTCAGAAGGTAAAAATAAGAAAAGTAAATACAATTAAAAGTTGTAATATGTATTTCCTTTTAATTATCAGATGTTTCTATCAACAACAACGCAAAGAATCTGCAATGTTCGTGTGAAATGGAACTTTGGCTCGGTAAAAATCCGTCTTCCAGAGGCTCTAGTTCTAGATTGGGGGCGCGCGATACTTGAAGCGGTACGTGGTAAAGCTGAGGCTTCTTACGAATCTCATCATTATTCACCGACTGTTCATTATCGACCCACTACTCCAATTCTCTTCGAAAATGGCACTCAGACAGATTCTGTGTTTGAGGAGCAGGCAAGCATTCCCTTTTGAGCATGTTTAATGAATTATATTTCAGACTGTCACCTTCGATGGAAATGTTGGCGATATTGCTCCACTTCCTTCTGTGCGTGCGCCTAAGTTAGACGATGGAATATTCCAACTTCTTGATCTTGATGATTCCTTTGGTGAGTTGGCATGTATTGTTAAATAATGTTTAATGATTTTATTTTTTAAGCATATCGTTCGGATGTTGAATCTCTCCATCTGGGCCAAATGTTCGGGAGCAATGATCAGAGCATAAACACCGCCAAAGAACAAGAGATGCAACCACATTCTGCTGAAAAGAAGGAAGATGTCGATCATGATGAGAATGAGGAGAAAATCGCGTTTCCTCTTGAAAAGGCGCTGTTGTTGAACTTCCCTTCAGAGAACAAAGAGCAACAGCAAGAAGACTACATTCCTGAAAGTGCCGTCATAAGCTCAGGTTCATTGCGACGACGTGTCACCTTCTCAGACCTGAACACTATCTTCGAGGCACCAGAGATTGAAGATCCAGTGGAAGAAGATGAAACTTCTGAATTGAAGCAAGACGATGTCATTCCTAAAATTGGTTGCAATAACCGGAATGATGTGAAGGACGCTGAGGGAATTGAGGAGCGCAGAAAGGTGATAATTAAGTAGAAAAAATTATCTATATGTAATTTTTCTATAGGAACACATTGTCCAATTGGCGCTTGATCAAATGCGCATTGTTGGTCAACACGGAGTGAAGGAAACAACAACAGCTGAGGAGGTTTCCATCAAGGATGAGAACGGCAAAAACGCTAATGAGGATATACAGCATGAATCTGTGGCACTGCAACCTTGTGAGCAGATGACTAAGACCAACGATGGTGACAATTTCGTCTCGACGCAGCAACTGGCTCTCAAAATGCAATTTCCTTCACAATCTGAGCGCTTCGATCGAACTCGTTGTCTCTTCGAGCACGGTACTGGAGGTATCAACACCGATGAGGAAGATGATAAAGAAACGAACAAACAATAGGAAGAGAAATAAAAATTCTCATAATCTTCTATAAGGAATAAATTGTATTCCCACAATGTTCTTTCACCTGACTTAATTTATCCGCATATGTAATAATCTAATTCTTCTACGCATTTTTGTCTTGAAAATTCATTTGTTAAATCGTGTCCTAATATTCACAAATAGTTTCCCGTTGATTATATTCAATTGTGTAGCATGTAAATAAAATATTTGAAAGCTTTTTTTTTAATTTGAAAGCTGATATTTAAACGGAATATCGAGGGATTTGGAGGGGTTCTTTGCGGAAGGTATGACGTGGGAGGTGGATTTACCTAATGTAACTTACAACTTTTGAAAGGGAATTCGAGGGATTTATAGGGCTTAATAAGTACTCAAAAAATATTTGTTTGCAAATAATATTGATGTTAAATATAAAAAACAATTTTTGAGAAGTCAATCAAAAAATAATTATCTCGGTAGGTCTGAATCGTTTTTGAATCGTTTTTAAAAAATTCTAGGGTATCTTTTCGAATATTTCATTAAAAGTAACCATTAGAAAGTACTTGATTGGATGAATTATCTGTCATTCTTAGGTTGTTAGACATTGATTGTTGTTTAGGTGAACATTCCCCCTCTGTAGTTACTGTCAATAGAGTAGAACAGGCTGCAATAAGTTGTAAAGGTTGTTGTGTAAATTCTTGGGAACAAACTGATTTTCTTTTGAAAAATAATTTTCTTTAATTTTAATTAAACAATAATTACCTTCTAAGTGTATTTACTCTAGCATGTTTATAATAAAGTTCATTTTCTTTTAAAATTTGATCATAAGGCAAAGAACAATTTGATATTGAAGACTTATTTATTTCGTTTGTTTTATGCAAATTCCTTAACATTGAACGTATTTTATAAGCATTATAGGCCCTTTCATCTCTTTTAGCCATAAAAACAACTACACAGAAAAGAGCTGTTAATTCTGTGCATAAAAAGCTTATCTTTAATTATTTTTAAATTAAAAAAAGAATTTTCTTTTCCAAACTTTAAGCATTATAAAAGAAAATCCATAAGAATAATGAAAAAGAGAGTCATCAATTCTGGAAGCTTTATAAATTTTGTTGCCAACTTCTTTTGAGACTGAAGTTATATAAACAATTATACAAGTAAAATTAACTAGTCCTTGATATAATTTTAAAAAAATTTAAGACAATTTTACACTAAACCTGTAAATATATTTGTCACTGTAGCAAAAAGTAATGTTTTGTAGGGACGTTTACGAGAGAGGCAAATACAAACCTTTAAATAAATTTTACTTTAATTATTTATTTTTATGTATGTAGGTAAGAATTTTTAAAAATACAGTCAACTCTCAATATATACAAACACCTTCTCCTTGGCCCCTTCCAAATTTGTTATATCTAGAATTATCTGTATTTAACTAACACTTAACATCCCCAAAGAATCCATGCAGCAACCGGCGACGATAAAAGGAGCACATCTACGAACAGATACTATAAAATTAAATAATTTTATATTCTGTGAGTGACCCTCTCCAATAGAGCGACATTTTGGGAGTGGAAAAGGATTGAGGGTTTCAATTAAAAAAAGTAAATACAAACATTCAACAGCAGTTGTAACATCTGAAGGATCATCAAGGGCAAAAACGTCAATTTTTGTGCAATGAAATGGTGTTAAAGCTAAGAAAATAATTTAAAGAAATTGTTTAAAGTTAAAGCTCACGATCTGACCAACAAAAGAGCCAAGGCCCTAATGTCGCATTCTTAAAAGAATTTCAAAATTTATTAAACAAAATGAAATAATTTTAGCCTTAAAATATGCTGGAGGGTTTTGTTCTTCACTTTCAGCAACTGTTCGGTTTGGCAAAACAAAATATTTAAGTAATTCACTTGTATTTAACCAATTATTTGTACCAGCACCTTTTTTTAAATTAAATTTGGAATGCAATTATTTTTAGAAAAGAAAAGTTTTCTCACAAAAATTTCTTTTTTTTGAATAAGAATTTAAATAAAATTTACTAATTATATTGGAGAACACAGCACAAACAGAAAACAAAAAAGCAAAACGAACTAAAAGAACACGATTTTCAGAACGAATTTTGGTTAATTGATGGGGAACTACGGGTAATGGGGGCATTTTAAAAATACTATAATTTTAAAAGTAAAGAGAATGAAGAAAAAAATTTATTTTATAAAAATATTTTAACAAAATTTTGGACAATCTTTTACTTTTTTATTTTATTTCCTCTTTTAAATTATGCAAAATTATTAAATTTAGCTATGTACGTAAATAGACAAAAATATTTTTTTATAAAAAGGAATTAAAGAAATAAAAAAATGTTGAAAATAAATAATTATGTATTTTAATAGGTTAAGTGGTTAAATTTATTTTTTAAAAATATTTTAAAGAAAATATTCTTTTTTTTTATTTTTAAATCCCCTTTTAAAAATCCTTCTTTTTTATTACGCCACGCGTATTTTTACAAACATGTTATAATTATTAAAATATAATCGTCATTTTCTTCAAAAGAGGCGTGAGCAGATTTTTGAGAAGTAAATATACATATATTTATTTATCGGAGAGAGGGTCCAGACCAACGACCAGACATCCGCGCAGACAGAAAAGCAGAGTAGATTTACATGCGCAACAACTAAAATCCCCATTTTTATTAATAAAATGGCAAAAATATAAATGATAAACTTTTTTTGTTATTTTTTAATGAAAAACTTTTTATCATTTCAAATTACCTAATCCATTACAATTTTGCACCCAAAATTAAAATCTACGCGGAGAAATTTCATTGACATTCTATTAGCCTAATTTACATTATTTAATAGAAGACAGTCTAAAACTCAAATTTATGTCTCCTTTTTCTCTCTATTCAAGATCGATACAATCTAATTAAAATTCAAAATCCTCATTTTTATTCCTTTCCAAAAATCCATTTTTGTTAATAAAATTAACTACCTTTAAGTAAGGATTTGTTGTCTTTTGATCGGTTGGTGGCTGTGTTTATGCATGCTTACACCAATGATGATGTTGAACTGGTTGCGCGAAAAGTAGTAAGTAAAAAATGGAGGAAAGGAGGGAGAGGCGTCGCCAGCCGATCCGGTCTGTTCTACACCAGCCAGTCTTTTTATTTATTTTCTAAAACCTATTCTTCTTTTATTTTATTCCTTGAATAGAAAAAGTGTCTCCCGCCTGTCTGACGCTTTTTCTTTTTATTTCTGGTCTATATACTCCTTTAAGGAGTTGTGCAATCAAAAAAAGATTTAAACAAAAACAATGGATATGCTAAAAACCCCTGAAAAATAATTAGTAGAATGTCTACAAAAAAATTTTTTTTGAAAAAATTCTCGAATTTAAAGTAAGGCTTCCTTCCGTGTAAAAATTCGAAATAGTGAATGAGATTGGCTGATTTAATTACTCTTCGAGGGTTAAAATATGTATGAGACTGAGAAAAAGATATTGGGAATTAATGACAATATACATATTTAAAAACAATTAGTAATTTAATAGAAATGTAAAAAGTACTTAAATTGCCCATCTGCGCGCTTAAATAAACATAAAATTTTTGTTTCAAATTTGGAAACAATTAAATAATTATTTCCAAATTTGTCACTTTATTCAGATTCACGCAAAAAATTTTTTTATTGTTGTGTCTGGTAGAAAATAAAAATAAAGAGCGAGTAATTTGTGTTCTGCTCCTCATTTTTGTATTGTTGCTAATAAATAGTAAATATTTTTTTTAATAAAAAATTTTTCTTTTTATTTTTTCATTACAAAATAAACTACTATTTTTAACCAGAAAAAATTATTTTCTGCTTTCCTTTATTAAAAATTGCTAATATACATACTTTTAAATATTTTTTTTTTGTTTTTTCAAAAGTTATTAGTACCTAATTTAAATTAGAAACAAAATTTTTCCAAAATATTTTTATTCCTAATTTTTTGTAATTTATTTATTTATTGTTCACTTCTTTTAATTTTCTTATGCCTCTCCCATATAACCACTCCTTTATATTTTTCCAAAAATATTAGTCAGTCGGATTATGCCCCAAAATGGCACAAAATATTAACCAATAAATACTCATTGTCTTTAAATCTCCCCAATTCGTTGAAAAATTTTGAGTCTGTAGCGGTATTAATTTTTTCTGATTATTTTAATTTTTTAAAATTAGTTGCTTTAGGCAATACTTCATATAACACTTTTCTGTTTAATGTTGCCCCAAGCAATTGTAAAATTATTTAATTATTTCTCATAACCTTGAATATAATAATAATGAGGATTACTAATTAAAAAAACCCATAAAAACAATCATTTTAAAATAATTTTATAACTAAAAATTAGTTTTTTTGTCAATATATTTTATCGGCCATAATTTCTTTAAATTTTACATTCTCTCCATTAAATTTTTCAAAAAATAAATTTTCGATAATATTTTTAAGAAAAAGCAGAAAGGATTTAAAAGATAAAATCATTTAATTATTTTTATGATAAATTAGAGTAGGTCGCCGTGTTCTCTTAGGTCCTGAACTGTGGAGCCGCTTAAAATCAGAACAGATAGAAAACTGTAGAACACAATGTTATGGGATTTTTATTTCACTTTTTCTTTTGTTTGAACGACAAAAAATGGACATATTCACAAGATCTTTAATATTTTATTTAAAAATACTACATATGTACATAATTATAAAGATTTAGTTAAAAATGACCTTATTCCTCAAAAATTCCAAAAAATTCAACCAAGATTTTTTAATTAGAGGTTTACTTTATGGGAAAAAATTTTCTTTCTCAGATTACTGTTAATTTTCGTTCCTCATTAACTTGACTATGCATCAAATAAATAAATATTAGGTGTCCCAATTTTGGGGTTGGCCCTCAAAGTATTGACTGACCACAACTCATAAAAATATATTCGATGTGTGGGTGGGTGCTTAAGGAGGTCTAGTAGTACTACAGTCATTTTACTAATTCCTTTACCAATATATATATTTTATTTATTCATTCCCAACACTGCCTTTCAAGAATTGTTCTCTTCGTATAGCAAAGTAATGTGAAAGGAAACTCTATTTTTATTTTTCTTCTCCCTCTACTAAATTTTTTACTTTTATAGTGGTAGTATTTTCTCGATACTGGAAGGGGAGGAAGAGAAGTGGTTGTTGGTTAGCTCTCCGGGGGGCGAGAAGTTAGTGAAGGCAACTGCCGGTCGGGCATGTCGCAATCGTCGGCCGGTGGCACACCGATAGCGAGCGGGCAGTCCTGTCTGGTCGCGATGTTGGTGATGGTCGCGGACACGCAGTCGGATGGGGGAGGAAATGTTTTTGGGGGAAGATATTACTTTTCCCTGTGGTTGAAGAAGAGAAGATATATTGAAGAATGAGAAGAGGAGAGGAGTAGCAATTGCTTTCCCTAAAACAGCAAAACCCCCTTTTTTCTATTCAAACGTCCAATAGATTTGCCTTCCAATGAGTCAACTATTTCGAGAAAAATGTTGGGAAAAGTTGGGGATTTTTTTGACATTGAAATGAATGGGTTAGGTCAAATAAAAGTAAATAAATATATTTATTTTCATTAATTTATCCTCATCATTGTCGAGATACATTTATTTATTTTCGTTGTCCTCATTTATCCCCCAAACTAAATTTAGCGATTGAAAGAGGGAGAAAGGATCAAATTCGCAACATTTTGGGTACACAATAAATTACTGTTGAAAAAATTTTTTAAATAATTTTTTGCTTATTTGTAAATAAAAATACACGAATTTAAATTTTTGAATTAATTATTTAAAAAATGATTTTTGAGTTTTAATTTTTTATTACCTTATTTCTTCATTTTTTAAAAACAAATATTTTTTCAACAAACACAAAAAAACTAAATTTTAAGACATTAAAGATAAACAAAATTTAAAAAAATAATTTAGACTCTAAAAAATATTTTTATTTAGATTTTCCTCTTTGGAGAGAGACAAAAAAATAAATTTGCTTTTTAATTCCTCCTTTACTTTTAAATATTTTTCATTTTATCGCATTACTAAAATTAAATAAATGTACATATTAATCCCTCAGTATTATAAAAATATCGTTCATTTTTCATTAATTAATCCCCCTTACCCTCCTCCCCTTCCCCCAAAATATTTAAATTAATTAAATTAAAATTTTTTTTGGCATTCTGTTTTAATTTTTAATTTTTTTAGACTCAAGTTAAATTTATTTATTTTTTAATTGATTTATTTTAACAACTTTTTATTTCTACAAATTTCTTTTTTTATTTAAGACGGACTGGTTTATATTTAATCTTTTTTGCAGACAATCTCTGTCTCGCCATTAAATGGAATTAAGGGTTGGGGGCCGCTTCCGTCTTGGTATTTTTTTATTTTTTTTAAATTTTTTAAAAATTATTTTTTGAAGGTAGAAAAATTGGGAGCGGCTCCTTTGGCGACATTTATTTGGGTGAAAATATCCACACGCATGAAGAGGTTGCAATAAAATTAGAATGTGTTAAAACAAAACATCCACAACTTCACATTGAGGCAAAACTTTATAAATTAATGTCTGGGGGTATCGGCATTCCACAAGTTCGGTGGTGTGGTTTTGAGGGAGAATATAATGTTATGGTTATGGAATTGCTTGGCCCTTCATTGGAAGATTTGTTTAATTTTTGTTCACGCAAATTTTCTTTAAAGACGGTTTTGCTTCTAGCAGATCAAATGGTTAGTATTTTTTAATAAAATCGATAATTTTAAATTACAAAAAATAAATTCGTTAATGTGGGGAGATTGTTTTTTTTTGAAAAATACAGATTTTAATTGTCTACTATAAATTCTGTAACTCCTATTTGTGTGATTCTTTAGAGTTTTTTGAGTATCTCCCAATTTTTCTATCCGTTTGTTTGATTCACCCAAACGTTTTATAGTGGTAATTAATAAATAAATTTTCGACATCAGAAAATTGGAGATTTTAAATAATTTTATTAGTTAAAAATTTTTTCAGCTTGCAAGGATTAATTATATCCATACAAAGGACTTTATTCACAGAGACATTAAACCTGGTAAATTTAAATATTTTATGTAAAATTTTGATTTTCCTAAAAATATAGACAACTTCTTAATGGGCCTTGGCAAGCGTGGCAATCTTGTTTATGTTTGTTATTTAAATAAATATTATAAAATAATTTAAAAAAACTTTAGATTATTGACTTTGGACTGGCTAAGCGATACCGCGATCACAGGTCAAAGCAGCACATTCCATATCGTGATCACAAAAATCTTACGGGTACAGCTCGATATGCTTCAATAAATACTCATTTGGGTGTAGGTTTGTAATTTAAATTTTATTTATTTGGGGTTCCTCTTCTTAATTCTAATATTTGATTTAGTGCTTCTTTTGATAGCTCATGAAAACTCATGTCAGTTGAGTTGAATAGGATAAATAATAATAGCATGATTTTTTGGTTTTCGTCCCAAAGTCATTTTGCAAAACAAAACCCGCACCTTGTATGGAAGAAAGGAAATTTGGATGGAAGAAGTCTGTCCATTCTGTAGATATTTAGGAAAAAACTTAGGGAGGAAAAAATGGGGTCTGTCAGGTTCAATATTACTCCCGCATCACTTCGCAATAGGAAGTTGGAGATCCTCTATCGAATTTTACCAAGAAATATATCGAATTTGCAGTCGCGTAAACGGTGGTTTCTTGTTAGACCATTAAAATTTAACTTGTCCATTTTCTTCAATAAATTTATTTAAGAATTTAAAAATAGTTTCGGGTTCTTGCAATATTTTTTATTTAAAGTTAATCCCAACAAAAATATTTTCCTTTATTTATTGTAGAACAAAGTAGGAGAGACGATGTTGAATCTCTTGGCTATGTTTTAATGTATTTTAATCGAGGAACACTTCCATGGCAAGGATTGAAAGCTGCGACTAAAAAGCAAAAGTATGACAAAATTTCTGAAAAGAAAATGTCTACCCCGGTGGAGGAACTTTGTTCGGGATTTCCAGGTTTTTTATAAATTAAAAAAATTTTTAAAATTATTTTGTTATTTTTAAGATGCTTTTGCTCGTTACTTAAATTATTGCAAAGGGTTGTCTTTTGAGGAAGAACCTGATTATGATTATCTCCGACAACTTTTCAAACAACTTTTTAGTCGACAAGGATTCGCTTATGATTATGTTTTCGATTGGAACCAGTTAATGTTTGTAAGCTTTCTCTCACACACCCAAAAGTTTTTATGTAATAGTAGAATTGGGAATTACTCGGGAAAATTTACGGAATGACTGTTGAGTTTAGAAGATTGTAACATTCATTTCAGTTTTACCCTCCTAACCAAAATTTTAACAAATTGTCCAAAAATTCGAAAAAGCTTAAAGAGTTTTTCGAACTTCCCTTTAGTTAATTTAAACAATGAATCCTCCCCTCAATTTATCTCAATTCAGTTTGGCAAAAAATCGGCAACATTTACCGCCTCCAGCGCATGGATTGACGGTTGCGGCTACGGGTGGTTCTTCGAATCCAACAGCTACTGCAGTTCCTTCTGGAGGTCCTCCACAATTCAATCATCATATCCACAACCATGGAATGCACAATGTCCCTATAATTATGAATAACAACAACAATCACAATCAAGGTCATCATCACAATTCATTGGCTGCAGGTTTGCAACAATTGCCAGTAGCAGCTTCGGGTCACCACCACGGTCATCACCAACATCATAATCAGCAACATCCACAGCCATTGGCACAAGCACAAGTAACTTTTTGATAAACTTTATTTTCTGGTTTTTTTGAAATTGGGCATGTTTTTCATTTGTCTCCTCTATTTAATGTGTCAAATTTAAAAAATTCTCCCCTTTTCAAAGCTAGAAGAAATTTATTTCAGAGTAATAGAGGAATTATTTTTTGGGGGGAGGGGTGTCTTAACTAATCCACAAAAATATAAATTCAAAAACAATTTTATTACATGTAAAAAGACCTCACACCTTGTATTCTTCTTCAGATTCAAAAAAGGTTTCAGATTTCATCGCGAGATAAATTAAAGAGACCCTTTACGGGTCTCTTTAATTTCTGCGAGGATAAAATCTTTTTTTTTTACATAAAAAGCAAATATTCAAACATCTGTTAACATTTAAAGCAGATGTTTGAAGGTTAAAAAAATATTTTTTAAACCCTTAGACAAATTTACAATATTTAAAATATTAGGGAACTCGACTTGCTAGCAGAGACTTTACTTCTCGACTGGTGATGGATTAATTAATTGATTAAAAATACAAAAATGGATTGCCATTTTTTCCCTAAAAAATTTATTATATTTATTTTTGTCTTTATTTTATTTATCATTTTTATTGCGTTCATTTTATAATCGTTTTTTTATTTGTTTTTTCTTTCTATTTCACAAGGCACTTCTCTTGTATTTGTTTTTTTTAAATAGAGAAAGAAATGTTTCTTCTTTTAGAAAAAATTAATTTTAGGGTAAATGGATATTTCTGAGTGCTCGTTCGTAGGAGCGAAGAGAACTCTCGCGGCTTAATTGTCGTGTATGATTTGCTAATTCAATACTTTGAGGGAGAAGGTTTAAAGCAACGAATTGTTTTGCATCTCTCCAAATTTGAGCCTTAAAATTGAAAAGTTAAAAAATATTTTTTTAGAAGAAATGATGCTCTTTTACTTGTTTTCGGGCAGTCGAGGCGATAAATTCATTAGTTCTAAGTCTTGATTCTTTATCAATAGTTTCATCTAATGCATGTTCAATTATGGCAAGAAGTTGAATACGTTGTTCCATCTGTGAAAAGAAAAAATTTTAGGATAATTAAGTGTTTAATTTTAGTGGGAAGGAATGCCAAAGTTATTTTATCTGTTATTTTTGATCCTAAATATTTAAATATTCCTTTAAATTATTGCCTCATCAGGACCCACACTCGATCGATTGCTTGTAGTCCCTCCACCGGTCACTTGATTAAATAAGGAATTTTGATCTGTTTGTGTTGCTCTTGGAACAACAATTGTTGTTTTACTTGTTTGGGGCATTTGTGTGTCTATTTCCTTCTTTTGTTCTTGTTTTATTGTTTCAGTTTCTGTTGTTTGCGAAGTCTCGTCCGTTGATATACAAACCTATTTTTATTTAAAATTTCTTTAAAAAATCCCTCGAAAGTAATTAAAAACACCTCATTTTCTGTTTGTGTTCCCACAGATTCTCCAATTAATTTTTTGACCTTTTTATTTGGCTTTCTTTTGATGGGAGGTTTCGGGTGAGAAACACCTGCCGGCCCACTTGAAGAGGAGTCTAATGAAATGTTTTTATTGAAAGCAGATTTTTTCTGTTGTGCTACAAAAAAAAGAAGAGATTTCTAATAAATTTTAATAAAAAATATCCATACAATCGCTAATAATTATACGTCGACGAACTCTTACAGTTGTTACTTCATCCAATTTTGTATTTCCTCCTCCAACTTTCCCTCGTATATTTTCTACACTTTTTTCACGTTTTGAAATTTCTTTTTGTGGTTTTTCAATTAATTTTTGTTTTACACAATTTTCGATAACTGGTAAAGCAGCAAATGAACTACTTCGCCTTTCTGCTGTGGAAATTATTGGCTTAAGACCTGTTGTTTCTAGGCCATTAGAAGATTTAGCTCTATCTTGGCTTTGTCTTCTTTTAATATTATTGCTTTTATCGACAACTTTTATTCCCTTAATTTTTAAATATTATTAATATAAAATATAATTATTTTTAAAGAGGGTTGGTTTTCTTCCTATTTTTACAAGGTGTCAATTGTTTATTAAAAAATTCAAATTTGGGAAAATTGATTTTAATTTTATTGTACAGATCGGTAATTTCGTCCTTTTTCATATTCTTTTAATTTAAATTAGAAAACATTAATTTGTTGTCTCCTTTACTCACCTTAATTAATGGTAAAATACTGCAAGAACCAGCTCCATTATTTAAAGTCGTAGTTGATGTTGGAATTTTTGAAAGACGTTTTGACGTGGAACGACGTCGACGTGGAGATGTTTTGTCAATACTTTGTCCGTCGTCTACATAATATTCTTCTTTTCCGTTGTATAGTTGAAGGTGGTGGTTGTTAGACAAACCAGCTGTTGGTGAGGGAAGCATTGGCCTTAATTGCGCAAAAAATGAATAGATAAAAAAGGGTTGAATAAGGAAGTAAGGGAATAAAAAAATATATAATAATGACGATAAATAGGATATAAATGTAAAGTACATAATATTCAAAATATTCCAGAAAAAGAAGATTCAAAAATGATAATTTTTGATTATTATTTTTTAAATTTTAATAGAGCAATAAAATTAATTAAAATTTTTGTACGGTAGTCACTGTGTGGTATACTCTGAAACATCAGGGTACAAAAAATTGGGCAAAAATACGAACCATGTACTAAGTATTTTGGAACGGGAATAATGTTTACTTTTTAAGACAATCTAGCCAGGATATAATGTAATATTGGGGTCGAAAAACGTTTTAAATTAGAAGTTTCGTACCCCTATAAATACTCTCATTCCTCCACATTTATAATCAAACAAGTTTTTGTCTAATTTTAAAATTTATTTAACAAACCTATGGAAATGTTTGTATCTATTCACCCCATCAACTTCTGGTTCAAATCTAGCTCTAATAACTGCAGAACCACTACGTTTTAAATTTGTTGTAATTTGTTGGTGTTCGTTAATACTCATTACGCTACTAGAAGAACTTCCAGTACTAAAAGAGGAATTACTTGGAATAAATTTATTTGGTGATGTAGGTATCTCGTTGTGAAGAAGAAAAAGATGCATAGCATTAAAATGAAAAAAAATATGAGGCACCGGCTGAAAGTTTTGAAAAAAACAATCTAATCTTAACAAAAGAAATTAAGTTAAAATTGAGGTGAATGTTTTTAATTATTTTATATTTTAATGATTTTTTAAAAATTACTGGGTTATTCATGACTGGTTTTAAAACCAAAAATTTTGATATTTTTTGCCAAAAATTAACCGTCTTTAAAAAATTTAAAAAATCAAAAACTTCTGAAAATGAGTGATTTTATAAAAAAAATTCCCCCAAAATAAAACCGGTATTTGTCTAAACCTCAAAACCGAAAACCGGGGGATACAGGTTAATAACTGATAGTGAACAACCCTAATATTTACACAAATAAACATTAAAAATATTTAAATATATTTGCACTATTAAATATTTAGAATGATGTATTGAAGAAAGAATAAATGATGGGGAATTCTTCATAAATATTAAAATAATAAAGAAAAGTGGATTTAAAAAACGAGCGCGTAGGCATAAACAGCTTAAGCAAAAAATGTTTAAAAAGAAATACAGACGATTTCTGGATGTAAAAATAAATTAAAAATTAATAAATTGTATATATAAATTAAATATTCTTTAAATAATTTTAACTTAAAATTAAAAATTATTTGACATACAATATATCCTTTAATAATTACCCTGGGTAATTAATTATTGTTTCAACCTTCCGCTGGAGGGAGTAATCAATCGAGGGAGGGTAACGTGTCTTAGGTCAATTGTTATGTGGTAATTTTTGTTCCAATCTATCGTTGAATGGGGTAATTAATAGAAGTGGGGTAATCATTTAAGGGAGGGCAATTAATACAGGTTATATGTACGGTAAATAGTTTTAATTAAATATTTTTGTAAATAAAAAAGGGGAAGTCTTTTTTTTAAATAAATTCTTTCAATGTCAAAAAAATAAATAAAATTCACAAATACACAGAAACCTTAAAAATATTTTTAAAAATATTATTTATTCACATAAAAATTAATTAATGTAAAAAATTAAAAATAATTTCTTTTAAAATTTTTTCTTTTCAGTCTTGAGGGTTTTTAAATATTTAAATAATTTTTTAACGTCATTACAAAAAATTTAATTTTTTTTATAAAATCAATAAATAATTGGGCTTAACTTGAAATAAAAAAAAGTAATTTAAAGAAATAAAATCTAAATTTGAATATAAATTAAATAGTATTAAACAGAGCCCCCTAATATAGAGGTATACATATCTATTTCCATATATAAAATATATAAAAAATATATATTTTCTTTTAAATTAAAAGAGAAAATTGGCAGCTTTATCTAAATCTATTATATGTATCTCTACAAATATTTTAAACATTCTATATCCTCTTTTTATCTTCTTTTTACGTAAGAAAAAATTCTCATATGTACCAGGGATGAGCTTTTTTAGCTAGAATAAAAAAAGAAATCTACATAGAATAAGCATTTCTTCACAGATTAGGCTAATTTATTTTTTCTATAATTTTTGGAACAGAAACTGTGATTATCTCTAAATAGTAGGCTTTAGACTAAAAATAGTGGAACATTTCTTAAAATATTTTAAATTTATCTTTGTGTAATTAATATTCTAATTAAAAAATTAAAAATTTTTTTAAACATTTTATTAAGGATTGTTGTTTTTATAAATTTTTTTAGCCTGTCTGAAGCCCTAAATAGTACTCTAAAATGTACTTAATAGAGGATTGCGCACGGAAAAGGTGACGAGTGACTTTAAAGGGGAAAGGGGGGGGGGATTGACGTAATAAATAGTAAACGAGAAAAAAGTCAAATGTTTTTGTTGTTATGTATATCTATTATTTTGTTTTTTATTAATAATAATAAAGTTGATGTTTTCTTTTAAATATTTAAATAATGACGCATAAATAAATGAGGAACTTTTAAAGTTTATAGGGTTAATTTTGATCGTTAAGGATGAAATTTACCATAAAACTTTAATTTTTTATTAAATTATTTCTTCCCAAAAATTTTTACTTTGTTTTATTTTTAATTAATATTTAAATTAATTTAAAAATAATTTTTCATTACCTTAAAAATACCAAAAAATATTTAAATTTTCAGAAGAAAACCTTTTTTTAATGATAAAATAAAATTTTTTAGCCATCTTAAGGGATGCAGCCGAGAAAACGGTCGCAAAATTGTCACTATAAATTGTGACCAGTTTGGACACTAATTTTACGAAAGTTCTCGGCCGAAACCCAAAAAGATGCTTTTTAAACATTGAAAAGTAATTATTTAAAACGGTAAAATAACTCATTGGACGATCTGTTTTCGTGCAAAATCAAAATTAAAAATTAAATATTTGCCCAGAAAACAGATCGCTCAACGAGAAATTACCTCAGAAATTAAATTAAAGAAAGGAAAAATTTTTTTGGTAATATTTTTATATAGGGAGTTGGGATGTTTTTTTAAATTAATTTAAGACTGATTTTATTTATTAAAATTCACTCCGTTTTATAGAGAAAATTTTTTATTCCGCCCAAAAATTTTTTGTTTGAATATTAAACTTTACTTTGCTCTGGCATTGGCTTGAGGTAAAAAATGGAGGAGTTCGGCATTTTGAGAAAAGAAATTTAAAAATAAAAAGATAAAAAATTGAGAGACTTTCTTTGGGCGATTATTAATTGTTGATGATCAAAAGGAAGAATTTGAATGATGAAGAGAATTTTTGAAAATTGAACATGATAGGAAGAATGATGGCATTTAAGAAGTGTGGGTAAGTAATAAATTTAAATTATGATATTTCTCCAAAGCAATCGGCATTTTTTTGAAGATATACTTTAAATTTATTTAATTATTTTATTTACTATGGGAAAATAAAAAAAATATTTTTTATTTCAAAAATAAATTTAAATTTTGATTAATTTGAAAAAGGCAACTTATTTAGGTATTTTCTCAAATACTTTTGACTGCGAGGCTAAAACTCCAAATTTTTATTAAACTTGGTGCCACAAAATAAAAATTTCCAACATAGTTGGGTACTAACTGTGTGGTTTAACGGGATCAAGAGACATTTAAAAAGATTAGATATTAATGGAGTTGTAGGATTTAAAGATGATGATTTGGTGTGCCATATCCCTCGAAATTAAAATCCATTAATATCTCCCTTAGTCCTTCAAATTTCTCTTGATCATATGAGTGATTTTAATACTAAATATCACCACCTAATTATTCTAATCTCATATCATCTATACCAAATCATTTTAATATCTCGATATCCCTCTTAATCGCCCCTTTTTGATTCTAGATTAAAAGAATCATTTAACATGGTAACAAATAAAATAAAATTTGATCTGGGTAGTTTGTAGTTAAAAAACGGCCATTCGATTCAAATAGAGAAGCCATTTAATTAGAATAACCAAGGTACTTTTAAATTCTCGATTTAATATTATCGATGCATGATTGGTTTTTTGTCCTGCCATTGTTTATACCTGTCGAAGTTAACTCCTTATAATCCCAACAATTTTAAGTTCACGAAATCTCTCTTTATCTTTACTGCCAAATTTAAAATTAACTTCAGAATTTTCAAACTTTGATACAAAATTTTTTGATTTTGAGTATTTTTCAAGTTAAAAAAGATTTAGTTTTCAATTTCTGATCCTTTTTATTCCTTTTATTACTTTTTCCATGCACAAACATAAAAATATACACAAATGAAGCAGAGCTGTTTTTAGTCAAGAAAAAAAATTTTTTTTCTGTCTGCTGTTGATAGGATATAAATATATATTACTCTTTTTTAAAAAATACTTTCAAATGATTTAAAGAAAAATAATTATAGTACATCTATATCTTTTTTAGGCCCAGCTGGTCCCTTCTTTTTTATTATCTTGTTAGTATGTCCATTTTATTTTTCATTTTATATTTTTTGTCATTATTATTTCTTTAAATAAAAACAATTATTTATAAAAATATATGTATTACTGAAAGCACAATTGTTGACTTATTTCCGTTTTATTTCTACAAAAAAATTAAAAACAGAGAAATAATAGAAGGTAATCTCAAAAATTAAAAGTAAATTGATCAGTCCTAAAGATTTAAAACACATTTTTTAAAAATCACTTTTTAAATTGATTTGCAGGAAGTAACGGGATTTAAATGGATATAGGGGTAGTCAGGGGAAATTGTTATATTTGTAGTGATTAAGGGGGATATAAGAGGATTCAAATCGCTCGTATTATTCTTAATCCCCAGTTTTAGATATCTCTTAAATCATTGACTTGAACGTAAGCCCCTTTATAGGGGGACCATTTTTAAAATGGTCCCCCATCCTTGACCATTTTAGGATATTTACGACATGTACATATATTCAATCAACATTCCGAACTTTTAAAAATTAATTTTAAAATTAAATAATATTTATTTTTATATACTCAAATAGCATTAGTATATCCAGAGAATTTAAGATTGATCAATTCATTATTTATCTTTTAAGCACATTCTTGTCTTCTCTTATATTTTTGTTTTGCTCGTTTCATTAAATACCAAAGCTTTAACCTAACCATTCGCCGATCAGCAGCTTTTGCTTTTTTTCTTTATAAATCTTTTAAGTGCTAAATAACTGGGAAAGAAGAGAAGAAGAAGTTTCTTGCTAAAATTACAATGTACACAGACACACATACATTCATTCATTTAGTATATCCTCATCAACTAAGGCTGGTCCCATTCATTTTCATCATTACTTTTCGTTCACTAGATATATTTAAAGGAAATAGAATAATAATTCAAAAATTATTTAAAAATTATTTTAAATCTTTCTATAAAATTATTTATATTTTTTTTTGTTCTCAAAATATCTGAGAACAAACAAATTAAATAAATTTATTACAAAAAATATTTATTTCCTTATAAAATCACAAGTACATTAAACCTTTACTTTTTTACTGTCCCATTTGAAAATTTTCCTTTCTGTCCTCTTAGATTTTTTCTAAAATTAGCTAATTTATTTGGTGGTTCTATTTAAAGTATACATATTACATATTTAATAATTTTCTCTCTTTTCTCATTCGTATGACCAATCACTTCCACTATTTTGCAAAAATATTACCAGCCGTTGCACGTAGGTGGGTGGATGTTTTCAATATTAGCAGTTGGTTCACATACTGGCATTCTTAAATTTACTTTACAATTTATGTTTTTTTGCATCCATCCTTTTTCTTAAAGTTTTTCAATCCATTTCCTCTAATTCCAGCATTCATATCAAGCTTTAGGATCTAAAAACTGTTTAAGAAATAATAGAAAATAAAATATAGTCAGAAATTTGTAAAATTTTTCTTCAGAAGTTCTATTAAATATACTTACAAAATTTCTGTTCATTAAGCTATTGAGAAGATAATTGGGGGTTGCTTCAGAAATGTTTTTAACAAAGAAGGATCTTTTTTCTCAATTTTACGATATACTAATCCATAATTTTTTTGTTATCAATTATTTCATTTTCAATCTTCATATTTACTACATACATATTCCAATTTCTATATATTTTTTACAAACATTTTTTTTATTTTAATAAAATTAAAAAACAATCAATAATGAAAAGCTTTCATTAAATTAATTTTATCAAATTTGTGCCAGAGAGAAGAGGGCTCTCTTTTTTTAAATTTAATGTACATATAATGTATTCTTTTTATTTTAACTTTTTTTATTTAACAATAGAAGAATCCATCTACACTTTTCCTTTTTTTTCTTTATCTTAATTTACATGCCACCCCCCCCCCCAAATATATTTTTCTTATTATTCCTCCTTTTCTTCATCTATTTAATTAATCTTTATATTTCCGAATTCCTTTAAATAATTTAGATCCTTAAAAAGATTATAATGTAGGGGTTTTTTTAAAGATGTCAACTCTAAATAAAAGTATTGTTTAACTAAATTTGTTTTTGTTTATTTTAAGAAATCAAAAAATATATAATTTTTGGACTTTCTACTATGTTTTAGTTTCAACATGATTAGTAGAGTTGGGATTCTTTTTTGTTAAAATGTCACAACCCCGTTCTCGTTCTCAAACACAGTTCTTCACTATTAGATACTCGTATCTTCTTAAATTTTACTCGGTTATCAAAAAATCTTTTAAAATTTCTTTTTCTGCTATTCTTTGGCGTTCTGATTTTATTAAAAATTTTATCCGAAAAAATCTCGATTTTCTTCCTAATTTTCTTGTTTTATTTGTTCGTATTTTTCAACTTCAATATATATTTTTATTTGTTATGGCAGAACAAAATATAAAAATGCCAGAAGGAAAAGCACCCCATTTTCCCCAACAACCTGTTGCCAGACAAAATGATGATGGATCACTTGAATTGGAATGTTTTTTGGAAGCTCAACCTGTTCCGGACATTAAATGGTTTTACGAAAATGTAAAAAGATTTTTTTAGTTTAAAATTAAGTTTTTATATTTTCTGACGATTTAATTGAAATAATTTAGAATATTTTTTAGAATGAACTCAAATCAAGTGAAAGATTTTCTTTTCGTCTTGAAAATAGAGGGACTGACGCTTATTCATCTATTCTACAAATTAAGGTTATTTTTTAACGTTTAAATTTGTTTTTTTTAATTTTCAGTCTTTTATTTTTCTAACAATAAGAAAAGCCAATTAAAATCCAAAAAAATTTTATCCTTTAGGATCTGGCTGACAGTGATGCTGGTGCTTATCGATGTGCAATTGTAAATCCATTTGGGAAAGGAAATGCTAATTTTAATTTAAAATTAACTGGTATATTTGACGATATTTTCTTTAAATTCCTTTATTTTCAGGCTTTAGTTCTCCAACTTTTATTGAAAAACCACAAATTTCTTCTCGAGATGATGGGCGTGTTATGATTATGGAATTTAAAGCTAAATCAATTCTTAAACCAACTTTTGTTTGGCAAAAAGGAGATGAAATTGTTGCTGAATCTGATCGATACAAAATTATTTTGAAAGAAACTGGAAATCACGAATTTTATGCTGCGTTAGAAATTGTTGAACCAAAAAAGGAAAAAGATGCTGGGCAATTTGTTTGTACTGCAAAAAATGAATCTGGAAAATTAACTGCGACGTTTTCTGTTAAATTTGAAGGTTTTTTTTGGAAATTTTTTAAAAAGTTATTTACTGATTAAAGCTTATTGTTAGCTAGAGACCGTATTTTTGATATATAATATACCTGCTATTCTTGTGCCGTGTTCTAATTTTACTGTGTAGTCCTTCCAACCTTCACTCGGTACTTAGTCGTCTTCTCACCCCAGTCCGCTTTTTACTTTTTATACGGAATCGTCAGTTTTTCTACAGGGAAATTTTTTTAAAGTATGCAAGGAAGAAGTAACCGAGGAAACGGAATAAGTACCCCCTCACTCTCCCTAAAATCTATAAAAGAAAAATTTTTATATAAGGAAAGAATATTGCTATTTTTCTTTAAAGTATTTTCCTTTATAATTTCATAATTTAATCGGGTTTACTAACAATAAGTTCATAGATCAAAATTATAATTTTTATTTTTTAGCCTTTAAAAATTTATTATCATTTTTTAGTTCCCCAAGGAGCGCCTACTTTCACTCGGAAACCACAAATTTTGCAGAAAACCTCTGATTCTGGTGATCCTGCAATTGTTTTTGATATTGGATTTCAAGTTTGTTTTTGAAAAATAAAAATATTGTTTTAAAAATTATTTTTAGGCCGACCAAAATCCTGAGGTTATTTGGCTTAATCCAAAAAGCAAAAAGATGAAAGAATCTAGCAGAATTAAATTTGGTTTGACTCCTGATGGAGGGGCAAATACATACACTGCTCAATTGGAATTAAAGGTTTGTTGAGGGTTTTGTTGAGATTAATGCAAAAATTGGAATAAATAATAACAAAAAATAGGTCTTTAATTAACAGAATATTTTAAATAAATATGTTTAATTTGAACTTACCGGGATTTGAATAAAAATAGAAAAAGTTTGGTTTGTAAAAGTGAAAATTTAAAAGTTGGCTCGGCGTCCATTTAAGCTAAATTGTCTGAAAACTTTTGAAACTCTTAAAATTTGCGATCTAATAATTTTAAAAAATTTTAATATTTTTAGAACTACAAAGCAAAAGATAGTGGGACATACACTTGTAACATAAAAAATGATGCTGGAGAAGCAAATGTTGAATTAACGCTTAATATTGAAGGTAAATTTAATTTTTTTTGAATTTTGTTTGTTTGGGTGCTTCTTTAATTTCCAAAATCCTTATTTGGTGTGTATTTTAGGTGATATTAAAGAAGAAATAAGCGAGTCTTTAATGGAAGAAATTGATAGACCGACAACTGTGGATGATTTTAATTAAATATTTTTTAATTAATTGCTGTGTTTTCTATAATTCCCCTTTTTTATTTATTTTTAGTTTTTGGAAGTTTTGTAGATTTCTTCTTCCTTTGTTTTTAATATAAATTAATTTAAATTTTTTTGTTTTAATTTTTTTGGAAGGGAGGTAGTATTAGAAATGTTTAAGATTTTGGGAGTTTTTTAGATTCTCAGGTTTTTGGGGATGAGGGCATTTTTTTGTTTTCTTTTGTGTTTTATCTTTATCTAACAAAAATAATATTTTAAATTTTATTTTTAACTTTTACAACTGTTTGCTTTTGTTTTGGATATACATATTTCCTCTATGACCAAATTAATCAAGTTTTGCCATGTAAAATAATACGAAATTTTTTGAAATTGAAACAAAAAATAAAAATTTTTTAAATTATTTTTTGTTTTCAGGCCCATTAGATGATGCTGGCGATGATGAAAGTCAAGCATAAACAAAATAAAAGTTTTTTAAAGTTTTCTTGTCAGTGGCTTTTTATCCCAGTCGTTTAAATTACAAAAAAGACAGTTTTTACTAAAATATATTAAAATATAATATTTTTAATTAAAATGCGTGCAATAAAAAATGCACATTTGTTTGTTTATTCATTTTTTCGCACGCTTTTTTTTTAAATAAAATGTTTTGAATTTAATTGTTAAATACATAATTTGAGATTATTTTTTAAAACTTCTCTTGATTTTTCTTTGAATCTTCATTATCTTCTGTGTCTTAGTTATGAATTCTAAAAATATGGTACTATAGTCTTATCTCCCCACAAGTCCGCGACTTTTTGTCCGCAAACTTTTCTTCTCCTATTCTTTATTTCTCTTTGCCTTTTCCTTCTCCTTTCTTTTTTCTCAGAAAGTGTCATGTCCGAGTGTTCATGCTGTGGAAAAATGTTTGGATGGGAAATGTAATTGAACCATCATGGAATGAGCCCAGACCGAAGCACTACCGACTGTGCCACCATCCAACCCAATGCTGGGTTATTTATTTTCATTTATATTCTTTCTGCAAATGCTGACACAACAGAAAGATTAAAAATGGTCAGGTTAATAAATATCACGGACTAATTTAATTTAAATAAAGTTTGTGCTTTAAAATTGTTTTAAATTTTTGGTACTTTTCTTTTCTGCTACACCCCCCCCCCCTAAATTAAAAAATGTAATAAAAGGTGCCGAGTCGGACGGTACCACTCTTTTTTCCCGGAAAAAGGGGATCAAATTGGTCTAAAACCATGGTCATTTTCGGGAATAAAATTAAAATATGAAAATAAAAGCTGATTCGAAGGACATTAAAATCAACCGATTGAACAAGTTTGAAAAAAATTTTAAAACGTAAACATAAAATTTAAAACACAATTTTAAAGCACAAAATAAAGATGATGTATTTCTAATATTGACTGCTTTATTTAAATTAAATTAGTCCGTGATATTTATTAACCTGACCATTTTTAATCTTTCTATGAGAAAAAAGAAAGGAGAAGGATAGAGGCACAGCAGTATCAGCCCGTTGACGCACGCGTGAAAACTAGCTAACTCTTTTCCTTAAACATAACGCCAAAATTTAAATAAATGTCTATTTACTCTCCTTTTTTTATTGCATCTCTCGTGCGTCTGACTTAATTGGAAACAAGAGAAATGGTCAGAAGGACATTTTCTCTCATTTACTAGAGGGATTAATTAAAATTTATATCTTTTGATCCTCAATGCCGAATTTTTTCAAATTTTGCATTTTTATAGGCCTATAATAGTTAAACAATCCTACAAAGTTTGAAAAGCCAATATGCATTTTTAACGAAGTTATGAGCTCTTCAAAATACGATTTTTTCGATTTTTAGGAGTCTGTATCTCGGCTCATGATTTTGATTGAGCCGTGATTTTGGTGTCATTCGACATATCTCGACGAGCTCTTTCGAATGACATATAATTTGAAAAATCGAATTTTTCGAGCTTGGTCCCCCCTTTTGTTTCTCGATTTTCAAAAGTCTGTATCTCAGCCCATAATAATGATCGGTACTTGATTTTGGTATCATCGAATCAGCTCACCGAGGTCTTTCGAATGATACATAATTTATCCAGATACGGGGATGGCTGCGCTAGTTTTGCATCAACTCTGTGAATTTTGCATTAAAATTTCTGAAATTTTTTTCAGAGAATCTTGACACAATTATCTATAAAATGTATAGACAGATTTTAAAACGTATAAGCGGTTTTCGAGATATGGGATTTTAAAGTTTTATTAAAATTTGTTTTCGCAGTCGCAAAAAAAGAGTGCATAAAAGAAAGAGAGACAGTTAGAGAACGAAAGAAAAGAGAAATAGAAAACTAAGTAGTTTTCACGCGTGCGTCAACGGGCTGATACTGCTGTGTAGAGGCAAAGAGAAAGAATAGGAGAAGAAAAGTTTGCGGACAAAAAGTCGCGGACTTGTGGGGAGATAAGACTATAGTACCAAAAATATTAATTAAATTATATTCGAACATTACATGCTCACCGGTTTTATTTTTAAACTAAATCCCCCCTCCCCTTTCTTTCTACAGAATTATTGAATATTAATCTTCCAAAACATTTGCCATATTTATCTTAAAAAACAATGTTTGCTTTTTTTCATCCCCTTTAATAATGTTAGGGAGATTTTTCTACTCGCTTCGAGTATCACTTATATTTTTAACACCACACTATACATACATAAACCTAAACAAAATTATGTCTTGACTAGATTATCACTTCAGTTATCGCTTCATTTTCGTTTATGTTAGGAAATGTTGTTTTATTAGGAAAAATAAGGTATTCTTTAAGATAAATTTTCGAGAATTAAAATAATTTTAAGAATCCCTCCCAAAAACTCACTTTCTCCTCGTTGTTGCCCATGCATCGAATTTGGCTAATTGTCGAGCATTCAAGTAAGAAACTGCCAGTAATTGAATCTAATTTTATAAAAAAAAGATTAAAAAACAAAAGTTCTCTTTTTACTTCTTCCAGTCTACGTTTTTCTGTAGGAAATTCTGGATCATCAATAACTTTTCGAAATAAATCAATTACATCTGGACTTGCACCCCTCAAAAAAGGCAAATCTTTAATTCTTAGACGTTCTTGTTGCTTTAAAATAAATTAAATAAAAATTAATTTTCCCTTTCCATCCCCCCCTTCCCAACCCCCCCCTCCCCTCCATTCCCTCCTTCCCTTCCTTTACCTCATTATCCTCTTCTTCAATTTCACCTTTCTCTTCTTCATCTACAATATATTCATTCTTCCCTGTATTATAATTTCCTTCCTCTCCATAACTGTCAGGATTTCGTCTTTTTGTTGATCTTCCTTTTTAGAGGATTTAAAATTAAATTTTCTTTCAAAAATAACCTTTAGGGATATCAAATTCTTGTTTTAATTTATTTGAATTATTCAAAATTTGTTTAGAATTTTGTTTAATATTTTTTGTTTTATCTTCCTCTTTTATTTCTTTTTGTAATTCTTTTTCAAAAGTAACTAAAACAGCTAAAATATCCTCAGTTATTTGCATTTCTTTCTCGCATTTATTTCCGGGAATATAATCTTTCCTAATTTTAAAAAAGAAAAGATTTTTAAAGAAATTATTTTTAATAATAACCAAACAGCATTTAATTCGTCTTGGGCAAAATCAGGTAATTCATTTATATTTGGTGGAAGTCCACAATGTTTTGTTAGGCTGATTTTCTGTATTAGAAACTTTAGACAATTTAAAGAATAATTAAATTTTTATTAAATTTTTAAGTAAAAAATTTTTGAGGTCCTCTAATATAAAAATTCGGGAGATTTCTTAGTTAATTAAATTTTATTTTACCCGTGCATAAATTAAATAAGAATATAAGAAAATTAATAAAAATAATCGAAAAATCATTTTAATAAATTAATTCAGACAAAATCAGAAGAGAATATTTTGCTTTTTAAGTTATAATTGTTTTGAATAAATTGCCTAATCCAAATAAATAAATACATATAAAACGTAATTAGTAAAATCAGAAGATGTTTTCAGTAATTTTGTCTTCGCACATGTAGATTTTTAAATAATTTTTTTCCTCAAAAGTTGTGTGAGAAAGAAAATGATGATTTGGAGGACCTCAATTATCTTTTCTCTTTTCACAACAAAATGTGTAAAGTATCATCATCGTAGTATATATTTAATGACGAGCCAGTCGAAATTAAATTGAGGAGAAGATGGAAAAGAAAAAAATAAATAATAAATAAAAAAATTAATTTTTATTTAATTTAAAATTTTTATATAACTAAATTGAGAATAAAATAAATATATATGTAAAAATCCTCTAATTTTTCGGCTAATTGACTTCTAATTATTAATTATACCCTTAAGTGGTATGTTGAATATATAATTAATTTATTCAACATTATTAGAGGAAATACGGCATGATCGGTGACGGTGAATACTTTACATGAATAGTTCTTGTTTGAACAGGCAGATTTTTGCTGGCAATTGAGTCATTATGCGGTAGGTTAATTGAAATGGTTAATAAAGTAGATCTCGTTTTCACTAAAATAAAAAAAAAGAAATTCTCAATAAAAATGTAAAGTAAAATTATAATCTTGTCAGAAACCATTCAAAAAAACTTTATTTTTATTATTTCTATCAATCTGAGATTTCTCTGATTAATTTATAAATTAAACAAATAAATTAAGTAAACAAAGAATCTAAGAAAAAACAAAACAAAAATGTGTCTTCTAAAAGAGGTTGCTGACACGTTTAAACAAAAATAGAGAAAAAATTGTTTTTTTAAGTTAAATATAAAAGTAAATAAACAATAAAAATAAACTTAATTTATTAATAAAAAATTGTCTTTTAAAATATTTTTATTTATTTTTAGTAAATTAATATTTCCTAAACTTAAAAATGAATTAAAATATTTATTAAAATAAATAAATGCATTATCAATTATTTAAAATTATTTTAGTTTTTATTTCTATTTTTGAAGGTAAATCTTATAATTGTTCACTATCAATTATTAAACGGTACCCCCTCCCCGTTTTCGGTTTTGAGGTTTTGTTAAAAATAATTTTAAAAAATCACAAAAATTTTCGATTTTAGATTCGTCGTGCTAGTAAATATATTTTTTATAATTAATAAAAAAAAATATTTTTTCAGTAAATAATTTATTGTTACCACATTATGGAATAGCTAATTCACAAATTTGTTCTTTTAATGATGAATCTACTGGTTTTTATGCTAGCTGGCATAGTAATTGTAGGTAGATGACAAATAAATTTTTTAAATTAATTAAAAAATTTAAAATAATTTAGTGGATTAGTTAATTTTATTGTAAATATGAGAAACTTTCCAAGAACCCCAAATTTTCCATTGAATGGATTTTTTGATGAACCTATATTTCGAGAGCAACATTTTTGGATTGGTTTGTTTAGTTAAATAATAAGGAGAATATATTAAACTTTAAAAACTTAAATCTTTTAATTAAAAATATTTGTTTTTCAGGAATAGGTTTTCGATTAATTGTAAGTCTTTCTAAATTATAAAAAAATCTTTTTTTTTTTCAAAAAAAGTCAACAGAAATGGCCGTAATTGAGAATCCTTCTGGTTCCTTTGTTTCAGTCACTTCGGCACGTTTTGAGTTCGGTAGACCTCCAATACGCGAAGTTGGAGGAGGCATTTTAATTAAGCCTAGAGGGACTTTTATGGACGCTACAATTGTGGCAAATTTTGCTGTTGATGAATCTTTTTTTGGAATGGGATGTATTGAATTATTGGTAGATTTTTTTATTGTTTTTTAAAAAAATATTTTTAAAGTTTTTCACTGATTTAACACCAATAAATGCTCCATATGGAGGTATACCACATTCGAGAACTATTTGTGATTTAACAAAAACATGTTCACGATTTCCATGTCCAGAATATGGTAAAAATAATTATACAAAAATTTGTTTAATGTGTAGTTTAGTGTAGACTTTTTTTTTTAAATTTGGTTTGGTCACTGGTGTGGGAGATCCCTAGGAAATACCACCACTTTAGTGTACAATCCATTGTAGTTTCGATTTTATCTACAAATAAGATCCGACTTACTAGACACAAGGCTCTCCTTTCACTTAATTCAATCACCAAGAATCTCTATTTGCCATTTAAACATTTTTAAGGAGAAAAATTCAGTTAGAAATAATTACTTTATTAATTCATTTTTATTAAGGTAAAATCCCTTTTGGCGGAATTTCACCGCCAATGGACTATCTGGATAGTAATTTAAATCAATTTATTCCTCCATTTGGTTCATTACCTCCTCAAGCTTATTCTCCTTATTTTCCTCAATCTCCAAATTATTTACAAAATTATAACAATAATCCACTAAATAATTATCAAAATTATCCATTTCCTAACCAATTTGACCAAAAATTAAGACAACAACAATTATCTTATTTAAATAAAGATTCAATATTTAATAACTGCCCCCCAACATTTAATGAAGAATCTTTCCAATTTTCTTCTTCATTATATCCTCAATATGACAATAATCCCTATTTTAGTAGACTACCTTTATCTTTTGCAGAAAGAGTTAAGAAAATAAAGAAACGAGGAAAACAAAAACAAAGTATAAATTAAGAATTAGTGAATCCAGAAAAATTATATATCTTTTTAGTAAAATCCTTAGAAGATCAAAAAACAACAAATCCAGATATTTCACCATTAATTAATTTAAATAATACTTTATTACCTTTAAAAGAACATTCATTTAAATTTAAACGTCAAATACCATCAAAGCCCATTGTTTCGCCTTTTAATCATCAACAAAATAATAATATTAAAGTTTCCCCTTTAAAAGGAACAGCATATGAGGGGCAAGACAATATTTATCCGAGAATTGAAAATACAATACCTGCAGCTAATCCACAAGTAATGGGTTTTTTTAATTTTCAAAGTGTTTTTGGTGATAAATTAGGAAAAGCAAGAGAAGTAGGAAAAGTTTTTGATGAGTGTCTGTTTCAGTGTTTTTTGTAACTTTGGCTATATCCAATTATTTTTAGTACGAAGCATTAGAAAATTGGAAAAATAAACAAGGAAAACAACAACAAAATTGGCATCCAATCGAGCAGGGAGGTGTTAACAAATCACAAATGTATTGGCCTTGGAGAACAAAAATTGGTCAACAAGATGTTATGGCGGGGGATTTTAATGAAAATAAAGAGGAAAAACAAGTAGTTTTTAATCAAATAATTTTAAAAATTTTATTCGTTTATTAGCAATTCGAGCAATTTAAAGGAAAAGATGTTGGATTACCTCAGACAAAAAAATTAAATTTTTATGATCCTAAAAAGTGTGATGGAGGAATTGATCCATATTGGTGTAAAGATTATATAAAACAATTTATGTTAGGAATTGAAGGAGGAAATAAAAATAATAATAATAAAGTAATTCTTATTTAAATTAAAAAATCTTTTTTCAAAAATCTTTCCAGTCTTCTTCCTGTCCAGCACTTTTAGAATCTCTCAAAAATAGTGATCATCGATGTTGTAATGCTTTACAGCAATTAGGTTGTTAAAAATAAAGAAAGAAAATGTTAAAATAATTTAATAAAAAATATTTTTGTTAAATTTCTAGACAATTTTTTTGAATTAAAATACTCTCTCGAATATATAAACTTTTGATAAAAATTTTAAAAAAATTGATTTTTCTTTTCAATTTAAAGTTAACCCAATTTATTTAAGCACAAATATAATAAATACAATTTTATTTTTAAATTGAAAAAAAAGAAAAGAATTGCCTCTAAAAATAGTTAAAATAAATTTAATATAGAAAATTTAGAGAGGATATGTACAGATGTAGTTTATCTCTTTACTTTTAATAATAAACACATAATAACAAAACTATTTTTTAAATATATTTATTTGTCATTCTTTTAAACTAATTTCAAGTCCATGCCTTCTTTCAACTTACTACTGAATCAAGAATCACTAAAAAGAAATTACGCAACAAGTCATAGTAAGATAAAAAGGTAAAAGTTTGCCCCTGGCACGCGTCAATCCTGTGATATCATAGTAAATAGTTATATCGCTAGGCTGTACCGGCTGGGGCAATTTTTTGGTTAATAGATCTTATATCCCCGCCTAGCTAACTAGATATCTATTTTCTTGAATACAAATTAATCAGTTGTCACAAATTAAAAATAAAAAGATAATTGAAAATGAAGATCCTTCTCTCTTGCCAAACTTCTAATAAAAAACTCGCTAATATTTACTTAAAATTCGCTAATATTTACTAATTATAAGAGGCTCATATTAAATTGCTAATTTATCATTTTTTGAGATAAAATTTTCCTTTTAAACAAAAAAATATTTTTAATAGTTTTTTTTAAATATTTTAATATTTACCCAATATTTTATATATCCTCAATTTTATAACAATTTTTTTAGCCCCAAGAGATCTCATTGACTGTATATACATATATTAAGGTTTAAAAAATTGTTATGTTATTTGTAATATTTGCTTTTATTGTTCCATCAATTATTTGTGCTTTTCTCGGATTTTATTTATGTATTAGTCACAAATCAAAACCTTTAAATAATTATGATATTCGGTTGGATGAATCTACAATATTACTTCTTCAACAACAAGAAAAGAATTGTTCTTTTTCTCAAACACCTTTATTATTAAATAATGGATTGAATTTAAATAAGTTTAAAAGTTTTTTTAAATTTATTTTAATAACTCAATGTTGATAAGGGGGTGTTTAATTAATTTGTGGGATTTTTTTGATTCTCTCATTTTTAAAATTTGTTTTGGGAAACCGTTAGTTTTAATTTGAGATTTGATGTATTTAGAGAGGGTTTGTAGTTCAATTAGAGAGAGAAACTTTTTATAAAAAATTTTTTAATTTAATTAAGGGTGTCTATTAGAGAGGATTGCTAATTTTAAAAATATATATTTAAATTAATTTAAAGTAATTCATCATTTGGCCGTTCACCACCTCTTAGGCCGCTTCCACCTTCAATGCAACGCTTCTTTGGACCTTGTTCAAATGGAATTGGTTGGCAAATGCCGGCACCTCCTTCACCCCCAAAAATATTAATAAACAATTCATTTAAACAAAAACCATTTTTATGCCCTCCGCCACCCGCATATTCATCTAAAGAAGAATCCCCACAACAATTAAAATCTGCTTTATGTTCTTTTGCTTCTGCTTTTTGATTTCTTTCGATTATTTTGGCACAGAAAAAAGGAAATATTTTTCAGAATAATCCAAAAAATAATGATAATCAATTTATTGTATTTAATTAATTTGATTTTAATTAATTTAATAAATTTTAAAAATAATTTCGTAATTAATTAGAGATTAGACCGAAAACGATTAGACCGAAAACGAGATTCTCGGCCAAATAAAAAATCCAATCTCTAATTCTAACCAACTTTTCATTTTTAACCAAAATATTTTAATAAAGTTTTTATCAAAATAATTTTTAAAAAAATTTAAAATTTTTGTTTTTTATTATTCTTTTTTGAATCTAAACAATCTCTATCGCCAAATAAAAATCCACTATTATTTCCCGAACATCCACCAGCATTTCCACTATTTGACATAGATAATAATGATTGCCTTTCTAAATCACGTAAATTCAAAAGTGCATCTAATCAAAATTTTAAAAAAAATTTAAAATAAATAATTTTATTTAAAATTCCTTTTACTCGTAAATGTTCAAAAAAAATTAAAAGAAAAACCAAAACTTTTGACGACACAAAGTTTAAGGAACTTTTATTTGGGATGGAGAAATATGTACATATGTTTTTATTATCAGGAATAGTAGCATTTCCGAAGTCGGAGAGCACTTTAAGACTAATAAAGAAAAAAATATTAACAGAACCTGAAGATGGACCTCCACCGCCCAATCTTAAACGGAATTTTCTTCCAAAAGGCGACGAAAGTGAAGATGCCATATTATTATTTCCATTTGTTGTTTCACCGAAATTTGGTTGAAATAAATTTGGAAGTGGAGAAAGTGTAGGTGAAAGTGTAGGAGGAGGAGGAGGGGGAGGTGGTGGAGGGCCAATTAATGCTGATAAAAGATTTCCAAAAGGATTATTATTTGAGGGAGGTGTTGGAGGAGGTGTTTGTAATCCAAATATTCCAGAATTAATTAAATTATTGTTGTTAGGGTAAAATGGATTTAAAAATGGATTTATTTGATTAAAAGAGCCCCCAATATTTGGAGTATTAATTCCTCTATTAAATCCTCCTCCCGTCCATGGTTGCCAATCAGAAGAAGAAGACGAATAATAATGTCCATAACCAATGGGATACATGTAAGGGTTATTATATAAATTCATTGAAGGATTATTAAAAGAATAAATACCAAAATAAGGGTCAAACATTTGTGTTTGAATATAATCAGGGAAAGAAGCAGCAAAAAATAAAACTGGGAAAATAGCCATAATTTTTATTTGCATATTAAATTTATTTATTTATTTTTTAAAATTTATTTTTGTTGAAGAAATAAGTGAAAATATTTATTACATAAATAAAATATTGAGAAAAGCTTTTGAGCGTAAAAATATTTTTTTGTTGTCTCGATTAGATTTTCCAAGTGGGTGAAAGGCTAAAGGGTCTTCGACTGACCGCTGAAGAGAAGAAAAAAGAGAATTTAAAAGAAATTTTTTAGAGCAAAAGTTGTGTTTTTGTATTTAAGTGGTCTTTTACTTATTGCAGCAGAATACAAATTTAGCAAATAAAATTTTTACAAAAAATAAAAAAATTAGTTCAAAGGCCTAACAATAATTTTGAATATGTAATCACAATGAAATGATCAGGATTAAAAATTTTAATTTTGATGGACCTGCAATTAAATGAAAAACAGAATTCGACATTTTCAAACTGCCATAATTTTATTTTGAAGGAAATGAGTAAATAAGAAAACCCCGAGAAACCGGATTTATCAGAATACCCGTCTCCGAAATACCGGGTCCGGAAAACGGTCGTGGACCCGGCTCGGTGTCAAACTCTAAAGAGATGAAAAAATCTAAAAAATTAATTAAGATAATAATACAGTAATTTGTGCTTCACTTTTTTATTAGGCACTCTAATGTCTGAGAGAATTTAAGAAAAACAAATTTGGCATTTTGTATTTTATTTGTTTGAGCTCAAAAATTTCTCTTTTCCTAAGAATTTCTTTAAATTTTTTTCATTTTTTATTTTTTTTTAAAATTAATTCTTTTAGGAGTTAAGAATGGCACATAAAATTGTTTTTGCAAGTCTTACTCGTCAATGTTTATTTTCAACATTGCAATCCTCAACAATTTGTTCTTCACAATTTTTGCCAGAAATTAAACAAAAGAGAACAATTGTTGATAAACATTTATTTAAACTTCCAGAAGACTATCCAGAACCTTGGCCTTACAAAGAAAAGCCTTTTCCAGCTAGATTGTGTCCTTTTGATCCGGGCTTTGCTAGACGACATGAAAATTCGAAGCTTATAGTTGTTGAGGGAAATATTGGGTCTGGAAAGGTTTTTTTTTGTAATTTTTGAAAATAAAAATAAAATTTAAAGTCAGAATTTGCCAGTCAATTAGCTGATGCTTTAGGCTTTTATCATATGCCTTCGTTTTCTATGAATGAAATTTTGATTGACAGATATGGAAATGATATGAGGAAATTTCATCATTTAGTTTTGTTTTTCGAAAATTTTTCTAAAAATTAATTTTCTTTTCAAGTTTCCAAAAAGATTTCGAGTTCCAGATGAAATTATGTTTTATAAAGATCCGGCAAGTGACCAAACTGCTGTTATGCAAAATACTATTTATCAATGCCGTTTTGATCAGTACTTGAATGCTTTGGCCCATATTTTGAATACGGGTATTTTTTGTAGATATGAGTATTTTATTTGGTCAATTGTTATTTTTATACTCCCAATAAAAACTTAATTTACAAATTGGACGTTTTTGATATTTTTGAACCCTTTAATATTTATTGTGTAATTTGTGGATATACCACCACCCCCCCCCCCTATTTTGAGTAACAGGGTTTTTTCAATATGTGCTTTCTTCCTCGATTTCATTCGGTTTTCCTTTGTCAAATTCAAACGAGAGAAATTAATAACGAAGATATTAATTTTTAAATTTTTTATTTATCGACCAAAAGGAAATGAATGAAATTGAGATTGAAAAAACTCTGATACTCAAAATAGGGGGTGGTATATCATTCTAATTGGTAAAATAAATAATTTAAAGCTAAATCTTAATTATTTAAATCTAATCTTGTCCATGTTTATTTTACCATTACCTTTTTAAAATCCATGAGAGGTTAACTGATCTAGCATTTTTTAAAACTTTACCTAATAAAATGTTCGAAATTCTAAGATTTAATTAATTTTAAGTTTTTTAATTTTTTAGGTCAAGGAGTTGTACTTGAGAGGTCGCTTTACAGCGATTTTGTTTTTGTAAATGCAATGCGTGAAAAAGATTGGATTAGTCCAGAATGTATTAATTTTTAATTTTAAAAATTATTTTTAAATTTTTTAGTTTTCAAATATTATCATTTTATGCGGAAAATATCTCTGCAGCAAATCCCTTTTTACCCTCATTTAATAATTTATTTGGATGTTCCAATTTCAAAATCTTTGGAAAATATTAAACAACGAGGAGATGTAAATTAATTAATTAATATTTTCTCTAAAAAATATTTTTTAGCCTTATGAAATTGCTGCTGTTGATGAAAAATATTTGATGACAATTAAAGAATCTTATAAAGATTTAATTAAAGAATTGAAGTAATTTTAATATTTATTTTAAATAATTAATTAAAATTTAAAAGGCGTCATTCATATATTTTAACTTATGATTGGACACAACCAGAATATATGGATATTGTTTTGGATGATATTTTCAAATTAAAGATGGATAATATTCAGTGGCATAGTGCTGGGGATGTTTTGGCAACTTGGACTGTTTTGGCTAGATCTGATACTGAACACAATCGGCATCGTTATTTGTTTGTTTTTATTAATTAATTATCCCTCTCCCCCAGGCCCGTAGCCAGGATTTTTTTTCGGAGGGGGCCAAGGGGGGAAAAATTTTTATTTTCAGCGCCGCAGGCGAAAATTTTTTGAATTTTGGACCTCAAGAAGCCAGATTTCTTCCATTTTTAGCGCCGCAGGCGAAAATTTTGAAAATTTCGAAGGCCGTAGGCCAAAAAAATTCACTTTTTTTGCCCCAGCCCTTCCCCAAAATTTTCCCTTTTTCCCATTTCGGGGGGGGGGGGGGGGAATTCCCCCCCCCCCTACCCCCCCCCCCTGGCTACGGGCCTGCTCTCCCCCACCAAGTCCTTCAAAAATTAAAAAAATTTTTCTTCAGCTATAAAAAAAGAAAATTTGGCTTTTTGCTTTTCCAATTACCTGTCCTACCTCTTCCTATTTTTATTTTATATTTTATTTCTTAATTTTTCTTTCAATTTCAAGTTGTACCTACAAAATACCTTTGTTTATAAAAGCATTTGCCGATTTAACTGAATTGGATACTGAAGTATCAGAATTATATATTTACCCGCCTGATGGAATGCATTTTCGTCGTGTTATGATGCACGAAGTAAATACAAAATAAATTTTTTTAATTAAATAAAATTATTTTAAAAGGTTTTGAAAGCTTTCCATACTTATGGATATATAAAAGGGAAAGATCCAATTGCTGGCTGGAAGTATTCAGATGTTCCTTTGGTTGTCCCGGAAGGATGGTAAAAGATAAAAAATTTTTGTATGTTAAATTAAATAATTTTTAGGTATGAATATTGGTGGAAAGAGCATTGGTATAATTCAATGCATTTCTCTGACACTTTCTTAGACCCTTATGGTAAATATTATGATCCCGATTATTTACATCATTAAAAGAAAATTTGTGAAAATTAAATGTTAAATATAGGCTATGTTTTTTTGAATATTGTAAATTGTTTTTTTAGGAAAAGAAAAATAAATAAAAAATGTTTATTTTTTTTTGAGTAAAATTTTAATAGTATTTTTTATAATGGAAAGAGTTTAATTTCATTTATACAACATTTTATTTCCATATTGTTTATTTATTTTAAGCCAACATAATTCCCTCCCTCCCACATACATCAGACGTTTTGTTGTTTGCTTTGTTACGAAAGTTTTAATTGTTCGGTTCGGTTGGGAACTCCTATTGTTCAATTAAGTTAGACTTGTCGATTGACTCAGCTCAAATTTCAAATGAGCTATCATTTTCATTTTTTTATTTCTCATCCCATAATTTTTTCATTTACTTTTTGATCATTCTCTGCTCGTATTTGAAGCCTCTCCTAGATTTTGGAACCATTCATCTTACATCAACTCGCAGAACTCCTAATGGCGTGCAATTTATCAGAATTTGTTCCATTCCTTAATTGTAAGTACCCTCCATAGCTTGTTGCTACAATAAAGTAGCCTTATTGTGAGTCATTTTCTGAATTTATTCAGAAAAAGTTTTTTTATATTTCATTTATCCTTTATTTTAATACAATTAACAGGATCCCCTGAGTATTCAATGCTTTTTCTTATTTCATCCACAGATTTTAAAAGTTTAACTTCTTTGTTGTCATCCTGTTTTTGATAAAGCATTTCACCTTCAAAATCAACCAATCCATATTTTCGAGCTCTAATTAGCATTCCAACTAACTAAAATTTAAATTGATTTTTTAAAATTTAAAATATTAAGAGGGATGGGAGATACAGGCATTCTCTTCCTTTAAAATATTGACTATCGCGAACGAGAATTTAAAATTAAACAATAGAAAATTATTAACAATACATATTTACATAAAGTGACATTTTACTCAAAGATCCTTAATTTTAGAATATAAAAATATTTAATTTTCGAGGGATGGGCCTAGGATGGGATGGGATAGTCCCCATTCTACGAGGTATGGGCCTAGTCCCTCAAAATACGAGACATGGGACTAAACCCAACCCTGTTACCTACTATTTACATATAATACACAAAATAATTTCCTATAGTATATAAATATAAACTTACACTTTGAGAATAATGATTGTAAATATAGAAAAGTTGTCCAAATTTTATTGAACAATTTGGAGGTATTCCAGTAGCATTTCTTTCAATAATTTCACAAAGAAATATAACTTCTTGCATTATACTATTCCCAGCACGAACTCCACGTGCTTGAGATTTAGTTCCAACAAGTGGGCGGCCATAATCTGAGGAATTTTTATCAAATTTTTGAGTGCCTGCGTAGACTTTAGAGCCAAAATCTCTGATTTTTTGAAATATTTTAATAAAAATATTTTATCCTTAATTTTAATTTAAATTTAGCTTTCTAGTAAAAGAAAATTTTTTTCAATTTTCTTAATGTAACTGTTCTGAAGAGGAACAGAGAAAATAGAAAAGTCTGTATGAATAGCAGCATCATACCTTTAGGGTTGAAGTAGTTTAGGGCAACAATTAGATAGATAATTTTAGAATGGAACTTTAAAAATTCTTGCTTAATTTAAATTTACTTAACTCCAATTCTATTTGTTAATGTTTATGATGTCGCGAAATTTCGAAATATTTATTTTTTTAAATTAATTAACTCACAATTTTGCTTCTTGTTCACTTTTTTGTGCTGCTTGATTAATTCGTTCAATTGTTTTGCAGACGGATTTTTCCGTTGGTGATCGAATAGAGGGCATTTAATAAAGAAATAATAAAAATTTAAAAGAAAAATGCCCAGAAGGGAAAGATTAAATGAACACATATTTTTTAAATTTTTTATTTAACGATTTATAAACAGCTGTTAATATTTCAAAATATTCACTATCTCTTACAAATTATTTGTCAGCTGGTTTTAAAAATGGATATATTTTTAATTGTTGTCTATTTATATAAACGTTCCATTATATAATTAAATTACCTAAATTAGGACCGTCAAACTTTTAAGGTCCATTAGGTCTTTTTGGAGGTTAGATAATAGCGAGATTTGGCGTGTTTTTTTTATCTCGAAGCAAAATACTTAACATTACATTATACCATTATGACTAGGGCTGGAACTTCCGACTAAACCTGGACGAAATTTCAATTTTTTCAGGCGAAACGTGCGAACTCTTATATTATTCTATGAGCATCTCATATATTAAAGGAGCTTCATATCCTTTAAGTTGATTTTGATGCTATGTATTTAGTAAAGCTCGAAAATTTATCTATACTAGGAGCTTCGCAGGACGATAAAAAATCATAGACCCTATAATATGATTTCCTTTTTATCATTATGATAAATTCTAATTTTAATTAAATGGATAAATTCTAATAAAATTTCATAAGCTTCGAACTTAACATATTAAAAACGTCAAGTGGTACCAGGAGCACTAGATCCAATAGGGTAACTCCATTCAATAAGAGTTGTGTATTCACATGGGATTGGTGGTTCTGCATGAAGAACCACCAAGATTGGGACTTGCACAGTGAATGAAAAATTAGAGTATGGTATGTATAAGGTATGAGAGGATAAAAATAATTTTTGTAATTTTAATTAAAAAGATAAATTCTAATAAAATTTATCTCAAAATAAATATATCAAAATAAATAAACTTTAATTGTTTAACTAAATCTAAACAACTTTGTTTTTGCAGGAATGTAGGGATTAATTTTTGTGGAAAAAGGCACAAAACCTAAAACAAAAATAATAATTTTTTAAATTATTCAATCATTTTCTGATCTAAAAATTTGCATAAATTCATTATTTGAATATTCTTCTCTTTGTACTTCTCAATTAATTTTGTATTCATTTGCCCATCTAAAATAAAAGAAAAAAATTAAATTCTAAAAAGTATTTCTATTTTGAAAATCCCAGGTGCTGAAGATTTAATATTTGAGTCCCTTTAGTATTCTAAAATTCTGAGAATTTGGGTAGCCCAAAATAATGTGGTAAGTGAATAAATACAGTACATTTATACCCGATAGAACGGTACTCCCAAATATCTGAGACAAAAAATTAGAAAAGATAGTTCTAACGAGAGCTTTAATAAATCGTGTCTGGTGTTTTCGCCAGTATGCGATTTAGGCAGTGAGTAATATGGGCAGTGAGCGATTATTAATGTTACTCCCATTATTTTTTCGGGAAAAATTATTTTTTAAAAACGTTTACTGCCTAAATCACTCACTGCCTAAAAATAGTATACTGGCGAAATCACACGGCACCCTTTAAATAAAAAGGAAGGGATATGTTGATTTAGAAAAAAGTTAATCTCTCAATTTAAACTAATTTAAAAAATATTCCTAAAAAAATCTTTTTAAATTTCTTCTTCTTCTCCTTACCTGTATTTAAAAAATAAATAAAAATATTATTTTGCCCTTTCTCCATAACTTCATTAAAAATATAATTAATACAATTAATTGTATTATTTTCATTATATTTATTAGAAGGATCATCACAAAAATGTTCTTCAAGTATTTCAATTGTTTTATTTTCTTCGAATAATTTTAAAAGAAATAAAAACTTTTTATTTTCTGTTGTTTGCTCTCTTAAAAAATATTTTCTTTAAAAGATTTCTAAAAATAATTTAAAATTTTTACAATTTTTTTGTCAAACTATAATGCCATTTAATTAAAAAAGAGGATTTCTTTGCTGTCTCTAAAAGTTGGCGTAATTGTGTTAATAAACTAAAAATTAAAAAAAAATTATTTTATCAAAGAAGCAAAAATAATATTTTTGTTTTTTTTTAATTTTGACTTTAGAAAATCACCCAAATAATGAGACTTTTACGAAATAAATTAAAAATTGAAGATTTAAATTTACTTTACTCATTATCTTAGTGTGATTGATAACTTTTTGATTTAATGTGCATATGTACTTCACTACCCCCATTTTGATCCCATCGAATCAGTTAAAATTTAACTAAACTCGAATTCCCCCGCTCCTCTCACACAAACAAATCCTAAACAAAAAACTAATCCCCTCTCTTACATTTTTGCATCAATTAAAGTGTCAATAACTAAGATTCCTTTAATTTCTTCATTTATTATATTTTTTTCTTCTCTAAGAACATGTATTTCTAGGTTTGGGTCTTTCATCAAAAATTCTGTTGAGGATAGAAGTGGAGAATTAGAATTTAAATTTGAAGAAGAAGGCAAAGGAGATGTTGAATTTAACGGAGAATCTAATTTTTGTACTCGGTATTTTCCTATAAATATTCTTTTAATATAAAGATATGAAAATAAAATTAAATAGAAAGAAAATTCACCAAAAAATTAATGGGTACCCCTCCCTTCTCCCCCTCTACAATCCCCGTCTAATGCAAAGCTTCTAACAAACTTTAAGCGGTGCCTTATCGATGTATATTTTGCATATTCATATCAAAATTTATGTATATTTCTAAATAAAATTTTCTCAATTTTAAATGAAATTTTCATAAAATTTCTTAATTTTGTTTGTATACATATCTAGTGCATATTTTATGACTTTTCTGATTTTGCGGTATTCCATGCAAATCTAAGCCATCCCATTATGACATATGTATAGTTGATGGTAATTTTTTGGTGAATTATCACAAATTAATGAAAATTCCCAGCAGGAAATGAAATAAATAATAGGAAAAAAATTAAAAAAAAGATGTTTAAAAGAATTATTTTTCCTTCTACAGATTCTAAATTTTTACCTTTGTCATTATTTGATGCTGGTACAGAGAAGCGAGACCGTCCACGGAACAAAGATCCCATAACTACTGAAAAGAAAGAAATCCAAAAGGATAGAAAAGAAAAAGAAAGTTCTAACAAAAAGAATATTCTATTTTGCTAATATTTAAGATATATCCAAGAAAAAATCCTAATCTCTCTTAATCCTAATCTTTTCTCCCACCCTCTTCGTTTTTTCGCTTCCCGATTCATTTACTTCAATTCAACATTTCATTCTTCGTATTACTTCTAGTCTTTTTCAAGTCTTTAGTTTCATTTTACTCTTCATATGGGAGTCGCATTTATTTAAAAAAAGGAAAGAGAGCCAAAAGGATACGGTAGGAAAAATAGTTAAAACAGAAAGCCAAAGAGACAGAAAATCCAAAACTAAGTAAATCACAAAATATTTATTATTCTCTCACCCTTAGAAAGCAATTCTTGTTGCTGTTGTTGAACATTAATTGGAGTTTCTGGACAAATATTAAAAAATGGGCGGATTGGGGAAGACTGTTTTTGTGTCTGTCCATAATTTGCCGTCTTTACATTATTACCAATTTGACCTCCAAAAAAAGAAAAAGGCTTAACAGATTTTTGTATTGAAGAGCTTGGAGGGGGTGTCAGATTTAAATCTAACAATGAAGGTAAATTTCTAATTTCAGCGGAAGAAGTTGGGCGTGAAGAGGGAAGAGGGTGTGGAGGAGAAGGTGAAGAAATTATTTTGGTTGGTTGTGGTGGTGATTTGTTTGTATTGTTTTCTTCTTCAATATTTTTTTGTTTAATTTCAATTGAAGACCAAAACTGACGAAAATCTTTATCTTCTTCTTTATTTTGCTCTTCTTCATTTTTATTTTTATCTTCATTTTGTATTTTGTTACCATTATTTGATTCTCCATTTGAATGCTGCTGAATAAATAAATAAATAAAAATTACAAAAAATTTTCCCTTTTTTAATAAAAGTTTTGGAATAGCGTGATGAAAGAAGGGGATTCAAAATAAATATAAAAACCGACCCGTAGGTACGAAGGTCGGTTTATAGGTACTGTGCTTGAAAAATAAGTATAAAGGGAACCCTGGAGTAAGTCAACTTTTTTTAAATAGATAATTAAATCCATTCAACGTCTAACGAGCCAAGTCTAACGTTAAAACACATTCAGAGTTAAAAAATAATTTGAAAGAGATTAATTAATTAACCATAAATCGTTCAAGTCCAATAATATTTTTATCATTATTTGTTGTTTTAATTGGACTATCTGGCTGCTCAGAACGACTTTTTAAAGGTGAAGAAGTATTCCAACTAAAAAAATATTTTTATTTAAATTATAAAAATATTTTGAGTAAAAATCCCCTCCGTGAATAAAAATAAATAAAATTATTTTTAGAATAAATAAAAATATATAGTTTGAAGTTTGTAAAAATTTATAAAAAAAATTATTTTATGTTTACCCTAAATAAAGGGAAAAAAATAAAGTCAATATTGTATTTCTAAAGAATAAATTATTAATTTATTTAGATTATTTAATTTGTTAATAAAGATTAAATAAGAATTTAATTTTTTTTTGGGAATTTTTCCTTATTGTCTCTAAAATAACCCCCCTCTAGAGTTCGCCGAAAAATATCCCCGGGGGCTATTTTAGAGAAAATATGGCAAATATATTTTTAAATTTATGTTTGATAAATTTAAAGAATTAAAAAGGAAGTTAATCGTTTTTTAAGTTCTCTGACTGGCCCAACAAAATAAAAATGTTTTCTAAATGTTTGTATGATCTTGAGTACTCAAAAATTACCCAGGGTTATTATTGCTTAAACCTCTCACTAATTATTTGAAATGGACAATTATAATAGTTGAAAGAGGGTAATTATTAAGGTTATACGGTATATAACTTTAAGAATTATTCACAATAAAGGGGAGAGAGGGGCTCTAAATGCTTTTTAATTTTCTTAGAATAGGTACTTACTATTTTAATGAGATTAATTTTATTTTTTTTTATTAATTTTTTTATTAATTTTTAGTCCCTAATTTTTATTTAACTAAATTGTTTTTTAACCGTACGGCAGGACCGATCGGTTTAAAAATTTAAAAAAATAAATTGCATAATATGCAAATAAATATAAAAAAATTCTTTTTCTAAAAATAACTTACGTTAAATAATCAAATCCAAATCCAGTTGAAGAAGAGGAATTAATTAATTGAGGGAACATTGTTTCAGATATTTCTTCTTCGTCTTTTTCAGAATCTGAAGAAACAGATTCTGGAGATACTTGGTCATTTTTGTTATTTGAAGAGGTTGATGATATTTGTTTGGATAACTGTAAAAACTAAAAGATGAGAAGAGAGAGGAAAAAGGAAGTAAATGGAAAAAAGGAAAGAAATGAGATAGATTTTGGGATGTGGATATATTTTAAATAAATTGTTTTGATCCTAATTTTGGTTCAGAATTAAGAAGAGATTCTAATTTAAATAAAAGTTGAAATATCTGTCGATTAGGGACGGATATTTTATATAGCATAGATACAAAGAATCCTTATAATCAAAAATATATTTTTAGAGAATTTTTGAAGATTCTTTTAAAGGTAAAAGAAAGAAGGAAAGAAAAGAGAAGCTAACATCAGCAGAAGATCCAGAAATATCCATAGGCATCTCTCCACCTTCAATTCCAGCAACATTGTCAATTGACTGTTCTGATTTCTCTTTTATTTTTTTATCTTCTTCGCAAATTATTTTCTCGTTTTCAGATTTATTTTTAATATTCTCACCCTCTTCCTTTTTTAATTCTTCTTTTTCTTTTGAAGATACATCACTAAAAATTAAAATTAAAAAATATAGTCGGCCTCATTTTCAAATAAAAATATTTTCCTAGCCTCAAAAGTGTATCTTAGGGTTAATAATAATTATTTTCTCATTTTCAGTAATAAACACCTTATTTATTCAACCCCAATATATTCTAAAAACTTACATATCTAATTGTTCATCCTCTTCCATAGGTTCAGGTGATGACATAAAAACTTGTGAAGGGCTATAAGGACGAGACAATAACAAGGAATCTTCATCACCAATTTCCATAGGCGAAGATTCATTTACTACTTCAACAGACCCTTTCTTAATTTTAATATCTTTATCAACTTTTTCTTCAGCAACAATTTCTTCAATTTTCACATCTCCATTTTTCTTTTCAGAAATTTCTTTAGAAGAAGAAATAGGAGGAGGTGGTGGAAGAGGTTGTTGTGATTCAGCTAAACGTTTTGACAATCTCGGATCTCTAATTAAATTATCTGTTTGTTGTTTTTGTTGAGTCTTTTGTTGTTCTAATGAAGTTTGAGAAATTTTTGAAGATGCCCCTCCTTCACTCTTAAAAAAGGTTAAAAAAACATTTAAAAAAGGATTTCTCATTATTAGACAGACCAAAGAAGTCTTTTCCTTTCCAATACTTCGAATTTGTTCAAAAGCATTTGCAATCATTGCCTTATTTTTTTGTCTACGTTCCAAAGTTGAAGAAGAAATAATTTTATTTTTATCGGAAATTATTGGAGGAGAAATATCCTCAGATTCAGGTGGAGGTGGGGGAGGAGGAGGAGGAGGGGGAGGGGGCATAAGAAGCATTGAAAGAAAATTAGAAGAATTAGTAGATGTTGTAGGTGGATGTTGTTGTTGTTGTTGAGTATAAGGATGGAATTGTTGTTGCTGTTGACTTGAAGGAAAGTATTGATTTGAAGGTCTACTATTCGAAGAATTAAAATTTGGGGAAGCAGAAGGAAAACGTCGATTAACTGATGATTGTTGTGGATATTTAGTAGAAGGTGTTGGAATATAAGGAGTTACAGGTTTTCCTCCAGGCGGGCGTTGATTGGGTGTAAATATAGATTCTAATTGTTTTGGTTGTGTTGCTAAAGAACTACTTCTTTGACTATTTAAACTGTTTACAGGTAAAAGACTTTCTTTTTGGTAAGATTCTAATTTAGCAAACATTTTTGGATCAATTCCACTTATTTTATCATTAACAGAAGGATTGCGAGGAATTCTTAAAAATGGAAGAGATATGTAAATCAAAAAAATATAAAATACTTACGTATCCAAATTATAAATTTCAAATTTGTTTTTAATTCCAGAAATATTTGAAATAAATAAACAATGAAGAACAGGACCGTCACGAGTAGGAATTCCAAGCTGTGTTGATAAATGACCATTAGGAATAAGAAAAAGAAGGGAATAATCACTGAGAATGCCAAAAGCTATCTAAAGAAAATTGTGTTTTATTTCGAAAATTTTTTTCAGTTTAGGGCTAAAAATTGTACGGAATATGGAGATTTATCTCTTATTGGGAGCATCGTTTAGGCAGCGCACCTTAACTAGTGGGAAGTCAAATTAAAAAAAAAGTTGCATGTAAAATCAACAAAGTAAAATATTTAAAAATATTAACCAATTCTTTTTCGACCATTTCTTTGCAAATTCTGGCAAAAAGAGGCGAAAATGTATTAATTAAATAAAGATAAGAGATGCGGACAGGTATTGTTGTTTTTTGTTGTTCAGAAGAAGAACAAATAATTATTGAACGCTTTTTGAGAAGAGGAGATTTCTCGTTGTTATTACGAGTAATTTCTTTTATTAATTCTTGTATCGGCCAATAATTAACAAAATCTTTACATTTTGTTAATTGCTGCATTTCCAAACATGATGAACTTAAAATAGAGAATATCCAAAGATTGTTGAAACAACCAAAGTAAAAAACTTACAATCCTGAAGGTTTCGAGCATTCGCGCATTGGTGGGTAAAGGTCAATAGATTCAACAATTTGTTCTCCAAAACGTAATGATCCAGTCCAAATAGAACTGTTTGCTGGATTGTGAATAATACGAGAAGTCGACGTAGACGTTTCCAAAGATGGATTTTTAAGAATAGCTACAAAATAATTTAAAGTTCATTTTAAATTTAAATTGCTAACTAAGATGGAATACTTAACAAAAGTAAAAGTATTATTACCAACTAACGGTAATAATATTAGAAATTGGTATATTATTAGTTGAAAAATTTACTTTGGACGAAATTATATAAACTTTCGTTTAAAATTAAAATATAAAATTTCAAGACTGTAATAAGCACTTAGTTTTTAAAAATATTATTTAGGAAAAAAGTTTTCTAAATTTATTTTCGAATTTTAAAATTTTTATCTTAAAGAATTTTAATTATTTTAATTATTCCGTAATTGAAAATCATAAAATTAATTTCCAATTAACTTACATCCACCAATTTTTCCATTACTAGAACCTTGTGCTGTTATTGTTGTTTTCTTTATTTTATCATCCTCAATTTTAGGCTTTTTAGGAATAACAAAATTTCCAATAGTGCCGTTGTCTAATCTTTTCATTTTTTTAAAGTAAAATATTTTTAGAAATATTTTTTAATCTAAAATTGTTTGAAAAAAAGTATTTATTAAATTGGGGGGTTTTAAATTTGTTTTTACATTTTTTGATTTTTAAAAATTATTTCGGTCTGGAATGGGAAGAGGAAAGAGTAAGTAAATAAAAATTTTAATTAATTAAAATTTTTAAATAATATTTTATATACATAGGTAATTTTTTTAAATTTTTTATTAAAAGAATTAAACTCATTTTATGTATATGTAATCAATAAATGAATTGTTTGTTTATTAAAAAAATTTTTTTTATTTTTTAAAATATTTTTTATTTTATTCCAAAATAAAAATTTTAAAAATTATAAAATATTCTTTTAATATTAATTTGCTTATAACTCAGATACTAACATCTCTAACTAGTTTATCCCGTAAAATACCAAGGGCTTTATTGTTTATTTGATTTTTCTAATGCCGCATTGACGTGCTCCGGTTAATTTAAATTTAAAAGGGAGAAAAAATTAAAAGGATTATTAGTCAAAGTTCATTTAGTAATTGAGAAAATTTAAATAGAAATCAAAAAAGAATTTATATTTCAAATTATTTATTTTTAAATTAGAAATTAATTTTATTAACTAAGAGATATTCTAAAGTGATTTAATCACTCGACACTCTAATATAATTATCATAAAAAATAAAAGTAATGGAAAAGTTAGGATGTTTAATTAAAAGAACGGAAAAAAGGAAATAAATTTTTGATTAGATTTTAGAGTAGAAAAAAGTAAAGTAAAGAAAAGTAAAGAAAAATATATCTGGGTATTTTAAATAATTCTTAAATAAACTAACAAATAAGCCCTAATTTTAACGTTTATTAACGTTGAATAAGTAATAAAAATTAAAAACTATACCTGCAAATTAACCTCAAAATAGAATTAATTTACGAGAGGAGTAAAACCAATAAAATAATCCTTCATCCAATTTATTTTATTTAGCTAAACATTTTTATTTAATTTAGTTTAAAATAAATTTACAATCCTGACAGTTCTCAGTCAGGGCCTTCAATATAACTGTTGTCAAAATTAGGGTTAGCAGAATTGATCGGGATTTGGTTGGAAGGAAAAAATGAATTAAGAAAAAACCTGCTATAGATTAAATAATAAAAATTGAAAAGCCGTAGAAAAAGAATTAGTCTGGGGCTCGAAGAGCTCTTTCGAATGATATAGTATAATCTCCATAAAAGAAAGAACAGATGCTGCAAAGGGATTCAGTAAAAAGGGGGAAATAATCCGAACTAGTACCGTTTGGATTATCAAAATTTTATAAATTTCAGTCGGTTACGGGGGAACTCAACTGTGGAAAAACTGGGAACTGAACTCAACTGGGAACTCAACTCAACGCATACAGATAACCTAAATAGAGAATTTTCAAATATTTTATAGAAATCTTTTGAAAATTTTTGACCTACTGTAACGAAACACCATAAATTTACATGGGCTCCAATCCGTACTTAAAATGGAAATATAGTACTTACAACGAACGAATTTACTTATTTGTAAGTGCGTACCTATAAATGGACTTTTTGGTTAAAAAATTAAATTTAACCATAAAATTCTCAGAATTTCGCTTGCGGGGCTCAAAGACTCGTTTGTGAAAGAAATATAAGAGACTTGAGCGAGAATAGATTTTAAATTGTCACTTTGTAGCATACTTATTACAAATTAAAAATTTTATACTTACACTTAAAATTTTCCCGATTGAAGTCCTGATTTCCATCGGGATTTTTACTTCTATCACCTTTTATTTACATGCCATTTCTCTCTCAAACTTTGATTGGTACTTCCCTTTCTAATATACCCACCAATATCTAATTAAGGTTAATTTCGGAATACTGAACAGAAAGCAAATGAATCAAATTATATGCCATTCGAAAGAGCTCATCAAGATGAGTCGAATGGTGAAAAAATTTTCGTGCGGACTCATAAAGGGGCTGAGATATAGGCCCCCGAAAATCGAAAAACCATAGGGGGGACAAAGCACTTCTTAGGGGTGAAAAATTCGAATATGCAAATTAGGTATACCTTATTCGAAAGGGCTCGACGAGCTGAGTCGAATGACACCAAAATCAACGAAATCTGACTTGATTTGACAAAGTTATGACCGTTTGTTTTTACCCCTTCCCACAAGGTCTACGCGGAAAAAAGTTTTTGCCACTGCGGAGGAAGTCGGGCATGTCGAGCGGAACGACGGCCGCCGCTTTGCTACGGTCGCCGCGAGCGAAGCGAGCACAACCGCAGCGAAGCACGGCCATCGTGTAGTGAAGACCAAAAATGGTAAAGAATGGTCCCAGACCCAGTGGCATTTTTCCCAGACCATTTCTTCACCCAAGATGAAGAAATGTTTTGGAACCATACCCCAACTTTGCAATACCAAAAAAATCCAATTTCTTGTTGATTGGACGCATAAAGTTTCATTGGACGCATAAACTAGACCAGCACCAGAATTGTATATTCATTTGGTCTTAAAATTTGGGTTTGGACTCTTTAATGGATTTTATTCTGGTTATTAAAAATTTCTCTATGTGACTTTGACCATAGATTAACTTATTCGTATTAGTTTTTGATCAGAAGTCATTATCTGCCCAAAATTAATATAAACTAAAGGATGGGTTCCATCAAAGTGCTATAGATTTTGAGCAAAAATGGAATGAATTTTATTGAATTTCAGAAAATTACTATTCAAAATTGGAAAAATACATAGGACTCTGAGTTCTTGTACACACGCACGATACCGGACCATAGGTCTAAAAAGCAGAGCTGGGCCATAGAGTTAAAGTCTGAAACACATTTTAAGTCTGATACCGTTTTACACTTCATACGAGTCACACAATTCCTTAAAATTTTGGACTCAAAATTAAGGAAACAAAATTAAAGGACACAAAAATATGGAAGGAAAGGGATAAGAGATTCAATTTCATCACCAAACCTTCAAACGCACAAAAATTCAATATTCATAAAACTTTATATGAGTCACTTAAATTCCTTAAATTTTGGGCAAAAATTTTTGGACACAAAATTTTTAGGAATGTTTTTACTACTTCAATAAAATAGGCCGAATTTACTGTTTGAATTTTAATTGAGAATTAATATGTAATTATGTTTTGCCGCCAATAAAAAGTGACAAAAACAAAGTGGAAAAATGACGACGCTTAAAGGAAAACTTTATTCTTTTTTCTTTCATTGACGAAAGAAAATCCCTATTTTAAAATCCAAAAAACCAAATTCCTAAAAAGGCCAATAAATTAGCCAGTTAAAATCTTAAAAGTTGGCCATAAATTAAAAGATCTTATTTAATAATTTATTATTTAAGGTAAAAAATAAATAAATAAAATAACTATTTGGAGTTTTCAAAAGTGAAAAGACGGCTAAGAAATTGATTGTGCGATGAAGAGAGAAGCTGGAGAGTGGAGAATGGAATGAGGACAGGCGGGCGATGAAGGGGAAATGAGTGCGTGTATATATTTTTACGCGAGCGTCATGGCGAGATTCATTGGTGTTCGTGACGTGTCCGGTTAACTCATCTACTCGTTAACTCATCTACACGGCCAAAAACGTTCAACTCATCTAAACGGCTAAAATTCCTTAACTCATCTACACGGCCAAAAAGGGATCAACTCATCTAATCGTTAACTCATCTATTCGTTAACTCATCTACACGGCCAAAAAGGGTTAACTCATCTAATCGTTAACTCATCTAATCCTTAACTCATCTACACGGCCAAAAAGGGTCAACTCATCCAATCCTTCGAAACGAGACTATTAAGTAACGGCCGTTTGAGTCTTTGGCCATCTGAGTCTCCGGCCGTTTGAGTCTCTGGCCGTTTGAGTCTCTGGTAAGTTGAGTCCATGACCAGTTGAGTCCATGACCAGTTGAGTCCATGGCCAGTTGAGTCCATGACCAGTTGAGTCCATGACCAGTTGAGTCCATGACCAGTTGAGTCCATGACCAGTTGCTACTGGCCATGGACTCAACCGGCCGGTACTCAATAGTCTCGTTCCGAAGGATTGGATGAGTTGACCCTTTTTGGCCGTGTAGATGAGTTAACGAATAGATGAGTTAACGATTAGATGAGTTAACCCTTTTTGGCCGTGTAGATGAGTTAACGAATAGATGAGTTAACGATTAGATGAGTTAACCCTTTTTGGCCGTGTAGATGAGTTAACGAATAGATGAGTTAACGATTAGATGAGTTGTATAGGAGCCGTTCGTGAGTTAGATAAAGCAAAAATGAGAGATGAAATGAATGGAGAAGAAAAGAAAGAAAAAAACAATGGAGAGAAGCAGTCTGCCAAATAAAAAAAATAATTGCCAAATTGCGACAAATTTAAAAAAAAAGAAAGTAAACAACTTAAAACTGTTTAAGTTCTTGTGCAATAAATACACTTAAAAATTCAAAAAAATTAGACAACTTTTTTCTACTCTATAAAAGGACAAATGAGAAGAGTTCAAGGAGATAGGCTAAGGTGTTAGAAAGCAAAACAATATAAAACCGGAAGAGTCTTAAAAGACGGAATTCGGGAAGTCATTATTAAACAGGCGGATTTCTAAAAGGCGGAATTTAGTCATTATCAAAATCAAGTTTTTGTTTTGTGATGCAAACATACTTTCCCGGCATCCGTCCAAATCCCCAAATATCCCTTATATCCTTCCAAATCCCCTTGAATCCCTTATAATCCAAAGAAAACCCTCCAAATTCTGCGTAAACAACAACTTTTAAAATTTCGTGGGCCAGGAAGCCATATTTCTTCCTTTTTTAATTTTGAGAATTTTGGAAGACTAGGAATAGTTTATGAGGCCCATCGGTCACCGTGATTAAACAAGTTTGACAAAATTATGATAAAAAAACAAACATCGTAACCCTATGTATGCGCCAGCTAGACGTGTGCTTTACGCGGGGTTTTGCGGCACGTGTCTCGCGGGATCAATGGTCGCTGGGTTCTGCACCACTTTTTCCCATAATCCATTTGTGGCATTTGTTCCTTTTTTATAGCAAATTACATATACATTGTTGAGTCGAATGATATATGATAAAATAAAGATCAAACAAACAGGCTCGCAATGGTCAGGGGTTAAGGAAAAAGGGTGCTACTATTACCCATAAAGCTATTCCTTTTACCGATTTTCAGCGTTGAAATGCCCTACATCCCCCTCCTCTACATCCCCCTCCCCCTACATCCCCTTTGAAAATTGAAAAAAAAACATAAAATAACATAGTACAACTTTGATTGGACTCGTAAACTTTTCTTTGACTCGTAAACTATGATTGGCATTATAAAGTGCCATTGGAATCCTAAAATCATTGGATTCATAAACTTCATTAGAGCTTCATTAAATAAACTTCATTAAAATTCACATTATTTTTAAGGGGGTGGGGAAGGGAGGGTTAAACGGAAGTGTCGAAAAAGCGGAATTCTGTCTCTTAATCCATCTCTTAAATACATATAGGGGTTCAATATACGGGGTCTCCAGATTGATTTTGAGTTAGTACTTACTATTTTTAGATTTTCTTATTTTGTCTCTAGGCTACTGTTAAAATCAAATAAAAAATACTGAGTTTCAAGTTATTAAAGTTTGGTAGGATGAAAAATTTCTATGTATATAAATATTTATTCATTTATTATAAATAAATGTATAAATGTGTATATGTATGTATGATTTATTTAAAAATTTTCTATCAATAAATTGATTTTTATGTGGAGAAATTTTGAGTGGAGACGCTACAATTAGAGGGCTATGTATTTTATTTAATGCCCAATCCTCTCATTTTGCCATTTCATTTACAACCGAGATTTCTAGTGTCAAAAAACTATTTTACAAACTTTAAAATGGAAATGATAAATAATTAAATTGTTTATAAGTAGAGCCGACATTTTTAGGTTCCGACCTATTTTTTGCAACCTTGTAATGTTGAATAAAGCTCAAAAACACTTATTTGGCACAGTACCGTATTTCTACATAGGACCTATTTGAGCTTAAAAACCTGTTAACGCCTTTTTGAGACTATGTATGTCTATTTTGAACCTATTTTAGATCTTGGAGATTTTCTTAAAGTTTGACTATTTTTAGTTAATTTTATGTCAATTTTTGGCTGTAGTTTAGTCGGGACCTACTCAAAATTGGTCAAAATATACATATGTGATTTGGTTTTTCTAGGCTGAGTCGAACGGTACCCCTCTCTAGGTACGGAAATGGCCGTGGACCGAGATATAGGTCCCCGAAAATTGAAAAACCATAGGGGAGAATCATCATTCTATTTGAAATAAAGATAATCCTTAAGGATTTAAAAAATTGATAATTAAAAAATGATAACCGGGCAACTTTAGATTTAGACAATCTATATGTTATTCAAATTTCTCGACGAGCTGAGTCGATTGATACCAAAATGATCCCGCGGAAACAAACCCATTTAAACCATTGGGACCAATTTTCGGGTTAAAATTTTAAATAAACAAATAATATGTATCTTACTAGAAAGAGATCATCGAGCCAAGTCGAATGATACCAACTTCAGCCCAATTTGATGATTCTGAACAAAATTATACCTAGCTGATCTACCAAAGATGCCCTTCTTATACTTAAAAATTTCCAAATATCCACAGAAAAACAAACAATTTTCCAAAGTTTTACAATACATACATATGTATATGTTTCAATATTATTCAAGCCTCTATAAATCTGATAAGAAATTTTTTCATTTCCTTTTCAAATTTACAAAACTTTTTTGTTTAAATTCTTAAACAAAATTATCATTTCCATATACTATTTTCCTCTCATTTATAATTTCATCTTTTCCTTTTGTAAATTCATTTATTTTACTTTTTGTTGAAGTAGACTGCCCCAAGTTAGAATTTGTTGAAATAAAAGAATTTTGTTTTCGCTGTTCGTAGCAACCAATAACATCTACGTCAAGCACTCTACTGCAAGAAAGAGTTCCTTCGAATGCTTATTTTTAAAAAGAAAAATATGTTAATTATTTTGTGGGCATTTTTTGAATAATTTAAATACTTACAAGAACAAAGAACAGTTCCACAGGATTTTGGACTAAATTGGATTATTTTAAAATTAATATAAGCCGGGCTTCGATTTTACTTAACCCTTGAGATGAAAAGTTATAGTAAAAATAAGTTAAGTTGAGGATATCAATAAAGGGATCTTCCCATCCAATAGTCAAACTAAAAAGAATGCACCTTAAATTTAAGTTGTAGGTAAAATTGAGGGGTCCGATATCATAATCCAATGAGTAACCCCCTAAATAACCCTTTTGTAAATTCCTTTCTATGCATCATAAAAAATAAAATTAAAACCCCAACCAAAGTTCCCTTATTCTTTGCCAACTTCGATCACATAATCCATCTAATGCCCATTGACAGCATTGGTTAGTTAAGTCCTCTACAATAGACTTTTTCCCATTTTCATTTTTAACAGCCATCTTTTTCCAAGTCCACCATGGGAGTACTTTTGGAGGTTTTGAGTTATTATTATCAAAGATATTTTCTTTGGCTTCATTTATATTTTGTTGTTGCGTTGAATGATTAAGAATAAAAGCATCCTCCGGAGCTGAGGGACGACTATTTTTTGATTAGAGATATGTATATTAATTCTTAAAATTAAGTTTATTCTAATTGAACTGTAATTTAACCGAATACTAAATAATTTCTCTAATGATTTCCATCCCTTAAATAATTACCCTCCGATTTAAATACTGGAATTGTTTGGACTTGTAATTAAATATCAACGTCTTGTTAATTCATTTTTCTCAAATTTTAGCTCAAAATCTCAAATTAGACTAGATAATCTTTGACTCAAATTCTATTTTGTTATGACTTGTTAAAACCTACGGTATTGGACCTCTAATGGGTGGGCCAAATATTTCTATTTTTTGAAGATTTTTTGGCGATTTTAAAGAAGAATTATTATTTTTTAGTTTATCTTTATCCAAAATTTGTTTTTCTGCATAAAACATCTCAAAATCAACTTGTAATGTGTTGTCAAATTTTGTTGTAGATTTTAAATTATTTATTATTTTTATTGTTGTGGGGGGTTTTGTAGCAGATGAAATAAATTGTGATTTTGTTGAAATTGGGATAAATTTCGTTGAGGTTGCTAACTTTAAAGAATAAAATGGTCAAATATTTTTATTAACATTTAGTGTATTTTCTGGAATAGAACGGCTATTCTATGTCTCTCTCTTCTCAAAGGGCTACTCTAATGAATGTGGTCATCCAATTAAAGAATTAAATTAAATTCAATTAAATCCACCTTATTTCAACTATTACTTACCCTTCCTACAATACAAATCACTTGCGGTTAATTATCCCCACTAATGATAGGTTGAAAAAAAAATAACCGAGGTAATTATTCAAGGAAATATTTAAATAATTATTTACTTTTTTATTATGTTTTTTATTCTTTTTTGTTTGTTTTGGTGTTTTAATATTAGTTATTGTTGTTGTAAGTAAATCAGGAGGTATTAAAACATCTTTGTCTTGACTTAAAGGTAATAAAAATTCCCCTTCACCATAATTTAGCGGCAAATTAGTTGTTTTTAATAAATTTGTATTTTCTTTTTTTATATTTTTTTGTTTTTTATTTTCTTTGGATTTTTTATCATTTTTTGAAGAAAGATTTTCCCATATTCGATGATTTGGTTTTGTAAATAATTCTGCTCCTCCAACAAGTTTTTTTAAATGACGGCGACACTCTAATGGAACTTCAAAAAAATAATCTTTCTAAAATTTGTCATAAAATTTAAAATACGTTCATAACAACGTTGTCTCCGTATATGAACTGTTGGCCCACTCATTTGACAAATTTCTGAATCGATACGACATTTTAACTGGCAATTTTGATAAGCAGGTAACCAGATAGTAGAGTTAATATAAATATTTCCGCCTAAACATAGGAAATATTTTTTTAATTTTAATTTTATAAAAGTCAAAGAAAACAACATTTTCAGGAATTTTTAGGTAAATTTTCTCTTATTATCAGTGACTGAACTTTGAGATTTGCTCGTACTCGTACTTGCCCTATTTTTGGCATCGTACTTACTCGTGCTTGAGGAATATGCAAAAATTTTAGAATTTTTGTGATTTTTTGGAGCTAAATTCTTTTTTATTATTTGTTTTTTTTTTGAATTTTCATATCAAGAGAATTGTCGGTAAAGCAAGAATTCTTATTATCAAAAAAATTTTTTAAATAATAAACTCACAAAGCTTTTCATTTTGACGAATAAATTTAAAAACTTTTTGTATTGGTGAAGAAAGGGAATCTGCCAATAATAAATTTTCGTCTATTTTATTGTAAACGTTTTGGCAATTATAAATAAAGAAAATAAATGTGTTTAAATGAATTGACAGTAATCTTGAGGGTTTTAAAGGGAGAAAATATTTTTCTCTCATTAAGAAAATGAAGGATAATTTAAAATTTCTATAATTTTTCTAGAAAGAAAATTAAAATAATTTAAATAAAATTAAATAGATTAAAAGTTAAAAGGGAAATGAGTCTTTTTCGATCCGAAGATCCTAAGATAATTTTGACCTCAATCCCACATACATTGATACATTTTAGAGAAGTGAAAGATTTTAGAGAAGTCCTCAATAGAAAGCTTATGAAATATCTTCTACACAACGATTACAACTACTATATCTACAACTCTTCTTAGATTTGTTTATGTCTGAAATTAACAGGTAAATTTCCCTTGAGGTAGTTGGGGAAATTGATTTAAAGGAATTAAAAATACATATATAAAGAATCTTGAGGATCAAGATTCTTTCAGTTAATTTACAAATCAAAGTTTCGATTTTGTTGTTAGTATAAATTAAATTTTGACGCAAAAATGAAAAGCTGCTCTAATAGTTGCTTTTTCTGCCATCATTCAGACATTATGTCAGTAATAAATTTTTCCCACAACCAGACAATCTATCTCTATACTTATTCACTTCCCGCATTTTTATTCAATTGTTTTATGAACTACGCGGTTATTTTTTTGTAAAAACCATCAAATCACTAAAACAACTGGGGCAATGGGCGAGATGAAAAACAATGAAATGAGAATGCAATGAACAGGAGACAATTTCGGCAATGCCAAAAGAATCGTGAGAAATTAAAACAAACTTTTATTTAAAGACAGCCGTGGCGGCATAAAATAAAAATTCGGAAAATCAAAAAATTTTCAAGTAAAAAGTCTCAAATTCTCCAACTTTCTGGGACGGGTAACGTGTGAGCAACGTTAGAGATAAACAGAAAAGATGCTAATATTATCTAAACATTCAAGTAGAGTTAATGAAAATTAAGCATAAATGTACGAAGGGTTAGAAGTGATTTAGGGGGTAATTGGGGGATCCACAGTGATATCTAGAGATACCGGGAGATTTGGGAGATTAAGGATATCGGAGGTTAAGAGGATTTGGAGGTGCCACTGTCGGATTTGGAAGGATTAAGAAGTATTAAAACTAACAAATAAGACATGTCAAATTTTTCAAAAAATTTCAGTAATCGGGATTAGCGACCAAAATACGTCAGGAATTCCCGATAGTAGGATCCGTAATAGAAAATAGTTTTATTTTTATCCATCTTTATAAACAATTTGTAAAATGCGTGTAGTAATGTTGATGCGTATTTCTATTCTCATTTTTGTATACGTCCAATCCCAAGAGCATCTTCTCAAATCCCTTTTTATAAATAGGGTCAACAAACTTGGAAATACTCAAAACCGTGAAAGGGAAAATATTTTTTATGAAAAGGAGAGAAAATCGGTACTTTTATTTCTTACTTAAGTAGAAAATTTAAATTAGCAAATACTTATGCTTTTATTGAACCTAAAGCAAATATAAGTCTGAAAATGGATTATTCGCCCCTTCTTTAAAAGAGGGGGTGCTTTAATTTAAGAAAAGACGTTTAAAAAGACATAATTTGAGGAATTTAGTAGATTACTTGTGGGCCAACTGTAAGTAACTGAATGTGTAGTTAGGCACTCATTTGACCGAGCTAATTGTGAGCGAGCCAACTGACAATGAGCGTGGCCAGAGGTACCTTATAAAAACCCCCAATTAACTGAATGGTTTTGATTTAAAAAATCGAGATTGCGATTTTATGAATAAACTGGTATTGTAAATAAAAAACAAAAGAATAAAATAAAGGAAAGAAACAAAAATTATTCCATAAAATTCTCGTTGACATCAAATTTTAAAAAATTTCTTAAAAAAAGAATTTAAAAGAAGTTTAAAATAAATTACAGTGAAGACAAAAGATTTAAAAACGATAAAAATGCATATACTCATTTGGCCCGTTCTTTCTTTTATTTTTCCTTCTTTAATAAAAGACAGAATTAGCAAAATAGAACATTTATTTATTAATTTATTTACATTCTCTTATAAATTACTTATTCTGTTTCTTTTTTCATTTTTATATTATTGAATTTTTGACGGCAATTTTAAATTAATTATTTTGGCAATTTTAATTAATTTAATTTAAAAATTTAGAATTTCTATAAAAATGAAAAGACACGAAAAAGATGGAAATTTTATTATTCCAAAAATGCCAAAAATGAATGATGATACTATAAAAATAATAAATGCGACAACACCTTTCTCTTCGAGTAATGGAAAGACTGAATGTGAGGCTTTTTTGATTATTTTTAAATATTTAAATTTTTGGTAATAGTGTCGTTTTCAGTCCCTCTTTTTTCTTTTCCAAGTTTTTTCCTATAATTTGAACAGAATTGACAGACTTTTCCTCCCTCCATCACATTTGCCTTCCTTTTTTTCTAAAGAACTGAATAAAGAAATAATCATTCTTGATTGTTTGTAGGCAGAATATAATAAGGCAATTGTGATGGAAGAAGGAAAAGTCTTCCCATTCTGTACAAATTATAGGAAAAAATTTTGTGAGGAAAAAAGGGGAAAACGACACTATTTACCAAATTTTTTCCTAAAAATATTTTCTTAATTGAATTTCCTTTTATTTTATCAGCTCAAAGCAAAGCAACATCGTCTTCTCATCGTCATCATCGACATAGTTCAATTTGGACTGGATCCTTACATTTTGGAGAGCAAGTAGTTGAATCAGTAGACCTTCACCCATTAATTCGTGGATGTTCTAAACCTTTGGGATTGTTAGATTATTTTGTTCAAATTAATTTTTATTTAATTTTTAAAGTTCATCATGTTTGGAAATGCAGCAATTAACAAAAAGTAAAGATTTTGTTAATTATTGGCCGATACAAGAATTAATAAAAGAAATTACTCGTAATAACAACGAGAAATCTCCTCTTCTCAAAAAGCGTTCAATAATTATTTGTTCTTCTTCTGAACAACAAAAAACAACAATACCTGTCCGCATCTCTTATCTTTATTTAATTAATACATTTTCGCCTCTTTTTGCCAGAATTTGCAAAGAAATGGTCGAAAAAGAATTGGTTAATATTTTTAAATATTTTTTTAAATTTATTTAAAATTTTCAGGTAGCCTTTGGTCTCCTCAGCAATTCTTCTCTTCTTTTTCTCTTTCCAAGTGGCCCTCTCTCTACAAAGCTTGACATCCCTGCTCGCGATGGTCCTTTATTGCATTGTCTTTTTATTTCCGAATTTAAAGAACTTAAAAGCAAATTTGAATTATATAATTTTGAAAAGTAAAGTTTAATAATTTTTTATGGGAGCAGGCCAATGTACCGCTAGCCCAACCTACCGCCAAGGCTATAACTTTGTTCAGAATTGCGAATCCGGGATGCTCTAGTATGTTTTCGATGCGCCTCGACGAGCTGAATCCAACCTTACCAAGTCGTCTAAGATTCGACAATTTTGAACAAAGTTATAGCCTCGGCGGTAGTTTGGGCTACCGGTAGGTTGGTGTGTACCCAATTTTTAATAAATTTTTTAGTATTCCTCTCCACCCTTCTTCAATTGACAAATTCGATGGAAATGACCCAAAAATTATATCTGAATTGAACAATTACCACAAGGAAAGTAATGTGCCAATAAATGCCAAATTATTACAACCAAAACAATTAGAATCTATATTTACACCCAATCAACGCCCGCCTGGAGGCAAACCTGTAACTCCTTATATTCCAACACCTTCTACTAAATATCCACAACAATCATCAGTTAATCGACGTTTTCCTTCTGCTTCTCCAAATTTTAATTCTTCGAATACTAGACCTTCAAAGCAATACTTTCCTCCAAGTCAACAGCAGCAACAACAACAATTCCATCCTTATACTCAACAACAACAACATCTACCTACAACATCTACTAATTCTTCTAATTTTCTTTCAATGCTTCTTATGCCCCCTCCACCTCCTCCTCCCCCACCCCCACCTGAATCTGAGGATATTTCTCCTACTTTGGAACGTAAACAAAAAAATAAGGCAATGATTGCGAATGCTTTTGAGCAGATTCGTAGTATTGGAAAGGAAAAGACTTCTTTGGTCTGTCTAATAATGAGAAATCCTTTTTTAAATGTTTTTTAACCCTTTTTAAGAGTGAAGGAGGGACATCTTCAAAAATTACTCAAACTTCATTAGAACAACAAAAACAACAATCAGATAATTTAATTAGAGATCCGAGATTGTCAAAACGTTTAACTGAATCACAACAACCGCCACCTCCTCCTCCTACTTCTTCTTCTAAAGAAATTTTTGAAAAGAAAAATGGAGATATGAAAATTGAACAAATTGTTGAGGAAAAAGTTGAAGAAAAGGTATTTTTAACAAAATTTAAATTTTGAGGGATTCCTTTTTCGGAAAAGCTGCAATTTATTCGAATCTTTAAATAACAAATTCCTCAAATTAAATTTATTTATTTAGGCCAATATCAAAAATGAGCCAACCGAAATTTTGCATGAAACTTTGCCAATGGATATTAGTTATGGAGGTGATGCACTTGCGATGTCTTTACAAATGTATTTCTCATCGCCTGAGGAGCCTATGGAAGAGGATGAACAAATAAATACGTAAATTTATAAATAAGACAAAAACCCCGACCCGACCCCCGAAGACTCTATCACGGCAAACCCCGTTCCCCGACGATCCTGCCCCCGAAGGCTCGGGGTGCTACCCTAAAATAAATAAATAATTTTAAAATATTTAAAAATTTTTAGTGAAAATTCTTCAAAAGAAAATAAAATTATTGTTAAAGAGGGAAAGGAAATAAAAAAAGAACAAGAAACAATTGACAACATTTCTGGAATTGCGGGTGGAGAAATGCCTATGGATTTATGTTAAAATAATTTTGAGATATTTTTATTTAATACTTTTTGACTCCGAAAATTACTTTTAGATTATTTTTTTGGAATTGATTATACAGTGCCGGAAAAAAAGATAGGACCAGACGCCCACATTTTCCTTTCCGCAAATTTTCTTCAGAATTTTAGACTTTTAAGAGAAAAAATTTAATATAAAATATTGATTAATCTATCCTCTTTCAAATGAGTACAAATATTACCTTTTTGATTATCAATTAATTTTACAAAACATCTCAAAACAAATACTACTCAATTTTGGGGTGGAAAAAAAGATAGGACCAGGCTAGAAATATCGACTTTTGTTCGGTCAAAAATTCTAGAAAAATTTCAGTGAATATTTCCATCGATATTGAGTAGAAAAGAAAAAAGAACTGAGTCTGTACCTTATTTCTTCATCGAGATTTCAAATCCCATATATCAACGGAAAATCGGGGTACAGTACTTCAAAAAATATTTAAACCCCCTGGAGCTTTTATAAAAAATTTCTTTTGGGCCCATTAAAAAGCCCATAAAATTTGCTACAAAATGGTCCAAGTTTTTATTTTTCCAATAAAAACTCATAGAGATGGAGGTAAGGCAATTTTTTAAGTGATCATTTTTGGGGTATTTTGGGAAATTTTGAGCATTTTTAATGTAAAGTGGACTAGGATTAATCAGATATTTTTTTAGAAAAATTAATTTCCGGACTATTTTGTAGCAAATTTTATGGGCTTTCAGATAGGCATAAAATAAAATTTTTAATTTTGGATCTAGAGGGCTAAAACATTTTTTGAAGTACTGTACCCCGATTTTTCGTTGATTTTTGAGATTTGAGATCTCGATGACGAAATAAGTTACAGACTTTGTTCTTTTTAATTTTCTACTTAGTATCGATGGAAATGTTCATAGAAATTTTTATAGAATTTTTGACCGCACAAAAGTCGATATTTCTAGCCTGGTCCTATCTTTTTTTCCACCCCAAAATTGAGTAGTATTTGCTTAAAATTTTTTTAATAAAATTCTGTCGATAAAGTATACTGATATTTATACTCATTTTAAAGAGCACTTAATGGCCTAAAATTTTTGTGTTGAAACTTATTTTCTAAATGCCATTAAAAAAGAGATAAGCGAAAAAAACTAATTTAACAGCCTCTGGTCCTATCTTTTTTTCCGGCACTGTATTTAGATTTTTATTGTTTTCACTTTAAATATTGATTTTCTATTTAGAATATTTTTTGTTGTTTTTATGTCTTCCACCAGAGGTGGGTCGTAAATGACAAGAGTGCCGGAAATCGGAACAGTCGGAAATTGGAAAAGTCGGAAATCAGCCCAAATTATCGGAATTCCGACCCACCTCTGCCTTCCACCTATTGAAAAAACATTAAATTCTCTTACAATTAGTGACATTTTAATATTGACTAAATATATCAAAAATATTTGTCGCTAAATTTATTAAATTTTAATTTTCTAAATTTTTATTTTTTTTAGAATTATGGAAAACGTTAATCTTTGCAAAATCTGTCGAACAAATATTATTGAATTGATGTCATCAAATGGCACAACAAATAAAATAAATTTATTAGAATCTTCTTCAGATAATTGTGCTTTTTGTTTTGGTTTATTATGTGATGAAGAATTACACGAACAAATAGCAAACGAAGCTTTGAGGAAATTTTTGTTAGAAAAATTTGATGGAAATACTTTTATTTTAGCCATAAATATGCCAATTACTCAAATTTTTCGTGAAACAATTTTACAAAAATTATATGATTATGGAAGATGGGCACCAGGTTCAATGTCTCCAAAAGAATTACTTTCACGTTGTTTAATGGGGAAAATAGCTGAGGTTTTTTTTAATTTTTATATACATAATTAGGTGTTTTTCGTTTAGTAATTTGACTGTAATAAGATTATTTTGTATTTGGGTAACCATTCGGAAAGTCCTACCTTTTTAAAAAAATCTTTTTTTGATTTTTCTTGACCTTTAATCTGGCATTATTTAATCTTTGTTGTCAAATCTTTAATTTATTTTTCGGAGTTTTAATTAGGGTAGCACACCGAGCCTTGGGGGGTGGAAGTGTCGGGGTTTGACGGGCCTTCAGATCTGGGTTTTCGCCTAAAAGTTTGGCGGGGACGGGGTGCTACTCTTGTTTTATTTTTCTAAAAAAATTTATTAAATTTACTTTTAGATAAAAACCCCCTCTCAAATTTTAGAAAACAAAACTTCGTCCAACACTTAATTCTGATTTAATCTTGACTGTTTCTTTCGAAAATGATGAATTTATGGAAAGTGATTTTAATTTTGCTTTACTAAATTTTCCGAATCAATTTAATTCTACGAATAAAAAAAGAAGAAAATTAAATAATGAAAATAATAGAGACAAAAATTATTTAAATGATAATTCTGATTTTTCTCAATTATTAACTAAAGTGAAAGTTCGTTCATTGCCAATGACTAACGAGATTGCACGGTAAATATTTTTTTAATTAAAGATTACTTTCTGAATAAAAAATGGATAAATATTTAACTGATTAGATTATCTTTCTTTCTTACCTCGATTCAGGCCCGTAACGAGGATTTTTTTCGGGGAAGGGGGGGGGGGCACGTGGAAGAATAATTTATGCGCTGAATTTATTCACTTTTCCTCATATTCTTTTTAGAAAAAATTCTTTTTTCTGAATCCTTATTTAACATTTTCTTTTTTTCTGCCACCCAAAAAATTATTGTCACTAATTATTTTTTTTATTAATTTTGGGAATAATTCTTTAATATTTTTTTTTATTTTTTGGAACTACAAAATGCTTTTACCAACTAAACGTTGCAAATTTACTATTTCGATTGAGCGTGATCCAATTTTCATAGCTGGCCGTTATTGCAAATTTTCCAGAAATTTGCCTCAATCTGCTTGGGGATTTGATGGGGAAAATGGGCAAAATGGAGGATCTGTAAATATTTTTTAAAAATTTTTAAATTTTTTTGTTGATTTTTTAAAGGTTGGTGAACGAATTTCAAATGTTTTGGTTAAACATTTTGGAGCAAATTCTAGTCGGTTTACGCCTTCTGGGAGGGAGGATGTTGATGTTAGAATGTTAGGAACTGGAAGGCCTTTTGTTGTTCAATTATTAAATGCTAGAAGAACTTCTTGTTTAAATTATAAAAATTCTACAGAAAAATTGGTTAGGTTTTTTAAATAATTTTGAAAAGAATGGGGGAATTTGGGGGTCGTTTGGCTAGAAAATTGGTTTTTAATCATATTTGAAAAATTGAAGCGTTATTTAAAGGGATTTTGAAAATTCACGGGAAAATTTGACAGCAAAAATAAATTTTTCTAGCTATTTTTAAAGAACTAGAATTTTTCTTTATCAAAAAATATTTTTTATTTTTTAGCAAGAATTAGCAAATGAAATCAATTCAGATTCAAGAAAAGAAGTTGTTGTTAATTCACTTGCTCAAGTAAATGCTAAACAAGCTTTAATATTAAATGTTGGTTTGGAAGGTTTTTAATTTAATTTTTAATAAAAAGTTTTAAAATTTTTAAAAGAAAAAAGAAAAGTTTATTCGGCTCTTTGTTATTCTAAAATTCCATTAAAAGATGATTTTATTGAAAAACTTTCTTTAAAATGTCCAGTCGAAATTTTACAAAAAACAGCAATTCGAGTACTTAAAAGGCGTCCTTTGCTTGATCGTCAAAGAACTATTTTTTGGATGAAAGCACAAAAAGTGGATTCTTTTCATTTTCAGTTGAGATTGCAGGTGAATTAGTAATTAATTTAAATAAATTACAGAAAAATTAGAATAATTTCTTAAATTCAATTGAAATTCCCTCCTTGCATTTTTGGTTCCTGTTGTGAGCTAGAAGTCTCGCGGATATTTTAAGGGGGTTTTTGTAGGTACAAGATTTCGATTTTAGAGTCGATAGTCTTTTTATTAAACATTAATTAACAAAAAGTTTTCCATATTTTTTGAGGGAATTTTCTTTGCATTTTTTATTTTTTTAATCTTGAAGGAGTTTCTTGGCAGCTTAAAAGAAAATTTCTAAAAAAATATTTTTTAAACAGACTCAAGCAGGTACTTATGTAAAAGAATTTGTACATAGCGATTTTGGAAGAACACGGCCATCTTTAGCTGAATTAATGGATTTAGAGTTGGGCACTGTGGATATTTTAAGATTGGATGTTTTGTCTGTTGAATTAGAATGGCCACCATTAACATTAACAACAATGGCTCTTCAAAATGAAAAAAAAAAGAAAGAAAAAGAAAAAATTATTTAAAATAAAAAGAAATAATTGTTTTTTTATTAATTTGTTTTTTTTTTAAATTTTTTTAAATAAATAAATTGTTAGAAATTTGTTAAAATAATTTTCAACTAAAATAACGATATACTTTCTTTTATCTGTTCTTCAAAATAAAGTATGTAAAATCAAAAAAAATCCCTCAACTCAAGTGAAAACTTTAAGAATATGCAACATGTAACAGAAAAGTGTTTACTTTTAATTTTAAGTTTTGAGAGTTTGAACTGCTAAATTTCTTCAAAAAAATTTCTCTAAATTATTTAAATATTTATGAAAAATTAAAAGTTTTTTTCTCCCAAAGTTCAAACAAAATTCATTTGATTTTAATGGTTTTTTTTCCTTTTTAGGAATTAATTGTTTTTTCAAAAATTATTTAAAAATGTATTGAATATTTTAAAAATATTCTTGAAAATATTAAAAAAAAAGTTTTTTTAAAAGACTTTCTATTTAACTTTTTCCCAAAAATATATTTTCCAAAGATCCTTTTAATCCTCAGTTTTTTGGATTTAATGATTTTTTTTCTCTTTTTAATTTTAGTCTCCAAATTTCATTTCTTAATTTAAATAATCAATTAACTAAATAAATATTAAAAAAGTGAATACTTATGCAAAAATTAAAAAAAAATTTTTGGAAATAAAAATTATTTTAGCTTCTATCCCCAAAAACTACATACACACTAAATTAGCTTTGTTAAATAATATATTTTGTTTATAGCTTTTCTTTTTCTTTTCTAAATTTTTTACTTCAATTTAAACAAAAATCTCCCCAAAAATTCTTTTTTTTATTTTTCCAACTTTCTCTCTTTATTTTAATTTTTTTCTATTTTTAGCTTAAAATAATATTTAGTTTTTTTTTTAAATTCTTTTTTTTATTAATAAAAAGTCTTTGCCCTCTTTCCTGTAATTATTGCCATTTCTGGGGTTCTTTTGAAAATAAATTTTGTTGAATGGATTTTTTGATACTGTTTTTGACATTATTTGAAAATATTTATTTTTTAATTATTAATCATTTAAAAATTATTTTTTTGCTAATTTTTGCAAATAAAAAGAAAATATTTTTTTAATTAAGCTGTGATTGTTTTTGTTTTTTATGTCTTATGTGAGCTTTATCGGCCTTGATATTTTCTCATTTTCTAAAGAATTTCTAAATATATTTCAAATTATTCTGAAAAATTCGAAAATGGAAATTTTTTGAAATTTTATTTATGAAAAAAATATTAATATTTTTTGTAATTTATATCCGTGTGAAATGTTTGTTGCAACATTATTCTTTGGATTTTCAAATATTTAAATTATTTATTTTTAAATAAATATTCTAAAAATATATTAAAAATTATTTTTCTTTTTTTTCTCGAATGTAATTTTAATTTTCTAAAAAAATCTTTCTTTTTTTCCCAAAATAATATTTCTTATTTGAATAATTTTAAAATATCATTATATTTATTAATGTTAATTAACTTTAAAAGGCTTAATTTTGTTAAATGTAGCAAGTAAAGTTATTTAAATAAAATTACAAAAAAAAGGGGGGGGGGGAGGTTTTTTGAATGAAAAAATAATTTTAATTTATTCAAATTAAATATTTTTTTAAGGGGAAAAAGGTATTTTTGTTTTTAAAAATTAATTTTAAATCGAAAAACAAATCTAATTAAATTAAGAAGATACACTCCCTCTCCCTTCTTTAAAATTATTTTTATATATTATTCACCCCTTCCCCATTAATAATAATTATTAATTTTATTTTATTCACTCTTTTTTTACTTTTTTCAATCGTTAAAATTAGCTCCCTTATATTTTTACGTCAATTCCTTTTTGCCTAACATTTTTTCTTTTATTTACTTAATTATTTTGGAATATCTGCTTTTTAACAAAAAAAAAGATTTTCTTTTTTAATTTAACTTAACATCATTAATTTCTTTTAAAATCTATATTTATTTTAATTTTAATTTCCGCTTGGAAAGTTTTCTACATTTTTTAAAGTTTAATAATTATATATCCTTTTTATGTATATTTAATTTTTTAAATTATTATAATTAAATTGAAAGATCTCTCTCAGTAAAAAATTCTTTTTTTTCTTTCTTTACACCACCTACATTTATTTTAATTATTTTTCCCTTTTTTGTTTAATTAAATTATTAATTAATTAAAAAATATTCCTTGAGAGGATAAGAAGGTATTTTATTATTTTTTAAATAAAAATATTTATTCATAAAAGGTTTATAAAATTAAAAAATAAAAGATTTTTAATAACAGATTTATTTTAGAAATTAAATAAAAATATTTAAGTTAGCTTTTCACAAAGAGGAGTTAAATAATTATATTATTTTAGATTGCTAATAAATATATTTATTTTGAAATAAATAAATATCTTTAATTTTATATAAAATTAATTTTATTGAAATAAAAAAAACTACAAAATATTTAAATAATCTACATACTTTTTAAATTAAATAAATTCTTTTTGTAATTCATTCCTTTTTTTAATTAAAATTTATTTAATATTTTATTGTTTTAAATCTCCGGATTTAATACATATTTTTTATTCTTTTATTTTAATTAAATATTTAATTTGCAATTCTAGAATTTAATTTCTTTTTCCTTTTATTTAAAGAGTAGTCTTTAATAAAAAGAAATATCAAAAGCCCAAAAATTTCTGTCATTTTAGCGTGATTTAAATTCTTTAACAAAAAAATCTCTTCTTTTTAACTAAATAAATGTTTTAAAAATTAAAAAAGAAAAAATGAAAAAATTTTTTCTGAGAGGAACGAGATTTTTTTAAATTTTTTCTTTTTACTTAACTCCCAAAAGCCCAAAAATGATTTTAATTTTGTCTCTTTCCGGATTTAAAAAAAATTTCTTTTTTTTCCTTCTAAAAGTATTTTTGTTTAGTCTCCATTTCGTGATGATTATATTTATTTATATTTTCTTCTCTCTTTTTTTTCTTGTTCATTAGCTAAAAAGAAAATATTTTTTTAAAGAAAATATTTAAAGATTTATTTATTTTCAATTATTTATTTAGACTTTAATAAATGGATAAATTAACTACATCCAAACAATTATTATTTAATAACCAAACAAATAATTATTTAAATAAACAAGAAGATATTTTGGTGGTTGATTATGGAGTAGAAGATGATGATAGTTATTTAAATGAGTATGTTGTTGATTAACTAATTAGAGGGGTCTCTCCCTCACCCTCCCTCCCTCACTCACCCCCTCCCTCGAATGGGCCAACCATTAGAGGGTCCTACATTCCGTTCTCTTTTGGGATCCTGAACCTTTCTAAAAGCCGATTGATGTCTGGCACATTTAATAAAATTATTAGAACTTTCAGCATTTTGCGTTGCTTTTAAAAATATTTTTCAATTTATTTAATTAAAAAATTTAAGATTAACAGACGAGGAATATATAGATTTTGTAGCAGATTTTTTAAAGCCAACCCCAATAGAATGGGTGTTTGTTGTTCTCTTTTTTATTTTAATGGTTGTTGGTATTTGTGGGAATTGTTTGGTTGTTTATGTTGTTTCTAGGTTTTTTTTGAGAGGAATTTTAATTTTTTAATTATTTTATTTAAGGAATAAACATATGGTTGGGTTTTAGAATTTAATTAATTATTTAAATTATATTTCAGTGGACATCAATGAATCTTTTTTTAACAAATTTAGCTTTGTCTGATTTACTTGTTCTTGTTAGTTTTCTTTTAAAAATAATTCTTTCGCCTTAGTTCCAATTTAATTAATTTTTAAGGTTTTTTGTTTACCTCCAACAGTTTTAAATGATATTACAAAAACATTTTGGTTATCTGAAGGGTTTTGTAAAGCTATGCTTTTTGTACAGGCAAATATTTAAATAATATATTTTATCTATTTTTGGAATTATTAGTACATTATTTTAAATATGTCACATAATTTTATATGTGCAAAGGACAGAAAAAAATATTTATTTAATGATGTATTTTATTTTAAAAGAGAAAGATTATTTTAAATAATTACCGGAAATTCTTTTAAATATTTAATTAAAATATACGGAAATATTGAATAATTAAAAAATGAAGGGATGGAAATGACAAGAAAAAGAATTTTGAAAAAAGTTAAAAATGATTTTTGGACATTTAATTTTTAATTTCCAACTATACCTAATCCGGATTACACAAAAATATTTCCCCTTTTTCAAATAAATTATTTAAAATTAACAAAACAAAATTTTAAAGAACACATCAGTTTATGTCTCAGTCCTAACCTTAGTAGCAATATCATTAGAACGTTGGAAAGCAATATCAAAGCCTTTAAGCATCGCTTTACCTTCAAAGACAACTTGCCAATTTATTTTATTTATTTGGTTATTTGCTGCTTTTCTTTCACTTCCAGAACCTTTTACTTTAAAAACATTTTCTGCAGAATATGCTAGAAAAAATTTAAATACAAAAGTAAAAAATAAACTTTTAAAATTGAAAAATATTTAATTTATTTTTAGTGGGGTACTCGTTGTAAAGAAAGTTGGTCTCCAAGTTTTCAACAAAAATATCAATTAATACAAACATTAGTTCTTTTTATTGCTCCTTTACTTGTTATATCTGCATTATGTGTACATATGAATATTGTTTTAAGGCAAAAAGCTCTTCAGGTAATAAAATATATTTTTACACTCTTTAAAAATTCCATTAATTTTATTAAGTCCTTAACCAACATTATTTTATATAAATATTAACTAATTTAGACTAACAAGTCGAGCATAACCACTGCCACTTCGGAAGACATACCCGACCTAACCCGCCCACCTCTTTCTTATTCATAACTTTATTCCAAATTAACCAAACTCATTAATTTTGATCTCATTCTAATCAGCTCAAAGAGCTTATTTCAAATAAGCTAACTAAACCGATTTTTTTAAGTTGCTAATATGTATAATGGATTGAGGAGGGGGATTTAATCCAGACAAATTCCTCTCTATAATTTAAAATTTTCTTTTTATTTTTAATATTTTATTTATACTTTAAAAATAAACAGCAGATTGGTTCTCGCCATCTACGTGAAAGACAAAGAGCAATGAGAATGCTTATTGCTGTTGTTCTTGTTTTTGCTATTTCTTATATGCCTGTTCATTTACACAACATTGCCGCGTAATTATAATTTTTTTATTAAAATTATTAAAAAATTTTAAAAATCTCTTTCGATTCTTTTGCGATTTTTGAACCTATTTTGGCACTTAAAAACATAAAATAGGAACCTATTTCTTAATTTTCGGGCCTAAAATGTCAGACTCTAATTATTAAATTATGTATTTATTTAAATAAAAAATAAGAACTGATATATTTGTATAAACTAAATTTTTAAATCAAAAAGAAAAAGTTATTCTTTTAATTTCTAGAGCCTTTCAATTTGACCGTTGGGGAAGTGATGAAGATGAACAACAACAACAGCCTTCATTGATATTAATAGCCTTAAGAAAATTTATTCCTCGAGTAATGAGTTATTCTTCTTCTGTAATTAATCCAATTACTTATAATTTTATGAGTGGTAATTTAATTAATTTAATTTTATTCAAAAAATTTTTTTTCTAAGAAAAATTTCGAAAAGAATTTCGTCGTGCTTGTTGTTGTGGAGAACAAAGGAAGGAGTCTTTAAATAGAAAAGAGTCAATGATGGCATTTAGAAGGCCTTCATCTTTTTCGCCGGCAAATGCACAAAGACATCATATACCTTTATCTAGAAGATGTACAGCACTTTCACAATCATCTGCTGCACAAATGCTTTAAAAAGAAGGGTCTAGCTAGCAACCAAGAAGAAAATTAAACCTTCAAGTTTAATGATAATTCTTGCTTAGCTTCAATTATACCTTTGCGGATGCTCTACCGACAAAGTTTCCGAAGGGAAAACTTTGCTTTCTCTTTTATCTCTTATAGATCTTTAACTCAAGCCTAAAGTATTTTAAATGTTGCCAGAAGAATTTTAATTTTAAACATTTTAAATTTACATAAATTTTAATTTAAAATAAATAGATATTATTGCTTAAATAATAAACTTTGCCTAAACTTTTGATCATGAGCCTTGTCAAGACTTCCTAAGGTTTTTTGATCTCGATCTTGGAGTCAAACCTGGTTTTGATTTTTTGAGGTAAAAATTGATATACATAATGGTTAATCCACGATAAAAACTGAAGCAACCTTGCTATATATGTACATTTAAAAAATTTAACTTCAATCATTCAAATAAATAAAAAATAATTTATAAATTTGTTATAAAATTTTTATAATATCGATTAGAAAAAAATATACATTTAATAAATTAAATTTAAAAAAAGGAATAAAATATTTAAAATTAAAAAAAAAAGAAATTATCAAAAATAGCAACAGCAAAAATCGAATAAAAAATATTTTTTAGGAGAAAATTACTAAAAATATTTCTAAAATGAACAAATTAGTCAATTTAAATTTAAAAATAAATAAAATTGTCAACGGGCAGTTTAATTACTTTTTTTGCCAGGTAAAAAGGGGAATTAAATTAGTGGAAAATTGGGGATACATAGTAAAGATTAATTAAATAAAGAAAAAATATTAATAAATAAATATGTACATATTGCTTTTTGTGACTTTAATTGAAATTAATAAATATTTACACATTCTCCTTTTCTAGGGAAGAAAAAATATTTTTAAAAATTAATTAGCCCCATCACGCAAACATAAATTTAATGGCTGTTCTTCTTCCTCCTCTTCTTTTTCTTCTTCAACATTATTTTTATTTTTTTCTTCTTCTTCCACAACAATTACTAAATCCTCCTTTCCTTCCTCTTCCTCCTTTTCATCTAAAATAGAAATTAATGGAGGTCTTTCAAGTAATAAAGCCATTTCTTTATGTCTTTCTCTTAAACTTAATCCATTATTTAAATTATTATTAATTGTTGGAGAAGGTATTATTTGTTGTTGTTGTTCTAAAACTTGTCGAAGTATTGGCATATCTAAATATTTATTTTTAATTAATTTTTTTAAAATTTATTTTATTTTTTACCCAATTTTTTATTTATTTGTTGTTGTTGATTATTATTAATTTTAATAATTTCTTCCTCTTTTTTATTAATTTCTGGTGATAATATTTTATTTTTTAATAAAAATTCTTTTTTATTATTTTCTTCTTCATTTTCCAATATTTTCCTTTTTCTGTTATTTTCAATTAAATTTATTTTTGGAGAAAAAAGTTCGAAAGGAATATTTTTGCAAATATTGGCATTTAAAAAATGTGAATAAAGTTCTTTACACTTTTTGAGACTTTCAAATAATGATGCTAAATTTTGTCGATCCTAAGAAAAAAAATTATTTATATTTGAAAAAATGAGTAAAAGTTTTCTTAAGTTTTTATTTGCTAAAACAGAAAAATCTCCAAAACTCAATAAAATTTATTTAGTCACAAAGGACAAATTTTTGATTATTATTCCGTGGCTATAGTACTTAGGGGACTATAACCCTACATATGTATATTGTAATATATATTATTGGTCTGGCGTAGAATACGCAAGAATTTTTGATTTTATACTAAAATCAAAAAAGAATATACTCTCTTACCAATAAATCAGTTCTCAATGGAGTAGGCCCAAATCCACACTGAGCAGGTATTGGGTGTTGTTGTAGTCTAGAAACATTTAAAGAATAATTTAATAAGCTCGAGAATTTTTCTCTAATTCGTCTACAAACAGCTTGTCCCAATTGGTCAGATTGCTCATCCCAGGCATTTATAAAAGTATTTGCTGTCATTCCATTAAATGATGCTGTTGAGGTTGCCCCTCCAGAAGCACATTCCCCCGCACCTTCTAATCGACAAAGACAAACAGCTGCACAAATAGCTAATTGTTGATCTGATAGAGGTAAGTCCGTCGGTCTACGAGCTGCTCTAAAAATTAATAAAATTTGTATTTAAAATATTTATGCCTATAATTAACATATTTCTCTTGGGGATTAGAAGTTTTGATATTAAAATGGACAGAGATTATAAAATTGAAGATAAACTTAGAGGAAATATAAAAAGATGTTGCCGTAAACACTGTATTAATTACCCTGGGCAATTATTGTTACGATCTCTCTCTGGAGGTGTAAATAATAATGGTGGGGTAATTATTTGAGGGAGGGTAATAATACAGTATATACGGTACTTATTAATAGTGAATAATTTTAATTTAAAAATTAATTATTTACCTTATTCTAATGATTAATTCAACTGTGCAGTCACGTAGGGCAGAAAAGGAAGAAGTTGGAAGAAGTAAAGCTAAAGGAATATTAGCCAAATCAAAAAGTCTATCATTATTTGGAAATAAACGAAGTGAACAAAATCGAAGAAGAAGAACGGGGTATAAAGATTCCTTTAAATTTAAAAATTTAATAAAAATTAAAAAAAGGTTTGGAGTTTTTTGAATTAGAGGGTATTTATCCTCTCCCAATGGCAATAGCCAAGAATTGAGAAGAGAAATGAATAATATTTCTCAATTTAAGAACACAGAATGATCCACAAATAGAATTTAAACCCCCCTGCCTAGAATGTAACAATTAGACGGTTATTGTAGATATCAGAATGGCAACAAATGGTATCCCCATAGAAGACTTTGAGTACCCGGTTTTAGGCACAGAAGTCAAGTCAGGTCTAAATATCCGGAGACCAATGAGAGAAAGAATGAAGTACAGATTTAATTTCAAAAATATTTTACTTTTAAAACTTGTGCTTGATCATCTATCCTTAACAACCGGAAACCTCCAATATTTTCAGCAAAACGAACAACAGCTTTTGCCAATAAACATAATTTATTACTATCAATAATTTTTTCTTCTTCAACATTATTTTCTTCTTCTTTTCTTTTTAAAATAATTCTCAAATCATTTTCTAATTCTTTCCACCCTTTTTCTAATTTTTCTAAAAGACGTTCTTCATTACTTAATTCAAAATTTAAATGTTCAAAAACAGAGCGAACTGAATCTCTTCTCATTTCTTCTCTTAACTTTTCTTTTTCTCTTTTAGGGACACGACCGTAACGAACACCTAAAAGATTAAGTTATTATTTAGAGAAAATTTACAAAAAATCTGAAGAGATTGAGATAAAAAAATTAGATTTATTTTAAATATTCGAGCTCTTCTAAAATACCGTCCACAAAACAGCGCAAAATCTGACGGGTTAAATTGTTAAGGAGCCAGTAATACTTCGGAAGTCCCCCTCCTTTCTTCTACTTTTCCCTGACCATTTCGAGCTTTTTTGTTTTGGTATATAATTTATTATATATCATTCGAGATTATACATATATCATCCAATGAACACTTAAAGTCCTCCAGTTATATTTTATGACTCTCAACAAAATTATGAGCTTAATCCTCTCTGGAAGAGCTTTTTGTGCGTTGCAAGGGTAAAACAAATGGTCGTAAGTTTATTTAAGTCCGATTTTGTTGATTTTAGTGCCATTCGACTCAGCTCGAAGATCTGAGTCGAAGGAGAAAAAAGGGAGGGCGATTCCCGAAATATTACCGAGGAGCCTATTGAATACAACAGTATTTTAGCCTAGTATGCTAAAAAATTAATAGTAAGAAAATATATTTTCCCTTTATTTTCTCATTTTTTACTTCCCTCTACTTTTATTTCCATTTGTCCTCAATCCTTCAATTCCATCTAAATTCTGTTCTGCGCATCGACGCGTTGAACTCCAAATAAAACGACCTTGGCCGATTGATAGAAAATACAAAAAAAAGAAAAATAGTAGGTCGTTTAGAGAGGAGATTTTTAAAAGAGAAAAAAATTATTAGAAGAAGATTGTCGAGGCCATAGTCATTTTTCCATCACAAAAGATATAAAAAAGAATTAAAAAATAAACCGGAAAGGAAGGAAAAATAATTTTTAAGTGTGAAGTAGTAAATGCAGAATTGAAGGCCAACCAAAATTGGGGAAAAGAAGAATAAAATTAAGAGGAAAAGATGGAACAGCCGGTCGAATTGCCAATGCTCTTTTAAACAGGGCTCCGATCGACAAAATGCCACTCAAAAGTATCAAAATCTTGTAAAAAAAGTACATAGGGAGAAAATTTACAAATAAAAAGTACACTCAAAATTAAATTTGAAAATATTTATTCGTGATCAGATCTTTTATATTTCTCTCTTAAATTAATCTTTTCTAATAATTTCTTGTTTCAACTGAGCATTTTGTTGACATGTCAAAATTTGCTGTCACATGAAGCAAAGCTCTGACAGTCTTAACCTCAAGCGAGTTTCTTTCTTTCGTCCATTGAATGTTTGCCATTGAGAAGCGCCGCAGGCGAAAATTTTTTGAAATTTGGAGCCTAAGAAGCCAGATTTCTTCCATTTTTTGCGCCGCAGGCGAAAATTTTGAGAATTTTGGAGGTCCTTAAGCCAGATTTCTTCGTTTTTTCAAAAATGTTGATAAAAAAGTACATACTTTCAAAAAAGTATAAATTCAATTTCGGAAGTACGAAGGTCGATAAAAAAGTACAATACTTTTAAAAAAGTACGAATCGGAGCCCTGTCTTTTAAATAAAGATATAATGTTTGTTGTGTTATAAATATAGGTATGTATTATTTTAGCAAAAAAGGACAAAGATTAATTTAAGAGTAGTGTTCTTAGGGCAAGATTATTATTATCAAGAATATACAGGGTGCGGCAAATTAGCGGCCGCTTTTCTTTTGGCTACAACTTTCTTGATTTTTAGTGAAAACCGATAATTCTTTTTTTCCTGGATTCCTGATACTCTAAGAATTTTTCTGATAGCAAAATCGTTTTCAAATTTGATAATTTAGTTTGATTAATAATCTCTCAAAGTTTAATTCAAATTTTTTTAATAAAAGATGGCCTGGATTCAAGGCTATTATTTCAATATGAGAAATTTATATATCATTCGAATCAGCTCTCCAATCTGATTCGAATGACACCAAAATCAGTTGTCTATCACGTAACTGGACCGAGATATGGCTTAGTGAATGATTTATTAAAATAATTTTAACAAATACAAAATTTTAGAGTAAAATTTTCAACAATGAAATTATAAGCTAGTTCGATGCGCTTGAACAATACGAGTCGATTGGTATTAAAATCATCGGGATTGAATAATTTTTGACGAAGTTATGATCAATTAAAGTTTGACAAGAAAAAATGTTTTTTGATGTTCTTAAATGTTTGGACCGGCTTATCTTTACCATGTGTGGACCAAATTTTTATTTTTTGGTACCAAAAAAATTCTTAGAGTATCAGGAATCCAGGAAAAAAAGAATTATTGGTTTTCATTAAAAATCAAAAAAGTTATAGCCAAAAGAAAAGCGGCCGCCAATTTGCCGCACCCTGTACATATTAGAGTTAAAAGGATATAAAAAGAATTGGCAGGTGAAAGATTTGTGGACGGAAATACAGTCGTCGACATAAAGATAGGGACAAGAGTAACTGAAATGAAAATTAACTATTTTTTATTCAAAAAATACGTTCTATATAGCAATCGAAAACTCTATTTGTATCTCAGTTGACATGTTTCTGCATTTTTCATGAAAATGAAAATTGGCCGAGATAATCCGGATCTACCGGATATAGCAAATCCCATATCCTCGGAAAAATTTTTCTGAAAAAATTTAACAATTTTTGACTGAGAAAATAGTTAATTTTCATTTCAGTTACTCTTGTCCCTATCTTTATGTCGACGACTGTATGTATTTTTGTTAGTAAATTAATTAATTCTCAAAATCTTTATTTAAAAATTTACCGTCTTTAGACATTCCCGCCTCTATACATTTTCTCCACCTACATTCTTGACATCGATTACGGTTTGCACGAACAATTTGGCATTTTTGACTTTGAGTGCAAGGTCTATAGTCAATTTTGTTTTGTAAAGAGCGTCGAAAGAATCCCTTAAAAATTAATTTTTTTTAATTTTTATTTTCTTTTCAATTTTTTTTAAATTCAAATACATATTTAGGTTATATCCGCTTTTTAAAAATTTTTATTAAAGATCCCTTCTTATTTCTCCTAGACAAGAAATTTTCCTTTCTCTTTTCTAAAAACTAAAATAAATGAATGTGACCTACTTTTGCATATTTATTGTCTGAAGAGAAAGTAAAGAAGTAAAAGTAGGTCTACACATTGGGGGCATATAATTGAAGATATTGAATGACCCGATTTTTAAGAAGGAACATTTTACTATATATTTCTTTAAAATAAATGGTTGACCTAATACTTTAATGGAAAGGAAGGGATAAATACATAGTAGATGAACGTGACTTGTGTGTATTGGTCAAAAATTTTAAATTCTAAAATATTTTTTGTGAAGTTTTTGGGAAAAATTGGAATATATCTATGTAAATCAGGACCGGATTTCCTTCCACCTTCCGCAGAATTCCGCTTTTACCGTTATTAGAAATGAATAAAAATATTTGTAAGTGTCAGGAATTTTAAACAACTCTAAAGTAATAATTTTGAGAGAATACCCACCTTACAACCTTCACAAGAAAATATTCCGTAGTGAAAACCGCTGGCTCGATCAGAACAGACTTTACACAAAAGTATTTCTTCACCGGCAATAATTGTGGAATAATCCGGATTTGCCTGATTTGTATTGTTACCTAAAAATTATTTTTTATTTAAAATTTTTAATAAGAAGTGAAACTTTTTTTACAAAAAAGATTAGCTTTAAAACGAAAGAATAAAATTTAGACAGTCTAAATAATTTGAAAATTATAACAAAAAAAATTTTCTTTTCACACTTCTCTCCAACTACTTTAAAATACACAAGGTTTTAAACTTAAAAATATTTAAGAATTGTCTGAACAAAAAATTTATAAGTAAAAATTAGACCCAAAATTTAAATAAAATTTTTTTAAATTTTTAAAAAAATATGTATTTCCCCCCTCTTTTCAATCTTTTTTCTTTCAAATACAGACTACTATGTATGTTCATCATTTTAATGCTCCCAATTGCTTACGCGCCCCAGTCTATTTTATTTTTATTTGGTCCGATTTAAAAAGCTTTTTTCTCTTCCAATTTTTCTTCCAAAATTTTTGTGTATATATCCTTATATGTATTTTCTTTTTTTCTATTTATTCCATTTTCAATTCATTCCCCTACTTCTCCCATTTATTTTTTTTTCGCAATTCCCCTCACCCCCCCCCCTTCCCCCACTCCAAAATTCCAATTTTCTCCGGTTCTATTCATTGGGTAGAAAATGAAAATGACAGTCTCATTTCTGCGCGGACATATAAAACACACTTCTTCTTCTGCTAAAAACAGTCTCACACACGCAGAGAAATGAAAATCCAGTTTTTTCAATCCCCCAAAAAAGCGGAGATTGAATGAGGGGAGAAATAGACAAAAATCGACCTACCGACCAGATTTTTAGGTAAAAAAAAGAGTGAAAAGAATATTTTTAGAGGGGTGAGAAAATTAAAAGAGAGGAGAAAGTGTGTTTGAAAAGCTGTTTTGGGGGGTTGGAAGGGTGGGGGGGGGGGTTTGGGGGAATAAAAAAAGAGAGAAAGGGAAAACTGCGACTGGAATTTTTACTTCTCTGGATCATCAAATTATAAATATATATTAGCACGCTTTTGAATGAAAAGAAAAAAAAATTGTAAAATAAAATGGAGTGAAGAAAGCAAACAAACCCTGGAGGCAAATAAGAGGCGACATTGTAAGGACAACAACACGAGGTTTTGGGGATTATGATGAAGAAAGTATAGATATATTTTATAAAAGGAAGAGAGATTAAACATTAAAAATTAAAAAAATTGAAAAAAATTTTTATTTAATTTAATTGGAAATTTTTAGGATTAGAGAAAAGAAATATTTAGTGTTAATATACATAGGATTTTTTAAAAATCCGTAGATTATTATTTAATTAAAAATTTGGAGAGTGATCAAAGAGATTTTGTTTTAGAAATAAGTAATAAACTAATTTTTGTTTAATTTTCAGAATTTAATAAAAATCATTAAAAAAATATTTACACAAATAAACTTCATAAATTAATCGAAAAAAGAATAAAAAATTTAAAAAAATTTACCTTCAATATTTGTTTGAGCATTATTATTTCCATTTATTTCTGTAATTTCCCCCTTTGTTTGTTGTTGTTGTAATAATTTAATTAGTGCTTGACCCAAAAGTTCATCAGCACTTGTTGAAGGTTTTGGGGTAAAATTCTTTTGTAACGAGGGGGAACGTTGTTGTTGTTGTTTTTGTTGTTGTTGGGATGTTTGTTGTTGGGGCTTTAAAATTAAATATTTTAAATTATTTTTTTAAATCTGTCAGATTTACTATATTTTAAAAGTTGCCTAATTAAAATATATTTTTAAAGTCCTATTAAAAAAAATATTAAAAAAAATATTTTTTAAATTTTTAACTACTTTTAATTCAATTTTTTGTTGTTTAGGCTCTAATTGACGTTGTTGCAACACAGATTCTTCAGATAAAAAATAAGGAGAGGAAGTTTTGTTTATTGTAGTTAATTCAGAATTTTGTATTGAATTATTAACTAATTTAAAGGCAGAAGTTGGAATTAAACCAAAATTTTGCTTAAAAAATATTTTTTAAATAAAATTTTATTTCCCTTTTTTCTCTCAAATTTTAGAGAAAGAGAGAAAATTATAAAAAATAATTTTTAAATAATTTATTTTTTTACCGAATTATTTTCTAATAATTGAGAAGCTTTGGCTGTTTCCGAAGCTTTAATTCTTTCCAACATTTGTTGAAAATGTGCTAAAGCAACTAATTGATCAAATTGTTGAGGGGGATATTGTTGTGGTTGTTGTAAAGGTATTTGAAGTATTTTTGTTGAAATTGGGGAAGAAATTGGGTATTGTTGTTGTTGGGGAAGAAGAAGGAGAGGATTTAAATTATTTGAATTATTTAATGAAGGGGAAGAAGAAAAAGGAATTGAAGAGGAGGAAGAAGAGGAAGATGTTGTTGTTGTTAGTGGACTGGACATTGAAGGTTCAAAAACACGTATAGAAGGGGGGACGTGACGAATAACTAATTGTTGTTGGTGTTGTTGGGGTTGTTGGGGTGGCTAAAAAAGAAATTAAATTTTAATTTAAAAATAATTTAAAAGAATTTTTTGTTATTTACTCTAATAATAAGAGAAGAGGAGGAAGAATTTCCTCTTAAATGTTCAGGAATATTTTGAAGAATATTTTGTTGTTGTTGTTGAGAATTAATAATTGTTGTTGTATTTGTTGATGTTGGAGAGAGTAATGTTGGTCTAATCCAGGCATTTAAAAACATTTGTTGTTGCTGTTGTAAATCCATTTTTTAATCAAAAAAATTATGTAAAAATAACTAAAAAATTATTATTAAATAATTAAAAATTGTTTTTATTTAAATAAATATTTATTTTATCTTAGATTATCTTTGGAAGATTTTGTGGAATAAAATAATGTTGTGGAAAAGGGTTAATTAAAATTTATAAAATTTCTAAACATTTTCTATTGATAAATTTCAAAATCGCAACCCTAATAAAAATTAAATAAAACCTCTAAATTTAAAATATACAGTCGTGGAAAAAAGTATGGAAGCGCTAGAAATTTTTTTCTTAATTCTTAATTTTTTATTCAAAAAATACGTTTTATATACCAATCGAAAGCTCTATTCGTATCTCAGTTGACATGTTTCTGCATTTTTCATGAAAATGAAAATTGGCCGAGATAATCCGGATCTACCGGATATACCAAATCCCACTTTTTCGGAAAAATTTTTCGGAACAAATTTAACAAACCCAAATGATAAAGCATATTTTTCTGAGTATTTTCCACAAAACCGCTTAGAAATATCTTTTTCCGGAGCAGAGATATGATTTTTTGAAAATGGCATTTTTCGTCTATTTTTGCAAAAAATTCAATTTTTAAGGGAAAAATGCCATTTTCAAAAAATCATATCTCTGCTCCGGAAAAAGATATTTCTAAGCGGTTTTGTGGAAAATACTCAGAAAAATATGCTTTATCAAATGGGTTTGTTAAATTTGTTCTGAAAAATTTTTCCGAAAAAGTGGGATTTGGTATATCCGGTAGATCCGGATTATCTCGGCCAATTTTCATTTTCATGAAAAATGCAGAAACATGTCAACTGAGATACGAATAGAGCTTTCGATTGGTATATAAAACGTATTTTTTGAATAAAAAATTAAGAATTAAGAAAAAAATTTCTAGCGCTTCCATACTTTTTTCCACGACTGTAAGACCAAGTATTCAATAGAGATTTTTAGAAATTTATTTTTTTTATTTAAACAAATGTTAATAAAATAGAAGGGAAAGGAGAGGATTTTTTATAAAAAAAATTTAAAAATCATTTTTGGATTGACACAAATAAAATATAAATTAGGTACAAAATAAATTAAAAAGATTTAAACCACAAATCTCGATTATTTGCCCATATGACAAGCGAAAAGAGAGTGAAAGAAGGAAAATATTGGGAAATTCTTTAAAGGATTTATAACTAAATTATGTTTAAATATTTAATTAATAATTTAAGGAAAATTAAATAAAAAATTTAAATAATTTAAAAAAAAAAGTTTAATTTAAAAATTCTTTTAAATTAAAAAAATTATTAGAGAAAAAAAAAGAATTTTTTAATTAAAATATTTATTTAGAAATATTTGGGTAAAATATATAAATACTTCCAAATAAAAACAAAATTATCAGATAGATATATACAAAATAGGGCAATTAATCGAATCAAACAGAATTTTTAGTGAAATGCCCCAAAATCAGAAATTGTTTCATTCATTCAGATTAACTTTCAGGAAAAACCTGATTTGAGTTTTTTTGGAAAGATTTTTAAGAGAAATTGGAAGAAAAATGAAAAGAGGGATTTTATGTAGGGAGAGAGGAGGAGGAGGGCAATCAAAAATACCCTCTCCCCCCTTCAAAATAAATTCTATTTTCTATCACGTTTGCGCATTTCCCTCCACATTTTTTCAACAATTTCTGCCATCAAAATTGGGCTGTTTCCGTGATTATTTGGAAAAAAGAATGCGCGGAATACTAAAAAGTTGAGGAGAAAATGAAAAAAATTTTTAAGGAAAATGAGTGGAGGGGAAGGGTCGACATTGTCGGAGAGACTTTTCTTTCTCTTTTCTTCCCTTTCATTAATCTATCAAAACCCCGCCCATTTTTCACATGAATCCGCCTTTACCCTCCTTTGCAGACGTTAAGTGGCGCGCGAATCAGGCATCAGCGGCGACAAAATGATCGCAGACCAAATTTGGATAGAAAAGGAGGTCTTCCTCTTCTCTTCCCTATCCCTATCCCTTATACTCTCTAACTACATATTTAATTGAAAGAAGATATATAAAGGGATTTAAATGTAATTTCACATCGGTTATGAATGAGAGAGAGAGAGAAAGAGAAAGAAATAAAGATCCGGGGAGGGAGAGGGGAATGGAGGGGGGGGGGGATAAAAAATAACAAGTGGAGAGGGGAGATCCGCCTTTATTGAATAAATAGGTCAGGGCTGGGGAGAGAGAGAGAGAGAAAAGAAGATTTATAAGGAAAGAGAAGGGAAAGTGAAAGGATTTGGTAAGATATACTAATTTTAATTATTTTATGTCAAAAATATATCTAAATTGTGACTCGACTTTAATTAATTTATGTCTTTTAAATTGTTTAAAAATTAAAGGGCATCTAATTAAATAGTTTTAAATTAAAATATAAATTATTAGTTTTTATAATAAATTTTGATTTTTTGAAAACTTTTGAAATAAAAATAAAAATAAATAAATTAAATAAACAATAGCTTTTTTACTTAAATCTTCATTCAAAGAAATATCTTTCACTTATTACCATAATTAAATAGTTGCCCTCTCCCCCTAATACTTATCCCCTTTCAAAACAATAATTACTCAAGGTAATTATTTTAGAATATATGGTAAATAAGTAAATAACGATAAATTTTAATAAGAGTTCAATAAAATTTAAACTTTTATTTTCTGATTTCTTAACAAACAAACTACATATTTATTTTGGATAAAAAAAGAAAATTAAAAATATTTAAAAATAATTAACAAATTAATTATTTAAATCAAAACAATTGCCAACAAATTTTTGAATCGATTTAACTCCGTTGCGCAAATTTAGAATAAAAATATATAGGTGGAGATTAAAATAAATAAATTTTGTAAGTATATAACAACAAAAAAAGAAGAGCAGCAACAAACACATTTCCCCAATCCTTTTTTATTTTTATTTTTGAAGGCCATTTTTATGGGGTAAAGACTGTCAAAAAATTTGTTAGTTTTCAAAAAGTTTTTTTCAACCCCTAAATACACAAAGAAATTTCTGGAAAGAAATTTTTGATTGAGTGAAGAAGAAATCAACAAAAATAATTAAAAATAAATTATTAAAATAAAAATTACCTAATTTATTTTTTATAAAAAATCCTTATAATTGCCAATTTTATTATTCATTATTTTCTTTTATTAATTTTTAATTTTTTATTATTAAAGAATATTTATTTATTTATTTTCCATTTTGGAGTCTATAAATTAAAAAATTATTTTGTAGAGCATTTTAAACGTTAATTCAATTTGACTTTAATTTATTTGGAAAGAAAATTTTTGAAAAAGAAAAACTTTTGATCATTTTATCATTTAAATGTGAACAAATTTATAATGTACTCCAAAATAAAAAGAAGAGAAAAGGAAGAAGAAAATTGTTACAAATTGTTTGCAACAAAATTAAAAAAATAAATTTATATTTTAATTTTTTTAATTTAAAAATAAATTTTAAAAAAATAAAAAAAAATATTTAGTAACACTTAAATAATGCTTAAACACCTATATTTGTTAATCCGAAATGTCTAAAAAACTTGGAGTATTTCTAGAATATTTTTAATTAATTAAAAATATTTTCAAATTAAATCAGTTTTTCTGTTTTTACGTCTTTTCTTTCTTTTTTTTAATCCAAATTATTGGGTCACAAAAATTCTTTTTATTTATTAAATGTGTTCAAATACCTTCTAAAATAAATAAAAATAAATAATAATTGTGCGCAGATTGCCCGCTAAATGTTAGAAAAAATGGCGCCAAATTTTTAAAGGCCATTTTTTTGCTAAAAAACGACAGATTCGGCCACCCAAAAATTTTTTTTCTTTTTATTTATTTTATTCTCTTCGAGGCCAACGGGTCAATGTCATGCAAGGGACCACACAAAAAACATTTAATAAATAAATAAATACAAATATTCTTTACCCAATTAATGTTTTGAGGGGAAATATTTAAAAAATATTTAATCTATGTATGATTCATGAAATAAAGAAATTAGCGCAGTATGTAAAACAATTTTGGATTATATTAAAATTTAAATAAATTACAAAATAATTAAAAATTAAAAAAAATTTTTAAGTAAAAATTCCAAAGAAAATCTCTATGTAGAGGAGGGCATTTAGAAATTTAGTAAACAAAAGGAAATAGGTAGATATAATTACTTGGATGTAATCATCCGGTGACCCTAGGACATTGTATTTACAAAAGAGTTTTGTATTATTTGGTATTTAAAATACATATTTACAATAGAAACTACTTTATGTAAAATTATTTTCTTTTTATTAATTTTAGAAATATTTAAAAATCAAAATAAATTAAAAATAAATTATTATCTTGTTTTTGTTTTCAGTTTTTAAATAAATAAAAACTTGTTTAAACATAAATATCTTTACTTAATTTATAAATATTTAATTTTGTTTTATTGGCTGTTTATGAATGAGCTAATTTTTCAAAAAAATACTTTTATTTATTTTTCAAGATTTTTCTTTTTTTTTAATTTGTCCAAAAATGGGCTTTTCTTTCTCATTATTATTTAATTTTTAATGAAAGAGAAAAGCCCTCCTCCTCTTCAATCACAACACCACCATGAAGAAGATAGCGCAATTTTCGCGCACTTTTCATCCGTTTTGTTACAAGTTTTTTTTATTTTATTTTATTCATCTTCTTCTTCTTTTTTAATAATTTTCCCTTTTTTAAGGTCCCGGAATTGTTTTCCTCTTCTTTTTCTTTCATCACAAACTAGTACAAATATAAATAATGATGAATAAAACAAGGATGAGGGCCAAAAACTTGTGTGCATTAACTAACAGCTTTTCCTAAAATGGAAAAAAAAGTTGTTCGCGAATATATACGCAATCAAAGTAACAGAAACAAAAATAAATAATAGAAAACTACATATAAACAATATTTAATTTGTAAAGAATATTTGTTTGGAAGAAGAGAATTGTCGAAAAATTAAAGTCAACATAAATTATAGGGAATTACTGTAGTTGTTGTTTGAATTTAACTAAAATAATTTTTTTCTGGCATTTTGTATTTATTTTTCTGGGTAGGGAACGTTTCAGCCCTAGGCAATATTTTGGAGGTCAACTTTCGAGTTCATAGTCTTCATACCCTATTTAAATGAATTTGATAGGAAATCTGAATGAATCTACGGATTATTATTAGTAAATCTGATCAGTTCACATCATATGAACTGTGATATCCGAGTAATCGCAAATGATTTGATCATCAGATCTATCTTACTATGAATAATAATCCTAACATTAAGAGCTTTCCGGTATTTTTTATCAATAAATGTGGCAGATTTATAATTTAACTCCTTTAAAAATATTTTTAAAACTTTTTAGGATTTTTAACCAAAAATATATGGAAATCACAGAAAATGGGAAAGAAACTTATTTTTCACATAAAGAGAGAATCTTCCCAGAACTTCAAAATGGAAAAATCCCCACAAATCAGTTTTTATTAGCCTGTCAAGGAATTGCTGATTTTGTTGGTTTGTTTTGTTTATATTTTTTTTAATTTTTATTTTCCAAAGGTTTTCTTGGTACTGCATTTATTCCTGTTAAAAATGATATTAGTGGGAATGTTCACAAAATCTCCAAATTATTTGAGACAGACAAAAAGAAAATGTATTTTCTTCAAGATTTAATTGACGAAGATATTTCTGAAAATAATGGAAAAATTGGAATAGCAACAGAAGGATTACTATGGCTAAAAAGGTTTTTTCTTGAAGATTCCTTCTTTAAAATTAAATTTTTAGAGGATTACAATTTATGCTTCTTTTACTTAAACAATTAGTTAAAGATTATCGAAATGGAATTTTAAATGGAGATTTGTCTAAATCAGAGAATTTAACTCCAAATCTACGACATTCTTATGAAAATACTTTAAAGAAGCATCACAATTTTATTTCTAAACAATTATTTAAGGTTTTAATTAAAATAATTTTTTAAATAAAAATTTCTTTAAAGGTTGTAATCCACGCTGCCCCTTCTAGAAAAACTTTATTAAAAGCTTTAGCCTATGGAAATGAAGGATTGGAAAAGGAATGTATAGACCACATAGATGAATTAATTGGGAATTTTGAAGCAAATGTTCAATCACTTGTTGCATATTATAATCTCAAAGGACTTGAAAGTCATCATTAAAAGACAATCAATTTATTGTAAAAATTTGAAAAATATCATAAAATAAATTCAAAAAAAAATAAAGTTATAAATTTTTGGGATTTTTATATTTGGTGAAAGTGTTAATAAGTAATTGGTCGAACCCTGTAGCCAGAAAATATTTTTGGAAAATAAGGATTTTAAAAATTCTGATTGTAAGATTAAAACTCCCCTACATTAGTGTTGGATTATTGAACGAATCCAATGGATTGTTCTATTTTGTTAAAATTGTTTTTAAGGAGTAGCCCCCTCCTCCTTTTTTCCCTTTTCCCGGTTCCGGACTCGAATAAGTTACAAAAAAAGAATCAGAAAATATTTTCTCCGTTTTTTTCATTTTAATTACCCTTATCCATTCCATATTTTCTCATCCAATCGTCACAACTCATTCGAGAGTAAATACCATTTTTTGGGGTTGAAAGACCCTTTAAATTAATTTTTAAAAGAAAATATTTTAAAAACTAACCGTTTCAACTTCTGAAAATCGACGTTTTTTATTTTTTTCTTCAAAAGTTTTTCCAATTTCTTCAGCTTCCCCTTCAGATAATGGAATTCCAATTAATTCGGCAGCACGCCTTTTCTTTATTATTGGAGATTTTGGTGGCTACAAAATAAAAATTTGTGTAAAATAAAATTAATCAAAAACCTTAAAAGTCCCAAATTTTTCTTCCAAAATTAATTCTTCTTCTTCCTCTTTTCTTTCCAAAATATTTTTATAATTTAAATTCCAAATTGACCATTCTGGAATTTTAACTGGAAATACAAATTCATCTGTTATTGTTGGCAAATGCAATTTATTTTCAGGATTTCCAAGTGCGAGACGTGTTGCTTTTCGGGGAGAGAAAATCTTTAAAAGAAAATAAATTTTGAAAATAAAATTTAAAAAAGAAACCTCTCCAGCATATGGATATTTTGTAGATTCTTTTGGTGACATTGAATTTTCCTAAAATTATATTTTTTATGGATTTCGGTGCAGAAGCAATTTCTGGACGTCCAAAAATTTTTTAATCAATTTTAACAATTCTTGGAATGAATATTTCGTGTCGGGCTAACTCACGGAATGACCAAAACAGGGAATATTACAAATATCGGAATTTTTTGAAAATCTGAATATTTTTAAAAAATAAGACTTTTTAAAAAAACGAGAATATTTTAAAAAACAGAATTAAAAAAAGATTCTGAAAAAGTCTGATTTCTAAAAATATTCTGATTTTTAAAATATTCAGTGTTTTGGACATTCCATGAGTTGGTCGTTCAGTGATTTAGTATTTCCGTGACCTGTCTGTTCTGTGATCTGGAATTCCTCGAGTTAGCCCCCATCCGAATATTTGTGGGTCGTTCATACTTTTTTAAAGTGTGGTTTTGAGAAATCATGTGAATCAATCCCCCCCAAATATTTTTTAATTAAAAGAAACCTTTTCTTCTTCGTCTACTGGATAGGCATTCAACGGAACTTGTTGTCTCAGACTAAAAATTGAATAAAAATTACTTTAAAAATATAATTTAAGAAAACTTTGGATCATACACAACTTGATAAAGAAAAGTATTTTCAGCTTTAATAAAATCATTTACAAAATTTTTATCCAATTTTGATCTCATTCTTTTGTTTAAATAAAGCGGTAAACGAGGTAAAAGCTAAAAATTGATAAAAAATATTTTTTGAATATTTAAAAAACTGTTTTTAATTCAGGTTGATTTGTTTTTGCAAAAATTTCCTCAGCTCCTTTTAATCCAACTCCTTGAAGACCCCCTTGTAAATAATCACAACCAGCCAAAATACAAATTCGGCGAAATGTTGGAAATTGAAATTTACGTCTCAAAATGGGACATAAACAATTTGGCATTTTTTCCTTTTCGTAAATAACACAAGAACCGTCTGTTGGATTCATTTTGAAAATAATCTTTAAAAAATTTTTTAGATATTATATCTGTAAATTTTATTATCATAATTATACTTTACTAAATTTATTGAGGCAAGTGACCCGGAAATTGATGAAGGGGCAACAATTTTGTTAGAATTAAAAATTATTAAGCTATAATTCTGAGGGAAAAGTTTCCCATAGAATTTTTTATGGGAAATTTAAAAAAGAAAAAACCTTATCACAACCAAAAACAATGAGATCTGAATCTTCAGTAATGACTGCATGTGCAAATCCTTTTTGAACCATATAAGCAATTTGAGCATCAGCCTCATACGGCGCCACAATAACATCCACATTATTAACATTTTTGAATGACTGAAAAATTATATTTACAAAAAAATTTACAATTAAAAAACCCTTATAGTTTTCTCCACAATATCTCTAGTTAATTCAGCGCCACGACAAAATGCTTGAAATGCTTCCCCTTTCAATCCCTGGCTCATTAATTGTTCTCCCAAAATTTGGTATTTTTCTCTAGATTCTCTTCTCGAATCATTTGTTGTCTTTTTAGCAGGTAAAGGACGGCCATCAAAAACTAAAATGACATGACATTTCCGAGCCAATAAAAGTTTAACATATTTCCAAACATAGCCAACATAACTAGAAAAAAATTTTTAAAGAAATATATAAATTCCATTTACAAATCAGTTTCTTGTCTCATTGCTATTTTCTCTGCACACCCAATAAGACCACGATGTAATAAACAACTGGCATCTACAAGTAAAGATTTTCCTTCAAATTGTGTGATGTTACCCTAAAATAAGTGTGTAAAATTAAATAAAAAAAATTCTAAAAATATTTTCATTACCTCTTGGCAAGCTTTTTTCATGAAAGGCAACAAACCAGGAACTCCCATCAAATTTTTTTCTATTAGTAGCTTAAACGTAAAAAACGAAAATAAAATATTTTACAAATTTACATTGGCGCTTTTAATTTTTTCAAGTTTTCGTTTTAAAACTCGTTTTGATCATTTATCTGAAAATCGCTCTCTTTCGAATGACTCTTTCTAAACTCAAAAAGTTTGTGGACACTATTTCAAATGCTCAGTATTGGATTGCATGACCTCGGACGAGATTGAATCAGCCAATCTAAATTGACCGTAAATCGTCCATTCTAGACGGATATTCTGAATTATCCCCTACCTCAAAAAGTTGCAACGATCCCCACAGTCAAAACATGCAGATCAGAAAAAAGTGAAAATTTTTTATACAATAATAGGGTAATAAAAAATAATTAAAATTATTATTTTTAGTTAACATTTTCTCAAATCTCTTAAATCCAAATGTCATGTCAAAATAGATAATTAATTTGGAAAAATTGTAATATTTTAATGAAATTTAATTTTATAAATCTAAAATCCAACAATTTTCACATTTTTACTAAGTCGGGTGATTGAGGTGGAATTTGATATTTCTCGTCATTATCAGCCCCAGCCTTTCTAATGAGTGCATTCTGTCTTTGTGCAACATTTGCAGATCTAGCAATAACAATACTATCTCGCAATTGTGTAGCATCTTTAGCCGATAAAATAGCCCGGGCTGCTTGTGAAACATAACCATTTTGGTCTACACGTTGTGAAAGTTTATCAATTCTTGATCGGCCAATTCTTTGATTTTGAGAAGCTAAAAGTATAAAAAGAAATTTTTAAAGTTTCAATTCCACACCTTCTGATAATTGTTCCCAACGGTCCTTTAATTTAGAAACAGTCGTTCCCCGAATAGAATCATCAGAAATAAGTGAATCCTCGTCTATATCGAAATTATCTTCTGATTCTTCACAAATTGTTGACTCAGGGTCAATTGATGGAGGACCAATGCAAAATTTATTAATATTTTCATCAAGAATTAAATGCCTAGGAAAGGGTAAAATTTAAAATAAAAAAATAACCTTTCCAGCTCAGGCAAAATTTGTGAAAATTCGGGACGTGCTATTGGGTCTGAAATTAAAAAATATATTTTTTCTTAATTTAAAAGAGAATGCCTGGTTGCCAAGCTTGATTGAGTATATCAATAATGTGCTTTGGAAATTGAGCATTAGGTTCAGATGGAAGAGGAGGGCGATCTAAAATTTATTATTTATTTTAAATTTTATTATTCAATCAACTTCTTTTGTATGCCATCTCTGCTGCTGCAGCTGCCGGTTTTAAATGAGAAAAAGGTAATTCAGCTGTGTGAATCTCCCATAAAACTAAAGCAAAGCTGAACACATCTACTTTATGGTCATAACGGCAACTTTGTGTAAAAACTTCTGGAGCCATCCAACGAAGGTTCTATAAATAATTATCTATAGATATGTAAATAGAACAGACTCCTGGCTGTTTTGTCATGCTATCCTCGTGGTGTTCAGCAGCAAAACGTGACTCTCCAAAATCGGCGACCTATGAATTTTATTAAAGTATAGGTTTTTAAGATTAAAACAGAATATTAGTAGTTTGTCTTATATGTATTTGTAGTTAAAAACAAACAAACCACAGCTCGTCCATTATTGTGAAGAAGGATATTATGAGAATTCTAAATTTTCTTTCAAAAATAATTTTAATATAAAAATCAAACCAAATCCCTGTGAATGACAGGTTTTTCTATTAATTCATGTAAATAATGCATTCCTCGAGCAATATCAACTCCAACACCAAAACGTAAATTCATTTCAAAAATTCTAAAAATAAATTAAACTTTTAGTTAATTTATTACCTTTTCTGTACATGTAATAACGAGAAAAGTGAGCCTGCTGAGACAAACTAAACAAATAAATTTTAAGGAATATTTTAATGAAAATTTACTTACCTCTGTAATTATAGCAAATTGCTTAAATTAAAAATAATTTTTTCCATCAAAAATTAATCAAAAAAACTTACACTTGGATCCTATAAAAGAATTTATTTTCAATAAAAAATCTAAAAGAAACCTCCATGCAAGCCCCAACAAATGCCACTACATTTGGATGTTTTAAATGAGAAACAATACTAACTTCTCTACAAAACATATCAACCTACACATAAAATTAAAAATAAAATTTTTGAAAAAAATTCCTTCTTTTTACTTCAGTTTTTGCTCCAAAAGCAACAACTTTATAACGTTTAACAGCTACACATTTTCCTCTATAAATACCTCTATAAACTTTACCAAAAGAACCATTTCCTATAGGTTCTTTCAGGTCAATATTTAATAAAGAAAGATGGTGGGTAGAACGTAATTCAGCTCTTAATTGCAAAATTTCTGCTTTTTCTTTTGTCATTGATCGAAGTCTTCCAAGGGGGCTAGGTAAAGGAGTATAAGAACTACTGCCAGAACTAAAAGTTGGAAGCAATAATCTCTAGATTCTGTTAATTATTCACCTGTATTCAGAACAAGCATCAGAATCTGGCCTTTTATTTGCATATACTTTAAGCATGTGAACAACCTTTGGAATTTTTTAAATTTAAATTTAAAAATATTCTTTTTGGACCTGATCATGTCCTTTTTCATATGCCCATAATATGGGTGTTTGTGGTTGGAATTGTCCATCAACAAATTTATCATTATCTTTTTGAATGTCTAATAAAGGCTTAAAATCCTGTGAATGAGTTGAATCAGAACGAATAAGAGAAGAAATCTTTGACGACAAAGAGCCATTTATTGAAGGAAGAATAGCAGAATTACCTTTTTTTAAAAGTAATTAAAATTTAGTAAGTAATAATTACCAAATTTTGCAATAAGTAAATTATCAGAAGCACGTGCTGTTAGTGATTGATCAGCACCATTGTCGAGAAGATACTGAACTACACGTATATGTCCATGATAACAAGCACTATGAAGAGCTTAAACAAAGGATATTAAACAATAATTTGTAATTATTTGGGAAGAAATATACGGTAAAATAGAAATAAAGTACGATAAGGAAGGGAAGGGAGTACTGTATGTTTTTTAAATAAATTAAAACAAAACGCCAAACAATTTTATTTTTGTCAAAAATCAAACGGAATTTGCCTGCAAAAATCTTTTTTTTTAACTTGTTTTAAAGCTTCTGTTTTTTGTTTTAAGTTTTGTAATATTATTCAATTGTTTGTACTTTAATTTCTTTCATTTTTTAGTTCTTTTCTATATTTAAAGTAATTTTTAATAATTAAAATGAATGAATGGTTTCATTGTAATAAATGTTTCTTAGTTGCCAACAATGATTCTCAATTTTGGTTTACATCCTGTGGGCACATAATTTGTGCAGAGTGCAAGAAGAATGGTAATTAAAAAGAAAGTTTTTCTTCTTTTTAAATTTCTCAAATTAAGGAAATTTATTGTTGGGTCAAAAAGGGATTTGTGTTGTTTGTTCAAAACAAGAAACTTCAATTATGATGGTTAACAAAAATATGAAGCCAGATCTTATTCATCTTTTTCGGCCACCAAAAGATCTTTTACTTGAATTTACTTCAAAAATGAAGATGACAATAGACTTTCAAAATGCCCATCGTCAGCGTTTCTTTAAGCATATTCGTGAAAAGGTTTAAAATTGGTTTTTCTAGTTTTTAAAAAGAATTTAAGTACAATAAAGCGGCAAAAATAGCAAAAGCTGCTCATGTGGAAATCACCAAACGGGTTGAACGTGAAAAGAATCTTTTGGCTGAGAGAAATCAAGTAAGGATGGAATTGGATAGCACGAAGGATTATGTCAGGCAATTGGAAAAAGTTTTGGCAGATCGTGATCAGGAAATTCATCGTCTTAAACGAAAAAGTCCAAGTTTTGTCAAAAGAACCAGTCCGCATTTAAAAGGTTTTTTTGAAGTTTTTTGATATTGTTAATTAAATACAGGTCGAGCAGGCTATCCAAGTTTGAATGGAAACACACCGCTATCCCGAGTTTCTTTCTTTGGGTGTACAACAAGCACTCCAAATGACGTAAAAACAATTTAGGGGTTTTTTAAATAAAATTTTAAATTTAGTTTGCGAATATTGCTGCTGGTTGTCTTGACAATAGAAGGAGGAATAATGTGGGGGGAAATGCTGGAACTGCTGGGGAATTTGATTTTTTGTCACAGCAAAGAGCGATGGAAGAGGTTGTGGCTGGAGGGCCTTCTTTTATTCCAAACACTCCTGCACTTTTGGGTTTACCTGCTGACACGAGGTTTTGTTTTTTTAATAAAGTGCATTTTAAACGATTTTAAATATAAGTTATTCAAATTATAAACCGTAATGAGGTCAGGATCTGATTCTTATTCACGGCTTTCCTTGGAAATACCAGGACTAGACTTTGATCATAAATTTTCGATTTCCTGTTTTAGTCGCAATTCTTTCTTAAAATTACAATCTCTAACTTAAAATGCCTCTTAAAATTATTTGGAAAAAATATTCATCTATTTTTTTTATTTAGACGATCACCAACTTACACACCAAAGTTTTTTTGAATGCCTTATTGTCAATAAAGAATATACAAAAATGATGGAAATAATTGAAGGATTATGTGCCCACTTGGATGTTTACCAAAAAAATGTTTAGATTTTATTTACAAATCTTTTTTCTGTTGATTAGATCGGTGATTTTTCTATTGTTTTTAAATATTGCTTTAATTATATATTTAATTTAAAATAAAATTTCGTTGCGCCGAAGATGCGAAATATTGACTTGAACTCAGCAAGCAAATTTTTTTAGGATTTTTAAATGCTGTAAGCGAAAAATTTTCATTCTTTGGTCATTGTTCCAATATTTTCAACTTTTCGTTTCACGGAGCTATAAACTCCTCCTTTTAGTAAATTCTCCGTAAAGAGAATTTCTCTCCTTCACTTGATTCTTTCCATGCACAATTTTCCCAAAAAATTTCTCAATTTTCCTACCAGTATGTCCGTCTTGTGCCTGATGGTTTGGGTCCACTTCTGGTTGTCGCATTAGAAAACAAACTAATTCAAACCTTCCAGCTGTGCATGCAGCCATTAAAGGCGTTTCAGAAAATAAATTTTCCTTCAAAAAATTCATCTTAATTAATTCAAATAATTTTACCATGCTAAGAACTTCACTTCCAATTGTATTTAATAATTGTTTAGCTGCATCTGTTCTTCCCATATAACAAGCAGAATGTAAAGCAGTGTCTCCGTAAATATTTGTTTTAAGAGCAAATTGTCTTTTAATCTCTTCCTTTTCCCCTGCTTTTGATAATAAAAGACCGATTGAAGAACTATGGCCTGTTTTGGCAGCAAAATGGAGGGAAGTATTCCCTTCATCGTCTTCAAGTGTTGGATCGGCTCCAACAGCTAAGAATGCCTTAAAATGAATTGGAAATTGTATTATCTCCGTAGATTTTTATTTAATAATTTTTTTGATTAACCCCTTATTAAATCTAAAAATATCCCAAAAAGTATTGTTTAAACCTTCAATATGCAGGGATTTGCCTTTCCAGCCGAAATATGGATCTGGGAATTAATTTATAAATATTATTTTTTAAATATTTATTAACTGGTCTATCATGCACACTTCCACAAGCATTTGGATCGGCTCCAGCCTTTTTTAATTTAATTAAAAAAAATTTTTTTTTTAATCTTTTACAGCTATTAATTCTTTAACAGCCATTTCATGCCCAAAATATGCAGCACAATGTAAAGCTGTATAACGAACAAAATCATAAGCCTTTAGGTCAGCACCGTGGGAAACGAGGATTTCAATTAACTAAATATGAGGGAAGGGGGATTTTCTTGTGAATTTTAGTGAAAAATGAAAATTTTTATAAAAATTTAAGAAAGTTTTCTTCTCTTTAACCTCCGCATTTCCAGTCATTGCAGCCAAATGCAAAGGTGGAGGAACCCCTGATGGTTGGACACCATTTGGATCAGCCCCAGAAGCTAATAAAGTAATTGCAGCCTCTTTTTCTCCTTTATAAATAGCTATATGTAGAGGAGTATAACCATTTTTTGTTCGTTGTTCCAAAAATGATTTTCTTCTTTTAATTATTTTTTGATTAACTGAATTGTTTGTTGTTATCTCATTATTATTATTAAAGCGCTCAACAAGAATACGAATTTTTTCTGACTGTTTACTTATTAATAAACATCCAAATTTTTTCTTTTACCTGTTCACAAGCCCCAATACAAATTAAATGTAAAAGAGATAATTCATTTACACCTATTTTCTCATCCGCAACACATTCTAGTTGATCTAACTGTGAGGAAAATTCTTCTGATGTGCCCTGACTGTTTGAAAGAATTTTTTAAAATAAATCTATTTTAAGGCTAGAACAATAATTCCAAATTAGAGTAAAGAATAATTATTTTATTAATTCCCCCCCCCCCTCCTATTACTTTTTATTAATTAAAATTTTTCTTGTAAGAAAAAATTAAATACACGCAATTGAAGTAAAGTGTTGTGTGAGCATCAAATTTAGGTTTAATATCATCATTTAGTTTAGAACGTACAATTGCATATCCTTCACTTATACGTTTTTTAAGTTCATCTAATTATATTTTTATTTAAAATTAATTTTAATTTGTTTACCCGCACAGGAAAGTTGAGGTCTGGATTTGTAATTTCCCATACAAATAAATAATTAACGACAAAAACTTCAAAAACTTTAAGCGATTGAGATTTACTGATAGGACAAGAAAGAAAAAAAGAAGTGATTTTTCTTTTACATTTTTCGATCTAATCGATTTGGAGACCCTTTTAGCTTAAATCCTCTTTTGCTTTAATAGATAGCAATGATATATTGAGGACAAAAACTTAAATTGATCCTTTCTCTTAATTTTTGGGGATATATGTAATTTTTATAAAATATTTTTTTAATTTTTTTATTTAACTACAATGTTTTGATCAAAGAAAATAATTAATTTAATTTAGTTTTGGCTACTTTCAAATAATTATAAGTAGATACTGATTGCCTTCTGTGAATATTTTATTTTTTCATTTATTTTTTATTTTCCCTTCAATACCAATTTATTATAACTTATAAAAAGCAATAAAAAAAGCTGACGAAATCCTTCTTTTAACTAAAAAAAGCATAACAGCATTACATACTTTGTCTACATATATTTGTTTTTTTATTTGTTTGGCTATTTTAAATGAAGAAAGTAAACCTCCTCCCCCCTCTTCTTGGGGTATTTCATCTTTTTTTCTTTTAAATAAAAAAATCCCCAAAGGGCCTCTTCTTCTACATTCTGTTGCACCAACGGAAAGAATCAGAGATTTTTCTTGACATTTTTTCGGTTTTTTTCCTTTTACGCCAAAGATGTTTTGTATCTCTCTTTCCTGTCCACGTTGAAGAATAAAAATAAAATATAAATCCGCCTTTTATGGATTTTTGGATGTATAAATGACACAAAATTTGTAAGAAAAGATTACATGAAAACTTAAAAGGAAGAGATATTTTAAGGGTTTTTCTTCTCTTTTTTTCATTCCCTTTCTTTATTTCTTAAATTTGCTAGACTATAAAAATTGTTTTTGTTTAAAAATTGAGACAATCCAAAAATATTTTAATTAAAAAATAATTAAAACTAAAAAAAGAATTTTGATTTTATTTTAATTTAATAATTGGCATAACATTAGTTTTCGGTTTTGAGTTCTGTTTAAATTCTGGTTTTAGTGGGAAAATTTCTTAAAATTGACTCGTTTTCAAAAATTTTAGGGTTTCTTTTTTTTATTTCATAAAAACTGTTAATTTTTGTCAAGAAATATCAAAATTTTTGGGTTTAAACCGGCAGTTTCCTAATACATAATAATATTTATTAATAATAATATTAATAATTATTATTACTAAATTGGAATTTTGTTTTTTTAATTGTTACTTCTATTTTAGACATTCTTTTTCCTTTTTTATAAAATAAAAATAAATTTATTTTCAAGATATTTTTTGAAATAAATTATATTTTTTGTTTTAAAAATTATTTTTGTCTCTCAATGCTTTTCCCTTTATTTTTGTTTTATTCTTGTCAACATTTCTAGTAATGGTAGGGCGAAGACATAGACGTTCAAAAGTTCAACATGTTATTAATTTGCTCAAACGAATTATTGCCTTTCTTTTTTCACATGTTGGATTATGTGCTTTGGTTTATATTTATTTATTTAAATATATACCCTTAATTATAATATATCTTGACTTATAAAACTCTTGACAAGTGGCATCACTAAAAAAAATTTTTACCATGCGTTTAGTCAGCTCTCTTTTTTCCGGATCAAGTCTTATTAAGATTATAGGTCGATAACTGTGAAAAGCAATGATTTCTTGCACTTATCTAGCTGTAAACTTGATCCATCCAGTTGTGAAAAATATATCGCTTATCGATGGCTTTCGAATGATATAATAAACACTCAGATAGGTTCAAGCATAAAAAGGTTATAGCCGATCAAATTCGGAAAAAATAGAGTGCAGGAATATAAATATAAATTTAAAAAAAATAAATTGTTAATTAATTTAAATTCAAAACTCTTAATTTAAATTAATTTCCTACCTAATATAAACAAAAAATTAGAAGCTAAATAATTTATTTTTAAGGTGATTGGGTACGCACTTTTAGGTGCTGTAGTCTTTCGTGCAATTGAAGGACCCCATGAGGTATTTAAAAAAAACATTTTTTTATTTCTTTTAATTAGCGTTATATTCAAAACGAGGTTACAACTGCAAGGAATAAAGCCGTTCAAGTTGCTTGGGGTAGAAAATTAAAAATATTTTTTAATTAAAAAATTCAAATTAGAAGCAACATTTCGAGTAAATAAATTAGATAAACGTAAATGGGAGGATACAGTTTATGCCCAAACAAAACAATTTCAACGTCGTTGTATGTGGTCAATTAGGCGTGGATATGATGGAAAAGAATTTGGATTAGCTGCGCAATGGACATTTACTGGATCTTTTCTTTATTCTTTAACAGTTTAGAATTTCATTTAAATTATTCTTTCTCCCTAAAATTTTTAAATTGAATTTTTGGTTCTGACAATCTCTTTCCTTTCCCTCTTATTTTAATTCAAATAAAAATTAAAATAAAGGTAATAACAACAATTGGATACGGAAATACATCAGCCAAAACATATTTTGGAAAAACATTAACAATACTTTTTGCTATAATTGGAATTCCTTTAATGCTTTTATTTCTTACGAATATTGGGGATGTTATGGCTAAAATATTTAGGTGTTTTTTGAATTAAAATTAATTGAATAATTAATTAAAAAAAGATTTTTATATGCTCGTTCAATTCGTCTAAAATATAATTTAATTTTATGGCATAAACGTAGAAGAGCTGCAAAAATTCGTAGAGCAAATTCTTTGGTTGCTAGACTAACTAGGGCTAATCAACCTTGTTTGTTGTTTTTTTTAATTTTATTGTTTTAAATAAGTTGATTTTTTGGTTGAATTTTAAAAAAAGTTTGGGTAAATATAAAATATAGTTACCGCATATGCTTAAATAATAACTCTCTCTCTCAATAATTACCCCCCCCCCCCCCCCCAACTAGCAGAGGTGGATCGGAATTCCGATTTCCGAAAAAATTTGATTTCCGATTTCCGACACCTCTGAATGTTCCGACCCACCTCTACCATCTAGCAAGAGATTGAAACAATATTTACACAGGATAATTATTCGAGCATATACGTAGCTATATTACCGGAATAGAAACTTCATGAATAAAGTCTTATTTAAGATTTAAATATTTTAAATTAATTCTTATCTACTTATTAATATCGAGGGATTTTTCTTTAACAGATATAAATCATCTCCGTTTACAACAACATCAAAGAGATGATTGTTCATTAGAATCTATAGGTGGACCACCAATATCCGGACCTCCAAACGGTAATGCTGTACATTTAGCTGCTGTAGATGTTAATGAAGTAATTAATTTAGAAAAATAAAAATATTTTTTTATTTTAAAGCTTTTGGCTGCTAGAGCACATTTAGATCAATTAGAAATTAAAGAAAATGTCGAAGCACAATTACAACGAATTTCTGTAAACTTTTAAAATTTAAATTAAATTTTATTTTTCAATTCCTTAGTTTCGAATTTTCATTTTTTAGATCCCCCAAAAAATCTAAAATTACTCCTATAAACTTTTTGAACCCAGAATGGATAGTCGAATTAATTTCTTGTAGTTCTAGGTCTAAAACAATTATTTTAGTTATTCATGTTACTATTATTTAGTATCAATAGTTTTCCTAAAATTTTACAAAAAATATAATTATCAATTTTTATTAAATTTGGGCAAAGTATGCTATCCTGTACATTATTATTTTCAATTTTAAAGGTTCCTCTTTCACTCGTTTTATTAACAATGTTAGCTTATTTGGTGACTGGTTCAATTCTTTTTTGTTTATGGGAAGAATGGACATTTTTAGATAGTTTTTATTTTTGTTATGTTTCTTTAACAACAATCGGTTTTGGAGATAAATTCCCCGGAGGGTCTGTTGGTAGCAATAAAGAAGCACAAGAAAAATTAGTAATTACCTCAATATATTTACTTGCCGGAATGGCTTTATTGGCTATGTGCTTTAATTTAGCCCAAGAAGAAGTTGTTAATAAAGTTGTAAGGAATTTAGAAAATATTCTCTTTAATTTAAATAATTTCCAGGCTTGGTTAGCAAATAAATTCAAAACTAGAGATGATGAATATGATTGAAAATAATTGCTAAATGCTTTTTAATTTTAAGAAAAGACTCAGGGCTCCTCTAATTTTTTTAATTTTATAGTAAATTATTAGAAAATATTTCTTTTTTAACTTCATTCCAAAAAAATTATTTGAAAATTCCATCCATTTAAACCCAATTATTTTTTGGTACTTATTTGTTATCTCTCCCCTCATTTTCGTTTTTCCCAACTGGATGGATCAAATTTGATCACTAATAAATGGAATCATTGTTTTCCACACTTATCGACTTGTAACTTTTTTATAAGTAATCAGATTTGATCCATCCAGTTTTCGAATGATATAAGATTCATTCTGATTAGATTAAGGATAGAAAAGTTAAAGCTGATCAAATACGGAAAAAAACAAAAAAAAAAGGGGGGAGATAACAGACAAGTACCTATCTTTTTAATAACTGTGTATGTATAAATTCTTATTTGTTTAAAATATATTTTTTATTTTTGTTAAATAATGTATAAAAATATTTTTTTCAAAAACTTCTAAAAAAATTTAATTTTATTTTAAAAAAATATTAAAAACAATAAAATAAATTTAAATTTTATTTTCCACCATTTATTCAGTCATATAATGATACCTAAAAAAATTAATTTAAAAAAATTTCTTTAAAATAGTAATTCTTACCAATAAAAAACATTAAAAAGAGCAAATAAAGCAGGAAATAAAAGTGCCGAATATCTATCTATTTTTAACGCTAATTGTTCTTTTCTTGAACGATTTAATATTTTATTTTTATTTAAGGAATCTCCCCCGTCTTCATCTTCTTCTTTAATATTTTCTTTTAATTGAGGTATTATTAATTGATCATCATTAGAAAATAAAGAATTATCCATTCCTTGGGGGGAATAAAAAGGTAAAATTAATTGTTGTTGTTGTTTTTGGTGTTCTTTTAATAAATTTCCATTTATCCATCCATAACCTGGGGGAATATAACCATAATCATTTGTTCTAGCTAAGAGAGCTGCTGTTTCGTCTTCGTTTATAGGTAAAGGTGGTTGTTGTGGTTGGGGCATTCTTCTCCTAATTTTAATATATTTTTTGGAATTATTTAATGAATAAATTAAAATAAAAGGAATGAAAAGGGATATTTTTTGTTAATTTAGTTGCCACAATTTTACTTATAAATTAAGTTTATTTTTCTTTTGAAGTTTATTTTGCTTAAGCGGGTGGAGGGAGATGGTACAAAACATTATGTTATTTTATCCATTCCTTGGGGTGAATAAGAAGGAGAAATATATATTCTATACTATATACAGTAAAGCAGCTGGGCTAAGCTATTTCTCTCCTTTAGCTAGTGCAAAAGGTTAATCGGCGGCTGGGAGCGAACCAGCATCTTCAGTAGACCGGACTGATGTGTTAGCCATTACACCACGCCGCCTACTGCACAGCCTTAGGAAATTAATAGCTATATGCTTTACAATACTAATATTTCTATACTAAACACTAAGCTAGAAATCTAAAAAACTTTAATTGCATACCTAAGAGAATTAATATTTTCTTCTTTTCTAGCTTCACTTTCTTCAAAAGGTATTTGCCAATTTTGTGTAGAAACAGTTTTTAATTGTTGTTGAGCAGCAGTAGTTGATGCTGTATCTTTTTCAGTTTTTTTACTACTTTCCCCTTCTTTTCTACTTAAATAACCAACCCAAGCTAATTCAAGTAAAGAAAAAAACACAAAAGTCATACAAGAAAGAAGCCAAATATCTTTTTTTAATTTTTAATTTTCAGATAATATTCTCTCTGAAATTTACCTATAGCCTTTACATAACTGACTTTAGGCAAATTTCTAATAATATTGCCAAATTGAAATGTCATAGCCAATAATGAATTTACTCCTAACATTGTACGTGCAGGAATGGCCTTTTTAAAAATTAAATTTAAAATTTAATTTCCACAACATACTTGAGTACCGAGAACAAAAGAAATCCATGCTTTATAAATATTTAAAATTATTTTATTAAAAAATTTTAATTCTTACAGATAAAAATAGTTAAATAAGTTGGCAAGTAGGCTTGAAGTATATACCTTTAAACACAAAAATTTTAATTTTTACACAAATAATTCACTGTTTAATTGTGAATGGTTATCAATATATTTGTGTTAAAAACATCGGGATCAGGGCTGGACGCAATTACGGACTGCGTAAAATTGTGGTTTTTTTCCGGACTGCGGATTGCGGCTGCGTAAAATTTTTTTCAGTTGCGTCCAGCCCTGATCGGAAAAAACTTAATTTAATTTCCAATCCCAAAATAATTTTCTAAAACTAACCAGCCAGCCCTTCGCTTAAAGTGAAATCGCATAGTTAATTCATGCCAATAACCAGCTGGATAAGGCTTTAAATTAATTGTTTAATCGAAAATTTATTTTAATTAATAGACCACAGTTTGGCGGTCGGGAATTATATCAATGAGCAAATAATCAGCTAATTCTATATGATCTCTCATTTTGGCAACTCCAACACTTTAAATTAAAATATTTTTTTTTCTAAAAATATTTCATTTTTACCTAGACCAAAACATTTCAACTTCATCAGTATTATAATTAAATGATTCAAAAGTTAGAGCACAAGTAACGTTATCAAAAGGAAATCGAGTAAGATCCATTTCACAAGGTCCTTGTAATTTTAGACGGTAATTAGTCCAAACTGACCCGTTGGCATAAATGAGAAGAAAAATATTGGGAAATGGTGAGCGATGAATATCAGCAGTTTTTGAATTGATAAAACACTTAAATAATTTTTTAATATTCAGTAAATTTTGGAAATAAAAATGAGAATGGGAAATGATACAGTATAAGAGAAAAATACAGTTTAAGAGAAAAATCCTAAAGAATTTAATATCAATATTCAGAGATATGTACATATACCTACTTCCTTTTTTTAACTATAAAAAGGCAAAAATCTTTAATTAAATTAAATCTTCAATATTTTCTTTTGGTCGGTCTTCTTTTGCTTCAAACTTTTCGTCTTCTCGGTAATTTATAATTTTTTAATCACAAAAAATAAATTTATTTTTAAGGTAAAAATGGAGGAAGGAGCTTCCAATGACCATGCGGATAATGGGCATATGTCTGATGATGATGAAAACAAAGAAATGCTAAAGATGGCACTCTCAAGTTATCATCCGTTGAAAGGAGAGGAAGAAGCTCCTCCATTGTTTTGTCCAAAATGTAAAGTTCTTTTAACTTTCAACGAGTCTTTAATTCAGTCTTTAATTTCTCGAAAAACTGATAAGAAATAATTTAAAAATTTCAAATTTTCAGCTTCAATTGAGCGAGACTTTCCTCCGTTAACGACTGAGGCAAGAATTCAATTACGTCAAAGGAAGCACGATATTCTTGGAAAATACATGGCTGCGCAAAAGTTGAAGGAAAAGAAAAAGGAAATGAAAGAAAAGGACAAAGCTAAAGAAGACGATAGTAAGGACAAAAAAGAAGAAAAGAAGAATGATGAAGGTAAAATATAAAATGATCAACATATTAAAAAAAAGATTTCCTTTAAATTTTAGATCACAGTTAAATATGCGGGAAAGAATGTGGAAATTGGTATATGTATTTGGTTGTGGTGATTATATGATGTTAATTAAGAAAAAAAGAAAAAGGGGAGAAGGAGATTTTGTTTTTCTCGATATATAATTTGTAGGTATATGTAAATATATGTAAATATGTATATTTTTGTTAAATAATTTTTTTGTGTAAATGTTTGTTGAAATAAAAAATAATTTTTACCGAATTTGGAGTCCAAAGCTTTTCTAAAAGGATGCTGTTCAGTGATAAACTAAAGAAAAATAAATTTTAAAAAATAAAGATTTCTTAAATAAAAAATGTTTTTTTATCCAAAAATTTATTTTTTATAAAGTTTTTTGGGGGAAAATAATTCAATTACAAACTTATATTTGCAAGGTTCCATCCAAGAATAATCCAAAGCTTGATCCTTAAAAAATATTTTTAAAATTAAAATTTTATAAAAAGTACCCTCCACATTTCGCTGATATAAATGTCTAACTAAAGAAAATAATTTTTTAATTTTAAATAGTAAAAAATGTTAATTATTAACTAGCCTGGAAATCTGATGTTATATCTAAAAATAAAAATAATATCTATAAATATGTCTAAAAATAACCAGAAATTGTTGTAATTTCCTGCACCCAAACCTAAAAAATATTTTAGAATTATTTTTAAATAATTTTATGTTAATTTCAAAAAGATTGGAGGAGCTTTTAAGGATTAATTCCATTAAGTTAAGCAAAAATATATTTAATAATTGTTAATAAAATGAACTATTAGAATAGTATATAACCGGAAACATTAACCATTAAATCGTACAAAAAAAAGTTTGAAATAAGCCTATTTTTAAGCTCAATATTTTGAACCTAAAAATATTCATTTACACATTTTCTAAAATTTTATGACTCAATATCCTTAAAAAAGTGTATAACCAAATAAAATACCTCAACCATAACTTCAACTTTTCCACCAGGAATTTTATGTCTATTATAATTAATAAGTAATTTATCAAGAATATAGGAATCATTTGCACATATTTGTTGTTGATTATTATTTATTTTAATTTCTAATTTTTCTTCATTTTCTTGTTTAATTTGGCGAAGAAATCTTTGATTTTGTGTTATTGGGATTACTGGCCTAAATGATCCAAATTCGTCTACTTCCCAATCATAGAGACGTGAAAGTCGGCGAAGATGACGAGAATTTCGACGAAAAAAGGCTTTTCTGTAAATAAATATTTAAAATAATTATTCGGAAAAAAGAGTAGGAGAAGGTAAAGATTTATAGAAGAGAGAGAGAAAATATGGAAAGAGGAAGTTAGTATCACCCCCGATAATTCAGTTAGTAAAGCATCTAAAATGATGTTTAATAAAATCTGGCAATTATTCAAAGTTACAGATTCGATTACTGCTTGAAGCTCTTTTGAAGCTTGAAGCTCTTTTCGAGAGCTTCAAGAAGCTCTTTTCTATTTTTTTTATTTTACGAAAAATTTAAAATAAAATATTAAATTTTAATAAAATTAAAGTATAATTTAAATTCTCAAAAATTTTACTTATTAAAATTAATATATTTTTACATAAATTTTGACTAAATTGTATTTGCTTTTTAACAATTTATTAAATAAAATTGAATTTTGCATCAAAAAGTCAAAAAAAAGGAGGTAAAAAGAGAAAAAAAGATGATGTCAACACAAATTTATTTTTTAAGCAAATTTAAAAACATTTTAAATAAACTTTATTTTTTATTTTTTCTTTCTATTTTTCCCTTTTTAATTGTTGCATTTTTTTGTTTAATTAATATTTTTTTTAATTTCTAAAAATTATTTTTTTAAAAAGAAAAATATTAATTAAAAGCCTATTTGTCCATATATTTTTTAAATAAAAATCATAATCAAAAATTCCTTATTTCCAATTTTGTTTGTTTAGGGAGGACAAAAGCATCTTTACACATTTTTCTATATTTTTTATTTTCGTCATTTTAGCAAAAAATCCCAAAGGATATTTTCAACTACTGCCAATTTTCACATTTTTTGTTTGTGCCGTTTTTCTTGAATATATTCCCCCCAGTTTGTTAAAAAAAAGAGAAAATGTTTTTGATTGGAAGCAAAATTGCATTTGCATTGGGGAAAATAAAAAGCGGGGAAAAGGAAGCAAAAATTGAAAAAAAGAAGAATAATTTTTAGGCATTAATATTTAGCCAAAAGAAGTTTAACAAAATTTGATAAAATTTATTGAAAAATATTTAAAATAAACGTCATAAATATTTTAAAATTTAAAAAGTGATTATTATACATATTTATTTATTTACTGAAAGGATTTAGTAGACAGAACTTTGGACTTGAATAAATTTTAATTTGTATTTGGAAGGAAAAAATAAAAATATAATAATTAATTTAAAAATATTTTGAAATAGAAATCTTTAAAGGTAAAACTTAAAGATAATTAAAATGTTGGAATTTGTAAGTAATTGAAATGGAGAAAGAGAAAGTCAGAAATACACGAGAGATCATTAAGAAATTTAATAATTTTAAAAAACATGAGAATTTTAAATTAATAAAAAAATTGGGAATCTAGTAAGCTAATATTTATTTTTAAATTTATTTTTATTTTCTAGAAATAAAAAACTACCTTTCTGCTGAGCACTGACTTTCTATTAGAAGAAGGTTAAGAAAACAGAAAAGAATAAATAGGTGGAAAAGTGCCGCAAACTGCACAAAGGCTCTGGGTTCGGCCATCCATTCGGGATGGTAGTTAAAATTTGAAAATAATCTTTCAACTAAAATAATTGGAAATAATTTTTAAAAAACTTTAAAAAATGTTTGAAATAAATTTTAAAGAAATTCTTCTCAAAAATGTGAAAGAGAATTGTTACAAAATGTATGATATCCTGTTCACTTTCATAGGACGAATTAATAAATATATTTTTAAAGTCAAATCTGGCAACTAAAAGAATTTATCCTCCTCCTCTATTTGCCCATTCAAAAATTTTTGATGGAAGAAGACAAAGGCTGTCAACCGGGAAATGCTCAACCATTTCCTTTTTCAAGCTTAAATGATGGGCAAGAAAAAGAAAATATTCTGGAAGATGAAGAAGAAAATAAAAGAAAGGCAATACCAAAAAATAAATGTATAAATATATACAAATATCGTTTCCCCCGACTGGATGCTTTCACTTTCCCCATTTAAGGGTATTTTATCCTGCGCCCTAAGCTTGTTCTCAGCCAGCCAAGAACCCACAATTGTGGAGTGCAAAAGAACTAAAAGGGAAGAAAATAAGTGGAAAAAGAAGCTGAAAAAGGAGGAGCAACAAACAAGTGAACAATCATGCAAACAAGCTAACAATAACAAGAAGAGAATTTTACAACCTTTTACTTATTGTTAGGCAATACTGCCTACCAAATAAATAAAAAGGAAAAGGATTTTTAAAATGCATAAAAGAAGCTGCGATTTATGGAATTACAACATAATTTACATTAATACTTTAATATGTAAATATTTGCAGTACTGCTAAAAATAATTAAAATTCTAGCCCGAAAATCAACTTTTCCAGATAAATATGTGTATGATTTAACTTTCGTCAATCCTTCCTTTTACTTTATCCTTCCTTTTACTTTATTCAAAGGAAGGATATTCGGATCAAATAAAAACTATATGACAGAGAATTAGATAATGAACAACTAAGTATAATCAAGAATTTCCTAAGTGCCCACACTTTTCTTGTATACAAAGTCGATTCCAATCAAAAGTTCGTACCACCTTAGGTGAGCACCTTGTGTGACAGCTTCAGAGGATCTTCTCCTAACTCTTCATTTTTTATGTAAATTGTGCTTTATTGAACTTGTGGAGCTTGAGTCCTAGATCATTTAAAGTCATTATACAAATCAGTACTCATGTCAAACGAGTTTCCCTGACACTTTTTCTCATCGAAATACGTGGATTGCGGTTGTACTCGGAATTTGACCATGAAGCATTTTAACACATTTCTAATGTTTAATGACGAATTGTCCGTTGACGATGCAAATATTGACGAAAAGTCCTTATTTAAAAATTTGTAAATAGAATGCCAAGATACGGTAAACTCTGCTTCTTTTCTTTTGTTATCTTCACTCAATTCGCCTTTTCAATTTGTCCATTGAGAGGAAATTTGACAAAATGTCATTGTAAAAAATACCATCCCATGTAAAATTAAACCATTCATTTTTCCTTTTTTCTAGACTTTTTTTATTCCTTTTTCTTCCTGTTTCTTGAATATTCCTTTTCCTTAAATATACAATAAACTTTTTTTCAGGTTAAAAACTTTATTTTAATATTACATTCGATATGTCAATTGCCCGTATCTTCTCTCGCTCAATTCGTCCTATTATGGGATTAAGACAGGCGTCTACTGATATCTCTCAACTTTTTGAACAATCGGAGCAACCAAAAGGGCAACCTGTATATCAGGATGATATGGAGAGTAATCAGCAGTCTGGTGGGTATGGAAGTGCTTATCCTCAGCCACAACGTCGTATGAACAAAGGGTTTTTTACATTTAAGTTATTTTTTAAATGAATGATTGAAGGGTTAATCGAGTCGAATTGCTTGGTGGAGTTGCTGGCGATCCTGTTTACAAGGTTACGCAGAGAGGCAGCGAATTCGCTTCGTTCAATCTTTACACTAATGTTGATCGCAAATTGGCTAATGGCAATATTGTGACCAACACTGAGGTTCATAACGTTGTTGCTTTCGGTGGTGTTGCTAAATATATACAACAGAATCTTCATCGAGGTTTTAGTTTAATTTCCTTTCTTAACATATTTTGTGTTCTAGGTTCACGTGTATATATCACTGGTCGTCTTCATTATAATGGTGGTATGCTTCTCGCGGATGGGACTCGTACACCGCGAATGGCTTCAATTAATGTTGAAAATGTTTATCCATTAGCGCGTTCTATTCGTCGTGATTCTGCTGCTCAGGAAGAATATCAGCAAGCTAACGATACTGAAGTTTAAGTAATTTGTTGGATGGCCATTTGATTTTAAGATAATTTAGTTGATCATCGCCTATTATTTGATCGTTATTCATTGTTACGAATTTGATTTTTGAAAAATAATTGAAATTGTCTATTTTTTCATTTAACTTCTGTTAATTCAGATATATTGATTGAGTCAGTTATGTAATTAAAACTTTAATTTTTGTAAGGAAACAATGACAGCGATTGCGTTTCATAAGTTTTTATTCAGATCAAGGCACACATACCAAACGTTAGTATTTTAAATTTTGGGGGTAGATTTCTCAATTAACTTTGTTTCTTACGTCAGCTCAATTCAGTTTGAGTGAGTGTTTTAACCTGATTCGTCTTCCCTCTCCTTTTGGCCGATTATTTTAAAGACAATTCTAGTTTCTCACGTTTCAGTGCTTCACGATTCTTGTCAAATGATAATACACCTGATGACAAACCACAAGGTTGGATATCAAGGATCTTGACTGGACCACGAGAGAATGCAATTGGTCGGCAGGCACAGAGTCATTCCTCTCTTTTGTCTGTCGGCGACGCCATTTACGAAATGCAAAGTTTAATTCTCTGACGATCAACCAATTTTTCTTTTAGCACATGACGTCATTGGAGGCAATCGGGAGCTGTACGTACAATCATACAAAAAGGTTCACTTTCTTCAGGCTGTTGTGTGAGCTCTTCGTTTAGTATGCAGCCGAAGTGACTGGTGCGACTCCTGGTGCAATGCTGTTTGGTTCTTGGTTTGTTATTTTTGGCAATCAGAATCAAGTTGTCAATCTGTGGCGTTTTGAGAAAGGTTATGCTGATTTGGACAGGTTTTGAGATTCACAACTATTTTGAGTTATTCAACCCATTTAAGTCATATTAAATCATTGCAAAGTAATCCTGCGTTAAAAGCTAGCGAGCTTGAATATGCCCGCTTATGCGGTCGGCGCCGAACAGTCATTACGAAGCCTTTTAGCTATTGGGGAGAGCCAAAAGAGCGAACTACTCCTCATATTTATGATCTTCGGAGTTATGTTTTGAAGGTTTATAATTTATAAATATCAGAATACTTTCTAAAATTTCAGCCTGGTACAATGATTGAATGGGGGAATGCTTGGGCTAAAGGAATAACTTATCGCCGCGAATTTAATCAAGATGTTGCGTTCTTTAAATTTTTGTTTTTAATAAAATTTTAGGTTGGAGGTTTCTTTTCGCAAGTTGGTCAGCTATATTTAGTTTTTCACATTTGGGCATATCCTTCTTTGGTATGTTTTTAGTTTCTGTCGTTTAATTTCTGCCTGATTGTTCTCCCTTTCCTTAAACTAAACCTAAAAATATTTACATGTATCTGGCTCTCGGTTATAGGGAGTAGAGCGATGGGGACTGTTTAATTTGTATTTTAATCTCAGTTTTCATTATTCGGTAATTCATATTTCTCAAAAATTTATTTAAGGTTGATCGTAACACAACCAGACAAATGACTTGGAGTAAGCCTGGATGGGACTCTACTGTTGAATACACTGTTCCGTTGATTAAAAAGATGCAATCTAGAATTCTTGTGCCTAATGAGCTATCGAAATTGAAATAAATATTTAAAGAATAAAAATATAGTACAATGTAATTTGTATTTTAGTTTATCTTTTCTGGTCTTTTTGTTAGTAAAAGTAGGTGCTATTAATTGTGGCATAAATTGATTATCTATTTTGTTTATAAATCTTTATTCTTGTTTTATTTACAATCAAATATTTCTAAAATTTTTAATTTCCTTCTTCCCCGGACGAAATTCATAATTTTTAATATTTCTGTTCATTAAACAAAATTTTATTTTTTAGAAATGGCTAATCCTTTCTATTCTGAAGAAGATCAACTCAAAGAAAATAGCAGGTCTGGGTTGGGTGAGTTAACTTATGATTTACTATTTCTGATTGATTTTTTAGATCCGGTAAAAAGTTATACCGGGGGTTCAAGCAACAATGTTGAAGATCAGATAGCTGACTATGAGCGTGAAGTTGAGAAGTATTTACAAATGTCAGTGGATAGCACACAGCGTTCTGTTATGCAGTTAGACTCATCTGATAAAATGGCAGAATCGACAGCTAGGGTTGGTTTTACAAAGATATTTGATCATATTGTTGGGTTATTTTTTGATTAATACTCTTTAGAATTTGTTGGAGCAACGAGAGAAGTTGGAGCGTGCCGAAAAAAATCTGGATGAAATTCATACTACGACACAATACACACAACGAAGCCTTAATAGGTAATTTTTCAATAAGACTAGATGCCATGTATGTATATTCACTGCTCTAGCTAGGGTAATTGACTCAAAAAATGTCAGATTTCCATAACCTTCCCCAATTTTGTATTTCTCGATTTTTTTACGATTTTGTTTTTGCTTTTTTCGCTATAATGAGATATTACGTGCCATTAAAATCATTCCTCTTTAGCCTTAAATCTTTGTTCGGTGGAATGTTCAAGAATAAATTCTCACGCTTGCCAAAGGAGAAGCCGAAGGATGGAGTTCAACAGGTTATTTTTAAATTGCTGTATTTTTATTTTATTTTTAGAACTCGTTTACTTCGTCAAAGTCGGCAGATCAACTTAGCAAAATTGTTAACAGTGATATCTCTTCTGGTTCAACCTCCGTTAACAATTCCAAATCAACTACCCTGAGTGCCTGTGGCCCTTCACTTAGTGAATCATCTCGTGCTCAAATTCAAGGGACTCGTTGGGAAGCTATGGACAACCAAGTTGATCAAAACCTTGGTATCTTGATTATCTGTATACCAAGGGCGTAGCCAGGGGGAAGCTTCCCAATTTTCCTAAAATGGGGAAAATGAAGAAATTTTGGGAGGTAAATTATCAAAAAAGTGAATTTTTCGTCTAGCATCCACAAAATTTCACCTGCGGCGCTGAAAAAAGATATATTTACAAAAAATTTATTATTTTATTTCCTAACTACAAAAAAAATTATTTTCTATCATTTTAGATCAAATGAGTGCTCAACTTGCTCGTCTTCGAATGTGGGGTTCAGCGCTTGGTGATGAAGTGGATGATCAGAATCGTATGCTTGATCGTATTCATACCAAAACTGAACGTAATGACGCTGTTGTTCGTAGTCAGGAGGGACAGATGCGAAAATTATTGGGTTGAGACTAATCTTCGATGATCAAATTTATTGTAAGACGTAATTGATTTGAATTAAATATATGTATGACGTTTTGGATGTTCTATTGAATATAAATATATCAAAGACTAACAATGCCACATTTTAATTTAATTTTATAAATATATTTCCTTTTTGAATTTTTAACCGAAATGATCGTTAACGTTATTAACATACTTTTTTCTTTGAATTTTTGTTACTTTATTCTGAAGGGATATTGTCGTTGCTGGGAGACAGCCTGATACGGGTTGATATAGAAATTAGGTAATTATTCTTTACATTTCATTCCTAATTTTTAAATAGTGGAATGTCTGCCGAGAAACGCAAAAGAAAACGTTCTTCCTTTGAAGAGGACCTTTCTTCAAATATAATGGATGAATATTGGAAAGTTAGAAAACAATATGAGCGAAAAATTGCTGTTCAAGGGCTGGTGGGGTGTAGAATTGATGAAAGTTTTTATTTTTCAGAAGGCATTTGAATCGTCCAGAAAGATATCTCCTCAGATGGCCAACTTCAATTTTGTTCCTCTTCAAATTCCAGAGTATAACCAAGTAAAGGACAATCAATCTACCATTCTTCGCCGTGCAGAAACGGGATCACTTGTTAACAAATGTCCTGTCATTCCGCTTGAACATGTTGAATCAACTCCGCCAATGCAATATTGGACACATACAGAGGCTAATGTAATTGTGAGTATATTAAAATATTTGGATGAATTTGGAATTTTCCTATTTTCGTCTCCGTTATATGCTAACATTTTATGCTTATTTTTCCTTTCTCTTACATAAATATTGCGACTGACGGTTATTTTACTTTGACCTTATTCGCTTGATATTTTTACTATTTCCATTACGCCTTTATGGCAAATAAAAATAATTGATCAAGTCTAATGGTCGACAATTTTTATGGTAATTTAGTTACTATGTTTCCTGTTTTTCAAATATTCTATTTTAATCATTTACATTGTTTTTTTGACCAGTTGTAATATTTAGAGAGAAAGTAAAATATTGGCAGATGACGGAGAAGTACCCTCATTGTTCTTAATATATTTAGGCCGAGGACGAATACACGCTTTCACATATCCCATTTCTTGGAGATTCTGTTGATGACACTTCTTTTTGTCTTGATCTAATGAAAACATTCCCGGAAGGCATTCATGGCACTAAAGATGGCTGCGGAGAATACATTAACGACTTTATTCTATATTACACAGTTAAGGCAGTAAAAGCAAAGCTTAAAGATACTGGTAGAAGTTTCTAATTAACTTTAAATCTTTTTTTTTACAGATTTGAAATCCATTTTCAAGTATGTTTACCAGTGTTTTCCAAATAAGGCGTCTAAACATGAATTACTTACAATGTAAGGATTATTTTTAAAAGATTCAAATTATTAAATTTTGAAACGGATGTCTCGTTTTCCATTTGGGAAAATTATAATATTCTTTCTAATTTAGGTATCCAGATTTGCAACAACGCTTTGAACCAGAGACGATTACTCGCCAAGAATTCACGAATGAAGAGGGTGAATTGGTCGCCAACTTTTCTTCTAATCGTTTGTTAAACAGTTATGAAGTATTGCTTTGTCATAAATGTTTTGCTTATGATTGTATTATGCATAATGGTTGAGTTAATTTGAGTTAAAAATTAAAAATAAATTATTTTATAGCCACAATTGCCGATGGTTATGGGGGTGGAAATAGAACGCGTAAACGCAATGCTTTTTCAGAAAGGAATAAATCTAAGAAAAATACTGAAGTTCCAAGGCCTTGTTCTCTTCAATGTTATATGACTGTTGAGAGAGTTAAATCTCCTCTTTCAAATCAAAAGGTTTTTTTCATAAAATATCAAAATTATTTTCCTTAATTTATAGGACAATACCTCAAAACGTAATAATTTATACATCGATGTTAAAGGCAATGAGAATACCAAAAATGTTTGGACACCACATGAAGAATCTATTTTTGCTATTCTTCGAAAAACTGGTGAAGATGATTTTTGTAAAATAACAAAGTAAAAATTTTGGTTTTTTTCGAAAACAATTTTTATTTTTTAGAATGTTAAATGTTTGTACAAATTTGTCAAATAAAAAAACTTGTATTGAAATTTATGAATATGCTGCTCGAGCTGGGCCATTATCGCCTCGTTTAGAACTTGCGACATCTCCAATAAAGAACTCGAAGTATTTTTTTTTAATTTTTTAAAGGGAAAGTTACTCGTCTAATTTATCTCAAATAAAGGTACCGAAAAAATCGCGATTCTCATCGGACTTTTCGTGCCATGAAATGGGCAAATACAAATGGAAAAGTAGAAAATGGAGGTATGTTTAAGCCTTGCCAACACAAAGGAGATTGTCGAGAGGAGCATGGATGTTACTGTATTCGAGTTAATAATCTTTGTACTAAATATTGTGGATGTTCTGATGAATGCGAAAATCGTTTTCCTGGATGTCGTTGTGCTCCAGGAAATTGTAGAACAAAACAGGTATTTTATTCTTATAAAATTAAACTAGACCTCTCTCTTCTTTTTATTTATTGTTCCATTACTAAAGTTTGTATAATTTCTTTTTTAAGTGTCAATGTTATTATGCAAGTTGGGAATGTGACCCAGATGTTTGTACATCTTGTAATTGTGGTAATCTTCAATTCTTAAAATTATTTCAATAAATTTTTTAAGACAAACTTAGTTCTTCTGGAGAGCCTATATGTAAAAATGTTTCGATTCAACGTGGTCTTCAAAAACGTTTAATTGTTGCGCCTTCACAAGTAGCTGGTTGGGGTTGTTTTGCGAATGAGGATATCGAGAAAAACGATTTTGTGTCTGAATATTGTGGCGAAGTTATAAGTCAGGCAGAAAGTGAAAGACGTGGAAAAATCTATGATCGAATCAAATGTAGTTATTTATTTGGTAAGAAGGATATTTTTTGATAAAAAATTATTTGAAAATAAGGCCTTTGAAATTTTTTGGAAAGGTATATGTACATCTAGATCTAATTGCTTTATCTAAGGGCGTATCCAGGGTGCTAAAGCCCCCCTTTCTCCCCAAAAGAGGTAAAAATTGGAAGAAGGATGGTCTGAAAGTGAGACCGACCCCCTGGATACGCCCATGGTTTTTTCAAGGGATGCGCATTTACTTAATTTCTTTTAAATTTAGGTTTGAATGATGAACAAGTAGTTGATGCAACTCGTGTTGGGAATGTTATTCGTTTTGCTAATCATTCAAAAAATCCAAATTGTCGTGCAAGAGTTGTTGTAGTTAATGGAGATCACAAAATTGGTATTTTTGCCCAACAGTCAATAAAATGTGGGGAAGAATTATTCTTTGATTATGGTAAAGTGTTAAAGAATTTTTTTAATAAAATTTCTTCTTTTTTAAGCATATAATAAAATTCAACAAGTAGAATTTGTTCCAAAAGAATTAAAAAGTATTGTTAAACATAGAGAAAGGCAGGCCGGTCGTTCTGTCGGTAGACATTCTGCAATAAGGGATGATTCTATTTGAAATGTGAGTGAATTTTTTGGAGAAATTTATTGAAGTTTTTGTTGTATTTTTGAATATATCTCATTTACATAATGCTTTCAAATTTCTTTTAAAATTTTGAATTGATATTTTTGCAATTATTTATAGATGGGTATGTTCGCGGATATTTAATAATCAAGTTAGAACATTGGATATTTGGATTGGAATTCCTTTGTAATCTTGATTTACTTTTTAAAAACTCAAAAATCCGCGTTCATCTCAGACATTATACTGACTTTCAATTCTTTAATCTTTCATAGATCAATTATGCTTAAAACTCTCAATTTTTGTTTCGATCTTTCATTTTCTGACAAACAATTTTTAAATTTTTTGAATTTATAAAGGTGTATATTTATGTTTAATTTTTTTTCAAAATTTGTTTGTTTTTACAATAAAAACATTAAAAATTAGTTACAGATGTGTGTTTTAGCCTTGTTTTCCTTCTAAATCGATCAATCTTTGCGCAGTCCCTTCTCAAAAACAATTTTTCATTCATATTTTTTGTCCATTTTATTTACGCGACAAGCTTTTTTTGCTTATGTATGGTCTGTAAACCCTCCCTCTTAATGAAAAAACAAGAACCTTTTAAGCAATTAATGTGTGACGATTGTTTTGTTTATATGTAATTAATTGTAAATTTTAATAAGACTAATTGAGGCCAAATAACACTTTCAAAAAAATTTTAAAAATTATTAAGATTATTATGTCAAAATTAAGTTTATTTTTAATTTTTTCTCAATGTCTTTTACTTGTATTGAGTCAAGAACAAAGTAAGTAGTGTTTAATTTTGAATTTCTTTTTTAAGTTTAAAATTTTCAAATAGTTTCTGATTTTGATGTGATTGATAAAAATGCTGATGGTTTAGTTTCTTATGGAGAGTTTCAGAGTTGGCATAGAATTGCTTTGGGCGCTGAGCCTAAGCAGAGTGCTGGTTTGGAAATTTTTTTTTGGAAATTTTGAAGAATAACAGATTACACCAAATATAAACATTCTCCCATCCCTACAATATCCAATCCCTCAACCACTATTCATAATTTCCATTTTAGAGGATTTACTGAGACAAATATAATATGTATTTCAGTTTTCTTCGGCACTCACGATTTGGACAAAGATGGAAGATTATCTGTGGCTGAATGTAACAAATAATATTTTCATACTTTTATCAAAAAATATTTTTAGTCGTTCCTCTTGCATTTGAATTAAGCCGAAAACCTGTAAAAGAAGCAGGAAAAGTTTTTCAGAAATTCGATTCAAATTCTGATGGATTTTTAAGTGTTGATGAACTAAAGAAAGAGAAAATTTCTGACGGAATAATTGATGGTCTTTTGGATGTTGCTGATGTGGATGGTAATGGAAATATTTCAGAAAAGGAATTTTCAAATGTTGCAGATTCTTTTGAAAGTCATCTATCGAGAGTAAAAATATTTTTAAAAATATCATTATAATCCAAAAGTGGTATTAAAAAATATGTAGGTTGTCGAAAGTGCAGGTCAAGCTCAATCATTAATGGCAGCCCTAGATTTGGATGGAGATGGAAAAATTAATTCGAAAGAATTAATAGCACATAAACGAAAATTTGGAGTAAAAGTAAAAAATATTTTTTGAATTAAAACAAAATTATTTTAAGAAAGAAAATAAGGACAGTAATGAGACTGTTGAATTAGCAATTAAACAATTGGATATTGACAGAGATGGATATATTTCTTTTGAAGAATTAAAACAATTACCTGAAGTTGTTATGAAAGCAGCAGGAATTCAACCAGAAATTCCTTCTTAAAAATTTTTCTTTTAAAGAAATTATTGTCTATATATAATTGTTTTAGATTTTTTGTAGATAAAAAAAATATAAAGTACGACATTTGAAAAATGCCGGATTCGGTTTCCGTATTTCAAAATTTTTTTAGCCGGACAGGATTTTCCGGAAATTGCAGATTTTGTATCCTAACTTTTTTAAGCATCGTATCAATCCAATAAAAAAATCGCTTGAAACAGATAGTGCTTCAGGTCGCAACACTAGTCATTATGTTAGCTACTATAGTTAGTGGTGACCGGTAAAATAGATTTTTCCAGACCCGGATCAGGCTGTCCGCAGTTGAAAAAAATTTTCCGCAGCCGCAATTTTAATGTTAAGATCTGCAAATGCAATCCACAACTCAAAATTACTATTCTTAGAGGTTCTCATTCTCGATTTTGGCCATGGGTGTAATCTTTAACTTTTTGAACATTTTAGAAATTACTTTAGTTAGGGTAAAAGTCAGACTGCGCAATTTTTTCAGATTTAGGGTAAAAAGGAATTATCTCGGGATTCTTTTTGTGATACATAGTAGTACTTCTACAATAAATTTACTCATTAAGTAGCTTGAGCCCTGTTTTTAGCATCATATCAATCCAATAAAAAATCGCTTGAAACAGATCGTGCTTCAGGTCGCAACACTAGTTTGCACCCTAAATTTCAATTTTGATATTTCTCTTATTTTCAATAGATATCGAAGTCTTTCAAAAATTTTCATAATAAAATTTTAATTTTTAAGCGAATGAACAAAAAATACTCAAAACAATTATTTATATCAAAAACGAAAAATATACAAACAGCAAATTTGTGACAAAATATAGGTACATATATAGGGAAATTAGAAAATACATTACAACTGAATAGGAAGGAGCAATCACTTTTATTATCGGGACGACAATGGAGATAACTATCACTACATCACTATATCTTACAGCATCAACTAACCCGCCGGCTGGAACACTTGGAACGAGCAGCGCAAGTTCTCGTCAATGAACATAGTTGCGCCGGCGTTGTTATACTGGGCGGCGTAGTGTGGCGCACTGAAGAGCGTGATGAGCTTCCTGTTTGCGAAGAACTCTGCACCGTCTTGCACAACCTGAAAAAGAATTAAATGTATTTACTGCAATAATTGTCGACTGTTAATAGTAGTACCTGATGAGCACGCACGACCAAGTCAATGTCCAATTGTCGGCAAATACGAGCGACAACGTCTTCGCCAAACATGACACTTGCACCCCGCGGACTTCTCACACAGCCTTGAACACCATTTTCCGGATCGGCCCAGAGCAAGTCGAGCTCAATTGTTGGGTTTGCCGCGTCGAAGTCAGGCACTGGACGACGGAGAGAGCGCAACTGGTCCAAACTTCGCAGACGATCCGAGATTCCGCCGTGCATACCTAAAGAATAAATTTAGGGAATGCCTTTTCCCAATTATATGTTTACTTACATAGGACCCTCCCGCCAACCAAAGCAGTGAACGGCAGCCAAGCGAACGCCTTGTTGAATGCTATCCAGAGCGATTGAGTGTCGTGTGGGAATCGTCGGCGGATCTCCTCGAGGAACCCATAGACACGGTTGATGTTGCTACATTCATGGTTGCCGCGCAACAGGAAGAAATTTGCCGGGTATCTTGTCTTGTAGGCCAGAAGCAGGACAGCTGTCTCGATGCTTTGACGGCCGCGGTCGACGTAATCTGCGAAAATTTGTTAGAAAGTTTAATAAAGAAGTGGTTGGTCCTTTACCTCCGAGAAAGAGGAAGTTCTTCAGCGGTGGAAAGCCAACTCGAGAGAAGATGCGCATCAAGTCAGAAAACTGTCCGTGGATGTCACCGCATACGACCACTGGCGGATCGATCTCCACAAGAGACGGCTGAACACGAAGAACTTCAATGGCGCTGTTGCACAGAGCTTTGATGTCATTTGCGGTGACCTTAAAAAATTGGAAATTATTTATTGCCTGCAAAAGTTTAAAAGGATAACAAAACCGACCAGTTGCGTGAAGCGCTGCGAGTTCGTTAGCAAAATGCGCTCGATGAGACCATCCACCTCCGCCAAGGTCAGCTTCGGTTGTGCCATTATTGTTGTGAAGTCTGGAGTGCAAAGGCCAAGTTGAGAAGAGCAGCTGTCGACGTAACAATTGGATCTAGTTGTCGAAGGGTTGCCAGTATTGAAAATTCATCTGTTTTTATAGTAGCTTTTGTGATATTATACTTTTTCTGATTTGCCTATATAATTTAGATAATTTAAAAAATAATTATTTTTATGCATCCTAGTTTATTTTTTAGTGAGATGTATCTACAATACGCGCTAAAGGCTTTTCAAATTTACAATTGTTATTACTGATCTTATTACTGATCTTCAGTAAATAAAATACTAATTAATTTTCAAAAAATATTTATTTAAAAATAAAAAATAAATTTTTCATTTAAATATAAAAATTTCCAGCAATACTGTATCAATAATCTAAATATTTTTCACGTGATATTAAAATTAAAATACAAAATACATATAAATTCTAATTAATTTAAAGTCCCAATCTAAAATTTATAACAAAATAATATTCTCTGAATTGGGACTTTTTAAATTTTAATTTTAAGTAATAAAAAGTGGAAGAAAAATAAAAAAAAGGGGAGCACAGAATTTTGAAGAAAGTTGGTGGCACTTTGAAAATTAAAAAGAAATATTCAAGGCAGTAAATTAATTATTTTTTGAATTTAAAAAAGAAATGAATGGCTTAATAGAATATTTAATTGAGAAAAAAAAATAAATTTGCTTATAAAATGAATGACAAATTAAAAATAATTTTTGTATGAATACGTGTCAGACAAGAAAATAATAGAAAATATTTTTTTTTGAATTTCACTTTTTTTCAAGTGAAAAGATAATCTAATAGAAGTATTTTGTGTGAAAGATAAAAATTATTGCCCTCTGAATAATTCTCATCCAAACTAAAAATTAATTTTTTTTTGTTTATTTCTCCAAGATCTGAAGAGTTAAAGATTTTCCTATTGTCAGAGAGCAATTCTATTTTGAAAGGAAAAAACATTTGATCCCATAAAACAAAATCATTTAATTCTTTTAAATATATTTTTATATCCTCTCATTTTGGTGGCAACCCACTTTCGTGTTTCACACTAACTTGGCTAACATCTCTACTTCTAATAAATATATAATTTATTTAAACTTAATTTAATTATTACCTAAGTTCTCCATTATTAGGAGTTCCAAAACCCCCTCCTCCCCCTCCATCTAATTTTCTATCAGAATGTGCTTTAACCTCACGTTCATAGGTTTCATAACCTCCAGGTATTTCCCTGTGATGATGTTGTTTTTCATACATATTCCCACTTGGTATTCTCATTAGACGTGCATCACGAAATTCATTTTCTAATCTTGCCATATCTTCATCGTACCTTAAAATTAAAAAAAATTTTCGTGGAATTCTTTATTTTAATTAGAATTAAGGAGTGTATTAGAGGAATTAAATTTGAAGATTGATATATAGGGAAAATGGGCTGTTAGGCATTTCTTCCTTACTCTGTTTTCTGGGGAAGCTGATATAGAAAAACATAAACAGGAGTGAAAGATTTGAGCTAAAGGAAAAAAGTGTAGGAGATTCCTCAATAAATTTCCATTTAAGATTAACAAAAAAAATTTTTACCCTCTACTTCCAAAAACACTTCGACCACGCCCCTCCTCTCCCCAATCAGCAAAAGAACGTGCTTTTGTCAGTTGCCCGCCACAAAATTCGTCGATGGCATGTCGACGATGTGATGGAGGTTCTGGAGGAACTGACCACTCTGAACGGCGATCTATCGAAGGAGGAAATTCAATGAATGGCTCTCGATGTTGATAAAAAGAGTGGCGACTGCCTGTATCTGCCCCTTCATCATGATGGTAAACATCTCTAGTAGAGTGTGCTTTATGGACACGATGATGCTTTAATTATTAAAATTTAGATAGTAGAATGTTCTCCATCAGAGATTATTTTTAAAAAATACTTTTAAAGTCCCAGTTCCATTAATTTTTAATTCCCCATTTGGCATATATTTTGCATCTCCACGACGAAGACTATCAGTCACCGAACCATAACGTGCATGTCCATTCTGTGCAGCAAAATGTCGTTCAGAATCAAAACCTCCACTTCGTCTACCTCCACCCTCATAACTAATAGGTAAATGACGTTCTCCAAAACCATCAGAATAACCGTTGGCATAACCACTTCGACGTGAAGCTGATCTGCTTCGATATCCTCCTAAATGTTTTTATTTAAATTAAGTCAATTGTACACCCCATTAAAAGGGTATTTTTAGTTTTAAAAATTTAAATAAAATTTCTCTTATTTCTTTACCTCCACCACCACTTCCCCATCCTCCTCCTCTTCCACCCCAAGATCCATAATGATAATCATGACCGCCACTAGCCACACCACTGCTATGATATCCACGATGAACACGACGACTTTTATGACGACGTTCCCGACGAACAACACGACGTTCAACTTCCTCTGTTCGTTTCTTTTCTTCTATTCGGTGAACTGTGTGTTTAGTTGTTGGGGCCTTTTTAAAAGTTTTGGATCAGAAAAAAATTATTCTTTCGATACCTTAATTACTTCTCTTCTAACAACTTCTCTACGTTGAATTGGTGCTGGAGGAGATACTCTAACTACGCTTCGTTCCTAAAAAGAATAATTAAAAATAATTTTGGATGATTTTTGAAATTATATATTGAAAATAAAGGAGAATTATAAGTGTTAATTTAAAATAAAATTAAATTGTGTGCAGAAGAGAAATAAAAAATTAAGTTTAGATTAAAAGACAAGCTTGTGAAGAATATATTGATCTCGAGATTTGATAAATAAATGAATGCAAAAGCCCAAAATGCAGTAATGTTAGAATGTGGCTTTAAGGTAAATACAAAGCGATGATGTTTAGGCAGTCGGATATCAGAAGCTTTTCAAGGAATTTGAAGATTTTGAGTTGTGATCTCCCAAGATCTGACAAATCTGGTGAAAGTGAAGCTCTTGGATAATGAGATCCAAGGACTTTAAGTGCTGTTTTGTAATTCACAAAGTGCTGTGTTGTGATACTTCAAGCAGAATACTTGATTAAATTAATGTGCAATTACGTGTATATATTTCCAACACCTTTGTGCATTTAATAATTTTGTGATTGCTATTTTGTGCCGATATATTTAAGTGCTGCATTTATTCCACCTCAAATAAATGATGTTTATTTTGACGTGAAGATGAAGAATTTTTATTTTTATTATTAGATGAGGACAAAATTTTAAGTAATTGTTGTCCTTCTCCTCCAAAATTATTTTTCTTTTTTATTCCATTTAAAGAAATTAATGTTGAACGAGGTGTTGAAGATAAATTTATACAATTATTAAATTGCCAATTTGGAGAAGAAATATCCTTTAAAATTTTTAATTTTAAATTTAAATATTACTTTAAATAAACTAACAGTTAAACAACTTTCTGAAGAAGTTGCTGAACATTCTAATGATTCACGAAATTGTGGACGAAAATGTTTTTGTTGTTGATTATTATAATCCTTTATTTTATTTTTCAAAAATTTGAATTTTTGAGGATTAAATTAAAGAGATAGAGAGTAAAAGAGAAAGAAAAAAGAAAGACAAAAATTAATGAAAATAATTTTAAAATATGTAGTTTTACGTTAATTTTCTGGATATTTTTAATTAATAAAATTTAAATTAAAAATTACCGCTCGAGGTATTGGACGAGCCTAAATTGAACAAAAATATATTTGTTACTAAAAATTTTTTTAAATTTTATTTGCAGCAAAACAAAAAAAGCAAAGAAAAAAATAAAAAACCCAAAAGTTTTTAAAAAAAAACTACTTAATTGTTGTTTGATTAGAGTAATTATTGACAAGGCAAGAAAGCAAAGGCAAGAAAAAATTAAAGCATAAATTTAAATAAAAAGTAATTTTAAGTAATAAGCATTCGGCATAATTCGTGGCATAAACTGAAAATAAAATAATTTCAAAATTAAATTTAAAATCTTTCATTTACCGCGTTTATTCTCTTATTTTTTCCTTCAACTTCTAGATGTATAACGTCTATGTTCAACAGTTCTTTCAGAATGATAACTTTGTATTTCCCCACTATCAGTACTTGAAGGTAATATTTGACTCCTTTCTCCTCCTCCTCTTTCTTCATTCAAAATTAACTGCTTTTTCCTTTTTTCTTCTTGAGGAGGAATTATTTTCTTATGACTTTTTTCATTAAACATTCCTCTCCCATTTCCTTCAAGTTTTTGTTTTTGGGTAGAAAATGTGTTTGGCACAAATTTGGCGCAAAGAGGTTCATGAATTTGTTTATGGGATTTAGCTGCATTCTGAACAACTTCAGCCATTTGGCGAGTATGTCGTGGGGGTATTTGGGGTCTTTCTTGAGACATTTGATCAGAACTTTGCTAAAAAAATTCCGAATTATTTTCAATCTTTTTTATTTTTCTCAACTCTAATGCCCGAAGGTAAAGCCGTAGGAATATATCTTCTTGCCCTAGCATAACTAGCTGGTGCTGGGCTTGGGGCTGTTGCTCTTTGTATCCTTTCTAAACTGCGCTGAGCTGAAGGAGAACGAGCAGCAGAGGAACCACTTCTAGCATGTGAAACAGCACTTCGACTTCTTTGATGGTTTGTTTGCTGCTGGCGAGCCTCGAGTAGTTTAATGCGGCGACGAACTTCTACTCGTGGTAGTGGACCTAATTGAACAATGGTAGAGGAATGACGAGGAAGTTGGCGATTATATTGATATTGTGAAGACGAAGCTCCTCCATTCATATCATCATTAGTTAAATATTCTCTTTCTAAAATATTAGATAATTTTTGATTTTAAAGAGAGAAAATTTTATAAAAAATTAAAATAACCAGTTGGTTCTTTTGATTTCATATCACTTGTATGCCGTCGAAGTCCTCCTCCAGTTTCACCTTTTTGAGCTTTTCCTTCCGCTCTAGAAACTCGAATAACATTTGGAGCATGAGGCATAAAACCTCCAGCAGGCGGTTTTCGTATATGGGAGAATTCAGTCCTTGGTCGATGCGATCCATCAGGAGAAGCAAGAATGATACCTGCAGTTTGTCGCCTAGCTACATCGTCGAGTGGACCCGTACCTAAAAAATATTTTTGAGGAGACAATTAAAAGGAGTTTGTCTTAATTAAGGAGACAATTGGAGATTATAAACTTTATTTATTTGTTATTCATTCAACTAACAAATTTCCTATTAAAGCAATCGAAAATTCAACTCATTTTACAAATTCTCAATACAATAAACATCACCAAAACATCAACAAATGTTTAACAAACAAATTTTATCTTTATTTGTTGTTCTCCTTGTAATCCTTGTCAATTTTGAAAACGTCTACAATGCTGCAATTTCTCAAACAAATAAAGGTCAACAAAAAAGGGAAAAATTGTCTAATCATCAAAACGACTACAAAAGGTGATAAAGCTTTCTAAATATCTCCAACTTTTAATTTTCAATTATATATAGGTATATGAAGGGAAATATTCAACAAAAGACCTGGTTGGGAAAATTGAATTGGTCAGGGATTTCTATCGGTGTTGGAATTTACCTTATAATGTGAGTTTTGGTTGTTTTAAAGGAAGATTTGCCAGAATTTGGAGTAAATAAAAAAAATTTCATTTCTTTTTTAGTACTTTCATATTGTACTTGATCAGCCGCTTCTTCTATCGAAAAAGAAAAAAACAAGAAAAGGAATTGGCATTGCTTGATAAAGTAATTGGCTCTGCAACAGAAGAAGACAAAAAGAAGAAATACGAAGAAGGAGGGAAGAAGAGGAGAGAAGAGGAGGAAAGGAAGAAGAGGGAAGCTAAAAGGAAGAGGAAAGGCCCAACTTCACTTCAAATGGATTCTTCCTCTATTTTTGAAGGAAAAGAAATTAATACAGCCATTGAAATGAACAAGGACGAGGATATGGAGGAGAGAAAATTCCTTAAGGAATGGCAGGTGAGAAAAGGAATGAGGGAGGGGATATTTTTAAGAAAAATTAATTTTAGATAAAAGTAAAAGAAGAATTGATGAAGAGCCTGAAAGACTACGAGGATCCATTTAAAACTATGCGAAATGAGGCTAGTCAAGTGGTCAGTTCTCTTAAATTCCTCAAAATACTTTTCTAAATTTAGAGTTCAATGGACAGCTTAGTATTGTCAGATTCTTCACTTGCATCAACAACTCAATCATTTTCATCGGCGGCTAAAGAAAAAGAAGCAACAAAAGAGGAAACAACGACAACTACTAGTCAAAGTAATAATCAAAGTGACGGTACTAGTGTGGATGAAAGAAGTTATTCTTCTACTGAATCAGAATCTTCAGAGGCACTTTCTCCAGAAAACGATAAAGATTGAGAGAGAAAATGAACATTTTGAGAGAATTCCAATTAGGGGTAATAAAGATAATAAATTTGTTTGTGTATATTTTTTGTTGTATTAAAATCCATTCTTATATTTTTAAAAGAGGATGATTAAAAGTATTGTTTAAAGAAATTATTTAGTAATTTTAATCTTTTAAGTACAATTCATTTAAAACTAACCATGTCCTCTTATTGGTGGGGATTCAGGTTCTGGTGTAAAACGTTTAGTTTCTTTCTTAAAAGCAGGTTCTCTAATTAAAGGTGCCCAACGATACTCCTCAGCATCTCCTCCAGTTTGAACAGAAAGTGGTTGTTGTGTTGAAGTGGAAGAAGTTGGCCACTTAAATGGTTGTTCTAATGGGGGTTGCCAACGTCTACCGAGCCTTTGAATTTCTGGTGGATGTTCTGGTTTTTCGATGAAAGATTCTCTTCTCTATTAAAAATTTTAATTTTTAAAGGCTCGAAGTCCAAGTTTAAAATTACCTTCAATAAGTCAATATTGAATCTTTCTCTAATTAATCTTTCGTCGCTTGTTAGAATTTCATTTCGTTCATCAATAGTTAATCCACGTGAAAGTCTCGAATCTAAAGTAAATGTCCTCCTCCAAGTTCCTCTATTTGATTGCCCATTTGTTGCAAATTCTGGAGAAGTTGAAGATTCTTCTGCAGATATTGGACGTGTTTCAAATACTCGAACATTTTTTTGAGTTTGTTGATGTTGTTGATAATCATCATAATCAGGTAGAGGATGTGAAGGAGGAGAAGGAAAATAGTTTGAAGTAGAAGTAGAGGGAACTCTAATATGATTTTGTTGTTGTTGTTGAAGTTGTAATGCACGGAACTTTAAAAAGAATTTTTAATTGAAAATATTAAAAACTTAAGGGAAGGAAATGTTATTCCAACAAGTTACAGAACATCAAGTTTCTAAGTATTTAGGGGATCTTCCCTTCAAGTAATTTTACAAAATAATCAAAAATCTCTCTACCTGCCTATCCCTTAATTCAGCTTCTCGTTGCATCCGAAGAGCTTCTGCTTCTTTCTGCATTTGTTCTTGTCTAAGAAATTCTTCTAATCGTTCAGGATCTCTTAAATTTTTTGGTGGTGGAGGTGCTTGCTTTGGAAGGCGGCTCTTTGGGTCAGGTGCTGGCCAATAAACAACTCTTCCTCCACTTGCTTCATCAAACTCTTCTTCCTCAGGATTATTGAAAGGAGATTGTTGTTCATATATTTGTGATGAAGACTGACGTGGAGTCCATCCTTGAGGGGGAGGTGGTGGTGGAGCTATTTAATTACAAGAATATTTAAAGTAACAAACAGGCAGACATTTTGAGAATTGCCTCAAAATATTTTGGGGAGTTTTTTCAAAATATTCTTCTAATAATAATTAATTAATTAAACTACCAGGTATTTTCCCTCCACTAGTTGAAGTCCCTGGAACATTATTCCCAACTTCCTCCAATCGAAAAAAAGGTCCATCAAAAGGTACAGTTGGATAACGTCGAGGACTTTGATGTTTTCTATGTATCTCTAAATTTTTCTGCATTTGTTGAATTAAAGCTAAACGTTGTTTATCTAAATCAAAACTAATTTCTCCTCTATCTTCCCAACTTTCTCCATCAGGTTCAGTGCCGACATGATGCAGAGAGTAACTACTATTCCCTATTTGTTGTTTTGGACTAGAAGATGTTTGAGGTGTTTGTTTAAGGCAAGATTTTGTTGGTTGCTGAAGAAAAAAAAATTTAATAAAAAATCGTGTCGGGTTACAAGATTTTTAAAAGCTTTCGTGGCTAAGTTTAGGATTAAGAGGAGAAAGTAATCCTGAAAACGATAACGGGATACATCTGATTGATATGCCGAGTATCTATATTAATTAGCTTAATTAAAAAACTTTTCAAAGAATAAGGAGTATCAAACATTTTTATGGTAGAAAGGGAGGGACCATTCTCAAATAAAATATTTAAAAAACAATTTCAATACCCCAGTAGGTGTTTCAATTCCTCTCCAAGGCTGTTGCCCCCCTCCTCCTTCTCCTTGTTCCATCTTTTTATTTTTTTGTAAAGCTTCTTCTTTAATATTAAACCGCCACTCGCAAATATCAGCACCGTCTTCGTCTGCAACTAAAAACAAATTGCGACGCCAAATAGGGGATTTACTGTCTTCTTTTGGAAATTGTTGATCGTCAGAGAATATCTAAAATTATTTTAATTAATATTTTCTTTAAAAATTCTTTTGGAAAGGGAAAGGGAATTAAACTTCATACAGTCCCCACACCTTTTCTCTCTCATTAATTTCACTCAATTTATTTTCATCATCCCTAGAAGGTAAATATTCTAGATATTTAATTGTTTTTGTTTTTAATTCTTCTTTTCCTTCTTTCTTTTTATTTTTCCAAAAATCCTCCCCCACCATTTGTTCAATTTTTGTTGATTTTGGGATTAATTTTGGAATATTTAAACGATCATCTTCAGAAAAGAAATAAGAACAAGTACTTGAAGATTGAATTATATTTTGATTATTTAAATGAATTTGGGTAGAATTGACCGATTGAGAGGGGTGGACAGAACGAATAATATTTAAGGGAAGTAAAGGCATTTTTATATAAAAATAGTAAAAAAGAAAATAAAGAAAGGATGACAAATAAAGGATAAAGGAAGATGAATCAGAAAATGATTTTTATGAAAACGAGAGGATTATTTTTGTAGGGATTGTTTGTGATAATAAACAAAGGACGATAAAAAATATAAAAATTAATAATTAATTTGTTTATTAAGATAAAATTTAAAAAAGATATTTTTTAAAGGGTTCATTCAATCCCTAGTTTAACTAAAATAAAATTTCCTAAAAGGAACTTCTGCGATTTTCTGATCCTCGAATGTTTTTCTAATTAAAAAGATGGGAAAAAAGAATAGGTATACACATATATTTATTTATTTTATCTGTAATATATTTTTGTTTGTTTTGGTTTGTACAGGCTGGCCATTTTTTGTAAATAAAAAGAAAAATATGGATTTAACTAAAAAAATATTATTTTCCTTTTGTTTGGTTAATCTACATATTTATATAGAGAAGGAAAGATATTTTACTATAAAAAAGAATCGGTATTTATTTTTGTTTGGATTGTAGATGAATCTTGAGGGATTTTTTTAGTTTAGTAAAAGTACTTTTATATATTTAAAAAAGAAGATTTAAAACTTAAAAATATTCTCCGATAAAAATAAAATAAAAAACTTACAGAAATACTACTTGTTTCACTTTGCTTTTCAGAAGAACTGGCAGTAACGTTTTCAATTGAAAATTGTAAATTTTGAATAGAATAATGGTCAGAAGAAAGTGGAAACTGAAAAGTAGGAGGTGGTGGTGATGGAAGAGGAGGAGAAGATGCTAACTAAAAAAGTTTAAATTTTTTCAAAATTTTGAAATTAATTTGAACAACAAAATAGGGGGTAATAAAAGGGCCTTGAAATTTCTATTTTGCTTATACTTCGTATCAATGTACTAATTTTTTGGTGTATATTTTATTTAAAATTAAAAAAAAATTCTAGTAGGAGGTATTATAACAAAAACACATTCAGAAAATAAATAAACAGGAAGGGAAATCTTCTCTCATTTACTTCATTTCAAGTCAAACCAATTGAGAGTTAAAAACGAAAACTGAAGAAAACATAAGAAGAAGAAGAGGATATATTGTCTACAACGTTCTCAGTTTTAGTTTGAGAGAGAAGTGTAAACGATTTGGGACTAAATAAAGAAAAGAAAAGATTACAAGCAAAAAATTTTGTTTCCTTTGCTTAAATTTTTTGCGCAGAAAAAATCGAATTGAGGAAAAATATTTTTAAGCTAAAGTGAATGATTGAAGAAAGAAAAAATGAAAAAAAAGAAAATAATTTTACTTTAGTTCGTTTATATTTTTTGTTGAGGAAAAACAGAAATAAATATTTATATGTAGTTAACTAAAGAGAGAGAAGATTATGTATGTAGTTATGTGATCATTTCATAAAGTTAACCCCTAATAGATCATTTATAATGATCTGAGAGGGGTGAGAGGAAAGAAGGACATATCTACTAATAAAATACTAATTTGGCCCAATTCCTTTACATTCCATTCAAAAAACAATTATGGTCAACCCAAAAAATATTTGGTATTTAATTGATATACCACATCTCCGCCCCTATTTTGAGTCTCAGACTTTTTCTTAAACAATGTGATAATTTTCTTTTGAATATGCCACAGGGAAATAGAAATTGTGGAAGGCTGACTATTGTTATGAAAAAATTAAAGTAAGAAAAATTTTAAGGAAAACTCTGAGACTAAAAATAGGGGAGTGGGTATATCCATTAAGTACCAAATATTTTTAAATTTTAGAAATAATATTTTAAGTTTTTCTTTTCTTATTTTTAAATTTATTTAAAAAAATCTTTTTACCTTTTCATTTGTCTGCTGCGCATTTAGTAAATTGATCAAAGAAAGTTTATCCTTTTCTTTTTCATTTAATTCTTTAATTAACTTTAAATTAAATTTTAAAATTAAACAAAATTTAAATTAATTAATTTACATTAATTTTTTCATTCATTTGTTCAGTAATTGCTTCATGTAATTCACTCAAAGATTTACTTCGATGAAGGGAGGACTATTTGACAAGACGAAAATATAAGAGACATAACAAAATTTTTTTAGAAATTTTTGTAAAAAGAAATACCAAAAAATTAATTATAAATTCCTATTAAAAATCCAAAAAATAAATTCCCAAAAATAATTTCCATCACCAAATATTTTAAATAAAAAGAAAAAAAGCAAAGCAAATAAGCAGAATATTTTTAATTAAAAAATAAAAACTAACCTTTTGAAGATTATCAATGTTCTTAAAAATTAAAAAAAATTTTCTTTAATAATTTAAAATATTAACAAAAAACTAACATTACGCAATCGATCCAATTCACGTAGAGAATCGTCATCAACCTTTTAAAATTTAATTTTTAATTTATTTGTTGAAGTTTATTTAAATTTACTTTAGGGGGATGTGCCAATTCCCAAGGCTTTCCATCCCTATTCTTCAAAAATTTATCCAAATCTTTGTCTCTATCCGTAGCGTCCCCAAGTTTTCCTTTTGGGCGAATTCGTAATTGGTCCAAAGCTTCCAAGTCGAGAAAAGAGCGTTTGCCGTGTAATGAAGGAAAGTCATCAATTAAATGGCGACGAGCATAATCACGAATTGCATGAGCTGAATGAGAAAAATTTTTTTTTAATAATTTAAAGTAAAAAGTAGTCAAAAAAAGTAAAATAATAAGACAATTTACTATTTAATTTAATAATTTTAAAATTTTCTTTTCCCAAAATATTCATAATTACCGGGAATGTGTGCATGAGAAGCAACTCTCGGATCTATAATTTGCATTCTAAAATGCTCTGCTGCACGTTCAGCTCTATAATCAGCAGCATCAGTTAATTTAGAACTTAAATCTTGAAGACTAGAACCAATTTGGACATCTGTCCCCTTTTAAATTAAATTAAAAAGTTTTAAAGAAAAGATAAATTAATTAACAGGTTTTTCAGGTATTTTATAGTGGGGAGTAACAATTCGAATTGCTGCTTGTTCTGTTTGAGCACGAAAAGCATCTGATCCAGCCTTTAGAAAAGTATAAGATTTAAAATAAATATATCTAGTTAAAAAGAGAAGAAAGTAATAAAATAATTTTGGAAAGAGAGAACGAGTCTCTGAATTTTTAATGAGTAAAAATGTTCAATAATTCTGAATTTAATTAGAAAATAATCAGAAAAAACTCTCTTTTTAATTCTTTATAAAAAATATATTTTGTGTATTTTTTTTATTTTTTTAATTAAAATATATTTATTTTTTATTTCTCCCTAAATATTTAATTTTTTCTTTTAATTTCCAAATAATTATTTATTTAATTTTCGCCTTTTCCCCCCTCTTCCTTTAAAATGTACCTACCACGTCCAACGTAGCGTTTGTCTGAAAAAAATAAAAATATTTAATTTTTTTTTAAATTTTTGATAGATTGGAGGGAAAAGTTTTTTTTAATTTAATTAAAAATAAATATTTAAAGAGAAAACTAAATTTTTAAACACTTACATGGCGAATCTGTTCCATATCACGTAAACTTTCTTCGTGTTGTTGCTAAAAATTAATTGAGAAATATTTTTATTGTAATTAAATAAATAAAAATATTTTAAAAATAATTTTACGTTTATTTTTTTGTAAACAAATATCGAATTTAATAATAAAAAAAGAGATTTTATTAAAATTAGAACCCCCCCCCTCTCCTTAAATTAAAGAAAATTAAAAAATTCAGATTTTGTGACCAACCGTAGCTAGGCCTCGTTCTTCCCTCTGTGACTGTTCATAATAACGTGCCTGATGGGCTGAAGCCATATTTTAAATAAAAATTAAATATGTAAATTTAAAAAATCTTTAATTTAAATGGAAAATATTTAATTTAAAAATAGAAAAGTAAATATGTAGAAAATAAACAAAAAATTTTTTTAATTTTAAAAACCGAAAAGAATTTAAACTAAATTAAATTAAAATTTAATTTTGTTGAAAATTCTTGATTATTTTTATTCCTTATTTAATTCCCTATGATTTAATCTTTATTTAAGCTCATTATCTTTTACTTGAATAAATTTATGCCAAAAATAGTGTGTCCTAAACTTTTATTGTCACCCTGTTGGAATAAACAAAAATTAATGTTTTGATTTAAAGGAACGTGCGCGTAAATGGAAATAAATATAAATATATTTTGGGGAAGTCTATATATAAATATTGACCCATTTATTCATCGAGACTGATTTGTGAAAATGAAAGATTGATTCGCGGCTGGTTTAGGAGGGGGGGAAGAGCCGCCTTGGATAAAAACAAAAATAAAGTATTTTATTTGCAAATGGAGAACTCACACAGATGCAAATAAATTACTCAATTAATATTTAGACTTTGTCGCTGGCTGCGTGTGTGTTTGGAAGAGATAAATATTCAAAGCTGACCTTGAAGAAAGTTGGAAGGATTTAAGAAGGATTTTCTAAAAAACAGGATGGTAAGCAGTTAATTAATTAATGAAAATGAGAAAATGAATGGATTTTTGTGTTGATTATTTTTAAGAAAAAAAGAAAAAAGTGATGTGTGTAAATATTCATTAAAAATAGCCAAGAAGAGTAAAGACAAATCAGCAAGAAAAAAAATAAGGGAAAGAACGAATTGAATGAGTAATTTTGAAATTTATTTTTTTATTTTTTTCATGAAAGTAAATTAGTAATTAATTTATTTTTAGGTACAAATTTTTGTATAATTTTGTAAATTATTTTGGAAATATTTTATTTTTAACTTTTAAATAAAGGATAAAAATTAAATATCTTTAAAAATAAAAAAATAATTAAATTTAAAGGGTGGACGAAGAATAAAGTTGAGGAAAAGAATAATAATGGACAGATAGATTGAGTAAAGAAGAAAGGAATGTAAGGGAATAATTGAGAGAGATGCGCGAGCAGCCGCTGAAGAAACATTTTTATAAAAAATAAATGTATACCCCTTTTTTCTGACAGTGGTTGAATATATTTTTATTTAAAGGAGGAAGACCAGTTTGGCTACTACTAACTGCGTTTAGTGGTGATCAACCATATGTTGAGTTACTACTTTTTAATTTGATACGCGTTGGGACATTATAATAGAAGTGTTTTTAATTGATTTTGAAAGGAGGAATTTTAATTTAATTTAATTAGACAACAAAATATTTAAGGAATTTAATTAAAAAACTTTAAGTATAAATAAATATTGAATAAATGGATATCCAGTATATGCTCAAATATATTGCACTCTCAAATAATCAACAAACCCCCTTCCTGTTAATTACCCCTTCAGAGAGAAGCTGAAACAATAATTACCTAGGATAATAATTTGAAAATATCCGTTATTACTTTAAATTTATATCTCAGTCTCAATCGTTAATGTAACCTAGAGCTTCGGAGAGTTATGAGAAGAAACTCACTAAAATATAATTTAAAAATTTATTTTTAATTATAAAAATGGCGACATTAAACACCTAAAAATATTTATTAGTTTTGATAGTAAAAATAAAATTAAATAAAAAAAGGAAGGGATGGGAAGGAGGAGGAACGTTTTTAGTTTTGTTTAAAAGGTATTGTGGTGGGGAAGGTGGTTATTATATTATTTTATATTTATTTATTTTTGTGTGGTTGTCCCAAAAACTCTTTAAAATTACATTAAAAATAAAAAACCGGTTTAAAAAAGAAATTCTTTAAATGAAAGGAAATGATTAAAAAAAAATAAAAAAAAGTTTTTGACTTGGAAAAGGTGAAAAGAAAAGAGAGGGGAAGGGGAATTGCTATGTCCCTAAGGCATTTTTAGTAGTTTATAGAAGCGAAAGGACAAATTAAATGCGCGACTGGAAGCTTTAAATTTAAAAAAATTAGAAATAAAGGGAAAATATTTTGGAGTTTAAAAGATTGAGGAAGGCAATTTTGAATATAAATTTTGTGTTTTTTAATTTGTTATTTTGCGAAATAAATCTTTGGTAGTTTGGGTGGCGTTTAATAAAAAATATTATTGGAGAAATATAGCGAAAAATTGCTTAATTTTTAAAAATATTATTTTAATTAAAAAAAAGTTTTTTCTTTTAATTTAATATGTGTAAATACTTTCTTTTGAACTTTCTTCTAATTTTAATAAAAAAATTTTGTATTATCTTTTAAATATATTTTTTTATTTTAAAATTAAAAAACACAAAAATAAATATATATTTTTATTCAATTTTTCTCAATATTTTAATCGAAGAATGTCTTTCATCGGCCATTCTATCAAATAACCCAATATGTGCATTTCTTAGTGCTCTAATAAGTCCATTTAATCCATTATCTCCTTGTCCACTTAATCTAAATCTGTAATCATCTACTAAATGCTCAAATTTTGTTTTTGGATTTTGACGAGACCAAAACTAAAAAAATAAATATTTAATTTTTGTTTATTTAACAGCAAAGGACTTTTGCCTACAACCCCCCAAAATTCTCAAAAAAAAAGAGAAATCTGACTCCTTGGCTTTCCCAATTTCACCTGCGACACTAAAAGACAAAATTTTTGGAGCCTTCGGACCAAAAATTCGGCGCCGAAAATGATTTCCCCCCATGTCCCCTCCCTCCTTTTCCTGGCTACGGGCCTGTAACAAATAATATTTTATTAAATTTTTGAATAAATTTTCTATTCCTGTAAAAGTCAGTGTAATTTTTAATTAAACTCGCCCTATGATTTCTATTTTTTAACATCATTATTGCCCTGTCTCTGTCTTCATTAATTTCAATTTTTGGTGTTATTGTTGTTGTTATTATTTTATTGGAGGGTAAATTGTTATTAATTGTTATTGCTGTTGTTGTTGTAGCCCATATAGGTTTTGGAATTTTTGAAGGAATTAATAAATTAATTAAATCAACATCCTCATTTTCTTTTTTATTTTCAAAAAATTGTTCTTCTTCTCCTTCTTGTTTATTTGTTTCTTCATTTAATTTACTCAAAAGTTTATCAAATTCTTCTTGTTCTCTTTTACGGTAATCATTTTCAGTTAAAGAATTATTATTTAAATTTTCTGCTGAATTTGAATTAAATTGGTGATAATCAATTAAGGTTCTGAAAAAGTCAGAGATAATTTTTTAAAAAAATATTTCGGTCAATTTAAATCTTAAAAAAAACAAAAATTAAATTAAAAGAGAATATTCTTTCAAAATTTTAAATATTAGGTGCGGTCATAATAGTGACCGTTTTCTAAATTAAATTTTTGGGGGTGTTGTTTTACAAATATTATTTTTTCTTATTAATCAACATAAAGATCTCAATCTGCTCTTCACTTTATTACCAGATATAGCACCTAATAATTCAATTTAATTCAAAAATTGCCTCTCTTGTTGATCACCATTTCCTCCTCCAATTCCCCCTTCTCCACTAGACAATAAAGAAAAAAGTCTCGTATTTACTGTACGTAATTCTGATCGTTTTGAAGAATCAGAATTAATTCTTCCACTTCCCCCAAAATTATTTTCATTTTCTTCTTTTATATAATGAAGGTTTTCTTGTTTATTTTGTTTTCTTTGGATTTCTTCAACAATTGGATTTGTCTAGAAGAAAAATAAATTTAGAAAAAAATTATTTTTTAAATAAAAATTACTTCAATTTTTTCATTTTCTAATATTTTTTCTTCTTTATTATTTTCATTTAAACGATTTTCCAATCTTCTCGATATTTCACTTTCCATTAATTTTAAAAATTCTTCTTTATATTTTTCAGAAATATTGACAGATTGTAAAAATGTTGGGAAATCGAGGGTTGTTGAAAGTTGGGGGGATTGGGTGGATGAAGTAGAAAATAAATTGGGTGTTGGTGTACTTTCTGTTGAGATAGAAGAAGAAAAAGTTGAAGAAGAAGTCGAAGAAGTAGATTTTTCTTCAAAATTCTTTGAAGAAACAGTACTACTAGTACTTTCTTCTGTTGAAACAAAGGAATTGCTAATAGTAGTACTTTTTGTTGTAAATAATTCATTTTGAGTTCCACTACTAATTTGTTTTTCCAATAAAGAATTTAAACTTGAATTTAATGGAAATGCTTGGCTTTGGGACATTGGAGTTGCTGATAAACGGAATATTGAGGGTAGTTGTGCTGGATTTGGAAGTAAAAGAATATTTGAATGAATTTGTGATTGAAGTAATGTAGAAGGAGGTGGTGGGGGATTTCTAAATAGAAAGAGAGAGAGAAAGAGAGAATAAATTTAAAAAAATATTTATTTACCTTAAATTATTTAATGGAAAAAATAAAGGATTTATTGGAGGGGGAGGAGAATAATTCGAAATTTCTTCTTTTACTCCCTCAGATTTTTGTAATTGATAGAGGAATTTATTTAAAGGTTTTTCTTGAGGAAGTTCTTTATTGCCTGATGAGGATTGTTGACAATTAATAAAAATTCGTAAAAATTGAAATAATGAAGAGAAATGGAAAATTGTTTTTTGTAATTTAAACATTTTCTCTGTTAAAGGGGAGGAAGATTAAAAAGAAAAAATTGAGAATATAAGTAATTTGTTAAAGTATTATCTAAAAAATATATACCCATTAGAAACCCAAGGCTTTGTTCTAAAGTCTTGAAAAAAATTTTGGTTTTGGACATTTCTAATAAATATAAAGAAGACTATGTATTTATAATTATCATACAAAGGTTATTTTTAAGAAAAATTTTTTGATAAAATTTTTAACTTTTCTATTAAAAAGTTTTTCTTTAATAAAAAATTATATTAGTAACTACATATTTCTATACAAATAATTAACTTGTTATAAAAATAATCTTAAAAAACATTTATTTTATAAATGATTGGACAAGCAAAAATTTATTTATTTCCAATCAATGAAGCAGATAATATTTATTTAATCATAAGAGGAAAATCTTCTTTTATCGAAAATAGCCACAAAATGGTTACCAACGAGCGAAAGCAGATAAAATAAAAATACTTATCAATCCAATTTGGCGAAAGTAATTTTTTTATTAGAAGTAAAAAATATTAATTAAATCCTTTCCATTCTTTGAAGGGAAAAAGCAAAGCCAATTTAACGAAAGTTTGTACGCAGATACTCATGCTTTATTATTCCTACCAAATATTTAAATAAAAATTTCCCGAGAAACTAGAAAAATTGTGTAAATTGAAATTTTGTTGTTTAGTAGGTTAAAAAATTTTTTAAAGTTTTTCAAGGCAATAACATTATTTTTTCATCTCTAATTTTATGTCAAAAACCATGACGGAACCATATTTTTAAAGTAAGTAAAATTTCTTACTTTGAGGAAAATAAGAAAAATTTTTAATAAAAAAATAAAAATCTATCTATTAAATCATACTTTAAACAAAGAATATCATTGCTATTTTTTAATTTAATTTCACTAAAAAATGCACCATTAAAATCCAAATCAAAATTAATAAAGTACAATTTCAATATAAGAGAGATCAACATTTTATTTAAGTACTATTAAATGTTCGAATAGAGACAAAAAGTATATTTGCAAAAGAGAAAATTAAGTAAAAACTTCTTCATTCAAATTTAGATAGATTCAACGATCATTAAAATATTTTGCTCAAAAATTCAGAAAGAGAAGCATTTTAAATAAAAAAAAATTGAGTAGAAAAATAAATATACACTAAATATAGAGAAGGGATTTTCTGTTTGAAGAAAATTGTTTATGGAATTTTGCAAGAAATTTGAGTAATTAAGTTGGGCATTTATCAATAATTTTTAAAAATGTTCAAAAAATTAAATTCGGCTTTAAATGAAAGAATAGTTTAGCGCATATTTTTTGATGAGTGAAATCTTAAAACTAAAGTTTCACATTAAAAATGACGCCTGATAAAAAATAGTGACTTAAGGAAAAAAGAAAACCCCAACTCTCTAAATAATATAAAATAATAATATAATAACATTTTTTGGGTAGATTATTGAATTGAATAAAAAGAAAGTCTATCTCTATTTTTTATAATTATTCTATTTAAAACCCTACTTCTTCCTCAATTCATCTAAATAATCGTCAGCATATTCCTTAAGAACATCCTTAATACAGTCAACATCCATAGAATCAAAAGTAGATGACAAAGACTCTTTTGCAAGAAATTCATTTACAAGGTCCAAAGAAGTTTTTGACGGATCACACCCAAATTCTTTAAGAAATTCGTCCAAAGCTATAATCATACGATGAGTATTTGAACTGAAATTTAATAAAAATTAAAATATTCATTTTAAATTTAATGTCAGACAAAAAGATTATTTATAAATGGAAAAGATAAATGTTCTTTCATAAAAGTCGAGAAACAGAGCAAATTATGAGAACTGATGTAAGCTAATGAAAAGGGAGCCAGTCCGAAATTAATGTTAAAAAGGAAAACCCCAAACGTTGTAAACATTAAAAATAAAAACACCTTTCACTGTTAATGTCGGTACTGTTATTCAATAAAATCGGGATCTCAGCATCGCCATTAAGAACTTCATTTTCTTTCCCAGATAAAAGACGACGCTAACAATAAACAATTTTAATTAATTTTATAATGACGAATAACAAACCTTTTTAGTTCTACGCGATTTGCCAGAATTTGGCTGATTGTGAGACAACCCAACACCATCATTCTACAAATAAAAATTTAAAAGTTGAAATAAAAAATAATAACCTTCTCGGGAGTAAAAGCCTTTGGTCCTTGAGTTTGGGTTTCTTCCAGAAATTCAATGTCAGAATCATAAGCACCATTACAAGTAACATTACCATCATTTTGTTCCAATGACGGAGGAGATAAAGTGTCATATCTTTCTCTAAAAAATATTTCTGAAATTTAAAAAATTCAAAATAAAAAAAACAAACAATCTACGCTTGACGCAAGTTGAGTCCGGAAAATTTTCGCCAATAAAATGAATTTCATTTGGAACAGAAACAGAAAAGTTTGATGGCTTGGCAACCTCTAAAAGACGAGCAATTGCATCATCTAATTGAGCTTTTTTAATGATAACTTCCCCAATCTAAATTTTAAATAAGCTAAAGTTTAGATATCAGACTTAAAAAAAAGTTACATGAGCGAAGATATTTGTTGCATTATCTCCAGAAAGGTCAGTTTGACAAGTGACGTCATTTAACTAAATTAAAAAATGCATGAAATTAGGATGCCTTTGGGAAACTCAGAAGTATTCAATTTTGATCTTAAAGTTAACAGAAAATTTCCAAAAAATTTAGGCGATAGGAAGGGAATAAATTGATTTTTTAGAAAACTTTTTATCCTCTGAAATTGATTACCGATTTTTGAAGCAAATTGTTAAATTCAAGAAAAAATTCTTCGGCCTCAGTTCTATATCGCTTGTTCTCCAAAATTAAATCAGTAGCTCTTTCGAGAGTTAATGGAAGAACATTATTCTCTTTGATAAGTTGCTCATTAACTTCCCTTTCTTTGACAAGATCGGCATTGGCGTCATAAAATAATTTTTGCTTTACTTTGATATCATTCGAAAGCTCAGTTATCTTATTTGTCAATGAAATATTATTCTTCTTTTCGGCTTCATAACGATCCCTAGCCATTTTAGTATGTTTCATCACTTCGGATCTGCAATAATTCTTCCAAGTCTCTTTCGTCAATTTAAGTTCCTTCTTCAAATGTTCACAACCTGGACATTTGGAAATTCCGTCAATCGAGGCCGAGTCAGATGGCGTCTTAAAAATTTATTTGTTTTAAATTAGAAATATATAAAAGTACATTAGACTGCACTTGAGGACTATTCGGTGAAGCAAAGTTAACGGTTTTCGACATATTCACATTACTTGAAGTGCCTGATTAAAAATATATTTAAAAAAGATGAAAGAAAAATAACTTACTAGTGCACTTTAAAGAAGAATTACTAGTCTCCACCCAAATAAATGATTTTAAAAAGTAAATTGAGATTAAAATATATTCAATAAAAGTAGCTGAAATAAAATTAAAAAATGCTCAAAATAATTAAGGTAAAATAAAAAAAACGAAATTTTTTGTTGGAACCGTTTTTATTAAAATAGAGATTTAGACAAAAGATTACATAAAAGACTTCACCGACAAAAAGTAAAAAGCTTAAAATAGTTGCAAAAAAACGCAAAAAAAAAAAAAATTGATTGAATAAACTAAAATACATAAAGCCAATTCTATTTTCTTCAATTTCGCCAAAATGCACCTGATCAAAATAACACACTATTTCTCATTTCTTTTGCTCTTTATAAAAATCTTCTAATTGAGTCTTAGACTTTAGAGTATGAAACTAAATTACTTTATTACATTTTATTGTTAATGCTCTTTTATTTTTCTTGAGATGAATAATTTTTGTTGTTGTTCATCTTGCAAACCTCGATATAAAAGAGTTGTTGATCATATTTATCCCCGAATGCCTCCATATGATGTGCCAGTTAGTGGAAATATGCAGAAATTAACATTTTATTCTATATTCCATCCTGAAAAATTAAATCGAATTGGTATTTATCTTGTTCAAAGACTTTCACGAGATCTTGGTCGACAAAAAGTTGCTGATGTTAAGGTTAACTTTAAATATTTTTTTAAATTTTTAATTCAAGGTTGCGGTTGATGCAATTGATCAATTGTTAAAAAGTTGTCATGGCTCTCCTTCAATTAATCAATTTATTGAAAGTTTTCTTTTAATGGTTCAACGACTTTTGGAAACAAATGACCCTCAAATGGAAAAATTAGCTACTGATTTGTTTGTTAGATTTTCTGGAATTGAGGAGGATTCACCTTCTTATCATCGCCAATATGATTTTTTTATTTCAAAATTTTCTTCAATGTGTCATGCGAATCGTGGTGCTTATGTGCGCTCACAACGATTTAATGGGCTTCGAGGTCTTAGAGGTTAAATAATATTGTTTGTCAATTTCTATTAACATTTTTCGATATTAGGTGTTATTTGGAAATCTGCAAGTGATGATTTACAAGCTAACATTTGGGAGAAACAACACATGAACAAAATTATTCCTTCAATTCTCTTCAATTTCCAGGATGAAAATGGTTAGTTTTTGACATTTTTGACTAATTTATTCAAGCTTAAGACGAAGTTGATGTCCAACGTTTTGATCATACTACCGAAATGCTATTTCATCCTGAACAACAAAATGGATCTATTGCCGAAGCCGAACCAAGAAATTTAGCGCTTCAATGTCTTCGAGAACTTTTCCAAAAATGTAGTTTTGGATCTCTCAAGTTGATTTTTATGTTCAATTCTTTTAAAAAATTCAGATCTGTACTTGAACCAGTCTTTAGGCATTTTGATTTACACAATAAATGGGATCCTCCACCAACTTTTGCTATTAGAACTTTCAAGGCTATTCTTTACAGCATTCAATCACAAAATTCTTATTTTGTTATACAAGTTTTTTTTATTTTTTATTCTTGTTTAAGATATTTCTTGAAGGATCTTATTAATCAGCTTGAACAAGTTCAAAATGGAGAATTTAATGTTCGTGTTGGAATGGCTACAGTTTTGGCAAATATTGTCAGCATTGCTGGAACGAATATCGGCCCTCTTTTTTTAGCTATTTTTAATTCACTGTTAAAATTACTTCGTTCTTCTGTTGAATTCCAACAAACAAAGCAATGTATTGATTTGGAAAAGGAAAATTTATTTCAAAGCACTTTAATCTATGCTCTTAGTGATTTTGCAAGTGCGTTACCTGATTATCAAAAAGTTGAAATTATGATGTTTACTGCTGGAAGTATTTCAAATGATGAAAGCACTGGTTTTTATATTTTATTTTACTAGATAATTATCTTTTTTTTAGTGAATCGTAAAATGGAACAGTTATGCGAACCATTTCTGCAAAAGGAAGTGTTAAAAATGTTTAGAGACAAAAATCAACGGCAACTTTCTGAACAACAGAATGGTTTCGATACTGTTTCTATGGGAAGTAGTAGTGTAGATTGGAGTCCATCTGATACAGAACCACATAGCAGAAGGAATACAGTTTTTTGTGGACAAAGTAACGTTTTTAGTAATTTTTACTGATTTTGGTACTTTATGGATATGTCCAGGCCCGTAGCCAGGATTTTTTTTCGGGGGGGGGCAAGGGGGGAAAAATTTTTATTTTCAGTGCCGCAGGCGAAAATTTTGAGAATTTTATAAGGCCGTAGGCCAAAAAAAATCGCTTTTTTGCCCCAGCCCTTCCCCAAATTTTTCCCTTTTCCCCATTTCGGGGGGGGGGGGGGGGGAATTCCCCCCCCCTACCCCCCTGGCTACGGGCTTGGATATGTCACCCCCCTCCTATATCGAGTCTAAGAGTTTTCCTTATACGTAGAAAATGGTCAGAGATTATTTTCTTCTCCATGTCAATTATTTTTTTCTTCTTCAAGTATTTTGCTTGTTTATTTTGCCTTTTCACATATTTTGAAATTTGTACTTACATTTCACTAATTTCATTTCTACATTTACCACATTCCACTTATTTTGCTTGAAGAAGAAAAAAATGATTGACATGGAGAAGAAAATAATCTCTGACCATTTTCTACGTATAAGGAAAACTCTGAGACTCGAAATAGGAGGGGGTGACATATCCATAAAGTACCCTGATTTTTGTATTTTTTAGAAGACCTCAATCTTCCTATCAATGTTGAGCAACTTCGAATTCTTGCCAATACTCCTCTGAATGTTGCTGAAGAGGAAAGACGGGATCAGGCATGAGAGCATTTTTTAAATTTAAATAGTATAAATTATTTTTTAGGAAAAGAGTCGAGAAGTGTTAAAAATGTTTAGAGACAAGAATCAACAGCAACTTTCTGAACTATTTAGACATCATCAACGTAATTGTTCTTGCTCTTCTACAGGCCCTCCTTGTCCACATGGAAATGGTGAAAGTCAAGAAACTTTAGCACAAACATTGCAGCGATTAACACTTAGACATGATGAAGTAAAAAAATAAAATATTTCTTAATTAAAAACTGTTTTTAGAAAACACGAATTCGAATGTTTGGGCAACAAGCTCCGCCTGCAACTATTTTTGACATAAAATTCCCTTCCTCGTTTGAATTTTAAAATATATTTTTTTCGATCTCGTTTATTTACTTAATTAACATTCCAAATTATTGTTTTTTGTTTAAAATGTGCAAGCCTTAATAATTATTATTTTTTCTTGTCAATTATTTAAAATAATAAAGAGTTTATTGCTTAAATTATTTCAAAACTTGTATGTTTATCTTAACTGAATTCCTTTAATTTAGACCAAGAATTTTTATAGAATTTATGGATATAGTTGAAGATTTGAAAATCTGTAACCGCCAAGAATGTCTTCTACTTTTGATTATAGGAATTAAATTTTTTTGATGATGAATGACACTCTCTTTACAATTAAAACTTTCAATTATGTTATCTCAAAACCTGGCTTTCAACAAACAATAACTTATGATCTTCAAATTCCATTAACTGAAAATTCGTTAGGATCTGATTTTTTTGGGCATTTATTTGCAAAACAGAAAGTCCCTTTATTTGCATGTGAAGGCAAATTAAATTATTTAAATTTATTTATTTTTAATTTTTAGAAGTTGAAAATGCTTTAAATAATTTTGTATATGATGAGACAAATAAATATACTTCTTTAATTGCTGATGAATTATTAAAAGAAAAATTGGCTCAATTTGGGGATGATTCTTCAAAATTGGCTTTAGAATTAAACACGGATAAATTGGTGAATCAACAAAATTCTTATTATTTTTTATTTGTTTTTTTGTAGGATGGACAATCTTCAATTGGATTATTTTCTAAAGGAGAACTTTCTTTTGAGGAACAATTTCAAAAATTAATAAATAAATGTTCTAATCATCAATTATCTAATTTAATTAAAGAAGAGACTGAAATGACAAATGATGTACTTTTAAATATTCTTTTTATAATTTTAAATATTTTTAAGGTTCGTTCAATTGTACATGCTAGAGATTTTGAACTAAATCGACTTGAAAAAGCTTGTGAGGCAAGTCTAGCTGCTACTTCTACGCCAGATTCTGATAAATTTGATGAATATTCTCGTGAACTGTCACAGCTTAACGCAGAAATTCGTGTTAGTTTTTTATAATTAATTTTACATTTAGTAGAGAATTTAATTCTAATTTCTAATACGAAATTTGAGAGGGAAAATAATTAAAATCTGTCTTTGAAAATTTTTTATTTAGCGAGTGGGCGCTGATTTTTCTTGCCGAATGGAAGAACTTCGCCAATATCAAAGAGAAAAATATCGTTCATTAGTTAAAAATTTGTGTCAAAATGTTGAGAATTCTCTCCTTTCAACAAAACATCAAATTCCAGAAAAGAAAATGTCAACACCTGAACAACACAGTTCTTCACTTAATTATTCTCCTAGTTGTGGATTTCAACAACAATTTACTAATAAAAATTTAAAATCTTTAAAAAAGTAATTTTTGAAAGATTTAAATTTAATTAAATATATAATTGGAACCTTTAAGGGGGCTTTTCTGTTTTGCCAAAATTGATTTAGGCATAGAAAAAACCATTGAAATTGTAGTTCTCTCTTGATAAATTTGGGGATTAACAATTTTAGTTGTTAAATTTATTTTATTTATAGAGGAAGAATTTTTTTTGATTTCTCGAATTTCTTCTTAATTTTTCTTTTCTTCAAAATACATTTTAATATTTTAAAAAGGTCAATATCTTGTGAAGAAAAAATTTCCCAACTTTGTCTTGGTGAAAAGGGTAATAAATCATCTTTTGTCGGACGTCAATCTGAAAGTTTTTCAATATATATAGGTAAATAATATTTTATTTTAAATTTTATTTTTTAAAGGTTCTCAACTTAAAACTCGGCATAATGTTCGTCTTTTAACTTGTAATTGTTTATCTGATTTGTGTCTTTCACAAACTTTTGAAGATTTTTCTCATCAAGAAGAATTATTAGGCTCTAAACGTCTTCATCTTTTAATGAATTTATATGGAAGGGAACTTTCTGCAACAGTTTTAATTGTTGGGAGAGATCCTCTTTGGCATATTAAACAAAAAACAGAATTTGCAAAACTTTGTGAACAATCGGCAGAATTACATTTTGATTCGCTTGAAGGGCAATTAAAGGCTATTGAAGAACATGTAAGGAGTTTGGCTCTATCTTAGGACATGCGTCCCATGAACATTTATGCGTCACATGAATTTTTATGCGTCCCATGAAAGTTTATGCGTCCCAAAAATAGTATATGCGTCCCAAAATAATATAACCGCAAAATAACATTTTTTAAATGTATTAATGAAAATTAAATATTTTATATGTTACCTTGCTCAAGGGACAACGAGCAAATTAAAAAAAGAATAAAATTTTTATTTTAATATGATAGAGTAATTATTCATATGCGTCCCATGAACTTTTATGCGTCCAATCAAGTGGGCGTAGGTCCAATCAAGTGGGCTCAGTGGGCGTAGGTCCTGAACATGAATAAATGCTTTGGAACCATGCCCTACTTTGCAATACCAAGAAAAATCCAATTTTCCTTTAATTGGACTCATAAATTTTAATTGTACGCATAAAAGTTCATTGGACGCATAAACTAGACCAGGCCAAAATATTTAATTGTCATTAATAAGATTAAAAAATGTTTTTACAATTGTTTTACGCTTATATTAATTTTGGGACGCATATACTTTGAAGGGACGCTTATACTATTTTTGGGACGTATATACATTCATGGGACGCATAAATGTCCATTTTGGATTTAGATGTTCCTCAAGGGTTTAGGCATTATTGCATTGATATATAATTTTGACAATTATTAGGCGTTAACTTTCCTTTGCCTATTTTCTTTATACAAAGGACGTGAAAAATTTAATATCCTTTTATACTCAATCTTTCTTAACTTTTTAGCATTGTTACTAAGGGAAATGCTTAACCTTTCTGATTTTATTAAAATTATTTTTAAGGTTAGATCAGCAAATCGAAGCCGGCGTTTAGCTAAAAATTCAATAGGATATACTTCTCCATTCTTTCCCTACTTTTCTTCTTCCCAACAAGATTTTGAGGATGATAATGAAGATGAAGGCATTTTAAAAATTGGAGATGTTTATTTAACAAAACATTCAAATCTTTCTTCTGTTCAAATTATTTTTCATTTAGTTGGAGATGATAAATTAGAAAAAGAAGAAATATCTTCAAGACATCCTTGTGTTGCTGGGCTTCATAATATTGTTAGATTATCTTCTCGTTTTGCAATTAGAAATATTTCTTTACCTCTTTTATTGGTTGATCAATTTAATGACGAGGTAATAAAAAAAGAAAATATTTTTGTTAAAAAATAAATATCTGGGATTTTTTTTAGAATTTTTGATGAAACAAGAAATAGTACCAAGAATCTTTTTAATTTTGAGGGTACTAAAGCAAACCTAGGCCTATTTGACTTAAATTTTTCTTAAAAATATTTTGAGAGAAAGTTTATCTGCCTTTTCTCATCATTTTAATTTCCTTTGGGAGAAATTATTAGTTTTCTCGTTTATATGTTGCCAATTTAGTAAATTATTATTAATACTTTTTAAAGTAAAAATTAAAGATCAATTTTTTACAAAAAATAATTTTAAAAAATTTCTCCCTTTCTTTTTTTAAGTTTTTGTCATCAGAAAATATCAATATAAATATTTGGTGTCAATCTCGTGCAGAACTTGTTTTTAAATGTTTAAAAGGGTTTTTGATGGAAGTTTGTTCAAGCGGATCAAGTTGTTCCCTAGCTGGAGGTGCTAATTCTGGACCTATCCAATCTTTACATTTTAATATTTATTTTGCCATAACTTTCTCTAAATTACTTCCAGATTCTTTTTTATTTCAACAATTGACTGATTTATTTACTTCTATTTATTATTTAGTTCCTTCTTTAAATGCTTAAATTTTCTTTTTTAAAAATCAATTATCATATGGTTTTTAAGCATATTTTCTTAAAATATGGTTTTAATTTAAAATGAAAGTTTTTTTAAATTTTTCCTATTTTTCGACATTTTTATTGAAATGTTTTTTTTCGCTTTTTTTTGTTTTTATTTTATTAATTTAAAGATTAAATAATTGTTCCCTAAAAATATTTGATTGGTACACTTTTGCATAAATAAATAAATATATTTAATAATTATCATTAATTTTATTACAAATTCTTTTATTATAAATATCAACAATAAATAAATATTTTTTTGCTTTTGATGAACCCCGCAAAATTTTTAACAAAAAATTATCTCAATAAAATTTAAGATTCTTTAAAAATTATTTATCGAAATAATTTAAAAATTACAAAATTTTGTTCTACCTTTATTTAAATTTGAATTTTCGAAAAAAATATTTTGGTAAAAAAATTTTTTAAAGAATTGGGCTTTTAAGCAGATGTGTGTTGTTTAAGAATTGTTTTGGGGTGTTTAAAAACCAATTAAATATTTTTTTATTTGTTTAAAAAGAGTCAGATTTCTGCAAAAAGTGAGAAAATAAATAAACTTTTTTTTGAAAAAGTAATAAAAATATTTGAGAAACTTTTAAAGGAAATTTATATTTATTTTTGTTTGTTTTGCTGATATTTTATTTTTAATGGATATTAAAAGGAATATTTACTTTTAGCTAATAAAAGTTGATGATATATTTATTTAGTTAATAATTTAGTTAATTCCATTAATATGTATTTCCCCCTCCCTTTCATTTTTTATTGGTCATGCATCAGGGATGGATCCACCTTCCGCAGAATTCCGCTTTTTTGACCCACCCGCTTCCGTCTTCCGCTTTTTAAAATTGAAAATTATCCATCCCTTTTATACATACTTCTCAAAACTTTATCTTTCCCCCTTCTGCCTTTTATTTAACAACAACAAAAACCCCTATTTAATAATCAAAAACAATTAACTTTATCAAATTTTCTTTAGTATATTTAGAAAAGAATATATTAATTTAAGTTAAAAATAAATATTATGGAAAATCTAAGTTCTATTTTAATTAATAAAAGTAAGGAAATTGAAGAAGAAGATGAAGTTGGGGATAAAATGACGGTTTTTGAAGAATATTTTTATTTGGTTAATGGATTAATTGGAACTTTTTTAAATTTAATTGTTTTATTAATTGCTTATTTAAATGTTAATATTAATGATAAACCTAGACAGGTAAATAATTAATTTTCTCGAAATAAAAATAAATTTTGATTTTTAATCCAAAGAAAATAATTATTTTAAATTTTTATTGTTTAAATATTTTTCTCGAATTTTTTGAGGGAAGATGGCTTACAATTTTTAAATGTATTCTAATTTTAGACTAAACACATTTTTCTTGAGTTTTTGATGCAATTTAGCTTAAAGTATTTATAGACAGAATTAATTGGAAAATATTAAATTTATATAGTTTTTGAGAAAATTTATCGAAATTAATAAGAATAACCATAAAAAACCTGTAAACGTTTTCCATAGTCAGGTTCTGAAAACTTTAATATTAACGGAAAATGAAGATAAGAATTAAAAAAAAGAATATTTTCTTTCCTTTATTATTATTTAATTAAAAATTAATTTTTATTTTTAAAGATAATTGTTATAAATATGACTTTGGCTGATTTATTAACTTGTACAATTTATATAATTACAAGATCTTGTAAATTTTTAAAAATTTATTTTTAATTATTATTTTTAGATGTAAGTATTTTCCCTCAATTTATTTGTTATCCTTATTATGTTTTAATTGTTACTTCACAATTATGTAGTTGTTTAAATCTTTTATGGTAATTGAATTTAAATTTAAATAATTTAAATTTAAAAAAAGGATTAATTTGGATAAATTTTTATTTATTAAATTTCCATTACATTATTATACTTTGGTTAGCAAAAGGAGAGTTATTTGGGTAATGATTGGAAGTTGGGCATTAATTTTTGGATTTGTTATTTTTTTATATTGGTTTATGGAAATTAAGGTAATTAATTAAATATTTTTTGAAAAAATAATTCTTTAAAAAAGCATCCATGTGAAAAAGTAATTTTATCTGGACATATTTATTTATTAATTTGTTTACTTTATATTATTTCAATAATTGCTTCTTTAACACTTTCTGCCATTATATTTTATATTGCACAAAAATCAAGACGTTCTTTAGATTCTTCAAAAGAATCAAAGGTAAAAATGAAATATTTTTAAAACACAATAAGATGGGGGTTAACAATGAAGACCACCCTGAAGACCTATTAAAAATCCTATTAAAACACGCTGAAGGCGGTTCTACTTGACTTTATGAGTCCAATCGAACTTTATGAGTCCAATCAAGATTTATGAGTCCAAACAAAACTTTATGAGTCCAAATAAAACTTTATGAGTCCAATCAAGATTTATGAGTCCAAACAAAACTTTATGAGTCCAATCAAAATTCATGAGTCCAAACAAATTTTATAAATCCGACATGTCTTATTATTCTAAGTAAAAATTGTGGCTCTACTACGGTTTATGATTCCAATCACAGCTTATGAGTCCAATCGGATTTTTGTGAGCTACGTGGTAGGTCGTCAGATCAAAGCAGGTGCTGAAAAAAGGGATAGGTTTATGTTGCCGACCCAGAACCCAGCGACCGTTGACTCACGCGAGGCGTGTGCCGCAAAACCCCGCGCGAAGCGCGGGGTTTTGCACAAGCGCCTCGCCTATATCCCATAGGTCTAACAACATAATCCTATTCATTTTTAATGTATTATTTAATAAATGTATTATTTAATAAAATCTAATAAAATGTGATTGAACTCATAAAATTCCTATGGACTCATAAAGTTTTGTTTGGACTCATAAATTTTGATTGGACTCATAAAGTTTTATTTGGACTCATAAATTTTTATTGGACTCATAATGTTCGATTGGACTTATAAAGTCAAGTAGAACCCTGAAGGCTTACAACTTTTTGATCAACTGAAAATTTTTATCACAATTTTAATCGGTGGGCCCGAGGGATTAATGGGATTTGGAGTGATTAAAGGGGTGTAGGTCTTCAGGGGTGGACTCAAAAAAATTATCGTGGTGTGGACTTTCCTTTATTAATTTTTGGGGATTTTTAAAGAAAATACCTAAATAATTTTAACAACGAAAATTTTATCTTTCTAGAGACTTTTCAAGCGCCTCTTTTTTGTTTTTTCCTCAACATTATGGACATTTTGTACCTGCCTTCCTTATCGACTTCTATATCTTGGAATTTTGCTTTCATTATTTTCATCCTCCCCACCTTTATTACTTAAACAAGCAATTGATTTATTTTATTCTTTATTGGTTATTGGAATTGTTTGTAATCCAATAATTACTTTATTTACACAAAGAATTTATCGAAATTATTTAATTAATTATTTTTTAAATCCTTTTGGAAAGAAAAATAAAATAAAAAATAATTCAAGTAGAAGAAGTAGAAGAGCAACAAGTTTATATAAAAATGAAAAAGAAATTTTAAATATTAATGAGGAAAAAGAAGAAAGAAGAGAAAGGATATAAACAATTAAATAATTATTGTTACTAATTGTTCCTCTTTCTAAATTTATTTTAATAAAAGTTCTAATACATAATCTTAAACAATTTTCGAAAAAAAGAAAAGAAAAACCCCAAACGTATAAAATTCGCTCGAAAACTGTCCGGAGTCAACTTTACATCTGTGATTGTCATATCCTTAACTGTTGTTCAGTATTGTCACCTCCGCAATTGTCGTAACACATTGTGAAAAAAAAAGAAAATTAAGGGACACGCCCAAAACACGCCCAAAAACATCAAAATTTATTAAAAGTAAAACATTCTAACAAAAAATTCAATAACCAGGATATTAACATAGTTTTACAACCTAAATTTAGATTTACCTAGTTAGTCTTCAATAAGATGTGACCAAGCTTAATAAAGAGACTAGTTTAGTTTCCTTTAACTAGTTAGTCTAAAAACCTTCAGAACTTTCTCGACCAAAAACAAGTATTCTTTGCTCATCTCCTTCTCAAGTTCATATTTATTCATAACGATGGCAGTTCTGAGGAATTACCAAAACGCGCGACTTTCAGGATTTTGTGGTGCATCTCGTGCCGGAGTCGAATCCGTTTAACTATTTTGCATATAGCTGACTTGTCCGTTATAAGAATGTTTTCATTATTTTTTTCTCTATTTTACTAAATATGTATGTAGTTTTGGCCTGCGCAGTTTCGGTCGCGCAGTTTTGGGCTGAACCAAAATTAAAATGAATCACCAAGTCACAGTTTTCTTTGTAAAATTGATTTTATTATTTTTTCTTTCTATTATTTGGTATTTTTTCTTTAAATTTTTACATTTATTAAATTTTTAGGTTATTATTAATTTATTATTTATTAACCATTTATTTATAAACTAACTATTTATGGACGAGAAAAATTTTTTGTCATCAACACAAACAACTAATAATTATTTTAAAAAATTTCTAGGCAATCTTAACGAACTTCGAAATAACTGTTTGCTTTGTGATGTCGAAATTGAGGTTTTAATTTGTTTAAATCTAGACCCTATTTTTTCTCTTATTTTTTTCTTTAGTGCCAGGAGAAAGTAATTTTTGCCCATAGAGGTAGTTTTTAAATTAAAATTAAATACTTTTTCGATTTCTTTAGTTATTTTGGCGGCTTCTATCGAATATTTTCGCGGACTTTTTAATTCAGGGATGGCTGATGCCGGTGAAAAGCGAATTGTTCTTAAGGTTTTTTTTAAATTATTTTCTTTATTTTCTGCTGATATTACGGGGATGTTTTTATTGAGATTCTTTTAGCTTTTAATTTCCCTATTGATAATTTTATACGATTTTTAGCGTACAAGTCCGCAATTGTTTTTTGTCATTATTCTCGTAAAAATTTAGTTAGGTTTATTTTTCATAAATTAATCGACATTTCTTACAAACCCAATTTCTTTGAAAAATAATTTTTTTATCCAATATTTTAAGGAAATTACTTTCATTGGTCTAAAACAAATTGTGGACTTTGCATATACATATGAATCTTATATTGATGAAAATAATGTTCGGCAATCATTACAGGCTGCTAATTATTTAGGAGTATTTAATTCAAAGATTTATTTTATTTTTAAAAATTATTTTTTTAGATAAATTCAGTCAAAGAAGCTTGTGAAACTTTTTTAACTTCTCGAATTAATGTTGGTAATTGTATTGAATTGTATGAACTTGCAGATCAATATAATTGTTTAAAATTGTTTGATTCTATTTATATATTCATTTTGGAACATTTTTTGGTATTTTTTACTTTAATTTTGTCTAATCTAGAGTTCGATATTTGAAAAATGCCGGATCCGGTTTTCCCCTCTTGGCTACGGGCCTGTATACTTTTAAGATGTTTTAAAGGGAGGAGTTATCTTGGCCAGATCAGAAAACGGGCAAAAACGGCTCAAAATTCTTGCTAGAAAGGGCACATTCTCTATCGAATGAGCCCGGTCTCGACCGTTTAAGGTCGGACACCTCGCAACCTTTACTTGTAAATTGGGTGTAAACACTAGTATTGGGTCAAAAGACTTTTTTCCTAAACAATTTTTCTCTTTCAGGAATTTTCTAAACTCCCTCAATTTCTCTCACTCAATTCAATTACATTATTAGAACGTTTAACTTCAAGCGATGAATTGTTTATACCTGATGAATATTTTCTTTTTGAATTTTTAATTAATTGGGTTAAACAAAATGAAGAAGAAAGGCTTATTTATTTGCCAAAACTTTTAAAAAATATTCGTTTCTTTCAAATTCCAACAAATAAATTTTTAAATAATGTTCTGCCAAATACATTAATTAATAAATGCCCAGAAGCTTTGACTTTTGTTAGATCTCAAACTGAAGCTATTTTGGGAAAAATTGTTGGAAATGATTTTTTTGGGAATATTGATGGAGGTTTGTGTTAAAAGTTATTTTTAGTTTTTATTTGGTATCTCTTCAAATGTACAGTTGAATCTAATTTTTAGATACCCCAAAGTTCAGTTTGAAATATATTTTTAAAATCTCGCGAAACTCCAAATGAATCAAATACAAAAAAGTTTGTATAAGCAAAACGAATTTTTCTTAAAAAGTCAATAAGCAGTGGGTAGTGTTTCATTAACGAAACAAACAAAACTAAAATGAAAAAACTATACGAAACAACGAAACGTTTCGTGCTGTAGGGATTTAACTGCCTAAGCGATGCCCTCAATTTTAAGCACCCTCAAAGTAAAAGTACTTTTTATTTTCAGTCACCAATTCGTCAACATTAATTTCATTTCGTCCAAGAAAAGTCTATGCTGGTTTGCTCTATTTAGTCTAATATATTTATAAATACTTTTGTAGGTGTCATTTTTTGTGTTGGTGGACGTGGTTCACGTTTGGATCCATTTAAGTCTGTTGAAGTTTTTGATTGGTTACACAATTGTTGGCATCAGATTTGTGAACTTAAAATTGGGAGAAGACACGTTGGTGTTATTTGTGTTGGTTCTAGAATTTATGCAATTGGTGGACATGATGGAACTGAACATTTAAGTTCTGTCGAATGTTTAGATGTTAAAGAAGAATCTTGGAGGGATGTTGCCCCAATGAATGTTAGAAGACGGGGAATGGCTGTTGGGGCTTTGGGTGGTGCAATATATGCCGTCGGAGGTTCGTTTGAATTTTTAAATTTGGATTGTATATGTAGTATACAAATTAGAGAGATTAGGATTTGAACACTATTCGCTTATTATTCTAATTTTTCTTCAGGGTTAGATGACCAGAATTGTTACAGGGCTGTTGAACGATACGACATACAAGAAAACGTATGGGTGCAGGTTGCTGATATGACCACGCCTAGAGGCGGTGTTGCTGTTGCTGCTTATGGTGTGTAAATTAGAAAATATTTTTTATTTTTAAATTTAAGAAGGAAAACTTTATGCAATTGGTGGAAATAGTGGAACCCATTCATTGGAAACATGTGAAAAATACGATCCAATATGTAATGAATTTAATCAAATTGTTTTATTTAAAAATAAATTCTTTTTTAGTAAATAAATGGACATCAATTGCTCCAATGAAAAATAGAAGGTTTAATTATTTTTTTAAATGAAATTTAAAAAACCATTTTTAAATTAGAGCTGGGTCTGGAGTTGCCATTATTGGACCTTATTTATATGTTATTGGAGGATTTGATGATGACTCCCCTTTAAGGTATTTTTTTCTTATTTGAATTAAATCAAAATACGAAATTTAGGGAAATTTTTGAGTATAATTTTGGCTTGTAACCTTTAACCTCAAGCTGTCCAAACTGTGGGGTTTGAGGCAAGACGTTTTTCTCGATTTTTTGGGGGTTTTTAGAATATACCTCTTATGTACATAAAATTTTCCTCCATTTCGTCTATTTTAACAAATGTTTTTTTATTATTTTTAGCACCTGTGAACGTTATAGTTTTGCAGAAAATATTTGGAAAGAAATCGAACCACTTTCCTGTGCTAGAGGAGGTGTTGGAGTAACAGCAATGGGTGGACGTATATTTGCTATAGGTGGACATGACAGTCATAATTATTTAAACACTGTTGAAGCATATGATCCTTTATCTGAAGGAAACGAAAATAAATGGACAGAAATTGCTTCTATTAGTCAAAGAAGGTTAAAAAAAAGAAACATATTTTGTAATTAAAATTTATTAATTTTAGGGCTGGTGCGGGTGTCGCTTGGTCGCCTTGCAGTATTAAAGAAATTTCTTTCTCTGATGAAGCTTGTGATTTATAAAATTATTTTTACTTTTTTTTGCATTTTAATATCTTGTTGATAACATTAGTCCTTGCATAACATTGGTTCCGATAAAAAAATGATTAAAAGTGGTTTTTGGTATTTTGGTAATATTGAAGAGTATGGGCCCCATTTTTTCCTCCCTATTTTTCCTCCTATATTTTTACAAAATCCTCCAAATTTTGTCCTCCAAACAAAATCCTTCCATCCAACTTGCCTTTATAATTTTTGCCTACAACTAAACAAAAAGGATTATTTTTTGGTATTTAACAAGTATGAGTTTTGAGAAGACTCATTTTCTCTATTAAAACGGGGAATAAAATATCAAAAAATGATCCTTTTTCTTTGTTTCAAGGCAAAAATTATAAAGGCAAGGTGGATGGAAGGAAGGAAAAAGTCTGACCATTTTGTAAAAATATAGGGGGAAAAATAGCAGAGTTCGAACTTTTCAAAATGCCGGGCCCGGGACCCGGTTTTATTTTCTCAAAATCGCACCCGGACCGGTTTTTCCGGATAAAACCGGAAAAACCGGTTAGCCCGGAAAAACCGGATTTTTTCAGACCCGGGCCCGGACCCGGTTTTTTCGAAATTTATTAAAAACATAAAAAAATTATCACACATACAAAGGATCGGAAAACATACAAAGGATCGATTAAAGGATATATGAATCAAAGGATAGGTGCGCTAAAGGATATAGTATACCTAGCGGGGGTGTCCGCAAGTGTAAAAAATTTTCCGCAGCCGCAATTTTAATTTTAAAATCCGCAGTCCGCAATCCGCAGTAGTTAGTCCGGCGTATATGTCGTTGGGGGCAGAGGGGTCCAACCATTTAGCCCCTCCCACATTTTTAAACGACCATTCAACCATTCCGTCGTCAGAGTCCAAAGGTTTAAGGATTTCCCTTTAAGGGATAATTTGATCAAACCGGTTTGGTGCGAACTTTAAAAAAAACACCTTACCATACCATTCCCCACATTTTTCACCAAATTTTATTCTAAAAATTTTCCCAAAGTTTCTAGGGTTCAATAAGTAGTTTTCAAACGATTCAATCAAGATTTCCCATATTTTTTCTTTTTAAAACTGTTTCTTAAACTTTTTTTTTAAGTTTCTTTTCTTACAATCTTATTTTATTATTTTTACCCTTTATACTTAAAAAAATACAATAATTATTAAAAAGTAGGCGGTTGAAATAGAAATAGTAAAAATCAGTCATGCAATAATTATGTTGCAAAATTATTGTTGAAAAGTGAAAATTGGTTAGAAATAGGTCATGCAAGAGAAAAAACTGTAAAAATTTGTAAATTATTGTTGAAAAGTTAAAAATGGGTAAATTTTTAAAAAGTAGACGTTGGAGATAGAAATAACTTTAAAAAGTATAATTAGGTAAAAAATAGCTCATGCAAAAATTGATCAAAAAAATTATTAAAAAGTAGGCGTAGAAAAGTGAAAATAGACTATAATTATAAAAACAAAATATTTCTGTAATAGGAAAAATAAATAAATGAAAATAAATAAAGTTTTATAATTACCCCTCTCTATTAATTACCCACTAATAATTTAAAAAATTAAGAGTTTAAAAAATAAATTCTACAAACAACATCGTCGCATCGTTCACAACTTGCTAATTATATACCTAAAATTTTTTCTTTTTTTTTTTAATTTTTCTTATTATGCTAATTTTCTTTCTCGAAATATTAAAATTTAAAACATTTCCTATTTAGTTAAATTATGTTAAATATATTTTTAAAATTCCTCTTCTTGACTGGAAATAAAAGAAAAAGATTATTTTATATAGGGATTTCTCTTCTTTTGACAACATCCTAAGGAATAAAAACAAAGGTATGTATTATTACGAAACTAAACATTATTACGAAACTTGCTCGCTCTTTCTTTATTCTCTTTAAATTCTTTTGCTTTTTTATGCAAAATTTCTTTTAGGCTTTTTCCCGCGACTGAAAATAATGAAATGGAATTTCAGTGAAATTCCTATTTTACAACACATCAATTATTTTATGGAATATTTTCTTAAAAAAGGATTTCACATTTCTTTCTTCATTCTTTAAAATTCTAAGAAATTTAATACTTTTGAATTAGTCTCTAATTTTGAATTTATTTTATTATTAATGTCTCCTCCACCTTCGAAGAAAGCACGACATTTCTTCATTGATAATCTATTACAGAAAGGTGATGGTGATTATGTAAAACATTTCGGTGAAGAAACTAAAATCACCCGGAAATTTAACCTTACCAAACTTTCTACTAAATTCTTAATTACGAATATCCCACCCGATCCTGAGGGTTTATTAAAAGGAATTTTCCAAGAATGCATCGACAAAACATTGGAGACGAGTCATGGTCATCAGCTTGATCCAGATCAACTTGGCTGTACAGTGAGCAGTCAATTGTTAGAATCAGATATTTGGATTCCAATACGTGAAATTTCTCCCAACACGGTGGATTCAATTCTTAATCAATTTCTAAAAGTGGCCCAATCTAAAAAACAGGATCAGGGAATGTTATGGGGTGAACCATTTACCGTTTCTGTTACAGCTATTGACAAAAAACATCTGCCTACAACACGTACTATTCAAGGAAGCGGTAAAGATTCCTCAACAAATCAACATAAAATTAAACAACACAACCTTATTAAAATTATTAATTCTGACAACTATTGTTTATTTCGATCATTGTCTGCCACCTTTATATTTTCAACATGCTCATGGCCGAAATGGAAGTTCTATGACTATATGCATAGCAGATTAGGAATGAAGAAACGTTTGGAACATGATACAACATTCTTGATGGAAAATGTAGGAGCTCCTCCTGGTCAACCTACTTATGCTGCAAATGAATGGGTACCCAAGGTGGTTGATTATTGGAATTCAAGGAATGATGGCCTGTTTAAAGTTTTTATTTTTGGAGAATTAGATGAAAAACCTATCTTTAAATATGGGGATGAAAATCACACTACTCCAATTCTTCTTTATTACAACAATAATCATTTTGATGGAGTTAGAAAGGCAGGTGATTTATTTGGAAAGCCTTATTGCCTTGCCTGTGAAAAGGTATACCACCGCCCAAAAGATCATTCTATCACCTGCACATCAAAATGTCAAAATTGCTCCAGGATCGGACCCAATTACCCATGCCAGCCTTTAGATAACTACTTCAAACATTGTTCTGGTTGTGATAAAGAATTTTACAACAATAACTGCTATGACCATCATCTCAAATCTAAATTTTGCCACAACTCTAAGAAATGTGAGAAATGTGGAGTTATATGGAATGTTGCTGTGAACAACCGGAATGGACGTACTGGTCATGTTTGTTCAGAACGTTACTGCACCACCTGCTTTAGCTTCCATGACCCTAAAAGAGGATGCTTCATCAAATCTCTAACTCAAAAAAAAGCCAAAACCGTACCGGATTATCGCTTTTGACTTTGAAACCATGCAACACAGGCAAGACGAAAAAGGGAAATTACATGAAGTAATTTTATATCTGCAAAAATCAACTGCCCCGAGTGTATTAGTAACGGATTGAATAACAACTGTAAAATTTGTGGGGAGGATCGAACTATAACCTTCTCCCACCAACCATTTTCCAACACTCAAGTCGATCAACAAAATGTTACTAATGATCCTCTGACTGATTTTGTAACCTGGATCACTAATTTTTCTACTGATACAATAGCCTTCTCTCATTTTGGAGGAAGGTTTGATATGGTCCTAGTCTTCAAGACATTGTATCTCAAAGGCCTAATCCCAGAAATGATAAAGAAAGGTAACAAAATGTATGAGATGAAGGTGAAGAACAATAAAAAATGCTGGGTCATCTTCAGAGACACATACAATCTAATGCCAATGCCGTTGGCTTCGCTAGTACCAGCCTTTGCTCTTAAAATGGAAGACAAACCTTTCTTCCCTCACCTGGCCAACAACCCAAAGAATTATGGGAAAGAAATCTTTCCGACAAAAGAAGATTACCTTGCTAATGGGATGATGCCTGAAAAGAGGGCTCAGTTCGATAAATGGTTTGACCAACATAAAAATGAGCCCTTCAACTTAAATGAACAACTAGCAGCATATTGTATCAACGATGTGGAGATCCTCATGGCTGCGCTCATTGCCTTCAGAACGGAATTTTTGGAAGTCTCCAATGGCTTGGATGTTCTTCGTGAAGCTATGACAATTGCTTCTGCCTGCATGAAGCACTTCCGCATGAATCACCTCAAAGCCAACCATTTAGGAATTGTTCCTGAAAAAGGTTACGACAACGTCGACAACCAAAGTAAAATTGCTCTCAAGTTTCTGAAATGGTATGGCGAGAAGAATAACGTTACAATTAGGACAGCACACTCAAAGAATGGGGAGAAGAAAATTGGAAATTATAAATTGGATGGATGGGTTGAGGAAAAGAAATTGGCTATTGAAGTCAATGGTTGCTGCTGGCATGGTTGTATCAAATGCTATCCTGACGACGATCTTAAGCTTCCAACAGGTCTTACAGCTGGAAAACAGCGGGAGAAGGACCAAAAACGTCTAAAATTTATTAGGAATTTGGGGGTCAAAGTGGCAGTATATTGGGAGTGTCAAATCATTGATATGGTAGCAAAAGATTATGAAATGAGGAAGATGTTTAAAAAATATCTGGATGATGGACCAATAAATATTAGAGAGGCCTTCTATGGGGGAAGAACTGGTCCCTTGAAGTTATTCCACAAGGCTGAGGATGGACAAAAAATTTCTTACTACGATGTCACCTCCCTTTACCCATTTATCAACGTCTCAACTCGATATCCTGTTGGGCATCCAGAAGTCCACGTTATCAATATGGATGTCAATTGGACCAAACCTGAAGACAACACTTACAACACTGCTCTTTTAAAATTATTCGTCATACCACCGAGAAGTATTGACGTTCCTGTTTTACCAATGAAAATTGGGGAAGACGACGATGAACGATTACTATTTCCCCTGTGTTCTTGTTAGGTATTGGCTTAGTATAAAAGCCTTCCTATTATTCAGTCGTGGTCTTAGTCTTATTGTCGCAGTGTTATTCTGTTATTCTATTCTGTCTCCACGTATTCGGCGTTTAGCCATATTCTATTGTTCGCAACCTATTGTATTTAGTATTGTAGATAAAGCACAGTTTGTTAGTCACTGTCTTATCTGTGTTTATTCTTGTTAGTACGTAGACATACAAGTCACGTACATAACAGTGGCGCGGTCGAGTTTGTATTCGAACCTGATTCAAAAGGTATTATTCTTATTCGGATATTATTCAATTCTAATTGTATATTCTAGTTAAAAATGGACACAGAGGCAGTAAAAATGTTAGGCGAAATTCTGAAGTCAACGCAAGATTTCATGAAGATTTCATTATTTTTTTATTTTTATTTTATTTTTATTTTATTTTTTTTTAATTATTTTATTTTATTTTATTTTATTTTATTTTTTATTTTTATTTTATTTTTTATTTTATTTTTTTATTTTCATTATTTTTCATTATTCATTATTCATTATTATTTCATTATTTCAAGATTTCATTATCCTTATTCATTCTTGCCTTTTGCCACCTTCACTATTATTGTAATTAGTCTTGTAGATAAAACACAGTCGTTAGTTACTGTCTTATCTTGTTATTCTTGTTAGTACGTAGACATACAAGTCACGTACATAACAGTGGCGCGGTCGCAGTCGTGAATCATTGATTCAGTATTCGGACAATTATTCGGATTATTCAAATTCTGGGGAAGTATTCGGACATTATTCGGAGATTTGCAGAGCACATCAGATTCTTATTCAGAGGAGATGGCGTCAGTTGAAGTGTGGCAGGCATTCAAGCCGATCGAATTCATCTATTCGACAAGGCCTAGCAAACCTTAGTCAATTTTATTCGGACCAATTCGAGTTTTGAGAAGAGTTGTTATTATTCGGTCCAGAAGTTTAGTATTTTGTTGAAGATTATTCGATGAATTCGAGCTTGATCATCAGGAGCAGAGTGAGGGGAGCATATTGTATTCAGTATTTTGATTATATGAGGAGCCGCAGTCATGGGCAAGATGTAAGTCCCGATTATTTGTTTATTCAAGGCCGCAATGAGTAAGTCGGTCAGGTGGACGTAAGACGGTCAAGTATTATTCAAGTCTGAGACAACTATTTAGTCGCTCCAGAGAAATTAGTAGATAAAATTTTATTATTCGCTCCATTGATGTATTCTTATGGCATTATTCAGTTTGATTGAGAAAGTATTCAGTTATTCAAAAGATAGTGATATTATTCAGATTATTAGAGAGAATTTAGAAGTTAGTCAAAATGCCATTATTTATTCGCCCAAGTAGTAGAAAGTAGGGCAGGATTATTCAGGGAATTAGTGAAAATCCCTACCCAGAGTGGGTTGATTCAGATTATTTTGATGTGCTTCTGCTTTGGTTTGATGTTTAGAAGATAGATGTTGATGAGAGGTTTTTTGGGACATTTGTGATGATTGTGATATTTTTGTTTGTTGTAAACTTTTTGTTTTGTTTCCCCCACTGTTTGTAAATTTTGTCCCATTTGTATTCAAGGCGGTGTCATTCAATTATTCGAGAAATTATTCAATTCGGACCCAACCTAACAATTCAATTCAGTAGCAAATTATTCAAGTTAGTCCCTAACTTTTTTAAAGGAGGGAGATGTTAGGTATGTGCTGGGTCTAGTATAAAAGGAGTCGTTAGAGATCAGTCTGGGTCGACACCTGGGTTGACCGGCGCCGTCTGTCCTTATTCATTCTTGCCTTTTGCCACCTTCACTATTATTGTAATTAGTCTTGTAGATAAAACACAGTCGTTAGTTACTGTTTTATCTTGTTATTCTTGTTAGTACGTAGACATACAAGTCACGTACATAACAGTTCTACTTGTGCAAAAGAGTACCCTAAAGGTGATGTCAACGAAAACTACTGTTGTCCGCATTCAGATCAGCAGCGAGGATGGGTCAGCACATGTACGTCTATTGAGATAAACGAAGCCCTCAAGGAGGGGTATGTGGTGACCAAACTCTTCAGGGTTCTGGAGTTCAAAAACTACGACGACAAGCTCTTTAACCCATACATCAATGAATTTATGGCCCAGAAAATTCACTCTTCTGGTTTTGACAACACCATCAAGGGTGACAAGAAGAAGGAAGATAAGTTTATGAAAGAGTGCCTGGAAATGTTTGGGATTAACATCGAGAGGGAGAAGATGGTGGTCAATAAGGGTAAACGGACACAAGCGAAATTGTGTCTAAACAATTTGTGGGGTCGATTTTCACTTCGTAACTTTGGACTCTCCCAATGCAAAATTACTGACGACCCAAGTGAATACGTAAAAATGTGCGACGACCCAGCAATAACAGTTAATCATTGTCATGAATTGACTGAAGATGGGACTGTGCTTATCGACTACATTAAGAAAAAAGATTGGGTGGAGGAGTATGACTCATCAAACGTCATAATCTCGCTCTGGACCACATCAGCAGCGAGAATTCACCTTCTACACGCAATGCAGAAAGTTGTAAGGACTCCGGGGTGTGAGTTACTATACACCGACACCGATTCTTTAATCTTCATCCACCCAGACAACAATTGCCCACTTGAATTAGGGCCTCATCTGGGTCAGTTTACTGATGAGTACCCAGACTTTGATATTTTGGAGTACTGCTCTGGAGGAGCAAAGCAGTATGGTTTGAAACTTCAAAAGAAGTCTACTCCCAATGCTGAGCCGGACTATGTTCTCAAAGTCCGCGGAATGACACTCAACTGGGATGTCATCAACAATCAAGGTCTCTGCTACGAAAATTTCAAGAAGCAAGTTTTTGATTTTACAAAAATTGATAATATTCCAATTTTAATTAAATACCCAAATTTTCTTAAACCATCTATTAAAGATGGATCAATTATCACTCAACCCCTTACTAAAAATTATAAACCTTATGTCGGTAAGGGCATTGTCCGCCCTTCCGATTTTGTTGTACTAAATTTTGGTTATATTAATAATCGCCATCCTAGAATTTTATTGTAATTATAGGGGTCGGAAAGTAGCCAGAGGTACGGGCACCCAAACTCTATACCAACTATCGAATGTTGTGAGGTAATCTTCACATTGAAAATCGGTGGTTGCGGACTTGAGTATAAATTCTCACTTCCCTGTTTGAGCTTGGGCATGCCTGTCAAGTGGCGAAGCCACACTCCTATTACAATATTTTGATTTCACTATTTTTTCTAACTAAATTTTAATTTGTTTTTACACAATTTATTGTATCAATTTTATTCGTGATAAAATTTTAAAATACAATTTTTTAAAAATTATTCAATAGGAGTCACAAGTTTTAGCGGTAAAATTACATAGTTAGTAAATCAAAGCTACAATTTAAAAATATTAAAAAATTAATAAAAAGAAGACATAGTTTTTAGGGGTAATTTTACATAATTAGCGAGACAAAGTAGATGATTTCAGATTTAGTGTAAAGGAGTTGCACTTTTTAGGGGTAAACTTACAAAATTAAGGAAAAGAAGATAAAATTTGTCAATTTCCTTATTTTTCAGTGTACACGCGTATGAAAAGGATGTGCGTGTGTTTTTGGCGCGGGTGTTGAGGGTGCGCGTAAATTTACCATTCATCTGGACAAAAAATCTCCCAAAAAGATGAAATTTTGTCAATTTTCTTAAATTCTTCGTATGCACGTGCGAGGGCGTGCATGTGTAGAGAGCGTGGTGCGCCTGAGTGGCTTGTGGGTGTGTTAAGGATGTTGTTGACAAGAAGTTATTACTTATTGTGATAGACTTAATAACATAGAAAATATTTCTTTTCGATTATTATTGAAGCCTAGCAACAATACTATTACTAATTCCTTCTAAGAGCCTGACTAATGTCTTACAGATAAATTGAAACACGAGAATTTTAATATTTGTTAGATATTATTACACATTGTTAAAAGATGTTCTTTTAGGAAGACCCTTCACATTTACTCCAGTGACTGTCACAGTAAAAGGTTCACCCCTCAGTAAATATGCTTTTCCTATAATTCCATCTAGAATGTCGTCCAAAGTATTATTATTAGACATTTCACATATTGGACTACATACATCATCATAAAATAGATCACAACTCACAATACAACCTAAAGTATCAGGCTCAATTTTGTTTTTAATGCCTTCTTCAATTGTTTTTTTCTATACAATTATGGATAATTATTCTCATGATGTTTTTGATGTCAGAAAAGTCACTAATTATCACATACTCAAATATTCCTTTAGTTAGATGGAATTTTGTAGTAGTTTTAAAGTGTTCATGTATCTTAATAATTTTCTGATCTTCAATTAGTTTAGCTAAGCTCATTCTAAAAATACAACTTAGTGAGAATGAATATATTTTACTTAAAAATTTTTGTTATAACGAAACTTTCTTCACACAGATGTTGCACGAGGTGTAAAGTAGTACCAGAGATGTGAAGTAGTACCATCAGACCTTAGATAAACTAGTTAAAAAGGAATTTGTTATACAAACGTACTTTGTGGTGTGTGCACGAACCAATGTTGCATTATTCTCTTTGAATAAGAAATGGCTGAACCAAAAATTGACTGAATCAAAATTCTTTTTCAAATAGTTCACTTTTCTTATTTTCTTCTTCTAGGCTTTTAGACATGTGATGAAAATTTAAGTACAATTTGAAAAAATTCGTAAATATGAGTTTCAAAAATTAGAGGTAAACATACAGGATTAGTAATTCAAAGGTACAATTCACAAATATTAAAAAATTATTAGAAGGAAGGCATAGTTTTTAAGGTAAAATTATCTAGTTAAAAAATAAGATGAAATTTGTTAATTTTCATAATTTTCAGTAGTTTTCTGTAACTTCAGTAGTTTTCTCTAACTGACCAATTTTTCTCTAACTGGCTATTCGGGCAGTTCGACTAAAATATTACAGTGCTGCTACGATGCGTGATATTTCAGACTGTGCGAATAATCATTGTGTTGTATAAATTTCATCCATTCCAGTGAATATATAGGCTAAGCAAAGAATTTGCAAGGATAAGGATAATCTCAGAAAAATTAAAAACAATTAAGGTAATCCGCGACAACTCTAAGGAAATTTAAAGAAATTTTCAATAAGCTTAAAATTAAATTTATTCAAATAAACAAGCATTACCCGTACAAAAAATTATTTTGAAAAATATCTTATGAGGAGTAAACAAACTATGCTTTAAGTACGATACCTACCACAATGACAAATAGATTTGCTTGTCAATCTTGTTCAGTTAAAATTGTTCATCACACCTTGTTTCTTTAAGTTATTACCGAGACAGTTCCTCTAATTAATAACAGGCTGACTGAATACACTTTATGATACTCCAATTGATTATTCAGACCGAATGCCCAAGCGGCTTTAAATTATTACCTGAGTCTTATCTATGCGACGACCCACACTATTCCTTGTGAGTAGCCAGCCTGCCACTATGATTATGTTTCATAATATTTCGAAAAAAATATTCAATTATGAAAAAACGAGGAAAATGTTCAACACATTCTTAAATTGTTTTAAACATTTTCCTCGTTTTTTCATAATTGAATATTTTTTTCGAAATATTATGAAACATAATCATAGTGGCAGGCTGGCTACTCACAAGGAATAGTGTGGGTCGTCGCATAGATAAGACTCAGGTAATAATTTAAAGCCGCTTGGGCATTCGGTCTGAATAATCAATTGGAGTATCATAAAGTGTATTCAGTCAGCCTGTTATTAATTAGAGGAACTGTCTCGGTAATAACTTAAAGAAACAAGGTGTGATGAACAATTTTAACTGAACAAGATTGACAAGCAAATCTATTTGTCATTGTGGTAGGTATCGTACTTAAAGCATAGTTTGTTTACTCCTCATAAGATATTTTTCAAAATAATTTTTTGTACGGGTAATGCTTGTTTATTTGAATAAATTTAATTTTAAGCTTATTGAAAATTTCTTTAAATTTCCTTAGAGTTGTCGCGGATTACCTTAATTGTTTTTAATTTTTCTGAGATTATCCTTATCCTTGCAAATTCTTTGCTTAGCCTATATATTCACTGGAATGGATGAAATTTATACAACACAATGATTATTCGCACAGTCTGAAATATCACGCATCGTAGCAGCACTGTAATATTTTAGTCGAACTGCCCGAATAGCCAGTTAGAGAAAAATTGGTCAGTTAGAGAAAACTACTGAAGTTACAGAAAACTACTGAAAATTATGAAAATTAACAAATTTCATCTTATTTTTTAACTAGATAATTTTACCTTAAAAACTATGCCTTCCTTCTAATAATTTTTTAATATTTGTGAATTGTACCTTTGAATTACTAATCCTGTATGTTTACCTCTAATTTTTGAAACTCATATTTACGAATTTTTTCAAATTGTACTTAAATTTTCATCACATGTCTAAAAGCCTAGAAGAAGAAAATAAGAAAAGTGAACTATTTGAAAAAGAATTTTGATTCAGTCAATTTTTGGTTCAGCCATTTCTTATTCAAAGAGAATAATGCAACATTGGTTCGTGCACACACCACAAAGTACGTTTGTATAACAAATTCCTTTTTAACTAGTTTATCTAAGGTCTGATGGTACTACTTCACATCTCTGGTACTACTTTACACCTCGTGCAACATCTGTGTGAAGAAAGTTTCGTTATAACAAAAATTTTTAAGTAAAATATATTCATTCTCACTAAGTTGTATTTTTAGAATGAGCTTAGCTAAACTAATTGAAGATCAGAAAATTATTAAGATACATGAACACTTTAAAACTACTACAAAATTCCATCTAACTAAAGGAATATTTGAGTATGTGATAATTAGTGACTTTTCTGACATCAAAAACATCATGAGAATAATTATCCATAATTGTATAGAAAAAAACAATTGAAGAAGGCATTAAAAACAAAATTGAGCCTGATACTTTAGGTTGTATTGTGAGTTGTGATCTATTTTATGATGATGTATGTAGTCCAATATGTGAAATGTCTAATAATAATACTTTGGACGACATTCTAGATGGAATTATAGGAAAAGCATATTTACTGAGGGGTGAACCTTTTACTGTGACAGTCACTGGAGTAAATGTGAAGGGTCTTCCTAAAAGAACATCTTTTAACAATGTGTAATAATATCTAACAAATATTAAAATTCTCGTGTTTCAATTTATCTGTAAGACATTAGTCAGGCTCTTAGAAGGAATTAGTAATAGTATTGTTGCTAGGCTTCAATAATAATCGAAAAGAAATATTTTCTATGTTATTAAGTCTATCACAATAAGTAATAACTTCTTGTCAACAACATCCTTAACACACCCACAAGCCACTCAGGCGCACCACGCTCTCTACACATGCACGCCCTCGCACGTGCATACGAAGAATTTAAGAAAATTGACAAAATTTCATCTTTTTGGGAGATTTTTTGTCCAGATGAATGGTAAATTTACGCGCACCCTCAACACCCGCGCCAAAAACACACGCACATCCTTTTCATACGCGTGTACACTGAAAAATAAGGAAATTGACAAATTTTATCTTCTTTTCCTTAATTTTGTAAGTTTACCCCTAAAAAGTGCAACTCCTTTACACTAAATCTGAAATCATCTACTTTGTCTCGCTAATTATGTAAAATTACCCCTAAAAACTATGTCTTCTTTTTATTAATTTTTTAATATTTTTAAATTGTAGCTTTGATTTACTAACTATGTAATTTTACCGCTAAAACTTGTGACTCCTATTGAATAATTTTTAAAAAATTGTATTTTAAAATTTTATCACGAATAAAATTGATACAATAAATTGTGTAAAAACAAATTAAAATTTAGTTAGAAAAAATAGTGAAATCAAAATATTGTAATAGGAGTGTGGCTTCGCCACTTGACAGGCATGCCCAAGCTCAAACAGGGAAGTGAGAATTTATACTCAAGTCCGCAACCACCGATTTTCAATGTGAAGATTACCTCACAACATTCGATAGTTGGTATAGAGTTTGGGTGCCCGTACCTCTGGCTACTTTCCGACCCCTATAATTACAATAAAATTCTAGGATGGCGATTATTAATATAACCAAAATTTAGTACAACAAAATCGGAAGGGCGGACAATGCCCTTACCGACATAAGGTTTATAATTTTTAGTAAGGGGTTGAGTGATAATTGATCCATCTTTAATAGATGGTTTAAGAAAATTTGGGTATTTAATTAAAATTGGAATATTATCAATTTTTGTAAAATCAAAAACTTGCTTCTTGAAATTTTCGTAGCAGAGACCTTGATTGTTGATGACATCCCAGTTGAGTGTCATTCCGCGGACTTTGAGAACATAGTCCGGCTCAGCATTGGGAGTAGACTTCTTTTGAAGTTTCAAACCATACTGCTTTGCTCCTCCAGAGCAGTACTCCAAAATATCAAAGTCTGGGTACTCATCAGTAAACTGACCCAGATGAGGCCCTAATTCAAGTGGGCAATTGTTGTCTGGGTGGATGAAGATTAAAGAATCGGTGTCGGTGTATAGTAACTCACACCCCGGAGTCCTTACAACTTTCTGCATTGCGTGTAGAAGGTGAATTCTCGCTGCTGATGTGGTCCAGAGCGAGATTATGACGTTTGATGAGTCATACTCCTCCACCCAATCTTTTTTCTTAATGTAGTCGATAAGCACAGTCCCATCTTCAGTCAATTCATGACAATGATTAACTGTTATTGCTGGGTCGTCGCACATTTTTACGTATTCACTTGGGTCGTCAGTAATTTTGCATTGGGAGAGTCCAAAGTTACGAAGTGAAAATCGACCCCACAAATTGTTTAGACACAATTTCGCTTGTGTCCGTTTACCCTTATTGACCACCATCTTCTCCCTCTCGATGTTAATCCCAAACATTTCCAGGCACTCTTTCATAAACTTATCTTCCTTCTTCTTGTCACCCTTGATGGTGTTGTCAAAACCAGAAGAGTGAATTTTCTGGGCCATAAATTCATTGATGTATGGGTTAAAGAGCTTGTCGTCGTAGTTTTTGAACTCCAGAACCCTGAAGAGTTTGGTCACCACATACCCCTCCTTGAGGGCTTCGTTTATCTCAATAGACGTACATGTGCTGACCCATCCTCGCTGCTGATCTGAATGCGGACAACAGTAGTTTTCGTTGACATCACCTTTAGGGTACTCTTTTGCACAAGTAGAACTGTTATGTACGTGACTTGTATGTCTACGTACTAACAAGAATAACAAGATAAAACAGTAACTAACGACTGTGTTTTATCTACAAGACTAATTACAATAATAGTGAAGGTGGCAAAAGGCAAGAATGAATGTATAAATTTCATCCATTCCAGTGAATATATAGGCTAAGCAAAGAATTTGCAAGGATAAGGATAATCTCAGAAAAATTAAAAACAATTAAGGTAATCCGCGACAACTCTAAGGAAATTTAAAGAAATTTTCAATAAGCTTAAAATTAAATTTATTCAAATAAACAAGCATTACCCGTACAAAAAATTATTTTGAAAAATATCTTATGAGGAGTAAACAAACTATGCTTTAAGTACGATACCTACCACAATGACAAATAGATTTGCTTGTCAATCTTGTTCAGTTAAAATTGTTCATCACACCTTGTTTCTTTAAGTTATTACCGAGACAGTTCCTCTAATTAATAACAGGCTGACTGAATACACTTTATGATACTCCAATTGATTATTCAGACCGAATGCCCAAGCGGCTTTAAATTATTACCTGAGTCTTATCTATGCGACGACCCACACTATTCCTTGTGAGTAGCCAGCCTGCCACTATGATTATGTTTCATAATATTTCGAAAAAAATATTCAATTATGAAAAAACGAGGAAAATGTTCAACACATTCTTAAATTGTTTTAAACATTTTCCTCGTTTTTTCATAATTGAATATTTTTTTCGAAATATTATGAAACATAATCATAGTGGCAGGCTGGCTACTCACAAGGAATAGTGTGGGTCGTCGCATAGATAAGACTCAGGTAATAATTTAAAGCCGCTTGGGCATTCGGTCTGAATAATCAATTGGAGTATCATAAAGTGTATTCAGTCAGCCTGTTATTAATTAGAGGAACTGTCTCGGTAATAACTTAAAGAAACAAGGTGTGATGAACAATTTTAACTGAACAAGATTGACAAGCAAATCTATTTGTCATTGTGGTAGGTATCGTACTTAAAGCATAGTTTGTTTACTCCTCATAAGATATTTTTCAAAATAATTTTTTGTACGGGTAATGCTTGTTTATTTGAATAAATTTAATTTTAAGCTTATTGAAAATTTCTTTAAATTTCCTTAGAGTTGTCGCGGATTACCTTAATTGTTTTTAATTTTTCTGAGATTATCCTTATCCTTGCAAATTCTTTGCTTAGCCTATATATTCACTGGAATGGATGAAATTTATACAACACAATGATTATTCGCACAGTCTGAAATATCACGCATCGTAGCAGCACTGTAATATTTTAGTCGAACTGCCCGAATAGCCAGTTAGAGAAAAATTGGTCAGTTAGAGAAAACTACTGAAGTTACAGAAAACTACTGAAAATTATGAAAATTAACAAATTTCATCTTATTTTTTAACTAGATAATTTTACCTTAAAAACTATGCCTTCCTTCTAATAATTTTTTAATATTTGTGAATTGTACCTTTGAATTACTAATCCTGTATGTTTACCTCTAATTTTTGAAACTCATATTTACGAATTTTTTCAAATTGTACTTAAATTTTCATCACATGTCTAAAAGCCTAGAAGAAGAAAATAAGAAAAGTGAACTATTTGAAAAAGAATTTTGATTCAGTCAATTTTTGGTTCAGCCATTTCTTATTCAAAGAGAATAATGCAACATTGGTTCGTGCACACACCACAAAGTACGTTTGTATAACAAATTCCTTTTTAACTAGTTTATCTAAGGTCTGATGGTACTACTTCACATCTCTGGTACTACTTTACACCTCGTGCAACATCTGTGTGAAGAAAGTTTCGTTATAACAAAAATTTTTAAGTAAAATATATTCATTCTCACTAAGTTGTATTTTTAGAATGAGCTTAGCTAAACTAATTGAAGATCAGAAAATTATTAAGATACATGAACACTTTAAAACTACTACAAAATTCCATCTAACTAAAGGAATATTTGAGTATGTGATAATTAGTGACTTTTCTGACATCAAAAACATCATGAGAATAATTATCCATAATTGTATAGAAAAAAACAATTGAAGAAGGCATTAAAAACAAAATTGAGCCTGATACTTTAGGTTGTATTGTGAGTTGTGATCTATTTTATGATGATGTATGTAGTCCAATATGTGAAATGTCTAATAATAATACTTTGGACGACATTCTAGATGGAATTATAGGAAAAGCATATTTACTGAGGGGTGAACCTTTTACTGTGACAGTCACTGGAGTAAATGTGAAGGGTCTTCCTAAAAGAACATCTTTTAACAATGTGTAATAATATCTAACAAATATTAAAATTCTCGTGTTTCAATTTATCTGTAAGACATTAGTCAGGCTCTTAGAAGGAATTAGTAATAGTATTGTTGCTAGGCTTCAATAATAATCGAAAAGAAATATTTTCTATGTTATTAAGTCTATCACAATAAGTAATAACTTCTTGTCAACAACATCCTTAACACACCCACAAGCCACTCAGGCGCACCACGCTCTCTACACATGCACGCCCTCGCACGTGCATACGAAGAATTTAAGAAAATTGACAAAATTTCATCTTTTTGGGAGATTTTTTGTCCAGATGAATGGTAAATTTACGCGCACCCTCAACACCCGCGCCAAAAACACACGCACATCCTTTTCATACGCGTGTACACTGAAAAATAAGGAAATTGACAAATTTTATCTTCTTTTCCTTAATTTTGTAAGTTTACCCCTAAAAAGTGCAACTCCTTTACACTAAATCTGAAATCATCTACTTTGTCTCGCTAATTATGTAAAATTACCCCTAAAAACTATGTCTTCTTTTTATTAATTTTTTAATATTTTTAAATTGTAGCTTTGATTTACTAACTATGTAATTTTACCGCTAAAACTTGTGACTCCTATTGAATAATTTTTAAAAAATTGTATTTTAAAATTTTATCACGAATAAAATTGATACAATAAATTGTGTAAAAACAAATTAAAATTTAGTTAGAAAAAATAGTGAAATCAAAATATTGTAATAGGAGTGTGGCTTCGCCACTTGACAGGCATGCCCAAGCTCAAACAGGGAAGTGAGAATTTATACTCAAGTCCGCAACCACCGATTTTCAATGTGAAGATTACCTCACAACATTCGATAGTTGGTATAGAGTTTGGGTGCCCGTACCTCTGGCTACTTTCCGACCCCTATAATTACAATAAAATTCTAGGATGGCGATTATTAATATAACCAAAATTTAGTACAACAAAATCGGAAGGGCGGACAATGCCCTTACCGACATAAGGTTTATAATTTTTAGTAAGGGGTTGAGTGATAATTGATCCATCTTTAATAGATGGTTTAAGAAAATTTGGGTATTTAATTAAAATTGGAATATTATCAATTTTTGTAAAATCAAAAACTTGCTTCTTGAAATTTTCGTAGCAGAGACCTTGATTGTTGATGACATCCCAGTTGAGTGTCATTCCGCGGACTTTGAGAACATAGTCCGGCTCAGCATTGGGAGTAGACTTCTTTTGAAGTTTCAAACCATACTGCTTTGCTCCTCCAGAGCAGTACTCCAAAATATCAAAGTCTGGGTACTCATCAGTAAACTGACCCAGATGAGGCCCTAATTCAAGTGGGCAATTGTTGTCTGGGTGGATGAAGATTAAAGAATCGGTGTCGGTGTATAGTAACTCACACCCCGGAGTCCTTACAACTTTCTGCATTGCGTGTAGAAGGTGAATTCTCGCTGCTGATGTGGTCCAGAGCGAGATTATGACGTTTGATGAGTCATGCTCCTCCACCCAATCTTTTTTCTTAATGTAGTCGATAAGCACAGTCCCATCTTCAGTCAATTCATGACAATGATTAACTGTTATTGCTGGGTCGTCGCACATTTTTACGTATTCACTTGGGTCGTCAGTAATTTTGCATTGGGAGAGTCCAAAGTTACGAAGTGAAAATCGACCCCACAAATTGTTTAGACACAATTTCGCTTGTGTCCGTTTACCCTTATTGACCACCATCTTCTCCCTCTCGATGTTAATCCCAAACATTTCCAGGCACTCTTTCATAAACTTATCTTCCTTCTTCTTGTCACCCTTGATGGTGTTGTCAAAACCAGAAGAGTGAATTTTCTGGGCCATAAATTCATTGATGTATGGGTTAAAGAGCTTGTCGTCGTAGTTTTTGAACTCCAGAACCCTGAAGAGTTTGGTCACCACATACCCCTCCTTGAGGGCTTCGTTTATCTCAATAGACGTACATGTGCTGACCCATCCTCGCTGTTGATCTGAATGCGGACAACAGTAGTTTTCGTTGACATCACCTTTAGGGTACTCTTTTGCACAAGTAGAACACAGGGGAAATAGTAATCGTTCATCGTCGTCTTCCCCAATTTTCATTGGTAAAACAGGAACGTCAATACTTCTCGGTGGTATGACGAATAATTTTAAAAGAGCAGTGTTGTAAGTGTTGTCTTCAGGTTTGGTCCAATTGACATCCATATTGATAACGTGGACTTCTGGATGCCCAACAGGATATCGAGTTGAGACGTTGATAAATGGGTAAAGGGAGGTGACATCGTAGTAAGAAATTTTTTGTCCATCCTCAGCCTTGTGGAATAACTTCAAGGGACCAGTTCTTCCCCCATAGAAGGCCTCTCTAATATTTATTGGTCCATCATCCAGATATTTTTTAAACATCTTCCTCATTTCATAATCTTTTGCTACCATATCAATGATTTGACACTCCCAATATACTGCCACTTTGACCCCCAAATTCCTAATAAATTTTAGACGTTTTTGGTCCTTCTCCCGCTGTTTTCCAGCTGTAAGACCTGTTGGAAGCTTAAGATCGTCGTCAGGATAGCATTTGATACAACCATGCCAGCAGCAACCATTGACTTCAATAGCCAATTTCTTTTCCTCAACCCATCCATCCAATTTATAATTTCCAATTTTCTTCTCCCCATTCTTTGAGTGTGCTGTCCTAATTGTAACGTTATTCTTCTCGCCATACCATTTCAGAAACTTGAGAGCAATTTTACTTTGGTTGTCGACGTTGTCGTAACCTTTTTCAGGAACAATTCCTAAATGGTTGGCTTTGAGGTGATTCATGCGGAAGTGCTTCATGCAGGCAGAAGCAATTGTCATAGCTTCACGAAGAACATCCAAGCCATTGGAGACTTCCAAAAATTCCGTTCTGAAGGCAATGAGCGCAGCCATGAGGATCTCCACATCGTTGATACAATATGCTGCTAGTTGTTCATTTAAGTTGAAGGGCTCATTTTTATGTTGGTCAAACCATTTATCGAACTGAGCCCTCTTTTCAGGCATCATCCCATTAGCAAGGTAATCTTCTTTTGTCGGAAAGATTTCTTTCCCATAATTCTTTGGGTTGTTGGCCAGGTGAGGGAAGAAAGGTTTGTCTTCCATTTTAAGAGCAAAGGCTGGTACTAGCGAAGCCAACGGCATTGGCATTAGATTGTATGTGTCTCTGAAGATGACCCAGCATTTTTTATTGTTCTTCACCTTCATCTCATACATTTTGTTACCTTTCTTTATCATTTCTGGGATTAGGCCTTTGAGATACAATGTCTTGAAGACTAGGACCATATCAAACCTTCCTCCAAAATGAGAGAAGGCTATTGTATCAGTAGAAAAATTAGTGATCCAGGTTACAAAATCAGTCAGAGGATCATTAGTAACATTTTGTTGATCGACTTGAGTGTTGGAAAATGGTTGGTGGGAGAAGGTTATAGTTCGATCCTCCCCACAAATTTTACAGTTGTTATTCAATCCGTTACTAATACACTCGGGGCAGTTGATTTTTGCAGATATAAAATTCACTTCATGTAATTTCCCTTTTTCGTCTTGCCTGTGTTGCATGGTTTCAAAGTCAAAAGCGATAATCCGGTACGGTTTTGGCTTTTTTTGAGTTAGAGATTTGATGAAGCATCCTCTTTTAGGGTCATGGAAGCTAAAGCAGGTGGTGCAGTAACGTTCTGAACAAACATGACCAGTACGTCCATTCCGGTTGTTCACAGCAACATTCCATATAACTCCACATTTCTCACATTTCTTAGAGTTGTGGCAAAATTTAGATTTGAGATGATGGTCATAGCAGTTATTGTTGTAAAATTCTTTATCACAACCAGAACAATGTTTGAAGTAGTTATCTAAAGGCTGGCATGGGTAATTGGGTCCGATCCTGGAGCAATTTTGACATTTTGATGTGCAGGTGATAGAATGATCTTTTGGGCGGTGGTATACCTTTTCACAGGCAAGGCAATAAGGCTTTCCAAATAAATCACCTGCCTTTCTAACTCCATCAAAATGATTATTGTTGTAATAAAGAAGAATTGGAGTAGTGTGATTTTCATCCCCATATTTAAAGATAGGTTTTTCATCTAATTCTCCAAAAATAAAAACTTTAAACAGGCCATCATTCCTTGAATTCCAATAATCAACCACCTTGGGTACCCATTCATTTGCAGCATAAGTAGGTTGACCAGGAGGAGCTCCTACATTTTCCATCAAGAATGTTGTATCATGTTCCAAACGTTTCTTCATTCCTAATCTGCTATGCATATAGTCATAGAACTTCCATTTCGGCCATGAGCATGTTGAAAATATAAAGGTGGCAGACAATGATCGAAATAAACAATAGTTGTCAGAATTAATAATTTTAATAAGGTTGTGTTGTTTAATTTTATGTTGATTTGTTGAGGAATCTTTACCGCTTCCTTGAATAGTACGTGTTGTAGGCAGATGTTTTTTGTCAATAGCTGTAACAGAAACGGTAAATGGTTCACCCCATAACATTCCCTGATCCTGTTTTTTAGATTGGGCCACTTTTAGAAATTGATTAAGAATTGAATCCACCGTGTTGGGAGAAATTTCACGTATTGGAATCCAAATATCTGATTCTAACAATTGACTGCTCACTGTACAGCCAAGTTGATCTGGATCAAGCTGATGACCATGACTCGTCTCCAATGTTTTGTCGATGCATTCTTGGAAAATTCCTTTTAATAAACCCTCAGGATCGGGTGGGATATTCGTAATTAAGAATTTAGTAGAAAGTTTGGTAAGGTTAAATTTCCGGGTGATTTTAGTTTCTTCACCCAAATGTTTTACATAATCACCATCACCTTTCTGTAATAGATTATCAATGAAGAAATGTCGTGCTTTCTTCGAAGGTGGAGGAGACATTAATAATAAAATAAATTCAAAATTAGAGACTAATTCAAAAGTATTAAATTTCTTAGAATTTTAAAGAATGAAGAAAGAAATGTGAAATCCTTTTTTAAGAAAATATTCCATAAAATAATTGATGTGTTGTAAAATAGGAATTTCACTGAAATTCCATTTCATTATTTTCAGTCGCGGGAAAAAGCCTAAAAGAAATTTTGCATAAAAAAGCAAAAGAATTTAAAGAGAATAAAGAAAGAGCGAGCAAGTTTCGTAATAATGTTTAGTTTCGTAATAATACATACCTTTGTTTTTATTCCTTAGGATGTTGTCAAAAGAAGAGAAATCCCTATATAAAATAATCTTTTTCTTTTATTTCCAGTCAAGAAGAGGAATTTTAAAAATATATTTAACATAATTTAACTAAATAGGAAATGTTTTAAATTTTAAATAATATTTCGAGAAAGAAAATTAGCATAATAAGAAAAATTAAAAAAAAAAAGAAAAAATTTTAGGTATATAATTAGCAAGTTGTGAACGATGCGACGATGTTGTTTGTAGAATTTATTTTTTAAACTCTTAATTTTTTAAATTATTAGTGGGTAATTAATAGAGAGGGGTAATTATAAAACTTTATTTATTTTCATTTATTTATTTTTCCTATTACAGAAATATTTTGTTTTTATAATTATAGTCTATTTTCACTTTTCTACGCCTACTTTTTAATAATTTTTTTGATCAATTTTTGCATGAGCTATTTTTTACCTAATTATACTTTTTAAAGTTATTTCTATCTCCAACGTCTACTTTTTAAAAATTTACCCATTTTTAACTTTTCAACAATAATTTACAAATTTTTACAGTTTTTTCTCTTGCATGACCTATTTCTAACCAATTTTCACTTTTCAACAATAATTTTGCAACATAATTATTGCATGACTGATTTTTACTATTTCTATTTCAACCGCCTACTTTTTAATAATTATTGTATTTTTTTAAGTATAAAGGGTAAAAATAATAAAATAAGATTGTAAGAAAAGAAACTTAAAAAAAAAGTTTAAGAAACAGTTTTAAAAAGAAAAAATATGGGAAATCTTGATTGAATCGTTTGAAAACTACTTATTGAACCCTAGAAACTTTGGGAAAATTTTTAGAATAAAATTTGGTGAAAAATGTGGGGAATGGTATGGTAAGGTGTTTTTTTTAAAGTTCGCACCAAACCGGTTTGATCAAATTATCCCTTAAAGGGAAATCCTTAAACCTTTGGACTCTGACGACGGAATGGTTGAATGGTCGTTTAAAAATGTGGGAGGGGCTAAATGGTTGGACCCCTCTGCCCCCAACGACATATACGCCGGACTAACTACTATCCGCAATTTTTAAATAATTTGTAGTCTGGGAAAATAAGTGGATTTAAAGTATTTGGGAAGCCTCCATGTGATATCAGTAATTTGGAGGGATATAGAAGATTATGATTTTGAAGGGATTCATAGTAAATCCAATATCTTCAAATCCGACTTTTCACTTATATCCACTGATGGTGATTAATAGGGATATCGAGAGAATCTGAGTTAATCCTCCGATATCAATAAAAATCCCTTTTCTTCTTTTCAAGCGCCGCAGGCAAAAATTTTGAGAATCTTGAAAAGCCAACAAGCCAGATTTCTTCCTTTTTTACCGCCGGAGGCGAAAATTTCGAGAATTTTGGAAGGTAGGCTACCAGATTTCTTCTTTTTTTACCTCGGAGCCGAAAATTTTGAGAATTTTGTGGACAAGGAGCTTGACTTTTTCTTTTTCTGCGCCGCAGGCGAAAATTTTGAGAATTTCGAAAGGCCAAGAGGCCAGATTTCTTCCTTTTTCACCGCCGGAGGCGACTCTCCGGGCCCGGCAAAAAATTACCGGGCCCGGGACCCGGTTTTTTCACTCAAAATCAGTAGTAACCCCCACCCTTTTGTCCCAGTTGTGAGGTGGAAATTTTATGGGTGTATTTCTCCCCACAACCATCTGTCCCATTTGAGAAGTAAATTTCCAACGTGTCCCGATTATAAGGTGCAAAATTTTATTGGTTGCATTTCCCCTACACTCAACTACCCCAATCTAGTAGTAATCCCCCTTTTGTATTGAGGGATGTGTCGGCAAATCAAAGACCACCCTTTTGTCTCACCCTTTTGGCTCATTTAATTTTCCCGCACCACCCTTTTGTCCTAGTTGTGAAGTGGGACAATTTGTACGTGTATTTACCTTACCACCACCATGCCCCAATTGAGAAGTAAATTTTCAACTTGTCTCAGTTGATAATTTTATTTTGTGAATTGTCCGACACCCAACTGTCCCAGTTGAGAATTAAGTTTCCAAGATGTCCCACAACATAACCCACTTGTGATGTAAAATATTTTATGGGTGTATTTCTCCTACACTCACCTACCCCAATCTAGTAGTAAGCCCCTCCCAAACGTTACAAACGTTACACCCATTTGATCACCTGTCAATCAAACCTGAGGCTATAGGGGGTATTTTCTTTTGATCTTTGCCGCAAACCCTTTCCTTTTGGAAGGGTTTGAGGGTAATTAATCATGATTAATTAGGGTAATTAATCATTGATGATTAATTGCTTTTTTGGTTACATTTTGTGGGAAGTGACAGGTTTGATGTTTGTGGTGTCTGGGTGGTCGGTTGCAACATTTGGAGGGTAAAATAAAAATTTTTAAATTATTTTTTGAAAGTGCGGTAAAATAAAAGAGTTGTCAAAAGGTTTTGGATGGGTGAAAATGCGGTAAAATAAAAGAGAGGTAAAAAGAAATGAATTTTTGGGTTTTCAATTATCTGTGTGGGTTGATTTAAGGGAAATATTTAATTGAAATGTTTCGAATGATTGAGAGGTGATTAGGTACATTAATAAGTATAAAGGGCGCGATTGATAAGTGATAGGGGTGGGAATTGATAATTAAAATATGAAAAAGTTTAAAAGGGTAATATTTTTGTTTATTAATAAAAACTTTTATAAAATTAAAAATAAAATCCCCAAGCGGAATCGAACCTTCACCATTGTGGTTTTTTCGTATGCGGGAACTTTATCCATTCGGTCAAAGGGGTGTACTTAAGTTTAATCAAATAATTTGATTTTTTATTTATATTAATATCTCTGTGTATTTTGGGGGAGGGGTGGAGGATTTAAAATTTCAAAATTTCGAAATTTCGCAATTAAAATTTTAAAAAATTAAAATAAATTTAAATATATAAATAATTAAATAAAAATGATAATAAAAAATTTTTTGCAAAATTTTTACAAAAAAAATAAAATGATTTTAAAAAAGGGCGGAAGTTCAAATGTAAGGGGATTTATTCAAAATGCCAAATTTCAAAATTTGGCGGGAATTTAAAGTTTAAAAATTTGGTGGGAATTTCAAAATTGAAAAATTTAAAAAAATATTAAATTTAAATAAAATTTAAATAATAATCAAATAAAAAATGGAGGAAGAAATAAAATTTTCAAAATTTTACAAAAATTTAAAATGATTTGCAAAAAAGGGTTGAAATACAAATGTAAGGGATAGTACATGAATTAGAAAGAAAACAAATTTAAAAAATATAAGTTAATGTTAATGAGTTCTAAAGGAAATATTATTGTTCTCTAACACATCTCTAACACATCTTATTGTTCTCTAACACAATGAGTTCTAAAGGAAATATTATTGTTCTCTAACACATCTCTAAAACATCTTATTGTTCTCTAACACAATGAGTTCTAAAGGAAATATTATTGTTCTCTAACACATCTCTCCAACCTGTCAAGAAAATTTCGTAATTAGGTTATACTTCTAAAATCTGGAGTATAAAAGGGAAGATTTTTTTTATATTTTTAATCATTTGATATAAAAACAAAAATATTTAAAATTATTATGTCTTTTAATAATGAAGAAAACGGACCTTCTCCAAGCAAACGCCCAAGATTCCTCATCCGGAATCTCTTTCCTCACTTATTCAACGATATACAAAGCGGTGCGGGGACGACAAATTTTAATAATTACTACCGCCAAATCGATTATGAAACGCAGTTTAACAAAAAATTTAAAATGATGGGAACAACTGGAAAGTTTATTATTGAGAAATTACCGGGAAACCCGGAGGAATTATTGAGAAAAATAATTCAAGACTGCATGGATCAAACCGTAGAGGAATCAAAGAATCAGTTAATTAATCCTGACCGACTAGGCGCAATAATTTCTTCACAGTTACTTGATAATGATATTTGGATACCAATTAGAAAGCTAGAAAAAGATACAATAGACAACATATTAACAAGATTTCAACTTGTTTCACAATCAAAGATAGAAAAGGGATCACTTCATGGTCACCCCTTCACAATCAAAATCCAGACACTGGGTATTTCATCACTTCCAACAAATCAATCGATTAGAGGACGTGCACCACAAGACAATGCAACAAATGGTTTTAAACTAAAAGACGAATTATTTATTAAAATAGCTAATCAGAACAACTTATGCTTATTCTATGCCTTGGAAATTACTAAAAAATATGTTATTAAGGAATTGGGAGATAGAAGAAAATTTAATAAATATATGCAATACAATCATCGGCAGATGAAAGATGTTTTCGATCTCCTAAAAGCTGCAAAAATTCCTAACGATCTCTCTGAATATGATGCCGTGGAGTACGTGCCAGTTATTGTAGATTTCTGGAATAATCAATATAAGGATAAAGGATATAAATTCAAAGTATTTGTTTTCGGAAATGTCAATGAAAAACCTATATTCAAATATGGAAATGAAAATTTTAATGTTCCAATTTCCATTTTTCACTCAACTAACCATTTTGATGGATTAAGAAATGTTGGAGGACTGTTTGGTTTTAAACAAAAATATTGCTTTACATGTGAGAAGAAATTCAGAAAATCAACGGAGCATGACTTGAGATGTAAATCTCTCTGCAGATTGTGTGGACGCATTGGAAGTGAACGTCCTTGCTTGGCAACAGTAAACTATTTCAAAAAATGTGATGATTGTGGGAAAAAGTATTTGAATGAAGATTGTTTTAACCACCATAAAAAAAGCAACAATTGTCGGCAAACAAGAATCTGTGAAAAATGCGGTGTGATATGGTCAATGAAAAATTATAAAAGAGAAGAGCAAAAGAAACACATCTGTGGGCAAAAATGGTGTCAAATTTGTCGGCAATATCATAGCATGGATAGAGGATGTTTTATTCGACCTTTGGAACCTAAAAAATCAATACCATACCGTCTAGTAACATTCGATTTTGAAGCAACACAAAATGAAAAGATAAAGAATACAAATGAAGAAAAACGGCTCCACAAAGTAAATTTCATTGCCGCCACAGTAACATGCACAAAATGTATGGAAGACGGAAAAATATGGCGGTCACCCCTCAAACAAAATGGAAAGAGTTGCATGATCTGTGGAAACAACCGCTCAATAACATTTTCACATCGACCATACGCTCAAACAAAAGTTGATAAACAAATTATTACACAAACCCCGCTCAGAGACTTTACTCAATGGATTCTTTTTGAACTTAACCCTCAATATTCAACTATGGCATTTTCACACAATGGGGGGCGTTATGACATGGTGATGGTATTCAGAGAAATATACTTGAAAGGAGTTGTTCCGTCAATGATTCGCCGTGGTAATAAGCTCTATGAATTGAAAATTCCTCGCAACAACAAATGCAATGAGGTTGTATTTCGAGATTCGTATAATCTCTGTCCAGTCGCCTTGGGAAAGCTAATTGGGGCATTTGGACTGCAAGTAACTGAAAAACAATTTTTTCCACATTTGGCAAACATCTCTGAAAATTATGGGAGAACACTACAACAACTACCTCCAAAATCTGATTATTTATATGAAGGAATGCGACCCGATAAACAAAACGAATTTGATAAATGGTATGAAGAAGAAAAAAATCAGCAGTTTAGTTTGGACGAAGCATTGGCCGAATATTGCACAAACGATGTACAGATTCTCACAGAAGCGCTGATTGCTTTTAGAAAAAAATTTATGGAAATTAGCAAAAGGAAAAATACACAACCTCAAGCATCCCAGGAAGGAATTGACATATTACGAGATGCAATGACTATAGCATCAGCCTGTATGAAACATTTTCGACTTAATCATCTGAAACCTGAACACTTGGCAATTGTTCCAGAAAAAGGGTATGAAACATGTGATAATCAAAGCGAACTTGCACTGAAATATTTACAATGGTACGAAGAGACACGAGGAGTTAAAATCCAAAGTGCACATTCAGAAGGTGGAGAATATGTTGTTGCTGGAAGATACAAAATTGATGGATATATTAAAGAAGAGGATAGAGCAATTGAGGTAAATGGATGTGTTTGGCACGCATGCGAAAAATGCTTCGGAAATGATTTGAACAAAATTTTACCAAACGGAAAAACTGTGGGAGAAATACGTGAAGGTGATGGAAATCGTTTGGAAATTATACGAAAACATATAAAAAATGTTGATATAATATGGGAATGTGATATACATAAGATGCTTCGCCGCAGCAGAAATATGCGAAAATCATTTGCAAATTATCATGACAAAGGCCCAATAAAAATTAGGGATTGTTATTTTGGTGGAAGAACAGGCCCTGTACAAATGTACTTTGATGCAGATAAAGAACAACATAAAATGGCTTATTTAGATTTTAATTCGCTATATCCATCAACAATTGCTACAACATCATTTCCGGTTGGGCATCCGAAAATTCATGTTGTACCTTTGGCTGAACAAAATGTTAATTGGAAGAGTGGAGACCAAATTCCATTCAAAGGAATTTTGAAAGTATTTTTAACACCGCCATCATCATTGGATGTTCCTGTTATTCCAGTCAAATTTGATGAAAGATTACTTTTTCCTCTTTGCAGAAAATGCGCACTTGCCTACCCTAATGGAGCAAACATCAAAGGATATCAATGCCCTCACAATGATGAAGATAGGGGTTGGGTCTCAACCTGCACTTCAATAGAATTAGAAGAAGCATTAAAAGTTGGTTATACAGTTACAAAATTCTATAGAGCGCTTCATTATGAAAAATGGGATGAAAATTTATTTAAAAATTATGTGGCAGAATTTATGGCAATGAAAATTCATGCAAGTGGTTTCCCTGAAGGCATAGAAGGAAAAGAAAATGAGGATAAATTTATAAAAGAATGTAAAGATAAATTTGGCATTGAGATAGAAAGAGAAAAAATGGTTCCAGATCAGGCTATGCGCTACATATCAAAATTAATGCTTAATTCTTTATGGGGAAGGTTCAGTCTAAGAAATTCACAATCAAAAAGTGTGGTCATTGACTCACCCACTGAACTTATCGAATATGACAAAAATAACTCAATTGAGATACAATCTATTGATAATTTAACTGAAGAAACTATATTACTAACTTACAAACAAAAAGAAGAATTTATTATCGAACATGATACATCAAACATGGTCGTATCTTTATGGACAACATCAGCAGCAAGAATAAAACTATTGAAAGCAATGCAAAAGGTAGCAGAATCAGAGGGTTGCAATATTCTCTATGGAGACACAGACAGTATACTATTTTCCTATCCAATGGATATGGAATGCCCTCTTAAAACAGGCCCCTATCTGGGTGATTTGGCGAAGGAATATGCAGGTTCTGAAATAAAAGAATATGTTGGAGGGGCGTGCAAGGCTTACGCACTGAGAATGGAAAGCAACAAAAATGCCAAAATTAGTAGTGTTCTGAAAGTACGTGGCATCACTTTAACGGCTGACGTATGCAAAATCTTGCATTTTGACAGTTTTAAGGAGAGTGTACTGAATTATGCAAATGGAGAAGACGACAATGAGGAAGATGATGAGATAGATAAACGATCAATTATGATTGAAAACGCAAACTTTATACGCCGCAGTGTGAAGGAAGGGATGGTTTACTCAACTAAAATGAGAAAAATATTTAGACCAATAATTCAAAAAGGAATAATTTCTAATGACCTCAAAATTGTACATTTCGGGCAAAAATAATTTTTCCAAATGTATAGTAATATTTCACAATATTTTTCAGTTGTACTTTAATATTTTCACAACGTTTTTGAATTGTACTTTGCTATTAAACAACATTTTATTAATTTAATTTAAATTTGCTGATAAAATTGTGATATTATTAAAATTTTTAATTTAATTTTAGGGCTAAAAGATAAGTTTTAATAAAAAGTTAAGGTTTTTAAGATAAAATTGATGCAAAGTTAAGGACTAGAGGATAGAATTGATGTAAACTTAAAGATTTGACGTTAAAAATGATTTAAATTTGAGAGAAATCAATATTTCCAGAAAAATTTTAAAATGGTGGTAAAGATAATGGTACTCGTGTTTATGTGGTGTTTGAGGTTATCTCTGTGTGCGCACAACATGTAAATACGCACACACGTATACACTATTTTGCTGTAAATTTAAGAAAATTTGCAATAATGTTAAGATTGGTAAGATAAAATTGAAGCAAAGTTAAGGATTATGCGATACAATTCTTGTATAGTTAAGAGATATAAGATACAATTCACACAAAGTTAAGCAACGGAAGATGAGATTTTTTGGGTAAAATTCAAAGTTAAGCGTTGGAAGACAAAATTGTTGCAGAGTTAAGGGTAGAAGATAAAATTGATGGAAAGTTAAGGGTTGGAAGATAATAATGATGCAATGTTAAGCTTTGTGGCACGCTATTTTGGTGTAAAGTTAAGAATTTAGGATAATTTGCCGTAAAATTTTTAGTTGTACACTTTGAATAGATGTTTGTATACAAGGTATACTGTATTCATTCATTTGTGTACAAAGGTGTACTTACTATACACATTTCATTATACATTTATGCACACTCAAGCTCAGTATAAAAAAATTCCCAACGATCATTAGATTTCCTAACCTACTCTTTGATATTACTACCATTTTCTTTCAATATCTACATATAACGGGAAAATTTTCTCAGACCTACAGGGAGTGCTTTGAAAACCTTTAGAATTACAATTTACGTAAAGTTAAGCATTAGAAAATACATTTGATGCAAACTTTTCAAAACGTCAATGAAAAAATCTAACCTGAAAAATGTCAAACGACAAAATGTCAACGTTCAAGTTGTCAAGTTCCAGAATGTCAACTTTCAAATGTCAATTATCAAAATGCCAACGTCCAAAATTTCGAACGACAAAATGTCAAATTTCAAAAAGTCAAACGACAAAATGTCAACTTAGCATGTTAAGGCATGCGCATGGGGATGCACTGTTGACAATACTGATGTGCGTACGCACTCTTCTTGGTTAAAGTTAAAAAATTATAGGATAAATTTGCTGTAAGTTTAAGAACAAATATTAAATTTATTAAAATTTAAGAACAAGAAGATACAATTTATGTAAAGTTAAGCATAAGAAGATACAATTTATGTAAAGTTAAGCATAAGAAGATAAAATTTATGTAAAGTTAAGCATAAGAAGATACAATCAGTGTAAAGTTAAGCATTAGAAGATATAATTGATGTAAAGTTAATTAACGGAGAATGCAGATTTTGGGGGTAAAAGTGCAAAGTTAAGAGTTAGAAGATACAATTTATGTAAAGTTAAGCATAAGAAGATAGAATTTATGTTAAGTTAAGCATTAGAAGATATAATTGATGTAAAGTTAAGGGAAATTATGCAAAATTTGAGTAAAATTACAAAAATGTGTTCAACTGAGAATCTGAGGCATAATGAGCCATATGCTTGTCTTGAGGCATCTTATGCACGTGAGTGAACAGTCTAATTTGATGAAAACACGCATGCAAACAGACTTTCTGGTGTAAAGTTAAGAATTATATGATAAATTTGTTGTAAAGTTAAGCGTGATAAGATAATTGTTGCAAATTTAAACATTAGTAGATACAATTGTCAAAATGTTAAGGGATATTTGGATAAAATTGATATAAAGTTGAAGTAATATAACATTTTTTATAAAAGTACGCAAAAATTATGGTACAAACATTAAAGCACGCTTGTATGGAGATTGCGTGTCTCTCTCTAAGCTTTTGGTTTCTTACTAAATATGTCAAAATTTCGCTCATAATTAGTATCAATAGAATTTATTCTTTACACCTTCAGGCTCCTTTTAGTTTGCCATGATTTTCCTACAACTTCGATTGGGAAAATTCCCAGACCTTCAGGTTTTCGTTTAAAACCTTTAGAATTCAAAAGGTACAAAAAGGAATTATATCCAATAGCCTCAAAATTGTACAATTGGACACATTTGACAATTTTGAGGCTATTGGATATAATTCCTTTTTGTACCTTTTGAATTCTAAAGGTTTTAAACGAAAACCTGAAGGTCTGGGAATTTTCCCAATCGAAGTTGTAGGAAAATCATGGCAAACTAAAAGGAGCCTGAAGGTGTAAAGAATAAATTCTATTGATACTAATTATGAGCGAAATTTTGACATATTTAGTAAGAAACCAAAAGCTTAGAGAGAGACACGCAATCTCCATACAAGCGTGCTTTAATGTTTGTACCATAATTTTTGCGTACTTTTATAAAAAATGTTATATTACTTCAACTTTATATCAATTTTATCCAAATATCCCTTAACATTTTGACAATTGTATCTACTAATGTTTAAATTTGCAACAATTATCTTATCACGCTTAACTTTACAACAAATTTATCATATAATTCTTAACTTTACACCAGAAAGTCTGTTTGCATGCGTGTTTTCATCAAATTAGACTGTTCACTCACGTGCATAAGATGCCTCAAGACAAGCATATGGCTCATTATGCCTCAGATTCTCAGTTGAACACATTTTTGTAATTTTACTCAAATTTTGCATAATTTCCCTTAACTTTACATCAATTATATCTTCTAATGCTTAACTTAACATAAATTCTATCTTCTTATGCTTAACTTTACATAAATTGTATCTTCTAACTCTTAACTTTGCACTTTTACCCCCAAAATCTGCATTCTCCGTTAATTAACTTTACATCAATTATATCTTCTAATGCTTAACTTTACACTGATTGTATCTTCTTATGCTTAACTTTACATAAATTTTATCTTCTTATGCTTAACTTTACATAAATTGTATCTTCTTATGCTTAACTTTACATAAATTGTATCTTCTTGTTCTTAAATTTTAATAAATTTAATATTTGTTCTTAAACTTACAGCAAATTTATCCTATAATTTTTTAACTTTAACCAAGAAGAGTGCGTACGCACATCAGTATTGTCAACAGTGCATCCCCATGCGCATGCCTTAACATGCTAAGTTGACATTTTGTCGTTTGACTTTTTGAAATTTGACATTTTGTCGTTCGAAATTTTGGACGTTGGCATTTTGATAATTGACATTTGAAAGTTGACATTCTGGAACTTGACAACTTGAACGTTGACATTTTGTCGTTTGACATTTTTCAGGTTAGATTTTTTCATTGACGTTTTGAAAAGTTTGCATCAAATGTATTTTCTAATGCTTAACTTTACGTAAATTGTAATTCTAAAGGTTTTCAAAGCACTCCCTGTAGGTCTGAGAAAATTTTCCCGTTATATGTAGATATTGAAAGAAAATGGTAGTAATATCAAAGAGTAGGTTAGGAAATCTAATGATCGTTGGGAATTTTTTTATACTGAGCTTGAGTGTGCATAAATGTATAATGAAATGTGTATAGTAAGTACACCTTTGTACACAAATGAATGAATACAGTATACCTTGTATACAAACATCTATTCAAAGTGTACAACTAAAAATTTTACGGCAAATTATCCTAAATTCTTAACTTTACACCAAAATAGCGTGCCACAAAGCTTAACATTGCATCATTATTATCTTCCAACCCTTAACTTTCCATCAATTTTATCTTCTACCCTTAACTCTGCAACAATTTTGTCTTCCAACGCTTAACTTTGAATTTTACCCAAAAAATCTCATCTTCCGTTGCTTAACTTTGTGTGAATTGTATCTTATATCTCTTAACTATACAAGAATTGTATCGCATAATCCTTAACTTTGCTTCAATTTTATCTTACCAATCTTAACATTATTGCAAATTTTCTTAAATTTACAGCAAAATAGTGTATACGTGTGTGCGTATTTACATGTTGTGCGCACACAGAGATAACCTCAAACACCACATAAACACGAGTACCATTATCTTTACCACCATTTTAAAATTTTTCTGGAAATATTGATTTCTCTCAAATTTAAATCATTTTTAACGTCAAATCTTTAAGTTTACATCAATTCTATCCTCTAGTCCTTAACTTTGCATCAATTTTATCTTAAAAACCTTAACTTTTTATTAAAACTTATCTTTTAGCCCTAAAATTAAATTAAAAATTTTAATAATATCACAATTTTATCAGCAAATTTAAATTAAATTAATAAAATGTTGTTTAATAGCAAAGTACAATTCAAAAACGTTGTGAAAATATTAAAGTACAACTGAAAAATATTGTGAAATATTACTATACATTTGGAAAAATTATTTTTGCCCGAAATGTACAATTTTGAGGTCATTAGAAATTATTCCTTTTTGAATTATTGGTCTAAATATTTTTCTCATTTTAGTTGAGTAAACCATCCCTTCCTTCACACTGCGGCGTATAAAGTTTGCGTTTTCAATCATAATTGATCGTTTATCTATCTCATCATCTTCCTCATTGTCGTCTTCTCCATTTGCATAATTCAGTACACTCTCCTTAAAACTGTCAAAATGCAAGATTTTGCATACGTCAGCCGTTAAAGTGATGCCACGTACTTTCAGAACACTACTAATTTTGGCATTTTTGTTGCTTTCCATTCTCAGTGCGTAAGCCTTGCACGCCCCTCCAACATATTCTTTTATTTCAGAACCTGCATATTCCTTCGCCAAATCACCCAGATAGGGGCCTGTTTTAAGAGGGCATTCCATATCCATTGGATAGGAAAATAGTATACTGTCTGTGTCTCCATAGAGAATATTGCAACCCTCTGATTCTGCTACCTTTTGCATTGCTTTCAATAGTTTTATTCTTGCTGCTGATGTTGTCCATAAAGATACGACCATGTTTGATGTATCATGTTCGATAATAAATTCTTCTTTTTGTTTGTAAGTTAGTAATATAGTTTCTTCAGTTAAATTATCAATAGATTGTATCTCAATTGAGTTATTTTTGTCATATTCGATAAGTTCAGTGGGTGAGTCAATGACCACACTTTTTGATTGTGAATTTCTTAGACTGAACCTTCCCCATAAAGAATTAAGCATTAATTTTGATATGTAGCGCATAGCCTGATCTGGAACCATTTTTTCTCTTTCTATCTCAATGCCAAATTTATCTTTACATTCTTTTATAAATTTATCCTCATTTTCTTTTCCTTCTATGCCTTCAGGGAAACCACTTGCATGAATTTTCATTGCCATAAATTCTGCCACATAATTTTTAAATAAATTTTCATCCCATTTTTCATAATGAAGCGCTCTATAGAATTTTGTAACTGTATAACCAACTTTTAATGCTTCTTCTAATTCTATTGAAGTGCAGGTTGAGACCCAACCCCTATCTTCATCATTGTGAGGGCATTGATATCCTTTGATGTTTGCTCCATTAGGGTAGGCAAGTGCGCATTTTCTGCAAAGAGGAAAAAGTAATCTTTCATCAAATTTGACTGGAATAACAGGAACATCCAATGATGATGGCGGTGTTAAAAATACTTTCAAAATTCCTTTGAATGGAATTTGGTCTCCACTCTTCCAATTAACATTTTGTTCAGCCAAAGGTACAACATGAATTTTCGGATGCCCAACCGGAAATGATGTTGTAGCAATTGTTGATGGATATAGCGAATTAAAATCTAAATAAGCCATTTTATGTTGTTCTTTATCTGCATCAAAGTACATTTGTACAGGGCCTGTTCTTCCACCAAAATAACAATCCCTAATTTTTATTGGGCCTTTGTCATGATAATTTGCAAATGATTTTCGCATATTTCTGCTGCGGCGAAGCATCTTATGTATATCACATTCCCATATTATATCAACATTTTTTATATGTTTTCGTATAATTTCCAAACGATTTCCATCACCTTCACGTATTTCTCCCACAGTTTTTCCGTTTGGTAAAATTTTGTTCAAATCATTTCCGAAGCATTTTTCGCATGCGTGCCAAACACATCCATTTACCTCAATTGCTCTATCCTCTTCTTTAATATATCCATCAATTTTGTATCTTCCAGCAACAACATATTCTCCACCTTCTGAATGTGCACTTTGGATTTTAACTCCTCGTGTCTCTTCGTACCATTGTAAATATTTCAGTGCAAGTTCGCTTTGATTATCACATGTTTCATACCCTTTTTCTGGAACAATTGCCAAGTGTTCAGGTTTCAGATGATTAAGTCGAAAATGTTTCATACAGGCTGATGCTATAGTCATTGCATCTCGTAATATGTCAATTCCTTCCTGGGATGCTTGAGGTTGTGTATTTTTCCTTTTGCTAATTTCCATAAATTTTTTTCTAAAAGCAATCAGCGCTTCTGTGAGAATCTGTACATCGTTTGTGCAATATTCGGCCAATGCTTCGTCCAAACTAAACTGCTGATTTTTTTCTTCTTCATACCATTTATCAAATTCGTTTTGTTTATCGGGTCGCATTCCTTCATATAAATAATCAGATTTTGGAGGTAGTTGTTGTAGTGTTCTCCCATAATTTTCAGAGATGTTTGCCAAATGTGGAAAAAATTGTTTTTCAGTTACTTGCAGTCCAAATGCCCCAATTAGCTTTCCCAAGGCGACTGGACAGAGATTATACGAATCTCGAAATACAACCTCATTGCATTTGTTGTTGCGAGGAATTTTCAATTCATAGAGCTTATTACCACGGCGAATCATTGACGGAACAACTCCTTTCAAGTATATTTCTCTGAATACCATCACCATGTCATAACGCCCCCCATTGTGTGAAAATGCCATAGTTGAATATTGAGGGTTAAGTTCAAAAAGAATCCATTGAGTAAAGTCTCTGAGCGGGGTTTGTGTAATAATTTGTTTATCAACTTTTGTTTGAGCGTATGGTCGATGTGAAAATGTTATTGAGCGGTTGTTTCCACAGATCATGCAACTCTTTCCATTTTGTTTGAGGGGTGACCGCCATATTTTTCCGTCTTCCATACATTTTGTGCATGTTACTGTGGCGGCAATGAAATTTACTTTGTGGAGCCGTTTTTCTTCATTTGTATTCTTTATCTTTTCATTTTGTGTTGCTTCAAAATCGAATGTTACTAGACGGTATGGTATTGATTTTTTAGGTTCCAAAGGTCGAATAAAACATCCTCTATCCATGCTATGATATTGCCGACAAATTTGACACCATTTTTGCCCACAGATGTGTTTCTTTTGCTCTTCTCTTTTATAATTTTTCATTGACCATATCACACCGCATTTTTCACAGATTCTTGTTTGCCGACAATTGTTGCTTTTTTTATGGTGGTTAAAACAATCTTCATTCAAATACTTTTTCCCACAATCATCACATTTTTTGAAATAGTTTACTGTTGCCAAGCAAGGACGTTCACTTCCAATGCGTCCACACAATCTGCAGAGAGATTTACATCTCAAGTCATGCTCCGTTGATTTTCTGAATTTCTTCTCACATGTAAAGCAATATTTTTGTTTAAAACCAAACAGTCCTCCAACATTTCTTAATCCATCAAAATGGTTAGTTGAGTGAAAAATGGAAATTGGAACATTAAAATTTTCATTTCCATATTTGAATATAGGTTTTTCATTGACATTTCCGAAAACAAATACTTTGAATTTATATCCTTTATCCTTATATTGATTATTCCAGAAATCTACAATAACTGGCACGTACTCCACGGCATCATATTCAGAGAGATCGTTAGGAATTTTTGCAGCTTTTAGGAGATCGAAAACATCTTTCATCTGCCGATGATTGTATTGCATATATTTATTAAATTTTCTTCTATCTCCCAATTCCTTAATAACATATTTTTTAGTAATTTCCAAGGCATAGAATAAGCATAAGTTGTTCTGATTAGCTATTTTAATAAATAATTCGTCTTTTAGTTTAAAACCATTTGTTGCATTGTCTTGTGGTGCACGTCCTCTAATCGATTGATTTGTTGGAAGTGATGAAATACCCAGTGTCTGGATTTTGATTGTGAAGGGGTGACCATGAAGTGATCCCTTTTCTATCTTTGATTGTGAAACAAGTTGAAATCTTGTTAATATGTTGTCTATTGTATCTTTTTCTAGCTTTCTAATTGGTATCCAAATATCATTATCAAGTAACTGTGAAGAAATTATTGCGCCTAGTCGGTCAGGATTAATTAACTGATTCTTTGATTCCTCTACGGTTTGATCCATGCAGTCTTGAATTATTTTTCTCAATAATTCCTCCGGGTTTCCCGGTAATTTCTCAATAATAAACTTTCCAGTTGTTCCCATCATTTTAAATTTTTTGTTAAACTGCGTTTCATAATCGATTTGGCGGTAGTAATTATTAAAATTTGTCGTCCCCGCACCGCTTTGTATATCGTTGAATAAGTGAGGAAAGAGATTCCGGATGAGGAATCTTGGGCGTTTGCTTGGAGAAGGTCCGTTTTCTTCATTATTAAAAGACATAATAATTTTAAATATTTTTGTTTTTATATCAAATGATTAAAAATATAAAAAAAATCTTCCCTTTTATACTCCAGATTTTAGAAGTATAACCTAATTACGAAATTTTCTTGACAGGTTGGAGAGATGTGTTAGAGAACAATAATATTTCCTTTAGAACTCATTGTGTTAGAGAACAATAAGATGTTTTAGAGATGTGTTAGAGAACAATAATATTTCCTTTAGAACTCATTGTGTTAGAGAACAATAAGATGTGTTAGAGATGTGTTAGAGAACAATAATATTTCCTTTAGAACTCATTAACATTAACTTATATTTTTTAAATTTGTTTTCTTTCTAATTCATGTACTATCCCTTACATTTGTATTTCAACCCTTTTTTGCAAATCATTTTAAATTTTTGTAAAATTTTGAAAATTTTATTTCTTCCTCCATTTTTTATTTGATTATTATTTAAATTTTATTTAAATTTAATATTTTTTTAAATTTTTCAATTTTGAAATTCCCACCAAATTTTTAAACTTTAAATTCCCGCCAAATTTTGAAATTTGGCATTTTGAATAAATCCCCTTACATTTGAACTTCCGCCCTTTTTTTAAAATCATTTTATTTTTTTTGTAAAAATTTTGCAAAAAATTTTTTATTATCATTTTTATTTAATTATTTATATATTTAAATTTATTTTAATTTTTTAAAATTTTAATTGCGAAATTTCGAAATTTTGAAATTTTAAATCCTCCACCCCTCCCCCAAAATACACAGAGATATTAATATAAATAAAAAATCAAATTATTTGATTAAACTTAAGTACACCCCTTTGACCGAATGGATAAAGTTCCCGCATACGAAAAAACCACAATGGTGAAGGTTCGATTCCGCTTGGGGATTTTATTTTTAATTTTATAAAAGTTTTTATTAATAAACAAAAATATTACCCTTTTAAACTTTTTCATATTTTAATTATCAATTCCCACCCCTATCACTTATCAATCGCGCCCTTTATACTTATTAATGTACCTAATCACCTCTCAATCATTCGAAACATTTCAATTAAATATTTCCCTTAAATCAACCCACACAGATAATTGAAAACCCAAAAATTCATTTCTTTTTACCTCTCTTTTATTTTACCGCATTTTCACCCATCCAAAACCTTTTGACAACTCTTTTATTTTACCGCACTTTCAAAAAATAATTTAAAAATTTTTATTTTACCCTCCAAATGTTGCAACCGACCACCCAGACACCACAAACATCAAACCTGTCACTTCCCACAAAATGTAACCAAAAAAGCAATTAATCATCAATGATTAATTACCCTAATTAATCATGATTAATTACCCTCAAACCCTTCCAAAAGGAAAGGGTTTGCGGCAAAGATCAAAAGAAAATACCCCCTATAGCCTCAGGTTTGATTGACAGGTGATCAAATGGGTGTAACGTTTGTAACGTTTGGGAGGGGCTTACTACTAGATTGGGGTAGGTGAGTGTAGGAGAAATACACCCATAAAATATTTTACATCACAAGTGGGTTATGTTGTGGGACATCTTGGAAACTTAATTCTCAACTGGGACAGTTGGGTGTCGGACAATTCACAAAATAAAATTATCAACTGAGACAAGTTGAAAATTTACTTCTCAATTGGGGCATGGTGGTGGTAAGGTAAATACACGTACAAATTGTCCCACTTCACAACTAGGACAAAAGGGTGGTGCGGGAAAATTAAATGAGCCAAAAGGGTGAGACAAAAGGGTGGTCTTTGATTTGCCGACACATCCCTCAATACAAAAGGGGGATTACTACTAGATTGGGGTAGTTGAGTGTAGGGGAAATGCAACCAATAAAATTTTGCACCTTATAATCGGGACACGTTGGAAATTTACTTCTCAAATGGGACAGATGGTTGTGGGGAGAAATACACCCATAAAATTTCCACCTCACAACTGGGACAAAAGGGTGGGGGTTACTACTAAAATCGCACCCGGGCCGGTTTTTCCGGATAAAACCGGAAAAACCGGTTAGCCCGGAAAAACCGGATTTTCACAAAAATACCCGGTTCCGGGCCCGGAAAAAACCGGTCCGGGCCCGGCCCGGGTTCGAACTCTAAAAAATAGGGAGGAAAAAATGGGGCCCATACTCTTCAATATTACCGGTATTTTTGAGGGTTGCCAGTGGGTAATCGAGTTGTTAAAAATTTAATTAAAAAAACAAATTTCTCGATTTTATATTTTATTTACATTCTATAATTTGAATATAATCAACAGAAACATATTTGTGAATATATGTACATAAGACACTATTTAAAAAATGAATTTTCAAGACAAAAATGCGTAGAATTAGATTATTACATATGCGGATAAATTAAGTCAGGTGAAAGAACATTGTGGGAATACAATAACGTTATTTATAGACGATTATGAGAATTTTTATTTCTCTTCCTATTGTTTGTCCTTTTCTTTATCATCTTCCTCATCGGTGTTGACACCTCCAGCACCGTGCTCGAAGAGACAACGAGTTCGATCGAAGCGCTCAGATTGTGAAGGAAATTGCATTTTAAGAGCCAGTTGCTGCGTCGAGACGAAATTGTCACCATCGTTGGTCTTAGTCATCTGCTCACTAGGTTGCAGTGCCACAGATTCATGCTGTATATCCTCATTAGCGTTTTTGCCGTTCTCATCCTTGATGGAAACCTCCTCAGCTGTTGTTGTTTCCTTCACTCCGTGTTGACCAACAATGCGCATTTGATCAAGCGCCAATTGAACAATGTGTTCCTATGGAAAAATTATATATAGATAATTTTTTCTAACTAATTATCACCTTTCTGCGCTCCTCAATTCCCTCTGCGTCCTTCACATCATTCCGGTTGTTGCAACCAATTTTAGGAATGACATCGTCTTGCTTCAATTCAGAAGTTTCATCTTCTTCCACTGGATCTTCATTCTCTGGTGCCTCGAAGATAGTGTTCAGGTCTGAGAAGGTGACACGTCGTCGCAATGAACCTGAGCTTATGACGGCACTTTCAGGAATGTAGTCTTCTTGCTGTTGCTCTTTGTTCTCTGAAGGGAAGTTCAACAACAGCGCCTTTTCAAGAGGAAACGCGATTTTCTCCTCATTCTCATCGTGATCAACATCTTCCTTCTTTTCAGCAGAATGTGGTTGCATCTCTTGTTCTTTGGCGGTGTTTATGCTCTGATCATTGCTCCCAAACATTTGGCCCAGATGGAGAGATTCATCATCCGAACGATATGCTTAAAAATAAAATCATTAAACATTATTTAACAATACATGCCAACTCACCAAAGGAATCATCAGGATCAAGAAGTTGGAATATTCCATCGTCTGACTTAGGCGCACGCACAGAAGGAACTGGAGCAATATCGCCAACATTTCCATCGAAGGTGACAGTCTGAAATACATATAATTCATTAAACATGCTCAAAAGGGAATGCTTGCCTGCTCCTCAAACACAGAATCTGTCTGAGTGCCATTTTCGAAGAGAATTGGAGTAGTGGGTCGATAATGAACAGTCGGTGAATAATGATGAGATTCGTAAGAAGCCTCAGCTTTACCACGTACCGCTTCAAGTATCGCGCGCCCCCAATCTAAGACTAGGGCCTCTGGAAGACGGATTTTTACCGAGCCAAAGTTCCATTTCACACGAACATTGCAGATTCTTTGCGTTGTTGTTGATAGAAACATCTGATAATTAAAAGGAAATATTACTTTTCTTATTTTTACCTTCTGAGTTTTGCATTTGAATTCCGCTCTTGCAGTCTTGTTCAGATTAACGGTGAAGCCCTCGTGCTTCCAATTGTCCGTATAGATGACCAGATGACCTTGCTTGCTCAGAACACATGTATGTATGCCATAGGACACCGCACGTTCAATTCCGAACAGCCCGCGACGCTTGATGGTCACATCCAACGAGGCAAACCGGAATGAGCCACGATCCAAGACACGTTTCCACACATCCAATGGAGGCAAAACAGCTTTCTGTATAAAAATTATGTCAATTGAATTATTTAGTTTAAAAAAGTATAATAAACTTACTTTGGTGAACTCATGTTGAACCCGAATGACGAACAATTCAACTTCGCACTGACGAGTATCTGAAGCCTGGGCAGGACTACCGCTTATCATCTTTAGGGGCGAAGGAACCAGTTGACGTTCGCAGGTATATTGCTTGTCCAACAAGGATACTCCAGCCATGTGAGAATGCAGCTCGCCGGCCATGTGAGATTGCTGTGCCAATGATGTAGTTTTAGGCGCTAATGACAAGTTGAAGTTTAGATTTGTTCATTCATCTTTTGCTCTTATATGAAAAAGCGCATATAAAAAGCAGAATCTTTAAATTAATATCTATCTTCTCCAGCAACTACTCGTACCTACTCACGCTCAACTCCATAACGAAGGGCTAGGGAGTTATGGTATGTATTTAATTTTTACGTTATATAAACTAATTCATGATTTTAAGCGTGCCGCTGCGAAACAACTAAGCAATTCTCCTCCAAATGCTCTCCGTCGTCTGCAACAGGAGCTTGTTGATGTGACTGATAATCCAATCGAGGGTATCAAAGTTCATTCTGCTGCCGAAAATATCTTCATATGGAAGGTTGCCATATTTGGTGCGCCTGGAACGATCTATCAGGTCCTTTTACATTACACGTTTTTGAAAGTATATTGAAATTTTTAATTTTACAGGGAGGCTACTTCAAGGCGGTTGGTTACCTTTATCGCTTCTACATAATTCAATAACATTTATTTTTGCAGACGCTTAAGTTCCCGTCCAGATATCCATTCGAGCCTCCTTCCATGCGCTTCGATAATCCACTCTTTCATCCTAATGTGTATAAGGACGGAAGGGTTTGCATAAGCATCTTGCATCCGCCTGGCCAGGATAAGCTGAGTGGAGAAGTGATATAAAATGAATTTTACTAAAAAATCTCGTTTGTTTTTTAGTCGGCCGCCGAACGTTGGAACCCTGCTCATGGCGTCCGCAGTATTCTACTCTCCGTGATATCGATGCTGAATGAGCCTAACATTTCTTCACCGGCAAATGTGGATGCTTCTGTGAGCTACCGCAAGTATAAGGGTAATAAAAACATTAAAAATTGCCTCCAACAATAAATAATTTTTTCAGAGAATGGCAACAAAGAGTTCCCAGATATAATCAAGTATGAAAATAGTGTAAAAACGATTAAAATTTATATTTTTGTTTCAGGAAAATGGTTGAAAAGTCGAAGGCGGAGGCTGCTAAAGATGGAGTGAAGGTACCTGAAACTGAGGAGGAGTACGTAATCAAGGCTAGAGTAAAGCGTCAGCAAGCGGAGAACGAAGGCGGCACTGATAATGGCGATGTTGGCCTAGAGGGTAATTAATAACTGGAATATTTTTAAAAATTTCGCATATTTAGAAGAGTTCTATGATGCTTGATTCTGTTGATGCACTAGCCTGATGTGTAGGAATTGATGTATGTCCTGTAATTAAGAAATGAAGGATAGATGATTGTAAATATGACCAACTATTGTATGTATATGTATAAGTCCCTATTTTTAAATGTGATTAGGTAATTATGCATGTACATAAATTAGAATGTATATTCCTTTATTGTATGGTTAAACTTATCCCGAGTATAAAATTGTGCTTTACATTCTCAAATATATTTATACTCCTGTAGTCCATTCAATTCTCTTTTATGGCTACTAAACGAGATTTTATTATTTAACTTTCTTCCAAAAGATTTAGCAATTGCAAAATTTCACCTCTTCCCATCGTTCAAAAAAGCGTTGACCAAGAACAATCAAAAAATTCAGGCGCGGTATTCCCCCAATCCGAAATCCTACACACGTTTTTCTAGATCCAGTTCATCCCTGTTCCTCACTAGTAACATAATCCTATTCCTTTTTACGATTCACAGCCTGAAATATCTAATCGGTTTCCGAGGCATATGGCAGAATCACCAAATTAAATACCCCGTTCATTCGTTTTATATAATTCTTTTGGTGTAATAAAATTAGAGGTATTTTGCACAAAAAATGGCAGTAAGATTTTTAAGCTTTATTCATTTTTAAATTTCGAAAAAAAAATTATCAAATCAATTAACGGGTATTGTGACTTATAGTGGGTTTTTGTTGGCTGGACCGATTTCGACAAATGAGGTGTCATTCGAAAGAGTATCGAAAATGGAGTCGAGCTAGATATGGGGGAAGTCGGTCCGACAATCAGGGACCGAGTTTCAGACCTCTGAAGTTTGAAAAAGAGAAGGGGGAGTAAGCTCATTTTGGGGTGAAAAATTCGAAAATGCAAATAGTGCTTATTCGACTCAGCTCGACGAGCTGTGTCGAATGACAACAAAATCACCGAAATCCGACTTGTTTGGACAAAGTTATGATCGTTGGGCGGGCGGTATGTCGGAGTTACTAGGGGAATTCGAAATTCATCACTTAAGGTGGATATTTTTATATTTTCGGAATACTAAATATTCTACTAGGATACCGTATAACCTGTATTAATTGCCCTCCCTCAAATAATTACCCCACCTCTATTAGTTACTCCGTCTAGCGAGAGGTTGAAACAATAATTACCCCCCAACAAATGCCCTAAAACACGTTCAAATCTAAAACCTCATATAATTACCCTCCTTCTATTAATTACTCCCTCCAGGGGAAGGTCGAAACAATAATTACCCAGGGTAGTTATTAAAGGATATACGGTATTTAGTATTTCGAAACATGGTATGTGTAAAGTTTTTAAAATAAGTTATAAAATAAAATTATAAAGTTATTAGTTTTAAATGTTCGTAATAATTCAAATAACATATTTGCATTTGTCTCGTAATTTTTTACTTATATTTTTCATCGACGTCCCCATGGCCATGATGAACGTAAAGGCGAACCATAATGACCATATCCATAATGCCCTATAAATTAGAATGTATATAGTACTAAAGTTAACCCCGCTGGGGAGAGAGGCCTCTGGGAAAATTTTCTGAGGCAGCGTCACGAGGGGAGGGGAGGGGGGAATCACGGAAGGGGGAAATTGCAAAAGAAGTCCTTTCGAAGATTGTGAGCGAACCTAGTTTATATCTAAGTTTATCTCGCAAAATGGCTTTTCCCATGGATTACAATAAGATGGAAAGCCCAGGTTTTTAATTGTATTGAATTAAATACTTCTTTGTAGACCATTATACCCTACATATTTACATATTGTAGAATTTCAGATTAATTTATTTTGTAAAAATACCTCTATGTCGCCATTCTTCGCTACTACTACTAGAATGGTGATGATGATGAGGGGATGCTTTATTTAAATTAATAAACAAAAATATCCCCAAAAGAAAAATTAATAAAAATTTAATAAATATTGAATTAATAATAGTAACCATTTTTGAAAAATATTTAGTAAAAATTAATTTGAAAAATATTCTTTATAAATGATCAAATTAAAAATAAATATACGTATTTAAGAATTTTTTTATTTACGTATAATTCTCTCTTGAAGGGAGGTATTTTCTCTATTTGGCGAGTTTAAGTAATTATTACAGTTATTAATGTATTAGTCTCCTTCATATTTTATGGTGTAAACTAATTAATTTATTATTAATTATATTAATTAGGAAATGAACAATTATCTGTGTCAGGTGTATCATCTTTCGCCATTCACCGAATTTTCCCTTTTTTGCTGTTTCGCCTTGTCTTTCGCTTTTAAAAATCTGCTGTTTCGGCACACCCCTGGTCTGTGAAAAAATTTCCAGACAATAACTTTTTGTGAAATGTTCAGATCAGATCGTTCCAATGACAAAGATGTCGTATCTCGTACCTTTCCAACGTTATGAAAATTGTTCGAATCTGAAAAAACCGTAGTTATTGCCCTACTCTGAAATGGCGGCGTTGAATCGACCTCTACCGTACTTTTTGGGTAGGGGACGATTCAGTATCGCCGATTCAGTATCGCCAATTCAGTATCGCCGATTCAGTATTGGCCGATTCAGTATCTGAGCTTTTTGGCCATAACTTTTTGATCGATCAATATTGTAGGAATTATTATATATGATTTGATAGGTCTCGGGGTGCTGCATCTTTTTCATAATTGGACTGCCCTGATCTGATCACTCTACAAAAAGTTATCACTGATAAACGACGTCACAGGCATAAAAAATCGGTTTTCACGCTGTAACTTTTTTTGTGATCATCAGATCAGATCGGGCCAATTATGAAAAAGATGTCGAATCTCGAGACCTTTCGAATGATATGAGAATTATTCGAATCGTTCGAATATCAGGGAAGTTATGGCCATATACTGAATCGGCGATACTGAATCGGCTATACTGAATCGGCGATACTGAATCGTCCTTAACCGGTACTTTTTTGGGTTTTGCTTAATTTTAATTGAAAATTTTGATGATAATTTTTATCATTAATTTTGGAAATAATTGAATTTGTTTTTAAAGTCTTTATTTCGAAAAAATGCCGACAATAGAATCTTCACACAGACAATTATTAAATGAATATTCTAAAAAGAATTTTACCGTTATTGGACGTATTTTAGAGGATATACAAGTAAAATAAATTAATTAAAAAATATTTTCTTTAATTTTTTAGAATGAATTTAATGAAATACAAATTAAAAAAGGTGTTTGGCCGTCTCTAAATATTTTAAGTAAATTTAAAAATATTTTTTAAATAATTATTTAATTAAAATTTTAGAGGATTATTATGAAATTAAAGCTATATATCTTGCAAAAGAAGGAAAATTAATTGAATTTGGACAGGCAATTAAAGATGTTGAAGCTTTATATGAAGCTGGGATTAATGATGGAAAGGAAATTTTGGATTCAAAACAAAAAGATTTAATGTAAATATTTTTTGTTGTTGGGAATTTGGGGGTTTTTTATACTTGTCGGTTATTCCTACGTGTTTTTTGCTGACACAATTGTACGGACTGGTCAGAGTTTCTCATTCCCTCTCTCCTATGCACTTGTCAACCATCAAGATTAAATGTAGTATGTATAAAAACATACTACATTTGCAAAAAACACGTAATGATAACCGACACGTACTGGATTTTTTAAAAGTTTTTTGAATTATTTAAATCTAAATTAAACAAGAATTTCGAATTTTTTCATTTAATTTTAGGTTTGGACTTTATTTAATGTATTTATTGGCTACTAATCAAATTGGAAAATTTAATTTGGTTTGATTAATTTATTTAAAAATAATTTTATTTTTTTAATTTAGAAAATTGAGAAAATTGATTATAAGACAAGAATGGGCAATCCTTTCTTTGCTGTCCCTGCACGTTTGGGGCTTTGTTTGACAGAAGGGGCTTATAATTCTATTGTAAATTTTTTCTATTTTTTAAAATTTAGCAATTTTTTAAAGAATCTTGCTGAGAATGACCTTCCAACTCCTTATTACAAACCTTTTATGAATTCTTTGAAGGAATCTATAAAGTAAATATTTCTTTAATTTTAATTAAAACAAAAAAATTTTTTAAAGAAATGAAATTGCTGAAAGTTTGGAAATTAGTTATCGAGCAATTCCTGTTAATATTGCTATGAAAAAACTTTCCTTAAAAAATAATGAGGAAACTTTGGCTTTTGGAAATAAGAGAGGATGGATTTTGAAAGGTAATGAATTTCTTGTTGCTGGAAAGGGAACAAACTTTGATGATCAAAAAATGCCAACTTTAGCTTTAGCTAGTGGAGCTGAACGTGTTCTTCAAGTAATTTTTGTTTTTAATTAAATATTTTTAAAAAATTAATTTTTAGCCATTAAATGCTGAACAAAGTTTGAAACGACTTTTTAATTATTCAAGTCATCTTGAACGTATTGTTTAATTTGAATGGTTATATATAAATATGGAGGTTTATCTATAATTGTTTTTTTTAATGTAAAGGTTTAAATAAATTTTCCGTTTTATTTATTTTTGTTCTTATATCTTTTAAAATATTTTTAAATTCGTTTATAAATTTTAATTTGTTTATTTTTAATTTTATTTTATTTCGTAATGGTTTCTGATTCTGGAAATTTGCCTTGGGTTGAAAAGTATAGGCCTTCTTCATTGTCTGACCTTGTTTCTCAAGAAGAAATTGTTAATTCAGGTAAGATTTTAAAAATAATTATTTTTCTGATTTTATTATTTTTAGTATCAAAAATGATAGCTGAAGATCGATTGCCCCATCTTCTCTTCTATGGACCACCAGGTACGGGGAAAACGACAACGATTTTGGCAGCAGCACGAAAAATGTTTCCACTTAAAGGAATGAAATCTAGGTTACTTGAGGTATTCTTCTCTTTTTTACAGATCCTTGACTCGATAATAACGAAAAATATCTTGCGAGATTATCATCTCTAGCCCGAACACTATATTTACTTTCACAGAATTCAATTAAAAATTCATCCAAACAATTAAATTTTAAAGTTAAATGCTTCTGATGAGCGTGGGATTGATGTTGTTCGAAACAAAATTGTTAGTTTTGCAAGTTCTCAAGGATTGCAAGATGTCTTTTCATCAACAAATACACCTAGTTCAAAAAGACCAATAAAACTTGTTATTTTGGATGAGGCTGATGCAATGACTAAAGATGCTCAAAATGCTTTACGTAGAATTATTGAAAAGTTAAAATTATTTTTTTTTTAATTTTTTTCAATTAATTTATTTAAGATATACTGATAGCACACGTTTTTGTATAATTTGTAATTATCTTTCGAAAATTATACCTGCATTGCAATCACGTTGCACTCGGTCTGAAATTTTTTTTATTTTTATTAAAGGATTATCAGGAAATAGAAATTCGATTATTTTTTTGGGGCATTTTTGTTTAAACTTCTTTTATTTTCAGTTTATAATTCACAATTTTCATTTCTAGATTTCGTTTTGCTCCTCTTAAACAAGAACAAGTAATGCCAAGAATTGATTACATTATTGAAAAAGAAGAATTAAATGTTACTGATGATGGAAAAGATGCTTTGTTTAAATTATCTAAAGGGGATATGCGTCGGATAATTAATGTTTTGCAGGTTTCTTAAATATTTTTTGCTGATTGTTAAATACGATAACAGTAATCGAACAATTATTTTTTTATTTTTTAGAGTACTGCCTTGACATCAGATGTGATTGATGAGAAAGCCGTTTATTCCTGTGTAGGGTATCCACGCCCAAACGTTGTTGAAAAAATATTGCGTATATTGTTGGATAGTACAATTGAAGTGGCCAATCAAAGTAATTTTTAAAAATATTTAATGGGACTTTAATAAATTGGCAAGTCACTAAAAAAGACAGAAATTTGTTATTTAAATTGACTGACATTTCTCGATATGTCCTTTTTTAACTGTTTCTATATCAATTTTATTTAGAATTGTCTGAAATGAGACTTCGTCATTCAGTTGCTTTAATGGATATACTGGATGAATTAACTGATAAAATAAGTAAAATGGATGGGAACCCAAAATTATTACAAATTCTTTATGATGGATTATCTGCAATTGAACAGAGATTGTCTGCTGGATGTTCAGAAAGAATTCAAAGTTTGGCATTAATTTCAGTTTTTATACAAGCGAGGGGAATGGAATTTGAAAAATATACAAATGGAGATATGGAATAATTTAAATGATAATTTTGTACGTTAAATTCATTTTTGATTTTAATCTTCACGGAAAGTTGTGTGGAGTTTTTTATTCTTTAATTATTGTCGGATAAGTCTGGGCCATGTTGGTTAAATTTTTTTTAATAAGATTTAACTCCACACGCACCGTCAAGAACATTTTAATTTATAAACCAAACACATTTTGATTTTATTTTAAATATATTTTTTGATCTCCAATTTAATTTATAAAATTGTTTTTTTAAAAAGGAAATTTTTTACCAAATTATTTTTTTAATTATACGAATTTTGATTAAGTTTTGTTTAAATAGATGCAAGATTTTGAAAATAGATTTAATGAAATAATTACAAATATTTCTAAATTAGTTAGGCAATGGAAATCTTTAAATGATGATGGATGTAAATTATTTAAATTATTAATTAATATTCGTTTACAAATGAAGAAATTAAATGAGATGGAAAATGACGATAATTCAAGTAAATTTTATTTAAATAAATTTAAAAATAATCTTAGATTCTGAATTAATTGAAAATGAATTATTAATTAAATCAGAAGAAATTTTGAGAAAATCTGAAGATATTTCAATTATTATTTTTAAATCAAAAAATATTTTTGAAAATATTCGGCAAAATCAAAAAAAGCTTTTGGCCCTTCAAAAACTTTCTGAAGGATCTTCATTTACACAACAATCTTCAACATTTTTACAATTTTTATCTCAAACAATTGAAGAATTGTCTCAATTAATTTTTATGTTAGAAAAAGAATATTTATTTCATTCATCGGCAATTTGGGATTTTGCAATAAATGATAATAATAATTTAAATAAATTTTTAAGTATAGCTTGGGAAGATCAAATTTATGTAGATAAATATATTTTATCACAATTTTTGAATGAAAAAGAATAAATAATTTAAAAAAAAATTTTTAAATGTTAAAAGATGTTTTGGTTAATTTTCATTTAAATATTTAATTTTTTTAATTAATTTTTTAATTAGAAATTTAGAGAATTTCTTCAAATACTAACTTCATTGGCTAATAAAGCCCCAAGCATTTACTTCTACATTTATGGGTGATTCCAACACAGATGAGGTATGTTTAGAGTAGAGATCAAGCTGGGGTTTTTAACCAAGGCATGGGTTTTTCCTGTACCCAGAGTTCAGTCCCAGGCATTTTTTGACCTTCCTGTGTTCTTCCTGTACTACAGGCCCAGGATCCGGCCCAGGTCAATAAATCAAACTCAGTCCAGGAACAGGTCCAGGCTTTTCAAAAATCTTGATTTCTAGTTTGGAGAGTAGGAATTGACTTTGGGAGATTAATTTTAACCTTTTTGGATTCTAAATTTTATCATTCCATTTCTTTTTTTAATTTTAATAAATTCTAATTTTAGAAAGTCTCGGAAACTGAAGATAACAAAGAAAAACAAATTAATACTTTAAATTTACTTTTATCAAACGAACCAATTAATGGACCAAATTCCGCTTTTTTTGAAGAAGTTCGTCTTGTAGCTAATCAACAATTACAACATGCTTTGGCTGATGTTTCAAAAAATAATACGGAAGGATGGGAATTGTTTGTGGAAGATGGAAATTTAAAAATGTATAAATTGGAAAATGAAATTGATGGAATTGTTATTGATCCTTTAAAGGCTCTTCACTGCATTGATGTAAATTTTAAATTTTTTAGTTTGGGTAACACTTGTGTTGGAAACCAAAAATTATTTTTGTGGTGGTATTTTATTTTTAATATTAATCTGAGTAAACAATTTTTAAATAAATATTTTTTTACCAAAAATATACAAAAAAAGCTTTAATTTTTATTTTATTCCAAATTCAATTTTAATTTATTATTTCAATTTTAGGGTGTGACTGCACGTGAATTTATTGATATTTTCTTTGATCCTTTTATCAAACAGGAATGGGATGGTAAGTTTTGTTTTGATTTAAAAAATATTTGAAAAAACTTTGATTTTATTTTTTGATGTTTTTAACTGATTAATAAACAAAAATTTATTTTCTTTTTCAATTAGATACAATCCAAAGTTGTGTAATTATTGAACAGCTGTCACCTGATAGTGTATTTTTACATCAAGTTCATAGAAGAATATGGCCAACTGCCACACGTGAGTCTCTTTTTTGGTCACAACGTTTAAATGTTTCTTCAAAGAAAAGTTCAGATGCTTTTGATGCTTGGATGGTTTGTTTTTTTAGAATTTTTTAAAAATATTTTTGATTATAATTTAAATTTATTACTATTAAGTTCATTTTTAATTTCCTTCTAAATTTTTTTAAAAAATTTAGTTCCTTGTTTTTTCAAACATTCATTTTTCATTTTTATAGGTATGTAATAAATCAACTAATCGAGAGGATGTAGAGGTAAATTTATTTTAATTTTACAATAAAAGGTTTAATATAAAAAATAATTTTTAGTTATCATCTTCTTCGGCTGTTCGGGTAATTTTTAAAATTCTCGCAAATTATTTTCTTTCGTTTTTTAATTAAAAATTTTTTCTCTTTTTTCTTCTAAATAAAGGTAAAATTTACAATAGCAATGTTATGCCAAACAATTTTAAAATCCAATAAACCAATTGAACAATTAACAAGAGATGATGTTCAATGTAGAATTGTCTATGTTGCTGAAGGTTTTTTTGAAAATTTATTTTAAAAATTAAAAAGAAAAAATTATTTTTAGTCCATCCAGGTGGTTGGGTACCAAAAATTGGTGTAAGACAAGTTTATAAAAAGGAATATCCAAAGTTTTTACGAACATTTAGTAAATACGTTTATGACAAAGTAAAAAATAAAGAAAATTTAAGTTTTTAATTTTTACATTTTTTGTAGTGTTTTTCTGATTAATTTAAGCCTTATATTCTTTTGACGTCTTTTTTGTACAAATATGTAATTTTTTTAAAGCTGGGAACAAACAGTTAACCGAACCTTAAACTGGGGGTCAAAAACCGGTGTTAACAGAAAACCTGGGGTGCCGGTTAATACCCGTTGTGTCCTATTCTACTTTTAAATCTTAACGCCAAATCAAAACGTCAAAATGAATCAAAAACAATCAATCCTTTTATAATTTTATTAATTTTTTATTTTTCATATCATAAATATTTAAATTTAAATATTTTTATTTTCATAATTTTTAATTTAATTTTAAATATTTTTTTATATTATTTTAATTTATCCAATGAAAATTTAAAAAATAAAGGGTTTTTGAATGAACCGTCTTTATTGGGCTGTAGCCGCTGTTTTTGGAATTGTCACAATTATAACACGTAAATTTTCTTTTTTTTTAATAATTGAATTTTATGTCCACTAACTTTTTTTCTCTCAATAATTACATAATATATAAAAAAATGGAAATAAAATTCAAAATTCATTTTTTAAAGTGTTTAGCAGTTCAAAAATTGGAAATTCATCTGATAGGTAAATAAAATAATTAAATTTTATTTTTTTAATTTTTTAAATTAAGACGCCAAATAGAAATTCTTGAGAAGCAAATAAATGAATTAAGAAATCGTTTGGAAGGAATGGAGAGGATTATTGCAAGGAAAGGTGTTGAAAATAATAAAATGTTTGTTTCTCTTTTAAAAATTATTTTAAATTTTATTTTTTAATTTAGAGAAAAATTTATTCCAAAAAATTATCCAAAAGTAAAATTTCGAAATGAAATGAACAGAAAAAGAATTTTAATTACTGGGGGAGCTGGTTTTGTTGGTTCTCATTTAGTTGACAGATTAATGCTTGAAGGACATGAAGTTATTGCTTTAGATAATTTTTTTACTGGAAGGAGAAGGAATATTGAAAGGTGGATTGGACATCCAAATTTTGAATTAGTCCATCATGATGTTGTTAATGCTTTTTATAGTGAAGGTAATTTTAAATATAAGGAAAATGGGAGTTTATATTTTGTGGAATTTGGAACTGATTTTGTTTGAAAAATTCTTAAAGAATTGTTACATCATTAGAAATTAAAACTTTTCTTTTAGTTGATCAAATATATCATTTGGCAAGTCCAGCATCTCCCCCTCATTATATGTACAATCCAGTTAAAACTTTAAAAACAAATATATTGGGAACATTAAATATGTTAGGAATGGCAAGGTTTTTTTATTTAAAAAATATTTTAAATATATTTTTATTTTTGAAGAAGAGTTAAAGCTCGAATTCTTTTTGCCTCTTCTTCTGAAATTTATGGCGATCCAAAAGTTAGCCCACAGGTAAAATTTAAATTTTTTTCTATGACTTTCTAAGTTATTAGCATTCAGTCTGAACTCTATTTTGGCTATGTAAATACAATTGGACCCAGATCTTGTTATGGTACGTGATTTTTTTTAATTGAAAGGGAGTTTTTTTTATTCTTTGAAAATAATATTTGCTGACAAAATTATTAAAATTCGAAAGAATATAAAGAAAAGTTAAAAAATGAGGTTTTCGTTCAGTTAAACAATTTCTTGAATAAAATTTTTTCTAAAAATTAATTTTAGATGAAGGAAAAAGAGTTGGAGAATCTCTTTTAATGGCCTTTTATAAACACGAAAATGTGGATATTAGAATAGCTAGAATATTTAATACTTTTGGACCTCGAATGCATATAAATGATGGAAGAGTTGTTAGTAATTTTATAACACAATCACTTCAAGGAATGCCTATAACTGTAAAAGAATATTTTTAAATATTTTACTTTTTATTTTATTCAAAGGTTTATGGAAATGGAAATCAAACACGTTCATTTCAATATATTTCTGATTTAATTACTGGATTAATTTCTTTAATGGAATCAAATACTACATTGCCTGTAAATATTGGAAATCCAGAAGAATATAGCATTTTGGAATTTGCAAAAATTGTTAAAAATTTAATTGGTAATTTTTTAGTTTATAAATAAATAATTTAATAATCTTAAAGTAATCTTAATTTAATAATTTTTAAAAAAAGGAGGGAGTAGTAAAATAATACATACAGAAAAGATGACAGATGATCCACAAAAGAGGAGACCAGACATTACTAGAGCAAAAGAATTTTTAGGATGGGAACCAAAAGTACAAATGATTGAGGGATTGCATAAAACAATTGAATATTTTAAGGGAGAATTAGAACAAGAAAAACTTTTAAATAATTAAATACTTTTAAGACATATTGAGATCGGGGATTCTCTATGCATTTCTTACCCTTTTTATTGCGGGTATTTTTTGTATATGTATAATTGACTTTTTATTGTATTTATTTGATTATCTCTTAAATTGTTTAATATTTTTTGACCTTTCTGTATGCAATAATTATTTTAATAATAAATTTTTTCTGAAGTATCTAAATTTTCTAAACGTTTTCTGCGATAACAATACTTACATATTTTTTCAATTTTCATATTCTATGCCTTTTACTTCAAATGAAGTAATCTAAAGGACCTATTGAGGAGGTTTTGTGGTTAAGTGGTTAGTGTTCTTGTTTTGGCGGACTGTGATGTTTTAATAGTTCAACGGAATTAAATTGAAGACAATTTCGCCCCTATCTGAGTTCGCTTTTTAGTAATTCTGAATTGAAGTTTTTATGTTGCGTAGAATTATTTCGGTCTATGCTTTTAGATTGCACGGGACTTAAATGTTCTATTTGGTTTTTATAAAATTTTGTTGTGTGCTTATTATTTAGCTGGCGTGTCATATTTTCGAATTTTATTGGAAAGATGTTTTAAAATTTTTAACTCATGAGAATTTTCTTTTACATTCACTTTATCTACAAATTTTGTTATATTTTTTAAGGCAAAACAACATTTAAATTAATTTTGTTTTATTGTTTAATTACAACAATGTTAGACACATTACTTGGTTATTTACCTGAGTGGTTGCAGAATTTGAGCACGGTAAATTTGTTTTGAAAATTTCCTTTAAAAATAATTTATTTTTAAGCACATCGACTACGAAGGGCAACGTAAATCTGAAAGAATATTTCAAGTTTATTTTATTAAATTTATTCCCTTCACTATTTTTAGGTAATTCTTGTTGTTCATGGGGTTTTGGGTTTTATTGCTGGATATATGGTTCAACAACTTTCTGTTACAATTTATACTGTTGGTATTGGATTTGCTATCTCATGTTTGGTTGTTTTGCCACCTTGGCCTTTTTATCGTCGTAATCCTTTAAATGTTTGTTTTTTTAATTCCTTCAAAATACTCTACAAAAATTTTTTTAGTGGCAACCAAATCCTCAAAAGGATGTTGACAATGGACAGAAGGGTTCCTCGTCTGGAAATAATAAAAGTACAAAGAAATCGCGTTAATTAGATGGAGAAGTTTTGATTATTTTTATAAATATATTTTTTGTGTTTGAAAAATTAATTTCCTCCTTCCAGATAATTTGTGTTGTTAATCCCTTTATTTCTGTCTAACTTTCCTTTTTATATAAAATTTATTTGGGTACTTTTTTGTTTTAATTTTGTTTGATCATTAACTTTTTAATATTTTAAATTTAATTTCCTTATATTTTTCTAGTAAATTGTCTATTTAGAAAATGCCATTAAGTTACGGATTAAATGCTTCTGTCAGATTGTGTGGATTATTATTGCGTACTCGACCTTCTTGTTCTATGTATTTTAGAAATGATATTTTCTGCACGACAAGAAGGCCATTAAATTATTTAAGTTCTCGTTTTTGCAGTTCTTCATCACCGTTAATTTTTTTTAATTTTAAAACATTTAATAAATAAATTTAAGTAATGACAATAATGATGATCAAACAAACAAAGATTTAGACGAAGAACAGCCTTCACCTGATTTGGAAGGCAATGAACTCACATTATTTACTGATTCTTCTGTAAGTTCTTTTGTGGCATCGATAGCAGAAAAAGGTTCGAATTTTTAGCCGATGCAGTTTAAAGTTCCTGAAAATTTGCCAGACGTGCCAATTATTGCAATTAATCGTTATCCCTTCTTTCCTGGATTTATTAAAAAAGTGGATGTATGTTGCTAGATTTTTTAAATAAATGTATTTTTTTTTAATTTAGTTGAAACAAAATGAGGCTCTGATGAATTTGATTAAATCCAAAGCTAGACAGAAGTTACCTTATGTTGGTTTATTTGTTAAGAAAAATCCAGAGTGAGTTGATTATTTATTTTGAAACGTTTTGTCATACTTTTTTAAAACCAAGGCTTTTGAATATTTTTGGTTGTTTTGGAATATAAGCCATTCCATTTATTTAGAATGGTTAATAAAATTATAAACCAATACTAACCATGTACGTAGAACATTTTTCTAGATGAGCAAATTTATTTTTTAAAATAATTTTAGTGACAAGTCTGAAGCCGTTCCTTCAATAAGCCATTTATATACTGTTGGCACGTTTGCTCATATTTTTGAAATGCGTGACCACGAAGGTAGAATGCTGGAAATGATATTAAATTCGCATAGAAGAATTCGAATACTTCAGCCACTTGAACCTCAGATTGATTTTCCAAAGGGAAATGGAAGACGAAAATTAAGTGGAAATAGAAAAGCTAATTTAAAAACAAAAAAAGAAGAAATACAACCAGAAGAGCAACAAGAAGGACAACAAATAGATCAACCGCCAGAAGAAAAGTTAATAATTTATGCACGTACAGAAAATATTGTGGATAATGTTCCTTCACAAATATCTATTGAAATTAAGGTTGTAAATTAAAATTATTTAAAAACAAAGCAAATAGGGTTAGGGTGATAAAACTATTGAAAACTAAAATTGAATATTTTGTGTTTTACGATGATTTTATATATTTAACTTTTAAAATTAAATATTGGACGGAATATGACACATTTATGTCCTCTTCCTAACTTTAACACTTTATTACGGATTTTTTTATTTTGAAATCAAATTAAAAAATACAAACATTCAACTAAATCTCTTCTTTTTAAGGTAAAAATGCAGGCAATTGTTTCCATTATTCGAGAAATTATTCGTGACAATAATATGATGGCACAGCATGTTGCTTTACTTTTACAGCCAGAGCATAGCATTGTGGACAATCCTGTTTATTTGTGTGACTTTGTTGGGACAATTGCTCAAAATGCTGAAACAGAAGAATTACAGGCAGTTATGGAAGAAATTAATGTATAAAGGAATTTAAAATTAATGTTTAAAATTAAAATTTTAGATAATGAGGAGACTTGATTTGGCATTAGAATTATTAGAAAAGGAAAGGGCAAGAGTAAAAATGTTAAAAAATATAAGAGAATCTGTGGAGAAAAAAGTTCAGGAACAAAATCATAAATATTTACTTAATGAACAGGTTTTTTTTGAAATTTTAAAGGAATTTTTGTAAAATTATTTTTAAGTTAAAAGCTATAAAAAGAGAATTGGGAATTGAAAAAGAAGATAAACAAGCAGTTCTTGAAAGATTAGATGAACGTTTGGCTAATTTAAATGTTCCTGAATATGCAATGAAAGTAATAAAAGAAGAACAAACAAAACTTTCTTTTTTGGATCCACATAGCAGTGAATTTAGTATTTCAAGGTATATTTATTTTTTCATCTAATTACAATGATCCTAAGGATATTTACTAAAAATTTATTTTTTAATTTTAAATATTTTATAGAAATTATCTGGACTGGTTAACATCAATTCCTTGGGGTAAAACTTCTGAAGAAGTAACTGATGTTAATCGAGCTCAAAAAATTTTGGAAGAAGATCATTATGGAATGAAAGATATCAAAGAAAGAATATTAGAATTTATAGCTGTTGGAATTTTAAAAAAACAAACAAATGGAAAGATTTTGTGTTTTTACGGCCCTCCAGGTGTTGGAAAAACAAGTATTGCTAAATCAATTGCTAGAGCATTAAATAGAGAATATTACCGATTTTCTGTTGGTGGAATGACTGATGTTGCAGAAATTAAAGGCCATAGACGTACTTATATTGGGGCAATGCCTGGAAAAATAATTCAATGTTTTAAAAAAGTACAGGCAGAAAATCCACTTATTTTAATTGACGAAATTGATAAAATTGGGGGAGCAGGTAATAATTATTTTTTAAAGAAAATGATTTTTCTTTAAAGGTTATCATGGAGATCCAGCTTCAGCTTTACTTGAAGTTTTAGACCCTGAACAAAATTCTAATTTTCTCGATCATTTTATTGATGTTCCTGTTGACCTTTCCAAAGTTTTATTTATTTGTACGGCAAATGAAACAGATAGAATACCTGGCCCAGTTAAAGACAGAATGGAAATGATTGAAGTTTCTGGTTATGTTGCAGAAGAAAAAATTGAAATTGCAAAGAATTTTCTTGTGCCAAAATGTCGGGAAAAATGGTTAATTTTGTTTTTAAAAAATTATTTAAAATATTTTTAAAGTGCTCTGACTGAAGAAAATTTAGTTATAACTAATGAAGCTATAAATACATTAATTCGTTCATACTGCCGCGAGTCTGGAGTTCGAAATTTGGAAAAACATTTGGAAAAGGTTTTTTTATTTTTGTTAATTTAATTACTTTTTTAAAAAGATTTTTCGAAAAGCAGCATTCCGAATTGTTAGCAAGGAGGAAAATAAAAATGAGAAAATTATTGTTGACAATTCTAATCTTAAAGAATTTGTTGGACGAGAGAAATTCACGAGTGAACGACTTTATGATGTTACACCACCAGGAGTTATTATGGGGTTGGCCTGGACAGCTATGGGTTTGTTTTTTGTTTTTATTATTTTAAATTAAAGTTTAAGGTGGTTCTGCACTTTATATTGAAGCTTCTTTGGCGAGAAAACTCCGTCTGTTGGATGCTCATCAAATTGTCAACACCAACGTGACAACAAATTCCCCATCACCATCACCACCTCAAGGTAGTTTGGAAGCAACTGGACATCTCGGTGACGTTATGAAGGAATCAATGCGAACAGCATACACAGTAGCGAAGAATGTCTTGGGAAGGAGAGATCCAAACAACGAGTTCTTAGAACAGGCTCATATTCACGTCCACGTTCCTGAGGTTCGTTGTCACATTTGAATATTCTGGAATCTCTCGTTTAGGGTGCGGTACCAAAAGACGGTCCTTCTGCTGGTTGTACAATTACTAGTGCACTTCTCTCTTTGGCAACCGGGAAGCCCGCAGTTCAAGGCATTTCAATGACAGGAGAGATTTCACTGACTGGAAAAGTACTACCCGTTGGTGGAATCAAAGAGAAGATAATTGCTGCAAAAAGGGCGGGTGTTAATTGTGTTGTGCTCCCAGAGGAAAACAAAAAGGATTATGAGGATTTGGCAGATTTTATCAAGAAAGACGTTGACATCCATTTTGTTGATCACTATGACCAAGTTTTTGATTTGATATTCCCTAATTTTGTGCCGACTACGAATTCAAGTTAACGTATTTTTTAATTTGCGTCATTTTTTGCATTGTTTTCACTTTCAAAGTTAATAAAGAATAAATTATGCGTGCTATTCAAAACTTTAAATTTATTCAATATGGAAAATGAAAAACAATAAACTAACAATAAATTCTAGTTATTTGCAACTATTAATTCCCTCTACCTCCTCTCATGCCCCTTCCGCGGCTCGTTCCTCTACTTTGTCCTCGAGTTCCTCTCCCTCTAACACCCCCACGGCTTGAGGAGACGTCACGATTTGAAGAATTGCTTCTGTTGGTTGTAATACCTCTTCCTCGCCCCCTCCCTCCTCGATTTCCTCTTGTACCACGACTACCACCGATATTTGGTTCCTTGTCTAAAAAAGCGTGTCGAAAGTTAACGCATTCTCCCAAATTATGTTGTTCACAAAATGCACATCCAACAAAATTGCAAGCCTGATCTGGGAGTTTGGAAGTTTTAGCATTCTTTAAAGGAAAATGGGTAATTCTTTAATTATGATTTTAAAACCTTATATTCTACAGACAACTTTCTAGCACCACATTTTTCACATCTATCCATTACTTTCAATTTCGCAGCACCTTCAAAAATGCTGACCACAGCAGGGCATTTATTGCACGAGAGCCTCCATTTAGGTCCAGATTGAGGATCAAGTACAAGCGTTCCTCTACCACCAAAACATCTAGTTAAACATTGGAGTACTCCTTGAGTTCTAAAAAACATAAAAAATATTTTTATAACAAAAGCAAACATATAAGAATGTTGACATTCTGGATGACTACATTCATTACAGCCTGGATGCCTTCCACGCATATCTTCAAAAGGTGGATTGTTGTAACAATGAGGGCAAAATGCAAAAGACTTGGCCAGCTTCCCTCCAGCAGGGTGAAAATAGAGTATCTCAAATCCATCAATTGGACATAAATGCTCGCCATGGAGGCGGACAGAAGCATCTTTGGCAGAAGGAACAGGATATTGCTCCTTCAAATTGTTTTTAAAATTTTATCCAAAATTACATAAAGAAACCTGGCAGGTTGGACAATAAAGGCGTTGTGGCTTTGCCTCAACAAGTTTCATATAACGACGACATTTACCACATTTACTGAAAGGTTTTCCACTCTCAACCAAAGTTTTGAAAGAATCTGACGAAATTACAAGAGAAAAAAATAAAAATTAAAACCTTCAAAAAAAGAATCAACCAATTTAATATTTGTTACAAAATATTCGTATTTTTGTTTGAACATATCCAAAGTTTGACTTTTCATCTAAAAAATAATTTTTAAAATTTAAATTTTAAACATAATTATTTTTAACTGCAATATAATCTGCTTTTCCCTCTGCAATTAAATTCAACTGTTTCTCAACATTTGCCCTCGTTGTTGGCTCAACTAAATCTGCATCAATTTTTTGATAGCCATGGATTAGGGCAATACCCAATTTTGTTGGAACTAATTTACGGCCAGTTTCTATCTAAATTTAAACAATTTTACTTCAAATTTAAGAAAATAAAAATAAAAATATTCATTTCCCGAAAGAAAATTAAAAAATGTTTTTCGACTATCATTCCTTTGTTAAAAAAATATCCCATCTATATAATTCACTCAAAAACTAATTTCAAAAATTTCCAACCTTAACATAATTTCTAGTACATATATTATTAATGTGAGTAGGAATTGAAGCATCCGTTCCAATTCCATATTTTTCCATTAAAGATATAAGTTCTGATTCTGTTAAATATTCTGGAGGTGTTGTCACTCTTTCAACCATTTTTACTTCTCTTTAAAAAAATTAAAATTTCTTTTTAAAAAATTATTTTTATTAAAAACTTTATTTCAAAATTTTGTCCTTTCTTTATTTGGTCAAAAGTTTCATCTTGTGAGACAGCCATCCAAGTAAGCAATTCAGTAAATCCTGGCTCTGTAACAACACGAGAATGAGTCAAAAACTGTTCTTCTCCAATAGAAAATCTGACAACAAAATTATTTAAAATAAAAACAATTTAATGGATTACTTGATAGTTTTAGTCAAATATTTACATGAAGGCATTAAAGTTGCCAAAAAATGTTGTACAATATATTCATATATGCGTAGATGATCTAAAACAAAAAAAAAATATTAAAATTTTATTTTTAAAAAGCATTTCCCTTTAAGAAACTTATATTTGGACGCCATTATCGATAAACGTATCCAAATTACGAGGATATAATTTATATCACCTCCACTAAGCCAGCTATCTTTTGCTTTGAGGGGAGTAATCGGTGGATGGTCTCCTTTATTAACACCGGCCCTTGGTTTGGAGATGCCATTTTGCATAATCTAAAAGAAATTTTTAATTTAAAAAAAATTAGAAAAAATAAATTTACCTTTAGCGCAAAAGCAGCAAATTCAGGAATAATTGCAATTTGTTTTAAAATGGAGGTAAAATCAAAAGATTCAGGATAAGCAGTAGTTTCAGTACGTGGGTAACTATAAAATCAAATGAAGAAAATAATTTCTAAAAAAGATTACCTTGTATATCCACGAGTATATAAAAATTCAGCTACAGACATTGCACTAGAAGGTCCAAGACCCAAATAACTAGAAGCAACTTTCAATAATTCAACAGTGTTAAGAGCTACTGGCTTTTCTTTTTTATGTTCTTTGTCAGAAATTTCGACGACTGTTGCATGTTTAGCATTCTACAGAAATAAAGGACTTTACAAATTAAATTAAAATCAAAAATAAAAGAGAACCTTTATCTTCTTAAGAAAAGATTGAGCAGCATTTTTATCAAATTGACGATCTCGTGCCCATTCCAATTTCAATGTTCTCCCTCCTCCAGGCAATTCAATTTCAGCCTGTAAAAGCCAATAAGGCTGGGGCTTGAAATTAACAATTTCATCATGTCTAACAACACAAAATGCGAGTGTTGGGGTTTGGCAGGGACCAAAAGAAATTAAATTTGAGTCGAGATCTCCATACTTTTCCTTTAATTTTGAAAAATTTAAAGAATTTTATTCTCTTAATTTAAAACCTGGAAAAATTTCGTCTGAAAACGTGTAAAGGCACAACCAATTCGAAGATCTAATTCTTGACGAGCATCAACCGAAAGTGATTCATTGAGATTGGGTCGAACTAAATTTCTCATTGCATCCCTTATTTCCTTTTCTGTGACTGCAGAAAAACGAGCTCTTCAAAATTTATTTAAAAAGTCAATTTCTCATTTAAAAATAAAAAATTATTTACCTATAAACAACATTTAAAAAATCATTAGATCTTGAAGACTTCATAGAATTTTGAACTGCATCAATTACTTCAAAACAAATATTTTCACCTTCTTTGTCACAATCAAGCCAAAGAACCAAATAATCACAACCTTTCGCTACCGAAGCGAGAAACTAAAACAAAAAAAGTTATATTAAACAAAAAATGAAAAAAATACAGCAGGCATTCTTAATTTTGGGTTTGCCTCAATATGTTCAATTGGACAAGTAAAAAGTTCAGCAGGATCAGTTCTGTGCCAGGCATTAAATTTACCAGGAAAATCAACACCTATAAATTATCAAATTTTTAAAAAATAAATCAACAAACCCATAACATGTCCACAAGTAGAAGTAACTTTAAATATTGCTGATAAATTATTAAACCTTCCTTTATACGTTGAAATTGAACAAGCACCATTCGAACCTTTATAAGGATTTTTAAAAATAAAGAAATTTAAAAAAACCTTTTCGAGTTTCACAATTTCCACCTGAGAGAATTCTTGCAATAGATTCAGCCAATATTGGCTTTTCTGCCACCATTAATACATGTACTGACATTTAACTCAATTAAAATAAAAAATTGAATTAACAATAAAAAATTCATTTAAAACAAATTTAATTTTGAGAAATTTTTAAAAATTTTTGAAATAAAATTTTTCGGACACTTTCATTCTTCTAATATTTTTATTTTCTTGTTAATTAAAGTATCAAAATATTAAAATATTTATTAAAGTATTTATATAAGCACATATAAAAATAAAATTAACCATCTAAAAATTCAATTTACCCGTAAAGATACAATGAGTCATAAAAAGTCAATAAAGTATAGAAACACGGAATGTTTTATTTTATCCGTCATCACCCCAACAAAAAGTTTTCAGCGTCCTCTAGTTGTTCGTCTTGATCATCCCTCTCACCACCAAGTTCTTTAACTCTGAATTAGACATAAAATGAAGAAATACATAGAATTTAATTACCTATCTGCATATCGGTGTATTCATGGTATTTTCAACACAGGTAATTCCTGGGCTGATCATGGCAATCTTAAATAAAAAAAAATAAGCATAAGTATAATACAAAAATAAAATTAACCATGCAGGTTTTAGCATATTTCCCCACAAATGAATCCCGAAGAATTAAAGTTTAGAGCCGCAAAAGGGAATATGTTGTTCATCACGTCCCATAGCCCGAATACATTCTTTCACTGCCAACAAAGACTTGTTAATCTCCGCTCCTTCAAGACGAGTTTGCCTATTAGAGCTAATTGTATGTGCACTAAATCTAAAGAAAAATAAATAAAAATGAAAAAGTAAAATAGAATTTAAAAACAAACTTGTAAACCAGTTCATTTGAAGAATTTTCATTAAATGTGTAGTCAAATTTAGATTGTTCATTAACCACATATTTTGTTAAATCAACTTTTGTTTGAAGTTGGTGTACAATAACTCGATCCTTGTTTGGAATAGTGGAATTGGGGTTTCTTCGAAAAAAAAATGCTACATAGAAAGTTTTCCCAATGTCGGAGAAAGTCAACCAGCGGGACTCAACCGGTGAGACTCAATAGACCCCTATCGAGAGTATTGATTAGTTTTAGGATTTTTGGATGATTTTTTTAATTTACAGGGTTCTTTCATATTCTTAAAAATGAACAAGTCTGACTTTGATTGGAATATGTTTATTGAAATTGTGCGTGAATGCGAGTTTCTTTGGAACATGGCCTTAGAAGATCATAAAGATAAACAAAAATGTAAAGATGCATGGACTAGAATTTCTGAACAAGTTGGAGTTGGTAATAACTTTAATTTTATAATTATTATATAACTACATACTTTTTATTTAAATAGATATTGAAGATGCAAAGAAGAAATGGAAATATTTAGTTGATTATTATGCAAGATTGAAAAAGAAGAAGCCACTTTCTGATTCTGAAGGAAGCAAAGAGAGAGTGTGGCCATATCGTGAGGCTTTGTCTTTTATGGATACTGCTACAAGAGGAACTCCTAAGTTCTTTTTTTGTTAATTTAATAAAATTTGGGGTAAAATTTAAAGAGAAACTAATGGGGATAAAACGATATAATTTTTAGTTTATTATTTTATTAATTAAATCAACTATTTTCTTTTCAAAATATATCTTTCATTTCCTTAAAAATCAACACTTCCCAGTTCTATTGACAGGAGGAAGCGTGTTGACATGGATCAAAAGCCTTTGATTAAAAAGATTAAAAAGTGTGACTCTTCTCCTGGTCCCACTTCAATTCGTCCGGCCACTCCTGATTCACAATTTGGAGCGTATATTGGTGCCGAACTTTGACTTTTTGAAGAACATGAAAGAGATGAAGCTAAAATGGGAATTATGCAGGTGTTGCACAGCATAAAAAGCCGTCGACGTTGTATGATGCCGGAAAATGACGGATACGATTTTAATTAATGTTGAACAAAATCGACGTTTTAAATTGATTGTATTTACACTTGTATCTTAATTATTCTCATTCCTTTCGCTAAATGGATAAATTCCTTCGTTTTTATTCAATAATTTATTTTTTTATTTGTTTCATTCCAATATTATATTTATTTTTTTAATAATTTTTTTAAGTAAATTTTAGTGAAATTTTAATTGTAAAAAAGTAAAGATGAGTATTATGTTCGCTAATACCGGCTCTCCTACCGTTGGAGGGAGCTATCTTCTTGAATTTCAGGTATACTGAATACTTTGATTATTCTTTTAATGAGTCGAATTTTAGGCTGGCAGGACAATGATTGAACCTGGTTCCACTAAAGATGAGCGTCGAGCTGTAGCCAAACAAGATCCTGGTTCAGTTTATGTCAAGCACTCGCAAGATGATCAACTTTTGCATCTTTGTTGGAAAAATCGTAAAAATAGTGCTACTGAACTTGTTTGTTATTTTAATTTTCTTCAACATTAAAATAAGCACTTTTTAGGATTTAATTATCTTTCCGGGTGAAACTGAGTTTCTTCGCGTAACTGAATGCAAAGATGGACGTGTGTTTATGCTTAAATTCAAAAACAGCGAAGAACGTCATCTTTTTTGGATGCAAGGAGCAGACGAAGAAAAGGATGCTGAAGTTTTGAAAAAGGTTAGAAAGATATTTAGGCGTTCAAACTCGACCGTGACGTGTGTGGCAGATTACCTTAAAAATTTAATTTTAAGATGAACGAATTGCTGAGTAATGCACCACCTACTCGTGCACCTGCACGTACTGAACGTACATCTCAATCAGGCCATCCTGCACTTGTTAATATTAATGCGGAGGATTTGGGTGCACTTGCAAATATGGACCAACAACGTTATTTGACAGTTTTAATTTTCAAATAATTTAATTTTTTAGAATTAATGCGTCTTTTCTCTGTGGCCAATAATAGTGGAGGAAATCTAAGTGACTTAATGCCTCAATTATCGCAACTTGCTACGGCAGCCGCAAAGTAACATTATTGTTGATAGATTTTTAATAAATTTAATTTTTAGTGCTGGTTATCCAATTGGAAACCTCTCCTCTTTAATTTCCCAAGGTGGAACTTCTACGCCTCTCCAATCAAGGCCCTCAAAAATTAGTGCTGCAGCTGCTTCTACTGCTGGAAAAGTGAATGCTCAAACTCTCAGCCAAATTATAGGTTCATTACCAAGTGGAGAAGGAACTTCTGATGGAGATAAGAAGCGTTCTATAATTGATATGTCTACAATAATTACTCGAAATAATACTCAACAAGTAATTTTATTATTTTTGTTGGTCTAATCAGTTTCAAGCATATGCCTCTTTTAAAATATTTTATATCATAATCTTTAACTGGCCCTACTATATCTATGTATAGATTTATATTTATTAGGGATATGTCAGTTTCGCTTATCTCTTTTCATTTTTGGTATCGCTAGCGCGTATTTGCTTTCTAGGATTGACACAAATAAAAAAAATATTTTTAAAAGGTCGTTGACAAATATAAAGAGCAATTGGCTCCTCATTTGCCTGATCAAGGAGACCTTCAAAATGTTAATGAAGAATTAACACAAACTGTTAGCACTCCACAATTTCAACAATCAGCGGATTTTATTGGACAGGCACTTCAAATGGGTCAATTGGGACAAGCTTTGGAACATTTTCATTTAAATCGTCCAGTTATTGAGGCTGCAAATAAAGGAGATTTGAAACAATTTGCAGAAAAATTAACTGCTCAGGAAGGTTTGAAAGAATATTTGTAATTAAGAAAATAATATTTTTAGTTGACAAATCAATTGAGAAAGAAGCAGATGATGAACAAAATATTGCAAATGAATTGGTAAAAGAAGAAGAAAATCGAAAGAAAATTAAAGATGAAGCTGAGAAGACTAAAGTGGATAAGAAACCGCCACGTGAGCGTGATGATGATATGGAATTGGATTAAGTAAATATTTTTAAATGAAGAAGGGAAATATATATTTTGATATGAATATTTCGGAGAAATATTTTTTGACTGTTAAATGTAAGAAAAAAATTTTTTAATAAAATTATCTTGGTTTATAATTTTTTAAGAAGTTAAAACGTTATTTTAAAAATATTTTAGCAGCAAATTACTTAATTGTGACGGAATTTTCCTATCTCCTCATGCCGTGCCAGTTTGTAAAATTTCTTTGATTTTTGGCGACTTCATCTTTTTTCATTAGCTTTTTCCTTATTTTATCATTGGCGTTTCTGCCCTTTACTACCCACAGTTTCATCCTCCGATGTTTCACACCATTATCCCTACAAGCGTCGATGGTTTGAATAACCCTTCTACCCACAATTTTCCTCTTTCTCTTTTTGTGTCACCCTTTAAAAATTATAGTAGCTCATATAGCTGACAGCCGATGACCCGTTGTTTGCGGCTGTCCACCCTACTTTTAACTAGCAAATAGCCTCGCACTGCTGGGCACGCTTCAACGAATGGTAGTGGGCGGTGCTGAATTTTGGTGGACAGGAGCTGGCACCAACTCCGAAGAAGGAAAATGGGGAAAGAAGAAGATCCTTTATGAACGGATAAACTTTATGAATAAATGAGGAACTCTGACTGGGTTGTGGTCTGTTGGTTGGAATGGGCATTCTGCTGTCAATATTCTTGCTTTTAAAGCCTTGGGTTATTTATAGAAATATTTGCTGAATATTTCGAATTAATATGTATTTTAAATTAATGAAGCTGAAGCTAAATTGTAGCAAGTAAAAACTGTTAACATGTAATAGAAATATCAGAATAAATCATGGAATAATAAAAAAATTATTTCCTTTAATTTAATATTTAAAATAACCCCCCCCCCAATAATAATTTCGGGATCAACTCTTTCACTCCCTCGAAATGGTCAGCCGGTGTCATTTCTTATTGCTCACCCATCACGACTGGCGACAACTTCTCTCTGTCACCATAAATTTTGGTGTTAGTTGACAGCAAAGTTGCTTGTTTTTAGAAAAGAAAGCGAAGCAAAGGAAAGGAAGGGAAAGTTATTTAAATATTTTTTGTTGAATTTTAAATTATTTTTAAAATTGAATAAAAATTATATTTAAAATAATTAAAGAATTATAAAATAAATATTTTAATTATTCTATTAGTTTTTTAACTCAAGTATTTTTAGCAATTATATAAATTTAAAAATTTTTCATTTTAATTTTAAAAATATAAACAAATATCCCCCCCTCTCCCCCCTTCTTCTCTTTTAATTTTAAAGCAATTCGGCGGCGGCAGTACTCGGAGCGAGTACATTCCCCCCACCCTCCTTTTCAATTTACTCTCCTCCCCTTTTCTCCATCAAATTTACAGCCAGCCGGAGCTAAAAATTTAGAAAAAGAAAAAGAATCACTTCATTCGGACATTTACTAAAAATAAATATATTTAATTCTTTATAGTATGTAGTGGTCAGTTTAAATATTTATTTAGTTAATTTGCCAATTTTGTTAAAATATTTTACGATAATTATTGAGATGATTTATTATTTTAAATTTATTTTTATAATTTTTAAATCTTTTTAATTATCTGCATAAACTTTACATCATTCAAAAATTAAACAAAAATATATTTTATTAAAATTATTTTCAAAAAAACTTTTTCCCGTTCTCATTCTTTTTTTACATTTTCTCTGTATAGGTTAAGGCTATTCAATTTTTAAAATTCTGCGCTCAATTCTTTAATATTTCCTTCTTCCATTTTCCTTCCTTTTACTTGTCACATTTTAAAAATTATTATTTTTTATTTAAAAAACCAAATTTAATATTTATATTTGAATTTTAAATATTTTTTATTTTTTAAATTCTTTTTTATTTATTTGACCATTGCTTTGTAGCCTTTCTCTCTTTTCTTTTTTTTTTCAACACATGTTTGGCTATTTTCCAAAATATTTTTATGCAAATTTTTCTTTATTTAAAATTAATTTTTTTATTTTTTTATTTGGATAAAATATATTTTAATTATATCAAATTTAAGAAATTATTAAAATATTTATTTATTTTTTATTCTAGTTTATTTAAATTTATTTATTTTTCTCTTTAAAATGCATTCAAATACTTGTATAATATCAACAATTCCTTTAAATGAAGAATTAAATAAAAATAAATTAGTAGAACAACAACAATCTTTAATTGATGAACAATTTAAAGATTGTGATTCTCCACAAAGTGGATCTGATAATTTTAGTGTAAAAATTTTTATAAAAAATTGTTTTTAAAGAAAGTATTGGGTAGTTAGGGATTAAATAAAAATTAAAGTTTTTTTAATAAATTTTCTTTTAATTTAAAGTCCCCACCACCACCAAATTCTTCAATTTTTGGACGTCAATATCTCGGAACATTATTTATTTCTTTACCAGACGGTATAATACTTGAATATCAACAAAACAACAATATTTCTTCTTCCTCAACTTCTTCTGAAGAAGAGAATCAATCCTCAGAATTTTGTTTAAAAATAGGGGATTCTTTATTTAATTATTTATATGGAAAGGGGGCACAAACAATGTTGTTAAATGCTTTTTGTGGACATTCACGTAGAAGAATGTATGCTAGAATTAAATGGTTAGGGAGAAGAAGAGGGGAGATAATAATAATTTTAATTTAAAGGGGAGATAATACTCTTCGGGCATGTGAATTACTTTGTGAATTTTTTAATGATTCAAAAAATTCTTCTCGTCGATTAGCCAATATTCAATTATTTTGTGTTCAAAATATTGATATTAAACAACAACATTTATTTATTAAAAACAAAAATTTAGTATTTACTACAAGACATAATTCTTTTTGTTCAATTATTTATTTGGATTCTAAGTAAGAAATGAATTTTTAAATTAAAATAAAATAATTATTTACTTTTTTTAAATAATTGAATTTAAATATATTTTGTTTATACCCCCGTCCATTCACTTTTTTGATTTTACTACTTATTTTTAAAATTTTTTAAAAAAATCAGAATTATGAGTTCCAAAAGGACAACGAAATATTATTGCTAATTAAGCCGTTTTTTTAGTATTTAATTAATTAATTAGTTTATATATTCATTCTATTTATTTCTTCACACCTTTTTCATAAATTCCTTTTAATATTTTATCGGTTCCTTCCTTAATTCCTGAGTCATTCATTTTTTTAATAAAATTATTTTATTAATCTCCATCATGTTTTAGGTAATTAATAGATATATTTATGTAGGTGTGTGTGGGGGGAAGTCTTTTCATTATTACCCTTAAATTAAATTATAGGTTACTTTTTTTTACCAGAAAAATATTTTTTTCTAAACCGGTCTGCTTATTCTCTTTTCATTTTTTAAAAAATAAATGCAAAGAAACTAACTATTAATTTAATATTTATTTTGTTTAATTTATCGCTTAAAAAGTTTTTTTTTCAAAATTATTTTACTAAAAATAAATTTTGTAAATTTAAATATTTCTTTAAACAATATATCCGTTCACTCAATTTTCTATTCTTTTTTCTGTTGGTCATTGGCCGCAGTCATTGACCAAACAACCAGTATTTATTTTGGTCATTCCCTCCTTCCCTCATCTCTTCCCTTCCCCCTCTCCTTTCCCCTTCACTTTCCTTCATCCTCGTTTGGTCAGTTTTGGTCACTCAACTGTTTCCTCCCTTTTTCCCCTCAATCCCCCCTCCCCTCTCAAAGGAAAAGGGGGAGGTGACTGACCTAATTCCTTTTTTCCATCACTTTATGGGAGCAGCGCCAGCCGCCACCATTCTTCCACTGACAGACACTGTCACTGACCTAGTACTCTCCTTTATTCATTTCCCTTTAAAATATCTTCTCTCCGCACCAGCCTCCACCGGTCTGCCATCCATTGCCGGTCACTGTCCGCAACAAGCTGAAAAATGGAATAGCCAGCGGCGACAACAACCACGAGGCTTTGGAAGAAAATTAGCGAGGAATGGAGACAATAAATAAATAAACAATTTTCTGTCAAAAGGCAAAAGGAACTTTAATTTCCCCCTCACTCTTTTTTAAATTTATTATTGTTTTTAGTTGGGGTAAAGCATGAACGGAAAAATAAAAGGGAGAAAGAATTTATTTATTTATTTACCACAATTTTAATAAATAAATAATTAAATATTTAAATAGGAGAAACGCAAAATAAATTTAAATTTTCCTTTTTAAATAAGGGAAACAAAATAAAAAATTAAAAATTAATTTTATTCTTCTTTCAAAACTTTTAAATAAATAATCGAGTCAAAACTGATTATAATTAATTACTATTTATATTTTATTCTCTTTTATTTGCTTCAATTCTTAAAAATTTAAATTATAAATTAATAATTTTTACTCAATCAAAATTCTCGATATATTAAATAAAAAATCTTTTGACTTAAATAAACTTATTTTGTTTTTCCCCTCGGTGCAAGTCTGGCCGAGCGGTCTAAGGCGCTGCGTTCAGGTCGCAGTCCTCTTCGGAGGGCGCAGGTTCGAATCCTGCGGCTTGCAAATTTTTTTTTAATTTTTAATAAATTAATAAAACTTTTAAAATTAATTTTACTTTACTTTTTCTAGTTCAATTCCATTACTTGGACATTTTCCAAGTGAAGTTACTGGAAAATCATTATTTACAATTGTACATCCAGAAGATGCCCATATAATTAAAGAAGCACATCAAAAATGTATTAAATTTAAATTTAAAATTTAAAATAATTCTTTTCTCTTTTTTTCTAGTACATTCTCTAGGTGGAACCCAAATTGTTAAAAGTTCAGGTCTTCGTTTACTTACATATTCGGGCAATTCTTTGGTAATTGATAGTGAATGGGCGGCTTTTGTAAATCCGTGGACTAAACATATTGAAATGGTTGGTGGAAGATTAATTTTAAAATTAATTTAAATTATTTTTAAAGGTTGTTGGAAGACATACATTTAATATTCAATCACAAATTGAAGATAATTCAAAAGAATTAATTTATTCTTCTTCTAATAATAATTGTGATAAACAAACTAAAATATTACAAACTATTTTATCTGAGGTATTTAATAAATTTAAAATTAAAATTTAAAAAATATCTATTTTAGCCAGTAAATAATACTAAAGAACAATCAGAATTAATTACTCCTCCAACACTTTCATCTTTAATTATTCAACAAGATAATCAACAAATTACTACTAATTTATCTTATAATCAGGTAAATTAATTTAAAATTATTAAATTAATTTAGAGAAAAAATAAATAAAAATTTATTTTTAATTAACAGATAAATTGTCTCGAAAATGTCCATCGTTTATTAAAAAGTCAAAAAAGCAATTCTCGTGTTGAAACAGAAGAAGATGTTTCAACATCAAGTAATCAAAAAACAACAGATTATTCTTCTTCAAATATTTTAACAAAAGAATTACTTCAAAAACACAATCAACGTTGGGAAGAAGAATGTAGAGATAATTGGAATAAAAAACTTTCTTCAACAATTTATTTAAAAAGAAAATTAATTAAAGAAGAAGTTGAAGACATTTTACCTTTAAAACAATTAAAATACGAAGAAAATATTATTAAAGAAGGAAATTGTGAAAGAAATTTTGAAGTAAATTATTTGTGGACATTTAGGGGGAGGGGGAATAAATAAATATATTTTTTGGAATTAAAAATTAATTTTGGGAAAGTTTAGACCAAATGAATAGATTTAGAAAGGTTTATAAGGGGATGGGGCCTTTAAAGAATCTTTTTTAAGATAAAAAGTCAATGACAAGTAAGTGAGATTTACTCCACTAATTTTCTTTAAACATAGAAAAATCCCTCCCTGATTTTACAATTAAGACTAGAAAAATAAATTAATTTTTATTTATTTTTTTCTTTCAGAATTCTTCAAATTCTCCAGTACCATTAAAAAGAAAATATTCAAATAATTCACAAAAATATTTTGGACAAGAAATTGGAGAATTATTTAATAGTCTTCAACAAAAAAATAAAAAGGAAGAAATAAATACAATAAAAATACTTCCTTCTCCTCAACAACCTAAACAATTAAATAATAATTTAAAACAAAATTCAGAATTAATTGAACAACTTTTACAAGCCGCGAATTTTGCTAGAAATACTTTAGCTATTAAATTATTACAAAAAAATAATTTTTCTTCTTCACAACAAATAAATAATTTAAATTATTTAAAAGAATTTCAATTTATTTAAAGGTTCGGCTTTTTTGTAAGGAGGGGGAGGGAAAGGATTCCAAGAATTTATTATAAAGTTTTGGGGATTTCTCCGTACTCTAACCTAAATCCCTCTTTTACTTTTTTAGTTAAGTCCTCCCTGCCAATTAAAAGCCGAACTTAAATACAGTGGAATCTCTATATACGTAACGTCACCACTCAGGCCAACAGGGAAGTGACGTTGGGAGGGGACGACGTTATGTAGAGCTTCCACTTATTTCCTTTTCAAAATTTACTTATTATATTTAATTCTTAACCAGCTGATTGCCTGCCTAACCTTCAGCACTTTTTATTTGTTTAATTTTTAATTTGTCGATAATATTTCACTGCCATTCCTTTTTATAATTTATTATGCCTTTTTTTTTAATTTTAATATATTTAATTTGCCAATTTTAATTTATTTTGTTTACCACTTTATTTAAAAAACTTAAAATAACCTCTTTCTTTCCTAAACATTCCCTTCTCAACTTAAATATAAAAACCCTTGTCTTTCAACACTTTTTTGAATTTATTTTTTTATATTTAATTGGCCGAGCTAATGTGCAATCTTTATATATTTAATAATTAATTTATTTGTATTTATTCTCTAATAATTTTAATTATAATCTTTTAATTAAATTATTTAAACATTCATAATTAAATATATTTTTAATTTTTTTGTCTCAACTAACCAGAATGGTTAAGTCTTTCAAACAATTCATTTAATAAACATTTTTTTCTCAAACAATTTATTTTTTCAATTTTAAATTAATTTTTATTAATTCCATTTATTAAAAATAATCTCTTTTTCCTTTTTATTTTAAAATTCCTTATTGCCATTTTTTTACTTTTCTCTTTTAGTACTTAGTGTTCAGATTCTAAATTTTTTGTTTAAACATTGAAAGAACACAAAATACTTAATTTTGATAATTTATTTTTTTTTTAATTTTTAAATGTGACAAATTGAGCAATAAAAATATTTTTTTGGGTAAACAAAGACTTGGAGAGATCAAGATAAAATTTTTTTTCCAAACTTCCAAAATCAATCTAAACCCAAAAATTGTCAAAGTGTAACAAATAAATAAAATAAAATCAACAACAAAAGGCTAAATTAAAATAATTTAATTCTCTTTTTTCTTCTTTCCCTTCGTAATTGTTGGTTGTTCCGGCAAAATTTGATTATTTTGTTCTAATCCACGTTCAGCTGCCAACCATTCCATTTTTCGTTTATGTTGTTTAATTACTTGATCACTATATTCGTCAATCATTTTTGAAGTTAAAATACCATCTTCTGATGCATATGCAGATGCCTAAAAATTGAAATAAATTCCATAATTTAAATTATATATTTTTACCTGCCATCCAAAAACTAATTTTGACAATTCTCTACCAGACATTCCTTTTGTTTTTTCAGCAATTTCTTGCATTTTTGGAATCCATTCAAAATTTCCAAGTTTAAGACGTTGCCGCCGTGACCCAGATGTTGCTGGGTCAGCAATATATTCTTTAAAATATTGAAGTAAAAGTCTTTCTCTTTCGACATCACCTTGAAATTATTAAAATTATTTATTTGATTAATTTATTTTGATGAAATAATTGTTGATTAAGTAAAGCAGCTGGGCTATAGCTATTTCTCTCCTTTAGCTAGTGCAAAAGGTTATTCGGCGGCTGGGAGCGAACCAGCATCTTCAGTAGACCGGACTGATGTGTTAGCCATTACACCACGCCGCCTACTGCTCAGCCTTAGGAAATTAAATAGCTATATGCTTTACAATTAAAATAAGCACAAAAATATATTGAGCATGGATAATTCAGATTAGACAAAAAATTATTTAAAATTTTTTAACATTAAATTTCGAAAAGATTTCTGGTCGCATTCGAATTAATAAAATCAAACAAAGATATCCCATTTTTTGTTTCATTTCTAATTTAAACTAACCAGGTAAATCGAATTCAACAAGTTCATCAAGACGATCATTAACTGCCCAATCAAATTGTTCTGGTTGATTACTAGCAACAACTAACATAAACCTAACAAAAAAACATTTTTCTTCAAAAAAAATTTATTTTTCAAATTACTTTCTTGATTGTTCTCCAGTTCTAAAAAGAAAAGCATTTAAAGTAGCTCTCATATCTTCACTTATTTGTTCTGTACTTCGTTTACGTAAAAATGCATCAGCTTCATCAATAAATAAAACAAGGCCTTTTCTTGAAGTTTGAGCCCAATCAAAGATTTTATGTATTGCAGAAACACCATCTCTACCCATTGGTGCAACATCACCACCCGTCATTATTGCATAATCAAGTCCAGAATGACGTGCTAAACTCTAGAATAAAAAGATAAAGATAGCATCCAAACATTTGTAAAATTAAAGAGGAAAATTGAGAGAATAATTTCTTTAGTGGATATGAGTAACAAAAACGATTGTAGGATGGAAAAACGAAGCCGATAGATGAGACAGAATATTTTAATTAAATTCAAAATGTTAAACTCCACTTTTGCAAACATAGTTTTTCCTGTCCCAGGTGGTCCATGCAAAAGAACATTCCTGAATAGGCCATAATTTCGTTTAGTGTTGCTTGTTGTAATTGCTACATCACGTAATTGAGACTCTAATTTTGGCTTAAAAATTTATATATTAATTTTATTATAAATTAGAGAACATACACTTAAAATAATTCCTTTTAAAGGATCATCACCACGTCTAAAAATTTGTTTTAAAGCCGAATAAGGATGCTTTGCTACTTCAAAAGGTGTCATTCGAGAGGTTTCGCGAATTAAGGAAGGTTTTCCCAAACGAGCCTGAACATAACGAGCAACAACGTCTGTTCCCCTTTTGGCAGAATACCAACCAATAGCAAGAAGTGTTAGGCCACCAACCTAAAATTAATTCTAATTTTTAAATTTAATTATTTGGTAGCTGAATTTTGTTAAAAATTTTCTGACGAAAACGGCACAACTTCGAAACAGGCAAAGGACTCCTAGCATTTTTTGAAACAAAATCTAAACAGAAAATCTTAAAATTATAGGGATCTGCTAGTAAACTTAAAGAGATATGTACTTTTAATTTTACGATGTTACAGCTTTAAAAAATTAAATCAATTTAATTATAAGAAACATACAGTTGTCGCAATTTTTGTCCTATCTCCAATAAATTCTTGAAAACCAGCGCCAAGAACACCTCCTGCAGTTCTAATTTGTTCCATAATTGTCTTACGTCTTTCCTCTTCACTTGCACGCATCATCTCCAAATTAACGTCTCGATTTTCACGCGCTGATTTTGTTTTTGCTTTAACCTCAGTTTCAATGCGTTCTAAATCGAGTTTATGTCTGAGGCTAAGTTCGTGCTCAATTGTTGCTAAAAAAAGATAAAAATAAATCCAGAATTTTATGGAATATCTGGGCAGATGAGGATGAAGTGATAAAACAATTAGTTTTACTAGAAAAAACAGTTAAAATAACTATCAGGATTTAAAAACAATTTTTAATTTAATCCAAAAGCAAACCTTTACGCATCGCCTCCTGTTTTTTAATTGATTCCTCCTGTTTTCTAAGTGACTCTTCTTGCAATCTAGCTTTAATAGCTGCATCTTCTTCCTGTCGTTTACGAGCCAATTGATCTTGATAATCAGCACGCTACAAAAAATAACAAAAAATAATTTTAAATTAATTTAAAAATAACCGCTCTAGAATGTTTTGTCTCTTCAATAAGTGTTTTTCGTCTCTCTTCTTCAGCTACTCGAATGTTTTCAGATTGTATTGAAGCCATACGCAATTCAATTTGCTAAATTTAAATTTAAAAATTTAAAAACTTTAAAAAAACCTTTTGTTGAAGTTCATATTCTTTTTGTTTTGATACCTCTTGCAATCGACTAAGTTCCAAAGCCTGTTTTGCATTTGAAGATTTTTCCAACGACTTTGCTGCCTGGGCTGCTCTTTCGAGAGCTGTCGAGTCAAAAGAAAAGGCTGTTTTTGCACCTATTTCTTGTTGCTGTTGAGCTGACCCGGCAGCTTGACTACGATTATCTAAAAAATTGTTTAAATTAACAATTTAAACATTCGACAATTAATAAAAAACCAAACCATTTTCTAGAGAAGCACCATCTTGAGGAACAGAAGCCTGCTGGGGTTGCTTAAATCCAAATATCCATGACATTATGTCAAACTTATTCTAAGAATAAATTAAAAGTATCTAAACAAAAATAAATTAAAAATTATTAGATAATAGTCAAAAACAACAGTTAATCTTTTATATTTTAATACATAATTATTCAACAAATTATTTGTTTATATTTTATCATTTAAAAGGAAAAATCCAACAAAATATGAACAAAAAATGCAAATTTAAAATATTCTAACTAAGCAGGAGCCTTGTAAATAACCGCAATCATATACTCTTAAAAATAAAAAAATATTTCTTTTTTTTATTTACAAAACAAAACCTTTATCTGGGGCAACCAAAATTTCATTTTTCTTCGTTCGAAGACGCAAAAAAGTCAAATCATTAGAAGCATCCATTTCTTTCACAGTATTTTTTGATTTATCACATAATTGATGAAGTAATAATGAATGTTGATTTGTAGTTTCATCATCCAAAGTTGAACGAATTGCTCTTCCTAAAAAATATTTTTTAAATTGTAATTTTTAAAATAATTTACCAATATTATCCATAATAATTACACCAACAACGCCTTTTTGTGATTGAATCCTTTTTATGGTTTCTTCAATATCATATGACATATTCTTCTTTAAAAATCTAGCAAATGTAACAAAAAGGAACGTGAAAGAAAAACTGGAACTTGCGCAGTTTAGGCAGACACCCCATTTATTCGCGGGACATTGTTGGCCAATTTATTCGCCAATTATCCATTTATACGCAAGCCAAACACCAACGAAATCTGGCTTAGGTAAATCAACAAAGTTATGGCCGTTTGTGTCAGTGGACTATGCTGGATATCGAGAGATTTAGGGAGTAAGAGGTGTATTTGATTTGGGGATTCAAGGGATTTTGGGGATTATGAGAGGCATCTAATGATATACCTCTTAATCTCTCGGTCTCGGGGTTGATTCTCAGTCTCGACTTTCGGCTTTTCTAACTCCCGACCATCACTATTGCAGACACAAATTACAATTTTGTTCAGAATCACCGAATCTAACCTATCTTTGTATCATTCAAATGACCAGGGAAACAGGAAAAATAAGGGGGTCCAAACCAAACTAATACCTTAATCTACTTTTTTTTATTTTCCAACTACACAACTGCGTATCCCTAAACCTTAAAAATAATTACATAAGAAAACTTTAAATTTATTAAAAATCTATAATCCCTTAATCTTTCCACGCCAAGCTTGTATCTCTTATATTTTTGAATACTCAAGCTTAAGCATAAATATAATTTTTAAAATTTATTATCAAAATAAACCAAAATGAATAAAAAATTTGTAAATAAAAATTGCTAAACGTGAATAAAAGTATTTTTGCTATTTTTTTTAAATTTATCTTTATTTTCTCCTCTATTTCCTTTCATTTACTAACTATTCTTTTATTTAAATTATTATTTTTGAGTTTAATTAGCGCAGCACTTAAAGGGTGTAATCTTTGTGTATGTCCAACAAAATCATCATAATTTGGAGCAGTAAATCCACATTCTTCACAAACAAACACTTTATTTCTTCTTTCTTTATAACCATAAGAATGACTTTGGCCATGTACTTTTCTTAAATGTGATTCTAAAGAACAGCGTTGAGTAAAGGATTTTTCACACAAATTACATTTATAAGGCCGGACACCTTTTTAAAATAAGAAAATTTAAAAAAATATTTTTTATTTTTTAAATTAACCAGTATGTGTTCTTGTATGTCTTTTTAAATCAAAAGTATCATTAAACCCTTTCCCACAAAATGTACAAAGATAACGTTTGAGATCAGAATGGCATTTTATATGTCTATTTAATAGCCTTTGTAAGTGGAATTTCTTTTAAAAAATTTAAAATTATTTTAAAATAATTTTAAATTAACAAAAAACCTTTCCACATGTATGACAACTTAAAGAGGAAGAATTATTAGATTTTGATTCACAAGAGATTTTACTGAAAAGTAAACAATTATAGTTTTAATTTAAAATTCTTTCGAGGACTTTTTGGATTTTTGATTAGGGAAGTTATCCCGCTTAAAGGTCAATGTCTATACATCAATTGTCGGATCTAATCTTGCTATTATTTATTGTTTTGTTTTCGGTTGTCTTATAAATTTTTAAGACATTCACAAATTAGGTTAGTACATATTCTAAGACTACAAACTTATCTATTTCTTGAAAATAATGTAAAAGTGGTAGAAGTTTTTTAAAAAACTTACTTAATTGAAGGTTTAGAATTATTTAACTCCTCAAAGTTCTCCATCCGTACATTTTGAAGTAAAGGATTTTTAACCCCATAACCTCCATTTACATATTCCCAATTACATGTTGAAGCATTTTTTGCGGCAATAGCTGCTACATTTACTAAAGTTGTTTGTGGCAATAAAGGCAGATTCTGAATAAAATAAATAAAGGAATTATTAGACTCTGATTCAGGAAAGATATTGGATTGTTAAAAATAAAAAAAGTATTTAATTACTTAGAAAGAAGATATATTCAAATTTAGCAAAAAAAAATTTTACAGGAAATATGGCTGACGGTTGGGAAAGACGCTGAAGTGGTGGAATATTATTATCTTTAAAAGAATTTGTAGCTAATGATGAATCTGTTGGCGATAAACTATTAATTTCTTTATTTTTTGTTGGAGTTTGGGGTAATAAACGTTCAACAAAAAATGCTGAAGAAGACGGGGAAATAACTGGGGAATTCTTTATGTTTTCATTTTTTAATGTTTTTGTTGGCCCAATTGTGGATTTTAAGATTTCTGAATTTGTTGATTTTAAAAGAGAATTTTGAAGTAAATTTATAGAGGTATTTTCTGCTAATTCTAATGTTGGTGTTGTTAATCCTTTAAAATAATATTTTTGTTAAGAAAAAATATTTTATTATACAGAATAAAAAACGAAATATTTCAAAAATATATGACACGAGTTCCGAGAAGGAGTGTATTGAATTCTCTTTATTTTTGTAGTTAGTTTAGAATTCCTTATCAATTTTTAGTGTTTAGGAAATATAGCCATTGGGTCTGAGTCAGTTTATTAATTTTTAGCTAATTACAGCAATTTTTCAGAATTTCAGAAATCCATCATTTACTCAAAAAAACATAGAAGCTCAAAAAAGGAAAGGTTTAAGCCCAAAAATGTTCGAGATCCAAAAAACAAAATTTAACGGGGGGGGCAAATAAATTTCAAAAACCTTTTAAAGAAAGTAAAGAATAAATAAAATTTGTTTTGTTATTAATTTCATTTGTTGTTGTATTGTTATTATTAAAATATATTTGATTTAAAAATTTTATTATTTCTAATGATTTTTGCGGATAATTATTTAAATTATTAATTATTTGTTGTTGTTTTGTTGGTGAAAATATTAAATTATTATTTGTTTTTTGTAAAATAAATTGATGAGGGGGAATTAAACAAGTTGGAAATGGAAGGATTGGTGGGGTTAGTTGAGGGAACATTTTAAATAATTACTAAAACTTAATAAATTTATTTTTATTTTTAAAATTAAAAAAAAATTAAATTTGAAAAATTAAAATTACCATAAGAAAATTTTTTTGTAGAATAGCAACGATTAAAGACTGAAGAACGGAAAATAAAAGATGGAAGAATGAGAGAAATACATATATTTAACTGGAATAAAATAAAAGTTGTTACCAGGCCTAAGTAAAAGAAAAAAAGGGGGAAGGGAGGGGAGGGAATTAACACATCTTTCTCTCAAATAATTTAGCGGCAGCCAATCAACGAAGAGAAAGGACCTTAAACACAGTTACACTATACGGCCTTTTCTTCTACTTTACTTTTTTTTCAAACCTCTAACAAATAAAAGAATGAAAAATTATCAGAAAAATATATAAAAAAATTTTCTTTATTTTTTTAAAAATATTATCGAAATATAATGATATAATATATACCAGGGATGTGACGAAACAGATTTTAAAAACCGAAAGACGGAAAGCGAAAGTCCAAAAAGGCGGAATTTTGGCGAACGGTGAAATATCACACCCCTGAAATATACCTAAATTTTCATAAATAAATTTTAAAAAATATATCAAGTCTTAGACAGTTTTTTAACAGAAAAAATAATGTTTTTGATAGAAATAAAAAGACAGTTTGAAAGAAAAAATCCTTATTTTTCTTTAAAAAGACGGCCAAAATCAGAAAATAATTAAAAATTGTGTGCATCAACCGGTAAGTCGCCAAAGTAATTTACTGTGTTGTGAAGAGAAGAAGAAAATTAATAGAAATAATTACTTACTTTTCTTTTTATATTTTATTTTAAAATTTCCGGAAAAGGAGGGGACTGGCACGATTATATTTTTATTTTCTCGTGAAACTCTTTTCTTCTTTTTTTCCCTCTATAATCTTTAATTGCTCTACAGACTTTTCTTTTAAAAATAAGTTTCATGAGCACATTCCTTAACAAAAAAAAATTATTTTTTTTTTGTTTGATTATTTTCTTTTATTTTCAACAAAACTTCTTCCGCCTTTCAAGGATGAAATAACTTTCCTGAAAAGTAAAGGAAGGGAAGGGAAGGAATGACAACAAAAAAGGCGAGCGCGTAAATAGCCTCCTTTTATTCTTCTTCTTCACCTCAAGGTCGAGCATCTTCCTTCTTTTCTGTTTTTAATGGCAGGAAAGAGAGAAAAGAGGAAGGAGGGTGGGAGGAGGGGAAGGAGGAGGCCGTTTCAAGTGTAAAATGTTTTTGTGTGGAAACGGTATTAAAAAACTAGAAAATAAACAAAAAAATGAAAATATTAAATAAAATAATTTTAGAAAAATTTTTAAAAGAAAATAAAAATATATTTAAACTACATACATACATACACACATAATTAATTCCGAAATATCATTAATTACAAGCTATAAAATCAGGTTGGCGCCTTTATAAATAATTTAAGAAAATTTGTAATTAGAGGAAAAATGTGAGGAATTTTAATTGATAATAATAAAATAATAAAGTTTTTTAAAAATATATTTATGAGGTAAATAAAAAAAATAAATAAAATTAGAGATTTATTTTTAATTATTTTAAGAAAAAAAGATAATTAATTACAGAAAATCTCAACTATCATAAATTATTTTAACAAATTTTATTTATTTATTTAAACAACATATTTCCATGTTTTTTCTTCTCTCCTTCCTTTATTATTCAATAATTTCGGTTTTATTTAAAAGAAAAAATAAAGGAAGTTAATAAAAAATATTTCGAGAGAATATTTTTAAAAAATCAAAAAAAAATACTTGAAAGTATTTCCTCTTTTAAAAAATTTTGTGAAAATAATTTCCAAGTAAAAAGCGGCAAAAAATAAAAATAAAAAATAATTTATTTTTAACCTTTTTACCAATCCTTTTACTTTTAAAAAAAATATACCTATTCTTTACTTATTGGCACAAAAGAGTCAAAAACAAAAAAGTCAAGAGAACTAAAAACAAAAGAAATATTCTTCTTAAAAGAAAGTAAATAATTAAGATCAAAAAAGAAGAGTTTGAGGGGGGAGAGAAAATAAATATGTAATTAATTGAGGGGGGAGACTTTTAGTTAATATAAAAAAGGTCAAATAAATAATTTTAGGGGCAATAAAATAATTGTTCGCGCATTTTTAGAGGAAATTAAAGTTTTCTGTTGTTAATTTTAAAAGAAAAATAAAGTTTAATTTATTTTTAAAAATTAATTTTCTTTTTAAACATCATTTTTCTCCTCCTCAATTTTTTAGTCTCAATTACTACTTTTCTTTTTATTTATTTTTAATCCTTAAAAATATTTTTTTCCTTTTCTCCAAATTTAAGAAATCGCGCAACAACCAGCTAATAAATAAATAAATACAGCAATTATTTTTAAGTATTTGAGAAAAGGGGGCGGGAAAGAGAGGGACAGAGGCACTCAATTTATCCGTTGCAATGTAGAAATATTTCTAGATAGTTGGAATATATAAAAACTGGTTATATATATAGTAAATAAATAAATACAGTTTTTTAGTAAATAAATATTTTTTTAAAGATTAAATAATTAGATTAACAAAATGTCATTTTTTAAATTAAATTTAGAGAGAGAAAAGGCTTTTAGTAATTTTTTGTAAAAAAGTAAAAAAGGATTTTCTTTTTAAAAAATTAAAAAATGTTTTTAAAATAAAAAAGAATATTTGAATAAAAAGTTTAATTAAAAATAGAGAAAATAAATATTTTTAGATATAAAAATAACAGAGAATCGAGAAATAAACTACGGTTGTCTTTGAGTAATAATAACAGAGAAAATATATAATGGTGAGGGAATGGCCGCGAGTTCTGATTGGATATTTAGTTTATAAAATTAATATGTAGGAAAAAATTATTTATTCTTATTAAAATTAATTTTAAATTAAATGTTAAAAAATATAAAGTAGTGACTTTTGCGGTACCGGTCCCAACATGTCTAGTTTACAGCCCTAATTCCCCAAAAAATTTAAAAATAAATTAATTCACTGTACTATAAGGCCGGTAAATTTTCCTTCCCAGTCTAATTCAAAAAGAAAACTAACAGTCGAGGAAAGGTTGAAGGGATAACAACAATCTTGATTTCCAGAGTCAATCCCCTTGCTGTGTTTTGTGTTTTAAATTAAAGTAAATATTTTTTATTAAAATTCTGTCTGCCGCCTGAATGATTAAAGAGAATGGCAGAAAGAAAAAGAAAATAAAAATTAAATAATTATTTAAATTAATTTGTGAAACAATAAAAATAAACAATAGAAAAAGAAGAAAACAATTAAAAAAAGAATCGGCCAAATGGAACGGCTATGGGAATTTTTTTGGAAAAGTGACCGGATGCTACAGAAAGAATTCAAACAGAAAATATATTTATTTTTCTTTGACCGGTCATTCAATTCTTTATTTTTAATACTTTTATGGTCGATGGATCTTGGGAAAATGATTTTTGGGATTTGAATGAAAAATAAAAGAATTTGTGGTTAATGATAAATATGTGGAGAGATTAAAAAATAAATTTTTTTAATAAAAAAATATTTTTAATTTAAAAAAACAATAAATCGAAAATTCTCGCTCCCGAAAGTCGGGGAATTTGAGACATTTTTGAAAATTCCTCTCTTCGCCTCACTCCGTTGCAGAATTTTCCCCAGTTCTCCATGTAATTTTTATTAGCGGCATATTAATTAATATATATTACTGCAGTAATTTTCGAATATTTTCGTTATGGTTAGGATATCTGAAGATTTTTAATTTAAAAATACAGTAATATAATATTTTAATTATTTAAAAGAAAAATAAAATAATTAGAGTAATTAGATTATATTTATTTTAAAAAGAATTATGTTAAAAAATTTGAAAATAAAAATAAAATGTTAAATTTCCTCCTTATTTTTATTTGGATCGAAAAAGTCATAATGCTGTCTCATTATTTTCGCGCATCCTTACAAAAAACTGAAATAAGAAAAGACTAAAAAAAGCCGCAAAGAAGAGCAAAAAAAATTAAAGAAAAGAACCTCTACATAGTATTTTTATTTCTTTATAGAAATTCCGGCGGACGTTCTCTTCTTTAAAACTCATTCAAAGTAATAATTATATGTTGTTAGTAGTCTATATTTTTGGATATTAATGTGGGGACTTTTCTTAAAATTTAATGTATTTTGATAATATATTAAGTAAATTGTCATAAATGTAGAATGGACGTTAAATGTTTGATAAGAGTAGTTAGTATAAAAGCCTAGTCTCGCCAATATCCTCAACAACACTACAAAACCCAAAAATCTTCATCGTCCTTACCAAACTCTTCACATCTCTACAAACAAAAATGGGGTTCTTGATGTACATCATCTTTGCTCTGATCTTCGGCGCTGCTGGATTTGTGAGTTTTTTGTTTTAATTTAATTCCCTTGCCTTAGTTAGTTAAACATATAATTTTTGTTTTTTTTTTCTTCAGGCCTTAAGCGAGTTTCTGAACAAGAAGAAAGCTGCGGGTGGAGCAGGAGCTGGACCGGATGCGGGATCTGGACCGAGCCCAGCGAAGGGTGCTAAGGGAGGCAAAGGAGGCAAGTCCGCTAAGACGCGCTCAGCGGAGACCGCAGCAAGTCTCGGCAGCAAGAAGGGAAAGAAGAAATGAAGGAAAGAATTGTAAGAAGATTGTGATAATATATTGTATTGTAAGGATTTTTTGGCTGAATAATTAATTGCCTCTCTCATTGTGTATATCTTTCCCCTATATTCTATTGTTAGTGTTTGTATATATGTTTTGTTTATTGTATGGTGATAGTAAATCCGGTATAAATATAGGTATTAAACCCTTATTAGTCATTCAATCTTAAATGTGTAAATGGGAGTGACGGAATGATTTAAAAAATAAATTAGATAGAATGTTAAAACTGATTTGGACTAAATATATAAATATACAAAGTAGTTTTAGATATGCGAAGAAAAAAAACTGGGTGTTCTAAATCGGAAGTAAATATTTAAGCCCTTTTCATTAATTCCATTGCTTCCCATAAACAATTGTAGTCATTTCCGTTGAGCCAAATCAAAGCAGCGATCATTTAACAAAAAACTTTTAAGCAAGCAAAAAAGTTTTTCAACCGCATTTGTTATCTTTGTGAACAGATCTATGAAATATATTTCTAAACTTAAAAAGGCGGTATTTAGGAAAAAAACATGGAATTTTAATTGTAAAAATTTGCTAAAATCAATACATACATGATGGGGATTATCTATTAAAATTTGGAAATTTTTGTAGAAACTAATTTAAAGGTGAACAGAAATTAGTGTATTTAACTTTTTAAAATTCTCACGCTTGTAAATTGCATTATAAATATACACAAATGGTTGCAATGAAAGGCAAAGTATTATTTTTGTGTAAACTTTCATGGCGCCAAACGGTTGTTCTTAAGTGGCAATGAAAGTCTCAACAAAATCAACACCGGAACCGTTTCGCCCCATTCACCAATGTTAAAATAAAAACGGTGAATATAAACGGAGCAGATAGGGAAAATGACAAAAGAATTACAATAATAGTTTGTTTTGGAAATATCCAACCTCCTCCCTCTATAACGGATAATCCTCCGGAAGGCTTTAAAAAACGTCATTTAAACCCCAATATATTTTTCCCTCTAAAATAGAATTTATTTTTTGGATAATTTGTTGATTCTAACAAAAAATAACAAAAATCCGTTTAAAAAATATTTTGATCAAAACAATAAACGAATTAAAAAAGAAATAGAGAGCAAAACCTAAAATATTAAAATAAAAGCAACAATAAAACAAACAATTTTTGTAAATAAACAAAAATTTGTGTAAAACATGAATTATTATTTGATAAAACTTTTAAGTATTTTTTCAGGTGAAAAAGAAAATTTTGAAGATCCTCCACTTCCCCCTTCTTCACTTTTATCACTAGATGTATTTCCTCCTTCAGTACTTCTTTCAGTATCCATTCCATCAACTGATCCTGAACGACCTGATTCATTTCTAGCAATTTCCATTAACAAATGCTTTTCTTTTGATGATAATTTCCTAAAGAAAATTTTTTAATTAAAAGAAAATATTTGAAATTTAATTACAAATTTCGAAAAATAAAATTCTAAATTTCTTTAAATTATTTTCGTTGCTTAAAACTAAGTATATATGCATATATTATTAAAGTAAGTGTCAAGGGATTTATAATACGAAAATAATTGTCTATAAAAAATCTTCCCCACTTGGGCATTCCAATTTTGATGTTCAAAATTTGATCTCCATGTCCAGGCTGATCAAGCCGTTTAATTCCCTTCCCTTTAAGGCACATTTGTGTATGAGAACTAGTACAAGCCGGAATATGCACTTTTGATGTTCCAACAATTCCAGGCACGTCGATAGTACCTCCTAATGCTGCCTGAGTAAAAGTTATCTCAACATCAGTAAAAATGTTTTCACTTTCACGTCGATGTATTCGTGAAGGTGAAACGTTGACAACAACATAAATTGTTGACTGAAAGAATAGAAATTTAAAATTAATTTTACAAAAATTATTTTTTACCCTTCCAACTTGTGTACGCAAAATCTGTCCACTATCAATTCCAGCAGGTATATCAATTGTAAAAGCTTTTTGCTGAACAGAATGGCCATGCCCCTCACATTCAATACAAGGATTTTTATTATAAGATCCATGCCCACCACAACGAGAGCTTAATTATAATTTGTGCTTTTATTTATAGGATCGATATATAGATACCAGGTTGTTTGAATGAAATATCCTTGTGTATGTTGAGTTACCATTCCAGTACCATTACAATAAGGACAAGAAACCTAAAAATAATTTTGAAATAATTGAGAAATACGAAGCTTTGTTTTGTCAATTTTAAAGCACACAATCGGTTAATTTTAAGCGGTTCGGAGTTTACATTACATAATTTTCCACTCACATTATTTTTCAATACTAATATTGTAATTTAACTTTTATCTTTCAATTATTATAAAAAATGCTTAAGATAAATACCTTTTTATATGGCGGCTCAACTCCCGTTCCTTTACATGCGCCACAAGCGTCGACAACATTTATTCTCAAATCTTTACGAACACCTCTACACGCCTCCTCAAATGTGATATTAACTAAAAGTATTATCTTTTAAAATTGTTAGAATTATATTTACAAACCTGCAGCTTCCTGTGCCGCATCAAATCCGTAACCACTTTCAGCAAATTGACCGCGTGGATTAGTAGAGAATCCACCTTTCCCAAAAGGATCAAAATCTCTGAAGATTTCACGAAATCTTAAAAAATATATTAAAACTTAAAAACAAAATAATAAACATTTGTTCAGCCGAACGCCCTGAACGAAATTCCCAACTCCCGCCAAATCCTCCTTGGCCAGGACTGCCACCAGCGCCCGCCCGAGGTCCACCAGAAGCAGCTGAACCAAAATTATCATATTCAGAACGCCGCTTCGAATCGCTCAAGACCTGAAATAAAGGTGTTTTATGATTAGTTTACCGTCATCCAAAATCAAATTTTTAAAACAAACCTCATACGCTTCAGAAAGCTCTTGAAATTTTTCACTAGCACCTTTTTCTTTGTTGACGTCTGGGTGGTACTTCTTGGCCAACTGAAAAACATATAACATAATCATATTCCGATTTAAAAAGAATTTTAAACCTGATAATAAGCCTTTTTAACTTCAGAATCACTTGCTGATTTAGGAACACCAAGTATTTTATAATAATCTTTCAAACGATTAAAAGAAGAATGAAGAAACCGGCGAGAGATGAGCATCTCAAAGAAATTAAAGATTTAATTAAACAATAAAGAAAAAATATAAAAGTGAATAAAAACATTTGCATGAATACTAAGTAATTCTAAAATTTTTATAAAATAGATTAAATGTAAAGCAATGAAAATAGGACAATTTAGATGAATAATAAGAATATGTAGCAAACTATATAATTAAAAAATGATTTTAAACGGTTTTAAGAATTTTAGAAAATGAGACTAACCATCGGGAAAGGTCACAAAAATAGAGAAAAACCGGTGGCACTCTGATGCACCGCAGGAATCTCAGAATAACAATCAAGGGTTGATGCTCGTCGACAAGCTGAATCAACCCATTTAGGGCATCCGGGTTCAAATTTTAAACAAAATTACATCCATGCGGTGCAATGTGCTGCGGTAATTGGTCTACTCCTTAAAATTATACAAAGGGTAATCGCCAGAATAACACAATTATAAATAAAATTAAAATTTCCCAAAGTAACTTTAAAGATCTGGCGACAATCCTTTATAAGGCAAATATTTTCTCATGTTAGCATGGAATGAAATGAACAGCAAAAAATTATAGAAAAATTTGAGGAAATGGGATATTTACACATTTTAAATTTAATAAAATAATTTTTATATCACATCGCATCAAAGTGAAATCGATGAGTTTGAGCTTGTCTTTCCTTTTTATCTTGTTGTCGTTCACGCAAATGTAGAGCGGCAATTAAAACTAGTAAAATGATGCACATAGAAACCATAACTAATCTAAAAATAAATATTCATTTTAATTCTAAAATTTTTAATTGAAAAACAAACATAGAAAGAATAATTAAACGCGAAGGAGTAACATAAAGTCTACTTGTCCAATTTGCGCTTCTGTCCTGTAGTCCAGGGGGAATCACAATAACTCGGGAATTAGGCACAATTTGTCTAATAAAGTCCTTCTGTAGTTTGCCTAGTTCTGGCCATCGAGGACCACCTAAATGAACTTCTTCAACAAAATTAGGTGAACGGCTAAGGCCAAAAAGCACAAAAGGATTGTGTAAGATGCGGTGAGATGTTTGAGGAATTTGACATTGAAGAGCATTACGCATCCCTTGTTCAATTAAACCTTGGCCAGAATCAGCCATTCGAATACTTACACAAGCACCTTGCCAAGCAATTCCACTACCTTTGAATAAAACAAAGTTATAAATAAAACTTTTTATTAAAATAAACCAATTTTCACTCGTCTAGATGATTCAGTTTCAGGATCACAGCATTGTCCGGAAGAGCATTCAGGACCAGTAAAGATTTGTACTTTCAAGAAAGTTGTATCGCCTTTATCGTCACATTTAATAAAATTGATCATTGGTCCATTAGGTCCCTCATATTCGTACATAATATCCAAATTTCCATCCTCCTTTAAATCAAAAAATGCAGATAGCCGAACATTTTGCACATCTTTTTGAAGAATTCTTTGCGGCTTTTTTGAAAGTTCATATTTTCTTTAAAAAATATTAGAAGAATATATTAAATTAATAATTGAAATAAAACCTATTAAAATTTGCAGCTGTATTAGTATCGATAACGTTCTCCAAAATCAAAGGTACTTTCATTCCACCAGATAGAGAAATTGTTGCAATTAAATCAGGAAAACCATTTTGAGAAAAATCGCCAATTCGGAAAAGCACTCTTGTATCTCCGTCCACTTCAGGAAAAATGGTTGCTTTCTAAATAAAAAACGATTATAATGTTAGGAATTGTTGAAAACCTGATTTCCAAAGTCTAAAGCGATTGTCCGCCATTGTGCTTTGTTAAGTGTTTCATTAAATTTATAACACCAAATAGTAGAGACTGAAGTGCATTCTTTACTGTCACATAAGGGAACGAGAATTTCCTGGAAACCATCAGAGTCAACGTCGGCAACTAATGGACTTGCTAAATATTGTGACTTTTCTGTATTTGGAAAGTCAACAGTAAGTTCATTATTTAATTCCCATTTAAAATGATCACTTAAAAATTTAATTTATAAATTATTCTAAATAAAAATTATTTACCTATCAGTAAATTCTTTGTATTTCCAAACAACTAAACGTTTTTTCTGTCCACTTGAGTTATTCTCTTCTTGATCAACAAAAATTAATTCTGCAGACAAATCTCTGTCCAAATCAGTAAAAATTGGTGTAAAACCAGTAAAAACTTGTCTTGGAACAGGAAAATTTTGTTTGCATATTTTCAAATCAAATCCATGAACGTCTTCTTGAAAATTTCCAGCAAGACAAACAAAAGAATTTTCAGAATTTGTAGCGGCATTTTTGTCAGAATTTTCCGTTATTGCTTGAAATCCAATAATATCAGTAATTCCATCTCCATTTATGTCAACAAGACTTGGGTGATCAATAAATTGATAAGGAGTACAAATATCAGATTTTGAAGAATCAGTAGTTTTAAAACATAAAGGTAGTTCAACAAAATTGTCATTTCTTCCATTCAGATAAACTTTTGCTTGATAACGAGTTGGAGGACGAGAGGAGAAAACGCTTGCAATTTTGTTGACAAAACTGGCACTTGTATCATCGATTTTCTGTAAAAAATAAAGTTACAAAACAAGACAAAAAAAACTTAATTTGGGCCAATCATAGGGGTCGAATTAATAATAAAAATTAATAAACGATCACAAAATAACTAGCAATAAATCCCAATAGAAAAAATTGAAAATATAAGACATACCGAAACAATAAACAAGTCTGGACATGAATCTCCGTTAAAATCTCCAACATTACAAAAAACATCATTCCCATCTTTCCCCAAATCAATATGCTGTGTCCCATTTCGAAATTCCGCTCCCTCTGATTGTAAATAAACGACTAATTTATTTTGACTTCCAGTACGCTGTTGTACAATTAAATCAGTATTTCCGTCTTTGTTCATATCTCCAATACCGCATATTCGACCATTAAGGGGGTCAATTGGTTTGTCATCTCCAATGTTGACAATTGAACACTGTGAAATCCTCATTAAAATAAAAACAAAAATGGATGGCCAAAGTCGCATCTTTGATCGTTTATTTAAATTCTTATCTAAAATTATACAATAAAAATTGATTAAAAAAATTTTAAAATATTTCAACGTTCCAAAAACATTTAAATTAACAATTTTTTAAAAATATTTTTATTCAAAAAGACAATAAATTGGTCTATAACAAAAGAAAAAACTCAAAAATAACCTTCAATCACTAAAACTAGTGTTGCAGCCCGACACAAACTAACCCTGACAAAAAAAGAAAACACATTTTGGCCAAGTATTTTGTCAAACTCCCGACTTCTCAACCCAAAGGATCAGGCTGCAACCTTATCTAAAACAATTTTTATCTAAATATCTTTAACAAATGCCAATAAACGTTCCTTCAATTTAGTCAAATCACTCGTACTTTCTTCGAAACATTTAACAGCACATTTAGTAAAACCTTCATCAAATTCCTTTTTCTCTGAAGGATTCAATTTAACATAATCACGATTATATTTCTTTCGTTCCTTTTCTTGACTAAAAATAAACGTTAAAATTAATTATAAAAATAATTACATTTGGAATTGAAAATTATATTTTTAAAGTCAGTAGAATGACTGACTTTAAAAAGAAACTTCTAATTAATAGAAATTCAAAAGCAAAAAAAGTTACTAGAATGTTACTAACCCAAATGAATATTTTTATTTTATCTCAGTAACTTCTACCGCCTATTTTAATTAGAAATATTTTATTAAAATTACCATGACATAATTCCTCTGGCCAAATGATTCTAAAAATAATTTAAAATTAAATTATTTAAAATTAAAAGCAAACATTCATAGCCTCAGATTCCTGATCAAATTTGTCAAAAACTTTACGAAGCTTATCCTGACATTGTTCAGAACATTTAGCAACATCTTTTTGATTAATCAAATTTTTACAACAATCTGCTGCACATAAATAACTTTGCCGTTGGATATCTCGAATATATCTAAATTAAATAATAAAAAAATAAAATTATAAAAAACACAAACTTTTTGTAGATATCACTATACATAACTTCCAACGATTCCTTTAAATGCTCTTCAGCCACATTCATTTCATTCAGATTTGGATCCATTCCGGCAGTCAATTTTAATCGAAATTAAGTAAATTTAATTTATAAAAACATTATAAAATAAGAATTATCAACAAAACTACAAATGAATCACCGACACTTTGACAAGTCAAGAAAACGAGAGATAATAAGAAGTAGGGAGAGAAAGATTTAAAAATGGGATCAAATGTCATTTTAATTAGCCATTTCAACGCTGGAATTTTCAATGCGTTTAAAATTACTTTATTTTGGGAGGATCAGGAATTTTTTAAATTGTAGAAGCATCAGATTGTTTTTTTTTAATTTTTAGCATGTTTCGTATGCTTTACTATTTCACTTAATTTACAAAAAAGTCCAGTCAATTTTTTTTCATTTTACATTATACAAAGATTTATCACACAAAGTTATAACATAAATACAATATAAAATACATACTCAAACAATAGATCCTAACAATTTACAATATCTTAATTTGAGGAGAAAAATCGGACTCGATATTCCTCACGAGAATTTAAATAAGAACAAAAATAGCAACAACAATAACAGCAGCAACAACTTAATATCGTTAGAATAATAGACACAATTCCAAAAACTTTCCAAAATTCATGGCCACTTTCTGATTCAACCAATGCCGCTTTACAGTCCCTTTCTCCTTTTGAAATATTCCCAACCAAGTCGAGTTCACGCTTTAACAATTCATAACATTCATGTTGAGCACACTAAAATAAATTTTTTGATTTATTTCTTTGCTTATTTTTTTAAAAAACTTACGAGATTAATGATACTTCCATTCTGTGTTTTTAGAGGGTTTCCGACCAGATTTGAATTGACGTCTATTAAGGAAGGTTCTGTTGTCGCATTAATTGTTGCTTCATTTGCGGTTGTTGTTGACACAAATACAAACAAAAAGAAAAAGATGAGAAGTCCCATAATTTTCTACATAAATTTGAATTTTGTTTAAAACCTAAATTACTAATTAGTCCTTAAATAGTAAAGTAAAAGGAAAATGATAAAATATTATTTAAAATGAGTGAGACGGCAAATCGCATTCCTGGGATTACATAACTGGATTTTTCTCAACATTTCGTACTTGATTGGATCCTGAGGGATTAATCCCGGTAATCCCGTTCCCAAACCTACCTGGATTCCGTCGGAAGTCCGGAAGAAAATTTTTTACTTACCTCTTTATTGTTAAAATTCTCTCTCTTTATAATTTATATTAAGCTACGTATTTAATCATCCTTTTACAATTATCTACAAACTACCTTTATCTGGCGAAGAGAGATTAGATACTATTCTATAGCAGAAGTTATTTAAAGAAATAAATCACATCTAGGACCTCAAGAATGGTTTAATATTACATACTTAGGAACATGATTTGTTTTAATTTATTTTAAAAATTAAATTAAATTATTTAAATTATTTAAATTTTTCTCTTTAATTATTTTCACATTGTAATTTAGTGGTCTTTTGGGTACATAAAAATTAATTTAAAATTTTCCTCTTTTTCACTCAAATTAAAATAAAATGCCATTCATTCTGTTTCTGCCACTACATAATTTTTATTATTCTAGTTTGTAAGCATTATGTGTATGCTATAAAAAATAGATAAATACTTCCATATAGAGAAAAATATATTTTTGGTTGTTTTACTTGGAATTTCTTTTCTATTTTCATTTATTTAAAGCCAAGAAAATAGACAAAAATGAAAATGAAAGGAAATATATATTGTGTATTTTGGGAAAAAAGGGAAAGAAAAAATGCCAACTGTCTGCCTTTAAAGGCTGGTTATTTGTTTTTGGATATATAAAATTAGCTAAACAACCTTCTCCATATTTAATTATATTATTTTATTTATGTTCCTATAATGAAGTTTTTCTGAATATTTTTCTTTCTTGATTTTCTTTTTAAATAGAAATTTATTTTACCTGACTTAATTTAAATGATAAAATATACAAAAAATTATATCCTAAGTACTTTTAATATTTTTTTGTATTTCTGAATCTACCATTATTCAACTAAGCTCGTGTCAATTGAGCGTATGTATTTGACCTATAGTTAAATAATTTTCAGAATTTTTTTAGAAAAAATTAATATTTTTTTTAATTTTTTTTTATTAATTCTTGTTTGTTTAACATTTATTCCTTATTTGAAAGAAAAATGTTTTAATTCTTTATTCTCAATTTATATTTTTTTCATTTCCACGTTTTATATGAATTCAATTTATAATTCAATTTTTTTAAATAAAGGATCAAAATATTTTTTTAAATATTTAAATGTAAATATTTTAATGTATTTATTATTTAAAATTATTTTAAAATAAAAATGGGAGACAAAGCAATTTTAACTGAAGTATTAGAAGCATCTAAACTTACTGACACATATTCTAGTTTAACAGCTTCAAATATCATTGATCAGTAATGTTTTTTAATTTCTACATATTTCCTTTCCTTTTCCTTCAATAAACTTACGAAAAATGATTGGAAATTTGCAAAGTCCTCATAATTCAAACCCAAATTTTTAGTCTTTAATTTTGTGAGGTTTCTTTAAAGAGCTCCCACATACATACTCAACTAAATAAAAAATTAATTAAGGTTAAAAGAAAGTAAAAGTAGCTCCTCTCATTCAACAACTTCTGTACATTATGAAGGTTTAGATGGTTCAAACAGTCAAGGAGGAGACACAAGCAATGTGAATGTAAATATTGAAAGACAAAATAATCAGAAACAAGAGGTAACAACAAATGGAGTTCCTGATGTATATACTGTAGATGATGCTGTTGAATTTCTTGGCTTTGGACGTTTCCAAATTTTACTAGCATTTTTAACTGGATTAGCTTGGATGGCAGATGCTATGGAAATTATGATTTTATCAATTCTTTCCCCATCACTTTATTGTGAATGGGCAATTACTCCAATGCAACAAGTATTGAATTTTAAAATGTTTGGAATAAAATATAAAATTATGTAATGCAACCAAATTTCTTTTCTATTCAGTAGATAATACATATTTAGAATAACCAATTTCTCAATTAACCTTATCCCTCTTTTTATTTAAAATAATTAATTTGAAAAAAAGGCATTAATAACAACTTGTGTTTTCTCTGGAATGATGCTTTCTTCAACAGCTTGGGGTAAATTTTGTGATCGTTTTGGCCGGCGTAAAGGTCTTTTATCTGCTGCACTTCTCACATTTGCCATGGGTGTTCTCTCATCAGCAGCCCCAAATTTTCATTTATTTTTAGCGCTTAGAGGACTTACTGGAGTTGGAATTGGAGGGATTCCTCAAGCGTAATAATTAAATTAAAAAATAAAATAATTTTCTTCTAAAGTGTTACTTTATTTGCCGAATTTTTACCCTTGGCACAAAGAGCTAAATGTGTTGTTTTTATTGAATCATTTTGGGCAATTGGGGCCTCTTTTGAGGCTATTTTAGCATTTTTTGTTATGTCAGCAGGTTGGGGATGGCGGTGGCTTTTATTGTTGAGTTCTTTACCTTTGGCACTTTTTTCTATTTCTTGTCTTGTAAGTTTTTAAGGAATTGTTTTAAAAATTATTTCTTTTTTGAAAAGTGGTTGCCAGAAAGTGCTCGTTATCTTGTGGCTGCTGGCAGGCCAGATTTAGCAATTTCGAGTTTACAAAGAATTGCTAAATTAAATGGACGTTCTTTGCCTCCTGGAAGGTTAATTGAAGGGAATAAAGCAACAATAAATGCACGGGGGAAATTAACTGATTTATTTTCACCAACGCTTGCCGGAACAACTTTTAGGCTTTGGATATTGTGGACAGTTAATGCTTTTTGTTATTATGGTTAATTTAATTATATATGTGTTAAAAGAAAATAAATAAAATACTCAAAAAATTTTGGAATTTTAAAAAAATATTGAAAACACAAAAAATTTAGCGTGACACTCTAACTGCTAATTTTTCAAAATTTTAAACACGCTAAACACCAAATATTTAAGAAGTTTGACTATTGGAGGGGCGAACTCCTGCTGATCAGGTTCCGTCATTATATTGATTCTATCCGCTCCGCGTACCACATTAGCTTGTTAGTGAAAGCTCATTCTTTTATTTATGTATACAAACAACTTGGTGACAAGATTTAGAATATTCTAAATTTAATTTAAATCTCTTTAATTCCATCTAAAAAATTGAGGAATTCTGTCATCAATCCTTTTATTCTTTTATTATTCCATTTAGGTATTGTTCTACTAACAACTGTACTTTTCCAATCTGGGGATGAATGTCATGGCGGAATATCAAAACAAATACTAAATAATTCAATAAATAATGAAACAGTAGTAACAGAACCCCCAATAATTTTAGAATGTAAACCTCTTCTCAAAAAAGATTATATAGATTTGGTAATTATTTAGTAAATTAATCAAAATATTTTAATTAAAAATAAAAAGATATCAACAACTTTCTCAGAATTTCCGGGTTTAATTTTAACTGCTATATTAATTGAATGGTTAGGAAGGAAAAGAACAATGGCTATGGAATTTGGCGTTTTTGCTTTATTTTCTTTTCTTTTAATTTTTTGTGTTAAAAGGTTTTTTTTGGTAGTTAAAAGACAAAAATAATTTTTAAATAAAGGTATTGGTTAACTACTTTTATTTTTATTTCTCGTGCATTTATTTCTGGTGCTTTTCAATGTGTTTACGTTTACACTCCAGAAGTATATCCAACAACCCTTAGAGCTTTAGGCCTTGGAGCTAGTAGTTCTATGGCTAGGCTTGGAGCTATAGGTAAAGAAAAAATGGAAATTTAATTTTTTATTTAAAATTTTAGTAACTCCCTTTATTGCACAAGTTGCTTCTGGAAATTCTTTGTTAATTCCCATTATGTAAGGAGTTTAAATAAATTATTTGAATCCGAATAAGTATATTTTTAATTTTTAAAGAACCTATAGTTGTGCATCCCTAATTGGTTTAGTAACAGCACTTTCTTTACCAATAGAAACAAAAGGAAGGCAAATGATGGTAATTAATATTTAAATATTTAATTTATAATTAAATTTTATAGGAAACACATTAAAAAGACAAAGAAAAAGAAATGACAGATTTTTAAAATAAAAAGAAGATAACAAATTTAATTTTTAAAATTGTTCTGTTTCTTCAGTATATTTAACTAACCAATCAGAAATAAATCCGATTGGATTAGCAGGACGTCGAAGAAGTACCTTAGAATTAAAAATAAATTTTTTAATTTTTAAATTAACACCTCTGCCAATGCTTTAGTTAAAACAGGGGCTACAGTACGTGCCAAATAAAGGCCGTTATCACTTCTAAAAAGTCTCCAAATATTTTTTAAACTTTATTTAATTTTACGTTGGCATTCCCAATCTTTCTTGTAATAAATGTTCAAATCTATTCTTCTCTGGATCTTCTCCATCATCAATTCCATCTCCATCCCCATTTCCATCAAATTCTATCATTTCCCCTTCATCATCAATATATTCTCTACCTCCACCTTTTTCTAATCCTTTTCTGCCTGTATCAACACCAGAAGAATGTAAAGAAAGTAAATCGGCTGATTCGCTCGGACTGTCAGGGAAATCGCCGTGTTGCTGTTTAAATTATTCATTGTAGTTTTTCTTTAAATCTTTACTCACTACAGATTTGGAGAGTAAAGCATCTGCACCCAATTCTTCCACATCACGTTCTTTGAGCAATTTAAGATCAAAAACAGCATTCCGACGGTAATAGTCAGGTGTACGACCTTCCTAAAAAGAATTTTGTTAGGAGGAAGTTCCACAAGGAAAAGCAATAAAAAAGGGATTATATTCCTATTAGCATCCTCCTGTTTCAAAACGAATGATTCTAGTTCAGGGTTCGCTTGGTTGACCTTTCCAGCAGTTAATTGAAATATTAACTGACCAAGTCAATTAATCGAGTATTAGATTAGTTCTTTTATTAGAAACTTACATTATCAACAGCCATAGGATCAGCACCTGCTTTACCTAAAATTTTCAAATAATGCCCTCCATCACGTGCAGCTGCTGCATAATGCATTGCTGTCCTTTTATTATAATCTGGAGCATTAAGAACTAAAGGAAAATTAGCAGCAAGAAAACGAATTATTTCTGTTTTTTCATGAATAATTGCTGTATGTAGAGGTGTACACCCATGTTTGTCTCTAGCTAATGCCTTTTTAATTTAAATTTAAAATTTTTTTTGAAAAAATTTTATTTATTTTTTACCAATTTTTTATTTGTAATTAATTGTTTAATTGATTCAATTCTCCCTTCACGTATTGCTCTGTGAATTGAGTCTATATTTGACAAAAGAGAAGGTAATTCTTTCAAAAATATTTGAGCTTCCGGATTATTTGATTTTTTATCGAGAACCAAATCACCGCAACCAGACATTACTAATTGTTCTAATTTTGCTAAATTTCCTTCTCTTAGCCATTGCTGAATGCTAAATATGTCTGTATTTAAATTTTTTTGTTTCAATCCAGATGACACAATTTCTTAGATAAAACAGGAGAGGATAACGATAGAAAAATAAATATTTATTATCTATTTATTTAGATCTTCTGGATAAAAAATCTTTTTCAATTTTATTTATTTACTTTGATTCTAAATAGGAGGGCGCCACTCTTGTATGCAAAATTTGTTTTAAAGCTTGTTTTGTATCTAATCTCATTCTTTCCAAATTAAGTTCTCCAGGATATTTTAAATAATATTTTGGTAATCTTCCATTCTTTAAAAGAATTATTTAAAGAACATAGTATATATTTTTCTCTTACGCAATCAAAAGTATTTGGATCAGCACCAGCTTTCCTCATTAATTTATACATATAACCCCCATCTCTTAAAGCCGCAGAATAATGTAAAGGAGTTCTTTTACTTTGATCCATTGAATTAACAGATTGCGGATAATTACGAATTAAATACTTTTAAATTAGAAATTTAATTTAAAAAATTTTATTTTTTTTTAAACTTTAGCAATTTCTGTTTGTCCAAAAACCACAGCTTTATGTAAAGGTGCAAGTCCTCTACTATCTCTACAAAAAGCTAATTTCTTTCTGTCAGTTAATAATTTAACAGCACGTAAATTCCCTTGTTCTATAGCTTTATGTATTGCTTGAACTTTTGCCTGATATTGAGGTAATACTTCCAAAAAGCTTATTGCATCAGCATCATCCAACTGATTAACCAAAAAAATAATAAAAAATATTTTTTAAATTTAAAATAATTACTTGATGATTTCTTCCTAATAATAAATCAGCATAACCATTTAAAACTAATTCTTCCAATTTCCCAATATTTCCTGTATGTATCCAATCTGTGATGTCTTCTTCTAAATCTTGAAGTAAAGGGCGATTTAATTGACCAGAAATTAATTGATTTATTACCTAAAAATATTTTTTTTAATTAAGAGGGGATTTAGATATAACGTTTTTCCTAATAAAGCCCCATGCTAAATTAGAGCCCCACCTAAAATGGATCCGCACTCTGGAGGATGGTTGAAATTTAGAGCCCCAAGGGCTTTATTTTAGGAAATACGGTATTTTTATTAAATTGTATATTAAGTTCATTAAAAATTATCAACTAAAAATTCTTTTACTACTTTTCCTTTAGAAAAACTTACAGCATTATCCTTAAGTGTTCTTATATTTAATCTTTTCCCATGTGTTCGATAATAAAAAGGTGTATGTCCATATTTATCTTCAATAAAAGCATCGCCCCCAGCTTTTTGTAAAACTTTAATCATATGTTCTCCATTAGCATCAGCAGCAGCAAAATGTAAAGCTGTCCTGCCTGCCTAGAAAATTATTTATTTAAAAGAATCAAAATATTTATAACAAACATGATCTGGTTCGTTAACACAATGAGGGTATTTTGTTAACAGAAATCGAACCTAAAAAGGATTTTTATTAAAAAAATATGTATTATCTATTACAGTAATTGTTTGTCCATATAGAAGAGCTTTATGTAAAGGAGTCATTCCTACAAAAATAATTTTTGAAGGATATTTTCCAAAAATTACCGTGACTGTCTTTAGCAGTTGCTAGCATTGTTCTGTCAATTAAAGATTTTACTCGACGAACATCTCCTTCTTCTACAGCTTTATGTATTGAATCAACCTTAATTTTTAGAGAATATTTAAGGCAAAATATATTTAATTTATAGAAAGAAAAATTATTAAGACGATTTAAGAAGAGAAAGTCTGTTGAAATGCTTTTTTATTGCTAAATATTTAAATTTTTATCAAAATTAGGGCAAAATATATTTAATTAGTTAAAATAAGACCCTTCCGAATTTTTAAGTAACTTTCTTAATAATACTTTAGATTGATATTGAGAGACTCCTTGAAGAAATTCTGCTGAAGCTAAATTAGTTGAAGATTTATCTTTTAATAAATGCGCCCTTCCATCCAAAACTAATTGTTCAAGTTGTTGTACATCACCCAAGGAAATCCATCTTTGTACTTGTTCATCAGTAGGAGCATCTAAGAAATTATATTTTTTAAAAATAACAAGATTAAATATTTTTGGAAGATTGTCTGAAAAGATGTGAGAGAATGATAAAAAGTGATAAAAAGTATTAGAATACTCAAAGTTATTTTTTTAGTCACACCAGGAAAATTAACTGATTCCTCAAGGAAATCACCGCAGCTTCCGCTCTCCTCCTCCTCTTCAGTTTCCCTTCCTTCATCCAAAATCATTTCAGTATCTTGTCTATTTAATTCACTCAAATTTAAACGAAATTTTTCTCCTTCAAATTTTGTCAAAATCATTTCTTCTGTTGGGGCAGAGGAATCCAATGAATGAGGGGAAGAACAAGAAATTAATTTATTATTATTATTTGTATTTCTGTTGTTAAAAGGGGTGGTAATTAAAGGGTAATGAAAATGGTTTTGTCGACGTTCTAACCAAAATTTATACATTTTTGGGAAAAAGAATTTTAGGAAGTTGAAAGAATGAAAAAATAATCTTTTGTGTATTTTAAAGGAGATAATGAAGGATAGGAAATCTAAAAAATATTATTTATCAAAAAACTTTTTTTAGGTTCTGAAGAGAATCGAAGGGGTTTAAAGGGTAAAAAAAGACACTCTTGGATAAAAAAATATTTTTCTAAAATAATTTTTAAAAATATTTTTTTAGAAAATATTTAAGAATAAGAGCTTGATTGGAGAAAAAAGCAAAAGAATTTATAAATAGTTGGTATGTATTTATGTAGAACGACGACAAAAGCATCACGTAAAAATAATAAAAGAGGCGGTAATAATAAATGAGGAATATATACATATTAATTACTACATCATTAATTATTTTTAAAAATATACACTAAAATTATTTGATAAAAATAAAATAAAAATATATTTATTTTTATTTATAATTTTATATTTTTAATGTTTTTTTTAAAATATGATAAACATTTTATAATTAAATCCTTCTTAAATACATATTAAAAAGCACTAATTTGTAAGGAGGAAAACTTTTACAGAAACTAAAAGTTGTTTTGAAATTGCTTTAAAAATACAAAAACAAACGACAATATTTTGGATTAAAAATGTTTTTTTACTAAATAAATCTTTTTAATTTTTATTTCCTTTTTTTCCTAAAAACATTAATTTAAATTATTAATTGAACAAGGTTTAAATTTTGCTTATTAAAGTACAAAAAAAAATAAAGAGAGCGAGAGAGATAGGGGAGAGAAGGGGAAGAGAATAAAAAATATTTGAATAAATTAAAAACAAACTCCCTTACCGGGATCAAAAATAGAATATCCATCTTCATCCATAGATATATTATTATTTCTCATATTTTGTAATGACAGCAATCCATTTTTGGACATTTTATTATTTATTAATTTTTTTTCCTTTTCATTAATATTTAAAAGAGGTAATGGACGAACCATTTGTTTTGGATTTGCTCTATAACGCTCTGCACTAAATCCATTCTATTTAATAATAAAAAATATTTAAAATAATTTATTTATTTATTTACTTTGTCAGGAATTTTTATATCAGCCCCAAGATCTGATAAAGTGTCATAAATAGCATTTTGTTGTGGAGCTGCATAATGTGCAACTGTTCTGCCTAACTAAAAAATATTCTTTTGTTTTTAAAATTTGAAAATAAATGTTTTATTAAAAATTGAAATGTTTTAAAAGTTTTAAAGATTTTAAAAGAAATTACTCAATTAGGGTAGGATAAGTAAAAGAATAGGGGGGAGAGGGAGGGGAATTGAGAAAAAATAAATAAAGATAATCAGATGTTTGGAATTAAGACAATTGACTGGTTGTAAAATGACGTTTCCTAAATAATTTCTGAATTAATGTGGCGCTGAAAATGTCAATATACTTCTCTTATTATCCTCAATTGTCGCCCCTATTTTTCAATATTAACATATTTAAACTTTAATTTCTTTAAATTTACATGATCAGAAATATTTATATGTGCTGGAAATTGATTTGCTATAAATTCAACCATTTCATGTCTTTCCTCTAAAACGGCAATGTGAAGAGGTGTTAAACCTATTTATTTATTTATTAATTAAAAATATTAATTAAAATTACCTCTTAAATCCCTAGCTTGAACAATTTCTTCGTCTAACAAAATTTTAAGTTTACGAAAATCATTTGATTCAATAGCTCCAAATACTTGAGAAAGTCTGTTTTGTGCTTGACGATAAGCATAAATATATTTAACTAATCTTAATTTTTAATTTAAAAAAATAAAAATAATTATTTAATTAATATATATTTATTTTTTACTTTTCATTTCCCAAATGTTTTTTAACAACCAGCCAAACTTTTCCACCCAATCCTTCAGAATATAATTGTTCTAATTGACGATATTGCTTTTGATTAAAATCTATAGACAAAACACGTCTTTCAATATTTTCATCAACAATAGATTCATCCCCGTCTGTTGAATTATTAAATGATAAATAAGAAATTATTTTTTGTAAATTATTAGCTTTTTGCATTTTTTAGATAATTATTTTCCTAAAATGATTTTAAAGATTAAATCTAAATTTTTGGTAATTTTTTTAAATTTTCAAAAATAATTCCCTTCTAAACTTTCTAACAAATATTTTTTTAAAAATTTTCAAAACTAACCACTATCTTTAACTAAAAACATTTCCTCCCCCTCTCCTTCTCCTCCTCCTTCATTTCCTCCCATTTCATCATTTTTGTTTATCCTCCAATTAGTCCTTATTAAATCCTCTTCTGTCGATTCATCCTCATCATCACTATCTGACAATATTACTTTCTCTATATCTGGAAATTCATCTTCTTTCTGTCCATCCATCTAAATTAAAAGTTTTTTTGAGAGAATATTTAAATTTTAATTTTAGAAGATTATTTACCTAATTAACACTATTAATTGTTCTAAATAAATTTCTGTCCCAAAGGGTGTCTAATTTTTTTTTTGAAAAAATTTAATTATTATAATAGGTAAGTAAGTAATCTTTTCTTTTCTACTTTCCCCTCTTATTTAATTTTTTAAAAATTATTCATTTTTAGCACCTTTTCTTCTTCTTCATTTTCATCATTTTCTTTTATTTTCTTTGACTTTTTTGTTATTTTATTTCCATTTATTTTTGATGAAATCTCTGCTCCAGCTCTATAAAGAATTCTTGTCATTTGTGTACGTTGATGCTCATCTGGTAAACAACTAGCATAATGTAAAGATGTCCGTTGAGCCTAAAAAAGAGAAGAAGATTTTTTACATATTTTTTAAGGACAGTTCCCATGGAAATATAAAAATTCTTTTTATTAAAAATGAATATTTAAAAGTGACTATTTAATAATAATAATGATGATGTTATTTAAAAATTATATTTTTGTTAAATTATTAAAAAAATATTTGTGGATATTAAATGTTTGAAAAGATAAAAGAAAAATTAAATAAATAATTTTAAAGAAGATTAATAAATAGATTAATAATAATTAAACTAAAATAATTCTCAGAGATTCTAATTTTTCAATTAACCTCCAAATGGGGGTTTAATTTAAAAATCTAAATAATAAAATATTTAATATTCCAAATACCTTATCCACTAAATCAACACAACGAGGAAATAATAATAATAAATATCTGGCCATTCTAGCCCTTCCATACAAAACAGCAATGTGTAAAGGGGTTCTTCCATATTCGTCTTTCCCCGTTGCTGTATCCCAACTATCAACTAATTGTTTTAACGTTCTCTGGTCTTTATTTCGAATTGCTTCGTGTATCGCTAAAATTCGTGTTTGGAGATGTAAAAGTGTTGGTGCTAAATCACGACTTTCTGGGGGAAATATTCTTCCTTCAATTTGTGATTTGTAGTCGCCAGCTAAATAATAAAAGAATTTAGAGAAAATTGAATAATTTTTTTCTTTAATAAATTTAATTAATTACCCAAAACAATTTCTCTCAAAGCTTTTACATTTCTTTGAGCAATCAATTCATCAATATTATCACCTGGCCGTATCGGAACTAAAAGAAATTAAAATCTTTATTTTGTTTAAGAATTTCAAAAACATTGATTCAATCCGCGTATTTGGTGCATATCTAATAAATGAGGGGATCGATGGAAATTCATAGGTGTATATCCCTCAACATCAAGTAAAGCTTCATTAGCCCCATAATCAAGTAAAATATCAAAACATTCCTCTTCCTCCACAGATTGTTGAATATTTGTGGATTCGTCTAAATTCTCTTCTAATTTTAACCCCTTAGGGCCTAAAGTCCCAGCTATGGCAGCTGCATAATGTAAAGGACTTCGACCCTCCTAAATGGAAGGGGAAAATTATTTAAGAAAAAATAATTACAGCATCACGAGAATCAACCAAATTACGGTCTTTTTTAAGAAGAATTCGAAGGATTATTGGCCGTTCAAAAATTGCAGATAAATGAATCTAATAAATAAATTAAAGTAAATAATAAAGAGATAGAATTGTTATACAGTAGTTGTATGAGTTCTTGGATGTCTTGACTGTACGAGATGTCGAAAATCAATTAGTTGACGAACTGTATGTTCATCTCCATTTACTACAGCCTCCAGAAATTGTTCATATTTAACCTAAATATTTGGAGAAAACAAATAAAAAAATATTTTCTTTGTTAGAATAATTTTGAAATAATTTTTTTAAAAATTTTTTTTAATAAAAATTAATTTTATTTAATTTTTATTCAATTTTAAAGCTCACATTATATTCAGCTAAATCTGCAATAAATTGTTTTGAACGATTATGGCCATAAATAAAATTTTCTTTATATTCCGTCCCCATTAAAAGGTCTGAACGGCCTGACAGAAGTAAAGATTCTAATGGTTGTATATCTCCATTAGCTATCCAACGATTAAGTTGTTCAGAAGTTCGGAGATTATCTCCCAATGGAGGAGGACGCCAACGTGCCCCAACAAGACCGGCACTAAATGGACTGCCTGCTGGGGGCCAATCTAGAGAACCTCCAGATTGAAGGGTAGGACGAGGTGGATCTATTAATATTTATTTATTAAATTTTGAATATAAATTGATTTAAAACTAAGAGAAATTCGTAATCCTTGTGCTTTCCCTCTCCTTCTTTCTCGTAAACTACTCGTAATCTCATCTGGAGCGATTACTGTAACAACGTTTTCAGTCGAAGTTTCATCCTCATTTTCTTGAAAATTATCTCCCGGTACTTTAAGGGAAACTCGACGATGCTTAATTACATCCAAACGCATCTTTTAAAATTAAAAAAATATTTTTTAAATTAATTTCTATCTTAAAAATAAAAATAGTAAAATAAAGTAAATAAAATATTTACATATTTAAGTGGGAGAAATGAATGATTTTGTGAATGAAAAGATGTTGAGGAGAAAGAGAAGAATCCTTAAATGGGTGTCCAAATAAATTATAAAAAATAAAGTTTTACTTTAAAAACATTGAAAAGATTAAATTCTCAAAGTCACTTAAAATATAAAAAAAGTTGTCTGGCTTCTTTAATAAAAAAAAGTATTCTTTTTTGCATTTTTATCTCCCTAAGGGACAAATTGTTCCCGGATATCCATTAAAGTGTTTATATATAAATAACATTATATAAAAATTGCAGAATTATTAAGAATTATTAAGCTGAATTATTAAGAATTATTAAGAATTATTGCAGAATTATTAAGCTGAATTTTATTTATGTTAATAAAATAATTTATTTTTAATATACTAATTAATGCCAGCTTTATTTATTTAAAAAATTAAAATAAAATAATCAAATTTATTAAATTATAAAATTTTTTTTCTATTTTTCAAAAAACAATAAATTATGAGAATATAACCAAAATTCTGGAATAAATTAAGCAAAAGAACCACGTACAATAAATAAAATTTGTCATCAAATTTAAAAACCATATTTTGTCCAAATTAGTAATTTAAAATTGTATATAAAATATATATTTTAAATATAATCAAAAATCAACAACATCCATTGAATTAATTGGAAGTGGACGACAAAAACATTTCTGGCCATTAATTATCTCATTAACAATAACCGAAAACTCAGTTCCTTCCTTCCAGAAACGGCGAATTTGAATCTGAAAAAAACAAAAAAATTAGAGGGAGAAATTAACATTATGGGAGAAAAAATAAAAAGGCAAGAAAAATATTTAAAATAACTAACCATATCCGCATTTACAATCTGTGCCGGAAACTGACAAGCTGGAAATTGCCAAATTGGAAAATTTTCAGGAACATCAAAAACAAGATTGTTTAAAACCAAATAGTCTTGGATATCCAGAACGTCAAAGTCTTTGATTAAAACACTGCTTTCATTTACTTTTTTTGTGATATAACCACGACGTAAACGTTTTGAACGATCATAGAAGAAAACCATTCTTTTATTATCAGGAGTTAAACATTTAGTTGGTTGTTCTTCAAGAATTTCCAAAAGATCAGAGTAATCACTAAAAAAGAAATTAATTTAGGAAGAAAATCAAGGGCAGGCCCGTAGCCAGGATTTTTTTTCGGGGGGGGGGGGGCCAAGGGGGGAAAATTTTTTCTGCGCCAAATTTTTGGCGCCGAAGCCGCCAAAAATTTTTATTTTCAGCGCCGCAGGCGAAAATTTTGAGAATTTTAGAAGGCCGTAGGCCAAAAAAATTCACTTTTTTGCCCCAGCCCTTCCCCAAATTTTTTCCTTTTTCCCATTTCGGGGGGGGGGGAATTCCCCCCCCCTCACCCCCCTGGCTACGGGCCTGATCAAGGGTGATGTTCGTCATTTAAAAAAATGATTTTAATCAAGACATTTATTGTGAAAAGAAATTTTTCCGATTAAAAGTAAATTGTCTTTCCTAGGTGTCTGAAAATAAAAAAATTTTCGCCCAAGGTCACAAAAAAAAATTTTGCCCGAATTTAAATTAACAATTTAGTAGTATGAATGTTTTTTGTTAATACGTGTCTTATTAAAAATCAATTCCCATCAACATTTAATAGTATAAAATAAAAAAACCTCAATAAAAGTCTCAATTTCGAAGAAAGTTGGCATAATTCTAATTTAGCATCTCCATTTGAGACAACACCCAATATCTTAACTTTCAATTTATTTCCACTACGGAAACCATTAAAAGAAGCAGTAGAAATTAATTGGTTCTTTTTGACCTTCGGACAGTTACGGATATCCACAATGTAGATTTTATTTCCTAAAAATTAAATTTGAGTGAAACTGAATAAAGTTTAACCTTCAGTTAAAATTTCACAAAAATCCGAAAGAAACTCCATCAAATATCCAAGCAGCCCCATTTTTGTTTCGAGAAAAGGATGCGGCAAAATCTTATTTAATTGTTCAAATACTTCATCCAAAAGAATTTTCCCATTTGCATTTTTGTCAAAAATAGTGGAAATTTTAATTGAAATTTTGAGAAAGTCTAATTTTGAATTGAAAGTTGGCTTGTCAACAGATTTAACAGCTGCAGTGGGTTGAATTGGCAATGAGGAGGTGTTTGTTGAAGTTGATGGAACGTTATTATTACTCGTAATTGTTGAAATGGAAGAAATTTTCGGTAAAAACGTAGAAGTTCGTGACACAACCCGAGATGGCAATTTTGCAAAATAAATAGAAGGATCGATGAATTCTCCTTGAAAAAAATAATAATTGTTTAAGGAAATTTAGTCAAACCAGTTAAACATCGTCGTAATTTAACCGTATAAAGACTTGAAGATGAATCTGATTGAATAACTCTAAAGAAAGAGGAAGCTGGATATGAAGCTTTTTTGAAAGATTCTCCAACAATTCGAATATTTGGTGGACAACCCAACAATCTATTTAGCTAAGAATAAATAAAATTTACTCAAAAAATCTAAATTAAAAACCTCTTTCGACGAAAGAGCACAACCAAATTCCCTTTCGTAAAACCTTTTAAGATCATCAATTTTTGACGAAGACAAAGAGCCATCATTCAATTGGAAAAGATAAAGAAGACGAGAAAGATCAGCCTAAAATTAAGCAGATAAAATTTCAAACCCATAAACTAAAATTAAAAAAATACCTGTGGTGGATGGAATTCATTCTTTAATTTATCAATATATTTGCAAACAGAAATATTCTCTTTCTCTTCCACAGCCTCCTCAATTTCGTCAAAAAGAATATCGAACTCAGAATCATCAGAAACAAAAGATTCATCATCTTCATCGTCAAACTCATCAACAACTCCATCAACTTCAGTTTCTTCTTTTGCATCAACTAAAACAGTTCCAGATTGTTTATTAGAGTCAATAAGATTATCAAGGCTAGAAACGGATCCAACACGTGAGGAAGCATCAGTAAGAGTAGATTCATCATCCGATGCTGGTACACGAAAGTCCTCGCTGAAATTTTAAGTTAAATAAGAAATATAGGCAAGGGGGGGGACGATAAGGATTCACAAAAGTTTACTTGCGACGCAAAAAATCAAAAAAAAATCGGGACGCAAGAAAATGGATTTTGATTTTAAAAAATTGACAAAAAGTCCATAGAAACAACCGATAAATTCAAAAATAGACTAGAATAAAAAAATTAAATAAATGTTTAAAAAATTTATTTGTTAGAGCAAAGAATATAATTTAAATTAAAAAATTTGGTTAAAATAATAAAAAGAAAACTTACTCGTCAGAAATTAGCGGTTCAAATGTTTGACCAAGAATTGGTCGGCCTTTTCCCAATTTCATTGAATATTCCCTCTCTGCTTGCTCTATTTCAGTTAGATCATTAATTGAAGAATGAAGACTTATAACTCGTGGAGTAGAAGCACGTGAGAAACCTAAAATATATTTAAATCAAAAAATGTTCCTCTAAAAAATACTTGGAGGTGAACTTCGCCCATCCCTCATCCTTTCTTCTTTTCCATTAATTAAATTAGTTTTATTTCTTGATTGATGTCCAGTACCATTTTGACGCTGAGACAGTGGTGCTCGAACACCCAAATCAATTAAATTCGCATTTTCAGAAATTGGCTGTTTAACCCGCGGTTTTGATGATGGAATATATCCTCGATGATAAGGCGGGAGTAAATGTGGAGGTACTGATTGGCCGTTCTGAGGAGGAATTGGATGGCTCTGGTTAAATATTTGTGGCGGATAAATTGGTGGAGGCACTGAAGAAAGTCTAATATGAATTGGATTTTGTCGTTGATTAAGTCTAATTTTTCTTTCCCTAAAAATTAACAAACAAAAATAATTTTTAAAAAAATATTCAATACTTGTGTTCAGCAATTTCTTTATTTGATTGATCAATCAAATTCAAATTTTCGATAGTCGTTACTGTTGGAACTGGTTTAAACCGAACTAGACCACTTGGAAGTTCTTCAACTACAACATCATTTGGAAATGATTTCATTAAAGCAATTAGACCATCAACACCCTCAGAATATTCGAGAAGTTTAGCAATATTATAAACATCAGCCTGCCAATCCTCTCTAAAAATTTTAAATTTAAAGACATTCAAAAAAATAATTTTAAAATCACTTAAAGTCTTTAATAAATTCAAATATAACAGCTCCATTACTTCCATACGCAGTTAGTGAAGATTGTAAACGTTTTTGAAATTCTGCACGAATGTGCTCTTTATTTTTATCAGTCATTACATAAAAATAAAACTAAAAATTAAAAATTAATTTGTAGAATAATAGTAATTCTACAATTTTGGAAATATTTTTGCATTGAAAAGTTAACTAAACAGTACATAAGGATCAATTAATTGATTTTCTTAAAAGAATGAGAAGGAAAAATAAAATACAAAACTTAAAACAATGTAATTTGACAAGCAAAAAGCAATTATTTATTCACTGACTTAACCCAGGACCAAAGATGGGGAAACGCTCAAAACGGCGCGACCGAAACGGCGCAAACCCAAAACTTAAACCTTAATGCGAAATTTGATGTTTTAATCCGAAAACTAAAATTTATACAAATTTAAAAGCTAAAATTTTTAAATTGAAGATATACAAAATATCGGTACACCTCAATTGAGTCCGCACGATTGAGTCCCCACGATTGAGTCCGCACGATTGAGTCCCCACGATTGAGTCCCGGCACAATTGAGTCCCCACGATTGAGTCCGCACGATTGAGTCCCCTTTGTATATACCTCAATTGAGTCCCCGTGGATTTAATTATATTAAAAAGGATTAAGAGGGATATCTGGGGATTTGGGGGATTAAAGTGAACATCAGGGGACCTGTATGTGACATCGAGGGATCAAGTTGGATATCGGTGAATATTAAGAGATATAAGTAGATTTAAGCGATTAAGGGGGATATGGGTGGATATTGTGGATTTGGGGATTAGGAGGGATATCGAGAGATTTTTTGAATGACAGCTCGTTCGAATGAGCTGAGTCGAATACACAAAAATCAACATGGTTCTCGCCGAGATATGGGGCTCGAAATGGTCAAATCCACGGGGGAATTTTTGGGGACAAAAAATTCGAATATTAAATTATACCTCATTCGAAAGGGCTCGACGAGCAGAGTCGAATGACATCAAAATCAGCTTGATTCAATGATTCTGAACAAAGTTATGACCAACTGAATCTGCGCTGGAAAACTGTTTTGTGCTGCTACGGAGGGTATGTGGGGTGCAGCAGGGGTGCACAGGTCGTCTGTCCGGCATTTATATTTAAAAAATAGAAACTTTGGAATAATCCCGCATGCCGGATATGGAAATTTTAAACTTATTAAATCCACGGGGACTCAATTGAGGTATATACAAGGGGGACTCAATCGTGCGGACTCAATCGTGGGGACTCAATTGTGCCGGGACTCAATCGTGGGGACTCAATCGTGCGGACTCAATCGTGGGGACTCAATCGTGCGGACTCAGTTGAACTGCTCCGACAAAATATGGCTACGGGACTCAACCTCCGGGACTCAATGATCCCCGAAAATTTTGGCGTTTGGCGTATTTTACAAATTTGAAAATTGTCATTTGGCGCACCAGGCGAAAATTTTGGCAACATCACTACCTAAGACTCAAGTAAAGACCTGTTAAATACCAAAATCAAATAACGATCAAATTATTTGAGATTTAAAAAATCTCAAAAGATCTAATTTTTTAAAGTGATCAACAAATATTTGATGAAATAAAATGAAAAATACTTGATTTTTCGACAGCAACTGTTTTAGGTCTCAAGACCAAAGATTTACAAGACCAAGACTAATTTTTTATCCCAAAGGTCGGAACTGGAAACAAAAACCCCATAGCTTTCGGGCTACTGGAACCGAATTTTTTGACTTGCCAAGTCAATAGGTCAATACCAATACTACTTTTTCTGTCCTAGATAACTCCATCATTGGTATTGAATTAAGCTTCGAATCCGGCCGGATCCGCCTTTGTCGAGGTTCATTGTCAATTTTCGATAGTCGTTGAACTTTTGGGGTTGAGTTATTCAAAAAATATAAATCTAAAATTTGTTTTTGTTTTTTATATTGGAAGGTTAGAGTTCAGTATCTTTTACTTCAAGTAAAATATAGTGATTGTTACTTAATAATTCGTCTGTATATGTACACAATCTTTTTTTTCTGAATTTTTATTAGTTTAAAATAGAATACTTATAAAAATTGTTTAACCAAAAATATCTCAACATTTTGGGGGTTTTTTAGCTTTCTTTTCTCCAATTTTATTGACAGCTGACTTTTAAATGCAATAAAGAAAAGAGAGAATTAGTAGAAATTGGTCTATATTCGTTTTTCATTTTTTTCAGTTTTTTTGGAAGAAAAATCGACAACGATCCTTTACTTTCTTGTTAGTAAAAATAATTATTTTTTAAATTTATTTTTTAATTTTTTCTCATTCTTTTCCTCAATTTTTTTCTTCCGCTCTTTTGAATTTTTTATAATAATTATTTTAACAGACATTATAATTAATTATTAAAGAATATCAAGTCATTGAATAAATTGTTCATCCAGCTGTAATATATACACAAGCATTGGACAAACAAATTATTTTTTTAAAAAGCTCTTCTTATTTTTTTAAAGTAAAAAGCTAGCTAACTTTTACCGCGCAGTCATCCATACTTTTATATTTTTCTTTAAGTTTTTGTCTATATTCTTCTTTGACATTCTCTATATTTTTTTTTATTTTTTTTGATTATTTACTCAATTATATTTTGAATTTAAAAATATTCTTTCAAATGTTTTTGTGAATTTCTCATAAATACATATATGTGGAAATGTGCGCGTCAGATTTAATTTATTTAAAAAAATATAAATTCAAACAATCGATCTACTCTCGAACAGGTTATCCTCATCTCCATTTCCCTTTATATTTTTACACGAAAAATAATAAAAAATACTTTGTTGATAGTAAGTTAAAATAATATAGGTATTTATTTTTATTTAGTATGTGCATTTTAATTGTGAATTGCGCAAACCTTTCTAAATTAACAATTTTATTTTTAATTTTAAAGTTTTGTAATAGCAAATTTAATCTTCAGTCTTATATCTTTTAATTTAACAATCATTTTATTTTTTTTATTGAGTTTTCAAATTTTTTTTAATTTCACGTTTATTAATTTTATTTTTTCATTTATACATATTTAAATTTCAATTTATAAATTAAATTTTATTATTTAAAATGTTTGAAAATTTCTTTTTTATCAACAACATTTTTAGCTTTAATTATTTTTTTTCAATTAAATTTCCAAATTTGTCTATGAATTTGGAAATAAAAAAAACAAATTCTTTAATATATTTTCGACAGGCAAATAAATTTAAAAATCAGTAAAAATTAGAATTAAATTTTCCCATCTACTTTTGTTTAATTTTATTTTAAGTAATTATTAAAAAGTCTTTAAATTTTTAAAAATTAATTACTGATTGAAATTTAAAATATAATTTTTATTTATTTTTGTTTTAGCCAATTTTAAAATTCAAAATAAAAGTGTTTTTTCCTTAAAGTCACCCAACAAATCCTCTTTATATTTAATTTGTAAATGAGTAAAAAATGAAAGAAAAAAAGTCTTTAACACTTACACCCACTCATCCATTTTCAGTGTTTTTTAAAATATTTTTGTTGGAATTCCTCCACTTGGCCAATTAGTTTATTTTTTTGCAGTTTTTTTCCTTTTATTGCCTTTTTCTCTCTCAGGGGATTTTTTGAATTGTGTCATTAGATATATAAATTAACAGCATAAAAACAAATGACATACTTGATTTACTATTTTTATTTCCAAAAATAAATATTTTTTTATTTAATTATTAAACGTATAAAATTCTGTTTTTTTACAAAAATTCTGTAAAAATAATTTATTTGCTGCTCTTTTCTCTTTTAATTTTTAATATTTCTCTTCAATTCCTCTAAATTAATTGGTTTTATCAAAATTTTAAGCCAATAAATTTTTGTTTTAAAGAAATTATAAGTCAAGGAGATTGATTTATTCTCAACCATTTTAGAGCCAACTAAACAATAAAAGGAAAGCTTAAAACTAGGTAAAAATCTACAATATATTTAACCAAATAAAATAAAAAATAGTCAACACAATATTTTTATCTCCGCTAACTAAAATTTTAAATTAAATCTTTGTTTAATTTAAAATTAAAAAGTTTTTCAAAAAGAATTATTTATTGTCGACAATTTGTATCAGAAAATATTTATTTTATTCATCTCTTTTCATTTAATTTCTCTCCTTTTTTAAAGCCATTTAACTTGAGACTTTTGGCACTTGCTAATTGTCTTTGACGCTCTTTTACTTGTTAAAGTTTTTCAATAACAAAACAAAAAAAAACTCTTGGCAATTAAATTGTTAAAAAGAGAGGGGAAAATGTTAATTTATTATTTACTGTTCACCAACCTACAAATTATATCTAACGGTAAAATGAAAGGAGATTCACGAATATTTCTCAATACATTTCTTAAGGAAGTTATATTTCATTATTATTTTTGCACTTTAATAAATAAATAAATTTTTTAAAATAAAATTTTTATATTGTCAATTTATTTAATAAAAAATATTTTTTTATTAGTTTTATTTTTGGTTTAGTTCCCCCGACAAAAAATAATGGAGAACATTTTTATTTTTAACACAGCGGGATCCCCAACAAAATTCACTTTATTATTCTTTCTGTTCAAAACTTTAGGCGTTAATCACATGTTTTTTAATTTTCTGCTAAATATTAAAATAATTTTGTTAATCAATTTAAATTAAATAAATGTATTTTATATATTTTTTAATTTAACAATTCTGTCCACTGTATATTTATTCTGTTTGTTAATAAAAAGCAATAAATGGTCAATGATTCATTCAGCCTCGTCCTTAACAGGAAAATTTTTTAATTATGTTAATATCCTCTATGATATTTTTTATTTTCCGATCCGATTTATTCTTTAAATTTTTGTCTTTTTAAAAAAACTTTTTACACAATTTTAAACTTTTAATTTTTCTCAGATTTTCTATTTAAATATTAAAGTCCACATAAATTATTTTATTTTTTAAATTCACCAACCAACCAGACCATCACCACCACCTTCCAACTATTTATTTATTTTAATAGTACTTTTACGTAGATGTCCCCAATTTTTTCTTCCGCTTTTTTTTCAAAATAATTTCCATTCAAGTTTCTTTATTGTAAATTTATATAGGTGAGGAATGCCGTTTTAAATGCTCTTTCCGCTTGAATTTCTCGACAAACGGTTGGGGGACTTTTTTTAAACTTTTCTTTTCCTGCTGGTTATATATTTTACTTTTAATATTAAAAAAAGAATATATAGCTATACCCACTTTTAGGATTTTTCATCTTCTGTCCTTAAAAAAAGTGAAAGGCTAAAGCTGTTCCATTTCATCGACCAATCTTCAATTGACTAACTTTTTATTTATGTAAATAAAACCAGAAAAAAGCAAACAAAAAATCAAATATTTATTTAAAAATATTATCATTTTCAAAGTTTAATTTAAATATTATTAAAAATCATCGAGAACTCCTTTCCCTCCTTTTTTTGAAATTATAATTTTTGTTTAATGATAAAAAATTATCTTCTCTCTACCCAGCTGCTTATCAGTTATTATTTAATTTTTAAATTTTATTTTTTTAAATAATAAATATATTTTTTAAACATTGTTTAAATTTTATTGTGTAATAATTTTCATCATTTTATTAACTTAATATAATTGATTAAAACAATTTTTATTTTTATTTTTTAATAGTGCATATTTCATATATTTTTTAAATCTTTATTTTAATTTGTTAATATTTTTAAAGTAAAATACCTAAATAATTTAAAAATGGCTGGCTCAAATGGACGAGGTTATTTTTCTTTATTGGATTGGCTACGGAAAAATGCTTTAGTCTGTGCTACTGCTGGAGGTAATCTAAATAAATTTAACTTTTATTAATTTACAAAAAATATTTATTTATTAAGGTGTACTTCTCGGTGCTTTATTGGGCTCTTTAATTCGTTTAGGAAATCCTTCAAGTCAGACAATTATGTTATTAAGTTTTCCTGGGGAATTACTTATGCATATGTTGAAAATGATGATAATACCTTTAATTTGTATGTTTTTTTAAAGAGAAAAAATTAAAAATATTTAATTTAAAGTTTCTTCTCTCATTTCTGGTCTTGCCCAATTAGATCCAAAACAATCTGGTCGGGTATGTGTTAATTTAAAAACAATCGAAATACTTCTTTATTTTCCTTTAAAGGTCGGTAGTTTGGCTGTAATTTATTATTTTGCTACAACAGCAATAGCTGTTGTTACTGGAATTGTTTTGGTTTTAGCTTTACATCCTGGAAATCCAGAACATCACAAAGATTTAAGTAATGGAAGAGAAATTAAAAGAGTTAGTACTGTTGATACTTTACTTGATTTAATTAGGTAGTTTTTAAATTTAAATAAAAGAAAATTATTTCCTCTCTTTCATTAAAAAAGAAATATGTTCCCAGAAAATATTGTACAGGCAACAATGCAGCAAATGGAGACTACCGTTCAAGTTGTTAATAAAACAATTCCTGGAAGGGACCCAATTAGATATAAACCTGTTTACAAAGACGGAATGAATATTCTTGGTTTTTAATAAATTATTTTTAATTTAAAAAGAAAAAATATTTTTTGAAGGAATTATTGTTTTTTGTATAAGTTTTGGAATTGTTATAAGTCAATTAGGGGAACGTGGGCGTATTATGGTTTGGACTTTTAAGTTTATTTTTTTAATAAATTTATTTTTAAGGTTGAATTTTTTGGAGTTTTGGATTTGGCTATAATGAAACTTGTTTCTCTTATTATGTAAATTAATTAATAAATTTAAATTAATTTTAATTTGTTTTTAAATAGGTGGTATTCTCCATTAGGCATTACTTGCTTAATTATGGGAAAAATTCTTGAAGTTGATGATATTAGCAATACTTTTCGGTCTTTATTTATGGTAATATTTAATTAAATATATTTTATATCAATCATTAAATTCTGAAAAATTAATTTTAAAAGTGAAACAATAAAATTAATAAAAAAAATTAAATATTAATTCAATCAGTAATTGCCCCAATTACCTAATTACCCTAATCAGTAATTACCCTAACATTATACCCTATAATATTCTCTTTACAAATTAAATTTTATTTTTATTTTTTTTAAATTTAGTACACAGTAACAGTGCTAAGTGGTTTAGCTATTCACTCATTAATTTCATTACCTCTTCTCTTCTTTCTATTAACTCGACAAAATCCTTTTATTTTTATGCGTGGATTGCTTCAAGCTTGGGTTACAGCTTTGGGAACGGTAAATGAAAATAAATAAATTTAACAAAAAAATTCTAAAATTAAATTGAAGGCTTCTAGTTCTGCTACTCTCCCAATTTCGTTTCGTTGTTTAGAAGAGAATTTAGGTATTGACAGACGTGTTACTCGCTTTGTTTTGCCTGTTGGGGCAACTATAAATATGGTAAAAGAATTTTTGTATATTTTTTTAAATTTTATTTTAAAAGGATGGAACAGCACTTTATGAGGCTGTAGCAACAATTTTTATTGGTAGATAAAATAAATATATTATAAAATTTTAAATTTTTAAGCACAAATGAATAATGTTCAATTAACTTTTGGCCAAGTAGTCACTGTCTCCTTAACAGCTACTTTGGTTAAAATTTAAAAAAATATTTATATACCTTAACCTTTTTAAACATTAATTACGATACAAAATATCGCCAAGTATTTTTAGTCCTCAAAAATGTATTATTTTATGGATATTTATATCAAAAATATTTTTTAAGACAAAAAATCAGAGATTGAAATTCAAAATATAAATTTAAAAAATTTATTATTTTATTATTATTAAGTGTTCTCTATATTACTTTAACTTTTAGTATAAGTTTTTAATACTTATTTTCATTAAAAGGCTTCTATTGGGGCAGCTTCTGTTCCATCTGCTGGTCTTGTCACAATGTTACTTGTTTTGACTGCTGTTGGTTTACCTGTAAAAGACGTTTCTTTAATTATTGCTGTTGACTGGTTTCTGTAAGTTTTTTTCTTCCAAAAATTTTTCAAAAAATTTATTTTATTTAGTGACCGTATTCGAACTTCAATAAATGTTTTGGGCGATGCATTTGGGGCTGGAATTGTTTATCATTTTGCAAAAAAAGATTTGGCAAAAGCTGATGCTGAACATGCGAGAAAAATTCTTGAACAAAATGATGCTTTAATGATTGCTGGGGAAAAAGGACGGAGAAGCAGTTAAGTTTCTTAGGGAGAAGGAGGAGATCCTCTCTATTCTAAATTCACACTTTATTTATCCTAACCTAAATAACATATTTACATTCCATTATTAATTATATATTTTTCAGCATTTATGGTTCACAATGATGATCAACAATTACAACTTTTAAATTCAAATAGGCATGGTTATGAGCCAGTCCCAAGTTCTGATGAACCAACAGCAGTTACTCGAACAAGCGATCCTTCAACAACAAATAATAATAATCATCCTTAAATTTATTTCCTTCCTCTAATTTTTTTTTAATTGCCCCCCCCCCCTCCTCTCCCCAAATTAAGGATACAGAGCTTTTCCTTTTATTTACCACAATTTTTTTATTTTTAGTTATTTTTTATCCCGTGTGTTTTCTTTATTTAAAAGTGATCCAAAAAAATATTTTTTAATATATAATTTGTTATACATATGATAATGCTGAATTTTCTTGGCTTTTTCTAAAATGAGAAAAGAAAAATTTGTTTTAAAAAGCCAAGTCTTTTTTTCTTATATTGTTTTATTTTGTTTAAAATATCCTTATATTTTTATACTAGTCTCTGTCTTCATCAAACTTTTTTAGATTTTCTACAGATATCTGGCTATTTATAAATTAATATCCGATTAATAAATAAGTCAGAAAAAACTGTTATAGTTAATATGTATTTTTTAGAATTTTACAAAAGCAATTGTACAAAAACTTTTATTTTTTAAACTCCATCTCCCTTACCGGTTAATTTTTTATCATTCCTTTTTGTCACAAATTGTCAACAAAAAATAAAAACATTTTATTTTGAAATATAAAATTTTTTCTAAATTAATTTTTTTATCCAGAAGTAGATAAAATTATGGGAGTTTCTCCATCACTGGGTATTTGAAGTTTTTGTAAAGGAGGAGGAGAAGGGCCTAGCCAAAAAGTAAAAATCAACAATGCAAAAATTACCTGAAAAATTTAAATTTAATATAGTGAAAACATTTATTTTAGAAATTTAAACTGAACACTTTCTATGGATGGGCATCCTAGAAAGGGAACAATTGAATTAAGGATGTCAATTAAAATAGACCCGGATTAATTTCAATATTTTTTCCTATAAAAGTATGAATTTTCGAGTATTTCCGGCAAAGAGCTATCTCCAATCAGTCACCACATCGCACATTTTTGTCGGCGGTCGAGCAACGGCACCAAACTTCATAGACTCCTTTGCGCACATAGACGATATTCGTCAAAGCAGAACAACAACAGATGTCTCACAACGGCGGTAGCAGTCAAAACAATGGCTGTAACAACGACAGAAACGACAGAGACAATGGCAGCAGTCGGCGACTTAGGGGCGTTCAGAAAGGGATCGGGCAATGCTCCTGGAGAAGTAGCTGTAACAAACGGGTGAGGATTACATTTTTTACTTAATTAAAGGTTTACAATATTCCACCCACTAATTTTCAGAAGCGAAAGACCACCGGATCCACATCACGTCAATCAGTTTTGGCCGCTGCCGCTCTTCGTCGCAATATGCCCTTTTTGGATGTGCTGCCGTTTGACACACTTGCAAACGCTGTCGCCTACTTGCCGTTTGATGATTTGGCCAAAATTGGACTTGTATCAAAAAAATTCCATAAAGTTTGCTTTTGAATTGTTAAGTTTAATAAAAATTTTCAAAATATTTTAGGTCCAGAACATGACAAGATATTCGCGAAAACACATCTCCGTTGGATTGCTTCGTCGTCTCTTCCCTGATGCAATAATTCCTTCTCCGAGCACTACAAGTTGTGTTGGCATGCTGCAAGTAATGAGGCCACTTCGGCGAGCACTTCGTTCCTATCCATCAGGAAATATCAATGAGGTGGACTTGTCTGAGTTGTTGGCCTTTCGCGAATCGCATTTTGAGGAGCTGTTGAAGGTTCTTAAAAATATTTTTCTTCGAAAAGCAAAGATTATTAATTTTTCAGTCCATCAACAACGGGAAATCACTGTTCACAGAGGTTCGACGGCTGAACGTGCGTGGTTGTGTTGTCGAACCAAAAGACATTGCCTTTCTTGCTCAGCTAATGCCTAAAGTCTGGTTCGTGCGCTGCTCACCACAAACGCTTGTTCTGCCAGAAGAAATGTTTGTTTTTAGATAAATTTTGAAAATAAAAAATAATTTTGTTTATTTTTAAGCAAAGAGCATCTAATGCTGACTGCCGAACAACAATATCAACTACGAAACCGAGTGGAAGACTATGCCCAACTTTGCGGGAAACTAACGCAGCGACAACTCTTGCTATTGTCTCAACTCACCGAGCAATTCCCGTGTCTTGAAATGGTTCAACTAGACAAATTGTAACATCAACTACATAAATAAATATAAAGATAACAACTATACAAAGAAGTAAGAGCAGCAAAGAATAAAGAATGTGAATAAACATTTCTCAATTATTGTACATAAACACAAACTTATTTTGAATGATTGTAATTTTGTTTTGTATATTTGTAAATATTGTGTATATATGTATGTATTATCTATGTATAAATACCCTCCTTTGTCAATTTAAATATTTTCTCAAAATAAATTTTTTAATTTAATTTACCGCAAAAATTGAAAAAGACATTATAATAAGCCATGTTTGTATTCCAAAGCAGCAATCTGTCATAGTTTCCCCACAGCAAATATACCAATGGAAGGGAGATCCAGAAGGGCATTGTGTATGCCTATCTAGGGTCAGATTACGACACCACTGGCCAAAGTGCTTTTCTGCCCACGCATTAGGGCGAGTAAAGTTGATGGAAATTGGAGGTGGCTCTGGAGGCCAAGCCTTTTAAATTAAAATATAATTTTAAAAGGAAATGTTTTCATATTTATTTGAGGTTATTATTGGAGTTGAGTATGCCAATCTTTTAAAATTTTGTTTTCTGTAAAAACTGTCAAATAATCTAATCTTAATAAAACAATTTTATGGGCGAGAAGGTAGAACATACTAAATGCTCTTTAAAAGAAAATCTTAAAAATTTTAGTAAGGATAAATTTTGTTTTGAGGTTTGTGGGATGTTATTTAACATCATTCAGTTAACTTTCCGTAATTTTTAAAATTTAAAATAAACCTGAACAGGTTTAGGAGGGTTTTGAAGAAGAAATTCAAACATTTTTGTTTAGAAAAGTTTATTTATTTTCTCTTTTTTTCAGAAATCCTTTTTTTATTCTTGCATTGTATTAATCTATTTAATAGTAAAATATGGAAAAAAGAATATTTTTTTATAATGGAGATTATATAAATGGTGAATGTTTTTTAATATTAAATATAATTTATTTAAATAATAAAAGATTTTTTTACTATATTTTGCTTTGTAGAAGTATAGGGATAATTTTGATTATAAAAATTAATTAATTTTAAATATTTTTTATTTAGATATTTAAATTTAAAAAAAATAAAAAAATATTTAGAAAAACTTAAAAACAATTTAAATGCCTTCTTAATTAATTCTCGTTAAAAATATTGTGACTTTTTGTTTTTACAATTTACTAAAAAAGTACGAGAATATATAAGTAAAAAAAGAGAAAGTGAACATTGTACGCGATTGACTTTAGAAAAATAAAATTAAGAAAACCGGCTATATTTGTTGATCTAAAAATAAGTAAAAGAAAATAAATAATAATTTAAATTAATTTTTATAAAAATATTTTTCTTTAAAATTGTAATAATTATTAATTAAATAAATAATTCTCTACCAATTAGGCGTCAATTTTTTTCAATAAAAATTAGTTTAAAGAAAAATAAATTGTTTATTTTTACTTTACATATAACCTTGAGTCAACAACAGGTTAAGAAGTAATTTAAAAGAAAAAAATTTAAAAATTAAATTAAATTAATTCAAAAGGCTTTGTATTATTATTTGTTCTAGTAAAATTAATTATTCTACTACCTCCTCTTTGGTGTTGAAAACTAAAAAATAAATTAATTAATTTAAAATTAAAAAAAACTTTTTAAAAATATTTTTTTCTTCATTTATTTTTTGATTTAAAAAATATTTATTTTTATTTATTTCTTCTAAAGTTGGTAATGTTGTTATTGTTGAAGTACTTGAATTATTACTACTTAAATTATTTAATGATTTTGATGTAATTATTGAATTATTAGAAGAATAAAGAGAAGGGGAAGGGGAAGGAGAATAATTATTAATTAAAATATTTTTTGTGTTTAGCCATTCATTTCGTCTTTTTTCAGTCAGAATTTTACTAAATAAATTTAATTAATTAATTGATTATTGAAAAGGATTAAATTAATGGAATTCAAATTATTTGAACATTTTAATAAATTAAAAAATGGTAGCTCGCCTTTCGCCATTCACTTTCTTGGATGTAAAACGAAATTTTTATATAGTACCTTATTCAGATTTTACTTAATTTTTGCCTGCAGTGTTGAGAATGGGGAATACTCAGTAATAGAAAAATATTTAATCAGTTACAGTACCGTTGCCTCCAATAAAGCAAATTTTTGGAAAGTACTTTTTCAATTTAAATTTCGTATATGAGATCAGGATATCCAAGGTTTTCCTAGGATTCTAATAGTTCTCTTAAAAATTCCAAATAATTTTCAACTAATAAAAAATACAAAAAATAAATGTAAATATTTATAATTATTTATTTTTTATTTATTTAAACAAAAACCTCCTTCCATTTCTCTCCTCCTCTTCCAATTTATTTTTTTCCCTTCTCTCCTTCTGATTTTTAAATTTTTCCATCATTTCTTGTCGACATAAAAATTCTTGATTATTTTCTACAAAATTTTGTCTCGTCATTTCTTTCAACGGAATAAATGAAGAAAAATGTGAAGAAGAAAATTGTTTATTATTTTTAGTCCTCCCCCCTTTACTGTTGGGTTCATAAAATATATTAAATTTTCTGTCATCCAAACTGTGAGCCTTTAAAAAAGTTTTTTTTTTTAATTTTTGCAAATAAATAAATATTTTTTGGGAGAGAAATAAATAAATAAATATTCTAAATATTTATTTTTGCAAAAGTTTTTGTAATTTATGTTTAGAATTTTAGAAAGAGAATTGTTGTAAATATAAATATAAAAATATATTTATTAAATTATTTAAATTGTAATTGGAAAGGAGAGAGGGTAATTTAGGAAAAGAAAATTATAAAAAATACAAAAATAATTTTGAGTTTGAGGAATTGGAAAATGAAAAAAATTTTTTAAAGTCTTTAAAGATTTTTTGAGAAGAGAGGGATGGAATAATTATAGGTAATTATTTTAATATTTAGAATTATTTCCCCCAAAGCTCTAATCCAAATTTTTTGAATTACAAAATTAAAAAAGATTTTAGTAATTTATATTGTTTTTTAGACCTGTCTTTGAATTGGTAAATGTTGAGGTGGTAATATTAAATTAAAATTATTAGAAGTTAATTTTGAATTAGTTAAATATTTATTTGTTGAATTGTTTGTTGTTGGGGTTGCTGGTAAATATCTCTTAAAATTAAATTAAAAAAAGTTTTTTTCCAAAATATAAAAAATGTCCAACGATTTATGATGTTTAAAATTATTTTTCAGTAAATTAAAAGTAATTAATTAATTATTAAAAACAAGTTTATATATTTAAATTAATTAATTATTTTGTACAGACAGTTTTAACTTTAAAATATTTCTACAGAAAATTTTTATTTAAATTGTTTCCTTAAAAATTTATTTGAGAAAACCTTTGTTTGTTTAATAGGCCAATTCCTCCAAATTTCATTTTTTGTTAAATAATTATTATTATTTAATTCTTCCTCCTCTTCTTCATTAAAATAATTAGGTAAATCCCAAGAATGTATTTGTCGATAAATATGATTTAAATGTTTGGAATAATCTTTTTTAATTTTTGTAGGTATATTAGTATATTGTTGTTGTTGATTATTTGAATAAATCTTTCAAAAAATAATTAAATTAAATAATATAAAGTAAGAAAAGTGATAATTTTTCTAAAAATTTATAAAACAAATCAAAAACAATAAATTAAAATAATATTTTAATTTGCAAAAAAAATTTTTTGAAATTAAAATAAAAAAGTTTTTTTATTAAATTTTGTATAAACAGCCAATCCCAAAAATAAATCTAAATAATCAACAGAAAAGAGAATTTGGCTAATAATTAAATATAAAATAGTTAGAGAATTTATTGGATCGACTATTTTATAATATAAAATATATATTACCGTAAATTCTCGAATATATTATCACAATTTTCAATCAAAAAATAAAAATCGAATAATATTTTTTTTATTTTTAAATATTTTTAGAAAGAATATTTATTTTTGTTTTGTGTTTTAATTTTGTTTTTATTTTAGTCTTTTTATGCAAATAATTTTTTTATAATCATTTTATGTTTCCAAAACAATTTCTAACCCCAATATATATAAATATAAATTATACTACATATATTTACACCCAAAAAATCTTTTTCTTTTTAAATTATTTTTATTTTGTATTTTTTAAAGAATTATATTCAAAATTCTGTTAAATTCCTTAAATCCACCTTTTTTGATTAAACATCCAACTTAACAATTAAAACATTTTCCAAAAATGTCTTTACTTTTTTTTATTTTCTATTTTATCATTTCAGCTAAAAAATATTTTTTAAATTAATTATTGTTGCCAGATATCTCTTCAAAAATAATCTTTAGACTGTAAACCCCCTTCTCTTTTTTACAATGACAAACTTTAGAAGGATTACCCCAAAATTTCTCGTTTCTTGTACCTTTTCACAAAAAGTACAAGTTCTTTTAAAAAAGTGGCTAATGCAGATTTTACAATATTTTAATTATTTTTTTGTGTATTTTATAGTTTATATTTATTTATAAAAATATTGCCAAAATTTAATACAAACTATCCCCAAAAATATTTATTTCTGTACTTATTTTAATTTTTCTTTTTTAAATTATTTTTAGAAACAAAATTTTAAAAACAAAAAATTCTAAATTTGGAAAATTTTTGGGGAAAAGCCGAATAAAAAAAATAGTTTTTAGTGTTTGTGCTGGAAGCTGTTTAAATAATTTAGCAATCTAAAAATAAAATCAAAAGTAATTTAAATAAAAAGAATATTTAGAGAATCTATTTTTATTTGAATGATTATTTTATTTTAATTTTTAATAAAAAAAAATTTATTTTTATATTTGTATTTAAAAATTTTTTTATTTAAAATTCTATTATTTTTTGTGAATTTATTTACAGGGTGACCAAAAAGTTATGGGGCACTTTTCATTTCATTAAAACTTTTTTTCTCATTAAACTATTTTCATATTTTTATACTCATTTTGTAGCCCTAACTATTGTCTTTCAGGACTTAAATATATGCCTAATTTCATTATTGGACCCTTTTCCAAGAGATTCGGCGTTCGCAAAATTTCACCTCCCTCCAATGTGCAAAAAAGCAATGTCCAAAAACACTTTTAAAAATTCCGGTATGAAATTTTCTGGTAAAAAAATTCTAAAATTTGTTTAGGAAAGTACGCTGTTTAGGAAGGTATGTCATAAATACCGTGCCCCATGACTTTTTGGTCACCCTGTAATACTTAACTGTTTGATTATTTTAATTTATAAATAACTTAAATTTTGGATAATTATAAATTTCTTAACCATTTTAGAAAGACAATTACATCTCACTATAGTATACTTTCTAGAGGATTAAAATCTTCATATTTAAAATCTGTATACTACATAGTGGAACTAAGATGAGGGCTATTAGCTGAAAAACTTTTTTTATATTTTTTTTAAATTTATTTAGAAATAATAAATTAATATGAAATGAGAAGAGAACAAACAATCAATTTTAAGCTCTCTTTTAAATAAAATAGTGCCAAATTATCAACTGCACATATAAAAATTTTTATGCATTTGATATGCATGGATTAAGTGAATTAAGTGATTTAGTAGGTTCCAAATTTTTTCCGAGTTTAGAATTTTGATCCATTTCTCATTTCGGCACATTCGGGTATAGTATCGGTAAGTGGGGCTTCCTCACTAAATTTAATTGTATAAACATTTGGAGTATAGCGAGACTCGACCGTATAACTAACCAAAATTTCTATGAATAAGCTAACGGCTGGCCTAAGACACATAAAAGGCTTACAGAATTGACCCCAGCTTGAACCCCAAAAGAAGGATTGAAAAAATATACATACATGTATATGCATATTTCCTATATTTATCCAACACATTAATAATAATTATGTTAAAAATATTAATTAAATCATCTCCCTTTCCCTTTCTCTCTGAAATATCCAAAAATTAATTATTATGTAGATATTAAAGTAATTATAAAACATTTTAATGATCACTAAAATAACCAAAAAAGATAATCATTTTTAATATTTCAATGATCATTTATTTCCTGCTATTTTTGACATAAAAATAAATTATAATCGAGTAAGTTTAAGTAAAATACAAAAATTAACAGAATTATTAAAAATATTCATATACAAGTTTACCCTCTTTAAATAATCCAAAAGCGGATATAGAGAGAATATTAGCGGAGGTCATTATTAAATAAATATTTATCATATATTGAGAAAATAGAGAAGATAAAAAAATCTTTTATATATTTAAGTTGCAATTGATGATTAATATACATATATGTGTATTTATTTATTTAAAATGTCTGATGCTCATATAAATTTATTTTTACACATTAATTACTTCCTTTATAAAACTTTTTTTGGGAAAATTAGAAAAAAAATCCTTTAATTTTTTAAAATAACCTCAATCAATTTTTAATTTTTAAAATTCCTCTCTTCAATTTACTAATTTATTTTCCAAAAATTTTTGTACAAAATCTTTTAAAAAAATTTTAGTCGAAACAACTTATTTAAATTATTATTCTACTATTTAATAATTAAAAAGTAATTTTAAAAATTAATTTTTATTTTTTTGTTTGTATTTCTTGCAATTTTTTCATTTAAAACCCCCATTCCATTACTTAGTTCATAGAATTTAAAATTAAAAAAAACTTTTGTTGCGCCGGAAATTTTTATTTGTTAAAATGATTCCCTCTTTTGCTACAAACAATACTTATATAGGTATATATAACCATTACTTCGCGCAATCGCCCTACATTTATATAGGTATTTATACTTTTTCCGCTCTTTTTTCTTCAGATTTTTCCTAATGCGATGATCGCATTTTTGTTTAAGTGGTGATGCGAGCGTTAAATAAATAAATACTTTTTTTCATCTAAAAACCTTTCTTTTTCTCTCACTTTTCTTCCATTTAGTAGTTTTGTGTAAAAAGTGGTTGGGTGGAAGGAAAATAAATGGAAGGGAAGGGAAAAGAAAAGTCTCTTATTCTTCCGCTTCTAATCGTATAAAAAGAATTGAGTGGTTGGGAGGCCTAGTAGTATAAAAGCCTTAAATTGTCAGCAGTCATCAACACAAAATTTACCAACAATCTTTATAGTTTTGTTCTCTCCTTTAAATAAATTCTTCTTTAAAAAGAGATTTTTGGGATTGATATAAGAGGGAGGAGGAAGAAGATTTTTTAGATGATTTTTATTTGTCTAGTTTTATCCTCCCATTGTTTGTCCTTCACTTCCCTCAATATGTATATATAAAGATATTTTATTCTTCATTTAAAGAAAATCATTAAACTTTGGACTGGGAATTTTAAAAAAGAAATTTTTTAAATTTATGTAAATATTTTATAATTGTAAAGCATGTAGCTATTTAATTTCTAAGGTGTGTAGTAGTAGGCGGCGTGGTGTAAAATGCATAACATCAATCCGATCTACTGAAGATGCCCCCCAACCGCCAAATAACCTTTTGCACTAGCAGAAGGAGAGAAATAGCTAGCTTTAGCTATTGAGCTACTTTTTCTACTACTACTTTAGCTACTTTAGCTACTACTTTAGCTACTTTAGCTATATTATACTATACCCCAGCTCTGCTTTACTTAATTATGTTGACAAACAATAATCAACATTTACCCTATTTGTATGTAAATTCCCAATTTTTAAATTCCTTTTAGTTAATCCCACAAAAATCTTTTTCTTAATAAAATATTTAAAAATATTATTTAATTTTATTTTAATTAAAGTTAACATTTGTTTAAAATGTCATAATCAAAAAATCTTTGAAAACTGCAATTAATTTTGCTAAAATCCGCAAATTTTATTTTCAATTTTGAATTTACAAATTCTGACTATTTAATATACTTATTTTTTAAACCAATTCGGCCCCTTCTTAAAAACATTTTTAGTTAAATTTTATATCTTTCTCATACTATAAAACCTTATATCAATTTGCTATCTGAAACTTTAGATTCTCTTTGATAAGTCTTGCATATTGCAACACAATAAAAGAAACATTTCAATAACTCAACAATATGTTGAATAGTCGTTTATTTTTGTGTATTTTTGTAGCCCTATTTAATACCCATTAAATGGTACTAAACATGTCTAGGTAAAACTTTCTTTTAGACTGGGAAAATTTATAATATGTAGATAAGTAAATGTCCACTACTTATATAGGTTAAGGAATGATTATATTTATCAAAGATAATTGATGACTTTATTTCTAATAATAATTTATTTGCATTGACTAAAATGATATGCTGTTTGTTTATTGGAAATTATTTTATATACATATTTTACTAGCATCTAAAGTTTAAAAAAATGTACTAAATCATTTTTACACTAGAAATATTTTAATAAATTTTTAATAAAATAAATTCTCTGCAATTTATATTTGCGGACAAAATTTGCGGACTTTTTCCACCATAACCCTTAATTAATTTAAAATTTGGATTGATTTTATTGAATATTCAAAAAAGAATTGAGTAAAAGCAATGTGATTTACTCGACTCTTATTTTTCTTCACTCTTTCATCATTAATAAAAAAATAAGTCTAGGCCTTGTAAAATCTTTATCTTCTCCATTGGCGCCATTACTAAATTATATTCCCCAAAATTATTCTCGACAAAATGGTACCTAGGCCAAAATTAGCAAAAACCGTATTATAAAATTATTCACCTCAGTAAATTTATTCAAGTACCCTATAAATAAGCAAAGACAGTGGCAAAAAGTATAGCCAAAATTATAATTAATTGGGATAATCGGGACTAATGATGTGACTTTCGCATTGTTTTGACTTCCATATTATGTTCTTTTGTGAGACCTTCAGCCTCATTGAGTGTTGACACTTTTTGAGCTTTTTAATGATAATTTTTAGTTGGTAGCTAATTTTTCTGAATACTACAGATTTTGGCTTGATTTGTTATTTACCCAAAGTTCCATTTTGTTGATTACCATTTTGTCTCTAAATTTTCTTCCATGTTTCTTTTAAATATAAAATTTTTCTTTCTTTCTTTCTCTCTTCTTTCTTTGAATTTAAAAATGCCCTTTTATGAGTGTGTTATTTATTTTACACGTCTAAAAATTTTTTATACGTCTTCCCAATGCCTCCTCTCTCGATTACCTATAAAATGGATAGCCAAGACCCCAGCCAAGACCCTCTCAATCAGTCTTCTTAAATGTATTTTTCTTTAACTCCCTTCAATCTCTTTTACTTTTTTTTTATTTTTTTCTTCGAAATTTTAAATAATTTTTAAAACTTTTTTTTGAATATTTCTTAACCTTTTAAAGTAAATAAGTCTCGGAAATTTTTCGGTCTTCAAAATTATGAAAGCCAAATAGCCCAAAATAAATATTATTTTGATTGGCCATTTAAATCTTTTATATTTTTCAAAAAGTAATTTAAATTTAATTTCTTAATAAAACAAATACTTTTTATAGTTTATAGAAAATTTTTCGGTCTTAAACATCTTTAATTATTAATTAATTAATTTTTAACAAGTTTTACAATTTTTATTTAATTTTATTTTTTAAAAATATTTTTACAAAAATAAAAATGATGTAATTTGAAGAAAATTTAAATAATAATTATTTTTCTTTTAAATTACAAAGAAAAATTTGTCAAAAAATACCAAATAATTAATAAAACTGCAAAACATGAGACTAAAAATATGAAAAAAATGAAACTTTTTCTTTAAAAATTTTTTTTTGCTTTTTTTAAAAAGGTGAAATTTTGTAGCAATTTATTTATTTATTAATCATTTAAAAATATTTCTGCCAAAAAATTATTTTTGTTTTGCTGATTAATAAATAAAAATATTTTTTGTATATTCAGCTTTTAACAAATTCTCTTTTTTTCAAAATTAAATATTTGAGGGAATGGATGGAGTTTGGAAACAATTTAAATATTTTAAATAAATTTGAGTATTTATCTCTTACTAAATTTGTATAAAATTAATTTAGTAAAAATATTTTAAAAATTTTAAATACTTCACAGCTCTCGTTGACTCAAAAAAAATTTTTTGTTTACATTTAAAAACAAAGATTGACTTAAAATAAAGAAACTTTTTAAATAAATAATTTAATAAATTAAAAATAAATAATTATACTATATTTAAAAATTTATATTTAATTATTTAAATATAAATTTTTATACTAAAAATGATCCTTTTACTTTAATCTCTTAATTTATATTTTAATTTTAAAAATTTTTTAAAAAAGTTTTTTTTTAATATTTTATTTATTTATTTATTCAGCTAAATATTTTACATGCCATTTCTTTAATATTTTTTTAATTTTCCAATCTATATAATCTGAGAGATTTAAATTTGAGTTTTATAAAATTCACAAAGACTTATTAAATCTTCAAAAAAATTAATTATTATACATAATTCTGTTCGAACTATATTTATAAATTTTGGCTATTATTCCTTTTTTTCAAACACACACACACACACGTACTATATCCCTGACTATTTTTTTACTTTTTAGGCATATTCTTCTAAAATTTTTTTTACTTTTTATATTTGTACACAATCAATTTATTTAATTCTTAAAATTAATTTATTTTTAAATTTAGTTATAAATATATTTAATTATTATTTAAAAAACATTCCAAATTTAAAAATATATGGCAGATTTTTGTTCTTCTGCTTTAAAACGTGAAAGAGATGAAATTACTCGTCTTCAATTACAAATAGCTAGTCAATTTTCAAATAATGCAACAACAACACAAACAACAAATATTATTACTAGTCCTCCTTTATTAAAACAACAACAACAAATAATTCCACAAAATCAATCCAATAGCTTTCAATTGTAAAATAATAATTTTTTTAATAAAAAAATATTTAGGATGGGTATTTACGGAATTATATATAGGATATATTAGTAATGAAAAACGGTGGGGATGTGGCATAAAATATTGTTCCATCTCTCTTTATAAATGTTTATAGAGAATTATGAATAATTAATTAAATATAATTATATTTAATAGCGTTCGGGACGGCACGGTATACCGCGATATTTTTCGGGTATATCGAATACTAAAAAAGTCCATTTGCCGAACACTAATATTTGAGCAATTATCAAGAATATGAAGAAAGGATAGTGATTCTAAAACTCTAATATTTTTTTAAAAAAGGTCAACTCAATTACCCTCCTCTCAAATAATTCCATTATCTTTTTTTCCAACACAAACACCTTCTTTACAACAACAACAACATCCACAAATACCTTCCCAATTTCTTCCATCTCCAATAACCCCTTCACCTACTATCCCTCCTAACCTTCTTCCATCCCCTTCTTTTGATTTTGAGGAACAAAAAAAAAGACTTTTACAACTTCAACATCAACAACAACAATTTATTTTTGAACAAAATAATAAAAATAATTCTAATAATAATATAATAACAACAACAATTGATCAACAACAACAACAACTTCAACAACTACAGCATTCTTCTTCTTCTTTTTTCCCTTTACCTTCTTTACAAAATAATTCTTTTTTACTTCCTCAACAAGTTTATTTTTTAAAATTTAATTTTAATTAAAAAATCTTTTTTTAAGAATTCTGGTCATTCTTCTTCTTCTTTTATTATTAATTCTTCTTCTCAACAACTTTCACCACAACAATTACAAACCCCAACAATATTTCAATTAAATTCTTTCCCCCAATTTACTTCAGGAATTCACTCAATTACAAAAAATATCGAAAATTCTTCTGATTTCTCTTCTTTTTATTCATTAATTTCAGAAAATACTTTAATTCCTTTAAATCAAAAAGAAAAACAAAAAAATAATTTTTTTATATATCCAACAGAAACATTAAAAAATAATAAAGAAAAAAATAAAAATAAAAAATCTTTTTCAGAAGAAATTATTTTTATTGAAAATAATGATGTTGAAAAATTAAATAATAAAAATAATAAAAATAAAGAATCTAAAAGAAAATTAAAAGAAGCTTTAATTGAAAAAGTTAATAAAGGAAAAGAAGAAAATAAAAAAGAAAAGGTATTGTTGTATTAAATAATAATTTGATAATAATAATAATAAATAATTAATAATAATAATTATAATTAAATAATTAATAAATAAATAATAATTCGATTGTTGTATTAAAATTAAAAAAAATATTTTTTTAGTCAATAGAACAACAACCCCAACAACATTTACCCCAACAATTACCCCAACAATTACCTCTACCTCAGCCTCAACAACAACAGCCCCAACAACAACCACCTTCCTCTTTTTCTTCCCAAAACAATAATTCTTTATCATCAACAAATAAACAAATATCAGAATTAAATAAAGAAATAGAAAATACTTCTAAACGTTCAATTCCAATATTCCAAATAACCCCCCAACAATTACATTTAGCTATGCAACAATATTTTCGTAGTCAACAACAACAACCAGAAGAAGAAGAAAAGGAAGAAATAAAAAATAATAAAGAAATTAAAAATTCTGAAAAATCAGAAGTAATTGAAAAAGAAAAAGAGGAAGAAGAGGAGGAGGAAATAATTGTTGTTGACGGGGAAGAAGAAATAAATAAGAAGAATGTGGAAATTGTTGATTTTGAAGAAGAAGAAAATTTAGATGAAGATAATGCTTATGTTGATGTTGTTGGGGATGGAGAAGCTAGAAGTTCTTTACCAAAAATGCAAAGAAAAGCACATATTGAATTTTATAGGTATTAAAATATTTGTTAAATTGTTTATAAAAAGTACTAGAATAAATTCGGAATGCAATTTAAAAATAATTTTTATTTTTTTTAAAGGAAATTAAAAAGTTTTCGCAATCGAGGCCCTCAATTAGACTGTCAATTATGTGATGCCTCCCTTCCAAATAACGATGCTTCAATTCGTTCTCACATTCATGGACATTGTAAAACATCAATGTTTGTATGTAAATTGTGTCAAAAAGGATTTCAAGACCAACATTTGGTTTTTGAACATATTGATAGAGAACATCCGGCACAGAAAGGAACAAAATATATTGAGGACAGAAGGGATATGGGTAAATTTTTAAAGTAGGGGAAAGAAGGTTTTTAAATATAAATATTCTTTGGAAAATAAATTTTTGGGGACTTTTTAATTATCCTTAATTAATTTGTAAAGTCCCTTTAAAAATAAAAAAAGAGAAATACATTTACAAAATTAATATTTAATTAATTAAAGGTTTATTGGTGGAGATTTTAACTCAATGTTTTCCCAAAGTTTTTTGTCGAGCTCGTGATATTCTTTTTGATGCAATAGGTCGACTAACATCTTTAACAGAATCTAAACAACAAACAAAAATTAATTGTCATCTTTGTGGACAAATAATTCCGACTTTGAAAAATTGTATTTATGGGCATTTAAGTATACATCCTTCTTACAAGTAAATTTTAAAAAGATATAAAGTATGTGGAGGAAAAATTAAAATTTTAAAATTGGGGGAAAGAATGGAATTTTCTAATTGACTGATAATAAAATATTAAACAAGAGGGGAGTTGATTTTGAGTTTGTTCTATCCTTCCAAAAATATCTTGTCAAAATATTTTTATTTAAATATTTTAGATGTAAAAAATGTCGATTCTCTTCTAATGATGAAAAAAGTCAATTAGAACATCAAAAAAGAGAACATCCAGATTTCCCGGCCGGAGAACGTTGTTTTTGTATTTCTTTGGCTTTTGATGTTTTGTTGGAAACTTTAAAAAGTTGTTTTCCTAATGAAATTGGTGGAGAAAAGAATTTGGAAGAAGTAAATAATTCTTCTTTATTTTTACATCCGGGAAGTGTTTTAGAATCAAAGAAAATGATAAAAAATAAAAAAGGAGAGGGGGAAGAAGGAGGAGAATGTTTAATTATTGAAGAAGAAGAAAAGAAGGGAAAGAAAAGAAATTTGATTAAAAAAGATGATAACAATAAAGATAAAAATTTAAACGAAAATATTGGAAAAAAGAGAAGGCAAAGAAAAAGGTCAATACTTTCTGAGGAGGAAGTAACTAGTAGTAGTGATAAGAAAAAATAATTGTTTTTAAAGACCAGATTATTTAATAATTTTTGATATAATAAATTAAATATTATTCCCCCACAATCACTAATATCTCAACATTTAATTCCCAACTAAGTACCATCCTTCTTACAATTATTTAATCTAAATAATCTGGTCTTAAAAATATTTTAATTATTTCTAATTTATTTTTGCAATATTTTTACTTTAAAAGCATTAAATTTAAAAAGTATTTTTCTTCTGTCACAATAAGACTAATAAATATACGTAGATATTATTAGTCCTATTATTGTGTGATAAACCAAGTCAGAAAAATCCTGAAGACCTGAAGAACCTTTAAAAGGGGGATTGGAAATGGAAGTGAACGGTGAAATCGTAGTGGGATAAAATTTTTTGATTTGGTTGGTTACAATTGTTTCCGCCTGTTTTAGATTTTTAATGTGTATACAACTTTATGTTATTATTTAAAACATGGGGTATATTTAAATTTATTAAATATTTTATTTATTTTTTTAATAAAAATAGCTTTTGATTTAAATAAAATTAAAAAATATTTAAAAACATATTTTCTATTAAAAATAAAATTAATTTTTTGTTAAATATCGATACATTTTAAAATTCTAACTTAGAATCCTAGTAGATACGATGAATAGAAACTGGCCTAAGGAATTGATACACTGTACATATCAGGGGTCGCGCCGACCCGATTCACGATTCCCGAAAATCGTGAATTCAAATTCAAGTTTCACGAAAATTGTGAATTTAGTTTTCTGTCGGCGCGATCCCTGGTACATACCATGGATCGAGCTCTTTTTCTCTAATCCCTTTTAACTAATATTTTAACAAAAAAAAATTTTTAAATTTAAATAATTTTTGTTTTTTTTATTTTTTTATTAACAATTACTTCTTTAATTAAAAAAATTTTTTTCTTAATTTTCCCCACCTGTTTTTGTGTCAATGTATTTGCTCTTCTTCTACGATTCCAACCATTTTCTGTAAAAGAATTTTCTTCCATTTCTTTTGATTTTCTTCCAATAACAGAAAATTGTCTTTTTGATTTTCCAATTAAATTAGTATTTATTTCTTCATTATTTAGTTGTTTTTTATTTAATAAATAATTATTTGGTGGTAATAAAGGGCTTGTCTAAATATTTAGTATATATTTTAGAATTTAAATTAGGATTTAAAAAGTATTTTTATTGATAAAGTTTAATTTCAGAGGACATAAGCGGCAAGAATTTTTTAAATTTCCCCTTTTAACCCGAATTTTTTAAATAAATATCAAAGAAGTTAGAATTCCCTTTTAATCCCAATTATCTTTCTCAACTTTAAGTGAGTCAATTTAAAAGAAACAACCCAGATTTAAAAATATAATTTACTTGTGTTCCACATTCCTTCAAATTAACTTGACAAAAATTCTTTTTTGGTTCAGAAAGTAAACGTATTGTTGAATTTCTTCTTTTTGTTTCGCTTTTTCGTTTTGTGCTTCTTCTATTTTTATTTGATAATATAAATTCGTTTTCTTGATTAATTGTTGATTCGTTTAATTGTGCTAAAAAATTATAAATTACAAATAGTATTTTCAGGTCTATTTTGGTCTTTTTCGATGGAATAATAATGAGGAAAGATTACTTTTTAAATATCAGAATATTCCAATAAAAGAGGAAATTTTTCTTAAAATATTATAATTTTTATTCCCTTCAATTCCTAAAAAATTTTACTTAATTGTCTTTGAAAGTCTCCAATTAAAATAAAACTTAAATAAATTTAATTAAACTTACTACTTTTAGGACCAATTTTAGGGAAAAGCTTTGCCAATTTCCCCGTATCATTAGCCAATTCAAATAATAAACTACGTGTTTGCCCTTCCTGTCCATCCTCTTCTTGTCCCCAAAAATTCCCATTTTGTTGTGAATTTTTACTTAATTGTCTTTGAAAATGAGTAATTAAAGGTTTTTGACTTTGATTTGGATTAAATAATGGATTAAAATAATAATTAATATTATTCTCCTCCTCCTCCTCTTTTTGTCTTTTATTTATTTGTTCAAGTTCAGCAATTCCAATTATTGAGGGAATTTGTTGATAATAACGATTTCTACATAATTTCTAATTAATTTTAAATAAATTTAATTAACCTACCTAAATCCATTATTATTCCCATTATTTTGTCTAATATTTTCAGATTTTTCAATTTTACGACAACAAAATTTCCAAAAATAAACAGAACATATTACAGCTATTAATCCACCAATAATTCCAAATAATAAAATTAAAAAAGAAAAAACAATTTTATTTTCAATTTTTTTATTTTAAATATTTTAAGGATTTTTAAAGGAAAAAAATTTTTTTAGAATAAATTTTAGTTAGTTAATTATTTTCTTTTTTCTTCCAAAAAATCCAAATTAACAAATAAATGTCATTTTGAATAAATGTTTTATTTTAGAAATTTATTAGAACATAAAAAGTTGCTATTAATGTTTGAATAAATTTAAGAAATTAAAAAAGAAATACTATTTAGTATACAATAATTAAAGGAGTAAATGGAAATTTAAAAAAATGTGGATATATTTAGTGATTGGACAAATCAAAGCTCTTGTTAAATTTTTTTCAATTAAGTATTTTAAATTTGGAGGTTAAATTACTAATAATTTGGCTGTTAAGAAATTATTTAAATTGAATTGATGATTAATTTTAGTAATTATTCGATTTTTGTAAAAAAAATATTTTTGTTCCAATTTGAAAAAAATTTACATTAATATTAAAAATATGCATAAAAATATTATATAAAAATATTATAACCATATATTTAAAATAATTTTCTTTATCCTTTTAACTTTTTAAAATTTATGGTTTAAGTGAACTTTTATAAAAAAAAATTTGATAAATTTTGATAAAATAATTTCCAGTTTCCTATAAATTATTTTAATTAAACATAGAGATAATTTCGAAGTTGGAATAATTTTTAATTATGATTTTAAACGTCAATCTCACCTTATATTTCATTAAGTAATTAATTATATTTTAATCTAGAAGATATAATTTCCTAACAGGAATTGTGAGAGGGATTTCGCCGGACCTGGAATAACTCACAAAGACTTTTTAAATCTAACAAGTGGAAGAGATTTATAAGGGAGGGATAGTGCAATATATTTTTAATTTATTTTCTACGAAGTTCAATATCCTCAAATTTATTTTCATTATTTTCTATTTAAGGATAAATTCAGCGAAACTACTATTACTGTCACTGATTAATAAGAAAAAGTTTTTTTATTTTATTTCTTCTCTCTCTCTCTCAATACACTATCAGTTTAATGTATAACTAAATGATTCTTTAGTTTTATTTTCTAATCAATCTTTTTTATCCATGATTCATTTCTCTTATTTTTCCCATTAAAAAACGAAAGAGGAAGAGAATTTTATTGAGAATTTTATTTAATTCTATTTTTGTTTTTTTTATAAAAATAAAATTAATAGAAATTTTTTATGACGGGATTTTTTTAATTCTATGTATTTTAAGGGCCTTTATAATGATGTAGTATTTGTTATTCAAAGTTATCATTCTCCCTTATGACTGATAAAATTTTCTCGAAAAATAAAGTCAGTTATTTCTAGTTTGGTTAATATTTTTAAAATTTTTTATTTTGTTAGTCTCTTAACTCTTCGTATTTTTTGTTTATTCTTTTTTAATTTCATTCTTATCCTCAACCAAAATTATTCGAAATACCGACTCCCTCCTTTAAAATATTGCTTTTAATCCCCAAACCCCTCGGTATCTCTCCAAGTCCTCTTAATCACTCGAAATACTTCTTACTCACCTCTCCAACCCTCATTATCTCTATTAACCCTCCCTTATCTCTCGATATCTGTTAATCCCACAAATACCCTCTAATCACCCCCTAATTCCTCGATATCCTTCATGGTTCAATTGTGTCAGCCATGTAAAACGCGATTTCATTCGTTCCATCCCAACCAAAGCTGCACGAAAATGAGAACGAAAAAATAAATTCGTCAATGTACGAAACGAAACGAAAAAAATATTTTTAAAGAAATACGAAACGAAACAAAACGAAATTCATAAAAAAAATCCACGAAAATCTACGAAACGCGAAACGAAACGAAAATTTTCGTGCAGCTCTGATCCCAACACGTCCCAATGAACAAAACCCTCGATTCGTCCCAAGAAACTAAAGATACCCAATCCGTCTCTCGTCAATTCATCTCTCGTCAAAATTTTTCTAACTTTTTTTCTAATTCTACTAATATTGTTGAACCCTAATTTCCTTTCTTTTTTAATTTATTAATTTTAGCAAAAATATTTTTTTAATTATGAGATAATTATTTTTTTATTTTTCACTTATTAAACAATACATATTAACTTTAATTATTTTTATTTAATTATTTCTTTTATTTATGCTTGAAACTGTTGATTTACACGAATACAGGGCTTTCTGTTTTAGGTTTATTTTTAGAAAAATTTTTTAAAAATTAAATTTTTAGAGGTGAAGGGCGTTGTAATATAGTTATTAGTGCAAAAGGGAGGACAGATAATTTAAGGTTTGAAAAAAATTTAATTTTTGTTTATTTTAAATTCTCTAAAATTTAGAATTGTTTGGAGATTAGCAAAAAAGAGACGTTCTAATTTAATTAATTTTAAACCAAAGTTTGTTTCTCTTTAAATATTTTTTATAATTTTTAAAATTAAAAAAGATGTGACATAATAAATAAATATATGGAACAATTTATTTCTCCTTTTCTAGATGATAATTATTTAATTAAAGCCAAACTTGTAAATATTAATTCTGATGAATTACATCATTTAGCTAAGGTTTTTCTTTAATTTTTATTTAAAAATATTTTTTAAAAAAGATTCCTTCTCTTCCAAAAAATCACAAAATTGAAGATTTTAATGAATTAATTTCTACTTATCCAACAAATTCTTCTCGTTTTCCTCACAAATCCCATAATTGTTCGAGAACAATTCTTGCCCTTGAAATGCCTGATGCTACTCGAATACCCCGTCCAAATGCTCATTGTTTTGGGCCAACAATTACTTTAGAAATTAAACCTAAGCAAGGCTAGATTTTGTTTTTATTTTAAATAATTTTTGAATGTTTTTTAGGGTTTTTTCAAACTCATCCAGGCGTTGATGTCCCTTTTTGTAACAATTGCATACTGCAGGTTTTTTTAAATTTTGTAAAAATTTTTAAGATTTTTTTTTGGTAATATTGAGCCTGACAGACCCATTTTTGACCTCCCTAAGTTTCTTCCTAATATTTGCAGAATAGTCAGACTTCTTCCCTTCTTCCATTCCAATTTTCCTTTCTTCCATCAAGGGGAAATAAATAATTTCTTTTGATTGTTTGAAGGCAAAATATAGAAAGGCAATTGGAATGGAAGAAAGGAAAAAGTCACCAGTCTGTAGATATACAGGAAAGTTGGGGATGAAAATATGGGGTCTGTCAGGTTTAATATTACTATTTGGTAATATTGAATGGAAAATTAAATAAATTAATTTTAATGTTAATTTAAAATATTTTTGGACGAGAGTTTTTTTAATCCAAAAAATTATTTCCCTTTCAATAACTCTTACATACACTTAAAATTACGGCAAATTTATAAGAAAAATAAATTTCAGATAGAAAAATGGAAGTCTGCAAGTTTTTCTTCAATGTATGACTACTGCCCTTTGGCACTTTACAGCGGTGAACGCTCAAAAATGGAATATGCTCTTGCCTCCTTAATTTACGACCCTCATAGAAATCTTCGAATTTTTGTTGACGGAAATTCAGTTCATGATGATTCTGATTCTCCAAAAAATTTTGATGAAAAAATTCTTTCTGACTTAATATTTCCTGGCACTCCAAATGCTAATATTCAAATATTTATTAAAATTGTTTGTTTTTCTTTTTTAATTTTTTTAAATCTTTTTCGTCTTTTACTCAAATTATTCTTTCAATTCAAATTTATTTTTAATTTAATTTTAAAGGTAACTTGCATTCTTGCCGGTGTCAACGATGACCAAAAACCATTTTCTCTACAACAAAGCAGCGTTCTTTTTGATTTGCTCAAAGCCCAAAAAATTGACAATATTGGAATTGTTCGTGCTTACGAGCTTTATAAAAGTCTTCCACAAAATATACAGGTTTTGCTTTGATTTTCTTAATAAATATTTTTTTATTTTAAGAGAGAATTGCAGAAAAAATCGAATCTTTTGGGACGGGGACTTGACTTTTTAGCCAAAAGGGATGCTCGTTCTCTTGTTGAAAGATATTTACTTGCCGCAACAATGAAAGATTGCTCCTTAATGGTTTTTTAATTTAAAATAATTTTAAATTAAATTTTGTTTAAAATTAAAGATAAGTATTCGACTTGTTGACAAAATTGGAGAAAATATAGTTAGGACAGTTGGGGGAGGTTCTGGGTTTGTAAGTGTTCGTGCTTTGGATGGTCAATCTCTTTATTTTGCCTTTTCTGTATAAAATTCTTTGTTTATTTAAAAAAAATTATTTTTTCTTTTTAAGGTACGTATTGTTGATTTGGATCCAAAAACTGGAAAAGTTTGTTTTTTTTTTAAATATTTTTTAAAACTTTTTTAGAATCTAGAAAGTGCCTATAGCCGTTTTATGGCAGGTATTGGACTAATTAAATCACATCCAAATGTTCACCGTCCTTGTATCACTTATTAAAAATTAAAAATTGAAGAAATTCCAAAACAATTCCATTTTTATTTATTTTTTATTTAATTTTTTTTGTTTTTTAATATATTCTATTGTTTGAATAAAATGAAAAATTTTTGTTTTTGATTTAAAAAAATATAAATATTAACAGTTATTGTTATACTTTTTTTATTTAAAATTAAAAATCCAATACTTTCCCTCTTCGAAAATGAATTAAAATAAAAATAGGGGGGAGTGTGTGTTTGTTGTATTGGCAAAACTTTGACTTTTAATAACATTTTATGGGAAAAAAGTACTTTAAAAGACAAATAATCTATTGAATTATGCGCGCATTTTTTCATTCACGGAAGGCAAAATGATAGTTTTTTACGTGACGAGCGAAGTGATAGATATACCAAATAAAATTCAGCTTTGCTTTTAATATCTAAAGAAATATTTCTTTCGCGAGACTAAATGTGCCTATTTAATTTTTAATTTTATTTTAAGTATTTTTAGTGAGTAATGTCATCTGAAGCAGTTGATGAAGCGATAAGGAAAAATATTACTTGGACAAAATTGTCAGATGATTTACGTACAGTTTTGGGTGGTTCTCAACGAGAATATGACAAAAGAATATTGGAATATTCAATTAAAAATCAACTTAGGTACAAGGAAAATATCGGTAAATATTTATTTGAATTATTTTTTAAATTTAAAAATTATTTTTTTTAGTTAGATTTGTTAAAAGAGTTCAAGAGGAATATTATGATTGTTTACTTCATCATAGCAGAGCAAAAATGATGCTTTACCCTTACCATCTTTCTGATATTTTGGTTCGAGAATTGCGTTTAACTCCTTTCACTTATTATACGTTTGTTTTTTAAAATATTTTCTTTGAAGGGTTTTGACGAAGTTTTTTTACCTTTTTTTTGAATTCGAAATACAGAAAAACATTCTCCGTCCAAGTAAGCAAATGTTGATATTATTTTTAGGGAAATGCTTGTTGATGTAATGCAAGCAGAAAAGAGCTATGATTCTATTCCAAACTTTACTGCTGTTGATGCGATGCAAATCCTTGGAATTGGCCGCAATCAATATATTGATCTTGTGAACCAGAGCCGTGCAAACCGTCGTCTTTTTCGCCGTTCAAAATCTGTTAGGGAAATGCTGCCCCAAAAGCCAGTCAATAATTTTACTGTAGAGCCTTGGTTTCTATTCAATTATGGTTGTGTTTTGGAAAATGATGTTCGGGTAATTTTTATTAAATTTAAAAAAGTTCTGTTTTCATTAAATTTTTAGTTATTAAGTTCTGTGGAGAAAGAAGTAATTGACAAACTAATGGATGAAGGTACTCAACTTTGTGGCCTTTTGGATAAGAATGTTATTCAGAGGTTGCTTAGCCGTGGCCTTGCTTATTTGGAAGTTCCAATACATCCTGAGGATTGTGTTTATGGTAAATATAGGAACGGTTTCATTTTTTAATTTATTTATTAGTTCCTACTCTTGACGGATTTGTTATGAATCGAACTCAGGGTGATTTTTTTGAGACATTACTCTATAAAATTTTTGTTGCTATTGATGGGCAGACTTCTATACGAGAGGTTTTAATTTAAGATTTTTTAGCATAAACTAATTCTATTTTTAAGTTTATTAAATTTATACCCCTAGTAATTAATCAAGACTAGTGCTCCCCGTTTTAATTCTATTGCAATTTTATTTAATTTTCGACATTCAGAGGAAAAAATATTTTAATATCAGACCAATGTTTTTCCCCATTAGGCATAAATTTTCTTTTGGGCTTTAAAATTATTTTTTCTAATTTTATCGTTTAATTTTCAGCTCTCCGAAACAATCGGCATTGATATTGACCTGATTTGTAACGCTGTTTCTCTTTTTTGCCGACTTGGTTTTGCGCGTAAAAGAGTTACAGGAATTGAAAATTTTGTTCTTCACAACTCGTGGGGTGTGGAGAATTCGTCTTCTGGTTCTTGGTAAATATTTAATTAAATATTTATTTAAATAATATTATCTAGTCTTTCATCACCAACCACACCGGAACCTTCTATTAGCGCAGAATTAAATGATCTCAACTTTTCTTTAATGAATATAAATTCTGGAGGTTTTTTTGACGATGATGATATTGTTTCGGCTGTAGAAAATGTATTAAATAATGATATTTTTGTTGAAATATTTCTTTATATTTTTAAGGCTGTTTCGCAAAATTCTCCATTCGTTGTTGAAAGTTCGGCAAGTTCAACCACTTCAGCTGTTGCAAAAAGAATAGCATTCATTTTTGATTCTTCTCTCACTGCTTTTTTGATGATGGGAAATTTATCTGCTGTAAATTTTCTTATTAAAATTTATTTTTAAATATATTTCTTTTGTAGACTCTAAAAAATCATGCAATTACGTTGTTTGAGGTTGGTAAGCTAAGTGAGGATGCTATGGATAGTTTTATTGACGAACTTCAAAATGTATTAATTTTTTTGACAAATTTTTAGCTTATAAATTAATTTTAGGTTAATTTCTTTGCTGAAGGTGAAGCACAGCGTTATTCAGAGCATGCTAGAACTTTGTTATATACAATTCAATCATTAAGAAGCGTTTCTGAAATGGACCTTATACGTGGAGAAAGTCTTTTAAATTTGGAAAGTGCAGCACGTCTTAGAGTAATTGAAAAATCTTACAAGTAAATATTTTATTTATTTTTAAAATAATTTTATAATTTTAGACTGCTCGTTTCGATGGCTCCGATCGGTTAATTTATAAAATTAAAGTCTAAAAAATAATTTTTTACTTTTTTGCTTTGTTATAGGTGCTGAAGCGTGTTGTTTACATTCGGCTAAACTTCCTCATTTGGGAACTGCCGCGTCAGTAGAAGTATTTTTTTTATTATTTTCTATTCGAAATAATTATTTTAGCTAACATCTCCTTGGTTTCGTCTTTTTATATACGAATTAGCAACATGTGGTCCTCCTTCAATTTTCCTCCCTATGGGCACTTATATCACCAAACTTCCTAAACTCTTCTGGAAAAGTCGTCGTTTAATGCTTACTCAAGGAAACAATCATGAACCTGTTATTCTACCTATTGAAAGTTCGCTTATTCCAGTAGGAGATGCTTTGCATTCTGCGCCAGTGTTTTTACAAGTAAATTATTTATTTTAAATAAATATTTTAATTATTTTTTTTTTTTAATTTTCAGGCTTATAGTGAACTTGTATCTGATGCTGAAATTGTAAATGTTCCATTTCCTTTTGATATAGAAAGTGAAGAGAGAGGCATTAATGGATCTATTCAAACAAATGAATGTGAACAACAACAATCGGTGTGTCTTTTTATTGTATTGACAATGAGTATTTTTATTGCCTATTTTTTTATTTCTCTTTGCGCTCTTTTTTACGAACATTCTTTCTGTTTTCATTTTTAACTATTGAATTAAAATAATCTACTTACTAACAAATAATTGAATTTAAGTATTTACAATAATTTATAAATTCTGTTTTTTATTCTTTTATAAACCCTCTTCTTAATTTTCAATTAATATTTTTATTTTCAGAATATAGAATGTCTACAACCATTTACAAGACATCCAGTCGTTCAAAGGTTGCAATCTTCTCTTGGTTTAGACTATCTTTGTGGTTATATTGTTCTCTTAAAATTGCATAACACTGATGATCCTTCTCAACCTTCATTTGAAGATGAGGAGAATAATGATAAAAATGAAAGTGAACAACAACGTCCCTCAGAAAATGATGAATTTTCTCCTTCTAATCAATCGACGTTAATACCCTCACCAAATTCTGCTTATTCTCTAAGTGTTTTTCAATTAAGCAATACAATTACAAAAGATCCAAAGTAAGAGTTTTTTTCAAGAAAACTAATTCCTTTTCTTAAGAAAAGTTTCAACCAGTCGAACACATTTATGTCGTGGGGAGTCTTTCAATGATTATGTTCTCTTCGACTGTGTTTTCGGCATTCCATTGTTTGATGAATCATTAAACAAAACAATTTGCCAAAGAATCTTACAGAAAGGTTTACTCACTCCCGACAAGTAATTTTATCTTAAAAATATTCTCCGAAAATGATAAAAATATTCTAGTTTTGAGAATTCACGTTCTTCTCTGCAAAGGATAGAGGAATTAATAAAGAAATTTATTTCAAGATTTCGAAATCCTTCACTTGACGAACAAAATGCAATTGTTGGGATTGACTCTCCACCAATTCCTTATCCAACAACAAATGTTTTTTTCGATCCAATGGATGAGAATGGGAAATGTGGGTCAAAAGATTTAAATTTTTTGTAGTTTAATCGGGCGACCCACTCTGTCGCTAGGCTACTCTGTTGCAAACTTGTGGGGGTATCGGTGGTACCATTCCATAGCGCTGAAAATTTGTTACAATAGTAAAAATGGAAAATTTTCGATTAAGGACATTGTCAGTTACTAGTCTGCGACAGAATGGGCGTATCCCGATTAGATAAAAAAATAATTCACTTCGACTTTTAAATTTAATTTTTGTACGGCATTTACAAAAAGAAAATTAAATTTTATATTTTTTTTCTGGTATTTTTGACAATCATTCTACAATGATCTAATCAATATATTTTTATTTTCCAAATAATTCCACGCAGTCAACTTTACTATTTTCTTTCAATTTCCAAGTTTTCATCATCTTTCCCCTCTCATATTTTCCAAGTTGTGTGCTTATTTTTCTGCAGCTAATAAAAAATAAATTTAATAATAATATGCTCATAGTTAATAAATACTTCCTTTTATTTCTACGTAAATTTATTTAATATGACACTTAAATAATTTAATTAAATACTGAAATTTTGTAAATAATTTATTAAGCAAATTGTCTTCATTTTTTACTTCAATTCTATAAAAGTTGTTAATTAATTATATATTGTATGTTCAGATTCGGATAAAATTTTTTTGATAAATATTTTAAAAATTCTGAAAAATTAAAGAGTTTAATTCTTTATTTATTCTTATTTTTACTTTAAATTATTTTAATTATTTTTTTAGCTTTTAGAATAATTGTAAATTTATTTTGTGTATAGCATAATAACAGAAACAACATAAGCATAATCATTATGACCACATCTACAGAAAATTCGTTTTTTTCGCGTTTCTATGGCGTGGCACTTCTAGTCTTTGTAAACATTGTGAGTTTTTTTTTTTGATATTTGATTTATTTTGTTTACACTTTGTGTGAAGTTTTTCAAACAAAATTTTTATTTAATTTTAAACTTGATCTCCATTTTATCTCCTTTATTTATTATACTTTTCCTATAAAAATTAAATTAATATTTTTTAGGTATGGGTTGCAGCTTCAGAAATAACGAGGGTTTTTTATTCTTTTTATTCAAACAATTTTCATTTTAAAGTATTTATTCATTGATCTCGATTTTAAAAGGCCACTTTTCTTCACCTACGCTAAGTCATGCATGTTATCTCTTTTTTTGACTTTTTATTGTTGTGATTGCAGAAAAAAATCTTCAGAATCAGAAACTACAACTACTTCAAAAAACGGAAAAGTAATTTACCTAATTTAAATAAATATTTGATTTTTTTAAATCTATGTAGTATATTACTATAAATCTACGGTTAATTTTTTATCCAAGATACCCTCGATTACTGCTACATATTGCCTTTTAAATTTTTTGATTTTCCCCTTTTTGTAGGCCTTCTATTCTCGGTTAACTGAAAATGAAAATAGTAATAGCAGCGCAGAAGAAACAGAAGAAGAAGATGAGGACATTTTAGATTGCAATACTTTGGTTAATTTAAAATTTCTAAAATATATATTTAAATTTTCTCTTTTAACAGACGGAAGCTGAATTTGAGCCAATTTCTATAACAGATGTAGAATCAAATACTGGGGATTTATCAGCACCGGAAAGTCAAAACAGTCAAACAACGCCTGACCAACAAAAGAAATGTGAAATTGAAGAAAATTTTGTATCTTCTACTCCTTTAACTAAACCAAAAAGAATAAAAAGGAGAAGAAAAGTTCGTTTTAATAAATTAAGAGAAGTTCGTCGTTGGCCAGAAAGTTTAAGTGAAGCTGCAACATTAGCTAGATTACCTTATAATAAAGCTAAAGAAGTCGCAAAAAGTGATTTTTGTTCAAAATTTTGTGGTTCTCTTAAATTGGATCCAAATTCTGATATGTTTATTTATTGTGTTTATTTTGCACCTTTGGTGGGTTATTTAATTTAGAAAATATTTGTTTTTGTTTTTTTGCTAATCTGTAGGGTATTTTATTAATATCCCGACCCACCCCTATTTGAGTCTCACAATCAGATTAATTTTCTTTTTATTGTCAATCATTTAATCTCAAGCATTTTTAAGTAAAAGGTAAGTGAACAAAAAATTAGGAGGGAAAAGTCGGCAGCGGCAAAAATCAACATTTATACTAAAACGGGGATTTTACCAATCCGATGCAGAAAAGAATAAAAGGAAAAAACTGACAATGAGACTCAAATAAGGGTGAGGGTATTAATTAATTAACTTCTTTAGTTATCTCAATTATTTTACAAAAAAATTTTAGTTTTGTTAAATTTACTTTAGAAATAATTTATTAAAATAATCCCATTTAAATTTAATATTTACTTTTATTCAAATACTTTTTTTAATTTTTTTCTAGTGGTTACTTTCATCCGTCAGTTATCAGACAGCTCTTGCTTATTCCTCAGTTTCAACAGTTAATTTAATTTCTGCATCGTCTCCACTTTTTGTTTTAATATTTGGAGCATTTTTTGGAAAATATTCTGTGGATTCTTTTAGTTGGTTAAAAGTAAGTTTTGTTAAATTTAAAAATAATTTTTAAAAATATTTCTTTTAGCTTTTAATGGTTTTATTGAATATGTTGGGGGTTTGTATTGTTTCTCGTTTTTCTGGAAATTTATTTACAACTTCGCTATCTCTTTTTTCGGCTTTTTCTAATGCCCTATATCTATTTGCACTTGCTCGTTTAAGCTTCAAAGGCAAAAATGTTAATATGCCTTTACTTCTTGGTAAGTTATTTATTTTTGGCTAAATTTTTATATATTTTTTTGGTACTTTTAGAGAGTCCCTAATTATCCGTTAATTTTTTACAATACCTTCTTCACCTTTATCATTACTTTTAACTTTTGTGTTTGGCAAAAATTTCCTCAAATATATTTTTAGGAACTGTTGGTCTCTTTGCATTATTTGCGTGTACTCCATTAATATATATTGCACACATTTCTGGATTTGAATCCCAATTACCACTTCCAACATTTAAACAAATGTTTATACTCATTGCCAATGCATTCCTCGGCACACTTTTTGCCGATTCAATTTGGCTTTATGCAACACTTCTAACTGGATCATTAACTTCTTCACTTTCAGGCTCTTTAGGTGTTCCACTTTCAATGCTAGCCGATTCTTTTTTTCGAAATCAACCACCGAATATTTGGCAAATTATTGCTTCTATTCCAATTATGGTGAATAATTAATTAATTTTTATTAATAATTCTCTCTATTTTTTTAGATTTCATTCTTGGGTGCATCTATTTTAACTTCAAGAGTACAACAAGAATCATAAAATATAACACATTTTATATTTATAACTTACAAACTTATATCATTAAAATTAGCCGTTTTATTAGTAAAATTTTTTATTTTTTGTTGTATACTTCTCTTCAAAATCTCCTTTTTTATATTTTTTTTATTCATTTTGGGACATCATTTCTAATCAACATCTCTAAAGCCCTGCGTAAAGTAAAAAACCCTGCGCCTTATACATGTGATGGAGTAAATTAAATTTCCTGTCTTTGCACCTCTCATTTTTTCTTTATTTTCAATTCATTGTCCCCCTCTCAAATTCATTCTCCCAAGAGCCTTTAGTTGAGAAAGGTTCACTCGTTTACTTGTTTCTGTCATTTTATCGTTCCCTTATCCCATTTCTTTAGCTTTTTCTTTAAAAAGAATTTGCATCGCTTACAATTAATTAAAATTATTATATTGACTTTCGTCAACATTATCTTGACTCTTTAATATTAAATTGATAAAAAAAACTTTAAAAATCTAAAAGTTGTGCTCCAAAAATAGGTTTCCGGAGTAAAGGACAATTAACGACGGGCTGCTTAATGAACTCGAATTTCTCCGGGGCTCGTAGACTTACCAAGTAGAGAAATTCTGCTTTATCAATCTACCGAAATTTTTCTTCCATTTTGAGCCCACTCCCAAAAAAGACCTGATTTTTTAAATATAATGCCTCTAAACAAAACCCATTTTTTCTTAAAATTTAATTTCAAAAATTTACTCATTATTTGGCTGACACAAATGGCTACATAAAAATAAAATTTTTCTCGTAACTATTGCCCACTCTAATTGTCCGCCAGTCCTCCTTTCCCCAATTTTGTCGTTATTCATTCATTCATGGGCAGCCGCATGGCAAAAATCCATATATATTTATTCCCCCTTTTCAATTCTTATTTGTTCCAGCCTTTTTATTTAAAAGAAGTATTGGCCAAACATATAAATGCCCCTCTATATAGAGGAATGTTGGTGGCACTTTTTGAGCATTATAAGCGGAAATATTTACGTAAATAAATAAATATATCTAAAATTTTTTAAATAAATTTTTCTTTGTTTATTAAACTTGGTAATTTTAGCAAAAAATTTTCTAGACACATTTTTAAATTTTATTTCCTCGTTTCAAAATTTTAAAAATATATTTTAGGTAATTTAACGGATTTAGAAAAAACATTTGATATTAAATTTTTATTTTATTTTTCTGTTATCATTAAAAAAATCCTTCAGTTTTTGTCATTGCCGTATTTACTCATAATTATCCCGCCTCAAAAATTATTAAATAATCAGTTAGCGATTGAAACAATAATTATTTGTGTAAATAAAGCATCATTGAGAAAATTAATTCAAGAATTTTTGGGTGAAATGAATTTAAATTTAAACAAAAAAATTTAAATAAACATCTTTAGGCTTTTAAAAAACTTATATTTTACCCAATAAAAATTGGCAGTTTACTACTTTTATATTTTTTTGTTTATAAATATAAATTTTAAAATAATAAATTGCTTGTCATATAAAAAAATCTTTAAAAAAATATTAAAGAATAATTTTTTTTCAAATATTCTTTCAGTTGAATGGTTACTTTCATATAAATTTTTTTAAATTATAAGAAAATACATATATTTATTATTTTTACTACCAAATTTTATTAAGCAAAAACCACCTACTATTTTAAAATAATATATAATTTTAGTTGATCCGAATAGAGTTGAGAGATTGATTTATTTTTATTTTTAGAAACAGGTGTTTATTTTTATTTATTTTTAGCTTTATTTATTATAAAATTATTCGTTTTCTGAATATAGCCTACAAATTCTAATATACATATTTAATTTTATTATTTTTTTTTGTCATTAAATATTTAGCAGAAAATAGACAAATTAAAATTTCAAGCATTTTGTTTTATCTATCTCGCATAAGTGATCAAAGACTTATATAACAATTTTAGAAGAGCCGAGTTTTCAGGAATTTAATTTAATTAAGAAATAGATTTAACAACCAAAAATGCCCCCAACTTTAGATTAATTTAATTTTTTTGTAAAATTTTTGGTTAATACTTATTCTGATAATTATTTGTATTTTTAAGAGAGAAAATGAAGGAAAAATAATATAAAATTAATTAAAATAAAATTTTGTTAATTTTTAAAGAAAATTTAATTTAAAATAAAATGAATGGAATAACAAAAAATAATATTAATTCCTCCAATTATTCCTCTCAATTATCAAATATTAAACCATTACAACTTCATTTATTTAATAATAATTTACAACAAAAACAAATGAGTACATTTATTGGGGAAGAAGAAGACAATAATAATTCTTCTATTAATTTAATTTCTTCTAAAAAATATCATCAACAAAATAATAAAGAATATTTAAATAATGGAATTAATAATGGTTATAATTAATTAATTAAAATAATTTTTTGGAAGAGGGGGAAGGGGATTTATATTTAAAAATATTTTTTTTAATTAAATAAAGGAAAATAATACATACATACATATACCGTAAAATCTCTATTAGAATGCCCCCTTTTTAATTTATAAATTTTCCCAAATACAAAATAATAAAGAATATTTAAATAATGGAATTAATAATGGTTAATAATTTAAAAAATACATTTTATTTCTTTTTTTAGTTATTCCATTACAAAATTCAATTGGAATTGATGGACATTTATATTCTTCACCTTCCTTAAATTTAAATAATTGTAAATATAGGCAATCTACTAGTAATGGTTTTGGGCTTTATTCGAGGCATAAAAAGGCTAATAATAATTCTGAGGGTATTTTTAATTTTTTTGTTAAGATTTTCTTTAAAAAAATAAATATAATTTATTGGGTAAAAGAAAGAAATTTATGTAAATAAATTAATATATTAGATAACTATTTAATTGAATTTATTTTAGTTGAATAATAAATACATAATTATTTTAAATAAAATATTTAAATAAAAACAAAAATTTTTTTAATTATTTTTTTAAACCAGTTTTCTAAATTTTTATTTATTTTAAACTCAATTTTATTATTTATTTATTTTAAAAAATACATATGTATCTCTCAACAATTTTTTTTCAAAAAATAAAAAATATATTTGTTAAATTTATTTTCACTTTCTTCAAAATTAAATAACCCCCTTCTTCCCCCTTCTCTTTCTTATACCCATTTTCTCGTATAATTTATTTTTTACCAATTTATTTAACTCTTTAAAAAGCCCTTGCTTCTTCTTTTTTAATGGTCAGGCAACCGGTAAATAACAATTTAGCTGCTCTTTTTTCCCCAATTTTTTTTTTGAAATTCACTTTCCCCTTCTCCTCTTTCTTCCTAAAATTATATTTAAATATATTTATTTATTATTCTCCAACACGTATATATTTCTCTTTTTTATGGTTAATTTCCTTTTAGTATTTTATTTGAAGAAAAGCTCATTTTTCACTCAATTCCTTTGTTTTGATATTTTTAAATAAAAAAAGAATATTTTTTGTTTAAAAGAAATATGTATCTATGTATACCTAAAAATATTATTATTTTCTTAAATTAAATTATTTTTTAAAATATTTCTTTTTGGAATAAAAAAAGAAAGGGAAAAAGCTATTTACTTTAAATTAGCCTCTAAAATTTGGACAATTTTAAGTAAAAAAATGTGGAGAAAGAAAATTGGTGGTGCCGTTTCAGTTTATTTTCCTTCTAAATTTATATAAAAATAAAAATATTTAGTACTTTAATATTTCCCTTACTTTAAAATAAAAAAAACTTAAATAATAAACAAGGTTATTAAATTGTAAAATAATTTAAAATGAAATTGAATTAATTATTAAAAAATTGGGTAAAAAATCTTTAAACCTATTAATTAATTATTTTATTTAAATAATTAAAAAAACTTTTTAGAATTCCAAACAAAAACAATGTCTAATGGAGTAGGGGGTATTTCTTCTTCTTCTGAAATTATTAATCATCAAAATTATCAAAAATGTGAAGATAAACAATTAAATAATAAAGAAGAAAATGGACAAAATTTAATTGAATTAACGAAAATAAATAATTATTTTAAAGAAGAAAAAAATGGGGAAGGGGAGGGGGAAATTGAAGATAACGAACAACAACAACAAACGTCTTTGTAAATATAATTTTTTAATTTAAAAATATTTTTGTTTTCTTGTCCTAATTTTGGTAAAAAAAAGTTTTGATTTTAAATTTAAGAAAATTTAAATTTAGAAAAAATGAGGAATTGAGGGAAATTTTTGAAATAAATTCCTTAAAAAATATTTTTCTTTCTTTTAAAGTTGTAATAATTTCTCTCATCAAAATGAAGAAAATATTTTATTATCTGGACAATCCCAATTATTATTACAAGAAAATAAAGAAGGGGAAGGAGGGGAATATTTTGAAGATATTTATCAACAAAATAATTTAATTGAGGAAGAAGAGGAAGTAATTAATGAAAGAGAGGCAACAGAAATACAATTAAGAATTAAAAGATTAGCTGGGGCACATCAATTAATTGGAAATTGTAATAATGAAAGAAGTTTATCTAAAATTAATAGTAATAGAGAATTATTTAATGGAAATTTTATTAATAATAATCGAAGACAGCCAAAACCCTGCAAAGAGTTAATAATTTTTGAATAAATATAAAATTTATTTTTTTAGTTATGCTCTAAGTTTTATTGTTGATGCTAAATTATTGCAAATTCGGAGGGCTGGTACTGAATTACAAGTGCTAAATATTTTTAAAAAATATTTTCTTTTTCAAATTTCTTTTTAAGATAACAGATAATGAAGGTTTTCCCCTTCTCGATTTATGGCAAAGAGCCAGTTGTTTTCGTTCACATTCCTGGGTGTTTGAATCTTTGGGGTTAACAGTATTGACGCTCTGTGATTTGGAAAGAAGAATATTTCCTTTGCCAAAACTTTTGGGTGGTGGAGGGACAGATTGTAGTAGTGGAGGGAATGGATATGTTCAGAGAGTTGATAATCCTGATGGGGAATGTTTTGCACATTTTGTGGTTGGAATTCCTTTTTTGGTACAAGATAGAAGGAGAATGAATATTGCTAGATTTGGATTAGAACAACAAAGGTTGTTTTAAAATTTTTAGTAAAAACGACAAAGTTTTCGAACAATATTAAAATATTAATGGAGATTGTTTCCAAAACAATTATACTTCGAGTACTTATTTTTGTTAAACAATGAACACAAAATACCTATATTTATATTTATACCGGATTTACTATCACTATACATACAATAAACAAAAAATATATACAAACACCAACAATAGAATATAGGGGAAAGATATACACAATGAGAGGCAATTAATTATTCAGCCAAAAAATCCTTACAATACAATATATTATCACAATCTTCTTACAATTCTTTCCTTCATTTCTTCTTTCCCTTCTTGCTGCCGAGACTTGCTGCGGTCTCCGCTGAGCGCGTCTTAGCGGACTTGCCTCCTTTGCCTCCCTTAGCACCCTTCGCTGGGCTCGGTCCAGATCCCGCATCCGGTCCAGCTCCTGCTCCACCCGCAGCTTTCTTCTTGTTCAGAAACTCGCTTAAGGCCTGAAGAAAAAAAAACAAAAATTATTTGTTTTAAATTAACAAAGACAATTAAATTAAATTAAAACAAAAAACTCACAAATCCAGCAGCGCCGAAGATCAGAGCAAAGATGATGTACATCAAGAACCCCATTTTTTGTTTGTAGAGATGTGAAGAGTTTGGGAAGGACGATGAAGATTTTTGGATTTTGTAGAACTGTTGGGAATATTGGCGAAACTAGGCTTTTATACTAGATTACGTACCCAGATTTACGTACCAGGGATGTCACGGGTTGAGAAAAATGTCGGGTCGGGTTTCGGATCGGGTTTCCAAAATTTTTCTCGGATCGGGTTTCGGGTTTCGGGTTGAGCAAAAAGTCGGGTCGGGTTTCGGATCGGGTTTCCAAAATTTTCTTCGGATCGGGTTTCGGGTTTCGGGTCGAAAAAAAGTCCCTTTTTCAGCGCCGCAGGCGAAAATTTTCAGAATTTTGGAGGTCATTAAGCTAAAAATCTTCCCTTTTTTAGCGCCGCAGGCGAAAATTTTCAGAATTTTGGAGGATCGTTAAGCTAAAAATCTTCTCTTTTTCTGCGACGCGGGCGAAAATTTTGAAAAAACTCGGGTCGGGTTTCGGGTCGGGTTTTGAAAAATAAAAATTCTCGGGTCGGGTTTCGGGTCGGGTTTTAGAAAATTTCTCGGATCGGGTTTCGGGTATCGGGTCGAAAAAAAGGCCGGGTTTCGGGTTTCGGGTATCGGGTTTCGGGTAACCCGTGACATCCCTGTTACGTACACACTCTATTGTACTTAAAATTTTTGAAGTTGATTAGCTATTTCATAGGGAGGGGGGGGTGGAACTCTAAGGATATCTTCAATTTTACTCATATTTCAGTTTTATTTACACTTTTTAAAAACAGTGTTATTTAATTGCCCCCCCCCCTCTCAAAATATTTATCAATCATTTTTGAATTTTTTTAAAATCTCATTTCTTAAATTTATTTAAAAAGATTATTTAATTTAATTTAATTTTTAGTACCAATTATTTGCGTGTATTCCATTGCCTTTCTGAAAGTGATGGACAATTACTTGCACGTTTAGAAGAATTAAAACTTCCTTCAAGACGTTCTTCATCATCATCTACTAATCATCGAAATCGTTCCTCCTCCTCCTCCCACCACCAACAACCTCAAAATAATTCCAATTGTTTATATATGCTTTTACGTTTTAATCCAGACAATTCTTTAAAAATAAATGCCCAATTAAAACTTTTATTGGTGGCTGCAGCTGCTCGGTTAGTTGCAAGTTGTTCACCAACACAAAAAAGAAAAGAAGAAAAATTTGGAGAAGAAAAAGGAAGGGGGGAAGTAGAAGAAATTAATGAAATTGGACAACAACAACAACAACAAAATATATGTTCTTTCTTTTAAAATTAAAATACTAAATATTATTTAATAAATTTATAAATAAAAATAGATAAATAACTAATATAATTTTCTACATTTTTTCTTCAAATTTTTTTATTTTTACTTCAGACAGAATATCAAATTAATTTTTAAAAACTAAATAATAGGAAAAATAAAATACATATATTTTTATTTACTATAATTTTATTTTAATAAAAAGATTTTATTATCAATTTTTTACTCGGGTTTGTGTGAAAGGAATTTAAGAAATTTTTTGATTTTTTAGATTGCAGAGAATTATTACATGTTTTATTATTTTTGAATTAAGTAAAATCAAAAGAATTGTTCCAAGAGAGGATGGCTCTAGATAGAATTATTTTTTTGTAGTATTCGAGACGGCCATTCAATAGCCTTGTAGATATGTAAGCCGATTTATACAAAATCACTATAAAAGCCATTAAAATTCAAAATCCTCAACATCGTTATTCTACAAAACCCAAAAAAAGCGTCGTCAGTGCTTCTGTCTCTTCCACACCGTCTTCACAAAACAACACTTCACGTCTACTACAAACGAACAATGGGGCTCCTGATGTACATCATCCTTGTTCTTTTCTTCGGCGCGATCGGCTTTGTGAGTTTTCTTCTTCCTTCTTTTTTCTTTAATTAAATTAAAAATAATTTTTTTCAATCCTTCAGGGTGCAGCTGAGTATTTGCGCAAGGTGAAGGACGCAGGAGCGGGCAAAGCGAAGGGTGGCGGAGCGCCTGGAGCCGAGTCGAAGTCTGGCAAGAAGTCTGGCTCAGCGGAAACTGCAGCGAGTGGCGGCGCCAAGAAGGGCAAGAAGAAGTAAAGGAAGAAGAGGAGCCAATGACTGTGTGACATCCTTGGATTGTGTGGATTCTGCCTAAATGATAATAATGTTCCCCTCCCTAATAATGTTCCCCCATCTCAGCACATTGTGATATATATTTTTGTGTGATAATAATAATATTGTATTTCCCCTATTCTATTGTTGTTGGTGTTCACACATTTTGTGATATTGTATATATATAAATAGGCTTGTGAAAATAAATATATGTATTTTGTTTTTCTTTTCTTTATATCATTGAGAATTAGTAGATTTTAAGTGACTATAGGTTTAACTGCAGAAAAGTAATTCATTTAGGTAAAGTACATAATTTATCCCTTAACATTTAAATCAGAAAGGAAAAATTAAAAATTTACCAGAAGAAAATTTTTGTTGAAAATTTTTCAGAAATATTTGGAGAAGGATTTTTGGGATTTAAATCATTTTTTCGGGTTACTTTCACCTTACATCTAAAAACGACAACAAAATTAAACTTATTATTTATTTGTAATTTACTCTCTCTCAAAAATTCCCTTTTTTTAATTAAGTACATTTATTGTTTTATTTGCAAATATTAAATATTTTTTCAAATAAAAAATTAAAATTTGTTTAGCTAAAAGTTTTTGGTAAGTCTGACAATTTTATTCAAAAATGTTTTTTAAAATTTTCTGCTTTCATTTAATAAAAAATTCAGAAAAAATCTTTTATAAATTTTACTGAAAAAATTCAAATAGGATTAAATAAAATAAAAAGATTTAAATAATTTTATATATTAAAAATATTTAAAATAATTAATTATTAAAAATAAAATTATTCTTTTTTAAATAATAATATTTCACTCACATTAACAGAATTTCTAAAAAAATTAGAGAAAAATAATTTAAGGAATAAAAAAAGAGATTTTAATTTTCTAAAATAATTTATATATTTTATTTTTAAATTAAACAAAAAAAAACTTTAAATTTATTTTTTATTTAAATTTTATTTCCCCAAATATTCTTTGCAATTTCTGCAAACTTCTTTATTTATTCTGTGGAAATGCACGTTTATTTTTTCTTCAAAAACCGGATATATTTTGGATGAAATGTCCTTCCATAAATTTTAATAAAAATATTTTAACATTAAAAAAATAATTTTGGTCATCACATTTCAATGAAAAAAAAAATATTAATTAAAATAAATAAATAAATAAATTATACTTATATATTTATAAATTTAACGTCAAAAGAAATAATTAATTATTTAAAAAGAATATATTTGAAAATTATTTTTTATTTTATTTTTTTTCTTTAAAAGTATCAGAACACACATATATTTATTTATTTTAATTAATTAATTAGTAATTAATTTTAAAATATTTATTTTGAATTATATTTTAATTGAAATAAAAAAATAATATAATTTATTTTAAAATATAAAATTAATTAATTCCTTGTAAGATGACAATATTAAAGAATATATTTATTTATTTTCACCTGTTTTTGGTGCTAATTTTATTATTAATAAATATTTAATTTTATATAAAAATATATTTATTTCAATTAATTTTATTTATTTTTTTGTCTTAATCTTCAAAATTAATTTTGCACTTTAATTCTAAAAATAAATATATTTTTAGTTAAAATTTCAAAAAAAAATTTTTCTATTAAAAATGGCAATCATCTATTATTATTTTATCTGTATATATATTTTGCACTATTTTTGTGTGTATTTTTATTTATTTTTGTGTGTGCTTTGCTGTTGCCGCTGCCGTTTTTGTGTTCTCACTTTTCCCCTTTTATTTTTCCTTGCTCTCGCTACACCCCTTCCATCATCATCCATTGCTTTGGCTGGTTGGCCGTGTCAGTCCGTGTCAGCCTGTTAGCGGCTATGGCCACGGCTGGCAGCCTATGGCCATTATTACTTGCCAGCCTTCTTCCCCCCCCCTCCCCCTTCCCTTTTTTCTTCCTCCCTCGAGAATGACTGAGTAAATTCGTTTTCACTTCAATTCAACAATTATTTGACGGTCTTCCCCTCCCCTCTTCCCTCCTTCCCCCTCCTCTCCCCTCTCTCTCAACTTATGTCCTAAGGCATCTGTGCCATATATATAAATACTTCTCTTTCAATTTGTGCCATTCTCTCATATTTTTTAGTCTTCAAAATTCTCCACTTCAAATATTTTCCGTTTCCATTAAAGTTTCTGAAAAACACAAAAATTGCAACTTTTGAGGGGGAAAATAAAAATATTAAATTAATTTCTAATTTATTTTCAAATTCTTTTAATAAAAATAAAAATAATTTTCCTTTTTTCTTCCTTCCCACAATTATTTTAATTATTTTCTACACTTGTTTGTGCCAAATATACAGTCGTCGACATAAAGATAGGGACAAGAGTAATTTAAATGTAAATTAACTATTTTTCAGTCAAAAAATACGTTCTATATATCAATCGAAAGCTCTATTCGTATCTCAGTTGACATGTTTTTGCATTTTTCATGAAAATGAAAATTGGCCGAGATAATCCGGATCTACCGGATATACCAAATCCCATAGCCTCGGAAAAAATTTTCGGAAAAAATTTAACAAACCCAGTTGATAAAGCATATTTTTGTGAGTATTTACCACAAAACCGCTTAGAAATATCTTTTTCCGGTCCAGAGATATGATTTTTTGAAAATGGCATTTTTCGTCTATTTTTGCAAAAAATTGAATTTTCAAGCGAAAAATGCCATTTTCAAAAAATCATATCTCCGTCCCGGAAAAAGATATTTCTAAGCTGTTTTTTGGTAACTACTCACAAAAATATGCTTTATCAAATGGGTTTGTTAGATTTTTTCCGAAAATTTTTTCCGAGGCTATGGGATTTGGTATATCCGGTAGATCCGGATTATCTCGGCCAATTTTCATTTTCATGAAAAATGCAGAAACATGTCAACTGAGATACGAATAGAGCTTTCGATTGATATATAGAACGTATTTTTTGACTGAAAAATAGTTAATTTACATTTAAATTACTCTTGTCCCTATCTTTATGTCGACTACTGTATTTAAATATTTTCTTTTAAAAGCTCTAGGCATTTCTTTTTTTAACTAAATACTTCTCTCTCTTCTTTTTATTTAGTTGCTCTATTTAAATTTTACAAATGAAAATTGCCAAATGTGAAAAGTTTTTTCTAGGGATTTTTTCTATTTTTAAAAATTAAATGGATATTTATGGGGGGTTTTAAGTATTTAAGTATATATTTTCTTCTTTTTTTCTAAAAATATTTAAATATTTATTGGAAACCGATGAACTTTTTTATTAAAGTAGAAGCTCTAAAATAAAATAAAATTAAAAGAAAAATTAAAAAATAAATCTTTTAATATTTCTCTATAATAGTAAATTGTCATACAAAAAGTTTGTGACGAATATATTTATTTTATATTTTAAAAAAAAAAATTATTTTTTTCAGATTTTGCCTATTTTCTTCTGTTGTAATATTAAAATAAATATAAGAAAAATTTAAATAAAAATAAAGAGAAAATGGCCTTGCAAAAATATAAAGAAAAAATTAAAACTTATCATAATTAACGTGTTGATCATTTCAATAAAAAATTCTCGTCGGCATCATTTATTTATTTATTACTTTTAAATAAAATATTTTAAAACGTCAAAATTGTCTCTTTTTCTCTTAAATTTATTTATCAGCGTATTTTTTGAAGAAAAAAAGTTTTATCAGGTTTTCCGTTCTTTTTAAATATAAAATATATTATATGTTATATTCCCATTCCCTTCAATCCACCTACTCTCATTTGCAAAATTTTTTAAATTAAATTCAAGCAACACAAAATAATTATTTTAAAAATTAAAAAAAGGGGATGGGGAATATTTGTGTAGGATATATTGAGTAAATAAATCCCCAAATATCCTAAATATCCTAAATTTATCAAAAATATATTTCATTTAAAAATTATCTTTTTTTAATAAATTCATTGGGCGAATTAAGTTATTTATATTAAACTCAATAAACGTAAATAAATTTTTAAAATTTCTGAAATTCTATTTTTATTTATAATTTTTTTGTATATTTTTTTATTAATTATTTAAATAGGTAAATTCAATAAAAAACTCCCTCAATTCCCTACTTTTTTTCTTTACCATTTTTCAATCAAACAATTTTTCATTTTTTTTCTTTCCGAGTAGTTTTTGTACTTTTTTTGTATATTCTTTTTTTTATTTTCCGTTTTTAATTTTTCTTTTTTAAAAATTTCTTTTAAATCTAATTGTCGGCATTAAATCATTTTGAAAAAATATTTTTATTTATTTCTCGAAAAATTTAAAAACTTGTCCTTTTAATTTTATTACGTTAAAAGGAGGAGAGAAATTAAAAAAGAAGCTATAAATATTTTTTAAATATAAAAGAATATTTTATTTAGGTATTTTATTCTTAAATTTAAATATAAAAGAAAAGATTTTAAAAATAATTAAATATATTTAAATAATTCTTGAAAGGATTAGGTAGGCAATCCCTTCCATTTATTGTTTTCTAAACTGCTTTATTTTATTTATTAAAATTTCTTATTTCTCTATGATTTTATTTATTTAACATATTTAAGTAAATTATCATTCCTTAACAAGTAACATACCTTTCCATTGCTTCTTCAACTTCTTTATCAATTTCGAAAATTTTTAGGAAGGATCTTTAAATGGAAAAATTTATAGTAATTTACAAAAAAATACTTGAATTTAAAAATTTATTTTAAAAAATCGAGAAAATAAAATATCAAAACAAAATTCTTCTTTCCAAAAAACCCCTCAATTTATCATATATTAAAAACAATAATTTATATTTTATCGGTAATCAGCCTTAAAAAACATTTAGGCAACTCTTTTAAATTTTTATGTTAAGAAAAATAATTTATTTAATTATTTTATTTATTATTTAGTAATCTGTAAATTTGTAATTCAAAATATAATATTTAAATTATTAAAATATTATTTTTATTTTTTTAATTATTTTTACAAATTTTATTTAAATTCTTTTTTTAAAATTTTTCTGTGTTTTAACCAATTAAAAAAAATTCTTTTTTAAATTTATTTTTATATTTCCTTTAAATTTTTCACTCATTTTCTCCGTCTAATTTTCATTAAAATATTTCCGTTTTGGCTTACAGAAAATTGTGACGAAAAAATAAAATATTTTAATTGATTAGGAAAAGAAGAAAAAAAATAAATATAAATATTTTATCAACCTTTAAATTCTTAAATTTTGGGTGGTGATATGAAGAAAAAAGGGAAAAAGGGAGTTAAAATCTAGAATTCTATTTTATTTTTAAAAACTTAATTTTTTGTAAGTCACACGTATAATTACCCCCCTTATTCTTCCAGTTCTGTCTCTAAATATTAATATAAATAAATAAATAATTATTTACCTAAATATAATAATTTTCTCTTTTTTTAAACAAATATATGTATGTACATATTTGTATTCATTTATTTTAATTATTTATTAACTTTTTTTAATAAATAAAATCCCCCAAGAGTTTTTTTCTTTTTCTACCAAATCCCCAATACAATTAATTGAAAATGCAAAGAAATAGGCACAAAATTGGGGACAGAAAATAAAAGGGAAAGAAAGGACTGAAACACAAAGCACGCATATATTTATTGAAAAAAATGAGAAAAATTCCAAAAAAGGAAACAGTCCCCCACAAAAACTGACAGAACTAAAAAATAATTGAAGTAGAAAAAAAAATAAAAGAAAGATATATTCAAAAAAGAAGAGGACACAAATAATGAAAAAAAATAATATGTATATCAAGAAAGAAGCCAAAAATGTTAAGCAAAAAGGAGGGGAAGAAGGAAAACTTTTTTCGAAAAAATTTTTTATATTTAAAGTCATGTGCCAAAATTTTATTTTAAATGAAAAAATTTAAAAGTATTTAATTGTAATATTTATTTTTTGTTTGTAAAATATTTATAAAAAATAATTTGAATCGAATTAAGCGAAAGGAATAATTTTTAAATTACCGTCTTTCACTTAACTATAAACTAATTTTTAAATTTCAGACAAAATATTATTTTTCCTCAAAAAATACTTCCAGATTCCCATACTGACTAATTTTTATTTTTGCATTTATTTTCCATTTTTCTAAACAAAATTTTCTGACAGCCGCTGTCTTTTTAAAAATTATTTTATTTTTATGTTGCCTTCTATTTTATCTTTTTTTTTCTTTTTTTTATTATCCATTAAAATACTTTTAAGTATTTTCTTTTTTCTTTTTCTCTCAAAAAATATATTTTTTTGTCATCTGTCACAATTCCCTTCTTTTTTCTCAAACCCAGTCATATTTTTTGTCCGAACATTTTTCATTCGAACGGTGTTCGAATTATTTTGAACGCCGTTCGCTACCAGACGTTGCTAAAAGGAATGGGAAATTGGAAAAAGGAGAGCGGAATATTTGAGAGAGACTGACGGCGCTTTGGGGGGATTTTTTTACAATTGAGGAGGGGGGGGGGGGGAGGAGGACTGGCTTTAATGAGAACAGTGTGGCTCGTAGAAAGGCGGGCGTTCCGTCAACGTTTTTTCTCCTTCACTTTCTACTTTTTTTACAATCTACTATGGCCGAGTTAGAAGGAGGAGGAGAAGAGAGAGAAGAGAGAATTTAAGTAGAAAATAGTGGAGAAAGGACAATCTTCTTTCTCCTCCCCTACGTAGAAAAAAATTTTTTTCTTCACCCCTATCTTTTACCAAACATGGTTTTTAAATACAGATATAAAGTATGTAGATATGTATTTATGTATATTGCACTCTCATTTCGAATTTTTTGTAAATTAAATGTTTTTAATTTTTAAATTTATTAATTCTAAAAAATATATTTTTAACAATCCAAATATTTGAATCTTTTAATTATTAACATTATTAAATTCAAAATCTTTTTTCTTTAATTTAACTCCTCCCTTGTACATACACATACAAAAAATTATAACAATTAAAATTAAGGAAACTTTACTGATAAAGATATCCATTCTTTTAATAAAACTCCTCGAGAATCTCAAATTGGGATTTTAAAAATTATAAATAAATTATTGGCATTTATTTAATAAATAATTAATTCAAAAATTTTTAAATTTATTTTTAAAAATGATTATAATTTTTATTTGAATCTTTTATTTTTTCTGTTGCAAACTTTCCTTTCTTTTATTGTTGCCTTCTCTTTATCTTTTTTTAAAATAAATATTTATTTTGCTCTCCTCATTTTTAATCAGATAATTTTATTTTAAATATTTTAAATAGATAAATATTTATTTTTAATTTAAATTTAATTCTTTTTTTTTAATCCAAATTTTCCTTTTTTCCAAATATATTTTTTTCATAAATAAAAAATAATTGATTGATTTTTTAGAGTATTTTAAATAAATAAACATTTATTGGCCAAAAGATTAAAATTTATTTTTAAAAAGAAAGAAAACACAAAAAATATTTTTTTGTTAAAATAGTTGTAGTGTATGTATTTCTATTTTAGACGCAACTTTTCAATAAAAAAATCAACAGAGCATTCCTAATTTTGTTCCGGTTTTTATTTTAAATTTGAAAGAAAAGAATAAATTTTTTTTGAAAAATATTTTCTTTTATTAAACTTTTACAAAAAAAATATTTTTTTGTAAATTAATTAATTAATCAAAATTTTAATTTAAGATCAACCTAAAAATATCTCAATTCTCTACTATATATCAAAGTTAAATCTCTATTAATTTTATTTTTCGCTAATTTTATTATTTAAAAATTTAAATAATCTTAATACATTGTTTCTAATTACAAAAAAAATATTTTTTGTACCTGATCCCAAATACATATACATAAGAATAAAAAAAAATAATGAAACTATGTAATTATTGTTTAAATTATTTATAATTGTTTCTTTTGATATTTTTTAATCTTTTAAAAGCTTCTTTTAATCATTATTTATTTTAATTTTTATTTAATTCTTTAAAAAATATTTTTTTAATATTTTCAATTAATTTTTTTAAATAAAAACTTCCTCAATTCTGAGAGATTATAATATTTTAAAAACTTTTTTTCTTTTCTTTTTTAATGTACTTTTAAATTTTAAGCTTTTTTATCTTCTTTAAAAAATAAATTTATTTTTTATTTTTATTTTCTTCCTTCTTTCAATCTTCGTCATTAAAAATTTAACACAAAAAATTATTAAATGGAGCATTCAGCCATTTCAATGGCTGCAATGAGTACAACAACAGCAACAAATAATTTAATTTTAGAAAGTGGAATATGTTCTGTTTGTGGAGATAAATCTGCTGGAAGGCATTATGGAGTTAATTTATTTTTTTAATTTTTTAAATTTATTTTTTTAAAGGTAATGGCTTGTTATGGATGTAAAGGCTTTTTTAGAAGGTTTTTTATTTTCTAAAAATATTTAGAATTTGTTTTAAAATATAAAAATAATTATATGTACTATATATCAAAGGCGGGTCGGAAATGACGAAGGTGTCGGAAATCGGAACTGTCGGAAATTGGAAATGGCTCAAAAGTCGGAATTCCGGTCCACCTCTGCTATATATAAAATTCTTTATTTTTTAATAAAAATATTGGTAATAGTTTGGAATTCGCCCCCCTTTTTTTCCTTTCTATTTTTTCCTAGTTTCTTCTCATTTTATGGCAAATTATATATCATTCGAAAGAGCTCTTCGAGCTGAGTCGAATGGCATTAAAATAAACGAAATCTGACTAAAGTGAACAAAGTTATGATCGCTTATTTTATCCGCTTGCATGGGCACAAAAAGTTCATCCAACTAGGATTTAGCTTCATAATTCTGGTAAGAATCATCAGATCTACCCAATAATAGTATCATTCGACCAAGCTCGAAGAGCTCTTTCAATGATATATGATAAATTATGTATAACACAAAAAAGCTCAAAATGGTCAGGGAAACGATGAAAAAAAAGGGGGCGAATTCCAAACTTTTACCAAAATATTCGAAGAATTTAATAAGAAGATTATAATTTTAATTTTTTTAGGACTATTCGATCCAAACAAAGCTACAATTGCCGGTTTCAGAAACGTTGCAGTATAGATAAAGGTAAAGATTTGGAATTGGTTTTAAACAAAAAATAATAAAACCCCTTAAATCCAGAAAATTCCCTTAAATCCATCCCCAAGCTCACCTACCTATATCCCTTCTAATCCCCCAAATTATCAATATCCCTTTTAATTCCTCTAAAGTTTTCGAAATCCACATTAATTACTCTTAATTTAATTTAAACAATTTAGATCAACGTAATGCTTGTCGTTTTTGTCGTTTTCAACGTTGTTTACAAGTTGGAATGGAAGTAACGGCAATTAGACCAGATAGAGATGTTATTGGAAAACAGAAAAATCCTCGAAAAAAGAAATTACTTTTATTACAACAAAACAAACCAGAAAATTTAAAAACAAAAAATAAAAATAAAAGAGGAGATAATAATAATAATTTTTGTTGTATTCCTTCACCTGGAGCTGAATCTAATAGTTCTCAACAAGAAGATTTACTTCTCGGGGTTTTTATGGATATACATTCCAAGGCTGGCGAGGGAAGTTTATTTCCTTCAACAACAACAAATAATGAAAGATTTTTCAATAATTCTCTATTATTATCCCCATCAAATAACAACAACAATAATTCCTCTCCTCCTTTTGTAGAATTAGCTATTGGAATTTCTGTTCCAAATACTTCAGCAATACAATTACGGAGAAATATTAAACCTGATCCAGAAGTTTCTTTATTTATGTTATTACAAAATCCACAAACTTTGGCTGAATATTCTCTCGAAGAACCGGTAAAATATTTCTGAATTTGGTTTACAGTAGGTTAAGAAATTATAGCCAAAAATCCCAAAAAACAACAGTAAATGGGGGTACAATACTTTGAAAAATATTTTTACAAACAGACTATACTTACAAATTTTTCTTAAGATTGTCTGAAAGCTTATAAAATCAAGATACCTCATTTCATAGAAAAATTCGCTTTAGACAGACAGTCTTAGTAAATTCAAATACCCCAAAATACCATCAAAATTTGCATAATTTCTATGAATTTCAAATTTAATCCTCTTAACACATTTTATATTTTATATGTCATTAAAACATGAGGATCAATCAAAATTTAATAAATCAAAAAATCGCCATCTCGATAACTGAGATTTTTGACTAATTTCTTTCCAATCTATTTATTATTTTAATTTCAAACAGATTTCTCCAATAGAGCCTGGCCGTTTAGCTTGTGGACAAATATTTTCAGCAGCAATGCGAAAATATGTTTTAATGTGTGTTGATTGGGTAAATGCTATATTCCTTATGGCGAATTTAGATAGTCCAAAAGAAAAGGTTTTTTTGAATAAATAAATAATTTTTGTTTTAATTTTTAGTTGGACCTTTTAAAAAATTCTTTTGCCGCTTTTTGTACATTTGAACAAGCGGCAACAACAGCTTCATTAAATAATTCAACACAAAATTCTCCTCTAAATCAGTTATTTTTATGTAATGGATCTGTATTGCCAAGAGAATTTTCTTCTTCCTCATCAACATCTACTCAACAACAACAACAACAACAATGGATGATTGGAGGGGATTCAAGTCTTTTAGCTAATAATTTAGTTGGAAGGGTTTTGGATGATTTAGTTATTCCTCTCAGAAAATTATGTTTATCTGAACAAGAAAGGGTTGCTTTGACTGCTTTGATTTTATTAGATGGAGGTAGTTGAATTTTAAATAAAAATTAATTTTTATTTTACCCAATCTGATAATTCAAAATTATTAGAAAAAGTAATTTCTCTAATTATAATCTTCCCTCCCCCCCCCTTTCCTCTTTTCTCAATTACACCAACCGATAACCTTACACTAATTTTACCCCAATCTTTCTTTTTATCATTCTTTTATTTTTTCAGATAGTCGAAGTTCTTTAGGAGATCCAGAAAGTGGAGAACATTGTGGTTTATATCAAATAAAAGATAAATTACAAAATGCATTATTTCAACACGTCAGAGAACGTTGTGATCAATCAATTAACAGAGCCAGTTCTCGTTTTGCAAATATTTTATTATTATTACCTGCTGTAGCTAAAGTTTCATCACTTTATTTGGAAAATGTTCAATTAGCTAGAATGTTTGGAAAACAATCATTAAATCCTTTATTGTCTGAAATTTTTGATAATAATGGAGGAGGAAATAATAATAATAATTATTTATTAGAGCAGCAACAACAATTAAATAATGAAGATTTTTTAATTAATTCCCCTCCATTATGTCAACCAATTTCTTCTGGAAGTTGTAAAAGTAATACAAGCAGTAGTAGTAGTAGCAGCACTAGTAGTAGTAGTGGATGTAGTAGTAGTAATAGTTGTGTTAATAGATCAACAACAACAACAACAAATAATAATAATTTTGGGTTTTCTAATGGTAATTAATTAAATTTTTAAAATAAAAAATAATTAAATTATTCTTTACAAATTAAAAATTTTCGATGTTAAAAAATTTTATGAGAAATTTGAAAAAAGTTAAGTAAAAAAATTAAGTCACCCAAGGAGATGCGAACTTTTGCCCAGAATTTTTCCACGCGCCTTCGGTTTATTCTCTTCCCCCTCCCTCCTCTAAAAAGAAATCTCAAAAATTTTATATTTTTATCTAAATTTAATTTCATTTTTTTAAAGCATTTAATACTACTTCTCAACAAATTGAATTACTCGATCATCAACAACATATCCACCACTCTTCTTCTTCAATTAATTCCTCCTCCTCTTCTACTGCCAACAATGTTTATACTAATAATGGACAGCAATTACTTTGTGGAATGGAACAATTATTATTAGCTCCAGTATATCAACCAGAAACACAAATTAGTGAATTATCTTCCCCTGAAGCTAATAATCAACAAAATAATTCATTTGTTTCTTTAACATCTAATATGGAAACTGGAGGGGAAATTAATGGAAAGAATAATGAAACAAATATTATAAATTCTGATTATTTTGGTGAATTGTTTTCTGATATTGGTAAGGAAATTATTGAGATTTTTCTTTATTTAAAACTGAATGCTCTAATATTTTATTTTGACTGATCAATTAATTTAAGAAAAAAAATATTTAGCCTTTCTTTTCTTTGACTCAGAATTAAATTTACCTAGACATTAAGAGATTTTGTTAATTTTCTACAAAATAAATTCCTTCTAAAATTATTTTTTCTAGGAAATAATATAATAACAGACAATGAATGTATTAGTACAACAAATACAGAAATTAGAGGAGGAGAAAAGCAAAAAGAAGAAGCAATTAATATTGGAGGAGGAGGGGGAGTAATTGATAGAGCTAATAATTGGCGACAACAAAAGCAATATCGTTCTCTTCAAGTTGAAAGTGATTGTGTTGGAAATATTAGTAGACATGGTCCTCGACATATGTCTGCATGTTCACCTCCATTAAGTACTCAATCTTGTAGTATTGGAGGGGCTTTTTATCAAGTAATTTATTTTTAAAAATAATTAAGAAAAAATTTTTTTCTTAAATCTCCTCTTCTCTCCCCTCCCCCTTTCCTCTTTTCTTCATTCAAAAATTTATTTTTAGGTTCAACAACATCAACAGCAACAATATTTCTTTGTAAACACACCACCACCCCAAATGATTAACAATGGAAATAATAATACTCAACAACAACAACAAACACCTTGTTCTGCTGGACCTTATTTATCGGCATTTAAATATTAAATAGAAAAAAATTGTTTTTCATGATAGGAAATCGCTCATAGATATGCGGGGTGAAAATATATTCCAATTTTCTAGCCAATTTATTTAATTTAGTTTTTTTTAAATATTTAATTAGGTTATTTTTTGACTTTTAAATAATTTTCTTGACACAAATTTACTTATTTTTTGATGGTTATAGATAGCCACATTTGTAAATTAGACGAAAAAATGAATCTATTTTTGAATTTAATTATTATTATTTTTTCTGTTTGAGCGTCTAAATTGCTATTTATTTACTAAATATATTAGAGATCGGCATCTTTGAATTGTTTTTAATAAACAACCTTGCCCATTCAAGGGAAAATCAAGAAACTTAAAACTTCCTTGATATTAGCCCTGGAACTAGGAAAATCAGATCTATCCCGATCCCTACTCCATAACTTTTTTTGTTGTTTAAAAACTTTATTTGTTTTTCTCAATTGTTGTAAATCTATTTAAATTAGTTTAATTCCTCAGAAATTAAATATATTAATTAAATCCCATAATTTAAAATAAAAACTTAATATGGTTAAATAAATCTATATTTTCAAGTAATTGTTTTTATCTTCTTAAATGTAAAACTTTATTTAAAAAATGAACGAATATTTTGGTTACATTGAGATTTGTAGGAGTATGAAATACTTAAAGTTTCAATGCCTGAAAAAGAAGACTGAGGGGACTATCTCTCCAAAACTTGAAATATTCGTTTTTATATCTCCCTCCTCCTTAATTTAAATCCTAATTTCTATAGATTTAGTCTCAGCACAAACCTCAATAATTCCTAATAAAAAATATGGGTTTCTTCTCTCTTGTCACTAAAATCCTCTTGTTACACATAAAAAATAAAAAGCACCTCTCTCTCTCTTATATTATTCTTAGCATTATCTAAAATTATTTTTTTGTTAATTTTGTAGTTTTATTTTATTTTTTAAGCACTTCATTTTTAATTATTTATATGTTTTTTAAATAAATTTTAAAAACTTAAAAAGAAATTTTTAATTTGCTATTGTTGTGGGATTGGCTTGTTTTTATTCTAATTCTTAAATTAATGATCATCGAGTCATATAAAATATAAAATTATTTTTTAAATTATGATTTAAACTTTATTATTAAAAATATTTTAACTACAAATTTGTTTTTAATTTTTAACCCCCCCCCCCCCCCCCCCACCAATTGTTCGTTTTTAGATGATCAGAACAATATAGTATCCCATTTATCTTCAATCTCATTTTTAATTTAATAATTTATTTAAAAAATAATTTTTTCAAAAAGAAGGAAGGAAAAAATAAAAAAAAGTATTTTGTTTTGTTGTCGTCATACATATTAAATAAATCTTGTATTAATAAAAATTGCTAAATAAATTTGTCAAAAAATTTTTTTAAATTATTTTTAAAAAAACGTTATTCAGCCCAATGTAAATTCACTTTGGCTGCATTATTGCAACTACCAATTAAGAAATTCTAACATACCCGCCTTACTCATCAGACTTTGTGCCATCCTAAAATCACTTATCCCGATCTGTTAAAACGATTTCAGAATGATACGCAAGTCAACTAATTACTTAGCGAACCTTCTTGTGTGGTCAACAAATTCAAAAACTGGCTCTGCAAATGGTTAATCTTTTCGTTGTAAATTTAAAAAAGTCCTAACTTCGCCAGATTCTTCGGTAACCGAACCGACAAACCGAATCGGTATGATAAATATGATAAAATTCAGGCACCGAAAAAAAATTTGAGTTTCGCGCCGCAGGACTGATGGGGTGAAAAGTTAATTGTTACTCATTATTTACATAAAATATTTAAATTAAACAACGAATTTTTATCCACAAATGTATCTGTTAAATTCGACGGTAACTACAGGGTAGCAAAAAAGTAACCGGATACGTTTTATGGCGTAACTTTATTCAAATTGAAGATAATGAGATCAAAGCTTAAATGATAGAAAACTAAATAAGTATCAAAAATAATTAGGAATTTTGTACCCAACAAATACTTGGATACAGAGCCGAAGGCGCGTGGGAAAATTTTGGGCAAAAGTTCGCACCTCCTTGAGTGAGATTTTGTCGCATACCTGGGCGAGTGATTGCTTTAGTGTTTTAACTTTAGCGTTATTAAGAACAGACTCTTGCCCTCTAAAATAGAACAAAAAGTTAATTAATCGGATTCAAATTCGATGAGTACGGTGATGATCATACTTGAGGCACATAAAACCGGGTAAATTGGCTGCACAATACCTATGTACAATTTCTTTTGCCTTAAGCACAGGGGATATGTTCTGCTGAAAGATCCAGTCTTATGTCAAAAGTGGGCTCATGTCAGCTCCAGTGCTGCAAAACTCCCTCGAGGATTTCGTGTAGATAATAGTTTTTATTTATTTTGACCCATGAATTCGCGAAAATAAAGAGATTTTGAACGTCGGAGCAGTTCAACTGAGTCCCGGCTCAATTGAGTCCCGGCCCTATAACTCAAGTACGGGTTGATAATTTTTAATGTTTTTGGTACCATTAGATAGAGCATTAGATGGACTACAATATACCAAAAAATCAAAATTTTCGATTGACTGGTAAAAATTTTATGATCTAAAAACTAACTTTTTCAAAAAAATCTGATTTGTCGGCACTTTATCGATCATAACTTTTTTACCAGTCGGTCAGGAATTTTGATTTTTTGGTATATTGTAGCCTATTTAGTGCCCTATCCAGGGGTACCAAGATCAAAAAATTGTGACCATTCCTTCTAAAGTTATAGGGTCCGGGACTCAGTTGAGTCGGGACTCAATTGAGGTGTACCGTTTGAACGTTTTTGCAAATAACAACCAAATAACAACCCATAACATTATAGAAGTTGGGTGTTAGGAATGCTTGACAATTGCGCGTTGAATAACCATTCTGTTTATTACAATGGATCCTTGTACGGAATCATTTGGTCCATTTTTTTAATTCTATTTAATCCCTGTCGTCCTCTACATATGTATGTCGCAGGTCGAAACACCATATTCTCTTAAATAATCTAAACAACGATTACCCAATTGTCCACTGCTTAACTATCTTCTGCTCATATTCCCCCCCCCCCCCCCCCCCCCATTTTTTTCAGAAGTTTGTGCCTTGCGACTAAGTGGAACGGCCCACAAATGTGACACCCCGAAACAGCGCGGGCCAAAACGGCGCAAACCAAAAACTGCTCAGTGATAGAAGGATTAATCAATCAGATGACGTGAGAGTAATCAATTGATTTCGAGTGATTAACCTATCTGTGATCGATTTGACCTTAGTGATCGAACAGAAATCACAACCAGTTTTCGGGTACACTGATCTCCGAATTACTAACATATTTTTGCAACAAGGTTTTGCGCAGTTCCAACAAAGCGGAAGATCGTTCCAACATTGAGAAAAGTTGTTCCAGCAACGGGGAAGGTTGTTCCGACATTGGGGGGATGTTGTTCGGATAGTTGTTCGATTTTTGGGTTGCAGTCTTGGCCTGCGACGTATCGGTCGCCCGTTTCGGTTGCGCCGTTTTTGCCTGCGCCGTTTTGGGCTGTATCCCCTCACAAATTGATGCAAATATTTTTGATACGTTTAACACCATATTTTTCTTACAATTAGTTTTATAACCTCTTTGTCTAATTTGTAGTTAAATTAATGTTTTAGTTGATAACTGAGAACTTACTTCAACTCTTTTTCTAATTATTTAAAACATCAACTCAACTAAATGGTTTCTAAGAGGTTAAAGCTTTAAGCAATTTTTTGATAATATTATGCAGATAAACTGATACAAGATAAAATTAATTTTGTCGAATTCAGATATAGTTTAAGAGATTGTTATTGCCAGAATGATCGAAAATAGTTTCTTGGTTATTTTTAGGAACAATAGAACTCAAATGTGCCTGACAGCTGATGAACGATATGACCAACAAAATTCTCTCCAACGACACACTTCGAATGATACGAGTACTAAAAGAATTAATGGGAACTCAGGAAGAACAAGGTTTTTAATCTTTAAATGTTTTGTTGGGTAGTCTCTTGTTATTTGTACGTAGATAACTAAATGTGTGTAAGAAAAGAAGTAATTGTTTAAAAAATCTACTAGGGAGTGACTATGTTAATGAACTTGTCGAGCTGATGTGAGTCGAATAAGGCTAAAATTGGCCAAAGTTTTAATTTTTTATTCACAATCTTGAATCAGATGGATTCTGTGTTATTCGACTAATTGTCAGCTTTATGAGCTTTTTCCAATAATTATCTACTCATTTAAAAATTTACGTATACTAACAAGAAGTTACCTGCTTTCCTTAAGTTCTTCGTCTTCCTCTGAGCATTTTTGCATGGATGAGAGTGCTGGAACAAGTTCTGCCAGCAGCGCTTCTACTAACAACAATAACTTGGTTGTGGCAGTAAATGAACATGGACAGCTAGTTTGTGCCAATTATTTTACCCAAGTGCCTGTTCTTTCACGCTCTCGTCCTTGCTGGGCAAGACTAAAATATCAGCCAACAATTGAAAGTCTTCACGATGAAATTATGGACCTATATAATTGGCTAAAACCTACAGCAGAAGAGATTTGGTCCCGTCGTTTGCTTTTTAATAGAACAAGTGATATAATTAAAGGGATTTGGCCTGACTCTAATGTACAAATGTTTGGAAGTGTTGGTATGCATTTATTTAATTATCTTTAATTGGGGTTAAAGATGATTTGAATTTATTTTTGCTTTATTTAAACATTGATGAGTTTTTGCCCTATATCGAATAAAAGGCGCCTTGAATTGTTAGAAAATGTCGTCAATTCATTTAATTTGATGATAATTAGTTTTTTTGTCCTTATTCATTATACACTGACAGAAAATTTTAAGCACTCTTAGTTTTTCGAATCTAAACTTAAAGTTTAAAGAAGAAAAACAATCAGTGATAGATTAAATATAGGTAATAGCGAAAATAAATGAATTTTCCTTAAACATCTTTGAGGTTTTGGCATTAGGGGCGGCTCGGAAAATATACAAAAATTTCGGCGTAGTGACGAAATTTTTTATTTCTGGGTAAATCTATGAATAATTATTTATGAACAATTAATCCATTTTATTTATTTAGCAACAAATTCCTTTCTCCCTTCATCAGATATTGATATATGTGTTAGGACTACAAACTCAATTCAAATACCAGAAGACCTTCATAAAGTAGCAGATGTTTTAAAGTATGTTCTTTTTTGTAAAAATATATTTATATATTAAGCTATCAATATTCTTTTAGTTTTTTCACATTTCCTCAAATTTTTAGGGGATTCCACTTCGAGAATATTCATGTTTTGGACAAAACTGGTAAAAATATTTGTTGATTTTATTATTATTTTATCACTTGTGATTATTTATTTTTTTAGCCTTTCCTCTTGTCAAATGTACTGATCAGCTAACACAACTAAATATTGATATTAATTTTAACATTGGTGGGCGTATTGATAAAACTGTTCGCTGGATTCGAGACAAACTAGATTTTATGCCTCATATGGAACCCTTATTGCTTGTTTTGAAGCTTTTCCTTGCACAGCGTGGTCTTAATAATCCATATACGGGTGGATTACCGTCATATGCTCTTGTTGTTATGCTGGTTCATTATTTGGAGGTTTTTTTTTGGGTTTTCTATTGTTGATTATAATTTTTCAGTACATTCGTTTAAAAAACAAATCAGATGCTGCTCATAAAGATTCCTATGACTACATGACCCTAATTGGAAGGAAACCGTTAGGCCTTTTACTTCACTATTTCTTCTTCTACTTTTATTGTTTTGATTATTCTGAATTGGGCATAAAAGTTCGAAATCGTCTGTCGGCTTCGTTAGTTTTGCATAAGAAGGAATTGATTGAAGAACTTGGCGAAGAAATTTTTTACTCGAGTCCAGTCTTCATTTGCGATCCTTGTGAAAGAGGTTTGTCTTTTCATAACTCAAAAAGTTGTTTTTTGCCAATTGAATCCTTTTATTTTTAAGGCAACAATCTTGGTCGCTCAGCTCATAATATTTTGGTAATTTTTTGTTCTCTTTTCTATAATTTCCTTTTAAAGACGATCCGGCAAGCCTTTTATGACGCTTTTAGAACAATTGGTACAACATTCAACCATTGTAGTCAACTCTCTCCTTATTTAAAAAATTTATATTGTGGTCCATTATTGACGTTGCTTATCACTGATGAACTTCTAAGTGGACGAAAACGCAATATTCACAGGTTGAGAGAATTGCTTTCTGGTTCTTGCCGCGGTCATCAAAATTCTATTTTGTCATTAGATAGCAATAAAAACGTAGTTGAAACAACTAACAATAAACATGAAGAAAAGAAGGAGAAACAAGATTGACAATGCTCAATTTTGCTAAAAATATTTAAAGGCGGGCAACAAATACTTAAAAATCATGTGCTAAAATCCCGTATAGGAATAATCCCATAACATTATCTTTTTTGTTTATTCTGTATCTCATGAGCATATATCCTCCTTTAACTTTTCCAATTCTTGTTTTCAGGTGTCATTGCCACATGTTTATAGTTTAGTTAGTCTTAGGTTATCAGAACATTTTTTCTGTTACCATTTATATTTCCCGCTAATCAAGCAATCTTGGAGAATATTTAACCAAAAAGATGAGAAAAAATATATATCTAATGAAAATCAAATTAATTCTCTAGGATTGTGTTTTGCATTTGTTTTCATTTGTTTTTTATCTTTCTCCATGCCTTTCATTTTCTCAGTACTATATGCACATATAACTTTGAAAGATCTTGATTATTCTCACCGAAAAGGGTATCCGTTTTTCTCCAACAATTAATTTTTGGTTCTTTATAAAACAACGATGAGATGAATTGTTTAAATGAGAAAAACAAAAAAAAGAATCATCATCGCAATTTAAAAATTTACAATCAATTATTGAAAACGAGTAAATAGATATACTATATATAAATTTATGATTTTTTGATTGTCTTTATACATACATGAAATATTTTTACGAATTATTAATAATTGCTAAAAACATTTAAAAGGTTTTATTTTATCTCTTTATTGAATGGAGCCTACGTGCCAATCAGTTGAACTTTCAATGCCTATAGAGTCAGCTGGTAGCAGTTCTCAAACTACCAATGCTTCACAAACTGAAATACGAGTAGAGGTTTGTTAGTAGAAAAATTGGGGGAGTTTCTAGCTAGCAATCTAAAAGATGTTTTGATGATATTTCTCTTTTAGTATCTAAAGCACAATTGGACAGTAAAGAATTTCTCTCATTGTTATCAGGAATATTTGGAAAATTATGTGAATCTGCCGAATAGCGACTTGACTTGGTCAATTAAAATTTATCCAAAGGGAAATGGTGAAAACAACAAGGTTAATTTGGTCTTGTTTTAAATTATCTATAAGATTTTAGGATTTTGTTTTTCTCTGCCTGAATAGGGTTCTTGGCACAAATGTAAAAAATAACAAGATTGGTTTCAGGTTAATTTGATAAATTCATAAAAAATATTTTTCTAATTGTAAATCCTTTAAGGTCTCGATTCTACCTTAAAAACAGTGAAGGGAAGGATATTGAAATGCGAGTTCATCCAAACCCTTCACATTCTGACTATGTTTCTTATATAAAGAGAGATGTTCTCTTTCCTCAAATTCAACCTGCTGATAGTATTACTGTCTTTGTTGAGATTGACGTTGCTGTTGAGACGATCACTACTTCTGTAGATGATTCGTTTGGAGTAAAGATTTGCTCTAATAATTTTTATCTGTAATTTATTTTCAGCCATGTAGAAGTTGCACCTGTGAGAGACAACTTGGCGAAGATTATTTGAAATTGCTGAGTGATATGGTGCTTACCGATTTCACTATTAAAGTCCAAGACAAAGAGATTCACGTGCACAAAGCTATACTTGCTGCTCGCTCACCTGTCTTTTCAGCAATGCTACAACATGTTGATACTAGTGAATCAAAAACGGTTTTAAAATTAATTTTGTCGAATTTTTAGAATCTAAAATTAAGGGTATACTCGAAATAAAGGATGTTGAATATAACGTTGTAAAGGAAATGCTTCGGTTTATCTACTGTGGAAAAAGTTCTGGGGAGTTGAGCGAGATTGCTTCTGATTTACTTATTGCTGCTGACAAATATAGGTTTTTAATATTTAATTTTATTCCTTTCAATTTTAAATTATAGATTGGAAGAATTGAAGAATCATTGTGAACAAAGCCTTATACAAGCTATTAATTTCGACAATGCTTGTCATTTGCTAATTATTGCTGATATGTGAATTTAATATTTTGTTGATATTTAATTAACCTATTTTTTAGGTATGGTGCTTCAAACTTACGTAAAAAGGTGCTACATTTTATCAAACTTCATCCGAAAAAAATTGTACACACCGCTGGATGGATTGCTATAATTAAAGAACATCCTCAACTTGCTACAGATATTGTCGCTTCTTTTGATAAAAGCTAATAATAATAATGATGAGGTTTGGAGATTGTTTAATGAAATGGAGAGAAGTATTTAATGTGGCTTCCTTTTAACACTTCTATTTTTCCAAAAATAAAATTTTATTTTAAGATTATTTTGTGATTGGTTTAATGGTTATGTTTTTTAGAAACGCTTAAATAATTTGTTGAGTGTTTTCTTTAAAACAAAGTCAATTCTGCTTACACAGTTTTATATAATTATATATTTTGAAATATTTAAATTCTTTATTTTTTTGTCAAGCCAATTTGCGTTAAAAATTGACTTTTTAATACCGGAAATAAATTTTTATTTGACATTCTCTTATAATGATTTTTAACCTTTATTTAACTGCAAATTGGCTGTAAATTTATGTATAATAATATAAATAATTGTAAAACTCGAATTATTTGTTTAAAAATCTTGTCATTAATTAAAATCTAAATTTTACTATTTTCTCCACATGCATCATGTGCTCGCTTAATTTTTACGTCATCATGATTGGCGACAAACCATCGCATATATTTTCTCCTTTCATCTCTATTTTTGCAATCTTAACTGATCAATTTTCGCACACACATGCATTAATTGACTTAAAAATATATAAAAATAGGCACGAGTTTATTTACGCGTGCATTGAATTTTTTTAATCCTAATGAGTTTGGTGAGATTTTAATTTTTTTTTGTTTTAATTTTTAAAACAAACTGGATAATATTAAATCAAATTCTTTAGGATTAAAATATTTTTATATTTGTTTTATCAAATTCATTACATAAATTTTTGTTACTTTTTGTTTATATTTAACATTACTTTATTTAAATAGAAAAAAATATTTTTAAATTTATAAAAGTCAGGCTAAAAATGTCTTCAAAGTTGCGTCAAGCTTCTGTTCTGAGTATGCGTAAACTGAATGAGGTTTCTTTTAATTTTTGTAATTATTAAGGACTTGAGTTTTGCCCAAATACTTCCACTTGTCTTTGTTTTATTTGGTTTTAGTTATTGTAAACCAGGACCTTTATTCTCCCCAAAGTTTCTTCTCAATATGCCATTGAGAATAATAATTTATGTGGAAGAAACTTGATTTTTTACATATACAGGAGAAAACTTGTGAGAAATAATGGGGCACTAAGCCATTGTTTACCCGTTATTTTTTATCCATTGGTCTTAAGCAGATTAATAAGCATACATGGCATTAATTTGGGAGAAAATATGACTTGATAATTATTTTCTAGTTGCTGGGTGATTGCAATCTCAGTCTTTCTTCGCTTCGAGTTCATGTCCAACAAATTGGTACTTCAAGTGATGGTTTAGCATTGAGAAAGGAGACTGAAGAAGTTGCAAGGGTTTTAAATTAAAATAAATTAAATTCAAAAATTTATTTTAGACATGTTTTCAAGCTTGTGAATCTACTAGAGGTACTGTGCTGCCACAATTAAAAAAGGAAGGTTAGTGACTTTTTGCAATATAATTATTTTTTATTTAGGTAATTCTTTCAGTCAATGTGTTACTTGTTTTATTGGCTGTGTAAGTGGTTTATTATTGGAGTTGAAACGATGCCATGCTATGGAATCGACTTTTCCTATTGAGGACGCGCCATTAATGTTTGGAATTATTTTTTAAATTATTAAGGCATAATTTAGAAATGAGAGTTTTTGAGGGTTTTAGAACTAGTAAAATTTGTATTGGAATTTTTTTTAGAGTGCCAAGCAAATTCTTTTAAAATTTTTTTGATAATTTTGATTAGTGTATTTAATATTTGAATTTTATTTAAAAAAATTTTTTAGTGCGGAGGCATTAATCAGACCAGTAGAAGAAATGCTTGAAAATTTGGAGAATTTAATTACTGTTCATTACTCGACAAGTGAGACTTCACCCGATTCAAAGGTGACTCCACAACGCCGTAAGACTGGCAAATGTCGACCACAGTGTATTTGTACTGATTTTGTTAAGACTAGCTATGCTTGATTTTGGTTAACAAATATTGAGAACAGAGCTTTTTAAATTATTTTTTTTTGTTTTAAATTTATAGACATTTTTAACAATAATTTTTGAAAAATCTCAAAAATTATAAATATTTTTGTGCAAAATTTAAGAAAAATATTCTTTTTTAAATTTATACTAATTTTATTTCGATTTATTTTATATTTGTGATTTTTTATTCATTAAAAGAATAAAAATTAAATTAAATTTTTATTTTTCCAATATTTTTAAAATTTCAATGATTTCATTCAGTAATGTTCATTTCAAAATTGTTTTATTTTTAATTACTTTCTTTTTAAATTTTAATAGAACAAAGTGATCTTGTTTTGGCATAATTTGGTCAATTTTGTTCAAACTGCACTACATTCAATTAGGTTAGTTGGTTTTCCATTCACAAAGCAATGCTGGTCAGGTTGGTATTTTTTGGATTCGTCCATTATGTCTGGGCGGGATAGGTACCCTCCTTCCCTCCTAATAAGTATCCTTAAAAATTTTTTTCCTCGCTTCTAGCATTTTTTAAATTTTCAATATAAATAATGAAGGTGAAATCCTGTGGTTAGAAATAGATACATGTATTTTGTGTATGTATTGTCAGTCAAAAGCATTTTTCATTCAGACTACCGCTATTTTATCTAACTTTCTCTCGTGCTTATTCTCTACATAAAGTCGCTTTCCTATAGATATCCCTCAAATATTTTAGTCTGCTCTATATTCAGCATGCTAGACACAGCTGAACCTTTCATAGACTCATACCCCAATAGTCACTGGATATTGCCATCAATTTAGCGATAGCTCTGGCATTCTTTCCCTCATTTCTATCAATAAAAGAAGCGCATGTGCCTAGGCTCATCTTTATATATATTTCCCGATCCTCTTCTGTTTCTTCGCACTACTGATTGCGGCTATTTTAAACTAATAAAGTCGTGCAGTCGAGCCATCACCCAGCTTTTTATATCTATTGCTTGTATGCCTTTCCGTACTCTATCCGTTTTCTGCCTACCGGCTGTCACAGCCATTGCCAACAAACGGCCACCCGACCAAGTCTGTATCAAAAGAACCTCTATTGCTGCATTGGGATGGCTGGCTTGGACCGCCTTTTTTCTTTTCCTCTTCCCATTTTTCGCCTCCTATTGCCCATCCTTCTCTCCGTTCTTCCTCACTTTCCATCACCCATGGCCCATTTGTGGCGGCAGAGCTAACGCCAATTGCTTGTGGTCCAGACTGTCCTCTTCTTTTTTTACTTTCCTATTCTTCTCAAAACCCGCAGGCCTTCCTTTATTCTTACTTCACACGCATCCTCTTCACAATCGCCAATTCATTTCCCTCAGTTTTTACTCTTATTAAGGAGGATTCTGCGGCTCTCTGTCCTTTTCTTATTTATATTGCACTTTCTACTCATTTTCATTTCAACATATTCTTTCAAATCTTCATTCTCTTAATCAACCCGCTGTTAAAGCTTTTAGGACCGATGAGAACGAAATTACTCAAAGACGGATCACTAACAAGATTACTCTTTTATAACTATTTGAAATCAAGCCCTTCTCGCATTTCACAAGTCCCCATTTTTCATATTTTCATCACTCATAATACATCGTTTTTTAAATTCATGATTTTTCCTTACATATTCATACACACGCACAAAACTTGACCGAGTATAAACTTTGAACTGTCATCACAAAACCCCAATAAAAAAGCGATCGAAGAAACCAAAACTTCCACCGCTTTTAGTGTTTTTATTTCAGGCATTGTCATTTTTTTTGATAGTCTTTTATTTATTTTTTCCATTTATATATAAATATTTTTTTCTTTCATTTTTATCATTTTCCATTTTTTACACAATTATTTGCAGCCTAAACAGCTCTCTTGTTCAATCCTAAAGAGGTGCATGAAAAGTCACTACAATCTGCCTAGAGGAAATAACATCGGCAGCTGATCACATAATCCTTTCCGTCAATTAACTCTTTAATTTTCTTTTGTATAATCACATCTTCTTAAAGAAGCAGTAACGAATATATAAAAAATACTTCAACGTAATAAATCAGCGTTTAACCAAAAAATTTTCATTTAAACGATTTTAGTGAAGGGCGAATAATCCCAAATATCTTCATAGTTTTTATTGTTCTAAAAACAAAATTACGACCTCTGTTATTCAAATTATTAATTCGGGCGAAATAAAAACGAAGGAAAACAATTGGACAATTAAAGAAAATAAACAACCTAAATTGAAATTAAACGATATTATTATCACCACGAACGGACAAAGTAACAACATTATTGAGACTACAGGAGATAATACAAATATTGTTGTTGATAAGGTTTCCAAATATTTGTTAGATTGTTCAATGTTTCTTTTTTTCAGTGTATATCCAGCACAAAAATAGAAGCTAGTGGCTCACACCAGCACGGGCAGAGAAGGTCAACCGCCGCCAGGTCCGGCGGTGGTTCCTCGTCGGCCGGCTCGTTTAGTGCAGCGGCGACGACTGGAACCGCCGTTAACGGACAACAACATCAGTCATCGTCCTCCTCATCTGCTGGTGGTGGCGATCAGAAGAAGCGCCATTCTACTGCCAGCAAAAAGAAAATGCGTATTATGGGATGTGTACTAGGCAGTAATGGTGGAGGGACAGGTGAGGAGTTTATCTAGGGATTGACCTGGGAATTGTGGCTAGTTTTTCTATTATATGTCATTTCAATAAGTGGCACATCCTGAATAGGGGGATTAAATTTATATTCTTTGTAAATCCTGAACCAGTGAGGCATTTATTGACCAATGAATTTTTTTAACACCTCGCACAAACTTAGGTGAAAAAGCCTGTTTATCCAAAAAAAATTTTAGAAGCAGAAGAAGAGGAACGTGAACGTGAAAGACTTAATAAACAAGTAAATAAAGAAATCAACAAAGAATTAAAGAAGGACAAAAAAGTTTTGCGTGCCACTCACAGGCTTTTGTTGTTAGGAGCTGGAGAAAGTGGAAAATCAACAATTGTAAAACAAATGCGCATTCTTCACATTAATGTGTGTTTTGTTGTATTTATTCTCCTAAATATTAATTCTTAAGGGTTTCAATGAGGAAGAAAAGCATGAAAAAATTAGAGATATCAGGCAAAATGTTAAAGATTCGATTACGGCAAGTTTTTTTTTAAATTTGAAAAAAAAACAGGATATCCAACTCAGGTTATTCTAAAAGCTATGGATTTGATAGATCCTCCTGTTATTATTGGTGATCTTGCTAATGAAGCTAGTCGTTCCTTCATTTTATCACTTCCGGAAAAAATGCCATCAGATGATCTTACTCAGGTAGATTATTTTAAACTTAAATTCTCATTTAAAAAATATTTTCCAAAAAAGTTTTTCTCAAAAATATATTTTGTTTTTTTTGGTAAAATTTGCAAGTTCAACTAAAAAAAGGTCTTTTTAGGCAAATAATGATTCATAATCTCGTAAAGGGAAGGGTTATGACCAAGTTTTGTTTTTGAAATTTGTTGATGAGAAAAGTTGTTTGACTTTTCCTATTATGTTTTATTCTATTTTTGGAAATTTTGGGCCCTTTTCTCATTTCCCACCCACTCCTTTTAACCTTTTATGCTTTTTAAATCAAAAATGGTAGCCTTTGATAAAGTAATGAAAAAAAAAAGAAATAAGAAAGAAAATTTTTTGAGAAGAACGTTTTTAATAAATTGCAAAATATAACGGTGAATTAAATTAGAAGCATTTATTGGGGATACAGTTTAAGAAAAATATTTTTTGTTGGAAAATAGGCAAACAAATTCTTGTAATCTTTGGATTATACAATATATTAGTATATAGATATGTATATTTAAAGTTTGGATTTTATGCTTCGTTTTTCTCTTAAAAATTTGTTTTGTAATTGGCTTCAATTCTTAGTATTTATTGGATTGAAAAAATGAATTTTTTAAAAGTTCCAAAATCAAAATATTCGAGAGGCATTCTAAGGAAAGATTTAAGAAAGAAAATTAATCTTTGAATTCACTAATTTACCTAATTTAATTATTTTGTATTGAATATACCTATCCATTTTTAGGATATTTTATGCCATACCTAAAAAGTTATTATACAATTTGAGGAAGATAAATTAATTTTACTCTTTCCTTTATAGGAGTTTTACGATCATGTTTCTAATTGTTGGGCGGACAAAGGTGTTCAAAGCTGTTTTCAACGGTCTAACGAATATCAACTCATTGATTGTGCCAAATATTTTTTAGATAAAGTTGATGAAGTTAGAAAGTTAGAATATAATCCCTCTGAACAAGTAAGAAAAAAAGAAAAAATTTTTTTAATTTTTAATTTAATATTAGGATATTCTTCGTTGTCGTGTTATGACTTCTGGAATATTTGAAACAAAATTTGAAGTTGATAAAGTGCGCTTTCAGTGAGTTTAAAATAAAATATTCTTTAAAAAATGTTTTGTCTTTAGTATGTTTGATGTTGGCGGCCAAAGAGATGAACGTCGAAAATGGATTCAATGTTTTAATGATGTAACTGCAATTATTTTTGTATGCGCATCCTCTTCTTATAATTTGGTGATTTTTGAATTATTAAAAAAAATATTTTTTTAATTTAGGTGCTCTTGGAGGATAGTACACAAAATCGATTGAGGGAATCTTTAGCCCTTTTTAAAAATATTTGGAACAATCGGTGGCTAAAAAGTATTTCTGTTATTCTTTTCCTCAATAAACAAGATATGCTTGCTGAGAAAATCAAAGAGGGCCGGCATAAATTGGAAACTTATTTTCCTGACTTTGCTAATTATCAACTGCCAATGGATGAGAGAATGCCTTCTGATGAAGATTCTAATGTGTACAGGGCTAAATGCTACATTCGAGGAGAATTTTTAGTGAGTTTATTTTTTTATAAATTAAGGGGGGATGTTACTTTAAAAGGGGAAATTGATCCCAAAATTAAATTCAAATTAGGATTGATTAACTAAATATTAACTAATTAACTTCTTTTTTCCCCACTTTTTCATACAGTGGCGGCAATATGTTTACGACCACTGGATTAAAAAAATGAAACCCCCAATAACTCGATTAATTTATCTAGGACGAATTTGTTGTAAGTATATTTTTTGTAGCATTTTTTATTGGCTATCGATTGATACCAAACATTTTTCAAAATCTTTATTTTTTTCGAAAGTAATCCTAGACAATCGTATTTTAGGGGGGAAAAATGTTTACGACCACTTTGGTTTTTTCTATTTTAATTGGTGCAAAAATTCTGTAAAAATTTCTGTGGACATTTCCATCAATACCGAGTGTAAAAATAAAAAGAACGAAGCTGTACCTTCTTTCTTCATCAAGATCTCGAACCTCAAAAATCAACGGAAAATAGGGGTACAGTACTTTAAAAAATATTTTTACCCCCTTGAACTGAAATTAAAAATTTTCTTTTAGGCCATTCTGAAAGCCCATAAAATTTGCTACAAAATAGTCCTTGTCTCATTTATTCTAAAAAATAGTTGTTCGACTTACATCCACTTTCACATAAAAATGGTCAAAAATCCCCTAAAATACACCAAAAATGATAACATGAAATGTGAAAGTAGATCTACCTCAAATAGAAATATTTTTAGAAAAATCAAGCATTGACTTTTTTGTAGCAAATTTTATGGGCTTTCAAATGAGCCCAAAAGAAATTTTTTCGATTAAGCTCTAGGGGGTTAAAATAATTTTTGAAGTACTGTACCCCCATTTCCCGTTGATTTTTGAATCTAGAGATTTCGATGAAGAAAAAGGTACAGACTTTGTTCTTTTTACTTTTCTACTCAGTATCGATTGAAATGTTCACAGAAATTTTTTCAGAATTTTTAGACGAATTAAAGTCGGAAAACCCAAAGTGGTCGTAAACATTTTTCCCCCCTAAAATACGATTGTCTTAGTTAATATTGTTACAACTTTCGAAAAAATAAAGATTTTTAAAAATGTCTTGTATGAATAGATAGCCAATAAAAAATGCTACAAAAAACATATTTACACCAAATTCATCTAAGATGATTCAATCGATCTATAAATAGTTTTATTTTATTTTAACAAGTGGTCGTAAACATATTGCCGCCACTGTATTTCAACGTAATTTTTTTTTGTTTTAAAACGAAACATTCTTTTTTCATTTCGGCACTTATGTATATAAATTTCTTCGATTTTTTCAATTCTTTATATGAGAAAAATACCGACAGCCAGTCTTGTCCATTGCTTTTTTTGCCTTTTTTTATTCTATATCATTCTTCTTTTTCCCCTCATTTCCCACTTTTCTTTCCTCAAAAACACTCACCACCACCACCACCAAAATATTCAACATGCACACACATAAAAACCTCCTTTTTATGAAAATGAACTAAAATAACACGCTGTTGTTGATGCTATTTTTAGAAACTCGCTTTTATATATAATAACAACAACGTTGTTTTTGGGGTCCTTTTTTTCTTTTTTCCTTTGGTGCTTTGCCCGAATGGCTCACTTTAACTACTTTACTCTTTTTTACTCCCATCTCTTTTTTTTCTTTCAATAGTATACATAATATTACTAAATTTCAACTGAAAAAGAATGAAATAAAGGAAAGAGGGGGTGATTATAAAAACTTAATGGAAAGTTTCAAAAAATTTAAGTACAAGAGTTTGGATGGAAAGAAGAAAAGTTTAAATTAAATTGAAAAAAAATACATACCTAAATTAATTCTTTATTAAATTGGGAATGATAAACGGGATAGGAGATTGTCTTCCTAATAAATCTACCAGGTGGGGAAATCTTAATAACGTCTTCAAGCCTCCACATATAAGTAGATAACGCTTCTTTTGTTTCTAATTTGGAATTTCTTTATCGATATTTATTCGTTCTACAAAACATATACATATGTACCTATTAACTCTATCGAGATTAATATTTAAATTAAAATATACATATGTATTTATGTATGTATTTAGTAAAATGGATAAAAAAATTCGAGGAATTTTCAAAAAATTTCTCCCTATTTCTTTTCTATTACCTAACATTTTATTACTATTTTCTTCTTTATTTTTTCTATTTTTTGCTGCCAGCCGTCCTTTCATTTCTCTCTAATTCACCGATCCACTCCTATTTCAGCTTGTTTCTAAAAATAGAAACATCAATTGCATTTGCTAAATTCTATTTTTAGTCAGCCGCTTCTATTTTAGCGACGACCTCCACCATCCGGCAGCCTTCCCTAGTGAGCATTGACTGCGGTAAACAACGAAACTGAAAAAAAAATGAAAAAAAATTGATGGGGGGATTGGAGGGGGAGAGAGAAGGAATATTTGTTTTTGTGTGTATGTTTAGAGGGGTTTTATCCACCCTCGCTCAACACTTTTTACTTAATATCTTTCTTTTTTCCTTTTTTCTCTAACATTCCACCCTCACACGCACAGACATTAAAAAAATTAGCTAGAATTTTTACGAGGGACTTTCTTTAAAATCTGGAAATTATTTTTTTTATATATTTTAATTATCTATATAGATTTTCAAATATTTTGTTTCGCTTTCTCCTCCTATTAGGGACGAGGCAAATTTTGCTTTTCGCTTTGAAGCGGTTTTTTCTGAGACAATCAAACAGTCCCTCAAAAACTATAAAATATCTGTATAGTGAAGATATTTCTTCACACTGATTTTGGGCATTTTATGTTACAAACCTAGTTGTCTCTAAGTTTTATAAGTGTTTAAGTATTTATTATTTTAGCTTTTTTAAAGATTACTTTTAATATTTTCAGAAGATCTCATCTGCTGGTGTGACCAACAAAGATAATAGCCACACACATACTTGCTATCCGCATTTTACTGTGAGATAAATTAATTCTGATTTTTGAATATTTATGATAATTTTTTAGTGTGCCGTGGATACTGAAAATATCCGCAGGGTGTTCAATGACTGCCGAGACATAATCCAACGCATCCATTTGAAGCAGTACGAACTTTTATAACAAAAGAGAGGGTTCTATTAAAACTGCTAAAAATCACTAATATTTTTCTTATTGAAATGTTGATACTTGGGGGAATTATTGAATGTATTTTACCTTATAAATTACGAATTAGGGTGGCAGTATTTTGATTACCCAAATGATAATTACAGACTACTTAACTCTAAATTTCTTCCAACATTCAAAACTACTTTTTCAAGTTTCTTCATTTCAAACTCATCCCTTTATTAATTTTTTATTTTTACAATTTTCTTATGGATTTTACAAATGCTTGCTAAAACGGGTCCTTTCTCTTTTCTCTCCCCTTAACTTTTTTAAAAAGGGCTTTATTGCATTTATCCGTTCCTAAAAATGTTTTTATTGAAAATATTTTTAATTTAAAAAATAATTTAATTTGCAATTAGCTCTTTAATTTCCATTCTCCTTCCTTCTTTTCCTTTCTTACAACATTTCTTTCTTTTTTTTTATTAAAAAGCAAAAGGACTGTTAATTTTTTTTAATTAAAAATTTTCAATCCTTTTATTTTTTAATTTTTCTTTAATTCTTTTTTTGCATTTTACCACAAAAAAAAAAATAAATATTAAAATAATATTTTTAATTTTTAGATTATTTTACCCCAAATAAATACCCATTTTTTATATTTCCTCAAATCACCTCTCTCTTTAATGCTTGGAGCTGTTTTTTGCTGCTAAAAATGCTCTCTCATGTTTGCTGTTTTTTGTTTTCTTTTTTGTATTAAATTCGTACAAAAAATATATTAATTAATTAATTATATATTGCTTTTATATTTTAAATTAAATTAATTTTGAATTTTTGTTTTTTGAATTTGGGTAAAAAAACTTAAAATTAAAGAATTTTTCAAACAATTTTTGGAATAAAAAATATTTAGTAACAATTACAAATTTATTTTTATCATAAAGAAACAAACGAAAATTACAACAAAACAATTGGAATTTTAATTAAAGGATTGATTATATATTTATTTTTTTATTTTCCTCATTTGGATTATACTTCAACAAATGTTTGTTTGTTTACAAACCGTCACACATTATAGCCTTAAAAATAAAAATTATTTTTTGTAAAATATAAGGGGGGCACCTTTTCTTTTGCAATTTAGAACAATCCTAATAGCTTTTGTTTGCCACCATTCTATTATTACTACTGACGTTGTTTTTCGACGCCGCGCCTTGCTGAGGGAAGAGTTGATCCGGCTTAATTGCTGACAACGTACCATAGCCGACCTCATTTGCCCGAACTTTCTCTGTTGGCCAATCTGTTGTGGGATTGTTTTTAGAAAAGTTAAAAAATATATTCAATTAACCTTTCAGGAATTTAGGTGGTGGGGGCTCAGGTTTGGGTTCTTTCTCTTTCTGATTCTCTTTCTGAAAAATATAAAAATATTATTAGATTTTTTTAAATTAACAACCTTTTTGGCACAGAAGACGAAAACAGTTGAAGACACAAGAATGAACGGCATTGAGGCAAAAAGTAGTTGAGCAGCAACATCCGTAAAACACGACAAGAACAACATCGGGGTTGATGGAAATATGTTTGGTTGTTTTGTTGTTATCAAATGTTGTTCTAAACATTTAAATTGAAAAGAGTTGCTGTTTTTATAGTAGTTAATTTGCTACTTTAATTGTTATATTTTTTAAATTTTGTATATTAAAATCTTTATTTTCTTAATATAAAAAATTAAAATATTTTTAAGAGTAATTTTAAAATTATAAAATTTATTTTCCTTTACATATTATTATCCACTCTCTTTCATATTTGGGTTTAAAATCAACCCTTTCCTTTTTATCAACAAAAAATTTTGAATGTTATTAAATTTCCTTTATGCAAGAAAGTAGAAAACCCAAATCATGAACGATAAAATGTGTGAGGATGAAAAAAGAATGATCTACTAGTACGAAGTAAAATCACAATGTTCAAATGATAAGAAGGCCAGAATATTCTTCTGATATTGAAAATTCCTCCAGAGAGACTGTGTTGTAGCATCTTTCTTTCTCTTTTCATTTTTTACATTTTTATTCATGGTTGAACCCGAATTCAATGCCTTCTTATATTTTAAACACATAACTGTTATTATTCCCTAAACTTTTAATTTAAATATTCAAATTTAATTGCAATTTTTGTTGCTATTTTAAAGAAGGAAGCTTCCCTTCTGTTTATTTTTTAAAGGTTGGCACTTGCATTTTAAAAAATATGTATAATAATCAATATATTATCATAGAAAAAGGGCTGTCTCTAATACATATAAATGCCACATTCTCTGTCAGGCTCTCGAATATTTTTTGTTGGCATAGAATTTGTGGCTGTTAAAGCTTTAGGCATTTTCCTGTAAATTTTAATTTTGTTTTTTGCATTTTCTCTCAATTATTTTTTATTAAAAAATTTTTTTAAAATTACTTATAATTAAATATAATAATTTAAATTATTTTTATTTATAAATTAAAAGAAAGAAATGAATGAAATTCTATTAAAATTTATTTTTTTATTTATTTTCACAATAATTTTTATAAAAATAAATTCCCAATTAATTAAAGAAGAAGGACAACAACAACAAAGGCTATCACAATGCAATGATGTAAGTAATATGTAAAAAAAGATTTCTTTTAAAAAGATTTTTTAGTGGGAATTTGAATGTAAAGATGGAAATTGTATTGCACGTTATGATCAATGTGATGGAATAATACAATGCCCTGATGGGTTAATTTTTATTTTTAAATTAAATTTATTTTTTTTTCTATGCAGATCAGATGAAGATAATTGTCGGAATAGGTTTTTCTTTTAATAAAATATTTTTTATTCAAATTTGTTTTCCCTTATTTCCCCTTTTTCAAAATTATTACAAATGATTAAAGGCAAATAAAGTTAGGATTAAATTACTGTATTATCTCTAATAGAATGGCTGTCCATCCTATTCTTCAATCACAAATACTACAAAAGGCCATTTTATTAGAAGAGGCATTCAAATGAAGAGGATCATCTTTGTTTTATTTATCCTGAAAAGGGTATTTATTGGAAGGGATTTTCAAATTAAGGGCATTCTAGCAGAGATAATACGGTAATTTAATCCTAACTTTATTTGCCTTTAATCATTTTGTAATATTTTTGAAGGGAAAGATGTAGGTGTAGAAAGGCATAGTTAGTACCTTAATTCCAATTTGATCGAAGAAAGAAAATCAACAGCAACTATTTTCCTCAGATCCAGCTTAAGGATTAAAGTAATAATTCCCCAGGGAGCATTTAGAGTAAATATAGTAATAAATTAAAATAAACTAATTAGTAGCTAAATAACCCACATTTATTTGTTCAAGGAGAACTCATTATCTTTATTAATAGGAGGAAGAATAAGAGAAAGGAGGACACAATCTCTTTTTTAACCAAAACTTTTATTTTTATTTTTAAAAAGATATGAGCAACATCCAAGAAAAGATGCTGCCTCAATTCACTCTTCAACAAAATCTTCAATAGTCAAATCTACTTCAAAACCAAAAACAAAACTTCAAGAAAAACCTTCCCCCAAATATTTATTGTTTGGGGCAATTATTTTATTAATTTTAATTATTATCGGGAATATATTTTCAAAATTAAAAAATAAATACAAACAAAGAAGAAATGCTGGATTTCATGGATTTAGAAAAGGAGAAAGTTTAATTGAAGAAGAAGACGATTTATTAATTGCACAAGCCTACAGTAGTTAAAAAGAAAATGAATAAATATTTTTTTTTGGAAATTATTATATTAAATTTAAAAATGAAAAAAAATTTTTTTGAATGAGAGAAGATTATTTAGTAAATTAATTTTATAATTTTTTTATATAAAATTCAAATTCACTTAAAAATTTTCATAAATATTTTACTTCAATTCCAGTTAGTATTTGTAATAATTTTTTTCCTTGCGCCATAGCAACCTGCGCCGAAGCGTCCGTTTCTTTCCAGTGATTTTTTTATTAAATTATTCTTAAATTTTTAATTATTTATTTTTTAGAGAATGTATAAACCTTCAATTTATGCTAGATTATATGTTAAACAGTCTAGAAGAGCGAGAAATACTCCCCGTGTTTCTCGTCCTTGGCGTCCCAGAGTAATTGCTTGGGCTGGGCCGGATGCTTTTATTCGGAATAGGTTGGCCTTTTTTTAATAAATTATTTTTAATAAAAATTAAAAAAAAGATTTTATGAATTGGATAATTGGTATAAAGCAAGAATTCACAAACCAGAACTTTTACCGAATTTACATTTAATTGATCCAGACACAATTTTTGAATCTTTTGAAGAAAAAATTAAAGGTTTTCTTTTAAATTAAATAATTATTTTTTAAATAAATATTTAAGGTGAAAATGAAAAAGAAAAAAATTTATTAAATATTGGATTTAAACGTTTGGAACAAAATTTAACAAAATTGTCTTCGGAAGATTTGGTTAAATTGGAGAATTTGGCTATAAAAAATAAACGTAATTTTTTTTTAAAAATAATTACTGGAAGGACTTTAACTAAATTCTAAAAAGTGGTAAATGTTCGTTTCGTTCTCTTCCTGTCCGCAAGGAGATGAGCACTTTTCCTAACACAAAAAATGCAAGAAAAGAGAAAAATGCGAATTCTCCTTGCGAATAGGTAGGGAACGAAACGAACATTTACTCGAAAAAATATTTTTTTAATTTTATATAATTTCTCAATAAATTTTCTCACAGTTTTTCTTGATTTTACCAAAATTGATTCTTCAAACCAATTGGCTCTTTTTCAACATTTTAATATTTTTGATGATTTATTTATGCCTGGAGTTTATTTTTATAATGTTCAAAATCTGAATATTTTTTGGAATAAAAAAGAAGAAAATTTCCAAAATAATATTTATTTCGGAAATATAATTAAAGCTGCAGACACAACAAATCCTCCAAATATTGAAATTGGAAATATTTTGAAAAATGATGGAGACACAAAAGATGATAAAACTGGCTTTAACACACGTTTACTTTTATTTTTTAAAAATTAATTTTTTGAGGGCTTTTAGTGGTTTTTTTTAAATTTAATTAAGTTTAGAAAATTATTGCCGTTTTTTGACCCATCTAGACCATGGATTTTGCCAATTAAGTCGGATATCGTTGATTTCGCTGTCATTCGACGAGCTCTTTTAAATTTACATATCGAATTTTTCAATCAAGAATAGGGAAAAGGCGATTCGACGTCCTATTATTGACGTCCAATCCTTCTATTGCCAATTATTAATTTTAAATTTTCTGAAATTTGGATGAATCTGTGATAAAAAAAATATTTTTCTTCGAGATCGAATTTTTAAGTAAAAATGTTTTTTAGTTTTGATGCTTAATTTGGAAGGTCCAGGTCTCCAAAATGAAGAAGATAATTTAATTGAAGAAGAAGACCACCAACAACAACAATTAATTAATAATATAAAACAATTAAAAATCCCCGAAAAAGACCAATTATTAATTAACCATTTAAATAAAAATAAACAAATAATTCATTGGTTTGTTGGGAATATTCCTTTAAATGGAAAAATTAATGATGGAAATACTTTAATTAATTATATACAACCAATGCCTTTTTATGGAACTGGATATCATCGTTTTGTTTTTATTTTGTTTCGACATTCTGAAGTTATTAATTTTGACAAATATTTTGAAAAGTAATTTTTAATTTAATTTTTTAATTAAAAGAGAGGGGATGTTGACAAAAAAAATTTTTTTTTAATAATTTTTAATGGTTTGCTAGCCCTTCAATGCTTAATCTGGGTGAAATGAGTTTGGGATCATATACATATTTCCTTACTTCTAATATCTAATGTCTGTCAATATCTGCCATCTTTTAATATAAAAATCACAAGAGAATTTTTATTTCTCTAAAAATTAATTAACGAATTTTTAGAAATTAATTTAAAAAATTTTTTTTATTTTTAAAGTTATGATTTTTCTTCTTTTCCTTCCCGTATATTCAACACAAATTCTTTTTACAAACATTTTGAAGATAAAATTACGCCTTCTTCTCTTCGTTTTTGTCAAATTAAATGGGATCCAAGTTGTGATAGAGCTTTGCATTCTTTGGGTATTTTTTGGAAAGGAAATTATTTTTAAAAATATTTTAAGGTGTAAAATCTCCTCGTTATTGGTATGAATGGGATCAACCTCTTAAATCAGAACAGAAAGAATTTCCACTAAAACCGATGCCTTTTAATCAGTTTGTTGTGTTTTAATTTTTTTAAATTTATTTTTAATTTCTAACAGTTATCTCCAAATGTTTCGAAATCCAGAAACTGTTCGAAAAGAAGTTCAAAAGAAAAAATTAGAAATGTTAGTAAAATCAAAAGAACAACATTTAAAACCACAAAAATATCCGGACATTTTTTATATGCAAAATCGTCTAAATTTGCCTTCATTTGTTCAAGAAAGAAATATGAAAATAAATATTGGAGAAGGTATATACTCATTTTTATATAATAATTATGAAAATCCTGTTGAACAACATTTAATTGAAAAATGGAAAATTAAATTTGAGGAATTAAAAGAAGAAATTAAGGAAGAAGAAAATGAAAGGAAAAGAGTTGGTTTAAATAAATAAATAATTATTTAGCTTTGTTAATTGTTTTTAGAAAATAAATTATGATATATTTTTGAAAAATTTAAAAAATATTTCTTTATCTCTCTAATTTTTCCTTTTCTTTTTTCTCATTTCTCCACTTTCATGATTTAAGATTTTTTATCAAATTTAATTAAATCCTTTGGAAAACTGATTTTCATCCTTGACAATGAACATATTTATTTACCTTGGTCATAGATCCCGAACCCGTAAAAATTAAAAATTTTTTAAATTAGAAAATTATATTAAGTAATATATTTAATATTTATTGGTCATTTGCTAAAAGGAAATTTTTATTTTTAAGAACTTTTATTCTTGCTTCTATAATAAAGAATTAGAAAAAATATTTTTATAGCCAATATTTTGGCCGTTAAATAACCCGTAGTGCGACACTTGCGGACCGACTTTTGCGGACCGACCTTTGCGGACGGACATTTGCGGATTGCGGATAGACATTTACGGACCGACTTTTGCGGACGGACATTTGCGGATTGCGGATAGACATTTACGGACCGACTTTTGCGGACGGACATTTGCGGATTGCGGACCGACTTTTGCGGATCGGACATTTGCGGACCGCTTTTGGGAAAAAAAATTTAAAAAAATTTAATTTTCAAAACGAAAAAAAATATTTTATATTTAAGTTTATTTTAATATCTTTTCGATCTAACAAGTTAATCAAAATTATGATCGTTTATTTTAGCTCCTTACCTATTAGAATACATCCGAGGAGTTTTTTCAGCTGCGGGGGAAGCCGGGCATGACGAAGTCATCGATGATAGGAATAGGATTAAGTTATGAACCCAGAACCCAGCGACCGTTGACTCCCCGCGAGGCGCGTGCCGCAAAACCCTGCGCGAAGCGCAGGGTTTTGCACAAGCGCCTCGCCTAATCCCCATAGGTTTACGTTGACCATTTTTATAAAAAATTTGCTCATCGAAAAGTTATTAAAATAAACTTAAATATTTTTTTCGTTTTTGAAAATTTAATTTAATTTTTTAAATTTTTTTCCCAAAAGCGGTCCGCAAATGTCCGATCCGCAAAAGTCGGTCCGCAATCCGCAAATGTCGTCCGCAAATGTCCGATCCGCAAATCTCTATCCGCAATCCGCAAATGTCCGTCCGCAAAGGTCGGTCCGCAAAAGTCGGTCCGCAAGTGTCGTACAATCAAATAACCTACCTATTTTTTATCTTTCTGTTTTAAGAGGTTAAATGAAGGTTTATAACTAAAATGAGCTATAATCATATACTATTAAGTTTTGCAGAGAAAATAAAAGAAAAAAACGCCAGCTGGTTGCAGCTACTATCAAAAAAAAATTACTTTTTTGTTTTTACCTCCTTTTTATCCCCCTTCCCTTTTTTCTCCTTTCAATTCTTTTAAAATAATCTAAATAAATACCCTTTCACCTACACTTTCCCGCCCACTTTTCCCCAACTTTACATTAGCCGTCCCCATGACTTTAGATTGGATCGATCGGATCGGAGATCTTTTAATTTATTTAACTTTTTTAAAAAAAGAGGTATTTACATGTGGCTCTTATTTAAAAAAAGCTCCATTTGTTTTTCAAAAATATTTTTGGCATTTGTTTTCTGTTCGTTTTATTTTTAGTGTTCTTTTATTTAAAATATTGAACGTTTTGAAAGGAAAAAGAAATGTTTTGATAATTAAAAAAAAACAAACAAAATAATGTTTACTCCAAACGCTTCTGAATTAAATGGACAACAAGATATTAAAGTTTATATTTCTACAGTAACTGGAAATGCAGAAGTTTGTTTTTATGAATAGTTGTTAAAATTTTTAAAAATAAATTTAATAAGGAGTAAATTAAGAAATTTATTTTAATTAATTTGTTTTTTTTCACGTATTTAAATAAATAAATTAAATCATTTTATATCATCAAGGGCTTTAAGGTAATTGTCCTGTAATTCTATATAACTTCCATATAATTATAATAAACTATTATATTTAGGCTTTCGGATCAGAGATTATGTGGAAAAGTTAAAGTATTAAAAAAAGTTAAAAAGTTTAAAGTTCCCTTTATGTGGATAAAGTTAAAGTGCTAAATTTCCTCGCTGATGTCACCAATATTTTAGGAAAAATATTTAGCTACCTAATTACTAAAAATAAAGCATCTTATTTATTTAGATTCGTCAACAAATTAGGCAGATATTAATGGTCCTAGATGGGATGGGTGTTCCCTTTCAACAAGTAGACATTACAGTTCGTGGAAATGAAATGGAAAGAGATTTTATGCGCGAAAAAGCAGTTAATCCCAGGAACGGAACTGATGTGCCATTACCGCCCCAAATATTTTATAAATTTGAATATTTAGGGGTAAGTTTTGAGAATTTTTTATTTAAAAGCTTGCCTTTGCTCAATTTATAAAATTGAAATAATTTTCAACAATATATACATATCAGCAATTTATTATTTTAGAATTATCACGATTTTGAAGAAGCCGTAGAAAATAACAGACTAGAAGAATTTTTACGTTTATTACCCCCTGAAGAGGAGGATGTTGCTGATGATGAGGTGAGAAGAATTGTTAATAAAAGATAAAAACTAACAATAAAATACATTTTAAAGGAAGAAGACGAAGAAGAGTCAGTAAGCGATGAAAGTGGGGAATATGATGAAAGTGATGAGGATGAGGAGTTAGAAAATGAAGATGAAGAGGAGATCGAATATAGTGAAGAATTGAATGGAGAGGTAGAAGTACCGAAAAAGAAAATTAAAGATTCTGACGAAGAAAATGATAAAGGAAGAGAAAAAGAGAAGAATAAAAAAGAAATTGGGAAGACTAAAATGGATGAAAAGAAAATTGAAGATAATAAAAAATCATCCCAAGAGAATGGTATTGAACCACGTAAAAAGATTTCAAATAAGGAAAATGAAGATACAAAAAAGGATGTTAAGAAGAATGAAGAAAAGAAAACTCTAGATAAAAAAGAAACTAAACAACCCTCAGTTACGACAAAGAAAACATTGGAAGCTGACAAGCCAAAGAGTGAAAAACTGCCAATAAAGGATAAAAAGGCTGAAGCAGATTCAAAGAAAATGAATGGAGTTGAGAAAAAAGAAGTTAAAAGAAATGAAACAAAGCAGGTTGATCCTAAAAAGAAAGAGGAATCAAAGAAGGAACTCAAAAAGGAAGAGACAAAGAAAGGGAATGTGAAGAAAGATGAGAAGTCTGAACCCAAGAAGGAATTGGTGAAGGAAGAACCTAAAAAGGATGCCAACAAGAAAGGAGAACCCAAAAAGGACGATAAAAATGAAAATAAGAAGCAAGAGACACAGAAGGACATTAAAAAAGAACCTAAGAAAGAAGTCAAGAAACAAGAACCAAAGAAGGAAATTAAAAATGAAGTTAAGAAAGAAGAACCTAAAAAGGACGCAAAGAAGGAGGAATCTAAAAAGGAGGTAAAGAAGGAAGAACCCAAAAAAGACGTAAAGAAAGAACCCAGAAAAGAGGTAAAGAAAGAAGAACCCAAAAAGAACGTAAAGGAAGAACCTAAAAAGGACACAAGCAAAGAAATCAAAAAGGACGTAAAAAAGGAAGAACCGAAAAAAGACGTAAAGAAGGAAGAACCTAAAAAGGACGTAAAGAAGGAAGAACCTAAAAAGGACCCAAAGAAAGAACCACCCAAAAAAGTAGAAGAAGAAGAATTGGAAGATGAGGAGGAATGGACATATGAATATGTAACAGACGAAGAAGATGAAGAGGAAATACCTCCAATAGAAAATGATTTGGCGAAAAAGAGTTTAGTTAATGAAAAGTCGAAAACTAAGACAATAGATTCGAATGCAACGACAAAATCACAAGAACCAATAAAAGAAGCTAAGAAAGAAATTAAAAAGGAAGAAACAGAAAAAGAAGAGCCTAAAAATAAGGTTGAAAAAGAGGCTAAGAAGGAAATTAGGAAGGAAGAACAAGAACCTAAAAAGAAGGAAGAAACATTAAAGAATGAAACTAAAAAAGATATAAAGGAAAATCAGAAAAAGGATGAACCAAAGAAAGTTAAATTTGAAGAAGAGGAATTGGAAGATGAAGAAGAATGGACATATGAATATGTAACTGATGAAGAAGGGGAGGAAGAAGGAATCCCTCCAATTCAGAATGATTTGTCGAAGAAGCAGGTCGAAGTAAAAGAGGATAAGACAAAAATTAACTCAAGAAATGAATCCCCGAAAAGATCTGATTCATCTCCAAAGAAAGTACCAGAAAAGGAAATACCCAAGAGAACAGAATCACCAGCTAAAATAAGTTCACAACAAACAAGCAAAGATGTTCCCAAGAGAACAGAATCACCTCCTAAAAAGGCACCAGAACCTCCTCCTATTAAGAAAGAAGTGCCCAAGAGAACAGAATCACCTCCTAAAAAGGCACCAGAACCTCCTCCTATTAAGAAAGAAGTGCCAAAGAGAACAGAATCACCTCCTAAAAAGGCACCAGAACCTCCTCCTATTAAGAAAGAAGTGCCCAAGAGAACAGAATCACCTCCTAAAAAGGCACCAGAACCTCCTCCTATTAAGAAAGAAGTACCCAAGAGAACAGAATCACCTCCTAAAAAGGCACCAGAACCTCCTCCTATTAAGAAAGAAGTACCCAAGAGAACAGAATCACCATCTAAAAAGTCACTAGAACCTCCAAGTAAAAAGGAGGTGCCAGCGAAAACTGAATCATCTTCTAAGAAGGTTTCAGAAAAAGAGGCGCCAAAGAGAGTAGAAGCACCCAAAAAAGTGGAGGTACCAAAGAAGACTGAACAGCCAAACAACAAAAATGAAATATCAAAAAGATCAGAATCGCCCCCGAAAAAAGTGCCAGAAAAGGAGAAACCACCTCCTAAAAAATCACCGGAAAAGGAAGTATCAAAAAGAACTGAATCCTCACCTAATAAGGCATCAGAACCTCCCAGAAAAAATGAGACCACAAAGGACAAAGAAACGCCACCAAAGAAAGTACTAGAAAAGGAAATACCCAAAAGGACGGAATCTCCGCCTAAAAAGATACAAGAATCCACAAGCAAGAAAGATTTACCCAAGGAATCGCCTCAGAAAAAGGTTCCAGAGGCACCCAAGAAAACGGAATCGCTTTCTAAGAAGGTAACTGAAAAAAATACTCCTGCAGCATCACCACCCAAAAAAGTGTTAGAAAAGGAGTTGCCAAAGAGAACAGAAACACCTTCCAAGAAAGTTCAAGAAACAGAAAGCAAGAACGAGCAATCAAATTCTAAGAAATCGTTGGAAAAAGAGGTGTCAAAAGGAAAAGAAACTCTAACCAAGGTACAAGAAACTCCTAGCAAAAAAGAAGTGTCGCCACTTAAGAAGATGCCAGTAACAGAAGCACCAAAGAAGAATGAATTACCACCAAAGAAGATACCGGAAAAGGAGACACAAAAAAGAACCGAATCTCCCTCTAAAAAGGCACCAGAAAAGGAAGAACAAAAGAGAACAGATTCACCTCCAAAAACAAAGCCAACATCAAAAACTGAGGACTCCAAAAAACTGGAAACGGCAATAAAGAAAGAAATAGCTAATAATTCTATGGAAAAGCCGGATTCTAAAAAATCAGAGGTAAAAAATGTTTTTCTAAATTTAATGAAAATTTATTTTTAGAATAAAAAGAGTGAAAGCATAACAGAAAGTAAAAAATTGGAAGAAAAAAAGAAAATAGAAGAAAAGAAAAAAGAAGTTGAAGAAGAATTGGAAGACGAAGATGAATGGACATATGAATATGTAACTGATTCTGAAGGATGAGGAGAGAGAGGTTTTTAAATTGTGAATGAAAAAAAAATTCAAGAAGAGACGGGTTTGGACTTAAAAGGTTTTTAGTAGGAAGAGAAAAAAATTAAATGTTTAAATTTGGAAATTCACTTATGTATACCTCAAAGATGAGACGCAACACCTGTGGCTTAGGACTAAACAAAAATTGTAAAAAGATAATTATAATTTAATCATATTTGGACGTACTTATGTAGTAACATTATCTCTCATTGTCAGAGTTATAAAACCACTTAATAATTATTTTCTGATGTTATTTTATTCTGCTCCTTCTCAAAGATTACAGTAGTGACAGCCCGCAAATGTCTGGCTACAAGTGTTGTGTTGCCTTCAAAACCCCTTTCATATAAAAATTACAAGCCTATTTTTCCATGCAAACAGATAAAAATTGTTAATATTTTCTTATTTGGCTGCAATGTACTATAAACATAATTTTAATTGATTATTTATTTAGATTTTTGGAATAAATAGTAGCAATCATTGTTTATAATCTCTTTGATTTGAACAAACCAGCTTTTCTTAATTTTGCGATAAAAGATTTTGAATTGGCAAACTTTAATAATTTTTTGGCATTCTGTTTTTTTTATTTTAACGCCGCGTTGTTACTTTTTCTTTAAGCGTCGTCATGAAATTTTGTTTTATTCTGATTTTTTCTGATTTTTAATTTTTTAGGGTAGCCATGCCCAGAGCACAATTTGAGTATGATGAAATTGGAAATACTTTTTATTATGTTATTGTTTCATTTTTTGCTGTTATACTCCTCCCATTGACACACTTCTTATGGCCGTCACTTCGTAATATTTTTTAAAAATTATTTAAAAATAATTTTTATTTTTTAAAGCAAAGAGGATAGAATATTTAAAGAGGGGATGTAGATGTGAAGGGGATTTACAAAAACGTTACAAAAAAGAGCAAATAAAACCTTGGGAAAAAGCTAAATGTGTTATTAAAGGAATTATTTTAATTATTTTGTGGATACTTTTTATTTTATTGGCCTATAAAGTTTCTCAATTGGAACAACAATATGAAGAGTTAATTTAAAGATTCATTTAAAAAAATAATTAAAATTTAGATATGACCCTTATAAAATTTTGGGAATTGATATTGTATGGTTTTTTAAATGTTTTTTTTTGTTAAATAATTTAATTTTAAAAGGATTCTGATGTGACAGAAATTAAGAAAAAATACAGAGAACTTTCAAAAACACACCATCCAGATAAAGGTTTTTTAATTAAATTAAATTTTTAGTTTAAATTTAATTATTTTAGGTGGCGATCCAGTAACTTTTGATGCAATTGTTAAAGCTTATAAAGCATTAACTGACGAAGAATCCAGAGAGAATTGGCGTCTTTATGGAAATCCTGATGGGCCAAAAGGTTGGGAAATGTTTTTTAATTGTTTTCTCCTTCTGACGGTCCAATGAACTTTGAAATTTCTAAAATTCTTGAAAAACCTAAATTATATGTCAATCAAAAGATTGAGTCGGATGTCACTGGATTAGACGACTAGTTTTGAAATGCAAATTTCCATAACCTTTATTTTTGTTTTTAGTAGAGTCGTCATTTAATTTTTGGCATTTTTTATCGAAATTGTACTATTATTTTTTAAGCAACAACATTTGGAATTGCTTTACCGAAATGGATTGTTAGTGAACAATACGGGAATTGGGTTCTTGCATTGTATACTTTAGTTTTTATGATTGTTCTTCCAGTTGGAGTGGTTAGTCTTTGCTTTTTTTTTAATTTATATAAAATTTTTTAGGGAATGTGGTGGTATAATTCAATAAAATATAGTGCTGATAAAGTTTTATTAGAAACATCTAGACTTTTTGCCCATTTTTTGCAAAAGACTCCAAACATGCAAATTAATAGTATTTTTTAGTTATAATTTAAATAAATAATTTTTTTTAAAAGGAATTATAATGGTTTTGGCTGGATCTTTTGAATTTTGTAAAAAATTAAATACAGAAATTGTTGAACGAGAAAGTGATGACAAGGAAATTCCAATTGTTATGAGAGAATTGAAAAATTTAGGAGAAAAGAGGAAGGAACAAATTCTTTCTTTGCCGTGGAGTATAAAGGCAAGAACTTTGCTTCACGCCTATTTGACTAGAGTTACGTTGCCTTCCGAGCATTTAATGACTGGTAATTTATATTTAAATAATTTTATCGTCCCTATGTGAAAGGAATGCCGGCATCATATTTTTCCTTATTTCCTTGAAATGTTCCTTAGTTTGTTATTTTTCCTTAACCAAAGACAATGTTTTTCTTTGAATTTTTTCGGACGGAGTTATGTTTGGATCGAGTTTTGGTAGACACGGTCCTCCAAAACTCGGTCCAGACATAACTGGTTCTACCAAAACTCGGTCCAAACATAACTCCGTCCGAAAAAATTAAAAGAAAAACATTGTCTTTGGTTAAGGAAAAATAAATTAAGGAAAAATAACAAACTAAGGAAAAATCACCATTTCAAGGAAATGAGGAAAAATATGATGCCGGCATCCTTTCACATAGGGCCATTTTATCTTTATTAAATTTTAAGTCAAAAATATAGGCCAACCCTATAGAAATTTAATAAATCAATTATTAGACAAAATACCGTCAAAACCAAACACTAAAACCTTTAATTTAAAAAATATTTTAGACCAAAATTACATGGTAAACAAATCTTTAATTTTGACTGAAGAATTTCTTCGCATTCTTCTTCAAATGATGCAATGGCCAATGCAAAGAACACCAACTATCGATTGTTTAGAAAATTCCTTACGAATATTTCCAATGATGGTACAAGCACTTTGGCCGAGAAACAGTAATTTGCTTCAACTTCCTCATCTTGCTGAAAGAAATTTGGCCATACTGAAAAGAGTATTTTATTGATTTTGTAAATTTATTAATTTTCTTAAAGTATCGGGTAAATACTTGTCAGGATTTGGCTAAACTAAATGAATCAAAAAGACGTTCATTGCTCAATACAATCACCTCTGATCAATATGAAGATGTTAATTTAACTAAAAAATTAAATGAAATAATTTTATTTTTTGAAGGTTATTTATGTTCTTTCAATGATGCCAAGATTGGAAATTGAAACAAAAGTTGAAGGTTATTAAAAGGTTTTTTTAATTAAATTCTTTATTTTTAAGTCCAAGGAGAGGATGATAAGGAAACTGTTACAATTGGCTCTGTTGTTACTTTAAAAGTTACACTTACTAGATTTCCTCTTTTGGACTTGGAAAAACGAAAGGAGGAAATTGCAGAAGGGATAAAGAAAGGAGCAGCTTTACAACTTCAACAGGAGTGGGAAAAGTCCATTGATGATAATCGAGATGAAGAAGATGGACAAAAACAAAATAAACGAAAAGTCTGGGAAAAGCAGCCAAAGAAAAAGCCAAAGAAAGGGGGCAAACCGACACAAAAGGTAATTATGGTTTTAATTGAATTTAATTTTTTTAGTCCAAAAAGGCACCACCTCAAAAACAAAATATGCCAATAAATGAGCCAAGCGAGGAGACAAATACAAATGTTGAGAAAACAGACAAAGAAATAACAGATAACAATCAAATCAAACCTATTGACAAAAAACAAAATAATTCTGATCAAAGTGATGATTTCGGAAGCGAGTCTGATGATGAAACTGTTTCTGGTAAGAATGAAGAAAATGAAACTAGTGATAGAGAATCAACGGTTTTTTTTTGCTAAACATTTTTTAAAAAAGTTTAGTAAATTTAGGAACATCAAGGAGGTAAATATGGAGGGCCTTCTTCTAGTGACGATGATGATTGGAATGAAAATGACGAACTTGATGATGATTTTGTAACAAAAAAGGAAGTTTTGTTAGAAAGTGAACCAACAAATTATCACGAAGTTCATTGTCCTTACTATCCTGGTGATAAATATGAATGGTGGTATGTATATTTGCTTGAGAGAAAAACTCGAAAATTTGTTACGTTGGTTCCTTGTAAGACACTTGATAAAGAAAAGACGGTTAATTTTTGAATATTTCTTTGTCAGTTACTTTTTTTAGTTGGATCTACGTTTTGCAGCTCCTTCACAAAAAGGCAACCATTTATATACTTTACATGTCAGATGCGATTCTTATATGGATTTTGATTATTCAGTTGATGTTAAAGTATGTTTTTGATATTATATAGTTTTTCTAAAATTAATTAAAAAAAAGATGGAAGTGCATCCAGCAAGAGAGCCTCCACAAGTTAAATATCACGATTCGGAAGATGAGGCTGATTTACAGGAAAAATTGGATTCATCTGAAGGGGAATATACAGAAGGGTCAGATTCGGAACAAGAAAAATGAAAAAAAGGAGATTTTCTATGGATGTGAATTTTTATTATTATTCAGCTATCTGTTTTGTATTTTGAGTTTATATATTTTATAAGCCTGCTGCTAGAAACCGGGTTTATCTACTTTTTCTGACCTTTCGTAATTGTGGTAAGATCGAAAAATTTCTGACATTTCGGCAGTCTTACACACATAAATACTTTCACTATCCGGCCTTTATTTCTTTGTTATTTGTAAATATTTATATTCATGCGCTGCTAATATTGCGTAAAATACATATTGTTTTAAATACTTTGTTAGTCTGATTTTTAAATATTTTTGGAGAATATTGGATTTATTTTTAGAGTTTATTTTTGCCTTATTATAGTTTTTAATTTATATTAAATTTTTTAGACGATTTATTCTTTTAGTTTCATATGGATCTCTTTTCTGGTGCCGAATTAGCTTTTGGCGAATCTTATTTTATACCTCGGAATCCTAACATTATTAAAATTACAACAGGTTTATAAATTTTTATTTTTTTGTTTTTTTACAAAAATATTTAGATTTACCAGTAAAGACTGTTGTTAGTGCTGAAGTAGGGAAATCTGCTGGCTCATTTGCATTTAACGAGATTGGATTGCAAAATAGATTTATAATTTGGTAAAATTCATAGAAAATGTTTATAGTTTTGAATTAAATTTAATTTAGGCGTGCAGATGGAACAAATCTCTATTTAAATGAGTATTCTATTGACAAAGATCTCATTGACTCCTCACTTTGTTTTAATTTTTCACATTCTCTTATTATTCCTGGAACGCGTTTATTTGTTGTTCGACATAAAATTTTCTTAATTATTGTACCAACACAGTCGGGTATTCACCGTTTTTACATTCATTTGGATAGAAACCAGGACGATTCTTTAGTAATTCTTGTACAATTTTTTGTATTTATTTTAAAAATTGCAGGGGAATCTTTCTATTCTATGTCGATTGCATCAGTCTGGGGAACTTTATGCCACTCACGATTTTAATGCTTGGAAAAGTCCTGGAATTGCAACAAGTTTATCTGTTGGTACTGACCAAAATGGTTCAACTAAAGCAGTTGTTCGGATGTTGGATGGACCTGTTTTACGTATTATTTATCCGTCTATAAGTCCAATGGCAACGGCTATAGCAGGTTTTATTTGGTTATTTCCGCAATATTAATCAAATATAATTAAACAGCTAGTGCTAATAAAAAAATAATTTTTATTAATTTTTAGAGGAATATTTACTTCAAGATGTTGGAATGCTTGCATCATTATTTAAAAAACAACCGGTTGGTATTTTTGATGCAGCCGTTGTGACTAGTGATTCTGGTGAATTACGAATTCTTAGCGTTTCACATGATGGAAAGATTAGAGTTTTGGATGCTTCATCTGGAAATATTTTGTCAATTTTTGATTTAATTGGACAAACTCCAGGGTTTACTTGTCGACAAATTGAAGACATTTCTCTTCGTGTTGTGCAACCTTCTCATGGACAAATAGGAAAATCTGAGTTTTTGCTTGTTCATTTACTTCTTTCAGGCGGCAGTCATGTACGTTTTATTTTAAGTTCGAGTTGTTCCCATATATTGGATTTCGGGAGGGGAGGGAGCAGATAAAATCTAACAGAAAAATTTTAACATAAACCATAGGAAATTTATGAAAAGATTGTTCGAAAAAATTAACTTTTCGTGAAAAAATATTTAATTGTATCAAATGATGAACATGGGAATTATTTCTTTCGATATTCTATTAAGACAATTATTTTATTTATTTTCCTTTTTCAGTTCTTTCTTTTAAAACAAAATGGAAAGAATATAAATGTTTGCTTTTCAACATCACTTGATTATGTAATTTTTTTAAAAATTATTCTTAAATATATTTTTATTTTTTTGAAGATTTACATTAAAGATTTTACTGCAAGAATTATTTCCTCAAATCTTTCCAATAATAAACAAGAGAATTATTGTATTTGGGTTATTGTCAATGAACCACCAGAAATTTGGGATTCCGATGAAGAATTACAGCCATATACATTAATGAAATGTGAATTTAATTCTTATTTGGCTACTTCAGAAAATCAACAAAGTTTTGTGTGGGAAAGTGTTCGTCCAGCTTCTTCTAGTTGTACTGCTGATAATCGACTTTTTAAATATCAAAACTCTGAAGGAATAAAAAATCGAATTTTTGATGGAAATAATTATTCTTTTGATGTTGTTAGTAGAGCTGTTCAGGTTTTTATTTTTGTTTAATACCTTTAAAATACATATTATTTTATATAAACCTATTCTTTTTTTATCCAAAGGAAAAAAGATAAAAGTCTCAGTTATTGGTGATTCTGGCTCCAAATAAAAGTCTCAGTTGAGAAACGACTTTTTTCTAGACTTAAAATCAACCTAGAAAATAGAGAAATTCGTTAATTATGAACAAACATTTTTATTAAACAATTTTTTCTTTTTTAAATATTTTCTTTACTTTTAGATTGTTTGTAAACAACCACAACATGGAATTGAATATGGAAATTGGATTGCTTTAAGTCGTTTGCTAGATGACTTTCTCTCTTCTGGACAAGTTTCTTTTTAATAAAAATATTTTTTTATTTTTTGTTAAGCTTAAACAGCTTTATCTTGATATTGGCGATCCTGTTGATGACACTGAATTGTTACATGATGAAACAAAAATTAAACAAGCATATGAAAAATTTTGGGCAGATTTTCTTAAAACATGTGACCAACTTCAAGAAGAAAGTTTAGAGCCTTTAGCTTTTTGGCATTCTGGATCTACTGGTTTAATTGGCGTCATTCAGAAAGTAAAAAATAAAATTTTTATTTTAAAGTAATTTTTCTAAATTTTTTCAAGTGTCGCTTTACAACTTATTTACCTCCAGATGATCAAATGCAAGCAATTTGTAAACCAACAAATTTAATTGCCAAATTAATCTTTGATATAGTTCGTCCAAGCAATGTATAAATCTAAAATATTTTTTTTTATTTAAACAAATATTTTAGCCTTCAAAATTAAGCAATCCAAATAAAACTTCAGAATTAGTAAATAACAATTCAGATGAAGTTTGTCGTTTAATTAGCAGTTTTGGTTCTCGTGCATCTCCTTTATTGACAAAAAATCCATGCAACTGTTTGTCTTATTTTTACTTTAAAAACATTAAAAAATATTTTTAGTGGTAAAGTTTCGTTCTCATTTTCTTCAATCAAATTTTACTGTTGCTTTAATTGCTATGGCTTTTCGAACTGTAGTTTTGGCACGTCTTAAAATTGCTTGTTTAATTAATAGTCTTGTTGATGTTATTCCACAAATATTGCTAATTTCTGTAAATTTTTTAAATTAAAATAAATTAAGAAATTCTTTTTTAAGTCTGAGGATCGTTTAGATCCAAAATTGGCAATGGTAATTAGTACATATAATAGTCGAGTGGCTCAATCAATTAATTATTACACTACTTTGTGGATTGCTTTATCTGTTCGTCTTGTTAGGTTTTTAACGAATTTCTCTAAAAATTTATTCTAAATTAAAAATTAATTAAAGTCACGACAACATTCCGAAACAAATAAATGTTGCCCAAGCATTTTTAAAATATGGAGTAAATGATAAATTTGTTATGACTCAAAGACTAATGAGTAGAGAAGAAGAAGATATAATTGATAATGAAGCAATTGCTAATAGAATTGTAGATAATCAAATGATGGAAGATGACTTGGAAGACCCGGAAATTATTGAAAATGACCAATTTGATGGATTAGATGAAGATGAACAGGTGAAGAGAGAGTCAAAATGAGAATTAATACAATTAATTTCGTTTATTTGGGAACTTTGAAACTTTAAAAATTGTTGAGAAATCCATTCCATAACTCTAAAAACTTTCGATAAAAAGTTTCAATTTCCTTGCTCCTAAAATTTCTGAATTTTGGTTCTTCATTTACGGCTTATATTTAACCTTAAATCAATTCATCTTTTAATGTTATGATTTTGTATATTTTTAGTTTGACGATGGAGAATATATAACTCATTCTGATGACATTTCCTATAGTTCAATGATTCCAAATATGCATTTATTACCTCCGCCTTCGCGTTGGGATGACACTGTTATTAAAAACTCTCGTACAAAACAAGAGCAACAACAACAAAATCAACAAAGTAGTTTTGGTCGTTTCTTTGCTGATTTAATTGAAGGAATGTTAAATGTTCTTTGGCCAGAATCGCATACTTTAACTTTGCCTTGTTTTTTGGCAGAAAGCAATTTCTTTGATGCTTTAAAAGTAAAATAATTAGAAATTATTTTTACAAAAATTTTTTTAGAATTATTGTTCTTTAAATGAGCCATTTCCATCAGAATTAAATTATTCTTTTCAATTTCTTCAAGCAATAGCTTGTTCTGGACAAAATAAACCAGAAACTGCTTGGACAATATTTCAAGAAATTTCGAAAGGAATTGAAAATGGAGATGAAGTTTTGAATAAATTACTTTTTAATTTATATCCATCACCATCTATTAATTTATTAACAAATAATGGACAACAACAAAATAATAATAATTATCCTATTGATGAGAGAACAATAAAAAATAATAATAATAAACATTCACTTGTTGAGTATTATAATAAAGTAAGGGAAATATTTTTTGATTGAAAAAAATAATATTTTTTTTTATAGATTATGTTTATATTTAAAGAACATAAACATTCTGAATATGTTATTTTGGCTGGAAGTATGGCTGTAAAACATGCAAATGTTGATAGAGATGAATTACTTTTGGTTGAAGAATTATTATTTTTAATTAAAAAAATTTATTTTTTTTTCTTTCTAGTCAGAAGTTTATGCAACATTATTTACTCAACATTTATTAACCAAAACTTATTGGGAAGCTGTCCGTGCTGTTCTTCAAAATCCAAATAAAAACAGACAATCTGTTTGTCTTTATCAATTAATTACTCATTTATTGGATACTCAACAAACAAAAATTCTTGTTGCCCTTCCTTATGGGGAATTGGCAGAAATGGTAGTTGAAATACTCGAAGCTCGTTGTAAGGCAGAAATGGTTGGAAGTGGAACTGGAAGTTATAGTATGTACAATATTGCATATGCTTTTCACATATCTAGATGTGAATATATTAAAGGTTTAAATAAGTGAAGATTTAATTAAAATTATTTTTTTAAAGCTGCCAAATTAATGTATGAACTTTCAATTCGTTTAAGAAGCGAAATTCAGGACCAAGCACTTTTACAAAGAAGATGTAATACTTTAGCGACAATCTTTCAAACTATACAAATTTTTGAAAATAATAAAAATGATGGGGTTTTGATTGTTTTGGATGATATTGAAGAAAAGGTATATACAAAATAATTTTGGAATATTTTTTGATTTTTGGAGGGGTTTTTATGTTATCTAAATAATTTAAAATATAGGAAAATGTTTGTTTTTAATTACACGATTATTTTTTAGCAAAACATTGACAGAGAGAAATCACCAGAAGAGATAGATGAAGAATTTGAATTTGTTGATACTGATGGAAATATTAGTGGTTATTTCAATATTTATTTTAAAATAAATAATTTGTTTTTTAGAACCAAATAAAAAACAACTTTTAATTACAAAAGCAGACATTTCTAGAGAATTACTTAAAATAGAAGCTAGACTTGCATTAATTGATGCTGACCCAACAATAGTTCCTCCTTTGGAAGAGGCTGGAATTTTATACGAATCACTTCGTTATAAACGTTATGATATGGCTTGGCTATTAATAAAGTTTTCTTATTTCATAATAATTTTAAAAAAATTTTTTATAGAGAATATGGATTAAAGCCAAATGATTTATTAGGTCAAATTACGGAAGAAGCAATTCGAATTGATAATGAATTAAATAATGAATATATTAAAAAAGAAATTAATGAGAGTGATAGACAAGATGAGGAAGAAAAGTTGCCTGAATGGGTTTTTTGTAATTCAAATTTTATTAGAGATTTAAGCATTGGAGGGTTTGAATTTATAGGGAAATATTTTTAAATAATTTTTTTTTAATTTTAGAAATCAAAAACCACATTGGCGTATTGTTATTTCCTATTTGGATTTATCTCTTAAACTATCTCCCCACGATTCTTCAATTCTTCGGACAGTTGCTAATGTTTTTCTTAAATTTTCTATAAAATTGCCTGCTTGGCTTGTTCAAAAATATTCTGTTAGTTATTTAAATTAATTTTTAAAGCCCCCTTTTGTTCTTTTATTAACATAACAGAGACATAATGAGAATTTTAAAAATGTTTTTTTCGTTGTATATTTTTAATTTTTTGAATAAATAAATAAATAAAGATAAAACAATAGAAGCCCTCGATAACGTCTTCCCTTCCCCTCCCATTTTCCCTTTTATGTCCTCTCATTTCTGATATGTGACATGTAGAAAATCGACTGTACTAATTTTAATTTTTATAGGAAATTAATTTTGGTGATTTACTTCGTTTATTAATTGATTATGGAGATTTGTCAGATGCATTTTCAATTTTATTGGTACAAATCGAAACAATCAAAAAACATTTAAATGAGAAGACTGCACAACAAATTATTATTAATCCTTTGACAAAAAGTAGTGAAGGCCCAGATGAAATGCTTTCTTTATTGCCATTAGTTCATATTGAAATGCTTTTTCAAATTGCAGAAAAAGATGAAAATAGAATGAATTTGGTTAGAATTTAAAAATAATTTTTTTAATTAAAAATTTTCAAGCCAATTGCTGAGACGACAACAAAACTTAAGGAATTTTATGCTTATCATAGAGCAATTAGCCGAAACCCAGTGAAAAATATTTGACTTGAAAAGACGTGAAAAAATGAATTAATTGTAGCGATTGACTGCCACTTCCTGTTTGACATTATTTATTGTATTTCTTTAATTATAAATTTTAATAATCATAATTTTGAAAAAATTTCTAAAAAAAATTTTTTTAGTTGTGACAGACAAGGGCGTAGCTAGGGCGATTTAAGGGGGCTAAAATTAGGTGTGTGCCAAAATTTTGACGTTTAAAATTTTGGCGCTCTGGCTACGCCGTTGATGACAGAAACATAATTTTAAGAAAAACGATGCCCAGTGCAGGAATCGAACCTGCGTCGTCTCGGCCACAACGAGAAGTACTAACCACTATACTAACTGGGCCGAAAGTTCTGGTACTAAAATGGAAATATAAACCCAATTCATGTAACAAAATTAAACGGCACATTTAACTAGTGGCGAACTAATGGACGATTTGATTTAATTTAATAAAAACATTTTCAGCTCTCAAAAAGCTCATCATTGTGATATGAATCCTAGCGAAATCTGATAGTAAATTTACTCATCCTAAAGCTTAAAATTTCAAAAAATTTCATTCTTAAGCTACCTCATTCTAACTTGTTATTTTCAAATCACGAGTTTCTTTCCTAAAATATTAGCAGAACAAACGTATCTCTTACAAATTTATCTCATTTCCACATTTACAAATGAAATATATAAAAGTGTGAAAAATTAATAGATGCAAGCTTTACAAAAATACAAAACATTCATTTAAAAATTCAAACATTGCATCTAATTAAGCAAAATCACAAGAATAATAAAATAAAAAAAACGTTTTTTTCAAATAATTTATAATATATTCCTGCCAATTTTTTCAATATCAGGAAAGAGATTGGAAATATAACGAACACCAATACTGCATTGGGGTAAATCTTTAACCAAATTAATTGTAGTGCTTAAAATAAATAAAGCTTTTGCATAGAGAACTTGTGGACTTTCATTTTGTTGCATTGCTTGCTAAAAATTAAAGAAAATTTTCTAAAAAAATTTTTTTATTCCTTACATCAACAATAGATACAAAATATCTTTTAACTCCCTCAGAATCATTTATTTTGCCTGACAAATTTTTCGGAACAAAATAAATAAAATAAGCAAGAAATGTCTTTATTTTAAATATTGACATTGCCATTTGATGTGTCATTCCATTTACTTTTAAACTTCTATTGTAAATTCGATCACTTCGATATAATTGGAAAAGAAGTTCCATCGCTAAAATAAAGATTTAAGGGTGTTATTCATAAATCCTCCCCCTTGTGAGGGAAGGAGCAGGCTTCCTTTTATATAAAGAAAAAAAGGGTGATCGAAAGGTGATTAAAATTGGGCGGAAATTTCCCCACGTCCCAGGGTATTGATAAAATAATTCACATTTAGAAAACTGGAATTGTTGTTGTAATGCCAATTGATAAGCCTGTTGCTGTTGAAAAAGTTGAGTTGCGGGGATGAGTGGTGGAAGTGCTTGAGTACCAAAAGGTCCACCATCATAAGATATTCCTGCACGTTCTCTCTCATAGTCCCTCCATGCTTCTGCTCGTTCCTATTTTAAAAGAAATTTTTTAAATAAATTATTTATTTCAGTACCTCATCATTAAGTCTTTCATCCTCCAATTCGTCGAATAATATGTCGTGTGGATGATAACTAACAATTGCATCCGTTTTCTCCAAAATAATATCACCCAAAAGACGATCTTTTGGAGGGTCTAATCGAGGTCCTTGTCCATCAAGATCATTTGAAAGAGTATCTGGTTCAAATAGATACATTTCTTCTAATTCCTGACTCGTGTAATGTCTTTGAATTTGGGCAGCTTGAGTAACTCGTTTTGCTATTGATTCCTTGGTTACTTGTCGATTGTAAATACGTTCCTCCATCGTCCCCTAACAATTGAAAAAAAAATAATTTAAAAACAAAAATAAAAATTACAACCTGAGCAACAAATCTGTATATATAAACAGGCTTAACTTGTCCAAACCGATAAACTCTAAATAAACTCTGGGTATCGTGAGATGGATTCCAAGAACCTAAAAAATTTTTAATTTTTAAAATAAATAAATTTCATACAATCAAAAATAACAACTCTATTTGCCCCAATCAAATTAGTACCCAAAGAGCCTGCTTTTGTAGAAATAAGCAAAAGACGATTTCTATAATTTAGTAGTTAATATTTAATTAAATTTTATTTATAATTTAACCTTAAATTTAAAGGATCATTAAAATCCTTTTGAATTTGATCACGTAAAACAATAGAAACACTTCCATCAATAACCGAATAATCCAAGCTTTTATGCCATCCCCACTTTTCCCCATCTGCCATCATTAAAGCTCGATGTCCATCCACAAACCACCCAGAATTTCGAGTAAAATATCTTAGCATTCGTTCCATAAGAGCAATAGAACTCAAAAATTGAGAAAAAACAAGTCTGAAAAGAAATAAATTTTATAAGTTACAGGCCTTTTATTTTCTTGGTGGGATCGAATTATATTTTTAGCACATTCTGATAGTTTAATCAAAAAGTGTTAATTGACAAATAAGTTAGATAGATTTTTGAATTATTCTTGTTTAATTTTAATTAATTTCTTTAAAATTTACAATTTATCTCCAATCTTTTCACATTTTTTAATAATTTCAATAAGAAGTAGTAATTTGTTGCTTAAAGCAAAATTATCTCGATCATCTTCAGAAACTAAATCTTTTGCCCAATTTTCTAAAGAAGGTGAAGAATTATTTATTTTGAGATCATTATGCATTCTCTTCAAAGATTTCCTTTCGAACTCATTTTTATTGTAAGAAGTTGAGGGATTATTCCTATAAAATAAGATTTTTTTAATTTTAAAACTAATTTTACATAACGACAATATCATCAGCATCACTACTTTCTGTGTCAGATACATAATCATCAACAATAAAATCATCAATTGCAGTTTGAGAAGATTTATTTTGCTCAAGTTTCATTTTTTCTACCAAAAGATATGGATGCGTCCAAACACGATAAAGACTTAAATTATTAACTTATTAAGTAACAATTAACAATTTTTCATTATTGTTTAGTTGCTAAATTTTTATTTTATCCTTCCAACTCCAAAAAACCATTTCTATTTTTTAAAAAAGGATAAAATACTAGGGAAAAAATTAAAAACAAACATCAAATGATCATAAAGAAGTCTAATACCGACTTCACCGCTTGCACAACGTCTTTCCTCGATTAAATTTCGAAAATCCAAATATTTTTTATACAAATCAATTTGGACCTTTAAAATACTTTATTTAAATTTATAAATTAAATAAACTTTAGTTAGGCGAATATTTATAACGTATTCTTGTTTTGGAGGAAGAGAATTCCTTTTAAAAATCAAATAAAAGTAGAAATATTTACAAAACAACCTCAAAACACTATAATCCCGCCAATCCAAGACACATTTAAGTCGATCAAAAAGTACATGACATCTTCTACGCATGCGACGAACATCGTAAGCACTTGCATCTTTTGCCCTTCCACATTTTATTATATTAGAAAAACGGCTTTTAAATTCATCAAGACTACCAAGAAGATTTGGCCTTACAAAGTTGACCATACTTAAATTTTAAATATTAATTAAGAATAAATGTAGAAAAAGATATAGAACATATTAAGGTGTGCTCCGTCTTATTTTTCTCCCTTTAAAGATTTTTTGAGTAGTCTGAATGAATAAAAGGCAGTTCGTAAGAGTAGAAAAAAAATGTATTTATAGAAAACATAGTTCCGAAAAAAAGCCCCCATGAGGCTCAATTTTTCAACTATCCAAGGGCTATATTTCAGGGTGGGGTTCCTATTCAGGGTACGGTTTTATTTACTGAAATAAGGTAAATTCAATACAAACCAATAATACTCTTCTAAATTATTCTGTAGAGGTGTTCCAGTCATACAAATTCTTCTCTTCGTTTTTATTCTATTAATTGTATGGAAAAGCCCTGTTGAAGGTGATTTGAGTTTATGGCCTTCATCACAAACAATTAAATGTGGAGCTAGAAAAATATAAAAATGTGTGCAAAAGTAATGTCCGCTACACATGAATTTTGGATTTTGATTTGCTAGGTTGTTATTCACCAATTAAGATTTTTAATTTGGCAAATAATAAACCGATATTTGACGATTTAATAGTATGACAAAAATATATATAAATTATTCATATTGAAAATTTGCAACAATTAGACCAAAAATTTTTTAGTTAAAACCGATAAAAAATAATTATGCGCCAAATTAATTAAATTAACAAAACTACATCGTAAAGTATAGCATTTAATTCCTAAGGACGTGCAGGAGGCTGCGTGGTATAATGGATACCAAATCAGTCTGGTCAACTGATGCTGGTTCGTTCTCAGACGTCGAATAACATTTTACACTAAATGAAATAAATAGCCCAGCACGGCTTTACTTAACAAAAGCCAAAATTTAGGTTAGCGGACATCACTTTTTCCCACAAAAGTACTTACCATTCTGTAGATATTCACAAAACTGCGGCCGAAGCTTTGCTAACTTTTCTTCATTTAAAGTCAATAATTTCCTCTTCAAGGGTAGATTCTTCCTTCGATTCCTATTCATATTAGCCTTATCCTCATCAGTAAAAGTTAGAATTCTAAATAGTTCATAACCAATTATAAGCACAGCAGGTCTTTCATAATTAATCCAACGTTTAACTGTTTTAAGACGTTCCTCATGAGTCTTCCAAGAATCTAATTCCAAATACTAACAAAAATAAAAATACTAAATTAATTACACAAAAACATACATTAATCGAATCAGTCTCTCCATAAAGCCATTTTTCAAATTCATTCATCCAATTTAAAACAACATTTTTAGGAACAACTACCAAAACTTTATTGATTTTCTTTGAAATTTTTTCATGCGTCAAAATAGTGTGAAGAAACGCAATAATTTGCAAAGTTTTTCCGAGACCCATACAATGACCAAGTATTGCTATAGATTTATAAAATAAAAAATTAAAGTAGTAAAAAATTCTTTTACCTCCACCACCAGGTTCATCCAATCGAGAAAGTGATTCTATTGTACAATTATAGAGGAATTGAATTCCTTCAGCCTGATGTTTCTTCAACACTTTGACGAGAAATGGATGTACTCGAACGGGAATTGGAGCTTCACTCTCACTATCTCGGTCCAAAATTACACTTTTTAACGTTGGATTTCCGTGTTCATCTTATAATATAAATATTAAAACAGAAAAACTTTTTAAAAGGCGAGCAAAAATTATTTAAAAACATACCTGTACATTCAAAGGTGCTACATCCCGAATCGTCAGTATTTAATTCAATACCATTAAAAACACTTTTAGATTCTTCCAATCGTTTTCGTCTTTCCCTCTCAGATTTCTCAGCATCCAACGTTTCTTGTGCCAGTCTAACAAGAGGAATATTGTGTTTACCAGTATATTCAGGCAAATCATCATCGTCACTAAGTTTAAGAAGATCATCGTCATCAATACAAATAATATCTGCCTTCTTTTTTGTTCTAGGTTCGCAAACTAAACCATTCACCTCATCCTGAACAAAAAATAAAATTGACAACATAAATACAAACCTTTTTTAATGAGGTAGAAGGAAAATTTCCATTTGAATTGACCTTGCACTCGTCGTCAGAAAGAACAACACATTTCCTTAAAAAACAAAATATGCGATGAAAATTCATTTGTGTAGGAAAGATCTAAAGAAACAAAAAAATACATACCTATCACTACCCGCTTCTTCGTAATCTACAATTATGTCATTGTCATCACTATCTATTTGTAAAGGAGAAGAGCACAGGAAAGGCTTCATGCTAATCAGAAAAGCTACTCTAAATAAGAATCAGAACAAAAATTAATCAGAAAATAACAATGGACATATAACCAATGCAAAACCAAAAGAATTTAAGATGAATGTTTATCAATAAAAGATCAATGTCCAAAAGTGTCAAGGTAATGAGGGAATCAATTTGCAATAAACTCGTCTACATAAAGTACTATGCGAAATTTACAAACATAAAAAATAAAACTTTCAAAAATATAATAAAAATATCAAAATTATTAGCCATTGGTTGTATTTTCTTCAATATTCAAATCTGGAAATAATCCAGCAGCATAGGCAAGTCCAATAGAACATTGAGGCACATTCCGAACTAGTTTGACTGTTGTTCTTAAAGCAAACAATGCTTTTTGATATACAGTTTGTGCGCTCTCATTGTTTTGCAACGCATTCTAATAAAAAAGTGTGGTGTAAATTAATGAGTTTGTTATACATATTTGTCGAATTAAAAATTACAAGAAAAAAAAGACTTACATCCAAAATACCCAGAAAAACTCTGTTAACTTTATCAGCGTTGTTAACATCACCAGCCAAATTTTGAGGTATTTGATAGATAAAATATCCAAGAAAAGCCTTAATTCGAAATATATGCAAAGCCGTATCGCGCGTTATTCCTGGCACAGCTAAGCATTTATTAAAGACACCATCATGTGGGAAGTAATTGAAAAGAATGCGCAAATCTTTAAAAATTATTGTGAAGGTAGTAAAACTTTTAATAAAAACTAACCTCTTCCAAAAGGTTGACCAGGAAATTGCTGTTGTAAACTGTCGAGTATTTGAATCTGTTGAGGATTCAAACCACCATTTATATTAGGCTGTTGTCGAGCAGCACGTCCCTCACGTTCTTGTTCATAATCTTTCCAAGCCTCGGCCCGTTCCTTAATTGATTAACATTTTATTCAATTGTTAAGTGCCCCCCTTAGATAATTTAAGTTTAATAAATACCTCGTCATTAAGTCTTTCATCCTCCAATTCGTCGAATAATATGTCGTGTGGATGATAACTAACAATTGCATCCGTTTTCTCCAAAATAATATCACCCAAAAGACGATCCTCAAAAGAAAACATTTTATTACAAAAAATTTGGAAAAAAACTTTTGGAGGGTCTAATCGAGGTCCTTGCCCATCAAGTTTATCATTTGAAAGAGTATCTGGTTCAAAGAGATACATTTCTTCTAATTCTTGACTCGTGTAATGTCTTTGGATTTGGGCAGCTTGAGTAACTCGTTTTGCTATTGATTCTTTGGTTACTTGTCGATTATAAATACGTTCCTCCATCGTTCCCTAACAATTGGAAAAAAAATAATTTAAAAACAAAAGTAAATTACAACCTGAGCAACAAATCTGTATATATAAACAGGCTTAACTTGTCCAAATCGATAAACTCTAAACAAACTCTGGGTATCGTGAGATGGATTCCAAGAACCTAAAAATTTTTTAAATTTTTAAAATAAATAAAATAAATTTCATACAATCAAAAATAACAACTCTATTTGCACCAATCAAATTAGTACCCAAAGAACCTGCTTTTGTAGAAATAAGCAAAAGACGATTTCTATAATTTAATATTTAATTAAATTGTATTTATAATTTAACCTTAAATTTAAAGGATCATTAAAATCCTTTTGAATTTGATCACGTAAAACAATAGAAACACTTCCATCAATAACCGAATAATCTAAGCCTTTATGCCATCCCCACTTTTCCCCATCTGCCATCATTAAAGCTCGATGTCCATCCACAAACCATCCAGAACTTTGAGTAAAATATCTTAGCATTCGTTCCATAAGAGCAATAGAACTCAAAAATTGAGAGAAAACAAGTCTGAAAAGAAATAAATTTAATAATTTACAGGCCACATTCAATCATTTTAGGCTTTTTTGGTGGGATTGAAAATAAGTTTTGAAATGCTTTACACCAAGTTGTTAATTAAAAATATTTTTCGAAAAACTATTATATTTTTAGCCCATTTTGATATGTAGTCTAGGCTCTTTCTAAATTCCAAGTTAATCATGATTAATTTCTTTAAAATTTACAATTTATCTCCAATCTTTTCACATTTTTTAATAATTTCAATAAGTAGTAGTAATTTGTTGCTCAAAGCAAAATTATTTCGATCCTTTTCAGAAACTAAATCTTTTGCCCAATTTTCTAAAGGATTTTCAAACTCGTTATTTTTATTGTTAGCAGAAGAGGTAGAGGGATTATCATTTAATGCATCCCTGAAAAATAAAATAATTGCTACATAAACATTTAAAATTAATTTTACATAGCGACAATATCATCAGAATCATTACTTTCTGCCTCTGAATCATAGTCATCATCAATGAAGTCATCAATAGAATTTTGAGATTTATATTGTTCACGTTTCACATGTTCTACCAAAAGGTATGGATGCGTCCAAACGCGATAAAGACTTAATTATAAATTATTAAAAATCAAAAATTTTTCATTATTGTTCAGCTGTTAACTTTAATTCTATCCTTCCAACCCTAAAAACCCCTTTATATTTTTAAAAAAAGAAGGGAAAAATGCTAGGTTTAAGTATTTAAAAAAATTAGAAAAACAAACATCAAATGATCATAAAGAAGTCTCACACCAACATCATTTGCTCCACGTTTTTCCTCAGTTAAATTTCGAAAATCCAAATATTTTTTATACAAATCAATTTGGACCTTAATAAAATATTTTATTTAAATTGATAAAACAAACTTTAGTTAGGCGAATATTTATAACATATTCTTGTTTTGGAGGTAGAGAACTCCTTTTAAAAATCAAATAAAAGTAGAAATATTCACAAAACAACCTCAAAACACTATAATCCCGCCAATCTAATACACATTTAAGTCGATCAAAAAGCACATGGCATCTTCTACGCATTCGACGAACATCGTAAGCACTTGCATCTTTTGATCTTCCACATTTTATTATATTAGAAAAACGGCTTTTAAATTCGTCAAGACTACCAAGAAGATCTGGCTTTACAAAGTTGACCATACTTAAATTTTAAATATTAATAAAAGAATAAATATGAAACAAAATTTTTTATTAAGGTGTTTAAATTCTTCATGAACAGTTCACGGGAACGTCCTAAACACAATTTGATAATCATTGCAACCCCTATTTTGTAATTCTATTAGTACTAAATTACAATAAGGCAGTTTAATGTAAGTTAAAAGAAAATCTATTTTTATAGATAATTTTAAAACAAACCAATAATACTCTTCTAAATTATTCTGAAGGGGTGTTCCAGTCATACAAATTCGCCTCAGCGTTTTTATTTTGTCAATTGTATAGAAAAGCGCAGTTGAAGGTGATTTGAGTTTATGGCCTTCATCACAAACAAGTAAATGTGGAGCTAAATAAAAATATTTATATAAAAGTAGATCTTCTCACCATTTTGTAGATATTCGCAAAACTGTGGTCTAAGCTTATCCAATTTTTTAGCAGCTGGCAATTTCTTCTTCAAAGGTATATTCTTACTGCGATTTTTACTCATATTAGCCTTATCCTCATCAGTAAAAGTTAGAATTCTAAATAATTCATAACCAATTATAAGCACTGATGGTCCTTCATAATTAATCCAACGTTTAATTGCTTTGAGACGTTCTTCATGAGTCCTCCAAGAGTCTAATTCCGAATACTGACAAAAATGAAAATATTAAAAATTAATTTAATGCAAGTTGCATTTAAAAATCTCATTTTACATAAAATATTAAAAAAAGATCTCCTATCTTTAAAATAATTAAAAAGTTAACGTGTCAAATCCTAAAAAATGTTTTGTCTTTCGAATAGATTAATTAACGCAGGCAATTACTACTAATTTTAAGAATTTCTTCCACAGAATAGTAAAAGAATTGAGTTCTTTTCTTGAAGTTTATGAAAATTAATAAGCGAGCTCGTTATCAAAAAGCGAAAACTCATTAATGGTTTGTTCAAATAAATGAAAACATACATTAATCGAATCAGTCTCTCCATAAAGCCATTTTTCAAATTCATTCATCCAATTTAAAACAACATTTTTAGGAACCACTACCAAAACTTTATTAATTTTCTTTGAAATTTTTTCATGTGTCAAAATAGTGTGAAGAAACGCAATAATTTGCAAAGTTTTTCCGAGACCCATACAATGACCAAGTATTGCTATAAATTTAAAAATAAAAATTAAAGTAGTAAAAAATTCTTTTACCTCCACCACCAGGTTCATCCAATCTAGAAAGTGATTCTATTGTACAATTATAGAGGAATTGAATCCCTTCAGCCTGATGTTTCTTCAACACTTTGACGAGAAATGGATGTACTCGAACGGGAACTGGAGCATTACTCTCACTGTCTCGGTCCAAAATGATATTTTTCAATTTGGGAACAGATTGTTCATCTTTAAGTTTAAAATTAAATTTTTGATGGTCGTTCAATTTTCAAAAAATTTTCTCTCCATCCTAATTATAAGAATATAAAATAACTATACTGATTAGAGATGTATTGCCAGACTCATCAATGATCATTTCAATCCCATTGAACTCGCGCTGTTTCTCCTCTAACCGCTTTCGTCGCTCCTTTTCAGCTTTCTCCGCGTCTTTAGTCGCTTGAGCCAATTTTTCCTTCGGAATAACTTTCCTTCGGCCTACTTGTTTTTGAAAATTCTCCTCATCACTAATTTTATTATTTTCGTCTCCATCTAATGAATGAACATCTCCATCATCGTCAGAATAAATAATCCGCCTTTTCTTCCTATTTGGACCGTCCAAATTTGTGCCTTTGCGATTTTTGCCTATATGAGACTGAAATGTAAATTTTTAAATTATTATAGTCAAAATTTATTTAACTTTTTTGGCAGTCATTCGTTTTTTTGGTTCGTCTGGTGAAATTATTTTAGAAGAGGACGGTTTATTTGAAACGTCATTTTCATCAGAATTAGGATCCTTGAGTTTCAGTCTATAATAATAAGTTTTTTGATTATAACGATAAAGGAAGTAAAATTTACCTTTTGGATTTAGCTCTTCGATTCTTTCTTTCTGAGTCGCTATCAGAATCATCCCCATCAGTTTTTATTACAGTAGCATCAGAATCATCACTATCAGAAATTTTAACGCGAGTATCACGAAGTAAACGTCTCACTTCCTTAAGTAGAAAAATTAAAATCAAGTTTACTCGAGAACTTGAAAAAATATAAATTCGCATTTAAAACTAACTGCGTCAGTCTGTCGCTGAGCTGGCGTCAACTTCGGTGCTTCAACAAAAGTATCATCTGTGTCAGAATCACTTTCGTCAGGACTCTCAGTAGAAGCCTCACTTTTTTCAGCATTATTCTTTGAAAGCCAATCACTACTTGCATTGCTTCCATTTTCGCTCGAATTTTTTGATTGTTTAGCAAGGAGTGATCTCAAATTCTAAATTACAAAATATTTTACTTTAGATTATTTGTAAATACTTACACGCTTTCTTAGAACAGAATTTTTTGGTTTCTGAGAATCTGATACAGTCGAACCAGCACTAGATTGATTTTCGTTCTCATCATTTACGTGCTCACTATCCTCACATTCAGTATCATAAACTTTAGGGGAAGGGATAGCATTCTTCCTTGATTTACGATTTCCTCCACGTAGAAGATTATCCACCTTCCTTATTTGCCTGTCCAACTCGGCGTTGATGTCGTCATCCTCTACAGAGCTATTAATAATGTTCTTTCGCCTTTGACTCTAAATTAAAAAATTTTTGACAGTAAAAATGCAAAAGATTAACTAGTCTGATGTTGAAAATATTATAAATCGAATAAAATTACTTACACTCTCGATAATTTTTGCAAGCCGATCAAAATCAGAATTTTTAATTATCACTTCGCAATTCCCCATTCCACACTTCTCTATCGCTTCTTCATCAGCCGCATTATTTATTTTTATTTGTTGCTCTTTAATGGTACTTATTGCAGAGTTAAGATTTTCAAAGGCTCCGTCAATGCTTATATCCTTCATTAAATTATTTGAAATAATTTCACTAACACCACCATCTTTGTCCAAAATTTTATCAATCTCCATAGAAGTAGAGTGTCCATAATCAATATTAATTTCATTATTTGGATTTTTCTGATGTTCAATATTGATCTCATTCATTGAAAGAGCTGGTGGAACACATGTTGTTATTTGAATAGGTGAATTTGCAAGGTCAATTTCTTCTAACAAATTATTCTTTTCCGTTTCGAGTTCAACAGAACCATTATTTATTGAGTCTACTTCTACATCAGAAACCAAACAACCATCACAATTAGTAAATTCTGTTAATTTAGAATAAATAAAAATTATTGTAAACAAACCTTGAGTTTCATTAACAACTTCATTAGAATTTATGTCCGAAATAGAATTCTGTTCATTGTTGTTATCCTTCAAAGAATCAGTCCCGTTTAAAACTCCATTTACTCCTTCCACAGTTGAATTAGTAGTTACTCGTTCATTGACATGATTTTGATCCGAATTACGCAATGCCACATTAAGTTCATCATTAGGATCATTGTCTAAAGATTCTCCGCAAAGGAATTGTTTTATTTTATTCGAACAACCACTACAAAGTTCAACACGTTTTGGACAATTGGACTGAAATATAAAATTAAAAATTAAATCTTTATATTCGCTAAAAAAATAAAGGCAGAGTAAATACTTACGGTCTTAATAAAAACCTTCACTGAAACCAGCTCAGAAGGTTCTTCAGGTATCTGGACAACAAGCCCGCTACGACCACGCTAAAAAGAAAAAATCATCGAGCAATATATAACCAAAACTCACAATAGATTCAGAACTATCATCTGGTTCGCGCATAACTAAGCTCAAGTCTTAACGATTAGTAAATATTTAATAAACTAATTAAAAATATTTCAATGGATTAGGGCAGCATAAAATTAACAATTTAAAAAACAAAAACAATTTATTTCAAAAACAAAACAATAAAAAAATTCATGAATTTACTGGCTCAACTACGAGAGAATTAACAAGAGAATAAACATCGTCATAAAGTTCACTGTAAGATTCATGCTTCTTAACCATTAAAACAATTGCTGGACGCTTGTACCCTGAAAAAATATTGAAAAATTATCTTTAAAAATTAAAATTGCCTGCACAGAGTCCCAAATGCTCTCTGGAAGGTGTAAAAACATACGGAATTTCCTAGAAATGTGATAATTAACAAATAAATATAGACAAATAATTTTTTTAGATTTTAGTTAACCTTTTCCTCACAAAGTGCTGGAATGTGACTGTATACATCAATTGGCGAAACATTTCCTTGAAAAATTTAAATTAGAGTTAAAATCGAATATGAGAGTAATCCCATTGGATAAAATTCAAGAAAATTAAAAAGAGAGTACACAGTGAACCTTTTTTGGAAAAATTTATTATTCATTTAAAAAATGTAATGGGAATTTTAAGGGACAGATAAATTAATATTCCCGAATAAACAGAAAAATTAATAGTCAAACTTAATGGCTCATAATGGTCAGACATTAAGTTAATCTTTTTACAATAAATAATGTCAGCCATAATATGAAAAAGATGTGAATTCAAAATTTTAAAAATAACCTGCAAGTATAAGTATCCCCTTCTCATTCCTTCTAATAGCCTTCATAACATCAGAAAGACCGTGCCGTAAAGATCCCTTTTCTTTAGCTGATTTCTTCACCAACTTATAAAGTTTTTTAGCCAATTTTCTAGACGCTAGAGGTTGTGAAATTGGATTGACAAGTTGACAAAGAGATAGATATTCCTCTTTTTCTGTTACAGGTTCTTTCATGATCTCAATATTTGCACCATTTTCTGGTACTTCTTCAGCTTGTGTACTCTCCGACAATTTCCCCATTATTCAACGACAAAATAAAAACAAATCTAAATTATAAAATTACTTCAAAAATAAAAAAGAATATGGCAAAGCGAAAATGAAAAATTGATAGAATCGCGTGGCGACAAGTAGAACCATACTACTTCCAAGAAACTGTAAAAAATACAATTCGGGTGGTACAAATTCTGCGACCTTGCGCCAAGCTATCCTAGCGCCAGATCGGTCGCGCCAAACTTTTCGCGCCAAAAAATTCAACATAATGCCAAGGTTTATTTTAATGCCAAAGTGAATTTTTATGGCTGACATTTAAAATATGAAGTGACGGTAGGGGACCATTGAGTCCCGCCGTTTGAGTCCCGCCGATTGAGTCCCGCCGATTGAGTCCCTGGCCGGTTGAGTCCCGGCCGATTGAGTCCCGCCGGTTGAGTCCCCACCCAAAAGGGGACGTTTGAGTCCCCGTATTTCTTTCTAGGATTTACACAAGTATGTATGATTCCCAGTACGGGTCTATTGCGGATATGTTACCACTTTGTGGTACATTGTACAGGAATATGAGGGATTATAGATTATATCCCCCAACTAGGACTTGTTAAATAAAGGCACCAAGTTTACGTATGATTCCCAGGATGGAAGTATTACAGGTATGTTACCAATTTGGGGGTAGTACCAGATATTTTGGTAGGTACCTATAATCCATCATTATATTCGGATATACTGTAGTGTAGCACCCACTCCAAAAAATTTCAAAACACATACCATTCGATTTGTCTCGGCGAGCTGAGTTGAATGGTACCACTCTCTTTCTGCGGAAATGCCTAAGAGCTGAGATATAGAGCTCGAAAGGGTCAAAAGCCATAGGGGGTACCAAGCTGATTTTTGGGGGCAAAAATTCGAATATGCAAATGATAGCTCATTCGAAAGAGCTCGTCGAGCTGAGTCGAATGACACCAAAATCACCATGATTGAACAAGATTAGACAAAGTTACGACAATAAATCGCAACATAAACCTATGGGGCGTCGGCGAGGCGCTTGTGCAAAACTCCGCGCTTCGCGCGGAGTTTTGCGGCACGCGCCTCGCGGGGAGTCTACGGGCGCTGGGTCTGGGCTCGTAACATAAACTTATGCCTATTTTAGCTGCGGTCGGCATGTCTGGCTTCCTCCTTAGCAAGAAAAACCTGCACTTAGACCAAAGGTAAGGAGCTAAAACAAATACTCATAACTTGTCAAATCAAGTCGGATTTCGTTAATTTTTGTGTCAATCGACTCAGCTCGACGAGCTCTTTCGAATGAGCTGTCATTTGCATATTCAAATTTTTGACCCCAAAAATCAGCTTGGTCCCCTCTTTGGATTTCCGATATTTAAGGACCTATATCTCAGCTCGTAGGAATTTCCGCAGAAAGAGAGTGGTACCATTCGACTCAGCTCGCCGAGACGAATCAAACGATATGTGTTTTGAAAATTTTTGGAGTGGGTGCTACACTACAGTACAGCCTTATATTCATATATAATGTACCCCAAAGTGGTACCATACCCGCAATAATTCCGTCTTGAAAATCCGTCATATATCCACTTTAATCACTCCAAATCGCTTTAAATCCCTCCATATTTATCATTATCACTCAAAATCTCCCCAAATACTCTTATATCAATTCAAAACTCCATATATCCCACTTAATACATCAAGATCCTAGAAAGAAATACGGGGACTCAAACGTCCCCTTTTGGGTGGGGACTCAACCGGCGGGACTCAATCGGCCGGGACTCAACCGGCCAGGGACTCAACCGGCGGGACTCAACCGGCGGGACTCAATCGGCGGGACTCAAACGGCGGGACTCAATGATCGCGTTCCGATGAAGTGAGATACCTTTGTCGCATTTTCGAAATGCGAAACATAATTCTCAAGCTTTTGTAATTTATTTATAATTTTATTTATATTTTCAATCGTTCCCAGCCTATTTATCTGGGAAAAGCCAATTTCCTTTCCCTATAATTTATCAAACAATTACTAATCACTTCTCTATAAATATCGCGTCCCTTTCAATACAAACCGTTCAAGTTCTTTATTAGCTTCCTTTCATTAATCAGTTATTGTTCAGTTTATTCCTATTTCTTTAGTTCGCTCTTCCGTTTCCCAGTTAATCGTTAATAAATAAATTGTTAGTTTATATTAAAAGAAATAAAAGTTCCTATTGTGTTAAAATTGTTTGGAAGTAAATTAAGTTAAAGAAAATAAAGTTAATTTATCCGAAACTAGCCAATTCGGAATACCTTTATTTTTTCATTGTATTTGTTGAATTGTTGAACTTTTTTAATTGAATTTTCATTTTTTATCGAAACTTTTTTGTTTAGTTCTTTTTGGGTTTTATCTTCACACATTTTTTATTTTTTAACCAAATTTATTCGAAATACCTTTAACTTTAAAATGTCTTATAGTAGTGGTGCTTGGAATTCATCAAATTCTTCTTGGCCCAATTCGTGAGTTACTTTTAATTGTTAAAAAATTTTCATTTTAATTATTTTAAGAGGCACTGTTATAAATGGCGTTCACAATCTTCCTTTCTTTGGGCAGAATCAACCCCTTTTAGGTTTTAAATTAATTTATTTTTATTATACTTATATTTTAGGCAAAACATTTTTGTCATGGTTTGAACGGCCTAAAGCAAATTTTTCGGATATCATCGACAGAATTAATTGTCAAATTGTTCCTATTTTACTTTTATTTTGTGTTATGTCAGTTACTGCAAATATGTTTGTTAATTTGTTGTTAAATTTAATCGTATTTATATTTTAAGTTTTGGTTCTTTTGGTATGGAGCCAATGCGTTGTTTAGTATGTTTTTATTTAAAAGCTTAAAGTTAATTTAAAATTAAGAAAACGCCTGATTTGGATGATGATGAACGTGAATTTGCTTTAGATTACTGTCAGTCAAAGAATACCTACTATGTTCCGCCGGAGCAAAATATCCCTTGGTCAAATGAGGGGCGAAGAGAACGTCAAATTGGATACTATCATGTTTGTTTAGAAAAATATTATTTTTAGAACAAATTTTTTTAACTTATAAAGCTCTATCGGGAGTTTATTTTATCTTTATTTTTTCATTTTAGTGGGTGCCTATCATGTTATTCCTCCAATCAATGCTTTTTATGTTGCCGAACTTTTTATGGAATGGATTTCACCAGCATAGCGGTAAATGATTTAATTCTATTACTTTGAGACCCCAAAAGTTTCTCCCATTTTTGTGTGCCCTCATTATTCTCTCGTATATGTTCAAATTCAATTCGCTTAAATTAACAGGTATCGAATTTATCAAATTTCTTAAAGAGTGCAACAGATTAAAGAAGATGAAGTTAAATGATGCTGAAAGGCCAACTCTTTTGAGAACTTTGGGGGAAAGAATCGGAGAGGTTTTTATTAGTGTTTTTTATTTTAAATTCAATTTTCAGACTGTTATAAATCGGAAAAATTATTTTCGGACAAAAATTCCTGCTTTTTCTATCGGCTCTGGTTCTTTTGTTACGGTGAGAGATTTTTTAATTCATTGTTTCCAGCTCTAATTTAAATTAAATCACGAATTAATTTCATTTTTGGTGATTTTTTCAGTTAAAAAGGGGGATTGAAAGAGGAAAACAAATAAGTGGGGGTAAAGGGGGAATAAATTAGAGTAGAATAATATTCATTTTAAAATCTTAATTTTTCGTTTTTTTACAAAAATAGCTAATTTATTAGAATATTTTTAAAAAAATTATGTTTTTTTTAATTTTAAGTGTTTGTATATATTTATCAAATTATTATATTTGCTCAACGTCTTTGTCCAATTTTGCCTTCTTAACTTTTTTATTGGGCACAATTATGGCTGGTGGGGATTTGATGTTTTGAGATCTTTAGTTACTGGTAAAAATTGGCAGGTAAAGAAAAAAGATATTTTTAAAAATTGAAAAAAATTTTTTTAAAAGGATTCCCCAACATTTCCACGTTTAACGCTTTGTGATGTCTCTATCCGTCGTTTGGGAGATGTTGAACGTTCTACTCGCTACACACTTCAATGCCATCTTCGAATAAATACATACAATGAAAAGATTTACCTTTTTATTTGGTTGGACAATTTAAAGAAAAATAATTTTTTAATTAAAATTTTAGGTGGGGATTCTTGTTTGTGGCTATTTTAACTTTTTTGAATTTTTTGTATTATGTAATTGCATTTGCCTGCCTTCCTTTTACGAGAGAAAATACTGTCAGGCATTTGTTAAAGCAGGTAGAGAATTAAATAAAAATATTTTTTTTTAATTAAAAATTATTTTTTAAGAATCGTTTTGATCAAATTATGTATTCTTCTAATAAACTTCATTACAAATTAATTAAATTGTTTGCCAAAAAATCAATTATTAATGATGGGGTAATTTTTAAAAATTAATTTAAAGATTTTTTTAAATTTAAAGATTCTCCTTTTTTGGTTTATTGAAACTCATGCGGGTCCGATTGTTGCAAGAGAAATTATGGGCGAAGTTTTTGATGTTTATCTTGCCAAAATTGTAAGAAATAATTTTTATTTTTTTTTTTGAAAATTTGGAATAAAAATACAAAAGTTATTTTTGGCCCCCTTGGGAGTACCTAATTCTCCCTTTTTTTATTTTTCTGATCATCCCCTAACAAATATAATCAAATTTAAATTAAAATACTTAATTTTTCTTTTTTTAGAATGCCGAAGATTTTGATGTTCCCAGAGTTATTATTCGGTCGTAATTTTTCTCAATTTTTTATTTATTTTGTTAAATTTTAAAAATTTTATTTTTGTAATTTGTGAAAAATAAAGAGAATTTTTTTTGAAAACATTTTACATTAATTAGAAAATTAAACAAAAAATTTTGGTTTAAAACAGCGTCTATACCTTCCAATTTTATGTTTACATTCTTCATTTGAACAAAAATGTTCATAATCTGCAAAACAAGTTAAGAAAATAGGAGCTAATGCACAAGGGAAAAGAAGTAAAAAAATACAAATAAATGAACATATTAAAGCAAAACGGCCAAAAATTGGTTTTGTAATTGTTTGAATAAAATGCTTTAAAGAAAAAAACGATTTCTTTTAATAAAAATTATTTAACATACATGACAACGAGGGCAATAAACATTGCATGGTTTTGTTCCAAAATTTAATTCTGGAACAAACATTGGCGTTGTTTTAATAAAAATATTTTTATTTATCCTTTCTTCTTTTTGTTTTCTTTTTTCATCACATAATGCAGCAGATAATCTCAATAATAATGAATCTGTGCCTTCCCTTTTTCTCTTTGATAATTCTAACCATTTTGCAGCATATTGACGAGCTAATTGTTGCCTTTTTCTTTTAAAAATATTTTAAAATAAATTTCTTTTTTTTTTTACTTTTGTTTTTGTAAACTTTTCCCTCTTTTTCTTTCCAATATACTCATTCCGGCACCCAATAAAATACCAGAGGCGACAAGAACAAGACCATCTCTCATTGATCTAAGTCCAAGACGTGCAGGAGCTTTTGGTTCAAAATGAAAACAGGGACGGAAATTTTTATTTGGGGAACGTATCCATTTTTGTTCTAAACGTTCTAAAGTTCCATCTGAATTTAAATAAATTTTTGGGGGAAAATATTTTATTTTTTCTTAAACTTTCTGATAAACGTAAAATTGCTTGACTAATATGTGGAGTCCAAGCACTTCCTTTTCTAAGTCCAATTCCATATGCTGAACGACCAAAAAGAGCGCCACGAGTACGTAATTCACAATTATTAGCTGCTTCAAATTCGAGACGTACTGAATCCCAAACAAAAGCGCTTATTGAACTAAAAAGGAATAAATGGAAATTACTTCTCTGTAGGAAATTTTGAACTATCAAATGACAATACTTTTTGTCTAATTACACTATGCCGTAAATGCTCTACTACTATTAATTACTTTGAGTAATTATTTAAATCTTTAGGTGACTACAATAAGTCTCCTCTACCCATTTAACAAAGCCTGAATAGCAGAACGGGCATTTGGTTGATTATTTGCTTCCATTTTTCTAAAAACTGTCGACAACTCTACATGTCTTTTAAAATATTGATAAGTAGCTGAATGTGTAATTGTTGCTAAACTGAAATTTGCAGAAGGGTTACGAAGCCTTGGATCATTAACTCCAGAAAGTGAACGTTCTGGTTGATCGAGAACAAGAAAAGCAGCCAAATTAGCTGTATACGAGGCTACCATTATCTTTTTTTAAATTAATATATAAATAAATTAATTTATTTTTTATTAACCATGCAAAATCCACACCAAGCTAATCCCAAAACTCGAGCACTAAAACTTCTCGGAGTCTCTTTAAAAGAATATTTTTTAAATAAAATATTAATTTTATTTTTATTTACTTTCACAAACACCAGAATTTAAAAGAACACCCCAAGAAAACCATAAAGACTAAAAATAAAATAACTACTTAAACTCTTTTTAGTTAATCTAAACTTCTCCAATAGAAACCCTTTCTTCTTGTTCTGCTTTTTCAAATAAAGGATCTTGTCCAGAAGAATAAAAACGTTCAAATGGAGATTTTAAATCCAAAAAATAAACAACAAAAGCAACTAAAAACACAGCAATAACCAAAGAAAGCCATAAAGAATTCTTTAAAGGTTGTAAAAATGATTCCATTGGAGAACGTTTTGGACGCTGTGGCCGCGAAAATTAATTAATTTTTTTGAGAATTTAATAATTTAAATTAAATATTTATTAAATTAATTACCCAACGTTCAAGTATTTGAATTCCATGATATAACCAAGGCTCGCTAAAGTCAATAAAACGGTCTCGTTCTGGATTAATACAACGAGGGCAATAAACATTGCATGGTTTTGTTCCAAAATTTAATTCTGGAACAAACATTGGCGTTGTTTTAATAAAAATATTTTTATTTATCCTTTCTTCTTTTTGTTTTCTTTTTTCATCACATAATGCAGCAGATAATCTCAATAATAATGAATCTGTGCCTTCCCTTTTTCTCTTTGATAATTCTAACCATTTTGCAGCATATTGACGAGCTAATTGTTGCCTTTTTCTTTTTTTAATATTTTTAAAAATAAATTTTTTTAGATTTTTTTACTTTTGTTTTTGTAAACTTTTCCCCCTTTTTCTTTCCAATATACTCATTCCGGCACCCAATAAAATACCAGAGGCGACAAGAACAAGGCCATCTCTCATTGATCTAAGTCCAAGACGTGCAGGGGCCTTTGGTTCAAAATGAAAACAGGGACGGAAATTTTTATTTGGGGAACGTATCCATTTTTGTTCTAAACGTTCTAAAGTTCCATCTGAATTTAAATAAATTTTTGGGGGAAAATATTTTATTTTTTCTTAAACTTTCTGATAAACGTAAAATTGCTTGACTAATATGTGGAGTCCAAGCACTTCCTTTTCTAAGTCCAATTCCATATGCTGAACGACCAAAAAGAGCGCCACGAGTACGTAATTCACAATTATTAGCTGCTTCAAATTCGAGACGTACTGAATCCCAAACAAAAGCGCTTATTGAACTAAAAAGGAATAAATGGAAATTAAGGTGAGAAAACGTTTGTTTTCTGACCTTACACACTCAAAATAATAAAAAATAAAAATTATTCTTTCAATTGACAATACTTTTTGTCAAATTACAACATACCATAAATTCTCTACTACTATTAATTATCTGAGTAATTATTTCAATTTTTAGATGATTATAATAAAAGTCTCCTCTACCCATTTAACAAAGCCTGAATAGCAGAACGGGCATTTGGTTGATTATTTGCTTCCATTTTTCTAAAAACTGTAGACAACTCTACGTGTCTTTTAAAATATTGATAAGTAGCTGAATGTGTAATTGTTGCTAAACTGAAATTTGCAGAAGGGTTACGAAGCCTGGGATCATTAACTCCGGAAAGTGATCGTTCTGGTTGATCAAGAACAAGAAAAGCAGCCAAATTAGCTGTATACGAGGCTACCATTATCTTTTTTTAAATTAATATATAAATAAATTAATTTATTTTTTATTAACCATGCAAAATCCACACCAAGCTAATCCCAAAACTCGAGCACTAAAACTTCTCGGAGTCTCTTTAAAAGAATATTTTTTAAATAAAATATTAATTTTATTTTTATTTACTTTCACAAACACCAGAATTTAAAAGAACACCCCAAGAAAACCATAAAGACTAAAAATAAAATAACTACTTAAACTCTTTTTAGTTAATCTAAACTTCTCCAATAGAAACCCTTTCTTCTTGTTCTGCTTTTTCAAATAAAGGATCTTGTCCAGAAGAATAAAAACGTTCAAATGGAGATTTTAAATCCAAAAAATAAACAACAAAAGCAACTAAAAACACAGCAATAACCAAAGAAAGCCATAAAGAATTCTTTAAAGGTTGTAAAAATGATTCCATTGGAGAACGTTTTGGACGCTGTGGCCGCGAAAATTAATTAATTTTTTTGAGAATTTAATAAATTTAAATTAAATATTTATTAAATTAATTACCCAACGTTCAAGTATTTGAATTCCATGATATAACCAGGGCTCGCTAAAGTCGATAAAACGGTCCCGTTCTGGATTAATACTTAAAGCCTTTAAATGAGAATAATTATTTTCTTAAAATTTTCTTCAAAACCCCAATAGCCATATCTGCCCTGTCTGCATCTAATTCTCCAATCTTTTTAAAGAAAATATTTTAAATTAAATTAATTTTAGAACCATTCCAGTTAATTTAAATCCTTCTCCTTCTTGTTCCCCAAGCAAAACAGCCCCATAAGAATCATTTAATTTTAATTCAAAACTAAAGCTATTATCTGCTACTATTAATTCTTCTTCTTCTTTTTCCTCTTTCTCTTCTCCATTAATTCTTTTAGAACCTTCTGATATAAGAAACAATAATTCTACAGCCATTCCACTACAACAATAAAATTCTTTTTTATTATTTTCTAATTTTTCACAGGGAAACCAAGGACCTGACTTTAAAAATTGATTTTAGTAAATACTTTTTAAAAAAATAATTTGACTAACTACTTGAAAACCTTCAACATTTATTGTTGGATTATTTAGAAATTGAAGCTTGGAACATCTTGAATATTCGTCAACTACAAAAATTAAAAATGGATATACAGCAGGAATCCCTCTATTCAAGGATCCCCCTTTTTTTATAAATGTATAAAATTGAATATCTTTGTCTAGCTCTGGTCGAAGATGGAGCTACAAACAGATAAATGCTCAGCACAGGTCATAAGACTACATACATACATATGTATATAACAAAGTTATGCCAAAATAATGAAGTTTATATTAACAACAGTTGAATTTTGATAAAATGTTACCCGCGGGACAAATTGTACGAACGTAATAAGGAAGAGTGATGTCGATATCCAACTTTATATATCCAAATATTTTTAGTCTCTATTTACCTTTAAATGCATATACAAAAGGAGGATCAACAACTAAAGTAACTCTTAAATGTTTTGGAAGTGTTAATTCCGAAGGTTTTCTTCTCAATCCCCCAGGCCAAATAATTGCCCTATCATCCAAAATTAATTCTCCACGTCCATTTAAATTTCCAACAACTACAAGAGGTCCAACAAACTCTTTAGCATTTAATATTTCATATGTCATTCCCTTTCTATCGCCTCTTTCATTAAAATTTATTTGTTCTCCACTCAAAGTTTCATAAATTGGTTGTCGTTTTAATTCACTTTATTAAAAAAATTTTTTTTAAATCTTTCACAGAAAAAAACTCGAAAAGTTTTTCCTCAGCAAAATTTGTCCATTCAGAAACAGAATGTTGACATCCCTTTGGAGGATTAAATTTTAAAGAATTATTTTGTTTAAATGATTTAATTCCAGCTTTAGCAACAGCCAAACCATCTCTTAAAGAAGAAATCATTGATTGTTTAAGTCGAATACTTAATGCCCCTTTTGGAATATTTTTTGCGTTACTAGCAGCTTCTGAAAGAAGCCAAACACGTCCAGCTCCAGTAAATTTAGTAGAAACATTAAATATTATTTCAGAATCTGATTGCCTTTGAAATAGTAAAAGAGAAATATTTTTTAAATGCTAAAAAAGGTTATTTTCTGTTTTATAAAGTAAGTACATCTCCAAAAGTTAGTGGGAAGGGGAGGATTCAGAAGTGTTTTTGGGTCTTTTTTGTAGAATGGTCGAGACATATTCAACAAATAATTCTTTTTGTGTAGAATAAACTTTGGATTAACAGAAAAACCCCTAAAAGATTTTAATTATTTTTACTTTGCACATAAAAGCACAGTATTTGCTGTGTATTCTGTTAATTCTTCGAGTAAATTATTTTTCAATTCTTCAAGTGATTTAGAACCCAAATTTAGAGTTATATGTGCTTGAATCTAAAAAATAAATTCTTTAAATCCAAAATTTCTCTTTATGTAAACATGTATTTTATGTGCGACAATGACCAAGTATTGCTATAAATTTATAAAATGAAAAATTAAAGTAGTAAAAAATTCTTTTACCTCCACCACCAGGTTCATCCAATCTAGAAAGTGATTCTATTGTACAATTATAGAGGAATTGAATTCCTTCAGCCTGATGTTTCTTTAACACTTTGACGAGAAATGGATGTACTCGAACGGGAATTGGTGCTTCACTCTCACTGTCTCGGTCCAAAATGATATTTTTCAATTTGGTAACAGATTGTTCATCTTTAAGTTTAAAATTAAATTTTTGATGGTCGTTCTATTTTCAAAAAATTTTCTCTCCATCCTAATTATAAGAATATAAAATAACTATACTGATTAGAGATGTATTGCCAGACTCATCAATGATCATTTCAATCCCATTGAACTCGCGCTGTTTCTCCTCTAACCGCTTTCGTCGCTCCTTTTCAGCTTTCTCCGCGTCCTTAGTCGCTTGAGCCAATTTTTCCTTCGGAATAACTTTTCTTCGGCCTACTTGTTTTGGAAAATTCTCCTCATCACTAATTTTGTTATTTTCGTCTCCATCTAATGAATGAACATCTCCATCATCGTCAGAATAAATAATCCGCCTTTTCTTCCTATTTGGACCGTCCAAATTTGTGCCTTTGCGATTTTTGCCTATATGAGACTGAAATGTAAATTTTTTAAATTATTATAGTCAAAATTTATTTAACTTTTTTGGCAGTCATTCGTTTTTTTGGTTCGTCTGGTGAAATTATTTTAGAAGAGGACGGTTTATTTGAAACGTTATTTTCATCAGAATTAGGATCCTTGAGTTTCAGTCTATAATAATAAGTTTTTTGATTATAACGATAAAGGAAGTAAAATATATGTACCTTTTGGATTTAGCTCTTCGATTCTTTCTTTCTGAGTCGCTATCAGAATCATCTCCATCAGTTTTTATTACAGTAGCATCAGAATCATCACTATCAGAAATTTTAACGCGAGTATCACGAAGTAAACGTCTCACTTCCTTAAGAAGAAAAATTAATATCAAGTTTACTCGAGAAATTGAAAAAATATAAATTCGCATTTAAAACTAACCGCGTCAGCCTGTCGTTGAGCTGGCGTCAACTTCGGTGCTTCAACAAAAGTATCATCTGTGTCAGAATCACTTTCGTCAGGACTCTCAGTAGAAGCCTCACTTTTTTCAGCATTATTCTTTGAAAGCCAATCACTACTTGCATTGCTTCCATTTTCGCTCGAATTTTTTGATTGTTTAGCAAGGAGTGATCTCAAATTCTAAATTACAAAATATTTTACTTTAGATAATTTGTAAATACTTACACGCTTTCTTAGAACAGAATTTTTTGGTTTCTGAGAATCTGATACAAACGAAGCAGCACTAGATTGATTTTCGTTCTCATCATTTACGTGCTCACTATCCTCACATTCAGTATCATAAACTTTAGGGGAAGGGATATCATTCTTCCTTGATTTACGATTTCCTCCACGTAAAAGATTATCCACCTTCCTTATTTGTCTGTCTAACTCGGCGTTGATATCGTCATCCTCTACAGAGCTATTAATAATGTTCTTTCGCCTTTGACCCTAAATTAAAAAATTTTTTGACAGAGAAAATGCAAAAGATTAACTAGTCTGATGTTCAAAATATATAAAGCGATAAAGCGGATAAAATTACTTACACTCTCTATAATTTTTGCAAGCCGATCAAAATCAGAATTTTTAATTATCACTTCGCAATTCCGCATTCCACACTTCTCTATCGCTTCTTCATCAGCTTCATTGATTATTTTTATTTGTTGCTCTTTAATGGTACTTATTGCCGAGTTAAGATTTTCAAACGCTCCGTCAATGCTTATATCTTTCATTAAATTATTTGAAATAATTTCACTAACACCACCATCTATGTCCAAAATTTTATCAATCTCCATAGAAGTAGAGTGTCCATAATCAATATTAATTTCATTATTTGGATTTTTCTGATGTTCGTTATTGACCTCATTCGTTGAAAGAGCTGGTGGGACACATGTTGTTATTTGAATAGGCGAATTTGCAAGGTCAATTTCTTCTAACAAATTATTTGTTTCAGTTTCAACAAAATTATTTATTGAGTCAACTTCCACATCAGAAACCAAACAACCATCACAATTAGTAAATTCTGTTAATTTATAATAAAATAAAAAAATTATTGTAAACAAACCTTGAGTTTCATTAACAACTTCATTAGAATTTATGTCCTCAATAGAATTTTGTTCATTGTTGTTATCCTTTAAAGAATCAGTCCCGTTTAAAACTCCATTTACTCCTTCTAAAGGTGAATTAGTAGTTACTCGTTCATTGACATGATTTTGATCCGAATTACAAAATGACGCATTAAGTTCTTCATTAAGATCGTTGTCTGGAGATTCACCGCAAAGGAATTGTTTTATTTTATTCGAGCAACCACTACAAAGTTCAACACGTTTTGGACAATTGGACTAAATTATAAGAATTAGATAACTTTATATTTGCTAGAAAAATAAAAGCCCAAAAGTAAATACTTACGGTCTTAATAAAAACCTTCACTGAAACCAGCTCAGAAGGTTCTTCAGGTATCTGTACAACAAGCCCGCTACGTCCACGCTAAAATGAAAAAATCACCGAGCAATATAGAACCAAAACTCACATTAGATTCTGAACATTCATCTGGTTCGCGCATAACTAAACTCAAGTCTTAACGATTAGTAAATATTTAATAAAATAATTAAAAATATTTCAATGGATTTGGGCATCATAAAATTAAAGATTTAAAAAACAAAAACAATTTATTTCAAAAACAAAACATTAAAAAAATTCACGAATTTACTGGCTCGACTACGAGAGAATTAACAAGAGAATAAACATCGTCATAAAGTTCACTGTAAGATTCATGCTTCTTAACCATTAAAACAATTGCTGGACGCTTGTACCCTGAAAAAATATTGAAAAATTATCTTTAAAAATTAAAATTGCCTGCACAGAGTCCCAAATGCTCTCTGGAAGGTGTAAAAACATACGGAATTTCCTAGAAATGTGATAATTAACAAATATTTCTTTAGATTTTAGTAAACCTTTTCCTCACAGAGTGCTGGAACGTGACTGTATACATCAATTGGCGAAACATTTCCTTAAAAAATTTAAATTAATTTTAAATTGAATATGAGAGTAATCCCATTGGATAAGATTCAGGAGTTCACAACGAGCATGGAAGCGAAACAGTGGACCATTTTTAAAAAAATTTATTGTTCCATTAAAAAATATCATGGGAATTTTAAGGGGCGAAAAAATTAATATTCCCGAATGAACAGTGAAATTAATAGTCAAACTTAATGGCTCATAATGGTCAGACATTAATTTATTTAATATTTTTACAGTGAATAATGTCAGCCTTAATATGTTAAAGTGAATTCAAAATTTAGAAAATAACCTGCAAGTATAAGTATACCCTTCTCATTCTTTCTAATAGCCTTCATAACATCAGAAAGACCATGCCGTAAAGATCCCTTTTCTTTAGCTGATTTCTTCACCAACTTATAAAGTTTTTTAGCCAATTTTCTAGACGCGAGAGGTTGTGAAATTGGATTGACAAGTTGACAAAGAGATAAATATTCCTCTTTTTCTGTCACAGGTTCTTTCATGATCTCAAGATTTGCACCGTTTTCTGGTACTTCTTCAGCTTGTGTATTTTCGGACAATTTCCCCATTATTCAATGAAAAAATAGAAAATCTAAAGTATAAAATTAAAAAACAATATAGCAAAGCGAAAATGAAAGATTGATAGAATCGCGTGGCGACACAGTAGAACCATACTACTTCAAAGAAACTGTAAAAAATACAATCCGGTACAAATATTGCGACCTTACACCAATTTATCCTAACGCCAGAACGGTCGCGCCGAACTTCTCGCAACCAAACCTCGCGCCAAAAATTTTAACATAATGCCAAAGTTTATTTTAATGCCAAAGTGAGTTTTTATGGCTGACATTTAAAATATGAAGTGACGATACCTTTATTTTTTCATTGTGTTCGTTGAATTGTTGAACTTCTTTAATTGAATTTTAATTTTTAATCAAAACCTTTTTTTATTTAGCTTTCTTTTTTGATTTATATCTTCACATATTTTTCATTTTTTAACCAAATTTATTCGAAATACCTTTAACTTTAAAATGTCTTATAGTAATGGTAATTGGAGTTCATCAAATTCTTCTTGGCCCAATTCGTGAGTTACTTTTAATTGTTAAAAAATTTTCATTTTAATTATTTTAAGAGGCACTGTTATAAATGGCGTTCACAATCTTCCTTTCTTTGGGCAGAATCAACCCCTTTTAGGTTTTAAATTAATTTATTTTTATTATACTTATATTTTAGGCAAAACATTTTTGTCATGGTTTGAACGGCCTAAAGCAAATTTTTCGGATATCATCGACAGAATTAATTGTCAAATTGTTCCTATTTTACTTTTATTTTGTGTTATGTCAGTTACTGCAAATATGTTTGTTAATTTGTTGTTAAACTTAATTGTATTTGTATTTAAGTTTTGGTTCTTTTGGGATGGAGCCAATGCGTTGTTTGGTATATTTTTATTTAAAAGTTAAAGTTATTTTAAAATTAAGAAAACGCCTGATTTGGATGAGGATGAACGTGAATTTGCTTTAGATTACTGTCAGTCAAAGAATACCTACTATGTTCCGCCGGAGCAAAATATTCCATGGTCAAATGAGGGGCGAAGAGAACGTCAAATTGGATACTATCATGTTTGTTTAGAAAAATATTATTTTTAGAAAAATTTTTTAACTCATAAAGCTCTATCGTGAGCTTTATTTTATCTTTATTTTTTCATTTTAGTGGGTGCCTATCATGTTATTCCTCCAATCAATGCTTTTTATGTTGCCGAACTTTTTATGGAATGGATTTCACCAGCATAGCGGTAAATGATTTAATTCCATTACGTAAAACCACAAAAGTTTCTCCCATTTTTGTGTGCCCTCATTATTCTCTCGTATATGTTCAAATTCTATTTATTTTAATTAACCCATTTAATTGTTTAAATATTAACAGGCATCGAATTTATCAAATTTCTTAAAGAGTGCAACAGATTAAAGAAGATGAAGTTAAATGATGCTGAAAGGCCAACTCTTTTGAGAACTTTGGGGGAAAGAATCGGGGAGGTTTTTATTAATGTTTTTTTTTATTTTTAATTCAATTTTCAGACTGTTATAAATCGGAAAAATTATTTTCGGACAAAAATTCCTGCTTTTTCTATCGGCTCTGGTTCTTTTGTTACGGTGAGAGATTTTTTAATTCATTGTTTCCAGCTCTAATTTAAATTAAAAATAACGAATTAATTTATTTTAGAAGATTTTTTCAGTTAAAAAGGGAAATTGAAAGAAGAGAACAAATAAGTAGGGGTAAAGTGGGGAATAAATTACAGTAGAATAATATTCATTTTAAAATCTTAATTTTTTGTTTTTTACAAAAAATAATTAAATTAATTAACAAATATTAAAAAAAATTATGTGTTTTAATTTGAAGTGTTTGTATATATTTATCAAATTGTTATATTTGCTCAACGTCTTTGTCCAATTCTGCCTTCTTAACTTTTTTATTGGCCACAATTATGGCTGGTGGGGATTTGATGTTTTGAGATCTTTAGTTACTGGTAAAAATTGGCAGGTAAAGAGAAAAGATATTTTTAAAAATTAAAAAAATCTTTTAAAAGGATTCCCCAACATTTCCACGTTTAACGCTTTGTGATGTCTCTATCCGTCGTTTGGGAGATGTTGAACGTTCTACTCGCTACACACTTCAATGCCATCTTCGAATAAATACATACAATGAAAAGATTTACCTTTTTATTTGGTTGGATAATTTTTTAAAAATAATTTTTTAATTAAAAAATTTTAAGGTGGGGATTCTTGTTTGTGGCTATTTTAACTTTTTTGAATTTTTTGTATTATGTAATTGCATTTGCCTGCCTTCCTTTTACAAGAGAAAATACTGTCAGGCATTTGTTAAAGCAGGTAGAGAATTAAATAAAAATATTTTTTAAATTAATTTTTTTAAAGAATCGTTTTGATCAAATTATGTATTCTTCTAATAAACTTCATTACAAATTAATTAAATTGTTTGCCAAAAAATCAATTATTAATGATGGGGTAATTTTTAAAAATTAATTTAAAGATTTTTTTAAATTTATAGATTCTCCTTTTTTGGTTTATTGAAACTCATGCGGGTCCGATTGTTGCAAGAGAAATTATGGGCGAAGTTTTTGATGTTTATCTTGCCAAAATTGTGAGAAATAATTTTTTAATTTTTTTAAAAATTTGGAATAAAAATACAAAAGTTATTTTTTGGCCTCCTTGGGAGAACACAATTCTCCCAATTTTATTTTACCCATCATTCCTTAAAAAATATAAGCAAATTTAAATTAAAATACTCAATTTTTCTTTTTTTAGAATGCCGAAGATTTTGATGTTCCCAGAGTTATTATTCGGACGTAATTTTTCTCAATTTTTTATTTATTTTGTTAAATTTTAAAAATTTTATTTTTGTAATTTGTGAAAAATAAAAAGAATTTTTTTTGAAAACATTTTAATTAAGAAAATTAAACAAAAAATTTTGGTTTAAAACAGCGTCTACACCTTCCAATTTTATGTTTACATTCTTCATTTGAACAAAAATGTTCATAATCTGCAAAACAAGTTAAGAAAATAGGAGCTAATGCACAAGGGAAAAGAAGTAAAAAAATACAAATAAATGAACATATTAAAGCAAAACGACCAAAAATTGGTTTTGTAATTGTTTGAATAAAATGCTTTAAAAAAATAAATTTTTTTAAATAAAAATTATTTAGCATACATGACAACGAGGGCAATAAACATTGCATGGTTTTGTTCCAAAATTTAATTCTGGAACAAACATTGGCGTTGTTTTAATAAAAATTGTTTTATTTATCTTTTCCTCTTTTTGTTTCCTTTTTTCATCACATAATGCAGCAGATAATCTCAATAATAATGAATCTGTCCCTTCCCTTTTCCTCTTTGATAATTTTAACCATTTTGCAGCATATTGACGGGCTAATTGTTGCCTTTTTCTTTTAAAAATATTTTTTTAAAATAAATTTATTTTTTTATTTTTTTACTTTTGTTTTTGTAAACTTTTCCCCCTTTTTCTTTCCAATATACTCATTCCAGCACCCAATAAAATACCAGAGGCGACAAGAACAAGGCCATCTCTCATTGATCTAAGTCCAAGACGTGCAGGAGCTTTTGGTTCAAAATGAAAGCAGGGACGGAAATTTTTATTTGGGGAACGTATCCATTTTTGTTCTAAACGTTCCAAAGTTCCATCTGAATTTAAATATTTTTTTGGGGGGAAATATTTTATTTTTTTTCAAACTTTCTGATAAACGTAAAATTGCTTGACTAATATGTGGAGTCCAAGCACTTCCTTTTCTAAGTCCAATTCCATATGCTGAACGGCCAAAAAGGGCCCCACGAGTACGTAATTCACAATTATTAGCTGCTTCAAATTCGAGACGTACTGAATCCCAAACAAAAGCGCTTATTGAACTAAAAAGAATGGAAATTACTTCTCTGTAGGAAATTTTGAACTTTCAATTTTCAACAATTTTTGTCCAATTACACTATACCATAAATGCTCTACTACTATTAATTACTTTGAGTAATTATTTTAATCTTTCGATGACTACAATAAAAGTCTCCTCTACCCATTTAACAAAGCCTGAATAGCAGAACGGGCATTTGGTTGATTATTTGCTTCCATTTTTCTAAAAACTGTAGACAACTCTACGTGTCTTTTAAAATATTGATAAGTAGCTGAATGTGTAATTGTTGCTAAACTAAAATTTGCAGAAGGATTTCGAAGCCTTGGATCATTAACTCCAGAAAGTGAACGTTCTGGTTGATCAAGAACAAGAAAAGCAGCCAAATTAGCTGTATAGGAGGCTACCATTATCTTTTTTTAAATAAATATATAAATAAATTTATTTATTAACCATGCAAAATCCACACCAAGCTAATCCTAAAACTCGAGCACTAAAACTTCTCGGAGTTTCTTTAAGAAAATATATTTAAATATTAATTTACAATTTATTTACTTTCACAAACACCAGAATTTAAAAGAACACCCCAAGAAAACCATAAAGACTAAAAAATAACTTTTAAAGATTTAATTAATTAATCTATACATACTTCTCCAATAGAAACCCTTTCTTCTTGTTCGGCTTTTTCAAATAAAGGATCTTGTCCAGAAGAATAAAAACGTTCAAATGGAGATTTTAAATCCAAAAAATAAACAACAAAAGCAACTAAAAACACAGCAATAACCAAAGAAAGCCATAAAGAATTCTTTAAAGGTTGTAAAAATGATTCCATTGGAGAACGTTTTGGACGCTGTGGCCGCGAAAATTAATTAATTTTTTTGAGAATTTAATAAATTTAAATTAAATATTTATTAAATTAATTACCCAACGTTCAAGTATTTGAATTCCATGATATAACCAGGGCTCGCTAAAGTCGATAAAACGGTCCCGTTCTGGATTAATACTTAAAGCCTTTAAATGAGAATAATTTTTTTTTAAATTTTCTTCAAAACCCCAATAGCCATATCTGCCCTATCTGCATCTAATTCTCCAATCTTTTTAAAGAAAATATTTTAAATTAAATTAATTTTTAAAACCATTCCAGTTAATTTAAATCCTTCTCCTTCTTGTTCCCCAAGCAAAACAGCCCCATAAGAATCATTTAATTTTAATTCAAAACTAAAGCTATTATCTGCTACTATTAATTCTTCTTCTTCTTTTTCCTCTTTCTCTTCTCCATTAATTCTTTTAGAACCTTCTGATATAAGAAACAATAATTCTACAGCCATTCCACTACAACAATAAAATTCTTTTTTATTATTTTCTAATTTTTCACAAGGAAACCAAGGACCTGACTTTAAAAATTAAATAATTTTAATGTTTTTAAAAAATAATTTGACTAACTACTTGAAAACCTTCAACATTTATTGTTGGATTATTTAGAAATTGAAGTTTGGAACATCTTGAATATTCATCAACTACAAAAATTAAAAATGGATATATAGCAAGGATTCCTCTATTCAGGGATCTCCCTTCCTTATAAATGTATAAAATTGAGTCTTTGTCCAGCTCTGATCGGAGTTGGAGCTACAAAACAGTCAAGCACAGGTTATAAGAATATATAACAGAGTTATGTCAAAATAATGAAGTTTATTATTAACCACAGTTGAATTTCGATAAGATATTAGCCTCGGGACCAATACGAATGTAAATAGGTAATGGGAAAAAAGAGAGTGATATCGATATTCAACTTTATATAATCCAAATATTTTTAGTCTCTATTTACCTTTAAATGCATATACAAAAGGCGGATCAACAACTAAAGTAACTCTTAAATGTTTTGGAAGTGTTAATTCTGAGGGTTTTCTTCTCAATCCTCCAGGCCAAATAATTGCTCTATCATCCAAAATTAAATCTCCCCGTCCATTTAAATTTCCAACAACTACAAGAGGTCCACCAAATTCTTTAGCATTTAATATTTCATATGTCATTCCCTTTCTATCGCCTCTTTCATTAAAATTTATTTGTTCTCCACTCAAAGTTTCATAAATTGGTTGACGTTTTAATTCACTTTATAAAAAAATTTTTTTTTAATCTTTCACAGAAAAAAAACTCGAAAAGTTTTTCTTCAGCAAAATTTGTCCATTCAGAAACAGAATGTTGACATCCTTTTGGAGGATTAAATTTTAAAGAATTATTTTGTTTAAATGATTTAATTCCAGCTTTAGCAACAGCCAAACCATCTCTTAAAGAGGAAATCATTGACTGTTTAAGTCGAATACTTAATGCCCCTTTTGGAATATTTTTTGCATTACTAGCAGCTTCTGAAAGAAGCCAAACACGTCCAGCTCCAGTAAATTTAGTAGAAGCATTAAATATTATTTCAGAATCTGATTGCCTTTGAAATAATAAAAGAGAAATATTTCTTAAAAAAAGGTTATTTTCTGTTTTATACATCCCCAAAAGTTAGTGAATAGGAGTGGATTCAGAAATGTTTTTGGGGCATAACATTATGTTTCATAAATATTACAGAAATGTTTCGAGGTCTTCTAGCATTATACTTTTTGTAGAATGATCGAGACACATTCAACAAATAATTCTTTTTGTATAGAATGAGACTTTTGGATTAACAGAAAAACCCAAAAAATTTTTTTTATTATTTTTACTTTGCACATAAAAGCACAGTATTTGCTGTATATTCTGTTAATTCCTCGAGTAAATTATTTTTCAATTCTTCAAGTGATTTAGAACCCAAATTTAGAGTTATATGTGCTTGAATCTCAAAAAAAAAATAAATTTTTAAATCTAAAATTTCTCTATGTAAACATGTATTTTATGTGCGGCTAAAGCAGCTGCAAATTCTGCTCCATTCTGGTCTGCTTCAATTGTTATAAGAACAATTTGTCTATATTCTAAATGGGACAATACTCGAACCATTGCAATTGCATCATCACTATATGGAGGTGAAGTACGCAAAAATGTTGGATATAAATTCTGTAAATTTAGATAAAAACGTCCTTTTTTGTCAATTTTTGTGGAAAATGTCAGAAAGACATTAGGGAAAAAATTCCAAACAAATTTTACCTTTCTAGAAAATTCAGTATCTTTAATATTTGCCCCAATAGTAGGTACTCGATAAAACCCCAAAGCTGATGCAACAGCTGATAATGTTGATTTAATTGGACGGAAAGCAGTTATGTCAGCTCTTTCTGACTGTGTAAGAACAACCAAAGATGAACTATTTAAAAGACGAGTGCAGACTAAATCTTGGGTAATCCAAAGACGATTTGGCTCACACCTTAGAATTAAAAAATAGGGGGTAGTAAAATCTTTGACAGTTATTTCTTCAGGTATATTTTTCTTTAAGGAAAATTTAAAAGAAAACTAAATTATCCGTTCAAGTACCAGCTCTGTCTTCCATTCCTATCTTTTTTTGGATTTTAAATTTAGTTGTACTCGTACTTAGTCCACCTCTATTTTTGCTTTTGTACTCCTACTCTGTATAAAGGTACGAGTTTTTCGTACTTCGTATAAAGATATGAGTTTTGATACAATCTTCCTAGGTCCTATCTTAACATACTACTTAGAGATAAAATCAGTGTTGAGAGTAAATAATAATTAAAACTTAAAAATATCGAAATTTTACCCATAATTTTCTTCTCTACAATTATTTTTATCATTTTTAATTCTTTCAATAGGCCAAACAATTAATTGAATATCTATTAATGTTCTATTATTTTCATTATTTTCTTCTTCATTTAATACTTGTTTAATAACATTTTTAACTTGTAATAATTCCTCATTTTTATTATTTTCTTCTAATTGATTATCATAAAGAAAAAGTACATTAACTTTTTCTTTATTAATTGAAGAAGCTTTTTGTAATAAAAATGTTGAAAATATTAAAATAATAAAAAATAAAAACATTTTTATTTAAAGGAAATAAAGAGAAAATAATTTTTAAAATTGGAACAGAAATTGAAGAAGAGAAAAAATAAGTATTTTAATTTAACCATTTTATTTGTAAATAAATTCAATTTTCTTTTCTAATATACTTCTTATTTATTTTCTCAATTCTAAAATTTAAAAAAAAGTATCTAGCCTTGTTTTTTTTGAATGATTAAAATAATATTTTTAAATTATAGTACAAGTTTAAATAAAAACAATTTAATAAAAGAGAAAAATCAAAGAAAGTTTCAAGTTTAAATAAATTATTAGGAAAACACGGCAATTAATATTTTGTCATTTTAATTAAAGTCAGTCACTATCAGGAACGAGAATTCTTCAAAAACAGTGGAAGACCAGAAACTTCTAGGCAAAGTTACCAACGATTAATTTTTAGTCGTTTCTGAGGTTAATTGAATTATTCTAATTGCCACAACCAAAGCAGTTATCATTTGCAAAGACGAAATTTTCCCCAAATTAGGAAATTCTTTCTATTTCGGTTTTCATGTGTTTCTAAACATGATATTCAAAACTTTTAACTTTAATTTGGGAGTTAGTGTGGGTGAATAGAAAATTCTATAAATTACCCTGTTAGTGAAATTACCCTGTTTATTGCCCCCCCCCCCTTCTCAAAAGTCGAGTTCTCTTAAGAAAGCCTCATACTGTAACTTAATTTGAATTAACACAAAAATTAATTTTAAAAATAAAATGCCAATTAAATAAATGACATTTTGTCTTTTCAAAATGGTAAATTAATGAGTTTTCATAATATCGATTAACAAGGATTTCCTGTTTTTTGCATATTTGGATTTACTGAATATCTCTTGCTTAATGTAAATTTCTTTTATGTTTTAGATATTTAAATTGTTATTTTAAACATAAAATGATATACAACAAATTTGTTGAAATTGGCCGAGTAGTTTATATTACAAAAGGCAAGGATAAAGGAAAGCTGGCGGTTATTGCTAATGTTATTGATGGAAATAAGGTTTTTAAATAAATTTAAATAAAATATATGGGGGGTCTTAATTGGTTTGAATTTAATTATTTGAATATTCTTGTGAATTGACTGTGAATTATTTAATGTAAGCTCCTGTTTCTCTGTGTACAATATTAGAAATCAATGTTTTGAAAATTCGATACATACTTTACAATTCTATTGACGTTTTGACTGATATTTTTGTAATTATTTTTTAAATTAGTAAATCGAATTTCTGAAAGCCCCTTAATTTCTAATGTAATAAAACAAAAAAACACGACAGTTGTTAAATGACTAATAGAGATTTTAGGGATTTATTTGATTTTATTTTTTGTTAAAACAAAATTTCAGGCTCTTATTGATGGACCTTCTTCCGGTGTTCGCCGTTGTGTTTGCAACTTTAAAGACATGCAATTGACGAAATTCAAGATAAATATTCGTGTTGGCCAGCGCACAAAAAATCTTGGCAAGGCCTATGATGACGCTGAGATCAACAAGAAATGGGGGGAAACTGAATTGGCTAAACGTCTTGCTCGAAAGAAATTGGTTTAATTTTTTGTTATTTTATTAAAAACATTTCTTATTTTCCAATTTCTGAATTTTGAAGTTAAAAAAATACCTAAATTCTATTTCCTTTCATTTTTCAGCGTGAAAATCTCACAGACTTTGAGCGTTTCAAGGTGTTCAAAGCAAAGCAGCACCGGAACCGTTTGATTCGTGAGGAGATGGGAAAGTTGAAAAAGGCCGCTAAAACTGAATAAAAGACAAGAAATTATGTTTTTTGTGAGAGGTTGTTGTGTGTTAATCTTTTATTCTTCTGTTAAAATAAATATATTTTGAAAATTTGTTTAGTTTTTTGAAAGGTTTTTAGGTAGGTAAATTAGTTTAGGTTAAATTAGAATATTTGTCTACACTGTCCTTGACAATTATAAGGAGATTTAAAACTTTTTAAAAAGGAATCTACAGATATTTGATATCAAATAATTTCGGCAATATTTAGTTCTATAAATCTCAAACAAATTACGATCAAGCTAACAAAGGAACATTCTTTACTGTCACCACGAATTTGGTACTTTTTGGTACCACTCGATAGAGGACCCTCGATTTCCTATAGTTGTATGCGGGTTCTCTTGCAAAATTAGTTTGGGCCAAGTTATGGCCGTTCAAAGTTTCGGTCCTTGGGTTTGGTCCTTGGGGTTTCCCTTGTAAGGAAAAATATGATCACGTCACATATTTTAGTTATTGCCAATTATTTTAATTTTTCAATTTTTTTCTCGTTTCGAATTTATCGGAAATATATTTTTAAAGTTTATTTATTCCCTTTTTTATTTTTCAAATTTTAATGCTTCAATACACCTCAACCTTTTGTTAATAAATTGGTGGCTCTTTTGTTTCGAAAAACATGTCGACAAACAAAAAAAGAATTGGCACTTTTTACACTGCAGGAGGCCAACAAATTCTTTTTTACATAAAATTCTTTGACAACAAAATAATTTTAAAAAAAATAATTTTTAAAAGAAAATACTTTAAAAATATTCCAAATTTAACCAAAAAAATTTTAATTTAAAAGCAAAAAATAATAATAAAAAAATTATTTTATGATTAATTCATGGAAAAAGGGCACTTTTAATTTTTTTCTCTAAAAAGTTCATTGAATATTCAAAAGATAATTTATTCTTTTACATATTACTTTATTTAATTTTTTTGAGTAAAACTACACTTACTACTAAAATATATTTAATCCCGACAAAATTATTTTTTAGAATTTAAATTAAAAATTGTGATTGTTGTATTTTAGATGACAAAATTCTCTTCCCTATTAAATAGTATATCCTAAACTACATAGAGCCGAAAAAAATAAATATATGTATATTAAATTATTATTATTTTAATAATATTATTTATTTTCTCAAAATCTACTTAATTATTTATTTATTTAAAATATTATTTCTCTAAAAAAGAGGGGGAGGATAATTACTCCTTCAATTAATTACTCCTTCGCGATATTTTAGATGTTCGGATTCTCTAAGAACTTCGTAGTTGGAGTTTAGAGCTTATACATAGCCTTTAATTTTTAAAAATTATTTCTTTAATTATATACTTTAAATATCCAAAAATAATTATTTTTTCTTTAATTTACAAAAATTTTAAATGTTTTTGTCAGTTTCTGAATAATTTTTATTTATTTATTTATTCCTCTTCTTCAACACGCATTTTTAGACTTTTACATGTCAACGTCTCTTTAATTAAGTTTTCTACACGTCATCACCGTCTCTCCCTCTTCCCCCTTCCCCTTTCCCCTTCCCTTAATTTTCCCATCCATTTCCTTTTCGTGTTTCCCTTTAAAAAATTATTTTTATTTTTTAAAAATTGAAATTTCTTTTAAAATCATTTTAAATTTCGCGCTGTCACGCAATTTTTGGGGGGAGACTTAAAGCTTTTTTTAAATTCATTCTCTTGGGGGATGCCAAGAAAAAAATAAATGAGAGGAAAAAGAAAATGTTTTTTTGATGATTTTCTTAATTTTTATAAAAATATTTTTTGACAAAACAAGGAAATAAAAAAATATTTTAAAGGAAGGGGGAAATGAATTTGAGGGGGAAATGTTTACAATCTAATCTCTTCCTATTTATTGAAACACAGATTTAATTATATAGAATTTTTCTTAATTTTAAAACCTCTTATTCCTTCTTTGCTTTAACCGCCTTGTAGCAGGGCTGCACGCAATTAAAAAAAATTCTGCAACTCGCAATCCTCAATTGCGTCTCTTGTTTCTATTCGATTTAAACATTATTTAAATTACCCCCCTCCTTCCTACAATTTATTAAATAATAATTATTCCCCTTTTATTAAATCTTTAATTTTTTTTTAATTTTTATTTTCTACAAATTTAAACATTAACAATCTTATTTTGTGTTTTAGAATGTTAATTTTTAATGTTTTAAATTTAAAAAAGTTTAGAAAATTGTATATTTTTAAAATTATTCTCAAAAAATATTTTCTTATTTGTTTTGTTTCCGTTTGCCTTTCACAGCAATTAAATGTCCAATTAATTGGCAGCTAGAAATAATAAATAATAATTATTTTTTTTTGATTTTAAAAGGAAAAAATAAATATGTAAAATAAATATATTTTTTGTAATCCTATGGGAGAAAAATAAATAAAAAATTCTTTTATTTTTTATTAAAATAAAATTAACATATTTATTTTTTTACTTCCTAATTAATAAACATAATTAAAAATAATTTATTCCTTATATTCTTTAAAGAAAAATAATTTTTAAATAATTAAAAACTCCTCAATCCCTTAATTTTTTAAATTAAAAACTTCAATTTTTTTAAAGCTTTTTTAAAAAAATGAATAAAAATATTAATAGAGCTTCTTCTCGTTCAACTAGCCGCTGTTCTCATGGACAACAGAAAAAATCAGAAAAAAAGCAAAAACAGCAACATAATCAATTAAAAATAAATAAAAGCCACCAATTAGTAGTTAATTTTAATTAAATAAATAATTAAATTTTAATTTTTTTAAAGAATTTTTGGATTCCAACAAGTGAAAAAATTGTAAGGAAAGCTTATAGTAGTGGTGGTGGTGGATTTGTTGATGATGATGAAAATACAAAAGAAGAAAAGGAGTAAGTTTTTTTTGTAAAATAAATAATAAATTTTTCTTCATTAATAAAAAAAACTAACAAAAGTTTTTTTATTTGATAAAATATTGAAAATATTAAAAATTTTATATAAAATTAAAAAATTATATTGAAAATATTAAGAATATTTTTAATTTTAACCAAAAAAATAATTTTAATTTTTTTTTAATATTTTTTTTATTTTCTTCTTTTTTTAAAAAAATATTTTTTTAAAATATTCCATATGTTCATTTTGGCAAACATTTCCTCTTAAAATTAACAAAAAAATTATTCCCCTCCCCCCTCCCTCTACAAACCAAAAAATATTTACTTCATTTATTTTTCTTTTTTCATTGTTTGTGTTGATGCTAATAAACTTGCGCTAACAAAAAATGCTTTTTGTTTTCCCACTTACCGTTATCGAAAAAATTTTTTCTAAGATGAAAAATAGACTGAAAGACGATATATTTTTGTAAAAAAAAAGAAAAATATTTTTATTTATTTATTTGTTCATCTCTGTCCATTAAATATAAGTATATATTTTCTTTCCAATTTTTGTCCACTCTCGTTTAATATTTTTATTTTTTTAGAATTAAATATTCTTTTTTAAAATTGAATCCGCATAAGGAAAAGTTTTTGTAACCTTTATAAACACAATTTCTAATTTGTGTTTCAAGTTTTGTTTAAATTTTGGAATAAAATATGAATTTTGATTACAAAATAATAGAAAAAATATTTTGAAATATTCTGTACATAATTAAAAATATGGTCGAAAAATTGTAAATATTTTTTATTAAAATTATAGCCATATTTTTTTATGTTTTTAATGGTATTGGAAATTACCCTCAAAAGTTCGCTTTGAGGTGAATTTAAAAAATAAATAAATAAAATATTTATTTTTAAAATTTATATTTTTAAAATTAAAAAAGAATATCCAAAAATGGTTATTTAGAATTCCCCCCAAAAACTTTTTTTTTATTTAGAATTCCCAAATTGCTTATATAAAATAACCAAAAACATTAAATTGATTTTGGACATAAAAGGAATGAAAAAATGAGGGAGAAGAAGGGGGAAGTGAGGAATTTAAGGGCGAGAATAAGAAAGGAAGGGGGGGGGGAAACTTCATTTTAAGCTAAAATGGATTTTATTTTTTTATTTCTTTTTAACAAAAACTTTGGCCTTTTTTTGAAATTTAAATAAAATATTATTTACTAAATATTTTAATTTTTTCAACATTTTTTAAAATTATTTCAAGTACTTAATATTTTCTTTAACACATTTTTTCGAGTTTTTTCAAGTTTTAATGTTTACATTTTGTTATTTTATATATTTATTAGAAGGCTAAAATTTCATTTCAAGTTTGGAGAACTTCAATTAAAATGTTTTCTCCATCTCCAAACAATTACTTATTTAATTTTTTTTGCTAAAGATTTTATTTTTTCTCATTATTTTTATTTCCTTTTTTAAATTAATTTTTTTTAAATCCATTCATTTTTACTATTTTTGCAACAGGAGAACAACTGTCCATACAAATAATAAATCTTTTTATTTTAAATTATCCAATGACCATTCCCTCTCTCCTTCTCTATATTAGATCTTTTATTATTTTTATTCTGCCAAAAAATTTTTACTAAATATTTAGTAGTTGATTGAGAATTGGAAATGAAGATTTTGAAAGAACCGACAACCCTGTTTTTGCTAATAACAATCAAACTTTACATATTTTTAGATATCCATTTTTTTGGGTTCAAAGAATTAATTATATGTATGTATTGGAGGTATCTTTTAAGAAGCCTCTCCATTTTTTAACCAACCAAATTAAGAAAACATATCTCAATTTTAGTTTTGAAAGTATCCAAAAATTAGTGTTAATTTACATATATTTTATTTAAAATTTAAAAAATATTTGAAAAATTTTTTTAAATTTAGAAAAAGAAAAGAATTTTATTAGATAAATATTTTTAAAAAGTAAATAGCCCCCAAACTTTTTTCAAAGTATTTTTAACATCTGCGCCCCTAATGAAATTATTTTTTATTTTCTAAAACAGCTGCAAACTAAAAATAAACAAAGAAATATTTATTTTTTTTTTGACAAAAAATATAAAAGATCAACAGAACATTTTTATAGAATAATTTATTATACTTTCCTTTTTTTACTTTCTTTAAAAAACTCTTGAGATGTTTTGTCTATACATATATTGTGTTTTGAATATATTTAGAATACTAATACATATACATATGTATTTAATTAATAAATTAATTAAAGTTATTTCCCAATAAAAATTCTAAAAAATAATTTTATAAAATTAAAATTAATTATTTGAATTTTTTTTAAAATTAGCAAATCTGTCAATAAATAATTTAATAACCCAAAACTGCTCATTAATTTTTAATAAATAATTATTTAATTTTATTTAAATTTAATCTTTAATATTTATTTAACAAAAAATCAATTTTTTCAAAAAAATTTTCAATAAAATTTTTTTAGAATTTACAATAATTTACTTCTTTTCTCTTCTTCAATGTTACAACAACCTCCACATCGTTCCCAATCTTTTCGTCACAGACCTAGACCGAATACTTTAATTAAAGGGAGAGGAGGAGATTTTTGTGGATTAACAACAGCAAATTTAAATAATTGGCAAAATATTGTTGACACAGCTGAAATTGAAGCAACAAATGATTCCACCCCTGAACGTCGACGTTCTACCCCCACAATTCATCGGCGAGCGTCCTTACGTGGAGGATCTCGTTTTGATACAAGATTGGATACTTGGCCTGAACCTAAACAGGTTAGGTGGGGAAAGGAAAAAGGAAAGGGAGGGAGAGGAGACTTTAATGTGGCTATAATAATTCCTAAAAATTTTGTGTCTCTTAATTCACTAAATTTGCAGATATTCAAAAACCCTCTAAATTTAATTAATTAAAATGCTATTACCTGCATTTACCTGCTAATATTTCTTTACTTTTTTTAAAGTTATATAATTATTTTAGTGTATATTAAATATAAAAATAAAATTAACAACCAACCAATTATTTAATTATATAAAAATTAATTATTTTAATACAATTATTAAATTAAATCCCCAAGGAAATCTTAATTATTAAAATTAGAAAAATTATATTTTTAATTTAAAGATGAGCGAAGCTGAGGAACGTTTTCTTCGTTTACCTGATTCTGCTGATTATACACGTGTTAGACAATTTAATATTGATGCTAAAGGTGCTGTTATAAGTAGAGGAGATTCTTTTAGAAGAAAAAGAAATAATTTAATAAATAATGATAATTTAAATGGAAATGATAAAAAAATAAATGAAAAAAATGAAGAACAACAAAATATGGCTAATGAAGTAAAGGGGGAAAAATATTATTTTGAATAAAAATTAAATTTAAGAGAAGTTCTACACGAACATCGAGTAGTAGTGCTTCTGGTGTAAATTCAACAAATAGAATGGAATCACCAGAACAAAATATTGGAAATTATTTTGCTGAAGGAAATGAAGAAAATAATATTTTATCAAATTATAAAGTATAAAAAATAAATATTTTTTTAAAGAAAATTATCCTTTTTTAGATTTGTGTTTTGGGAGAAATTAGTGTCGGTAAAAGTTCTTTAATAGCCCAATTTATTTCGAGTTCTGCTTTTTCTGATTTGGAAGATTATTCTGGACAGGATTCTCGTCCAGAAGGTTTTGTTTCTGTTAATATTGGTGGACATGAATGTGAATTGAAATTTTTAGAAATTGATTTACAACAAAATGAGATACTTGTAAATTAAAAGAGTTTTTGAAAAAAAAATTATTTTTTAAAATTAAAGAATGATTCTTCTTCTTCTCCCTTTCTTTCTAACAGAGATTATCATTTATTTTTAATTGTTTATTCAATTGATAGAAAAACAAGCTTTAAAATTGCCTTAAAAGCAATTGAACAATTACGATTTAATGGATGTTATTCACCAATTATTTTAGTTGGAAATAAAGCTGATTTGGAAAGAAAAAGGGCCGTAATGGAAAATGATGTTAAAAATGCTGTTAGTTTTTGATTAAGAAATATTTGGAGATTTTGTGGGGGAAAAGAGAAGGGGGGATTGTAAGGTTGGGGGAGTTGTAACTTCAAGTCCAATTAACAAATTAACAAACAAATAAAGCGATCTAACATAGCACATAAAGATAAAAAAAGATTATTCCCCCTATGGTTTTTCGATTTTCGGGGACCTATATTTTGGTCCACAGGCATCTCCGGAAAAAAAGATTGGTACCGATCGACTCAGCATGTCGAGACGAATCGAATGATATGGGTTTTGTATCGGAAATAAAACTCCGGTATACTAAACTATATCCGATAAAAATAATTATTATAAACTAAATTTTTGTTAAATCTTTTAAAAAAAATTAAATAGATGTACACCTTTGATGTTGCCCACTTTGAAATTTCTGTTGCATTAAATCACGATGTTGACGGTTAGAAGACTAATAAATAATTTTTTAAAAGAAATTCTTTTTTTTCATAAAGATTTACTTGTCGGAATTGTTGCTCAAATAAAAGATTCATTTAAAATGAATATTTTAACAGAAAATGAAAATTCGGTTTTAAATTTAATTTTTAATTTCAAAAAAATATTTTTTTAATTAAAAAAAAAGAAAAAGAAAAAATCAGCAAAATTATCAACACAAGAATTTAATTTACAAAAAGATGAAGATTTTCAAGCAGCAATTAGACGGTTTTCTAGACGAAAGAAACGTCAAATGCATGTAAATTCTATAGAAGAGACTGGAAAATGTTTAAATTTATTTACAAAATTAAAAATTTGGAGAAAAGGATCTTGCTCATAAAAATATAGAAAAAGAAATATATTAATTAATTTAAAAATATTTTTTAAAAAATTATTAATAGTATTTTAATTATATATTATTTTTATTTATCTCAAATACAAAAAAAATATTTTATAATTTTCGAAGTTTTTTAAATCAAAATATTTTAGTGAACTTTTCTGTTAATATACATATTATGTTGTATAAAAATTTTGGATATAGTTTAGTACTAGAGTTGCGCATTATCGAAATTTTTTTTCGTTTTTCGTTTTTTCGTTTTGTAACTGAAAAAACGCTGTAATTCGTAATTGCGACGCAACCTTGTTTAGTACCGAAACGGCAGCAAAGCAATACCCCTCTCTATAGTGAGATATTTAATAATTCCCGTCCCAAAATGCCCCTACTGCACCCTTTATCAGTTGCCGTACCTCAATTATTTACTTCTCCAGGGAGAGGTCGACTCTGTTGGACATTTTGAGAGGGGACGAAACAAAAGGGGTCCAATTGTCCACTGCTTAACTATCTTTTGCCCAGTTGTCTTAGTTACCAATTGTCTTTATCTTTTTCAAGGGTTCTGTGCCTTGCGTCTAAGTGGGACGGCCCATAAATGGGCGGCGCGGACCAAAACGTCGCGACCAAAACATCGCAGGCCGAAACAGCGCAGGAATTGTAATATTTCCACGGAGCAGTTCAATTGAGTCCGCACGATTGAGTCCCCACGATTGAGTCCGCACGATTGAGTCCCCACGATTGAGTCCCGGCACGATTGAGTCCCCACGATTGAGTCCGCACGATTGAGTCCCCGTTGTATATACCTCAATTGAGTCCCCGTTAAAAATTCCCGGTAGGAATTTTTATTTTCCTAGATTTTTTATTGTTTTTTTTTATTTTTTTGTTTTTCTTTTGGGGTTTGCAACTAATTTTGTTAATTAGTTGACCGAGCATCCACTCAAGTCCATCCGAGCACTGAATTTTCTCAATGAGGACGAGAGGGAGGACGAGAATCTTGTGTAGGTAAAAGTTTAATTTTTATTTTTTAATTTTAGATTTTATATTTCAGGTTGGTCTAACTTTGCTCATCACGTGTCGGACTTCATCCCACGGCTGCAACGATGGGAAATTTGAAAAGGTTTGGAATTTTTATTTTGTTTTTCGTTTTTATTTTTAAAATTTTTTAGTTGATTTTCGTCAGTTTCTGACTGGCGATTTTCAAGTTCACAGTTTCTGAAGGAACGAAGGTGGTGAACTTAGGAGAACAAAAAACGAAAGAAAGGCCCTTCTTTGGCACAATAATTGAAGCTAGACTTTGGTTTTTTTTAATTTTTTTGATAAAATTTTTAAAAAATATTTTTTTATTTTTTTCACATTTTGATTTTCTCCCGTATCCAGGTAAATTCTGCCGGAGTCCGGAAATTAGGAAGGAGTTTTTACGTTCGTAATTTAGATAGTTTCCCCTACCCTCCATAGCAGCACAAAAAGTTTTTCCAGCGAAGATTCTGTTGGTCAAAATTTGTTCAGAATCATTCAATCAACTTGATTTTGGTCTTATTCAACTCATCTCGTCGATCCCTTTCGAATGAGCTATTTTTTGTTTATTCGAATGTTTCGCAACAAAAATTCCCCATGGAATTCCACCAAAAAATCCACCATTTCAAGCCCCATATCTCGGCGAGAACTTGTTCAACAATGTTGATTTTGGTGTCATTCGACTCACTACTTTCGAATGAGCTGTCATTCAAAAAATCTCTCGATATCCCTCCTAATCCCCAAACCCACAATATCCATCTTAATCTCTCCGAATTTGTTGATATCTGCCTTAATTCAACCGATATCCCCGCTTAAATCTACTTATATCCCTTGATATTCACCAATATCCATCTTGATACCTCGATGTCGCATACAAGTCCCCTGATATTAACATTAATCCCTCCAAATCCCCAAATATCCCTCTTAATCTTTTTTAATATAATTAAATCTAGGGGACTCAATTGAGGTATATACAACGGGGACTCAATCGTGCGGACTCAATCGTGGGGACTCAATCGTGCCGGGACTCAATCGTGGGGACTCAATCGTGCGGACTCAATCGTGGGGACTCAATCGTGCGGACTCAATTGAGGTGTACCGATATTTCCACATCCAAATTGAATTTGAACAGACATTTTTCGTTTTTTCTTTTTTTAAATATTTTCTAGGATGAGTAACAGTTCTCTTCATGCTCCATCAATTGGTACAAGCACTTCACCGCAATCTCGTTCTCTTGTTCGTCTTTTGATTGGAAATGTTTCTAAATTTTTGCCTGAAAAAACTTCAACAGACTTCACACATAAATGGACGGTTTAGATTTAAAATGATTTTCTAATTAAAAAATATATTTAGGTTTATGTTCGTGCTGTGGGCCCTGAGCAGTTTACTGACAGATCTTTTATTAGAAAGGTTGTTTTTCGTCTGCATGAAAGTTTTACAAATCCTGAGAGAGAAATATCGAATGTTTGTTTTCTTTTATAATTCTTAAAATTTCTGTTTGGTGAGTAACACGTAACGATTAAAATATTTCAAATTCTGGATATTCTGCAAAATATATCATTTAATTTAAAAGTAAATAAAAAATAATTTAGCCTCCATTTGAAGTATCTGAATGCGGTTTTGGTTCATTTGATATGGTTATTACAATTTATTTTGCTGGACAGAAAAAAAGTTACAAAATTAACTACTTCCTTGAACTTCTTTTAGGTTTAATAATTTTTGTTTAATTTTCTCTAAAAATTTTTTAAACAAAATATTTTAGGAAGTGATAATAAGAATGAAGCCGAATACAAAATTGAAGTAATTAATCCAAGCCCCGAATTTGCATCTTTAGTACCAAAATATTGCCGTCCACAAGTGAAACAAAAATTGCCTTCTCGGCCACCACCTGCACTTTTTCCTTCGAATCCTGATAATTGTACAGGTTTAGTAATTTTTTATTAGAATTTAAATTTTTGGTACTTTATGGATATGTCACCCCCCCTCCTATTTCGAGTCTCAGAGTTTTCCTTATACGTTTCCTTATACTTCAAGTATTTCGCTTGTTTATTTTGCCTTTTCACATATTTTGTACTTACGTTTCACTCATTTCGTTTCTACATTTACCTCATTTCACTTATTTTGCTTGAAGAAAGAAAAATGATTGACATGGAGAAGGAAATAATCTCTGACCATTTTCTACGTTTAAGGAAAACTCTAAGACTCAAAATAGGAGGGGGGTGACATATCCATAAAGTACCAAATTTTTTACCGAGTTTTTAAATTAAAAAAATATTTTTACTTTATTTTACAAATTAAAAAGCGAATTCTCAACATTTATCGTCCTTGAGGAAAATGTTGGATTAGCTTTTTCGATTCTGATAGGGGAAATGTTCTAATGATTAAAATTTAGTTACAAAACAACCAAAAAGTAGTACAAGTAAAGAAATTTCAACTACAAAATCTTCAAAGAGTAAAGATGAAAAAAAGGAACACAAACATCGATCTTCTTCAAAAAATTCTCTAAAAATATCAAAAAAGGATGAGGAAGTAAAAAATGAAGAAAATTCTCCAATTAAACAATCAAAAAAGGAAGAAGGAAAAGAATTGGATGGAAAAGAAAAAAATATAATAATTGAAGGAAGTAACAAAAAGGTTATTTAAAATATTTGTTAAATGATTAAATTTTATTAAAAAGTCTTTAAATTACATAGATTAGAAAAGCTAAAGAAGTATTCTTATTAGTTTGCTCATTTTATGATTTTGCAAAAAAAAACTAATTTTAAATAAAATCATTTTAGAAGAAGACTACTCCAGTAACTGCCCCCAAAAAGAGAATACAAGCAAGTACTGATTGCGAGTCTGATTCTGCTATACGTGATCTTTTTGAAGCGGTTAAAATTTAAAGATTATTTTTAAATTTCTAACAAATTTTTTTAAAGAATTTGCCATCAACTAGCAAAGATTCTTCCCAAAAGGAGGAAAAAACTAAAGAAATTATAGAAAAGAATATAGTTAAAACATCCAAGGATGGAGTTATTTCAAACTCATCTGAAGATAAAAAAGAAAAAAATAAAAAGGATAAAGTTAAAAAAGATAAAGAAGGAAAGAAGGAAGAAAAACAAAATAGCAAAAAGAAGGAAAATGAAAATAAATTAATTGTTGAAAATGAGACAGAAAGGCATATTAATTCACCAAAGAAAATTTTGACAGAAAAAACGAAAGGAAATGGAGAAGAGGTTTTTTTAATTTAAAAATATTTTTTTTATTTAAAAATTAGGTGAAAAAATTCAAAATTGAGGAGACAATTTTATCTAAAAAAGATAAAGAAGAGAAAAAGTCTTCAAAAGATGAAAAGAAAAATGAGAAAATTAAAATAAAAATTTCTGAAATTGATGGGAAAATAAATGAAAAAATAAACATCAAAATAAACATCAATAAACAACAATCCAATAATGAAAAGGATAAAAAACAAAAAAATAATAATTTTGAAGTGGCTAATGAAAAGGGAGAAGAATTATTGAAGGAAAAGAAGGAAGAAATAAATAAAGAAAAGGAACTGAAGAGAAAGAAGAAGGAGGAATTGAAGAAGGATAAGGAAGAGGTTTTTATTAAATTATTTTAAATAAATTTTAACAAAAATTTAAAGAACTCAGAAAAACGAATTAAAACAGAAAAGAAGAAAAAAGACAAAGAAAATGATAAAAAGAAAGAAGAAAAATTAGATGATGTTAATCCTTTCAAAATTAATAAAATATCTGAGAAGAAAACAAATACTGAAAATTTTATAAAAAAACAAAATGATGAAATTGGAGGAATTGAAGAAATTAAAAAATCTGAAAGTGAAAAGCCGAACTCTAGCAAAGATAAATTAACTATAGAAGAACCTAAAAGGCATATATTATCTCCAAAATTGTTAAAAATTAAACAAACTGCTAAACAAACACCTCCTACAGCATTTGAGAAAATACAAGAAAGAGCTATTTCGCCTAGGTTATTTTTAATTTTTTTAAAGTTGTGAATGTGAAATTTGGGACATAAAACGACTGTTTAACAGATTTTTATTTTACTTGGATTTCTTGAATATTCTAGATTTTAAATTATATTTCTGGTTCTAAATTGACTTTCAATTGTAAAAACGAATCTGTAAGGTTGTCGTTTCTGTAAAAAATATTTCGGATATCCGAACCCGAAAAATCCCCTGTTCTTCGGTTTGATTCCGGACCGCTCCCAGTAAAGACATGTCTAGATAACTTTTTGGATTTGAAAAAGAATTAGTCTGCATAATAAGATATAATTTAACTTTTTTTTTATTTTAATGTCAGTATTTCCTCATCATTGGAAGTTAAAAAAAGAAAAAGTGATAACCCTGTTGAGGACTCCACAAAAATAGAAAAGAAGAAAGTTATTGAAAATAAAAGGAAATATCTCTCATCATCTTCTTCAAGTTCTCCAATTAGGCCTCCAAAAATGCCAAAAGATGGAAATATTAAAATAAATGAACCAACAAAAATTAAATCTTTTGAACAAATAAAAAGAGAAATTAGAAAAGAAAAAACACCTTCCCCTATAACTTCTACTTCTGTTGTTGAAGAAACGCCTGTCAAAATTGAAAGTCAAGAGAATGATGAAGATAATATGTTTCCTGTTTCTTCCTCTCAACAAACTGATGTCGTTAATAAAATTGAGGAATTCAATGAAGATAATTTGTTTGTTTTAATTTTTTAAAGAATTGGAACTTTCTGAAATGAGGTGCCCCTTCGTATTTTTCCTTTTTTCCTTGAAGTAACTAGAAAGGGCCAATTTCCCGGGTTACGTACTCACCCAGGCCCAGTGGGAATAGGTCCCGAACCAGAAAAACGAATTCGGATCATAGGAGCAGCAACAGATGCAAAAAGAATAAATCCTTTTCAAAAAGGATTAAATCACCAAATTTTCCGTACTCTAATGGTTTGGGTTAGCAAAGATTTTTACAAAATTTTTTTTTACATTTTTACAAAAAGTTTTCTTTATTTTAAAAATCTTATCAATTTTTTAAAACTACTTTTTAGCGTCCCCATTAATCGAATTGATATTTTACGTCGAAAACTTGATTCACTACAAGAACAAAATGCTTTTGGAGATGAAAATATTGAAGGAGGAGAGGTAGAGGAATTGCTTTTTAAATGTTGTGAATTATTATTAGAACAAAAAACTGAGGGAATTTTATTAAATATTGAAGAAAAAAATGTTAGTTTTGATTTTGAGAAGATTCCAGAAACAACTTTAAATGATTTGGAAAATTTATTGGTTGGGGTAGCTGTTTAGATTTTTTAAATTTATTTTTACGGGTTTTACAATTGAAAATTTAAAATTCAAATATTTTTCTTTTATTTAATTTTGTAGTAAAAGATTTTTAAAAAAATTGGTTTATTTTTAAATTAATTTTATTTCCATAATTTTTTGCGAACTATTAAATATTCTACCATAATTGGATTACAAAAAAAACAATTTAAGAGTTTATTTGTATGACAATTTACAAAAGTTTAAGGCAACAAAAACAAACAGCGGCGCATCTCCTCTATCTTTTACCTAATTTTTACAAATCTTTTTTTGGGGGGATTTTTTGTAAAATAAATACCTAAATATCTTCTCTCTCTCTTAATTTATTAAATTATTTTTATTTTTTTGGTATTAATGACCTTTGTTTTTCTTTTTGCGCGCCCAAAATAAATTTTTCTCGCCATTGCAACGGCCAGCGGCTGTCATTTTTTGGAAGGGCGCGGCAAGGGACGACCCAATTTTATGGAAGAAAAGTATATTTTTCTTTTGTCAATTCTTGAGTTCTTTTCTCCTTTTCCTATTTCACACGTAAATCCCAATAAAAGTCCATTCATTATCTCGTGGAAAATACCCTTTTTTATGGCTTTTGAAATTAATAAAATAATATTTTTGTTGTTTTTATTTGTTTATTGTTCAATTTCTGTTGAAAATGAAAGGAGGGAAGGTTTGAAAAAATTTTGAAATTTAAAAAAAATTGTTAACAAAAAAAGATTCAACACCTCTTTTGTGGATTTTTGATGATAAAGGGTTGTTACGAAAAGATTCTGTTATTGGTACACCAATACAATTTGATGGGCCAATTAAAGTTAATCCTTCTTTAAAAGAACAAGTAAAATAAAATAAAAAATATTTTTTAAATTAATTTCCCCTTTTAAAAGAATCACCATCAATTAATTAATGTTTTTGTTTATGAGCCTTTTTTACTTCGAAAATATTTTAATATTTCCCCTCCAACACCTCTTCGGGCAGGACAATCTTTTAAATTAATTCTTGCCCAACAATTAAAACAATATATGGATGTTGATTATTTAAATATAACTTTACAAGCACAATTAATTGAAAATAATAATCAAGTAAGTGAGTGAGGAGAAGGAGGGGAAGGGGAAGGAATTCCGATTTCCGATGTTTTTTTCCTTCCGATTTCCGAAAAAATTTTTGATTTCTGAGTTCCGACTTCTGAACCAGTTCCGATTTCCGGCTCTTCCGATTTCCGACACCTCTGACTGTTCCGACCCATCTCTGGAGGGAAGAGGGAGTAGAGTTTTTAAGTAAATAAATTTATTTTTTAAAGACTTCACAACTTCGAGTAGAACAAAAAGAATTACAAATTAAATTAATTGGGGAAGAAAATAAAAATAATAATAAAGAAGAGGAAGAAAAAGAAAATAATATTTTAATTGCTAAAAAGGATTGCAATAAAATTAGAGTAAATTAATAAATTTATTTTTTAATTTATTAATTACAATTTAGTTAATTAATATCCCCCAAAATATTCTAAAAAATACTTCTTCATTTAAACTTTTTGGATTTATGGCTGAAAAGTAAAAATTTAAATGTTTAATTAATTAATTTTTAGTTTTTCAATTTTACAAAAGAACACTTCAGAATTAATTATTTCTTTTAAAAATAATTCTTTTGAATGTTTCCCTTTTAATTTAAATAATAATATTCAATTATTTATTGAAAATGAGGGAGATTTTGGTATTTCAAAACAAAATGTTTTTAAAATAATTGAAGAAGAGGAAGAAGGAAAGGAAGGGAAAGAAAGGTGAAATTAAATTAAAATTTTAATTAAAATTTAATTTAAATTAATTTTTAAAGTTTAAATTATTCTTTTATTAAAAACCAATTTAATATCCAAATAATTTCCTCTTCAAAACAACTCCCACCAACAATTTCCCCTCCAACAACAATTTTAATTTCTTTTATTCACCCAACAATTGAAAATAAAATAAATTTATTTGAATTTTTTATTGAAGAAAATGAAAAAAATAAAAATTTAAAAAAATTTTTGGAAATAAATAGAAGGAGTGGGGCTTTGATTTTTAAGGTAAAAATTTTGGAGGAATTAAAAGAGAGGGAATTTAAATTAATTTTTAAAAGGATTTAAATGTTGGAATTGAAGAATTGGGAAAGAATGAGGAAGGAATTATTGAATTTAATGTTATTTTAAAGAGTATATCTTCTTCAATTATTTATGATAAAGCTTTAATTATATTGAAATTAAAAGAAGAAGGAAGAGGAGGAAAAGAAGGAGAAAAGAAAAATGAAATATTTTATTTTTTTGAAAGGGTATTTTTAAAATAAAATTAATTAAATAATTTAAATTTTTTAAAGCCAATTTATGCATTTGCTGTTGATCCATTTAATATAAATAATTATTTTAAAGGAAGAAAACTTTTAATTGGCCATTTAAATTATTTAAATAAAACAAAAATTAAAGAAAATAAAAATACAAATAATTATTTAAAACCTAAATTTGTACTTTCTGAAGGAGGGGAAGGGTTTTTTAATTTTGAAAGAGAAGAAGGGGAAGGAGGAAATTCTTCTGGAATTTTAATATATAATGGACCTATTGGACAGTTTAATAGAAATTATACTTTAAAGGTATTTTGAAGAATATTTTTTTGAAAAATAAATCAAATATTGAATTAAATTAAAATTATTTTGAAAGGGTTTGTTGGAAATCTTAATTTCTAACAGATTAGATTTATAGTTGGGAATGATTCCAAAAGTTGAAAATTCTGGAAATAACTGGAGCCGAGGACGTGATTGCTTAATTGAGATAGTCAAGAAGCATTTATAAAATGCCTATGAAGCAAAAACGCGGAGAGGTCTAAAAAAGGCGGCATTTTACGGAAGACTGAAACCTCTGCCCGATACATAACCAACAATTCATAAAATAATTTTTAGACAAAAATATTTTTTTCTTTTAAAGGTCCTTTTACTTTCTGATCACTTTATCGACTCTGCATTAGTTCATGTTTTAATACCTGGAATTGGCTCTTCTTCCCCAACATTTCAAATGCCTTTTCAAAGAATTATTGTACATAAATATGGAAAAGACAATGGAAATGAGGAAATAATAACAGAAAATAATAGTTTATTTACATTATCTGCTGAAGATTCAGACCCGGATGCTCGTTTAATTTATGAATTGGGAGGAGCTGAATGTCAGACAATTTCTGGTATTTTAATGAAGGAAGAAGAATGTCTTGAATTATTTTCTTTATCTCCAAATGGAACAACTGGCCAATGGATACTTTCTTTGGTTGAAAAAGAAGAAGAAAATGAAAATAAAAAAGTTTAAAAATTAATTTAAAATTAAATAAAAATAATTTTAGATTGAATTAGAAAATAGTTTAGGAGAGGCATTATTAAATATTTCTGTGAGGGATGAAGCACATCCTTTGGAATCTAGTGGTTCTAGTAAGTTTTCTTTTATTATTATTAGAGAGTTGAGGGTTATTAGAAGATCCCTACCAAAAAATCCTCGATTCTACTCGGTTTCGACCCGACAATCTTAAAATATTCATTGAATCGTTTCTGTTTTTTGAATATAAAAATTTACTAAAAATCTTTTTGTGTTTTTTGTTTAGCAAAAATTTAAAATAAAAAAACAAAATTTATTTAATTTAAGCACTTGTTCTACTTAAATTTATTCAACAAAATGAAAACCAAATTATTAATAATTCTGAAAATATCAATTTAAATAATAATTTAACAATTAAAAAAGAAGAATATTTTCCTCCAATTTTATTAAAAATAAAAGATTCAACTCCAATTAATTCTGTTATTTATTCTTTTGGAATTAATAATAATAAACAAAAATTATTTTATTTTTTATCTGGATTAAAAAATAAATATTTTTTTATTGACAAAGAGAATGGTTAATATTTAAATATTTAAAAATTAAATTTAAAATTTCTTTTAGCAATTTTGTCAGTTGTCTTTCCTCTTAAAAATATTGCAAATTCTTTTCAAAATTTAACTATCCAAATATTTAATTCTTTAAATTCAACTTTATATACAAAAATACCTTTTTCAATTCAAATAATTTCTGAAGAAAAAGAAAAAGATTTTTTAAATAAAAATAATAATAATTATTTTTTAAAAGAAGAAGAAAATTTAAATAAATTTGGAAATTTAACTAAAAAATTATTTTTAATTAAAAAAGAAAAAGAAGAAAATGAATTTATTGAATTACCTTTAAATTGGGAAAATGTAAATTTTAAATTAAAAAAAAATATTTTTTTAATTTTTAAAGACTTCAAATATTTCTTTTGATTATTTATATCAAACAATAATTAATAGCACCATAACCTCCAACAACAACAAATTAATTCAAAATAATATTATTCCTTCCTTATTTTTTATTCAAACTGAAAATATTGATAACCATATATCTACAACATTTCCGGTAATTAAAAATAATTTAAGAGAAGGAGGAGGGAGGGGGGAGGAGGGGGAATGTTTTCTGTCTTTATTATTAAAGAATGTCCAAATTTTGTAGAAAAAAGGAATTATTTTTAAGTATTTTTTAGAGTAAATATTTTTAAAATATTGAAGAACGAGGGAATTTAGTTTATTGAATTTACAAAATATTTTTTTGAGTCTTCGAAATTTCCCCTTTAAAAAATTTATTTTATTTTATTTAGTTAACATTTCCTTCAAATTTTGAAAATAAATTTAATTTAAATACCAACAACAGCAACATTTCAACAACTCCAATACCAAATATTCCAATAATTCGATTACCAGAAAATTCCCCTATTGGAACTTTTATTCTTTCTATAGATTTTAATTTCCCTCCTTCAAAACCTTTTATTAAATCTTTGTCTAATTCTTCTTCGTCTTCAATTTTTGGGTAATTTTTAATTTGTTTTAATTAATTGATTTCTTTTTAAAAGAATTGAACGTCGAACAATAAATTCTTTAGTTATCCGAACAAACCAATCATTATTAAAAGAAAATCAAAATGAAGAAGAATTCCTCCTTCCTCTAAATTTTGCTTTAATTTCAATTATTGAAAACAAAGAAATTTTATTATATAAATTTTCTATTCAAATAATTTCAATTTCCAATTGCCAACCTTTCTTAAATGAAAGTCAACAATTATATTTTAATTTAAATGAACAAGTAATTTAAATTTTAAATTAATTAGAAATTAATCGAGACGTGATTTTGAATAAAAAATATTGTAAAGCTATTTAATTCTATTTAAAGCTAATTAATATAGCTATTTAATTCCTAAAGCAGTATTTGCAGTAGGTAACGTGGTGTAATGGATAAATAACACACAGTCCGGTATATTGAATATGCTGGCTTGCTCCCAGCCGCTGAATGCCTTTTGCACTAGTAGTTGAAGGAGAGAAATAGCTATAGCCCAGCTGCTTTACTATATCTTGTATCGGGAATCCATATTTATTTAGATATTCTTGATCATCTAATTTCTAATATTTATTTAAATTTATTTAGGAATTAATTTCTTCTTCTCACCAATTAATTCCAATTACTTCAATTTCTGCAAATATAAATTCAAAAGCTAAAGGATGTCAACAAATTAATTATTATTTAGAAAATAAAAAAGAAGAAAATAAAAATATATTAATTAATTTAAATAACCAAACTGGATTAATTTCAATTTCTCTATTAAATAATTTAACAGAAAATAATAAACAAATTTTTGTAAATAATTTTTAAAATAAATTTAATTTTTAAAATTATTTTTTAGTTAATTTGTTGGGCACAAAGTGGAATATTTATTTCTTCAAAAATTCTTTTAATTATTCAAATAAATAAAAATAAAACAATTAAAAATAATTTAAAAATTCCGAATAATGGAGGAATTTCTCCTTTAATTTTACAAATTAATGAAGGAATTGAAAAAGGAAGTTTATTGACAACAATTAAAAATAATGGAAATAATAATTATTTTATTAAAGAAGAAGAGAGGCAACAAGGATTAATTGAAATTAATAAAAATAATGGAGAAGTAAGGAAGAGGGAAATAATTAATAATTATTTAATTACCCCCCCCCCCCCCCCCTCATTCTTGTATTACAAATAAAGATAAACTTAGGCTTAAACCCGAGATCGACTTTACACCAAAAAATAGAAAACAGGTTTAGATACCCTGCACTAATATTCCCCCTTCATCCCTATTCCCTCCTTCCTAATTCCCCCCACCTCTCCCCTACAAATATAAACTTCCTTTCTCTCGAGCTTATGACTATAGAATTAAAGATCTATCGAAATATCCCAAAACAATAATTTCGACAATAAAAAAATTAATAAAAAAAAATAAAAAATTTCATAAAAATTAAACAGATCAGAACTTTACGTGAAATTGATTTTGAAGAATTTGGAGAAGAAAGTTTACCTCTACGGTTTTTAATAATTAATGAAAATAATTTGGATGGAGAGGGAAGGAATGATGGAAATTTAGAATTATTAATTAATATAAATAATTTGTTTGTTTTTAAATTATTTAAAAATTAAAAATTAATCTTCCTTTAAATTTTAGAAATGATAATAATCCAATATTCGAAAGAAAATATTTTAATTTTGTGTTAGAAAGGGATATTGTTTATGTTGGGTATATTATTGGACAAATAAATGCTTTTGATAAAGAAATAAATGGTAGGAGAGGGAAGAGGAAGGGAGAATAATTTTTAAAATTTAGATCAAATAATTTATTCACTAATTTCTTGTAATTACTCATTTTCTCGTCTATCTCGTCAAATAAATCCTCCAAACAAAATATTTTCTTTGGATTCCCAAAATGGAATTATTTCTTTAAATTCCCCAGTGGAAGATTTTTCACCTGGAAGTTTATTTACTTTGGAATTGTCGGCAGAGAATTTGGACGGGAGAAAAGCTGATTTTAATTCTTTTGTTTATGTAAATAATTTAAATTAATATGAAAGGGGAGGATGGGGAATTAATTTAAATTAATAGAAGGGGAGGAAGGGGTGATGGGGATTTTTGAAGAAAAAATTCTTTTTATAATTTAAATTAATTTTTTAAAGATTTGGATAGTTGAAAGTTCAAATATTGTTTCTATTTTGGTTGATAAAAGTCCTGTAGAATTAAATAATTTAAAAGTTTTGGAATATTTAAAGTATAATTTTTAGAAAAAAATATTTCTTAATTTTTAATTATTTTTTCAAAAAAGATTATTAAACGAAGCAATTTTTCCTTTAAATTTACTTTTACAAGAAATTCGATATAAACCGGTAACAGATTTGGATGGAATACCTGCTAGAAAATCAGCACTTCTACAAACAATATTCTTTAATGGAACTAAATTAATTAATTATATTGAAATTGAGAAAATTGTTAAAGATTTGGATATTGAGGGATTGATTGGCTTTGAAAGGGTAAGAAATATATTTTTTTAATAAAATGAATTCCTTATAAAGTAATTTAAACCCCTTTTTGATAGCCTTGTTTAAATTTGGATTGACGGTTCCGGATATCCTAAACCAAAGAAATATGGAAATTTTCGGTTCGCTACCTTCCAAAAATATCAAAATTTTGCCTATTATCCACTATAGTGACATTGCTTCCCCAGAAGTTATTCCATTGACCATCTCCATCACTGGGCTATTTTACTAATTTAATAAATTCCGTTCCGGATATCCGAAGATCTCCTAGGAACTGCCAACCTTAGTTAAATTACTCAAATATATAATTATTCAAATATAACTCTTTTATAGAATTTATTACTTTCCTCCTCCTCCACTTCTTCAATTTTAAATCAACAATTAACAACAACATTAACAACATCTACTACAAATTCTTCTCAATTATTATTACCCCTTTCATTTATTTTTCTTTTCTTACTTTCAATAATTATTTCTGTTTTATTTGTTTTAATTTGTCAACGTAAAAGGCAACAAAAAATTAAAAAACAAATTGAAGAATTAAATTTAAATAGAAAAAATAATAATTTTTCTTCTTCTTCCCAATCAGATACTTTTTGTGATATTTTATGTAGACAACAACCTTTCCCTCCTCCTTTACATCATTTTATATTATCACCACCACCACCACCTCCTCCACCGCCAACACATTCTTATGGAATTGTTGATTTATGGTAAATAATTTTTAAAAATAATTTAAATTTTAAATTAATTTTTTGGACACATATCCTCGTTAAATTAAAATATTAATTTTGCCTCTTTTTAGGCGCCCTTCTCTACCCCCACCACCAACACCTTTAATTGTTCAATTATCCTCTTCTATTAAAGCAACTTCTGAAAGTCAATATTCACAAAATAATTCTGATTATTATACTGTACAAGAAATGAAAATTGCTCTTTAAATATTTTTATTTTTTTATTTTTAATTGTTATTTATGTAAATATATATAAATTATTTTAAATTATTTATTTATTTCTTCTTTTCTTTTTATTTAAAGTGCTTTTCTTGCCCGAGCTCTCAAACGTGCAAAGACTTCCTTTAAATTAAAAAAAATATTTATTTTTTTTATTTCTCTTTTTACCTGATCAGATGCAAATTGTTTATTAAAAGGTTCATCAAATTTACACCCAATAGTCCAAGTCCCGGTTGAATTTAAACAATTTGCTGATCTCCATATATACCTTTTATTTTAAATTATTTAAAATTCTTTTCTTTTAATTTACCAATCATTCTCCCGTTTTTCCAACTGATAAGTATAATAATTAAAACAGGCACGATGTCCGTGATTAAAAGAAGCGTGGAATACAGTATGGGCTTTGGGGCAAACTAAATCACAATAAACACGTTCTTCATCTCCATGTTGTTCCTTTTATTTTAAAATTATTTTTTAGCTTCAAATCCTCAACTTCCTTCAAAAACTTACAGTAAAGCAGCCATCTCCCTCAGGTGCAGGCCTTCCGGGACTTTCAGTTTCCGTATCTTTTATTATCATATGACAACGAGCACGTTCCTTTCCAGCTTTTAATTGGCCATCAGGGGTTGCACATTTTAATTGGCGATATTCTACATATTTTTAATAAATAAATAATTATTTTTTTAAATAAAAACAAACGTGGATGTCCACAACAAAGTCGTAATAAAATGAATAAAAATAAAAATTTAGATTCTTTGGACAACATTATTTTGTATATATTTTATTTAATTAACTAACGTTTTATCTTATTTGATCTCCTTATATACTTCCCCTTTATATACTCCCTCCCCTATACACATATACACCCTCCCTCTCCTCCCATCTCCCTCAAAAATATCTCGTTTAATTAAAAAATGTTTGCTAATAATTGCTTTAGGCAATGATTTAAATGAAAAGAAGATAAAATATATATAAATAATTACATAATAAATATGTGTGTCAGTCAAATCTTTTCGAAGCAAAACAAGAAAATAAAATAAAAACAGGATTTCTCGATATTAAAACCAAAAAAGACTTTTTTATTACAAAATCTTTTTTGTAAAAATATTAATAATTATTTATTTAAAAATCTGGATTATTAGAAATAAAGAAATAAAGCCTTTGAATCATATATCGGCTCTAATTAATTTACAATAAATTTAGAAAAAATTATTATTTACCAGCTTTTTGATCAATTACATATAGGTAGTCTTTTTAAAATTCTCCCCCCCCCCCCTCTCTTTTTCCGTTGATTTTTTAAAAATTATTATTTTGGGAAATATTGAAAAGAATTGTTATTATTAAACTATTAAATCTTCTTATTTTTTTTTTTGATTTTTCTAATTCTCTTTTATTTGGAAATTTAAATAAAAACCCTATAAGTTTGCCAGACAAAATTTATTTAGAATTAATAGTTTAGGACTATGTGTTTTTCAAAGTTTATATAGAATAAATTTTTTTAATTTATTGTATATTCAAAAATTTATTTTATTTTTATTGCCAATTTTTTAGTAAATTAATAATTTATTTAAATTAATTTTTTTTAATTTGCTTAAAAAATACATATTTCATTTTTAATTAATCACAAGTTTTTTTATAGCTAATAATTATTTTAGATAAAAATTTCATCATCGAATTGCTCATCATTTTTTTTGTTTACCTTTAAATAAATATACTATTTATTTATAGTTTTCAAATACATAAAATTGGTCACCAACCACTCCTTTTTTTGTGATTTTATTTTTATCTAAAATATGTACATATATTTAATTTTAAATACCTAAATTAATAATTTTTCTTCAAATTTACATGTATTTGACCATTCAATTTAGTAAAGGAATTTTCTAAATATTTTTAAATTTTAAATAGATTTATAATGTAAACAACAAATTCAGGTTTTTTATTTGGAGAATTTCCTCAAAAAATATTTATTTATTTTTGGAAATACTTTATTTTTGTTTTTAATTTCCTTTTCTTGATTGCCAAATAAATTAATTGATTAGTGAAAATATTGACAAAAAATATTTTTTTAAATAAATTATTTATTTTTATACATATTAAATATTCTAAACTTTTCTTTTTTAATTTTTATTTTACCTTTTCTTTATTCTCTAACAAAGCCAACCTACCTACAATTTTTTAAAAGTTATTTGAACATAAAATATTTATTTATCTCCATAGTAGCATTTATTTATTTTATTTCATTAAAATAAAATATACCTATTTTCTCATTAAAAAAGCAAAGAATTCTTTTTTCAAAGAAAAGTTTTTTTTAAATGGACAACAATAATAATGGAAGAATGACGGGAATTATTGTTGAGGGAGAAAATAATGTTGTTGGGGATAATAGACAACAGAATTATTCGCCTCCAAGTGCTCGAAAGCCTCGAATAACTGAAGAAGCCGCTGAGGCCGAACCTTATGGGTAAAAAATATTTTTCTTTTTCATATGAAGCTCTTCAAATTTTTGGGGTAAATTAAAGATACTCAGTAGGGGAGACTAATTAAATTTTTTTAATTTTATTTTTAACTAAATTTTGGGCGGAAATGATTAAAATTAAATTTTAAAAATATTTAAATTTTTCAGACTTTGTGCACAAATTTTAATTATAATTTCATATATATTTACAATAATTACTTTCCCAATTTCTGTGTTTATGTGCATTAAGGCAAGTTTATTCCTTTTAAAAAAATTAATAAAAATTAATTAAAGATTGTCAACCAATATGAACGTGCTGTTATTTTTCGTTTAGGCCAATTAAGGAAAGGAGGGGCGAGAGGGCCCGGTTTATTTTTTGTTATTCCCTGTATTGATGAATATAGAAAAGTTGATTTACGTGTTGTGTCATTTCAAGTGCCTCCACAGGAATTACTTTCAAAAGATTCTGTGACTGCAAATGTTGATGCTGTTAGTTGTTAAATAAAGGAATTTTAATTATTTTAATTTAAATTTAATTAAAGGTTGTCTATTTTCGTGTTTCTAATGCAACAGTCTCAATTGTTAATGTGGAAGATGCAAAAGCCTCAACAAAATTATTAGCTATGACAACCCTTAGAAATGTACTTGGAACTAAAACTTTGAGTGAAATGCTTTCTGACCGTGACCATATTTCCCATCAAATGCAGGTAGAAAATGATTAAAAAAGAAATTTTTTAAATTATTTTTAAAGGAAGTTCTTGACGAGGCAACAGAACATTGGGGTGTTAAAGTAGAAAGAGTTGAAGTTAAAGATGTTCGCCTTCCTCGTGAAATGCAACGAGCTATGGCCGCTGAGGCTGAGGCTCAACGTGAAGCTAGGGCTAAAGTAAATTAATTATTTTTTATTATTTAAATAATGAAGGAATAAACACTTAAATGGTCGATAAGATATGGGAAAGAGTTTAGCAAAAGTTTAGCTACCGGGCAGGATTCGAACATTCGACCTCCTCGTAGTTATACTAATAACTCAGTTCGCAGTTAATGATTCTTTGATATATTTGCCCCAACTGGAGAAGCACACCGGTTGAAGTACACCTGTTGAACTGTTGGTTAGCAGAAGTATTAGCTTGTGTCTAGCCAACCCAAAAGTTATCCTTAGGGAATATTATTTATTTGTGCCTAGTTTAGATTTACAAAGTAGTCCCAGCACATTTCCATCGAACTTTAATTTAATATAATTTTTATTTTAATAGATAATTGCTGCTGAAGGAGAACAAAAAGCTTCTCGTGCATTGCGCGATGCTGCTCTTACAATTTCTGACACTCCAACAGCTCTACAATTACGTTATTTACAAACTTTGGGGACAATTAGTGCTGAACATAACTCGACTATTGTTTTTCCGTTCCCCGTTGATTTAATGTCAATGTTTGTCCAAAATCATTTTGGGAACAATTCTAATCAACAAAGTCATTCATCACAAACTGCCCAACATGTAATTTAAATTAATAATTATTTTATTTAAATTAAAAATAAAATAAAGGTAAACAATTTCTGTGGAGATTTGGGAATGGAAAAGAAAAGTGAACATCCAGCATTTGTACCTGATTAAGTATTTAAAAATAAGTGTTAAAAAATAAATTTATTTTTTGAGTTAATTGATGCCTGAGACAGCATAAAAAGAATTAAAAGAATTTTTATATACACACATTGGCAAATGTCCAGTTGATGTCCTACCTGTCCGCAAAATTGGATGCGTACTTTTCTTCTCTTTTCTTGCATTTTTCCCTCTATGAGTGGCGCCCGATTTTTCCTTTTCTGCTATGTATAGTACATATACTTTTTGGCACTTAGAAAAAAAAGGAGGAAAGTAATTGTAACTAGGGTTGTTTCAGACCGGTTTTAAAACCGGAATTTTTGAAATTTTTTGCCTAAAATTAACCGCTTTTAGAAAATTTTAAAAACAGAAAACCGGAAATTTGTGAAAATGAACGATTTTATTAAAAATTTCCTCAAAATAAAACCGGTATTTGTCTAAAACTCAAAACCGAAACCCGGGTTTTTAAAATTTGGATTAACCGAAAACCGGGGTACCCGTTAATAACCGGTAATGAACAACCCTAATTATAACTAGGGTTGTACCCCGAACGTTCGGGGGCGGGTATGTCGGGGTACGGGGTTTTCCAATTGTTTCGGGGCGGGGTTCGGGTCGGGGGAGCAAAATATGACCGGGGTTCGGGTCGGGGTACGGGGTTTTAGTGAAAAAATTTTTAGAGAAAAAAATGCTCAAAAATAATCAGATCTCGGTATATTTTCGCTAATTTATTCAAAAATTAAGTAGGATTTGGAGAAATTAGAGGGGATTTGAAGGGATTAAAGTGTATAACTTGGGATATAAGTGGATATGGAGGGATTAAGCGGGATTTTTAGGGATTAAATGGTATATCTAGAGGTGCAAGGTGATCTGGAGTGATTTTTGTTGTTTCAAGGGATATCAGTGATTAATAAGAATATTGAAGTATTGCGGATAAGGGTATTTGGACGGATATCAGGAGATATCTTGGATTAATCCTTAAATCTCCCACGAAATCCTTGTTAATTCCGTTAAATTCACGTAATTCTTTCAAATCCATTTTAATCTAAACCTTATATCCCTTTAAATCCCTTTATAACTCCTTAATTCTTCGATATACTACAAATTCCTTTATATCTCTGATTCCCGTTAACAGGACCTCGATAGTTTTCCAACTGTTATGGTTGGGAACCCCTTACTGGTGATACAAGGGGTTTGAAGGATTAAGGGTCGTTCAAGGGATATCAGTTAAAAATAAAATTAATATTTTAAAATTAAAATTTAACTCGTTAATAATTTGTTTTTGTAAAGAAATATAAAAACAAAAGAGTTCTCCTTATATGGATCCGAACCCAATCCTATATTAATGGAAATATAGGCTAAAACCAACAACTAAGCCACTCAACCACAAGTCTCTTAATTAAGAATGAAAGAAAATTTTGATATTTCATTCATTTTTCTTTCAAAAATAATAAAGGCAAAGTAAATTGTGAGGAAATTTTTAAAATTTTTCTCTTAAAATTCTCACAAAAATGGCATTTTTAGGGGTATAAAACCCCGATAACCCCGAAACTTTTATGGTCGGGGTACGGGGTTTTCGAAATGTTTCGGGGCGGGGTTCGGGTCGGGGAGAATCGTGAAAAAATCGTTCGGGAACGGGGTCGGGGTTCGGGGTACGGGGTCGGGGTACAACTCTAATTATAACAATAAAAATAAATATTTTATAAATGATCAAGGATGAAAAATTTGGGATAACATTCTCAAATAGATTTTCATTGTTACATTTTCATTGTTACAATTATTTTCCTCCTTTTTTTTCTAAGTGCCAAAAAGTATACTATACCAGAAAAGGAACAATCGGGCGCCGCTCATAGAGGGAAAAATGCAAGAGAAGGGAAGAAAAGTACGCATCCAATTTTGCGGACAGGTAGGACATCAACTGGACATTTGCCACACACATTTACATATATATTTTTGATTAAAAAATATTTTTATTTTTTAAAAATAATCAGTTAAAAAACAAATTTATATTTTTTGGATAAAGTTTTTTATTTTTCTTGCTAGAAATTAAAGAATTTTAAAAATTAAGATAAGCTTTAACCAAAACATTTATTCTACATATATACGACGAGAAAAATTTCTCACAAAAACATACAAATTATACTTATTTATTTACATTTTGTTTTTATTTACTTCCTACCAGGGGTCGGTCGGAATTCCGATTTCCGAAATTTTAGGCTGATTTCCGATTTTTGAGCCATTTCCGATTTCCGACACCTTCGTCCTATCCGACCGACCTCCTACCTACTACATTTACTATATATTTATTCTTTACTTCCTGCTTATTTCCTCTTTCTTACTACTTTTTCTTCCCTGTTGATGATTGCTTCTTCTTAGGCTTTTCCTTCTTCTCTCTTGGACTACTTTTTTTGAAGTATTGCTCAACAGCTTTACTTTTTTCTTGTTCAATCTTTTTGTCTTTTCCAGATTTATCTTCCTTCGTGTTTTCTTCTTTTGTCGTATCTTCCTTAGTTTTTTCCTTTTCACTTTCTTTGGTTTTTTGTTTAACTGTACTCTCCGAAGATTTTTGAACAGAATGTTTACCAAAAACTGACATAAAGTCAACCGGAAAACTTTAAAAAAAAAGAAATTTTAAAAAGAATTTTCCCGACAAATTTACGGGAAAACAATTGTAGAATTATTGTCGGCACTAATTTCTCCCAAAGTTTGAAGATATCGCAACTGTAGAGCGGTTGGAGTATCAGAAATTGCTAGAGCAGCAGCACGCAAAGCACTAGAGGCTTTTTGTTCGCCTTCAGCAGCAATTATCTATTAAAAACATATTTCATTTGCCTCAAAAATTCCTTCTCTTTCCTCCTTACTTTAGCTTTAGCCTCCCGTGTGGCCTCTGCCTCTGCGGCCATAGCCCGTTGCATTGTCCCAGGAAGTCTAACGTCTTTAACTTCAACTCGTTCCACCTGAACTCCCCAATCATTTGTAGCTTCATCCAAAGATCTCTAAAAATTTTCTTAGATTTTTTTAAAAATTATTTTTTTATATTTACCTGCATTTCTTGTGAAATATGGTCACGATCGGAGAGCATTTCACTCAAAGTTTTGGTTCCCAAAATATTTCGAAGAGTAGTCATAGCCAACAATCTTGTAGAAGCTTCAGCATTCTCCACATTAACAACAGAGATTGTGGCATCCGAAATACGGAAATAGATTACCTTTTAAATTAATTAAGAGTAATTTAGTAACAAATAAACAAAACTACTAACAGCGTCAACACTCGCCGTTACAGAATCCTTTGAGAGCAATTCTTGAGGAGGAACGGAGTATGAAACAAGACGCAAATCAACCTTTTGGTATTCATCAATGCAAGGAATTACAAGAAAAAGTCCTTAAAATTAAAAAAAGGGGGATTCTTTTAGAATCAACAACAATCCAAACCCGGCCCTTTAGCCCCTCCCTTTCTCAATCTCCCAAGACGAAAAATAACTGCACGTTCATATTGGTTGACAATCTTGATACAAAAGAAGATGGAGATTGGGAATGTTAAGATCAACAAGAAGACAGCAAAGCAAACCAAAAGATTGGCACACGCCCTTAAAAAGAGAATTTACAAAAATTTATTTTAAATTTTAATAAAATTACCCAGGAGGCTCAGCATCTTTTGCAGAAATAACTTGTGAACGCCTAACTGGAGGACGGATATTGGAAGAAGCCAAAGAAGGACTGCTGATATAACCTGACATCCTTTGATCTTCTTTGAGAAGACTAACTGAACACAAAAATCTCTCTCAATGGGGGAAATATTAACTGTTTATATAGTAGGAAATTGTAGGTGCTTTTAGACATAGATAATGTTGATTTTATTTAAAATAATTTTTGAATTTAAAAATTTGTAATTAAAATAATTTAAAAAATAATGTTTTATAAACAACTCTTAAATTCATTTATTTAAAATGAAAATAGCCAAAAGATGCCCAGTGCAGGAATCGAACCTGCGTCGTCTCGGCCACAACGAGAAGTACTAACCACTATACTAACTGGGCCGAAAGTTTTTGTTCTCAAATGAATATTTGATACATAGAGTTACTTTGTATTTCCATTCATAGCACCGTTTTCTCTTGTTTTTTTCATTTTTTAAATGCTGATTTATTTTAATTTTTAATTTAGAAACATTTACTATTATAAAATACCCAAATAATAAATACTTTATTATATTTTTAATTATCACAAACATATTTTTAGTAGACAAAGTTCAAAAGCAGATAAAAATTCTACAAATTATTATCATACAGTCTACATATAAATATTTTTGTCTATTAATTAATATCTTTATCCGCTTTAAATTAAAAATATTTTTAAAAATTATTTTTGGCTTCTTTCCTCCTCCAACTCTTCTTCTATCATCATTTGTTTTCTTTCATCAACATGCCCTCCATCAACACTTGAAGTTTTTAAACTAAAATAATTATTTAAACAATTATTTTCTCATATTTTTTTACTTTTTTGTTGATTTCCTTCCCCCAGATCTCAAAACTGTTGGCATACTTATTTTTCTACTTCTTTTTTCCCTTTCTTCCAATTCTTTCATTGCCCCTTCTAATTCATCTGTTCGAATTAATTGCATTTCTTTTGCCGTTATTTGAAAATCAGCCAAACTTCCTTTTGGAATTATATCCTTTTTTTAATTACAAATACTTGTATTTTACTTGTATTAATTTACTTGTATTTTAAATGAAGCTCTAGTATGGGGTAATAATACAGTCATTTCATCAGTTATTTTAGAAGGTAATTGATCGGCTAATTCAGAAGCCATCATATAAGCAATATAAGTATTTCGATCGAGTACATAATTTAATTCTTTAAAAAATTTAAAAAAATATTTTATTTCTAAAAACAAACCAAAATCGTCGTCATCCTCTAAAAGAATTATTTAAAATATTTAATATATTTTTCCTTAAAAACCTCCAAATGGATTCATTAAAAATTGTCCAACTTTTAACCACCCAATATAAAAAAGCATTTGGAATGTTGTAAATATTGGAAATAAAATAGTTATTTCTTGTTCCATAGATTTTGAATCTAATTTTGGTTGTCTCCCAATTAAACAAATAAAAAAATAACCATAAGTAGCTATTGCAACAACCTTTTAGTTATTTTTAAATTTTTTCATATTTTGATAATTCTTTCATTAGTTTTCAAATATTTTTGTTTAATTTATGAATAAAAAATTATATAAGGATAAATTATTGCAGTTAAATTTAAAAAAAAGTCAACAATAATTTCTCCCTCCTGTTTTTGAAGAATTTGTGAATAATTAAAAAAAATTAAACTCAAAAATCCAAAAAGTTTTTCGATAGAAACTTAGATAGGGTTTTCAAAAACGAAGTGCCGAAATATCGTATTAACGAGCTTTTAGAACCCTCTAAACCATTCTTGATCTTCTTCCTCTCTTCATATCTCCTCTATTAATTAATTAAAACAATTAATTACTTGTGTATAAACTAAGGGCACTTTAACCCAATCATATACATATAACATAGCAAAACCATCACGAAATTTATATAATTGATCTACCAACATTTGCATTTGGACAGTATCTATTCTCCGTTCTCGTAATTGTTGTTTTAATAAATTTAAAATCCAAAGAAGGGGGACAAACCATTTACCATGAGGGGCATTAACAGACATATATAAATCATATTCCTTTAAAATTATTTATTTTTAAATTTCTTCCCCCTCCCCTCCATTACATACTTCTTCAGTCATTAATTTACTTTCAACTAAATGTCTTTCTGTTGGAAATCTTTTTAATGTTCTAACAGAAATTCCAGTCCAAGCAATTGCCGATTGTAAAGATGACCATCTAGCAATTGTTTTTCTTACTTCTAAATTTTCTTTTCCGGGTAAACAAGTCGAGACTGTCTTCAAGTTTTTGTTAAAAAATATTTTTTTTAATTTATTTCAAAAACCATCATTAATTTGTCTGGCCAACTAATCCAATTAAATTGTTCCCACCAACGAGCAACAACAACAGCTACGAAGAAACCAAGCAGAAAAGATAGGGGAATATATTGAGTACCTATTTCACACCATTTAATCCATCCAGTAAAATACTCTTTTTGTTTTTCGTCCATTAATCCCCACTTTGAATTTTTTTTTAATTTTTTATGAACAGACATGCTCTTTTTTTATTTAAAAAAATTAGAGAATAATATTTTGGAATAAAAACATTCATTTTAGGAAAATCCCCAAAAAAGTTCTCTTGTCTTTTCCCCATACCTGAACATAAAGAATAACATAATATGCTATATAAAATCCAATTAAATCTTTCAATACAGCTTTCCATATAGACCCTCGCCATCTAAGCATTGACGAGGAAAACTTTTAATTTTTTAAATTTGAAAACAAATTTACTATTTTATCTTTACCTCTTCTTCATAAGAGATGGTCATTTTGAAATAAATTTAATTTTTTAGAAAGGAGAGGAGAAAATAGGAAATAATTGTTTAAATTAAATATTTTTTATGTAGACAGATTTTAATATTTAAAGGGGTTTTTCTGATTAGAAAGAAGAAAATAATTTTTGGATTAATTTCGATTTATTAACCTAAATAAATTTAAAAATTTGCAAACAATATTTATTTTTTAATTGATTTAATTTTTTGAAATGAAAAGATTTAAAAAAATAAAAAGGAAAACTTCTTTTTCTGTCCAACTTTAAATTAAATTAAAAAATGGAGGAGTACATTTATATAAAAATATTTTTAGAGAAAAATAACCATTTTTTTAAAATTAGGTAAAAATTAGAGGACGCGCGAAGAAGAATAACAACAATCAATTGAAAATAATTTGTAAATTAAGTGTAAAAAATATAAAAACAAAAGCCTAGAGGCAACAAACTTTGCTAATTTTTATTTTTGTTCCACCTTTGTTGATTTTTTGACAAAACACATAATCGGAAAAAAAATATTTTTTTAAATCTTTATTAATAATATAAAATAATCAAAATTTAAAAAATAATTTTAAATTAAAATTTCAATTCTTTTTCTTTTTTTGTCCTTTCTTTTTCTCTTTTCCAAAATTCTTTCCAATCGGTGTAACCAATTTTGGGGTTTTAAAAATATTTTTTTCTTCACCAGCTTTTTCAATTGGTTTTAAATTTGTTAAAATTAATTCTCTAATATTTTTATTTTCTTCTTTATTAAAAATAAGTATTGAAGAAAAACTTTTAAAATTTAATTTTGAAGATAATGTTGTTGAAAGTTGAGGAATAACAAAAAATTTAATTGAAGGGAAACTAAAAAGAAAAGAAAATTATTTTTAAATTATTTTTAAAAAATACTTTAATGCATAAAATGAAAATATTTGTGACAAAGATGAAGTATTAAATAAACAAATATCAAAAAGAACAATTGCATCTAGTAACATTAAATTATCTTCTAAATTTGCTTTATTTTTAAGCTCTCTAAAGAGAGATCTAATTCCAATACGCACCAACATTTTGTGGTCCTCATTCATTAAAATATCTTAAATTTTTATATAAATAATCTACTAACTCTAACAAGTTTAAACAAATAATTATATTCATTTTATAGGCAAATAATTTAAAAGCTTTGAAAAAAATTATTTGAAATTAAATTTTTTCCAAATACTTTGTGTCTTGGAAAACTCAAATATTTTTCATTTCTAGAGGACGCTTATTGTTAGATGTCTTTATCTAAATTAAAAACAATACCTACCATTAGAAGTTAATTCTTCTTTCCCTTTTTGTTCTAAAGAATTTATTTTCATTTCTTTCTTTGTCTTTTTAGCAAATCCAGCATTTTTTAAATAATTACTCAATTCCTCCAATATTTGTTTATAATTTATATTAGAATTATAGTCAATATGTAAAACAGATTTAAATGATGATTTAATATATGGACGAAGAGTTTTGGGAGCCATCTAAAAATTTGTAGATCCTTAACTAAACAATTTTAACTGCAATCAAATTTAAAAACGTTATTGGAAAGATCATATACTAGAAAAACCAATATAATTGAATACCGAAATAGTTGAAAGATGTTAAAATACTTTGGTTAAAATTGAAAAATACACGTTCATACAAAATTTATTTTTCCAAAATTTACCCAATAAAAATACTAAATAGTAATAATTGCCATAAAATAATGTGGAGATTATATAGAAGCAAGTCAATATAGACAAGAGTATTTAAAGAAAGCAGAAGATATATACTAGTAGATTTTGAAGTTATTTTAAAGAAAAAGCAAGATTTTACAAAATAATTTTTTGTTTCGTGAGTATACATGGAATAGTATTATAATAGAGTATGGAAAGCTCTGTATTTAAAAGCCTAATATCTGAAAGAATTTAACGTCAAAGTTAATGTCATTAATTAGAAGGAATGCAGAAGAAAAATCTATACTTTATTCGTCATCGCTCCACAAAAAGTTTTCATCGTCCTCTGCTTGTTGTTCGTCTTGATCATCCCTCTCACCACCAAGTTCTTTAACTCTAAATTAGACGACATTAAATGAAGAAATACACAAAATTTAATTACCTATCAGCATATCGGAGTGTATTCATGGTGTTTTCAACACAGCTAATTCCAGGGCTGATCATAGCAATCTTAAATAAAAAAGAGAATAAGCATATAATACAAAAATAAAATTAACCATGCAAGTTTTAGCATATTTCCCCACAAATGAATCGCGAAGAATTAAAGTGAGCTTAGAGCCCCGGAAGGGAATATGTTGTTCATCACGTCCCATAGCCCGAATACACTCTTTCAATGCCAACAAAGACTTGTTAATCTCAGCTCCTTCAAGACGAGTTTGTCTGTCAGAGCTAATTGTATCAGCTCCACGTTCATTACCCGCCAAGTCAATAAGAGAAAATTTACCATATAAAGCATCTTCATTTTTTTCACTATACAAATTGAAATAAAAATAATTTTTTGAAATTAAATACCGCTTCCTAAGAATAATTTGGAACACAGCGTGAGAACGAGACGAATTAGAATTAGCGGAAGTTTGTCCAGCGGTACGTTGATTTGAGCCAAGTTTGATTATTTTTAATACCTAAAAATTGTTTAATTTAATAAAATTCAAAAAATAAATATTTACATCTTCAACGCTGTTAACCTTCAACTCCTTTAAACCAACAACTTGAACGACGCGTTTTGCATCTTCTAAGACGCGTAGCTTTGCCTTTTTGTTGAGCAAATCAAAAACCTACAAATTTTTTAAATAACTAAAGATTTAAAATATATATTTGATCAAAATAATTAAAATTGACCATTGCCCCGTAGATCTCGAAAAAACTGCAGGCGACCATTAAACATTCATTTTTATATTCAGGCGAATGTAATAAAGCAAAGACATCATTAGCAGTCATTGCATAAATGCCAGCACTACAATCAAGATGTTTTCCCTCAATTATACCGCCCATTGTATGTGTCTTTCCAGAGCCTGTTTGACCATATGCAAAACAAGTAGCGAAACCTCTTTGAAAAATAGTCCTGACAAGAGGCTGTGCACTAAATCTAAAAAAATGAAATGAGAAAAGTAAAATAAAATATAAAAACGAACTTGTAAACCAGTTCATTTGAAGAATTTTCATTAAAGGTGTAGTCAAATTTAAATTGTTGATTAACCAGATATTTTGTTAAATCAACTTTTGTTTGAGGCTGGTGTACAATAACTCGATCCTTGTTTGGAATAGTAACCACCTCCACCTCTTTACCAATCAATTCTTTTTTACTTAACGGTCTTTTGCGAACACAGACACAAATTCGGTTGTCTAAAACCGGATCTGTAATTCGAAGAGGACGATAGACAAGTTGAGATTGGTAATCGCGGATCATGGAAAGAAACTCCCAATGAGGATTTCCTGGATCGATTTGCATTTGGAGTTCTCGTTGTTTGCGTGCCACATCCTTACAAATTTTAAGAAATAAAAAAACGTTGAGAGAAAAATAATTAGAAATTTGATTTAATAAAAGCAAGACAATCAACCTGTTGAACCCTCCTTTGTTCACGATTCCTCTCCATATCCTCAATATTTGTTAGTAATTTAGACCGTCTCGATAATTGTGCCGCAGAGGAAGCAGGAATGTTATTAGGCTGATTCTCTTAAATTTTTATCTTTATTATAATTCCATAAAATATAAAAAAAACCATCCGTAAAATGCACTGGTTCTGAACTAATAATAACATCCTCGTCAATGTCAACCAGTACTGCAACTTCTTTCTTATCAGACTTATTGTTGACATTAGGGATGGCATGTGTACGTCTAAATTAAATGTTTAAAAAATTATAAAAATTAATTCAAACCTTCGCTCACCAATAACCTTATCATTGTCAACAAAGGCAACAGTTGTATTAATTGCAGAAGAGGAAGCAGTTGTTGGAGGTTGAGTTTGTCCTAAATTTGAACTTTTCAAAAATCAACAGAATTGAATGAAATACCGTGATTCAATGATGAAATGGATTGACGAGATCGGGATGTATGAAGACCCGAAGGTGTAAACAGTTCAGGATTGTTCTTAACAATTGCGGCCAGCTCAATATCCTTTCCTTTTGTCTCACCCTAATTTAAAAAAAATCGATGAAGATAAATAAAATACAAACCCTTTCAAACCATTCAACAGAAATCATTCCAGTGAGTCTAGCAATTTGTGTAACTAATGCACCATGGATGCGTCCATCAGAACGCTTAATGTTGACATTCATCCCAACAACAAGCTTATCAATGTCTGCAAAACAAAAATATGAAATAGAATAATATAAGGACTAGTTTCCCTTCATGAGTCTAATCTAAATTCGAATGGCCATTTTATTAACTAGAATAAATTACCTATATTAACTTTGTACGATTAAGTCAAGTTTGTAAACTTTTTTTTTTTATTTAGTTTCCCCCCTTATTTAGTTTCCCCCCCCCCCCCCCCCAGTCAGTTTTTTCGAAAATTATTTAAAAATGGTCAGTCTGAACAACAATTGTAGAACCCATCGAGCTGTGTCGAATGACACCAAAATCAACAAAATCCGACTTGATTTGACCGAAATACAGACCCCTAAAAATTGAACAACCATGGGGGTGATTTTTTGAAATAAAAAAAGTTTACCCAAATGATAGCTCATTCGAAAGAGCTCGTCGAGCTGAGTCGAATGAGACCAAAATCAACAAAATCGGACAAGATTTGACAAAGTTACGACATTATTTAGACCTGCCGGAGTCGATGACTTATGTCATAACTTTGTCAAATCAAGTCGGATTTCGTTGATTTTGGTCTCATTCGACTCAGCTCGACGAGCTCTTTCAAATGAGCTATCAATTGTATAGATTTTGGTCTTTATGATTTTGTGCCCCTGTGCTTTAGGGGTCTGTATTTCGGTCAAATCAAGTCGGATTTTGTTGATTTTGGTGTCATTCGACACAGCTCGATGGGTTCTACAATTGTTGTTCAGACTGACCATTTTTACATAATTTTCGAAAAAACTGACTGGGGGGGGGGGGAAACTAAATTAGTACCAACTTTAGTATCTAATGAGTCATGATTTGTATAATCAAATTTTTTACTCAAAAATGAGCGTAGTCTTTGCTATGGGTTTCAATTTTCAAAGGCTTATGTCGTGACTCAAAACTATGTCCATAAATTATGGTGACGTTCGACACCGCTCGACGTTAGAAACAAAAAGTGAAATCTACTCTAATATAACTAGCAATAATAACCTTGAATTTTTGATGTCTGTTGAGGATTCCCAGTATCTTTACTAACTGCATTTTGTCCAAGCTTTGACGTTCTTGTTTCTTTTTGCTCAAAATGCTCTGGATCGTGAAAGTTTATTTTAATTGGAGCAACTGGAAAACTCTTTTGACGATTATTTTTGGGAGTTGGTTCTTGAAGAGAAAGACCAACATTTCCATTCCTAAATTTATTTGGATTTTGTACTAACAAATATTGAAAAACCTTTTATTAGTCTTTGTTTTTGGCTCGATCAAATTAGAGTTTGTTTGTTTTTTGGCGGTAGCAACTTTTGTAATATCTCCATTAGCAACAGGTACCTCAGGTGGATCCGTTTTTGTGTGAAAAATAAGCGGATTGTGTTTCACTAAGGCATTAAAATCAACTTCTTTTCCTTTTGTTTCTCCCTAAAGATTGAAAATGCGATACAAACTTCTAAAATGCAAACCTTTTCAAACCATTCAACAGAAACGCTAGAAGTTTTGTGGTTTATTTGACAAATAATGGCTCCATGAACGCGACCATCCGACCTTATTATTTCAACTTGCATACCTTCAGTAAGCTTGTCCATCTATAAAAAATGTTAATTTGTATTTTAATAATTAAATAAAAACAACAAAAAGTAAAAAATATGGAAAATCGACAAGTTTTACAACACGGTTAAATGGCGGAGCAGTTCAACTGAGTCCCGGCTCAACTGAGCCCGGCCCTATAACTCAGCAAGGAATGGTCACTTTTTAATGTTTTTGGTATCATTGGATAGAGAATCAAAAGCTCTACAAAATATCAAGGTAATTCCAAGGCTGGTCCCCCCCCTTATTTTCCTTTTTATTTTTTTCGATTTTTTAAACTTTTATGGCAAATTATATATCGTTCGAAAGAGCTCTTCAAGCTGAGTAGAACGGTACTAAATTTATCGAAATCCGACTTAAATAAACATAGTTATGACATTTGTTTTAATCCCTTTCAACATCACAAAAAGCATGTCCACCGAGGATTTAGCTTCATAATTTGGTTCAAAATCGACAAATCTATCCGATCATAGTATTATTCTACTCAGCTCGAACAGCTCTTTCGAATAATATATTGTAAATTATATTTCAAGAAAAAAATCTCAAAATGGTCAGGGGAACAGAAAAAAAAGGGGGGGACCAGCCTTGGAATTACCAATATCAAAAAATCAGAATTTTTGGCCGATTGATAAAAAAGTTATGATCTAAAAGCTAACTTTTTCAAAAAAAATCTGATTTTTCGGCACTTTATCGATCATAACTTTTTTACCAGTCGGTCAAGAATTTTGATTTTTTGGTATATTGTAGCCTATTTAATGCCATATCCAATGGTACTAAGAGTAACAAAAAGTGACCATCCCTTCATAAGTTATAGGGTCCGGGACTCAATTGATTCAGTATCACTGAATCGCCGCCGATTCAGTATATGGTCATAACTTTCCTGATATTCGACCGATTCGAATAATTCTCATATCAATCGAAAGGTCTCGAGATTCGACATCTTTTTCATAATTGGCCCGATCTGATCTGATGATCAAAAAAGTTACAGCGTGAAAACAGATTTTTATGCCTGTGACGTCGTTTATCAGTGATAAAACTTTTTGTAGAATGAACATATCAGGTTAGTCCAATTATGAAAAAGATGCAGCACCCCGAGGCCTACCAAATCATATATGATAATTCCTACAATACTGATCGAGCAAAAAGTTATGGCCAAAAAGCCCAAATACTGAATCGGCCGTACTGAATCGGCGGTACTGAATCGTCCCCACCCAAACTTTTTTACTTTATTTGCAGTAGTTTTAGTGCCAATAATTAATAGCCTCCGTTAAGTGCCAACTTCATCGCAGAGTTTGAGTGTCAATGAGGGAAATTCTTATAACCGGGTACAGCTCAGGTAGGCGCGCGGCCATAACGGCGCAAAGCCATAACTTTCTTAACCCTCGAACCCGGTTTTTTTCGTTAATTTAGTATTATGCGATTCCTTTCATCAAGCTAAAGAGATCGGGACCAAAATTAATGAGAGCCACAGCCAGTTATGGCTTTGCGTCGTTATGGTCGCAAAGCTGGGCATGTCCCAATTTTATTGTTTTATTGTGTTTTTCATTATACTAATCACCTTCCTGATTTATTTAGACTAAAAATGTCGTCAATATTCCCTGCGTATCGTAGAAATAGTCGAGAGGATAGAAATGGTCGAAATGATAGAAATAGTCGAAATGATAGAAATAGTCGAAATGATAGAAATAGTAGAAGATCACGGGATAGTATGTCTTCTGGCTTTCCAGATGGGCAGCGTTTCCAGCGTTTGCCTTTTGATAGCTTCGGTCATTCTGAACCTCCATCAGACTTAAATTTGTTTACTACGACTCAGGATCATTTGATGCAAGCTTATGAATCAAGACAACGAGAAACGACTGATCGATATATCCAGAACCAAATCCAAGCTGGAATTCGACTTGAGCAAGAAAGAAGTTGGGTTGGTACAAAGCAAGTTAATTTTGATGATGACGATCCAGATTTTGTTCCAATGGTATATATTTTTTAAATAAATGTTATTATCTTTAAAAGTAACCTTTAAGGGTGAATCCAGTTCTGCCTTTGATCGACAGCCACCTACGGTTCAAGTTGTTGTTGTTGAGAAAAAATCACGTAAGAGGAAGAAGCATAAGAGGCGTTCATCTTCCTCATCTTCTGCAGAGGGAGAATCCGTTGGAGCAAGCAAGCACAAGAAACGCAAGAGGCGCAGACATGAGTCAGATTCCGAATCTCAGGCTGATGAGTATGCCGAGGGGACTTCGAGACGTTTTATGCAATCTTCAGAAACGGTTATTGGAAAATATATGGAAAATATAAAAAAAGGATATTTGGAAAATAGGTATATGGGTTAGGTACTTTTTTAAGCATAGCCCTTTTTCCTCCTTTCGTCATCAATCAACGTTAATCCAAAATAAGTACGAATCCGAACCCTGACCTAAATCATATAAGTTCCTATTATTTTAATTTAGGCCTTCGACTCATCACGCAATCCATGGCGTCTCTTACGCAGAAACGAATATGTTTATACTCCGTCACATATGGTTGTAGATCGCCGTTCAGATCTTGCTAATCTTCAATACGAACAGCCCTATAGAAGTGAAATTGCTGATTATCGAGGTGTTTTTCCTATGAATAATACTTCATTGAACGAAATTCGTGCTGTTTCTGAAACACTTGCGTCTCTTCTTTATAAGCCAATGGAATTTTTGGCTTCCGCTGACGAAAAATGCTACGCTGAAATTCATATTTTTAATTGGAATCGACTTCCTGTTGAGCGCTTCTTTCGACGTAATACGGATGGCTCTTTTTCTAATTTTGTGACATTATCACACCAACCGCGCAAGAAAGATGATGAAGGGGTTTGTCTTTAAAACGTAAATCTTTTATAGTATTATTTTAGGCTTCTGTCGGCCCAGTGCTTGATCAAGAACTTCTCAATAAAATCGATATAAACGACTTTGGTCACTTCCGAATCAGCCAAGAAGTAAGTCATGCGGAAGCTGCTCAATTTGACATTGATGCACAATTTTCTGTCTTGCAAAATTCTGTAAATATAGATCGCCACGATGTGAAATCTTGGTTGGAGTTTATTGATCTTCAGGTTGATTTTCTTTTAATAAGTGCGTAACAAAACTGTAAGGCTAATTTGTTGAAAATTTTTTGGCCAACCATTATATACATTTTTGGGAAAGAAGGGTCAGAATTTAGGATTGCCAATTTTTCTTATTACTTCTTATGTGATTTTTGTTTAAGAGGCCTTACCACGCCAAAAATGAATGTGGCGATCCGAATGCACCTATCCAAAATGAAAAGGCCTACTATGAACGTGTTATGGAAATTATTCGTCGTGCTACAGGATTTAACCAAACAAGCCCTGAGATTCAAATTAAGAAGCTTAAAGTGATGGAAGGATATTTGGGCCGTACTTCTGATGAAGTTAAGAAAGAATGGCTTCGCTGTGAAAATCGCTTCATAAACAATCTAAATATGTGGAAGGATAACTTAAAAATGAGAATGAATGATCGTACAGTTTTTTCTTTGAAGAGAATGGTTTTATTATTTTTATTCTTTTCACTTTTTATTTTAAGCTTGGTTCAATTTCCAAATGCATTGAAAAACTTGTTCAAATCAAGCTTGGAATTATTCGTAGCCATCCACCAATGGAGGGGACTGACGAGTTTCTCGTCGATCTGCTTGTTGCCTATTGTGCTCTTCTCATATCAACTGGATTTATTGATCGAGTATTTTTATAGTTACTTAAAGTAATATTTTTAAATATAAGGCAGTTGTGATGTTGCAAGCGTTGGCCGAATTCCACTTCTTTAATCCAGTCAATGATATGAATGAGGATTTTAATAGCGACAATTGTGATAAAAAGTCTGGAAAAGCATGGGAGGACATGTTAAGAAGTTTCCGCATTTTTTGGGACAGTGGATTTTTACGAATTGGAGACCTGGATGCTAGCGGTTGGTGCAATATCGAGCCAATGGAATACGAGGATCACGATCGAAAAGTTGATTATACGAGTTGTGAAAGTGGGGTTTTGATTTCGATCTTTCCCTACTTTTAATTTCTTACAGGTGACAAAATTGAGGGTGATAAAACGCAAATTCGTTCTGCGGAAAATGCTGAGGTTGAGGATTTGAAAAGGCAGTCTGTTTCGTTTATAGAATCTCGTAGACGTTTAGATAAATTGCGAGCACGGGTATTACAAATATTTAGTGTTTATTCATTTTGCAATTTTAGTATTATTGGGAGCCGGTTCGCATTAAACACGAGGAAGGAAAAGATTTATATGAGGTTATTTTTACTTTTTAGTGTTAGCCCAATTTACCCTTTAATATTAAAAACATTTTTAACTTAAGTATGATTCCCGTTATGTTTCTTTCGACGATCTTCGGCCAATCCTTTTTCCTATAGATAATGATGATATAGCTCGTGAATTAATTTTTAAATTATTGCATTTGTTCGGCATTTTTGTCCCAGGAGTGGTAATATATTTTAAATATTGATATAATTTAATATTGTTTTGAATTTTCAGACTTTAAATTCACAAGGAGATATCTTACGATCTTTTTCACGAAAACTTTTTCCTTCATATAATCCAAGTACATTGAAACTCGAGCGTTTTCCTAATTTTATTGCCAATTTTATCAATTTAATGGCTGATTCGAAACGAATGGATATGCATCGGATTTATCCAGCTCGTGTATCAAAGTAAAATTTTTAAATTCTTTTAAAGCAAAATTTTCTATTAAGCATATCAAATTCTTCGTTTTCCCGTGCTGAGAAGTCAAGAAAGCTCAAAATGCTCGTTCGATCTTTTCATAATGAGAAACGTCAGTCTGGTGAAAATGTTACTGGAGACATTGTGCTTCCTGTTTTGATGGTTAGTTTTGAGGAGGTAAGCTTTATTATTAGTAGTTTTTGCTTACTTTGATTTTTTTCATATATTTTAGCTCATTTTACTCAAAGAGAACGCTGATGATAATTTTCCTCTTGAATGTTGTATTAAAGTACTTTATGAAAACTTAGACATGCATGGGCAATCAATCTGGGAATTTGCTGATAAAATTCCTTCTACTAATGATCCAATCTCGAAAAAGAGAACTTATTTAATTTATCTTCGCCTTCTTATTTTTCTTGTTCGCAACTTGCCATTTTCGGATGAAGAGAATTGCTATACGAAGGTTAAAAACGTTAAAATTTCTGGAGCTGCAACTGTGCGAATACAAACAAAAAAGGAGTTACTTTTGAGCATTTGGCTGACAGGAAAAATTTCTCCGGTTTGTTTTATTACAGTATATCTAATTTTTTTGGCTGTAGCAGATAAACATTTATTTAAAACATGCGTTCTTATTATCTTTTAACTTTATTTAAAAAAATTATTTTCAGGTTGAAGGTCATACTACTAATATTGATGCAGCGCGCGAAAGGGTCAGACGTATGCTCTTAAGAGAGGCGCCAAGAGAACTTGATGACCTGAAATTTCGGTGGATTGGAAATGAATATGAATTTATTTTTGAATTGGCTGCATTATTCTGTTATGAATATCCATTCCGTTCTAATGCTCAACGCTACAAATTTTTCCAAGAAGATAAGCCTCTTTTTACTTCATCTTTGGCTAAATCATTGAGTGATTCCCCAGCTGTTCAAGAAGTTCGAGTTGCCGTTTTGAAGGTTTTTTTCCGCAGTTATATTTTAAAGTATGATTTTTGTCTTTTAGCATATCACTCATACTTGTAAAGGTTTAGAATGTACTCCTCGAAATTTGATTCAATTAGTTGAGAAACAAGTTTTTCGTTTCCCGCATAGTGTTTTCCTTTTGAAGACGCTTTTGGATGTGAATAACAGTTTATACCAGCGAAAGTTTCTTTCAAAGAATGTTAATGGAGGTTGTTGTTTTTATTTAAAATAATTTTTATTAAAATATTAAAAGATGAATTAACTCGTTTAATACGTGATTGTGGTCGTCTATATGTTGAGCGAGCAAAATTTGCTGAGTTTTTGAGAGCATCTGGGGACACAGTTAGTTGGACTTCTAAGGATGTTACAACAATGTTTAAACGTTTTATTGGTATATGTAAACAAATTGCAGAAAAACATAGGTAAATTGATTTAATAATTATTTTCATTTCGTGTTTTTATTTTTTTAGTGATAATCTAATTCCTGATGATTATATTTGGTTCATTTTGATGAAAATAATGATTGATGGGAGAGAAAGCATTTCTTTTGAAAAAATTGATGAGGTAACTGATAGATACTTTGAATTTTAATTGCTCAACTCGTTTCGAATATTAAAGGGAGAATGATATTGTTTTCGAAGCCATTTATGAATCATTCAAATATCTCCTAATAATTCTATTTTAAAGGTATTTGCGGTTGGTCAAAAACTCTGCCCGTGGAGTAAGGCATTCCTATTTGAAGCGGCACGAAACCGACCAGTCTCTGAAAGTTCGTTTTTGACTTCATTGAATGGAGCAATTGGCACACATGGATTGAACAAATATATATTGGATGCTGAAGTTCGACTTTTAACTACAGAAAATATTGTTTGATTCGAATGCTAAGCGCGATTTTGATGTTTTTAATAGTAAATAATAAACATTTTAATATGAATATTTTTAAGTAGATTTAAGATGAAATATCTAAAAATATTCTTTATTTTAAAATTATTAAGAATCAAATAATTTATTATTTAAAGATATCGAAAAAACATCAGTACGTATTTTTAAAAATCTGTCTTTGCTATTATTATTTTTCTTTTTAAATACCCATTATGTATCATCCTCTAAGGTAAAAACTGTCTTTGGTTGTATTTATCATCTGAAGGAAATGAGCGAAAATGTATTCATTTTAATTTTCAACTTATTTATGTAATTTTCTGTCTATAATTTAACTTTTATTAGCTCTTGAATAAAAAATTAAATGGGTTGAAGGATATACATATTTTACTTAAAAGTTACTTCTTTATCTTATTGGTTAAATTGACAAAATTTTTAAATAATTTAAGATTTTTATTTTCTTTTGTATGGCCCATAATTTTGACGCTAAAATGGATTTTGGAGAATCTCGACCGCTTGTTGGCTCTTTGAAGTATGGAAATCTTAAAATTTTTTGTAAATTTGTTTGTTTAGGCATCCATTCATTGTTTTGGCTCATTTGGGCTTTCGTTTTGGGGCAATTGTTTTTTATGTTCTCGCAAATTTCTTCTCGACTTCTTTTATAATCCAATTCTTAGTTTTGGTAAATTTTGTATTTTATTTTTAAAAATTATTTTCTTTAGTTATTCTTTCATTCCGTTGACCTTTGGACTGTCAAGAATATAACTGGAAGATATCTTGTTGGCCATCGTTGGTGGAATTTGGTTGATTCTGAAGGGAAAAACCATTGGCGATTTGAAATTACTCAGGTTTTTGTCTAATTATTGAGGAAAAGTTTATTTCTAATTTTGAACATTTGTTCTGGTTAGCGTTAAATTCTAAATTTAATACGGAAAGAAAACCTCTTAATTTTTAGCAGCCAGATAAATATGATCCATTTGAACGACAAATATTTTGGGCTGCTCTAGTCACAGTACCACTTTTTTGGGTTCTTTTAGTATGTACTGCTTTTCTCACATTACAATGGCAATGGATGATGATTGCAACAATTGGGGCTGGAATGACATTAACTAATTTATATGGATATTTGCGTTGTAAATGGAATAATACACAAGAAATGACAAATTATTTTACAAAATGGGCATTCTTTTCTGTTTGTTTTTTTTAATTTTGAAAAATAAATTTAAAATATATTTTAGATGTTGAAGAGACAACAACAGGCAAAACCAACTGTCCCTCAAAATGGACAGCCAACTCGCCCAGCAGAAATTGTTTAACTATTTTTTGTTAAAAATTGTTTCCTTTGCTATTTTTCCTTCTTTCTTTTGTTTACCTTAAAGCGATTTTTAATTTTTTAGCGAGTTTTTGGAATTCTGATATCTTTATGTGAGAATTTGAAAATAATTACTAAATAATAATTAAAATATTTAAAATATTCTCTATCTTTTCTTTCAATCATTTGTGTTATTATATATTTTTTGTAATTATTTTAAAAATATTTCTATCAATTTTTGTCTAATGTAAAAGAAAGTTTATTTTGAGATTACAAATAAAAAATAATTTACAAATAAATAGGAGAAAATTCAAAAATTTATGGGCATTTCCTTTCAACAATTTGACGGCCACTTTCCTCATATTCTCCTTTTGAAATCCACAACTGTTGAAATGTTCCCAGTGACGAGACGATTGATCCCCCTATCCAAGCCCCAAAACGTCTTTCAGCTGTTGTTGGCGCAGAGGAGACTCGAATTTTTTGTGTCTAAAGTTTAAGGATATTTCTTCAAAATTAAGAAAAACTTACACTCAAACATTTCTGAGCTAAATCGTGATTTAATCTGTCTGTAAATCCCATTATAAGAGAATTTCCACCAGTAACCATTAAATTGCTATACAATGACTTAAATAAAAGAAGAATATCTACTATTAAATTAAAAATTCCTTACTGGACGTATTTCAACATCACACATTCCACAAGACATTAAAGCAATTTGTGCAACATTTATTAGTGAAGCTCGCTCTTCTTCACTTAAATCTGCGTGTTTTAAATCAAAAAGAGCTTCTGGAATTTTTGCCCTTTCTGCATGAAAATCTCTCAAATACCCACCTAATTAAAATTAAAAATCAAAATAATTTATTTAAAAAAATATTTACATGGAAATCCAAAACTAACAGCAGGCAATTTATCCATAAATTCAACATCCAAAGGCGTTTCACAAAGTTGCATTGTTGAATGAATTAAATCTTCAACTAATTGCTTAAAAAAAATTTTTTTTAATTTTAAAAATAAAAAACAACAAACATCTTCCATAAATTTCTCATAACTTTTAGTTATTAATGGAGGGAGTTTACGTGAAGTCCAAATGGGTTCTTCGCCTTCTTTTACTTCTTTCTATAAAAAAATTATTTTTATTATTTATTTCATAAAGTCAGATTTTTAACTATAAAATATTTTCAGAATTAAAGACAGATTAAAATACATTTTTAAATTCGTTTTGGTTATTGGGAAAGAGAGGGAGAGAGCTGTGTAAGAAATATTCCTCTCATGTAAGGCATCCCCTTTCATTAATAAAAGAGTATCTTCTTATACATAATTAAATCCAACTTTATTAAAAAATATATTTTTTAAACCTTCGAAGCAACTTTGTAGTAAGGAACTAATTCAACATTTTCTTTTATCAACATTTTTCTACATTGTTCTACCAAAAAATCACCTCCAACGGGAGAACGGACAACAGCTTTAATTTTTTTAAATAATTAATTAAATATTTTTTAAATTAAAAACCGTTAGTAATACAATGTCCATCATAAACTGGAATTGCAGAAGTATGTGTTGCCCCACTATCAACAACTAAACCAGCAGTTCTCCCACTCGCAAAACTTTAAACAAAAAAATTTTTAAATTAAAAAAAATCGAAAATTATTTACGCTGCCAAAGCTGCATTTTTAAATAAATAAAATGCCGGAACATTATATTTTTCAAATATTAATTCTGCCAATTTTTCTCTTTTATCTTTTTTGTTCCACTAGATATAATTTTAATTTATTAAATTTTAAAAATTATAACCGGCGGTTCAGTAAAAAGCGCAGAATGATGTTGACTTTCTTTAAAAAAATAAAAATAATTAATTAAATTAATTATTTTTCAATGAAAGATGTTGAGAAAGTTGAGCAAAAGATAATTTTATTTGTCTGTCAACAATTAAAAATATTTTTCTTGATTTTTAAGTCTTTTAAAATATTCGAAAATATTTACGGAAATTAAAGATAATATTTTAGAAAATTTTGGCAATCCTTCGGTTTTGTGGTCCCAACGAAAAATAAATTAAAATCTTGTAAGAATATTTTATAGGGTAATTTTCTTTTCTCCGCTTTCTGGACAAATTTATTTTTCGTCGGGATCACAAAACCGAAAAATAGCCAAAAATTTTCAATATAAATTTAAAATAAACACAACCTGCCATTAAACATTTGTCATAAATAAAATCCAAAACTTTTTCAAAAATATCCCAATCTTCAACTATAAAAAAAATATTTAAAATTAATTTTAAAAAAAAATATAAATAAACTCATTCCATCATTCATATAAGAAACAATTTCTGTTTCATTTCTCGGAACATTTATTTGAGAAGTTCCAATAAAATATTCAAATTTCTTTTTTGTTGTATTAATTCCTTTTCTTCCAGAAGCTACTTCTTCAATTGTTTCATCCGTAGCTGATTCAATTACTTCACGAACACCAACACGAGCAGGAATTTCAAACTTGAATAAATTTTTTAATTTCTAAAAATATTCCAAAATTTCATAGAAAATCTTCTGATATTCAAAAAAATGACTGAATAGTTAATTAAACACATAAATAAACTTTGCTGGAGGCGAAGTTTATTTTTCAAAATTAGCTTAACCTAAAGCACATCTTAAATTAAAATTTAATTTAAACCTTCGGAATTTCCTCTCCTCCAAAGCCAACTCGAAAACTAAATTAAATATAATTTAAAAAAGCCGATTTAAAAAAACCTATGTGAACCAGAATCAAAAACAATAGCCCCAACATCATCTAAATTAATATAAAAATTAACAAAAAAAGACACAAACCTCCCCCATAAATACCACCACTCATTATTTAATTTAAAAATTAAATATCTAAAAATAAATTAAAAAAAGATAAAATAATCGTGTCGGGCTAACTCAAGGAACAGACAAGTCAAGGAACGGCAAATCAATGTCGGACAAGTCAAAGTCTTACCAAATCATAGAACGACCAACACACGGTCCAAGAAAAAATATGAATTTTTTCAATGCAGATTTTTTTCACTATTCTGATAATTGGCCGTGATTTGATTGCTTCGTGATTTAATAAATGTCTGTTCCGAGATTTGGAATTCCATGAGTTGCCCCTCATCCACAATTGGCTCCTATACAAAACACCGACTTCTTAAAATATCGACACAACGAAAAAAGCTCAAAACATCGCGCGCAATGCCAAAAGGCAAATGCCAATTTAAATTTTTTAAAACAAGCCAAACGCATAACACCAAAAATCGGCCAAAAATGGACGCCAATTTCCATGACGCTCAGCTTTGATCTTGACATTTTAATTTTTATTTTGTTTCGATTCGAATTAAAAAATTTTTTATTTCGATCATCCATGGTCCCGACTGTGTTTCTTCTGCTACAATTTTCCGTTTCCCGTTCCCAGTTTTCTAAAAAATAATAATAAATTTATTCAACTCCAAAGGATGAAGGAAAAGAAAAAATACCCAATATCTTCCCGTTTCAAACCGAACCGAATCTAAAATAGCCCCCCCCCTTTATGAAGTTATTTAGAGAAATACAGTAGATTAAAAATAAAAGTGCATTAATTTATACTACTTGCCAACATTGCAAAATTGATTGAATGCTTAATTTAAAAATCATTAGATAATTTTTTTATTTCTTTATATTTAATATTAAAATTTTTAAAATTAAATGAGAATAAAATTAATTAATTAATATGTATATTTTTAATTTTAAAAATTACATGGAAATTTAAACATTAACGAGATTATTTATATATTAAATTAATGTGTAAGGAAGGCCTTCGCTCATAAAAACATCGAGAAATATGTTTTTCTAATGTAATAAAATGTGTTGAATTCGAATATCCCAATAAAAGTGTTTCCCACGCGGGTCCGAACCTACAACCTAAAATTTTCATGGTTTATAATTAAATGAAAATATGCTGAATTTTGTATTGAAATTTTAATTTCCAGAGGTCTGAAAATCCTAGAAAAATATACTTGCCGAAGCACTTTTATTGTGATATTTGGACTCGACCATTTTATTACATTAGAAAAACATGTTTTTCGACGTGTTTATGAACGAAAGTTTAGCCAGTCAAATTAATTATTAAATAAATTATTAAAATTTAAAAGAATATTTATTTATTTAAAATGATTAAACAATTTTTATTAAATTTATTTATTTCTTCTTTTTGTTTGTCAATTGATATTAAATTGGAAATTAATGAAAATTATCTTCAAAATCGTTCATTTAATTCCCATTTAAATTTTAATCAACAAAATTTTAAATGTTTTATTTTATATAAATTTGAGGAAGAAAATATTAAAAAAGAAGGAATTGAATTAGAAAAAAATAAAAAATATTTATTTGAAAATATTAAAAGAAATCTTCATATTTTTAATAAAAAAGGAGAAATTATTGGAAAAAATGAAAAATATTTAAATGCTGAATTTTGTATTGAGATTTTAAATAATCCAATTTTGTTAGAAATAATTCCTTTAGCTAAAAATCAAGTAAATATGTATTTTATTTAATAAATATATTTTTAATTAATTAATTACCATACATGTACATATATACTTCTATTTTTCAATATCCAAAACCGAAAGAACCTCATAAATCTTGAGTCAAGATTTTTTGAAGCTTTTGCCACACAGTAATGTTTTAATTTTTTCATTGTCTGAACTTGTTCTAATCTCACTCCCATTATTGTACCAATAAAATTTCCGAAATAGGGAATTTATTTTTTATATAGTGTATGGACAAGGCCAAAAAATTTCCCCTTCGGCACTTTTAAAAATGTTTTTTAAGAAAATTTGTCGAAATTTATTTTCAATAAATAATTATGAATATATTGATGGAGAATATAAAATATCAATTTTACCAAATTATATTCCAACAAAATTAAATATAAAAGAAAATCAGATAGAACAAATTAATGAAAAAATAAATTTTTATAATAAAATAAAAAAAGAAAATATATGGCAGGAAATTAATTTAAAATTAAGAAAATTTTATTTAATGGAAAAAATGCCAGGAGAATATTTTGACAAAAAATTAATTTTAAAATCTGAAATAAAAGAAAATTATAATATAATATTAAAAGGTTTTAGATTCCCTAATAGAAGCACACCCTACGAGAGAATCGAAAAATAAAAGCACAATTTCCAATAAAAGTCGCCCCTAGTATACCGCTAAAAAGCACATCATCATTTTTAACGTCTACATTTATGTAGTTCATATGTAGTAGAGTTGTCCGGTATCAAATAAAATCAGAATCGGGGTTTGGAAATAATTATACCGGACCTGAAACCGATACCGACTGCTGGTATTCGAAGGAGCTAACATTCGTTTAATCGAATTTCTTACCCCAAAAATCAGCTTGGTCCCCCGGTGGTTTTTCAGTTTTCAGCGGCTTCTATTTCGGTCCATAGATGAGTGGGCCTAATTTTGGTGTCGTTTGACTCAGCTCGCTGTGCTCTTTCGAATGACATATTATTTGTCTGAATAGGTTTCCGGGGACTTTTCGGCTCTGTTCTAGTTTTAATGAACTTTTATTAAATTCATGGTCCAATTTAAAAAAAAAGTAAAAATAAAAGTTCACAGAACGCATAAATTAGGCAGGCGCCAAATTTTCTTTAAAAAATTGAAAAAGATTGAAAAATAAAAGCAGTCTCTAATTGAAGCACACCCTACGAGAAGATCGAAAAATTGGAACTATACGTTTCAAATTAGCATTCCATGAGGGAAAAATCAGAGTTTCTAGTCAGGTTTTTAAAAATTCGCAAGTTTTGGATTTTGTGTTCATAAAAGACGAGTTAAAAAAGACATGGAGACCTTGATTCTAATTTATTTTAGAAGAAATTTTAAAAATTTAAATTTTTAGAAAAATTTATTTTCCGTTTGGGTGTTAGAGAAGCAAATTGGCTTTTTGTGGAAATTGTAAATATTATTAAAGTAACAACACTTTATTTTAATGAAAGATATTATAATATTATACGTTTTTTTTATCAAAAAAATAATACAAATAATTTAAAAATATTAAATATATTGAAAGAAAAATATAATAAATTTAATGCAATAAATGAAAATGAAGAAAAAAATTTATTTGAAATTTTGGAGGAAGAAAGTAATAAAATATTAGATTTAGGTAGGTAAATTAATATATAAAAACTCAATTAATTACTCTATTGATTACCCTGGGTAATTATTGTTTCGATCTCTCTGGAGAGGGTAATTGATAGAGGCGGGGTAATTAATAGAGGTTATTTTAGGAAGGCTTATTATAACTAATTTTAAGAGAGTAATTAGTGTTTCAACCTTTCGTTGGAAGGGGTAACTAATAGAGGAGGGGTAATTATTTGAGGGAGGGTAATTAATAGAGTATATACTATTGTGCTAGCCTTTTAATAATTTTTAAATTAATTATAAATATTAGTAATTTTTCAGTTGAATTGAGTGAAGATGATGACACTTCGTCCAAAAATATTATTTTTAGTCGTTTAAATATTTTATTAATTTTTCGAGTTTTTTTGGAATTATACAAACCGTTATCACAAAAATTGGGATATTTTAATTATAAATATGAAAAACAAATAAAAATAATTTTAACTAAAATTAAAAAATGTGTAAATAATTTAAATAATTGTTTAAAAATAAATATGATTAATGAAGAAATTGTTGAAGGAAAATTTTTTAAAATAATCAAAGAATATATTGAAGATAAAGTAGATTTAGAAACTGTGAAAGTTTTGTCAATTGAGGAAAATCTTTTATATTCTGGTGTTGATATATTTAAATATGAAAATATGGAAAATAAAGGGTTTTCTAAAACAAGAACAATTGATGATGAGGTAATTAAGTAGTTATTTTGATAATATAAAATAATTTAAAGGAGAGAAAGAAGAGAGCTAAAATAATTAAAATGTATTTTTATGATAAGATGAAAGAAGCGGATATTGCTCGTAGCGTACGAAATACTTGCCCTGCAAGTGTAAACTTTATAATAAAGAGATTCTTGGAAGTAGGTTCGGTAGAAGATCGACCTTGGAAAATAAATAAAAATTAAATTATTATATGGCATCCAATGTGTTTTAAATTTTGGATTATTGGTTGTCTTTGATTTAAATTTGTTATGGGTGGAAAGAAAAAAGAATTATTTTGTGTTTTATTAAACAAATAAAAACAATTTTCATATAAAGTTTAAATGTTTAATAAATCAAATCTTATTTAGTTTAAAACAAATTATTTTTTGGGATTTAGTAAAATGTTTGATAAAATGTTAGATTTTTACATTTTATATCGCGTTGTAATTATTTAGTCTAAAATTTTGAAAAAAAAATATTTTTGTTTGTAAGTTGTTAGAGTTGCCATTTTTCTTTAGTTAACCTCCCCCACCTAATAACAGACAAAATTTTGAGAATTTCAGATAGACAAGAAGCCAGAATTAATCTTTCTCTCTAATACGTATATACGGAAATGATTCGAGTTACAGATCAGATTTTCAAAAACTGATCGAGTTTCGTACTTATCTTGTGATATATATTTAGTGTCTAATTTAATTGTTTTTATAAAATAAAATTTTTATTTTTAAAAATTTTTTCCTTCTTGTCTCTTCTTTTGTATTTTATTTAGTATTACAAGTATTTTTAACAAAAAAAAAGAGGGAGAGAATATTCAATTGTTTTTATTTTCTCTTTTTTTATTGTCAACAACAATTAACTAAAACAACGAATTTTTGCGCGTGTAGATAAATAAAACAATGGATATTTGGACAAAGAAAAGATTGAGAAAAAATTATTTTTTTTACTAGAAGAAAAATAAGAAGAAGAATATAAACGTACAAAATAAAAAAAATCTTCGAGAAAATTTTATAGAAAAATGCCTTCAAAAAGAGATTGTCTTTTTAAATAAATATTTAATTATTTAAATTTATTTTTAAAAAAATATTTATTTTTCTTAGAAAAATGTCTAATATATTTTTTCTAATTATTTTATTGTTTTTATTACAAAAACCTACAAAAATTTTTACTTTTAATAAAAATCATCGAATAGACGAAGAATCTATTAAAACACAATTTGCCCCACAATTTGAAATTGTTCCAATGGATGCTGTTTCGAAGGAGGCAAAGAAATTTTTTTAGAGAATATTTTTAAAAATTATATTTTTGTTAAAGGATTTAACAGAAAATATTTACAAAAATGTTAAAAAAAGAGAAGTTCCCAAAGAAGGGGGAGGTGTTGGTATTTATTGGATGTCCCCAGAAGGACCAGATTTTCAGACTTGGTCTGTCCCAACTTCTTCTTATGGAAGTGGAATCCAACAACAACAACAAATAAATAAAAATATAGAAAATAAACAAATTAGTGAAAGTATTTCTTCTTCCTCTTCTTCTCAACAACAACAAACACCCTCCTCTTCCTCCTCCTCCCCCTCAGGGCCTTCAATTTCTTTTCATCAACAACCACAAGTATGCAAATTTTAATTTCTTTTGTTTTTACTTTTTTAGGCTTTTCAACAAGGATCTTCATATTCTGGTTATGGACAATATATAGGAGGGCAACAAAGTGGAGGAATGCCTGATGGAAGTTATTTAAATTATTTACAGAAACAAATAAATACATATCCGTTAGTTTTTTCTTTAAATAACTCCAGTTTTAAGCGTGACTTAGGGAGTTGCAGGAGTTGGTACTTAATTTTTAAAATGAAGCTAGAAAAAGTTAAGAAACGTGGTCTGAGACAAAGCCCCAAACATTTTACACCCAGCACTGTATATCTCTCTCATTTATTAATTCCTCTCTATAAGAACGTGTTTTCATAGAAAATAAACATTTAATTTTTTTTGGAAATTCTTTTAAAACAAAATTAATTAAGAGTAATGATATATACTTTGGCTGATTGTATTCCCTGTCAAAGAGCAAAACATTTACTTGCAATTCATTACCCAGATGTTAGAGCCCATTATTTAGAACTTTCTGGAAATGAAGTTTGGCAACAACAATTACAAATTCAATTACAATATTTAACTGGAGTAATTTTAATTTTAGTTTAAATTTAAAAAAATTATTTAAAAAGGCAATTACTTTCCCCTATATTTTTGTTTGTGGACAATATATTGGTGGAGGCACAGAACTTTTTGAATTACATGAATCTGGACAATTAAGGTAAAAAAAATATACAAATATATTTTTATTTATTTTTTAGGCGATTAATTAATTTATGTTTACAAAAACAAACGAAGAAATAAAAATGTTTGTTGAAAAATAAAAAAATATATTTTTTTGTAATTTATTATTTAATGTTTTTTCTCTGTAATAATTTCTTTATTCAATTTAGTGTCTTTAGGAAAAATATTTTTATTTTAATTAAATATGTATATTTTGTAATAAATTAATTGTGTTAATAAATGTTAATTACAATAAATATACTAACGAAATACTTAACAAAAGAATACTTAAGGGAGGAAAGATTAATTATTCGGCTCTACTCCAGTTTATGCGTCCAATGAAAGTTTATGCGTCCAATAAAAAGAAAATTGGATTTTTCTTGGTATTGCACAGTTGGGGTATGGGTCCACAACATTTCTTCATGTTCGGGACCTACGTCCACTGGGTCTGAACCATTCCTTCTTCTATACCTAGAAATTTTTTAAAGTTACAGCCAATTTTTTAAAATTTCAGAAAAACGATTATAACTTTCAGAAATTTCGAGGGGTCGGGTAAGGAATGGTCCCAGAACCAGTGGACGTAGGTCCCGAACATGAAGAAATGTTGTGGACCCATACCCCAACTGTGCAATACCAAGAAAAATCCAATTTTCTTTTTATAGGACGCATAAACTTTCATTGGACGCATAAACTGGAGTAGAGCCAATTATTCAAATTAAGCTACATTACTTTTTTATGTAGAAAACTTTTAAATAACCAAAATACATTTACTATACAATGACATTTTTAAAATAATTTAGGGCGGGGAAAATCCCCACAGTAATGCCCCCTTTACTCATTAAAAGTATGAAAAAAAATTTAAGTTTTATTTTATTTTAATTTCCTCAACTTTAACAATTTATTTAAAAATTCAAAACAATTTATTGTTAAGTAATCTCAAAAATTTACGAAAATGAAGGCGATTCTGAATTAAACATCATTCCTGCACCACTTGAACGTGATGATTGCACATTCAACCAAGTCTTTGAAACCTTTAATTAAAAAATATTTTTTTAAATTTATTTTCCAATTTTCAATACCAAATTGTGGCTTTCAATAAATCGGTCCATACAACGTTGGAGACACTTAAAAATAAATTATTATTTTTTAAGATAAAAAAGTATTTCCAACTTGTTTTTCCCCATTACTTAAACTAGTTCCAGGCGCCGTAATGCATTTACGAGTACATTTATCAGCAACTTCCGAAACCAGATTTTGAAGATTAAGCAAAATAGCTTGTTGACGTAATGTACTTATTGCCTTAAATTATTTTTTTGAATATTTTAATGTTTTTAAAACCTTGTCTCTCTCCTCTGGAGTTAATTTTTGAAGTTTTTCTGTATCAATATCCAAATCCATTTTTAATTAAAAAAACTAAAAATATTAAATATACTGACAAAAAATAAATATTAAAAAATAATTAATTGAAAATAACAACAAAAAATAATACAAATATTTTTAAAAATTTTTTTATTCTCTTTAAATTCTTTATAAAAAATTCAACAAAATAATATTACAATTTAATTTATTTATTATCCATATCGATATCATTGTTTCCATCCCCATCAATATCTAAATCTTCCAACATTTCTTCCAATGTTGGCCCATCAATTTCATCATTTTCACCATCGTCCATTGTTGAAATTGATGGTTGTCCTCCTTTTCTTGATTTTTTATAAATATTTATTTTTTCTCGAAGTTTGGCATCCTCCTCTACGTCTTCCATAAATTCCTTTAAAAATAATTTCATTATTTTATATCATGGGACTTTGTAAATTGATATAAATTTCGATAATTAATTGACAGAGGGGAAATGTTTGGTGTAAAATTAAAAAAATTTTTTTAAATTAAAATAATTAAAATTAACTAATTAATTAACTAATTAATTAATTAACCTTTTAATTAAAATAAATTAATTGATAGCAGGGGAAAGGTTTGATGCAAAATATTTAAAAAAAGGAAAAATAAATTTACAGCAAATTCCCTCTCAACACTTTCAGACTCAACATTATCCAAAATTCTTTTTAATTTCCATTGACGTTTACGTGCTCTTCTTGTTCTGTCATAAACTTTTCTAACCAAAACCTTTTAATTAAATTAACTTATTTATAGGTATAATTACTAACCACATCAGGCACCTTTTCTTCTTTTACTAAATCAAAAATCCGGTCATTTAAATTACTTTGCCAAATATTATAACCTTTAAAAATAAACTAATTTTTAATTATTCTCAAACCAGAGGAATGAAAAAAAGATTAAAATTTTCGAAAAAAAATATTTACCCATAACAGAATCTCCAGGATTAAGTAAATGTCCCAAATGTGTTCTACAACAAATAGAATTAGCATTTGATTGTCCAACTTGATCACTAAAAAATTTTTTTATATTATTTGATTCCAATAAAAAAAACCTTTTAACAACCCAAACATCAGCCAATTTATGTCTTTTCGAAATATGCCCTAAAGGAATTAATTGATCAGAATCTTCAATTTCTTCTACTTCAAGAACATAAAATTCAGTTAACATTTTTGGTTGAATAAGCATTCCAAAAGGTTCTTTCCAATAAATATTTCTTTAAATAAAAAAATTAATTTTCAAAAAAATATTTACGAATTTAATTCAAATAATTGAAGTGTTTGTGTATTAATTAAAGTAACAACTTCTGTAACCCTTAAACAAACAACAAATTGACCAATTGAAGAAAATTGACGTCCCAAATGTTTTGGCAAACAAATAAGAGAATCTTTAATTATTGGAACAATATCAACACAATAAGTGTGTTTGTAGTCATAAAAATTGTTTCGAACATCGTGGGTAACAAGTTGCTAGAAGAATTGAAAAATTAAATAAGGAGATAAACAATTCGGTAATAGAGTCGTTTCCAGTCCCCCTTTTTTCCTTACTAAATTTTTTTCTATAATTTGTACAAAATGGTAAGACTTATCCTTCTTCCCTCACAATTGTTTTACTCTGCCTACAAACCATCAAAAATGATTATTTTTTATTCAGTTCTTTAGAAAGAAAGAAAGGCAAATGTGATGGAAGGAGAAAATGGGTTCATTCTATACAAATTATAGGAAAAACTTGGTGAGGAAAAATGGAAACGACACTATTACCAACAATTCTTTAGATAGGGCATGGAACTATTTGGTGCGTAAGACAGTTTGGCACGACCTATATGGCGCAAGACCGTTTGGCATAGGTTTAAAATTTTAGCAAAATTCTGTCTGATATTTAAGATAATTTTGAAGGAAAAAATTTAAAAAATAGAAACCTGAGAATGTTGAAATTTAGCTGGTAAAACAGCAGTAACAAAATCAACCATTTTACGTGCTTCTTGTTGTCTTGGAAAATAAAAATCAATTCCAGTCAAAACAGGTTTAATACTGCTACATTTCGAGTGTGCTCCGTTTTTAAGTAAAAGTTGTTCAAGATAAAAAAGTGTTTTTTTGTAATCACAACGTTGACGAACCTTTTTGTATTTAAATTTAAAAAGAAAATAAATTTAAATATTTACTTGTACACATGCACGCCAATAGGATTTTGCTTCATGACGATGACAGTCATCACACATCTAAAAAGAGAATAAAAAATATTCTTTAATTTTTGTTCTAATTTTTGTCAAGAATTTTAATAGGAATTTTAAAGTCAACTAAAAATATTCCCATCGACTTAAGTTTTAACTCTAAAAATTAAAAAAGAAAAACCTGATTAGCAATAACAAATTCAGCAACAAAAGATTGTTGAAGTATAGCTTTGTCAAATACTTCTTTTTGTATAGTCACTTTAACTTTTAACCTTTTAGAATGTGGCTCCGTCCAAATAAAAGAAGCATCAATAATTCGCAATTTTTGTTGTGTTGTAGCTGCTTTTAATCTCCCCAAACAAATAGACATTAATTCTTTAGATTCTAATTGAGCATAAATCCAAGCATTTGGAGGGACTAAATATCGACTACAATTACGACAAGAATTTAGTTGAACTGAAAAAATAAAATATTTTTAATTTTTTAAATTTAAGAAAAACTTTGTTTAACAATTCCTTCCAAAATATCCACTCTCGAACGAACACACCCCAAACACATATTTAATGGATTTGGAGCAATTGGAGCACCACATTCACAACAAGCAATAATCCCTTCAGAGAAAGATGGCTCAATTTCAATTTGTTGCATTAAAAAAATCTTTTAAATCTAAAAATGAAAGTAGAATTAATAAAAGCAAATAATTGTTGAATGATGGTGAAAAGGGCAACGCGCCAGGTGCTAGTATAGGAAAATAAGGCACTATAAAATTTACCAGTTGTTGAGCAACTGTGATCGGTGACTAGGGAACGACATATCAACGTTTTCTTAAGAAAAAAAAGTTGATTTAATAATATCAACAATTATTCGCGAACAACTTTTTTTTAAATACATAACGCCAGAACAACGTTAATATCAACGTTTTGCGCCAAACAACTGCGAATCAACGTTTTTGTATCTTTTTTTCTCTGCTCTGCCATTATATTTCTCTTCTTTTTTTCTGTTAATTTTCGTTCGTGTAGTCTCTCCTTTGGAATTTAAAAGAATTTTACGAGTAGGAATTTTTTTATTAAAATTGAAAAAATATATAAAACAACAAAATTTTATCCATCTTTAAATAATGATTGTAATGAAGTGGAATTTTGTTTGAAGTTTCTTTCCAAAATTTTAGCAAATCTAGCTTATGTCCTCCCAAATTCTTACATCCAGTTTCATACTGTTCCATCTCAAAATCTAGTCCTTTCTCGGCCAAATCATCGTTTTTAATTTCTGTTTGTAACTTTTTGAATAATCACGACGAAGTTTTGGTTTACAAATAATTTGTACATCCCATGCAGCCTTGAAAAAAATATTACTTATACTTATTAATTTAAATACTAGGGTTGTTGGCAACCGATTATCAACCGGTATCCCCGGTTTTCGGTTTTTAAAATCGCCAACGACCCTATTAAATACCTTAAAAAATTCTTCATGAAATACAGACCTGAGTAATTTAGTACTTCGACATTCTCTTGTTCTCTCAAGAATCCAATCAAACCATACTTGTAAATCATATTCAGAATCCACTTTTGGCTAAAGCTGCTCTGACTAAATCATCTCCTCTTACTTCTCCTCTCCAAGCATTTTCCAATTTGATCATTTCTATCATTAATCTGTTCATTGTACATTTATTTTCGGCCTAAAATTTAAATTTTCTAAATTTCAATATTATTTTTTACCTCAAGTATTTTCAAAGGTGCTTCCAACATTGAAACAGTTTGAATATAAGCTTCAAAAAGATTTTGCTTGGAAAAAATTCGTTCCATTCTCTCTGTGTGATTTCCAGAATATTTGTTAACAATTTCTTTAAACGATTCTTTATCTTACATTAGATCCCTCATCAGTAATAAAAACGATTTTTGACATGTCAAGCCCAAGATAGGTAAGATTTTTGTTGACTAAATCAGATATATTTTTTCTGATTTTGGAAATGTCTCCAGGAATTGGAAGACACGAAAGTACAAACATTCATTCCATGATCGTCTACTCTTCGGACTTCCTAGATTAATCCTTTAAGGAAATCGGATTTTCGACGTTTCGATGACGGTGTCACAGGTTCTTCGAGATCGCCGCTTTCGAATGCGACTCTTAATTCATTTTCAAATTCATCCATCTAGTAAGAATATATGTGGAAAAATCCCTAAAAATTACAGAAAAAAGACTGAACATTTATAAAAATGGAAAATTGCAAATTCCAAAGGAGAGACTACACGAACGAAAATTAACAGAAAAAAAGAAGAGAAATATAATGGCAGAGCAGAGAAAAAAAGATACAAAAACGTTGATTCGCAGTTGTTTGGCGCAAAACGTTGATATTAACGTTGTTCTGGCGTTATGTATTTAAAAAAAAGTTGTTCGCGAATAATTGTTGATATTCGCCGCGAATCAACGAAAACGTTGATTTGTCGTTCACTATCGGTGACCAATCGAACATTTTCTAGGAGTTTGTCTACTTCGCGACAAAATGGCCTGCTACAAAGTGGGCTTGCGACTAAGTGGCCCGCGACTAAGTGTCCGTGTCCCCCTTTTTGGCGTTTTGAGTTTTTTGGCGTTTTGAGCGTGTTTTAAAATTTTTAAAAATTGGCGGTTGGAAAAATTGGTGACATTTTATTTGATCTCGAAGATTATTATGGATCATATACTTTTTTCGTTAAAAATTATTAGTATAAAAGACCAAAAATGTTAATGTCTAACTTATCACAGACCGACAACTCATTGCATAATCTGTAAGTTTTCAACCGCTTTTTTTATTATCTCAACTTGTTTTTTAAAGCACAAACAGCGACATATCAACAACATGGATTCTGGTGGAAGTCAGGAGTCTACCAGTCAACAGAATTCTGGCAGCAGTCATCAACAAGAGTCGAGTCCACAACTCGTCGTGGAAAACATTGTTGGACATCAACGCAAAGGGAAAGCACAAGCAATATACAAGGATTTCTGTACATTCAAGAATCGTCATTCCTTCCTCAATTGGTGGAAACAATCAGGACAAGAATATAACTGGCAGATCAATTCTCGCCATCCTCATTCGAAAGGAATGGTTGAATACTACTACTGCAAGGTGGGGGGATTTTAATAAGAAATAATTTTGTTTGAAATCTTTTTAATTATTTAGAAAAGGAAGAACAACAAATGTCCAGCACTTCTGCGTGTTATTGTTGAGGCAGTGACCGGCGCTGTTTCTGTTGCTAAGGCTGATGGACGTCCACACAACCATGATATTGATGATGTTTGTTTTTATTAAAAATTAAATTTTGAAAAGAAAATTAATTTTTTTAAAGATGGGCAAAATGGAGTGCTTGATTGTGGATATGGAACCCTTCCCGATGAAGACTGCGAGAGTCCTCAACATCGCTTCGACTCGGCAAGACAAGCAGCCGTCTGCCAAAGCGAATGTGCCAAAGACAACGGCTGTCTAAGAACAACAAAATAGGACCAAAAAGAATAAAGACAATAATTAGGAATATTAGGAAACAAATAATTCCCTCCTTTTGTTGCTGTTATTTTAACAAAAATTCACCCTTTATTCTGTTTGTACATATGTGTATATTAAATTATTTGTAAATATTGTTAATTAATGTAATAAAAATATATGTGTGTGTATAAAAATATTAGAACGAAAATTTTATCTCTAATCCAGACCAGGACTTTTCAAAACTAAATAAAAGGCAATTTAAATATGTTGGTCGAATTAGAAATGTTCTTTTGTGAGGACAATTAAACTAGTCGACAATTAATTTTTAAATTTTTTAAAATTAAAAACAAATTATGTAGGTAATAACAGTTACTCTTATTCCTTTCTATGTATTTTTTAAATGACACTTCTTGTTCAGTCAGCTATGTTCAGCCAGCTACATATGTAGTAAAATTAGTTAAAAATAAAATTTAGTCAAATAAAGCAAAGGGAATTAAAAAATATTTAAATATGTTCTAAAAAATATTCTCTCTATTTAATTTTCTACCTCTACAATTCTTAAAATAAGTAAATCTTTTTTTAAAAAGAGGGCAGATATATATTTAGAAGAGATATAGCCTTCGTGAAGCCTTCGTATTGACGTCATTACTGGCAATGAGTGTTGCCAGAAAAATGAAAGAAAAAATGGTGACAAGTAAAAAATACATGGCAAAAAAAGGGGAGGGAGGGAGGGAGGTAAACTGGCATTGTAGAGAGAATTAAATTGAAGATAAAAAAAAGAAAAAGAACAAAATTAAGCATTCTATTTTTTAGTAAAAAAATTAAATTAATATTTATAGTAGTTAGTATGTGACAAAATAAGCACGAACGAACTAAAATTAAAAGAAAGAATAAATCCCTCATTCACACCCTCTCATTTGCCCTAGCAACCAATTAAGGATTATTTTTTTTTAAATATTAATTTAGATTTAATAAAAAGCTTTTATTTATTTTTAAATTATTTAAAAAAATATTTTAAAAAATATTTTTATTTTTTTTCTAAAAATTTTTCTAATCATTATTTTCTTTACATCTTTCTCTCTTTTTCTCTTAAAAACATTATTTTTTCTATAGCAACATTCTTTCATTTCTTTATCCGCCTGGATGAATAAACATCCCCCTCTTCCCCCCTTCCCATCCTTTCCCGATAATCGCGAGGACGGTCGCCCCTTGTTGCTTGGCCAAAATGAGAAAAAAATAAATTGTTAGAAAAAAAAACATTCAAAGAGAAAATTTATGGCCAACCAACTGGCCTCTTCCCCTTTTATTTCTTCTTTCAATGACAACCGGGCGAGCGTGTGCTTACTTCTACATATATACTTCCCTCTTAATATTCTATGTATTTTTTTTCTTATGACCGGCAACAACTCCGCACGTCTCCCAATATCTTCTAGTATTTTCAACCATTTTTTCAATTCTTTTTTTTTTCATCTTATTTTATACATAGTGGGAAGTTTTGTCATTTTTTCTAAATTTAAAACTTTTCTTTGAGAAAAATATATTTTTGTGTTCGTTTTTTAGAGAAATCAATTTAAAATTTTTTGTCAGAATTTTTTAAAGAAATTTAACTCATTTATCATATTTTTAATAAGTAGAAGCCCTATGGAGAAAGTCAAAATTTATATTTTCAAGATTTACAGACATATTATAACCCCGAGGCTTTAATTCAAACTTTGGAGTTACATAAATATATTAACTATCTAAAAGTGAGCTGGGAATGGATTCCAAGCCGAAAATTTTGGTTTAATCCATCCAATGCCGACCGACCCAAATTTGTCGGGATTTCATGGTGTACTCAGTCCTGCCGAATATTATACTTAATATTTTTAAAAATAATTTTGTAAGAATTTTGTTTTCATTTCCTCCCTTCAATACCACAAATAGACACAAAAATTGAACCTAAATACAATTTAGGGTTGGCGGTTCCGGTTATCCGGAGATTCCAGGAACTTCCAACCTTTAATACTAGAGAACTCTCTTCCCTTCCCTTACGAATTTCATTCCATTTTCTAACGGCAATAATATACCTTCACTCATTTACAACTTCCCTTCCTTTATATAGCTGTAAATATACTTCACACTTTCCCTCTTTCTCCTTTTTTTAAAGCTTTTATTTTGCCTTTTTTTGTTTGTATTTTTATTTTTTTAATTTGCAATAAATAAAAAGAAAAAAACATTTTGCCAACTTAATCAAAACTTTATTTACTTGTTATCATTTTTAAAAGCTTTTTCTTTTCTGTTTTTGTCACATCGTGGAAAACAAAATAATTTAAATAAAAAGTTTTAAAAGAAAATATTTTGTTTTTCTATTAATTAATTTAACTTTTCACCAAATAAAATTAAAAAATTTTTGAAAAAAATTTTTTTATTTCCTTTTAACATGAATATAAATTTCCAAATAATTTTATTTAATTAATTAATTTTAAAAATTAATTCTTCAACGGTTAAAATTAAAAAAAACTTCCAGTAAAATAAACATTTTCTGCAAAATTGTTAATTAAAAAATATTTTTTTGAAATTAAAAAATTTTATTTTTTAGATTTTTATTTCTTTTTAAAAACATTATAGTAAAGTTTTTTTGCAGAAATTTTGGAAATAAAAATTAAAGAAAAATAGTATATTAAATGGCTATAATTCAGCCATCGGCAACTAAACACTTTCCATATAAACAAATAAATATTAAATTATTTGTTTCTAATTCTCTTTGCACTTTTCCCCTTTTTTCTCTCCTCTCTTAAAATTATTATTCAAAATATAGTAAATATTGTTGGGACGTGGCAAACAGATAAAGTTTGTGAGCTGAAAATAATTGCAAAGTTGGAATTGAAATATGGAGAATTAAATTTCTAAAAATTAATTTAAAAATATTTTTTGGGGATTTTGCTTTGCTTAATCCACCTTCCTCCAAAAGTTAGGGGAGAAAGGCATGTCCACAAATATTTCTATAAATCTTTTAAAATTTTAATTAATTAATTTCATTTTTTCATCATTTTAATGAAATAAATAAATCGATGTTTGTTGATTAATTCTTTCTTTCTTCATTCTTTTTTTTGCTTTTCAATTCCTCTTTTTCCCAATATTCTCTTATATATTTATTGTTTATTCTCTACTCTCGATCCTCAATTTTTTTAAAGGCCAGCCACAATACGTGTACATTTATTTATTTTTATACAAAAATTCCTTTACATTTTTGTTAGCAACACAACCACCAATAAATATTTAGAAAAAGGAGAGCCTCTTCTGACCAGTCGAAGGGGCTAAACTATGTAGTGATTGAATATAAGGGGGACAAGAAAAAAAAAGAAAAAGATTCTCCCAAAGTATTTTCAATTCAAAAAAGCTTTTTCTTTTAATATTTGCGCGCACGATTTTTGTTATAGAATGTGTAAGAGGTGAGGAAGGGGGGGGGGGAATAAATTTAAAGTATGCAAAGAAAAAAAAGAAGAATTTTTGGCCAAATTTTGAGCATATCTTTTTCTCTCCTCTTCTTCTCTTCTTATTCATTTCTTGCTTCAATCCCTCATTTTAAAAAGCCTCTCGCGCTCTTTTTTTCCTTCTGATCTGCCAGCGTATATACATATAATAAAAAAAGAAAAACGTCGCGACAGCTATTCAAACAAAAATAAAAAAAATTTTCAAGAGAAAAATACAAATATTTGAGAGGAAAAATAATATTAAATATATTTATTTTTTTAGTTTATTTACAAATATATTTTTTAGTTTCTTTAAAATAATGTTTGTAAATAAAGCTTAAGTTTATTTATTTTTTATTGAAAGCGCGCGTCGCTTTTTCTCAAATGTTTTTGTAAAATTAAAGAAAAAACTTTAATTAAATTTTATTTTAAATAAACAATTTATTTCTCAATTATTAACAAATTAGCATTTAAATATTTTTAGTAAAATTAATAAATTTTTTTATTTTATTTTATTTGTTTATAGTAAAGACATTATATGTAGTATTTATAATATTTTTTATTGTCCATAAACAAATTTGTATTTATTTATTTACTTTAAATATTTTTTTTAATATTTTGTATTTAATTAAATAATACATATATACATAATAACTACCTATTTTAAAAATAAAATTATTTATATATATTTTTTCAAATAATTATTTCAAATTAACAAAAATTTACTTGAATTTTTCTAATCTTTTTTTAATTTGAATATTTAAAGTATTAAGATTCTAATTTTCATTCAAAACAAGTTTCTTAAAAAATCAGAAAAAATGAGGATTATAAAGAGTATATTTAACATCGTGATTATATTTAATTATATTTAACATTAAAACATCATGAAGATTAATTATATTTAAATATATTTACTTTTTACATTTATAATTTTTTATTTATAAAATCTCTTACAAACCCCCCCCCCTCTTCCAATATATTTATTTATACATAATCCTTTCTTTAAAAAACATAAGAGGCTTTTTCTAATAAAATAAACTTTTTTTCTTTTCATGTTTGTATATTAAAAGCAATCCTTGGCCTTCTTCCGGTATTTTTTGAATGGATTTTTTAATTACTAAATGATTTTTACAATCCTTTTAATTTTTCTTTAAAATATTAAATATATACATATAATTATTTATTTTTTCCCTTCCTTCCCTCTCTATTTATTTATCTACTAATCATCTTTTACTTGTAAAATAAATGACAACCTCCTCCTTCCCTTCCCCCCTTTAACATTCCGTAACACGCCACTTTCTACTTACACAGAACCCTTTCTAAACATAAAGGCAATGAATGCCGTTTGTCTCTTTTTTCCCCTTCCATTTTGGTTGGCCTAAGCAACCAGCCAGCCGTGTTCTTTTTTCGACCTTCACACCCTTCCCCCCACAATTCTTTTTTCATCCTTTCCTTTTTTTCACTTTCTATTTTTTAATTTCCTTTTTTATGCTTAAATCGATGAAAATTGTTTTAAATAAATTTTTAAAAGAATTTTTAAATTTTATTTGAAATAAAAATTAAATTTAGCTAAATAAAAATTATTTTAAAAATAAATAAATGAGAAAATAAACTTCTACTAATTTTTACATAAAATTAAAAAGTAAACATTCACATACTATTACCCCAATCTTTCCTTTTTTATTTTTGGAGATCTCTACCAAAATTATTTTAAAATTCAAATAAAATAATTATTAATATTTGTTTTTAAATTTTTATTATTTAATTTTGCCTAAATTTATTAATTTATCAATCGAATATTTAACCTAATAAATTAAACAATTCCTTAAGTTAACTTTTGAAATATAGTACATATGTAGAATTCTAAATTAGTAATAAATTTGTCGGTCTATATGTATATTAATTTAAATATTTTTTAAATATTTCTCAAAATTTAATTTTTTAAAGCCAAAAACTTTCTCTCTCTCTCTCTCTCTCCCCCCCCCCCCGTTAATTTTCATTAGAGAACATCATCATAATCATTTTTTATTTGTCAAAATCTTCATTTTCTTCTTCAATTTCACTTAAAAACTGAACTTTGATCTCTTTTCTTTCTTTATTTATAACCTTCATTTCGATCAGTCTTTAAGTAAAATAAAAAAAAAAGAAAAGACGAAATCAAGGCAAACGTTAAGAAGAAGAACCAGCCGGGCGGTCCCATTCCTTTTCCTTTTTAATTTTTATCTTTTCTAAACACTCGTGTCTACTTTTTAAAAAAAACTTCCAATGATTTATTGGATAGTTGGAATGTCGAGAGTCTCGAAATAAAAAAGATTTTTTGTGATATTCGAGGCCTTTTAAAAAATAAATTTTATTTCCTTAAAAAAATTTTTTTCTAAAAAAGAAGAAAAAGAGACAAATTACTCTCTTAAATAATTACCCCCGCCTTATTAATTACCCCCTACATCCAGAGATCGAAAAAATAATTACCCCTCTTAAATATAGTTATAATTAGCCTTTCTGAACAAAGTACAAATAATTACCCCTCCCTTTTATTTACCCCCTCCAGCGAGAGGTTAAAACAATAATTACCCTGGGTAATTATTTTAGCAAATATTTGTATGTAAACCTCGATACTAAAAAATTCTTTTTGACCATTTAACAAGTAAACAAATAATTATTTTTTTTCGAAATCTCGACTTTCTAAATTTCAACTTTTTTCATCATCCCCCAATAAATTCATGTGTGTTTCATAATTTTCTCCGTGTCAATCGATTTTATTTTTCCCTTTTACCGTGTGCCCCCTCTAACTTTCATAATATATCAAAGCATTTTATATTTCCCCTTTTATTTTTAAATATTCGCGTGACTTTATTTTAACTGCTACTTTAGGGACTTGTAATCTTCTTCACTTTCTTTAAATTATCCTTTACCGCATGTTCAATTACCATCTACTTATTAAAAAGAAGAAAAAGGGAAATAAATATTGTAGGATATGCGTCTCTAGGCAAAATCATAATTAAATAAATTCATTAAATTGTTAATTGTATTGGATCCTCAGTGTTTTAAATTAAGTTATAATTCTTTGTTTTTCTTATGGCCAAAGCTTCTAGGACAGTCCCAGTCCCTTCTTAGTTCAAATCCCAAAAACTTTACATATACCATCGTGTAGAGCAGAAGAACCAAGAAAAGCGAGTAGTAATCTTTTACCCTAAAATTACATTCCCTCGTTAATTGTTTAATATACATACTTTATCGTTTTCAAAATTAGATAAATAAATATTTATAAAATTAATTAGAATGTTATTTTTTGTTTTTTAAAGATTTTATTTATTTTTCCTATATTTTTAAAATTTAAAATGATTTTAAGATTTAAAAAACATCTTCATTAAACGGCTATCAATCAATCATTAATCGTTCACTACAAGTTAAAAAGCCGTATTTCTTTCTATTTTCATTTTTGGCCATAAAAATTGCCATTCCCTAAAAACCTTTATAAAAAATAAGAGGTTTTTTTTCTCCATCCACATATTTTCTCCCAACAAAAGCCCCAAAAATTGTTGCCAAGCTATTCAAAAACTAGCTAGCCACTAAAAGGCATTTAATATTTAACTGCAGCAATTGAGACTTCGGAACATCAAACAGCAGCAGTGGCCCAATTCCCAGGTGGAGGTATTCCCGTTCTTCAGCATTCTGGTAAATTTTAAATTTGTGACTTAATTTTAAACAAAATTATTTTTAATTAAAGTCCACCCATCATTATTTCAATCACAACAATCATTAGAACATCAAAAATTGTTTTCTTCTTTACCAAGTAGCAGCGGAAGCAGTTCTTCCTCTTCTTTTACTTCTCATTTTTTAACTCCACAACAACAACAGCAACACTTTATTGAACAACAACAACAATTTAACGTCGGAGGTGGTGGGCAACCGTTGTATCAGGTAAATTTTTTTTGAATTTTAAAAATAATTTTTAATATATTTTTTTTTGTTTTAATTATCCGTGAAGATTTTTATTTTAATTGGTAAATTTCTCAAGGTGTTGTGAAATCAACTTTGAGAAAAGTTATGCCATAAATTAATCGTGCGGCCAAATTTGCCGCACTCCTTTTTATTTTCCACCTAAACTTTCTCCAACTATCTATTTGGAATTAAACTCCCTAAACCACTTGATCACAAAAATAATACATAACTTTTGATAAACTTCTTTGACTAAATAAAAAAGGATAATTTTTTAAAATATATTTTTAAGCACCAACATCCATTACAAGGCCCGGCTCAGTCGTTGGCCTCCCATCCACATCCACTGAAGGGCGGAGGCTCAGCCCATCAGGCGGCGGCAGGTAAAAAATAAAAATAATCAAAAATTGATCGTTAATTTTAATTAAAAAACAAAATTAAACTAATAAAAACATCCTTATTAAAACAAACTTTATTTAAAAAAGACTCAAAAAAATAAAAACCTTTTTTTAGCTGCCGCTGCTTTACAGCAGCCAAACAAGCGTAGAATGGGACGAAAGAAAATTCAAATTACACGGATTGCGGATGAGCGGAATAGACAGGTAGATGGGAGGGGAAGGGGAGGGGTGGAGGAAAGAAATGAATTTGGAAATTTTTTAAAGGTAACTTTCACAAAACGAAAGTTTGGATTAATGAAGAAAGCTTATGAATTGTCTGTTCTTTGTGATTGTGAAATTGCATTAATTATATTTAATTCTTCTAATCGACTTTTCCAATATGCCAGTACAGATATGGATAAAGTTTTGTTGAGGTAGTGAACAAAATAAATTTAAAGAGATTTATCTGTTAAAAATACTAATTTTGATCCATTTTTAAAAATTAATATTAAAAATGGAAAAAAAAATTATAAATGAGAGACTGATCAAAATTTTAATTTAAAGGTATACAGAATATAATGAGCCACACGAAAGTCGCACAAATAACGATATAATGGAAACACTTCAACGAAAAGAATGTAAACAGGGAGCGGGTGTTGATTCTGATGACGATTTTTCTCCTCCACCAACCCCAACAGGATTAATTAATTCAAATGCTGATTTAGCAGCTACTGTTGCTTTAGCTGCTGCCCATCATCATCATAACGGGGGAGGAGGTAATTCTGTATTAGCTCAACAAATGGCAATGTTAGGCCAACAACAAAATAATGGAGGAAATGGTAATGGAGGAGGGGGATTTGCTGCTGCTAATGCTTTAGCAGCAGCTGCTCAATATGCAAATGGAGGGGGGAGTGGAGGTGAAAAATTGATAATTTTCTTTAAAAATTCCTTTGTTTAAAGGCGATCCATCACCAACAGGAGTGCCACCCCCTCCCTATTCAGACTTTAATGGTGTTCAAAACATTGCACAACACATTTTTGGTCAAAACAATGTTTTTCTAGGAGCATCTGTTGCAAGACAACAACAACAACAAATACAGCAACAACAACCACCAAGAATTGTACATCAGGTGAGGGGAATAAATAAATAATTTAAAAAAATATTTTCTTTACAAAATTTCTCGAATGTTGTGACTTATAGGGGGTTTTTGTTGGCTGGACCGATTTCGACAAATGAGGTGTCATTCGAAAGAGCTCGCCGAGCTGAGTCGATCCCGCGGGGAAGAAGTCGATCCGACAATCAGGGACCGAGTTACAGACCCCTGAAGTTTGAAAAAGAGAAGGGGGGAGTAAGCTCATTTTGGGATGAAAAATTCGAAAATGCAAATAATAGCTCATTCGACTCGGCTCGTCGAGCTGAGTCGAACGACACCAAAATCAGCTCGATATCTTGATTCTGAGCCGAGATAAACCGGTTAAAAATGGTCAACATAAACCTATGGAGCGTCGGCGAGGCGCTTGTGCGAAAGCCCGCGCTTCGCGCGGGCTTTCGCGGCACGCGCCTCGCGGGGAGTCAACGGTCGCTGGGTCTGGGTCAGTAACATAACCCTATTCCTATTTCCCTTACTCTGGACGTACTTGGGGCCTCCGTAGCAGCAAAAACCTCACCAATGACCATAGGTAAGGAGCTAATACAAACGATCATAACTTTGTCCAATCAAGTCGGATTTCGATGATTTTGGTGTCATTCAACTCAGCTCGACGAGCTGAGTTGAATGAGCTATTATTTGCATTTTCGAATTTTTCATCCTAAAATGAGCTTACTCCCCCCTTCTCTTTTTCAAACTTCAGGGGTCTGTAACTCGATCCCTGATTGTCGGATCGACTTCTTCCCCCGCGGGATCGACTCAGCTCGGCGAGCTCTTTCGAATGACACCTCATTTGTCGAAATCGGTCCAGCCAACAAAAACCCCCTATAAGTCACAATACCCAATTTCTCAATATTTTTTTTACTTTTATCTTCTTCCCGTATTTAATCATCTCTTTTTTCCTATCTAAATTTAGATTTACATAAATAGGTGAAAACCTTTAAAAGGATGAGAACACTTATTTTCTAGGAATAAAAAAATTCTATTAACTTTCGCGGCACGCGCCTCGCGGGGAGTCAACGGTCGCTGGGTCTGGGTCAGTAACATAACCCTATTCCTATTTCCCTTACTCTGGACGTACTTGGGGCCTCCGTAGCAGCAAAAACCTCACCAATGACCATAGGTAAGGAGCTAATACAAACGATCATAACTTTGTCCAATCAAGTCGGATTTCGATGATTTTGGTGTCATTCAACTCAGCTCGACGAGCTGAGTTGAATGAGCTATTATTTGCATTTTCGAATTTTTCATCCTAAAATGAGCTTACTCCCCCCTTCTCTTTTTCAAACTTCAGGGGTCTGTAACTCGATCCCTGATTGTCGGATCGACTTCTTCCCCCGCGGGATCGACTCAGCTCGGCGAGCTCTTTCGAATGACACCTCATTTGTCGAAATCGGTCCAGCCAACAAAAACCCCCTATAAGTCACAATACCCAATTTCTCAATATTTTTTTTACTTTTATCTTCTTCCCGTATTTAATCATCTCTTTTTTCCTATCTAAATTTAGATTTACATAAATAGGTGAAAACCTTTAAAAGGATGAGAACACTTATTTTCTAGGAATAAAAAAATTCTATTAACTTTTTTTTATTCAAAGAAAATAGCAAAAAAGGCTTCCGGCTTGTAGAAAATTACATTTTTCTCAGTGGGAAGCATTTTTTAATTTCCATCTTTGGCCTATTTTCCTTTTTTTCTTTTATTCCTTATTTAATCATTTGTTTCATTTTTCTTCACTTCGTTTTTGGCAATTTGTATTAAAAAAGGGAAAGAACATTTTTTAGGAATATTATTAAATTATACATATATTAAATATTTGGAGAGAGAAAAAGTCTTTAAAGTGAAAAAAGGTTAAAGTATAAAATTTAGAGAAAAAATTTTGAAAAAAATTTGAAAAACTTTTCTAGCAATAATTAAAGGATATAGTGTAGTGTACCGGTGGTAAAAGTTCGGGGCGTGACATATGTCATTCGATTCGTCTCGATGAGCTGAGTCGAACGGTACCACTCCCTATTTTAGGAAATAATTCTGGACCGAGTTATAGGTCCCGGAAAATTGAAAAACCATAGGGGGGGGGGTTTAAGCTCGATTTTGAGGTGAAAAATTCGAATATGCAATTAATAGCTCATTCGAAAGAGCTCCTCGAGCTGAGTCGAATGACACCAAAAGCAACAAAATCTGACTTGATTGGACCGAGATATAGGCCCCTAAATATCGAAGATACAAAGGGACGATTTTTGGAATAAAAAATTTTTTATACAAATAATAACTCATTCGAAAGAGCTCGACGAGCTGAGTCAAATGACACCAAAATCACCGTGATTGAACAAGATTAGACAAAGTTATGACACAAAAAACAAGCAACATAAACCTATGGAGAGTCGGCGAGGCGCTTGTGCAAACCTCCGCGCTTCGCGCGGAGGTTTGCGGCACGCGCCTCGCGGGGAGTCTACGGGCGGTGGGTCTGGGCTCGTAACATAAACCTATTCCTATCTCCCTTGCTCTGGGCATACCTGGAGCCTCCGTAGCAGCAAAACCCTCCATGGAGACCCTAGGTAAGGAGCTAAAACAAACGATCATAACTTTGTCAAATCAAGTCAGATTTTGTTGATTTTGGTGTCATTCGACTCAGCTCGAGGAGCTCTTTCGAATGAGCTATTAATTGCATATTCGAATTTTTCACCCCAAAATCGACCTTACTCCCCCCCTTTGGTTTTTCAATTTTCCGGGACCTATAACTCGGTCCAGAATTATTTCCTAAAATAGGGAGTGGTACCGTTCGACTCAGCTCGTCGAGACGAATCGAAAGACATATATCACGTCTCGAACTTTTACCACCGGTACACTACACTACAGCCTAATTAAATTTGTTAAACTAAAAAGAAGCTATGTAATTATCAAAATTTAAGTGCTAAATTGTAGTAAAAACAGATCTTAAAAAATTAATTTATCAATAAATATTCCAAAACTACAAATTATTCAATATAAACTTCAAAATTTTATTTAAAAAATTTAAGAATAATTAAAAGATTTTTATTTAGCTTTTCGCCTCAACTTCTGCTTCCTCCTCCTCTGGTTCCTCTTCCGGTGCATTAGTACCTAATACGTGTGCATATTCACCTAATTCATCGACAACGACTGCTCCCGTTCTTGGACATTCTTTAACCGCCGGAACTGTTGACCCATTAATTCATCAACAGCAACAACAATTAATAAGTAGAGATAGTAGTCCACAATACCAACAATTACATAGTAGTGGACATCAACGGCCAGCTTCAACGCCTTACGGGTTGTTACCTCCTTCGTCATTGCCACCTCAATCATTAACACCACAACCTCAAATGATGATGAGTGGAGGAGGAGGACATCACGTTTGTTAATTTAGAGGACTAGCAAAAAAATTTTCTTTCTTTTAGGGTTCTATGGAACAATGGCTATATGAACACCAACAACTTGGCAACAAATACCCTCAACAGCAGCAACATATGCTCAAATCAGAACCTTCTTCACACGAACAACAACGTGACACACAGCATATAAAAACAGAACCACCACCTGAAAAACGGTTGCGGTTAGATCACCACCAACAAGGACAATTAAATAACTGGAAGTCTGCAGAAATGCAGCAACAAACAGAGCCCTCTATACTATAATTTCCTCATTTATCATCTTCATTTTTATATCGCTAGGCCGGTCTTCTTCCTACATACTATACTAGAGCTCAATTATTTAATCCACTTTTAATTTTTTGTTCGCTATTAAAAGCACGAGAAGTTGAAATTTTTATTTTCTTTTCTGGATTAAATTGTGCTTTTAAAGATAATTAAAATCTTTATTTAACGGCCAAACACTATCTCCCTTTCCCATATATTTTTTGTTTAAAAACCTTCGATTTCTGTTCTTTCCATAGTATTGCATTTTTCCCTATCAGTCAACATAAACAAATCGACACGATTCGCAACCGAAATTTGATCCCCGTTTTATTTTTCCCCTCCAATTCTACTCTACATAAAACACCAAAAAGAAATCATCAATTCGTGATAGACAAATTTTTAATAAATATAAATTACAAAGATTAAAATTTTCTTTACAAATGTATGTATTTTTTGTCATTTTAATATAAATTGAGAATTATGTAGAAAAAATATATTCATAGACTACCTAAATTTATCCAAAACTAACCCTATACTCGAAAAAATATTCACCGCAGTTGACGGGGCAACCTATTTTTCTAGCTCAGGAGATCTTAAAAGTATTATATTTAAAATGCATTTATTCACCGCAGTTGAAGGGGCAACCTATTTTTCTAGCTCAAGAGATCTTATAAGGATTATATTTAAAAATACTAGCATTTTCAATACAACCAAATATCATTTATTATAAACAGGAAAAATCCGATAATAAAAGTGCGGATGAAGATTCAAGTATTTATTGTAAAAGAAAAATTGTCGTCTTAATCATACAAAAGCAAGAACGAATTATTTAAAAAAAAAGATATTTTAAAAACTATATGCGTTTTATCTCAAATGTAGACGATAAATTCCGAAATAAAACACGTTCAATTCATTTAGGCAGTTTTTAAAAGAATAAAATTAAAATATCAACCTTTCAAAACAAGAACTACGGACAAAATAAAGGATGGGAATGATTCAGGGAGGATTTTATAAAGACACATCAAAACAATTTATAACAAAATATTTTAAAAAATTTACGGGCATTTTTCCATAAATGGGGTTTCAAGAGCTTCGGAAAGGAGGGCTACATTGTTGTTGGCTACTTTTGTTTTTGGTGTAGACATTCTGCAAAAAATTGGCCAAATTTTGTGCAACCTTAGTTCGTGCCACTTCGTCAATTGATGGTCGGAAAATACCCGGTAGTTGTCCGTTGTTGTTTTGAAGAAAAGGAGGTGTGGCAGATGAGGTACTGGTATTACTTGTGCTGCTATTATAACCGTTTGATTGGCGAGTATCATTGTGACTGTTGCTTCCCCCTGTTCCTGATACTCCACCTCGTCGGGTAGCGTGGCTCTGCGGCGATTGGCCAATATTCTGCAAAAATAAATAATATAAATTGTTTGAAATACCAAATCTGGTTTCTTTTGTGAAGGTTTTTGGGTCAAATGTAAAATGGGAAACTACCTCAAAATTCTCAAACATTAAAGTAAAAATCTAGTTTTATAAATGGAGGATAATATTATGGTTGGCAAAAATGAAAGACTAAAAACACAACATCCCAATCTCAAAAAAGGATTCTGTGTTAAATTAAATAAAGGGCAAATGGCCACGCATTTCAATTTGCATAAAATTTCTAAAAATTGGGATGCCACGTCGTAAAATAATTGGACTAAAAACAATTAGTGAACAATCCGATTGAAATATTTGGTTATCTCTAACTGGCCATTTTCCCTTCTTTTTGATGTTGATACGGAAGAGGATCTGCATACCACGGATCCACCTCCACCTCCTCCACCACTTCCAGCACCACCAGAAGCATTGCTGTTTGGCGTACCTGCTGCAGCAGAGGCATCATTAAGCTGCGAGACACTAATTGCGGTAGCCAGTCTGTCATCCTCGTCATCGCTGCTTAGCTCAATGATATCCTCCTCAGGAATGACCTGTAAAAATTTATTTACAGTTTAATCGTTTATTTCAGGGCTCTCATCGACAAAATACCAATCAAGAGTACAAAAATCTCGATTTTAAAGTACATAGGGACAAAATTTCCAAATTTAAAGGACACTCAAAATTAAATTACAAAATATTTATTCGCCCTCAAATCTTTTATACTATTTCTCTGCTAAATGAATTTTTCTAATAATCTCTTGTTTCCACTGAGCATTTTGTGCATTTCATACACGCCATGTCAAAATTCGCTGTCACAAGAAGTAAAGCCCTGACAGTCTTAACCTCAAGCAAGCTACTTTCTTACGTCCATTTTCAACGCCGCAGGCGAAAATTTTGGGAAATTTCGGGGTTCTTAAGACAGATTTTTTCCATTTTTAGCGCCGCAGGCGAAAATTTTTTGAAATTTAGACCCAAGAAGCTAGATTTCTTCCTTTTTCAGCGCCGCAGGCGAAAATTTTGAGAATTTCTAAGGCCGTAGGCCAAAAAAATTCACTTTTTTGCCCAATCCTTCCCTAATATCATTTTCAATCCAAAATGTTGATTTTAAAGTACATACTTTCAATAAAGTACAAATTCAATTTTGTAAGTACGGAGGTCGATTTTAAAGTACTGTACTTTCAAATAAAGTACGAATGAGAGCCCTGGTTTATTTTTTGAATTTACTTTATAAAAACTTGGATCATAAAATTTCGAGTTAACTTATATATTATATTCATTGGACTTATAACCATTTATTTCATTAGACTCGTAAAGATTCATTGGACGCATAAACTAGACCAGGGCCCAAAGTTTAACATTTAGAAAAACTTACCGGTTTCTTCTTTGGCGCATTCGATGTATTAGAAGATGAGGTTCGTTGTTGTTTAGGTTCAATAACCGACGTTTTTGGAATAATCACAGTTGGTTGCGGTGGTTCTTGTTGATGAGCGACACTTTCAGTTGAAACACTGTCTGTCTTTTTCTTATCAACAGTTTTGGATGGCTTAGTTTTAGCAGGATCCACAATCATAATATCATCATCGTCCGCATCAGCCATTGCGGCGTCTTCATCACTACACAAAGAAATTGTATCATTGACCTTTGGAAGACCCCATGAACCATCACGGAGTAATTCAATCTCCTCAACAGAACTGCTGACGCTTTTAAGTACATCTTCGAAGTATCTGAAAAAGATGTTCAATAAATTAAAAACCTCAAATACAACTAACAAATAGCAAAATGGGGTTAGATAGAAAAAAATTTCTTATTTATTGCCAGTCAAGGAGGTCAGTAATTCGTATAAATAAAATTAATTGTAAATAAACTCACTTATCAATAATTAATTTAGAGTAAATGGCATTCTTGTCACAAACTGGACATTTCCAACCAGGTCGCTTTTCGTTCATCATCAAATAGTTGTATAAATCAAAGGTCTGTAAATGAGTACAATCGGCAGCACGAGAAGGAATTTTAATGCGCATACGACCAAGCTAGGCAACAGAAATATCAAAATAAATCTAAGAAATAAGTTACCGGATCAACTAGAGAAATCTTGCAAGAATCCATTTGAACATCATCTTCATCACCACTGAGACGTCGAATAATATTATCTCTAGTGGTAGAAGCTGGGCGTGATGCGTTCGGATTTTCACGAATACGTGCAAGAAGAATATCAGAATTAACCCGTTTAACAAGCAAAACCTAAAAAATTATAAAATTACCCATGTATAAGTATGAACCGTAAAAGCCCAAGCACGTTTATCGCCATTCCACTCAAAATTCAGACGGTGTGGACGATCTTTACTACGAGGCGGTCTACAATAAGGGGTGATATTCACCGGTCGAGAATAACGCTTATGTTCGGCATTTGGTTTGTTTGTTGGTATAATTGCCTTAAAACAAACATTTATAATTAATTCAAAACACAAAAACTAACAGGAAGATTAACATTAAAATCATCCAATCGAACTGCAGAGCCTGGAGGAAAAGCATCGGGCTGTTCCTCGGAATTTTCCAAAAGAAACATTCGTAACTGAAGCTCATATCTCGGCAGTCTTTGGTCTTCAGGATATGACAATTTACCGATATCGTCTGCGGAGACACCAAAAGTACAAGAGAAACGACCTTCACCAGGACGAGTTGGAACAGGATAAGATGGAAGTTCTGTCATCGGGACAATTACCTAAAAACGACACGAAAAATTATATGTTTATATGATGTTGTTACGAAGCAAACGTAACTATAAAAGAGACCAAACAAAAGTTAAAAATTGAAACCTTAAAAAGATCATAAAACGGAAGTTCAACTGTACGCAAATTGCGAACCAATCCTCCCTGAGAATGCTGCGGAGGAATGTAGTGAGGCTGATTTTGAGGTGGCAATGACTGACTAAAGTTGTTAGGCTGATAGGCAGGGCCTCCTTGAAATTGCTGTCCATAAGCAGCCGCATAATTCATAAAATTTCCAAATCCCCCTGGAAATTGAGACATTGGTGGAGCAGCAGCATTAAAACCATAAATTCCTGGTTGCTGATTTGATGGATGCATTTCTAGAAATAATACAATGATCTCTGATAAAAAAAGAATCATTTATTTAAACATACGATTATTAGGCATTGTTCCGTTAAGTTGTTGATTTCCAAGTCCTCTTTCGGGTTGAGAAGGATATGGTTGTGAACTGTCACGAATTCGATTAGATGCCTGGATCTCGTGAACTTTTGCTACAGCGCTAGCTTGAAATCTTGGATTTTTAAGTAGTGAATCTGCCCGACTAATAAGTTCGTTTTTCTTTCCAATTTTTGGATATTTAAAACTTGAGACTAATTGTTGAAGTTCTTGAACACGAAAATTTCTGACTGCTTCCTGAAATTAAATATCGTTAGAAATATCGAGGATTAAAACAAAGTTCTTAGCCAATTAGGGATCGTGGCCCCTTAAAAAAGTTAATGTAACTAGAAGTTGAAAGAGCATTAATTTAATTATCGGTTTAATAAGGTTAACAAAAATTGACTTTTAATAAAAGGAAATAATTAAATTTGCTTTTTGCGATAATATGTACAAGCCAGCTCATAACAAATTAATGTAAAAATCGATAGGAAATATTAATTATATTTTAGAATGGCTAAGAACAAAAAAAAAGTTATTTTATAAATCAATAGGGCGAATAAAAAACAATAAATTCCAAAGAAACATTAAAATGCAAAACAATCAGCATTGCTCTTCAACAAATAAAAAACCAGTCAAAAAACACCGACTTTCACACTCCCCGCCTAAGTCAATTCGCCACAAAAGGCAAAAACGGACATTTCGCCGCCTGTTAACTCACCTGCCAGTTAACTTTAAATCAGAATGGAATCGAACCGACAAACCCTATCAACAAAAACACACAACACGAAAACTTCTTACCTGACAAGCTTCTATTTCACTCTTAGAGAATGAAATGTTTCCACCACTCATTCAAGTTTTTATAAAAAAAGTTGTTGTTTCTCGCACACCTAAAAGAATTATTTAATTTGTGAGCATTCAGAAGTATATTCTAATCAATTGACTTGGACAACTTTAAAAAAGATTTTAAAGCAAAAATAATTAATTGGATTTTGTTATATTTGGAGACAAATTATTTTTCAAAAATAATTCAACAGTTAAAATTCAAACATGACAAAATCCATTACAAATTCTTTGCATAAGGGAATATATTAATAATTTTTTAAACAATTTTTAACCAAAAATACAACTCTAATTTATCTAAATTTAAATGTCTATTTTCTATACCATAACTGAACCCTTTTCATTCTTTTCATTTTCTTTTGTAATTGTAAAACACCATAAAGAAGAGCTTCTGCTGATGGCGGGCATCCAGGAACATCTATAAGAAAAATAAATTCCTTAAAAATCCAAAATCCCCCAAAAAAACAAACAAATATCAACAGGAATAACTCTGTCACAGCCTCTAAGTACAGAATATGCATAATGATAATAACCACCACCATTTGCACAAGATCCCATGCTAATTACAAATTTTGGGTCGGGCATTTGATCAAAAATTTTGCGCAAAGCGGGGGCCATTTTATTTGTAACAGTGCCAGAAACAATTATTAAATTAACCTGAAAAAATTAATTAAAAAAAGAAAATTAAATTAAAATATACTTGTCTTGGAGAAGCACGAAAGACAACTCCATAACGATCCATATCATAACGAGGAGCAGCAAAATGCATCTAGAAAGTTACAAAGTTAAATGAATTCTAAAATTTTAAACGAAACACAATTTAAAAACTTAATTTTTTTAGAGTTAATAATATCAGAATTTAATAGTTGATTTTTTCGGGAGGTCGCGCCCGAATTTTTAGCGCCGCAGGCAAAAATTGAGAATTTTAGTAGCTGTATGCGGAAATAATTCACTACTCTTTCTTCCATTCACTCTCCAAATTTTTTCCTTTTTCACATTCGGGAGGAATTCCCCTGGTCACGGGCCTGATTTTTAGATAAACACACTTCACTTATAGCAGGCACTTAACCAGTATTTTTTACTACAGCCTTTTAAACTATCAAAATATTCGCCTGACTGAGTGCTAAAAATTGAAATTATTAAAAATAATTTCCACCTCAATTTAAACCCCAATGTAAAAAATTTACAAATTATTTACCATTTCAACAGCACAACAAGCTAATCCAAAAGTAAGAGGCCTTAAAAAGAATTAAATAAAAATCAATTTTTCAAAAATTAAAAAAACCATAAAGAATTCTTTTGACACAAATTCATTAAATCATCCATACGCATAACTGCATATTCCCCCCAACTCGAAGCCGGCTTCATAGGAAACCCCATTTTCTCTTCAACTGTTTTAGGTCCTGCTTCAGGGTCTGGATATGAAATTCCAGGGTCCCCTTTAACTTCTTTACTGCAGACATTTGAAGAAGAAAGAAAAAACTTGCTTGTTTGGGAGAATGAAGATGGATTTAATAATTGACGAGAAATAAATCGATTTAATAACATTTTAACTGAAATTTTTGAAAATTTTTTTAAAAAATATTTTGTAAATTTAAAATCAATACAAGGGTTTAAAATGTTTTTAGAAAAAAGTTTGTAACAATTGGCTTGTGATTTCAAAAGTGATTATTTCATAACAAAGCTTAAGAAAAATTTCCTTTCACTGTCTTTCCATTATAGCACTATATCAGCTTTTCTTTTCTCTCTCCCTTTAAATTTTAATCTCTAACTTTCTGACTCTCCTTTTTTTACACACTCCTTTCATATGAGAGTACAAAATTTTGAGGTACAGTATATCTTCCTCGGCGAGGTTCTTGGCGAGAAACAACATGTCTAACCTTATCTGTTTAAGTACATATTTTTGTTTAAGCATGTATTAAAGGTAGAGTTGGTCGAGGTCGAGATTTTTTTGAAAAATCCGAGACCGAGGATACCGAGGCTGGAAAAGCCGAAATCGAGGGGCAAATATGGTCGAGGGGCAAATATGAACCCGAGACCGAGGTCAAGGACCCTGGAAAATCAAAAAGCCAGATTTCTTCTATTTCTTACAAAAAAGGCAATTATTAGGGGGTGTAGATTTACCCTCGGTCCTCGGTGAGGTTCTTTGCGAAGACCACGGTTTCGAGGTCGAGGTCAGCAAAATCGAGGTTGAAAAATCCTCGACCTCGGCGAGGCCTCGACCTCGACCAATTATAATTAAAAGTTAAACTTTTAAAAAATGAGTTAGGGGAACGGAAAACGGAACTTGAAAGAGACCGAAATGGACAAAAGATAGGGAATTCCGGGATTTCCTGGTTTTAATTTGGCCCTGCCAAAAATGACTGTGATCCTACCAGCAACCCGGTTTATTTTCAACAGATTTCCCGATTACCGAAAACGAGAATTTAAAAAAAAACTCGGGAATTCCCGAATTTGTTGTACCAAAAATTTTTTAAAAATAGAAACATCTTCAATGGTGTATCTCTCTCATACGTCACTTTCTTACGGTGGATGGATTCGGTTATCTCTTGGAATAAGTTATTGGAATAAGTTATATGGAGAAAAAAAGAGATTTCAGGTAGGGTGGGCAAAATCATAATTTGGTGTCCTGTAACGGGATTGAGTTTCAAAATGTCTTGCGAGAAGTGATTCCACTGGCCGAAAACTCGATGCCCATTTTTTGATTAAAGCCTGGGATTTCGGACACGGGATAACGTAACATCCAGTACAAGATCCCATCCGTTCCGCACTTAATTCCATCACTCTTGTTGAGATAAAATATGCTTGAACTTATGTATACATAGTATCTTTGCTTATTATTTTTTTCTTGATTATGTATTTTATTCTTAAATTTGTTTAAGTATTTACATATCTTTTTATTCTTTATTTATCATACATATTTAATATTTACATATTTATTCCATATATTTTATAAATTTTTAGTCCCTAACAGTTAAAACAACAAATTAGTAGCATTATATTTAATATTTTGTAGCATAAAATGTAAAAGAGAGAATAAAGTGATCTAGTTAAAAACACGCAAGTGGATATATAATAGAAACGAGAGGGAGGTAACTAAAATGGCCGAGAAAAAGCTAAAAAAAAGTTAAAGACAGTTGCTAGTTAGTGTGTATATGTAATCCTTAACTAGTTTGTTTTTGCATACTTTTCTCTCATTGCTACCACTTTACAATTACTTTTAGTGGTTAAGTTGAGTGATCAAAAGCTTCTTTTCTCGGGGACATCAATAATAAAACGAGTGTGGGATATTTTTTTATCGTTTTGAGTCCAAAAATATTTTTATTAAAATTAAATTAAAAATTTAATTTTTTAAATAAAAATATTTGTTTAAATTAAATTTTAAAAATTTAAATAATAAATTCATTTAATATTTTAATTATTTTTAATTTTAAAGTTAAAGTTTAAATTTTTATTTTTATTAATTAAATACTCAATTAATCCCTTAGCTTTGTCTCTTTTCAAAAGAAAATATTGGTCAGCTATGCCCCAAAATTTTTTGTCCTTTTCTTCTAAAAATAAATCTCCAACTCTAAAAACTTTTTATTAAAGTTTCTCTAAAAGTGAAAGAAACCCTCAAAAAAATCCTCAAAAAAATGTAAAAACCCCTTAAACAAAATCCCTATCCAATTGTCCACAAATTATTTTTCTCTTTCCTACTAAACACTTTTTCTATCACTTTTTATAACCAAATGAGAGAGTAAATATGTTGTTGATCGTCACCTAAAAACTTTCCAGTATTTAATAAATTCTTTTGAAGTATTTCTTTCTCGATCAATTTTTTGTGGGGACTTGGATGGATATTTTTATTTTGAAGAAATTTTACGCTTTTTTCTTCCCTCGCTGATTTTCTTTATTTTTTCTCCCTTTGTGTCCACTTTTATTGTCCACAAAAACCTTAACACTACACATTTATTTATTTAAAAATTAAAGAAAAAATAATTCTTTTATATTTTTATATAAAAAAATGCCTTTGGATCTAGTCAAACCAGATAATGAGCAATTAATTCCAGGTAGTTTAGGAAAAATTTTTTATTCAAAAATAAATATTTAAAGAATTATTGGCCGCTCTTAAACCAAAAAGTTGTAAATTAGTTCCAGCACCCGATTTAAATTCGGCGTCTTTTAATTTAGAAACAGCTCGGTTTGGACAGCAAATTTATATTAGTTAAAAATATGTAACTAATATAAATTTAAATTTTATATTTTTTAGTGTCAGATTCTTTTAATTTTGAAGAAGCAAAAAAACAATTAACAGGAAATGTTCAATTACTTACAACTAAAGATGTAAAATAAATATACTTTAATTAATTTTAAATTAAAATTAAATAATAATTTGTCTGGCCAAACATCCTCAATAATTTTAATCTTACAATTTCCCCCTCAATTATCCCCTTTCACCCTCTTTTCAAATATCCCCACCCTTTCCCTCACTTCCTATCTATAGTAATTTTTAAATATCTCTTAAAGGGTTATCATATTTTTACTGATGGTAGACCAGCAATAGAAGTAATATATCTTTGTTTAATTGATATAATTGAATGGAAATTACCTGTAAAATTATTATTAAATAAACTTCTTGGAAATGAAAATTGGGAAATGGTTTATGCTGAAAAATGTTCCTCATCTTTTTCTGAATGTAAAAGTCCAGCAACTACAGATTTTGGACTTTTAAGAGTGCAAAAATTGGAAGAAAATATTAATGATGATGAGAAAGAATTAAAAAATAAAGAGAAAAAGCAAGTTGAGGTAATTAAATAAATAATTAGAATTGTTCTTAGGGGAATGTTAAATAGAAATCGGATAAGCATGCAAATGATGCTAGGGAGAAGAAAAAACCCGGGAAGCTAGAGTCGGGTCGGGAAATGACCTCGGGATTGGGAGGCCAAAAATTCGGGAAAATTTCCCGATTCGGGATACCCAAGCATCACTCTCTTATCACAAAAGTTTTTTTATCTGTAATAGTTTTTTACGCTTCCAAAAAATTCCACAAATAAATAATTTATTTGAACATTTTTAAAAGGTTTGGTTAACTCCAGTAAATCAATGTATTCCTAAAAAAGTAAAGAAAAAAGTTTTACGTAAAGTTCCAAAAAAGTCAGTCAAGAATGGATTAATTATACAAAATGATTTAAAAAATAATTACGAAAGTAATAGTAGTGAAAGTAGAGAACAAACACCTTCACAAACAACTACTAGTGAAGAAATATCAATCTCTAATAATGGAAATAAAAATGAAATAAATGGAGGTAATTTATTAATTAATTAAAAATTGTGGGAGGGTTGTTTCCTCCCATTATTTTATCGAAATAAGAATTTTGATAAAAATAAAGAAATTGAACGCCCCTGTGGCTTATATATTGGCGACATAATTTTTTAAAATTGCGTCTACTTAAAAAGTCTTAAAGCTTTATAGAATATTTCAAACATATTTTAAAAATATTTTTTAAAGATTCAAAATTTTCAATTCAAAATGGAAAAACAGAAAATTTAACTAATGGAACTGTTGGCCGTATAGCTAATAAATTTAATGGAATGGCTAGTGGAGAACAACAAAAAAATAATATTTCAAATAATTTAAATAATTATTCATCTTCTTCCTCAATTAATCAGCGTTCTAGAAGTCATTCTTTGGAAGAAAAAGAACAAAATGAAAATGTTAAATCAAATTCGTCTGCTGAAAATAGGCGTTATAGCAATCCAACAAATATATTAAATGTTCGAATTTTTTGTAAAAAATATTTTTAAGAGAAAATATTATTTTTTAATTTTGAATAATAAATATATTAATTGAAAACAAAAATTTTAGGCCTTTTTAGTAATTTTATTTAGTCCTTTTAAATAAATTTACAAAAATGAATATTAAAAGTATTTTTTGTTTTGTCAAAAAATCATTAGCTTTTGAAATTGCAAAGGAATTAACGGTTTAGATTTAATTTAATTTAAGAAAAAAAAATAAATATTTTAAAAAATTATTTTCTTTTTCTTTTTTAGGAGGATTATTCAGAACAAAAATTGGCAGATAATCATCAACAACAACCAATTTATCTTGAAATTCCTGTTCAATTAAGTTTATCTCCTACACAAACAAAAGAAAATGAAAATAATAATCACAATAATTTATCTGAAAATATTTTGACAAATAATGAAGATGGTAATTAGTTTAATTGAAATTATTTTATAAAAATTCTCCCTCTTATTTCCACCCCCTCCTTCCATTTTTCTCTTTTTTTCTGTTCTAAAAATAATTTTTTGAAGATCCTTCTCATCGCCGTGCTTCCTTAACTGAATCACCACCACCTCGCTCTACCGCAGATAGTGATTCTCCTAATAGTTTATCTTATGTCTCAGCACATGCCGATATAATACATTCTTCTAATCGACGTCCATGGCGAAGGGAAGACGCCCCATCGCCTTCAACATCCCTTATATTACAAAATGCTAGAAGAAATGTTGCCTCTATAACTCCTACAAATCAAATTATAAATGGCCCTATTCATAGACTTGTTACACCTTTAGGCAGCAATTTATCGCCAATTAGCAGTTGTGGGAGTGTGGAAGGACAACAAGTAAAAAATATTTGTTAAAAATTGAATTTTATTTAAAATGTGCCCGGAAGGTTTTTTTTGTATGGGAGGACGGAAGATTCTTTTTAGAGGAGAATTCCTCTTGTTTCGAGAAAAGTAAACTCTTTACTACGAGAATATACAACTCCATCCACATATCATTTACTCCTTTAGGGTATTGTTCCTATAACAAAGACACACTCCTTTAATAACATTTCTTAAATCTTTTTATTTTTCTCAGGACTTTGATAAAGCCATTAATAATAAAAATACAATTAGTTGCACCGATTCTCGTAGTTATTACGATGATGAAGAAGATGAGGATGAAAGTACTTTAATGTTATTAAATAAAGAACGTAGAGGTGCTAGTGCTGATGATGGAGATGAATTAACTATTATGAGTTCAATTAGAGAAGATCTTTCTTTACGTGATAATTATCATTCGAATATTACAAGAAATCATCAACATTTAAATGGAAATAATCGAATAATTAGAGGGAGACATGGAAAACATAATAATTTTAATAATATTGGACATTCACCTAGTCCTCCACTAAGAAATGTTTTTTCTTTAAAAATTTTTTTCCTAATTTTTAATTTTAGTCAGCTCTAAGTCGAAGTGTTGGAAGTCGGGGAGCTTTAAGTCGTAGTCCTTCTGCTGCTGCCTCTCATAATCTTCAAATGGTTCGGGGTATGTTAGGCACTTTTAGAATGCCTGTTCCTGCTTTACAACAAATACTTGGATTATTTTCATTTAAAGAGGTGTTTAATAAAAAATTATTTATTTTTATCAAAAATAATTAAAAAAGATTGGAATACTTCGACGTGTTCACCCTCATTGGGATGAACTTGCTGGACAATTATTAAATGTAGCACATTTTCGATTAATTCAAAGAGCCCAACATTTATTAACTGATTGTCAACGACGAGTTACTCGAGAGCCGAGAATGGCCCAACCAGTTAAATTACTTACTAGATTACATGTTCACGCATTAAATCCTGTTGATGGAATGCGTGCTTTTATGGATGAAGGTAATCAATTTATATTTTGATAGTTTTCGATGATTCGCGTCCTTAGTCAGGTTAATAAAATAATAAATCTGTAACAAGGCGAAGGGGAGTTTAAATGTTCTTAAAAACTTTTTAGTTTTACTCTAATTTTTATTAAATTTTTTTTTATTTTCTTTCAAAAGGTGTTTTATGTTTTCCTTATGGTGCTTTTCTTGATCAAGCATTTTCTTTACTTTCTCGTATAGATTTAATGATTGAAAATAATTATTTTGATGAAGAAAAACAAGAAAAAGAATATAATGAAGTTAATTTTAATTTTTAAAAATTCTTTTTTAAAATTATTTATCTTATTTATAAAGGCAGATAATTTAATGGATAAATTAGCAGAAATTACAAAAAAGGCCGTTTTGCATTACAAACAATGGGTTGAACCTGAAGCCGAAAAAAGAATGAGTGAACTTTATAGAGTATCGGCACAACAACGTTTACAAAGAATTGACTCTTTTTTGGTTGAAAGTAGCGTTAGTAGAGTTGAAAGGGAAGCAGAAAAAGTAAAGGAATTAAATAAAAAGAAAATTATTTTTAATTTTTAAAGAATCGAAATGAAATGAGTTGGGAAATGGAACAATTAAAACAGCAAAATACTCAATTAAAAAAAGAATCTAGAGATTTACGGCAATTATGTCAACGTTTAGACCAAAGAGTTGATGTTTTGGAAAGAAAATTTAAAACAATGGCTAGACTATTACAATAAAAAATGAAGAAAAAAGAAAAGAAAAAAATATTTTTTTAAAAGAAATTTTGCTCAAAATAAATATTCACCGTTATTTTCTAAAATCTAAAATTCTTTAATTAATTAATTAATATATTTTTATATTTCCCCTAATAATTTGTTATTTTTTAAAAATAAATTGTAAAATATTTAATTATTTTTAAAAAGTTTAGTAAAGCCTTTTTGATTAAAAAATTGTTTTTATAAAATAAAAGAATTTTTGAAATAAATAGTTTTTAATTTAAAAAATTTTGTTAGGCAAAATAAAAACAATTTAAAAATTAAATACTAAATAATCTAAATATTCTCTATTTTTGTTTATCTAAACTTGTTGTGGCATATTTGATGGTGGGGCCTTTGGATGAGGCATAAGCATTTGAACTAAATTTACATATGTTTGTTGTGCTGGTTGTAATTGCTCTTCTTTAAATGAAAATAAATTTATTTAATTTAATTAATTCTACCTTCTTTCCAATGCCTTCTAGCTACCATTGCTGCATGCCCCTGACATTTAAACTTTTTTCCTTGAGTGCAACCCCTTCTTGTATTTGTTCTAGTAATAGCAAAAAGACCTAAAGCCATTAATAAAAAAGCAATTCCACATGCTCCAAAAACTGCCCTTTAAAATTAATTTTTAATATTTTTTGGGGGGTTTTTTGTTCTGAATAAAGAAATATTTAATAAATTCGGAAATTTAATTTTAAATCAGATTAAAGATGAAATAAACTTTGAGAGATTTTAATAATCAAAAAAAATAATTTTTATAAAAACAAACCAGGCCCATAAAGGTATATGACTTCGAGTTGTTGTTATTTGATTATAATTTATTTGTTGTTTATTAATTAATTTATTATTATCTACAACTAAATTATTTTTTTCTTCCAATAAAATTCCAATATTTTCAATTAAATTAGATAAAATTCTGAATGGGGGTTTTGAACTTGTTAATAATTGAATATTTGTTTGATTAATTAATTGATTAATTTTATTAATTCCCAAACGTTGTTTAATTAAAGAGCCAGCAGAAATAAATATAATCTCGAAGAAAAAAAAATAATTTTTTTAAATAATTTTAAAAAATAATTACAGATGGAATTTGTACAAAAAGTATAACAATATCTTCTCCACAATTACCCATTCCCCAACGTTCACGAAGAATATTTACAAAATTATTTCCATAATTATTAATCCACAAATTGATATTGCTTAAAATAAATAATTAAATTTTATTTTTATTTTAGAGATGTGCGAGAACGAAAAATTTTCCAATACTCGAAATCAACACTTGCCCCAAAACTAAAATTTTTAAAACTCAAGATCCACAGGGTAAATATTTCCGCGGGAATTTTTTTAATCTTTAGGCTCCAAAATGCTTAAGAAATTTTAATATTCAACACGTTTCTCTAATATTTTTTTAATTTTATTTAAAAATATTAAACTTACTCTTCCCAGTTTAATGGCAATTTAAATAAATTTTCATTATTTTCCTCAAAATCCTTTGTATTATTTTTAGTAGATTTTTCTAAACATTGATTGGCACTTAAATATAATAATTAAATACTAATTTCTCTTTGTTAATTTACTTGTTAACATCATTATTTAAATTTAATTTTTTCAAAAATCCAAATCCAAAACGATGCCAACAATAATTATTTTCACTTTTTATTTCATCCAAATTAGAAAAAGTTAAATCTTCTTCTTCTTTACTACAAACACAATTTTTGCCGTAAATGTTTATTAATTTATTTATTGTTTCTTCTAATGCAAAAACTTTAAAATAAAAAATATTTTTTTGTTTAAATTTCACACAAAAAACCTTCACTCATTGAAATACTCGATTCTGGATCACAAAACCAATCAAAATTATTTAAAAATATTTTTTGTTCTTTTTGTTTTTGTTCTTCATCTTCTTCTTCAATTAATATTCCTCCTCCTTTATCTTTTAATGTTTGTCCCCTTTGACATCCAAGTCTGTCATTTAATAAAGGGAAATCACATACAGAATTAAATGAAAATAATGATGAAATAGTGATTGATAAAAATAAAATAATTAAATAAAATAATTTAATTGTTGAAAATATCATGAAGATTTTTTATTTACTTTAAATAACTAAAAATATTTATTTAAAAAATAATAATTTTAAAAATATGGTAGATTAAAGATAATAAATAAAAAAGAAGTTTTTCATCCTTCAATCTTTTGCATTTCTTTGAAAAAAATGCAAGATGTCTCAAATAATTTAATAATAAGAGTTTTAAGACAAAATTATGTTTAGTAAATAATTCGTTGGGTGGGAGGGGAGGTGGATTAGACTATCATGGAAAGGAAAAAATAAAAACTATCAACTATTATTTAAAATTTATTTAACTTCATACCACAAACATCCAACGATTACGGAAACAACAAAAATTTATTTAATTTTTATTTATTTTAATAAAATAAGAAAAAAATCATTCAATGGGATTAAACTATTATAATGTCAAATTTTAGACCAAAATAGACAAAAAATAAAGATGGAAACATTAAGAATATTTAAAGAACTGACAAATAAAAAAAAAGAAAAATAATTTTTCCCTACTATTTCAAGAGAAAATAATTAAAAATTAAAATATTAATTTATCTTACAGGAAATCCATTTGAAAGAATAAATAACTGAAAATGAGCGTGCCTTGTGTACATTTTTATTTTTGTTTATAATTGCTGTTATGGGAATGAATGACAGGAATGTGCCAAAGACAAAAGGGAAAATTAATGAGAGAAAAATGAAAAAAAAGAAAATCTCGATAAGGCAAAAAATATATTTTTTATATTTTTTTGAGATAAAAAAGGGAAAAAAGATTGAAATCTGAGAGGATTTTTGTTTAAAAAAAGAAATTAAATATTTTTTTTGATGTTTTTAAAATTTAATTGGTTTTTAGTTGTTATTTTAAATTTAAATAATATTTTTTTAGAAAAAAATAAATTTATATTTAAAATAATTTTTAGAAGTAAGTAAATGCTTCTTTCTTTCCTCTCCACGCTTTTTGCATTTTTTCATCCGCCTAATTGGAAATAAAGTAATGAAGGAATAAAATGAGGAAATAAAAGTACAAAAAATATATTTGACAGAAAAAAGCAAGAATAAGCTTAATAAATATTTAATAAATATAAATTATTTAAAAAGAAATAATCTATTAATTAATTAATGGATATACCTTTTTAATTAAAATATTTAATAATAAATTTTTTTTAAATTAAAAATGTATTTTTTAATGACAAAACATTTTTGACATATTTATTAACAAACACCTGCCATTATAAATATCTAATAAATACACATAAAAAAGTTTTATTCTAAATAAAAATTGAAAAGATTTTAGATGGAGTAAAACCGACAACTCCAACTCCTTTTGATTCGAAATTCCGAGACTCGCCACCTCCACCCAAACCCTCAAATATCCATCCACCTTCAAAAATGAGGGAGAGAAAAATAAGCAAAAAATTAAAGAGGATTATTAAAAAAGAAAGAAAAGGGATTCTTTTACGTAATTTTTAATGACGAAAGCGAAAATAAATGACTATGTATTAAAAATTAATTTAAAATTATTTTTAAAGAAAATTTTCTGCAAAAAAGAAATCTTAATTTACTTTTTTATAACCAAAATTACCTATGTATTTAATTATGTAAAAATGAAAAAAAGACATAAAACTCAAATTTTCTGTTAAAAATATGTATATTTTTCCATCTCAATAAACAATTTTATCTTTTTACAAAATTTTTTTAAAAGAAAAATAATATTTATGGTCAGTTTACGCATTGAAATGAAATGAAAAAAAATTAACATTAAAAAATATAAAGTTTGTTTTTACACTAATTGAGAAATGCAGGAAGGTAAGGAAAAAGAAGATGTTTTTTAGTTAATTTAAAAATTTAGAAGAGAAAAAATATTTTTTTTATTTTCAATTTATTTTCCAAAAGATTTATTATTAAATTCTTCAATTAACTTTCTACAACTATAGCAACATTGTAATTTAATTTTAGGTTGGTCACATCTAAATTATCATTTATTTATTTTAAATATCACAAAAACAACAAACGTTTGAAATAAACGAAGAATATCGCAAAAACGGCTTTGATCTTCACACAAACGTAAAGGCAATAAAACTTTAATTAAATTTAATTAAAATTCTTGCTAATTCAAAATTACATTTTTGTTTTTCTTTTTCTTCTCTTTTTTCTTCATTTTCTTCTCCTTCTCCCTCTCGTTCCCCTTCATTTTTATTTATTCCACATTCAGGCAATTTTCTTTTAAACAAACAGGCCCTTATAGCTATTGGCCTCTTTGTTTGATTACAATTTTGCCCTGCAGGTTTCTTAGTTCCTCTCCAAACACAACGTAAAAGTCTCATTTGAACACCTCCATCCCCACATTGTTTACTACATTTACCCCAAACAGAAGGACGCCAATCAGCCGAACAATTTACTTTAAGATTAAATTAAATTTAATTAATCTATCTATTTATCTACCAACCATTTTGACATTCTCTTTTTAATTTTGGTCGAGTTTTTCTTGAACAAAGCATTGGATTAGCTTCTGTTTTATTCCCAAAAACACATTTTATCTAACAAAAAATTATTTATTTATTTCTCCCTCCTTCCCCCCCCCCCTCAAAAATTACTTCTCTTCTTTGTAATGCTGTCCATTGTTTAACACACCTAGAAGAATTACATTCACTCCATTTTCCAATTTCCCACCTAGCACATTTTGTATCAACACATTCTTTACTAATTAAAGGACGTATAGCCCCAAAACTTTCACAAATATTTAAATCCTCTAAATTTGCAGATTCATTTCCAAAAAATATTTTACAAAAAATTTGACGAGTCTTTGATTTAATTTAATTTTAGACAAAAATTAAATAACTGCTAAATACTTGTATTCCTTCCAAACAATTTAAATGTTCACACTCCCCCCAATCAGACACAACAAATTCAACACGAATTTGGCTTGGATCTTTAGTTGCAGAGGCTATTCTCTCATAAAAAGAATATTGACCGTTATTGTATAAAGAATTACGAATTCTCTTTAAAATTTAAATAATTAATTTAATTTTAAATCCCCTCAACAACAAACTTGAAGTAATTTTTTCTTTTTTGTTGCCTTCTTTTTATTATTTTTTGTTTTATTATTTTCATTTTCTTTGTCCGGTTTAAATTTAAGTGTTACATTCCCCAATTGTTCATTTTCATTATTATAACAAGCATAAATACCCGCATCGTGTTGACGTGAATTAAAAATTCTGAGAGCCCCGTTTTGGGATATTTTTAGACGAGCTTTTTTATTAAAGAAGAAATAATCTTTTTAAATATTTTTAAACTTACAACTTTGTAAAAGAGGGCGCCCATTAACTGTCCAAATAATTTTTCTTTTATTACCGCCATTCTTTACTGGGCATTTTACTTTTACAGAAGTACTTTAAATAAAGATTTTTAAATTAATTTTCTTTTTCAATTACCCTTCATATAAATTAGCAATCCCCCCAATTTGTAAAGTTAATTTTCTTGGATATTTATTTTTATTAACTTCCCCTTCCTCCTCTTCCTCTATATTTCCTTCTTCTTCTCCCTCCTCCTCTTCTTCTTCATTTTCAATATCACCCAATGGTTGGTCTTTCGCTGATTTTTCTTTAATAAAAGGTTCAGAATAAATAAAAGGAACTAAATTATTTGGAGAAGAATTTTGTATATTTTCTTTATTTTTATCAATATCCAATTGAGGACAATTAACTAAATAAAAATATTTTCTTTTTAAATTTAATTATTTATTTTATTACCTAAATTACTACAATTTTTAGTAATTATCGGTCTTTCACTATTTGTTGCTAAAATACATTCTTCTATTGCTTTCTCCTCTATTTTTCCAAAAGAATCTCTTTGTATACACGAAAGTGAACGTTGTTGTTCACCAAATCCACAATTTGTTGAACATTGACTCTTTAAATTATTTTTAGGATTTTTAAAATTTATTTTTACCCAATTTCCAACACTCCATTCAGGTGCACAGTCAACCATTCCACAAGGCTCTTCATCTCCAGGCTTTTCCCCAGGGCATTGTATATCAGGCAATAAAAGTGTTGTTTCCGGTCCTTTCCTTGCAATTAATTGAATACATCTTATTTGACGAGTTCTGAGTCCTCCCCCACAAGAATGTGAACAAACAGACCAATCAGAAATCTTTTTTTTTAATTAGAAAAATATTCTCTTTAAAAAAACAAACATCCCAATTAGGAGGGCAAGGTTGTTGATTACATTGACGAATTAACTCTTCTGGTTTTTTACCATCATTAATAGTCTCGTTTTCACATTTAGAATAAGGAACTGCTCTTCCACTAGATAATTCAATACAAAGTAATGGTAATTTTTGATGACCTTAAGAATAGAAAAAAAATTATTATTTTGATAAACAATTTATTTTAAAGGTTTAGGAAAGAAAACAGCTACTAAATATGTACTATGTGAAGATATTATTTTAGCTACCCCCTCCATATTTAATGTTATAATTGTTCTTTTTTATTCTTCCCCTTCTTTAAAAATATTTTTTCTTAAAAAATCTTTATTTTACCCCCCAAACAAGATGCCGAACAAACAGTCCATCTGCCATGCTTCCATCGATAAACATTTTGTTTAGAAGCAGTAGATGTTAACTCCAATAAAGATGAGGGGGAGATTGAAGGTTTGCCGTTTTTGTGTGAAACAACAGGAGGGCAGGGCTTAAGTTGGCAGTGACGAAATTGGATTGGGCGAGATTGTCCTGAATTAAATGTTTAATTATTGCTATAAAAACATTTAAAGTTTATTTATTTATTTTAATTTCCACCAAAATTGTTATCAAAAAATGTCGTTACTTCTCAACAACAATTTTTGTTTTGTCTCAAATATATTTTTAACAATTATTTTCTTTACATTTTCAACTATTTCTTTGTGTTGTAGGGTATTTTATACAATTTAATTTTTTTAAATTTTCAAATATTTTTTTAGAAAAAGAGAAAGTTAAATAAAGCACCAACATCAAAACAAACAAGGGCTGATGTGAAAAATGAAAATACAAGATTCTTTAAAAGTAAAAAAGCTTCCCTTTAATTTAAAAATTAAATTCTTTTTTTTAAAGAATGGCCTGAAGAACATGTAAATCCGGATAAAGTTGGGTATGATACACTTTCTGGTATAAACAAAGAAGAAGTATTTCCAATTCGAACAGAAAGAGATTATCAACAAAAACTTCCCCCAACAAAATCTTTGGCAACCTCCAAATCCTCAATTTGGATTGCAACAAGAAGTTATTATGGGGATGAAGAGGAAGAAAAAACAAAAAATGATAACCATTCTACTTATATTAAAAAAGAACAATCACCAAAAACACGTTTAGGAAAGAAGAAAAAGAAAAAAACAAAAGAAAACAAAAAAGAAGAAAAATTGGCAAAAATTAAGAAAAAGAGAAGAAAAGATAAAGATTAAATTGAGAATTATCTCTCAGTGGAATTTAGCAGAAAATATTTTGATTTTATGTAAAATATTATTAAAAATTGTTTTGTTATTTTCTTTTAGTAGGTATAAAATTATTAAAGAACGTTTCTTCTTTATTTTCTGATTTTTTGTTAAATTTTTAATAAATTAAATATTTTTTAAATTTACCCTGACATTCATAATCAGTTAATTTAATCTGTTTTGCCATACATTCAACTTGTCTAGATCTAATACCAGGTCCACAACTTGTTGAACATTCACTCCACCCACCAACATAAAATCTTTAATATTTATTTTAATTTTTTTCAAATTCCCCCTACCTCGGTTTATTCCCATTTTTCTCATTTATTTCACTTTCTTCTTCTTCCCTTTCTTCAGAATAACTTGTTATTCTTTGTTGTTCTTCAATTAATCTAAAAATTAAAATTTAAAGAGACATTAGATCCCAATTAATTTTAATAAATCCCCCCTCCTTTTACCCATTATTATTTGCATAATTCTTATTTATATTTTGCTTTTTTGGTTCTTTTATATAATTTTCACTGTGCCGATGTCTCCAATCATTTTGTGATGATAAAATTGGGAGAATAAAAATAAATAGTAAAATAAATAAATAATAATTAAACATTTTTAATTATTAAACTTTAAAAATATAAAAATAAAAGTACTTGGAGAAGAATAAAAGATTTAAAATAAATAAAAGATGAAGAAGTGTTTTGTTTAAAAAAAAGATTGAGTGTTTTTGCCATTAATGGAAAAATTAAAAATATTATTTATTTGGGATTTTTAAATTAAAGAATTTTTGGGAAAAAAAAGAAAAATTAAATGAATAATTGAATGATTTATTTATTTTTTAATTTTTAAAGTAAAATAAGGGGAGGAAGATGCCCAAGACTTTTGGGAAGATGACCAAGACCCAAGAATTAAAAGATGAAAAATGAGGAAATGAATGAAAAATGAGAGAAAGGAAGGGAGAGTCAAAAAGAGTTACATATTTTAATTATTTTGTTGCCAGGCGGAGAAGGAGGAATTAATTCTAAAATTTAAACTTCTGGTAGTTTAGTAGTATATTTAGAGACTATTTTTGGACAAAATTTTTTTGGAAAAGTAGCTTTTTAATGAATTAAAAGTAAATAAGGAGAGAGTGAAGTTAATTTTCTTTTTATTTAAAAAAAGTAAAAAATTGTAGAGAAAAACCTTTTGACCAAAGGAAATGGTCAAATAAAAATTAATTCTTAAGGGAATATTTTTGTAAAGAAATACCCAAATCTCCAAATACAATTCATCAAAAACCCAGAAACTACAACCTTTTTTTGTTTACTTAAAAGTGCATCATTTTTAAAAAGAAAACCCCAAAAAAAGATATTTTTTAATTTTAGATTGTATTTGAAAATATTAGTTAAGGAAATATTTTTTGGTATTTTATTTGGAAATTTGATTTTTTAAATAGTTAAAATTTGAATTGAACTTAATACTCAAAATATAAAATTAATCCTAAAAATTTAGTTCCTTACAATAATACAGAGTGACCATAAAATGCTCTCATTCATGGCTAATAAAGAGATAAAAAACAAAAAAAATATGTAGATATATTCTAAACTTTCACCGGTTTATAACTTTAATAATTTCAAACCCCCCCCCCCCCCCCAACCTACCTATTATTTATTTGTTCATTTTGCAATTCCCCGCATGGAATTCCCGTCCAACAAGGCTGGCTTTTTGGCGGTTTTTGTTGTTTTCCATTTAATAGGCAATGCCAATCAGGTAATTTCTTCCCTTCCGCTCTACATTCAACAGGTCTACTTCTAATACCTCTACCACAAATTGCTTTACTACATTGACCCCAATCACCAATTGCCCATTCCGGACAAGCACCAATATTACATTGACGTATTTCTACCTGAAAATTATTTTTAATCAAGTCTATAAAATATTTTTCATATTCCAAAGCAAAGGATACATTTTTAGAAATAAATCTGGGGTTTGGGAAGTGTTAGAAGGATCGTTTAAGCCTATTCTTATTCATTTAGATAGAAATGTTTTAACAAAATTTTTATAAATTTTTTTCTTTATTTATTGGAGGGATGAAAGAATGAAAATTTTTAAAAGTCCTTAAAAATAATTAAAATCCTTATTTTGAAAATTTTGGTGTAAAAGGGTCTAAAATTTTTAAATTTCTTTTTCATTTACATATTAAATACCAAAATAGTTTTTTAAAAACATAAGTAAATATTTAAAACTAATTATTTCCAAATTTTAAGTGGAATATGAAAATTTTGGGACTGCCTATAATTAATTACCATACCTACTTTACAACTCTCTTCTCTCTTCTAAGAGAGAAAAAAAGGAAATAAAAGAGTAAAGGAAAGTGAAAGAAAGAAGAAAATAATATTGCAGAAAAATTACTTAATTAAAGGGAAGAACTACACCTTATTTAATTTATTTGTATTTATTTTAAATATTAAATTATTATTTTTTCAAGTTAAACTATCCCTGGTTCCTTTGTATTCGGACGAAGAAATCTTTCGCCTTTTACTAAAGATTTCCGTGCAGGGGGACGCTTATGGGTTTACCCTAATTTTTGGAAGTGATTCTTTTTTGAATCACGTAAATTCTCTTTAAATTAGTGCCCGGTAAAATTTATTTTTCTGGATCCGGATTTACAACTTGAGCCGGATCGAATCAAGCCGGATTGCTCCTGATAAAACACGGATTTGAGACCCGGACTCCGGAAAATCCGGCCGGAGTCCGATCAGGCTCCGGTCAATACTTTAAATAGTTTAAATTAATTACCGGTCTTTTTGAATGCCAACAATGTTGATCATTTAAATGTTTTTGTTGTTGGCCTTTATCATCTACTTCAGCACAATAAACATTTCTTTTTTGTTCTCCTAATCCACAACTAACAGAACAATCACTCCAATTGGTTGTTTGCCATCTTTTAAATTTTTAAATAAAAAAATAATATTTTTACAAAAAAAAGAAGAGGGACACTTATGTATGTGCAAAAAAAAATATTTAAAAAAATAAATTTTAATTTTTAAAACTTACTCTTTTAAAAATAAATAAAAACAATTATTAACTTCAATCAAAATAATTATTAATAATTTAAATATTAAAAACATATTTTTATTTTATAAAAACTTTTCTTAAAAAAATAAAAAAATAAAAAGGAGAAAAGGAGAAAAGTAGAGTAGTACTTTTTGGCAAATTTAAAAATGGATGAGATGATGATTATCCTCTGGGGGAATTTTAAAAGTAAAATACAAAAAAAATAAAAACAATAAAAAAGAGAATATAAAAAAATATAAAAGTATGAAAATTAATAAGAAGTTGGGAAATTGAAAATCAAAAAGAAATTTTTAATTTGATCTTAAAAAGATTTTGATCTAGTAAATATATTTTTATTATTAAATAGAAAAAAAATTAAAAATGATAAATAAATTCTCTCAAAACAATTTTTGTGAGAGAAATGTTAAACTAAAGAATTGCTATAAAAACAAAAAAAAACAATTTAATAAAAAAAATATTTTTTTTAATTTTATTTCAACTAACAGAAAACTTACTTTGATATACAAATAACTGTTGGACATATTTTTATTTTCGGTCTAGGCCTTTTCTGTTTTTTACACATTCTGTCAGGTACAATTCTTTGATTTAAATTATTAACACAAACAGAAATTGAGACACTTATACCTTTTTTTAAAATAAATAAATATTTATTTTTTTATTTATTTAATACCTTTATTTCCACATTTTCCTTTACATTTACTAAAATATCCTCCCCTTCCTCCTCCTCCTTCCCTTTCCTTCCATTTAAATAAATTATTAAAACAACTACTTCCATTCCCCCCACAAACTCCACATTGATCTTCTTTTGTTAAACTTCCAATAATTTTATCACAACCAAAAGGTTGGCAATAACCTTGAAAACAAACACTTTTTGTAAACGAAGAAGGCAATTGACAGGGAAAGCCATTTGGAAGAAAATTATTTTGAAAGAAGGAAGGCTAATTTTAAAAAAATTAATTTTTTTAAATTAAAAAAACTTGTGTTAAATTTGTTGAGCTTATTTTACATGTTTTTGTTAAAGAATTAGAGGAAGAAAAACAATTCTCATTAAAGGAACATAAACGATATCTTGATGGAGAACCGCCAGAACAATGATTGTCTAAACATCTTCGAAGTTGGTATTGAATATTGAAAGGCTGGTTATTATTACAGTTTTTCTAATTAAAAAAAGAATTAAAAGGATTTTAATTTTAAATTACAAAACAAAAACAAAACACAAAATTTATACAATTAAGCAATACAAACAAATATTTATTTCAAAAGAAATTGCTTTTTCGTCAATTAAAAAAATAATTTAAAAATTTATTTTAAATTTTTCGTTCCTTCCAAGGCCACGAAGAGGAAGAAGAAGTTGTTATTATTGAGGAAGACCATGTATTTCCTAATATTTTTTTTACAAAAATTATTGATACTTTAATTTAAATATACACATACTCCAAATTTGGGTTGGTAGTACTAGTTCCTGGAAACCTTCGGATATCCCAAACTGCCCACCCTAACCCAAACCTATATTAGTTAATTAATATTGCTTAATTACCTCCTATAGGTGGTCGACGCCAACCATCCTCCTCGCTGCTTGAAGAATAATAATAATATTGTGGAGATGATTTTACAATTAAAATAAAGAGAAATAAAAAGAAAATTTTAATTAGTAAATTAAACATTTTATGGAATTAATATAATTTAAAAATAATTATTTAGTATATTTTTGTTTATTTTTATATTAACAAATTAAGGGTTAACAAAAAATAATCTATTTATTTAAATATATCCAGTTTTTAATTTACAGACAATTTTTTATTAAATAAAAACTAGCTTAAATATATCTAATTATTAAACACAAAAATATAAAAAAACAAACAAAAAAAAACATTATTAACTGAAAAAAAAACAAAATCAGACTAGAAAAAAATATTTATTAAAAAAATAATTATTTTCTCTTTTTTAAATTTCCCCTAAGGATATTTTTAATTAAAAATAATTAAACAAACATTAATTTGTGGGGGGCATTCACTCCATTCAGACCAACTACTCCAACCGAGACTTAAACTTGTTGACCAAGCTGATGTTGATAACTAATTTTTTATTAAATATATTTTTATTTTAATTATTTATTACTCTCTACCCCCCCTCTTAAATAATCCAAACAAAATCCTTTAATTATTTTTTTACCTTTTTATTTTCACTCATTTTTACATTTTCAATATCAGAATTTATTTTAACAAAAAATAAAATATTTAAATAAATTAATATTTTTAGCAAATAATTTAATATAAACGTCAAACAAAGATACATGCATTCAAAAATTTTTATTTGTTAAAACTTTTTTTTCATATCTGTTAATTTATTTTTTAATTTTTAGAAAATAAAAAAAAGAAATTAACAAAAATTATTACTCTTTAATTGAAAATAATTTTTAAATATGTACTTAAATATTAATAAAAAAAAATAAAAAAAAATTTAAAGAGAAATATATACTACAAATATTCTTTTTAGAATTTTTGTTTTTAGGAAATATAATATTTTTTGGAAGAATATTTATTGTAGATGATAGTACTCTTGGGAATTAGAAAATGGATAAGTTAACTTTTTTTGTTAAAATAAAAAAAATATTCTTTTTTTATTTTTAGGTTTTTTTAATTTAAATTATCGAAAATTAATAAATAAATTGAAAGAGAAAATTATAATTTCAAAAAATTGTTAAGACGAATTTAAAATACATTTACTATTTAAAAAACATTCTTTTTAATAACTTTGTTTTTCCAAAAAAATATTGGGAAAATAAAATTAATTATTTAATTTGAAAAAATGAAAAAAAATTTTTTAATTAAATTTCTAACGAAAAATTTTCTTGGAAAAAAACAGCAACGAACAAAAAAGGAGTAAAATAAATTGAATTTGTGTTTTGAATGTGGACCTGGAATTTTAAGTTAAATATTGGAAAATGAAAAATTTATTTTAAAAAATTCAAAGAAAAGAACATTCTAAAATAAATATATTTATTGGAAAAATAATTTTGACAAATAAAAGTTTAAAAATAATTTTTGGAGAATAATTTAAAATCTAATGGATCAGACTCGAGAATTTATTTTTTATAAAAAAATAATTTTGTTAATTTAAAAAGAACTAAAAGAATTTTTAATATTAAAATAATATTTTAATTAAGCAAGACATTTTTGTAAAGTTGTTCGAAATTGAAAAAAAAACAAAGAAAAATATTTAAAAAATTTTCTAAAAATAATTTTGCTTTTTCTTTAAATAAAAAGCAACAAAAACTGAATATATTTTTATAATAATTTAAAGAATAAAAAAGGAAATTAAATGTCCTATGGCCAAAAAAGGGAAAGAAAATAAAAATAAATGGCAAAGAAAAAGGTATTTGTCAGATTTTAAAGCAATAAATTTTGTAAAAAATGTTTGGAATTTTAAATATTTTTAGGAAATATTCAAAGAATTTTTTTTAATTTTACTTTAATTTGAATTTTAAATACTACCTTATTTTTTAAAATAAATAAAAAAAAATATTTTTAAACAATATTTGTAAAAGAATATCTTTAAATAATATTTATTAAATTTTATTTCTAAATTAATTTATATCTTGGCCACAAACATAAGTGAAAAAAGCTGTTTTTATTCTTCATATTCAATATAGGAAAAATACTTAGGTAATTATGATCGGACCGAAAAGATTACTTTCAATATTTAAATAAAATTATAAAAATAATTTTTAAAAAATCAAAATTTTTATTTAAAATAAATAATCAAAAATAAAGATCGTTGAATGAAACTGAAAGAAAAAATATTATGTATAGTCCCAAATTTAAATTTATTTATTTTCAACTTCCTTTACTTCTTTTGTAATTGTAAATAATTTAATTACTCGTTCCAAATCAATTTTATCGCCAAAAGCCATTTTGGAAGAAATTAAATATAAATTGGCTATTGAAGAAGATATTTTCTTTTCGGGTATTAATTTGGAAATTTCCTTTTTTGCATTAGAAATAAATAATTTTTTCTGTTGAAATACTTTCTCTGGGTCATCAGTATAATCCTTTAAATAAAAAAAGAAATGTGTACAAAATAAACATTTTAAAATTTCTCAATTATTTTTTAATTCCAACATTAACAATGAATTAAAACATCCTAATGTATTTTTTAAATTTTATATCTCCGTAAAACTTTGAAAATTTCTAATTTAAATAATTATCATAACACAAAACCAAAATAAAAATCAGCCCAAAAATATTTACTAACGAGGGACCATCTTTTACTATAACTGCGAATTTGGTATTTGGTATCATTCGATAGAAAAATAAATTCCCTATGAATTCAGACTCTAGCGTTTAAGTTTGAACGGCCATGACTCGGCCCAAAATCATTTTGCATGACCACAAGAAGTAATAATTATCACAAGAAGTAAATAATTAGGAAGTCAAGGGTCCTATATCGAGTGGAACAAAATATATCGAATTTTCAGTTACAGTAAAAGATGGTTCCTTGTTAGTAAATTTATTTAAAATATCAATTATTATTTTTTAAATTTACCTGCCATGGAAGAGATCCAATAATCCAATAAAGCATATTATGAATCAAAATCTCCAAATCCCCTCTAAATGAAGGCAAACAACCCCTATGTGCATCACAAGAAGTAAATAAAGGAGTCCCGTTATGAGCTGGAAAAGAAATATTTTTTAAATTAATTAACATTTAAAAAACCTTGTTTTTTATTTTCTTTTTCAATAATTTCGTCAGGTAATTTCCTAGCAAGTCCAAAATCAATAAGTACAACACGAGAGAGATCAGAACCAGTTTTACTTTCTAACATTAAATTTGAAGCTTTAACATCTCCATGAACGTAATTCTAAATTTTAAATTGAAAAATAAAGAATTAAAAGTACCAAGAACACTGGGAAGAATGACTAAAGAATTAAAACAAAATTCAAAAATAATTACTAATTCAGAATAAAATATTAAAAAAATAAATATTTTCTAATCTAAGTAAATTAATTTTCAAATCAATTAATAACACATTGCTATAGAAAATTTAAAAAACCTGATCATGTAAATAAGCCAAACTATACAAAATTGTTTTAGCAATTAACATTGTCTCATTAAAAGTAAAAACATTTCCAGGTTTCGACTCACGAATGGATTCAAGAGAAATTGCAAATTTTGGAATAACCAAAAAACGAATTTCTGTATTTTCATAAGTAAAAGAGCCAGAACTAATATAGTGAGGAAGTCCAAGGAATTTTAAACCTAAAACAAATAATCAAATTAAAAAATATTTACTAGGAGAACTTTGTTCAAAAAATATTTATAAATTTGTTTCCTTATTTTGATCGACAAACTAAAATATCAGACAAATACTTTTATAATAAAGGCCTTCAGATTTCATTTTTTAAAATAACAAAAAATGATAACAAAAAGAATATTTAAATTTACCCGCAAAAATTTTAAATAATTTAAAAGAAAACCTTTTAATCGTTTCCATTCCTCCAACATATCCACTTTCAATACTCTCATATAAACATGCATTTCAGTAAATAAAGGTCCATTTCCTTGTGGTTCCATTTTTATCGCAACAGATTTTTTTGTAGTTTTCTTAAATTTTTTAAAAATTTCAATAAAATAACAAAAAAAACCTCAATTCCTTCATAAATTCTTCCAAAACCTCCCTGTCCAATTTCTTTCCCAATAACAAATTGTTGCTTTAAAATATCAGAAAATTCTGTTCCTTTTTTAACGACAATTGCTTTTTTATGTAATTTTGGTACTTTACGAGCAGGCGGCATTTTCTTTTTAATTAAATGCTTTGAAAATAAATTTTAAAATTAAAAAATAAAAAAATTTTCTTTAAAATAAATTATCAAAAAAAATTTTAATGACTCTCTCATTGTAAAGATTATTATAAAACATTATTTATTTCACAATATGGCGCTAAGCCACAGTCAACGTCCTTAACCTCCTCAAAGATTAAATAAACACTTTACAATTCTTGAGACTCAAATGTCCTTACACTATTTTACAGATAAAAACAAAACCTAAAGGTTTAGGCTTGTTCGTCAACAGAGTCTCGAAAACTGAATCTCCAAACACCGTTTTTGGGGTCATAACTTTTTATATTTTGATAATTTCCGAAAACTTCTTACATAAAATTTAATTCTCTTTTTAATTTTATTCTTTTCACAGACTTTAAGATCTAATCCGATCAGCTTTTTAAAAGTTACACCCGGATAAATAGGGTAAATCACGATTGTCCCCAGTTAACGTCCTGTAACTTTCTCAAAGATTAAATAAACACTTTACAATTCTTGTCGAAAAAGAAAAGCACATTTAGAGCTTTAAATTGATGTAAAAATTATTTGGATTGATTCATAGATAAAAGAGTTAAACCCCAAAAAGTTAACCTAAAAAATATATTTTTGAGACTCTATTGTCATATGGTGATTCCTAGCCTAAACCTTTAGAAGCCTAAACCTTTAGGTTTTGTTAATTTTGAGTCTCACCTCGCACCTTGACTTTTTTTATTCCATACAATTTTCATTGTTTAGAGTTCCTTATTGTTGTTTAATTTATTCATTTTGCTGTTTATAATCATTGAGTCATAATATAATCATTGAATAATCATTGAGCTGTTCATAATCATGAGTCTTCGTTGAGTATTTATTCTTAGTATACTTTTCTCGGATTTTTCGGCCCTAAGGAGTTTTTTGCGGTTTTTAGAAATATTTATGGGACAATCGTCAAAAAACTGAGTTGATTGCATGCCATTCTGTCGATCCGCTAAGTTTTGGTCTTTTAAACCCGTGTTTTGAATGTTTATTTTTGCCTGTTTAAATTAATCGTCCCTCCTTAAATAATCAAAATCTTTTCTTCCTTTTTCGTTTTTCAATCTCTTATGCGTTAGTTAGTACAACTATTATTCTATTTTTAGTTATTGACAATACTAAAATTGATCAGTATTATTTTAGATATTTTTTTACTATTCTTTGCTCATCATTTGTTTCTATTTATTCTCATATTACATTTATTTTTAGTTTAATAGCAAAATCCTCTCAACTTTTTTTAAAATTATTTCCTTATTTACTCAATTTATTTTTGTACTTTTCTTTATTTTTGATCTGGCATATTTTGAAAAGGGCGAATTTAACCGCCTGATCCCCCCCACAATATAACATGATAAAAAACAGATGAGAACACTTTCCTGCAACAGAAGTTGTAAATAAAATCATTTTTAAAGTGTTGATTGAATATTGGTATTTCTTTGTTATAAAAAAGTGATAGAAAATTGATCAAAAGAAAAGAAGCATTTGGTCCAAAAATATTTAAAAGAATATTTTATTTGTTTTTGATTAACACTTTTTAATGGGATAAAAATTGTCCTTTTAGATTTTACCGCCTATTCACAATTAATTTATTGCCTTTCAGTTATCGGCTTTTAATTGATATTAAAGTTTTTAGTAATCCAATTAAAAATATTTGTGTAAAGAATTTATTTTCATGTTTGTTGTCAAAAATATCCTGATTAATCTATTACAATTAAAATCATTTTATAATTCTTTAAAATTAATCTTTTAAAAAGCCATTATTTTAGAAACTCTTAACATTTCTCCAAATTTTATTTATTTCAATAGAAAAATTCTAAAAATGCTTGAATTTGACCCTAATCACGAAAAATGGCAATGTTGTTGCTGTAGAGTAACGGCTGGTCTACAAATTATGGGTATAGTTGAGGCGATTAGTGCCTCTGCTGTAATACCATTTGCTTTGAATCAAATGAATGAAAATGCTCAATCCGGAAATGTAGAGGGGGGGGGGGGATTTTTAAGCTTGATTTTTTGTTTTTAATTTTAGAATGGAAATTTTGTTGTTTTTTATGCTTCTCTTGCTTTCGTTACATTTTTAATTGTAATTACTTCTCTTTTAATGATTATTGGTGTACGGAAACGTAAAGAAAAACTCCTTTATCCAACAATAATTGCCCGTGTACTTCTTGTAATTTTTGTAACGGTAATTAAAATAAAATAAGAATTTCCTTTTCTCTTATTAAAAAAGGTATTTGGCGTTAGTATAGGAGTTGTCCGTCATGAAAATGCTAGCGATTTAGACGATATTAAAAGTTCATCAAAACGTGGAAAGAATAGAATTTCTGGCAGAAAAATTGCGAGTCAAGTAATTAAAATAAAAAAAATTTTAATTAAAGACAATAAAATTTTTAGGAAGAAGCATCAACTACATTAAGATTGGGTATTTAAATAAATAAATACTTAAATTTTTAAATATTTAAAGTTTTTTTAATGGTTTTGATGATGTTTGTAAGTATGGTAGTTTTCTATACAATTTTTCTAGTTGTGAGAGGTGTTAATTTTCTTAAAAATTACAATCGTCTTAAAAGACGAAGAAGCTCATTTACGGCAATTGCATATTTGGGTAAGTATAAAAAAGTATCAGAATAAATTAAATATTATAACAAAATTACCTAATTTGTAAGAAAGGATAGACCGCATGTCCACCCCATCGGAAAGCTATAATTTTGTTTAAATTCTTTAATGAGCTCTGCGATGGAGTGGTCTAACGTTTGAACGGGGTGCATTCGAATAAATCGAATTGAGGCAAAGATACCAACAGAGTTAATTTATTTAGTAACAGTATTCACTATGGTGGTCCATAAATATTGGATACACTTAATTTTGTTGGCCCCCCTCCTCCCCCACAATATAGACTACAATTCCCCTCTAACAATAAGTTAATCTAAAAACCTTTAACGATTTGTCTAAAACCCCACATTTTCAGATCCTAATTTAATGGTTAAAAGGCCTTCACAAGCTAGTAGCTCAATTTTACATTAGTTAATATAACAAGAAAAGAATTTAAATTAAAAATAAAAACAAAAAAACATTGTAAATTTTTCAAAAATTGTCATAAAAACATTTTTCTTTTCTTTTTTCATTGCTTTTGTGTACTTATATAGAGGACATTATTACCTCTAATAAAAGCATCTCCATATTTAGCTTTTAATTGACCACCATTATATTCTTCCGTTTGTTCTAATGCTATATTCATAAATCCATCTAGACAAGAAAGTATACCTTTAAAAAATAATTTTTTTCGTTCAAATTTTATTTTAATTTCAAATACCTCTATAATCAACACCCGAATTTAATTTTACAACAACTGGTTTTCCAACAATTTTTTTGAGAAATTCACTCGGTGTTTGTCGTCTAGTAATATTCATTTTACTTTAGCTAAATTATAACAAACAAATTAATTTTTGAATAAAAATAAAAAATATTTTTAAGACAAAATTTCAATTTCTAAAAAGAAAGAAAAATCAAACTATTACAAAATGTATATATTTTTATAACTGACAAAAATAAAAGAAAGAAATCGAATATTTGAATCTGGAACGTTACAGGACTTTTAGAAATAGAGTTTAAATATATTTATTTCTGAAATTAAAAAATATATTTAAATAATAGAAGACATTATTTTGTCAAATTTCCGAGTAAATGGAATGAGAAAAAATAATACATAAAAGAATTACTTTGAAATTAAAGGGCGACTTTATATAAATCTTTTAAAATAAAGTACATAATGCCTTACCATATCAATTTTTATTAAAATCTTGTAAATAATCAAATTAATCATTTTAAACAGGAGGTTAACAAGTCTTAATATTTTTTTGGTTTAAATAATTTTTAATTTAACCATTAATTATGAGATGGTTTTTATGAATGAAATAAACCAAAAAATTATTTAAAATTTTTGTAAATATGATGGAGTGGATAATGTCAAGAAGTGGAACAATTTTTTGTTTTACAATTTAATTTTGTACATACCTTCCACATACATATCACCAAAATATATACCTCCCTCTCCTCACAATTTACTTTGTTAGTCTTCATCACCTTGCCCACTATCCTCAGCGTGTTCACTTTCTGGTACATCCGTTGTGTCTTTAAAATAATTATAAAAATATTTTTCTTTAAAATTTAAATAAACCAGAAGCTCCATCATCGTAATAATCTTCTAAAAAAAATTAAAAAAATATTAATTTTATATATTCATTAATTTTCTAACCATCCATATCAATAACATCATTATTATTCGTTGCAGCTATTTTTGTAGGAACAACATAGTCTTCAATTGTTTCAGGGACAACAACCTTATCTTTGCGTGCTTCTTCTTTTGACTTGTCAACTTGCTTTCTAATTTTTAAAAATTGACAGAATGCCGTGAAAAAATTTCAATTTACCTAATTATGTTCGCATATTCCTGATCACCTTCCTCTACAAAAAAACATTTTAAATTTAAAATATCTAAAAAATACCTTTATATTTTCTGTAACTAACAGAAGCATCAACATTAGCTGGAGAAGAAGTGTTTGGCTCGTTCAACAAAGAAATGACTGAAAGAAGAACTGTACGAACTGTTTGTGTTGGATTCCAACGTTCACTTGATAACTAAAAATTTGTTTAGAAAAAAATAATTTTTTAAATTAAAAAACCTCTCCACTTTGTGGATCATCAACTGGCGGATGAAGAATACTAACACAAAGTTCACCGCTCTAAAAATAAATATTTAAAAATTATCTCAATTTAAAAGGTACCGGGTAAACATTTGGATGGTAAACTGGTTGTATAAACCTCATCGAAGGAGGTGAATAAGGATAATTTGTTGGAAAAGTGAGAACCTTAACAAAAATAATGAAAAGTAGTTTTAATTTTTATATACCGCCTTGAAGTAGCCACCCTGAAATTTGAAAAATTAAATAATTGTATGATTAAATATTATCATTAGAATTTACTTAAAAAAGTAAAAATGAACATAAAAAAGGCTCATGCCCGTGGCAAGAATCATTAAAACGACCAATTAATAGTCAATTTAGACAATTATCAATAATAAAAATTAGAATAAATTATGCTCGTACACAATGAATTAATCAAGACTAACATGAGTATAGTAAATATAAAACCTGATAAAGAGTTCCAGGCGGCCCAAAAATAGCAACGGTCCATTTAAATAAATTATCTTCATCACAAACAACTTTAAAGCCTTCAATTGGTTGTGATTGCAATGATTTTAATTCCATTTGCAAAGCACGTATAGCCGCAGCATTCGTGTTTGAAGAAGAGGTCAAAGAATTGTTAGGCTAAAAGAAAAATTTTAAAATTAAAAAAATTATTTATAACCATTATTTTGAAGTATTTATTTCTTAAATCTCGTTGACCCGTCAAAGAATTAACCCGTTTATTTGATTAATAATGTAGTTCCAAAAAATACGCGAATGTTTATATAATGTAGAAGAGTAGAAAGACACAAAAATTAAGTGCTGCCAAAAATCAATTGGATGAGGTGGCTAAAAAATTAAATATTTATTGTTAGTTAATTAAACATATAATGAGAACAAATAAAATGTATATTTAATTTAAAAATTTTTAAACTAAAAATCATCATTAAACTTTTTAGTCAAAAATAGAAAAAATGCACGTGAACAAAAAGACAACTCGTGCCAGCGGCAAGAATCGTTAAATACATTATGCCAGATAATTAAATAAATTTGTGCCAAAAATAAATTTTTTGAACAGAAACTATCGTAAACTACTAAAAACCTTTGATTAAAACGCTCTCTTTTTTCATTTATTTGGTTTCAACTTTTAAATCCAGTTTTCCCAAAGTATTTCGCGTTTTTTGAATTTAAATACCATATTAATCATATCAATTCATTAAAGTATATTATTTTTAAACACATTCCTTAAAAGACCTAATAAACAGTGCTTGGACGCTCGTATCAAAATTCGTACTCGTACTTGGTACGACTAAAAAATAGGGGTGGTACGAAGTACGAGTGCGAACAATTCTGAAATTTCCAGGCACTGTTTAAGAAATAATTTAAAAAATAGTTTTAAATTAATGTTTTCAATTCTTTTATCGAGAAAATATCTAAAGTTAAAAATTAGATTAAAAATGAAGATTAGGTATGATAATTTCAAAAAGAAATTTTACAATTCAATTTTTTAAAAAAAAAGTGAAAAAATACTCGCAAAATTTAAAAAATATGTATTTCAAAAAAAAAATAATTATTTTTTCAAGACATTTTTTTCTTCTTCATTTAATTTTCTTGTTTCTCCAAATTCTTTTCTTCAACTTTTTTTATTTCTTCTTTATTTTTGTCTTTTTCTTCTTTTAATTCTTTATCCGACTTTTGAATAATTTCAACATTTATTTTTATTGAAATTGGGAATTTAAAGGATCCATCTCCATTATTACGTAAATAAACAAAAGTTAAAATTAAAGAATAACCACCATACAAAATTAATCCAAAAAGAAACAAATATGCCTTTCAAATAATTTAAAGTTCTTTTTTTTAATTTATAAAAATTAGTTTACCCCATATCTTCCTGATGATATAAACTGTGCAAAAAATAATATAGTGAAGGAATATGAAATGATTATATCCTTTAAAAATTAATGTAAAATAATTAAAGTTATGAAAATTAATTTCATTAAACTTAGATGGTTAAAGTTAAATAGAGATTATTCCTTTACTTAAATTATTCCATTCCTTAAAACTATGGTTGCGCCCCGACCCCGACTAACCCCGACCCCGACATTTTTTGACCTAGAACCCCGACCCCGACATTCCCAACCCCGAAAACCCCGACCCCCGACTTTTTCAACCCCGAAGGCTCGGGGCGCAACCCTACTTAAAACTAGAGATCGGAATTTTGTTCCGTACCGTATTCCGTACCGTAATACCGAAAAATACCGATACCGAAAAATACCGATGAAATTCAAAATGTTGCCGTACCGTATTCCGTACCGTATTACCGACTGTAATACCGATAAATACCGAGAAATACCGACAAATACCGATGTTTTTCATCGGTACCGTATTCCGTACCGTACTACCGATACGGAATACCGATAAATACCGAAAAATACGGCCGTAGTACGGTACGGTCCGATCTCTACTTAAAACCCTATTTCTGAATTGTGATTTATTCAAATTCTTTTAAAAACCGATGTTACAAGCCTAAACCATTTAAAAATAAATTAGAAATTTATTGTTAAAAAGTAACAAAACAAACAGCAAAGAAAAGGGTTGACAAACGAATTGGTTTTGCATTATTTTGGCTTTCGAGATGAACAGTACAATAATATAAAAGCCAGTGAATAAAACTAACAATTGCTGGTAGAATAAGATAAATTGATGCACGATTAGATGCAAAGTATGGAAAATACATTGCAGAAAATAAAAGAAGTGTTTGTAATAACTTTAAAATTAAATAAATTTTTAAAAATTTATTTTTAAAATACCCATTGTGTAGTTTTTAACTTTCCAAAAGGATAATGACGAGAATATATTTCTTCAATTAATGAACAATTTGGAAATTTTGTTTTATAATTATTTAATCCAACTGCCCATAATTGTGATTTACGCATCTTTTTATAAAGATTAAAAATTAGTAACAAGTTGACAAGAATTGCAAAAGAGGCCAAAACCTGTAAAAATGGATAAAATTCAAAAAATCAAAAATGAAAAGTAGTTGTTTTTAGTTTTCGCTTTAGAACTAACAAACATACAGAAAAAATTCTTTAATTTTAAAGAAAAGAATATTTGAATTAAACCCAAAAAATAATTTAAGAACAAAAAATTACCAACCAAACAAATTGGATCGAGTAATAAATTTACAAATAAGCGTTTTTTTCGATTAGCAATTGTATCCAATAAATAATCCTTTGGGTAAAATTGCAAATAATCAGAATCATCTATTTCAGTTAAATCAGCATAAGCCTCAAAGGTATAATTGAAATTTGCAAGTTTTGGGCCAAACCAACGATATTCAGCCAAACATTTTACCGACAAAGTTATATTGGTAATAATTAAAATTGGAATGGTTAATGCATAGAAACAAATATCCTAAAAATATATCAACTGTTAAGGCTCTAAATTTTTCCTAAAATTTACCATTAATGATAAGAACGCAGCCATAAATGTATTATTCTTGATAGTAATACTTCGGTTTATGCCCACTTTTTTACTTCGTATTTTTTTCTTTTTATGAGAAAAAAGCTGAGTCGAATGAACTAAAATCAACGAAACCTGACTTAAATGAACAAAGTTGTGCCCATTTATTTTAATCCCTTAAAGGTTTAAAATCCCTTAAAGGTTCAAAGTAGTCACGGAAACAGAGAAGTTGGGGCGTAAACCGGAGCATTACCTTCTTGACAAAATGATGAGCAATTAAAGAACAAAAAGCAAAAATAAATAAAACTATCCGGCCAATCGTATGATTCATTTCCATGTTATAAGATTTTTCATACAAAACTGTTGTCCAATACTTTGACCAATAAATATAGTAAGAAGTAGTAAAACATGACCCAACAGCCAAAATCAGCAACAAAATCTATTAAAAATAATATTTTTAAAATAAATAAAGGTAAAATTCCGTCATATCAACCGGAAACCGATTCAGACAAATGATATGTCATTCGAAAGATCTCGTCGAGCTGAGTCGAACGACACCAAAATTAGCTTCGGGACTCGCCTATGGGCCGAGATATAGGCCCTCGAAAATCGAAAAACCATAGGGGGGAGTAAGCTCGATTTTGGGGTGAAAAATTCGAATATGCAAATAATAGCTCATTCGAAAGAGCTCGTCGAGCTGAGTAGAATGACGCCAAAATCAACGGAATCTGACTTGATTTGGCAAAGTTATGACCGTTTATTTTAGCTCCTTACCTATGCCTCCATTGAAATTTTTGCTGCCGCGGAGGAACCCAGGCATGCCCACCTCATCGATTATAGGAATAGGATTAAGTTACGAGCCCAGACCCAGAGCCCGTAGACTCCCCGCGAGGCGCGTGCCGCAAAACTCCGCGCGAAGCGCGGAGTTTTGCACAAGCGCCTCGCCGATGCCCCATAGGTTTACGTTGACATTTTGAGCTTTTTATCTCGGCTCAAAATCATGATCTCGAGCTGATTCTGGTTTCTTTTGACTCAGCTCGAGGAGCTCTTTCGAATGAGCTATCACTCAAAAAATCGAATTTTTCACCCCAAAATCGAGCTTACTCCCCCCTATGGTTTTTCGATTTTCGAGGGCCCATATCTCGGCCCATAGGCGAGTCCCGAAGCTAATTTTGGTGTCGTTCGACTCAGCTCGACGAGATCTTTCGAATGACATATCATTTGTCTGAATCGGTTTCCGGGTGATATGACGGAATTTTTCCTAAATAAATAATCACCAAATTTGTAATTTTAAGAACACGAAAAGGCCAAATTTTATTGTAAATTTGAATATAATCTTTCTCCCTCTCACGTCGTCCTCCAACCAATTGCTCTGTGTCATTATAAGACTCTTGAAAAATAACTTCATTGCTTATATCTTCATTAATCTTTTCTTTATCTATATCAGATAAATTGTTAATATTTAAATTACTAGTCGGCGTGGATAACATTGAAGAAAAAATTTATCCTAAAATATTTTTTAATTAAAAAGTTTTTAATAAAAATATAAAAACATAAAAATGTATATTTTAAAATAAAAATATTTAAATTTCATCACATATTTCTCATATTAAAAGTAAAGTAAACAAAAAAGGTATTAATTGCCCGTCAAAGAAGAGGATTATAAAACGATAAGAAATTGACAGGAAAATATTTCGAAATTAAAACGCAAACAAATTTTAAAATTTTTTTAGCACATGAAAAAAGTATGGCTCCAAAACTCGGTTATATTTACGGTAAAATAAACTATAAATTAGTTTATTTTATTGTAATTTCTTTTAGAAATCTACATTAAATTTCTTTTTTGGTTACATTCTCTATTATTTTCAAATCATGCAATATTTAAACATTTGTTTTGTTAGTTTTTTTAGACATTCTTCCTTAAATATTTGTTTATATGATTGTTTTTTGTTTCAAGTTTTTCAATGTTTTTAAAATTTAAACCTATATTTATTGGAAAATAAAGGTTTAAACATTTCTTAATGTTTTTAGATGAATTAGATAACTTGTGTTTTTCAGAGAAAGGTCAACGGAAGGAAAAAGTTTTCGGCAACGGAAAAGAACGTCCGGAAATGAGTTGATTTGACTTTTAAGTTTTGTTAAAATTTAGAATTAAGCTGGCGGAGGAGCCCGCCCGAAGAACGAGCCTCCGCTAGTTAACTAAAAAATAGTCTTAAAACCAATTAATGTTTTCAAATCTTTAATCGAGAAAAAATAAAAAGTTAAAAACTATACATACAGGTTAAAAATGAAGATTATGTAAGATAATTTCAAAAAGAAATTTTACATTTAAACTTTTTAAATCTAAAGTGAAAAAATACTCGCAAAATTTTAAAAATATGTATTTCAAAAAAATAATTATTTTTTCAAGACATTTTTTTCTTCTTCTTCATTTAATTTTCTTGTTTCTCCAAATTATTTTCTTCAACTTTTTTTATTTCTTCTTTATTTTTGTCTTTTTCCTCTTTTAATTCTTTATCCGATTTTTGAATAATTTCAACATTTATTTTTATTGAAATTGGGAATTTAAAGGATCCATCTCCATTATTACGTAAATAAACAAAAGTTAAAATTAAAGAATAACCACCATACAAAATTAATCCAAAAAGAAACAAATATGCCTTTTAAATAATTTAAAGTTATTTTTTTAATTTATAAAAATTAGTTTACCCCATTTCTTGATGATATAAACTGTGCAAAAAATAACATAGCGAATGAATATGAAATGATTATATCCTTTAAAAATTAATGTAAAATAATTAAAGTCTTGATAATTAATTCCAAAAAATTAAATGGTTGAAATTAAATAGATAAATTAAATTTTCCATCCTTAAAACTAGAGAGCGGAATTTTGAAAAAACCGGGATCGGGAAACGGGAACCCTCATCTAATTCCCTTTAATCCATCCAAATTCACATTGATGCTGATTTAATTTTATTTAATTTTTATTTAATCACTCCAAATTCACTATGATCTACTCCGTGCAATATTGATATCAGGGATTAAAAGAGATATCGAGAGATTCAAGTATTTGTTCGGTAGGATTAAGAAAGATTGTGGAGAAGGACCTCCGATCGTCCTATATCACCTGATATCTATTCAAATCCCTTCAATTGGAAGGCAATGATATCAGATGATTAAGGTAGATATAATGAATTTAGAGGGATAAAGATGGATTAATCACCAGGTTCCTTGATAAAATCGCACTATACACTAATTTCTCTCAATTTTACCTACAAATTTCTCCGTTTCAATTAAGTCAAAAATCAAAAAACCAAGCAAAAATAGAATATCTACAATTAGCTGCTAGAATTTTTCCCGGTCCATGAAGCCGGTATCGGGAACAGGTTCCGATCCCGTACCACTCTCTACTTAAAACCCTATTTCTGAATGTGATTTATTCAAATTCTTTTAAAAACTGATATATACTAATTAATTTAAAAAGAAACAAACAGTAAAGAAAAGAGAAGACAAATTAATTGGTTTTGGATTATTATTTTGACTTCCATGAACTGTGCAATAATACAAAAGCCAGTGAATAAAACTAACAATTGCTGGTATAAAAAAACAACCAACTGATATATAATGAAGTTCAAAGTACGGAAAATACATTGCAGAAAATAAAAGAAGTGTTTGTAGTAACTTTAAAATTAAATAAATTTTTTTTTAAAATTTATTTTTAAAATACCCATTGTGAAGTTTTTAACATTCCAAAAGGATAATGATGAGAATATATTTTTTCGATCAATGAACAATTTGGAAATTTTGTTTTATAATTATTTAAGCCAGCTGCCCAAAATTGTGATTTCCGCATCTTTTTATAAAGATTAAAAATTAGTAACAAGTTGACAAGAATTGCAAAAGAGGCCAAAACCTGTAAAAATTGATATAAATATACAGAGCCGAGTATTTATTGTCAAATATATGGTTGTCGGTAGTGCTTGGTATTGAGTATTTGTTGGCTCCGGCCCCGACCTTTTTCAAACCTTGATCCGACTGGGGTTCTCAAAATCCCAGCTCCGGCTCCATCGGAGCCGGACTTCAGAGCTAGCTCCCGGAGCCATACCCAGCACTTGTTATCGGCTCTTAGATTTAGAACTAACAACCATACAAAAAAATTCTTTAATTAAAAATGTTTGAATAATTTAAAATTACCAACCAAACAAATTGGATCGAGTAACAAATTTACAAATAATTGTTTTTTTCGATCAGCAATTCTATCCAATAAATAATCGTTGCTGTAGGAATTCAAATAATAAGATTCTATTTCAGTTAGATCAGCATAACCCTCAAAGGTATAATTGAAATTTGCAAGTTTTGGGCCAAACCAACGATATTCAGCCAAACATTTTATCGAGAAAATTATACTTGCAATAATTAAAATTGGAATGGTTAATGCATAGAAACAAATATCCTAAAAATATATCAATTACCAAGACTTCAAATTTTTTTCTAAAATTTACCATTAATGAAAATACCCCAGCCAAAAATGTATTATACTTGACAAAATGATGAGCTATTAAAGAACAAAAAGCGAAAATAAATAAAATTATTCGGCTGAACGCATATCCCCCTTCCATGTGATAAGGTTCCTCATACAAAACTGTAGTCCAATATTTTGACCAATCAATAGTGTAAGAAATACAAAACCATGATCCAACAGCCAAAATAAACAACAAAATCTATTAGAAATATTTTAAAAGAATCTTAATCAAAGAATCACCAAATTTGTAATTTTAAGAACACGAAAAGGCCAAAATTTGTTGTAGACTTGAATATAATTTTTCTCCTTTTCAAATTGTTCTCCAACCAGTTGCTCTTTGTACTTCTCTTTATTTATATCTTCTTTCATCTTTTCTTTATCTATATCAGATAAATTGTTAATATTTAAATTCTTGGGATGGTTGGATAACATTGAAGAAAAAGTCTAAAATATTTTTTAAATTAAAAAAAGGTTTTTAATAAAAATATATTCATGTATAAACACAAAAATACAATAAATAAATATTTCATAATATGTATATGTAGAGAGCTAAAGCAAACAAAAAAATCTTTGTCACAAGTATTAATTGCCCGTAAAAAACTGCGAGTTAAGAAAGAATAAAGTGATAAGAAATTGGGCAGGAAAATATTTCAAACTTAACATTATAAAATGTTGGATGTTTTAAAGAGAGAAATTTGTTTTAGAAATGAACTCATTTCTCCTTTTTTCTGTTACGTTTTATAAGAAAATAAATTATTTGTTAAATTAATGTGAGTTAATGTTTTAGTAGTCATGCGCAATTTCTCATTTATATATGCACTTTGAGATTTAAATTTAAAAACAAAAAGAGGACAATAATGATTTGATTTTTTAATATAAACAAAAAGTTAGGGAAATAAGAAATTATTTATTAAACTAACATAAGAATTGAGAACTAAATAAAATGATTGACGAGTCTTCTAATAAAAATTTCAATTAAGAAAACAAACATGTCAATTTAAAATTTACTTCCTTAAATCCATTTAGTTGGCGTTTTTGGCATATAAATAGAGATTGAATCTGATTGAATTCCACGACATACAGACATTACGAAAGGATCGATTGGATGGAAAAGAACACGTGCATAAAATGATGGATGGGCTCTCATAGAGTCTGAATGGAATTCTAATTTTGCATGACAAGTTTTTGTTTTGAGATTGTAAATTCTGAAAATTCTTTTAATTTAATAAAAACATTCTCTAAACAAACTTTAATGGCTGGTCTAATTGAAAACGTCCTTTTTCAATTTGATAAATCTGCCTTTCATCTACACTGAAGAGATTGGGATCCAAATAAGGGGAGGAAATCATATGTTGAGTATTTGGTAACGGTAATGTTGCCAAAAACCTGAAAACAAAAGCAATAAAAAAAGAATTTTAATTATATTATTTGTATGTACAGGATAAAAATAAAAAGTAATATCTAGCTAACCTTTATACCTTTCTTGAATTCAGGAATGAACTCAATACAAGTTATATACTATAAAAGGATAAATTCGATAAACGCTTGTAATTATTTTCAGGGCCTATCAATATTCTCTACATTAAGAATTCAAAAAAAATTATATGCTAAAGTGGCTAAAATGAAATTCACCAACCTTTGACGAGTTTGTTCAAAACTTTGTTGCTTCAATTGATCTTTAATAATTGCTTGATGCTGTTTTTTAAGTGCCCTACAATGCTCCATTGATGTTGGAAAATAATTAGAAATTAAATGTCCATTCTTAAAGCTTTCAGTAAATTTTTCAAAAGCATCAAAGAGGAGTTGCGAATTTTTATCAAAAACTCCAGAAATTTCTCCAACTCTCCATAGAAAAAGAACAAATAAATATTGATGACCAGAATGAGAATCATTATGTCTAGCTTGAAATATGTTTAAATTAAATAACGAAAAATTCTAAAATAATTACGATGTAAATCCATTCGAATTAAAATTAAATCTGGACCAACAAATTGAATTTTTTGCATTTTTAATTGAGTATAAAAATCCATTTCATAAAGAAATTGATTGATAGTTCCGTTAGTAGCATGTTGTTTATATAAAAACGTTAGAAAACGTTGACGAAATGCTGAAAATTGGAAACTGATTTATAAGTGTAAAATTAAGAAGGAAAAAGGCGGAAATAGTGAATGGTTCAAATCTTTCACGAGAATAAATAGGATAATGAACCCATGACTACCAATTTATTAAAATTTATAAAACATGTAAATATATAAAACTTCACCTGTAAAAACTCCATCAATTCTATCATCACCAAGATTCATTCTATTATCCCATAATTGATCATCATCCAAAACTGAAGGACCAATCTGCCTGAGAGGAATAAATGAACCAGAATGTTTATTGATGCCAAGAATGTGAATTGTTTGATGTTGAACAGAGAGAATTGCGAGTGTCCATTCCAATAAGTAAACACCGCTATGTACGTTGATTTCGTCAAAATCGAATTTATATTTCTCAACAAGTTGACCTTTCTAGTAATTGTAAGTATATTTAATAAATAAAAAATATTTTTATATGTTTAAATTAATAAGATATGAATAACAAAGAAATTTTTGAATTGTATAAAATAAGATTTCTGACAACTCACTAAGAAATTGTAAACCTAATAAAAAATGAACGGTCAGGGAAAAGCAATCAAATCCCATAAGTTAAAAGGAACCTAAAACTAGCAAAGGTGGAAAGATAAGACATAAATGCATAGAGATTGAAGGAAGGATATAATACATAATTTTAAACTTTATAAAAATAATTAAAAACCTCTAAATCAATTGAATAAAACACAAAATGCATTAGATGAGAATCTGGTGGCAGTGATTCCTGATTCTAAATTTAAAAAAATAATTAATATAAATATTTAATAAATTAACTCTTAAAATTCCATTAAAAGTTGAACGATTTTCTGGAACAGGAAAGGATGATAAAACAATCAAAAAGCGGGAATCAGGAGTAATAAAAGCACATTCTCTTGAAATTATACCAAAATAAAATGCCTCAGAAGAGCGCGGATTTCCAAGAGGATTGATTAATTGAACAATAATTTTCTTTCGAAAAATTGCCTAAAAATATTTTTTTAATTTGTTAGAATATGCAGAGAAATGTTTAAATAAAAAATACCCAAAAAAGATTATTCCAAGTTTTATCTACCCCAAATTGCACTCCAGCATAAGGAAATATAAATATATCACGAAAATTTGGAGAAATCGCAATTAATTTACTTCCATCTGGTGTGAAGCGAAGTGGAAAGAATTGAGGTCTATCTACAGCATATTCATTCCTGGATAATGAAATACTTTGATAAAATTCACGAGACCCTTTAATAAAATTGCTTCCTAACAAATATTTTTATTTAAAATTTTTCTAAGAGAAAAAGCCAAACAAACCTTCCCTTCTTGTACCAAGTTCCCGAATGACAAGTAATTGATGAATATTTGTAATAGGAAAACGTATTCTTCGACACCAATCAACGTCATAAGGCTCACGCATTATTGGGATAATTAAAGTATAAAGAATATCAAGTTAGTATTCTTCAAGGGAAAGACGTTTAATTAGAATAAAAAATTTTTAGACAAAATCGATAAAATTTTCGTTGCAGAGAAAAAAACGGGCAAAAGATAATTTGGCGAAATGTCCATAAAATAGATTTTGCTACAATTCATCCCTTATATTGAACATTTTTGTGAGAATTATTCAACGTCCGGCTGACGCATTTTTTAATGCCAGCTGGGTGAATGTTTTTATTTTTGAAGGTGTTTTATTTAAGTTTTTCTTGTATCATCATGGTCGTGCGATTAATAGTTTATATTTCATTCTATTTTGCTTTACATAATAAAAAAGATAACGATTTCAAAACCGCCATTTAATATTACCTATACTATTTCCACTGCAAAAAATCAATTAACGCAATTTTATTATATTTATTCCTTTTATATTTCCTCAATTTACTTTTCAACCAATAAAAAAATCTAATTGTAAGTTATATCCAAGCATGCAAATTTTTCTATTTCAAACTTAATTTTACATTTAATTTTATTTTTAGATTTTTAATTTTTAATTAAGCTACTGATTTCACATTTTCTCGCTTTAATAAAAACGTTGACTGATTTTGACGCAAGTTTATGCGATATAGCCGACTGGCTACAAACGACGACTCGTTAGACGAGTATACGCCACTGATGCTCAGCGATCAACAAGGAGTAAGTGGGACATCGCCTCAACATCATCATTTGAATACAGCTGATAACGCTCATTTGCTTCCAATTCTGTGTCCGTCAGTGCAGAGCAGTGTTGGAGGCGGAAGCAGCTTTGGGTCAAACCGGTCCGGATTCTTTAATATGTTACAGTAAGTTAATTTTATAAACAAGTACATGAAACTGAAATTATAATTTGGGTTGCTGTTTTCGAGTCGGGCCGACGTTCGAGTCATTTTTTTCGCGCCTCATTTTTATCGGACCGGACCGACCGAGTCTTTTTCGGGCTTCATTTTTATCGAGTCGGGCATCGAGTTTTTTTCGGGCCAATATTTCGGACCGGACCGGGCCGGCAACCCTAATTAAATATGAAAAATGGGGGGAGTGCGTGGGTGAGAGTTGTCGTTTGATAGGTATATTTTCTGATTATTCCAATTTACTTTTCTTATTCCTTTCTTTTAATTTGATTATTTCATTTCGTTTTATCACTTGGACACACTTAATTGATCTAACATATGAATCCGTTTTCAAGTACATATATATCTAACAATAAGGTTTGGGAATTAAAAAAATTTATAAATTGGATTTATTTGTTTTTTGTATTTCTTAAAGTAGAAAACTTAAATATTGCCATGAATTTATTTGTAAAAAACAAAATATTATCTCAATTGATTTTTAATTTTCTTATGCCACGTTTTGTTACAAACGAGCATTTGTGGGCGAAAGAAGTGCTCTATATATTTTTCCCCCAAACAATGGAATGCATGCTAATCGGTTTAACCACTTACCATTGCATTGTGTTTCATTGCGCCCTTAAACCCCCCATCAACAACAAAAACGATTGAATTATAAATAATACAATCAATTGTTTTGTTGTCCCTTCTCTTTCTTATAGACCTTTTATTGTATTTATGTTAATGCTTTTATATATATCTTTACTGTTAAATATGTTTAGAAATTGTAGAATTTATCGAGTAAATGATCAGCAATTTTCTCTTCGAAAGTAATAAACTTTTGGAATTTTTTTAAGATTAGCTTTAGTATTTTTTCTTTCATTTATGTTTTAAAAATTAAATTTTTTGACCCAAAATAGCTATTAAATTAATTTTTATATATTTAAAAAAATCATTTTTCAGGTGCTTCAAAGGCCTTTTTCGCCGCAAACGTGTTCGGCACGCGCGCACAATTAGAATTGGCCATGGCCCTGTTTGTACTGGGGGTCATTCGTTCCCACCAAATGTCATCTGTAACAGAAAATATAATATATTTACTTTTGTTCCAATGGTTTTTTAAATTTATTTTCAATTTAATTATTATTTTTAAGGTTCTTTTCCAACAATTCAAATTTTTTCTCAATCTTTACTTTTTGCTCATGGCTTGTAGTCAATTCTTTCCGCCTATCCAAATTGGATCACCAATTACTTACTGGGGACCTTTGGTATTTTAAATTTATTTAATTTAGATATTTTATTTTTAGGGATTTGTTCTCCTTATTACCTTAATTCGTGAATTTACCGATGATATGGTTCGGTTAATTCGTGATAAAGAAGTGAACAGTGAAAAATATGAAAAGATAACTTCTACAGGGAAAATACTTGTGAAGAGCGCGTTAGTTTTAAAATTGTTTTTAATTTTTAAATTATGACTTTTAAGAGAGATTCAAGTGGGCGATTTGGTTGTTATTGAAAAAGATAGAAGAATTCCTGCGGATGTTGTATTGTTGCGGACAACTGAAAAGTCTGGCGCTTGTTTTATTAGGACCGATCAGGTTTTTTATAGAAATTATTTTGTAAGGCCGATTTTTTAAATTTTTAGTTGGATGGTGAAACTGATTGGAAACTTCGAGTAGCTGTTCCATACACTCAAAATTTGGTCGAGGAACGTTTAATTTTGGATTTAAATTGTGAAGTTTATGCAGAGAAACCACAAAAGGATATTCATGCGTTTGTCGGAACATATAGGGTTTTTATTTTTTAAATCATTTCTTCTATTAATTTTTTAAAGATAAATGCCGAAGATTGTTCTCATGACGGGTCTTTATCTGTTGAGAATGTTCTGTGGGCAAATACTGTGTTGGCTAGTGGAACGGCTATCGGTTTAGTTGTTTATACAGGAAGGGAAACGCGTTCTGTTATGAATACAACATTACCAGATAGCAAAGTTGGATTAATTGATAGAGAGGTTTTGTTATTTTTCAAAGAAGTAATTTATTTTTAAGTAAATTTAGGTGAACAATTTGACGAAAATTCTTTTCCTTTTTGTTCTTACACTTGCCTCTGTGATGGTAGTGATGAAGGGATTAGACACCTACTGGTATAGATATTTGATGCGTTTTGTTCTTCTGTTTTCCTACATTATTCCTATCTCACTTCGGGTTAATTTGGATATGGCGAAGCTTTTCTATACATGGCAGATTGGTAGAGACAAAAATATTCCTGAAACTGTTGTTCGATCAAGTACGATCCCTGAAGAATTGGGACGAATAGCTTTTCTTCTTTCTGATAAGACTGGAACTTTAACTCGAAATGAAATGAGATTTAAAAAGGTCGGAAAAAGTTTTTATTTTATTTTTTAAATATATTCTATTTTATTAGATTCATCTTGGAAGTACTTCTTTTGGGGGAGAAACGTTTTCTGATGTTAGAATGCATGTTGAGTCAGCTTACGGAGGAAAACTTGCTCGTAATTCATTTTCCGTTAAACTGCAGACCGCTGTTGAAGCAATTGCGCTCTGCCATAATGTTACACCAATTGATGAGAAAGGGAAGGCAACATTCTACCAAGCTGCTTCACCAGATGAGGTTTTTAATTTACAATTGTTTTTTAATTGTCTAAATATCTAATCTGGTTCAGGTTGCGTTGGTACAATGGACAGAACAGGTTGGGGTGAAGCTTGCTAAACGTGATCTAGCTTCTATGCACCTTGAATTGAGCGGAAATAGGATTAAATCCTTTCAAATTCTCCATCTTTTCCCCTTCACGTCTGAATCTAAAAGAATGGGCATTATTGTCCGAGATGAACACACTGATGAAGTTTCTCTTATAATGAAAGGTGCCGATACAGTTATGGCTCAAATGGTTCAATACAACGATTGGCTAGATGAGGAATGTTCCAACATGGCAAGAGAAGGTTAGTTCTCTTAAGGTAATCAATTCTAAATTTAAATTATACAGGTCTTCGAACATTAGTTGTAGCAAAGAAGGTTCTTAGCAAAGAACAACTTGCCGATTTTGAACGTGAATACCATCGTGCCAAAATGACAGTTACTGATCGAATGGAGAATATGGCAGCAGTTGTACGACTTTTGGAGAATGACTTGCAATTACTTTGTTTAACTGGTGTCGAGGATAGGCTTCAAGTTTGTCTTATTTTTCAGTACATATTAGTAAAGTCGTGAACCGAGAATAACTATTATTTTATAATCTCATGTTTTAGCTTGTTAGTTTTTAGTTTTACTTAAATGTTTATTTCAATAGGACCAAGTAACCACTTCGCTTGAACTTCTTCGTAATGCTGGCATCAAAATCTGGATGTTGACCGGAGATAAAATGGAAACTGCTATTTGCATTGCTAAATCCTCTGGACTTTTTTCTAAAACAGATAGTGTTCATGTTTTTGGACATGTCCGCGATAGAACAGAAGCACATAATGAATTGAATGCTTTAAGAAAGTATGTGTACTTTGATATTCTTATTTTGCATCTTTTTAACTTTTTTTAAGGAAGAACGACGTTTCCCTTGTAATATCTGGCGCATCTTTAAATATTTGCCTTCAGTATTATGAGGCTGAAGTTGCTGAATTAGTTTGTTCGTGTAAAGCAGTTGTCTCATGTCGATGTTCCCCTGAACAAAAAGCACAAATTGTCAATCTATTAAAAAAGTATAGACACCCACTTCGTGTTGCAGCTATTGGTGATGGAGGTAATGATGTCTCAATGATACAAGCGGCACATGCAGGAATTGGAATTGACGCAAATGAAGGTAAAAAAAATTCATAATTTCAATTATATGTTAAGTATTTTATAGGAAAACAAGCCTCCTTAGCCGCCGACTTTTCTATAACACAATTTTCACATATCTGTCGTTTGCTTTTAGTCCATGGACGTTTCTGTTATAAACGTTCCTGTGCGCTTTCACAGTTCGTTATGCACCGAGGACTAATTATTTCAACGATGCAGGCAATATTTTCATGTGTTTTTTATTTTGCATCTGTGTCGCTCTATCAAGGTGTTCTTATGGTTGCGTAAGTTTTTTATTAAATATATCAATTCTTAATTTCTATATCCCTAGTTATTCTACTGCTTATACAATGCTTCCTGTTTTTTCACTTGTCGTTGATAGGGATGTAACGGCACAGAATGCATTAACTTATCCTGAACTTTATAAAGAATTAGGCAAAGGGCGTTCTCTTTCGTATAAAACTTTTTGTATTTGGGTTATGATAAGTATATATCAAGGTATTTTTTAAAAGAATTTTATTAACTTGTAAAAAAATTTTTTAAAGGTTCAATTATAATGTATGGGGCACTTTATGCATTCGATGAAGATTTTATCCATATTGTCTCAATTAGTTTTTCGGCTCTTATTATAACTGAACTTGTAATGGTAGCAATGACAGTCCATACATGGCATTGGGCTATGTTAATGGCTCAGGTTTTTATTTAATATTTAGAAAATTTTAATTTTAAAATTTTATTAGGCACTTTCATTGAGTCTTTATGGGGCTTCTCTTGTAATTTTTGACCGATATTTTGACCGTCAGTTTGTGCTCTCGTCTGAATTTATTGTTAAAACAACAGCAATTACTTTAATTTCTTGTATGCCTTTATATGTTATTAAATTTTTGCGAAGACGTTTTTCACCTCCTTCTTATGCAAAAGTTAATTGACGAAGATTGAAAAGATTTATTTTAACATAGAAGAGTGTTAAATAACTGAATATACTGATAACTTCCTTTTTTTATATTTCCATTTTTAATTGACTAGATTATTTTTTGAAAGGTGATTAATTTAAATTAATCATTTTTATTTGTAAAGACAATTGTCTCGGGTTTATCTTGTTTTGATTTTTTGAGGTTTTTTAATTTTGTGAAATGAAAATTATATTAATTAGTAATAAAATCAAAACATTCCTTTCGTAAAATTGTTTAATTTAATGATATCCTTATTTTATTTTTCATTTTATACCATTATTTGATACATTGACCGATATGTGCATGAGTGATATCCTTCCTAATACTCTAAAATCCCCTTAAAAAATTACTGTTTATTATAACCGGTGCTGGGTATGGCTCCGGGGCCGGCTCCACTAGAAGTTGCAATACCCTGCTCTGACTATAACTAAAAAAATTTTTAATCTTCCAATGCACATACACTTATATTTTAATTTCTCCAAAATATACATAAAAACTCTCAAAATATAATTTTATATAATTATGCGAGTAAAAACATTTTTCAACGAGGAATTATTTTTTATTTTGGTTTTGAACCATTTTTAATTTTTTTTAATTTTTTATTAATTTATTTTAATTGTTTTTAAGAAAAATGACTTTATTCTTCTCTCTTTGTTGCTTCTCAATATCTTTTACTCCTTCAATGATGCTTTTCAGACGGTTGGTTGTCTCTGATCCATTGCGAATCATTCTTTTTGTTCTTGGGTTTGTTCTTAATTTTTTAAACATAGTGAGCCTCAAGAGTTTGACAAAATCAGAGTTGGAGTTACTTGTTGAGACTCGCGTATTAAAATATTAATATGTATAATAATTTTAGAGCATTTTTCTGGCTACTTTCTCTTTTGTTTACTTCATTACTTTGGACAGTCTCAAATAATTTATGTGCAATTTTTATTTGTTCTATATTGCTTCAAGAAGTTGCCAGATCCGTTTATTATTTTTTACTTTACAAGGCACAAAGGTAAAATGTGAATTACTTTTTTAAATTCTTTTCAAACTTTTAGTGGTTTAACTAAATTAGTTTCTGATGGAACGGACATTTCTGGCTTTCGTTTAATGTTTTCATCTAGGCATGTCCTTGCTATTGTTTGTGGTCTTGGTATGGGTGTAATGGCTTCTTTGTTTTTATTAACAAATATTCTCGCTGATTATTCTGATGACGGAGTTGTTGGTTTGCCATCAGAGATCTTTGGAAATGGGGTAAATTTGGAAATTATTTGTTTAAAAATAAGTATTTCTCATTTTCAGAGCACAAAAACCGTAAAACTTCACGACATCGATGCTTATTTTCCAATTTATTATTCACTCTCTTGCTCCTTTTTAACTCTTTTCAACGTTCTTTGGACAATTAATTTATGGGATGGATTACATAAATATTTCCATAATACAATTGATTCTACTGTTTTGATAATTATCTTTATTCTTACATTTATTTTTCATGGAACTAATTCTTTATTGGTAACTAAAAATATAATTTAAAAATTATATTTATTTATTTAGAGTGTCTGGTTACGAAGTTCACCAAATAAAATTTTATTATCTCAACTTGCTTTACTTTTTGTTACTTCATTTTATTCTTCTTGTATTATAAAGAATTATAAATTAACAATATTTCAGAGAAGAAATAATGCTGATCTCTAAATTATATTTTTAATATTTAAATTTTTATATTGTTTCTGATTTATTTTTGTAAAATCTTTTGACGCTTTTGTTTAATTGTTTGTTTAAAAGAATTGGTAATTTGCATTTTATAAAATATTAACAAAATAAAACAAAAATTATTTTAACTCTCTTTATCTTTAAAAAATCAGAAAAGTTGCCCTCCACTGTGATAAAGCTGAACAAGACGTCTAAGAACTGCTCTCTGATCAACCGATTCGAAAACATGGGGAGCAGAAAGTAAAACGCCTAAAGTACCACCCAAAGTTATGCCAAAAAAGATTAATAAAAGAAGTCGGTCAATAACCATTGCAACATATCTCCAGTCATCTCTATGCTGAAAATAAATTATTTTAAATTTAATGTACAAGTTTTCACACGTAGCTCTTTTACGTTTGATTATTCCCCAACCTTAACTCCCACTCTTGGTAAAGTTAAATAAAAGTTTTGGATAAACATTAGGGATTTCCGTGCGACATAAATTGTTTGATTAATTTTAAGATTTTACAGTTTTATGTTCCTCTTCTTTTCTTAAATGATCAGTAATATAATCAATTGCTTTAATTGCCCTTATAGCATCAGAACTTAAAGGAAAAGCTTCAGAAGATATTTCCCTTGTTTCTCTGTTGTTATTCCAATTTCCACTAATTTCTCGAGAAGACATCTCTATTTGATCATTACTTTCCATACAATGTGGATGATGTCTTGAAGGCCCTGTTAAGGCAAAACGACCAATCCCTGGCAGAATTGCTGCTGCAGCTGAAGCCAATCCTCTAGCTGAGGAATTCCCGGTTATTCCATTATTTATTGAAATTGTATGTCCTGAACGGGCAAGTTTAGAACCAAAACCAGCAGCATGTCTATAAACTATTGGATGTCTTCTTGGTCGGCGCATACAAAGTAATCGAGGAATAAATCTTATAATGAAGAGAAAATCAGTAAAACATTTTTTCCATACTTGAGAAAAACAGAGCGAACCCATCCAGGCATTTGATGAGTTATTGGAGACCGAAAATAAATATTTATAATAATTACAGTAACCAAAATAGTAATAACATTTAAAACAAAAGTTAACTAAAAAATAAATAATTATTTCTAAATTATAAATTAATTAAATACAAGTAAATATTTAGCCATTAAAGGAATTGTAGATGATGTTGGAGGTAATATTTTTGAAACAAGAAGTAAAAATACAACAATAGAAAGAAGAACAGAAATCTTTTTTTTTTAATTTAAATTATTTTTAAATAATTTCATTTACAGTTAAAGTCATTTTCTCCCCAGAATCTGTTGGTAAAAAAAATACTGCCATTGATAGAAAGGCCATTAAAACTGTTGGAATTATTAAAACAACTGTATAAAAAAGAGCTTTTCGACGTAATCTAAGCTGATATTCAATTCTGGAACGTTGATTGACTAATGTTGCTGGGGCTCCTTTCAAATATTAAATTAAAAAAATATTTAAAAATATTTATTTAAAAATAGGGTTGTTCCCCGTCTGAGGGGGGGGGTCTCTCAAATTCCCCTACTTTCGGGGAACAACCCTATTTAAAAATTATTTATTTACCAACAACATCCCATATTTTAGATTCTCCATATTCTAATAAATCTATCCCGGCTGATTTATCAAAATCCATTTTAATTTCTTTTTCATTATACTTTTAAATAAATAAATATTTAAATTATTTTATTTAATTTACCGTCCAAGAACCAAAAATTAAATGGCAAACTTTAAATTAAAAAAATATTTTTATTTTATTTTTAAAAATTTTACTTTGTTCATCAAAAGGAAAATATTCAACATCTTTAAATAATTTAATTAAAAAAATATTTATTTATTAAAAATTACCAATAATACAGGAACTTTTATAAATAGCTGGGGGTACCCAAAGCATATCCCCATTATATTGAATAACAACATTTGACATATAAGAGACTTCATAATTACCGTCAGCATTATTAAAAAGAACAATATCTGGAAGCCAAACTTTGTCTAAAGAAACACGCCTGAAATTAGAAATCTCTTTAATAAATAAATATTCTTTCTCTCTTACAAATCTTTAACTCCTCCATAATTTACTGGATTCCATTTCAATTGAAAATCCTTTTTTAAAATTTATTTTTAAAATTAAATAGTAATTAATTAACTAACATGCCATTTTAAAGTTAACCAAACATTTGATTGCATTATCTTTTTAAATTTAAATTTAGACATACAAAGGAGGAGAGTGCCTGAAGTGTCAGAGGTACTAAAGTAGGGTATGATCTATCTGTCTACCAAATTTCATACCTCAGGCACTCTCCTTTGTTAGTTAATTACTTGATCTTTTTCATCAACATTAATTAAAAGTAAAAGTTGCAGCCCCATTTTAACAGTAAGTGGCTGGCTTGAATTTCTCATTGGCAAAATTAAAGAATTATAGCCACGGAAAATATCAACCTTTTTTAAATTTAAAATTAAAATAATTTTAAATTAAATTAATAACCATTAATCTTTCTTCCTCATCACTTCCAAAAATTAAAGAAAATTTAATTAAAAAAATAAAAAAATAAATAGTAAATATTTTGGGAGGAAAAATTAACATTAAAAAATTTTATTTTTTAATTAAAATAATAATAAATCAAAAATAATTTTTTTTTGTAATATTTTTCTTCAAATTTTTAAACTTTTCTAGCAAAAATAAGAAAAATAAATAATTCCTAACAACAGCTGTTAAATATTTTTAGTTTATTTAAAAAGTTATTTTCGAGGAAAGAATTGAGCTGAAAATTAATGAAAAAAGGATGTTATGGAGAAAAGAAAATTTTTATTAGAAAAATAAAAATAACCATTAAATTTTTATTAAATTATTTTTAAAAATGTTGCCATTAAATATTTAAATTAAAAAAATATTTTCTTTAAATTTTTAAAATTTCATTTCAGCTTCAGCAGAACGTTTAAGTTGTGTAATAACTTGTGTTTGATTAACATTTTCGAAAATATTTGGAGCAGAACAGAGAATTCCTTTAAATAATTAATTAAATAAATTAAAAGAAAAAAGAATCCTCAAACCAATTGTCCCACCAACAGTTACTCCGAAGAAAATATAGAGAAGTAAACGGTCAATTACCTAAAATTAAATTTAAATTTTTCAAGAAAAGCTAATTTATTCCGAAGTGCTACAATTTAGACGGAAATAAAATTAGGTATCCGACAATAAGAGATTAAGGGGATATTCGGTGTTATCATCCAGAGTCGAAAATAATGAGGAGTTTGATATTAAGGAATAGATAAAAGTTTGATTTTCCAAAAACTTTAATAATAATTTTTTCAAATTGTTATTTTTTAAATTTATATGTATATATTTCTAATTTCTGATTTAAATTTAAATATCCCCTCCATACCATAGCAACAAATCTCCACTCTTCACGTATTTTTTTATTAATATTTTCTCTTCGTAAATGTTCTGTAATACAATCAACAGCATCCATTGCTTTTAAAACTTGTTCATTTAGAAGTTCACTATCCTCAGTTCCCAATTCTCGATGGGAAGGGAAAGGGGCGGGAGTGACCTTTTTTTTGAAATTATTTTTTGAAAATTTAAATTTAAATACCACAGGTTGGGACATTCTCCTCTTACGTAATTTTTGTTTATGTTTTTCTTGTTTTTGTAAATAAATTAATGGTTCTATAAATTCTGAACAATTTGGATGATGAAAATACTTTTAAATTTAAATAAATAATTATTTTTAAATAAAGATTTAGGTACTTTTTTAGTTTTATTCATTTCAATAAACTTTCCAGGCTTAAAATTTTGTTTAGTTTGTGTTGTCGAAGAATTTAAAGAAAATTTTTTTGAATTAAAATCTTTAAAAACATTTTGTGGTCTATTCATCATTAAAAGAAGGGGTAATTTACAAATAAATATTGAATAAACCCAAGGGGGCATTTTGTGTGTTGTTGGCCCTCGGAAGTAAATATTAATAATTATTACAGTCACAATAATTGTTATTATATTTAAAACTTAAAAAAAGGAAATTAGGGAAGAAAATAATTTAAATTAAAAACCAAAAATCATTAATAAATATTTAGCCATTAAAGGTATAGTGTCAGATGTTGGAGGTAATATTTTTGATACAAGAAGTAAAAATACAACTAAAGCAAGTAAAATACTTATAGCTAAAGTTATTTTTTCGTTAGCTTCAGCAGGCAGGTAGAAAACAAGCATTGAAAGAAAAGCCATTAAAACAGTTGGAATAATTAGAATTACTGTGTAGAAGAGGGTTTTTCTTTAAATTTAAATTAATTTTAACAATTATTGTAGATGTCCAGTTGATGTCCTATTTGTCTGCAAAAGCAAACAGGTAGAACATCAATTGGACATTTACTAACAATTAATTCTGACAAAAATTGGAAAAAATAAAATATGACTTAGAACTTTAAAGTTCATCGATATCAAAAGATGCCAGGGCTCTAGGTACAGAAAAAACCCAGGCTTTGATCAGACCCAGTTAGATCTCTACAAGACAGATTATTGACTCAAATAAAGTGCCATAATTTAATTATTATTTTTTATTCGTTATTTATTTATTTACTTTAATAAATTTAAATTAAATTTACCTTCTAATTTTTATTTGATAGGATATTTTACTTTTTTGATGAATTAATTGTCCAGGTACTTCCATTAAATCCCAAATAGCACTTTCAGAATAATCATTTAATTCTACTTGCCTTTTATTCCCCAAATAACTAATTATTACCTTTTTTTAAATTTAATCGGTAATTTAAAAATTAATTAAATTTTTACTTCATTTTTATTAAAAGTCCACGATCCAAATATCATTGCACAAGTTTGTTCATCAAAAGGAAAAAACTTTAAAATAAATTTATTTAAAAAGTATATTTATTTAAATACTTCAACATCTATTATACAAGAACTTTTGTAAATTGCTGGAGGGACCTTTTAAAAGAAAAAAAGAGAAAATTATTGGGATTATTACAAAAAATATAAATTTTGTAAAACAATCCCCCCCCCCCTCCAGGGAGAATATTTAGAAATAGAGACTATTTTAATTTTTAATTAAGAATACCCAAAGCATTTCTCCATTACTTTCTATTACCTTTAAATTAAAATTATTTTTCTCTTTACTTTTATTTAAAAATTATCTTACAACATTTGAGTAGAAAGCTGAAAGAAAAATAAATTATAAAAATATTCTTTAAATTAATAATTATTTTGTATCAAGTTGACGATAAATTTAAGGGAAATATTATTCCAAAAAATGACTATTTAAATTTAAAAACAAAGAAAAAACATACAAACTTCATAATTACCATCAGCATTATTAAAACTAACAAAATATATTTTTAAATTTTAAAAATCAAAATCACTAACAGAACAATATCCGGTAACCAAACTTTTTCTGGAGGAACACGAATTGTTCGAATATTTTCATAATCAGAAGGATTCCTTTTTTAATTATATATGAGGAATTCCTTTAAAAAAATAACCATTTCATTTGATAATCAATCCATTTCATTGTCGGCCAAACATTTGTTTGCATTATTTGATTCTTCTCGTCAACATTAATTAACAAAATTAAAGCCAACGAAAAACGAATTTCTAACGGAGAATTACTTAAATTGGCAACAGGCCTAATTAAATGATTGTAACCACGAAACAAATCTTTAATTAAACGTTCTTCTGCTAATGATGAATAAACAAATTTTGTTGCCAGAAAAACTTTAAAAAATAAAAATAAATTTAAAAAATACAAAATAAATATGTACATAGAGAGGAAAGTAATTAAGAGGTTGTTGGCTACCGGTAATGAAACCAAAAATTTTGATATTTCTTACCAAAAATTAATCGGTTAATATAAAATTTAAAAACTGAAAATTCTGAATCTTCAAAATAAAATTGTCATTTAATTAAAACTCAAAACCGAGAGACTCGTTAATAACTGGTTGCCAATAATCATAAAGATAATAATGAGAAATAAATAATAAAATAATAAAATATTTATGAATTTATTAAAAAAATTTTTTCATGCCAAGAGGTTTATAAAAAATAAAAAATAAAAAATATAATTAATTTAAATTTAATCATCAAAAATTTCAATTCTATTTTTGGCAATTAATTGTTTAATAACTTTTTGTTGATCAACTTGTTCAAAAATGTGTGGAACAGTTAATATAATAGCTACAGCCCCTCCTAAAGTAATTCCAAAAAATAAAAGAGAAAGTAAACGGTCAATAACCATCGAAATAAAACGCCATTCATCACGAACCTTTTTTTTAAATTAAAAAATATTTAATTTAATTAAAAAAACTTTTTTATCATCCATTTCTGCTCGAATATGTTCGGAAATAAATTGGACACCAGAAACTCCTTTAGCCATTAAATTACTTAATTCTTCTTGTTTTTCAATTAAATTTTGAGAAAATTTATTTAAAAATAAATATTTAGTAGAAGAGGAATTACTATTAAATATTCCTTTTTGTAATTTTCTTAATTGTGGAAGTGGAGAGCCGGGAGAACGATCAAAATATCTTTAAAAAATTAAATTAAAAATATAAAAGTTAGGAAAAGAAAAAATTATTAAATTATTCCCCTCTTTAAAACTAAGTTCCATAAAGGAAAACCAGTCCCTTCGATTAGTGGGATTCTCTATTTTTCGATTAGTAGAAAAACTTTTAGAGAATTACTGCAAAATACCAGGAGCAGGGATGAGCGCATTAAATTTTGGCCTTGCGTCACTCTTGGCTTTCCAAAATTCTCAAAATTTCGCCTGTGGAGCAAACTAAAATGAGGAAGCCCTATATCTGAATACCAATATTCTACGATAATAAAGCGACTCAGAAAAACCTTGATTCCAGATCGGGAGCCTAGATTTCCACTTAATAAGATAATTTTTTGCCCATTTCTGCGTTATTTCCGTTGTTTTATTTTATCTTGCGCTCACCCCTGATCGGGAGGGATGTGGTATACATATTACCGTATTTCCTAAAATAAAGCCCCATGCTAAATTAGTGCCCCACCCTAAAATAGAGCCCCACTTTAAAGGATAGTTGAAATTTAGAGCCCCATGCTAAATTAGAGCCCCACTCTAAAATAGAGCCCCACCCCACTTTTTTAATCTAATTTATTCCAAATTAGTAAACAAAATTGTAAAGAGGTGAGTAAAAGAGGAGAGGGGTAGAATAAGTAAATGAATGTTAGTGAATTTGGGGATTAAAAGGGATATTGAGAGATTAAAATTAAGAGGGTTGGGGGAGCTAGACCTTCCTTAATATTGTAAGGCCGAGACCACCAAAATCACTTGAAGAATAATTGCGCTCTAAATTTTGCGCTAAGTAACGGAAGTTCCCAGAGCAATCCGGAGTTTAGCAGAAACTGCCAGTCTGAGAAAAGCCGGTGAAGGAATTTAAGTGTCCATTCGGGGGATATTGAATGAGGCAAATTTAAAGGGATTAAAAGTGATTGTAATATTTGGGTGTGTATTCTGTCCGAAAAAGTATGTCAGTCAGTTGAGTGTCTGATTCGGAGGGAAAATGTCCTATACTTTGCTGAGCTCACACAAGGACGCTTGCGAAACTCTAATCCAACAACCCCATTTAGAAAGCATTGGGAAACGGGACCAAACGATTTACTATTATTTATAGAGTCTAGGAGGGATAAAGGGATTTGAGGGAATAAAGTATTATTGGACATTAGGGTATTTTAGGGCGAAATTTTTGAGAACATTGGAAGGCCAAGGAGTCAAATTTCTTTATTCTCAACGCCGCAGACGAAACTTTTGGAAAGATAGACAAAATCTTACGTCTGCAAAAATTACTGAAAATCGGAAATTTTTCCTAAATTTTGTAAATAAAAAGAATCTATTTTTCATTTTTGTAATTTGAAACAATTTGAAAAATAGGTTGAAATTTAGAGCCCCATGCTAAATTAGAGCCCCACCCTAAAATAGAGCCCCACTTTGGAGGATAGTTGAAAAATAGAGCCCCATGGGGCTTTATTTTAGGAAATACGGTACCTTCTCTCTTTTTGACTTTGTGTTGTTAAAAAACGTTTTCTTCTAATAATTTGCTTCTTTTTTAATTTTGTATTATTATTTAAAGATAAATTTCTAGTAATATTAAATGGAAGAGTATTACTACTATCAACTCCAATTTCTGTATTTTGTTGATCAACTTCTGCCAATCTTTTACCTCCCCTAACGTTTAATGGGCGGTGACGAATAGAAGAAATCCCAAAATTTCTTCGAAGGGGCTGTGGAAGTGGCATACAAAGAAGTTTTGGTAAAAAATTTAAAAATAAAATTCGAACAGATTGAGGCATTTGGTGGGTTAATGCAGAACGAAAATGGACATTTAAAACACAAACTGTTGACATTATTGTTATTATATTCATTACTAGAAAATTGGGGTAAATTTGCTTTTTTAATTGATTAATAGGGAATTGGGATTAAGAAAATTATACGGCTAAGTTTTCTCACGTCTAATCATAAAAACAGGTGAATTAAATGATTTTGGAATTTTTAATTAATATTTTAAATTAATTTAAAAAATATTAATTCTTTTTATTAAATATCAAATTTATTTTCAATAAACCTACCAAAAGTCATTAATAAATATTTAGCCATTAAAGGTATAGTGTCAGATGTTGGAGGTAATATTTTTGAAACAAGAAGTAAAAAAACAACTAAAGCAAGTAAAATACTTATAGCTAAAGTTATTTTCTCTGAACATTCTGCAGGTAAATAAAAAACAAGCATTGAAAGAAAGGCCATTAAAACCGTTGGAATAATTAAAATAATTGTGTAAAACAAAGTTTTCCTTCTAATAACAATTCTAAATTCAACTCTACTTTTATCTAAAGACATTCTTCCAGGGACATCCATTATATCCCAAATGCCGGAAGGGGAATAATCCTCTAAATCAACAAAACGCTTATTTCCATACCATCTAAGTTGGACTTCTTTAGAGGAATATGTCCACGAACCAAATAATAACTTTAAAAATAAAGGGAATTAACTATTTAAACTTTTATTTAAATTTTAGTTAAGATATTTAAAGTTCTTTATTTATTCCAAAATATGTAATTAATTATTTAAATTCCCTACCATACATGTTTGTTCATCAAAAGGGAAATATTCAACATCTATTAATTTCCAAATTTATTTTAATCATTTAATAACCCCCCTCCCTACCTATTCTACAAGAACTCTTATAAATTGCTGGGGGTACCCAACTAACATTTCCTTGATAATCAACAACAACATTACTTTGGTAACTAACTTCATAATTACCATCAGCACTTAAATTTTGATTTTAAAAATTTTTTAAAGAACAAATTAAATACTTATTAAATAAAACAATATCGGGTACCCAAACTCTGTCAACGGGGACTCTAATACTTTCAATATTGCTGTAGTCTTTTGGATTCCAACTAAAAAATTGTAAAAATATTTTTTATTTTCCCTCAACCACCTAAATTGGCAATCATTCCATTTCATTGTTAACCAAGCATTTGACTGCATTACTTGATTTTTTTCATCAACATTAATTAACAAAATCATTGCCATACCAAAATCTACGTAAATAATTGTTTGGTTATAACAAGGGGATGGACGTATTAAAGAATTATATCCTTTAAATATATTTATTGCTAAACGTTCTTCATCATCAACAAATAAATTATTATTTAGTTGATCTAAAAGAAAATATTGAAATTTAAATAAATACAGTATAACCTGTATTACCTAATTACCCTCCCTCAAATAATTACCCCACTTCTATTAATTATCCCATCCAGCTATAGATTGAAACAACCCCCCATCAAATGCCCTAAAACACGTTCAAATTTCAAACCAACCCTCCCTCGATTAATTACTCTCTCCTGCGGAAGGTTCAAACAATAATTACCCAGGGTAGTTAATTAAAGTTTAATGGTATGTGGAAGTAAAAGGAGAAAGGGTTCTAGAGGGGAGAGAGTGATAATCTCTAACAATTTAGATTCCGAATATTACTGAATTTAAAGCAAAACAGGGAAAATAAAGTTACCGTATTTGCTCTAGTAATCCCCCATGGGGATTATTGTTTCAACCCATCTCTAGGGTGGGGGATTAATAGAGCCTGGGGGATTATTAGAGTGGGGTAGAAAGAGGGGGATTATTGTTTCAACCCATCTCCAGGATGGGGGATTAATAGAGCCTGGGGGATTAATAAAGACTGGGGGATTAATAGAGCAAATACGGTAAACGAATTTTTTTTAGAAAATTGGTTGGAATAAAATTAATTTAAACACCGTAAAAGTAAACAATAAATTTCCTTACCTAAATTTTTCGATTTATTAATTATTGTTATATTTTTCTTCCTTTCAGGTAATATTTTAATTGCCAAAGAATTAATTTGTAATAAAATAATAAAAAATAAATTTATTTTTATCATTTTAAAAAAGAAAAACTTTTTTATAAAAAAAATAAATAAAAATACAATTGAAAAAAAATAAAAGGAAAAAAGGGAAACAATGAAAAATGGCTAAAATAAAAAAAATATAGCAATTCAAAACAATTGGATTAAAGGCGCAAAAAAAAGAAAAAACCTCTTGGCATTGAAAAGTAAAATGAAAAAGAATTTTAAATATTAAAGTTAGAATTAATTTATATAAATTAATTTTAAAAAGTTTTTTTAATTAAAGAGAATATTTTATTAATTTTGTAAAGAAAAAAAATAATTTTTAAAATAACTAAATTACCGTAAAATCTGTATTAATTAAATTAGCCTCCCACAAATAATTATCCCACTTAAGTTAATTACCCCCTTCAGCGATAGATTGAAATAATAATTACCCCCCCATCAAATGCCCCAAAACACGTTCAGATTTTAAACCTCATAAAACCTCATATACATAATTACCCTCTCTCAATTAATTACTCCCTCCATAGGAAGATCGAAACAATAATTACCCAGGGTAATTATTCAAAGCTTTACGGTAATTTCATACTCCCTTTAATAGAAGTCAGAGTTTATTTTTCTTTTAAAATAAAATTAATTTTTAAAAATTTCCTTTAAAAATATTTCTTTTTACCTGAAAATGTAACAAATAAAGTAAAAATTTCCATATATCTAGCCAAATAAAATATTTTAAGCATTTTATTTTGTCGTTTATTTCATTTAAAAAAAATAAAATTAGAAAAATTTAAAAGATTTTTTGTGACAATTTTTGACTGATGGATGTTTCTACTATTTATTTTTAACCGATAATAAAAAGATTAAAAGAAATTTAAAAGGAAAACATTTTTGGAAAGAAATTTAAAATATAAGGAATTAAATTTTGGGGAGGGAGGGGGGGAAGGGGGGAATTTAAAAGGGAAAAATAAAAGAATTTTTTTGAAGTCTTTTTTAACCAAAAAAAATAAATTAGAAAATTGTCAAAAAATAATAGTTTTGGCCTTTTTATTTATTTAGTTGCTAATTCTTTCTTATTTAAAAAGGAGAAAAATTGATGAAAAAAATATTAAGAAGGAGAATTTAAACAAAAACAAATAATTATTTTTAAATTAAGTACAAACAGATTTTAATGTTAAATAATTAATTGGAGGTGAAAAATTAAAAGTAAAATTGAGGTATTGAAGAAATTTGTGTATTTATTGTTTATCCGCTTCCCTATAAACTCTTGAAAATTTATGTTAAATTTAAAGTATATATTATATTTTTTGGGTATATTTATGTAAAATCAAAATCGAACTTTTTTTTAAAAATTATTTATCACAAAAACTCAAGCAAAAATTAGGAACAATAATTATTTTTAAAATTCTTTCTAATCACTTTTTTTATTTTCTAACAACAAATATTTGTCTGTATTTGTAATTAAAATATACAAAACAATCCAAACAGAAATCCAAATCATCGCAAAAGGAAATAATGTTAACAAAATCAAAAAATTTCCACTACTCATTCCCCAATCTACTTTTTGTTCTTCTTGTAATCTATATTCTTCCATTGATTCTGTTACAGCTGTTTGGTTAAGCAAAAATTTGTAATAAATTTCTCCAAGTTTACCATGCTTTAAAAATAATTTTTGGGGGAGATTAAGGAAGGAAATAAAAAAACTTTAAATGTTGTAACATGCTCCTGATTAATACAATATCCTTGAGTATTTTGAAGACCATCTTTCAATCCCAACATTAATACATGACCACAGAAAATAGAAAAAATAAATATTTTAAGCATTATTCTGTTAAAAATCTAAAAGAATATTTTTAGGTAGACAATAAAATTAATTTAAATTTCTTCAGTTTTAAAATTAAAATAACTTCTCTAAAACTAATTCTAAAATTTTTTTAGAAACTTCTCCTTCATAGAGAATCTTTTGATCTTTAAAAATATTTAAATTAAGTAAAAAGTTTGTCTGTTTTCAAAACTACAAAAAAATGTTAAAAAATATTTTAATATTTTAAATAAATAAAAATCAAATATATTTAAATATTTAATTAGAAAATTAGTTTTATTACAAATAATTAAATATATTACAATTAAATATATTTTGATTTTAAGAAATACAATCAAAATAAACAAAAATAGTATACAATGCAAAAATAAATTGTCGACATTGTCACTAAATTAATTGTATATAGGGACTAAACAACGATTAAAGTTATAATTTTTTATGTATGTGCTCTATATATAAAAAAAGCAAAAGCAATGGAAAGAAAAGAGAATTCGAAAAAAAGGTAGCAAATCCTTTAAAAAACCTCTTTTTCTAAAAATTTCCCTTCTCTTTAAAATAGTAATAAAAAAATAAGGGGGGAGAGAGAGACAAATCACAAAATATAATTTTGATGTTTCCCTCAAATAGGCGGCAATAATTGTCGTTGTTTTTCTTTCTTTCTTAAAAACATTAAAATATAATTCAAGGCAACGGCATTAATTCGTCTACAGTATCGTGCTGCCGTTTCATTTTCCCACCTCCATTATTGTTATTTTTGTCAGCAATGCCCCCACCATTGTTTATGATTATATCCTGTTTTTGTTGTGCTTGCTGTTGCAAGAGCCGCTGATTACGGCAACGACAAACAGAAATTACTTTATTGCCTTGTCCAATATATGCACGCACAGAGGATTCCATCACAAGTACCTAAAAAATAAATAAAATTCAAAAAAAAACTTTCGTTTAAAAAACCTTCAAATATTCCAAATATTTTGGTCCAGATTTGCTATTTTTTTGAAGTCGATCATGTTTCCAGCAAGGCTCAATCAATAATTGTTGCCGAACTTTATACAAATTTTGAATATTTTCTTCAGAAGTCATTAAAGTTAGTGAATGCTTTAAAATAAAAAAATATTTTTTTCTTATAAAAATTAAAAGCTTCCAACTCTCATTTCTTCCAATTCAAGTCGAAATCCTCCCTCATATACACTTTTTCGTAGTTGAATAATAACTGCACGTTCAATATCAAATTGGTCTAATTCTCGATGGTCTTCACTTGTTTGTAAAAGTGCACTAACTAAATGATTATTTTCTGCTTCAAATTCAATATGAACTGGACTTATATCCTAAAAATATTTTTTTAATTAAGAATATTTTTTTTCCTTAAAAAACCTGAATAGCCCTCACAGCATGTACAACAGAAATAGCTGTTCCACTCAAATAATAATTCATAAAAGTTGATTTCTCTGACGATGGAAAGTGAATTGTAGCGTTGGTTTGGGTAGAAATAGCACTAATTAAAACACCCTCAGGCGAGCCAACCATCATACGACGTTGCGAGACAGGAATTTTTAAATAGGCAAAAAACAAAGGACGCTAAAGTATTTTAAAGAATTTTTAAAAAAAATTAAAAGAAAAACCTCTTTAAAAAGAAGTTTAGTCATTGCCTCGCATGCAGCTGCCAACATTTTGGAATCTTTTCGTGATGCACGAAATACAAGTGAAGGATTGTTCATCTTTTAAAAAAAGTTAAAAGGAAGTAAAGGTTTTAATAAATTAAAAATACCTCTGTATTATTCATAGAAGAAAAAGGATTTGGTGGATAAAGAAGTGAAAACTGGACACGCGAGAACTCTCGAAGGTCATCACATTTTTGCCATTGACGGATTAATTCAGCCAAATCCTTACATTCAATGTCATCTTTTAAATTCTTCAAAGGTGTAGCAATCGTTATTGGACAGAGAGCCTTTTAAATCAAAATTTAAAAACTTTATTAAAAAACAAACTCGAATTCGATTCATTGCAAGGTCGACATTGGACAATTCCCCAATAATTGTCACCTAAAATTTAAAGTATTTTTCACTTATAATCTCAAAAATACCTGATTGAATAACCCAACTTCTTCTGAAGATTCATCTTGTTGATTTGCAAATTGTAGCATACAATCAGTATCTTTAATGATATCAGATAACGAATCATTAACTGCCCAAGCTTCTCGTCCATTATGTAAACTACAAAAATCGCTGTTTTGGACTTCCATTGTAAGACGAACTTTGCTTGGAATATTTTGCTACAAATAAAAGTTATTTAAAAGTGATTTTTTAAAAAGAAATTTACCCGAGGAAGGCTACCAATTGGAGGTGAAGACAAATGTTGTTGTGCTGCCATATGATGACAACGAACATATTCTGCTCGTCTCTTTTGCTCAAAACAGTCAATATTACGTCGAACAAATTCATTATATAACTTTGAAAAAGCATTTAAAAATTAATTTAAAATTTAAATTTACTGAGGCAGATTCTTGACAAGAATGGAACATTGAACCAAATTGGCTATGAACAGATGGTGGCGTAGCTGATGACGTTGAAGAACTGTGACGGCGATTTTGTTGGAATCTAGCTACAAATATTAAAGAAATAAAATTAATTTAAAAGAATTTTAAAAAAACCTTTAGACGTCGCTGACATTTAATATAAATAGAATAGAATATTCACAATAGGAAAAGAAGAAAAGTATTGCGTAAGGAAACCTCTTTTTTGATACAAATGGATCCAATCTATAAACAAAGCAATGAGAAGCAATGAGAAAAGATTTTTGTAGTTTATCTTAAAAAATGGATAAATGTAGAAAAAAGATTTTTTGATGGAAAAAGGTGTGCATAAATTGTTACAAGTTTACATAATCAAGAAAAAGAAATATTGAGAAATAAATAGGAAATCGAGCAGAATCTAGAAGACTGACTTTAATAAAAAATAGTATTAAAAGTAAAAAGACAAGGATGTGATCAAACAAATAGTAAAAATTGTTATAATAAAGGGAAGCTTTAAATTCTTCAAGGTTGGAAATTTAATTTGAATTAGCAAAAATAATGAAAAAAATTTAATAGAGCAATCCTACACTTTGGGTAATTGGACAGTAAAATTAATTGCATGTAAGTTAGAGGAAAATCGAAATCTTGACGTTGCAGGAACTGATAATTTAAAAAATTTTAAATTCTCTAATTCTGGACAATTCGGCGCGCAGAAATGGGCTCATTCGATTGGGCGCCATTTTTCGGCGCATTTTTTTTTCACTGACAATGTTAGTATAAAAGCACCCATTAAAGTCAGTTTAGTTGGCCAGACAACGGTCAAGCTAGCCACTGCCTGCTCCGGGCATGGGCAACCTAGTTTGATAGCAGTAGTTGCGTAGTTCTAGCTAGCCACTGGCTGCTTCGGGCACGGTCAACCTAGCTATGTCTACGTTAACTATTGCGATACGTGGCCCCTTTGTGTTAAGTTGTATTCATTAGTCGACACTACTGTGCAGACGGTGTTTCCTTAACCAAAGGGCTGGGTATAGTTAGCCACTGCCTGCTCCGGGCATGGGCAACCTAGCTATTACCCGGCTAGGTTAGGCTAGACTAGCCACTGCCTGCTTCGGGCTTGGGCAACCTAGTTGAACCTAACCCGCTTCTTACGACCACTGCCACAATTGTTGCAATTGTTGTCTTGGTTGAGTAGGTCGCTAGCCACTGCCTGCTTCGGGCTTGGGCAACCTAGTCCTACGGAAGTGGTGGAGTACAAGGTTTGCCCGTTTACAACCGTGCACCTCCTCGCGGTGTACTCTGGGCATTGATTTAAATTTTTTAAATCAATGGCGAAGCACGGTACAAACGGGATAAATTTGGTTTTAAGCCTTTAAAATAATCCCCATCCTTTTCTCTTCTCACACAAATCATTTTACGATAAAATAGTATGAATTGAAGATAAAACTTGCAGACTTTTGAGAATATAAAGGAAAAAAGGTTTAAATCAGGGCTCCGATCCGTACTTATTCTGGAAGTAATTTTATTTTCTAAGTGATTTTTCCGGTTTATCCGAACGAGGTAAAACATCCTTTAGAAATATTGAATCCTTTTATGATAGAATTGTATGAATTTCTTAGACAATTTATCCAAAACCCTATTTAAATTAAAATTTAATTAACTATTACTGTAATCTCTAATACCCTTTTAAATGAGTTAATATTTATTTTTCTTTACTATTTTTAAAATCCTTTCATTCGTTTTCACTTTTAACTACTATTTTACTTTAAAAAAGCTAACAAAATTTGTAAATTATTTTTATTGTTTAATATCATCATCTTCAAAAAAATTGTTTCTTTTTTCTAGTTTATATCTGCTTTTCTTTCTCCAATTCTCGATTAGCTAAAAGAAAAGAAAGAAATGATGGGGGAGCGGCATTTCGATTTGAGAGAGGTTTAAAAATAAATGAATGAGTGCGGGAAATGGGGGGCTTGTGTTTTATGTAGATTTATTTATTTATTCATTACTTTTTCTAATATATTTAGTTAGCCCAATATATCCACTTGAAAATATAAAAGAAATTAGAAAAGATTTTAGTTAAAATATATAATGGATATATATTTTGCCTATCCCTTTCTTTATTTACAATTGGATGATATTGTTTATTAATTAAATTGGGGATTTTGTTTAGTAATAATTTAAATTGGTTGTTAAAATAATTGAGTGAATTGTTTCTCAGAGACAGTTAAAATTTTGTATATCCAGTTCTAATATCCGAATCACAAATTTGAAGATAACATTAATTTAATAATAGCCAAGACTACAACATCTCTTGTAAAAAAGAATTATTTTTTAAAATATTTTTCAAATTCTTTCAAACTTCTTATGAGAGAATTTAAATGATTTTTGATATTTATAGATAATTTTTAAAATTTAAATTGTAGAATTTTAATATTGACTATTTTTATATAAAACTCTTTTTTGTTTAAGCAATGATTTATGTTCTATATTTATTTTATATTTAAGTGTACTTTAACTCCCCGAGGAATTTTTTTGGAATTATTTTTTAACAAAAATATTTTTGAAAATCAAAAAAAATTTTTTTATTTAAAAATAAATTTTTATTGACTTTTTAATTAAAATAAATTTAAATAAAAAATTTTCTTTTAATTTGATGCTTTTCCTTCTATAAATATATATTTATTATATATTAATTCACCGCTTTTGCCCAGCAGCTAATAATCCTCCCTCATTCAATTTTATTATTAATCCATCCCGACAGACATAAAGAGGGCTAAATAAAAATAACTAAAATGAAAAAAGGAAATGTTTTTATATTTTTTTTAGAAATTAATTTTTTTCTTTAAAAAATAAATATTTAAATAATTTTTAAAAAATTAATTTCTTATCATTATTTAAATTCTTTTAAATTATTAAACTTTAATTTTTTAAGAAGAATTCCAATTTTTGATTTAATATTCAAAAATAATTTTTTAGAAAAAGAAATCTAAAATTGTAATATTTATTTTCAATTTGATCATTGATCACAAAATAATTATTTTTAAAGATTTTTTCTCAAAAATTAATATATATTTATTTTATTTTAAAGTTTTGCAGCTAAAATATATCCTCAAAAATTAATTTCTTTCCCTTTACTTTCATTTTATTTTCAATCAAATCATTTCCCTCTCCTCTCCCCCCCCCCCCTTTCTCGATATATTTAATATATCATTGTTCTTTTTTAATTTTCTTTATTTACTTCATCATAATTTTCCTTTTCCCTTTTTTTATTTCTTCAATCATTTTTTGAGCAATTAACAGTTGCTTTTAATAATAATAATAATATTCCATTAAAAATTGTTATTTAAAAGAAAAAAAGATTTTGAGGGAAGGAAATTTATATTAAGTAAAAAAATTTAGAATTAAGATTTTTGGGGAGGGAAAGAAATGAAAGGAAGGTAGGGCTAATAAAAATAAAAGTTATTTTATGAAAAAAAAGTAAGAATGAAATTAAAGGCTTTGATGATTTGATGGCCCCTATATTTATTGAATTTAATAAAAAAAAGTTGATTTTTTAGTTATTATTATAAGAAAATAATTTTTAATACTAAATTTAACAATAAATTAAAATAATAAATTAAATATTTTCTTCATTGAATTTAAAATAATTTTATTTTTTTCCAATTTTATTTTCCAATTATCCAAAATAATGAATTAATTGTTCTTTCATTTTTATAACTGTTAATGGCATTTTACTTAATTTTTTGTGTGTCCTCACAAGTCCGTCCCCTCCATTTTCCTTACTTTTCTATTGTTCCTTAAAAAAGTTTTTTTATTATTATTCCCAAAAATTAATTGAGAGAGAGGAAAATTAAACTTAACCACATTTAGCGCCTTCTTACCTCCTCTTCCCCCACCCTCTCCTCAACCTCTCTCCAACCACTTACCCTCATTTATACAATTTCTACAATTTATTTCTTTTATTTAATTTCCTCCATTATCTCCTAAAAATATTTTTGTTTTTTCCAGTCAATTAATTATTAGAATATATTTAGATAGTTAATTCGGGAGATGATTTTCTCTGGAAAGAAAGAGAGAGAAGTAGACAATGGCTAATTAGAAATATTTAAAGTTTTTATTTCTAGATAGAAAACATTTTTATTGTTTATACCAAAAACAGATGTAAATTTTGGTAAGAATAATGGCAAAAAATATTAGAGGAGAAGGGAGAGGAGGGGGGAACTAGTCATTTAAACTAAAATGAACCTGTCAGTATTTTTAAAGAATTTTAATTTCTGTAATTATTTTATTCCTTTAAAATATTTTCTTCAATTTTTATTGAGTTAATATATTATATACCGGATTTATTCTAATAGAAACACATCTCTACTTGAAACACAGTCCACATCAAATGGAGGTGTTGGAAATAAAACCACAGTGGTTCTATTAGAATAAATCCTGTATTTTTTATTTATTTTCAAAATAAATATCCACAAAATATTTATTTTGTTTTCACTGAATAAATTATTGGATTAAAATAAAATAAAAAGGTATAGGTACAATTTTTAATTGTTTTCTCTTTTTTGTTCTTCTATTCTTTCAAATTATTTCCAACCAAATGAAACAAAAATTTATTCAATGGCAACAAACAGATTGACCTAAAAATCCTCTCTTTTGTTTTTATTGTTAAATAAAATTGTTTGCCAAAATTATTTTCCAAAAAAATATTTTAATAATTAATTTACAAAAATAAATAAAATTTATTTAAATATAAAGGTGTTTGTCGAGAATTTAATAAAATCAGAAAAAACAGCAAAACACAGTTGGTGGTCATTTATTTATTTAAACAATTTACCAACTTTTTTTAAAACAAATAAAAATATTATTTTCATTTTCCATTGTTTAAAGAAAAAAATCTTTTTTTTTCATTCTTTTCACAGCGTGGAATAATTAAGTGTGAAAATGATTTTTTAAAAATATTTTTTAAATTAAATTAAATTAATTGATAAAAATATTTTGGGGGATAATTTTTAAATTTCCTTTTAAATTATTATTTTAAAAATATTCTCCTTCCTCTCTCCCTTCTTCTCTAATTTAAAAATTATATATTTTCCATTTCATTTATTTATTTCATACTGTAAATATCCACTTTTCTTATTCCCTTTTGCTTTTATCTACTTAAATATTTTCTTTACCAAAATTATTTATTAGAAGGGAAAAAAGGGAGGAGGAGAGGAGGGGATTGGTGCATTTACATAGAGTTTTGTGTCATCATATTCCTTTTATTTATTTATAAATAAATATATCCAACTACCACCAAATTCTTCCAACTTTTTTTTTAAATTTATTTATAAAATTTAGTAAAATCCCTTCTTTCTCTCTTATTTTTTCTTTTAAAAAACAAATTACTTTAATATTTCCCACCATATGCTTATTCTTCTCTTTTATTTATTTTTAAATTACCTTCCTTACCCCATCCATTTATCCGTAAAAATTTTTTTTCAATTTTTTCTCCATTTCATCCACATTTTTCAATTTTAATTTACTGTATTTCCTTTATTTTATTTTAGTCGCAACTTCTTCTTAAATTATTTTTTTAAAAGTTATATACATATTCCACTTAATAATAATAATATTTAGGTACTTCAATATTTATTATATATATTTCTCCCATCCAATTACTTTTTCTTTAAATTCTTGTTTTATTCATTATATACTTCATTTGTTTATTATGAAAAGAAAAAAATTATTTTTTATTTAAAAATATAATTTACTGTATTAATTTAAATACCGAAAAATTAAGAAGATATTTGGAGAACGCCCTTTTTAATTTACTTTGTGATCTTTTTTAAATAATTTTTATAAAAATCTCCTCGAAAATTTTAAATTCATTTTTTAAAACATCTTAAAAAGACTTATAATGATTTCAGAAAAGTTTAAAAAGTTTTTTTGTTCAAAAAAGACACAGGTTTTTAGCCTCTAATAAACTATAGAAGGAGTAAAACGAAAAAATATCAAAAACCCTAAAATAGTCCTGAATTAAGGTTGGCGGATAGTTAGAAATCTTCGGATATCCGGATCCGATATCCGAACCGAAACTTTCCGAATATCCGGTCTTTTTCGGATCCGGATTCGCCAACCTTATCCTGAATTACTTAAATATATTTATTTAACCTATTTAAATTATAAATTAATACTTTAATGAATTCAAAATAACTTTAAAATATTTTACTTTTCCTTTCTAAAATTTGAAAATAAAAAAATTTTTTAGTAAGCTCTGTTTAGTGTTTTTATTTTCATTATGTTTTTCCCAACTGAAAATTTTTTATTTTGAACTTAAAATAATACTTATTTTGTTGTTAACCTTCTACTAAATAAATATAACAATTTTTAATTTTTTTGTAATTCTATTGGCCAACAGGCATTTAATTTCCTTTTCTTCCTCCTTTTTTTGCATCCTCTGATTGTAAAAATATTGCCACGCCTTAGCATAATCACTTTCATCTGTGTATTTTTTCAATCTCTTCTAAGGACAATAAATATATCTAAATAATTCTTCCCTTATTTTTATTCGAATTTCTTTATTTTCCCCATCCCTCCCTCCCCCTCTTTTCTCTATTCCGCGGCCTTTTCCTCCTCCCCAAATGATTAATGAGCGGAATTAGCTTTCCCCCTCCTTAATATATTCTTTACTGCATCAAACACTCATTTTAAGCATAATTTGTGCCTAAATTTATTGGCCAATACAGCCGCAAAACAATGCAGAAATTAAAAAAGAAGAGAAGAAAAATCTTTTTTTTTATTTTTATATGCCAAATTATCCATTATATATTTTTTATTTTATTTAAAAAAAAGTATTTATAATTTATATAGAAATAATTTAATGTCTTTCCTTAAAAACAATTCTTAAAAAAATAAATTTCCCAAAATGAGTAATTATTATTTTTGTGGTTTTTAAAACTTGTCATAAATTTTATGCCATAATTTATTTGTAATAAATATTTTTGAATATTCCAATTATTAATGAGAAGTAAGGTTGTTGGATAGTTGGAAATCTTCGGATATCCGGCCTTTTTTCGAATCGGGATATCCGATCCGAGCAAGCTTAATTAGAAGATTTCCATTAAAAATGATAGTTCTTTGACTATCAAATATTTTTTGTTCATCTTTTAGCTAAGAAATCATTAACATATTTTTTTAATTATTAAATTTCCTCCCAAAATTTACGAATAAATTTTTAAATTTATAGCTTAAAATCCTTAAAAAATCTTTTTTTCCAACCATCTGTCAAAAAATGATCTCTCCAATGGCATTAGAGTCATTACTTGAAGGAGTTCAAAATCAAGATGTAAATAATACAAGAGAAGGACAACAACAACAAAATCAAAATAATAATTTTAAATTTTGTAAAATAAATGAAGAAGAAAAAATAAAAGAGAATGAACAAATAATTAATAGAAAAAGAAAATTAAGTTTAAATTCTTCAACAAATTTTGATGATTTTAATGAAAATAAAAATAGTAATTTAGTAAATTCCCCAAATATTTCATTTCAACAAACAATTCTTGATTTGGCACAATGTGAGGCTTTAAAAAATAAAAATAATGAAGAAAAGGATTTTAATGGAAAATTAGAAATTGGCGAGGAGGAAGAAGAAGAAAGAAATAATGGAGATAATAGTAGTAATGATTTGAATAGACAACGTTCACAATTACTCGAATTTCTTGAAGCTCGAAAAGCACTTGAAAGAATGTTTAGTCAGTTTGTTGGTAAAGATATTTTTTAAAATTAATTGAAGTAAAATCAGGTATTTATTTTAAATACCTACATATATTGTAGTGATGGTCGGGAGTTAAAAAAAAGCCGAGAGTCGGGCGTCGAGACCAAGACCGGGAATCAACGCCGAAACCGAGTCTCGGACCGAGACCGAGAGTCAAGACCAAGAGATTAGGAGATATCACTTGATATACCTCCTTATCCCCAAAATCCCACTATATCTTTCATAATCCCCCAAATCCCATGAATCTCCAGATCCAAGAAGCTTGGGAAACAAAATTAAAAATGTTGGGGCAATTTTTAATTAAAATTTTTATTAATTTATAAAATATTTAAGGTCATCAAAAAATGTTTCCTCCTACTTCTTCTCCATCTTCCTTACCTTTCCAACAACAATTAGCTGACCAATTATCACCTTTTCTTTTAGCTTTAAATAATACAAATCAACAACAACAACAATTAGAAACAATAAATAACAACAATAATAATATCCAATCAACATCCTCAACATCAACAGAATTATTATTTTCTGATTCTTCTTTTCAAAATAATCCTTTTTTCTTTCCCCCATGGCATCAACAAAAAAATTTTTTTCAATTTTCTTCTGAAAAATTAAATAAAGAAGAAATTTCAAATAATTCTGAAATATTTAATATTGATGGACCAGAAGATTTAACAACAACAAAAGATGAAAGAGAATCTTCTACAACGACAATTTCAGAATTAATTAATAATGGACAACAACAACAACAAAATTGGAGTTATGAAGATCAATTTAAACAGGTAAAAGATTAAAACAAGTTGTGTAATGTTTGTTTGAATGTTGGAATGAAAATAAAATAAAATGTTTTGTTTGGAATGTTTTGATTGGAATGTTTTGTTTGGAATGTTTTGTTTGGAATGTTTTGTTCGGAATGTTTTGTTTGGAATGTTTTGTTTGGAATGTTTTGTTTGGAATGTTTTGATTGGAATGTTTTGTTTGGAATGTTTTGTTTGGAATGTTTTGTTCGGAATGTTTTGTTCAGAATGTTTTGTTCGGAATGTTTTGTTCAGAATGTTTTGTTTGGAATGTTTTGATTGGAATGTTTTGTTCGGAATGTTTTGTTCAGAATGTTTTGTTTGGAATGTTTTGATTGGAATGTTTTGTTTGAAATGTTTTGTTGAAATGTTTTGTTTGGAATGTTTTGTTGGAATGTTTTGTTTGGAATGTTTTGATTGGAATGTTTTGTTCGGAATGTTTTGTTTGGAATGTTTTGTTTGGAATGTTTTGTTTGGAATGTTTTGTTTGGAATGTTTTGTTCGGAATGTTTTGTTCAGAATGTTTTGTTTGGAATGTTTTGATTGGAATGTTTTGTTCGGAATGTTTTGTTCAGAATGTTTTGTTTGGAATGTTTTGATTGGAATGTTTTGTTTGAAATGTTTTGTTGAAATGTTTTGTTTGGAATGTTTTGTTGGAATGTTTTGATTGGAATGTTTTGTTTGGAATGTTTTGTTTGGAATGTTTTGTTTGGAATGTTTTGTTTGGAATGTTTTGATTGGAATGTTTTGTTTGGAATGTTTTGTTTGGAATGTTTTGTTCGGAATGTTTTGTTCAGAATGTTTTGTTTGGAATGTTTTGATTGGAATGTTTTGTTTGAAATGTTTTGTTGAAATGTTTTGTTTGGAATGTTTTGTTGGAATGTTTTGTTTGGAATGTTTTGTTTGGAATGTTTTGTTTGGAATGTTTTGTTTGGAATGTTTTGTTTGGGATATTTATTTGGAACAGAAAAATGTTTGTCGATTCTATTTTGGGGTTAAAATGTTTTGTTGTGTTGGAATTGTTTTGATTTTAAAAATGTTTTTTTTTGTATTTTGTTTTTATCGTCAGATTTCTCCTTTCCCAAATGTTTTTATTAATGTTTTAGAAAAAAATTATTTAATTTGTTTTAACTTTAATTATTTTATTATTCCATTTAATGCAAAAACAATTTTAATATTTAAACATAAACATTTTATATATTTCTAAGCTTTTTCTGTTTATTTTCTACAACATTTACATCTCTGGTGCAAAGCTAATGTTCACATTTCTTTTTGTTTTAGTTAAAACAAAATAATTTTTATTTAGAAATAATAATCCTTTTAAAATAAATTATTTATTTAATTTTAAACTATTTCTTTAACAAAAAAGATTTTTTAAAAAGTATTTAGAGGTATTATTTTTATATTTTCACACTAAATAAATATAATAATTTTTTCCTAATTTTTAAGTAAGGAAAAAGAGAAAATTTTAAAAGGATTATTATTTATTTATATTTTTGGCAAAAATTGTGTGTATATATTTTAATAAACCGACAAAAAAAAGAATAAATAAAGGAAAAGAGGGAAACTTTTTTATAAATTTAAAAGGATAATTTTTAATTTTTTGAGACAAAATCTTTTTGCGGTAAATTTAAGTTTGTTTATTTATGTTAAAGAAAGGACTTAAAAAATTGTTTATATGGAGACATTTTGGATTATTAAATAAAGCAAAAGAGTAAATGTGTGGATTAAAATTAATTGAATTTTAATAAATTATATACAATTTTAATTTGAGTATAGTAGCCATAAAAATACATTTATTTTTATTTTTTGTGCTTATGTATTTCTAAGTTTGCGGATCCAAATTATTTTTTTTTATTTCACTTATTACTTATTAATTATAACTTTTTGTCCATTTAAATGTCCCCATTATTTTACTTAAAATGCTGTAGCTTTTTGTAGAATAGAAAAATATTTTTTTAATTTTTAATTGTTTCGCTTGCCTTCATTCATTTAAAATAAATTTATTTTTTCCTCTATTGGTTAGTTAAATGAGAGAGAAGAAGCGTGGGAGAGAGATTACTGTGGCGATGATAATATTTATTTGAAATTAAAAAATATGTAGTTGAATAAACCAAAAAAGGGATAACACGTTTGAGTGTCCAGGCTTAAATTTTTTCTAAATTTTGTGTCGGATCTTCATTCACGGTTGTTCCAACACCAAAAGTTGTTTCTACATTGAGTCCCTTTTGTGGTGCTTCACTGTATTTATGAGAGAGAGAGAGGGATTGAATAAATCAAAACTTTAAATTAATGATATTTGACTATTTTTGATAAAAAAACCTTTTAATGGACCATTTAGTTGTTAAAGAGTAGATCGAGAAAAATTATTATTAGAAAAGTTATCTCAATTCTGGCTTATTCCTAATGTTTTTACTTTATTTTTAATTAAAATTTACAAAAATAATTTTTTAAATTTAAAGCTTTATGACCTCTCTGAAGATACATCAAGAAAGGAATGGCTTAATGATTGGCTTCAATTTATGCATAAAATAGGCAAACCTGTAACTAGAATTCCAATAATGGCTAAACAAGTTCTCGACCTTTATGAGCTATATCGACTTGTTGTTCAACATGGGGGGCTTGTTGAAGTTATTAATAAAAAACTTTGGCGGGAAATAACAAAAGGATTAAACTTACCTCCATCAATAACCTCTGCTGCATTTACACTTAGAACACAGTTTTAAATTTTAATTAAAAACAAAAAATAATTATTTTTTATTTAAAAAAAGATATTCAAAATATTTATTTGATTATGAATGTCATCGACACAACTTTAGCAATATCGCAGATTTACAAGCAGCTGTAGATGGAAATAAACGAGAAGGACGTAAAAATCCTCTTCCAGGAACGTCAACAACAACAAATTCTAGTTCAACACCTCCATCTATTCAAAAACAAGAACAAAATGTAAAAAATAAAATTCAATTTTTAAATTAATTGGGAGGTTGAAATTATTAGAGAGGTTACTACATAATAAGAGTGTGCTTAATATAGAAATGATAGGCAAAGCATGGGGGCACTGACCAGAATTTACCTCAAATTTACCTTTTTTTAATTGAGGTGTGATATTAATGGTTTGGTAAAATGTAGAATTATTTTTCTGATCAGCTACGATTAGGTTATATATCACCGTAAACTTGCATATGTGCCATTTAGGAGAAATTTGATTGAGTCTTTAACATTTTTCTATGTTAATTTTAAAATAGTTACAACAACAACAATCACCAAATTCTTCGCAAATGTTTATAATTCCCCCACCATCAACAAATAACTGTGTAACAACCGCCCAAATAATGGTCGCGGCAGCTGCAGCAGCAACTTTTGGTACTTTTCCTTCTCAATCATCATTTGCTGATCTTTTTGGAAATTTAAATAATAATTTAAATTTACAACAAAATATTTTGGGATCAGAGGATGATGGAGATAATGGGGATAATTTAAATATTAATAATGGTTAATTATTTAAAATAAGAAAAATTAATTAAGACATTAATACCAATTAAAAAACATTAAAAATTTAATATTAAACCTTTAAAAAGTTTAGAGAAAAATAAAAGATTTTACAATAGATACAATTTGGATTAATTCAAAACAAAAATTGAATTTCTTTGTATTTGCATAATTTTCTGTTTTATATGCCTAAGTATAAACTGTCATTCCCTTAAACGTTAGAATCAGTTGAATCACGATAAATTACTGAAAACGAATAAACTTTGATTTAAATTTTTTTTTCGAAACTTTATAATAAATATAAAAATTAATAATTATTCTCTTTTAATTAGAAGAACAACAAACTTTCCAGCAACAATTAAATAATGTATTAAATGCAGTCTCTACAAAAAATGTATTTAATAAATTTGGATTAGATTTTATAAAAGAAAATGATGGAGAACAACAACAACAATATTTAAATTTAACACCAACAATATTTAATTTACCTGCTTTTTATTCTTCTAATAATGATTTAAATAATATCAAGTAAAGAAAATTTTTTATAAAAATTTTAAATTAAAGACAGGGAAAAACACTACTAAAAACTTGGCCTCTATATACTAGTTCGCAGCTAGTACATAAGTTTCACAAAAGAAATGATCGAATAATATATCATATGTATAGATTTACAAAATCGAAAATAATTTTTTCCTTAATTTAAGAAAAGTCCGTAAATTTAAATTTTTAATTTTCAATAAAATTTAAAAAAAAATTTTCAAAGAAATGATCAAGAATTTAATTCTTCATTTTTTTCATCAACCCCTCATCAACATATACTAACAGAACAAGAATTAATTAAAAATAAAGAAAAATCAGAACCTTCAATAATTAAAACAACAAATAATTTTAAAAAACAAAAACGTTCACAATCAGTAAATACAACAATTAATTATTTAAATAAAGAAGAAAAAATAAATAAAAGTAAAAGAAAATAATTATTTTAATTTAATTTTAATTTTTTTTTAAATTTAAGCAATTAATGAAAATAATAAAGAAAGAATTTTAATTAAACAAAGGGGGAAAATAAAAGAATCTTCAATAAATGTTTCTTTAAATTTAAATGGAATAATTTATAAAGGAATTTTATTTGCTTGTTTTAATAAAAATAATTTGGAATTAAATGAAAAAGATGACTGGGAATTTTTAATTAAAGATGAAAATAATTAAAGGAATTATTATTTTGTAAATAATATAATTAATTAATTGTTCTCTAATATATATAAATAAATCTGTTCCGGTTTTTACTAATTTTTGTATCTATTAAATTATGTCAATTTAAAAATTATCAAAAGTTCTCCAGTTAAAAGAGAGCTGCAGATTTAGTATTACAGTCAAAATGGCGTCGCAGGGAAATTTTTGGATTTTCAAATGCCAGGTGGCCAGGCCAGAAGACTGGAATTCTTATTTTCAAAAGGAGAAATCTCCCTTCGTTGGTTTGTTGGCTGGACCGATTTGATCAAATGATGTGTCATTCGAAAGAGCTCATTGAGTTAAGTCGAATGACACCAAAATCAATGAAATCCTACTTGTATGATCGGCTGTTTTAGCTCCTTGCCTATGGTCTCCGTGAAGGTTTTTGCTGCTGATGAGGAAGCCCGGCTTGCTGGAATTTTGCGATAGGAATAGGTCTATGTTACTAGTGCAAAACCCAGCGACTGTTGACTCCCCGCGAGGCATGTGACGCAAAAACCCCCACGCATTTTGCGCGGAGTTTACTTGGCTTCAGTGCTGGGTATGGCTCCGGGAGCTAGCTCCGGAGCCCGGCTCCGGAGCCGGCTCCGGCGGAGCCGGAGCCGGAGCCGGAGCTAAGATTTTGGAAACCCCGGAGCCGGAGCTGGAGCCGGAGCCAAGAATTTCAAACCCCGGAGCCCGGAGCCGGAGCCGGAGCCAAGGTTTTCCAATTCCCCACGGCTCCGGCTATACACCCCTAAAGATGGGTTAGAGAAAAAGAAGTAAGCAAAGATGGTAGGCGTGAAAAGAAAAGGAAGAGGAAATTGAGACGGGTAAAAAAGATTTTCTTTCCTTTCCTTGGCAATGAGGTGCGGTTGAATGGATAGTGTGTTTGGTTCGTATTTTAGAGGACTTATCTGGGTATTAGGTTCGAACCCGAACGTAATGAAAGACTTATTTATTGTTTTTATTTCAACAATAAATTATTATAATCATTTTTTTCTATTAAATGAAGCTGGATAAATTTTTCGAATTGATTAATTTTTGTCTCCTGGGTGTCAAAATTCTCAAAATTTTCGCCTGCGGCGCAAAAAAGGAAGAAATCTGGCTTAAGGATCTTCCAAAATTTTCAAAATTTTCGCCTGCGGCGCAAAAAAGGAAGAAATCTGGCTTAAGGATCTTCCAAAATTTTCAAAATTTTCGCCTGCGGCGCAAAAAAGGAAGATTTTTGGATACAAATCCCCTTAATCCCCCCAATATCGCCCTTAATCCACCTTAATAACACGATAATCCACCCAAATCCCGCTTAATCCGTTGATAACCCTCTTAATCCTCTTATATCACTCGATATCCCCCTTTATCTACCTAAATCTCCCAATAAAAAATAATTCATTGATTTTCCACCCGGAGCCCGGAGCCAACATGGAGCGACTCCGAAAATCGCCGGCTCCGGAGCCGGAGCTGGAGCCGGAGCCAAGATTTTAAAAGGCCGGAGCCCGGAGCCGGAGCCGGAGCCAAGATTTTGAAACCCCGGAGCCCGGAGCCGGAGCCGGAGCCAAGAATTTGAAAGGCCGGAGCCCGGAGCCGGAGCCGGAGCCAACAAATGGCAAATACCCAGCACTGCTTGGCTTCTTTTGTATCGTAACTTTGTTCAAACTAGGGTTCAGCGGTACCGGTATTCCGAGAAAAAAACGGTATCGGTATTTCGGATTGATGATACCGATCCCGATACCGGTACCGACTCGGGATCGGGATTAGCCTAAATCGGTATCGGGATTTGAGTTATTGATACCGATACCGGTACCGATACCGACTCGGGATCGGGATTTAAAAATCGGTATCGGTATTTCCTAAAAAAATTTTTTATTAATTTTAATCTTTAATAAATAAATTCATTCTGCATTTTGAAAAAGGTTTTAATCAGTAGTAAAATGATAAATTAGCACTATAAAGCTATTTTCGAGACAAAAACATCTCAGGAGCCAATAGAAGACCTTCCAAATCCATCGATATCCACTTTAATCTTCGATATCATCTTGATCTAAATTTATACTCCAAATTCAACTTTTTATACCTCAAATCATCTTTGGGAATTAGGAGGGATATCGGTAGACTTTTTGGGTGTACTAGGGATACCTCCGATAATCGACTGATATCCTTCAATATGGGGACTAGACCTGCATAAAACTTTTTAATTAGGCTTCATTCGTTAACAAAACACCTGTTCATTAATAAACATTACTTAATTTTTATGCAAAAATTTTATTCACCGAAGGCGCCAAAATCTATTATTTCCATTCCTTGCGCCGCAGGCGAAAATTTTGAGCATTTTGATGTCCAAGGACAATATTTCTACCTAAGATTGGTCTATTTTTTAACCCGAACCCCCTATTTGTGAATTTTTCAAACCCCGACCCGAATCCCTCTTCTACCATCAAATCCCTTTCTGCGCCGCAGGCGAAAATTTTGAGCATTTTGGAGGACCCATTGTCAGATTTCTTCCATTTTTTGCGCCGCAGGCGAAAATTTTGAAAAATATGGAATAAAATAGTCAATAAAAATAGTAAAAATAAATATTTACAAAATCGGTATTTTGTCGGTATCCAACGCTAATCCCGATACCGATACCGATACCGGCCTCGGTATCGGTATCAGAAAAAACGGTATCGGGATTTAGCATTCGGTATCGGTATCAGTAAAATCGGTATCGGTATTCAAAGAGACCGGTATAATACCGCCCGATACCGGTCGGGATCCCGATACCGCTGAACCCTAGTTCAAACTTGATCAAACAAGGTGGTTTTGGTGGCATTAAACTCTATTCGACCAAATTGATCCAGCCAACTATAAGTCACAACATTCCCAATGAAATCTCCGGAAAACCAAGAACCTTATTCTGGTAGTTTAATTTTCCAAAATTGGAATCTATTACTCAATTTTTGGACTAAATTCTGGGTTCTACTCATTTCTGAAAGTATCACTCTTTGCTGTTCATTAAAAATTTAACTAGTTGTTATTTATTTTATTTATTTTGTACTTTGCAAATAACCAAAAACCCCAAAAAATGTATGGTAATTTTAACACTGCACCAAACCCACCGAGCAAAATTTGCCTTGCGTTAGACCGGCCTGTACTACTTTGCCCGCGCCAAATTATCCCATTTCTTATTTTTCTCGTTTTAAAACCCAAGCTATTCAGTTGCAAACCTAATTTTGGTGTTGCACAAATCTTTTTTTAGCTGATAACAAAAATTAAAATCAATATAAAGAAACTACTTATTTAACAATTAGTTTTTTCCCATTTCACATTTATTTACATTCTCAATTTCCTTTTCGTTTTTAGAAATTTTATTTATTTTCTATAATGAGTTTAACTGTTGACAAAAAATATTTTATTGATCGGGCTACGAGGATTTATTCGGCTTGGGTATTTTTGATAATATTTTTATTGTCTATTTATTTTTGTTCAAGGAGAAAGATGACGACCTTAAATCTTTGGATAGTCTTGTTTTTTGTGTTGGAACAAATCAAGATGAATTGCCCTACTCAAAATCTCAATCGATTCAGGTCTGTTTATATTTTCTTTGTTTGGGTGTTTTCACTCGAAGTTGTTTTCCTGTGAAAAATTTGTAGAAACCAGGCATGTCTGCGTTTAGTAGTGACAAAGTTCCTCGTGTCTATTCTTTTTTGTTTGTTGTTACCCATTGCTTACCCACTGCTGTTACCCCCTTCTATTTTTGTTATTTATAAACTTTCTCAATTTATAGACTTGGCTTTTCAATTGTGCACTTCCAGATACTCTTCTGATATTGACCAAAAATGGGATTTATTTTCTTGGAAGTGACAAAAAGGCCCAATTCTTCTCTCCACTTGAATCTAAAGAGAATTTAAATCCTTTTGTTCCACCTTTCTCTACATTAGTTAGAAATAAGACGGACAAGGATAAGGACAATTTTGAAAAGTTACTTGGAAAATTGATTGATGCTGGCCGTCATGTTGGTTGTTTCACAAAGGACAAACCTGATTCTGCATTTGCTAAGGCTTGGGATGCTGGTTTGAAAGCTAAGAATTTGGTAATTTTTTAAATTTTTTGTCAATTATTCGGAAAAAGTTAATATTTGGAACTGTTTATTTTATTTATTGTTAACTATAAACTTTCAATTTATAGTCTGTTGAAGACATTTCTCTTCCATTCGCAAAAATCTTTGCCGTTAAAGATGACAAAGAAATTGAATTACTTAAACATTCTGCCCACGCAACAGTCAATGCTTGGAATTACTTGAGGCGTAAAATTGTTGACATTGTTGATACAGAAAAGGTTTGTTTTAATTAATATTTTTATTAATTCCATTAATTTTTAGCGCATCAAGCAAAGCCGTTTGGCTGAAGACTTGGAGAAATCAATGGTTAATGTACAAGTTCAAGGAGAATTGGCTAAAAAGAATATTTTGGAAGTTTGCTATTGTCCAATAATTCAATCTGGAGAGAATTGTGCTTTGAAATTCAGCGCTCAGAGGTAATAAAATTGTTTACTACACGCATTTAGCCAAGAAAAAATTTAGTATTTGGGAAAAATTTTCGTGTGTCTTTTTATTTTCTCATTACTTTAAAGAATTTAAATATTTTAGCCCGGATAAGCTCCTTCACTTTGGTTCAATTGCAAGTACACTTGGTGCTCGATATAGCGTAAGTATTTCTGCAAGCGATTTTTTAAAATTGTTTTCAGTCTTATTGTACTAATGTTGCCCGTACTTTAATGGTTATGCCAACAGAATTAATGGAGCAATTATATGAACTTCTTTTAACAACAGAAGCAGCTATAATTGATGCATTAAAACCTGGTCGACCTATCTCTGAGGCTTATGAAGCTGGAATTAATCATTTTAAGGAACAAAAACCTGATTATCTTCAATATCTTGTTAAGAATTTTGGGTTTGTTTTTTTTCTATTTTCCCAAAAAAAAATTTCTTTTTTCAGTTTTGTAACTGGAATTGAATTTCGTGAAAGTGGATTGCTTATCAATGAACGATGTAATCATTTAGTTGAAAAGAATATGACATTCATTGTTGCTGTTGGACTTCAAAACTTCCCTAATAAGGAAGCAAAAGATGATGACAAAAAGACTTGTTCAATTTTCATTAGCGATACAATTCTTGTTTGCGAGGTTTAAAAAGGGAAAATAATTTTTTTATTATTTTAATTTATTTTTAGGATGGCCCAAATGATATTTTGACTATTGCAGCAAAAAATCGTCTGCGTTCAAATTCAATCAGATTCCGCGAAGAAAATGCAAAATCTTCAAAAGAAGTGGAAGAAACATTGTCTACTCGCACTAAACGTTCTGTTGTGTTACAAGATCAAACTAGAGTTAATTTTTAAATTTTAATTTAAATAAAATTATTTTCTTAAAGCATAAACAAACGAATGAAGAGAAACGTAAAGAACGTCAAAAAGAATTGGCTGAACAAATGAATAAGGAAGCTAAGGAACGTTTATTGTCTAACAAGTCTGGTACTGCTGAAGCTAAAAAGTATTTTTTAATTAATTACACACTTTATTTTTTTCAAATTTTTAGAGCAAAGAAATCAAATACATCTTACAAAACCGAAGAAAAGTTTCCTGATGAGCATGAAGTTGAGAAACTTATGATTTATGTTGGTTGGTAATTTTGGTCTTTAATTACTCGGATAATTTTGATTTAATAATGATACTTATTTATTAAATTTGACAGATAAAAAGCACGACACTATAATTGTCCCAATATTTGGTATTCCTGTTCCTTTTCACATATCAATGGTCAAGAATGCCAGTTTAGCAAATGAGGGTGATTTCTCATACTTGCGTATCAACTTTACACATCCTGGTTCTCAAATTGGAAAAGAAAATCCTCAGTTTGCTCTTGCAAAATACTTGAAAGAATTGTAAGGAGTTTAATTAATTTTAAAGTCTAATTTCTTCTTAAATTTTTAGATCATTCAAGAGTAGCAATGTCCGTGAACCGGGTGAGGTTAATGCACCTAGCTTGAATCTTCAAAACGCTGCACGAATGATTAAAGAATTGCAGAAACGTTTTCGCACTTTGGAGGCTGAAGAGCGCGAAAAAGAAGGGGCTGTAAAACAAGACAAATTAATTATATCACAAAATGGCAAAGGAAATCCAAAATTGAAGGATCTTTATGTTCGTCCAAATATCATCGCAAAACGAATTAGTGGGTCATTGGAGGCACATGTTAATGGCTTTCGCTATACTTCATTACGAGGAGACAAAATTGATGTTTTATATAACAATATTAAACATGCCTTCTTTCAACCTTGCGATAATGAAATGATAATTCTTTTGCATTTTCATTTGAAGGTTTTTTTCCTATTTATGAAAATTTTATTTGAAAAATTAAGAATCCTGTTCTTTGGGGGAAAAAGAAATACCTCGATGTGCAGTTCTACACCGAAGTTGGAGAGATAACCACAGACTTGGGTAAATACCACCATATGCAGGATCGTGATGATATGCAAAGTGAACAGGTTATAATTTTTGTTTTGAGTCTTCTAAAAATTGACTTTTTGTTAGATGGAACGTGAAATGCGTAAAAAACTCAATCTTGCTTTTCAAAGTTTTTGCGACAAAGTCTTCCGTATGACAAATGAACATGTTGATTTTGATACTCCATTTAGTGAACTTGCATTTATTGGGGCGCCACATCGATCTTCTGTTAAGTTGCAACCAACTTCCTCCTGTTTGGTACATCTTACTGAATGGGTTTGTTTCCATTTTTTATTATTTTAATATTCTTTATTTAGCCGCCGTTTGTTGTCACCCTTGACGAAGTTGAATTAGTACATTTTGAACGCGTGACTGGAAATACAAGTACATTTGATGCTGTAATTGTTTTCAAAGACTATTCGAGAAAACCACATAGTATTGGACAAATACCTTCATCTTCTCTTGATGGTATTAAGGATTGGCTTAAGTAAGCTAAACGAGACAATGATTTTTAAATTTAATGACACTTATTTTTAAGCTCTTGTGACATTCGCTACAGTGAAGGTCCTATGTCATTGAATTGGGCAAATATTATGCGCACAGTTAATGATGATCCTGAGGCATTTTTTGAGGATGGTGGTTGGAATTTCCTATCCGCTGAATCGGATGAAGGAGAAGAAAATGATGTTGAATCTGATGAATCTTCTTTCCATGCATCTGAAGACGAAACTTCTGCTAGTAGTGATGAGGACGAGGAAGAAGAGGAAGGTGTTTCAGAAGAAGAATCGGGTAGGATATTTATGTAATATTTTGTTGATTTTTTTTATTTTTCTAGAAAGCGAAGCTTCACTTGATAGTGAAGAGGAGGAAGGAAAGGATTGGAGTGATCTCGAAGAGGAGGCTGCTAAAGGTTTATTTTCATAAAATGATTCACAAAATCATTTTTTTTCTTTTATAGCCGATCGAGTAAAAGCACGCGAAGAGGATGAGCATGACAAGCGTCATCATCAAACTAAGAGAAAGGGAGTAAAGTCTGGCCCTCCACCCAAGCGTCGACGCTGATTATAGGAAATAGAAAAAGGAATGAGACTCTATAATTCACTCACCTTTCCTACCCCGTTTCTATTTTAATTATTTTTTTTGGAAAATATTTTAACCTGTCGCCCAGCAAATCTGATTTTCCTGTTTCTAATTTTACGCGTAAAGATTTGTAAAGGATGTATATTTGTATTTGATTTCCGTTTGTTCGATCGGATATTTATTTTTAAATTATTGAAGTTTTTTATTTAATGCAAATAACGACCCTATCCTAAAAAGAAGGCGCCTTGAATTTTTTTCATCATTTTTTTCCAACTTTAATATATAATTAATGGTCATTCTTTTCTTCTTCGTTCAACTCCACTCTTTTTACCTGTGGCATATTCAAATGAGACGACAGAAAAATACACTCACGGACAGACAATCACGGCGAAACACGGACAGACAAAGACAGACAAAGCACGGACGAGCTCAGACGAACACGGATGAATACAGACAGACAAAACACGGACGAGTACAGACAGACAAAACACGGACAAACACGGACGAGCACGGACAAACACGAACGAGCACGGATGAATACGGACAGACAAAACACGGACGAGCACGGATGAATACGGACAGACAAAGCACGGACGAACACGGACAGACAAAACACGGACGAGTACAGACAGACAAAACACGGACGAACACGGATGAATACGGATAGACAAAGCATGGACGAACACGGACAGACAAAACACGGACGAGCACGGACAGACGAAACAAGGTTGTGTTTGTCCGTCCGTGTTTTGTCTGTAGTGTATGTGCTTTTCTGTTCAATTGAATATGCCAAAGGTAAAAAGAGTGGAATTGAACGAGGAAGAAAAGACTGACCATTTTTATATATTAAGGTTGGAAAAAAAATGATGGAAAAAAATCAAGGCGCCCTCTTTTTAGGATAGGGCCCAAATAACTGTAAATGATCAACAAGAAAGTGATCAATAATAAGATCTTTGCATTTATTTATCTTATATTTTTTAATATTTTATTTTAGAATCATAATATTTTCATATTTTGCTTTTCATTTCAACGTTGAAAATGACGCATGGTTTTCCGGTGATTGTTTTTGAGCCGGAGGAGGAGCTTGTATTTAGAGGTAGATTTTGATAGTTGTGATAAATTAAAAAATAAATCAATTGGAATTTCGAGGGAATGTCCTTAAAAATTTTCTATGTGGTTCCCTTCCCGTTGTATTTTATGTACATATATAAATATAAAATACAAATAAAAATATTTGTTTCCTCGAATAGCTTCGGTATACCACGCGCCCCAATATCTTATATCCACACTAGTCATTTCAACGAATTTGATATTTTTATTTTAGACAAACTTGGTCATGTTACTGGTGTTCAGCTGATAATTAGAAATAAGAATCTTGAGGAGATTTACTTTAAGGTTACTTTAATTCTAAGAGATTTTAATCTCAAAATATATATTTGAGGTTAAATCAACTGCTAGTAAATTCTACAGTGTGAGGCCTTCCTCTGGAACCATTAAGCCTCATGGTCAAGTCAAGGTTATCATTCAACCTCATGATGATTCTGCTAAATCGTTGGATGTTATTGAAGAGAATAATCATCGCTTTATGATTCAGGTTGTTCTTAAATTTATATTCTTTAATTTTTGATTTCTAGTCTGCTTTTGTTGACAACAAATCTCCAAAAACAGCTGATGAATTTTGGCAAAGCTTTGATAAGGGGAAAGTTCCTGTAACCACTTGTAAATTGCATGTTCGGGTTAAACGTCTGGATTCTAATGTTATTTCCTCTACTGAAGCAACTAATGGTGGAACTTCTCACAGTCAACATCGACAAGGGCTTGAAGATCAGGCTGAGGCATTTGCTAAAGCGGTATTTTTTTAATAATTTAATTTACTACAATTTAAATTTTAGCATTTTCATGTGCAAAATACTAGAGCTAAAGAGCATGTTAAGGATGTGGAGGCTGTTGTAAGGAAGGAGGATCATGAAAAGAAGACAATCAATGGAAATGTGTCAAGTATTCCATCGATTCCTCTTGTACGGGACATTGTTGAAAATATTGGATTAGTGGCGAATACAGTTGAGGAAGTTCAGGTTTTTATTTTTCAAAAATTTCTTTCAATAATTTTATGTATTATTAGAATGGTGTAAAAGGTGATGATATGAAGGACGGAAAGATTGATGAGGCTTCTGAATTGGAAAAGGTTATTGGTAAAGACAATAAAGAGGAGGGTAACATGATTAAGAATAAGTTCAAAAATTTGAATGGTGCGGCAAATGCGGTTGCTAATGCTGAAGTTATGGCGGAAAATGAGGAGGAAATTCAGGTTTTAAATATTTTAGAATCATAAATACAAGTATTTCGGAGCCTGATAATTTTATTCCCGGTATTAATAAATAATGTTTATTGACGGAGAAGTTAAATTCCTTACAATAAGCATCGAAAATTTTGAAAATATTAAGGGATTTAAAGCTAACCATCCATTTTTCGAATAAACAAAGGAAAATACTTACCATTTTTTCACATAAATTTCTTTAAGGAGTATGTAGACAGAGTTGAGTCGAATTGAAATGTTGAGCTCCGCTTCGGGTATTTAAAAAAATCTTAGGCGCTGCTTTGTATATTGTAAAAATCAGTTTCCAGTTGTGACTTGAATTAGTTTTAAGCTTTTTTAAAACAATCCTCACACCTCAATACCGCTATTTCATATGGCCTTTATCTTATATAAAGACTTTATTTAAAGATTACTTTTAAGAAATCATCGAATCTCAACGTTGGTCCTTCAAATGGTGATTGTACAGAAGAGATGCGTGTTCAAATGGAGTCTCCACTTCCGAATAACCAGCCGTCTCATTTTACTATTGCGAATACTTCTAATGAAACTAAAATTGATAATTTATCTTCAACAATGTTTAAACAGCAAAAGCCTCTTTTTAATTCTTCGCAATTCTGCTATTATCCTATGCCATTTGTTGAGCCTGCTTTTCATAGTGGAGCAGAAAGTGGAAATGGATATTATGGTAGTTTTGGAATTTTTTACAATTTTTTAAATTTTGATAGTGCTTGATTTATTAGCTTTAAAATACTTTTTTTACATTTTAAGTCGAGCATTCTTTTTATTTTTTGCTCATTTTTATTCTTTTATTTTCAAAATCTAAATATATTTTAATTTACAAAAATTTAAATTATTATTTTCAGGTCGTTATATTGCTAGTGTTCTTGACAAAATGCCAAAGAAGATTGCAATTACTATGAAACGTGAAATTGCTGAACTTATTGCTAAATTTGAACAGAAGGTTGCTGAGGAGGAAAATGAGTAAAAGAGTTATTGATTGGTTGATTTTGCTATAAAACAAGACATTCTCGAGCTTTTACGTAAATTATTATTTTTTGGATTGTAAAGTTATTTAAGGAGTAGATAATTAATTAATTTCTTTTTTTTGAATGACAATTTTCTGGAATTATTTTGAATTTTAATTTGAAAAGATTTAGAAAAGAAATTAATTTTTTATTTACAAAATTATGCTCATTTTAAATTATTCTTTTTTGTTTTGGGAGAGAATTGTTAGAGAATTGTTTCAAAGTACACATATTCTTCTGCTTTCATTTATTCTGGGATATTTTATTGTTTTGGAAGTGATTAACTTAAAATTAAATTCAAAACACTCGTTTATTACTGCGAATTTTTTTGGATTATTATTTATTGGTATAAAAATTTATTGAAAATTTTATTTTAATTTTATGTAGAAAATTAAAATTATGGTGGCAGGGGGGGGAGGGGGATAAATTAGTTATTTAGTGACAACTTCAAAAACCATTCAAACTTTTGAATTTTGGTTTTATTCGCTCGTCTTGATGGGATCTATTGAAATAATTTAAAATTAAATTTTTGAAAATTTCACCCTACAAATTTTAAATTAATCCCATATATTTTAAGTAATATTTAGAGAGCCACTTTTATGTCATTCGAATCAGTAATTTTGAATTACATCACTTTTGCTCGAAAATTAAGATAAAATTAACCTGAATATATAAAATTAAAAGGCTGTTTTTGATATCATTAAATTTCTCAAAATGTTGTAAAAATTGAATTAAAAAAATTAATTCTTGTTGAAAAAGTGTGTTGTGCTTAAAACAAATTGCGCACCTAATTTATATTTTGGAGGGAAATTGGTTTAAAAATTTAAGAAAGACTTGCCCAAATTAAATTGATTTTATCGTGTGTTCATTCACCTTAACTTTTTCGTCTTTTGTCTTGATTTCCCCCCTTTCCTTTTTTTACCGAAGAGTAGCTGATTCCTTTTCTTGTTGGTTGTATTTTTTAATTGTTTCTTTGAAGAATTTGTTTAAAAAAAGGAGGGAAAGATTGCGCTCATTTAGAGGGGTGAATGAAAGAGAGAGAGAATGAATGTTTTAATTATAACCAAAGTCAACAATTAATCATTTATTTAATGGGGGGAATATCATAAAAATGGTTACCCCCACAATTGCAGCTGTCAATTCCAACGAATTATTTTCTTTAATTGATAATAATAATAATGAGAAAATTAACCATGGAGCAGCGGTAAAATTGATCTCTTCTGAAAAAGCGAGGCAACATTTATATTTTGTTGATGATGAAAGTCAAAAAGACGAATTAAATAATGTAAGAAAGGAAATTAAATTAATTAAGGATTTGGGAATGTTAACACAAAACTATTTTGTATGGAAGAGATTTAGGGGATTTCTGTCAAGATAAAAGGGTGTTAAAGGAAAGGGTTGGGGGTAGATTGTGGATACTTTACTGTAACCGCAGCGATTATTCAAGGGATGCTTAACCCATCTACGATGAGATTTTTAGAAAAATGGTCGATTGTGACTGAAAAATTTGAAAAAAATATAGGTCTTGAATCTAAAAGTCTCAAATATAAATCTTTAAAATCTCCTATTAATTTCCTCCCACTAATTATTTTTAATAGTCTAGAGAAAATGGTCAATTGCCTAATTGCAAACAATTCCCTGAAAGAAGATTTAAAAGAAATAAACAATGGACTAGATCATCTCCATATTCTTTGTGGAAAGCTAAATTTATGTTGGATTATCAATGTTCAGAAGACGATCTCAAAAAAGAAGTTGGGAATTTTTACTTTTATAAAAAAATATTTTTTTAAAGCTTTTAATGGCTTCTTTTTCACATTTTGGTGTATTTTTGCTTATGTTTTTACATATTTTATTTGGATCTTTTATTTTTATTCAAATAGATTCAATTATTGGAGAAAAGCCTTTTTATGAAGTTTTTCTTTTTTCTTTTACAACAATAACAACAATTGGTTATGGAAATATTGCCCCAAAAAGTCCTTTAGGAAGATTATTTTGTGTTTTTTATTGTGTTTTTGGAATTCCTTTAGCATTTATAACATTAACACAAGTTGGGCAATTAATAACTGAAATATATTGGATTTGTTTAATTTCTTTTAAAAATTGGAAAAAAAGAGAGAAAGAAGAGGAGGAAGAGGAAAATGAAGGAGAGAAAGAAGATGAGATTTTTGAGCAAGTTTTTAAAAATAAAAATTTCTTTAAAAATAAATTAATTTTAAAAAATAGTTAGCGGAAATAGAACAACAATTACCGATTATTATAATTACTATTTTAATTGTTTTGCATTCTTTAATTGGTGGATTGTTATTTCATTTTGTTTTTGACAATATGCCGTTATTTAGAGCTATTTATTTTAGGTGAGGAAATAAATAAATAGTTTTTTTTGGTAAATATCCCAGGCTTGGTAATGGATACGGATACAGATAAGTCTTAAATACCTGTGGATATCCGGCTGTATCCGCCGTAAATATCCAGATACGGATACCAAAATCCATGTTCATTACCTAGTCTGAAATATCAGGGTAAAAATTAAATTAAAATATTTTTTTAAATATTTAATGGATACAGAAGATTTAAAAATTAGTGGAAGATATACATATATATTTTTTTTGTATATTTCAATTTTAGTTTTATAAGTATAACAACAATTGGCTTTGGCGATATTTCTCCACAACCCAAAAATTTACTCGAAACAATTTCTATAATTATTTATCTAAGTTCTGGAATATCAATAATGTCTACAATGTTTGGGTAAATTTAAAAACAAAAATTAATTTAAATTATTATTTAAAAGTGCATTAGGTGAAAATCTTCGCCGAATTCATTATTTGGGAAGAAATTTTAGTGGAAGTCAAGATGTTTGTATTTGGTTTAGTGGAAGATATATTTCAATTAAAGAATTGGTTACTTTAGTATCTAATCAATTTAATGCTTCGCCTGAAAGACTTCGAGAAGTTTTGGATGAATTAGATATACTTACTAAATTAGCAACATTAAATAATGGAAATTCTAAAGAAATTAATAAACAAATAAATTCAACAAAAAATAATTTAAATATTATAGAACAATTAAATAATAATAAAAAATTATCTACTTCATCATCATTAAGTACAGAAAGAGAAAGGGTAAAATGAAAGTCTCTCTAGTTCTAAAAGCCCCTCTCTCTTTTTAGATGATACAAGCATTGGGTACTTTACACCAAATTGGTTTAAAGGGGACTAGAACATTTCGAACTCCATCAATGAATTCATTTACAGCATATGTTCGAAATAACTTTTTTGTTCAGGCAGAATTATCACAGAATACTGTAACGAGAAGTTTGGATGATGAAAATTTAATTGTTTGTAGAAAACCTTTTTTTGAATAAAATTTTTGTTTTAGTTAAATTAAAATATTTTAATTTTTTTCTAACCTATGCATGTATTCTAACTCTTGACATCCCCTTTTTACCTCAAAATATCCCTATAAAAGCAACATAATTTTTAACTTAGTTATCAATAAAAATCTTTTTTAATTTAGTCAACGTCTACATCTCTCTCCATTAAAGTAAGATTTTCCTAGTTTTTTAATTGTTCAAGGGGTTTTTAAATTTTATTTAAATGTCATCAGCAAAAATATTTAAAAATATATAATTGAGAAGAGTTTGTCCGTTTGTCTGTCCTTTTATAGACAAGTGGGCTTTTATAGTAAAGTGATTTGGGGGAGTGAGGAAATGGGGGTTTTTATAGTAAAGCGTTGCCTGTTGAAAAAAGTTGTGAGGGTAAGCAGATAGTATAAAAGCAGGGTATTTTGGTCAGTCCTCAACTGATACCAACACATTCTCAACTTTACTGCGCTCTGTTCTACGTCAACGTTTGCTGGAGTCCTGTGTCCTCTTCAACTTTGCCGGTGTCCTGTACAACGTCAACGCTTGCCGGTGTCCTGTACGACGTCAACGTTTGCTGGAGTCCTGTCATTGCTCTAAGTTTGTTTTGTTAAAATTTTGTTTAACTTTAAGGTGTTGATTCTAGATCGTTTGCCTTTTGCTCATGGAATCTGACGAACCGTGCTGCTCCAGTGCTGCCGAAAGGAAGAGGAAAAGCCGCGCTGCGGAGAGTGATAGTCTTAGACATCTTAGATTAGTTTGTGATAGAGAGAGACATCAGTCTCTGAGGTCCCTTGAGGACAAGAATCTTAGAAATGTTAGATTAGATAGTCAAAGAGAGAGACAGCAGTCTCTGAGGTCCCTTGAGGACGAGAATCTTAGAAATCTTAGACTTGAGAATGAGAGGCAGAGGAGAGCGGTCAAAAGATCGCTTGAATCTGCTGAGGAACGAGAAGAGAGGCTTCGAGTTCAGAGGACTAGACAAAAAAAGTATAGAAGACAACCGGTAGTACAAAAGTACCAAGCCGGTTGTTTAGATTTAGCAAAAGAGAATAAGCTTAGTGATCTTAGTGTAGAGTGTATGCACTGCGGTGCATTGCATTTTGAAGAAGAAAAGACTAGAGGTTATTCTTTCAATGACTGTTGTCACCATGGCAAAGTTGTTGGATTGGATATACCTGAGCAGGATTTTCCTGAAGAATTGAGAGATTTGTTTATGAAATTAGATGCAAGGCATGCGAATTTCTTTGACAATATTCGTCATTTGAATAGTAGCGTGTCCTTTGCTTCGATGAATCCGCTTAGATATAGATATCCTAGCAAAAGAGGGCCGTATTGCTTTCGCATATACGGTCAAGTATACCACAAATTAAATGTGGCATTGAATCCAGACTTAGGTGAAGATCCTGCCTACGGGCAGATCTTCATAGTAGATACTGCTGAGGCAATGAGGGCGATGACGAAGGCTAATGCCGGAGTCGACCCTGAATTGCTTAGAACTGTGTATGATGTTATTAGAAGGGGTAACCCTTTTGCTGAGGCTTATATGATGATGAAAGAAGAGGAATGCTTAGAGCTTGAAAAAGCTAAATTAGAAAATAGAGAGCCGGCCGAGATCAAACTTTTGTTTGAAACCGGAAAGCAATTAGATAGAAGATCAGGGTACAATGTACCACGAGCAAATGAAGTAGCAGCAGTGTATGTACCCGGCGCTGACGGGGAAGTACCTGATGCTAAGGTTGTCGTGAGACAACGAGGTAAAGAGTTAAAGATTTTGAATAGTGCTGATGCGATGGTGACTCCTATGACGTATCCACTATTTTATCCAAGTGGTACTCTAGGTTGGCATCCTGAGCTGAAGCAAAGTAATAGTATTAGAAGAGTGACTAGGCTGCAGTATGTATGCTACAGCTTGGCCATTAGGAAAGAGTTCAATCCTATTTTATATGGGGGAAAACTCTTTCAGCAGTATTGTGTTGATGAGTATGTGAAGATAGAAGGAGATAGATTGAGATGGATTCGTATGAATCAAAAGAAGATATGTGCTGAGGCGTATAAGAACATCGATAATATGATGTTTCTTAGATCGCAAGAATTAGGTTTGCCACTTGGTCGGAAGGTTATCCTTCCTCCAAGTGTGACAAATAGTCCTAGATATGTTGAGAAGCATTTTCAAGATGCTATGGCCGTAGTCAGAAGGTTTGGAAATCCAGACCTTTTCTTGACTATGACATGTAACCCTATGTGGTCTGAGATTGTAGATAATTTGTTTCATGATCAAGTTACTAGCGATCGGCCAGATTTGGTCGTTCGAGTGTTTTATTTGAAAGTAAAGGCTGTTATGCAGCAAATAGTTAAGCTTAGAATATTTGGAAATGTTCTTGCCTGGATGTATCCTGTGGAGAATCAGGGCAGGGGCCTTCCTCATATACACTTGCTTTTGACTCTTTCCGAAGAGGACAAGTTATTGACATCTGATGATGTTGATAAAAGAGGTATTAGTGCTAGAATACCAGAAAAAGGTACTGAGATTTTTGATTTAGTAAAGAGATTTATGATCCATGGTCCATGTGGAAGTTTGAATCCAAACTCCCCATGCATGGAAGAGATCCTAGAAAATGGAAAAAAGATTAGGAAATGCTCTAAGGGTTATCCTAAAGCATTTCAAGAGAAGACTTTGGTCTTAGAGAATGGTTTGACGTTATACGCCAGACCTGATGATGGTAGAAAAGTAGAAGTCTTAGTCTCTGGAAACAGAGTAGAATTAGACAATAGATGGGTTGTGCCTCACAATCCTTATCTATTAAAAGTATTTAGATGCCATATTAACCTTGAAAAAGTTAATAGCATTAGTTCGGTGAAATACCTGCACAAGTATGTGCATAAACCACCGGATAGAGCAAGATTAGAACTTGAGACTAGAAATGATTATGATGAAGTAAAAGAGTTCATAGACGCTAGATATGTCTGTCCTCAGGAGGCAGTCTGGCGAATCTTAGAATTGCCTATGTATGATAGAAGTCATAGTATTATGGCCTTGCCAGTTCATCTGCAGGGCGAGCAAATTTGTTATTTTGATGAGACAATGAATGAAGAAGAGATCTTAGAGAGAACAAGAAATTGTTCTGAGTTATTAGCTTATTTTGATTTGAATAAGAGAAATGATACTTCGAAGGCTTTACTGTATCATCAGTTGCCTGAAAAGTTTTGTTTTAGTAAAGGAAAGTGGACTGAGAGAAAGTCACATTTTAACGCAATTGGTCGTATGGTTAAAGTATCACCGGCTGAGCCGGAACGATACCACCTACGGCTATTGTTGTTGAATGTGGTAGGAGCTTCCTCTTATGAGGAGCTCAAGACTATTAGTAGTTCAGACGGCTCAGTTAAAGTCTGTACAACCTTTTCTGAAGCATGTCTTGAACGAGGGTTAATTAGAAATGATGAAGAGTGGAAAAAGGCCTTGGAGGAGGCAGCGAGTTTTGAGATGCCCAGAAAATTGAGAGATTTTTTTGCTTTGATTTTAGTCCACTGCAATCCTTCTCAACCGGAGGAGCTTTGGTTGATGTTTAGAGATTTCTTAGCGGAAGATTTTGTTAGAAATTTTTCAAAAGAATTAGCATATGCGAAAGCATACAGAGAAATAGCTTTGAGTATTGTAAAGGGTGGGAAATCACTTGCTGATTTTCCTACCATGGAACAAATAGATTTAGCTGAGGACGTCGAAATGACGTTCAATGCTAAAGAAGAAAGAGAATTAGGCTTAAGTGCATACGAAAGTATGTACGATGAGCAGAGATTAATAGTTGATGAGATTTTGAATAGAGTAAATAGATCTGTTCCTGAACCTGCGTTCTACTTTTTAAGTGGACCAGGTGGAACAGGTAAGACGCATGTGAACAATACAATTGTTCATATGCTTAGAGGTGATAAAAAGAGAATTTGTACTATGGCCTTTACCGGTATGGCAGCTACTTTGATGCCTGCCGGTAGGACAATGCATAATAGATTCTGTTTAGCTTTAGATATGAGCAACTCTAACATTGGCCCTAGAAATAGGGCATGGAACGAGTTGAAAGAGACTGAGGTGTTCATATGTGATGAGGCGCCTATGATAAATAAGCGCGCATTGCGAACACTAGATGAAAAGTTAAGAGAGATTATGAACAATGATTTAGTATTTGGTGGCAAAGTTATGCTTTGGACGGGTGACTTTCGTCAAACCCTGCCAATTCAGAAACATGCCACAAGAGCTGAGATGGTCAATTCGACCATAAAGAGAAGTGAGTATTGGAATATTGCTAAGCAATATAAGTTGTCTAGAAATATGAGAGCTCTGGAAACAGAGAAAGAGTTTGCTAGAGATTTGATTGAAATAGGGAATGGCAATTGGAATGATGAAAATGATTCCATTAAATTGCCTTCCGAGTGTATTAGTTATGGAGACTTAGCAGAAGAGATTTTTGCAAATAGTATTGATTCTGAGAATTTTGAAGAAATGGCCTATAGTGCCATTTTAGCACCAAAGAATATAGATGTGTCTGAGATAAATAGTAAAGTTCTGGGTATGTTACCTGGAAAAGAGATTTTGTACACTAGCATTGATCATGCTGAAGATGAAAATCGACAGCGTGTCAATGAGTATTTAGATGAGTATTTGAATGCTCTGAGACCCAATGGGTTTTCAGTGCATGAGCTTAGATTAAAGAAACATGCAATTGTCATGTTAATTAGAAATTTGAACATAGAAAAAGGTCTCTGCAATGGGACAAGAATGAGTGTTGAGGAGATGAATGCAAACTTAATTGTTTGCAGGATTCTTACTGGAGATAAGGCAGGTCAAACTGCGTATATCCCTCGGATAACACTTTGTTGTTCTGAGGAGTATCCATTTGATTTGCATAGACATCAATTTCCATTGATGTTAGCTTTTGCTATGACAATTAATAAGGCTCAAGGCCAAACCCTTGAGCGAGTTGGAATAGATCTAAGAAAAGAGGTCTTCGGACATGGACAATTGTATGTGGCTCTTTCGAGAGCAAGATCATGGAATATGATTAGGGTCAAGTTAGATAATAGTAATAGTGATCGAAAGATCAAAAATGTAGTGTATAAAGAAATCTTAGATGAGAGAGATTGAGTTTCCCAGTTTCTTAGAAAATAGGCGTATTGTTATACGCAAGTACTAGATATGTATTGTATTTGTTTTGACCCATTTTTATTGTATAATCCCCATTTTTCTACTCACAAACTCACCCGATTTTGATATTTATATTGTATGTATTTATTATTTTGTTGTGAATAAAGTTTTAAATTTGTTTGTGTTTTTTAATTACGCTGTTTAGTTAGGTTTGATTAGGTATATGATTTTTGCCATTGTATTAGGGTTTTTGAATTGCTAAATTGTTTTTGCTAGCGAGGTGGGGCGGCCGAAGGCCGCCCTACCCCGCTAGTATTTAAAAATAAATTAGGATTCAGTTTAAAAAATTATTTGAATAAATTTTATAAATAAAATTTTTTTATGAAAATTTAACTATGTACAGAACAAAAAATTATTTAAAATTTTAAAATTAAAAATTTTACTTTTTTATTATTGTTAAAGTATTTAAATCAAATTTTGCTTTAGGTTCTTTATAATAAAAATAAAATCTCGAAATATTGGAAATTTGATAATCTGTAAATTTGACATCATCTAATTGCTCAATTTCAACCTTTTCTGCTCTTTCACTTAATTTAAAATTTGTCTTGTAACTAAATCTTAAAAGAATATAAGGCACTATTTTTGAACAGTCTTTTGTTGTTATATGCTAAAATTTATTAGAACAATTTATAAATTAAAATTTAACTTAATTAATAACTTACTTCAACAATAAGATCACAAAGTGCTGGAAATTCAGATGAAAATTGAAAAAAAACTTTTGGGAATTTATTGCCTTCATTTATTAAAATATTGAATAAAATATCTGTATATTGCTCTTTAATTTTAACATCCATAAAATCAATGTAGAGTTCACAAATTGCACAATGATTTAAAACTAAGTCCAACAAATTTTTACATAAATTATTGCTAGGAGAAAGATAGGTGTGTCTAATATTAAATTGGGTTGGAATTTTATTGTAATTATCAAATAATATGTTGATCATTTCTGGATTAAATACTACATCTCGAAAATTACAATACTCAAAAGCGCACTTAAATAGTTGTTCTAACCAGCAACGAACAATAATCATTTTTTCAATATTTTTTGGGAAATTTTCCAAATTTAATACATAAAAAACGGAATTTTTGGCAACTGAATAGAAAAATAAAAAATTGTTTGAGTGAATTAAAATCAAAATATTTGATCTAAAAAATTAATAACTAATCTAATTTAAATTATCTAAAAATACGTCACTATTTTATATATTTTAAACCTGTTATACCTATTAAAGCAAATTTGCTGTCCTCTTCATGAAGAAACAACGGAATTGATTTGTCTATCGCTTCTTGCCACTAAAAAATAAAAGTAATTAAATTAAAAACTAAATTAACCTTCTCCTTGAGTTGATCATTTAAAGTAAATTCAAAAACTCCCGATTGAGAATCGATGGATTTATATTCACGTAAAATTTGAGGAGAGTCGATATCAGCCTAAAATTAAATTTAAAAAAATTAAGTATTTAACAAATATTTACTATATCAATTTTAAAAAATTCCATTCGTGCCAGTTCTCCTTCATATTTATTAATTAAATTGCGAAAATAAAAATTGGCTTGTTTTAACGAGAATAATTGAGTGAAATTAAGAGATTTTAATACATCAAGTTGAACTTCAGATGGTAGAGAAAGCATTTTAATTTTAAAGTCAATTATCTAAAATTAAAGGTCAAAGCTTTTTTGTTTAATTGACAGAAAAATAAGCTTTTCATTGACAATTGACAAATAATAAGAAAAAAAATAAAAAAAAAGGAAAATCAAACAAAATTCACTATACTAAAACGCATTTTCCGTAACGCTTTTTTGCACTTTTTAAAAAAGAAAACAGAATTTATTTTGAAACGAAAACTAGCGTTCTGGGCGTTGCCACTTAATGGAGCGAAACTGCTGTCTCTAGCGTTTTTGGTATTGAGTTGGTTACGTAAAAATTTTGAAAAAAATAGGAATTTTTCACCTAAAAACTCAAATATCTCTTCTCAGACTCAAGTGACACCTTTGAAAATATTTTTTATCGATTCGTCACTTGATTCCCCATCGAATGGCACCTCAATCATCTTTGTACGACTAATACTTCAAAAGTTATGCATTTTAGAAAAGAACAGAACATACAACATTTTTAATGTATGAGGGCCTTCGGCCCGCATATTTATTAAGAATTTAATAGTTGGAAGTCTATTTGAGGGCCTTCGGCCCTCAAATACAATCTTTAACTTTAATTTTTATAAAAATTAATGTTAAAGACTGAAAATAAGTTTCGAGACTCAAATGTCCTTTTAATATAACCACAGTTTCAAGGTTACCCGAGGGCTACGCATAATTTGCAGTTTTTTGTATCATTGCTGCAATCATTGCATACACAATTTTTTCACCATTCGGTAGAAAAAAGTTGAGACTCAAACGTCCTTTTACGCAAAAATAATTTTATTCACGTTCGGATAAGTTTATAGTTATTTTCCGATCATTTCCACCACTTTTTTGCACTCAGACTCAAATAACTTTTTTGAGACTCAAGTGTCCCACTTAAAAATATTTTTTTCGAACTCCCCATGTTCGATTACCTATTATAGGATCAAGTTCAAAAATTGCCTATCAGCACATAAAATTGACCCTTTTGTCCCGTGGCATTTTGTCTTCAGTTCCCATAAAATCTTCACAAAAATAACAAAAATGCCCACCCCAAAAAATGGTTAATCACGCATAACTCAATAACGGAAGGTCAGATTAACATGATCTTTTTTTTATTCGATAGGGAATGCAATGGGTTTGTGCCCTCCAAGCAAGGTCGAAATCCTCCGGGTTCGGGATCAGATCGAAAAGTCGAAAAAACTTTTCGACATTTTCGTCACAATCGACTTTTGACACACTTAAGTCGACTTTTGGAACTTTTCCATAATTTTCCTCTATGGCCCCATATATCCCCTTTCAAACGAAAAAAAGTTTGTCCGGATCCGACTTTCGAGTCAAGCCCTATTTTTTCTTTCCCGGGGTACCTAAAAATTTTTTTGTTCGTTTATAAAGATTTTTCATAAAAATTACAAATTTTGGCACTTTACGATGCCATTACTCCCGAACGGCATATCCGTTTTTTACAATTTTTTCGACGTTCGATAGAGAAATTTAAGCCCTTTTAAATGATCAAAATTTCGATGTTTCGAATTTCGACTTTATGTCGAAATATCGAAGAAAAATAAAAAAAATCAGCATTTTTGCGCTCAGACTCAAATAACTTTTTTGAACCTCAAGTGTCCGACCTAAAACTTTTTTTTCGAACTCTCCATGTTCGATTACCTAATATAGCATCAAGTTCCGAATTTTTATATAATAACAAAAAAAGTGATCTTTTGTTGCTGTGACGAATTGTGCTAATTCACCCCTACTAAATCCCAATTTACCCCTACCCCGGTTCGTTGTATCACGCATAAGTCCCGAACGGAAAGTCGGATTTGCATGAACTTTTTTTTGATCGACGCGAAATTCAGTGAAATTTTAACCTTCGGGAAGGGTCGAAATCGGCCGGGTTCGGGATCATGTCGAAATGTCGAAAAAACGTTTTTTTCATTTGGTCGCAATCGACTTTTGACCAACTTAAGTCAACATTTCGAACATTTTTAGAGTTTTCCTATATGGTCCCGTTAATTGTCTATCAAACAAAAAAAAGTTTGTTTCGATCCGACTTTCGAGTCGAGATCTTTTGTTTTTTGTCGGGGGTGCCCGAAAAATTTTTTTGCTAAAATGATAAAAAAAACCGATTTTGGCACTTTAGCAGATGATAACTCCTGAAGGGATTTTCCAAACTGAACGAAATTTTTACCATTTGATAGAGAATTAAAAACTGGTCTAAATGTACTAAAAATTAAATTTTATACATTTCGACTTCATATCGAAAAATCGAAAAAACCTAAAAAAATCACAAAAAAACGCCAAAAAGCAGGTTTGGGATACAATAACTCCCGATCGGAAAATCCGATTTCAATGATTTTTATATCATTCGATAGAGAATTCAAAGTAGATTCGAATACCCTAAAACTCGAAAATTTTTCATTTCGTCTTCATGTCGAAATGTCAAAAAAACCAAAAAAATTGAAAAAGTGGAAAAAATGGGGTAGTACCTTTTTGTCCCGGGAATAACTCCCGTTAGGGAAGTTCAAATCGAAAAAACGCTTCGGTTAATCGGTGCAGAATTGAACGCTGTACATTTCTTCTTCCAGGTCCGAAACGCTCCGACTTCGTTTTTGGACATTCATCCTCAATTTCGACTTTCGAAATTTCGAAAAATCCGGGTTCCGAACTTTTTCGAAACTCGTCGTGGGAACATTTTTTGTAGCTTTTGGGTCATCAAATTTTTTAAAAAAAATTTCATCCAAATCGGACCACTACTTTTCAAAATTTTTTCAAATTATTATGAGTTGGTAAATTTTTTTATATATAGATAAATTTTTCTTTTTAAAAATAATAGAGAAAAAGTTATTTTTCTCTAATTTTTCATAAAAATATAAGTGTAAACAAAAACAACCAGCCATCTGCCATTTAGACGCGGCAGCTACCAGCCGTCTGCCTTTTATTCGCAGGCAGTTAATTTCTAATTAATCGCAGCTATTTAGTCGCAAACTTAAACTTTAAAGGACACCATTAGAGACAAACAGTAATATCGAGGATGGCTAGAAAATATTAAAGGGTATTTGTTGATTAATTGGATGTGTCGGATTTAGGAGATATCGGTGAATTTGTGTAATGAATTTAACGAGAGAATTTGTATGGGGTTTAAGAGTAGGTGATATGAGAAATCGGGTGATATTCGGATTTTGGTTGATTAAGAGGTATATCAGGGATTTAAAGCTAAGTGATATATGAGGATTCGGGGGATTAAAAGATATATGATTCAAGAGGAAAATGACGTATGGCGATTCGTGAGATTAAAAGAGATATCGTAGAGGACTATCGAGGATTTGTAGGAATTAAGAGATTGGGGAGTGATATATGGGAAAAAAGAGATATCTGGAATCTGTGAGAATAGACACTGATAATACCGGGGATTTGTATTATTAACTGACGATTAATATGAATCTATGGGATTTTATGGAATTAAGTATGAGTGATTAAGGGTATTTCGGGGATTTGTGGAATTGAAGGGTGATAAATGGGTTGATATATGTGGATTTGATATGAGGGTTGTGAGGAATATCAAGTAACTGGCGATTATTATGGATATATTATGGGATTTTCTGGAATTAATAGTGTGAGTGATTAAGGTAAATCGGGGATTTGAGCGAACTTAAAAAATATCGTGTTTTTTTGCAAATAGAAAATGAAAGGCGGATTTTTGGATTAACAGGTTTTTTGGGAAATAATGTGATAGCGGTGATTTGGGGTAGCTTGGGGATTAAGATGGAAATCAAAGATTTTGAGATGATTAAACGCGATATTGTGGGTTGAGACGGATTATTACAGTATTATGGGATTTGCGAGGATTTAGGGGGTATCGACGATTTTGAAGTTATTAAGAAGGAGATGAGGATTGTTTTCGGTTTGTAGTTAAAAATTTTGGATTAAAAATCCCGATGATTTGGATTAATTAATCCCTTATAAGTGATATAGGAGAATTTTAGTGATTAATATTGATGACTAAGAGTTAAAACGGGGTTTAGTGTTTAAAGATTTTTAAAATGAATTATGGTATAATAAATATGTGGGATCAGGTGATTTAAGATGTTTATTATGACGGATATCTGCTGCTTTAAGGGATTAAGATGATATTGTGTATTTGGATTTAAGATGATATTGCTAAGATGGTATTTGGGATTAAAATGTTCTGCTGCTTTAAGGGATTAAGATTATCTGTCAAAATTGAATCGTCGAAGTTGGGTGAAAAAAGGGATATTGTGAAGTTGTTTGTATTAAGAAAGTTACCGGGAATTTTTGAGTGTTCACTGTAAAAATAGTACTTGAGGATTAATAGGGCAAAAAATGATATTAAGGGATATTGGGGTTACTAGGTATAAAGGGGATTTGGGGATTAGTAAGTTTGGCTGTTTCTGGTGATTCGATATATCTGTTGGTAATTAAGAGTGATATAAGGTGATATGTGGATTAAGGTTATCATCGATTTTGGGAATGATTAAGAGTGATATAGGGGTATTTGAGGTTTAATAGTTTTCGGGGATTTTGGAGTGATTAAGAGTAATGACTAAATAACTATAATATTTGCGACTAAGAAAAAACGACTATCCCTTAATAACAACTAATATAAAGAGTTATAGGGATTAATAGGAATATAGGGATTAATAGGAATATTAGGGTGTTGAGAGGATTAAGAGGGATACATGGGGAATTTAGTGGACTTTTATGATTGAAAAAGAGTATTTGAGGATAAAAGGAATATTGGTATTTAGAGTTGAAAAGAGTGAAAAAGGGGAATTCGGAGATCGCTAGGGAAAGTTTTGAGTGAGGGTTAAGATTGATAAAAGGAATTGAGTAGTTCGAATTGAGGAGTTTGTTATTAGTAAGGATATCAGCTGGCTTGGAACGTGAACTAATCGATGATTAAGGTTTTGTTAAAAAAACAAGTTTTAGTCGAAAAAGAACAATGTTAAGCGAAAAGTGAAAAGGGTAATTTGGAGGAATAATAGTTAATCGAAGAATTGAGTTGGAATTGCTTTAGTTTCCTGGAGGATATAGGGTGGTAGAATGGGTTTTGGAGTAAGGAGTAACGAACGATATAGAGGTGTGGAGGGTGGGGGTGTTAAAGACGTATATAAGAGGATTTGGAGTGATAAAAAAGAATATGTGGTATTTTGGGTGGGGAAGGGGATTAAGAGAGATATCAGAGATTTTATATACATGTTTTAAGAGGGTAACAAAGGTTTTTGGGGTAAAGGATAATATCTGTGATTTTAGGAAAAAGCTGCTAGCTGATAATTAGGGTGTTTGAGGATCAGAAGATTTCGAAAAAGAGGTTAGAGAGTGATAAGAGAGATATGTATCAGAGAATTTTGAGAATAAAAGATGAAAAAGAGGGATAATAGAGGACTTGAATTCTTTTGTATCCGGGTTTTTGAGGATATCTGGAAGAGGATTTGAGATGATTAAGATGATGAATATGAAAGAAAATGTGGGGTTTTGGATTATAGAGTGTGATATCTGGGAGGCGATTAAGATGGATATTAGCGGATTTGTGTGAGGGTAAAATCAGAGAGTTAGGAGATAAACGGTTTGTGGCGCTTAAGAGGTATACCAGAAGATTTTGGATGTGATTAAGAGTATAATGTTAAAAGAGATCTCTGAGGATTTCCAGGATAAATTCTGATATCTGTGACTGTTTGATTAAGAGGTATTTAATATGTTTTAAGGGCTATAGGTGATTCTCAGAATTCGGGCTTTGTAGAGGAATAACAGAGGGTATTAGTGATATCTGGAATTTGGGGTGATTTGAGGGATACCAATGGATGGCGTAGTGACAGAAGACCCACAGACAGAAGACCCAAGGACAGAAGACCCACAGACAAAAGACCCACAGACAGAAGACCCACAAAGACAGAAGACCCAAAGACAAAAGACCCACAAGAAAATTTTTTAACTAAAACTTTAGAAAAAATTTTCTTAAATTTCTGAATGAGTTTCCAATTTTCAAGGCACAAAATTAACAAAAATATTTGTAAATTATAAAAAAAATTTTTATCTAAAGTTAATAGATAAAATTTTAGTTAAATTTTAGGGATCAGTGAGATTAAGTCATTAGATTGGAAAGGGATTTGAAGAGGCGGGTGATTAATTGGGATATGTAGGGATACCGTTGGATTTAGAAGATATAGGTGTATAACCTCAAATCCAACGAAATCATTTCTTATAATAAAATGGGTATAACAGGAATATGAAGAAGGAATACCACGATATTTTTCTTACAAGGGAACATTTCGAACTGTGACCAAAAATTTTTAAATAAAAATTATACCATCGTGTAGAGCGTAGTCGAAAACGTATTGTGGTGCCCGGCTTTTCTTCCCCTGACCCCCATTTCGAAAAGTTATAGGGCTTCAAAGTTTTAGACTTTTAGAGCGGTTGAGTCACCCCCACTTTTCTTATTATTTCTCTTCCTAAAGGGAAAAATAAGACTCCTTTTCTCCATTTTTCCTTTCCTTTTCTTTTCCCATGTTGGTTAAAGAAAGAAAAAAATAGAAGAGAAAAGGAAAGGAAAAGAGCATCTCTGCCTTGCGGCTAATATCAATTAAAAAGGAAAGAGGAGATGGCAGACATGCCTCCTTTCCTTTTCTTTTCTCTCCTCCTTTTCTCTTTCTTTAACTAATATTGAAAAGAAAAGGAAAGGAGAAAAGGAGGATGGGAGTCTTATTTTTCTCCTCAATAAATTCAAAATCTCTCTTTATGAGGGTGACTCAACCGCTCTAAAAGTCTAAAACTTTGAAGCCCTATAACTTTTCGAAATGGGGGTCAGGGGAAGAAAAGCCGGGCACCACAATACGTTTTCGACTACGCTCTACACGATGGTATAATTTTTATTTAAAAATTTTTGGTCACAGTTCGAAATGTTCCCTTGTTAACCAATAAATCGGATATATTAGGGGATTTTGGAACTTATATGGTTTGGGTACTCTTTTTTAGCCACGCCTTTTTTTCCTTTTCTTTTACTCTTTTTCCCGTTCAACCATCAATCAATTGAGTTGAGGTCAATTTTTTGTTTAAAATAAAGAGAGAAATAGAGCTGCCTCAGACGACTCATCGAGCTGTGCTGAGACGTATGGCACTAAACTCGGTCCGTGAGTCTCTGAGCTGAATTACAGGGGTCCAAAAATTTCTAAAAGGGGTAAAACGGTCCTATTGCCATTTAAATAATTAAAATAGATAAAAATAAGAATTTTTATTCAAATGTTAATTCTATTTTGGTGAAATTGGAAAGGAAAATTAATCTTTTCCTTGTTAATGTCTCTCACTGAAAATGGCACAGGAAAAGTTAAGTAAAATCGAGGAAGAAAGAAAGGCTGACCATTCTGTCCATATTAAGGTTGATTCATGAAGGAAAAGGAAAAAAGGGCGTGGCTAAAAAAAGAGTACCCAAACCATATAAGTTCCGGGATTTTAAGGTTGTAACGGCTTTAATCATTTTAAGCTTTTATAATCCCACCAATCCGCTTTTATCCTCTGATACACCTCCATTTACTGAGAAATAATGACTAATCTCTGATAATCCCAGAGATCCCCAATATCCTTGCTTATCTCAGATACTCTTGATCACTTCTAATCCTATATCCTTCCATGTGGGCTTAAATGACACTCACTAAAATCCAGTTAATCCTAAATATCCCTTTGATCTAATTTTTGCTGCCATCGTCGGGAATTTTGAATTTAGAAAGGCCAATGAGCAATTTTTTATACTATTTTTATATCGGACCCTGACCGGATCTAGTACATTTTGACTAAACCACTGGATTTTCCTGATCAAAATCCAGAAAATTCCCAACGTTGGAACAACTTAACCCGTGTTGCAAGAACATTCCCATTGTTAAAATAACATCCCCGTTGTTGGAACAACATCCCACATTGTTGGAACAACCTTCCCTAATATTAAAACAACTTTTCCGTTGTTGGATCAATTTCTTATTGTAAAAAACAGATAGAACTACTACATCCCTCGCGCCAACATTAATGCACAATAAAAGGGAAATAAAAAATAGTTGTGGGTCTTTTGTCTGTGGGTATTCTGTCCTTGTGGGTCTTCTGTCTGTGGGTCTTTTGTCTGTGGTTCTTCTGTCCTTGGGTCTTCTGTCTGTGGGTCTTCTGCGTCGACACGCCAATGGATTTGTGAGTTTGATGGATAAATGGTGAAAACTGAGATTGATTGTGTAATAAATGACATTTCAAAGGATTTGGGTTGGTATTAAGATGGTGACGGGAAATGGATTTGGCGATAAAGTGTGTATCTTTGATTTAGGGAGGTTAAGATGGATATCAGATCATACTAAAGGATATTATCATGGATTTTAGTTATAAATTTTGGTGATCCTGCAATGGTTAAGTTTTGTCTGGAAAAATTAGGTGATTTACGAGCGTTAGGACGCCGCGAAGCGGCGTCCTAACGCTCGTAAACAAAAACAAGGAACAAAAACTAAAAAAATAAAAAAAATTTTAAAGAGAATGCGAGGACACAACAGCACATTTTGGCGGGGACTCAACCGGTTGGGGGACGATTCAGTATCGCCGATTCAGTATTTGGGCTTTTTGGCCATAACTTTTTGCTCGATCAATATTGTAGAAATTATTATATATGATTTGATAGGCCTCTTGGGGTGCTGCATCTTTTTCATAATTGGACTTATCTGATATAATCATTCTACAAAAAGTTATCACTGATAAACGACGTCACAAGCATAAAAAATCGGGTTTCACGCTGTAACTTTTTTATGTTATCAGATCTTGCCATTTTGAAAACGATGTCGAATCTCAAGACAATTCGAATGATATTCGAATCGGTCGAATATATTTTCCTGCTTAATAAAATCATTTTTCCGCGTGCAGATTTTCGATTCGCGCTTAGGACAAGCCCAGATTAATTCGGTCCGTTTTTACTCCTGTTAAAACATTTCAATAACTTAGGGGAATTTACTCTGCTTCTAGCTGGGTAATACTACAATGGTATGATGTTATAATGCCAAAAGCTTGTAATGCCAAAGCTTGTAATGCCAAAAGCTTGTAATGCCAAAACTTGTAATGCAAAAAGCTTGTAATGCCAAACCCCCAAAAGCTGTTGAAATGCCAAACCGTGGAAAATAGCTTGTAATGCCAAACCCCCAAGATATGTTGAAATGCCAAACCGTGGAAAAAAGCTTTAAATGCCAAATAAATACAAAACTAGAAATTTTTTGTTATTTCTGATAGAATTTGTTGTTAAAATTTTTTGTTTGTTCCAACAACAAGGATGTTGTTGTTCCAATTGAATTTTCGCTGGAAAAACTCTAGGCCGGGAATGCGGGGAGGGGCCGGTACTACGGGGAATGTTGTTCAAATTGTGGGGAAAATTGTTCCAACGGTTGGGGGAGTTGTTCCGACTATAGGGAAAGTTGTTCCAACAACGGGGGATGTTGTTCAAATGACGGGGACGTTTGTTCCAGTGATGGGGGAAGTGTGATGTTGATCCCCCGTTGACGGACCAACTTCCCCCGTTGACGGATCAACATGCCTCGTCATCGGAACAACTTCCCCCATCATCGGAACAACATCCCCCGTTGACGGATCAACTTCCCCCGTCGTCGGAACAACATCCCCCGTTATTGGAACAACTTCCCCCATCGTCGGAACAACATCCCCCGTCATTGGAACAACTTCCCCCATCATCGGAACAACATCCCCCGTTGTGTTGGAATAACATTTGGCATTTCAACATATCTTGGGGGTTTGGCATTACAAGCTATTTTCCACGGTTTGGCATTTCAACATCTTTTGGGTGTTTGGCATTACAAGCTTTTTTCCACAGTTTGGCATTTCAACAGCTTTTGGGGGTTTGGCATTACAAGCTTTTTTCCACGCTTTGGCATTTCAACAGTTTTTGGGGGTTTGGCATTACAAGCTTTTGGCAATATAAAACGCTCCGACTACAATACATTTATACCCCAGCTATTTCAAGAACACACTTTTTCATCCAGGAATTTTTCTATTATATTTAGAACGTATTGAAAAATGTCTGGTCGAGGCAAAGGTGGGAAAGCAAAATCTGGAGGAAAGGCAAAATCACGTTCATCACGTGCTGGACTTCAATTTCCCGTTGGCCGTCTTCATCGTTTACTTCGCAAAGGTTTTTATTTAAATTTTTTTTTATTACATTTTAATTAAAGGTCATTATGCTGAACGTGTCGGTGCTGGGGCTCCTGTCTATTTGGCTGCTGTTCTTGAGTACTTAGCCGCTGAGGTTCTTGAATTGGCTGGGAATGCTGCTCGAGACAATAAAAAAACTCGTATCAATCCGAGACATTTACAGCTGGCTGTGCGTAACGATGAGGAATTAAATAAGGTCTGGAAATTTTCTTAATTTAAGTTTGCGTCAAGTAATATAAGTTTTTTCTGTTTAAATTAAAATAACTTTCCAAAGAGTTCTAAAAATATTTTTCAGTTACTCTCTGGCGTGACAATTGCTCAAGGTGGTGTTCTTCCAAACATTCACGCTGTTTTGTTGCCTAAAAAGACACATGAAGGTTCTGCCTAAATCTATATATTTTGTTGTCTCGGAAATTCTTCGAAAAATGTAAAATGGAATTGTTTTTGATTATTTTTGGAATTCCTTTCTCTCTCTTTTCTTGTTAAATTATATACACAAATTTTACTTTACAACTTTTAAATTTTAAATATTTTCTTTATCTGGTTTTTCTTTTAACGATAAAAATTTGGTCATTTTCTAGCTTTTTATTAATCATTAAATAGATTATTTATTTTTTACAATATCTGTAAATTATTTTTAAAATTAAATTATTTTATTTAGATATTTTAAAGTTTTAATGTCTGAAGAAATTCAGAAAGCAATCCATGTTTTGGAAAATGAGTACAAAACGAGGAAGGAAGCTTTTGACAAATGGAGAGGTTTTTTTAAGTTTATTTGGAAGTTATTTTCCTTTTGAATAGCCCTTAGGATCTAATTAATTTTTTTATAGAAGAGCATGCTGCTCTATCAGACCACAAAGAATTTGGCATTTATGTTGATCAATTCCGTAATTGGGAGCGTACAGTTTTAGAAAATATGAACAATCTAAAAACAGCTCTAAATAAAAGTAAATCTATCGCAAAACCATCAGAATTACCAACTGTTGATCTGGATACCCAATTAGAAAAGTAATTAAATTTAAAAATTTTTTAAATTAATTTTAATATTTTTAGCGTTTTAAAAGACGTTTCCTTGCCTCAATTTGTGCTTGCTTTTATGACAATGGCTCAAAAAGACCCATCTTTTTTGAAAAAAGCTTTTGAGGTTTTTTTCATCATAAATCGTTTTATTTTTGTTTTTAGGTAGTAATTGAAGAAAGTAGAAGTACTGGGTTTTCAAACCCAATTTTGCCTCAGAATGCTGTTATTTCGAGGTTTTTAAATTTTCAATTTATGTAAATTAATTTATTGTTAGCTGTTTTAAGAATGAAACTTTTCTTAAATTCTAACCAAAACTGATCCACAATATAAATTTCAAACAAGTTTTTTGTAGTCGATCAACACCTTCTTTTGGTGGTTATCATCAACCTTCCCCATTAGCTTCAGCTAGCGCCTCAGTTCATTCATCGGTTTCGAATAATTCTTCTGGAATTTATCTTCCACCAACACCCCAACAACAACAGCCTCCTCAACTTGTTGTCCTTTCTTCTGCTCGTTATGGAGTAAGTGGTACACCTCCAACAAGTTCGTTGGCAACAAGCGGATATAGTAGCAACACACAAATGTCTAATTATGGATTTCTTCCAGAGGGTAAAAATTTGTATTTTATTCTTCCGAAAAATAATTGTTCATTCTTGTTTCTAGCCATGAAATTTCTTTTAGTACCCCCCCTCCTCTCTAATCCTCTAATGTAAGTATAAAAGGCTCGCTGTTTTTAACAAATGCCAAGAAAATTGATCTTTACATATAGGTATATTTCTTTATTTTAAGGATGGCGAGTTGACCCTGCTATTCGCAAACAACCGAAAACCGCTTCACCAATCAGAGAATACAGATCACCTATAAATTTGCCCTTCAAAGATTTTAGTCAAAATTGATATATCGATTGATTGATTCAAAATTGATACATATTTCGATTTAAATTGCTTATAAGAGAGTAATTAATTTGAATAATTTGTTTACAATACAGTCAATATTTGCGATTTTATTGCTGAATAACAATCAAAAACGTTTTAAATTTCTCGTAATTTTTTATTTCCTATTTTAGATGTATTTATTTTTTTCTCCTATTATGCTAACTTCAGATTCAGCTATAACTACTATTAATGCTTTTAAAGCCGTTCTTCTAATTTTACTATTTTTTGGAACGTTTTTGGCATCAACGGTTATTTTTTATATTTAATATATTTTTAAGAATTTTTTAGTCATTTCTTTTGATCAAAAAATATATTATGGGAGGAGCTGAAAGCAATCATTCCTCACATTTTGGACGAAAACTAATCTCTTTAATCTCCTGTTTTGGTGGCGGTGTTTTCTTAGCAACTTGTTTACTTGATTTATTACCTGACTCAATTAACGGAATCAAAAGTGCTGAGAAACGACTTGGGTATCAAATTAAATTTCCTTTGCCTGCGTTTTGTGTTTCGCTTGGTTTTCTGATTGTTTTAATTTTAGAGCAGGTTCATGCTTTTATTTTTTCTTTTATGTTAAACGATTTGTCATTATTTCTACATTTACTGACAATCATGGACATATTCAGAGTTTGGATTTCGAGTTACGCACCTGAAATTTGGTGCCACAGCAGAAATTTTTTAATTCCTTATTTTACATCTATGATATCCTTTTCACCCAACTTTATAAATTTTTCTAGTTTGGGGTAGCGTAGGTTGTCTTGCTTTTAAAAAGTAAAGAATGATTGTCTTTATTTTTATTTAATATTTTATATAATTTTGACAATTTATAGACAATTATTTATGCTAATAAACGCAATTGGCTAAGCAATTCATTTATGGAGCGTCTTTCCCGCCGTGAGGATGGTCATGGTATTTTAACTTTAAACAGAAGAACCAATTCAAATGAAAATTTGGAAAATGCTCATCTTTTGGAAAATGATGATAATGAATTAGAATCAAATGAAGATTATTCTATATTTAGAATACTTTTAATGGTCTTTGCTTTATCATTACATGCTGTTTTTGAAGGGCTTTCTGTTGGAATGATGACTGATGTTAATTTATTATTGCAGGTTTCTATCTTTATATTTTGCACGAATTATTTAAAGGATTAGAGGACTAACGATTATATTTAAATAATCTATTAGCTGACTTTCAGCCCGTAAAAAATGAGGGGGGAGCTTAAAATATCTAAACTGCAGGTTGGTAGTCGAAAGTAAGAGCCGCAAAGGGCACATCACCAAATACTATTTTCAATTTTTTAAGGTTTTCTTTGCTCTTCTCATTCACAAAACAATTGTTGGATTCAGTCTAGGCCTACGTTTGGTTCAATCCCGTCTTCATCCTCCAACCGTTGTTCTATGTTGTGCAGTTTTTTCCCTACAAGTCTGTATTGGTGGCTTTACTGGATTGGCTGTCTTAAAAATTTTAAGTGGGAGCCCTTTAATTTTTCTTATATCCGGAATTTTACAGGTTTTTCAAAAAAAAATTTTTTATTTTTTTTTTCTTTAGGCAACTGCTTGTGGTACCTTTCTTTATGTAACAGCATTTGAAATTCTTCCACATGAATTGAATAATGATTCTAATATTCCGCAAAAAATGTTATCTCTCGTCTTAGGTTTTGCTTTAATTTCGATATTTATTGCTTTATTTCCTGATTCTGATTCTTGAATCTATTTTTATTAATTGTTCTAAATTTCACATTGTCTGTTTTTTGACTAAAATCCGCAGTCCCCAATTTCTCCAAAACAATTTTAATTTTTATTGATTGGAAGGCTCTGAAAGAGTCTTCTAAAAAATATTTGAAAATTTTTATTTTTTCTTATTAAAACTCAATTCTTATCTCAAAACTTCAATCTCTACATAAACATTAATTATTTTTACATTCCTTACCTCCGGGTAGATTCGCTTTTATATGTGCCTTTTAAAATATTTTTGTAAATTATTTTTTTATATAAACTAGTATTAAATATTTTTAAAAAAATTAATTGTTTATTTTAATGTTAATTATGCAAAAAATATTTTAAGAATATTTTTGAAATTTTAATGATTAAAAAATAAAAAAAATAATATTCAAAATCATATTAATCCATAATTACTTTTTCAGTGTAAAAAACATTTAAATTTGCAAAGAAGCACATTAATGGGATTTTATTTAACACTTTTGGTTATTCTAATTGTTATTGCTATACAGTTGTTTAGGTTAATTATGATTATTATTTTTTGTCATTTTATATTATTTTTTAGATATCCCAGCACTTTATTGGCATGGTTTCTTCGTCGATTTTTAAATTGTTACTTCGCTAAAATAAATGGAATTGGATGGTTTTGTTTTGGTCAAATTAAATTTCTCTTCCATAACGGGCTTTGCCTTGAATTGGAAAATTTACGAATTGATAAAATTTTTGTTTGGCGTTCATGGAAATGGCCAAAATTAAATTTGCATGTTTTTGTGAAAAGTTTTCGAGTTGGTGAATTGAAAAATGGAAAAATTGAGATGGATGGTTGTATGCGAAATTTTGATTTTAATGAGTCAATTGAATACGTAGGTTTTACTAAAAGTTTATTTTACTTGAAATAATTTTTATTATTCTATAAAAATAAAAATTTAAAAATCTTTCAGAAGGGAAATTTTGAATTACTTGATATAACCTTCAACCGTTCTAAAGGTGATTTTATTCTTCTTATAAAGTTTGGAAGTTCTGTCGATTTTACTTGGTCTCCTGTTCTACACTTAAAATTAAATGATTTAATCAAGTTATTTTTTTTAATTTTAATTAATTAAATTTAAATGTTTTAGAGCCTTTTATTCCAAACTTTCAAAATTTTCTAATTTATTTAAATCGCTTTCTTCCGCTTACAATGCAGAACCTTCTACCTCTTCAAATTTACTTTTTGATGTCCAAACTGAACATTCATTTGAATTGGCCTTTCGTCTACCACAAAATCATTTGTAGGCTATTTATTATTTATATTAATTTTGAGACTGTTGAATGTACAGAAAGTTTGAGCTTGTCATATGGGAATCTTAAAAATTTATAAATCATAATTTACTTTTTCTAACGTTATTATAAATTTATTGTTTAATTTTAAGGATACGTTTAATATCGCCTTCATTTTCTTTTGAACGGACAGCTCCTTGTTTCGCTAAATTTGCTGCTCCAAATTTATTAGTAGAAATGGATGGGCATATAATTATGGATTTTGAGGTGACTATGCCTGGTTTTAACGATTTTTATTGTACATACAAGGGAATCTTGTACATTCGAGCGAATCTTTATGATAAATTTTTTTTTAATTTTCAGTCACCAAAATTGGAATGTGTAAAAGAAGATATTTTTCTAAAATTACTTCGAAGTGGATTCTCTCAATTAGAATTAGAAACAAATCGTTTATGGTCTTGGAGTGCAGAACAATTGCAAATTGTTTTTCCATATGGTTATAATTTTGCTGATTCATTTGACGATGTTAATTTTTGAAATTTTTATAGAATTTTTTAACTTAATTGAAATGTTTTTTTAATTTTAGCTAATTAATTGTATCAAATGGATTAAACTAGTTCATAATATAAAGAGTCGCCCATTCACAAAAGAATCTCCATTGCCTGCTGATGTTAGAATTAGATTTAAGGTTTTGATTATTTTAATTTTTATACAAATTTATTCTTTAATAATAGATTGTTACTCTTCGCATCGAGGATGATCCATTTGAAATTCAACTTCAAAATATTTATGAAGTCCAAATGGATGAAGTTTTTGAACGAGAACGAAGGAAGCAAATTTTAGATGCAAAAATTGCTCAACTTAAGAAGGAGGATCCTTTCTTTCCAAGTATTTAATATTTTTATTGCACTCCCCTGCTATACTTTTTTGGGATAAATTGTCCAAAATAGGCTATTCTTTTGTTTAGTAAATTTAATTTACATTCATTTCAGGTAATAAAATTGATGCATTATATCAATCTCTAATAAAGAAAGATGGTCAGCTTTACATGGAAAGAATTCAAAAAGTTCGACAACAACAGCTAGACCGGTGTCTTTTTCACTGGGAAATTAATGAATTAGAATTGCGAGCTTTTGCTGATCTGTCTTTGCATGGAAGAGAAAATGTTCTTGATTATATTCATATTTTTAATTCTGAATCGTTAGTTTTTTTGATTATTTTTTTAATAAATCTTTAATTTCAAGTAATTTCTCTATCAATGATCCTCAATTTTCCACACTTTGGGCTCGTGTTGTCGAGCTAGAAGCAGTCCAAAGTCGAATGAATTTTCGTGATTATCCTCTTCCTTATATGAATTTACAAAAAGCCCATTTTTGGGGAACTTTGGTTGGAGCTGAACAAATTATGGGTAAATTTGTTTTGCAATAAAATATTAGGGTACAGCCCATTACGGCGCGGGCCAAAACGGCGCGACCGAAACGGCGCGACCGAAACGGCGCGACCGAAACGACGCAGGCCGAAACGGCGCAAGGCCAAAACGGCGCAGGCCCAAAACGGCGCAAACTCTAAACACTGCACAGTGATAGTGATTAATCGTGTATCATCATTTGATCAACTGTGAGATTTATCAATTGATCTCTATGATCAACCTATTTGTGATCGATCTGACCTTAGTGATCGATCATTAGCCACCATTGCGTACACTGATCCTTCGAATTATTTAAAATCTGCAATAAGGTTTTGCGCATTACGGGAAAATTGTTTCAACACTGTGGAAGATCGTTCAGACGTTGAGAAAAGTTGTTACAACAACGGTGAAGGCTGTTCCGACATCAACGACCAGAATAAAAATAACTAAAGTCTAGATGGTTACAGTAGTAATATGGGGATAACTATATAGTTCTAGGGGAACTAACTAGTAATATACCGTAAATGCTCTAATTAAAGCACAGGCTCCATTTGAAGCACAGTCTCTAATAGAAGCACACCCTACGAGGGGATCGAAAAATAAAGGCACAGTTTCTAATTGAAGCACAGTCTCTAATAGAAGCACACCCCCTAGTATACACTGAAAAAGTTACATTTTTCTTAAAAAAGTTACATTCCCCCATTTATATACCTCAACTGATCCCCATTGATGGATATAGAGTGATTAGGTGATTAAGAGGGAATTTAGGGCATTAACAAGTAAATAAAGGATTCAAGGAGATATCGAGAGATTGGGGAGGGTGGGATTTTAGGAATTAAGAGGGATATCAGGTGAAATTAAAGCACAGGCTCCATTTGAAGCACAGTCCAAATCCGAGGATTTGTCCAAATCCGAGGATTTGGACAGATATCGAAGATATTTTTCGAAGAGATATTTTGAGAATTGCCACTGAAAACTTATTATAATTCTCTTAATATTCCTACCAACCGCCCAAATCCACAATATCCTTCCTATTCCCTCTAAATCACTTGATATCTACTGATATCCTACTTAATCACTTAAAACCTCGATATCCCTCCAATCCACCATATCCTTTTTGATCCCTTGATGTCATACGAGTGGGTTTCTCAATGAGGATAATGAAAATGGAATTGACAGCGATAATTCTATTGAAATTTAATTTTTGTTTTGTTTTATGTGTGGTATAAAATTTTCTTTAAAAATTTGAAAAATAGATCGAAAAATAAAGGCACAGTCTCTATTTGAAGCACAGTCTCTAATAGAAGCACACCCTACGAGGGGATCGAAAAATAGAAGCACATGTGCTTCAATTAGAGCATTTACGGTATGTAGTTATAGGGGAAACTAACTAGTAGTATTGGAACTATCTGAATCCCGCAGTTATTTCTCGCAGTTATACTTACTAGTAAGTATACGATCTAAATAGTTTTGTTATCACTCTTAATTTTTGTTATCACTCTGTTATCACAAGGTGTTGTCCAAATGCGACCTTTCATCTGCTATTTTTTGTTCCACCAAAAGATACGATCACCATTCGAGCTAAACCTCACGTAACAATATGTAGCTTATGGGAAATTTTTGCGCCGTTTTGGGCCGTGCGCCGTTTTGGCCTTGCGCCGTTTCGGCCTGCGTCGTTTCGGTCGCGCCGTTTCGGTCGCGCCGTTTTGGCCCGCGCCGTTTCGGGCGTGTCCCAAAATATTACCATTTAATTTAGAAAGCAGATCAATTCGTCACCAATTTATTGATACTCCAGAGCCTTGGGGAAGATTTATTATTGAACGAAGCATGTGCCCACTCAAATTTTTTTATGATCTTAAATGCGGTTTGATTTAGAATTTCTATATAAAATTGATAATTATTTTTATAGAAATTTCTGACTTAAAAGTTACTTATGGCCCTTGTTGGGAGCCTTGTCTTTCAATGATTAGTCTTTGTTGGAGTCTTATAAATGCGCCTTCTAAAGATCCTTCAGAACCTCTTCCTTTTTGGGACAAACTAAGACTACTTTTACATGGACGTTTTGCTATGTCCTGTACTCGGCTACAAACATCTATGCTTGCTTCTACTGATCCTTATAATGATACTGAATTGGTGGAAATTGTTTGGGAGGATTTTGAATTTGATTGGCTAACTGGTTTCAGATTTTGTGTTGGTCGTTTTTTATTATGTTTTTAGGTGAATTCAATATTCGATCTGATGTTGATGCGTATATTCGAACAGCCAGTAAATATGACGACAGAAGGTTTTTTTGACTTTGTTTTAAACAATTATAGAATAATTTCTCTTTCTAGACTTTTGCATCTCCCCCGCCTAATTTGCGCTATAAGTTTAGATTGGATTTGTCTTGGTGATCAACATGACCACCATTCAGTACAGCCTTGTGCTCCTGATAAATTGCCAGAATATTCTATTAATATTGTTTGTTTATTATTACTCTATTTTTTAAATGAATGAAACAATTTTAAGGGTCATGATTCTTATCGAGCTTTTCGTTCTTCTTGTGTTGATGTAAATATTCGTTTTGAAATTAGTGAGTGCGATGAGAATAACATCAAACGACAGTTCCCACAGATTCAACTGTATGCCAATACCTTCAAATGCCTTGATTTTCTCATTGTTTGTTTTTAATTTTTCATCACAAAAGTAAATAGTTATTTTATATAATGAAAAAAACAGTGAACATTGTTTATATTCCCATTATGTATTTTTGCTTTTTCAGAAAACACTTATGACTGTAAACAGACCAGTCAAACGAGGACCTATTTTTTCAACTCAAACAACAAAACGTTATCAATTAAGTAGACATTTTAGGTTTATTTTTATCTTTTTATTTAATAAAATTTTTTTAAGGAATATGAATCTCAGTTCAACTTTGCAAAGATTTTCAATCTCTTATTGGATGTCTTTCTCTTCCTCACACGGGTTCCGAGTGATAAGTGATAATCTTAAATTTACATTATCTGCTCAATTACAAGTACATCAACATCATTCTAATGTATTTTTAATATTCATTATTTACTATAATTAAAACTGATTTTTAGGATCGCATTTCTAGACGATCAAGAATTGATTGGAAAATATCTCATGTGACTGCTCATCTCGAAAATACCCAAATTCATTTATATAAGGTTAAACCAAATGATGAAGATTTACTTCGTGATGAGCATATTCCAACAGATAGCAGTAATTCTTCATTCTTTGTTGGCCTTTCCCGTCTTACTTATATACGTGAAGCAAGGCAGAGTAAGGTAATAGAATAAATTTAAATTTTTTCCTTTTGACCTATCCGTAATTTTTTTTCAGAAAAATTCTTTTCAATATGGAACTGAATATTCCTCAAATCCAAATAGTGATGAATCTAGTCAATCTACCTGTTTGGGAACAGCAGTACATCGTTTGACAATTACTGATTTGAAGGCATCCTGGACAATTGACAACCGTGATATTTGTTTAGTTATTGCTGAAGGGGTACAGAAAGCACATATGTTGCGAAAAATTCTGACAAATGAAGCATTGAAAATGTTTAATGTAAATAGAATTTTTATACTTTCTATTTTCATTTTTCCAGTTTGGAGATGAAGCAACCACAAGCACTAATTCGTCAAATATCCCAGGAATAAGTCGCTTGAATTCCAACAGTACATCATCACAACGAACTACTCGAAATCCATCTGTCAAGAGAGGAATTGCTGTCAATTCTGGAAGCCCGCGTCATGAAAATGGAGATGCTGGAAGCTTGTTTGACGATCGTGAAATGCTTTGGAGATTAGTAGATGAAGCAGAAACTAATTTGGTTGCTTATAGCGAAGAGGTTTTTTTCTTTTATTCTTTGTGATTTCCCTTTTTCTTTATTTTATTAATTTCTCCTTTTCTTATATTCTTCTTACAAATGCTAGTTCAGTATTAATATTAATGTTTTAATTTATATTAAACTCTTTTATTTAAGTTAGCATATTTTCTTTTTTCTAAATAATGATCTTTGTTTCCTATTCTTCTTGTGTTAAACTATAGTAGTATATAAAAAATCCACATTCTTTTTAAACATTAAATATAGTTGTGTAATTCTTTCTTTTTAAGATTGCACAAAATCCAACTGATTCACTCAATGGTGTTGGTATATGTACAATGGAAGATGTTATCTTAATAAACTGGCAAAGTACAATGTTTTTCTCCATTTTAATAATTATCTTTAATTTCTAATAGTTGATCTATTAAACAGTCAATTGGTTTTAAAAAGTTCAGAAAAGGTTGGTGGCTTTATGCTGGTGACGGCAGCACGAGCGTCTGTTTCGCAAAGGTTACATGTGCCTGTTTGGAGAAGGAAGCAATTACTATTGAAGAAATCTTGGATTACAACACTTTCAGGGATGCAGGTTTCTTTTTATTTTTCTTTCCTTCTATTACTAGAGAAAATTTTTAGTATTTTGCACCTTTATTTATTGCCCAAGACGATTGCAGCCTTAAACCAACAGAATTCCGTTGGCTTAATCGTGATATAATTGAAGAGAAACAGATGCCGACTGATCAGCAACAAAGCAAAGTAGAAGATTTTTCAACAACTGGTGAGGCTGTTGGTGGTGTTGTAGTAGGTTAGTTATTGATTTTAGTGATTATCAATCTAATGCTGTTTACAATTAATTTAGATAATAGCACAATTTCTATTGATTCATCTTCCTCTATTCAATTACAAAGAGTTGCTTCAAGATGCAGCTGCCAGCTTTTCTTTTGTTGTTTCTCTGATATGCTTGGCACTGAAGAATTGGAAGATTTGGAAATAACAATTCCAGCGGTGAGAGATTATTTTTTGTTATTTAAAAAATTATTTTTCGTACAATTAGGCTAATACAACAAAAGAGCGAGGCAGTTTGGGTGTGCGACATTGTGAGGAGGTTGACACATTCACATTAAAGCACAATATTTTGGAAGTTTGTACAAATTCAGAACAATATCAGGCTTGTTATTTTTCAAAATACAATTAAAATATTATGCATGATATTCTCTTATTTTAGATGTGTATTGATATCCTACAAAATCTAATCATGTTCATCGATCCTCGAAAAACTCAATCGGAAGAAAATAGGAGACGAATGTGGTTTGAGTTGCTCAAAAGACCAAAGCAAAGTGTTCGTGTCTCAATTCAAAAAATGCAGGTTATTATTTAATTTCTATTTTTAACATATATTTTTAATGATAGAGTGATCTTCGTGAACTTGTTTCTTTAGTACGTGCTTTGGAACGACAAGCATTTTTTCTAAATAAGGAGATGCAATTGAATCCTATGGATCCAAAGTACTTTTACAAATATTTTAAATATTTTAATTTTATTTTTTAAAGACTTGAATTAGAAAATAACCAATTACAAACAGACATTGATGAATACAAACAACGACAAAATTTGCTTATTGATGAGCTTGTCATGATGATAAGTTGTTATAAAGAGAAAGAAGTTGAGGAACGAGCACAAAAATTTATAACTCAATTACGTGTTGGTAGTGAAGAAGTATATGGAGATGATGAACAAAAGCCATTCATTTCTAGACTGTTTGAAGGTAACCTTATAAAGATTTTGTGAAATTAAAATGAATAAAAATATTTTTTTAGTTTGCTTCGAAAATTGCATATGGCGATTAACAGAGAATGATGGTCAAATTTCACTTTCCGAAGTTCAAATTAGAAATTTTCTTTATACAAGAACAGCGCGTATTGATAATTCTGGTGATCATTTGTTGGAGATTGGTGTTGTTAAAGTATTGAATTTATTACCCAACAGCAAATACAAGGTATGTTTATAATTTAGAATTTTGTTTAAGATTAAAAGATGCTGACAAGGGGAGCCGCCCTAGCGCCTATATATGATAACTATATCATTCTTAATTGATGCAAAATAAATTTAATTTGCATATGGGAGATTTTTCCTATGTGTACTAGTTGTAAAACAATTATAATTTGTTACTTTGAGTTAAAAATTCTATAATCTTCTTTTTCATACTAATAGTTTTCTTATCATTTAGGAGACTTTAGCTCGTCTACAAACTACAACTAGTGTTGATGTAACACCAGCTATGCGTGTTATTTGTCGAGAATTGCCTGCCGTTGGTGGAATTAGTATTAAAGAGCATTTTGAAGGTTTTATTGTAGAATAGACATTTATAAATTTAATTTTAAAGTTAATATTGCCCCAATGCATGCTCAAATTACTTATCGTTTTTTCGAAAAAATGATGCAATATTTCTTTCCTGGACGTAATATTGAGAAGGAAGATCAACAAAATTTGGATACTTCTGATGACCAACAGCAACATAATCAACAGGTTTTTTTAATTAATATTAAAAAATTTATTTTTAATTTAGCCACTTTCCTTCGCTCAACGTATTCGTGGTGCTGTTAATCACTCATTTAGAAGTACAAAAACTAAAGCTGCACAATATGCTGCAATTCGAGATGAAATTGATAAAATGAAGGAACGCTCAGAGAAAAACAATATGTTCGTTTACATAATCATCCCAGCTGTTCCCTTTCTTGTTTCGTATAAGGTTTGTTTACATTTAAAATTTTATTTCCTAATCCCAATGTCCTGTTCCTCTTCTGTTTGCAAATTGACAAATTGTAATTTTGGAGTTATAGCAATTTTGACACTAAATTCGGGGATGTAAATGTAATATTTACTATATTATAACTATTTACCATTCTAGGGAAATAAAGAGAAAAATCTGGAGGATGTAGATCGCTTCAATTTGACCTTCCCAAATTGTGAATATCACGACAAGAATTGGACATGGTTAGATTTAGCATTAGCAATTAAACAAAGATGTAAACGGGTCCTTCTCCAACAATTTATTAATCAAAAATTTTTACGAAATTCTCGGCAAGCTGGAATTGAGAGATTTCTGGCTGAACCTATTGATGATGAGGAGAAGAAACGAATTATCCTTGGAAATACTGTTTGTTTTTTTAGATTTTATTTAAATAAAAATATTTTAAGGCAAGCATGTTAATGGAAAAGAAGAAGCGAAAGAAATGATTTTAAATGTTTTGTATATTTTAGTTAATTTTTATTCTCACTTATTGTTAGGTAATATAGAGGTAATCTGTTGTTTTTAATATTAAGTCAACCCACATTAATTGATCTCATTTCCTTCTAACAGACAAAGTTACATAATTTTTGACTGCCCAAATTGTTATTTGTATAAAATTTTAATAAATTTTAGTTATTTATTTTTATTTTGGTTTTTACCATTTAATTATTAAATAATTGCCGGTTCTTTTTTAATTTTTAGATGTATGAAAATTCTAATGATTATTCCTCAGTGTTAAACGAAACAAAAACTTCTCAAGAATACGCATTCGATTGGTCAGTTTTGATTGATGCAGATCTTGAATTTATTAATCCGGAAGTAAAGAAAAAATCCCACATTCATTGTGTCTTTTCGCGTGTCTACATTGAGTGAGTATTTAATTAAAATTTGATTTGCACTGTCTCGATATCCTGAACCATAGGCCTGTTAAAATATTTTCGTTACTGACCGCTGGCAATTATTGATGTGGACCATGTGTAGTTTTATAATCTTGACTGTTAAATATTGTTTAAAACGAATTCTCTAGCTGAAAAATTTTTAATACTTTAAATTTTTTAGCGATATGGATCTGTTACGTCAAGGCGATGATGAAGGTGAATTTGTTGCTGATGAAAGTGAATCAAAAGAGGATTTATTAGAAGAGCAAATTCAAGAAGTTTCAACAAATATGCAAAAGGACGAAGATGTCGTCAAAAAAGAAAAATCACAAAATGAAATTGATTGTTCAAATGCTGAAAATGTTAAAAATAAAGCACCGACAAAAAAGCAAAAATTCTGCAAAGATTTTGAAAAAAATGTAATCTTTAAAATAATTTTATTTTAAATTGTTTTCAGGTTCGTAGTTTTGGATTCGCAACTGGCTTTGATTTAAATGGAGAAACTTATAAGAAAAAAATTAATGGTAGTGAAGATGGAAGGTTTGTTTTAGTGAATAGTAAATATAAAATTTATTTAAAATTTTAGTGAAAGTAGTAAATTCAGTGCTGGAATTCTTGATTTTGCGAAATTTTGGCAAAATGAAGACTGCAAAAGATTTTCAGGATTTGAAGGGAAAAAACGGAAAAAAGCAAAGGCAAGAACATCATCATCTTTATCGGCAACTACAAGTTCTTTACAAATATCTGGCACAGCTAGTAAAGTAGAATCAAATACTTCTTTAATTGAAGGTTCAGAAGATTCTTTGTCAATAAATATTTCTATGGAAAAATTGAATTTTGAGGATAAATTAAACTTTGATTTTGCTTTTGATCCAAAACGAGATAGAAAATTGGTTGCTAAAAGGGCTCGCAAATATTTTTCTGATGATAAGGTTTTTTATAATAAGGTTATCAAAGGGTTATAAAATTATTTTTTAAAGGAAATGATGAAATATTGGTTTCAACGTTATCGTTACTTTACTAAATTGGATGAGGGAATTTTATTGGATCGTGAAGCCTGGTTTTCGGTTACACCAGAAATGCTTGCACAACATGTTGCTGATCGTCTTGTCCGAATTAGAGATTGTATAATTTTGGATGCATTTGCTGGTTCTGGGGGAAATTCTATTCAATTTGCTTTGAAGGGTGCTTTCGGTAAGAAATTAAAGAAAAAATTTTAATTTTAAAGAAAATTCTTTTTTTAGTTTATGCAATTGATATTGATCCAGTGAAATTGCGTTGTTCAGCAAGAAATGCACAAATTTATGGTGCCCGCGACAGAATAAACTTTATTTGTGGAAATTTTTTCCATATTTGCAAATCATTAATTGGAGCAAGGAAATATAAGGAGGAAAATAAAATTGTTAAAAGGTTTTTTTGATTGATTAGAAAATATTATCTTAAATAATTCTATCAAAGTATTCAAAATTGTTAAGCTAAAAAAACCACTTATTTATTCTCAACAACACTCCATTAATTTTTCCTTTTCAGTTCATATCCTTACACAACCGATCTTTATCCATTTGCGATAGATGCTGTTTATTTAAGCCCACCTTGGGGTGGACCTTCTTATGCAAAATCAGGAAAAGAAGAATTTGATTTACAAAAAGACATTATTTTAGATGGTGTCAAAATATTTAATTATGCAAAAAAGATCTCACAAAATGTTGTTTATTTTTTACCTAAAAATACTTCTGTCGATCAGGTTTTTCCCTTAAAAATTTTATTTAAAAATTATTTTTTTTTAGATTATTGCATTGGCAGCATCTGACGGAGAAGTCGAATTAGAGCAAAGTCTTTTGGGAGAAAAAGTAAAAGCATTGCACGCTTATTATGGAAAATTGGTTGCTCATGATTGATTTTTGAATTTTAATTTTTTTTGAAAATTTTTAAGAAAATAATTGATTTAATTTTATCTTTTTTTGCTTTTCTTTTCAAGTATAATATATTGAATATGCCAAATCATCTCATTTATTATGTAATTTTTGCATTTAAATTTTAAAAATAAAGAAATTTTTAACAGGCATTAAAATTTTCAAGGTACGGGAGTCTGTCCCCTCGAATCACTACTGCAATAAGCGATTAAAGGATAAATAATACACTTTTAACTGAACGAGAGAGATTCTACAGAAAAAATTAAAGGAATGTTTAGTTAGTAACGGCTCCATTCATTATTTTGCAGTCACAATTATTCACTCTACATTTTGCACTTTACTCCAAAAAGTCGCAGAAATGTCAATCAATCAATAATTGCCTAATGATTATGATTGAGTCTTGCACTTCTCTTTTCCAAACAAATTTAGGTAGTTGTGACACCCGTCTGGCGCCAGACAAGACGTGTCAGACTAAATTAGGGAAAATAACTTTTTAGACAAAATGCCAACATTTAAATAATTTTTTGGGATTTTCTTCTGGACATTTTTGCCTCTTTTGGTAATTGGCAAAACATTGGTTGACAAAATATGGGATTGGCAAAATATGTGGGAGCCAGATTAGTACTGTTAGTTTTTATTTCCATCCCTTCTACCTATTACACCCCGATAAATGGATAGTGGAAGTTTTTGAGAAGAGAGCGATGTATGTAGCTCAATATACTTTTCGATTGCTTGTACATGCCAATAGTTTCTGTTGGTTGGTTGCGCGTTTTTTTACACAAATCGCACCATCTTTTTTTTCATTATCCTCTTCTTCTACACATTCTTTGCTTTTTAATTCCTTGCTAAATTTTATTTGTTATTTCCTCCTCTCTTCTTTCTCCTTTCCCCCCTTATTCACATACAACTATTCATATGCAATCAAAATTTGTATATATCAGTCCAGACAGTTTCTAAGCTTTTTCTTTTCTCACACCTTTTTTGCCTTTTTTGCTGGTTGTCAATTAATGTCTCTCATTTTTGATAGACATTTTAAATAGTTTTTTCTTTTTGTTTCTTTATGTGGCAATATTTTAAATATTAACTAAATAATAATTACTTTTTATTTTTCCTTCAGAGAAGTTCAACCCTTTTATTGCTTGCTGCAACAAATATATATTCTTTAATATTTTCTTAAAAACAATTTTAATTACTAAAACTTTTTAATTACTATTATGATGAAAACGGCACCACAATCGTCAATCGCTTCTGCTGCTTCTCAACCAAAAATTGAGAAAAAGCTTATGGATGAGAAGATTTCAAAAGTGCGAGAAGTTGTTAAAAATGTTAGCACTAATGACATTGTGTTGGCTTTACACAATTTCGAATTGGACGTTGAAAAGACAATTCATGCATTTTGTGAAGGTTTATTATTTTTAAAATTAAGGGAATCAGTTTTTTTATCTAATTTCTTGGAATTGTTTCTAAATTTATTTTTACCTTTTAAAATTGTTTTTGTATACACTCACCCTTCTTTCATCCTTTATTGTTAATTTTAATATCTAAACTTTAGGCGGTTCTCAAATCGCTCTCGGCGATTGGGAGAAGACTGGGACCACTAAAAAGCGAAACAACAAAAAGAAGTCCAAGGCGGCAAAGGGCGGTGGAGGGAGTAACAATGGCGAGATGACCAAAGAGTATTTATTTAATTTCCTTTAGAATATTCACATTAATTGATGCCTTATTTTAGAGTACGTCTTGGGACAAGTTCTGTTTCAAGTTTACCTTCTCCCGCAAACTCTACTGGGTTTGCCACGCCTGTTTTGCATCAATCACAACAAATTTTGCTCAATGACGAGAATAACGAGCTTGTGGAAAACGGCCAACAACGACATACAATTCCACCTTCGTCCGTTGCCATAGCTAAAAGTCCCATTCAAAATTTTGTTCCTCAACGTGATATGACTTCTTTCATGCCGGATGCTCAACAATTTCAACCTAAGAAGTTGGCTTCTGTGAATTTAGGTATTTCTATGGTTTCTTTCACACTCTAAAATACGTCTATTTTGCAGAAGCTAATAATGCTACAATTCCTTTGACGGGCAGTACATATTCAAATTATTTGGACGAAAATCGAACTCTTTTTGAAAACGAAGTTACTTATGCTCGCGAGAATATTCAGCGGTGTTTAACGGTTTTTGACTTGAAATTTTGTTTGTCCGACATTAATTTTGTTTTAATTTTTACAGCAAATTCGCGACGCAATTTCTCTACGAGAGCAGGAATTGATGTCTGAACTTTCTCAATGCCATCGTGATGGACTTGCATATTTTGCTTCAAGAACCGAAGACATTAAACAAATTGCTAAAATTAAAAACGTAAAAATCGCCGCAGACCTTGAGAAACGTAATTCAGCGGCCAAAACTGTTGACTTGGAAACAGCGTTGACAACACGCTTTTTATGCGATACTAATGCATTTACATCACTGATTGAGTCGTTGAATCAGTTTGGAAGTGGTATTTAATTAAATTTTGATTAAAGTTTATTTTATTTTTAATTTTTAAAGTAATTCCTGTGAAAGCGACTGAAAACATCATTGACAATAACAAAAAATTAGAGGAACAGCGAAAAGAAATTAATGACAACAGAAATGTTAATTCTATTGCAGCTTCTGTGCGCCAAGCTGTGCGACGCTCAAACAGTCCTTCGAGTTTAGTTAGCTCTGTAGATTCTGGTTTGGGAGGACAAATTAGTCCTGTTAACCAAGGTTTCTTTTAGAATTATTTTGAGGGTATTTTCTTTCTTTTTTAGAGAAGGGACTTATTGCTCAAGTAGAGGAAAATGGAATTGTGCTCAAATCTGATTCCATCGCTCCTGACCAACTCGCTGAGATTCAACGCAACATTTTCGAGTCATTAAAGGCTAAGGGCATTGACCCAGCTTTGCTCGCTGATATTAATTCAAATGGAATTGTGGCTCCAAGACGTCGACAACAACTCACTCCTGGAAATTCGACTGATGGTGGGAATGCTGTTAACGGGAATGCCCCCAAACAACGTGGTAATGTTGGAAATACTTCAAACACTTCTAAGAAGCAGCAAACAAAGACGGGGACTTCTAAACAGACTTGAAGGGTTTTTTTAATTTTATTAAGGACCTTGGAATTGTCTATTGAGCGATGACATATTTGTGACATTTTTTGGGGAATTATTCTATTTGGCAGATTCTGGACCTTTTTTTCTTAAAATTTCGCCCTTCCTGTTGACTCTTTCTCATAAATTTTCTGGACGTATTTAACTGTTTGCTCTTTTTTCGAAATATTTATTTTATGGTTACTATACAATGTATGTTTTTTTGTTCTTATTTGTGATCGATTGTTGGTTAAAGGGGAATTAAAAGAATTTTTTAAAGTTTAATTGTTAAAAATCATTTGTTTAAAATTCTTTTAATTTTCATTTGTCTAAATATATAAATAAAGGTTATCTTGTTTTTTTCTAATTAATTGCTCCAATCTTTTAATATAGCTATAAGAAAAGTATATAAATATTAATTAATTATATTTTCTCTTTCAAGGAGAATAAAATTCCAATTTCTCCTTATGTTGTAAACAAATAATCTAAAATTTATTAAATTATTTATTTGACCGTTTAAAGGGATTGATTTGTTTTTTCTTTAAATTTTGGAAAGAATATTTTAAAAATTCTTTTTAAGCAAATCTAAACCTAAAAATAACCTAACAACCATCATATCCTTTCTATTTAATGTGCTCTTATTTTTAGCCTTTCCTTTTTGGATAACAAACGAAAAAATGAAACAATAAAAAGACTTTCTTTTCTGGAAATTGTTGGTTTTGTAAATACTAAAAAATTTTTTTTGAAAAACTGTAAAAGGATTAAAAAGTTTTTTTTGAAATTTTTTGGTGTATACAAAATCAACAATTAAAATCTACCGTTTTACTTTTTATAATTCACACATCTATTCATTCAGACACCTACATAAAAATATCTATTATTATTATTTAAATACACCAAACATTTTTTGTATTATTTTGAGATTTGTGGGTAAAAATAAATTGACTTTTTGTTATTTGTTTGTTTTTTTTGTAAAAAAGGTTATAATTCTTTTGAAGTTTTTTTTTAATTTTTAAAATCTTTAAATATTTTTTTTTGAAAATATAAACAAAATAATGTCAAAAGATAATTTAATTACTGCTTGCGCTTTTGTTAATGACAAGGATAATTTTGTTTTACAAAAGGTTTTGGAACATTTGACAGCAAATTCTAATGAAAACAAGGAATATAGGTTTTTTAATTATTTTTAAATTTGTTTTTGCGTGGTTATGGATGAACTGACGTTCTGATAGCCGCTATTATATTTAGGAAATGGTTTACGGCCTAATTTTGATGCTCAAAACGCGAGAAAGGACTGGCCAAAATTTAAAGTTCTTATTCAACCAAAAGTTGGCCGAGTCTCTCTCTCCCCCTTTAGAATTTATATATTTGTTGGATAAAAAATTAAAAAATAGTTTTCTTTTCAATTTGAATTCGGCTCGTCCCAAGAGTGGGTTTCCATTCTTGGAACCCAACACGGATTAGCTCCCGAGCAATAAAGGACTAGAGATATTATAGCCAAATAGGAAATATTTTTTTAAATTAAATATTTAATTGTTTAACCTTTTTAACGGAAAATATAAAAATCTATAAAAATATTTTTAAGTTCATCAACAATTCTTCATTTAAACACAAAATATTATATTTGTGATGTCCCAGTATTTAATTTTAATTCATTTGAAGATTTTACAGAAAGTCGATCAAAACAAAAAAACGAAAATTCATTTCTTGCTTTAATTGTTTGTGCTTTTCTTGTTGAAATAAATGAACTTTTTTTGGATAAACTTTCTAAAATTTCACAAATTGAGTCTTTGGATGTTAAGGTTTTTTTGGAAATTTTATTTAAAAAAATTATTTTTTTTTAATATTTTTAGACACTTATTATAAAAAATTGGACAAATTCTGGAAGTTTTGATAATAAATTAAATTCAACTCCATTTGATTTTGCAAAATTAAATAAATTTGCTCTTTCACACAATATTGAAATAATTAATGTTTTTAATGAGGAAGGATCGGTAATTTTTAAAATTAAAATATTTCTTTTGTAAAAAATTTTTAATCGCTGGTAATTCTTGGAATAATCCCAGATGTGTGGTGAGAACCAGTGCTTCGAAGCTCGTACCAAAATTCGTACTCGTACCTGGTACGAAGTACGAGTACGAGCAAAAAAATTGGGCAGGTACGAAGTACGAGTACGAGGCCAAAAAAAGTAATAAGTACGAGTACGAGGCCTAAGTACGAGCTCGTACTTCTCGTACTTGGTGTTAATAGGAAAATGAAAGAAAATTATTTTGTTCCTTTCATTTTTCATTATATGAGCGATTGGTGAAGGTGCTTGGCTGCACCAAAGTCTATAATGATTTAATATTGGGTTCGTTTCCTATTCACTGGACAAGGATTTTTAATATTTTTCTCTTCATAAATAACTTATTTATAATTTTAATTTTTTTTTAAATTATTGTAATTTTGCTTGGATTAATTATGAGATTTTGACCATCTAAAATTCTTATTTTTTTTTTTGCACACTAAAAGTGAATTTTTTTCGCCTACGGTAATCGGAAATTTTCAAAATTTTCGCCTGCGGCGCTGAAAAAATAAGAAATGTGACTTATTGGCTTGTAAATTCTAAAATTTTCGCCTTCGGCGGTGAAAAATGAAAGAAATCTGGCTTCACGGCCTTCAAAATTTTTCAAAATTTTCGCCTGCGGCGCAAAAATAGAAGAAATCTGACTTAAGGACATCCAAAATTCTCAAAATTTTTGAAAAAAAGGATTTGAGATTAAGAGGGATATAAGGAGATTAAAATGTGAAAAGTTCAGTGGAAAAGATAAAAAGCTTCATGTAAGAAAATGAAAATCGCATGAAAAAATGTAGGATCTCGGGTAGCACGACCCATCTTGGAGGAAATATTTCTCCTTGCACTCTAAAATGCTCAAAAATTTCGCCTGCGGCGCAGCAAATGGATGAAATTGGAGGATTTATAACTTCAAGGCCTTCCAAGATTTAAATATAACGTATAACGCTTAAAATTTAAAACTAGATGCCCTGGGTCCAAAAAATCATAAAAATTTTTGATTTTTTGCTTTTTCCTCAAGTACGAGTAAGTACGAGGTACGAGGCCAAAAATAGGGGTGGTACGAGGTACGAGTACGAGCAAAAAAATGGGGGTGGTACGAGGTACGAGTACGAGGCCAAAAAAAGAGGTGGTACGAAGTACGAGTACGAGCAAATTTGAAATTTCGAAGCACTGGTGAGAACATATCGGGGTTGCTGGCATGAGAGAAAACTAACCCCTTGCGCTTTTATGTTGGTTCTAAAATACAAAAACTTCTTTAATAAGGCAATGTAAATAAAATCCAAAACCCCTTTTCATACATTATAATTAGAGTTGAAAGTTTGGAAAATGCTGAATCCAGTTTTGGGATTTAAATTTTTTATCCGGGCCGGATTTTCCTGATCAAAATCATGAAAATCCGAACATGGATTCGGACCGGATTTCATCTCTAATTAAAATATCCCGATATTTCTCCACAGAATAAAAGTTAAGGGACTTTAATGTCTTTATTTAAAGAATAACCAACCAAATGATTCCGATGATGATGAAGAAGAAATGGGAACTAAAGGAATTGCTCGTATTGTAGAAGTTTTAGAAACAGTAAAATGGAATGGAATTAAATTAAAACCAAATCCAATTAAAAATATTAAACATAAAAAACAATTTTTGGATTATATTAAAGAAATGGATGATGAAGAGTTTTTGTGGGAAAAGTTTGGAGGAGAGAAAATTGAAGAAGAAAAGAAGAAGGAAATAAAAATGGTGGATTATCCAGACACTGAAGATGAAGGTTTTTTTAGGAAATTTTTAAAAAGGGGTTTAATGAACTTTCTTTTTTTATACTAGGTCAGAATTTGTGATAATTTGATAAATTATCACGGGGAATTTTTTGTGAATTTGTCTTTTATTTTAAATTTTTTGAAAAAATAGAAAAAAAAGAAAATAAATATTATAGTATATTTTCATTCATTAATCTTATAGAAGCAATATTGGAATGGTTTGATCGTCCATTGACTAATTTCAAAACCAAGGCAATAATTTTATATTTTTAAATAAAATTTCCTTTGGCTTTTTCTGTTTTATACGTCAATAATTTTGCAATTTAACCGTTTTTTAAAAGTCCTTTAAAAATCTAATATATTTGATTTAATCTGTGAATAATCACAAAATCTTTGACGTGTTATTTTAGCTTATAAATTATTTTGTTAATTTATAAGAAATGATTGGATGTATAAATACTTAAATTTTGATTAGGCAAACAAAAGGTTATTAAACAAAATAAAAATTTTTCCCTTTTTAAAGGAATTTCCACTTTCAACATATTCCCAACATCAAAGTCAATACAACAACACACAAAATATGCCCATTCTGAGAAGTCAGCCAGAAAGTATTCAACAACAAAATGTTATAAGACGCCGTTTTGATGGGACTAATAAATAAAAACATAATAGTAGAAATAAAGGAGGCATTATATATTTTATTTTAGAAATTGTTTTTGTTTATAAAAATAATTTTCACATTGTTTACTTTTAAATTTGAATTTTTGTTTTTTATTAGATAGCAGAGTTTTATTTGTATACGACACTTCTCGTACATGCAGGAGGAATTTGAAACGTAGTAAGATCTCACTAATGTCAACTTTTGGACAGGAACCCCGTGTTCGATGAGGAGTGTCGTGCAAGTGAGGTTTTTGTATACAGAAAAACTGAGTTATATGTATTTCTAAATTATACCAAAATATTGTATATGTATTTTGCTTTTTAATTAAAAAACATTTTTTATAATTTAAAATTTATCGAGTAATAATAAACAAGTGATTTGGAAGTATTACATATTTTTAATAAAATTTTCTTGGGCTAAGATATGAAAGAACGAGATTTCAACTCCAGCAACAGAAAAGGGATACAGAATTTTAAGAAAGTTGGGCATCTTTTTATAATTTAAATGTTACAGGAAAATTAGTAAAAAACATAAAGCATTACTGCACTCCGAACTTCTTTTATAAAAAAGAGTAAAGTAATGCTTAATATTTCTAGATATATAGTGGTGAAAATAGCTATTTTCTAAGAGATAATTTAATTCTCCTTGGAGTTCGAGTTTGATATTTCTACAAAAATCTTTTTCTCTAGTCCCAAACACAAAAAAATGTTTTTCGAATCTAATCAAAATCTTAATCTCTAAAAGAAAATTTAATAGCTATTTTCGCCTATTAACTATAAAAAACAACAGAAAATAATAAAATTCTGGCTAGTATTTTTACAAAATTTAGTTGCCTCCAAAACGTTGTAAAACACCCAAAATATTTTGTTGTTTTTGCATTTCTATAGCTGTTATCACACTTGTATTGCTATTGGAAGAATTTAGTAAATTAATTCCAAGTTCATTAATTTTTTGTTGAGCAAATAAATATTTTTGAATATTTTTTGAAGATTTTGGAGGGGATTCTTCTGAATTACTATTTTTAAGTGTCAAATTGTCTTCATTTTTAGAAGAATTATTTCCATAACATTCTAAACCTGAAGAACAACTTTCACTTGTTACAATTGTTCGGGAATTCTAAGAATAAATTATTTTATTTAGAAAAATTAATATAATTATTAGAGGTCGGCGCGGGACGGGATCCTGATGGGATTTTCCAGGATCCCGAAATCCTAGATTTTTTTGATTTTCGGGATCTTTCGGGATCCGGGATTTTTTCGGGATTTATCCCTCGGGATCCCGTCCCGGCATCGGTCAAGAAAAAAAATCCCGACTCCGGATCCCGGAAGTACGATTTTGCCAACCTCTAATAATTATATGTTCTTAATACTTTTAAGAGCTTAAGTTTAGATTTTTAAAAAATTAAAAAAACTCACTCCTCCATTATTTTCCTTTCTATTATTTTTAATAAATAAATCAGCTAAACAAAATATTCCTCCATTTTTTGTTATTTTTCCTTCTCCAAAAGAAGATTTAAATAAATTATTTCCTTCTTCTTTTTTAATTAAAGAAAATCTGGAACATTCTGGACTACTTTTACTAATTATTGGAGAATTATTATTTGAAGAATTTTTACATAAACGGTTAAGTTGCTTTGTTGGACAACAACTTGGAAATCCGGATTTGTATATAAATTGACAATTCTTTAATTTAAAAATAAAAATTATTATCTAAAAATATTTTATTAAAAATTTACCGTTCCATTAGGAGAATAAAAACCATTTTGAGTAGGAGGAAGTCCTTTAGAATTGCGAAAACGGGCATAACTTTCATTTATCTGTTAAATAAATTTTTTAATTAAATTATTTAAAAATAAATAAATAACAAATAAAAAACAAAGGACAAAAAAAAATTTAAAAAAATTTCTCAACCAAATTTGGATGGATGACAATTTCTTCTTCACATTTCTTCTCTTGTAGGAGAATTTGTTTTTCCTTAAATTACACAAAAAACAAAACAAATTTTTTTTAAAAACAGAGATTTAAAAAATAAAAATGTTAAAAAAGCGATAGAAAATAAAAAATAAAATTTTCAGTTTAGAAAAATATAAAAAATAAAACTATCTGTACGAGGACTCGAACCAAACCTTAAACAATTAAAGTCAATAACGATACCACTACACCACACAGACTTACAACTCGAAATTTTAATTTAAATATACAATATTTGAAAAGAAATAAGAAATAATTAAATTCCAACCTCCTTCCGCAAGGACAATCGTCTAATACTAAAATCCAAATCTTTAGAACCAGGCCTTCCAGGAGTTCCTAATTTTGGTGGACAATAACTAGAAAGTGAATCAATACTTTCTGTTGAAGAACCAGAATTATTTTGCAGGGAAATATTTTTGTTGGTTTTTTGTGGAGTTGAAAATTTCCAACAAGAAGAAGAAGAGGCAGCACATTCATTATTTGATTGTCTTGGAGAGAATTGAATTGGTGAACAACATGCATCCTTTAATAAATTTATTTTTTTTTGAATTTTTTAGTTATTTTATTAACCTGAAAGATTTTTCTAGATATTTGTTGCCCTCCATTATTTAAAGGAATACAAGTTGGAGTAGTTGGAGAATCAATTATTGGTGGTTGCCCTTCTTTTCCTTCTTCTTTAGAAATTTTTCTTTTCTGTTGTTTTGAAGTAATATTATTTAATCTTTGTAAATGTTTTCTATCTTCAAGAGTACTACGAACAGCTTCTAATAAGGCACGAGAAGGGACATCAAAATTTTGACAATTTACAGACATTTCTTGCTGAGGGTGACAATCAACATGAGCATTTGAAGTAGATGGTTGGTGAGATGGTGATTGTTGATCAATAGCACCCCCAGAACCCAAAGAACTGCAATGTGCTGATGGACCATATCTGAAGTTTTAAATTTATCGTAAGATAAAGCAGTAAAAAATAAATTTAAAAAATAATTAAAACAAGAACCCAGCTCAATTTATAAATAAACCTATGGGTTAAAAAATCAAAATAAACTTTCCAAACCTTGCAGAAAACATGGGAGTTCCATAACATCCACCAGAATCAGCTCCTTCCAATTCTGACGCTAAAGAATCATAAAGCGAGTCTACACTATTTGTTCGCCTAATTGGGGGTGGTGGAGGAACTTCCGCCTTTCGACGGTGTTCCCTCAATTCATCTTCTGTGTCTTTAAGCACTACAATAAGATCTAAATAGCGTTCTTGGAGCAATTCAATTTCAGAACGAAGTTGTTCGTGTGTATGTATTTCATTGTCAAGACGTGTTTGAATGTCCTCATTTTCATCCCAGAGCTGTCAATTTATAAAATAAAAAAAAATTATTTAAAACAAATTACATACAATACGTTCCCGTTTCTTCCTTTCAGAAATATCAGACAATAGTCGTTGAATTTCCTCTGTTTGGGATTCACATTGTTTTGCTTTCTCACCCAGTTGAACTTGAATTTGTGCAATCTTTAAAATTATTCTAATAATTTAAAAACAAAAATTATTCAAAAACCTTTAAATTCGCCGTCCTCAATTGTGACATATAATCGCTAACAGTATTCCCTTCTCTCTTTTCAATAGTCTTCTTTTGTTCTTCCAAATCATCAACCTAATTCAAACAAAAATTTTTTTTAAATAATTATTATTTAAAAAATTTAGACCTTAATACGTAATTGAGTATTTTCTTTCTCCAGATTTGAAAGTTGTTTTTCCATTCGAGAAAAATCTACCGACCTTTAAAAAAATATTATTCAAATATTTTATTTACAAAAAAATAAAAGAGGACAAAACATGAAGCCCCCCCCTCACAAAAGAATATTAATTTTTTATTTTATCTCAACAAAAATTTTTAATTAAAAACCTCGCAGAACAAGAATTACTACAACAAGCCTTCTCCGTCTCCTCCTCTTCAGTATATTCATTCTCTAAATCCACAATTGTACGAAAAAGTTTGCTACGTTGTTTTAAATGGCGTTGAAGTTGAGAGATTGTTTCATTGCTTGATGCAAGAGATTCTTCGAGAAATTCATTTCTAAATTATTTTAAAAAATAAAAATTAATAAAAAATTTAATTAAAAATAATATTTAAAATAAATTACTTTTCTAATAATTCCTTGTTCTCTTGCAACAAAGAATTTCCTAAGTTAGCTGCCAACTCAAGATCTTGTTTTCTCTGAAAAATAAAAATTATTTAAAAAATATATTAATTAATTAAGTAATTAATAATATTTAAATATTCACCAAATTATTATTTTCTAACAAAAATTGTTGGCGATTTTGGGACATTAAAGAAATACTTTTTAAAAAATTTATGGTTAAATTCCAAAATACTATAATTAATCTGACCAATGTAAAAGTAAATCTTTTTTTATTAAAAAACGAAAAAAATATTTAAAATAAAATCGATTAAAAATAAATTTTCTTAAAAGAGTTAACAACTGACAATTTTTTTAAATTTAATTGATTTTTTAACGAATTAACAAAAGAGAAGAGAATTAATTATTTAATTTAATTATCCCTTCTCTTTAAAAAAATAATTTAAAATAGATACCTCATTTAATTCCTTCAAAAGCATAGCCATTTCTGAAGATGTTGGTTCTTCAAAAGAAAGTCCCGGTATTGGGTGAGGTGATTGAAGATTATTTTTGTCGGGAGGTGTTGTTGTTCGTTGTTTGATCTTTGCTCGCGATGCTGACATTGGTGAAAGAGGGCGAGATGAGCGAATAAGAAATTCTAAAAAAATATTTTTTATATCAGAAATAAATTAATTAAAAATTAATATCGTCACAAAAATTAAAAAGATTTTAGTAATAAAAATAGAGAAAGAAAATGAAGGGAAAAAATTTAAAAAAACTTTAAAAAAATAAATCAGAAATTCTCATTTCAGAAATTTAAAATTAATTTTAGTTAATTTTATTATCCTCAATTTAAAATAAAAATTAAAAACAATAAAAATACTTTTAAAAAATTAATTTATTGCGCAATTTAACCTTGAAAGAAACGCGGGCTTTTTGAAAAAAGAAAAGGTATAAATTGGTTTGGAAGCGAAAAAAATAAAAATAAAAACGTTGTTAATTTAGGAAAAAGGTCAACTTTATAATTGTTGATATATTTTAACTTAACAAAATTCAAAATATTCAAATAATTTTTAAATAACCAAAAAAGAAATTAATCACAAAAAATATTTCTTTCAATCTAAAAAACAAACAAAAATCGCAATTTTACTTTCAAAATTTAAGTATAATACAAATCAACAATGAATCATAGGCGGGATGGAGAAAATACATTTTTTATCCTAACTATTTTTATTTAAAATATTTTTTAAAATTAAGTATTTATATTTATTTATTGCTGTCGACATAAAAGGGATTAAAAAAGAACGTCAAAAAAAAGAGAATATTTTAAAAAATAATTAAAACCCTCAAGAAATACGTAGTTAAAAATACAAAAGAGAAAATTAAAGTGAAGATGAGAATACTAAAATAATAACAAAATTAAGCCCTTAAAAAGAACAATGAATATAATAATTGTTAAAAATAAAAAGGGGATATAGGATGAAGATTAATCCGAGCAAATAAAAGAAATGAATGTACTTTTAAAATAAATAAATATTTATTTATTTTTATTTCAAGTATTTAATGAAATCTTTGCAAATAACAAAAAGTACAATTCTAAAAACAATTGTTTTTGAAACATTTTAAAAGGATATAGAATTACATTTTTGTTAGAGATTTAATAAAAAAGGATGTTTTTAATAAAAATATTTAAAAAAGGACATTTTCTCTAAAATAATTTATTTAAAGAAATCTTCGAAAAAACTAAAAATATTCTAAAAAAGAATTATAATTTAAAAATAAAAATTAAGAAATTATAGAAAAATTATTTTCGTTTAGTGTGGAATCTAAGAAATATTTTATTGTTAATCTCAAAAGATAAACAATATTTGTCCGATTTTTAGAAAAATTAATTAGAGAGTAAATCTAAATTGGTTAATAAATCTTCCCAAAAAACATTAACGAGCTTAAAAAACAAATGTTCGTTAGACTTTAATAGAAAATAGGTATATAATTGAGACAGAACAAAATATTTAATATAACACAATTGGCCGGAAAAAGACAAAAAAATATTAGAAAAATAAAAAGAGATAATTAATAATTATTTTAGAGAAAAAAAATAAATGATAAATTAATTTTTTTATTTAAAAAAATTATTTTTAAGTAAAAAGAGAAATATGTAAAATAATTGAAAGAAGAAATTAATTAAAGAAATCACTTATTTTTAAGTTAAGATAAAATACCTAATTAATAAAAACAAGGAAATATTATTTCTAAAAAATTATTAAAAATTACTAAAATGATTATTTTAAAAGTAATTTCCAAAAATAAATTTAAAAAAAAGTATAAAATTTCATAAAAAATCTTTAAAAAAATAAACTTAAAACAAATGTTAGACTTACTTAATTTTCTAAAAAAGAATTGATCATCCGAAAATAAAATAAAATTTTTTTAAATTCTAGGTGGGAAAATAAACGAAAAATGAATTTTGCCTCAATCTTTAGTTAAAAATAATTTTTTTTCTTTTTTTATTCTCTACTAATCGCATTTGTCATTTATTCTTTTCCCCACAAAAATATTCCAAACAGAAAAAAGATGATAAATCATTAAATCTTTTAATGCGATGAAAAAAATTGGGGGGGGGGGGGGGAGCGGAAATGATTTAAAAATAAGGTAAAAAATAATTTAATTAAAAGAAAAATAAATTCGGGGAGGAATTAAAAAATAATCTTAATTTTTTAAAAGTAAAAAACAAATAAAAACAAAAAAACATTTTTTAATTCCCTGGACTCAAATTAACCGAGAAAATGACAGGCGTAAGCGTTACATTAATTCGAACGTTTAAATAAAAAAATGTAAGGTGGCTGGTTGGTTTGGGGGACTTTGATATATAAAATATTAAATAAATAAAAAAGAAAAAAAAGAAAAAATGCCAGTAGAAGAACAATCAATAAATATATAAAAAAAGAATATGTTTGGAGTAAATCGAGAATGGAAAAAAAGAAAGGGAGGAAAAGATGCTAAATAAAAAAACAAAGGCAATAAAAATAAACAAAAAAAAGTATTAATTTTAAATTTAAAAGAATTTTGTAAGTCCAAATAAAAAGAAAAAAAGAAAATTCTTGAAAAAAGAAAAGTAATTGAGAAAAAAAAGTATTTAAGAAAAAACAAACAAATTTTTGTTTAAAATATTTTAGTTTTTAGTATTTGTTTAAAAATTTGAAAAAAAGAGGAGAAAAATAATTTTAAAATAAATTAACAAGTCTAAATTTTAAAAAATAAATGTAAAATAGAGAAAATAAATTTAGACAAAAATTTTAGCAAAAATCAAGAAATTAAAGAGAAAAACTTGATAGAAAGTAAAGAGACTAAAAAATAATTTTTAATTTAAATAAAAACTTTGTAAAATACTTCCTCCTTCCACTTTACAATTTTAAAAGTTTGCCAAGCAAGAAATATGAGCTAACAAAAATAAATGAATCAAACAAAAGGAAGAAAAAATTTTTTGGAAAAATAAAAGTAAAAAAGCTTTTTAAAATAAAACAAATAAAAAAAAAGAATTTTTTAAAATAAATATGAAGTAGAAATAAATTAAAATTAAATATAAAAGTAAATAATTAAAAGTAAATAATTAGAATTTGGTTGTAAACTAACAATAAGTTTTAGGCCCCTTTGAGTTAAAAATTCGTAACTCGGATTAAATGTTCCTTAAATTCAACAAAATGTAATCCGAATCAAATTTTATTCTTTTATGATCATAAGAGAATTGCCTATTTTCTGCCAAAAAATCAGTTCAATTCAAGGGAGGCTTAAAACTTAGTGTTAGTTTACAACCTCACAATAAGTAAAATCCTTAACATAAAGAACAAATAATTAAAGAAAATTAATTAATTTAAATTAACAAAAAATAAAAATTTAGAAATGTGGAACTTGAAAAAAAGGAGAGATTAAAGATTTTAATCAAATCTTTAGATATAGACTTGTTAGTATTTTTTAGAAAAATTATTTTTTTTTGAATTAAAGAGAAGTTAGGTGATAAAAATATTTAAAAATTAAAAAAAACAAGCAAACCTTCCCAAAACATTTCCTTTGATTGTTGAGATAAATTATTATCATTAGAACAACATTCATCATTTGTGTTATTCTGTAAAGGTATTCTTCTCCACATATTTATTTAAAGGCAATTTATTTTGTTGTTGTTAATTGAGAATAATTTAATTAATTAATTCTTTTTACATTAAATGGACATATATTTACATAAAAATATGTACTAAAAGTATAAAAAATATATTAAAATTACGTGAATATTTAATGGAGAAAGATAAGGGATTAGTAGGGGGATTTATTTAAATAATGGTTGCCAAAGATTTTTAGTAAAAATTAAAATAAATTAAATTTTTTTGAGGAGAATTTGTAGTTAAAATAATTATTTTTAAATAAAGTGCTAAGAAAAATAAATATTTAAGGGATATTTTTAAATATTTAACTCGGGTTTTTGTTGAGTTTTGAGATATCGAATGATGGGAACATGTTAGAACTTTGTTTATTTTATACTTTCTAGTCATGTCGATACTGGAATTTTTGTGGATTTTTCGAACCCCCTCTAATGCCGAAAATATAAATGGAAGTCGCAAAATTGGACATATATTTTAAACGAATTTACGTAAACAAGAAAGAGTCAACATTAGAATTTTGAGATTTGTTTCTGAGAACAAATTTTCAATTTTAAAATAAAACAAATTTGGCGAAATGTAAAAAAGAGAACAGACACTCTGTGGCTCGCTCTCAAACTGCAGCACTCTAATGAACTGTTTCACTTGGCTCCTTATAAAAGGTCGATTCCTTAAAAGGTAGATGCAATATAACGTAGATTGGGGAAAATATATTAAAAGATCGACACTAAAGAAAAGGCCAGTTGAGCCCTGCTCTTAAACGGGCTTTACCGTCGTGTGCGCGCCCTTTTGTGGTGTTAAAGCCTCCACCCCTTAATTTGGCTTTGCTTTCATCTCATTCTTGTGGCTGAATATACAAATTATTTAATTTTAATTTATACAGATTTTTATTCTGTAAATTATACCAAAATTCTCTTTTTATGGATTAATTTAATTTAAATTACTTTTTTTAGGTTTATTATGGAGGCTATAAAAAGTATTATTGAAAACAACAAAATAAGAGGCCGTTCAAATGAATATGAAAATAATTACCAAGGATTTAAATTTATGCCTGATTCTGATGGCAAAACTCGATTTATGAGTAGTGATGGTTCTATTAAAATTAGAGTTTGTTTATTTATAAATATTAACTTATATGTAAAAACTTTTAAAATTATAAGCATTACTGAAGGATGACAGGCCTTTCCTGCAGACTTTTTCACTGTCTCCGTTTTCGGGAATTTTGTTGGTTTTAGCTGGTATCATATTTTACTCTCAAATTTCTTTGTCCGATTTTATTTTTTGTTACTAGTTTTTAATCCTTTCTAACTGATTAAAGCCGAAAATATTCAGGAAGAAATAAGGAAGAAGTACGCAAAAAGTTGCCCCGTTCCTTTTAATTATTTAACAATTTCATTTAATTTTAGAGCAAATCTGGTAGTTTTATTGATGATGACGGCAATGAGGAAAAAGAATTGCGCCGTTCTTCTCGAGTTAAAGACCGTCATTTTTCGCAATCTTATGAATTTTTGAACATTCGTAGCCGTATTATTCGAAAATCTGGGAAGATGCTTGATTTTAGCAGTAGCTCTCCTGCTAATTTTACAAATTCAGATAAAGAAGTTTCGAATAACTTATCTGATAAAAAAGATGATTTAATGACTTCAAATGGGCAGGAAGAAGAGGAAGGGAATAGCGGTTTTGTTCAACCGGAGTTGTCACAAGAGGATTTTCTTAAGGTTTTTAATAGAGTTGCTGTTAATTAGGCTTTCACCCCCTAGTTTTTTATTTTCAGAATATATTAACAATATTTTTTATTAGGCTCAAAAACGTCAAAATGATACTGGTATAGAAGACTCTGATAATGATGAACGTGAAATTTCTACTGCTCCAATGCAATCTTCTGGAAGTAATGAAGAGAATAGAGATTTGGTTTGTTTTTAAAAATTTTCAATTCAAAATTGGTACTTTTCGGTTAACTCAAATAACCAGATGGATATTATTCTATAAACTTTATTTTAGGGTAAATTAGCAGCAAACAATGAAGAATTAATTCAAACTCCGAAAGAAACTTTAAATGTTCACGAGACTTCAAATATTCTCAATACTTCTCAAGCAAGCTCAAAGCGAAATTCGAAGAAAGAACGTCGTCGATATTTGGATGGTGAATATATTGCAGAGAAAATTCTTGATGAACGTGGAGTTGGAAAGAGAAAGGAATATCTGGTTTGTTTAGATTATTTTTAGATTTAATTATTAAGATTTATTAACTTCTGTCCACAATTTTTTTAAATATTTTCTCCGATTTTAATTTACTGTTTTACTTTTAAATAATTTAAGATTCAATGGATTGGTTATTCTGATCAAACTTGGGAATTGGCTAGTCATTTTCAGCAATTTACTAAACTTATTGATGAATTTCAAGAAGCTAAAAAGAATAAATTGAATGATTCGAATAATAAAGAGGAGGGATCTGATAAAAATGTTAAAAAACGAAAAATGCGTGCAAAAAGAAGTTATTGGCATTATTTGGACAGTGATGAGGATGATGAATCTGAGGTTATTTGTTTCTTTTAATATAATTTTTTTAAATTTTAGTCAAAACGTTTAAAAATGGATGAATCAGTTTCTGAGGAAATCTCATCTTCTATGCAGCAAGGAAGACAGAAATATAGTCGAAAATCAAAAGATAACTTTATTGCTGCTGAACTTCCACCATCAAGGCGTGGAAGCGAAGGATTGATTATTAAGAAAAAGAAGGAGGATTCGGATAATAAAGTTGAAAAAGAAAAACAAAATGAAGAAAAGAAGAAGAAAATTGAAGAAAATTTGCAAAAAACGCCAGAACAAGGAAAGGACAAAAAGTCTTTTCCAGAAATTGTTGAACGAAAAAAGAGGACTGGTAGACGACGTGGACGACCATCACTTGTTAGTATTTCTTCTAAAAATTCGGAGGTTAGAGATGTTGAAGTACCTGAAGTTGTTCCGGAGACGAATGGATTGGCTAATAATTCGGAATCTCAGACTTCCGAGATTCCGTCAATTCCTGATGAAACTAGTGGAGATGAAGGAACACAAACTGTTTTAAAGAAAACGACAAGTTTGTTTTAGTTTTAATTGGATGAAATTGTGGGGAAAAGGAAATCTGTGTCTTTTTTTCGGTTATTTGTCGGCATAACAGAAAAGGGAATAAATTTGGTTGTTTTATTATTATAAGCCAGACCTTTTCCATATTTTTAGAAAATTTAAGGATAGTTGTTTTTGACATGTATATACTTATATTTTTAATTTATTTAGATTATGCTGTTACTTGTGGTGCTATGCCTTTGAGTTTGTTTATAATTAAATAAATTAAATTCTTCAACTTTTAGGTATCATTCGTATGCGTGTTGATTATGGGAAAGAACCGGAGCTGTTAGTTAAATATCAGGGAGAGCAATTTGCTGATGAATGGGTTCCTCTCAGTATTTTTAGTCAACATGCTCATCAAGTATAATTAAATAATTTTTAAATTAATTTTTTTTCTAAAATTCAGAATTTGGTCAATCAATTTATTTTCAAGTTTTTGTTTAAAGTTTGTAATATGCTTCGTGAGAGAGGAATGGAAATATCAGATGTTTCTACTTGAGAAAGAATTAAAATTTATATTAAAGTTTTGGTCAATTATTTATTTTTGAAAAATCATTAAATTAGGTATGGGTTTATGTTTTGATATCCGATTATTGTTTTAATCATTTCCCTCAATTGGACATTACAATTTTTGGGAATTACTGGTAACATCAATCATCTTCCTTGTTTAATTACTTTTTTCTCTCCAAAATTTATAAATAATCAAAGAAATCCAAATAAACAAAGTTTATATAATAAAAGTAAAATAATTTTTTGGCCACCTAATTGATTTTACATTTTTATAGTTTTTATTTTCTAAAAGAGTCACGTTAACCAAAAAATACGTTATCAGAAAAGCATTTTTTAATTAGAAAAAAGTTTTGTGAATTATTTAAAGTATCCGCCAAACCGAAGCGATTTTAGGTTAACTGAATTGAAAGTGACAATTATAATTTTGAGTTTTTTAAAAATATTTTTGTAATGTCCAATTTATTTATTTTTGAGATATCCTTTAAAATTCATTATATATTTTGACTTCTCTCTAAAATATAATTTTTTGTGTTGTAAACACATTTTAAAAAACATTCGTGGAATCATTGTTTCAAATATTTTTCTTATTTATTTTTTGGACTACGAGTAAATTATTTTCTCTCTTTTTTTGTTTTTTTATAAATAAAAAGCTTTTATTTGCTATAATATTTTAATTAAAAATATTTTTTAATTATTAAATTTAGTTTTTTAATTGTTTAGAAATGATGACAGGCGATGCTCAAGATATTCTCGGGGCAACTTCTATGTCAAGAAGACAACAATCCTCAACACTACCTAATTTAAATTTAACAAATGTTGACAAAAAGGTTATTTTATTTAAATTGTGGGTGTAATTAATCTCTCAAAAAATATTTTTCTCATTTATTTTTTTGGACTAATATAGCTTCAGTTTGTTTTTGGGTTATTCAGTTTAAAGTTTCATGCCGACTTTGAAATACCTCATTTGTAATTAACATTGGGATTTGTCTAATTCACATAACATTTTCCATTGAGTCCCTCGTATTGTTAGTTTTTTAACAAAATCTTTTAAAAAAATTTATGTTTCCTATCCAAAATTACTTTGAATTTAGACAATTAAAAAATCTGATCAAATCAAAAGACCTGCGGGTATGCATCGAGAATTGTTTAATTTATTTGTTCATCAGGGAAAAGATAATAATAAGGGTTTGTAATTTTTGTTTTTTATGTCAAATTATTTTTAAAATTTTTTTTAGAAAAAATCGAATCTTTAGCACCAACAAATACAAAACATGGTTATTCTGTTGTCAAAGCAGATGTTTGTTTTTTTAGAAAATATGATAATTATTTTAATTTTTAGTTTGGTAAACGTATTGTTCGTAAATGGATGTGGAAACCTTTTTTGAATGATGCTAGAGAAGATGGATTACAACTTTCTCATTGGGAGAGAGAAGACTTGATTGGACAACCATATCAATTTGCTCGTTTTAATAAAGTAAAAAGTTTCCAAACGGATCTATTTTTTATTTCAATCAGTAAAGGGGTTGACTTGAAAGATTTAAAAATAAATAATACTAAATTCTTATTTTGTCGGCGAGTTTATTTTTGGTCGGATGACAATATTAATTTATATTTTATAAACTAATTACATATGACCATTCCTTTTTGTTTTAACTGGGGTAGGGGTTTTAAATAGAAATTTAAGAAATCATTTAATATGTATATTTAATTTAAAATTTCTATTTTTTATTAAAGCAATTAGATACAGTTACATTCATTGATACGGAATATGATGAATATTTGGATGATGAACGCTGGAATAAAGAAGAGACAATTCATTTACTCGATTTATGCCACAGATTTGACCTTCGGTTTATTTTCTTTTTATTTTTAATTAATTAAATATAGTTGGCCAATTGTGGAAGATCGTTTTGACCGTGAACGTTTCAAAGATCGAAAAAGTGTTGAAGACATGAAGGAACGTTATTATGGAATTGTTAATGAATTAAATGTTGCTAGAAATACACAATCTGAACCTTTAGCATATGATGCTGAACATGAGAGGAGAAGAAAGGAACAATTGGTTAAATTGTGGAACAGAACAGAAGAACAGGCAGTAAAATAAATTAAAATAAATATTTAAAAAAGGATTAGAGACAAGCCGAAACAATATTTATTTCAATTATTTTTCAGATTAAAGAGGAAGAAGAACTTAAAGAAGCTGTGAGAAAAATAGAAGCAAAACGTAAAGAGCGTGAAAAGAAAGCCCACGATTTACAACGTTTAATTAATGCAACCGCTGAGAGAATTTCCGTTTCTCCTGACAGGTTTTTTTGAATGTCCAAAAAATTTTTTTTCCGAAGTTCAACGTGTGGTTCTCCTTCTGTCGTTGGTGGAACTTCGACCAGCAGTCGTGCAGCACATCGGCGATCTCTCAAACGGCTTAGGACCCAAGCTTCGTTGGCTTCTGATCAATTAATGCCTGTATATTTTAGTTAAATTATTTTTAGTAAAATTTATTTTAGTCTGAACCACATATTCGTTGGCCTGAATATAGACAACCAGGTCCTCATTTGCGTACACAGGAAATGAAATTACCTAGCAATACAGGTATGGTAAATTGGAAGATTTTCTAGTTTAAAATATAAAATATATTTTCTTTAGCACAACGAAAACTTAATAATATTGGAATGGTTGTTACTTCACTACAAATTGGTTAATATTTAAATAATTCCTTTTATTCTAACAAACAAAAATTTATTTTAAAGTTTCAATTGGTTTGGAATATCCCCCCGCAACAGAAGAAATTGTTAAACTTTACAATGATTTTCGTTCAAATATTGTTCTTTTACAAGAACTTAAAACAGCGGTATATAATACAGAACAAGAGCTTGACCAATTGTCAAATCGGTTGAGAACAGAAAAAAATATTGTAAAAAAATTTTTAAATTTTATTTTAAAAATTAATGTTTTTAAGGAACTTTCAATCGAGCCAAGACTTAGAGTTAGTGAAGCATTTTATGAAGAATTTACTAGAAATCCAGCTAGTTTAAACGAAATAAATTTAATAGAAGGGGAAGGAAAATCTTCAGGGAAAACTGGAGGGAAGGGAGGTAAACAACAAAAACAATTACCAAAACTAGCACCAGTAACTTCTCGAAGGATTACAAGAATGATTGAAACAAATCCGATTTCTGTGACACAGGTAAATAAAAAATAAATGGTTTTAAAAATATTAAAAAAAATCTAAAGACACGGAAAAAGCGTACAACAATTACTGCTGAAGGAACTTTAACAAGATCATCAATTCAACAATAATTCTTTGGTATGAAACAATATTTGCCTATTCCTTTTTTTCTTGTTACACAAGATTGTTTTAGAATTAGTTTTTAAATAAAAATATGGATGTTTTTCATGTTAGTAGTGACGTCGAGGATATAAATCTTGGCAATTAGGTCTCAACAATTAAAAAATGAATTTTCTGTGCCATTGTTGAAATTTTGACCAAAGTTATAGGGTGTAATAGCGTCCAAATTAATTAAAATAAAAAAGTTTTCTTCATTTAACTGAAAATTTTGAAAACAAAAAATGAGAAAGTATAGCTGGGTGAAGAATTTACGCGGGAAGTATGTGCGACAATTCTAACTTCTCGACTACTTTTCACCTAATTTTCAAATCGTTTTTGGTGTTTTAAATGCGCAAGAAAAAAATCAACACAAAAAACGAGGAAAATACATTAAAAGGTAAAAAAAACTTTCACATTCATTCCTCATCTCAAACCAAAAACTTCACAAAATTTAGAATTGTAGGCAATTATTGCCCGTTTCCGCAATTTCTGTTGTTGTTACAGGCAGTATTTGTGTTGCTGCCACTACTTGTAGAACCACCTCGATGACCACCAACCGCTAACATTTCAGAAGCTTCCGAATTAATATATGGCGAAGACGTTGTACAAATTGGGCCATTTTGTGTTCCAGAGCAGCAACTTGTTATTCCATTCGAATTTACAATAGGGCCGAGAGAATAGGACCTAAAAAAGTAAATCGTTGGTAAATAATTAGAGTTTTAGTCGAGATTTGAGAGGTTATGCGGGGGTATTTCTAAAAAAATTAAAAAGCAAATTTATAAAAAAAACTGACAAAAATCATAAGACATATTTTAAAAAACCAACATATTTTGCGTAGCTTGTAATAATTGTTCCAAATTTAATGTTGAACTAGCAACTGACAAAGGTGGCGGTGTTAATGATTTTTGTGTATTTTGCGATGAAAAATTTTGTTGATGTTGAATTGGCGAAGAACCAGTCGACAATGAAGTACTATTTTCTTTATCTCCGCAACTTTTTGTGACGAATCCATTTTGGAAAATAGAATTTTCACTTGGAGTAGAGGTAAACGCGTTCATCATATCAGCTTGATCTTTTGTGTGTTTTGCCCGGAGTTGGGCTAAAAATTATTTTATTTCAAATTTATAATTTTAAACTATATATACCTTTCATTGAAGCAATTTCAGCTTTTGAATCATTTAATGCACGGAATAAATCTTGTTTTAATCTATTTTCAGCTGAAAGTGTTTGTTCTAACAAGAAATTCTTTTGACGAAGTGTTTCAATTTGTTTGCTCTAAAAAATAAAATGTTAAATTTTTAGGATCTGAATTTCAAAAATAAAATCGTTCAGATTAGGCATCAGTACGTTTTAATTTCGTTTTCATGATTTTTATTTTTTTCTGGACCAATTTCAATGGAACCAATTCCAAATTCCAATGGGAATTGGTCCAGAAACCAATTTCAACTTTTATTTTTTAAAAAAACCTCGTCATTTCTAGCTGTAGATAATCGGCGCATTTCCTCTTCGAGTTTCGAACAAAATTCTTCTTTATTTTTAAATTCTCGTTTCAAATGTTTCAATTCTTTGTCCATATTGATTAACTTTTGTTTTTGTAGTTCACCATTTTCGTGACTAAAAATTGAATAAAAAATTCTTTTTTGATTATTTTATATTTACCGATTAGAATTATCCACAGCAGCATTTAACTGTTGTTGTTTTGCAAGTCGCTCGTTTGCTAATTCTCTCTCAATTTCTATTTTCTTCAATTGTAATTCACCAACACGTTTTTCCAAAGCTTGAATGTTTGTTTTGAAATGTTCATTTTGTTTGTTTAATTGACGGCCTTTTTGTTCCAATTGTTCTAATTTTTGTTTTTGTTCTCTCTCGTATTGACGCCATTCACATCGAGTGGTTTGTTCTTGTTGTTGTGCAGAAGCAAGTTGCGAACGTAAATCATTCTCACCATGACGAGATATTTTAAGCTCATTTCGAAGTTTCTCCATTGATTGCTCCAACCTTAAAACAAAAATTAAAAAAATATAAAATTCTCCAAACATTTGTTTTTGTTTCAATAAATGTTTCAATTCACTCATTTTCATTGCATTATCGCGTATTTGCTCCCCATTTTCTGTTAAAGATAAATCATTTCCAATCAAAAAAGAAATTCCACTGCTTCCAGCATTCGGTGTGAGAGCCAAATCACCATTTGCGTAAGAAATTGAACAAGATGAAGTTGGTGGAGTTTTTGCCGAAGAAGAACTTTGTTGTTGTTGTTCATTTGTTGTTGTAGAATTAGAGGAAAGTGTAGAAAGACCTCTTGGTCTTCGAGCTCGTCGTTTTCCACTTTGAATTAAATTTACACTTGAAGAATCTAAAAATGAATTTGCAAAATCTTAAAAAAGAAGATAAAATAAACCTAAATTAATTGTTTGATAATGATTAGAATCTCTTTCCCAATCATCCTCTTCAGCAATATTTGACCCATCACCGCTAGATGAAATAATATCATCTTGTCCGCCAACAGAATTTGAATTTCCTTTCAATTTAGACATTAATCTTTCAAGTGTTTGTTGCATAGAAGGCGTTAGACTGCTAAAAATATATCCAATTGTAGATAGCACAAAAAGGCAACAAAGTCGAAAAGCATTGATGAATAATTTTCGAACTTAAATAAAAAAAGAATTTTAATATACTAAAAGCTTAAGCAAAAAATAGTCTAAATTTTTTTCTAAAATTAGAAAAGCAATGACCAAAAAAATATCTTAAATATTCAATTAATAAGAACAAACCTTTATTAGTTATACTACCACTACCATTCATTATAGCACTATCAGCACCACGCCATGACTTTACTATCGTTGTATTAGTAACGCCCCCTCTTTTTAGAGTTCCATTTTGTTGCTTTGTTTGTTTGGACTGCCGTTTCTTTGGTAAATTAGTCATAATTGTGTTAGATGCTCCAATTGAAGTGTTTTGGGGTATCTAAATGGAATATTTAAACGGAAAATATACTACAAACATGAAGGAGCACATTTCAACTTTTTAATCCTATTCCAGTTTTATGCACCCTACAATGACAAACGTGACAGTAATGTAATAAGAGCCGTGAGTAGAAGTAAAAAATCCATCCTCATCAGTGGTGGGTATTGGGCATTTTGTGACTACTTCTCCGGGGTTTCAAAATCCTAACTACGACTCAATCAAACCGGCTCTGGAGATAGTTACCAGATACATACACAGCACTGATTTTTACACTTCATTTTAAAGCAAAGTTAAAATCTACTGGCAAGTAATATCTAGCGTAATGGATTCCATTTCTTAACTTTCGAATAAAACATTACTATGGATACATAACGAGAGTGATAATAAAAATTTAAATTTACCGAAGATAATGATGAGGTAATGCCCGATGTTGAAGTATTTAACGGTGCCGCACAAATTGCAGCAAATTGAGTTGACGAATTTGAAGATAAACGGGGGAGTGTTGACTGTGGACCATCCAATCCATTCAAAAATTCAGTTGTAGCAAATCCACCATTCGAATCAAAATCTAAATAAAAATTAAGCAAAAATTTTAACTTTAAAATAAACCAAAAATTTCATGTTGTTCCATGGAGAAATGGCTCCTTGAAGAAATAAAATGCTTTCGATTTTCAAAGGAAGCAGGTAGAGCTCTGACAAAATTCTTTCGTAGAACTCATTCTGTCTACGTACCTCTTCACGTCTAATTCTCATTCTCCAATTACTAAAAAATAATTATTCATATTGCTCAGTAACTTCAAAAAAAATGAATAAAACAAAAAATGCTATTCTGTTCAATACTGGAGTAAAACTTCGGAACAGTCTCCAAAAAACATTAAAAGTTCCCCAAAATTAATCCAAAATTTATTCAAAAACTTCAAAAGGCATGCTTAAAAATTCAAAACAGGAAAGATAAAAAATTATTTAAATTCAAAAATTCCTAACTACTCATGTCAGTCAGAATATAAATTTTTATTTAAAATATACATATAGCTAAAAAAATAATTCTACATAGCTATATAAAATTCCTTTAATTAATTTCTTAATAAAATTTCTCACATGGCCTGTCATATTTTTTTCTTTAAAATTTAAAAGAAAGGAAAGAGTGCAATGCCCTCTTTCCATCGATTTTTCCCCATGATTTATTAATTATTATAAAGATGTGTGAAATCCATAAATTAAAAGTAAGGTGGATGAGGGGATGCCCAAATGTTTAAAATAAAAAAAAACATTAAAAACCTAAAAAATGACTTGACTCGGAATCCTAATGTAACAACAGGAAAACCAATACAATGTGCCGCAAACGGTCTATAAAGTTCGAGGCGAGGTGATGAAGTAGATGATGCTGATGAAGGTGATCCTACAGAAACGCTATCTGAAAAAGAGAAAATTGAAAAATATAAAGTTATTAAAAACATAAAGTAATAAGAACGTTGAGAACATTAGATACCGAAAATAACCGATACGGAACAGGGCCGTATAATTTTTAGCGCTGCAGGCGAAAATTTTGAGAAATTTCCCATTTCGGGGTGGGGGGATTCCCCCGTGGCTACGGCGTTGATACCGGATAATACCGACCCCAAAAGTTATCTGTATAGTGATACTATAAAATTAAAAAACAAAAATATACCTGCTGTTGAAGGAAAGAGTCCAGCAGTTACCCAAGATGTTCTTGTTAAATACCATGTTGCGTTGTCGAACCGGTATCTAACCGAGTATTCAAATATTATGAAGAGAGCCCAAAGAAATATTGAAGGCAAACAAATGCCTCTATCAGCTGTTAAGAAAAATAAAAATTTAGAAAAAAAAATTAAGAATAAATTTAGGGTATATCTTGGGTAAAAAAGGGAAATGTTTATATCAGCGAGCTTACAATAAAAAAAATTTTCATACATGCTTGGTAAACAAATTGGACCCAAACATAGGTGCTAGCAAGAAAAATCAACACTTGTATTGGGATAAATAAATAGCAGACGAGATCTGAAGTAGCAGTGACGCAAACAAAGAACACGGAAAAAGCCTTAAAAAGATAAATGAAAAACGCTTTACCCCCCATTTTAGCGTACTAGTAAAGAAATTTTAAAAAGGGAAAGAAACCTTAACCAACAAATAAAATTATAATTGAAGATATTCCCTAAAAGTTTACACAAGTTCATCTCAGAAATCGGGAAAGGAATTTCCAAACGAAAATAGTCCAATTTATTCAAAATCGTTCTGGACCATGAAATAAATTAAAACATAAAGATTTTGACTAGGAGAAGAAAATTTCAAAATTTACCGAAAATTTATAAATTTCCTACTTTATCCAATCTATTTTTAAATAAAAAATTAATTTAAAAAATTACTGAGTACTGAAGAGAAGAGGAAAAGGCGTGAATACGAAAGGATTCATAAAGATGGCGAACCAGAAGCCAAAGTGGCCAGAGCAATTCAAAACGAAAACCAATAAGAAAATCGAGTGTAATACATCCGACCCACATCAGAAAAAATTTTAAGTAGACGAGGTTGTAAGCGTTAAAGAATCTGAAAAGTAAACTAAACAAAAATTAATTTTTCTAAACAACAAGGAATTGAACCAGTGCATCTTAAAATTTCCGATCCCAAAGTAAGAAAAATTGGAGCCCAAAATATAAGATGAATAACAAAATACGCGCGCTTTAAATAAAAGTAGAAAAATAAAAATATCAAAGAAGAAATCAATGAAGATTGTCTAAAATTCTGAAATCTAAAACAGAAAATTTCTAAAAATAGAAAGCTTATTTCAAGAAAAGAATAATTATAAAAGAATAACAAAATTAAGTCACAATTAATTTAACTGACAAAATAAGTGAAAAAAATAAAAGGCTCGCAGAACGAGAAATACCGAGAAAACCACAGAAAAAAATCTTATAGAATTATCAAGCAATAAATTTAAATTATAAAAACTAAAATCGCCATCCAGGAAATAACCCCAAAACATTTTTAATATAAAATTAAATTTAAAAAACCTTGTAAAATAAACTGATTCTCCGATTCGACCACGTCCTTTAGCTGTACGCCTAAATTTTGGCGGCGCATCTACTGCACGATAACGTTTCATTATTTTAAAATATTCAAATATTATTATAACAAAAGAAAAAAAGAGAGTATTTTTTGTTGTCGTTCTAATTGATGAGTCTCTAAAATTTAAAGAAAAAAATATTAAAAATAACCAAATTTTCCAAAAGAATTTAAAATCAAAATCTAAGCTAATTTTTATTACCCAACCTCAATAATAATTTAAATAAATTACCTATTTTTAGATTAAAAAAATTTTTTTAAATAAATTTTTACGGTTTAACAGTAAAAAGAAACAAGTGGGTTAAGGAATATAAAAAGGGGTAAAAATAGGTATATTTAGGGGGAATAGAAAGAAAAATAGTAGAGAAGAAAGAGCGCACCCAAAAGCACACAACAAACAAAAAGAATCGATCTTTTTCGGAGAGTTCTCTTTCCACAAAAGTATTTTAGTTTATTTGGAAGAAAAAAAAGAAAAATTAGATGAAGGATATTCTGAATATTTATTTATTTTTAATGTTTTGGAAGCAGATGGCTTTTTGGGATTTTTTGTGGATGGCACTTATATAAAATTGATGATGAAAATAAAAAGTGGGGGAAGTCTCCCCTTTTCTTTCTTTTTTTATTATAAAAATGCTTGAAATAAATGAAGGAATTTACAAAAAAAATATAAACAGAATTGGGAGAAAAAAGATTTTTAAAAAATTAAAACAGAGGAATATTAAACGAATAGGGATATTGTTGTTGCTTTGTCTAAAAATATTTAGAAAAAAAGTAGTTAGGTTATAATCTTAATAAAATATACTTTAAAACATAGTAAATTTAAGAATTTATAAAAGTACTATATATTAAAGAAGCTATATAAATGCATTTTTTAAAAAGTGCTTAATTTTAATTTTTAGTGAGACCATTAAATGAAAAATTAAAAAAAAGCAGTATTGCGCAGATTTTTAAACGTCAAAAATACTACTATTTTTCTAGACATTTTAATATGTAGATTAAAATTTAAATAGGTAATTAAGAAAATAAAAAGAAACCCAAAAACAAGTAAAGATACCCCTTATTTTTACCTACAATCTCTAAAAATAACTCAAATATTCTTTTTTTTGTAAAATCAGCCTTTTTCGATTACGAATTTTGTCTATTGTTTATTAGCAGATCGATGAAGTAAAATATAAAAAAGGAGGGAAGCATGTCCTCAACAGACTTCATTCACACGTACATATATACAAACCTCAAATAAAGCTTCATTTATTCTCACCATTTTTCTCTCTCTCAGCTTTTTCCAGTCTTTCTACTATTTAGTTCTTCAGACAATTTCCCCATTTTTTCATTCTTGTCTTGCTGTGAAGTAAAGGGACAAGTCATTGCCAGAGGCGTTATTTGGGACTAGCAGGCCAAGAAACACAGTTGTTGTCCATTCTGCCTCTCTATAAAAGCTTTAGAATAGATACAAGGGGCATGTGCTTTTTAATGGACAGCCGTCAAAGAAAGAAAATTCTCTCCCCCGGTTGAGACTTCATCATAGTAGTATACAACTAGTCTTTACGAGCTCCCTAAAAATTTTGGGGAAAATCGAGATTAGATTATCGAGATTATTATTCTTTTCCTATTTATTCACAACCTATTTTTACAATTTTCAAACAAATTTCGCTTCAATCCCCGAACCCGGCATGGGGATTGAAGCAATTTATTTCCTTAAAAAATAAAAAATGCGCAAGAAAAGGAAAGAAAAAGCAATGAGAAAAAACGTTAAGAGCATAAACAGCCTGGAAAATAAAAGAATAAAAAATATGTAAAAAAGAAAAAAAAGTCAAGTGCATGAGAATTTAATGTACATATATTAAAAAAATAATTAAAAATAAGAAAAGCTTAAATAAAAAAATTATTTAAGAAAAGCTTAAATAAAATTTAAGAAGTTAAAACTTGTCAAGTAAAAATGCTGAAAATTGTTGTCTGACGCAAAGAGCAACAACCGCTTTTAGCAAAAGAAAAAACATCAAAGAGAGAAAGCGCAAAACGGAGAGGTAGAGACGTAAAATCAATATAAAGAGCATAACGCCAAATAAATAAATAATTTTTATTTTTGGTAAAATTTAAATTTTATAAAGTTATTTGGAGTGTTGTCGTGATCCAGTTCACTTTCCCGGTCCTTTTTTTTCGGATTTTTTGAAAAGGCCGGGATGAAACCGTGGAAGGGAATTTCTTGTTTCCGTTCCTGGGTCATAAAAATTTAAATTTTCCAAAATTCATTTAAAAATACATTTTTATTTTCATTTAACTACTCGTTAAAAAATTTTTTTAAGAATGCATAAATATGGAAATGATAATTTAACTGAAAGAAAAATAGAACAAAATAAGTCAAAGAACGTCGAAAACTTTATTTTTAAAATTTTTAATTAATTTTCGGACTCTTTCAAAATTATAACCCACCTAAAATTTTTTCAATCCTTTCGAAATTTTTATATACAGTTAACTAATCTACTAATATTCCCAAAGTCCATTAAATTAAAAATAAAATTTGATAAAAATATTGAATCCAAAAAGAAAAATAAAAATAGGTAAGTTAGTAATTTCATTAAAAAACAAGCTAATAATATGTTATTATTCACAAAATAATCAAAATTATGATAATTAATTAAAAATAATTTGGCCGTATTTTTTCAAGATTTGACAGATTTTGATGTTTCTTGTTTTAAAAATTAAGCAATTTTTAGGCTTTCTTTGAATTAAAAATACCTTGCTATTCATGACAAAAGAAAGTTAGTAGTATGTTCAATATTTTTAAATGTCGGGTTCACAAAAGTCGGGTAGGCGCTAAACATATAAAATTATTTTTTTGTTTGGTTGCTAAGGAAAAATGGTAGATGCAAAAAATTTTTAATGATAGAAACAATTTAAAAAAATGTGTTTTTTGTGGTTTTTGTGCAGAGTGATGACTTTTTCTTAAATTTTTTAATTAAATATTATTTAAAATTTAAGAAGAATATTCTTTTATTTTTTATTAATTAATTTACAATTTTATTTTAATTAAAATCTCCAAAAAAATGAATGAAAATATTTCAAATAATTACCAGCAACCTCAACATGAACAAGAGCCAAAAGAATTATTATGGCCACCTAATGGTTATGTATTTGAACAAGAATCTTTATTGCCAGCTTATTGCAAACCCAAAATTTGTCCATTAAAGTCAGTTACTTTGGAAAAATTGGAAAAAATGCAAGAGGAGGCAAATCGTCGTATGAGGGAATTGGAGGAGAAGGAGAGAAAAGAAAATGGAGAAAATGATGAGGGAAATAATGTTTGTTTGGAATTAAAAATTAAAAAAAATTTGGTAATAATTTGGCTGACCCTCCTTTTTTCCCTATTTCCATAACCATTTTGAGTATATTTACTTGATAATTTATTATACATCATTCGAAAGAACTCTTCGAGACACAAAAATTTCTTTTAATAAAATAATTTTATATTAAAAAAAATTATTTTTATAAATTTATTTAGAACGAAGAAATTAAATCATCAAGTAACACTACAATAAAAGCTGATATTTGGAGAGCAGAAGAAGAAGAGGAAGAAGAATAAAGAGGGACGAGTAATAATTAAATCAGAAACATAATTAATTAATTAATATTAAAAGATTAATTATATTAATAAAGTAATCTGAAAAAAGTATACCTAATAATAAATTGTTTAGTAATTTTTATATTTGCTAGAAATAAGAATGGCAAAATAAAAATTTATTTTAAAAATTGAGAAACCAATAAAAATAACGGGATTCAAGACTAAATAATATTTAAAAAACTAATTACTAATTAATTATTTATTGTGTATTTGTTGCTCTTCTACTGCTAGTTGAAATAGTCGATTGCTGCTCTGAACGTATCCGATATGCTTTAAATGCGAGACAAATGCTAACAATTAAAATGGCCCCTCCTACACAGATTGCCGTCAACTTTTGATTATCTTCCTTTAAATTAAAAATTAGGAAAAAGGAAAATATTTTACAAAATAATTTAAATTGAAATTAATATAACCAATGCCCTCTATGAGTACAAATTTTTAGTGAAACCTAAGTAAAACTTCAAAACTTTAGACATACAATAGCATCAGTTAGTCGCTCTTTGAAATGTTCGTAAAAATGTTCCAAAGCAGTTGGTGGCTCCGGTACTCGATGCCCGCGTTGTTCCTTGAATTTATACATTGCAAAGGAGACAACTCCATTAACGTCCTTTGCCGCCTCGTTATAACGAAAAAATTTTCCTCTGTGAAATCTGAAAAGAAATTAGAAAAAATATTTTTTTTAAGTAGAAAAAACTCAAAATAAAATCGTTGGACATTGACTTTCATCAATTCTAAAACGTTCTGTAACATCGTCACTAAGAGAAGTGTCCACTTTTCCAACATTTATTAGACCGCGAAGTCTAATAAATTTAAATAAAAATTATTTTTAAGTTATTTTCAATTAACTTATGGGCAACTGTTTCAAACATTGGAACAAAAGCATTACAATCAGATTCTTCAGAATCATAGAACATAACAAGCCATTGAAGAGCTCCTTCTGGAGGTGAATGGGAATGTGTTCTCCATTCAAAGTTATCGTCATTCAAGTCCCTATTTTAAATTAAAAAAAGGCTACTATTAATAAACTAACAATAAACCCCCAAAATTTCAAGCAAACCCCCCCCCCCCTCCCAAAAAATTCCTTACCAAGTAGCCACTTCGTCGTGTGCCCGTAACCAACGTAAAACTTTTTCAGAATCTTTAAAATCTCCATCATAAAGAATTGGACTGCTACGTCTGTAATATACCAATGCCGGAAATGTATTTACTCCACATTCACGAGCCACCCTTCTGTCATCAGTTTTTACAACCTTTTTTCGAATTTAATTTAAAATTCACAACAATACTTACTTCAATATATCCAGTAGCCTTTAAATAAATTAATTAAATTTTTATAAAAAATTTAATTTAATTACTTCAATATCATCATCAATTTCTTCAATCTCTGAGAGGGCAACACTACATTCTGGGCATTTTAATCTTCCATCATCTTTTTTTAAATATTTTTTTAAATTAAATTTGAATAAAAATTATTTACAAAAAAATATAACAAGATTTTTGGAAGTATCCCTTAAAATTTCATCAATTTGTTCTTCATCCACATCCTCTATAGAAAATTCATGTTGTTGTTCTGTTTGGGAAGGGGAATGGGAAGATGGTGATGGGGGTTGTCGGTTGGGTTGCTTTAGAAAATTTTGAAAATTTAAAAAAATTTCTGTTGGAAGGGGGGGGGGTGGGTGATTTTAAATTAGTTTTTATTTTCCCCCAAAGTTTTAAATATAAAATAAAATTAAAAATTATAGGAAAAATTAGTCTTTAAATAAATATTTATTTTTATTTTTTTTATTTTCCCCTACTTTTTGTAAAATATTAGAAGATTTTATTTGTTTATTTAATTGTTTTGTATTAATTTCCTGTGCCGGTATTGGATCTTCTGCTGCCGTTGTTTTGTAATGATTTTTAATTTTTTTAGAATTAACAGAAAATAAAGAAAAAAATAAAAGAAAAAATAATAATAATAGTATAGATGGTGATTGAAATAAAATCATTTTAAAAATAAGGGGAAAGTTTTTCTAAAAATTTATGTGTATAAAGTATTGAAAGTTTGTTTAAAAAAATCGAGAAATTCTATTCAGATTTTTAAAATTATTATGTGATTAAATAAGCAAAAAAGGAAGAAGATGTTTATTTTTATTTAAATTTTAAGGAAAAGCTCGTCATTAAATAAACTGAGCCCAAATACCCGTAACATGTCCAAATACCCCTTCTCTGTTTGTAATTCTTTGATCCCAAGGATTGTTTCATGTAAATTTATATTTAATTGATTAGTTTGTAATTTAAGACAAAATCAAAAACATTCTAATAAAAATTTTTATTTTAGTTTAAATCCTCTAGACACAAGTTTCTCTTTTTTAGATTAGCCACAAAAGCGGCTGCTAAATAATATTAAGGGAAAATAGGGATATATTGATTTATTTAAGTATTTTTTAAAAGTTTTTAAACAGTTGTAAATTAGTGGAGAAGTTTAAATTAAATAAAAATTAAAAACAAATACAGGGTGCGGCAAATTTTCCGCCCCTTTTGTTTTTGCCATAACTTATTTCAAAGTCAATGAAAATTGATAATTCTTTTTTTATTTTATTCCCAACACTCTAAGAAAATTTTTGGTACCGAATATTAGAAATTTGGTTTATAGACAATAAAGATATGCCCGAAAATGTCTATAAATTGCATCAAGAAATATTTTTTCATGACAAAGTTTACTTTGCCATAACTTCGCTCAAAGTCACCCAATCTGACTAATTTTGGTACCAATCGACTTGTCTCGACGAGGAGCATCGAAATAGTCTATAATTAGAATTTTGAAAATTTCACCTAAAAAAGTCATTATTTCCTAATTTATCATTCAAAGGCCCATATCTCAGCTCAAGAACAAGATAATCGCTTTGTTTTGACGTTATTCGAATCAGCTTAAAAAGCTTATTCGAATGAAATAAACTTCCCCCATATCAGACAGACTGCATTTAAATCAGACGACTTTTGGTCCAAAAAATTTTGCCAAAAGTTTAAGACAAAATAATCAAAGTAATTTTAAAAAATTTGAGAATATTTTGCTACCAAAAATTTTCTTAGAGTGTTGCGAATAAAATAAAAAAAGAATTATCAATTTTCATTGACTTTGAAAAAAGTTATGGCAAAAACAAAAGGGGCGGAAAATTTGCCGCACCCTGTATTTGTTTTTTATAAAGAATCTCTGATTTAATAAAAGAAGTAAAAATATTCAAAAAATTGTGTTAATATTTAATTGAAACATTCAATATTTGAAAGAAATTATTTTAAAGAAATGTTAAATTTTTTATTAAAACTTTAGTAATAGTTACGTTCATTTTTGGAGCTTCTGTGGTTACTTATGGATTAATTTAGCTTAATGGTATCGAGATAAGTAGATGTTATCAAAGTCTCAGATTGAATGATTTAAATGAAGATTCGATCAAATAAACATTCATGAAAAACAGTTTATGTACTGCTCTAGCTGTATGGACGGGCTTTTAGTAGTTGAGAGTAGAAGTGCCCAGACAATTTTATTCCAGAATATTTTTATGAAATAAATTATGAAAAAATTTTTTTAAATAAATAAAAGTTCTATTTGTAAAAGAATTTGCTGTTTAATTGTTTTTGTGTTTAGTTAATATCCTCCTTAATTTACTTGGGTGGAGAGTTTAAATAATTTGGTTGGACAAAGATGGGTGAGTAATGGCAAAAACAAAACGCGCGGCAAATTTGCCACACAATGTACTAATAATAAATTATTTAACGACTAAGAATAATACATACATAGTATTATTCATTTTGTTTATCTATCAGAGTTTCTTCTAAAATGGTAAGTTTTTTTTCGTAATTCTTAACACAAATTCTGCTATAATTTGTAATTTTTCTTTAAATTCTCTCGTATGTAATGTGTAAATTTATTACCTTTTCTTAGCAATTCGAACTCAAAAATTTCCATAATTTAAAATAATATTTATTTAATAAATATATTTACACACACATTAATTTTTTAATTTTTAGGATAAATATAATTTCTTAAATTGATAAATGAAGCAAATTTGTTTCCTTTTTTGCTTCTCTAATTTATTTTTAATTTAATTTTTTTTTATTTTTAACAAAAATAATTTTAAAAATTATATTTATTTTTCCTCATTTAAATTTTCAACTTTTTTTTTTTAAAAATAATTATTTCAAAAAAAAGTAAACAAACATAAAAAAAGTTAAAATGACAAAACTTAGACATTTAAAAATAAAAAAAGTATTTCATTTCTTGTCAAAGCAATGAATTTAAAAAAAAGAGAAAAAAATAAAAGTAAAAAGGGCAATAAGAATTTAAGTGGAAAAAAGGTAAAAAATCGAAGAATTAATTCTTTAAAATTATTTAATATTTTTATTTATTTACTTCCCTTTTTTTCATTTTTCAAACTTCACAAACTTTTATAAAAAATACTTTTATTTTAAAATAATTCATTTAAATATTTATTTTTTAAAGTAAATTAATTTTTATAAATTTCTAAAATTAAATTAAATCGAATTAACTTTTAAATAAAAAATCCCTTATTCTCTTTTAATTTAAATAAAATTGAGAAATTAAAATATTTTTTTCTAAAAAATTTAAAACAAAAATTTTTTTAAATTTTAATTTATATAAAAATATTTTTGACGTATTTTATTTTTAGTGATTGATTTGAAGCAAGTATTTAATTATAAAATCTCGTTTATTTTCATAATCAATATATAGAAATGTTTACAGAAATTTTTGTATAATTTTTGGAATATTTAAAATCTAAAATCTAAAATAATTATAAATAATTCGTGGTTATAATTTTCTTATAAACTCTAAATATTACTTTAATTTTTATTTAGAATTTACTACTAAATGTTTTTTCTAAATTAAAAGGAGAAAATGTATTATCAACAAACAACTTCTCCAATTTATGTTTTATTAATTTTTATAATATTTTCAATACTTTCATTAATTTCTTTATTTATTTTTATAAAAACAAAAATACAGCAAAGACGTAAAATAAATGATTCTACACCAAAAAATATTTTTAATTTAAATAATTGTTATAATCAAATACGAGAAGAACAAATTTTATAAAGAAAGAATATAAAAAAAATATTTAAATAACCTGTTTTTTAAATTTTTTTAAATAAATTTTAGTGTTTAAAACTTAAAAAAATATAAATTGCAGAAAGAAATCAATCATTTTTCTGCGTCCTTTTAGAGAATGAAAGGGGCGTGGCTTATGGGATGGAAACTACACAAGTCCAATAATTATATTTATAAAAACCCAAGCTAATTGTGGATTGTTTTTTTCTACCTCAACAATGGTTTTAGTTGTTTAGAAATTTTTAATCAAAATTTTATCGATAAATGTTATTGATATTTAAAAATCACTTAAATACAATGTTTGAATTGAAATTTTTGAAATTAAATTAAGTGGAAAGTTTTTTGTTTGTGTAATTTTAATTGAGAAGTAACTTCAATACAGAATTAAAATCTACTTGGATGTTTTGGTTTAGATAAAATAAGAATTGAGAAAGAATATTCAATTGGGGGGGGGGGTATACGAAAATAACTCTCAATTTCCATTTTTATTTTTTATTCCCAAATTTTCAATATATGTATTTCTAAAATTTTTAAAAATTTATATTGAGAAATAATTTAAATAAATTTAAAAATAAAAAGATTCACATGTTTTTCAATAAATGCACTTTTTAAATATAAATAGACAGACATTAAGAAATATTAAAAAAATTTTTAAATAGACATTAAGAAAAAAAGTATTTTAATTTTTTAATTTACTTTAAAAGATTTTTAATTTAAAAATATTAATTAAATTAAAAAATGCCCTATCTAAAAAATATTTTAATTAAAATAATATTTATTTTAATTTTTTATTTAATTTCAACCAATTATTGTTTAAAAATAAAAGAATTAAAAGAAATAAATAAAAATAAATGTTTATATTTAAAAACAGAGGAATTATGTTTAAATAATAAAAATTGTTTGTGGAAAAAACAAAAAACAAAAAAATATTTGTTTAGTAAATTATTTAAATGTCAATCAAATAATTATTGTATTTCTAAAGAAGAAAATAAATTAATAATAATTAAACAAAAATTGGAAAAAGAAAAGAAAAGAAAAATAAATAAATAATTTAATTGTTAAAAATCGTGTCGGGCTAACCCAAGGAAAAGACAAATCAAGGAAGACAAATCATTGAACCATTTTAAAAATAGGAATTTTTTGAAATATCTGAAATTGCATTTTTAAAAAATAAGAATTAAAAAAATTAGAATACTTTAAAAGTCAATTTAAAAAAAATCCGAAAAATTCTGAATTTTCAAAAAATTACATGAGTTCCTTGACCCGTTTAATCTTTTATTTCTAAACAACTACAAACAAAAGGAGCTAAATTTTGTCCTTCTTCTTCCATTTCTTCATTTTTAAATTGTTTTTCTATTAATTCCTGTAAATTATTAATTAAATACAAAATTTATTTTTTATTAATATTTAGTAAATGTTTACATTAAATAAAAAATATATTTTTCGATTATTTGGAATAAATAAATAATAAATATTTTTTTAAATTATTTTCATTGGATAGATCCGGTTTTAGCTTCAATTTTTACTGTTATAATTTAATTAAAATGATTATTTATGTTATGCGGACCTATTCGGAATAGACCTGCACGAAACTCCAAATTTTTTCAGACAAAAGCTTTGAAGGACCACGAATTGTGATATATTAAGCCTTTTGTTTCGGTCCCAAACAGTTAAGGATTAAAATTGCCTAGGCATTGGGTATTTAAAACAAAAGTTAGTTTAATTATTTTATAATATATGTACCTTAAATATATTCATTTCCCTTTCCGCCTTTGTAGTAGCCAAAATAGCATTAAATAAAAACATTAAATCAGAATATCTTTTAACCCCTTCTAAATCTCCTTTATTTGTTTGTAAATATTTTAATAATATTTTTGAATATAATTCTGCCGAATTTTTCATTTTAATTTTCCCTTGTGAAGATATATTTGGAATATCTATTTAAATATTTATTTATTAAAAATTAAAAAAAAAATTTACTAATTACCCCAATTACAAATAAAAATTGAACGTAAAATTACAAATTCATTTTGATTAATATTTAAATGTTTTAATGTTTGCAGTAAACTATAGAAAGCAATTCTTTTAAGATGTTCAAATCTTTAAATAAAAATTAATTTTTAAAAATTATTAGAGTTTTCTATTTGGAGTTAGTTATCCCTGAATATTTACATTTTTTATTAACACAATTTTTTTGAAAAGTTAAGTTGAAGTAAATATTTATTTATTTCCAATTATTTAATATCGAAGTACTTGATGGATTCATTAACCGATACTCAGGAGCTGAAAATCGTACTCGAATGTACATTAAATTACATTGAAATGAGGTTGCCTAATTAATAAAAAAGATATTTAGTATATCTCCTATTTCCATTTAGATTTATTGGTACTTGGAATAGTTCTCAGCCATCAAACTTTTTTCAGTTTCCGGACCTTTTTAAGCTCACGGAATCCATTCTAAGTCCAAATTGGTACACTATAACGAGTTAACTGTAATTACTCTTATACATATTTTAAAAATATTTTGATTAAAAAACAAACGTATTTAAAAAAATTAAAGAATTATTTTCATCTCTCATTTTAATTTTATTAATTTTATTATTTAACATTAAAATGGGTGTTGAATTATTTGGTAATGTTAATGTTTGTGTATTTTGTAGTAAACTTGAATAATAATTTGAATCGAATGTTCGAATCATCATTGAAACATTTAAAAGTAAATATTTCTGAAAAAATAATTAATTTTAGTTAGGATATTAGAGTTTATAAGTTTAATAAAAGGGATAAACTATTAAATTTAGCCCAGCAATAGAGATGTTTTTGACATATCAAGCGAAATTATAAAATTCATTGCAGTACTCTTGGAACAGGTATTATGGAATATTATTATACCTATTGCTGCCCGTTTATCTCGTTAATTGATATTAGTAAAGTAAGATCCAAGATTTAATTTTTTAATTCCAACAAATAAATCTTTTAAAATAATTAATTACCTTATCAGAAATACTTAATTCTTCATAAAAAGGCATAGAACGTATTAATTCAATTGCCAAATATAAATCCCTTTAAATTAATTTGTGTAATATATTTAGGTAAATATAAAAATAACAAACATAAAAAAATAACTGGGCACATGTTTATTTAAATTTCTTCCTTCCATTAAATCTTCGAGTTCGGCTGAATTTACTGAAGCTGGGTTAGGCTATAATAATTAATTTTAGAATAAGTTTGTGTTAATCTCAGAGCTATTTAGATATGTATAATAATTTCGTTTAACATTTACAACTTATTTATAGAATCCAGCATTACGGCATTCGATATTAAGATTAATTTATAATTTTCTTTATGATAAGACAGAAATTTACAATTTCTAGGTTTAGAAACAAAATTTTTAGGTATATCCTTAATTTTACACATAAACTGTTTTTTATTTGGTATAAATTTTAATATAACTGACAAAGTTTAAAACTAAATTACCTCAAATTTCTGATATAAATTTAATAAATTAATATTAGATTTATCCAAAAAATCATCCAATTTTCTTTTAAACATAAATTCAACAGATATTCCGTAACGGGAATTTCTAATATAAAATTTCTTATTTTCAACATTAATTAATTCTGATAATATTTTTGTTATTTCAGAATTTTTATTTGTTGTTGGAATTATTGAAGGAGACAATTTCTAAGAAAAAAATAAATAATTAATTAAAAATAAATGAAAAATTCAAAAATATCAGAAATAATTCCCTTCTCAAGAGTTATTTGTTTTTTTAAATTTTAGTCTTGCAAATTGTTAATATAAATTAGAGATCACGGGAGCTCGAACAAAAGAGAGGCATATTGTACGATTCTCGTACGACACTCTCAGTCCGTCCGATCTCTAATATAAATATCCGATATATTCACACATATACAGGGTGCGTAAAAGTCCTTGCCCACAGCTTTTCTGCATAAAAATTTAATTTAACTTATAAATTATCACCTTATTATTATTTTTCAAATCCTTTTGTTTATTATTTCGAGAAAATAAACAATCGTCACTTTGTTTTTTTAATTTGTTTCTTAAAGCCAATTGTTGTACTAGTAATTTATTCATACCAGCACTTAAACATTTAGATAAACGACAAGCACGACATTTAATTCCTTTTAATTTTTTTAAATTAAAATTAAACAAAAATTATATTTTTTCTTCAAGTTTTGGAAATAATTCAACTATGATCTAGTCATTCCTTTCGAGACTATTATTATTATTATCAAAGTTTTCCGGTCAAGAACTAATTACTTAAATATTATTTTTTAATAATAAATTTTTAACCATCTTTAATATCACAAATTGATTTTCTTGGACAATTATATTTTCTATTTTCAATAATTGAACGTCGAAAAAATTGTTTACAACCTTAAAATTGAAATTAAATTTAATTTAATTTTTAAATAAATCTTTCTTGACTAACCATTACAACTAAAAACATTATAATGATAAAAATAAGCATCCTTCCCACAAACAGCACATTTACTATCTTTTTTATTTTGTTGATTTAAAATATTTAAATTTAATGATGATGATAACATTTATATTTAAATATATTTCTCTAAAAAAGAGAAGAGATTTTACTAAAATTACAGTAAATTATTATTTTCGTTGAAAAATCGGAAATTATTTAAAATTTTTTAGACAAAATAAGAATGAAGAAGAAACATGAAAAGAATCCATAGTTTAGTTTCATGTACTAACAATGAACTAATTTAAATTTTGTAATTTTAAATTAGTGCAAATGACGAAAATAGTTCCATCATGAATGAATAATAAAGTCTAATACATATATCCAATGGTTAGTTTTATTTAAATACGAGAACTAGATATGATGTACATATTACTTTACAAATATAAATTTTTCATGATTTTAAATTTATTTAAAAAAATTTAACTCGTAATTCAACATTATACCTTTTCTGCTATCTCCTTCTTTTTGATTTATAGGATTTTAATATAAGAACTCATTTACAATATAATAAAAAGTTTAAATTTGGGTGAATTTAATTAAATTTATTTTTAATTAAAATAAATATTTAAAAGTTAAAATTAAATTAAGTAAAAATATAATAGAGAATTTAATGAATATAAAACTAAGTGAAGAATTCTAACATTTAAATTTAATAGCCAATCAATTATGCCAGATTTTCGATTGATTTAATAAAAGAAGAATTAATTAAATAAATTAAAAGAGATGGAATAGTATGTAGTAGATAGGCTAATTAGGTAAAGTTATCGGAACAACTTCCCCCGTTATCGGACCAACTTCCCCTGTTGAAGGAACAACTTCCCCGACGTTGGAACAACTTAACCAATGTTCGGGTCAACCTCTCCTGTGTTCACTGTTTTTGTAACAAATTCTACATATTTGAACATATACTTAGAGAATTCCTATATTTGGAACTGCTTTTGGAAATTTTTATACTCGTGCTAAGACTTAAATAATAAAAATTGTTTGTGGAAAAAACAAAAAACAAAAAAATATTTGTTTAGTAAATTATTTAACTGTCAATCAAATAATTATTGTATTTCTAAAGAAGAAAATAAATTAATAATAATTAAACAAAAATTGGAAAAAGAAAAGAAAAGAAAAATAAATAAATAATTTAATTGTTAAAAATCGTGTCGGGCTAACCCAAGGAAAAGACAAATCAAGGAAGACAAATCATTGAAACATTTTAAAAATAGGAATTTTTTGAAATATCTGAAATTGCATTTTTAAAAAATAAGAATTAAAAAAATTAGAATACTTTAAAAGTCAATTTAAAAAAAATCCGAAAAATTCTGAATTTTCAAAAAATTACATGAGTTGGTCGTTCCTTGACCCGTTTAATCTTTTATTTCTAAACAACTACAAACAAAAGGAGCTAAATTTTGTCCTTCTTCTTCCATTTCTTCATTTTTAAATTGTTTTTCTATTAATTCCTGTAAATTAATAATTAAATACTAAATTTATTTTGATTAATATTTAGTAAATGTTTATTTTAAATAAAAAAATTTTGAATAAATAAATGATAAATATTTTTTAAATTATTTTCATTGAATAGCTCCGGTTATATGTAGTTTCAATTTTTACTGTTATAATTTAATTCAAATGATTATCTATTTTATGCGGACCTATGCGGAACAGACCTGCATTTTTCAGACAAAAGCTTTGAAGGAAGCTTTTTTGCGGTCCCAAACAGAGGTTCGTATTCATAAACCAAAAGGGTCTTTGTTGTCTAAGTAATGTTTTCCTGGTTTCGAATCAAACAGTTTAGGGGTAAGGACTAAAATGGCTAGGCATTGAAACTTTTATGGGGAGGGGGGGGGAGCATTTAAAAGCCTGTGAAGCATTTACTATTGCATCTTGTTAAAGTAGAAAGCAAACTCGCCAAAAATTCGATCGTGTATTTAAAGAATCCCGGTACAGTCGAATATCCCCCGATTTTAAATTTAATTTCTTCATCATCAAAGGGTATTTAAAACAAAAGTTAATTTAATTTTAATTATTTTATACTTTAAATATATTCATATCCCTTTCCGCCTTTGTAGTAGCCAAAATAGAATTAAATAAAAACATTAAATCAGAATATCTTTTAACCCCTTCCAAATCTCCTTTGTTTGTCTGTAAATATTTTAATAATATTTTTGAATATAATTCTGCCGAATTTTTCATTTTAATTTTCCCTTGTGAAGATATATTTGGAATATCTATTTAAATATTTATTTATTAAAAATTTATAAATATATCTGATACTTGACCCCTTATCCTCCTACCCCTCTTCTTTTTTCATTGTGTGCCGAACAAATTATAGAGTTTATCTTATATTGCCCAAAGAAAGACGTTGAGGAGTGTAGGTTTTCAGAGATTTTTTTCTTCATAGTTACATTGATGAATTCTTTTTTTAAATTTTAAATAACTATTTATACTTCAAGGTCGTTCTTGGGGCAATATAAGGTACATAGATTCTTTAATTTATTCCGCGCAGAAAAAGTGGGTGCAGCAATGAAAATGAAGAGGGTTGGGGGTAGGATAAGGGTACAAATACCAAAATAATATTACCCCAGATACAAATAAAAATTGAACGTAAAATTACAAATTCATTTTGATTAATATTTAAATGTTTTAATGTTTGCATTAAACTACAAAAAGCAATTCTTTTAAGATGTTCAAATCTTAAAATAAAAATTAATTTTTAAAAATTATTAAAGTTTTTATTTGGAGTTTGATAGATTCATTAATAGGATATCACAATTTTTTATAATATTTATTTTTATTTGGGTATTTTGGAGCTGAAAATCGTATTCGAATGTATGTACATTAAAATGGTTGTACGTTGAAATGTAAGTGCCTAATTAATAAAAACTCATCTCTATAACTATTTTTATCTATACTGTTATATCTTCTATTTCCGTTTAGATTCATTAGTACTGGAAACATTTTCCAGCCATCGGACTCTTTTTCAGTTTCCGGACCTTTTTAAGCTCACGGACCTCATTTTAAGCCAAGGTGGTACACCATAGTTAATTAAACTGTAATTACTCATGCATATTTTTAAAAAATATTTTGATAGAAAATTACAAACGTATTTAAAAAAATCAAAGAATTATTTTCATCTCTCATTTTAATTTTATTAATTTTATTATTTAACATTAAAATAGGTGTTGAATTATTTGGTAATGTTAATGTATGTGTATTTTGTAGTAAACTTGAATAATAATTTGAATCGAGTGTTCGAATCATCATTGAAACATTTAAAAGTAAATATTTCTTTAAAAAAATTAATTAAATATGTATGTATAAGTTAAAACTATTCATTAACTTTATATGTACTATTATTAAAGATATTAGCAAATGTCAGGTACGACTACTTTTAAGAACAGTTATGCTAATATTATGGAATATTACCTATATCGTTAATTAATATTAGTAAAGCTCAAGATACTTAATTGAGGTCAGATAGTAATTTAATATTTTAATTCCAACAAAAAATATTTAGAAATAATTAATTACCTTATCAGAAATACTTAATTCTTCATAAAAAGGCATAGAACGTAATAATTCAATTGCCAAATATAAATCCCTTTAAATTAATTTGTGTAATTAGGTAAATATAAAAATAACAAACATAAAAAAATAACTGGGCACATGTTTATTTAAATTTCTTCCTTCCATTAAATCTTCGAGTTCAATTGAATTTACTGGAGCAGGGTTAGGCTATAATAATTAATTAATTTTAGAAAAAGTTTGTGATAATCTCAGAGCTATTTAGATATAATTCCGTTTAAAATTGACAAATTACTCATTGAATCCAGCATAAATACTAGCCCGGGGTTTCCGGGCCGGGCCCGGGTTCGAACTCTAGTTTAAACGAAGTTAGCATAATTAATTTGTAATTTCTTATTTTTAAAATATTTTAGTTTAGAGGCAAAATCTTTTAGGTAATTCCGGTAATTTTACACATAGACAGTTTATTTTAAGATAACTGACAAAATTTGAAATTACCTCAAATTTTTTATATAAATTTAATAAATTAATATTAGATTTATCCAAAAAATCATCCAATTTTCTTTTAAACATAAATTCAACAGATATTCCATAACGGGAATTTCTGATATAAAATTTTTTATTTTCAACATTAATTAATTCTGATAATATTTTTGTTATTTCAGAATTTTTATTTGTTGTTGGAATTATTGAAGGAGACAATTTCTAAGAAAAAAATAAGTAATAAATTAAAAAATTTTGTAAAAATTCAAAAATATCAGAAATAATTCCCTTCTCAAGAGTTATTTGTTTTTTAATTTTATTCTTTTAAATTGTTAATATAAATTAGAGTTCAGACCGAGACGAGAGCTCGAACAAAGATTTCAATTATTTTTCGAGGTATATTGTACGATTCTCGTACAATACTCCCAGTCCGATCTCTAATATAAATATCAGATATATTTAACAAATACTACCTTATTATTATTCTCCATATCTTCTTGTTTTTTTAATTTATTTTTTAAAGCCAATTGTTGTACTAATAATTTATTCATACCAGCACTTAAACATTTAGATAAACGACAAGCTCGACATTTAATTCCTTTTAATTTAAAAAAATTATATTTTGCCCCTTGTAAAGCTAAAGTATGGATGGAAAGGAGTGTAACTATTGGATATATGTAGTTCAGTTCTAAAAAACTAAAAAATATTTTCTTTGACTATTTATTTTTTAAATGCTAAATTGTTGCTCAAACATAGGGTCCTATAAGCTAGGTAGTCAACAATCGAGAAAATACGAAGAAATTAAAAAGTGTGAGGGCTAATTCATACAATCTTACCATTTTCAACCAGACAATTTGAATTTTCTAAGCAAGAATATGTTTTATTTTCAATAATTGAACGTCGAAAAAAGTGTTTACAACCTTAAAATTAATTTATTTATTTAATTTTTTCTAACAAATTTCCCCCACTAACCATTACAACTAGGGACATCGTAATGATAAAAAAATGCCTTCTTTTCGCAAACAGCACATTTATTTGGTTTTTTATGTTGTTTTGAATTATTTAAATTTAATGTTGACATTTAATTTAAATAAATACAAACCTAATTCAATGAAATTTTTAAAAGTAATATTTAGGCACTTTTGTAAAAAATAGTTTAAAAATAGTTAAAGAATCTGCTTTCTAATTTTTTAAATTTTTCTACGCCAAAGAAACTAAAAGAATCATAAATGGTGCAATAGAAAATGGTGCAATGCGCGGAAATAGTGCGAGATAGTTGAGCGATAAGAACCCTACACCGGAGAGCTCTCTCTCTGGATCTTGTAGGGGTTTAGCATTAAAAAGATTAATTATAAAGCTTACAAATATTTTTAAAAATTATTTTTATTTATTTTAGTAATATTTAAAATTTATATATTTAATTTAGATTTAAAATATTTAAAAATTTAAAGGAGAGCAATTTGACTTATAAGCCAAAAATGCTCTACTTTAAAATTTTTTTAAAAAAATTTAATGTGAATATTGTATTATTGTGGAATATGTAAGTAAATATATTTAAATGATACTGATCTTTCTAGGACAAATCAATTTTCAAATCCACATTACTCTAGCTCTGATCTCTAGTTCTGATCTAAGAAAAAAGAGAAAAAATTAAATTCGAAAAATGTCTAATAAAAAATACTTTTATTACATAAAATAATAAAATAATTTTTGAAAAACAAAAACAAAGCATGGAAATTGTGAAAAGAATAAAATTTGTTTATAAAATACATAAATAAATATAAAATATGTAGTATGTAGTGAAAAATGTATTTATTAATTACTACCTTTGGGACTATATAATTTAAAAAGAAAATAATGTATAGATGGAAACATATTTACCTTAATTAGTGTTGTCATTGGTTTCATAAACCCAAAAATAAAATGAAAAAATTTTTTTATAGAATATTTTATTAAATATTCAATAAATTAAAGTTAAAAAAGTTTATTTAAAAGTTATTTTTAAATTTAGAAAAAAATTATTTTGGAAAGAGAGAGGAGAGAGGCAGAGAGGGAAAATGGGAGAGATCTTATAGGAGATAATATTCTTTCACAATTAGAATTTTTATTTTAAAATTAGAAAAATTTATTGAAAAACTTATTTATGTTTTTGCAAATTTTAAAATATACAGAATCCGGTCCGGGTGTAAAAAATCGGGAAATCCATTGGAAAAGTTTGAACTCTAGTAAAAATATCATTTTAGACTTCAAGTCATATCCACATACAAGACATGTAAATATTAAAAAATCCGGCCGAAATTAAATAATATGGACGAAAATGTAGAGGAAAGATGGGAAATGGACGGATATACATAAAAAAATTCGAAAATCCTAAATACGATTTAAAATTTGTCAGATACAGTAGTGATGTTCGCGAGAAGAAAGTCGGGTCGGGAAATGACCTCGGAAGTCGGGGTCGGTAGTCGGGAATTCACAATAAAAAAATTTTGGCGCCTTCGGCGCCAAAAGTCTGGTTCATGGAAGACCATGAACCAGACTTCTTCCTTTATTTACCGCCGGAGGCGAAAATTTTGAGAATTGAAAGCCAATGAGCAAGTCATCCTTTTTCTGCGCCGCATGCGAAAATTTTTTAAATTTGGAAGACTCTACAACAATTAACGTTATATTGATGTGAAACTTTCAAAGAAGAATCGCAAACTTGACATTTATTAACCAATTTTCTCTCCATTTTTCTTTGAAGCTTATCAAAAATTAATTAATAATTTAATAAGTAATTTAGTATTCGTTAATTTTATATTAGTATGTGTTAGTAAACATGGGAATATATGTAATTTAAATTAAAAAACAGAAAAAGAATGACTTTAAAACTGCAATGGAGGGGTAATTTATTTATAGTCAACGTGATAAAATTTAATTTTCTAAACTGAATTTAGAAATAAATTGCTATTTAATAAGCAAGAAAGGATGAATGAAAAATCCACGTCTGTTTGTACAGCTTTGTATATTGAAAGATAAACTAAAATTTATTTAGATGAATATTGGATATTCCACGTTAAGTTTTACTGAAAATTACTAAGCTATAATACTAAAAATTATTAAACTATAAAACAAACTATAAAACATTTCACATTACAAAATTATTTTAGAACATTTTAATATAGAATCCCTTGAAAATTGTAACTTCAAAAATTTAAAATCAAAGTTAAAAAATATTTATTTTTGGAAGTAAAAATTATCTACCTCACATTTCCCAACCCTGCGCTCGAAGTTCTTCCTTTTATTTTTTTCCTTTCAAAAATAAAATTTTATCAAAAAAAGCCATTCTTAGGGGTGTAAAATTTTGCCAATTTGTCAGGAATTGGCATCAGGAGTCGGGAGGCCAAAAACTTGGGAAATTTTCCCGAGTTGGGATCGGGATACCTGAACATCACTAAGATACAGCAGTTTAAAATTTAAATTAAAATCATAGTTATCAATATTTTATATATTTTAGTATGTATTATTTGGCTAATAGGGAAAAGGCTGAAATATTTAATACAAAAATGTATAGATCCAATTTGCGAATCCTCAAGAGTACAATTCCTAGTACTTGTAAATATACTAGAAATAGTGGCCTCGTTAACATAAGTTTAAATGTATGAGTCACTCATAAATTAATAAATCCCACTTTATTAGCCAAAAATTGACCAAGCCAGAATTGACATTAGTAACTGCCTGGGTTAAACCCCCAAAAAACCTTTATTTACAATCAGTTTCCGGCCCTGATTTTAAATGAATAATAAATATTTAATTGTTAAAAAGTAAAAATAATTGTATGTACATTGTAAATATTACTAATATTCTTTTATTTCTAAACAACTATAAACAAAAGGAGCTAACTTTTCCTCTTCTTCTTCTTCTTTCAATTCATTAATTGTTTGCACATTTTTAAATTGTTTTTCTATTAAATCCTGTAAATTATTTATTTGAAAAGATTTAATTAAAAAATATATTTTTTGATTAAGTGGCACCAGAGGTGGATTGGAACAGTCAGAGATGTCGGAAATCGAAAGAGCCGGAAATCGGAACTGGCTCAAAAGTCGGAACTCGGAAATCGGAATTCCGACCCATCTCAAATTGGCACTTAATGGCAATTGGTACAAACACTAGTCCCAATAAATATTTATTTAAAAATATAAATTATACCCAAAAAATAAGGAGGATGAGTAAGAGTTGTGGTCTTTAATTTTTCGGCATTGGCTTGCTTATTTTTTAAAATAAGCAAGTCAATGCCGAAAAAGGTCTTTAATTTTTCGGCATTGGCTTGCTTATTTTTTAAAATAAGCAAGTCAATGCCGAAAAATTAAAGAGGTGAATAAAATATAGAAAAGAAAGGGGTCAAGACAGTATACAGAAACTTACGCCTATTTGTTGTGGTCCCATAAAGAATCCCCGGTAAGTCGGACCCCGTTTTTGAATTACTCTCAATTTTAAATATCCCCCGATTTTAAATTTAATTTCTTTATCACCAAAGGTTATTTAAAACAAAAGCTAATTTAATTTTAATTATTTATTTATTTTATACTTTAAATATATTCAATTCCCTTTCCGCCTTTGTAGTAGCCAAAATAGCATTAAATAAAAACATTAAATCAGAATATCTTTTAACCCCTTCTAAATCTCCTTTATTTGTTTGTAAATATTTTAATAATATTTTTGAATATAATTCTGCCGAATTTTTCATTTTAATTTTCCCTTGTGAAGATATATTTGGAATATCTATTTAAATATTTATTTATTAAAAATTAAAAAAAAAATTTACTAATTACCCCAATTACAAATAAAAATTGAACGTAAAAGTACAAATTCATTTTGATTAATATTTAAATGTTTTAATGTTTGCAGTAAACTATAGAAAGTAATTCTTTTAAGATGTTCAAATCTTTAAATAAAAATTAATTTTTAAAAATTATTAAAGTTTTCTATTTGTCCCTAAATGCCTATATAATGTTAAAGTATTAACTAGTTCGACATTTTCAATTTGCTGGCCCTGTATCCGGGTTTTTTTCTTCCAAGTCGACCAGGACCGGAAACCCAGAAAACCCAGAAACCCTGAAAACCCGGTTTTTCACACCCGGGCCCAGACCCGTTTTTTTTTAATTTGAAAAATTCTTAAATTTTTGTTTTTTTTTTCTGAAATTTCATTATTTTAAATAAAGAGGATATCCCCAACTTGAGATCGCTATATCTTCGTAAGTTCCTTACACGAAAGCTTATAGTACCTAAATTTATTTTCAACCGAAAAACCGGATTTCATCAAAATACCCGGTTTCCTGGCAACCGGGCACAAACTCTCGGGTCAAACTCTAATATTAACAAAAAGTAAAGCCGGAACATCCAAGTGTAGATACTATACGACATTTTCAATTTCGTATAGTATCTACATACACATTCCCCTCTCACTTTCCCTTAATTTCCTAAAGTTTTGTTTTATTTATTTGGTAGTTAAATTAAAGGATTAAAAAGTGAATAAAACAATTTCAAGTAATTAATTTAAATAAATAAGTATTTAAAATATTTTGATTAAAAAACAAACGTATTTAAAAAAATTAAAGAATTATTTTCATCTCTCATTTTAATTTTATTAATTTTATTATTTAACATTAAAATAGGTGTTGAATTATTTGGTAATGTTAATGTTTGTGTATTTTGTAGTAAACTTGAATAATAATTTGAATCGAATGTTTGAATCATCAATGAAACATTTAAAAGTAAATATTTCTTAAAAAATTTAATAATTAACTTGGCGATATTAAAGTTTTAAGTTTAATTAAAACTATGGGATTATTATTAGGGATGCCTAAAAATACACTCCGCCACATAATTATATGAACACCCCTAAATACCACATGTTAACGTATTTATATGTCGAAATATTTTTTAACTTTGATATATTTTGGAAATCGGCCAAAGTCGCCTTAGAAAAAAGGAAATCTGAAAATGGTTTCAGGGTAAAATTTTTGAAATTTTTCAATTTTTCGACCGCCACATAATTATATGAACACTGTGGCGGAGTGTAATAAACTAGATTTGTTGGCGCATGGTACCAGTATTAGTTGGCCCTCCGGTTTTCATTTTATTTAAATTTACAAGAGTTTTATTTAAATATTGTTTTACCCTCCCTAGTTTAAACATTTTAAAATGCAAGTGCCACAAAAATTTGTTATTTGACATTTAAGTAAAATCTTTTAGTTTTATAGCTATTCAAAAATTCTTATGGCTTTTAACATTTTTTTATCAGGAAATAATTTAAAAAAATATTTGTGAACTCGAAATAAAAGGTCAGATATGAATTTAATATTTCAATTCTTCAATTCAAAAAATCTTTAAAAATAATTACCTTATCAGAAATATTTAATTCTTCATAAAAAGGCATAGAACGTATTAATTCAATTGCTAAATATAAATCCCTTTAAAATAATTTTTGTAATATATTTAGGTAAATATAAAAATAACAAACATAAAAAAATAACTGGGCACATGTTTATTTAAATTTCTTCCTTCCATTAAATCTTCGAGTTCGGCTGAATTTACTGAAGCTGGTGGGCCAGGCTATAATAAGTAGAGTAAATAATTATTTGTTATTAAATTGATGCTGTATGATCAAATAAACATTTTCTTAGTAGGAAATTGACATTTTCTAATTATTTAAAGGTATTACGAATTCCTATACACTCTCGATTCTTATCTTGTTCACTTTCCCTGATATCTTGATATTTTAACTGTTCATGTCCCAGCCTACTCCTCAATGTTAGATTTTGGCCTAAGCAAGCTTCGCTTTCATAATGATGATCAAAAATTGTGTTTTTACAAAGGTAGTGCACATTTTATGGTGTTTCGCTTTCCGTTTTAAATTTCATTTTAAATCTTAAAATTTCTATACCATTGTGCAGATGGTATAAAAATTCAACAGACAATTTTGATTAAATATTTATAAATTATTAATTTTCATACAAGGGCCAAAAATATTATTTAAAACTACATAAATTACCTCAAATTTTTGATATAAATTTAATAAATTAATATTAGATTTATCCAAAAAATCATCCAATTTTCTTTTAAACATAAATTCAACAGATATTCCATAACGGGAATTTCTAATATAAAATTTTTTGTTTTCAACACTAATTAATTCTGATAATATTTTTGTTTCAGAATTTTTATTTGTTGTTGGAATTATTGGAGGAGTTAATTTCTTAAAATTAAAAAAATATGTGTGTGTAAATTAACTCAATTACAAACAAGTTGTTAAAGAAAAAAATTAGTTTGAGGGAAAGGAGTTTTGAGGGAAGAGGCAAACCAACCTCGTAAAATTTATTATTACTATGTACATATACTTATCAATTAATTATAATGAAAATTTTTATATTTTTTTAGAAAAAAGTCCACTTAATAAAATTTTTAAAAAATTCAAAGAAAATTTAAAAATTCCTCTAATTTTATTTACTTATTATTCTATGACGTAGAGGGGTAAAGACGAGTTACCCGATATCCTGAATTTTAATGACACAAAACCCGTCCCCGGATATTTTACTCAATCCATCCATAACCTAACTTTTAAATTAATTACCTTATTATTATTTTTCAAATTATTTTTCAAAGTCTTTTGTTTATTATTTCGAGAAAGTAAACAAGCGCCATTTTCGTTTTTTAATTTATTTTTTAAAGCCAATTGTTGTACTAGTAATTTATTCATACCAGCATTTAAACATTTAGATAAACGACAAGCCCGACATTTAATTCCTTTTAATTTTTTTAAATTAAAGATTAAACAAAAATTATTTTTTTCAAGTTTTGGGAATAATCCAAATATATGATTCCAGCATGGTTTATTATTTTCCCAACGTTAGTATGTATCTTAGTAATATTTACACTATCATTAACTCATAATTAAAATTTTTTTCATAAATTATTTAAGAAATATAGAGACAAAAACTTAAAGGAAAGATTTCTAGAATATGGAATTTTATATTAACTAAATAGTTAACACTATTTTAGAGACTTTTCTTGTTTGAACTTAAATAATCCCTTAATTTCAATCAAGTATATTTATTTTTTAATAATAAATTTTTAACCATCTTTAATATCACAAATTGATTTTCTTGGACAATTATATTTTCTATTTTCAATAATTGAACGTCGAAAAAATTGTTTACAACCTTAAAATTGAAATTAAATTTAATTTAATTTTTAAATAAATCTTTCTTGACTAACCATTACAACTAAAAACATTATAATGATAAAAATAAGCATCCTTCCCACAAACAGCACATTTACTATCTTTTTTATTTTGTTGATTTAAAATATTTAAATTTAATGATGATAATGATAACATTTATATTTAAATATTTCTCTTAAATGAGAGAGAGAGAGATTTTACTATAGAATTACAGTAAATTATTATTTTTGTTGAAAAATTTGGAAATTATTTAACAAAAATTTTTAGACAAAATAAAAACAAGAAAAATATTGAAAAGAAGCTATTTTTCAGTTAGGAGCAGGCAACATACCGCGAGCCCAACGTACCGCAGTGCTATAACTTGTTAAAAATAGTCGAATCCTGGACGCCTTGGTATGGTTCGTTGCATCTCGACAAGCTGAATCGAACCATATCAGGGCGTCCCAGATTCAACCATTTTGAACGAAGTCAAGAATGAATAATAAAATCCTATATGTACTGTCCTTGATTGGTTTTATTTAAATAAGAGAATAATAATAATTTTTATTATTATTAGAGAATAATGATAATTTTTTTAAATAATAATAATAACTTTATAAATATAAATTTTTTATGATTTTAAATTTATTTAAAAAAGTTCAAATATCGGTTGATATCTCGATATTTCCTTTCAAGATTTCCAGATTACCGATATCAACTCTTGAAAAATTCTATGTATAATCTAAATAATTGTTTAAATAAACTGATATGGATAAAAATTGATAAAAAAAATTAAAAATAAAAAATTAAAAATTGACATAAATTTATTTCCAAAAAAAAATTCCAAAAATTATATATCATTAAATAAAAAAATTTGTCCGACTCCAAACTATCTAAAAAATTTAATTTTTCTATAAAATTTTAATTTTTAAGAATTTTTAAACAAATTGCCTGCGCTGCTCCCACTTATGGTAACATTTGGCTCGCAACTCAACAGCATACCTTTTTTTCTATCATTTCCTCCCTGTTTATCCGACACAGGGACCTCTCTTTTCTTTTTGATTTATAGGGGGTATAAATCCAAAAAAAGAGAAAGGTGCTTTTGCCAAATAAACATGGAGGAAAATTTGGCGCGAATGTTTAAATAACCCTTGAATTAATGTATGAGCCTCAACAATAAGAATTTAAATACATATAATATACTCACTAAACATTGCAACTTTATTTTCAATTTTATTTTTCTTTCGATTTTTGATATCGAAAATGTTGAAAAATATTTTCTGTTTAAATATTTTTGAACATTTTATATTTTCGATTTTTGAGGATTTTTTGTTTCGAAACAGCTTTGCCTCAACTTCTTATATATTTACATAGATATTACAAATTTTAGTATAAGAACTCATTTATGATTTTTTAAAAAGTTTAAACTGGGTGAATTTAATTAAATTTATTTTTAATTAAAATAAATATTTAAAATTAAAATTAAATTAAGTAAGACGATAACAGTGAATTTAATAAATATTGTAAGACGAAGTAAAGAATTCTAACCTTAAAATCTAATAGCCAATCAATTATTGCCAGCTTTTCGATTGATTTAATTAAGAAAGAAGAATTAATTAAATTAATTAAAAGAGATGGTAGATGTAGTATGTAGTATAGGCTAATTAAGTAAAAGTGCACTCTATATTCCGCTAAAGTTAAGTGTATTTCGGCAAAAGTTATTTTTTGTTGCACTCTACGCCTTTACCCCTCTTTCCCTTAATTTCCATCGGCTTATCAAATGATTTGTTGAAACTTCACGAAATAGATCCGAATCCGGATAAAAATTTTGGGTTATATCCGTATCCGTTTATATCTATGGCACTTTTAATTAGAATCCGCCGATATCCACGGATATAAAACGCCGCACATAAATTACGTAAGCTGTCAACAAATCATTTATAGGCCGATAGAAATTAATGGAGGAGGGGTAAAGGCGCAGAATGCAACAAAAAATAACTTTTGCAGAAATACTTTTGCGGAAAATACCTTGCGGATTTTTACTTAATTAGCTAGCCTATACATACAACTACATACATACATACAATCTCTCTTAATTAATTCTTCTTTATTAATTAAATCAATCGAAAAACTGGCATAATTGATTAGCTATTAAGTTTTAAGGTAAAAATTCTTTACTTCATTTTTATGTATTTATCCTTGAGATCGAAACTTCGAAAATCAAAAATAAGAAAAAGTTCAAAAATATTGAAATTTCAAAATCAACGTTTGTCCTGTGTCATTTGTTCTTTTGGCATTTCCGATTTCCGGCATACTCCTCTTTCCCGAGTAACCTCTGGTTGTTAGGCCGAAATCTGACCTTTAATTATTAATAAAAGCTGACGACGCCGCCTCCTACATAGCCTTAGAAATATTAATTTAGTGCCAGAATCGAATCCGAAGTTAATGGATCAAATCAAAGGATCAAATTAAATCGCAAAAGAATATTAAATGATTAGTTTTTTTTCCCAAATTTATTCTATTTTTCTCAGTTAAACAATTATTTTTAAATTCAAAAAAATTATTTTTTCTTAATTTCCAATTTCCAATTAATTTTTAATTAATTTTTATTTTTCTTTCTCTTCCACAGCAATTTAACATTAATAAATAAATGAATAATATTTTTACTTTGATTTTACCGATTTATGTGCGTACAATTTATTGTTTAAAAGAAATAAATAAAAGAGAAAATATATTTATGTATTTTTTTGACCTTGGGAAATTTTAAGAAAAAAAATCTGTAGAACACACATACTCATTATATCAAGAAAAGCTTAAAATCTGGCCTTCAATTATTAACAAAATATCTCAGAATTGTGAGAAATAATAATTTTTTTAGAAAATTTTAGTTAAAAAAAGAATTTCTCTTGTCATTCTCGAATTTCTATTTTTTAAAAATAAATTTCAATTTTTTTTAAATTTTAAAAAGCAAAAATAAAATAAAAGTTTAAAAAGAGAGAGAGCATAGATAGAACAAGAAAAAATAAATTTTAAAATTTTTTTTTATTTTAAAATGGGCTCAAAGAGTAAAGAATGAATTTAAAAGAAAATGATGATGATTATTTAGTTAATTTTAAAGAAAAAAATTCTTGAAACATTTTATAAAAATATTTTAATTAAATAATTTATTTAGAATTTTTTGTGAGTATTTGTTTAATAGTTTTTTAAAAATTATTTTTTAAATTAAAATAACAAAAGCTACATATACTGAGTTATTTTTAATTATTAAAATTAAATTTAAAATATGTATATACTAAAACAAGAATGATAATAAGTGAATGAGGAAATGTCGAGTCGGATTTAAAATCAAAAAATAGTCAGGGTTTAGAAAACCACTCATAACATTCTGATTAATCTTTTGGTTTGATCTAAACAGAAGAAGGACTTTTAGATTTGTTTCTTCTGTTCGGCTCTTCAGAAACTGGCTTTCTGGACTTACAAATATTCTCTCCTTTATCGCTTAATGAAGTTTGAGCATGGATTTATAACCCTTGCTCTTTTCCCTAAAATTTTCGATTCAATTCCTGATATTTTAAGATTTCCCCTAATTCTTTATTTTTTTGTTAGTTTTCATTATTTTCAAAATAATTTTGGTTGCCTTGGCTACTTTCTTTTTTTAAATTTTATTAACCAAAACATTTCCCTAACAACAATAACAGTGCTTATTTGTCTATATTTATTGTTTATTTAGCTAATTTGGCAAACCTTTTTAGAGTTTAAAAAAGAAAAGTGCTTCCTTTCCCTCCTTTCTAGCATTTATTTAATTTATTTTTAAAAAATTTTTTAAAAAACAAAAAAGCCTCGATGGACAATTAAGGAATATTTATTTAAAAAGGTATAACAAACTAAAAATAAAAGAAAATTTGAGTTATTTTTATAAAAAAATTTAATGAGTAGAGGGAAATTCTACAACTTTCCTTCTGTAAAAGGACATATAAAACAGTTTTTATAATCTGAATTGGCTAATAAAACTTTTCAGAATCACTCGATCTTTGGAATTATTTTTGAAAATTTAATTTTAAAATACCAGTTTTTATTTTTGACATAAAAATTTGAATACTTTTCCCTTCATTTTTATTTTTTAAAAATTAAAAATTAAAATTTAAAATTAATTAACCAAGATACAATTTTTTATAAAAAAATTTCTCTTTAATTTTTAATAATTAAAAATTAAAAATAATTTACTATTTACTATTTATAATATTTAAAAAAATTTATTTATTTATTTCCTCATTGAGTGCCAGGCACCGAAGTACTTATATATAAATATAATTCAATCTGTCTTTGTCGTTTTTTCCTCATTATTAAAAACCCTGAGCAAGCAAAAATTGAGCAAAAAAATATTTCCGCCTTGTCGAGTAAATAATAAAAATAAATAAAATAAAAATTTATTTATTACAAAACGTAAAATTGAGGGAAATATTATTAAAAAATATTTAAATTGTGTTTGTATATTTTTAGTTGTAACTTCCTTCATCAATAAATAAATCTTCAAAATATTTTATTCATCTTCCTACTCCTTTAAATTAAATATATCAAGCAAGCAAAAACTACCTTATTAATAATTCTTCTATTTTTTCTCTTCATCTTCTTCTACTTTTTTTTATTTCCTTCTTCGTCTTATTTTAATTGTCGCTGACCTTTCTCTAAATTAATTCTTAATTTTTTTCAATTTTATTTTCTTCCTTTCTACCATCTGTCTCTCCAAATTTATTTTAGTAGTTAATTGTCCATTACTTCCATCTTCCACTCATTTATTTCCCAAATGAGGCGCAACTATTTTCAAATAATTTCCCGCTTCTTTAGCCTGTTTTTCTTCAATCTTCTTTTTATTTAAAATAATTTTTGGCGTCCATTTTTTAAAATTTTTTAAGGATCGATTAAAAAACTAGTTATTAAATAAGTATTTTTTTACTTTTTTATCTTTTTAAATAAAATATTTTTTGAAATAATTTTTTTTAATCAAAAAAACCCTTTATTGAGAGATAATACTTTAAATAAATTATTTACTGTATTTACTCAAATAATTACCCCCCTCCCTATTAATTTCCCCTTCAGCCAGAAAAATAAATACTCACTTAAAATAGTTATAATTAATCTTTCTAAAATAACCTCAAATAATTCCCCTGCCTCTATTAATTACCCCCTCCAACTAAAAATTGAAATAACTCTCTCGGCTATATATTTATTTTAATAATAATTCAATGAGCATTAAAGGATATCCTAAACTACATATATAACAGAACATATATAAAAATAATTTACTAATTTATTTATTATAACCAGGAAAATCCTCCAAATTAGTCACACAAATTTAGATTATTTTAGATTAATTCAGGTTTTCTTCGTTTTTTAATAAATTTTCTTTTCAAAAAATTTTATAAATCAACAAATATTTTCTACAAAATTTCCTTTGAATTTTTTTATTTTAACTTTTTTGTATTTTCCAAAAAAAAAGTAATTAAAAACAAGTTTTTAACAATCAAAATAATTTAAAATAAATTATTTTTTTATTTTTAAATGATTTTTAAAAATTATTTAAAAAATATTCATCAATACTTACATTTATTGATGAGGAAAAAGAGAAAAAAAATATTTTTTCGGCGCTGATTTTTCTTTATAAAAAATATTTTCTTTTTAAATCTAAGTTTAACCAGAATATACCTATTTTGATTTTTCTTTTTATTTTTACCAATTTTTGTGTTTTGCCCATTTTTGTGTATTTAAACAGTTGAGGATTTTTTGAGGAATTTTGTAAGAGTAAAAGAATTGTTTAAATGAGTAAAATAAAGTGAGAATGGGAGGAGGAGGTATTTTAGTACAATTTTTTATTTTGTAAAATATAGCAACAATTTAAGGATTTTATTTCTTTTTGTTATTACAATCGGGATATTTCTTTTAAATATAACTTTAATTATCAAAATAATTGTAATAAAATAATTATAATATATATAAAATAATTATAATATTATCCCCTTTTAACTTCAGTGCTTCGACGCTCGTACTCGAACTCGACAAAATACGAGTACTAGCAAATCTGGAATTCCGAAGCACTGCTAGGGACCAATAAATTTTAAAAATTATATTTACATAGAGGTTGTGTTCAAAGGTTTTAAGTAAAATAAACTTTTTTAAATATTATTTTTTATTTTTAACTTTTTTCTACCCATTTTTTCCAACATTTTTATTTAACTTTTTTTATTATTCCTTTAAATTTTTATTATTCTCACACGTAACATTTTTAAAAAAAAGTCCACATTTTCTTTTGCAAAATTCTTTTGAAATTTGCCAAAAATAGAAAAAATATTTATTGAATAAAGGTTAGATAATAAATAAATATTTTAATTTTTTTTGTGTTTTGTGTGGAAAAAAAATAAATTAATTAATTTAAATTAATTTATTTTTTAAATAAATTTTTGATTAAATTAAAAATTTTTTAAAAAATAAATTTAATTTTTTTATTTTAATATTACCCAATATTTTATTTACTAAAAATTTTAAATAATTTTTTAAATAAATTTTTTTTTCGTTTTCTCAAATTTCCTAAACTTTCTTTTTAAATAAACTTTTTTAAATTCTTTAATTGTTAACTTGTATTTTTTTCTTTCCTTTCTTTTTAATTTTAATTCAAACAAACATTTATTTATTTTTTTAAATAAACTAATACATAATTTATAATCTTTAAACTCTAAAATATTCTTTTTGTAAATTTATTTTTAGATTTATTTTGTTTTGTTTTATTTGAATATATATAATATTATATTTAAATTTATAAATAGTATATTAAAATATTTTTCTAAAAATAATTAGAATTTGTATTTAAATAATTAAATATTTTAATTTAACTTTTTAAATTTTAAACAAAAATTAATATTTATTTTAAAAATATCCAAATAAAATTTTTTTAATATTTTATTTTTCTTTAAATTTTATTTCTTCCAACCTTTTCCTTTAAAATTTTTTAACAAACAAAAAGTGCAATTTAACAACGACTTTTCTTTCGTCTTTTTTAAAAATTATTTTGCCCCTTCTTTCTTCAATTTATTTTTAATAAAAGAACTTCTATTATCTGTTTTGTATTAAGTCTCAAAGTTTTTTTAAATTTAAATCTTTTATTTAAAAACAGATTTGTAATAAACTTTTATTTATTTATTTCTAGAATTGAGTTTAAAACTTTCTTCTTTTTTCTCCTTTTTAATCATTAATTTAACCTTCACAAATTCAAAAACTGTAAATTTACTTAATTTTCTGTATTGTTTAATTTACACGTTGATTGAACCTTTAAAAGTAAATTATAGATAGGAATTCTTAGAGACTTCCAAGACCGGAAATTTTCCAGGACCCTAGATTTTTCTGTTTCATAACTCTTTCGCAAGTTCCAAAAATATTTTTTTACAATTTTCTTAATTAAAGCCTTTTTAGTAGGCAATTATGTTTCACATAATTTACATTTTTTCAAAAAATAAATTGGTCACTAACATCAAGGCCTTCATCATCATAAATAAATAAATAATTCACATACATTTATAACACTCACAAATTGCGCATTTGTCTATGGGAAACACCGCCGAAAATGGATGGTTTAAGTATGGGGAAATAATGAAAATTTTCTAGTAACAGAAGCACTTAAAAGTGTTTGTAAATGGACTTTTTCAAAATTTGTTTCTCTAAATAACAAACAAAAATTTTTTTGTTTCGATTCTAGAAGCACCGGTACTTTTATATTTGAGAGTATATTTCTATTATATTCTACAGAATTCTCCCATATACATATAATTTATACTTACTGTGAAACACATGAGCTCAGTCAGCGTTTGCTGTTTTACGGACTGAGATATCTCTCACTAGAGTTGCCTGCTCGCTCGACCCGAAACTTGAAAGATCGAGCGAACCGAGGCTTTTCAGCTCGAAAAGCTTCAAAACGAACCGAATCGAAAAAAACCAAGCTCGAAAAAATGCACTGAACGTTGGCTCGAATCGAAAACGGCAACCCTATCTCTCACTGTCCAATTTAAATATGAATCCGAATTATCTAATGTCTAATTTATATATTTATTCTTTTTCTATTCTCTCAATTTTTTTCTAAAATTTTTTTATTGTCAAATTCTCTTCACATTCAAATGGCCTTTGTCGCCAAGTGGAGGGCTCTTTAGGTTGAAGAAATAGCAGATGTGCGTCCATCCGGCCAGTAGCCTTCCCAACAAAATCCCCCCTCCCCTCTCTCCTCTTTTTTCTCTCAATTTTTATACCCTCAATTTCCTTCACCGTCATTTTCTGCCATTTTCTCTTTTCAAAATCATCAGGCAGAAAGGCAAATCCGGCTCTCCTCCTCAATAAATCCCCCCTCATTTTGACCATCTGCCTTTGTAAAAGAATATAAGAGAGGAAGTTGAATTATTTTACAAGAATATATATAACGCTGCTGGACATTTTTTTATCTTTTTTTCCTCAACAAAAGCAAATGGCGGTGTGGTCTACTTCTTCTACCCTCCCTCTCAAAAGGCTTCCATCAATCCCTGGGTAGGGCAACAATAACAAAAGTATTAAAAATAAATTTATTTCCTATCACTTTTTTAAAATAATTTCTTAAATCTAAAATTAATAGAATTCATTCAAGTTATTCAAGTTTGGGGGTAGCCAGGAATTTTAATTTCAAATGGCAACAGGTCGGTCAATTAGTGTGAAAAATACTCAACTATGAGTTTACCCTTTATCAAATGCCACACAACATTTAAAGCCAGAATAATTTCTCCAAAATTTAGCCAGAAATTTTTAACTTTAATTATTTTCTATATTTTTTTCTTCAACTTTTAACTGCTTAAACACTTTAATTAAACATTAATTTCTCCTCCCAACAATTCCTATTCATCAAATGATTTTTAAAAAATAAATTTGAATCATCCCTTCAGTTGCCCTTTACTCAATAATTATTGAAAATAAAAAGAGAAATTTAAATAAAGAGAAATGAGGAGGGAGTTAGGAGGGAGGGGGTTGCACTTTATCATACGTTAGAATTTTTTATTTAAAGAAATTTAAATTATCTTTAATATTTATTTTAATTTAAAATTAATTAAAATACTTTTTCTTTAAAATAAATTTTTTTTTATTTTGAAGAAATTTAAAATAATTTTTTTTTAATTTAACAAAAAAATATAAATTGTTTGAGAGTTTTAAATTTATTTACTCTAATAAATATTAATTTATTTTTTTTATTTAAAAAAATAACAAGAACATTTGTTACAAATTCAGTATTTTCTTTTCTGACAGCCATTTGTTTTTGTCTAAATTTTAAATAAAAAATAGAGAAGGAATTCTCGAATTACTTCCACATACTAAATAAATATATATTAGGTACTTTGTATCCAAAAAATAAAAGGAACGGCCAATTTATTTTTGTTTTGTTGTTGCCATTAATATAAAATATTTTTTAAAAATATTTTTGTCTACTTTGGATTTTCTTGTTTTTACTTAACAAATATTTCCTTTGAAAAATATAATAATCTGAAAAAATTTTTACAAATAAAATATTTTTTGAATTTTAATTAGGGACAAGCTTAATTTGAAAGTTCCAAATAATATTTTAACTTTGAAAAAATTTTTTTTTTGAAAATTTGTTATTTAGGTTAAATATTAGGGCTTTTAATTATGTGAAAATTTATATTTCTTTCAGAATTTGTAAAAGTCTAAAACGCGAAAAGCTCCGTTAGGAATTAAAATTTTTTTATTAATATCTGTCTATATTTTGGCACTTTTGTTCATAATCTGCTTTTATTTTAAATTTTTCCTAAAAATAATATATTCTCTTCAATTTGTTAATAAAAAAAGCTTATTAAATAATTAATTGTGGGAAAAAAATTGAAATATTTCAAAAAAATTATTTTTATGGTTCCGGAACCTTCAACATTAACTAGAATTTGTTATTTTTTGTATTTATTTTCTGTTTTAGTTACACTAAACAAATTAATAATTAACTTGTAATTTTCTAAATTTTAACAAAAATCTTTAAAAAAATATTTTTTTAGGTCATTTATTTTCAATAATAATTTTGCGCACGTAAATTCGCAACACTTAAAATCGCAACAAAAATTTAAGAAAAGCACTTAAAATACACAATAATAATTATAATATTTAAATAAAGCTTGGAAATATACTTAAAAATAATTTTAAATTAAATTTATTTTTTATTTTAAATATTCTATTAATTAAAAAAATATAAATTCTTTTCAAGTCTTTACTTTCTAAAAATTTCTAAATTTGCCCTTTAAAAATTTTTAAGCAGATTTTTCTTTTTATTTTTAATTTTTTGCGCAAAGAGGATTAAATTTTACTTTAAAAAAAGTTTTTGAGTTAATCTCTAACGTTAAAATTCTTAAAATAAATTTTTATTAAAATTCCCAATTCTCTTCAGATTCTCTACACTCTTTCCTCTCATCTAAACTCCTCTTCTTCCATCTTCCTCTCTTTTCTTCATTAAATTATTCTTTCATTTTTTTATTTCAAATTTAATTTTTATATTATTTTTCTTCAAAAAATAATAATAAAATCTTTCCAATTCAATTCATCAAGTGCATATTTTTATTCACAATTTTTTTCAAAAAACTTTTCAACTTTTTTTAGAATTTTTTTCTCGCCCTCCAACAATTTTTTTTCTTCAATTATTTTTTCATTTCCTCATCAACAAATTTTTATTCATTTATTAAAAACTTTTTTTGAAGAAGTCAATTATTCAATCTTTCCCTTTTTTTTTTACTAAATAAAAAAACATCCAATTGCGCAATGCAACAAAACTTTAAAAATAGTGAAGAGGCGCCAACGGGGAATATTGGGAGAAGAGAAAAAGCAGGAGGGAAAGGGAAGCTAAGGGATGGTGAACTCTCTAAGCGAAATGAGCGCCGCAATAAAATCAAGACATTAAAAATAAATAGGAGAGAATTAAAACTGAGGAAAATTGGAGATTGAAAATATTTTTGAAAAATAGGTTCTACTAAAATAAATTGAAAATATAAAGAAGAAATTAGGGAAAGAGGCATAAGAAAAATATAATATTTAAATGAAAATATCTTCAAAACTTCTACAGGAAATATTTAAATTTTTAGCTTTTTCTCGTTACTTATCTGTTATCTCTCCGTATTCTCTTCTCCTTTATTTCCTTTTCTTCTGCCTAAAACTTGCAAGTTTTTCAAAGGCAAACGAATCTGGTGTTTTGGATTTTACAAATATAAATAGCTATACCGATAAGTACCCAGCTCGATGTTTTAGAACCAGTACCGCTATTATCCAGTACCTCTATTTTCAATTGTATTCCCATAAGAATGATTCTCCTCTTTCATTTAACGAATCTGGTGTTTTGGATTTTTAATTGATATTAGGCTTAGATGAAGCTTCTTTAATTTTATTAAAATTTCTATTTTCTAATATTAAAAAATTTAGGTAATATATTAATTTGTCCTTCAAAATCAAGTAAATATGTATATAAAAATATTTTTAAATTCATCCGAGCATTGTCTGTCTATTCACAATATTTTTTGTATTATTATTATTTTCCTCCATTATTCTCCCATTTTGTCTGTTCAATTTCCTTCAAGCAAAAATAAATTTATTTTCTGCGCAAAGTAATTATAAATTTAGTTTTTGTTGTCTATTATTAAATGCCAATTACGTTGGGGAGAGGATATATTTTTGGAGAGGAGGGGGGGGGGTATTTCGGGAGCTTGTTTAATAGAATGTTTTTATAGAAAAGTTGAAAATTTGTGAATTATCTTGTAGTATACAAGTTCCATTTATTTGAAAAGAGTTTCAATATTCATTATCTCGTTTAATTTCAGCTTTTTCCCCAAAAATATAGAAACATTGTTTAAATTTTCATTTTGGGTTTATTGCCTATTCTTCTTGCTTGTGATATAAAGTACTAATTATACATATCTGCAAAATTATAATTTTAAAATCCAAAATTACAATTCATCTTTTATATTTCCTAATTTGTGAGTACAATTACTACATCACAGCAACATAACCTGCAACTTAGAGCCGTTTCAGTGGCACTGAAATAAACGTGTCCGGTTAACTCATCTACTCGTTAACTCATCTACACGGCCAAAAACGTTCAACTCATCTAAACGGCTAAAATTCCTTAACTCATCTACACGGCCAAAAAGGGATCAACTCATCTAATCGTTAACTCATCTATTCGTTAACTCATCTACACGGCCAAAAAGGGTCAACTCATCCAATCGTTAACTCATCTAATCCTTAACTCATCTACACGGCCAAAAACTTTCATCTCATCCAATCCTTTGGAACGAGACTATTGAGTACCAGTCGTTTGAGTCTCTCGCCGTCTGAGTCTCTGGCCGTTTGAGTCTCCGGCCGTTTGAGTCTCTGGTATGTAGGGTCCATGGCCAGTTGAGTCCATGACCAGTTGAGTCCATGACCAGTTGAGTCCATGACCAGTTGAGTCCATGGCCAGTTGAGTCCATGACCAGTTGAGTCCATGGCCAGTTGAGTCTCTAGCCGGTTAAGTCCCTGGTCAGTTGAGTCCCGGCCGTTTGAGTGGTTGATTACCGCCGGTTGAGTCTTGGGCCGGTTGAGACTCAACTGACCAGGGACTCAACCGGCTAGGGACTCAACCGGCCGATATTTCAAGGATTGGATGAGTTGACCCTTTTTGGCCGTGTAGATGAGTTAACGAATAGATGAGTTAACGATTAGATGAGTTGACCCTTTTTGGCCGTGTAGATGAGTTAACGAATAGATGAGTTAACGATTAGATGAGTTGTATAGGAGCCGAAATAAATAAAAAAATTTCTCTTTTTCTATATCGCTCTATTTTTTTCGCATGCTATTTCTCTAAAGATTTGATGTATAATTTCGAGGAGCTTTATCTCGAAAAAAAACTTTGAGAAAAAAATTTCAACTTAGCCAAATCGTTAAACAAAGTCTTATCTTTGTTTTAAAACCAAATTAATTGATTTTTAATATGTTTAAAAAAAGTTACATATGGTTTTATAAGTAAATTTAGAAAATGAAAAATAATGGAAAGATTGATTTGAAAAAATTTATTTTAATTTAAAATGACATTAAATGTTAATCAGAAAAGATATTATTAGGATTTCCTTATTATATAATTCATTTTCACTGAAAGGATTCGAACCTCGTGCATTTTTCGCTGTCACTAACCAACTAAACCATACTCCCGCACTGAAAGGCTGGTTGCACCCTCTGCCTGTTTTATGTTGCTGTGTACATATTTCCATTCTTCTTTACCCTTAATATTCTAGACGCTAATGTGTTTATTTGTTTATTTTTATATTTATCTACTAGACAAAGACCAACCAACCTTTTTCCCGAATATCTGACAACTTTTACTTACCACAATTGTTTGTGTATATGTACAGTTGAGGGGACAACAAAACAACAAATAATACATGCACACAAATACTAAAATATTATCAAGGCCAAAGCTCGCAAGTTGGGGGTTGGGGTAGTAAAAAAAGAGGGGGTAAAGGGACAGATGGAAGGAGGATTTAGAGGAAAATAAGTGGGAAAGCAAATTTTAAAAAGAGCAAAGAGCCAGTTGGGGTAAAAATAAGAAGGAAATAAAACATACTACAAAATATATTTTGGTGCCAGGCGTCATAACTCCTTAGTGAAAAATAAGCAACTTTTTTTTGTTCATTTTTTGTGAAAAGACACACATACATATGTAAGGGATGAAAATAATAAAGAAGAAAACCAGTTAAAATGTTGATTTCTCAGAATATTAAAAAATATTCTTTGATTTTAAATTTAAAAATTTTTTCTTTAAATTTTTAATAAATTGTAAAGTTTTCTAAGTTATTCTAAGATTTTTTATCAAAATACTCTATTTTATAAAGCATATAGCTATTTAAATCCTAATGCTGTGCAGTAGGCGGTGTCGTGTACTGGATAATCAGTCCGGTCTACTGAAGATGCTGGTTCGCTCTCAGGTCGCCGAAAAACCTTTTGCACGAGCTGAAGGGGAGAAATAGCTATAGCCCAGCTGCTTACTCTATTATTTTTTTGAAATTTCTCTAAATTCTTATTTACTAATTTTTCTAAAGTTTAATAATACTTGGGGACTCCCTACAAATTTTGAACTTACATAAATATTAATATTTTCATTTATATATTCGTGTATGTATTTTAAAATAAAAATTTAAAGAATTGAATAAGCAAAACAAAAATATATTATTATCCATCAATTTATTAATGCATTCATTATTTTCACAATTTACTATACTTAAATATACTATTTTCTATTATACTTTTATTTTCCTCAATAATGCCCATTTAATTTCCAACATCCACTTATCGTTGCGGCTTTCACAATTCTTTTTTTTTCTACATTTTTGCAAAAACGTCAGAGCACCGCAACAACTCTATTTAGAAAAAGGATATTTCTTCAATTTTCTTCAATTTTCTCCTCAAAATCCTCCCGTCACAACCTATCTAGTAGTTAAAAAAAGAAAAAAAATTGAGGGGATGACTCGCTAATGTGTTCGCCGGTTGGGAGGAAAAGGGGCCTATTCTTGTTTTATTTTATTTATTCCCCCCAATCATCCACTTACCCATTCTTTTCACATTTTCTCCCCCTAAAAATTTACCATAAAAGCGAATATGTTGCTGCGCGTTCCTCAAACATTGTTTAGGTTGTTGACCATTCTCTCACACAAAACACACATTTATTTTTCTAAAAAATATATAAAATGCTTTTAGTAGGTTACCCAAGATTTATTTTAAGAAAAATAATTTTTAAAAATTACCCAAATTTATTATTTATTTTTCATATAACTCGAGTTAACGAATTTTTTCAATTCTTCAAGTTTATAGCCTCCTACATACAAATTTTAAGCTTTTTCTTGTTAAAAAATAAATGGATTTTAATCTTCAAGTATATGTATACCTATTCTATTTTTAATTTTGCTTCTTTATTGAACAGGATTTTTAAAAAAATAGTATATGTAGAATACCGGAAAGCCTATTTTACACTATGTTTTTTTTCTATTTTTAATGTATTTTTTCTAACTTGTACATCAGGGCTAAGCGAAGTCTAAAAATAAAATGCGGAATGCGAAACTTTTCGCGCTGAAAAATGTGAAATATGCGAAAGATTTGAAATCCGAAATGCGAAATTAGCCCATCCCTGTTGTACATGTTGTGCAATGTGAAGATTGTAATACATATAAATAGAATTTACGGTATTTAAATTTCTTATTTTTTATTTTTAAATTAATTTATATGAATTTTTATTTATTAAATTATATATTCATATACATACATTTATATATTATTCAAATTTTTTTCATGAATTTTCCTCTCTAATGAGACTAACAACAAACAGAATATAACCATTACTACAACCAGAAAATGGATGGGAGAAAATGTGTGGTTATTGTGTGGTTATTCTTTAATGGCTAACAAAAGACCGGCGGGCGGTCCTTCCATTCTAAAATATAACCCATCTATAAAAATACTAGTAACCCTTTCTCTCCCTTTTTTCTACAAAATTGTGAAAAAGCTAACGGCAAATAAGAGAACCCGTTCCTTTCTTTATTTGGATATTCAAAAACCAAATCCTCTTATTTAAAAAATCCTTTCTCTCTCTGACCTAAAGCTCTGACCACTTGGGTGCAGTTAAATCCCTTTCCCTTAATCCACCTCTACCATATAAGAAAGAAAAAAGGAAAAAGAGTGTTTTTTTATTTATTTTTATTATTATTTTCTAATCCAAAAAAGGTATTTATTTAAAGATATAAAATTCCTTAAATTTATTTTTTAATTAAAATAAATTTTATCTTAATGTAAAATATTTGATTCGGAGGAGAAATATTTTTGTTTTAAATACCTGCAATATATTTTAGTTAATTTTGTAAAAAAATTGTATGGTTCATTTAAATACATAATTAATCCATCTACTTAAAATTAATTTAATCCTTGACAAGTTGATTGATATTTTTGATTGAGGGTTATGGGAAACAAAATAAATAAATAATTGTTACTTGATTAGTTTTTATTTAAACCTATTTTTTGGCAAGGTGTGCTCTCTCCTTAACCAGAATATTTTATAAAATTTTTCGCCTCGGAAACCCTAAATGATTAATTTAAAGATTTAAAAATTAAGAGTTTTTCTCTTCTATGTCAAAATCAAAATTTAATCACAAAATTTTATCTTCATCAAGATTCTAAAAATGTTAAAATTGAACAAATTTCAAGTTTGATTTTAAATTTTATCTAAGTTCAATTCCAATTTTTAATAAACAATTCTTTCATACCCTTCCATACCAGACCTGGGCGAAACTCAAAATTTTTTTCTGACGAAACGAAACGAAACAAAATTTTTTTAAAATCGTTTCGTTAACGAAACGAAACGAAACAACCAAAATCTTACGAAACGAAACGAAACAAAACGAAACATTTTAATATTCAAAAAATTTTCAAAACTTCATTTATTTCGCAATTATTCGACCTCAAATACTTTATTAGTCGCCTACGATTTATAAATGATTTAGTTTTTGGTTTATTTACAACAATTTGTCCCATAAGCCAGGCCCGTAGCAAGGAAAATTTTCGGGGAAGGGGGGGGGTCAATCATTTTCGAAGCCGAATTTTTGGCGACGCTTTTTTTCAAATAAAATTTAATATTTTTCAAGTAAAATTTTATTTTAAGCGCCGCAGACGAAAAATTTTAAAATTTTGAAAGGCCGTAGGCCAAAAAATTCACTATCTTGCTCCATTGCCTACCCAAATTGTCTCCATATCTCCATTTCGAGAGGAGAGCGATATAAGCTAATGCTTCGCCGGAAGTTCCGGTTCCAGTATTTCCGCAACTCGCAATCCGCAATTTTTAAATTATGATGCGAGTCCGGTAATAGAATTTGTCGTCGATTAAGTAATATGTATATGCGGATTAGGGAGTGGAGTATAAACGGATTTGTAGTATATAAGTAATTGATATCTTCCTTTTTCAGCGCCGCAGGCGAAAATTTTGACAATTTGGGAAGGCCAAGAAGCCGAAATTCTTCTTTTTCAGCGCCGCAGGCGAAAATTTTTTAAATTTTCAATAAAAGATGGTTAATTTTATAGATTTTGGCCTTAGTTTAGGCTTAAAAAATTGTTTCGTTTCGTTGAAAAATCACAGGTGTTTCGTAACGAAACGAAACGAAACAAATTTAAAAGTGTTTCGTAACGAAACGAGACGAAACAGTAAAAATCATACGAAACATACGAAACAACGAAACGAAACGAAACGTTTCGCCCACGTCTGTTCCATACATCAATTTCAAACAAAAGTCTAATTAACAAACAAAAGTCCATTCCAAAAATCAACCTACATAAATCTTCAAAAAATATATTTTAGTAAATCCTCTCCCTATTTTCAACGCGCACTTCTTTTAATTGCTACCCACAATTTGTGATGAAAAATATGTAGATACTCTTTGTATTAGAGAAATGGTTCAAAAGCAAATATATATCCACAGTTCCTTTGATCCCACCCATCCTAATTTTGTGTTTTGAAAAAAATTGGGGGAATGGGGAGGAGGGGGGGGGGGGGGAAGAGGTCATCTACAATGTGTAGTTATTATTTTATTGTTGTTATTGTAATACTTGTTTTCTTTATCTATTTACTTACTTTTTACAATAACTTCTACAAATATATTTTTACTTAAAAATCCTTCCATTAAAATTTAAAAAAAATTATTTTTTTATTTTATTTATTTTTAAAAAGATAAACAATTAAAAGATAAACATATTTTAAATACCGCTAATTATTCTTCGAAAGAAGGATAATCCTCCTGAATTAGGATTCAAACCTAGCAACAATTGGCCTCCGACGAACCCCTCTCTGATAAAATTAAACAAGAGACTGAATTGGCTGGAAAGGTGTGTAAAGGGCATAATTAATTTTTGATATTTTCTAAAAAATTATTTATTCCTCCTCACTTTTCATCAATTTAGGTATTAACAAAAATATTTGTTATATTTTTTATTTTCACACTTCAATTCCTCCTTAAACCCCCTATTAATTTAACCCCACCCATTCTTTCCTCTTCTCAAACCTTCTCACTCAGCAGGATATTGAGAAAATTAACACATAAATATAGGCAAAAAATAAAGTAATGATTAAGAAGGATAAAAAAATTTTTATTTTAATTTTCTAATAAAAATTATTTGAAACTTTTTGAGCGGGACAAATTCATATAGAATTTGTGGTATGAACAACTTCTCTCCCCCAACCTTCTAAAAAATCTTTTTTTTCGGGATTTTCCAAGAATTTGGGAATCTTATTATTTGGAGGGGGAGTAAGACACTTGACAAGTTTTTATAGCTAATAAGACTCCTAAGGTCTGAGGTATAAACACATTTATTTGCTAGTGGATTTGGCATAGTAAACACATATACATTTTTTCCTTGTTTAGTGCCAATGCCCGTTTTAAATTTATTCACACTTTACATATGCCCACTTTTATATAGTAAAGCACAAAAAGGGGGGGAGTAGTTGTTGATGTCTACAGACACAAATACATATATGCTTTTAACATAAAAACAGCCTTGGCTTTATTCGAAAAATTGTTTTCGATTTGCTTCTTGTTATTGGCGCCAACCATTTGTTATTCTTTCCTTTTTTGTTATTTATGGTAGGAAAGTAGGCACTCAATAAGGAATTTTTTTTTATAATTTCCTTATTAAATCTTTAATTCTTTTATTAGAATAAAAAATATTTAAAAATTATTTGAGTACCAACTGTCTCTGGGTTTAGTTTTGGTTTCAGATAGTAATACAAAATTTAAGGCTGGGAATTCTGCTAATTTATACATACTGGCATAAAGCCGGAATGTTTGACTATCGTTTAACGAATTTTATTTTAATTTAATTGTTTTACTAATTTTTATATTTGGTTATACACTCTGTTAATAAAGTATAAGCACCCCTAAAATTTTTGTGAAAATACATGATCCCTAGGCATTATTTGTTTTATTTTTTTCCTACATTAATAGGGATCCAAATCATAACTAAAAATAAAGTTTAAGAAATTTTTATCGATTTAAAAATTTTAAAATTGGATTTTCTCGAAGTTGAGGTGTTAATAAAGTATAAGCACCCCTGTAAAAATTTAGTTTCTACTTATTGTAAAATTCTACAAAAAATACAGTAAATTTGTCTATCGATATTATGGAAAATAAAAAAAGAATTAGGCCGATATCTCATTTCAGTGTCGAGATCTCGATACCCTTAAATCAACGTAAAACAGGGTTTTTCAACTTCAAAAAATTTTTTCGACCCCTTATGGTTTGTTTCGATTTTTCATTATAAGCTCTTTCGAAAGCCCTTTAAATTTGCTACAAGATAGGGATATTTATATATCTCAGAAAAAATTCAATAGAGAGTTACAGGGCGTTAATCCTCCAGAGCTAATTTTATGGGGTATTTTGGACGTTTTTTATGCCTTAGAAATTTAAAACTTAATAACTTGCTGAAATAATTTTTTGGAAAATAAAACTTATGCTACTTGTAGCAAATTTAAAGGGCTTTCGAAAGAGCTCATAATAGAAAAATCGAAACAAACCATAAGGGGTCGAAAAATTTTTTTGAAGTTGAAAAACCCTGTTTTACGTTGATTTTAAGGGTATCGAGATCTCGACACTGGAATGAGATATTGGCCTAATTCTTTTTTTATTTTCCATAATATCGATAGACATATTTACTGTATTTTTTGTAGAATTTTACAATCAGTAGAAACTAAATTTTTACAGGGGTGCTTATACTTTCTTAACACGTTAATTTCGAGAAATTTCAATTTTAAAATGTTTAAAGCGATAAAAATTTCTTAAACTTTATTTTTACTTATGTTTTGGATCCCTGATAATGTAGGAAAAAAATAAAACAAATAATGCCTAGGGATCATGTATTTTCACAAAAATTTTAGGGGTGCTTATACTTTATTAACAGAGTGTACATTTAATTGAATTGGTCGAGGATTTTTATTGCCGAGGCTGGAAAAGCCGAGATCGAGGGGCAAAGTTGGGTCGAGGTCCGGTGATAATCGAGTTCATCTGTTTAATATGATTCAGATTCAGTAGGTGTCCCAAGTATTATCGTATATACTCTATTAACTACCCTCGCTTAAATAATTACCCACCTCTATTAGGTACCCCCTCGAAAGGTTGAAATAACAATTACTCCCTTAAAAAGTTATAATTAGCCTTCCTAAAATAACCTCTATTAATTACCCCGCCACTATCAATTATCCTCAACAGAGAGAGGTCAAAACAATAACTACCCAGGGTAATTAATAGAGAATATACGGTAGTTTATATAGATAGTACGGAGTCTTTAGTGTATGTTTTTTACGACCAAAGGTAAAATATTAAAATATACTTGTAAGCAGTGCTTCGAAGCTCGTACCAAAATTCGTACTCGTATCTGGTACAAAGTACGAGTACGAGCAAAATCGAAATTTCGAAGCACTGCTTGTGAGGATCGAGCCGAAGCTAGCTCAGGGATAGGCGCATCTTATCGATTTTAATTTCATTTAAAAAATATTTTGTCCAAAACAACAAACACCAAAACATTAAACAAATTTTTATCTTTTTAACTAAACATTAAATCCTCTACTATATTTCTAAAAAATATTATTTAATTAAATTCTTATTTACATTTATTTTCTTTTTATTTTTAAATGAATATATTATAATTATAAAATCCTGTACAGGCTTTTCATCCTTTTATTTTAACTAATTTTTTCGTCATTTTTAATTCCTCGTGCGCAATATTTTTCATTTATATTTTTATTTTAATTTTTATTTAAAAAATTTTTTTAAAATATACTACATAATAAATTTAAAGTAGTATTTTTTGGTGTTTTTTTTATAAAGTTTTACACATTTTCATATTTTAAAAGTTCTACTCTATAAAACACTATAAAATATTGTCAATTAACGAGCCCCCTTTTTGAGCCACAAATTTAAATGATTGAAACTTGTCGATTGCATTTTTAGTTTTTTATTTGGTTTTTAAATTTTTCCATTGACAAATTATGGGGGGAAATTTTCTAAAATTTTATTGTTTTTTGAATATTTTCTTCTTGTCCTATTCAAACCTGCTCACGGACACTGATTTTGGTATCCTGATATTTATGGCGGATACAGGCGGATATCCGCAGGCATCTTGATATTATCCGATATTATCTGTACCTGCTCAGATATTATCTGAGCAGGTCTGGTCCTATTTAGTAAATTGAATGATAAGCAAGCCTATTCGGGTATATTTTTTATCCAAAAAATGAAATTTCTACAAATCTATAGGGGCTAACAGATTCTATTTTTTAACTTCTGTTTATTTCTAATTATTTTTTACAACCTAAGGGTAAACTATTAAAATATACACCTTCTGTCACTCCCCCCTCCCCCTCTCCCCCCTCCTTATATTTTAAAATATTTTTTAGCATAATTTCCCTTTAAAACTTTTTCCAAGTCCTTCAAATTAAGTAGTACTAAAAAAATAAAAAAAAATATTTTTAATGTCTACCTCCCCTCTTATTTTTCTTTTATATGTATCTAAAGAAATATTCACTTATAAAAGCCTTTCAAATGCACGCAATGCGCCATTCTCTATATTCTTCCAAGCGTCAATAATGAAAAAAGGCGCGCAAAAATGTTTTAGGCAAAAGCCAATAAATGTGACATTTTCTTTCATTAAATTACATAAAATATAGAAATAAATGTATGTTTAAAAAATGTTTTTAAAATAATTTTTAACATTTTTTCTTTATTTTATTTTTGAGGTGAATTTTTGAATTCTGTGGGAATTTGTTAAATTAAACGAAAATCCGCTAAAAATAAGTATTGAAATATATGTCGAGTTCACATTTTTGACTTAAAAATTTGATAACAATGTTTGTAAGGTAATTCTTTGGTTGACGTCCTCCACTATTTTTCATATTTCCCTGACCATTTTGAGCTTTTTTGCTTGACATATAATAATTTATATATCATTCGAAAGAGCTGTCCGAGCCTAAAATCCACATTTAATTAGTATTTTTGTTTCCTTTATTTCATTTTATCCTTTTAAAAATAACAGATTTATTCTAATTATTTTTTGCCTTATTAATTAAACTCTTATTAGATTTAATTTAAATTTATTTTTTTTATTTAAACGTCACCGCTAATTATTTTTCAGAATTTATTTTAATCCATCTTTTTCTCATTTAAATAGCTTTTATTTTCTATTAACTCTCTTTTAATTTATTTTTTTCTAAATTTATTTTAGAGAGGAGGAAAAGACTTTAATTTATTTAAATATTTAAAAAAAGCTCAAAAAATGCTCATAAATAATCAACAACAACGACAAATATCATTAAATAATCAACAACAGTCACAACAACCTCTTCAACGAACATCTCCACCACCGCCACAACCTTGTTCCAATCAGACAAATTTTGAGGGAAATAATTTTAATTTAAATTCTCAACAGCCAATTCCTTTATTTGGTGGAGGATTGGGAGGAAATGGACAACAACAATTAAACAATAATTTATTTAATTCTGTTGGAGGAATGTTTTCAACAACAACTTTAAATCAACAAAATCCAAACAATTTAAATAATGTTGGTGTTGAGAATAGACAAATTAATGGACAGACAATTCCTGGAGCTTGGTTTATTTTTTTTGAAATATTTTGTAAAAATAATTTTGTAAACCGACTTTTGTGGATCACACTTGCGGACTGGCATTTGTCTGATCTAATATAAATCTTAAATAAAAACTAGATCCCTTTCAAATCTTTTTCGTTACTCATTTAGTCCTTCCCCTCCAGTCAGTTTTTCTCGACCCTAAGTTAAAACCTCTAGCTGATTTTGGTTTCATTCTGTCAGCTCGACGAGTTCTATATTCCACAAAAAATTATTTCCACAAACATTTTTATTTTTTTAAAGGTTTTTTCCTCCTCAACAGTCTGCTGAATTGGACACAAATACTTTAGGTTCGCCTTGCTCACCAGGTTTAATGGCGCCACAGCAATTGCTTGCTCGATTTGGTCCTCGACATTCTACAGATTCTGTTGAAGTTCCAAGTAGTGAACATGTGGCTGAAATTGTTGGGAGACAAGGCAAGATTTTTGAATTTAAAATTATTTTGAGAATAATTGTTTAGAGGGAGGGGGGGGGTATTGTCCAAAAAATATTTTTTTATTCCAATTTTCTTCTCATATTTCTTAACAAAAAAATCTCTTCTCTAAATCCTCTTAAATGGGTCATTTTTTCAAATATTTTTTTTTCTTTGAAGAACTATAAATAAATCTAAAAAAACCAATTGCCGTTAAGAAGAAGCAAATTTAAAAAATAAAACCCCCCAACATTTGAAGAGGGAATATTTCTTTAATATCCATCACATTTTTTATTGCTTTGATTTTTGATTTTTTTGTAATATTTTCTCATATTTTTTTCTTTATTTTTTTAACATTTTTTCCTTTGTAATATGAGAAGTGAAGGGGAGGGTATTTGGTTGGATATGGTGATTGACATTTTTAGGTAAAAACAAAATTTTTTAAAGAATTTTCGGTATTCTTTTAGGGGTTCCATAAAAAGCCTAACTCGATTCGAAAAAGTAGGCATCGCACATTTGGCCCGAATCGAGGAAAGAACCCCAATCTGCTCATTCTAATGAGGGGTTCTTTAAGATTTTTATTATAAATTGTCTAAAATAGCTTTTTATGCTTAATCATCTTTTGCTTATTTTCTAATTTTATCCTTTCTTCTACCTTTTAATAATTTATGCAAATAAACCTTACCTTTAAATAATTTTTTTAAATAAAGGTTATTAATTTTTGATCTCTTTAAGTGCTCTCTAATTATTACAAAACCTTTTTAAATTTTTTTTTCTTTAAAGGTTGTAAAATCAAAGCACTTCGAGCCAAAACCAATACTTATATAAAAACTCCAGTTCGTGGTGAAGAGCCTGTCTTTGTCGTTACCGGCCGCCACGAGGATGTTGTTGAGGCTAGACGTGAAATTGAATGTGCAGCTGAACATTTTACTCAAATACGTGCTTCGCGACGGCATAGCCAGGTAAAAATAAATTTTTTAATAAATTTTTTTGCAAAATTAAATCAATTTTTTGGCGTCATAATAAAAAAAAATTTTTTTTTTCGTTTGTTTGTTTTGCCCCCCCCCCCCCCTCCTCTCTAATTGTTGGAAAAAGCAAAAAGAGAGTCTCTCAAAAATATTTTTCTTAAAAATACCGGAAAGCAAATAAATACACCTTTTTGTAAAGCAAATAAAAAACCTTCCTTTAGACAATACAAAAAAATATATGAAAATATTTTAGTAAAAATAAAGCTATCAAATTTTTTTTTATAAAGAAAAACAGGCAAACAATACTTACTCGTTTGCAATATTTTTTTATTATTTGTTTAATAAAATTGTTGCCAAATAAAAATTGGAGGGACCGACTTTAATTTAATTTTTTTATTTTTTAAAGGGTGCGTGCCCAGCACCTGGTCACGTAACTGCTTATGTGCGTGTGCCGCTTCGTGTTGTTGGATTGGTTGTTGGTCCGAAAGGGAATACAATTAAACGAATTCAGCAAGTAAATTTTTTAGAAAAAATTTCTATTCAATTTTATAAAATTAAAAAAAAATTACTCGATAATTTAATGTAAATTTAGGTAAATGTCTTGTTTAGGTCCACCAAAAAATTTTTTCTGTTTTAATAAAAACTTGTCCTATCGTTAAATAAAATCAGGCCTTTTTTGCCAATCTCACTTAAAACCCGACAATTTACTACTGCAACTATATATTTTAATTTTACAAATTTTTAGGATACACATACATATATAATAACACCAAGTCGTGAACGTGAACCTATCTTCGAAGTTACTGGCTTGCCAGAAAATGTTGAAGCTGCACGTCGCGAAATTGAAAACCATATTTATCAAAGAACAGGAAATATGCCGATAACTGATCCAAATGCTTCTATTGCTAATTTTGATTTGAATGTGAGTTGAAAATATTTTTTAAATTAGTTGTATAATTGTGGGATGGTGGAGGAGTTTAAGCCTGGATAAATTCTCTAAATGAGGTTTATCTAGTTTTTGGACGGGCATTCTTTAAAAATTTTTTTTTATTTTAATCATTTTTCAAGTCTGCTGCTCTGCAAGCCCAACAAGCAGCTCTCCAATCCAATTCTGTCAACAGACCAAATTATGGGGCATTAGCTGTTGTTTGTCCTCGCAATGTTGGATTATTGAATGGGGGAGTTAAGGATTCAAGTCCATACTTTCAACAACATCAAAATGGAATTAATTCAAATCATTTTGTTAATGGATATGGACAACAAACAGAAATTGATGTTTGTAATTGTTTTTTAAATTCAAACGTAAACAATTTTAGCATTATTTAAATAATAACAAATCTGGAATGTCTGTTATCTTTAATGGTAACAACAACATTAATTGTTGTCCTCCTCCATCAGCTGATTTACACAATTCGACAACTTCTAATTCGGCTGCTTCTTCAAATGATTTGCATTTATTTTTTAATTCACTTGAATTGGATGCTGGAAATGGGGCTGTTAAGGTAATTTTTTGGATGTAATTTATTGGATTAATTTTCTGTAAAATTTTCTGCTTTGATTTTTTTAGACTTTAAAGGGTAATTCCAAACTTTGCCCCCCCCCCCCCCCGTCCAATTTCCCCAATTATTTTTATCTTTTTAGTTTTCAAATTTTGGTGCCATTGGTGATCCTCACCCAGCTCCAGACAATCAAAAACGTCAAGAACAACAACAACCTCACAATTTATTTCGTTCTGTTTCCAACGAACTTCGAGGTCAACAACAGCAACAATTTGACCAATTTGGTTCAACATTTTCGAATGGGGAAAGTGCTTTCTCTCCGTGGACTACAACAACAATTGGGGCAGTTACTGAGCTTACAACAAATGGAATAATGAAAGAAAATGTGACGACAAATGGAGGAGTTGATATTTTTGAACTTTTTTCTTCAACAAGTTCTTCATCTCCTTTGGCATTTTCCTTCTCAAATGGGACAAAATGTTATTAAAATTTATTTTTAAAAAATTATGTTTGGAGAGTTTATTTTGTGTGTTTATTTAAATTTAAATATTATTTATTTTAATTTATATATATTTGTTTGTCTTTTATTTTAATTTTTTATTTGAGAAATAATTTTGTAAAAAATTGAGAAAAAAAGAGAGAAATATTTTTGAATATTTTTTAAGATAAAAAAATTATTTTTAAATCATTTCTCAAATATAAAGAAAGGTCAGCTAGCCTCTATTATTTTATTTTGGTTATTTTGCACTCTCAAAATTATATATTTCTTTTTTGTTATAACAATTTATTATATTTTACAAAATTCTCTCAAATTATTTAAAATTCTACAAATTTATTTTCTCTATATAAGGCGACGAGTAATTTAAAATAAAATCCTCATTTGTTAAATTATATATTTATATTTGATTAAATTGAAATTAATTTTTGTGTGTTTTTAATTAAAAAAAGCAATCATGGTATTATTTTTAAAAGAAAATATTTAAATTGTTTTGGAAATGTTTAAAAGCTGTATTATTAATAGAGAGTCTTAAAAAGTTTAAAAAGTCTTAAAAACTTGTCTTAAAAACCCTTTTTTTACTTATATTTTTTAAAATTTCTCTCTCAATATAATACAGTATTTTTTTGACTAACTTGACATTCTCTAATACTTTAAAGAAAAATTAAATTTATTTAAATTAATATATTTTAAACAAAAATATATATATTTCTATAAATTTATATTTATTTTTTGTTTTGATTTTATTGTCTATATTTATTTTTTAAATTTATTTTTTTGTTTTTGTCTCAGTTATCTAAAAACACCTCTAAAAATAATTAAATTAATCTATTTAATCTATATGCTTTTATATCTTTAATTAAATCCAAATTTTTGCATTAAAATAGAGTACAACGCCTGTTCTGAGACTTTATTTGTAAAATATAATTTATTGGAGAAAAAAAATAAAGACTAAATATATATTTTTAAGTAGTTAATTGGTAATTAAATTGGGGAATATGTAAAAGTTGTTAGGGTAGTAATTAGAATAATTTAAAAAATAATTTTAATAATTTTTTAAAGAATTTTTAGGTAAAAATTCAAATTTCAGTTTTATTTGCCTTAATGACTCGGTTATTTATTTTAAATTTTTATAAGTCCGTTTTTGAGAAAAAAATGAAATATTTTTAAGATTTTGTGGATAGCATTTATGAATCTCCTATAAAAATTTCGGAATGATTAGGCAATCGGAATCTGAAAAAACAAAAAATTAGGTGGAATTATAATTTCTTAGTTAGAAAATAATTAAATAAAATTTTCCAGAAACCTAAATTTAATTTTTTATATATAACACACCAAAGTATTTAATAATTGAAAAGAAGAATATTTCTGTTTTATTTTTAGTTTAATATTGACTGGTATTTTAAAATAAAATTTGAAAGAAAATATTAAAATTATATTAATTTTTATTAAATTTTAATTTCAATTAAATTTAATATTTTACAAATTTCCCACTTTATTTTAGTGTAACATTTAATCTTTTTTTATTTTTATTTAACCACTACCACTAACCAACCACGTATTTAATATATACTGGCCAGTATCTCTAATTATTTTTTAAAAAATAATTATTATTCTCTTCAAAAAATTGGATAGAATTCTAACAAACAAGAAACACAATTCTTTCTCTAATTTAATAAAATAAATTGCTTCAATTAAATAAATAAATTTATATATTTTTATAGCAATTCCAACAGAATTCTAATAAATAAATAAATAATTTTTAGTTTTGTTGGTATTGTTTGCCTGCATTTTTTTTATTTTTATTTATCAGATTGGTCTGAATTTTAAATTAAATTAAAATCGAACATTTTTCCCTCAAAATTTAATTTTAAAAATTCAGACCAATTAATATTATTTAATAAATTACCTATAATAATCTTTTTTTATATTTTTTGTAGACCAAAAATATTTCTTTTTTTTTGAATGATATTGAAAATAGTTGTTGCTTTTTTGTCTAAAATTTAATTTAAAATCAACATTATTAAAATAAATCTAAATCTAAATAAATATAACAACGAGCTATTAATTAAAAATCAAAGCCAAAGCTAGAAAAAGAAGAGATTTTGATTACTTTTCTCAAATATTAAAAAAATTATTTATTCTATTTATTTTTTTATTTCATTTTTAGTATTTTTTAAACTAAGAATAATTTTTTTAATTTTTCTTTCCTCTCTTCTTCCATTAAATTAAATAAATATTTTAAATAATTATTTTTATAACTTTATTTTTTAATTACTAAAAAGGCTTTTATTTTACCAAAAATTAAATTTATATATTTTTTACTTAATTATATATTTTGATTTAATAATTATTTGGCATTTTTATTGATTCTATTAAATAAATAAATATTTGTTTTTAATTATTATTTTTAATTAATTAAGAATTATGAGTAAAAATGTTGAAATTTTTGATATACTGATCCTCAGTAGAAATAAAAATTTTAAAATTAGGTTGATCAATGAATTGAAGGAAGCTGCCTAATTAATTAATACCCCCATCTATTTTTAAATACATATAATTGTGAATACAATAGTTTTATCCTCAAGTTTCGATTGTAAATTACAGAAACAAAAATATTTTTTAAAATTAAATTAATTATAATTAAAATAAAATTTAAAAAATCATTAAAAATTCAAAGTAACAAAACTTTATTTTATTGTTTACATAAATTTATTATAGTATTTATGTATTGTCTATATAAATATCACATGGTTACTAAATAATGAAAAAAGAAATAAATCAGTTCAACACATGAGACAAACATTTATTTAAAAATGGAAGAAAATTTAATGGTGTAAACTTTGATAAAAATTAAATAAATTTGTAGTATTTTTTAATACATATTTTAGAAAAAAATTTTAAATTTAAATTTTTTTAAATTGTTTTTAATTTTAATTATATTTTTAATTAAAATGTATTAAATGATACATAAATAAATATTTATTAGATACTTTTTGATATGTTTGTACTATTTATTTTTTAAATATAAGGTGATTTTATTTAATTAATCATTTCTTTCCTCATTTTTAAAATAATGTGACAAAATTTTTATTTTAAATGTACTTTAAAACATTTCTTTACATTTTCTCAACATTTTCTGAAGGAAAAAATTCACTATACTAAAACGCATTTTCCGTAACGCTTTTTTGCACCTTTTAAAAAGAAAAACAGAATTTGTTTTGACACGAAAAATTTCCTTTTTAAAAAATAAGAGTGAAAAATTTGTTTTTCTCTAATTTTTAATGAAAAAGTTAAGTGTAAACAAAAACAACCAGCCATCTGTCATTTAGACGCGGCAGTTACCAGCCGTCTGCCTTTTATTCGCAAGCAGTTATTTTAAAAAATTAATCGCAGCCATTTAGTCGCAAACATGAAGCAAATGTTACCTATATGTATTCAAACATGGATATTAGGATTGTCCTTCAACTGCAGTAATTTCATTTCAATTATCAGAAATTATTAAAGGGTGATTGTGGATTAATTGATTTGATGGGATTAAAAAGGATATCGAGAATTTAAGTTAAGTGATATATGAGGATTTGGGGGATTAAGAGGAATATCGGAGGTGAAAATAGGTGGTCTTTTGAATAAAGTGATAATATCGTTTTTATGTGTAATTAAGAGAGATAAGAGATCGTGACTTGAGCAAATGCATTGAGGAATATACATAGAGGATCTTTTAGTTACAAACATGAAATTTTAAGATTTAACGAATGGATTTTGGGGATTTTGAGGATTATTACGGATATTGAGGAGAGCATACATTTAAGGTTGTGCGAAGGAAGCTATCTCGGAAAAAAGATGGGTGTTATGGAATTAATAGGGATACCCGGACTTGAGTATTAAGCCACAGAGGAGTTAGGAGTCAAATTGAGCGATATCGAAGACGAACTGTGATATTGGGGGCTTATAAGCCTAAATGTAACGGCTTTGTGAGGATTTTCGAATCTTTTAAATTATCGGGAAAATTGAAGTGATTAAGAAAGATATTAAGGATTAAGGACAGATTGAGTGCGATATAAGCGAATTTTTCAGGGATTAAGAAGCATACCGGGGATTTTGGGGACAAGATGAGGAGAGGGGATTTGAGTAATAACAGAGATATAATTTTGAGATTAAAGGGATATCGATGATCCGTGAAATAAAGTTATAAATTATTTTTGGATTAATAAGGGGTGATTAAGAGTAGAACATTGATTAAGTGGTAAAGCCTGATAAAATAGATTTGTAGGTATCAAGAGGGATTTCGGCGATTTTGGCTGATTGGAAGTGAAATAAAAAATTTAAGTGACCGATTGATTTCGGGCAGTAATATTATTCAGGAGTTTTTGGGATGTGTAGGGGTTTCTGGATTAATAAGGATAACAGGTTTTTTTGTTGTTTAAGTGTGATATGGGGGGATTTGTGGTTTAAAAGTGTTGTCAGTGTTTTTGGAGTGACTAAGTTTGGTGAACAAAGGTTTTTTGTGTTTTTGCTATAGTGCGAAAAAGAACGATATTAAGGGATATTGGGGTTACTAGGTATAACGGGGATTGTGGGGATTAGTAAGTTTGGCTGTTTCTGATGATTCGAAATTTCTGTTGGTGATTAAGAGTGATATAAGGTGATATGGGGATTAAGGTTATCATCGATTTTGAGAATGATTAAGAGTGATATAGAGGTATTTGAGGGTTTTCGGGGATTGTGGAGCGATTAAGAGTGGTGTAGGGGACTTTAGGGTGAATAAGAGTGATGTATGTGGATTCACTCGATTAATAACAGTTTTAGAAATTTTGGACATCAAGAAGGATTTCTGGTGTTTTAAGAAGCTTTAGTTTCTTGGAGGATATAGTGTGGTAGATTGGGTTTTGGAATGGGGAATAACGAATGATATAGAGCGTTTGGAGGGTGGGGGTGTTAAAGACGTATATCAGAGGATTTGGAGTGATAAAAAGGGATATGTGAGATTTTGTGTGGGGGAGGGGATTAAGAGAGATAACAGAGAATTTATATACATGTTTAAAGGGGATAACAAAGGTTTTTGGGGCTAAAGGATAATATCTATGATTTTAGGAAAAAGCTGATAGCTGATAATGTGGGTGATTGAGGACCAGAAGATTTCGAAAGAGGTAAGAGGGTGATAAGAGAGATATCAGAGAATTTTGAGAATAAAAGATGAAAAAGAGGGATAATAGAGGATTTGATAATAGAGGATTTGATAATAGAGGATTTGATGATTAAGATGATGAATATGAGAGATCTGGGAGGTGATTAAGATGGATATTAGCGGATTTGGGCGAGGGTAAAATCAGAGAGTTAGGAGATAAACGGTTTGTGGCGCTTAAGAGGTATACCAGAAGATTTGGGATGGTGATTAAGAGAATAATCTTAGAAGAGATCTCTGAGATTTCCAGGATAAATTCTGATATCTGCGTCTGTTTGATTAAGAGGGATTTAATACGTTTTGATGGCTATAGGTGTTTCTTAGAATTCGGGCTTTGTAGAGGAAAAACAGAGGGTCATAGTGATATCTGGGATTTGGGGGTGATTAGAGGGATACCAATGGATTTGTGAGTTTGATGGATAAATGGTGAAAACTGAGATTGATAGTGTAATAAATGACATTACAAAGGATTTGGGTTGGTATGTGCGAAGGAAGCTATCTCGGAAAAAAGATGGGTGTTATGGAATTAATAGGGATACCCGGACTTGAGTATTAAGCCACAGAGGAGTTAGGAGTCAAATTGAGCGATATCGAAGACGAACTGTGATATTGGGGGCTTATAAGCCTAAATGTAACGGCTTTGTGAGGATTTTCGAATCTTTTAAATTATCGGGAAAATTGAAGTGATTAAGAAAGATATTAAGGATTAAGGACAGATTGAGTGCGATATAAGCGAATTTTTCAGGGATTAAGAAGCATACCGGGGATTTTGGGGACAAGATGAGGAGAGGGGATTTGAGTAATAACAGAGATATAATTTTGAGATTAAAGGGATATCGATGATCCGTGAAATAAAGTTATAAATTATTTTTGGATTAATAAGGGGTGATTAAGAGTAGAACATTGATTAAGTGGTAAAGCCTGATAAAATAGATTTGTAGGTATCAAGAGGGATTTCGGCGATTTTGGCTGATTGGAAGTGAAATAAAAAATTTAAGTGACCGATTGATTTCGGGCAGTAATATTATTCAGGAGTTTTTGGGATGTGTAGGGGTTTCTGGATTAATAAGGATAACAGGTTTTTTTGTTGTTTAAGTGTGATATGGGGGGATTTGTGGTTTAAAAGTGTTGTCAGTGTTTTTGGAGTGACTAAGTTTGGTGAACAAAGGTTTTTTGTGTTTTTGCTATAGTGCGAAAAAGAACGATATTAAGGGATATTGGGGTTACTAGGTATAACGGGGATTGTGGGGATTAGTAAGTTTGGCTGTTTCTGATGATTCGAAATTTCTGTTGGTGATTAAGAGTGATATAAGGTGATATGGGGATTAAGGTTATCATCGATTTTGAGAATGATTAAGAGTGATATAGAGGTATTTGAGGGTTTTCGGGGATTGTGGAGCGATTAAGAGTGGTGTAGGGGACTTTAGGGTGAATAAGAGTGATGTATGTGGATTCACTCGATTAATAACAGTTTTAGAAATTTTGGACATCAAGAAGGATTTCTGGTGTTTTAAGAAGCTTTAGTTTCTTGGAGGATATAGTGTGGTAGATTGGGTTTTGGAATGGGGAATAACGAATGATATAGAGCGTTTGGAGGGTGGGGGTGTTAAAGACGTATATCAGAGGATTTGGAGTGATAAAAAGGGATATGTGAGATTTTGTGTGGGGGAGGGGATTAAGAGAGATAACAGAGAATTTATATACATGTTTAAAGGGGATAACAAAGGTTTTTGGGGCTAAAGGATAATATCTATGATTTTAGGAAAAAGCTGATAGCTGATAATGTGGGTGATTGAGGACCAGAAGATTTCGAAAGAGGTAAGAGGGTGATAAGAGAGATATCAGAGAATTTTGAGAATAAAAGATGAAAAAGAGGGATAATAGAGGATTTGATAATAGAGGATTTGATAATAGAGGATTTGATGATTAAGATGATGAATATGAGAGATCTGGGAGGTGATTAAGATGGATATTAGCGGATTTGGGCGAGGGTAAAATCAGAGAGTTAGGAGATAAACGGTTTGTGGCGCTTAAGAGGTATACCAGAAGATTTGGGATGGTGATTAAGAGAATAATCTTAGAAGAGATCTCTGAGGATTTCCAGGATAAATTCTGATATCTGCGTCTGTTTGATTAAGAGGGATTTAATACGTTTTGATGGCTATAGGTGTTTCTTAGAATTCGGGCTTTGTAGAGGAAAAACAGAGGGTCATAGTGATATCTGGGATTTGGGGGTGATTAGAGGGATACCAATGGATTTGTGAGTTTGATGGATAAATGGTGAAAACTGAGATTGATAGTGTAATAAATGACATTACAAAGGATTTGGGTTGGTAATTAAGATGGTGACAGGAAATGATTTTGGCGATAAAGTGTGTATCTTTGATTTTAGGGTGGTTAAGATGGATATCAGATCATCCTGGACTAAAGGATAATAGGGATTTTAGTTATAAATTTTGGTGATCCTGCAATGGGTAAGATTCGTCTGGAAAAATTAGGTGTTTTACGAGCGTTAGGACGCCGCGAAGCGGCGTCCTAACGCTCGTTTTTAAATTAATTTTTATTTTCTATTTTTCTCTACAAAGTCAAGAATTTATTTTCAAATTTTTGCAAGATTATGTAAGTACACGTTTTCATACACGTTTTCATCATCATGATTGATTATTTACAATCAACAACCATTTATTTATTTATTAGAACAATCAAAATTGGTGGAAGAGCAAAGAATATTTTATAAAAATCTTTCTATATTTCCTTCCTTCCAAATATGGTCATATTGGGGAGCACAAAGAATGCTTTTTTGATTTATTTTCATATTCTTTGGAGTCTCCACCCCCCATTCTTCTAAAGAAATAATTATATAAAATGAATTGAAAGTATTCAATTCATTCATTATATTAACAAAATTTTAGAAAGTATTGGACAGTTGTTGTCCTTTGGGTGGTCAGGTTTTTTCTCGTCTCGAAAAAAGCAAAAATATGTATAATTCGACTAAAATAAGGCTAAAAATCGACTAAAAAATTTCGTTGTTTTATTTAATTAATTTTTAGCCTATTAGATTCTTCAATTAATAGACCACACTTGAAAGTAGAAGGTTTAGAGGGGTATTGTCAAAAGCAAATTGAGTGAAACTGATCCATAAACTCCCCTGAACGTGAGGGGGGGGGGGGTGTAACATTAGTATTTTAGTATATTTTAGGAGAAACCCTAGTATATTATCTTCAAAGATATTTTATTGTTAAATTACTTTAAAAATCTATCCAACTCCTTACATTTAATGTTGCATTTTAAAAAATAATTATTTTTTATTGTCCATTAACAATTATGTATTACACGTTATTTATTTTTAATTCTTATCTTTTTTTTTCTTTCATTCGTCAACACAAATTTATTAATGTTTAGTTTATAATTCTTTAAATGATTTTATCTTTTTAATTTAACAGTTTTTTTTAAAATGTACTGTTTATTTTTAACAAATTATTTTAATCAATTTAATTTTTCTTTCATTATTTCTTAGTTTAAAAAATAAAACATTTAAAAAAAATTACTACAACAAGCAAACATAATTGTCACCTTTTTTACTATAAAATTTAAAGTTCAATAATTTTTAAAAATAATTTTATTTTTATTTTCTTTAAATATTTTTAAATTAATTTTTAAAGTTTTTATAGGAAATACATAAAAGTATCACATTCTTTTAAATATTATTTTCTCTTTTCTGAGGAAAGAAGTTTTATAAAATAAAAGATAAATTTTGGTATATGTACATATGTATTTTTTCTTTTTTTGCACCAATAAAGCAGCTGTCTCTTTTAAATAATTAATTGTTTTAAATTAAACTTTCATACATTTTAATTAAAAAAATATAAAATTAAAAAAATTAAAAAAAATATTAAAAAAATATTTTAATTAAAAAAATATCTTAAAGTTTTTAATAAAAATGGAAATATAAGCTTTACAAATTTTTAAATTATTATTTTTTAAATATCAATTAATTTAAAATAAAATTTAGTTAAAACCAACACAAATTTATTTATTCCTTCCTTCCCTCTCATTTTTTTATTTTCCAATCTATCAAAATATAAGAAAAAATAGTTTATTTTTTTCCATCAAAATAGAGGAAAATAGCACGAGTTTTCCATTTTTTTCTATTTTTGTGTGTACACTTAAATATATTTTTTATTTACAGTTTTTTGAACATTACGTTTACTTGTCCTTAATTTTTTTAGAAGTTTTTTGCTCTTTAAATAAAAATAATTTATTTTTAAAAAATAAATTAACAAAAAATTATTTTTTTTAGATAAAAATTTATTTAAAAAATTAAAATGGTGCACTATATAACTCGTTCAGCATTCTCGACTGGAGTACGTGTACTTAGTGTTTTAGAAAAGGCAAAATTAGTTTGTTGGTTTGAAGAGACAAATTCTTTTGCACAAGTGGCGAGAAGGTGTGGAGATTAATTAAAAGAAAATATTTTAATTTTTTAGATATCGAGCAGAATTTGGAATGGAACCCCCACATATGGATTTAGTTAAAAAATTACATCAACGTTTTCTGAATACCGGCTCCGTTTCTAATGGAAATACTGAACATTTTGAAGTTAATAATCCAACAATGGAAACATCGACATCTTCAACAGAGAATGTAGCAGATCCGTTTGGAATTGAAACAGAAGAACAACAACAACAAATAGTTGTTGGAGGAATGCAGGAAAATATAGATACATCACCTAGAGCAGTGACTTTTTAAAAAAAATGAGAAGAAAAACAAAATGGAAAAATATTTTTGCAGCAATAAATTAAGGAGAAAATATATAAATAATTAAGATTTTTAATTTTTTAAGTTATTTTTTATGTATGTGATTAATAATAATTAAAAAATAAATTATAATTTCCCTCAAAAACTTTAAAATATTTTCCTCTCAAATTTGATCACATACAGTAGTTAGTTTCTGTAGTATTTCTTCTTGATTTTGCTCAACCTAATAATCAGAGTTCGTATCTCAAATTTTTAAAAATCCGCAGTTTTGATCTAAAATGTCCGCATTTTATATCGGAAATCCGCAATCCGCATTTTTAAAAATAATCCTCATCGACCTACCAAAAAACGAACCCTGCTAATAATACATAATTTACTTCTATTATTATAAACGAATTATTTTTACATTTTCACAAATTTCCAAACTATTTTTATGAATAAATCTATTACAAAGGATCTCGTTTATAGAAAATCTTTTAAATATGATTCTTTCAGAAACAAAGGATATTTAAAAACGAGGTCCGACTATATGTATTAAAAAATTAAAAATAAGCAATTAATTTGTATTTTTTTCTTATATAAGATAAAAAACCATAAACATTTTTTGGAATGTTAAACTCGAAATATGAAATATACAATTACTCCATTTAACTATGGACCCACTAGTTTAGGCTGCTAAAATAAGTTTTTTTGTAATTGTGTAGAGCATGATGGCCGGTAGTCCTATGACCTGCATAATTTTTTCGTCTCGTACTCAGGTAGGATAGAGGACGACTCAGAGTAGCCGATTCAGAGTACGGGGAAAAGGGGACGATTCAGAGTACATAGAATAAAATACCCTGTAAATCCAGATTTTTGGAAAGCACTTGATTTATTTTTTTGCTTTTTATTCTTTTCTGTTTCGTTTTATTGTTTTAGGGAGAAAAAAAACAATTTGGACAACAAACGGCAATTATTCAATGGCGGAAAATAATTTTATGAGTAAAATACTAAATTAAATTTAGAGATGGGAATGAAATTCTCCAAGGAATTCACAAATAAATTCAAAAATTATCTACATATGTGATTCTTAATTTATGGGATTTCTATTACCAGAATATCAGTTCGAGTTCATCTTTATACACTAATTAAGAAGAACACACGATTAAAAAAGCTAGAATTAAAAAAAAATTGAAGAGTGGTGAGACTCAAATGTTTAAAAATTACACACTAAATCGCACTTAAATCGCACCTAAATCGCACTTCCGGGATCCCGAGTCGGGATTTTTTTCTTAACCGATGCCGGGACGGGATCTCGAGGGATAAATCCCGAAAAAATCCCGGATCCCGGTTGATCCCGAAAATCAAAAAATCCGGGATTTCGGGATCCCGGAAAATCCCGACGGGATCCCGTCCCGCGCAGGTCTCTACTTTATACACCAATTAAGAAGACCAAACGATAAAAAAAGCCAAAACTATAAAGAAAATTTGGGGGCGTGCTGAGACTCAAATGTCCAAAAACCTAAAGGTTTAGGCTTCAAAAGGTTTAGACTAAAAGTAACCAGGTAACGAAAGAGTCTTAAAATATGGCATCAAAACGAAAGTTTTTGGGATATAACTTTTTTGTTTTTAAATCAATCCAAATAATTTTTGCTTTAATTAAAAGCTCTGGATGTGCTGGTTATTTTTTCAAAGAAAATGTTTAGTTTTACCGTCTTTCAAAAAAGTTAGGAGCCGTTAACTGCGAATAATCGTGATTTAACATACTTAGGCGGGTGTAACTTTCTAAGAAATGATCGGATCCTTTCATAAAGTTAATAAAAAGAATAAAAACAAATATAGATTCTAATTGATAAAGAAAATTTCTGGAAATGATCGAAATAAAAAAAGTTATGGCATAGAAAAAGGCGTTTCGATGCTAAGTCGCCGAGACTCTATTGACAAGCAAACCTAAAGGTTTAGGTTTGTGCTGAGACTGAAAATAAATGTAAAGACAAAAGAGTCTTGCTGACTTTTTGACATATGTAATTCAAGTCAATTAATTGTTTTCATCTGTTTCTTTACAGATTATTTATACCATTATAATATAACAACACCATTTCATAATTTTACTAACAAACCGATTTTACTAAACAAAACCGAAAAATTTTAAAAATTTTAAATTTTTATTAAAAATTATTTTGTGGCATTGAGTAATTGTGTTTGGTTGTGCAAATTGTTGTTTATCTCTCTAAAACAGTAAAAGGAATCAAAAAAGATAAAAAGCAAAATAATAAATCAATTGCATTCCAAAAATCTCGATTTTAGATACTATTTTATTCTTCGTACTCTGAATTGTCCCCTTTTCCCCGTACTCTGAATCGGCGACTCTGAATCGGCGGCTCTGAGTCGTCCCCTACCCAAATTTTCGGGACACGCCCAAGTAGGCGCGTGGCCAAGTAGGCGCAGAGCCGTAACTTGCTAGAAAATTTCCAACCCTTATCAATTTTGGTACCAATCTCTTTAGTTTGATGAGAGGAATCGTTTAATACTAAATTAGGAAAGATTCGGAAATCTTGAAGCAAGTTATGGCTTTGCGCCTACTTGGCCGCGCGCCTACTTGGGCTGTACCCCAAATTTTCTTTTATTTTGCAATCTATTGTTTTCTTGCTTGATTTTTGTTGTCATTTTTTTCTTTATACTTTTAATTTTAATTTAATTCCAGGTATATTATCAGGGTTAAAAATTAGTTAAGTGGCGAGTTTAAAGAATATATACAGTATTCATACTAATGTCTGAAAGCAATCGAAATGAATCGTTGCCAGATGAGGATTCTTCTGATGATGGACTTTGGAATGAATTTGAGACTTGTGCTACTTCAGGTTTTTCTATAAAGAAGCTTGAAATTTACAATTTTTGTCAAGTTACTCATCTTTATCGAAATTCCAATTGGCGAACGCTTCAATCTGCGGCTGCTTCAACGACCCAGCTTTATAAGGTTAAAAAATGAATTTAAGGTTTTGTTTAGTTCTTTCTAAAATATTACATTTATACACATCAAAGTGTATACCTTTCGAAAACACTATGTTTCAAGGTTAAAAAAATTAGAACATTAAAAACATAATCTTAAATACATTTTTTGCTAAATTTTGTTATCAACATCTTATTGTTAGTTCTTGGATCTTATTTTTGGAAAACTTTTATGGTTAATTTTTGCGGGCTCGTAATGCTTAGTTAGAACTGTTATTTCCTTTCTCGCACATTCTTTGCTACCTCTGTCTTAATTTACACGATTTTTCAAGAAAAGATATCTCTTTCTACTATATAACTTTTTTGATAACTTTATCTTTAACTATAAAACACAAAATTTAATTATTTTCTAGCATGGACTGGAAATGAAAAAACGTTCTTTTGATCGTGGTTTTCTCAAAGGTCGTTTGGCTCTTTCTCGAGAAATTTCTGCAATGTGTCGCTACAAAAACAAAGTTTTTGCTTAAAATGAATTAAATGTTTCTTTTTTTTAAATTTTAGATTGATGTAGCAGATATTATTGCTTTATTATCTAAATATGATTTGTTGCCAACTGCCGCTTTTGGAGCCAAACAACAGCGTGGAAATGAACAACCCAATATCGCGACAGCAGCAATTCCATCGGCCGAACACCCAGCTGGCGGAACTCAACAGGCAGTCTTTCTATTTCAAGAGGTTTCTTTTAAAATATTATGTAGATGACCGTAGGTCCGGTAATAGTGTCGTTTGTTTTTCAAGTAAAAAATCATAGATATCTATGATTTCTTTATCAACGGTTGATGTGTTTCCATTTAGGCCTTGAAATATTTGCCTACCCTCAAAATCAATAGCGGCACAAAAACAGTCTCTTGCATATTAAATATTTTTGTCTCTTGATTTTGCGATTTTCGAATGTTCGTATTTTGAAACCGAAGTTCTTTATTTAATTTCCATAAAATTTAATTTTCACGAAGATTTTTTAATTGTTTTTATTTTCTTTAAGGTGCTTGATCCACTGTCTAATAGCAGCAATTCACCCTTCACGGGTCCTTCACCCCATCGAAATATTGGCCTTGGAAATTTCCTTCAACATCAAGTTCATCGTCATCGGAAACGACATTTGCATTCTTCTAATGGGGGTGGATCTCCATGCAGTGGATCATTTGATTTTGTTTCAAAACGTTTTAAACGTTTGTAGAGGAATATAGAAAATTTATTGATTTTCCCATTTGTAAGATTTTCAGTTTGATTTTTAATTTTTTCTTAAAGAAAATAAGGCTCCCTAGATAAATTCTAATTTTTAGCAAATTTACGAATCACGACGAATAATTTTTATTAATGCTATTTGGGTAATATTAAACCGGACAGACCTCTTTTTTCCTCCCCAATTTTCCTCTATATTTTTGCAAAATGGTCAGACCTTTTCCTTTCTTCCATACAAATTGGCGTTCTATAATAATTTTTGCCTACAAGCAATCAAAACTCTCATACTTGTTAAATACCAAAAAATAATCTTCCTTTCCTTCTTTTTGGCATGTACTTGCACTTGTATAAAATTAAATAATCCTTTTTGATTGATTCTAGGCAAAAATTAGAAAGGCAATTTGGATGGAAGAAAGGAAAAATATGGCCATTTTGTAAAAATATAGAGGAAAAAAGGGGGTCTGTCCGGTTTAATATTACCGATATTTGTGTTTAATCGTCATCTTTAATTAGAATTTATATTTACAATTTTACATCTTGTGTGTGCCTTTAATTTCTTTGAAAAATTAATAAATTTAAACTATACCTTAAAAATAACACAGAAATAATAAAAAAATAAATTTTTACTTTATTCGAATATTTCTACTTTTTTCTAAAATGATTTTATTTTGATTGCTTCATCTTAAATGTATGCCATTTAAAACTGTTTAATTGTAAAATGATTTCTTGTATATTTTTTTCAGTTTTTATTTGTTATACATCCTAATTTATTTTTTATTTTAATTTTTTAAAAATTATTTTAAATAGAAAAATGGTTCGTAAATTAAAATATCATGAAAAGAAACTTCTCAAAAAAGTTGATTTTATTCATTGGCCAGAGGTGGATAATAGCTTACATGAAAATAAAATAATGAGAAGATATCATGTTGAGAAGAGAGAACATTACACAATTTATAATAAATTATCTAGAGAGGTTTGTTGATTTTTAATAGAGTTGAAACCCGGACCGTATCTTCGGGATCTGGTGGTCCCTATCCTAGTATTTTGATAAATCGGGATTTTTGGGGTTTGTCTGCGATAATCCGGTCTGGATAAAAAATTCAAAAATCCCGAAACGGGTCCGGCATTTTCCAAACTTTCAACTCTAATTTTCGATGAAAATTTTTGAGGAGTTTGTGGTTGCGATTAATTTGGATTCCATTTATTGGAGAACAAGTAATTTTAGCGTGGGAAGCCAATTTTTCTTAATTATGAAATTTAAATTCAGGTACGAGAAATAGCTAAAAGAATTCGTGATTTGGATGACAAAAATCCAAATAAATTAATATTTGCTCGTCGTTTACTTGGAAAATTATATGATATGGGCCTTATTGAAACGGCGGATACTTTGGAGCGCTGTGAAGGTGTAACAGCTTCGTCCTTTTGCAGAAGACGTTTGCCTGTTGTTTTATATAAAGCAGAAATGGCAACAACGGTTATTTTTTCAAATTTTATTATTGGGTATTATGTAGTAAATGTTCCTTACTGTAAAATTAGTTTTTACCTGGATGGGGTGCATCCGAAAATCTCACCACAGGCAATTTAGACGAGACAATTTTTTAATTTCGTTTGAATTCAACCAAAAAATTTTTATTTCCAATAACTCATCGGGATTTTATATCAGTTCTTTAGTTTCTTTTTTAGATCCAAAAAGCTAGTCAATTTGTTGAACAAGGCCATATCCGTGTTGGAATTGAATTAGTTACTGATCCTGCATTTCTTGTTACTCGTACACAATCTGATCAAATTACTTGGGCAAGAGATTCGAAAATTAAGAAACATGTTAAGTTATATAATAATGAAAGAGATGATTTTGAAGATGAATGTTAAAAAAGTATTTTTTTATTTTTTTTTTAAATTGGACTTTTAAAGAATTCTTTTTAAATTAAAAGGTTTAGTCTGACATTTTCGAGAAATTTTAACTTCTGTCTTAAACTTTTTGAGAATTTTTGAACAAGTTTATGTCCTAAACGCCATTGTTACGTAAAATTAAATTTAAAAAAATCGCGTGAAACTCTGCCCCTCCCCCTTTTTTTAAAATTATCCTTTCTGTGCAATAAGCGCTATCTTTGTGTAAGCATAAGACTATATGCGTTATTCACAATTTATTTATATTCTTTAAAAAAATATACAAGATTCAGATATTTTTTGTTATAAATCATCCAATTTTCCTTCTTGTTGTAACGATCCACTTTGTAATTCTACAAATTCCATAAATTCCTCAGATTTAATTAAAGCCTCATTTAATTCTTTTTTCTTCTCTTCCTCTTTATTTATTTCATTTTCTTCTTCCATTTCCTCCTCCTCATCTTCCTCTTCAACAATTCCTCCCAAATTTCCTTCATTTCTTTCACAAAAATTCGTTAAAAGACGTCCAATTTCAGCAGAATTTAATTTTTTATTAATTTCTGTTTGTGAATTAAGTAATTGAGATAATTGTTCACTTAAAGTCTGAAAAATATATTTTTTTCTATCTCCAAATTTATTTATTTTTACCAAATCACTTCCTTCTAAAATTCTTCCATCAAAAGGCAATTGTATACTATTTAATTTAAGAGTTGAATTCATTAAATTAAGAAGAGATCCAAGTGATTTCCTCTTTTTTGTGTTTAACTGGCTTTGTGAAATTGAATTTAATTGATCCAAAGTTTTCATTAGTTCTCTACAAATTAATTTAAAAATAAATGTTTTCCAAAATAGTTTTAGAAACGATCTTTCTTTGAAAAAAATTAAATTTTTTTAGGTTAGAAATGCCTCAAAATTTTGTTTCCTTACTATTTTTAATTCTTATATCATTTAAAATAAAATTTACTTATGGCTATATTCAACAAGTGCTTCAACAGGCATCCTTTCATAATTTTCCATTATATTTTCATTTTGAGAAGCCTTTAATCGACTAAGAAAAACAGTTTCTACTTGACGCATTTGTGTAGCTAAAATACTAGCTTGTTTTTCTAAATTGGCACATTCTTCCTCGGCCTTTTTTAGAAATAAAATTATTATTAAAAATATTTTTTATAAAATTCTCTGACAAATTTTAGATGGCTTTATGAACTTTTAAAAGAAGCCAAAATATTAGTGGGGGTGTCTAATAAGAAATAAGTATTTACTTATTAATAATATTTACTTATTAATTACCTCAATATATTTAGCTATTTCAGTTAAACATAAATGTAAAGGTACAGGGCAATGAAGCCGTGCTTCTGGTTGATTTTTTTGAATTCTTTCAATTAAAACAGAAAATATAACAAAAACAAAATCTGTATTGTCTGATTGAATTCTATAACGATCTAAAAAATATTTTTCTTTCAAAAAATATTTTTAGGGGAAAAAAACTTGTTTTTGTTGAAATAAATAGAGAAACAGTTGTATTAGATTCTCCAAAAAATGGTTGTAAAGCAATTGATGTTCTTTTACCTTCAACTACTAGATTATTTTGATTTGAAATTTCCTCAAAGAAAATTTTTTTTATTTTTTTAAAATTTTTTTTAAAAATTACTTTTCCAATTTCCTCTTTTTGATTTGAAAATTCTGGAAATAAAATATCAATATCTAAAGCTGGTTGTGTTGAATCTATTGAAAGTTTAAATATTGCCTGTCTTTGGGGAGGGACTTCACGGCAAATTAAAAATAAAGGAATAAATAATTCAATTAAATTATATTCTCCTACAAGAAAATAATTTTTAAAGTTTAATAATTATAATTAATTAATTAACCTTCAATAATTAAAAGTATTTGAATTTTATTATTCAAAACAGTATTTTCATGACAGAAAAGAGTAAATGAATAAACTAAAAAGTATTATTAGATTTGTTTTAAAATAAATTTTTAATTTCTAATGGAACCCTGAGCCTTTTATTTCCTCCTATTATCATCAATATATTTACTCGAATTTTTGAAGATTTTTTTTTGTTTGAGTGAATACTTAATTAAGGACTTAAAATAGGAAAAGGGGCAATCCCGGAGAATTGGGGTCCCTGCGAAAAAAAGTTTAAAAATAAGAGAAAGGGGTTTTCTAGGGTAAAAAAATATGCTGATTACGAATCTTAACTCAGATTTTGAAAAAGTCGAATCCCAAACCCGAAATTCGAACATTTGACATTTTCGGAAAAATTTCGAATAATAAACAGAGCGCAAATTGATCAAATAATATCTCATTCGAAAGAGCTCGACGAGCTGAGTCGAATGACATCAAAATCAGCTCGATTGTTCAAGTTTGGCCAAAGTTATGACACAAAAACTTAGGCTCACGTTGTTTGTTTTCTCTGTTATAACTTCGTCCGATCTTGTTCAATCACGATGATTTTGGTGTCATTCGACTCAGCTTGAAGAGCTCTTTCGAATAAGCTATTATTTGCATATTCGAATTTTTCACCCCATAATCAGCTTGGTCCCCCCTATGGTTTTTCGATATTCGAGGGCCTATATTCGGGTTTGGGATTCGACTTTTTCAAAATCTGAGTTCAGATTCGTAATCAGCATATTTTTTTACCCTAAAAAACCCCTTTTTCTTATTTTTAAACTTTATTTTCGCAGGGACCCCAATTCTCCGGGATTGTCGGAAAAGGGACAAAATAGGGACAAAACCTTTTGTTTTTCGCAAATTAGCAGAACTTATTTATTTAAATTTGGGCTTGGTAACAAAAAATAATAACTGGCAAATCTTTTACTCATTAAATAGAGAATTAAAGGGAGTACCTAATAAAACAAAAAATTTTCCCTAAAATGGATTTTAAATGAGAAAATAGGTAATTCTCAGTTCGCTTATTTCTGTCCTTTGTCCACAACTGTACATGTGTTTTTTTTTAATTAATTTTTCAAACTTTAACATTTTTCAATTTCCTTCAATATTTGTTGATTTCCTTGTAAACAATACAAATTATTTAAATTATTTAATATTAATTCTCCATTTATTTTATTTCCTTCTTCGTTATTAAAATTAATTTGAATTGTTGCCGATTTAATTCCTTCATTAGAATTAAATGAATTTGAATTTTTGTCGATAAAAACTTCAAAATTAAATATTTTATTTAGTTCTTCTTTATTTTCTCCTTCCCTTCCACTTAAAAAAATTATTTTTTCGAATTCCCTCAATTCTTTTTTCTTTTCTTCAAAATCTATAAAACGAGTTTCTGATGCTGGCATTTTAAATAATGAGGGTTCTGTCCCTAAATATCCAACAAGTAATTTATCGGAATTTTCTGACAATAAAACAATCATTGAACGAAGTGAATCACTTTAATAAATTTTTGTTGAAAATATTAAATAGAGATTAAAAAGTAAGAGTTTACGCCTCGACCTGACTTGATTCCAATATTTTTTACAAAAACTGTAACTCTCTCTCCTTCCCATCCACTCAATCCTGGAAAACCTCAAACCAAAAGTAATCTCAAAAACTTCGAAATTCTACATTCCTATTATTCTTGTTAATCTTGTTAATTTGTGCAAATGTTTTGGGATGTGTTTACGTAAAAGAATAAGAATTAAATTGAGTTTAATCATTATGGCATTTTATTCCAGGTGAGGTGGACAGTATTTGAAATTTATGTATTTCTATTATGAAATAATAGTTTTGGATTATCTTCCATGTAAAAATGAAATTTAATTTTTATTTTTAATTATTTAATTAATTAAAAACACCTAAATGTACAAGTTTCAACAATTTGTGCAGCAAAGGGTAATTGAACATTCCAAATTAGTTTAGTATCAGAATAAAATAATAGTGTTTTTCCAGCCGTTCCAATAATAATAGAAATGGGTAAAGTTGTTTGTTGTTGAATTAGTTTGTTTTCAGAACTTTTACCTAAATTATATTTTAAATTAATTAACAAAAATTTAACTATTTTTTATGTTTATAAGTAGGTCGGTCGGTTATCCCTCTTTATTTTACTTTTCTCCTTTCTTTTTGTGGTAAAATTCGAAAGGACTTGGATTGCTCATTCAGAATTCGTAGAGCCGAGTATAATTCTTCCTTCCAGTTGAATGCCACCCCCTCAAATAGATGCCCCTTTCGAATGTGATCGAAAAAATAGAGTGCCCGGGCATTCTACATATTAGAGATTTTATGGTATGTTATTTGAAATACCTTGTGACAATATATGTAAAGATAAAGCAACAGTTTGAAGTCTAATAGAATATCTCAAACTTCCATTGTGTGTAAAACAATAAAGAATTCTTTTGCATAAAACAATAATTGAAGGTGGAAACCCTGTTGAATTTTGAGCATTTGTATTAATCGAAATAGAAGAATTTAAATTTGTGTTTGAATTGAAAACGGCACTAGAAGGGCGAGAGTTTAATGAGGCAGAAGGATCACCGAGAAGTATAATCATTTGAACAGCCCAATCACCGAGAGGTATTGTCCAGTCAATCTATTAGTTAAAGCAAGAGTTAGAGTTTTTTTTTTGATTTTAGATTTAAATAGATAATTATTTAATAGTTAAGAAATCTTTTTACATAAGTTTGTTTTGTTCCAGTAGCAATTAATGTAGAATATCTAACAGACCTTAAATAACCACCAGAAGCAATTATTCTTTAATTTTTAAATTTTAACTATCAAATATAAATTTATTTTTACATGGATTCTGAATTGGAGGAATAACCTAAAGGACCGGGATGTAAAATATCTGGAATTGAGCGTTGAAGAACTCTATTTTCTGCTTCATAAAGGATAAGGCCTCCTTGGAGTGATTGAACACAAATTTGTTCAACATTGCCTCGTCCGAAATAGCCTAAAAATGAAAATGTAAGGTATGAGATAAAGTGGATCTAGATCTTTGGATATGGAAAAAGTTTATATAAAATTGAGGAGTATTCAAAATTGGAAATAAAATAAAAATTAAAAAATTTATGCAAACTCGGGATCTGAATTAAATAGAAATTATTTATGCCTTGACAGAAATTAAAAGCTGGAGGGCCAGGAATTTTATGTTCAAAAATTTGTTCGCATTCAAATAAAGATTGAGCTAAAAATTAAAAAAAACTTCTTTTTTAACAATTTCCCAACAAACTATTTTGATTAATTTTAAAATAAATTAAAGTTGAAGAGGTTAAAGCAACAATAATTATTGTTTCTGGGCCATAAGAAGGTAAAAAATATCCGGTAGATAATTGCAAAATTGGACGGCCAATTTGTAATGTGGAAAGTACTCCCATTTCGTTTTGATGGTTTGGCTCTCTTCCTGGATCAAAAACTGAAAAATAATAATATTTTTATTTTATTAAAATTATTTGTTGAAATAAATCTTAAAAAATATTTTTACCTGTAAGTATTCCATCAAGTGAACCAACAATTATTTGGTCTCAATAAATTTTATAAAAATTTAATTTTTAATCAGATAAATTATTTTATTTAAAAATTAATTTTTAAATTAAAAACAAAAAATAAATTTCAAAAATTTTAATTAGGAAAACACCTCTTTCTCCAATTATTTTTGCTACAGCAAGGGAGAATGAATTTTGTTGTGTAGCAGAGAACCATTCTTGAAATTGGAATAAGGACATTTAAAATATTTTTAAAAGAAATTCTTTTTTTTTTCAATTTTAAGGCAATTTTTTTAGATTTGGAAAAAAAATTTTTTTTCTATTTGTCTTTCGTTGCTAATGGAAACAACAAAAATATACTTAATAATATATTAGGTTGTTTTAAGAAACTTAATTGTTTGAAGAGATATGTATTTTTAAATTTAATTTTAAATAATCCTTTTTCAAGATAAATCATTTAAAATATATTTATAGTACAAATTAATCTTTATTAAAATACAATTAGGAATTATGTATTACAAGTGACCAAAGATTAGCATAGCTTCATTCTATAAAAACGAATACTTACAATTAGTACTATTTAATTTCTTTACAAACTTGATTGCAAATCAACTGGATTTGCAATCAAAATTATACCAATTTATTTTTAATTTTTTCACATTTCTCTTTTTCAAATTTCCACTACTATAAATTCTTTCCATTTTCCAATTCTTGAAAATTCTCGACTTTAAACTAGACAAGAATATATTGATTCTATATATTATTTGCTAACCAAATAGCAATTTGCTCCTCCCAAACAACACAGCAAGGTCAAAGAAATTTTGCTCTTTTTAGCTCTCCCCATTCATTTATTCTTTCCAAAATTAAAAATTCAATATAAAATAAATATTTAAAATAATATTTTATTTATTTAAATTTAAATTATATTTAAAAATTCTTTACAAAATTAAATACATAATTTTAAAATATTTTCATTAAAAATACATATGTAAAGATTAAAAAAAAATTTTTCTTCAATAGATACAATAATAACTAAATAAACATTTAATTGATGTAATAAATAATTAAAAATAAAGATTTATATAAAAAATATTTTCAATTAAATAACTAATAGAAAAAGTATTTTAAATTTTATAAAGATTAATTATAAAATTATGATTTGTCTATTTATATCTTTTATGACTACATACATATGTTATGTTGATAAATAAATAGTATAAAATTAAATTTAAATATAGTAAAATATTTATTAATTAAATGAACAAATTGTCTCAAAATTATTATTATTCTTTTGGAATCGAGAGAATAAACCTCAGCACTGTGATCTTTATTTAATTTAAATTAATTAAACGAAGGAAGAAATAATTTTTAAATTAAAATAATTATTTTTGTTTTTAACATTATAATAAATTTATTTTAATTTACATCAATACAATTACAAGGCTAAATTTATTAAAATAAAAATAAAATCTATTTAATTATAATTAATTTTGTAAAATTAATTCTTCAAGATTATTAAAATATTTTTATAATTATTTGATAAATTGAGCAAAGCCTCGAAATTCCTATGTACATATTAAGTTTTCTTAGAACCAACAAAGATAATAAATTACTACAATTTTAAATTTTAAACATTTTGTGCAACTATGTAAAGGCTCCCAAGATTAGCATAATAACTTTTTATTATGTATAATTAGATAATGTAAATGAAATATTCTCCAGGATAACGATTAAATATTTGGTAGAATAATAATTATTTGAATTTAAACAAAACAATTTAATATATAATTTTGTTTGTTTTTTAAATATTAATGTAAATGATATTAAATTAGAATTATTTATACAATTTTATTGATTTTTTTTTCAAAAATTCTGTGACCGGAGCTCACACCAACAAATTTAGATAAAAAATAATTAATAATCAGTTAATTTTGATATCTGATCGACGTTAATAATCTAATCAAAAAATGATGGTATATGTATACATATATTTTTGTCTCTTGAATAATTGGAGTTAGTTATATTATAATTATTTATTTAATGCAAACAAATATTATTTAAATTGTTTAGAAAGGAGGATAATTTAAAAAATATTAAAAAATAAAATATACCTACATATTTATATTTAATAAAATAAGTTATAGAATGCTTTAAAAGTAAAAAATAATGTGTTAAAAACAATTACGAGATTCAGAAAAATTTGAAAATGGAGGCTCGTATCAAAACATTATATTTATTTAATAATATTCATTTTCCCCCAAAATTATATCTTTATCAAACCTCGAATTTTATGTCAACTTTATTTATTTTATTAATTTAAAGTTTAGTTTATTTTATTAATTTAAAGTTTAATTCGAACAAAAATGCAACATTAGAAGTTGAATAGAGGTTGAAGAATGGTAAATAATGCACTTCAAGAGATGTTTTCTAAAATAATTGAGGATTCTACCAAATTGGGTTAAATAAAAAATAAATTAAAATATTAGTATGTATTACTCAGGCATTCTAATTGATTAAGAATTAATTTAAATAAACAAACTAGTTTTGTAATTTAATAAATTTAATTTAATAGAAGCCAGTAAATGATTTATAAAATAATTAAAGCTTCATATGACAAATAAGAATTTTTAGTAGACAAATTTTATTATAAAATAAATATTACCTACATAATTATTTAGATTATATTAAAGGAAGAAATGATAACTTAAAAAATATTAAAATAAAAATTTTTATTGAAAAAATACTTGTAAAATTCCTCAGAAATTAACAATATTCTAATTTTCTTTATATTGTTAGATGTTGCGGGCTAAAATGATTATTAAATTTTAATTGGTTTGGAGGTTCAGCAATTTTATTTAAAAGATTAATACAATAAAATACTATGTATATTTAATAAATACTCAACAATATTTACAGAAATTAATTATAATTATTTTCTCAATTTCTTGCTGACTACATACCAACGAAACTAAATATCAATTATTTTATATTAATTAATTAAAATTTTTTCAATTTAAAAAATAATTATTTTCAAAAAATTATTTTATACAAAAAATTTTTTCCTTTGGAATCGAGAGGATAAACCTCAGCATCGTGATTATTATTTAAAAATAATTAAATTCAAATATTTAACACAAATAATTTAATAAAATAATATCATTAATTAATATTTTAAAAATAATTAAATTAAATAAATAAATAAACTTCATTTTTCAATTTATATTTATAATGATATGCAAATATATTATGATTTTATGCAAAATATATGTTATTTTCTCCAAATGAAGAAATTTTAGAGTTTAGAAATACTCTCTAAAATAACGTATTTTTAATATAACTATAATTTAAACAAATAATGTTTACAAATGCTTTCAAGTTAGAAAAATATTTTGAACTTAAAGACAAGTTTTATATATGTTCTACACAAATGGAGCCCTCGAAATGGGCGATTACAGAATTAAATTTATTTTAAAATATAATTCTTTAAATTAATTTAGTAAATAATAAAATTATATTGATAAATCTAATGAGAAAAGTCTCGTGAATTTGTTTAAAATCTACTGACATATTCGTGTTATGGACAACTCGAGATTATCAGAAAATATGTATATTTTAAAATAAAACGATTTAATATAAAATAATTGTTTAATTAACAAATATTAAATAATAAAAGTTAAATTTATAAATTAAAATATATTTGTAAATTAATTTTAAATAAATTATTTATTCCCCACGAATAACCATTAATAATCAGTGAAACAAAACTTTAAAATATTTATTAAATACAGAAGAGATTTTAATAAACAAAATTTTTCAAAAAATTTAAAAATAATTTGTTTATTTTAATAAAATTTTTGATTGTTTTGTAAAATAATTTTAGTCTTTTAAAGGAGTATGGAATGAAATAATTGAGAGATTTATTTTAAATAATTTATTATTTAATTAGAAATTTTAGAAAAATAATTTTAAAATAAAAATACTCAGAAATACATAATATATTTAAATATTTCTTCGAAACAAACAGAATGTAAACTTAATTTCGCCAATACATATATAAGGGATATTAAATATATATATAATTTAAAAAATATTTATTTTTAATCAAGTAATTAATTATACTTACTGCAATTTGTTAAACAACACTTAAACTATGACTTCAAACTTTTAGCATATCCGAATAACAAATTTACATCAAAATCTATCGTTCTCGACTCAATGAGAAAAAAATGCAATTAGCATTTAAAATAAAGTAATAATGCTAATATTCAAATAAAATAATAATTAACTTTTTATAATATAAAATCAAAATAATTATAAATATTCGTAGGCAGGGTTCAATTACCATTAGGAGAAAGTATTAGAGCAATAATTATTTTAAGAAATAATTTTAAAAATAAAAATTTGTTTTTCGATTAAATTCAAATATTTTTAATTAAATAATTATTAAAATACTTTTTATCTTATTTCAATAAATATATGATTATTTTAAAATAAATTTAAATATTTATATTCTAATAAAAATTAATTTGAGACTGTCAACAATGTGGCGCATGTGGTACTTGAACAAAAAATAATTATGGATATAAAATTATAATTTTATGTAAATGTAAATTTTTTATTTAAAATTTTTTAAATTTAAAACTTTGTTAAAAATAATTATAAGGAAGTAATGAAAATAATAAAAAATAAAAATAATATTAAAACTATGAAGTGTATCTATTACATTTTCAGTTGCCTTTCTTATCGTTAAATAAAATTGTTTTATATGTTTAATTAATATTATTTAAAATAATAACTACAATTATTGTTATAAATTCATCAGTTTTAGGGGAATAAAGTCAAATTTTGTTAAAATCATTAAAAATTTGCAGTCAAAATAGGCAAGCATCAGGCAAATTTTTACAAAATACAGCAGTTATTCCCATTAAAATAATATTTACTTAATATTTGATTGACTGATTGATTTGACTGATCTTCAATTAAAAGTTATTCTTCTCAAACTATGAAGAGTATGTAAATTAAATAAAAAATGTTTAATTAAATTTTTATCAAAAAATAAAAACAAATAAATTCAAAAAAGGGAAGTAATTAACCCCGAAATTACAAATAAACTTTTTGAAAAAAAATAATATAAAAAATTAAAATCACTGGGATAGATTTTACCTTATAATTTAAATTTTTACTTTAAATAATCTCTTATTTGTTTAATAATCAAAAAATTAAAGTATAAAATGCTTCAACACCAAATCTGTTTCAGATGATAACTTCAAAAAGTCAGTAGAAAAAAAGTAAAAAATTTAAATTTAAAAAGGCAGTTAAAAAGTGTGGGAGTGAAAATGCGTAATTAAATTTAAAAAATAAAATATCCAAAAAATACAAAAATAAAATTTAATTAAAGGAAATTAGAGGGAATTCCAGAAAATAATATTTTAGTATAGAAATCGAAATTTAAAAAATATTTTCTGGAATTAAAAAGAATTAAAAGAATATAACATATCCGGAAAAGACAAAAACTCTGAAAATTCCGTTATAAAAATTTAAATTCTGATTTGTATTTTCAATTAAACTTTAACATTAAATTGTTATTAAATTTCAGAATTTTTAATATTGCTTGTTTAAAACTAATAATTTTATTTTTTAATGAGAATAATTGAAAGAAAAGGAAAAATGAGGAAGAAAGAAATTAAAATATTTAGAAAATGCTAATTTTAAACAGGAGATCCCATTAAATGTTGCTGTTTGTCTTTGCCCTTTCCTGCACGTTGTTGGAGTAGAGGTTGCTGCTCACTGTTTGATGCATTTACTGCAGCATTCCCAACAGTGATTGTAATTGCCTGATCATCATCTTCCTCAGGAGTTGCAAGTCGAGGTGAGCCCGTCTCTTTTCTAAATATTTATAAAAATAAATTTCTAAAATTATATTAAAGTTTAACATATAGGTAGTTTTTGGGGTTGGAATTCACAGCAGATAAAAGTACTAAATTGGGAGTACATATCGCTTAGGCAGCTTCTACTAACAAATTTTTAAAAAACATAACCTAAATCAAGAAATACTTAATTTTTTGGGTAGCTAAAAATGAGGTTCGACTATCTAAATATACAGGTTTTGTTAGGGATAGGTCAAAATCAAAAGTTAAAATTTTTCAAATTTCAATCGAGATTCAGTCAAAATTTTAATTTTGTCAAAATCCGATCCCTAATTATTGTATTTCTAAACTTTATAGAATAATTATTAATAATTTTTTATTTTAATTCCACACCGTTCACAATGGACAGTTGCAGTCATTGGAGAGGGAGATTTAGTAATTGGACCAGAAGAGCTCTGTTCTCTCTTTGGATTCGGCGACTTTGAATCCCTCACTTCTCCATCTTTTCCAATTTTTTGCAAGGATGATTTTGATTCGCTAGCAATAGAACGCCACATTCCTGTTTGGCAGACTGCTTCGCTGATGTTGATATTGTGGGAAGGAGGTGTTGGTTCTTGGATTGCCGCCAAAGGGATTTTGATGACCTGAACTAATATTTGGTTAAAAAATTATTTGTTTTAATAAACAAATTAACATTTCCAGATGTCATAGGTATGTGTAAATGAGCCTCAGTCTTCACTGCTCTAATCGTTCCTTGATTCTCATCCAAATCAATGTCAATTGTCTGTCCCCCATGTGATTCACGTTTTTGTTTATCCTCAGTTCGGCGCAAATGAAATTCTGGCATTTTATCGTCCAAATACTTCAAATCTTTCTCAGAAAAACAACGCTCCATTAATTTTCGAACGGCTACCATTACAACCAACTTAAGTTTAAAAAAAGGTTAAAATGTTCATTTATTTAAAAACATGCCATAATAGGAAATGTCATAGAAGTTGCTTTAATCGACTTAACCAGCCATAAGCATGCCAGACAGGCTATTTGGAATAATGTAAATTTGTGAATGACATGGATGGGAACATGGCGTATGTAGATGGTGTCCGGTTGGTATTTCATTGGCATCAACTAAAGGACAAGTAAATAAATAATTTTTTAATTTAACTGTTTACCATTAATAAGAAACGATCAAATAATTGAATTCCACCCAATGCAGAAATACCCATATAAAGAAAAACTCCATAAAGTACAGGCATTGGGATGTGACTGAGTAACTTTGTCATTGTAACGGAGAGACCGATAAGTAGGAAAGTGCAAATGCCAGTTAAACGTTGTTCTCTTTAAGAAAAATTTTTATCATTAAAAATAATGCTTAATAATGTTAATATTGTATAATTATTAAAATTTTTAATAAAGCACACCTAACACCAATAAATTGTGCAACTTCCCCAGGTGCCCTACTTTCACTTTCAACACGTAATGAGTTGACATGGTTCATTGAGAGAACAGTAGCAGCTACATAAATTGGCAACCCCAAAGCACCAACAATTATAATAAGAATTGAAAGAACAAGCAAATCAAGATGATAGCCACAACCTTTAAAAAAATACAAACATTTTCTTTCAAAAAATAATATTTCCGACACCTTTTTTCAATTTATTTTCTCTTCGATTAACAATAACAGTAGTTATTTGTTGATCCATAAAAATTAAAACACAAGCCAACAATGCAGGGAAAATAGCAAAAGGTATTGTCCAAAAAGGGTTAGAGCCAAAAGGAGGGACAAACCAACCACGTCCTGACCAAGTTGGCTAAAAAGTAGGGGTTTTAAATATTTTTATTTCAATTATTAAAAACTCTAAAAGTAGATGGCACATTCAATTTTGGTGTATTAATTCCAACAAAAATATCAAGTAATGTCATACAAATAATTGCAATCATTACTGCAAAGTCACAAAGAATTTGACGAACTTTTGTAGGGAAATAACGACTGTTTCTCATTCTTTTTAGAGTTATAGCCATAAAAAATGTTCCAATCTGTTGTTTAAAAAATTAGTAAATAATTTAAGGAAATATTCTTCAAATTAAAATTAAATATTTATTAACCATAAGGACAATGCTCATAAGCAACTTGTCATGTAAAATATAGCAAGTACTTCCTTCTAATTGCCCCAACAATTGTTTACATTTACCCAACGGAATAAGCGAATAGTCAATCTCCATTTGCCCCGAACTGTTATTTGTCGGTAATAAAGTAAAGTGACGTTTAGCAGCTATAGCCTGAACTTTGGCGAAAGGTGCACCGGTTGAAATACAATGACATTCTTCTCCAACAGGTATTGGCTCGTTTGGAGGTATATAACTATAGGCATATTTTTAAATTAAATTATTTAATATATCTAAACCTAATAACATCCAGTTGGTCTTTAATCATAAAAAGTTTCATGCAAGCCTTAGAAAGTAGATATTATTTTAGATTATTTTAAAAAAATTTTAAAAATCACTTCATAAATAAAAATGACTGCTATAAGCATTGCAAAAGACTCTTCAGTAAATCGAGTAATATATGATACTAAAGAAGATGCATCTGTTGCAACCATTATAAAAATAATTAAAGCAGTCCATACATGAATCCAAAATCGAAATGAGAGGTAGTCAATTGAAAGAGACTTTTTTAAAAGAATTTAATTTAATTAAAAATATTTTTATTAGTACATTGCAAATATCAAAGGCAATTGTTTCAAAAACAAGTACAGGCCCAGTAGAGCCAATTATAGTTAGAGGCTGGCCACTGAACAAGTGATATATGATGCCACAGATTGCACCGCTAGCTAAATTCTCCATTGCTGCCTTTAAAAGAATTTTAAATTCCCAAATATTCTTTAATTAAATAACCATTCTTTGATGAGTAGCTTCTTCTAAAAGACCACCAAAAGTTACAATTGGGGCCAACAGTGCAAAATACATAAAACAAGTAGTTGCTATACATTGAAGGTTTAACGCATCAGTAAAATCGGATAAATAATGCGGGGCTTTCCGACTTTAAAAATTTTAAATTTATTTTTAATTTTTAACTTAACACACCGAATATCTAACATTAAACCCCCAAACAATTTCCCAGTTCTGCGTAAACCAGGATCTTGACCGTGACCGTCCTCTTCTTCCAAACTAGTCTGAAATTAATAAAATTAAAAAATAATTTTATTTTTTCAAACTTTTTTCCCGTTGGCTAAAGCAAGTTTAGAACCTCCAATGCCACCCAAATCCTTTCCATTACTCCCGCCAGGTAATCCAGAAGTGGGATCGCCTGTACTAGCTCCTGATAATTTATTGCAGACAAATTTGTCACTTATAGCTGAGGGCTTTTGCTAATAATTATTTTAGGTATATAATTATTTTAAAATATTAAACTTGAATACGGCTTTGTTGATTAGGAATTGTACTAGGAGGCTCAATTCGAATGCTATAAATTTAAAAAATAATTTTATATTTTTTTGAAAAATTAAATTATTCAATTAAAAATATTAACAAAAAATTCCCTACCTCGGATCCCATTCGCCGGGCGGTAAAACGGTTACTGCATCTAAGAATTCATCAACACCATCTAGCAAATCCGAACGTTGTTTTGCCTTGTAGGCAACTTCGTGGAATATCTAAAAATTTTGACCTAATTTCATTGAAATAAAAATTCTTCCGATGATTACTTTTTCGGATTTTTTAAAAAATATTTTTAATAAAAATGACCCATTCTAAACAGATCATGTTTTTTATTTAAAGTTAATCCTTTTATTTCAAAAATTTCTAATTAAAAATTACAGTCCACAAGAGTGATTAAGGATAACCGATATGTAAGTATCAATGATTTTTTAAATTATTTAATTTCACCTCGTCACTCATTAAAGTAGCAATCGCTCGACCAATTTCCTTAAATTGGGCAGCATGCCCTGACGGTCCAAGAAGGAGGAAGAGAAAACGGGTAGGTACAGGCACCTCTGTTAGATCTCCAAGTAATTGTGCCTTTTTAAGTCGAACAAATGCTGTTATGTGGTGACTGAGGAATTCAACCTGAAATTTATTGAAGGAATTTTAATTATAATTAAAATAAAAATTTAAATCTTTTAGAGTATTCCATCATAATTAAAATCATCTAATACTGTTAATATGTATTATTCCGGCCGAGGAACAGTAAAAAGGAACTGAATATTTTGGAACCAAATTAATACTGGTTTTAATAAAATATTTAAATTTCTCTCAATTTAAATTTACCTCTCCAACCAAAACATTTGAAGCTTCAACTCCAGGAGGAAGTTTTTTCATAAAATGGGTATTTCGACCGAAGAATTCACTATTCTGAGAGCCTTCTTTTTGTATGTCTTTAGGGAGAGACCCAACCTTTAAATATATTCTGATTATTTTTTTTAAATATTTATTTAAATTCACTTTAGGAAGGTCAAGTTGAGGACCAAATTGCGGCTTTTTAGTAACGGGGCTTTGTGTTGTGCTGTCTCCACCACCTTGTAAATTCTCTTCTTGACCTTTTTGATGGAGATTTTTGCCATGAGAAAATGAACGTCCTATATCCGAAATGGAGCGAACGGCGTTTAAGAAACTCCCTTGGCTACTTGATGCACCATTTGAACTCCCACCAGAATGACGAGCCTAGAAAATTGTTTATTAGAATATAAAAATTGAAAACAGAAAAAATTTAATTCTTATTAAAAAATTATAGCGGAAATACTAACTTAAATTAAATACAAGGCTAATTAAAATTAAATAAAGGGGATAAAAATTAAAATATATTTGTGGGAAATGTGTAAAAATTATAATTACCTGCTCGTATTGATGAGTATGCCGTCGAGAAAGAACATAACGCACCGCCATTTTTTCACTTTCTTGCAAATCGTTTTTGGCTACAAATTCGTCCAAAATGTGTTCTAAAATAATTTTATTTTAAAATAATTATTCAATTATTAACACACCAATTAATTCTGGCATTGATTCTGCTTCAGAATCAATTAGTATAATTCCATGAAGTAAACATGAACTAAACAAAATAATTTTTTAAATAAAAATTCATTAGAACCGTAATTGAAATAGAGCATGTAAAGACAAAGTAGCAACATGCGGCTTTGACCATCTATTGCCCCCCTCTTCAACATCTTCTTCAAATTTAACCCATCTAGCTGTTTCTCTCCATTCCTCAACATCCCCACTACGCCAAAGTTCGCCCATTTCAGTAAAAACGGCAGGAGCCTCACTTTGTTCACCCAAAAGGAACATTATACGAGTTCCGGGAGCCAAATTTGCTAAAAATTTGTAAAAAATATTATTGAAGAAGGAGGGAAATTTGAAAGACTTGGTGACTTTGAATAAAAGACTTTGAAGCCTTTGAGACAGATAAAGAGATGATTATTATAAATATTAAAGATATAATTCTCGTCTTGTATTACTCAAAAATAATTTAAAAATTGCTAATTAAAAAGAAAACTAGCAAGGAAATAAAATAATGTAACAAAAATTTAATATTACTTATAAAGAAGCCCTTAAAAATGAGATTTTTGTAATTATTAAGCAAAATATTATTAATTAAAATAATTTAATAATTAAAATAAATTAAATAAAATATTAATAGTTGTAGTCAAAATATTGACAAATGGCTTAAAAGCCAGCCATCCTAGGGATGACCCTTTCCCTGTTTTTCCTTTAAAAACCGCAATCTACCAGTCGCCAAAAGCTTCGTGTTTTTAAATAAATAGTGCTGCTAGACTATTATTGACTGGATTTGTTTGTGTGTGCAAAGAGAGGAAGATTTTTTTATTTTTTTTTATTTTAAAGGGGGAACTTTTTGTTTTTAATTTTTTTATTTAAGCTTTTTCATGGAATGGAATTTACAGGAAGAAAATGAACAGAAAAAAATAAAGAAAAAGTTTTTATTTAAAGTCATTTAACAACAAAAATTCTTCTCTTTTCACAAATCCAGTCAATATTTATTTAATACGTAAAGCCTTCCCTAGACGCATTTTGGCCTTTTTCCATTAGCCAAGAAAAAAATAAAGAAAATAAAAAAAGAAAGTGCCAAAAAATAGTCTAGTAGGTAGTCTGTCTCTCTCATCTTTCGAAAAATTTTTTTCTTATTTTTTCATCAGTCTTAACCGATTTTTTTACATTTTTGCGTCATTCTATCCAATTTAACATTTTTTTTCATTTTTAAGGAGAAAAATTTGAAAGAATTACAAGGAAGTTTTTATTTTTGAAAGCTTTTTTTTGGGGAGAGGAGGGAAATTATAGAAGGATAAAGATCACAGTTTTTCCTTAAAATTCTTTTATTTTTAGGAACTCAAAATATAAAATTGACTTAAAATTGGGGGGTTTTCCTTCAATTTTACCCTAAAAATATTTCAAAAAACATTTTCCCTACCCATTTCATCTACAGTCAATGCTGTAGATTGTGGATTTGTGATCATATTATTATTGTTTGTATTTCCTCCAATTTCAAGAGATTCCCGATTTCGAGAGAGTCTTCGTTTTCGAATAGATTGACGAGCTTCTTCTGTTCGATGAATGCCCATTGACCTTTTGAAATTAAAAAAATTAATTAATATTTTTTTTTAAAATTAAAACATTTTTTAATAAAATTTAGCAAAAAATTTTTTGAAATAAATTTATGTTGTGAATAATGCTAAATTCCAAAGCACGCGTTTTTTATTTTAAATTTAGAATAAATGACGTGAATACTAAAAATAAAATTTTAAAAAAATTATCTACTGTTTAAATAATTTTTTTTAATTTATGTTTGATAATTTTTTTAAAATTATTTTAAATTTTAAATTTAAAATTATTTATTAAATATTTTTCTAGAAAAATTATTGTCTGTTAGGTTTTGTTGAGAATTTTAAAAATAATAGAGAAGAAAAAAAATAGATTTTTTTCCAATTTGATTGTTTATATTACAATTAATATTTGCTTAATTCTTGTCCCTAAAAATAAAATTTTCCTAACAAATAAACAATGGAAAGGGAAGGACAAAATTGATTAATTTAAATATTAAAAATAAATTTAAATCTAAATTATTCCCAAAAATTTCATTAAAAATAAAAAGGGAATATTTAAAAAATAATAATTTTAATTTAATTTTGGCTTACATCCAAAGTGAATCGCGTCTTTTTGTTGGTTCATCACCGCTTTTCTCCTCCTCTTTTTGTTCCTTGAAGGATTGACATCTGCGCTTTTCTGCTGATTGTTGGAGAATATTATTATTATTTTCTTCGTCCTTTGTTTGTGTATTTTTAATTTTAAAATTAATAGGTGGAGGGGGAGTATCTTTTTCTTTGTTAACTTCTTTATTTCCTTTACTTTCGTTTGAATCTTCTAAAAATAAAATTTAAATTTAAAAATATTTTTTTTGAAATAATTTTAGAGAAATACTCAAAAATTAATGCATTAATAATTATTTTTTATTAAAAAAAGTTTTTTTTAAAAGTTTTTTTTGTGTTTTATATTTTAAAAAAGAAACAAAACATAACACAAATGTGTGTATTTTAATTATTTTAAAAATTAAAAAAATATATTTAATTGTTAATATTAAAATACGTTATTTTTATTGCTTTTTAAATTAAGAAATAAACTAAAAATAAATATATTTATTTTAAGCAAAAGTTAAAATATAATTTATTTTTATTTTGTATTTTGATTTCCGATTACGTAGAAAATAAAAGAAAAAATAAAGCTAAAATAATTTAAGTGGATAACCGAAAAATAAAAATGTAACAAAACACACGTTTTGAAAATGAAAAAAATATTAAGAATTTTTTTATTTTTAAATTTTTAAATTTTTAATTATTTTCTAGTTTGAATTTTTTAAATATTTTATTGAAAAAATTAAATTTTAAAATAAAAATTTTTAACATTTAATATTTTAAACAAACATTTTTTAATTAAATAATTTTAATGAAAATATTTGAAAAGAAGATTAATAAAAAGAATAATTTAAAATAATCTTTCAGCTTAATTTATTTTTAATAAAAATTAATTTTAATTTTTAAATAATCTTAAAAATAAGTTGAGGTTTATTTAATTAAATATAGCATAAAATTATTTGTTAATTTACACGGGAGAGAAAAGGAGAAGAAAAAGAGGTGGGTGGTGGGTGGTGAGAAGAACATTCTTGGGAAAAGGGCAGTTAGAATTAAAGGAGGGAGGGAGGACTTTGGAATTTAAGCATGAGATTTGAGAGAGAGGAAAATAAAAAATGAATGGATTAAGAAGAAAAAATTGAAGAAGAAGAAGAACATGATTATTTCTACACAATTATCACACACACTTTAGATATATTTTTGTGTTTGTTCTCCTCTTTTAATTTTTTCTTCTTTTTTATCTCCGGGGAAACAAACACTAGCTTACTTAATGTCCTCCACCCTCCATCCCAGAGCTATTAAAAAAGTATGTAGTTCGAAGAAGTTTTTGAATGAAAATACTTGGAAGTCTCTTACATTTCCTTAAAAACTTTATTTTAATTCGAGAATTTTAACAAACCCGAGACAGAGAGTAAATTTTTGAAAGGAAAGAAGAAAATAGGGAAAAACCGAGAAAACTGAGGAAAACCGAGATCTCGGTCTAGCTAGCTCTCGATGCACTCTAATTTTAATGGACATGGATTGGACTTGTTTTTAAAAAGAATACTAGGAATGAACTTTGTATCTCCTCAATTTTACCTAATTTTTTTCTTCCTTTTCCTTATTTTTTTTGTTTTCTTTACAATTAGTCCTCACATTGTTTTTTGGATTTTTTTAAATATTATTAACAAAATATGTGTTTAATATCTTTACTTAAATAATCATCTTAAACTGAATATGTGTGGCAATAATTTAAAATTTAAAGAATTTATAAAATAAAAAATAATTTTTTTTAAAATTTTAAAATTAAAATTTCCCCTCTACTCAAAATTAAAAAAAATTCCCCTCTACTCAAAAAAAAATTTATTTTTTCATTCTTTTGGAATTTTTATCTTTAATTGTTTTACTTATCATTAATTCTAATCAAAATATATTCCTAAAAATATTTTTGTTAAAAATGTCAAAAACTGATTTTTTGAGAGAATAAAAATAAATTTAAAAATAAATAAAATTTAGGGATTTTAAATTGATGACTTAATTTCTTAAAAGAATTTTTTTAATTTTTAAAAAATATGTACATATGTAGGTTAAAAATATGACAAATTTATTTTTTCATAATATTTATAACAGATTAATTTTACAAATTAAGTTTTCACCTGAAAGTGATGTCATAAACATTTTTATTTAGCTTCAATAAAAATATTTTTAGTCAATTTTATTAAAAATAAAAACAGTTGTTTTATTTAAAAAAGTCTGGGATTTTTTAAAATAATTAATTTTAATGGCAATTGTTGTTAAATAATTGTTGTCAGATTAATTAATTAAATTCAAGTACGATTGAATTAAACAAAGAGAAAGTAGTCATTAATTTCTAAATTTTAAATCAGAATATTCTCTCTTTTTTCATAATTAAAATTTTATGGTGACCTAAGGCGCATTTTTAGCCAATAAAAAATATTAATTAATAAACTCAAAAAAGACCCTTTTCGAGGAATAAATATTAGTGTTTCACCGGAACCGAAATTTTGACCGGAACCGGAACCGGAACCGGATCCAATTTAAGTTCCGGTTCCCGGAACCGGAACCGGAACTTTTCAAAGTTCCGGCCCGGAACCGGAACCGGAACCGGAACTTTTAAAAAAATTTTTGCCAGCACATTTTAAAAAATTTTTATTTTAAGTAGGGGTGCGGCTTCGCCAAATTTTTCGATTAAATTCTGCCAAATTCTTCTGTTAATCGAAACGAAAAAAAATCCAAGTTTTGGAAGACCAAATCCCCAGCTATTCAATCCCTGATATCTAACTTGCACAGCTCATTCCCTGGACATCACACCCAAATCCCTCTATATTACCTATAACCCCTTGAACTCACATAATGTAACTCAAAATCCACCTTCATCCATCCAAATCCTTCTATTTACCATACAACTTCCCCTCATAGCGCCGCAGGCGAAAATTTGGGATTTTAGGTGAACCAAGGATACAAATTTCTTCCTTTTTAAGCGCCGCAGGCGAAAATTTTGTGAATTTGTGTGACCAAGTAGTAGATTTCTTCATTTTCTTGCGCCGCAGGCGAAAATTTTGAGAATTTTGGAAGGCCAATCGGGGAAAGCCAATCCATATTTCTTAAAAAAACTAATCCTTAGGGGTGTAAAAAAGTTCCGGTTTGCCCGGAACCGATTTGTAAACCGGAGCCGGAACCGGAACCAATTTGAGTTCCGGTTCCCGGAACCGGAACCGGAACCAAAAAAACACCGGAACTTTCCGGAACCGGAACCGGAACCGGAACTTCCGGTGAAACTCTAATAAATATGTATATCCAAAAATTAATATTTATTCCCCCTTTTCCCGATTTCTATTTGTTTTGACTTAAGTGAACAAAGTTATGACCACTTGATTTAATCCCTTGTAGCAGTATAAAAAGCCCCTCCATCAAGGATTTTGCTTCATTATTTTGTTCAAGATGATAAAATCTAACCGATAATGGTATCATTCGACCCATCTCGAAGAGCTCTTTCGAACGATATATAATAAATTATAAAAAATGGTCAGGAAATGTGGAAAAAAGGGGGGGTGACTTTCAAAGTACCCATTTTTATTTTAAACAAATTATTTAATAAAATTAAAAAAAAAGATTTTTTAGAATTAAAAAGAATAAAGATTTTTTTATTTATTTTGCAAATATATTTTTAAATTAAAAAAGGGAAACGATCAAACATTTGTAGAATTGGAAAAGTTGTAATAAAAAGGACAAAGTTCAATATATACCAGATGTTCATTTACATGGATTTTGCTTGATCAAAAAAATAAATATAAAATATATTTCCGTTGCAATAATTTAGAAATGTGAAAAAAATTAAGGAAATAAATTAAATAAATATGTAGAAAATTATTATAAAAATATGCAGATAAGTAAAAAATAAATTTAAAAAAATTTTGAGGAATATTATTATTCAGAATTAATTTCATGTCAGAGAAAGAACAAGTTTCGTACTTTGTTTAAACACGATATATGTATACATAGAAACCGTTTCAAGGGTATAAGAAGTACGGCCAAAATCTTCCAAAAATCTAAATCAATAATTTAATTCTTCAAGTAATCCAAACAGCCTAAATTCCTTTATCTCCTCTCCCATTTTTCAATTAAACAGGTGTTACAAACATAAGTTTTAAAGGGTTATAGTTTCTTCCAACTAAAAACATAAAATAAATAAAAATTAAAAAATCAATTTTGTTTTGTTTTTTTCTGCCAATTTTTCTTTTTATTTTTTCATGTTAAATAAATAAATATATTTTTTTATCAAGTTTTGTTTAAACATTTTTCTCTTATTTTTTATTTAAAAGTTTCTCCCCCGCCTTAGTTTTCAAAGCTTTTAGAGAGAAGGAAGCTTATTTTTAAGTAGATTCTTTGAAAAAAAGAAATGAAATAAGAACTGAAATTAAATAAAAGAATTAAATATATGTATTTTGAGGGAAATTGTGAATTATTAAAGGGAAATAAAGTATAAATATTTAAAATTAATTAATTTTTGTATTTAATTATTTATAATAATTATCTAAAATTTAATTATTATTTTCAGGAAAAAATTTTTTTAAACTGATTTTATTTTCAATTTTGTTTTGTCTAATTTCCTTTTATTATTTTCTAACGCAAATTATTTCTAACAAAAACTGGTCATAAAGCTAAACATTAAGCGAGTAAAATAAAATAATTTAAAAAAATAATAAAAATCAATTAAAGAGAATTAAAACAAAAAAAATTAAATTTTAAAATAAACTTCTAAAAAAATAAATTTATAAAATATTAAAAAGAAAAATCGAAAGGGTAAAGGAAAGGGGTTATATTTATGTAGTAGAAACGGCTGGGAGGTGGTTGGTTAGGTTTGTTGGGTTTGGAAGGGCTAAAAATAAGGGGGAATTGAAGGAAGAAGGATGTTCTTTTTTTTCTATTCACATCCATCGGCTGAATAAATGTCTGATGAAAAAATAAAATAAAAGGAAAGCTTGAATAATTTTGGATAAAAAAGGTAAAGAGAGTGGAGAGGAAAGTTAAAAATTATTGAATATGGCCATAGGGAATTTAAACAAAAATTTATTATTTAAGTAAGGAGTTTTAAAAGGATTTTTAATAAAAAATGTTTTTTCAGTAAATTAGGTAGATGTAAATAATTAAGTCTTGTTTGTAGGAGTTCTGGTCATTCATTTTACTCTCTTGCTGAGATATATTTGTAAAATTATAATTCAAAAAAATTTTAAGATTATTTTAAAGATTTTTATTCAAAATATATATTTTCTGTATATAACAAATAAATATTAATAAAAAAAGAAGCAAAGTGCATAAAAGCCATCCTATTTTAGCCTTAACTTACTTAGAGACATATTTTTCTCATTTTGGCACATTAATCGAAATAATAAAAAATATACTACTAAAAGAGCAGCTGCCTATTTAGTATAGCACATATAAATATATCCTTTCTGTAGTCTAAAATAAATAAAGGAAGAAGAAAGGTGAAAAGCTCGAAAAAAGGTAAAAATGTGTAGAAATTTGTTGAGGAAATTTAAATTAAAAATCAAAAAATATTTTAAATTACCTAATTAAAAAAAGAAAATTTTTTGGTTTTATTTTTACAAAAATAATTTTATTAGAAATAAATTAAATAAAAATTGCTTTCCAAAATTCTTTATTTAAAATTAAATATTTATTTTTATTTCCATTTTTGTCACTAAACATTTCTTTCAGATATTTAAATATTTATTTTTAAAAATACTTTTTTTGTAAGCTTAAATTTCCTTTTCTATTTTAAGTAAATTCTGAGAAAATTTAAAATTTTAAAAGAAGTAAAAATTTAGAAACAAAGAAATAAATATATAATTTTGAATTAAATAAATAAATTAATTCTTGAATAATTGGGGATAATTGGGGATTGGGATGTAAATAGTATTTTAGAGATAATAATTAATTTTTGAAGATTTTTATAATTTTTTAAAATATATTATTTATTTTTAAATATTATTTTGTTTTACAAAATTTTTTATTTTTGCCAAATAAATAAAAATATGCTTTTAAAAATATTTTTTTCTAAATAATTATACTCCTTTTATTTAAACACAATAATTTCTTGAAAAAAATTTCATTCAAATATTTTTTCTTTTAAAAACTAAAAAAAATAAATAGACAAATTAATTCTAAAAATTTTATCGTTACTATGGAATCTTAAAACAATTAAACAACAATAATTTTTTTAAAAATATTTTAGGTAAAAAAATTAAAAAAAGGTAAATTATCTTGAACTTAAAAAAAATAAAAATTTGAAAAAATTATTTTAATTATAATTTATTTAAAAAATTAATAGAAATTAAATAAAAATTTATCTAAAATTTAATTAATATTTAAAAAAATATTTTCATTATTTATTTTTTTTAATTAAACACCTTTAATTAAAGTTTATTATTAAGTTAAATAATTTAGAAATAATTTATAAAGTTAAACATCAAAACGTGTGGGTGGAAAAGATCTCTGATGTAAAAGTAGATTTATTAAAAGGAAAGCCCCAATTAATTTTTAATTAATTTGTATTAAATATTTATAATTTACTTTTCAGATAAATAATTTTTTTATAAAATAATTGAACATTTTGTGCTTTAAAATATTTTATATTTTAAATAAAAAACTAGTGAAAAAATAAAAAGAAAATAAAAATTTTTAATTCATAGAAAAATCCTCAGCTTTCATTTTTATTTCTTATAAGCATTTTTACATGTCTGCGAGTTAATAAATAAAAGGGGAAATACACTAAACGTGAATTACATTAAAAGACAATGTAGGCGGGTTAATGCACTAATTTATTTAAAAAAGTTTTTATTTCCTGTTTAGAAGAGGCGAGATATGTAATTTTTTTGAGGAAATTGGAGGCGTCGAACATGAGGATTGAAGGGGATTTGAGATTAATAGCGAGATTTTTGAATGAGACCTCGTATCGGGTTCGATCTCTATTAAATAATAAATTGTCATAAAGTGTTGGGTTTTTTTTTTGGAAAATTTGAGAAGTCAATCAGTTAGTATTTTGTAAATTCTGAGGAATGTTAATAACTCCCTCCACACATAATGAAACAAAAGCCTTAAAATAAAAAAAGTTAATTAAACAATAAAAGTTCACACATAATTAATTGTCTATTATTTAAAACTTTCAATAATTAAATAATTAATATGTAATAAAATATATTTATGTAAATACTTAAATGTCTTTCCCTCACATTCAATATTGTGCTTTGAACACTGGGAAAATTTAAATAAACGCGCGTAACATACCAACTGATGCCTGGCACAAATTTTTGATGTAAACCCAACATTTTCTTTTTAGCTATAATTTTCCCACTAAAAAGCTTCACTTCTTTTATTTAGAGCTTATAATTTCTTTCCAACATTGCCAGTAACATTTCGGCGCAAAATAAAAAGAAAAAATTATTTATTTTTAAAAATAACGCCGAAATATTTAATATTTTTTGAATTTCCTCAAAAACGTTTCTTGAAAAGAATTTTCCCTCAGGACATTCAAACTTTGACAAACTAATTTTATGAAAATTCTTTTATGAACTCAAAGACCAAAAAATAATTTCTTTTTTAAAAAAATGTTAAAACTGTTAATTTAATTGTTGAATTTATTTTCTATAAATAGTTAAAAAAAGAAAAGAAATTATGTAAATAAAAAAGTTAAAAACTATTAAAAATCTAACAATCTACTACTTATTTTAAGAATTAAATTTTTTATTTATTCTACAGGCAAAAATTTTTAGAATTTTGTAGGCCAAAAAGCAAGGCTTCTTCCTTTTTGGCGCCACAGGCAAAAATTTTATCTATAAAAATAAATTCACGTTTTAGCTTCCAATTGGTGAGAAATTAGAAGTGGAAAAATGTGATAGATTCCTATATCGTTTCAGAGTGAAACGAAATGTAAACATGGGCATGGAAGAACGTAACAAAAAGAAATTTCATTAATCCCTGATCGGGGATCAGATCGGCTAGATCTCTGATATGTATGAGAATAAAAACGGACCAAGTATACGAGTTCTTAAATTTCTAAACAACAAAAAATAGATGGAAGGTTCAGGTTTAATTATTGGATTACAAACATTGTAATTAAGTAAATGGAAGAAATAAAATACCCAGCAGTTTAGTATCTACAACAATTATTTTATTAAATATATATTTCTTAAAAATATTAAATTTGTTCCAAAATTAGTATCTTTTGCCTAGAAAAACTAAAAATTGATATAGTTGAGGGTGGATTTAATTTACAAAAGGAAAAATTAAATTTTTCTAACAAAATGAAGTTTTTACTCTTAAAGTTTCTTTAAAATTATTTGGAAAAAAAATAATTCAAAATGCAATATGAGAACAATTTAAAAATATTTAAAAAATTAATTGGTTTTAATTTAAAATTATTTGTAAAATAAAAATAAATTTCGATTAAAATATTTATTCTTAAATTGTTTTTGGCTTAATAAAATTTCTATAAAAATTATATTTAAAATTAAAAAAATAAATTGAATGTACATAAATTGTTATATTCTTTTTACCAAAGTCCCGAATTACTTAAATTTAATTAAGTGCTTTTTATAAGTATTTAGTATATACTAAATATATTTATTTATTTGTACTTTTATTTTTTATAAAAACTAAACAAATAATGTTAAAAAAATTTATAATTAAATATAATCCTTAAATTAAAAGGATAATTAAATAAAATTTAATTAATTTCATAAATTATAAAATAGAGTCATTTAAATAAAATGAAAATCTGGTAAATTTAAAAAATATTAATCTATTTTGTGGGTAAAAATACTTATGTTTTTTGAGAAAATAATAAAATGTGTGTGGTAAAACATAATTATTTTAGTCTGGTTGGTTGGCTTTTGATGTTTTAAAAGTGTCAGTTGTTTATAAAAATTTTCATTTAAGAAAAGTTTGTGGGAAAATTAAAAAAAATTTTTTTGAGTAAAATTATAAAAAAATATATTAATTGTGGGAAATTAGAGATTTTTAATTAAAATATTTAAAATAACAAATAAGAAATTATTATAAATAAATTAATATAAATTTACTGATTAATATAAATTACTTATAAATTTATTTTTCTAATAAAACAATTGTGATTATATTAGAGAATGTGGTTCAAATAAAAACTGTTTTTTAAATTTTCAATCGAGTATCAATATCTCCTATTATATTAAGAATGAATGTCTATAATTCAATAAAGACTGATTTTCGGCTTCAAATATATCCGATTAATAAGTAGTAGTTTATGTCCATACATTTTTGATAAACTTTTCGGCGTACTCGATGATTTTTTTACTCAACGAATATGCTATTGCTTGTAAGAGTTATTCTGAAACAAAAACTTTGTTGATTTCTAAATCAGAAGACATCATTGGTGAAAAGAATTAATTCCCCTATTTAGAAGGTTGAGAGATTATGTGGTTATATTTAGTAACTAGGGGCCGGACCGAGACGAGTCTTGAACGAAATCTCGGTTAATAAGATCGATCCTCGTACAACACTCCAGTCCATCCCTATTGTAAAAGTGAAAGGTTTTCCAAAAAAACCTGTCCATCATCGATACTCCCTTAATTTATTTTGTTAATTTTTCTAAAAAAATTTATTTTAGTTATTACTTAAATAAACTTTTTATTTTATTTGTTTGCACAACAATAAGTATATATTTATTTGTTTTGTTTTTCACAGTAAATGATGATTATAAAAATATATTTATTTATTTATTTTACTTATTTTTTTTTATTTTCCTCTTTCAAAAATCGCGCTCTTCTTTTTTTATTTTTTAAAGGTTTTAGAGGTTAGGGACTTTTTTCAGTTTAGTTTTTTTTCTTTCTTTTCTTCAAAACTATTTTAGTTTTGGAGAAAATTATCTACTAATTTTCAAAAAATAAATATATAATATACCTATCTTAACAATTATTTAAAAATCTGATATCTTAACTAAAAAGAAATATTCTCCCGCAATTTTAAAGAAAAACAAACTTCCTATAATTTAGGTATTTATTTTAGGAAAATAAAATCACTAAAATACAACTTCCAAATTTTTAAAACACAACTTCCAATTCAAAGCATAATCTATTTAATTTAATTATCACAAAAGAATTATTTTAAAAATTAAATTATTATTTAGAAAATTTGGGGGATTTATTTATGTAAAAAAAGAAACAAAATATAAAATGAAAATAATAGAAATTTAAAACCCTTAAAATACAAAAGAAAATTATTTTATAAAAATTTTTTCAAATATAAGAAAATGAAATTCGAACTTTGTTATATTCTAAAATTATTTTTTTATTAAAAAATTAATTTTGCTACTTGAAAAGTAACAAACATAAAGTTTTTTTTATTTAAATATAAAATTAATTTTAATTCATTTTTCTAATTAAAAAAGAACAAGTTTTATTTTTAAATCTCCTCCTTTTCAAAATTTTTTTCATTTTCCCAATTTTCTTTCCAAATTTGTTTAATTTAAATTTTACAAAAAATACTCTTTTTCAATTTTTCTCTCCTTTTTGACATCCTTCAATAAATTCACTATCATTTTTACTCATCATTTCATGCGCGAGACTAATCCCCTCGTCCTCAATATATTTATTTATGCAAAAAATAAGAGAAAAATAAATAAAAATAATTTTTTAGATATTTTTTTACATAAATAAATAATTATTTTTACATTATTTTTGCTTTAAAATAAAATAAATAAATTATTTATTTATCAAAATATCATTATATATTTTATTTACTTAATCATTAAATATTTATTTTTCACTTAACTTTCAATCCCTTGATATCTAAAAAACACAATAAATTATTATGGTTTCTCTAATTTTTTCAGATAAATATACATACTATTTATTTTATTCTTAATTTATTGGGGCATGGATTGCCAGATCAGGAAAGATTTCCCTCCAATAAATATATTATAAAATACATTTTCACAAAAATTCTAATTATTATTTTAAAAAATACTTTCCCTCAAAAATACCCCCCTCCAAATTCCGATTTATTTTTTAATAAATTTTAAAAAGTTATTAATTTTTTTTGGAATTTTTATTGATAAATATAAATAATGCGCGAATAAATATATAAAAATATATATTTTTTATCGCCCAATTTTCAAAGGCCAATTATTTTCTCGTTTTTTTATTTTTTATTTAAATATTCCCGTTATTTTGCCAAAAATAAAATTATTATTTTTTTTTATTTACCTATTCTTTTTTTTAAAAATAGAAAGAATTATTTTTTAAATAAATTATAAAATAAATAAAATTATTATTTTTTAATTATTAAAGATGATAGAAAAATAATTTTATTTTTATTATAGTATTAGAAACAAAAATATAATTAAAAACTCCAACTAAAAATGCAACGAAATTTTATGTGGTTTCAACTTGATGGTTTGTTGATTAATCTAAAAAATTTCTCAGAAAAATATTTTTTAGATTTTTTTCTAAAATTAATTTTTAAAAAATTAATTTAAATTTTTCTTTGTTAAAAAACACAAAAGAAAATAATTTTTAATGATTTTCTCAATCGACCTAAAAAAATTAAAAGGGCTCCAAAATTTACATTCGTCGTAAATAAAAACAAGATCCGTGCCAAAGATAAAAATAATTTTAAAGAAGAAGATACCTGTATTTAAATTAAATAAATATTTAATTTAAAAGAATTTTTAAAGTAATTTTTAAGGAATTTATTTAAAATTCCTTAAAAGGATTTTAAAAAAAATTTTGAATAATTTATTTCCCTTGACCGGTATTTTGGGGTTATTCAATAATTTTCAAAAAATGTTAAATAAGCAACAATCAATATATTTAATTTCTCCAAATTGTTCTTCAAAAAACCAACAAATTTTTGCAGATTTGGCACTTAAATTGTTGTTACTTGGATTAGCTTTAGTTTTGAGTATTTTGATTGTAACACTTTTGGTTTTGTTATTTATTTGTAAAAGAAAACAGAAAAGGCAAAAAAGAAGATTAGAAAATCAAACTGAGGAAGGGAAAAAGGTGAGAAATAAATTCTAAAAACAAAATAAATTATAATTTTTTGACATATAAAATTAAAAAATAAAGTTTGTTACAAAATAATATAATTATTGTCTAAAATAAACTAATAAATTTTTTTGTCTTTAATTAAATTATTTTGTTTTGTTTAAAAAATACCATTTCAATTAACTTCTTCCTATTTTTTAAATTAAGCAACCCAATTTTGGAGATAATTTTAAAAGCGAATCATTCATTGTTGTCGGCCAGAAATTAACAAAATGTTCACAGCAAAATGGGTTTTCTGCTACTGTTAGTTATTTTTAAGTATTTTTGATTATTCTTCCCCAAAAAAAATTGAGAAAACTAGTATAATTGGAGGAGAATATTTTACATTTATTATATAGTTATTTTAAATTAATTAAAAAAATTACTTTTAAAGTTTTCCCAACCTAAACAACAAAATTTAAATAAAGAAATTGAAAATTCACCAAAAACTCCCTCCCCATTGAATGCTTCAGAATATTTAGATTTGGAGGAAGAGAGAAGAAATGGTCCTAAAAGCATTATTCGTTTTGAAAATTGTGGATATAATTTGAAAGTAATAATTATGAAAATAAATTTATAAAATTTTTGAGTTCTATCAAAATCAGAATAAAAAAATTAATTAATAAATTAACTAAAATAGAATTTTTAGACTTCCAAACAAAAACGAAATTCCAACAACCGAAAAGACAGTATTAGACCATCAATCACGACTTCTTCCTTTGTAAATACAAATGGAGCATTAAAAATAACCGTAAATGACGATAGTGGTTATGAAGATTCTACTTTAGATTTAAATGATTTTAAATTAATTAATAAAGAAAGTCCTCTTCAAATGAGAAGATTCCAAACAAACACAATGGAAAAAGTTTTAGAAAATGAAAATGAAAAGATTTATGGAGAATTTGAAGTAGTAAAATATTTTAAAAATTATTTAAAAATTAATTTTTTAGTGTCTTGGACAGCAAACTATGTCCACGTTAAGGCCTCGTTCAACAACTGCAGAATTACCTGAAAATATTAGAAAAAATCGTTTTTATGATATTTTGCCTTGTATTATAATTAAATATTTTAAAATAATTAAATTTAATTTAACTTTTAATTAGTTGAATTTAATCGAGTAAAACTTAAATGGGCAAATAATGCTTATGGAGGTACTAACGGATGTAGTGATTATATTAATGCCAGTTATATTAAAGTAAAAAAATTTTTTAAAAGAAAATTAATTTTTAAAAAATTTAAAGACAGAAGAAAGCAAAATTAATTTAACAATTCCTCCAAAATATATTGCTGCTCAAGGACCGATTGGTCAATCAGAAGCTGTGGATGGAAGAAGAGTGGAAACTGTAAAAGATTTTTGGGAAATGATTTGGCAAGAAAATATTAATTGTATAGTTATGTTAACACAATTATCTGAAGGTGTTAAGGTATGTTTAGACAAATGATAGGTATCTCATTAATTGTGTAGAGTGTGGGATAACGGAAAAATACCAAAATATATTAAATAAATTTATTTATTAAAAATTAATTTTAAAGCAAAAATGTGCTCAATATTGGCCAGAATGCCCTGGAGAATCAGAACAATTTGGAAATGATTTTACTGTTCAATTTTATTGTGTTACAGAGGATGATATTTGTATAAAACGAGAACTTTGGTTACACAGGAAAGGAGAAAAAGACAGAAAAGTAAAAGAAAATATAGTTCAATCCCAATAATACGACACCTCCATAACACGTCCTTTTATTCATAAGTTAGCTAAAATCGGGTGACGTATTAGGTGGATTCCATGGGGTAAATAAAAATATTTTTTAATCCAAGTTATTCCAATGGCATTTCAAAGAATGGAGAGACGCCTCAAGCCCGACAGATGTTGAAAATCTTTTAGCCTTTATTGAAGCAATTAGAGAATCTGAAAGGAAAAAGCCTATATTAGTGCATTGCAGGTACATAAATTTTATTATTTAAATTAACTTAAAATTAAATACATATATTTAAAGTGCTGGAGTAGGAAGAACGGGTGTTTATATTGCTTTGGATATTTTATTAGATAAATTGGAAAAGGTAAAGAATTTTAAATTAAGGAAATGTTGGAAATGACAAAAGTTAAATAAAATAAATATATTTACCTGCTTAAGGAACAATTAATTGATGTAAAAGAAACTGTCAGCAGATTACGTTCACAGAGGATAAGTATGGTAAATAATGCAGAACAATATGTTGCCCTATACGAGGCTATTGCTTTTGCTATTAGGAAAAAGTCCAGGTGGTATAGTTATTTTATAGTTGGGGATAAAAATATTTAATTTTAAGATCAAATGGTTGATTTTACTTTAAAACAAATTTTGTAATTTTATTTGAGAGGAAATATTTTTGAAATTAAAAATGTCTGATACATTTTATTTTATATGTACTAGTAGAGTTCGAACTTTTCAAAATGCCGGGCCCGGGACCCGGTTTTTTTTTCTCAAAGTTGCACCCGGGCCGGTTTTTCCGGATAAAACCGGAAAAACCGGTTAGCCCGGAAAAACCGGATTTTTTCAGACCCGGGCCCGGACCCGGTTTTTTCTAAATTTATTAAAAACATAAAAAAATTATCACACATACAAAACATCGGAAAACATACAAAGGATCGATTAAAAAATAGATGAATCAAAGGATAGATGCGCTAAAGGATAGATAGCAGGGATGTCCGAAAGTGAAAAAAATTTTCCGCAGCCGAAATTTGAATTTTAAAATCCGCAGTCCGTAATCCGCAATTTTTGAAATAATTTGTATTCTAAGAAAATAAGTGGACTTGAAGTATTTGGGAAGCCTCCATATGATTTGGAGGGATATAGAAGATTATGAATTTGAAGGGATTCATAGTAATTCCAAATATAATATCCCCCTTAATCCTTCGATTTCCTCTTCAAATCCTACTTTTCACTTAAATCCACTGATGGTGATTAATAGGGATATCGAGAGAATTTGAGTTAATCCTCCGATATCAATAAAAATCCCTTTTATTCTTTTCAAGCGCCGCAAGCGAAAATTTTGAGAATTTTGAAAAGCCAACAAGTCGGATTTTTTCCTTTTTTACCGCCGGAGGCGGAAATTTTGAGAATTTGTGTGGACTAGGAGCAAGATTTAGATTACAAGAGCTAGATTTCTTCTTTTTTAACGTCGCAGGCGAAAATTTTGAGAATTTTGGAAGGCCAAAGAGCTAGATTTCTTCTTTTTTCAGCGCCGCAGGCGAAAATTTTGAGAATTTTGGAAGGCCAAGAGGCCAGATTTCTTCTATCTTCACCGTCGGAGGCGACTCTCCGGGCCCGGCAAAAAATTACCGGGCCCGGGACCCGGTTTTTTTACTCAAAATCGCACCCGGGCCGGTTTTTCCGGATAAAACCGGAAAAACCGGTTAGCCCGGAAAAACCGGATTTTCTCAAAAATACCCGGTTCCGGGCCACCGGGCCCGGAAAAAACCGGTCCGGGCCCGGCCCGAATTCGAACTCTATGTACTAGTATACATATATTTATTTTTTAGAGATCTGATAAATAAATTAAATAATTAATTAAATAATTTCAAAGTTTTAATTAGATATTTTTTGGGTTTTCTGATCTCAAGTTTTGATTATTTTTTAAAATAATTAATAATAATCTAAATAAATAAATATATGTAGTATGTTTTTATTTTTAGAAAAATTAAAATCTCTTTGAATTATGTATAATTCTCTAATTAAAACCCTGGGCGTTTATTTTTCAATGGGTCAATTTGGGTAAACTTGTATTAGATATGGGCTTCTAATAGAGCCAGGCTTTAATTAGAGCATTTACTTTATTGTTTTTATTCATTTTTTTATCATAATTTTGCATTTTAATTTTATTTTTTTAATAATCCAATAAATTATAAATGTAAATATTTATTTTATATTTTTAATTCTACCAAAAGATTCATTTATTTTCAATCACAAATGTTATATTAAATAATAAATTTGTAAATTTTACATTTTTGATATTAAAAAATATGATTAATACATATTTAAAGAAATTGTTAACATTAAAAATAAATTTTTTCCAAACAAATAAATTATTTAAATATTAAAAATATAATAATTCTATTTGTTAATTCTGTAATTATTTAAAAATATTCTTTTTTACAAATATATTTAATAAATATTTTCTATTAATTTTAATATTTTATTTTAATAAAAAATAGATTTAAAAATATTATTTTAAATTAATTATCATTTATTAAATAAAAAAATAAATATGTATGTCTAATAAGAAATCATCCAATAATAAAAAATCTCATCATCTTTTCTGTTAACAAAAAATTGTTGCAGGGAAATTATCGGATTTAAATATCATAATTTGAAATACTTATAAAAATAAATTTAATTAATAATATATTAAAAATAACAAATTACTTATTCCCAAAAATAAATTATTTAAATATAAAAACAAAAAAGTAATTTTTATTTTAATTTTATTAAAAGTTATAATTATTTATTCAAGTAAAAAGACATTTAAAAATAAAATTTTAATTTTAGTTACATATAATTAACGGTATTTATTTATTTCGGCCCACTGTGTTTATGAAGACTATTATGGCTGCAAAGAAGATAAAATATAGTGAAATAATTTTAAATATTTATTTTCAATTAATTTTTAAAATAAAAAAGTTTAAAAAAATTAATAATTAAAAAAAAACTTTAAATTTAACCAATTGATAAATAAAAGTAACTTATATTCAATCAAATTTCAAATATTATTTGATGAAAATACAGAAAAAATTTTGTAATATAAGATTATTTTCTGTTGAATATTAACCAAAACATTGAAAATACATATAATTTTCTGCCATTATTTTAACGGCAGATTTTAAATTTATATTTTTTAAAAATTAAAAATAAAATCAATCGCAAAATGTTTTGTTTTGTCGGCAGCACATTGTATCATTATTTTGAAATTATTTAATTTTTAAAAATATCTATAAAAATAAATATAGTATATATAATTGATATATTTTTATATACAATAAAAATAATTATTTTATTTTACCTGATCTAAAAAAATATTTAATGCTCACTGACACATATGAGATAAATGTTTGAGATTAAAGCATATATACTTTATTAATTTTTAAATAAATTTAGAATATTAAATATATTTAAATAAAAACATCTCGAAACGAAACTTAGACCGATTAAATTAACATTATGGATCTAAACAGTTAGTTAATTGTAATTGTATTTTGTATATACTATATAGATAAATTTAAAACATTTTTTGAAAATTAAAAAATTTAATTAAATATTTTATAATTTTTAAATAAATTAATTAAATGATATTTTTCATTAAAAATTCCAACAATTTATTAAAAATAATTAACTTTTATTTTAAAACATCTTGTTGCGATCCAATTAGCAAAAAAAGGATGCAATGCGGCAACGAATTTAGACATTTTATTAAGAATATATTTTAATTTTATATTAAAAATAGAATATAAATAACGATTTATTTAATAAAGTTATATCAAACAGCCTAAATTGTAAGTATATACCAACGGATCCTCAGGCTCTTTGGATAAATATAAAACATAAAGGTTAATTTATAGTAAAATTTGAGAAAAATATTTGAAATATAATTTTCAAATAATAACCCAGCAACCAATAAAAAACACGTAATTAAGATACACAAAATCATCTCTACAACTAATGACGTTAACTAAAAGTTAATCAAAAATAATGTTGATATTTTTAATTTTATTTTATTTAAAATGTATTTAAATACTGAAAATAAAAATTTTGAATTATTAATTAATTATTAGAATAACAATTCAAAAAATTTGATTTTTTAAATAATTGTTTAACAAAATAATTAATTATCTTTGATATTCAATGCCACTGTACAATCAATCTGCATTGTAACATTAATAAAAATATAATATATATTTACTAATTTTATATTTTAAGAGAAAGTTTAAAAATTATTTCTAAATAAATTAAATTAAATATAATTAAATAAAATATGTTTTTGATTTATTTTTTAGAAGATAATGAATAAATGATTAAATTTATTAATTAAATTTAAATAATAGTAGGATAAATATTTTTTAAATAATTTAAATATTTTACTCCAAATTATTAATTGATTAAAAAAATTCTTAAATATAATTTTAAACATCTTAAAAACAATAGCTATACAATAAGAGATTGATAATTACAGCAAGCCATTGTCTCTTATTTTGTTTTTTGATTGAAAAATAAAAAATATTTCTAAAATTTTTAAAACAAATTTAAGTATATATTAAACAATTAATAAATAAATGTAATTTATATAATTAGATAAATTTAAAACATTTTTTTGTAAATATAAAGAGATTTATTAATTAAAATATTTTATGTTTGAATTTTATAATTTAATTTAAAGTTATTCCGCCAATTCATTGAAATAAAATAATTAGCAGTATTAAGTAATTTGAAAAATCAATCGCCCAACGTTTCATAATATCAGCCTCACATTGTATCTTTTGAAGATATTTAAATTTTAAAGATATTAATAAATATATTAAATATGTAGTATACTTATTTTTCTTTATTAAAAATTAAAGAAAATTTTTTATTTAAATTTTAATTATTTTCTTGTTGAAATATACTAATTATAAATAAATTTGGAATATTAAATGTATTATTAATTAAATGAAAACAAGTCTTAACAGAAAAACAATTAAAATAAACACTCGAGTAAGACAATTAGTAAATAATTTGAATTTATATTTAAGTAAAGTTCAAGCATTTTTTTAAAAATATAGAAAAAATATATAAATCGAATATTTTATAATTTAATTAAAAATTATTTTCATTAAAAATTTCACGAATTTATTGAAATAATTAACATACTAGAACTGTCAGCGAAAGTTTGCAACATAACAATATTTTTAATTAATTATTTTAATTATTTAAAAATATATTAAAAGTATAAATTAAAAATAGAATTTTAACCTAATATTAAATTATTTCTTTAACTTTTAATTATTTCAAGAACCTAAATTGTAAAAAAATATTCAACACATTGTAGAGGTTTTTTACTAAATAAATAAAAAATAAAAGTAAATTTAACAAAAATTTTTTAACATTTAAATAAAATTTGGAAAAAAATATTTCTAATAATTTAAAAATAATAAACGTGAAACGTGAAGAAAAAAAGATTCGATTGTAACATGATAACTTTAACATGCGATGATAACATTACATAAATACTATGTTAATTTAGATTTAAAAATTATTAAAATAAAATATCAAAAAAAATAAATTTAAAATTAAATATTAATTAAATAAATATAAAAAAGATTATTTTAAATATTTAAAAATAATTAATTAATTAATTATAATTATAATATAAAATTTCACAAAACATATAAGTATGTGATAACCGCTGAACATTGCATCGTGTTCTTCAGTTGTTATGCTGTCAAATATAAAATAAATATTAAAATAATCTTTATCATAAAAATATTTTAATTTATAAATTTATAAAATTAAATATTAATTAAATAAATATAAAATATGTAAATTATTTGAAATATTCAAAAATAGTTAATTAATTATAATTAATATAAAATTACCCAAAGTTATACTAACATCTGCACATTGCGTATTCTACGATTATTATCGTGTCAAATATAAAATAAATATTAAAATAATTTTTATTATAAAAATTTTTTAAGTTTCCTTATCTAATTATATTCCAAAAATATCCTTACTTAATTTAATTCAGAATAATTAAATCTAAATAAAACAAATTAAAACAATTTAACACAAATAACCTTTTATTTTCAAAATATTACTTTTATGATAAAAAATATAAATTAAATTACTCAAAAAAGAACACTGTGAAATACATAATTTTTTCTACATTTTTAAATGTAAAAAAAGCGATAAAGATGGTAGAATAAACATAAATATCCAAAAAATAGAGAGTATTAACTGAATAATAGAATAAAAATTAAACAGAAATCCATAAGAAATCCATAGGTATAATAAAAATATCTTGTTGATTTTTTTAATTTACCTACTATAGTATCTGAATTTATGAGTATTTTTCAATTGTCACTCATCAATTTAAAAAAAATTAGTGTATATAAAAGCCTAATAAAATTAATCAATCTTTCATTGAAAATATCCATATGCCCAAAACAATGTGTGCCATCTTCGCTTCGTCTTTTCCTGTGCCTGGAGCCGTATCGTCAATCATCTGCATCATATTTCTAATTTACAGTGGTGCTACCATCTTATTTTGCTGCAAAAAATCAAAGGCGCAAAAGAAAAGGGTTTGTTCTAATTTTGGGGAAGATCTCGCTAAAAATCGTTCTGGATTGATGGGGGATCCCTAGGTTTTGATTCTGATATTTTGAAGCAATATTCTAATCTTCTAAATTCATTTTAACTTCAACCCCTCCTCTCCCCTCACAATGACTGTTTCTAATCATACTTAATTTCAATTTTTAATTTTCAGAAAAATAAGGCAAACAAGGACTCAAGGATGTCAAGAGCTTCGAAGAAGTCACATAATTGTGAGTTTTTGCGAGAAATTTCAGAAAAAAATTTTTCCAAAAATTTTCAGCTTTCGAGGAAAAACGACGTAAAAGTGGAAAATATGGAGGCGGTGATGATTACCAATCGTTGGCAGGGCTAGATGGGGATATGTTTGTGAAAGGTGGAGCTAATAAACGCATTGATTCTCCTGCTAGAGGCAGACGCGGGGTATGGTGATTATCTGAAAATACAAAAAATTTTTTATTTTTTAGAAAGCTGCGGAGAGGAGAGCTAAGAAAATTGTAAGAGAGCTTAAATTTTATAAGTAAAATTTCTATTCAATTTCTTTTAGAAACAGCGGCGAGGTGGAGAGTGTCAAGACGATATTGAGGAGGTAATTTAATTTTTTAGATGGTTAATCTAAATGTGCATTCCCTTTCTCCCATAACCCCCCCCCCCCCAAAGATCCTTTCAATTAATCATTCAATAATAATTTTTTTCAAAGGATGTCGATGTAATGCCATTCACTCAATCGGATATTAAATTGCCTGGAAAATCGCTCCTATCAAAAGACACTATAAGGTCGAGACAGAGTATTGTGGCATCTACTAAGCAAAGTAAAGTGCAAGATAAAGGAGCTAGTCTATTTATATAAATAAAAGAAAAAGAATGGATGTAAATGTGTAAAATATGTTTTTTTGTTGATCATTTGTAATTGTATTTTTCTTGTTAATATTCTGATGGTTTATTGAATAAAAAAGGATTTTAGTTAATATTCGGTTATCTCCCACCATTTTCTTATCCATTTTCTGAATTCGATCGACTATAACTTTTTTATGGTTGATACAATTCGAATATCATTCGAAAGCTCTCGATAAGCGCTTTTTTTCTTTTTTCCCAATTAGCCATATATGAACTGATAGGGACCTCCTATGAACCTTCTATTTTCGACTAGGAATTTCGGGAAAATCGGAAACGAGATATGGATCTGAAGCTCCAAAAGTGTCATACAATCTCTGAAATTTATGAAAAAATAATTTTTATTACTTAATACTAAACAAGAATAGACACACAAATTTATGATTTAACAATTTTTTTCAATTTTCATTTCCTTCTTTTTGGAGTAACTAATTGCCATTCACCCTCATCAGTATTTTTTAATTTATTTTCAACTTTTAGAATATTTTTAAAAATAATTTAGTACTTTATTTTTATAACAATTCCAACCTTTCTTTGGCTGTTTTGAATTTAAAATAGTAGGACAATCTCTTTTAATTTTTTCTCTCCTCTTTTTCTTTTCATTTATTTTTTGAGGTATTTTATTTTCAATTAATTTTTCTTCATTTACTAATTTTCTTTTATTATTTTCCAAATTTTCTTCTTTCTCAATTTTTATATTTTTTCTAAATTTTTGTATCGGCCTAAATTTATTTTTTAAACGTCCCCAACGAATTATTAAATTTTTTCTTTTTGGCGCTCTTTTCTTCAAATTTTTCTTTTCTTCTCTAAAAATAAATTTAAAAATAAAAATTTTGAAAAATTAGCACCGTGTTGGTTTGTGTAATTTAAGTAAATATTCGGGTACAGGAAAGCCAGCTTGGTGAATTACTGTTGAAATTGGGCGAATTATTGGCATATCCGATTCCTAAATATTTTAGTAAATTAAATTTGATGGTGGGGGGTTTAATTGATATTTGTGAACTCTGAACTTTGACATGCAAGGTGTAATCCTTGAGAAATAAGCAAAAACCCCGCTTAGAAAGAAGGTGCATTTAAGCCGAAGGAAAATAAGGAAAAGCAGCCTAGTTGATGTTCATTCAAACATACTTAGTTCTCTATTAATCAAAGACCTTGTGTCCGGTCGGCCTAGAGCCTGATCACTTCTCGCTTGCGTTTTAAATCTATTGGACGCATCAACTCTTTTTAGTTGGGGTTGGCCCCTCTAATTAACAATTAACTCATTATACGGACCCAAGTCCGAAGACTTTCCCCCAAAAATTCTTTTCAGAAAATTCCTTATTTTTCGAAAAAATTCCAAGAAAAACACCGTAAATAGAGTTATAGCCCTTCCAACACGTCCAGCCCTCCCAGTTCTGCCAATTCGATGAATATAAGAAATAATTGATGTTGGCTAAAATTTAAATATAGTTTTTTTCAAAAAAAGAAAAATCTTTTTCCCTCACCAAATCAAAATTAATAACCAAATTAACATTTTGAAAATCAATTCCACGTCCCATTAATTCTGTACAAATTAATAAATCTATTGAACCAGAACGAAATCTTTCGACTACTAATTGGCACTAATAGAGAAAAGTTTTTATTTATAAAAAAAATTTAAAACAATAAAGTTAACAAAATTAATCTAAAATTTCATCGAAAATTCCTACTAAATGTCAAAAAAACTCAAAAAAATTTTCGGGTGTATTTTGTTACTTAAATATTAACTCCTGAACTTTAATTGCTAAACACTGGAAAAGTGAAGAACATTTGGCCTAACAAATAAGAGAAAATGGGAAGGACACTCTTTCCGGGTATGTCTTCGAATAAACTGTTCGAATCTATGGAACATCTCTTTAAAAATATTTATTAATTCCCCAACAAACATCTCAATTTGATTTTGAAAAAAACTTTCACTCTTTACTTTAAAATACTCCAAAAAATCCATCCCTCACCTCCTTTTCTGACAAATCCCCAGAAATTAATCCAACAAAAATTTTTCCTTCAAAAAAACTTTTTAATTCAGCAAATAATTGTTTTGCTCTGTCTTTACTCTAAAATTTATTTAAATTAATTATTTTCCAAAATTTACTTGTAAAAATATCAAAGCTGGGGGCTCAAAATTTTTTCTCAAAATATCTCTAATTATTTGAACTTTTGCCTGTTCCCAACCAGCAAATACCAATTCTTGTTTAACCAATTCATTTGCACTATTTCTTGGCCCAATACAGACCATCAACATTTCTTTTAATTTTTCTCTACACCAATTCTCTACTTGACAAGAAAATGTTGCCGAGAAAAATCCGTGACGGACATTTGGTCCACAACAAAAATTGAGGATTTTATCGAGCTAAAATTAATTTTCAAAAAAAATTTAAATATTTACTTGTAATTTAAAACAATTTTCTCCCTCAGTTCCTTCAAATATTCTATCACATTCATCAACAATTAACCATTCAAGATTTGACAAAAAATTTGAAGATTTTTCTTTTTCTAATTTTTCCAATAAATAGATTAAACGATTTGGAGTGCAAACGAGTATATTAATTGCTAAGAAAAAAAATATTCTTTTTTTAATTTTTAGACAATTTTTAACTTTTAAAAATAGACAAATATTTTAGCAAATTTAAGTTTCTGGTTTAATTTAATATTTTAGAAGAGAGAAATTTTAGATTTTAATCTTATTAACAAAATTGTTATTTTCTTGATAAAATTTTATTCTACCCTTACAAGGGAACATTTCGAATTGTGACCAAAAATTTTGAAATGAAGAGAAAAATTTCTCTATAATATTATAGAAAAAATGAGGGAAACTCGACTGCTCCGAACGCCGAAAACTTTGAAGCCTATAACTTTTCGAATTCGGGGTCGGAGTCAAAAAAGCCAAAAATTTCCAATAGGTTATCGACCATGCTCTACACGATGGTATAATGTTTATTTCAAAATTTTTGGTCATAGTTCGAAATGTTCCCTTGTTAACTACTTTAAATAACTAATTTTAAATTCCAAAAAAATTAATAATTAAATAAAGATTACCACATTTTTCCAATTTTTTTTCAATTTTAGTAGCAATTTTTGAATTTAAATAAAAACAATTAATATCCAATCCAGAACAAAATTTAACAAAATTTTGGAATGTCTAGAATTTTTAATTAAAAATTTAAAAAAAAACAAAAAAAACCTGAATTGCCAAAATTTTTGTTGGCTCCAAAATTATGGCAGAAAGTATTTTATTAGAATTTTTGGAAGTGTTTTGTTGTTTTTGTTCCAAAATTCGTAAAATTATAGGTATCGCAAAAGCCAATGTTTTTCCAGAACCTAAAAATTAAAATTTAATTTTGAATTGGAAATTGAGTAGAAAAATAAAAAAATTATTTATTTTTTTTTTCTTTAGTAAAATAATTTTTATTAAAAATATAAAAGATGTACCAAATTTGAAAAAATATTTTATCAAAAACTAGAGAGCGAGATTTTCAAAAAACCTTGACGATCCTTGACCATAATTTTAGTTGAGGACCTTGACCTGATTTTTGACCTTGAGTAAAGGAAAAATCAAGGAACACTGAAAAATGCCTTGCTCTGGATCCTTTAAAAATCAAGATCGGGTCCAGATCCAGCTCTCTAACTACACCCTTCCCCCAAAAATTAAAAACAAACCAGTTGGAGCAGTAACAAGTAAATCTCTGTGTTGTAATCCAATAGGAATTCCTTGCATCTGTACAGGCGTTGGGACAGAAAATTCTTTTAAATTTTCAGATAATTTGTCTGGCAATTGAAAATCAGAAAAATTTTCAATTGGATCTGGAATGTTTGTCCCCCAAGTAAATATTCTGTGCTTTTTACGAATTTGACGAATCTTTGAAGAGAAAAAGAAAAAAATTATTTTTAATTGAAAATAAATTAAATTTATTATAAATTTTGATCGAAAAAAAAGTAAAAGAAAGGGTAAATTTTAGTGCCGGGCCGAGTCCGGCGGGATTTTTCCGGAGTCCGGGTCCCAAATCCGGATTTTTTTGGCAATTTCCGGATTAAAACCGGACCGGATTTATCCGGAGAAATCCGGCCGGATCCGGTCCGGCTTTTGATGCAAATCTGGAATCCGGGTCCGGAAAAATGATTCCAGGCCCGTAGCCAGGGGGGGTGGGGGGGGGGGGGGGGGGAATTCCCCCCCCCCCCCCGAAATGGGAAAATGGAAAAAATTTGGGGAAGGGCTGGGGCAAAAAAAGTGAATTTTTTTGGCCTACGGCCTCTGAAATTCAAAAAATTTTCGCCTGCGGCGCTGAAAATCAAATTTTTGGCGCCTGCGGCGCTGAAAATAAAAATTTTTGGCGCCTTCGGCGCCAAAAATTTGGCGCAAAAAAATTCCCCCCCCCCCCCCCCCCCCCGAAAAAAAATCCTGGCTACGGGCCTGAATGATTCTACAGGTCACTAGTAAATTTAAATATATTAAAAGTTAAAAAAAATGAAAAATTAAATTTCAATAAATTTTTGTAGATAAAAATAAATTTAAATAAAAAATTTTCTCTTAATTTAAATAAAAAAACCTTTTCAAACTGTTTCAATTTCTCATCTTCTTCCATTAGTTCCCCATCCTCATTTCCTTTTTCAATTAATTTTCTTCTCTTTTGTTTTATTTTATTTTCATTTTTGTCAAAACTTAAATTAGATCCAGCCAACAATTGAAATTTATAATTTTTATTTTTTGAAGCCATCTAAAATTTTAAAAATTATTTTCAATTTAGGACCTCAAAAAAATTTTTTTTACAAACTTAAAAAAAATTTTGGCAAAATGTTTTTATAAAAAAATTAATTTTTCCTAAAATTTATTTTTTTTCTAAAAATTTTTTTAGAAAATGGAGCCTTTTGTACTTCGTGGATTTCTTTACGAAAATCACTGGCCAATAATGGAATTGTGGACAGAAAAATATTTACGTGATAATTTTGCTAAAAATAAAGGGCCTGTAACTGTACGTTTTGGAAATAGAGAACATGTAGATGGAGAGGTAGGAATTAATTAATTTTTATTTAATGGAAAGGGAGTAAAATTTTTATTTTCTATAAAAGAATTTTTAAAAGAAAAATATTTTGAAAAAAATTAAATTTGCAGAAAAAAATTTTAAATAAAAAAATAAAAAAAAATTTCTTCTATTAAAAATTAAGATTCTTCATGATCATAAAAGTATAAGGCACCAATTTGAAAATTTTTCTGTGATGTTGGATTGGATGCTTGGTCAAAATGAAAAAGAGGTGGATTTTTAATTAATTTATATTAGAACACTTAATTAAAATTTATTTGTAAAATAATTTTAGATTTTTAATTAAAAATTTTTTTCCATTCACAAAATTTTAACGGGTGAGGGGCAAAACCAGGAATTCCAAAACACGGAACGACCAAAATACGGTCCAGAGAAATAATAATTCTTTATAATTTTAAAATATTTTAAATATTATTAAAAGATGATTATTCAAAAATGATAAAATCTATGGGACTGGAGGGAGATGTCACCCCTCACCTCAAATTCGTTTCTCGATTACACCATTGATTTTAAAAGAAAAACCGTAAACTCTCTAATAGAATGGCCGGCCATTCTATTTTTCCCTCAGACGGGCCATTCTATTAAAGGAGCCATTCAACTGGAGGTGGCCATTCTAACAGGGATTTAAGTTCTCTCTACCACTTTTTTTCTCTTATTTTTTTAAATTAAAAAGTTAACATCAACTTCTACAACAGAATCCAAAATTAATTCATCAACTCATTGGGCATATTTTGATTATCGAGATATTTTGGAATTATTGAGTGAAGAGAATGCTTCCCTTGTAGATTGGTCTAAATTAAATATTTTCCCTCCTTCCTCTTCTGATTTAAAAAATTGGAAAGATTCGACTGTTTGGATTGGTTTTAAAAGACTTTTAAAAAATTATTTCCTTTAAAGGAACCCCCGGTGCCTACACTCCCTGTCATTATGATACTTACGGATTTAATTTACACGCCCAAATTTGTGGATATAAACGTTGGCTACTTTTCCCTCCAAAAACTGATTTAAACGCTTCTAGACTTCCTTATGAAGAATCTAGTGTTTTCTCTTCAATTGATCTTATTGGGGCTACAATGAAAGAAGTTGAAGAGGAGAATAATATTCCTTCTCCTTTTGTTGTTATTTGTGAACCTGGAGATTTGTTATTTGTTCCCCAAAAATGGTTAAATTATTTAAAAAGATAATTAAAAATATATCAATACAAAATAATAGGGTTGTTCACTTGGAGTTATTAACCAGTATCCCCCGGTTTTCGGTTTTGAGTTTTAGACAAATCCCAGTTTTATTTTGGGGGAATTTTTAATAAAATCACCCGTTTTCAGAAGTTTTCGGTTCTTTAAATTTTGTAAAATTGTTAATTTTTGGCAAAAATATAGAAATTTTCGGTTTTAAAACCGATCGTAAACAACTGTACAAAATAATTATTTTTAAAAAAATTAAAATAAAATTTTATCAAGACTTTGAAACAATTGTTTTTAGGTTAGGAAATCCCTAAAATAGAGCCCCCCCTCCACCCTCACATTTTGGAGGTTAGTTAAAAAAATCTAGCCCAATGGGACTTTATTTTAAGAAACATATTAGGTAATTCTTCTAATTTTACAAAAATTAATTTAATTAAAAAAAAATTATTTAGGTGGCATTCTGTCCAATGTATTGCCAAAATTAACGATAACACTACAAATACAAAAAATCTAAACAACCAATTATGTATTTCTTTAAATAAATGGTTTCCAACAGAAAATGATTTAATTGAATCAAAAAAGGAAGCTTTACTTAAATTTATGGTGTTTTAAATAATTTAAATTAAAAATAAAAATAATTTTTAGATTTCATTAAATTTAAATTTTGGATTATTAAATTTATCAGAAAATATTTGTTTGACAGAATTAAATTCTTTGGAAAATAAAAATAATTTGGAGGAATTGGCTTTTTTGGTAAATGAGCGGTTAGAAGAAGAAGAAGGGGAAAATAATGTGGAGAAATTTAATTTTAAATTAAATTAAAAATATTTTTTTTAGAATAATTCTCCAAATCCAAAACGTCCAAAATTAATAAATAAAGAAAAATTAGAATTTAATGAAGAATATTTTTTTAATTATTTTTTAAATAATCCATTAAAAGAGAAAATATCAGTTATGGAATGGAATGAAATTTACAAAATGAGAAAAAGTAAAAAAACTTTTTAAAAATTTATTTTTGATTAGAAAACATTATTTTTTAAAGATTTTTATGGAACTTTTTTGTCAACAAAATCCACTCAATTTAACAAAAATTTAAAAGAAAATTTAGTAGATCAATTAAAAATTGAATTGTTTGAGGCTATATCGGCACCTAAAGTTTTGGATATTTTATTAGATGTTTTTATTTCGAGAAGGAGGAAAGACAAATAAAATTAGTAGAAACATTTAAAAAATTGTTTTTTGTTTAAATGCTAAATAAAGTCCGTTAAAAAAATTATACAAGCAAGCCCTTTTCTGGTCTTAAATGTATACTTCATGAATGCAGAATTTCTGGTACACTTATAGCATAGAAAATTGCTTGAATAATTTTGTAACTGACATAATACGTATAAATTTTTAATTTAATTTTTTTGTTCGTTGGATAAGTTAAATATACTAATATTCATAAGTATGTACATATAGGCTGGGATTTACAGTATGCCGTTTCACCCATCCTCCCTTTAATATTGAGCTGTTTTTTTTCCAGTTTTTAGTGTTTGCCTTTTTCTGTATTTCGAAATACATTGTCTTAAATTTCAAAAATCTACGAATGTTCGAGTTGATTGAGTTACGTGTCCAGTGAGAATGAGTCAAGATAGTGTTTACTGATTACACTACTCCTATGAAGAGTTGATGGTAGTTGAGTATTTTTGACAGAAACAGGATGTAAATGCCATCCTTTGAATGTACATGTAACAGTATTAAACTAAGAGCCACATTCAAGTACACGGAGATTTTGCTCTTTTTTGGTTTTGGATACTTGCTGAGATTATTTTTAGGGTGTAAATTACGATCAGCAAAACATTCGAACTTCAAACTAACTCTTTAGATCTCTCATTGTCAGAGACTAAAATTAAATTTAAACAAAAAGACGAGGTATGTATGTTTGAAAGAAACTACCCAAAGTGTCACTCTCCTCAACCTTTATTTGATTTTATTCTCTACCCCTTTTTCTTCCCTTTATTATTTTCTATTTTTCTTGCCTAATGCAACGAAATAAATTTTTTTGCTGTTGGAGAGAGATGTGTTTGTTTGACATAGAAACGGGCGTGCACGAGAGATGTGACTATTAAATATTTTGGAGTGTTGCCACTCGTTTAACACAGCCATCTCTACAAAGAGTTGGGTAGTACATACATACTAAATAGACTTTTTAACCTCCACACATTTTTGTTTAAAGTAAAAATTCTTTAATTTATAGTTTTTTAATAAATCTATGGCTTCAACTTCTAATAATTCTCGCAATTGTCCTAAATATGCAGTAGTACATTTACCTGAAGGAACTAATGTTCTTAATTTCTACCAATTATTGGTAAAGTTTTCAAATTTATTTGTTAAACTAAATCTTTTATCCAATGTATTAGTAAAGAGGCCGAACCCGTGTAAGAAAATTGCAAAAGATGGGTAGAGCCGTAGCTAGATTTTCATCTAACAATGAATTTTTATTTTTATTGTTAGAAAAAATCGATTTTCTGGGATGTGATTTAAGAAATCACATTTTTGTGGGTTTTGTGGGCTTAAAAATTAATCTACATACTAGTTAAAATAATTTAAATTCCATAGAAAGTTTAAATGTCCATTAACTTTCATAGGAAATTTAGAGTTACAGTATCCCAATAATTTTTTTTACTTTCTCCTCAGTTGTCTAATGGGTTTTCTGAAGTTTCTTTTGTAAATGAAATTCGTGAAAATGCTTTTTTGCCTTCAATTATGGGAGGGAATAGTGGTAGTTTAACTTCATCTGGGCACAAAAACGAATTGGCAAATATAAATATTATTCCAACAAATGAAACGACAAATCCAACAATTGAGAAAGTTGTTGATTCTGTAGCAAAAATAAGGTACAAAAAATGAGATAAATTGGATTAAGGGGAGAGATTGATATTTAAATATATAGGGGTTTTTAGGGATCAGTTGAAATAAAATTATTCAAATAAATGTAAGGATGATTCACCTAGGGCATTTAAAAGTAGAGTTCAGCGGTATCGGGATTTCGAGAAAAACCCGGGATCGGGATTTAGGAATGGTGATCCCGATCCCGGATCCCGACACGGGATCGGGATTAGCCGAAATCGGGATTTGGACTGAAGATCCCGATCCCGATCCCGAATCGGGACCTTGATTAGAAAATCGGGATCGGGATTTACTAAAAAAATTTTTTAATTTTTAAATTTTTATTTTCTTCTCATAGACGCATAATTTACTTTACGGTTCAGGGGATTAAGGGGTCATAAGGTAATGGGGGGAATAAATGGGATTGGGCTTCTTCTATTTTAAGCGCCGTAGGCAAAAATTTTGAAAAAGTTGGAAGGCCAACGTGCCAGATTTCCCCCCTTTTAAGCGCCGCATGCCATATTTTTAATTTTGGAAGGCCAAGGGGGATTTTGGAAGGCCAAGGGGGATTTTGGAAGGCCAAGGGGGGCCTTCCAAAATAATGCAGCCCCACCTAAAAATATTGGAGGAAAAATATATCCCAATAATTTTTTAGATGTATTAAGAGAGTTGAGGAAATAAAGTGGGATATCGATGATATTGTGATCATGGAGGAGGAGGGATCATGGGAATATAGGGATGAAATTCATGTAGTAATATTTCTTAAGCCCTCGATCTCTCTTCAAATCTAACTTAATCCTTTTAAATTCACCGATATCCCTCTATACTCCAAATCCACCGATACTCCCCTCAACCCTTCTTGATCCCCCGATATCACACCAAATCACTCAATATTTCGTTAAAGTTGTAATGAAGCTTTGTTCATTTTTACGGCGCCGCAGGCTAAAATTTTGAGAATTTTGGATGGCAAGATGCCAAATTTCTTCCATTTTCTGCGCCGCAGGCGAAAATTTTTCTTACTTTCATGCCTCCCCTCTTCTGTTAACTTTATTTTGGAGACTTCTAGTCAATTTATAAAGTCGGGATTTTCATCGGGATCTGATGCACATCCCGATCCCGATCCCGGATCCCGGCTCGGGATTGAGATTGGCCGGGATCGGGATCGGGATATATATTTCGGGAGCGGGATCAGAAAAATCGGGATCGGGATTTGAAAAACCCGGGATAATCCCGCCCGATCCCGACCGGGATCCCGATCCCGCTGAACTCTATTTAAAAGCTCACAATCAGTGGTAGTGCTTCTGTATGTGGTGAGCGAAAGTGCCTAGCGATAACTACGAGGAGGTTGCAGGTTCGAATCCTGCCCGGTGGCTAAACTTTTGACAAACTCTTTCTTAAAATTCATAACTTAAAAAATATTCTTGGAAGTCAAAAAAGCACCTATATACAAAAACATTTAAGTAATCCAACATTTACTATTTCTTCATCTCCAATTCCACAAATAACAATAAATAATGGACAACAACAAAAAGAAAAAACATTAAAAGAAGTAGCTTTAATTAAAATGTTTGGAGAAAGAAATTTATTAAATGAAAATCAACAACAAAATGTTTTAATTAAAACAAAAACAAATAATATCCAAACAATTTGTGGGATAAAGAAAAATAATGTTTTGCCGTTAATTAATGATAATAATGCAAATTCTGTTGATTTTTATTCTGTTTGTGCTTTATGCAAAAGCAGACTTTTGTGAGTGGATTCTTTTAAAAGAAAAATATTTTTGAGAAAAAATTTACCGTAAATGCCGAAATAATGTACCTCTCTCAAATAATTACCCCCGCCCAATTAATTACTCCCTACAACTAGAGATCGAAAACCCTTCTTAAAAATAGTTATAATTGAGAGAGCTTTGTAGCCTGTTTCTTAAATATATTTAATTAATTTCTCAGATCTACCCGTCTTAGCAATCTTGTAAATCACGTTCGTCGACATGCTACAATAAAACAATATAGGTGTAAAGTTTGTAATTATGAACATATAGAAATGGGAAAAGTTCGTTTACATATGTTAAAAGCACACAAAGATTCAAGTTCTCCTGTGGATAGATTAAATTTTGAAATGCAGCTTGAATGGGGAATGTTGATGGAGAAATGTTTTCCAGAACATGCTAAGGTAAAAGAAGGGAAAGTGTTAAGAATGAATCTATTATATATCTTGTAACATACCTATACCTCTGGCGCAGTCTTAATGTTTACCTATTCTAGTGCCAAAGCATTAATGTCATACTTTTTCTTAAAAATTACTCCCGCGTGAGAGATTCCTCAAAATTAACGTCGAAAAAAGCTTTTATTCGTTGCGGAGGAAGCCGGACATAGGGGAAGTGGGGGAAGCCGGGCTATTGTGTAACGTAGATCCTCCTGCCTATCCTCCTCCATAACAGCACATAAAAATTAGTTTTTCGTATTCAATTTTAACTATTATTTTTAGAGATTTGGATTAACATCAACAGCTACTTCTTCTCCTCGGAATTTAGAAAATATCCAAAAATTTATTGACGTAAATACAAATTATACTTGTACTGTTTGTGGTGAATTAGTGATTGGAAGTCAATTAATTAATCATATAGAGGATATTCACAATTCTGAATGTATTGACTTTATTTGTGGGGAATGTGGATATGAAAATGAATCCAAAAATAATTTAATTTTTCATATAAAGTAAATTAAATAAATATTTTTAAATAAATATTTAAATTTATTTTAAAGTTCCCAACATAAAGAGAAGGCAACCAAAGTTGTTTTGGAACAAAAGAAAACTACAAGGAATTTTGTGCATTTTTTAAAGAAATTTTTTGCAAATGTTGGTTTATATTTGAAATTAAATTAATTTTTAATTTAATTTTTAAAGGTTAATTTGCCTAATCGAGAAGAGGGTAATTCAAAATATTTGTTAGAACCTCAAGAAATTGGTGAAGGGAAGGAAAAGGAAATTAAATTGGAAGGGGAATTAATTAATTTAAGTGAAGATGAAGAAGAATTAAAATTGGAATTGGAAGATAATTTTGATAATTATTTGGAAGGAGAGGAGGGGGAAGGGGGAGATGGAGGAGAGGAAGGAGGAAAGAGAAAAGAAGAAAATAATAATTTAAATATTTTGGAATGTTGTTCTAATTTAATTTTAAATGAACAAAATAATGAGGTAAAAAATAAATAAAAATAATTATTTATTTAAAATTAAAATTTAAACAGAAAATTCTTTCAAATGAAATTAAACAAGAACAAATGGATGAAGAGGACGAAGAAAAAGAGATTATGATGACACATTCACCGCCTAAAAAACTTAGAAAAGAACAACAAAACGTTACTTTACGTCAAAGTAATAGAGTTTTATTAAAGCTACAACAAAATGAGAAAAAATAAAAGTTTTTGAATTAAAAAAATAAATAAATATATTTATTTGGAAATGTTTTTAAATTATGTTAAAAATAAAAGAATATTCTTTATTTTAAAATAAAGACTTGTTACTATTTTATGGGTAACTATTGTCTTGTTTTTATAAAATTAGATTCGGTATATCCTTTCTTGTATGTACTAACTTTATGATTAATTTAATTTAAATTATCCTCAAAAGTCGCATCTTCAAATGTTGTGCTATGTTTTTATTTTATTTGTTAAAAATCATTTAAATTTGGACGTAATCGAAAAAATCTTATGAAATTCAATCCACAACTCGCAATTATACTTTTATTCGCAACCTCAATCCAAACCAAATTTAAAACACTCCACAATTTTACTACAAGTTTTTGAATAAATCTTAAAAAATTTCTTTTCAAATGACTGAATACGAATATTTTTGAAAAACTTCGTTACAATTTTGTGATTTTCCTGAGTCTTTATCTCGGCCTATTGTTGAGACCGCGTCTAATTTTTGTTTTATTCTATTCAACTTGATTGAGCTCTTTCGAAAGACAATATACTACAATTCGGCCTAGTTGATGCCCGCTTGCAAATAAAAAAAGAGAGGAGTCCCCCAACATTAATTTAATTTTTAAGTTTTTATTGTAAATATTTTTGGTAATCTTTTTTATTTTAAAGAATTTATTTTCCTTCTAATCGATTTTTCGCGCTATTTTTCTTTTATTTTTGAATGAAAAATTAATAAAAAAAATTATTTTTATTTATTTATTTCTTTGTTTGTCTTTAAATTTATTAAATATGTAAATAATTTTTAAATCTATTTTCTCAAAAAAACTTTTTATTAAATAAATATTTCAGTCATTTTTTGTCTATTTACATTAATAAAAAAATGTTTTTAAAAAATAATAATTTATTTTTAATTTCTCTAATTCTTTTATTTTTAAATTTATTTATTTATTTTGATATTTTCTCTAAAAAAATTAAAATAAATTTTGAAAATGATGGAAATTTTAATTTTGATGATGAAGGAATAAATAAAGCTTTAATTAGTGGAATTGAAGCAATTAAATATATGTATGATTCTCAATTGGGGAAAGCTGAGGTTTTAAAAAATTAAATTTAAATTAAAAGTAAAAATAATTAGGGAAAGAATTAAATAATTTAAATAAATATTTTGTTATTTTTATTTATTTTTTTGATGGTTAATATGTAATTATTATTCAACCTCTCGTTATAGGAGGTGGAAGGGGAATGGAAGTGGGCAATTTTTTGAGAGATGGTAATTATCCAAATACATACATAAGCTAATTAGTAAAATCAACCTTGTGGCTACTCATAGTAAATAAATAAAATCCCCTTTTTCCAATTCCTTATACATAACTTTAAAATCAAAATTCCCATTTTTGTCTAAACAACATTTTTTAAAGGTTTCAGATATTGTTGAAAATGTAGAAAATAATAATTTAATTAAAAAATGTCCATCAAAATATTTTTACAAATCAAATATTTTAATTAATAAAATTAATGGAAAATTTACAAAAAATGAAGATTTTTATTTATTTTCTGCATATTTTGATAAAAGAAATTTAAATAAAATTCGAATAATTAGTTCTTCATTTAAAAATATTAATTTAATTAAAAATAATAAATATTATTGCCATTTTCATCAATTTAATAAAAATATTAAAAAAGGTTTGGATAATTCTTAAAAATATTTTTTGGGGAATAGAAAATGTTGAGAATAATTTAATTAAAAAATTTTTTAATAAAAGAGAGATGATCATATTGAAAGTTGATGAAAATAAATTTAAAAAAAAATAAAAAAATATTTGGAATTTTATACCAAAAATCTTTTTTGTTTTCCAAATTTCAAATGCAGTCAGAACTCCCTTATGTGTGAACCCTTGGGGCGAAAAAATTATACAACATATGAAAGAATCGCTTAGGCAGATCCTCCCACCAATCAAATTAAAAAAAATTATTTATGAAAACTCTGTGATCCTTAGATAATATTAAATATGTAAAATAGTGTTTAAATAAAAATTATTAAATTTTTACAATTCTCTGGACATTAAGTCAGATTTTTGACAAAAATATTTAATTTAAAAATACTTCAAAAACTAATTAATATTAATTAATTATAGACGGTTATTGGGCAAATAATATAATTGTCGAAGCTAATATTCAATGGATATGGCAAAGAGCCTGGGATCCTAGAAATGAATTTTATAATACTTTTATTATTACTTGTCCTAAAGTTTATGAAGATTTTGAGGTTTAATAGGATAATTTTATTTAAAAAATAATTAAAATTAGAAGACTTCAGCAGTTTATATTTCAAAAAATAATTTTTGTATTTTGCCTGATTCGAAAATTAATTTTATTGAAATAAATAAAGAATTAAATAATTATTTATTAAAAGAAGAAAGTGTTGTTGGAATTAAACCTGAAGATATAAAGTAAGGAATATTTGATTAAAAAGTTAAAAAAAGGAAAATTTAAAAAGAAAAATAGAAATTAGGTAGATGTGGAAAATTTTAAAATAAATTTTGAAAATGATGGAAATCTTAACAGTCTAATAATTAAAGTGAAAGACTGGAAACTTTTCTAAATTTAAAAATTGATGAGATAATTTCCTTTAAAGATTACTCAAGAGGAATTTCTCTCCTTTTAAATTTCATGTTGTTTTTAAATTGGTAATGAAAAAAGATTTTTTTGTTTTTATTTTTCAAAATTTAGATAAGTTTAAAGTTTCTACAACTTTGAGATTAATAATAAACAAAAATGTAAGATTAATAGTCGAGCTTTGAGTATTATAATCACATTCAATTAGTGTTTATCAAATTTTTTTCTTAACATTTTAAAGGTAAAATAATCTATTTCACTAATATTTATTCTTCTTCTTTTTTTATATTCCAATTTAATTAATTTAAAATAAAGTAATTCAAAATTTAATTAATTTAGAATAGCAGTTTGCACTAAAGGTCTCTCATTTTTAAATGAATCAGAATTATCTAGACGATGGATGGCTGAATGGATTGAATTACAGAGAGCTTTAGGTGCTTCGTCCATTGGTGTTTATATTTATTGGGTACCTGATAGTGTCCGAAAATTACTTGAAAAAATGTCTGATAGAAAAAGAGTTGATTTGGTAATGAAAAGATTTTTTTTGTTTTTAGTTTAAAAATTTAGATAAATTTGGAATTACCCGGAAATTCACCAAATCATCCAATGAGGTAAATATTAGTTATATATTAAAAACAAATATAACTATACCGTATTTACTCTAGTAATTCCCCAGGGGGATTATTGTTTCAACCCATCGCTAGGGTGGGGAATTAATAGAGGCTGGGGGATTATTGTTTCAACCCATCTCTAGGGTGGGGAATTGTTTTGAAGATTGAATGTACGCCGTTAAATTTTGGCGTTCTGAACGTCTTTTTCCTTCTAATGCTGTCTTCATTTTTTCAGAGATTTTCATATGTTATTCGCACGCGGGTTAATTTCTACTTTTTCAGCGCGATTCGCGATTTCTCTTTTAGAAAAATGGCGACAGATGCTTGACGACAGATTTGACGACATGACGACAGATTCAATTGCTTCAGGCAATTGAATGTGCACGGACTTTCAATTACTTCTGCTGCAAAGAAATTCGGGGTTGGATAGAAAAAGCATCAGAGATTCGAGCGTTTTTAGTTGAAAGCGGATGATTGTTTGGGACACATTTGCAAGCCATAAGAGTTAAGCAACGGCAAAAGTCATGAGAGAGTTGAAGTTAGAGCCTGCATTTGTTCCTGGCGGCATTTGTTCCTTCCTGCATTTGTTCCTGGCAGTATGTGCAGGCATGCTCATTTCATAAGCATACTTTCAACTCCACTAGATGGTTCAGAATCAGATGGTCCTATCGGCGAAAGAGGTCTTATTTAATTTTTTTTTAAATTTATTTATATAACCCAAAGGTTTTGTTGTTTTGTGTGAAATGCGTGCAATTTATAAAGGAGGAAATGGGCGCAACGAGCAATCGCACATCTTTGACTGTGATTTAAATCACGATGCGATAGGGGAAAACTATTTGTTTTTTGATATTGATTGATTTGTTTACTATGTTGTTAATGATTTTTTGATTATTAATATTGTTTTAATAAATTTACGGACTGGGGGATTATTGTTCCAACCAATCACTAGGGTGGGGAATTAATAGAGACTGGGGAATTAATAGAGGCTGGGGGATTATTGTTTCAACCCATCTCTAGGGTGGGGAATTAATAGAGACTGGGGAATTAATAGAGTAAATACGGTATTTAATTTTAAGCCAACAGAATTTTATTTTGAGAAATAGACAGCAAAAACGACGTCATGAATTAATTCCAATAAATGATTGTTTTTATAGGTAATTAAAAATTTAAAAATAGGTTTGTCGGTTTCAAACCGATCCGAACCGAAAAACCGAAGATTTTCGGTTCAGTTTCGGTTAACCGAAGGTCCACCACTTGGAATTCTGAAATTCTCAAAATTTTCGCCTGCGGCGCTGAAAAAGGGTCATAAAACTGAAGAACACTGCTGCGAATTCGGGACCTTGGGCTGCCTTTTTATTAATTTCAAACAATAATTTCCTCACTGTTTCCAAACAACTCATTTATTTATTAGATATTCCTCTACTCATCATTTCGTTTTGGTAATAGATACAGACGAAATAGTTGTTCCATTATTACACAAGAATTGGCAAGAAATGCTTTTTAGTATTTTAAATGATGGAAAATGGAATTCAGAACCTTCATCTATTTCAATTAGAAATGTTTTTGTTTTTACTCAAAATTCAACTGAAAAAGAGAAAAGTGTTTTTAATGAAAGTAAAAGATCTAAAGTTATTCAAGAAAGAGATCAGTATGGAAAAAGTTTTATAAAGTATGTTGTTAAAGGTTTTTGATAAGGGAGGAGGATAATAAATTCTCTCAAATTTTATAATTGTTAATAGTCTAATAATTAAAGTGAAAGACCGAAAATCTTTCTAAATTTAAAAATATAAATGATAATGATCTCATTTAAAAATCACTCACGAGGAATTTCTCTCATTTTAAATTCTATGTTCTTCTAAAAAATATAAACTTTCTTTTTTTAGTACTCGAAGTGTTATAAGTGTTTTTAATCATTTTGGGCTACACAGAATTAATTCAAATGTTTCAAAGACTTTTCATGTTCCTACTAATATTGCATTAAAATATCACTGGAAAAGTAAATGTCCAAAATTGGAATTAGGCAAAGAAATATGTCAGAATGTTGAAAATAATTTGATAGAAGGTGAAGATATTTTGGAAAAATTGAGAGAAAGGATTGAAAAAAACATAGAAAAATATTTTTGAATTAATTAATTTAGTAATTATTTTGTGTAAAATAACTTTAATATTTCTAAGGAGATTTCATTTGTGCTTTTAATTCAAACTTTTATAAACTTTATTAGATTTATAGAGCCAATGGTCAAAAACATAATATGTAGGTATCGGTTTTTGATTTTTGTGTCAGATAAGTCAAAATGGTGTCCGGAAATTTGGGCCCCGGAAAATTTGAAAAATTTTAAAAATGAAAAGAAATCAGTTGGTTGCAAGATGCTCAAAGTTTGGATTAGAGATGGCTGATCCTGAAAATCTACGGATACCCAGAAATTCTTCTCAATTTTTTATTCATTTTTTTCTACAATGTTCACACATATTACTGGTAGGGTTAGGGTTTCATTATCAAATTCAACTGAATCGGATCAAACAATTGCATAAACTCATAGTATGCTTATAACGAATGGGTTCGAGTACTCACCCAGACCAACTGGCCGAAGCCCCAAACTCAGAAACTCGAATTTGCTCAGTAGATAGAGATACGGAGTTATAAAGATGGTAACACATAAAAAACATAACCCCAGAACACGAATTCGCTCCCTAGATAGAATTCCCTCCGTAGTTACCGCATGCCCAATCCTGTTTAGTTTATTAAATTAAAATTTGTTTTTTTTCTATTTTTAAATTGTCTATTTTTCCTTAGAAATTAACTTTTTGCTTAGAGCCTAAAATTCATCCTGAGCTCAAATTTTTGCGACTCATATCAGACAAAACTCAGACACAAAACTCAGATTTTGCGACTCCGACAATCTTGGTTATATAGATAGGAGTAAAGTAGAGTTTCTACATGGATTTGGGTCGTGTTTCAAGACTAAAACCCCGAATATTTGATCGAGAATTGACTTAAAAATCAAATACATATTTTATAAAATACCATTTTTGTAAAAAATAAAATCATATCATTTTTCTATAGTGAGTAAACGTTTCATAAAATAAATTTTTGTTTGAGAAGACACAATGCCACATATTAATAAAAAAATTCTTTAAAAAAGCTTTCCATCAAAATTAATAAAAATCATCTTGATATTAACAACGACAATAAAAATAATAAAATTTAATGAAAAATTAGGGAAAAGATTGTTTACAACATTGTTAATTTAAAAAACATCTTATATCGAATATTAGGATTCACGTGAAAAATAAACATATACGTATGCCACATATACTTCCAACAATAAAATTAAGATAATTTTTTGTAATTTAGTGATAAATATTTCGTGGCAAATATAAAAATTATTTCTTAATTCCGTATATTTAAGCAGAGGTAAATTGTAGAGAAACATCAAACACATTTAACACATAAACTTGTGTTAAGTAAAAGATAATATGAAAATAATAACTCTAATTCCGATCTTATTCTCATTAATAAATTCGGTAGTTGGACAAACAACATGCGTAGCACCGACAACCCCTCCAGTTTGTTACTGTACATGTGAATCGACACCTGGAGTGTCATCGACAGCACCAACAACAACAGTTGGACCGACAGGAACAACAACAACTGGCACACCACTAACTACTGGGCAATCTACACCAGCACCAACAGGCACTACCGGTTCATCACCTGGACCAACAACTGGTAACCCAACTGTAAGCCCTGGACCATCTACATCAGCACCAACAGGCACACCCGGACCATCTACACCAGCACCAACAGGAACTCCTGAAGCTACAACCGCACCTACAGGCACTCCTGGACCATCTACACCAGCTCCAACAGGCACACCCGGACCATCTACACCAGCTCCAACAGGCACACCCGGACCATCTACACCAGCACCAACAGGCACACCCGGACCATCAACACCAGCACCAACAGGAACTCCTGAAGCTACAACCGCACCAACAGGAACTCCTGGACCGTCTACACCAGCACCAACAGGAACTCCTGAAGCTACAACCGTCCCTACAGGCACACCTGGACCATCTTCACCAGCACCAACAGGCACTACCGGTTCATCACCTGGACCATCAACTGGTAACCCAACTGTAAGCCCTGGACCATCTACATCAGCACCAACAGGCACACCCGGACCATCTACACCAGCACCAACAGGCACACCCGGACCATCAACTCCAGCACCAACAGGAACTCCTGAAGCTACAACCGCACCTACAGGCACTCCTGGACCATCTACACCAGCTCCAACAGGAACTCCTGGACCGTCTATACCAGCACCAACAGGAACTCCTGAAGCTACAACCGTCCCTACAGGCACACCTGGACCATCTACATCAGCACCAACAGGCACGCCTGGACCATCTACACCAGCACCAACAGGCACTACCGGTTCATCACCTGGACCAACAACTGGTAACCCAACTGTAAGCCCTGGACCATCTACATCAGCACCAACAGGCACTCCCGGACCATCTACACCAACTCCAACAGGAACTCCTGAAGCTACAACCGCACCTACAGGCACACCCGGACCATCTACACCAACTCCAACAGGAACTCCCGAAGCTACAACCGCACCTACAGGCACACCCGGACCATCTACACCAGCTCCAACCGGAACACCCGGACCATGTACAACATCACCAACAGGTGCACCCGGACCGTCTACACCAGCACCAACAGGATATCCTGAAGCTACAACCACACCTACATGCACACCTGGACCATCTACACCAGCACCAACAGGCACGCCTGGCCCAACAGGAACTTCTGAAGCTACAACCGCACCTACAGGCACTCCCGAATCTACACCTGGACCAACAACTGGTAACCCAACTGTAAGCCCTGGACCATCTACATCAGCACCAACTGGCACACCCGGACCATCTACACCAGCACCAACAGGCACACCCGGACCATCAACACCAGCACCAACAGGAACTCCTGAAGCTACAACCGCACCTACAGGCACTCCTGGACCATCTACACCAGCTCCAACAGGCACACCAGGACCATCTACACCAGCACCAACAGGCACACCCGGACCATCAACACCAGCACCAACAGGAACTCCTGAAGCTACAACCGCACCTACAAGCACTCCTGGACCATCTACACCAGCCCCAACAGGCACACCCGGACCATCTACACCAGCACCAACAGGAACTACTGGACCGTCTACACCAGCTCCAACAGGCACACCAGGACCATCTACACCAGCCACAACAGGCACACCCGGACCATCTACACCAGCACCAACAGGAACTCCTGGACCGTCTACACCAGCACCAACAGGAACTCCTGAAGCTACAACCGTCCCTACAGGCACACCTGGACCATCTTCACCAGCACCAACAGGCACTACCGGTTCATCACCTGGACCAACAACTGGTAACCCAACTGTAAGCCCTGGACCATCTACATCAGCATCAACAGGCACACCCGGACCATCTACACCAGCACCAACAGGAACGCCCGGACCATCTACACCAGCACCAACAGGAACGCCCGGACCATCTACACCAGCACCAACAGGAACTCCTGGACCGTCTACACCAGCACCAACAGGAACTCCTGGACCGTCTACACCATCTCCCACAGGCACTCCATCGACATCAAAACCAACACACACTCCAAAAACAAAAAAACCGACAACTACTACACCAAAACCAACTACTACACCTAAACCAACTAAACCTAAACCAACTACTAAAAAAGGATGTAAGATACAAACTAGTTATACCGTAATTTCTTTTTAACGAATCACCGTCCATCTTTATAAAGTTTTCCAAAAAATATCGTTATAGTATTATACATAGCGGTATAACTAATTTTAATTAAAAAATAATATTTTATAATTCCCTTTAAAGTGTGCTGCAATTACATGAAATGTCAAGAGTGCAAATACAATCAAAGATGCGACGGAATGAGCTCATATCCCGATCCATGTGTTGATAAATATTGAAAAATGGTATAAAAAATGAAAATGATATAAATATTTGTTGAAAATAATTTTATTTAACGAACGATTTTCTGTACTTTTAGTTTTTAGTCCTTTCATAAAACTTTGGCTTATATTTTTATCAATTTTAAGGATTTGATTAGTTGCTTCTGCTTTTGAGGATTACTATTAGCTAAACCAGTTTATTCTCTCCCTATTAATTTTTTTCAAATTTTGAGTTTGGTATATTTTAATTTGAAAAATAATTTGTAAAATTAACAGTCTAGGGTTGGTGGATCCAGGGAAATCTTCGGATATCCGGTTAAAAACATTCCAGACAAGATACAATCCGACAACAGTCCAGAAAAGCTGTGTTTGTCTGGAACCATTTGCGTGTAAGCACATTTAAAAATCGGTCATTTGATTTAAAATTAATCTTTCCTTTATTGATGCTCTCATTGAGCGATGCCACAGTGAAAATTGAGTGAAATAGTGGAAGGAAAAACCTTTGGCCATTCCGTGCTTAAATCCGCATAAATATGTCCACAAAAACTAGTTTGGGATAACACACAAGAACCATAATTATACAATTTCTCGATCTCTTATTTCAGGATGACATGGGAAATAATTAAGTTTGATCATACAGTATATGACATTTAGATGCGAGTCGCAAAGCTCAATCACCGCGTTCTCCCTGTAATAATAAGCTAATTCTAATGGAAAATAACTAAATTTATCATTTGTGAAATTTTCAGAGTCCAATACTTAAAACGATACTCAATAAAAATAATTAAAACGATACTCCAATACATACTATTTACATATTCATAAGTACATATTTATATCCATTTTATATAAAAGAATGTTTACAAAATTATATATAATATTTCAACTATAAACCTAACAAAAAGGCAATATTTAATTATAATCAACTTAATAACAGATTCCTAAAAATCAACAAATTATAACAAAAACAATAACAAAATTAATATAATTAAATGAAAGATAATTAAGCTACGTTGCGTTCTTGCACGTTCTTCTTCTCGAATTTTTTGTTTTTGTTCTAGCCATTTTGAGTAAGCCATATCCCATAAAAGTTCTTCTCTCTCACGCCATTCCCTGTCAGAAAGATTACTACGAATCTTATCAAATTCTTCTTTATTTTTCTCTTCAAATTCTCTTCTTAATTTAAGCCATAACTTTAAAAATAAAAAATAAATTTAAAAATAGAGAAAAAATTTAACTTGTGCCTAGGGGCTTGGAGTCATAAATTCGCGGGGCCATTAGGGCGCCAGCACTAGAAACTGACACTTAGGCGAAACCGAAATTTATGAAAATTTTCTCAAATTTCTTTAACATCATTGACTACCTCCTCCAGAAATTTCAGAATTTTTCAGTGAATATTTCTGAAGTTATAGTCGATAAACCGCGAAAAATTATGGTTTTTCGGAAAATCACCATTTTTGGCCACAATTTCCGAAATTCTTGATCAAAAATTCTGAAATTTTCGGAGAACGTAGATAAAAGCATGAGAGTCATTATTGCAAAATTTTATCTTTTTTGATAAGCAACTCACTGTTTTATAAGCTCGCGCCCTAATGGCCCAGTCCCGTGCCTAGGGTGATCTACAAAAAAGTAGACAAAGACCAAGACTCGACCCCAACCTAAAAAACTCAAGACTGTCCAGGCAGCTATAGGATGCATAAATACATAATACTATGAGATTCAATTATAAACAAAAAACCATTGTAAAATTTACTTTCAGCCTAAAAATACAGATAGGAATTAATCAGATTCCTTAGAAATAGTGGATTCTGGATACTATGTTATTAAAGATAATATTACAAAAATTGAGACAAGAATTTTTAATAATTTGAACTAGTATTTTGACTATTGTAAAATAAAAATATAAAATTCAGTTTCAACAATAGCGAAGCTTCATCAAACTACAACAAAATATGCAAAAAATCTGATGTACCAAAACATAAAAAAATATTGAAAGAAAATATGTACACGTTTCAAAAATAATTTTATGTATGCAAGAGGTACATAAAACATCAATGCCCCGTATTAACGACAAAAGTTGTTTACAACCTAAAATTTTATAAGATTCGAAAAAAGCCTTTAAGCAAATAATTAAAGATAGAAAAAAGCAAAAGTAATAAAAAAGGCGAAAAGAAGAGTTAAAGATTTGTTAGATAAGTTGAAAAGTTAATAATTTTAAAAATATTAACAAATATTCACGTGAAAAAGGCAAGACAAAAAGCGAGTAACAAAAACTAAGGCGCAAGGCTAATAAGACGCAATCCTATAATTTCTAACAATAAGTAAAAATGATCTATCATGGAAGTCGGTTGGCATCAATCGATAAATAAGCTATAGAATAAACAAGAAAAAAATTTCGCGGATGGAGTCAAACGGTTGCGCCATGAAGTCGTTGTCCCAATATGCCACATATACAACATTAAATTTTTAATTAGTTTTTTCATAAAGAAAGTAAATACGAAGTGAAAACTGAATATAAAAGTAATGGAAAAATGAAAAAAACATCAAACACAACCAAGACACATAATTGTGTTGAATAAAATAGTAAGATGAGAGTAATAAATCTAATTCCTATCCTATTCTCATTAATAAATTTTGTTGCTGGGCAAACAACATGCGGAGTAGCAACAACCCCTCCAGTTTGTTACTGTACATGTGAATCGACACCTGGAGTGTCATCAACAGCACCAACAACGACAGTTGGACCAACAGGAACAACAACAACTGGAGCTACACCAGCATCAACAGCTTCTACTGGTCCATCTACATCAGCTGAAACTGGCTCAATTTCAACTGGAACTGGCCCAACTGGAGCTCCAACAGCTACACCAGCATCAACAGCTTCTACTGGTCCATCTACATCAGCTGAAACTGGCTCAACCTCAACTGGAACTGGCCCAACCGGAGCTCCAACAGCTACACCAGCATCAACAGCTTCTACTGGTCCATCTACCTCAGCTGAAACTGGCTCAACTTCAACTGGAACTGGCCCAACTGGAGCTCCAACAGCTACACCATCATCAACATCTTCTACTGGTCCATCTACATCAGCTGAAACTGGCTCAACCTCAACTGGAACTGGCCCAACTGGAGCTCCAACAGCTACACCAGCATCAACTGCTTCTACTGGTCCATCTACATCAGCTGAAACTAGCTCCACTGGAACTGGTCCAACTGGAGCTCCAACAGCTACACCAGCATCAACAGCTTCTACTGGTCCATCTACCTCAGCTGAGACTGGCTCAACTTCAACTGGAACTGGCCCAACTGGAGCTCCAACAGCTACACCATCATCAACATCTTCTACTGGTCCATCTACATCAGCTGAAACTGGCTCAACTTCAACTGGAACTGGCCCAACTGGAGCTCCAACAGCTACACCAGCATCAACAGCTTCTACTGGTTCATCGACATCAGCTGAAACTGGATCAACTGGAACTGGCCCAACTGGAGCTCCAACAGCTACACCAGCATCAACAGCTTCTACTGGTCCATCTACATCAGCTGAAACTGGCTCAACCTCAACTGGAACTGGCCCAACTGGAGCTCCAACAGCTACACCAGCATCAACAGCTTCTACTGGTCCATCGACATCAGCTGAAACTGGCTCAACTTCAACTGGAACTGGCCCAACTGGAGCTCGAACAGCTACACCATCATCAACATCTTCTACTGGTCCATCTACATCAGCTGAAACTGGCTCAACCTCAACTGGAACTGGCCCAAATGGAGCTCCAACAGCTACACCATCATCAACATCTTCTACTGGTCCATCTACATCAGCTGAAACTGGCTCAACCTCAACTGGAACTGGCCCAACTGGAGCTCCAACAGCTACACCAGCATCAACAGCTTCTACTGGTTCATCGACATCAGCTGAAACTGGATCAACTGGAACTGGCCCAACTGGAGCTCCAACAGCTACACCAGCATCAACATCTTCTACTGGTCCATCTACATCAGCTGAAACTGGCTCAACTTCAACTGGAACTGGCCCAACTGGAGCTCCAACAGCTACACCATCATCAACATCTTCTACTGGTCCATCTACATCAGCTGAAACTGGCTCAACTTCAACTGGAACTGGCCCAACTGGAGCTCCAACAGCTACACCATCATCAACAGCTTCTACTGGTCCATCTACCTCAGCTGAAACTGGCTCAACTTCAACTGGAACTGGCCCAACTGGAGCTCCAACAGCTACACCATCATCAACATCTTCTACTGGTCCATCTACATCAGCTGAAACTGGCTCAACTTCAACTGGAACTGGCCCAACTGGAGCTCCAACAGCTACACCAGCATCAACAGCTTCTACTGGTCCATCTACATCAGCTGAAACTGGCTCAACTTCAACTGGAACTGGCCCAACTGGAGCTCCAACAGCTACACCATCATCAACAGCTTCTACTGGTCCATCTACATCAGCTGAAACTGGCTCAACTTCAACTGGAACTGGCCCAACTGGAGCTCCAACAGCTACACCAGCATCAACAGCTTCTACTGGTCCATCGACATCAGCTGAAACTGGCTCAACTTCAACTGGAACCGGCCCAACTGGAGCTCCAACAGCTACACCAGCATCAACAGCTTCTACTGGTCCATCTACATCAGCTGAAACTGGCTCAACCTCAACTGGAACTGGCCCAACTGGAGCTCCAACAGCTACACCATCATCAACAACTTCTACTGGTCCATCTACATCAGCTGAAACTGGCTCAACTGGAACTGGCCCAACTGGAGCTCCAACAGCTACACCAGCATCAACTGCTTCTACTGGTCCATCGACATCAGCTAAAACTGGCTCAACTTCAACTGGAACTGGCCCAACTGGAGCTCCAACAGCTACACCAGCATCAACAGCTTCTACTGGTCCATCTACATCAGCTGAAACTGGCTCAACTTCAACTGGAACTGGCCCAACTGGAGCTCCAACTGCTACACCAGCATCAACTGCTTCTACTGGTCCATCGACATCAGCTGAAACTGGCTCAACTTCAACTGGAACTGGCCCAACTGGAGCTCCAACAGCTACACCAGCATCAACAGCTTCTACTGGTCCATCTACATCCGCTGAAACTGGCTCAACTTCAACAAAAAGCTCAACTACATATAAACCATCTACAACTCGCAAACATAAACGTAATTTTACTTTAACTAAACTAAAACAATTATCCTTTCCCTTTAAAGCATGCTGCAATTACATGGTATGCAAACAATGTAGTTATAACCAATATTGTGGTGGATTTGATAGTTACCCCGATCCATGTGTTGATAAAGATTACACTTATAAATATTAGATAACTATGTCTTAATATATGTAGCACTTTATTACAAAAAAAGTAGTTTTTAGTCTGATAAAATTTTATCTTAATTATATTTTGCTTAATAAACTATTTACATACACTTTATATTTTCGATAAATGGGATTATATGTATTAGGAACCGAAATCCGTTACACATAAAGCACATAAGGCAATGAACCCATCCTATCCCCAGTCTTGAGTCTTGGTATCTTCCGAAGTTTTTACGCTGCGTAGAAAACAGGGTATGTCAAGCGCAATTTTAATAAAAGAATAATTCCCACCTCATTCAATTCTTTTTCTTCCCTTTTTCTTCTTTCAATTTCTTCTCCCCATTCCCATTCCGCCCATTGTCTTCTTTTTTGTTCCTGATCCCATTGCCATCGTTGAAAAGGTGAAGAACCTGAAGGTGGTGGTCCTCCAAAAATGTCATCAAAAGGAGAAAATGGGCGCCTTCTTTGTCTGTCAGATGTTGCTCCAAATTGCCATTTCCATTCCTTTTCCCATCCCTGATTTTGAAATGGAGGACGAGGATGAAAATCTGTGCTCCATGTTGGAGGTTGTCTTTCTCTACCAGTACTTGGCCTTTCTTGAGAAGTGCCAAAACGTAATTGTCTGTCATATTCTCGACGTTTCTGAAAAATATTAAATCAAAATTTTATCCCAAATGGTAAGACACCAAAATCTGTTTGATTTGATTACTTTGAACAAAATTATGACACGGAATCTTCTTTGGAAAAACTGTTTATATGCTGGAGGGTAAAGGTCTTCGCGACACGATGCAGCAGCAAAAACTTTTTTCCGCGGAGGCCTTATGTGAGGAGTTACTTAAAACAAATGGGCATAACTTTGCAAAGTTCAATCAAGGAGATTTTTGTGTCATTCGACTAATTGTAAGCTCGATGATCCCCTTGGAATAAACTATTATTTGTTATTCAAATTTTTCACCTTAAAAAATCAGCATGGTCCCACCCCCATGGTTTTTTGATTTTTAGGGTTTGTAGATTAGGGGACAAATTTAAAATTGAAAAAACGATTTTAAATTTTCCAAAAAATATTATTCTAACGTTAAATAAATAAAATTTAGTTTTTCCTTTCTTTTTAGCCAAAAAACCGACGAAATTCTACATGTGTAAAGGAGATATTTAAATCTAAAATTATTGACTAATTTAAAAGTTATCCCCTAATATAGTCGTTTAATTCTAATTAAAAAAATAACTAAATACTTGTTCATCCTTCAATGTTTCATAAGCATTAGAAATTTCAACAAATTTTTTGTTTGATGCATCACTTGAACCGGCAACATCTGGATGATACTTTAAAAAATAAATTTATCTTAAAACTTTACAAAATCCTAACCCTTTTAGAAAGTTTATAAAAAGCACTTTTTAATTCTGTTTGAGTTGCATTTTGACTAACTTCAAGAATTTCATATAAATTTTTTTGTCCAGAAGTGCCAAAAGATTGTCGAAAAATAATTTTTCCAATTCTTTTATTAATTAATTCTCCAATATTTGATGTTGAATAAAGTCTGCTACAACAAGGAACTACTTGAAATGTTTCCACAAAAATTGAGATTGCATTTGTAAATAAAGTAGTAGCTTTTTTGTTGTTAAAACAACGAATTTTTAACATCTAATTAAAAAAAATTTTTAATATTTTTTGACAAAAACTTGATAAATTTTTAAAAATTGGAGAGACTCCAATGGATTAATTCTGAATAAGACAGAGAAAGAATTAAGAAATAGTGTGTTATTTTTTAAATATTTACTCTTTTGGCGTTAACGGTGGGGTATGATTCCGTGCACACGATTCCGTGCACACGTTTCCGTGCACACGATTCCGTGCAGGCACGTTTCCGTGCACACGATTCCGTGCAGGCACGTTTCCGTGCACACGATTCCGTGCACACGTTTCCGTGTCCGTTATAAAAAACACGTTTCCGTGCCCAATTTCTTTTTAATATAATAAACCATAAGAAAAGGTTTTGAGGGGTACAGTGAATATCAAGGGACTTGTGCATGACATCGAGACATCAACAAGGGGATATTGGTGGATTTGGAGGAAAAAATCTCAAAAAAATTTTTTTTTATTTTAAAAAAATTAGAAGAACCCTGCTTCTAACCTATGACCAACAGAATCTTCGCTGGAAAAACTGTTTTTGTGCTGCTACGGAGGGTAGGCCGGGCATGGTCTTCGCTACACGATGGCCGTGCTTCGCTGCGGTCGTGCTCGCTGCGCTCGCGGCGACCGTAGCGAAGCGGCGGCCGTCGTTCCGCTCGACATGCCCGGCTTCCTCCGCAGCGGCAAAAACTTTTTTCCGCGTAAATTTTTTGAATTGAAAAGAAAAATACTGAAGCAAAGTTGATAAGTTGATTACAAGGGGGATTAAAATACTTAAAAAATATTTAAAATTTTATAAAAATTTAAAAAAATAAAAATATTTAAATAATTGGGCACGGAAACGTGTTTTTTATAACGGACACGGAAACGTGTGCACGGAATCGTGCCCGCACGGAATCGTGTCTAACCGTGGCGTTAATTTATTTTAATTTTTTCTTGGCATTCTGCTTTATTTTTCTAATTTTTGAGGAGAAGGTGACACGTTTTTTAATTGCATTTTCGTATAGAATTTATGGATTTATTATTAAATTTTCTTAAGCAAAATCATGTAAATGGGTTTAAAAAATGTTTTAAATTAATTTTTAAAAAGAAATTTAGAAATGAATGGTGGAAACAAAAAGAAGATTTCTATTGTGTTAAAATCGACATTACTCGGTAATGGTTTGCAAAATGAACAATCTGTAAAGCAAGTGAATGAAGAAAAGATTCCAATAAATAGAATTGAGGTAATAATAATTGAAACTAGGGTAGCTCCCCGTACCTCGACAGCGACGATTTTTTTGTCAAAAACCCCGACCCGAACCCAGAAGGCTTGGGGAGCTACCCTATTTGAAACTTTACCTTTGAAAAGTTTAGATAAATAATTATTTTTTAGGATATAGTGTAGTTCACCGGAGGTAAAAGTTCAGGACGAGACATATGTCATTCGATTCGTCTCGGCGAGCCGAGTCGAACGGTACCATTCCCAATTTCAGGAAATAATTCTGGACCGAGTTATAGGTCCCGAAAAATTGAAAAACCATAGGGGGGAGTAAGCACTTTTTTGGGGTGAAAATTTCGAAAATGCAAATTATACCTCATTCGAAAGAGCTCGTCGAGCTGAGTCGAATGACACCAAAATCACCGTGATTAAACAAGATTAGACAAAGTTATGATACAAAAAACAAAAGACCTAAACCTATGGAGCGTCGGCGAGGCGCTTGTGCAAAACCACGCGCTTCGCGCGTGGTTTTGCGGCACGCGCCTCGCGGGGAGTCTACGGGCGTTGGGTCTGGGCTCGTAACATTAACCTAGTCCCATCTCCCTTGCTCTGGATGTACTTGGGGCTCAAGTACCAGCAAAAACCTCCACGGCCGCCATAGGTAAGGAGCTAAAACAAACGAGCATAACTTTGTCAAATCAAGTCAGATTTCGGTGGTTTTGGTGTCAATCGACTCAGCTCGACGAGCTCTTTCGAATGAGGTATAATTTGCATTTTCGAAATTTTCACCCCAAAAAAGTGCTTACTCCCCCCTATGGTTTTTCAATTTTTCGGGACCTATAACTCGGTCCAGAATTATTTCCTGAAATTGGGAATGGTACCGTTCGACTCGGCTCGCCGAGACGAATCGAATGACATATGTCTCGTCCCGAACTTTTACCTCCGGTGAACTACACTACAGCCATTTTTTAATTTTTTTTTTAATTTTTAATAAAATTTTAAATTTTAGAAAATCAGCAAAATCCAAAATTCTGTATCCTCCAATGAAGATTTCCAATTAACAAAAAATGTTAAAAACAATAATTTTATTAAAAATGACAATCAAATTGGTGACAATATTAAATATGAAGAAGAGTCGCAAACAAAATCTTCCCCTCGTTTTTTGCCGTTTGCCATTTCTCGTCAACAATTAACACCTTCATCTTCAACTACTTTAATTAGCAAAAGGTATTTTTTCCTATTTAAAATTTTTACCATAAATTGGGCTGAAGGGGAGTTTATGTGTTTGAATTTTCAAGAAAAGATTTTGCTCTAAAATTTCGAAATTTTAGTTTTTGACATTTGCTCTGTTGCAATCAGGTAAAAACACCTAAAAAAGAGTGTAAGACTCGTAAATGAAAATTTATTTATTTTTAAATAATTGTTTTGAAGGTTTTCCTGACGCGTCTTTCAAAGAGGTTGGGAAGGGTTTTTTCTTTGTTTTTATTCATGTTTCCTAATTTTACAAATAACTTTTTAAGACCAAAAATTATAAACCAGTTGCCCTTTTATTTGAGCTTTTTTCCTTTGTTAATTGACCAAAACCTTTATATGTCTAAAAATTTTTCTGAAAAATTTTTTTCAAAATTTTCAGATTTTTTGAGCAGGTAAATGTAAGTTTTGATCCTGGCTCTTGTTAATTAATTTTTAAGTTTTTAATGAATAATTAAATTTATTGACCATTTAAATTGGTCAAACAAAATTTTTTCTTATTTTTAAGCAATACAACAACTAAAAAGCAAAACGAAGAGAGTGTAAAGTCTGAAGAGGAATTGAAGAATGTTAAGGAATTTCCTTCTCAACGCCCTTCTCGACAACGTACAACTTCCGTCGAAACATCAATTTCGAATAGTCATAGTTCAAAATCTTCTCACCGCTCTTCTTCTCATTCTTCCTCTTCAGATTCTTCAACATCTTCCAATCGACGTTCTTCCACTTCAAATTCTTCTAGGAATTCATCAACTTCACGTCGTTCTGATTCGTCAACAGAATCGTCATCAAGATCTCATTCACGGCGCTCGTATAGAACAAGCAGGTATAGCCGTCGGAGAAGACGAAGTAGCAGCAGAAGTTCTAGCAGGTATAAATATATTTTTATTTTTTTGCTTTCTCCAGCCACCAAATTTCTCTCCGGGTCTGTTTATAACGTTAATTTTTTTAGTGAAAGATATTCGCGGAGACGTCGACGATCTTTTTCTACTAGAAGGTATCGATTAAAAAGGCGACGCTCTTATAGCAGGGATAGAAGTTATACAAGATCACTAGTCAAACGATCTAAAAGATATTCATCATCTTCGTCATCTTCTAGAAGCTCAAGTTCCTCATCTTCGTCTTCTAGGTTTTTTTATTTTTTCAAATAAAAATCTTTTTTAAAGTTCCTCCTCTTCACAAACTTCACATTCTGAGAAATCATCTGCCTCTTCGACACATAATTCCTCTACTACATCTATCGGTTCAAAAAAATTGGTTGGCACGAACAATTATCAAAAGGATGAGAGAAGTGAAGAAAAATCAAAAGATATGAAGAAGGAGACGAGAAATGATATAAAGGAAGATAAACTTGAAGAGAGGAAGGAAGAAATAGAGGAAGATAAATTGAGTAGCAAAAGTGGAGATTCCATGCCTTATTCTTCAGAAGACGAAGATGACCAACAGGAATTTGTAGAAGAGAAGGAAAATGAAAAGATTAAGGTAACGGATAAAAATCAGGAAGTAGAGAATGACGAAAACAAAAATGAAAAGAATAAAGGAAAATGGTTACCAATTGGTTTTGAGAATTTAAAAAATGAGAGTAATGATGATGATAAAAATGTGAAAGATGAGACGGATGAAAGTGAAATGTCTGATCATGAAGCAGAATTGGTGCGGAAAAATAAGCAAATTAGGTTATCCTGAACATTTTTTAAAGTTTTTTATAAAATAATTTTTAGAATTAAAGAACGTTGGGAGTTGCTAAAGTATCAAAAACAAGTAATCCCTCAGACATCAAATAATTTTGAATCTAATGAATGGAGTGAAGAAAGGGAAAGGGAATTTGTGTTTAGCTTACTTGAATAGAAAATGATATTTTATTTTGATATTTATATTTATCTATTATATCCATTCTCATCTTTTTTCAAACATTTGTGAAAGATGAGAGAATGTTCCTGAAATTTTTATATTAGGTAGAGATCAAACAGAATTTTGATTTTTGTATTCTTGTTAATTTCGATCTCTATTTAGTCTTTGGTTAAAGCCCTAGACTATCTGTCACTTTTGATCAGTTTTGGTTTGTAATTGGATATTACTATTAGTTTTATATTTAATTTTTTATTTTGATAAAATTATGGGTTTTTAAAAAAATTTTAGTTTTTATGTTAATTTCAATTTTTATTTTTTAAATTAAATAATTTTTTCATTTAATTAAGACAACAAAAAAAATAAAAATGGAAGGAGACTCAATTGATAGTTTAGCTACTTCGGCTGAGGAAATATTTTCTGATGGGGAGAGTAATGATGATGAATTGCCTACTTCTTCAAATAAAGTTTTGGATGAACGTAGAGTTGAGTTGTCAGATAGTTGTAGTCTTCAGGTTTTTTTGTTCAAGTTTTGTTAAATATTTTACCCTATTTTTCAGAGTTCTGGTGAAAATAACTTCCGCAGAGGCAGATTAAAAAAATTATTTCAGTATGATGCTCACAAGAATATACCACATGAAGAACTAAATAAAGGTTTTTTGTTTTTAAAATAGTTTCTCTATAAGCATTTTTGTTTTAAGCTTCAAAAGATGTTTTGGACCGAGCAGTTGAATATATGCAATTATTCTTGGTTCGTTATCAAGCAGAGCATGCTGGAGTTGATGTATGAATTTTATTTTTTTAACTCTAAACGAATTAAATTTTATTTTTAGTTACTTCGTCGTATGCTTTTGGCTGCTCGTCTTTATGGTGCTCCTCTCCAACGCCTTATTCAATTTGCCTTGTCAATACATTTGAAGTACATTCCGGATATCCCTAAATTTTGTTATAGGCCAATCAATATTAAAAATTTGTATTTTTTTTTAATTTTTAAAATTTTTTTTATTTTTTTCGTTCAGTTTTGATGAGATGAACGAATTGGAAAGACGTTTTGGACATTTTCTTTGGGATTTATTTTTTGTTTATTGTCGGCCTTACTTAAAAAGGTTTTATTTTTTTTGGGAATAATTTTTAAATAATTTTAAGGGAAGAAATAAGACTTCATCGAATATTTTTTCGTCGTCAACTAACTTCTCTTGTTATTAATTTACACAATGCTGCAATGAGGAAAGATTGGCCGACAGTTGCTGATCGTTTAGGTTTTCTCAAGGGCTTATCGGTCGCAAGTATTAAAAATTTACCAATTATTTCAGCTTCAATTCCTGCATTTCCTTCAAAACAACTTCCTTCAAGAAATCATTTTGAATTCTTTAATCACGCAATGGGCCCATATTTTCCTTCATTTTATTTACTTACTTTACAGACTTTACTTGAAAGTAAGCAACAAATAAAGAATTTGAGTTCACAATATGTTAAAGTATGTAGGTATTTTTTTAAACTTATTTCTCAAATTAGCAATCCAACTATGATAAATGTATGTGTAGTTAAGTGGAATAATGCTTAGGTTTCGGCGCTTAAAGCGGCTAGCTTTTAAATTAAATTAATTGTTAGTCGCGAGCATGGCTGCCGTATATTATATCTACACTAGTTAGTTCGATGCGTCATTGTAGTTGGCGTTATCAGGCAGGCCGGTGTTACACCCTTTAAATGAGATTTTAAGTTTTTTTGTATTTAATTTTATTATTTTTTTTTTATTATTTTAGGCCTTTAAAGCTTTTAATTCTACTTGTTCTGAGCGTCATATTTGGATGGATAACTCAATGTTTTACTATTCACAGCTTCTTATTTTTCATTTATGCAATTTTAAATTAGAGAAGACTGGACCAGTTTTGGCTGGCCAAAATGTCAAATTCCAAGGGGATTCTCAGGTATAAACAAGGGCGTAGCCAGGGGGTCTAGAATAATAAATAATTTAATCTAACAATAAGTTTGTAATTTTTCCTATGATACAAGCTTTTCGATCGTGAACCTTTAGAAATCTTAACCTTATTTTTAATTTTTTAGCATCGCCGTTTAATTCTTTTGCTCAATTATTGCATTGATTTTGAGAAACATTTTCTTTCATTAAAAAAGGAGCGGCTTGAACGAATAAACACAACAAAACTAGACATGGATGAGGACAATTCATTACAAATACGAGTATGGAAAATTTATAAAGGTTATTTAAAAATTATTTTATTTTTAGGATCGTTCTTTATTATCTGGATTTTCTGGCTTTCTTGATGTTTTGTTTGAAGAACCTACAACAATTGTTGGCCTTTTACCTTTAGCAGTATTTTGTGCAATACAATTCGACTGTTTAGAGGTAAATTAATTTTTGAATTTAAATATATTTTTGAATTTAAGGATTTAACTGAAAAATTATCTGAAGAGTATATTCGTTATCCTTTTTTATTAATCCACGTTCACAATGTTTTTGCTCATTTTAAACTTTATCATGTTGTCGGACAAATGCTTGACCGGGTTAGTTTAGTTTTTACTTATTGATTGATTTCTCGATAGTTGTTTGAATTGTCTCTTGAAACTTTATCTGCTGAACCTTTCATGTTAGATTTAGTCGAGCAACGTTCACTTCAACCTTCAAATTTTGGTCAATTTGATAATGTTGTTAGTGGAAATTTACGTTTTCTTTTTATGGTATATTTTTCAATGTATATGGGGTTTTTAGACGCTTAATTATTATTATTTCCTCTTTCTCAAACATGTACTAGGATGGTTCATTGGTTTACCTCCATGTCCTAGGAAGCCGATGAAGATTAAATAAATTAATAAAAATGAAAAAAAATAATTTTAACCAAAAATAATCTTTTCTGAGTTTAAACGATTAACTCAAAGAAAAGTAATTTATTTAAAATTTTGGATAAATAACAATGCCCCCATTTAGGGTTCACGGTTTCTAAGAGATTGGCCGTGATCCAAAGGCAAGGGTCAACATTTAAATTAATTAAATGATTTTAAAAGGCGAATCTGAGGCTTCTTTTTTTCATTAATAATTATTAATTAAATTTTTGGGTTTGAAAATTTTACTTTTTTTAGTTTCTAGATTATGGCCGCAATAGAGATAACTCTCGAGCTTGGGCACTTCTCTTTTCCAATTTGTGTTATATTGAAAATAATTTCGAATTAGTCACTGCTTTGGTTTTGCCTTATTGGGACAAAAGAAAAAAGTAATTTTGATTTTTAGAACTAAAAATATTATTTTTTATTTTGGTTGGTGGCCTCAATTTCATAATCCCAATTGTTTACCACGAGATGCGGTTAAATTAAGGCGTCGAATTTTTAGAATATTAAATGAATTAGAAAGTGGTAATAATTGTGATAAAGAGAAAAATGCCGAAAAAGCCTTATTATATATTTTTTAATGATCTTCATTTTTATTTGTGATATACTTTATTTATAAAATGTCTTATTTTATTTTCCAATTTTATTGTTAAACATTTCAAGATTAAATTTTCATATTTAAAATTTTATTTCTTTTAAATTCTTTTTTGTATTATTAAATATTTAAAAAAAAGTTTAAGAAAATGCTTGTTCAACAAAAGAATCCAAATTTGGTCGAGTTTGTGCTAATTGAATATCCTGGCGTTATTCAAAATGTTGATGCAGCTGTACAAACTCTTGGAGGATTGAGGACTATTTCTGCGGTAAAAAATTGGAATTTAATAATGAATGTGGAATTGTAAATATTTTTGAACTGCTCTATTCTACTAAATTTAGATCCATACCAGGGGTGGACGCTAAGGGCAATTGTAAAGGCATATAGTTCGATAAGCCAGATTTCTATTTTTGCCTACAGATTAGGCAAATAACGCCCCTGATCCAAACTTAATTTTCGCCTTTTCTAGTTCCTAAAAATTTCAGGCGCATTTTGCCTCAAATCCAATTGAATTACAATTTCGTCCAGACAATTTATTCCATTCTTCATTAATTGCCAAACGTCGTAATCAAGGTGTTGTATTCTCTGGGCATTTAAATTTAGTTATACGTGTAAGAAAACGAAAACAAGAACAAACAGAAAGAAAGGGAGGAGGGGGGTTATCTACTATTAATCAACAAGAAAAGCAGCCTTTAATTGAAGTTAAATGTTTGGGAATGGTTTCTACAGTTTATTCTTTTCGAGCAATTTGTGATTTTCAATATTTACCTCTAAGCAATTTTAATTTAAATGAAAGTGTTGATGAAGCACATATTCGCCATGATTTGGTTCCTATACTTGTTCCAAACGATTTTCTTTCTTCTTTATCTTGGTGGAATGAGGATCATTCTGGATGTAAAATAAATATTATAAATAATTAAATATTTAATCTTTCCGGTTTTCGTTTCGAAATTCCATTAGTCTTACGGAAAATTTAAATATTTTACCGAATATACAACCGAATATTAACACGCTCCTCTTAAAAATTCAAAACTTTTAATTTAATTTTTTTTCAATTTTTAGCTTCCCAAGCTTCAACTTCTTTAACCTCCAAATTATTTAATGAAGCACATCAGTTTTTACCTCCATATCAATTTAGTCGTTACAATCATCCTTCAAAGTTTTTGTTACATGACGAAGTTGACCACAAAGCGACGCGAGGAAATGTTGGGCATGGAAAAAGTGAATTTTTAAATATTTTTGTGGGGAATTTAGAGAAAAAATAATTAATTTAAAATTTTATTTCCAAAAAGGTCTTCGTTGTGAACGTAAATCCCTAACAACTACCGTTAATGCAAAGGATCCGTTTCCGGTTGCGCCAAGTGAGGAGGCTCTACGGGACGTTGACTTGAGGCAAATTAATTATTTTTAAACTTTTGTCAAAAAATATTTAGATGTAAAAATCCCGATCAACACCGTATGATGATTGAATTATTTGCTGAACGTCCGTTATGGTCTCGCGTGGCTATTTGCTTTCGTTTAAGGCTTCACACAGCCCTTTTAAAGTAAAAGAAGCTTAATTTTATAAATATCCTTTGAAATTTTTAGAGTAATTTTGGCCAAATATGCATTTTATATTCAAAGTGGGCCTTGGTAAATATTTAAAAATACAGAAGAAATGATTTTAATTAAAGGGGCCGTCTTTGGTGTCGTTTTGGGTATGATCCCAGACTTGATAAAGAAGGGAGAAAATACCAATCATTAATGGTCTCGTTTAAAAGAAATCAAGTAAAGAAATGAAAATATCGTTGAAAAAATATTATTTTTATTTAAAAGTTTATTCCTGAACGTCAACGACTTAAAGCTAATACAACAGCAGCAGGTACTCCATATGGAGAATTTTGTGATTATATTTACAGACCTGGTAATTGAGAGATTATTTTAGAGTATTCTCTTTTTTAGGTGTTTTGCCTGAATTACGCCAAATGTGGTACAGCATTTTGGACATTCAATTACCTATAGCACAAAAAATATGTAGAAACGATTATTTTGAATTTTTGAGAGAATGTGATCCAATTACTGGGTGGTTGCCTGCTGTGAGGAATTATTATTAAATTTTTTTAATTAAAAAAATAATAATTTCTAGGCCCAACTTAACGCCATTCGTGCTGCTTTAAAAGCTGACGTAAACCTAACTTCTACTCGTTTAGGGAATTCAGCAATTGTTGGAGGGGGTGGAGGTGGAAATGAGGAAGAAGAGGATGAAATAGTTGAAGAGGATTTGGAATTTAGTGATGATGAAGATATAAACAATTTTTAGAAATTAATTTTGTTTTCAGTTTAAATTGATAAATTTTAAAATATTCTTTTAATATTTAAATAATTATTTAAATAGTATTCTAGACTGGATTTTACATTTATAAAAATAAAATAGGTATGTAACAGGGATGTGCCAGTTTTGCATTCTCGTCTTTCGCGTTTTAAAATCTGTTTCGGCACATCCCTGGTATGTAATTCTAGTCCAGAGAAATAAACATATGTACTATATTTTTATAAATAGACTAAAAGATATATTTTGAGAAGGCACTAAATAGTGATATAAATTACAAAGTGATAATAGATTGGAATAATAAAAATAAATGTATTTAAGGAGTCACAAAATATATTACATATGAGCATAATTCGAACCTATAAGGCTTAAAAAATAATTAAATTAAAGTGTTCTCTATAAAATGTCAAAATATTCAAAAACAACAATCTTTTTTGGATTTTCATTAAGCATGTGCCCATCCTTTAGAACGCCTAACTGCCTCTAGCCATTGTTCATATTCACGGCTACGTTCATTCTCCTCCGATGCTGGTTCGTATGTGTCCATTGAGTGTGGGCGACGTTGGCGAAAAATTTCTCCCAAACTTTGATAACTTTAAATTTAATTTTTTAAAATTCCCCTCCCTCCAACAAACTCACTCAACAACTCCAATTCCAATCCCACAAGCCAGCGCTGCTCCCCAACCAGAAATTTCTGACATTTTTGAACATTCCATTGGAATACCCATTGAATTTGCTTGTAATTTATTAAATAATTTGTTTTGTGTCATTCCACCATCTGCCTAAAATTAAAAAATTTTTTTTTAATTTAATTTAAAATAATTTACTCTCAACGAAGCAATTTTTATATCAACCATATCCTTCTGTATAGCATCTAACATTTCCACAGTTTGGAAGGCAACAGCTTTTAAAGCAGCCAAGGCAATATGTGCTCGAGTAGCTGATTGGGTTAATCCACAAATAATTCCTCGTGCTGTTGGATCCCACTGAGGGGTGTACAAACCGGCAAAGCAAGGGACTAAATAAAGGGGAATTTTATTTAATATCTCTTTCTCCCCTTACCAAAATAAACATCCTCTGTATTTTCCACACTAGCAGCTAATTGCTCAATGTCTTCCGTTTTTTCAAAAAACTTCAGATTATCGCGTAGAAAGCGTACAACATTGCCCCCAATTGATCCAGACCCTTCGAGAGCATAATAGGCGGGGGAATCTGATCCGAACTGAAAAAACAATTCTTTAAAAAATATTTTTCCTCAAATTTACTTGATAGGCAATCGTCGTTAACAGTCCATAACCCGAAACTAAAGCTTTCTTTCCAGTATTACAAAGCATAAAAGTTCCTGTCCCATAAGTATTTTTTGCTTCCCCTGCTTGGAGACAGCCATGACCGAGTAAAGAACCTTCAAAAATATTTTTTAGAAAAAAATTTAGGCTAAATAATTACTTTGTTGGTCACCCAAACAGCCAGCTAGAGGAGTGCCTTTTAATGGTCCTTAAAATATTTAAATTAAAAAATCTCTTTTATTTCCTAACCATCTCTCATATAGCCATATACTTCAGCAGAACTTCTTATTCGAGGCAATATTTCTATTGGAATATCAAAAAATTCACACATTTCGGGTGACCATTGACGGTCTTGTAAATCCATTAATAAAGTTCTACTAGCATTTGTAACGTCTGTTATGTACTCCTACAAAATATTTTTATGAAATTGGAAGGGGTTAAGGAAATACCGTATTACTCCTAATTGAATGTTAAAAAATTTTATTTCTCAATCACCCTCCAAACGGGCAAGAAAATCACCCCCCCCCCCCAATCACCCTCTCCAATTATCAGAGGTAATACGGTATTTTTATTTTTTTTTAATTAAAAAATTAATTTTAAATATTCAAAACATTCTTTGTTTTTTAATCAAAAATTCTTATTTTTTACCCCCAAAAGATTCCAAATAAGCCAAGTATCCACCGTCCCAACCATTAAAGTACCTAAATTTATTTAAAAATTAAAAATAAATTTTTAATAAAAAATACTTGCCTGCAGAAAGGGATTTTTGTGCAGCTGGGACGTTATCCAGAAGCCAACGTAATTTCAAAGCAGTAAAGTAGGGATGGATAGGTAAACCAGTTTTTGGTTTGAAATGATTTTGGCACCTAAAATTAAGTTTAGATTGGGGACAATAAAAAGAAAGTTTTTCTATTTAATTTTAATTAATTCTTTATTTTAAAACAAATTTTAATTAAAATTAAATAGAGTGGACAAGCGTTTTTGTGTGTGTAAAACCATAATTAATATATAAATATAAATAACTGTTCGATGTATTTATTGATATAATTTTTTTTTAATTTTTTAAATTTAATTTAAATTAGTTTTAAATTTACAATAAATTTTAGTTTTCTTTGAAATTTATTTTTTGAGGATGGGCGATACACTAACCACATATCTTCGACCTTATAGCTACTTTACGATATTATAATACTATAAAGGCTATTAAAGATATGTTAAAACAAAAATTAAAAATAATTTCTTTAGAATATTATCATTTAAATACATCCGAACAATTAAATAAAAATATATATTAAAAAATGGTTAAACACTCACGAAATAACGCTGTCCCTTTCGTACATTTTGAGGTCGAATTTTCTTAAAAAATAATTTTTAATTAAATAGAAAAATTTTCTTTCAAAAAAAACTCACGATCTTTTGGCAGCCGAAGGAGTACCATTCAAAGATTCGTCAACTTTTAAGATATATTTTTTGGCTAGATCGTGGGTTCTACTATCCAACCAAACAATGGCATTATATAAAGGTTCTCCGGTATTTCTATCCCAAATAATTGTTGTCTCTAAAAAGAATTTTTTTGTTTGTTTTTTAATTATTCTCTTTCGAAAAATAAATTTTTGGAACTACATATTCCATTTAATTCTATCAGTAGAGTAATTAACTTGAATAATATATTTTTTCCAAAAACAAGTTAATTCAAAAACGAAAATTCCTGACAATACTTAGTTACATTCATTTCTCTTATTTTTTTAAATTTTATTATTACTTGGAATTCTTGTGGTTGTTAATTTTGGATTCCTTGATGTTACGGGGAATGAGGGGAACTGAATAACATATAGGTACATAGATCATAAATTATGAATATACATATATTCACGGATATATACCTCCATATACTTTCTCATTTTTAAACACCCCCCCCCTACAAAAAATCACCTCTTTGATTTGTAATGCCAACAGCACGGATATTCTCAGGTTCAATTCCACGCTTTGTTTTTAACTGTTCACAGGCGCCGGCAATACAAGCCAGAGTTGTTTCAAAAATCTCTTTCGGGCACATTTCTACATAGCCAGATTCTGGGAATTGTTGACGGACTTCAATCTATTTTTTGAAATTTTAGAAAAATCGTTTTAAACTTTCTCGGACCTGATGACTCGCCAATAATTGTCCAGTATCTGATTCGAAAATAAGGAAGCGGCTACTGGATGTTCCTTGATCTATTGCGCCAAGAAGGACCATTTTAATTAGTTTAATTAATTAATTAATTAAGGGATTTTAAATTATTATTTTTAAAAATGTCTGAAATTATACAGAAATAATTAGAAAAAAATTAGAAAAAAATATGAGAGTTTGATTAAAATTAAGGGCAAAATAAATAAAATACACTAGAGAACTACCTAATATTTTTTATGTCAATTCAAAAAATATTTTGGTAAAATTTTTAAAAATTAATTAATTAATTCGCCAAATCAACAATTAAAAATAATTTAAAAAAATTTAATTCCTACTTTACTAATCATATTAATAAAATAAAAATAAAAAAATAAAAGTTTACTAAGCCAAGAAAATTAGGCGAATCAATTTAATTTAAACTAATTTTTACGCGCATTTAAAGAGAAAAATAAATTAATTGGCAAACAAAAAATTAAAAAAAAATAAAAAATAAAAATATTTGGGTAAAAGGAGAAGGTTTTACATAAAAATAATGTGAATTGAATTTTTTGAGGGAAATTAAAAAAAATTTTTTTTAATATTTGAGTGATTAAAAAAATTATATAAAAGTACAGGTTTTATCATAATTTTTATTTATTATTGAAAATTTAAAAAAAATTCTGATTTAATAAAGATTAATAAGTGGTAATTAATCAGAATTTAAATGAAATTCTGATATAATTTTTTTCTGAGAAATTCTAATACAATTTCTGATTTTATTGAATACAAAAATTCTGTTTTTATTTATAAAAATATATAAAAGAATTCTGATTATTTTAAAATATTCTGAAAAAATAATTCTGATTTATTAAATATAGAATTAAATATTATTATATTCTGATCTTTGTAACTGGGTTAGGATAGACATTTATTTGTGTGTGTGAATGAAAATAATTTTTCTGATAATATGCTACGTATAAATTAAATATTTTTGTGTTATTAGGGGGTCGCAGTCATCAACAAAGGAGGAAGAACAAGGTACACAAAAATAAATAAATAATTATTTTTTCTTTTTCTCTCTTTTTTTGTCTCATGCTTTGCTTTATTTCTTAATTAATTTATATCATTTATTCCAAAATCCAGTTCCACTTTTGATTATTATTTGTCCGCAATTTTTAAATAATTTAATTTTTTTAAAACTTATCCAAAATTTCAATTAAAAATATTTTTAAAAATTTCTAGATTTTTAAAATAAAATTTACAAAAAAACTTTAACCCACTCCTGTTAGTCAACAAAATTTTTTTTAATTTTTTGTCCGCATTAGTGGAAATTCTGATAATTTAAGAAAATAAATATTCATAAAAATTAATATACTATAATTTTCTATCATTTTATTTATCTCCTTAAATACCCCCTCCCAAATTCATTGCTCCATTTTCTAACTTGAGGAGAATCAACAAACAAATCGCCCGCCCGTCACAACAAAAATAATTATGACTATTTTATTACCCTCCGGGTTGGGTAGCAATACATAGATGACTTTTCTCTTTCCAAATTTTTAATATCAGAGAAATGCTTCCAAAGAACAAAGATAAAGATGATGTAAATTAATTAATTAATTAATCTAAATATCTCCCCCAAAATTCTTTTTTTACTTCCTTTTTCTTTTAAATATTTTTGGGTACATTAACAATCAGACAATTTATTGTATTTTTCGTTAATTTAATTTATAATTTAATAAAACTTGGAAATTATGTTTGAATAAGATAAATATTTACTAAATAATTTATAACTAAGATTGTTTTGTAAACCCGAAAATTTTGATATTTCTTGCAAAAAATGAGTTTTTATGAAATTTTAATTTATGGTATTTTTTGTGAATGATATCTTATTAACATTTACTTAAGTGCTTTTTAAATTCCAAAAGAAATTTTAAAAATAATTATTTTTATTTAAAAAGTAATTATTTAAAAATATTTTCCATTTAACATAAAGTTTTATTTAAATATTAGTAGTACATATTTACTAAAAATTTTCTTATCTTCTACTTAAAATATTATTTTTGGGTTCCACATAATTATATGTATATATTTCCTTCCACACAGTTTATGTACCCAACGTCCGCATAGTGTACCCAAAAACTGGGTTTTTATCTGAAGAAAATGTCCGAATATTTATTTGCTTTGTTTGTGTGCACACAGGAATTTGTTTCCGATGGCGATAATTTCGGCGAGTGCAAAAGGTGATTGAGTACTTAGACAATTTTTGTTGAATGAACAATTTTTGGTTAAAAAATATATTTAATGAGTTTGTATATATGTATAATGCTTAATATTTTGTGTACACAAAACGGAAATAATTACATATTTTGAACAAGAAATGTCTAGAGCTATTTAGTATTAAAACTTTTTCAAAAAATAGTTTCAAATCTCTATGCAGGAATATTTTTTATTTAAATTTAAAAATATATGTATAATTTGTGTATTTATTAATCCCGTTTTGTATTTAATTAATTATTTACATATGTATATATTTAGTGGGCACAGAAAGAAATAAAAAGTAATGTTTTGATAAAAACTTTGGTAGTTCTTTAAAATTATTTTGGGAATTAAGTGATTTTGTTCCTAAATTTAATGAACAAAAAGAATATTTTTTCTAAAATTTATATACGTATTAAGAAAAAAAAGTCAAGTCAAATTATTATGGGTTTTAGTCAATGATGAACTTTAATCAAGGGTGTTTAATTAAGAATACTTATTAATCAAGGATAGGATTTGTTCACTTTTTAACTACTACGTTCCATTTGATATTTATTCTGTAAATTATTCTTTATAATTTCATTCCAAATTTCAATCCTTTGCCATATTTTTAAATTCCGGAGCTTTTAACATTTTTTAAAAATATTAAAGGGGTTTAAAATTTATTTTTCTTTTCCTCGAAAAGTTCATTTAATAATTAAAATCATCATTTCCTTTCGAAGTCCTTTTATTTTATTTTTAAATGTCATCAATTTTTTCCCCCATTTTTCAAGTGTCAATTTCAGCTTTATATTATTTCTACAAAAATAAAAAAAAACCTTTACTGCAAATTTATTTAGTAAAAAGTCTGCTAAATATATTTTTTGAGTGTGTCGAGTATTGCGTGGGAAGAAGTGGAAAAATAAAATTAATCAAAACGACAAATAAATAAATAAATTTTTTTATTAAAATCTCAACATAAACGCCCACAATATGGGTAAGTAATGCATTATATAGAGAATAAATAGTAAGACTTTTTGGCATTTTTTAAATGTGAGAAACATCGAAATAAAGCTTGGCACTAATCAGTTAAAATTTTATTTTTGGTTTATTCTAATTCAAATTTAATTTAAATATATTAAGGGGAGCAGGCCCAATTTCTCTTTTTTAAGTTAAGATCTCCAATCAAAATTATAGTAAAGCAGCTGGGCTATACATAGCTATTTCTCTCCTTTAGCTAGTGCAAAAGGTTATTCGGCGGTTGGGAGCGAACCAGCATTTTTATTAGACCGGACTGATGTGTTAGCCACACCACGCCGCCTACTGCACAGTCCTAGGATGCTTTACATTATTTAAAAAATTTAATTAAAAAACATCCCTTATTATATCCTTAATAATAATACAGTTTTTATACCCAATTTTTTATTCCAAAATATCATTACGATTATTTAAATAAAATATAAAATGTCTGAAGAAAGCCAACAAAACAACAAAAACAATAATGTTCTAATAAATTCACCACAACAAAACGGAAATTTAAAAACAGAAAAATATCAAAAATATCCTGAAAGAAATCTTTTTAATCATATTCCTTTAAATTCTGCACTTTTAGAAAATATGAATAGGGGTGGTTATTTATGAATTTATTGAAAAGAATACCTCTATATCCATCTTGAACTCCCGACCAGTTAATACACTTGATATGAGAAAATTCCCTAGATATCCTTCAAAAACACTGATATACCCCTTAATCTTTTCAAACCTCGTAATCTCACTAATCCGCATATATCTGCCGATATTATTCAATGTCACTGCGCAATTGATGTACCTAATCGCTGTGTCTAGGGATTTATCAGCATTAATCACCGATATCCTCCACATCTCTTTTTCTTCGAATATCCCTACGAATCCTAGGGTATCCATATTAGGCGGGATAACAAATAGATTTTCGTCCTGAACGCTCGGGAATGAGTGCGTCCCGAACACTCAACCTTCATTTTTCTCTCAAATTCCTTTATCAAACCATACTACTTGATCAATCTAGAACACATTTTATCACCCGATATAATCCCTTTATATCCCCAAAATCCACTTTTACCCCACCAACTAATCAATTATATCCCTTTAATTGCCGACAAATTTTAGGTTAAAATTTCGGTACGTTTTCGGTCAACAGATGCTGTTCGGTTTCGGTTATCGAAGAATCAAGTGAAACTGACAACCCTAATCAGAATAAATAAAATAATTCAATAAGTAAATTTCAATAGAATAATTCAATGTTTCTTTTATAATTTTTTTCAAATATAGGGGAAAAATATTTTAGGGGGGAGTACTATTTTAGGGGGAGTACTATTTAAGGGGGGAGTACTATTTTTCAACCCTCCTCCAAAGGGGAGTATTATTTAAGGGGGGAGTACTAATTCAGGGGGGAGTATTATTTTAGGAAATACGGTATATTAAGGGGAGCAGGCCCAATTTCTCTTTTTTAATAATAATAATAATTTATTCACTAAAATGGGCGTAGCAAGTACGTCACTTAAATTTAGTACAATAAAAAAGAATGTCAAAGCATAAAAAACAATGTCAATTAAAAAAATTAATGTGAAAATTATATATGGGAAAGCGAAAACATCATGGAGGAATTTCATATTTGTATATCATAAGTTAAAATATAAATGAATCATTAGAATTTCCTCCAATGGAATATTGACGTTTGCTTGTCATAGTAAGAAATGTCAAAAATACTATTACCCAAAGTCGAAAATTAAAAATGCCTTAAAAAGTAAAAATTGTAAAATTAAAAATAAATAATAAATTACATAGAACTTATATAAAATGGAGTATAGAAAAATATTTTGATTTATAAGCAAAATTATGAGGGACGGAAGAGTCTCAAAAAAATCATTAAATTTAAATTAATAGCACTAAAACTGGCCAATAAAGTCATTAAGGAGGTCCTGATTTTGTATTAAATAAGTTCTTAGGTTTATCCAGAATGATTTAGGATTTGGAGAATTAATAATCTGTATAGGGAGAACGTTCCATAAATTTATAGTTCTATTTATAATCCAATGTTCAGTCTTTGATATCTTTTTAGGAACTCGTAATTGTAAATTATGTTTATTTCTTATAGGACGCGTGGAAAACTCGACAAAACAAGTTGGATCAAGATGGGTAAAATTTTTTGTTAACCTGAAGATTGTTGAGAGGTCAAATAGAGTACGTCTGAGGACTAAAGATTCTAGATTCAGAAATTTTAATCTATTTGCATAACTCATTTTAGGAATTTTGCATTTAACTAAAGTAATCTTTGTAAACCACTTTTGAATTTGTTCTATTTTTAGAATGAATTTTTTTGTTTTAGGACTCCATATAATGGAGGCGTATTCCAGAATAGGCCTGACGTATGATTTAAAGGCTAAGGAAAAAATCTTAGGATTTGATGAATTAATGTTATTTAGTACAAGAATAGAACGATGATAAGCCTTTTTGATGATTTTAGATAGATGTATTTCAAATGAGAGTTTATCTGTAAAAGTGATTCCTAAGTCCGTAACGGAAGATACAGTTTCTAAAATGGTGTCAAAAAGGATGTAGCGTTTTCTAGGGTTATTTTTACCTATATGAAAAGTACATGTTTTATTTAATGAGATATCCAATGCCCAATCAATGCTCCATTCTTCAATTTTAGTAAGTGATTCTTGGAGACAGGCATTATCGTTACTAGGTGAAAATTCACAAAATATTTTTAGGTCGTCAGCAAAAAGCATGACTTTCGAGGGGGAAGGTATTTGGTAAATAAGATCATTTATATAGATTAAAAACAAAATTGGGCCAATTATCGTTCCTTGCGGTATACCCGACATAATAGGAATGGGATCAGAGTAGTTGTCATTTATCTTTACAAAAGCTGTTCTGTTAGAGAGAAAATTTGAGATCCAATTAAGAAGTTTTCCATTAATGCCTATATTAGAGAGCTTGTAAATGAGGTATCGTATAGGAACACTATCGAAAGCTTTTTTGAAATCTATAAAGATGCAGTCAATACATTTATTATTTAAAAGAGCTTTGTACCATGCATCGAAAGAAGATAAAAGCTGAGTAACAGTCGAGCGTTTTTTTAAAAAGCCAAACTGTTGGTCGCTAATAATTTTATTTGTTTCTAGATGTGCTAAAATATGTTGTAAAATTAATTTCTCAAAGACTCTACATATGCACGATGTAATAGCAATTGGACGATAATTTGAAACATCAGATGCTGAACCCTTTTTAAAAATTGGGGTAATAAAGGATATTTTCCAAAGTTCTGGTAAAATACCAGTATCTAATGAATCCCTAAAAATATCTGCTAGAAATGGTGCTATAGAATCTGTGCAATTTTTTAAAAGTTTATAACTAATTCCGTCTGCTGATACACCTTCTTTTGGAGGAAGAGATTTTAATATATTAACAATATCTATAAGTGTAAAATCTATATCGTCAAGCTGAGATGAATAATTTGACAGAGGTAGAATAGGATGATTTTGAATTGGTACATTTGAGAATGATGGAGCAAAAGCTCTGGCAAATAAATCACATTTAGCTTTATCCTCAAAAAGATATAATCCATTATGCACTAAATAAGGAATTGGAGAGTGACCTTTTGTAAATCTTTTCATAAATTTGTGGATTCCTTGGGAGCTTGAGACTAGTTTTTTAATTCTAGTTGAGTTATATCTATTAATGATATGTTTAACAGTTTTACAGAAATTTAAGTACTGAGATGGATGTATCTTATTATTTTTGAGATCTTTGAATATTTTATTTTTTGAGGTAAGTAGACGCTTAATGTATTTAGGATAAGTTGTTACTTTAGGCTTAATAGTGAGTGATCGCATAGGAATATAGAGGTTACTTAATTCTAAAATGAAGTATACAAAGAAACTATACTTATCTGATATAAAAAATATATCGTAGAGATTATTGAATTCCTTAGCAATGTGAGCATTTAAAAGGTTGATATTTTTATAATCTCTAAAGGTTTTTATAGAGGGTGTGGGACGTTGTATATTTAACAAAAATTTTATCGAGTAATGATCTGAATTTGAGAGTCCTGTAGATGAAGATGGAGATGTAATACAGCTAGAATTGTTAGTCAGCAAAAGATCTAAAATAGAACCCTTATAATGGGTAGAATCGAGAATGAGATTTGAATACTGAAAGTTTAATGTAAATTCTAGAAATTCTTTGCCAATACTATTATTAGCTGTAAGATCATGCCAGTTTATATAAGTTTTATTAAAGTTAAAGTCCCCGATAATGACTACATTATCTTCAGAAATTTTTTGAAGAACTTTAATAAGGGACTGTGTTGATTGATTAGAAATGGAAGGTGGTCTATAAACTAGTACTAACCTAATATAATATTTAAAACGATTTGTGGAGACGTCAATAGCGATTGTATCGATGCCAGCAATTTTTTTACGTGTGATGTGTCGGAATGATATTCCGTTTTTGATTAGCATAGCTACACCACCGCCTCTACTTTTATAAGATTGATTTCTATTTTCTAAAATTATTTGAAAGAGTGAAGCTGATTTTAGATATAGAAGAGGATTTTCGCTAGAATTTATCCATGTTTCAGTCAAGAATAAAATATCAGGATTTTGTTGGGCGATTTCAAGGTCCAATTCGTGAATTTTATTTTTAATTGATTGGCAATTATAATATAAACAGGATAAGGAACTTTTTTGGTTTGTTTTAGTGCTGGTTATATTTTGTGTTTTTATGAGACTCTTTGGGGGTTGTGTGGATCGATAGTTAAGTACGTTCAGAAGTAAATTCTGTGATGTATTTAGTGGTTTTTTGATAAAGTTTTTTTAAAAATATGTACTTCTGAACGCAATATAATCTGACCTGCATAGATTATAAAGTCAAAACCTGTATCTTTTCTTTTAATTTTGCATCTTTCAATCAAAGAAGCCCTTTCTTCCAGTTCCTCCTTTGTAAGACTTCTTCTTATAATAACATTTTTGAATTTCCCACCAGCAAGTTTTTTTTTGTTTTTAATGGCTTCAGTTGCTGCAGCAGAGCAGGGCATGATGACTTTGAGGGGCCGTGGTTTTGAATTAGGTGGCCGCTGTCTTCCCATTCTGAAAATAGAGGTGGGGAGACAGCGGTCGATTTCCAGTTCATTAAATATTTCCAAAACGTTGTTTTTGTCTGAAGTGGCCCTGTCGATCGGACGTTCTTCATTACTTTCAGCAAGACCAGTAATAACTAAAAGATGATTTTGTTGTTCCATGGAAGGTGCAGTTGGTTCAGTTTTTTCACAAATAAGCTCAGAAGCAATTTTTAATAAACCAGACAATTGTTTAATAATTAATTGCTGTTGTTCAAGTAATGATTTGGCAAATTCAGGAATATTTGGGTCGGATGGAATGGTAGTAAGATTTTCAAAATTCAATGATGAAATAGAATTAAGTAATTGTTGTTTTTTAGTAAGAGGCGAATTTGTGGAAGAGTCCTCCATATAATTAGAATTTCCTCCAATGGAATATTGACGTTTGCTTGTCATAGTAAGAAATGTCAAAAATACTATTACCCAAAGTCGAAAATTAAAAATGCCTTAAAAAGTAAAAATTGTAAAATTAAAAATAAATAATAAATTACATAGAACTTATATAAAATGGAGTATAGAAAAATATTTTGATTTATAAGCAAAATTATGAGGGACGGAAGAGTCTCAAAAAAATCATTAAATTTAAATTAATAGCACTAAAACTGGCCAATAAAGTCATTAAGGAGGTCCTGATTTTGTATTAAATAAGTTCTTAGGTTTATCCAGAATGATTTAGGATTTGGAGAATTAATAATCTGTATAGGGAGAACGTTCCATAAATTTATAGTTCTATTTATAATCCAATGTTCAGTCTTTGATATCTTTTTAGGAACTCGTAATTGTAAATTATGTTTATTTCTTATAGGACGCGTGGAAAACTCGACAAAACAAGTTGGATCAAGATGGGTAAAATTTTTTGTTAACCTGAAGATTGTTGAGAGGTCAAATAGAGTACGTCTGAGGACTAAAGATTCTAGATTCAGAAATTTTAATCTATTTGCATAACTCATTTTAGGAATTTTGCATTTAACTAAAGTAATCTTTGTAAACCACTTTTGAATTTGTTCTATTTTTAGAATGAATTTTTTTGTTTTAGGACTCCATATAATGGAGGCGTATTCCAGAATAGGCCTGACGTATGATTTAAAGGCTAAGGAAAAAATCTTAGGATTTGATGAATTAATGTTATTTAGTACAAGAATAGAACGATGATAAGCCTTTTTGATGATTTTAGATAGATGTATTTCAAATGAGAGTTTATCTGTAAAAGTGATTCCTAAGTCCGTAACGGAAGATACAGTTTCTAAAATGGTGTCAAAAAGGATGTAGCGTTTTCTAGGGTTATTTTTACCTATATGAAAAGTACATGTTTTATTTAATGAGATATCCAATGCCCAATCAATGCTCCATTCTTCAATTTTAGTAAGTGATTCTTGGAGACAGGCATTATCGTTACTAGGTGAAAATTCACAAAATATTTTTAGGTCGTCAGCAAAAAGCATGACTTTCGAGGGGGAAGGTATTTGGTAAATAAGATCATTTATATAGATTAAAAACAAAATTGGGCCAATTATCGTTCCTTGCGGTATACCCGACATAATAGGAATGGGATCAGAGTAGTTGTCATTTATCTTTACAAAAGCTGTTCTGTTAGAGAGAAAATTTGAGATCCAATTAAGAAGTTTTCCATTAATGCCTATATTAGAGAGCTTGTAAATGAGGTATCGTATAGGAACACTATCGAAAGCTTTTTTGAAATCTATAAAGATGCAGTCAATACATTTATTATTTAAAAGAGCTTTGTACCATGCATCGAAAGAAGATAAAAGCTGAGTAACAGTCGAGCGTTTTTTTAAAAAGCCAAACTGTTGGTCGCTAATAATTTTATTTGTTTCTAGATGTGCTAAAATATGTTGTAAAATTAATTTCTCAAAGACTCTACATATGCACGATGTAATAGCAATTGGACGATAATTTGAAACATCAGATGCTGAACCCTTTTTAAAAATTGGGGTAATAAAGGATATTTTCCAAAGTTCTGGTAAAATACCAGTATCTAATGAATCCCTAAAAATATCTGCTAGAAATGGTGCTATAGAATCTGTGCAATTTTTTAAAAGTTTATAACTAATTCCGTCTGCTGATACACCTTCTTTTGGAGGAAGAGATTTTAATATATTAACAATATCTATAAGTGTAAAATCTATATCGTCAAGCTGAGATGAATAATTTGACAGAGGTAGAATAGGATGATTTTGAATTGGTACATTTGAGAATGATGGAGCAAAAGCTCTGGCAAATAAATCACATTTAGCTTTATCCTCAAAAAGATATAATCCATTATGCACTAAATAAGGAATTGGAGAGTGACCTTTTGTAAATCTTTTCATAAATTTGTGGATTCCTTGGGAGCTTGAGACTAGTTTTTTAATTCTAGTTGAGTTATATCTATTAATGATATGTTTAACAGTTTTACAGAAATTTAAGTACTGAGATGGATGTATCTTATTATTTTTGAGATCTTTGAATATTTTATTTTTTGAGGTAAGTAGACGCTTAATGTATTTAGGATAAGTTGTTACTTTAGGCTTAATAGTGAGTGATCGCATAGGAATATAGAGGTTACTTAATTCTAAAATGAAGTATACAAAGAAACTATACTTATCTGATATAAAAAATATATCGTAGAGATTATTGAATTCCTTAGCAATGTGAGCATTTAAAAGGTTGATATTTTTATAATCTCTAAAGGTTTTTATAGAGGGTGTGGGACGTTGTATATTTAACAAAAATTTTATCGAGTAATGATCTGAATTTGAGAGTCCTGTAGATGAAGATGGAGATGTAATACAGCTAGAATTGTTAGTCAGCAAAAGATCTAAAATAGAACCCTTATAATGGGTAGAATCGAGAATGAGATTTGAATACTGAAAGTTTAATGTAAATTCTAGAAATTCTTTGCCAATACTATTATTAGCTGTAAGATCATGCCAGTTTATATAAGTTTTATTAAAGTTAAAGTCCCCGATAATGACTACATTATCTTCAGAAATTTTTTGAAGACTTTTGATTATTATTTGTCCGCAATTTTTAAATAATTTAATTTTTTTAAAACTTATCCAAAATTTCAATTAAAAATATTTTTAAAAATTTCTAGATTTTTAAAATAAAATTTACAAAAAAACTTTAACCCACTCCTGTTAGTCAACAAAATTTTTTTTAATTTTTTGTCCGCATTAGTGGAAATTCTGATAATTTAAGAAAATAAATATTCATAAAAATTAATATACTATAATTTTCTATCATTTTATTTATCTCCTTAAATACCCCCTCCCAAATTCATTGCTCCATTTTCTAACTTGAGGAGAATCAACAAACAAATCGCCCGCCCGTCACAACAAAAATAATTATGACTATTTTATTACCCTCCGGGTTGGGTAGCAATACATAGATGACTTTTCTCTTTCCAAATTTTTAATATCAGAGAAATGCTTCCAAAGAACAAAGATAAAGATGATGTAAATTAATTAATTAATTAATCTAAATATCTCCCCCAAAATTCTTTTTTTACTTCCTTTTTCTTTTAAATATTTTTGGGTACATTAACAATCAGACAATTTATTGTATTTTTCGTTAATTTAATTTATAATTTAATAAAACTTGGAAATTATGTTTGAATAAGATAAATATTTACTAAATAATTTATAACTAAGATTGTTTTGTAAACCCGAAAATTTTGATATTTCTTGCAAAAAATGAGTTTTTATGAAATTTTAATTTATGGTATTTTTTGTGAATGATATCTTATTAACATTTACTTAAGTGCTTTTTAAATTCCAAAAGAAATTTTAAAAATAATTATTTTTATTTAAAAAGTAATTATTTAAAAATATTTTCCATTTAACATAAAGTTTTATTTAAATATTAGTAGTACATATTTACTAAAAATTTTCTTATCTTCTACTTAAAATATTATTTTTGGGTTCCACATAATTATATGTATATATTTCCTTCCACACAGTTTATGTACCCAACGTCCGCATAGTGTACCCAAAAACTGGGTTTTTATCTGAAGAAAATGTCCGAATATTTATTTGCTTTGTTTGTGTGCACACAGGAATTTGTTTCCGATGGCGATAATTTCGGCGAGTGCAAAAGGTGATTGAGTACTTAGACAATTTTTGTTGAATGAACAATTTTTGGTTAAAAAATATATTTAATGAGTTTGTATATATGTATAATGCTTAATATTTTGTGTACACAAAACGGAAATAATTACATATTTTGAACAAGAAATGTCTAGAGCTATTTAGTATTAAAACTTTTTCAAAAAATAGTTTCAAATCTCTATGCAGGAATATTTTTTATTTAAATTTAAAAATATATGTATAATTTGTGTATTTATTAATCCCGTTTTGTATTTAATTAATTATTTACATATGTATATATTTAGTGGGCACAGAAAGAAATAAAAAGTAATGTTTTGATAAAAACTTTGGTAGTTCTTTAAAATTATTTTGGGAATTAAGTGATTTTGTTCCTAAATTTAATGAACAAAAAGAATATTTTTTCTAAAATTTATATACGTATTAAGAAAAAAAAGTCAAGTCAAATTATTATGGGTTTTAGTCAATGATGAACTTTAATCAAGGGTGTTTAATTAAGAATACTTATTAATCAAGGATAGGATTTGTTCACTTTTTAACTACTACGTTCCATTTGATATTTATTCTGTAAATTATTCTTTATAATTTCATTCCAAATTTCAATCCTTTGCCATATTTTTAAATTCCGGAGCTTTTAACATTTTTTAAAAATATTAAAGGGGTTTAAAATTTATTTTTCTTTTCCTCGAAAAGTTCATTTAATAATTAAAATCATCATTTCCTTTCGAAGTCCTTTTATTTTATTTTTAAATGTCATCAATTTTTTCCCCCATTTTTCAAGTGTCAATTTCAGCTTTATATTATTTCTACAAAAATAAAAAAAAACCTTTACTGCAAATTTATTTAGTAAAAAGTCTGCTAAATATATTTTTTGAGTGTGTCGAGTATTGCGTGGGAAGAAGTGGAAAAATAAAATTAATCAAAACGACAAATAAATAAATAAATTTTTTTATTAAAATCTCAACATAAACGCCCACAATATGGGTAAGTAATGCATTATATAGAGAATAAATAGTAAGACTTTTTGGCATTTTTTAAATGTGAGAAACATCGAAATAAAGCTTGGCACTAATCAGTTAAAATTTTATTTTTGGTTTATTCTAATTCAAATTTAATTTAAATATATTAAGGGGAGCAGGCCCAATTTCTCTTTTTTAAGTTAAGATCTCCAATCAAAATTATAGTAAAGCAGCTGGGCTATACATAGCTATTTCTCTCCTTTAGCTAGTGCAAAAGGTTATTCGGCGGTTGGGAGCGAACCAGCATTTTTATTAGACCGGACTGATGTGTTAGCCACACCACGCCGCCTACTGCACAGTCCTAGGATGCTTTACATTATTTAAAAAATTTAATTAAAAAACATCCCTTATTATATCCTTAATAATAATACAGTTTTTATACCCAATTTTTTATTCCAAAATATCATTACGATTATTTAAATAAAATATAAAATGTCTGAAGAAAGCCAACAAAACAACAAAAACAATAATGTTCTAATAAATTCACCACAACAAAACGGAAATTTAAAAACAGAAAAATATCAAAAATATCCTGAAAGAAATCTTTTTAATCATATTCCTTTAAATTCTGCACTTTTAGAAAATATGAATAGGGGTGGTTATTTATGAATTTATTGAAAAGAATACAAATCTTACTTTAATTTTAAAAGAGTTAAAACATAAGAATTTTTTGTTTTGTTTGAGACTGATAAGGTTTACGAACAAGAGAATATATGTACAATATTTTTCTAATAAAAATATAGTCTAGTCTGCATTTGAATCAGTCCTAATATATCACAAAAATGAGAGTCTGAAAAATAGAACCACAGTATTTCTTTTAAATTAATCAAGATTAAGATTTCCATGACAGATTCGGACAATTACGGTAAACCTCTCACTGGAGGGGGTAATTAATAGGGACGGGGTAATTATTTGATAGAGGGGCATTATTTAATCATTTACGGTAAGTAATTTTGTGTTAAAACTTTGTTCCTGATAGTTGCTTTTTTATCAATTAATTTATTAAAAAAAATATATTTCAGCACTCTTTCAAGAAATCAAGAATCGTCAGGGAGATTTTATGCGGGCATTTAATGAAGGGGATGCTAAAGGGGCTGCTGAAATATATGATCCAGATGGTTAAAAATTAAATAATTATTTTTAAATAAATTAAAAACAAAAAGGTTATTTTATGCCTAATGGACATTCTCCAGTTAAAGGTCGTTCAGGGATAGAGGCATTCTTTCAAAAAGATATGGCTGATGGTGTTAGTAGTGCACAGGTGTTTTTAAAAATATTTTTAAAATTGTTAGGCTAACTCCTTTATGTAAAATCACTAAATAATCACAAGGTTAGGGGTGTTAGGGGAGGAGGAAGGGAGGTTAAATCTCATTTTTCACTTTTTTTCGGCACTCTCCTATTAACATAACCAATGTTTCGATATAATTATTTTTCAGTAATTATTGTTATATTTTAATATAGATAATAACAGAAGAAGTTAATGGTTCTGGAGATTGGGCTTTTGAAAGAGGAAGTTATCATTTAGAATGGTAAAAGAAAATATTTTTAATTTAGAAGAAATCTTTTTAGTGGAAGAGGTACAGAATCTGGTGCTTATTTACAAGTTTGGAAGCGAATTAATGGTGTTTGGTTGGTTCACAATGATTGCTTTAATGTTGTCCAATCTCCACGGAAGTCATAAATAATGATGGGATTAAAATAATAATTTTGAAGAAATTTGAGGATAATTATATTTGAAATAAGTAATCTCAACAATTAAAAATAAGCTTTAATTTTTTAAATTTAAATATGGTAATAAAAATGACTAGAATGTTAATATATTGAAGAAATAAACTGAAAGTCTCTTAGTAACTACAACATATTAGGGAAAGGATTAGAAATGACAAACTTAAAATTGAAAATTACCAAAAGAAAATTAAGATTATTTATTAGACGAAGTGTTGCAAAGTGTTGACGATATAAATATTTTACTAATTAAATTTTTTAAAAACTATTGACTAACAGGAATTAAAATACAATCTAAATAAAATGAGTACAATGTATGTAAATACAAAAACTGTTTATCAAGACAAAGCTTTCAAATATTAATATATTAGTTTTCAATCCTTTCCACAAATTTCTTTTCTCACACCTTCTTTGGCAAGAAATTTGGGTTAATTGCATAACAAGTTCCACAACAAAGCTTAATAAATGCATACTTCACCAAAGGAATCGGTGACTAAAAATTTTAAGAATTTTGAAAATATTTGAGGTGTAACCTTGCATTTACTAGAACCATTTGTGCAGAAAGAAGATTTTGCTTTATCCACACATGCTTAAGTAAAAGAGATTATTATGAAGCAGGTAGATTAAGCTTACGGATGGGTGCTTTTCCTTTCTCATAAAGCATTGGTGGCGTATTTGCTTTTGTTTTTGACTTAGTGGAAGTCGAAGGCGTAGTGGGTGTCGTGGGCGTTGTTGGTGTCGTGCTTGGGGTTGTAGGTGTCGTGGGCGTTGTTGGTGTCGTGCTTGGGGTTGTAGGTGTCGTGGGCGTTGTTGGTGTCGTGCTTAGGGTTGTAGGTGTCGTGGGCGTTGTTGGTGTCGTGCTTGGGGTTGTAGGTGTCGTGGGCGTTGTTGGTGTCGTGCTTGGGGTTGTAGGTGTCGTGGGCGTTGTTGGTGTCGTACTTGGGGTTGTTGGTGTCGTGGGTGTTGTACTTGGCGTTGTTGGTGTCGTGCTGGGCGTCGTGGGTGTTGTAGGAGTTGTACTTGGTGTTGTTGGTGTCGTGCTGGGCGTCGTGGGTGTTGTAGGAGTTGTACTTGGTGTTGTTGGTGTCGTGCTGGGCGTCGTGGGTGTTGTAGGAGTTGTACTTGGTGTTGTTGGTGTCGTGGGCGTTGTTGGTGTCGTGCTGGGCGTCGTGGGTGTTGTAGGAGTTGTACTTGGTGTTGTTGGTGTCGTGCTGGGTGTCGTGGGTGTTGTAGGAGTTGTTGGTGTCGTGCTGGGTGTCGTGGGTGTTGTAGGAGTTGTAGGTGTCGTGCTGGGCGTCGTGGGTGTTGTAGGAGTTGTACTTGGTGTTGTTGGTGTCGTGCTGGGTGTCGTGGGTGTCGTTGGAGGATCTGTTTCAATTGTTCCAACTCCTTGAGACAATAGAATTACAAGGAAAAGATTTATAATTACTTTCATAATCAAATTTCTTAAATTTTTATTTTAGGTTTCGAGCAAACATTTTTACATAATCATTTCTCTATTAATTTATTTAATAGCTAATGATGTGAAATTCTGATTTAGCTCTACTTTGTACCACCTCTATTCCCTAACTTGTACCCGTGGTTAGCCGATAAACCATCTCATCTCAGACTAGTCGAATTGTTTTTGCTTTTTCCTAGGCTGGGAGGAAATTTAGCCTGCCTTACATTAAATACCCACATAACCCCACAATACCTAATTTTCTAAATATGGGAGTGGATAAAAATTTTTCTCAGTCTCCACCTATTTATATTTGTGTGGGCATCACAGTTTTTAAATCCAAATAAATTTTTAAAAAATCCAAGGAAAACAGCCAAGTAAACAATTCTCTTTTTTTATTAAATAACATAAAGTACATCATCTCCGTTTTAATTTTTTAAATATTTATTTACGTAAGAATTAGAAAAAAACATCCTCAAAGTTAGCCTTAACGTTCAAATCTAAATTTAAACTTTTTATTTACACAAATGTTTAGTTCATTTCTGTCAGTGAGCCAAAATTTTATTTTTATAAAAAATAATTATTTTTTAACGTTTATATTTTAATTAAATTTTTGATTAAATCTGATTTTTTAAATTTCTTCTTTTACGATAATGTAAATTTATTCGATGTTTACTCCAACTTGAGTTTTTAAAAATGTTTTCCAAATAACAGGAGATTTTTAAAATAAATGAAAGAAAATGGAATTTTTTAATTTCATAATTATTAGGTACCGTAAATTTCCTAAAATAGTTTCCTTGTCCCCATTACAAAGTAGATATGAAATATTAAATTTCCGACATCTAAAATAATTGAAATAAATTTAATCAAAATTTTAAATAAAGTTAAAAAATTTTGAAAATATCAAAATATGTATCTATATTTAAATATCATCCCCATCGCCGTCTTCCTTTCCAACTATTTTTCTTCCACTTCCATATTTTCTGCCCCAATTGAATTTTCTTCTCCATCCAGGATATCCATAACCATCACCACCTCCATCACCCCAGCTTCCAGGCAAGTAACGAATTCCTCGATCACTTTAATATTTTTTAATTAACAGAATTATACATATTATTAAAATTTAAGATTATTTAAGATTTAAATTTATTTAAGAATAAAAATAAAATTAAAAAATAATACATTAGAAATATCACAACACATATATTTTTAAGTAGGTATATTAAAAACAATATCATTCTATCCTTCCCGATCCGAATTTTCTCCCAGATTTTCTTCCAAGTTTACCCATTCTTTCTTAACCGTCTCCTATTTTTTGTTTCCATCACTTTTCTTAAATAAATATTGTAATAATTTTAATTATCAAGATTGAGATAGAAATAATTGAAAGAATTATTAATTAATTAAATAACTTAACAGTTTAAAATCATAAATATTATCTTGGAATAAATAAGTATCCCCAGCTTCACTCAACATTGAATATAAAAATAAAAAAATTAAAACTATCATTACAAAAAATATTTTTAGTTTAATTTAAAAATTTAAATCAGAAATAAATTTAGGTATATTTTCCTTTTAATTATTTATAAATTATTTTTTAAAATTATGAAAAAAAGTATGTCAAAAATTAAGAATTGATTTAATTTCAAAAATAATTAATTATAATTAATTATTTTTGATAATTAATTAATAATTAATTCAAAATAATTAATTTAATTTCAAAAATAATAATTTTACCTAAATTTATTTCTGATCTAAATTTTTAAATTAAACTAAAAATATTATTTATTTTATTACAAAAAATGTACTTTAAATTAGTCGCTTTTAAATTATTTACATTTTTTTACAATTAAAAAAATAAATTTAGACTTGAAGATATTAATAGGTATTTCTGTTAGGGGTGTTCGAAAAATCTTTCATAAGCGACAGTTGATGCAACAACAATTAAGAGTATTTTTTAAGAGTATAATTAGATTATAATTAATTACTTTTTCTTAAATTATAAATAAGAAAATTATCTTTTTTTATTTCAAAACAAATAATTTAAAGTTAATTTTTTGTGTAATAAAATAATGAATTATTTTTAAGATTAAATTAAAGTCTCTATTTTTTGATAGGTAGGACTTGTTCCCTTAATAATTACACATTAACTACTTAAAATAAATTAATATTAAACATTAACTTAAAAAATTTTATTTTTTATTAAAACGTTAAATTATAAACAAAATATTTTTTATTTTAATGATAATTTTAATTTTTTTATTTTTATTTAAATATTCATGGGAGAGTAAAGAAGCTGATTATTTATTTAAAAATAATATTTATGAATTGAAACTGTTAAGTTATTTAATTAATTATAATAATTAATTTTGTTTTTATCACATTTTTTAAAATGAATTTTGATTAATTTTTCATTAATTTCTTCAAAAAATATTTAAAATAATTTTTAAAAATTATTAAAGGGACCGAAAAGTTCGTTACTGGCCAGGAAATTGGGGTGATGGAGGAGGAGATGGAGCGGGAGGTGGATGGGGAAGAAGATACAATTGGGGAAGACAATATGGTTCGGGAGGAAGATACAATTGGGGATAATTGAAAAAATAAATTTTTTTAGATATTTTTAATAATAATTTTTTAATTTTTATTGTTTTTATAGTATTTTTAAATAAAAAAGTGTAAATATCTTACCAATTCCGATTAATGTAAAGTCTAAAACAAAATGTTTAATTATTTTTAAATATAGTTTAATTCTAAAATCCATCAAAATCACCTCTACCGAAGTGTTTTAAATTAATTATTTTCCATGCTGTTTGAGAAACTTTTGAAGATGATTGATGTTACTAATAAAAAATTGAAATACATATGTCTTGATAAAGTAATTAACGAAAGGATATTGTAATTTCTATTTTTAGAATTACGAAATAGTTCATTCCATTTACTAATTTTTAAAATAAATAAGAATGGATAATTCTGATATTTTAAAATATTTTTTAAATTTTTTTAATTATCAAAAATTTTTTCACAAAATATTCAACAAGAAAAATCAAAATTTTATTGAAAGATTCACATTCAAAAATTTTTTTCTAAAAACTATTTTTGTTGCCAAACATTTGACAAGTAAGAATAAATAAAACGGAAAAAATTTTCATATGAATTTACACAAATTTATAAAAAACAAAACAAATAAAAATTTGGTATATTCAAGTAATAAAATTAAGGAAATTCTAAAGAATAATAAAAAAAGAAAGAAATTTCCACGTATTTATTATAACAAAAATTTTGTGAAAATTTGTTTAGAAAATTAGTGACGTCGGGAAGTTTTGGGTAAAGATGGTAAAATACGGAAGGAATTCAAGAATTATTTTTTGCCAGGGGCTGGCTCCCGGTATTGGTCAATCAACTCCTGACATTTATGTATATGGATCTTTTATACCGATAAAAAGATTAATTATTTTATAATTAGTATTTTATAATTAGTATTCAGCTTATGTAAGGGACGTTTATAATTAAAGAAATTCTCTTGGTCTTAAATTTAAGGGTGCTTTGGAATCGGGAATTTACAAGAGAATTTTAATCCCCGATTCGGGAATTAGGACGAATAGATCCCTAGTGTACTTTCCATATTTCTTTGCCGCATATTTTAAGCTTTTTTAAACATTTAACAAAAAAGCTTTTTTAAATAACAGAAAATTAAATTCTAAATAAAATAAATATTATCAAAAAAGTTGTAAATAGAATGACAAATTTTGTTTGAGGAAATTTAAAAATAAAGAAATTACAATATTTACATTATATCATGGGATTTACTTCCTTAGTAAAGAAAAGAAGCCACGTATTAAAATGTCTAAGTTTTGTAAATAAGATTTGGAAAAGTAAAAAAAGTTTTTCAAAGGGATTGTATAGGAATATCAAATGTTTAGATTGTATGTACATAAAATGACATATTAAAAAGGTTGCATATAAAAGCAGGTAGATCGAACAGTTAAATCATTACATATTAAATAAAACAAGGAAACATTAACAAAATGAAGGTAATAATTAATATATAATTTTAATTAATGAATAAGATTAAGGTCCTTGCAATTATCTTATTACAATTGTGTATGTGTTCTGTGATAGAATCGTACAAAGGTAGGATTAAAAAATTGACAAATGAAAATTTTTAAATAAAGATTGCTGTGACAAATATAAATCAAACTGCAAGGAATGCAGTTATGGGCAGGTATGTAATGATTATGGTGATTGTGTACCATCTAAGACTACTAAAACCACAACACCTACAACAACTACTACACCTACTACAACCACAACTCCAACTACAACCACAACCCCTACTACAACTACTACACCTACTACAACTACAAGCCCAACTACAACCACAACCCCTACTACAACCACAACCCCTACTACAACTACTACACCTACTACAACTACAAGCCCAACTACAACCACAACCCCTACTACAACTACAACCCCAACTACAACCACAACTCCAACAACCACTACAACTCCAAACAATAAAAAATGTTGTGATGAGGATTATAATTGTAAAATTTGCGATTATGGAGAAGTATGTGATTATGGTAATTGTGTGCCAGAACCAACACCCACAACACCAACTACGACCACAACCACTACTACAATCACAACATCTACTACAACCACAACACCTACTACAACCACAACCCCTACTACGACCACAACCCCTACTACGACTACAACTCCAACTACAACCACAACTACTACAACCACAACCCCTACTACAACCACAACTACAACGACAACCCCTACTACAACCACAACCCCAACTACAACCACAACCCCTACTACAACTACTACACCTACTACAACTACAAGCCCAACTACAACCACAACCCCTACTACAACTCCATACAATAAAAAATGTTGTGATGAGGATTATAATTGTAAAATTTGCGATTATGGAGAAGTATGTGATTATGGTAATTGTGTGCCAGAACCAACACCCACAACACCAACTACGACCACAACCACTACTACAATCACAACATCTACTACAACCACAACACCTACTACAACCACAACCCCTACTACGACCACAACCCCTACTACGACTACAACTCCAACTACAACCACAACTACTACAACCACAACCCCTACTACAACCACAACTACAACGACAACCCCTACTACAACCACAACCCCAACTACAACCACAACCCCTACTACAACTACTACACCTACTACAACTACAAGCCCAACTACAACCACAACCCCTACTACAACTCCATACAATAAAAAATGTTGTGATGAGGATTATAATTGTAAAATTTGCGATTATGGAGAAGTATGTGATTATGGTAATTGTGTGCCAGAACCAACACCCACAACACCAACTACGACCACAACTCCAACTACAACCACAACTCCTACTACAACTACTACACCTACTACAACCACAACACCAACTACAACCACAACCCCTACTACAACCACAACTACAACTACTACACCAACTACAACCACAACCCCTACTACAACCACAACTACAACTACTACACCTACTACAACCACAACCCCTACTACAACCACGACTCCAACAACAACTACAACCCCAACAACCACAACAACTCCAACAACCACAACAGCTCCGACAACTACAACTGTGGTCACGACCAGAAAAACTAGACGAACTAGAAAACCTACTACAACCACAACTACAACCACAACCCCTACTACAACTACTACACCTACTACAACTACAACCCCAACCACTACCACAACTCCTACTACGACTACAACTCCAACAACTTCAACTACAACTTCCAAACCTACAACACCTTATTACTGTGACGAATATTTGAAATGTCCTTCTGGATATGAATGTGACCTATACGATAACGTTTGCAACCCTAAATATTAATAATTTTTACAAAATAAGTTGATTATTAACGTATTATGTATTGATTGTATATTTGAAAACATTCTTTTGATTGAAGTTTAATAAATAATTATTTTTATTCTTCTATTTTCCTTTGTTATAATCAAACTTTTTTATTTTATAAAAGATAAAGCCTCAACATTTAAATAAGTAAGCAGAATGAGGATCTTTATGAGATCTTACTCGCCTTATCGGTGATAGAGGTTTCACTTTAATCTTTTCTTATTCACAATACAAAGTTTAATCCTATATTAAATTTTAGAATTTTTGTGTGTTTGTCTGTTCCCGTTTGAATTTTGCAATATTTTTGACATTGAGTTTTGCGTTGTGTTTACTTTGTTTAGAAATAACATAATGCCCAAATACCCCCCACCCCCCCCCCCCCCCCCAACCCATCTTCTAGCCTAAATATATTATACTTAATCAGAACTGTTTCGAAATTCCGATTTTCGATTTTGATATCTTTGAAATATTTTCGATTTACGATTTTCGAAGATTTTTTGTTTCGAAACATCTCTGTTAATAATTCAAACATTATAAAGAAATTATTATTAAAATAAAAGTAAACTAACAAGAAAGAGAAATTTTTTCTTGCTCATATTTTTATTACTATATACATAAATAAAATTTTATTTTATACATGTATTTTAGTTGTTTATTCGAGAGTGTTAAAAATGAAATTAAAGCTAGTAACATTTGGCAGTCATTTATGGTAGAGATTCTGCGTTTGAATTTTTTGAGGCTCAGCGTGAAAATTTATTTTTAAATAGAATTTTGCATTTAAAAAGATATCTTATAAAAGTATCGTTGGACACACATCAAAATATATTTTAGTTTTTTATCGGCAAATTGTCTGCAAGACACAGCAAAAATACAGGAAAATTTTGACATACAAAAAAATTTCAAACTGTTAAAAGTAGGAGTTTTAACATGTGCTTTAAATTATTATTTTTTACTTTACTCTGTAATATGTAATATTGTTTTTGAACTCTTGTCAGTAAAACTTAATGTTTCTATTTTTCTAAGGGAACAGAATTTTGTTGAAAAAATTCGTTATATTCGCCGAAGTTATTTTTGCAATTTTTTTAGATTTAGACAAGTATTATGTTCAGAATATTTAAATAAGAATATTTTTAACGGAAGAATGTCCAAGTATTGTATAGTATATTATTCCCGAATTAGTAGAATTTTTTGAGATTTTTTTTAAATTATAGTTTTGACTAAAGATGTTAAAATTTTAGATTTCTCTAAATTTTTAATAAAATAAATTTAATTATTTTTTGCCGTTTTTATTCAAAATTTAAATCTAAAAAAATATTCTAACCAATAAATTATTTTTTTAATTATTGTATATTTATTCTCTCTTATTTTTAATTTCTTCATTTCTTATTTATGTTGTAGTTGTAAATATTTCAGTAGTTTTAGTGTGGTGTTTGTATCCTTCTCCTTTAGGATAAGCTTCAATTTCATTAAAGCTAATAATTAAAATTAAAACAAAAATAAAGAAAAATAATTTATTTAAATTATTTAACATTTCTTTTGTTTGAATATTTTTGGGGGTTTTTTATAAAGTTTTTAGAAAATTTTTGGTGATAAATTTAGAAATTTTGATCTGCTTTAAATATTACCCAAAAATGGTAGTTTGTATTTTATAAAATAAAAAATAAAAGTATTTTTAAATAAACGTGGCAAATACATAATTTTATGTTGAAAAACATGTTTTGACCTAAAAGAAGATAAACAAATTTTAAGTAAAAGCAAAGATTAAAAACACACGTCAGTATTCTCTCTCGAATTGATGATAACAACTTTGTTTGGCATACTTATCTTTCAGAATTATTTTTAATAAAAATTATTAAAATTTTTTGACTGAATAACAAAATATATGTAACACTCCTTTACAATTTAATAAAAAATCTTATTTTTTTAATTTATGTTGTTTTTGTTTGACTTTTGCCCTTGGAATGATTCAATATTAAAAGAATTTTTTGTTAAAAAATATAAACGTGGAGATGTTTTTAAGGTAAAAATAAACTTAGGGTAAAAATAACTTAAAAAAATTTTAGGTCAAAACAAGTTTTTCAACATATATTTGCCACGTTTATAATATAAAAATATTTAAAAATACTTTTATAAAATACAAACTACTATTTTTGGGTAATATTTAAAGCAAATTAAAATTTCTAAATTTATCACCAAAAATTTACTAAAAACTTTATAAAAACCCCCCAAAAATATTCAAACAAAAAATGTTAAATAATTTAAATAAATTATTTTTCTTTATTTTTGTTTTAATTTTAATTATTAGCTTTAATGAAATTGAAGCTTATCCTAAAGGAGAAGGATACAAACACCACACTAAAACTACTGAAATATTTACAACTACAACATAAATAAGAAATGAAGAAATTTAAAAAAAGGAGAATAAATATACAATAATTAAAAAATAATTAATTGGTTAGAATATATTTTTAGATTTAAATTTTGAATAAAAACGGCAAAAAATAATTAAATTTATTTTATTAAAAATTAAAAAAAATGTTAATTGAATTCTTATAATGGCAGGAAAGATCCTATGATATAAAATATTTCCTCCAGATTAACTAAATACATATTACTTGTTCCTGCCTGAATTAAAAATATAAAGATAAAAATATTCGATTAAAATGGTTTAAACTTCAATAACTCGTGATTCAACATCTTAGTGTACCTATATTTTTCTATAAAATAGAAACTACTTTTAATCCAATAAATGAATAGTTTAATGATATATTCCTTTGTTACACCACAATATTTTTCTTGGGGTTTTCTCTCTCATACGTCACTCCAATCATACATTTTCTCCTAATACAGATCGACTAAATCCTATCTCGAAGTGTAACGTATGATCAGGATTCGACTGTGCATAAACACATATTCTTTTTACAACAAAATAATAATTTATATGATAATCTTTCACTTAAATTTAAATGATAAAAATTATAAATTGAATAATAAATTAAATTTAAAATAAGATCTCTTGTTTGTTTTGCTTTTTCCAACAACCTTAATTATATCCGCTTGATTAAATTTCCTAAATGGTAAATATCCAGCTCGTAGTCCCCAATAATAAAAGAATGTCAATATGGGATGAAGAGGAAAAGAAGAGTAAAGATGCAATTAAAATAGGCAATGTAAATTTTGATTAAGAGGAAGAATATGAAGAAAAATACGAGAAATTATGGCAACAAAGTTGATGGGCTCTGAAGTTTGGGATATCATCATATAGTGATAAGGACTGGGAGAAAGAACATGTTTGCTCCCTTTATTATTCGCGCCAACCTGCCAATCTATCAGTTAACAACCTGAGGAAAATTATAGTAGAGAGAGTAAACGAGTATAATAATGCGCAAAGTTGCATTTTTCAGAAAGTAACTTGCGGACATGGGGACTACGAACTTGACATTTACCTTCCTATATGTATGTATAATAATATAATGAATGAATTTTTTTGTATAAATTATTCTAATTTAAAATAATTTTATTAGAATTATTATTACAAAAAGTGAAGGAAGCATTAATTAAAGGCAAGAAAAAAGAACCTGCCTAGAAAATTATCTTCCCTGTTAATTTCTTTTTAATAATTTTAGATAAGTTTATTAATTCAACATAATCCTCGTACTCGTACATACTTAATTCCAAATTATTATTTAAATCATATTAGTTTGTAAAAGTTACTCGATCCCATGATGACAAATGAAATACTTATAACCGTGATTATTTTTAATAAACAAAGACAATTTTTTAAAGAATTCAAAAGAATGATAAAAATAAGAAAAGAGGAAGAAAATTTTATTAAAAAATAAAATGAGTAATTTTTAATAAAAAAAATTATTTGTTTAAAACTTAGAATGACGAATTTTTATTTGTTAGAAAATTTATTGAAAAATTAAATAAATCGTGACAAATGAGGGAGGTATGGGAAATTTAGGCGCAAAATCTGGGATAAAATAAAAATTGCTATCTTAAAATTCTGTGATTAAATTCTGTTAAGTACGGCTAAGTCAGTAACGAAGATTTGAATCCTTAGAAAAGATAGTAGCAATAAAATCTCCCTCAAATTTCCAATACGAGCCGAAACGTCATTTAATTTGTGATTTAACATGTGAATTTTTACTTCCTCTAAGAAAGTTACACGTATTTATTATGTCTAAAGATTGCCAACAAATTTATAAAAAATTATAACAATGACTTTTGTTATAAAAATATTTAGCGAGATACTGAAAAAAATGTTTAAAAAAATTAAAATATACATATTTAACTGTAAAAGGAAGTATATAAAAGCAGAATTCAATCATTAATAATCATCAGTTTTAAATAAAATTTCAAATATAACAATAACAGAAATGAAGGTAATATTTAATATTTATGCTTAAGATAATGAATATTATTAAGGTGTTAGCAGTTATATTGTTACATTTGTGTGTATGCTCTATGTTAGAAGCTAATAAAAGTAAGCAATTTTAATTGTAAACTTATTTCTTTTAACAATAAAGAATGTTGTGATGAGGATTATAATTGTAAAACTTGCAAATATGGAGAAGTATGTGATTATGGTAATTGTGTTCCAAAACCAACACCCACAACACCGACTACGACCACAACACCGACTACAACCACAACCCCTACTACAACCACAACCCCTACTACAACCACAACTCCTACTACAACCACAACCCCTACTACAACCACAACCCCAACTACAACCACAACCCCTACTACAACCCCAACTACAACGACAACCCCTACTACAACCACGTCAACAACAACAACTACAACCCCAACTCCAACAACCACTACAACTACATACAATAAAAAATGTTGTGATGAGGATTATAATTGTAAAACTTGCAAATATGGAGAAGTATGTGATTATGGTAATTGTGTGCCAAAACCAACACCCACAACAACAACTACGACCAAAAGAACCAAAAAACCGAAAACAACTACAACCCCAAGTACAACCACCACTACAACACCAACAACTACCACAACTCCGACAACTACAACTGAGACAACAACTACAACCTTAACAACTACCACAACTCCGACAACTACAACTGAGACAACAACTACAACCCCAACAACTACCACAACTCCGACAACTACAACTGAGACGACAACCCCAGCAACTACTACGCCGTATCCCTGTGGTAAATATGTATCCTGCCCTGATGGATATGAATGTGACTACAATAATGTTTGCGTGCTTGATGATTAATATAAGTAATTTTTACAAAATAAGTGATTATACACATTAATGATTGCATAATTGTAAACATTATGGCAATTGTAAAGAAGAGGTAGTATTTTTTGCTGACAATTTTTAGGGCCTTTTTAATATAAAAAGATTATTTTAAATACATACAAGTACCACCTCTTATTTACATCTGTTATAATTATCTATATAATTCATTGAAAGTGAAAATGTATGAACTAATGAATAAAAATGACATGGCATACGTTTTTTACATGTTTTTCCAATCCCCTCACCACTTAGTGAAAGTTAGCGGCTGTTTATAATATTCTTTATCTGTTATTTGAATATAAATGAATGAATATTTCCCGGGTCCGGGAAATATAACTTATTTACGGTAATAAACAGTTATACAAAATTTCTGAATAAGACATGTAGGTCTTTAATTATTAACACACTTTAATATCCATATATCCGCACATACAATGTAATACCTAATCATTTCACAAGTCTTCTGCATACCTATGTATATTATCCAAGAAAACTACTGATATGTCAGCGGGTATTCGTCTGTTTTAAATTTATATCCGACTTCACTGTTCCTATATTATTATAACTTGCTAGCTTTAAGAGTTACATGTGCAATGAGCTTTATATTTTGACGAACAAACTACATATAAGTGAAATGCTTTTTGTTTGTATACTTGTTATTCCTTTACATTTCACACATATTTTTCACATCTATTCGAGAGTGTTAAAATTTATATATGTTTAAGCGACTGGATATCACGTCCTAATAGCATAACGAAAAATAACGTTATTTAAAAACTAAAATTAGTATCTAATATATGAATAACAGGATTCAATATAATATATTTTTATAGAATTTAAAGTTAAAATGCATTGAGACTAAGAATCAGGATTGACGATGTTATTGTTGATATTTTTCACATTTGTGTAGCAATTTTTGTGATAATTGATAAAAGTAGCATAAAGTTTCGTAGAAAAATGCAACTTATAATTTAAATAATAATTTTCTTAACATATATATTAAGATTTTGGATAGAAAAACTTTGTGAAGTGATAGAAAGTTAAAGAGCAAGAATCCTCTTTAATCACTAGGACATCGCAAATACAAAAAAGTGAGATTTTTTAAAAATTTTCACCTAAGTTGCTAAAAATTTAAATTTAGATGTCCTTAACTTCAGAAAATTATAAATATTTTAATTTTTTTCACATTTCCCATGTACGAGAAAAAACAAAATTTAGTTACGAGGCCAAAATTGGGAGTATACAGGTGAGAGCAAATTTAAAATTTCCAAAGACTTATTAAGTATTTAATTATTTTATTACACAAAAAATGAAACTAATTTGCCCTAAAAATTTAAATTTATTTTATTTTTAGTAATGTAAAATAAACTATAAAATAAAAAAAATAATTCTTTTATTCTACACAATTTATTCAAAATATATATTTATTTTTGGTCTCAAATAAGAGACTGTTTAAATATATCTAATTAATTATTTGACCATCTATACTGGTAATTAGTACCAGGATTTCCATTTGAATTATAACCGCTTTGACAACAATTTCCTCCATTATTGTTATTATTATTAGCTGCATTTCCCCAACGATATTCATAACTCCAACGTTTATTTTTTAGAAAACTTTAAAAAAAATTTATTTTTGATTTGACTCGATAGAGAAAAAATATTTTTAAAATTAATTCTTATTTAAAATATTATGTACCTTTTAATATTTAATTTTAAATATTTTCTAGACAGACTTACTACCTTTCTAAATTTTTCAAATCAACTTCTTTCATTTTATCTTCAGCTCCTTCAACTATTAAATAATTAAATAATAAAAATGAAATAAATAAAATCAAAAACATTTTAAAATCTAAAAAATTTTATTAAAAAGCATTTAAAATTTAAAAGAATAGAAAACCGATTGACTGGGTTTGACCCAGAAGTTCTGATTATTAATTAAATATTATTTTAAAAAATAATTAAAAATGAATGTATTTAAGGGTATTTTTAACTTATTTAAATACTTCTTAATTTCTATTCAAATTAAATATTCATCTTTTATTTTATGTCTGGACTTAACATTCTTTTAAATTAAATATTTAAAACATTAAATATCAATATTACACAAAAATATAAAATTTTAATTGTTTATTTTAAATTTGAAACACTCAAAAGGAAAAGAATAATTAAATATATACAAATGTATTTCCTTTTGATGTTTGATGTTGCACTTTTAAATTAAAAACTAGTTTTTAATTTTAATTTAGATGAGTGTGATTCTATAAAAATCCAGCAAAGCCTCATGTAGGCCGTGTTTCGTTTTGAAAAATTTGGTAAGGGAAACACCACACTTTATATACATATTTTTGGAAAGTGCCATGCTAAAAAAGATATCTGGATACTTGCCTTAACAAAATTCTTAAAATTTTTTCTGTAAGAGCGGACACAAGAATCCCAAATCTCAATACCATCTTTTTCATGAATCTCGAAATCTAGCTTAATCTGCCAATATCCGAATTAATCCAATGAAAACAAACTTGTTACTCTCGCTATCGTCGAAATCCACCGATATCCCTCTTGATGTACCTCAACAGCCCTTGTTTTAGGTCACTAATGCTTTTAAATGCCCCGCTAAATTGTTCTCTCTCTTCTAAATAATTATAAAAACAATCACCCAACAATTAATAACTTAATTTAAATTAGAAAATAATATTTTCTTAATTGTCTTTAATTAATTAAATTTTAAATAATTTATATTCTACTAAATTCAAAACTAGTTTTTATTTAAATTTAAAAGTGCACATCAAAAATTAAAAGGAAATGTATTTATTTAAACATTTAAATTTAAAATAAACAATTAAAATATTTACTATTTTGTGTAATATTTAATGTCTTAAATATTTAATTAAAAGATGTCAAGTCTAGACAAAAAATAAAAGATGAATATTTAATATTTTTTGATAGAAATTAAGAAGTATTTAAATAAATTAAAAATACCCTTGAATACAATCATTTTCAATTAATTTTTGAAAATAATATTTTAATAAATAATTTTAATAAATAATCAGAACCCTGGGTCAAACCCAGCCAATCGGTTTTCTTGTTTTAAATACCTATTTTAAATTTTTTAGATTTTAAAATGTTTTTGATTTTATTTATTTCATTTTTATTATTTAATTATTTAACTGTTGAGGGAGTTGAAGACAAAATGAGTGAAGTTGATTCGAAAAATTTAGAAAAGTAAGCCTAATTTTAGAAAATATTTAAATTTAACGCGTAGTTACGGTAGCGCATTTAGTTACCCCAGAGAAGCATTTGAGATTCCAACAGTTTGAATTTTTCTCTGGGACCTTGAAAGGCCTGACAGATTTGGGGCACTGATAGTATTTTAAAATGCTTGCATCAAAAGTTTAGTCTTGCATTATATTTATTTATTTACACCACTAGTTATTTTATTACACCACTTTAAGTAAAAAATAAAAATAAAAAATCAAAACAGCTTACAATAAATAAAATCATATCACTTGTCATTTAAAATATTGGAGATATCCAATTGTGAAAAGAAGTTTAGAAAAAATTTTGGGAAAAATCATCTTTTTGCGATAGGTTGGAAGGGCTGACAGATTCACTCACTTCGGTCTCGGGCCTTGATTAATAACAGCAAACTCAAACAATTATTTGATAACCTGAGGGGAATTAAGAGAAAGGGAGGAGAGGGAAAGGAGTAGAATGCAACAAAATATATTCTCTGAGAGTTTGGTTTTTCAATTAAATTTTAAAAGAAAACAATTTTTTATTTTTTAAGCTTTCTAAATAAACGTTGGAGTTATGAATATCGTTGGGGAAATGCTGCTAATAATGGACAGAGTAGTTGCTGTGGATGTTCAACTTGTTCAAGCGGTTATAATCCAAATGGAAATTCTGGACATAGTTACCAGTATAGCTGGTCGAATAATTAAATAGAGATAACCAGTCTCTTGTTTGAGACCAAAATTAAATACTTACTTTGTCAATTAATGTCTATTTTAGAATAAATGAATAACTTTTTATATTAAAAATTCACAAAAAAATTAACAAAACAAATTTAAAAAATATATATTTAATTTGTTGTACGTCCAATCCTCCAAAGTCCATCATTTAAATAATGAACATTATCAATTGCAATCCCTGTATTCTTCTCTCGAATTGTTAATGGGGAAATCTTTAAATATTTTTTATTAAAAGGGAATAATTTTTACTTAAAATTATACTTAAAATTAATTCCTGAACCGAACAATTATTTAAAATTAAATTTTTAATTAATTGTTCGAATATCTGTTGCAGGATTCGGGTGGGGTTTCATGTAGGGTTGGAAAAAACCGGTTAAACGCCCGGTTAATTTTTTCCTGTGGCGGGGCAAAAAGAGAAGAGAAAGGAAGAGAGAAAAAAGGCCAGCCCTAGGGAAAAATTAACCGGTTTTGTTCAACCCTAGTTTCCTGCACGAAGCGACGTACAAATTGAACTTGACTGTACTGTTATATCAGAAAAAATTATTTACATTTCTATTTACACTTAAATTAGGGTTGTTGGCGACCGGTTATTAACCGGTACCCTCGGTTTTCGGTTATCGCCGGTTTTCGACCCCCGGTTTTCGGTTCCGGTTTTTGATTTACCCCCGGTTTTTGGTTAACCGGGACCGGTTTTTGGACAAATTTTCATCCAGAATATCCCATTAAGATGTTGTAACATTCCAACGCCTTTAAATAAATATTCTATACACTTCATCGGGGATTTGGGAGATGAGAAGTTATCAAGGCGTTGGGATGAATGATAGTATTAAGTAGAGTTCGAACCCGGGCCGGGCCCGGACCGGTATTTTTGAGAAAATCCGGTTTTTCCGGGCTAACCGGTTTTTCCGGTTTTAACCGGAAAAACCGGCCCGGGTGCGATTTTGTGTAAGAAAACCGGGTCCCGGGCCCGGTAATTTTTTGCCGGGCCCGGAGTCTTTTTGATGAAGTCAAAAAATGTAAGAAATATAGCTGTTTGGCCATCCAATTTTTCAAAATTTTCGCCTCCGGCGGTAAAAAAGAAGAAATCTGGCCCCTTGGAGTTCCAAAATTCTCAAAATTTTCACCTCCGGCGGTAGAAAAGGAAGAAATCTAGCCCCTTGCCTTCCAAAATTCTCAAAATTTTTAAAAAGGGAAGAAAAATTAATGGGATTAAGAAGTATATCGAGGGCTTAATTCTCTGATATCCCTTAATATTCTTACAAATCTCATGAGTTCTCTATGAATCCCTTCAAATTCATAATCTTCTATATCACTCGAAATCTGATATCACATGGAAGCTTCCTAAATACTTCAAATCCCCTCATTTTCCCAGACTACCAATTATTTCAAAAATTGCGGATTGCGTATATGTGTGTTTTTTTTGACTTGCGTACTGCGGATTGCGTCTGCGTGTTTTAAAATAAAAATTGCGAGTTGCGGATTGCGGCTGCTGATTTTAAAAATAAAATTGTGGATTGCGGCTGCGGAAAATTTTTTTCACTTGCGGACACTCCTGCTATCTATCCTTAAGCGCATCTATCCTTTGATTCATCTATCCTTTAATCGATCCTTTGTATGTTTTCCGATCCTTTGTATGTTTTCCGATCCTTTGTATGTGTGATAATTTTTTTATGTTTTTAATAAATTTAGAAAAAACCGGGCCCGGGTCTGAAAAAATCCGGTTTTTCCGGGCTAACCGGTTTTTCCGGTTTTACCCGGAAAAACCGGTCCGGGTGCGATTTTGAGTAAAAAAAACCGGGTCCCGGGCCCGGCATTTTGAAAAGTTCGAACTCTAGTATTAAGAGGTGTTGTCTAGGAGAGGTGTTGTCTGCAATAAAATTCCTACACAAAATAAGATCGAACCCAATCCTATGAACATTGTCGCCCGCCAGCTTACCCACTTAACCACGCATCTACACAAGGAAACAAAAAATATTTTGACTTTTTTAATAATAAAAATATTTTGTTAATGTATTTTAGTCATTCGAATTTCCTAAGAATTCCCAAAAATTTCCATCGTTAGGGGTGTATTTTTAAAACCGAAACCGGGCGGTTTTGGTCACCGGTTTTCGGTTATCGCCGGTTTTCGACCCCCGGTTTTCGGTTCCGGTTAATTCGCTAAAAACACCGGTTAACGGTTCCGGTTCGGTTAACCGTCCGCCAACAACCCTATTAAAAATCATTTTTTAAATATTCAAAAAATGATTAATTTAAATAATTTAAATAATTTTAATTAAATTTAAACAAAACCCCCCCCCCCCCCCCCCCCAACCTTCATTTGCCCAATAGCCATAGCATTTTCTTTTCCTTCCCCCATTATAGCAACTAATTCTCCTTCTTTACATAAATCATTTAATTGAGCACCTGGAGAAGTTAAGCCTGGACACATTATATTAGAACCATTTAATACAAAACGAATAGCTCCTTTATCTACCTAAAAATATTTTTAAACAAATTTTAAATAAATCAGAAAAAAATATTTTTTTGATAAATGATTAACTAATTTATATATTTTTATCCAAAAAAATAAAATAGAAAATTTCTGCCAAATGAGAAAATACCATTTTATTCTAATAGAATGACCTCTCCATTAGAATGGCCCCTTTTTGGGGGTAATGAAAAATAGAAGGGCGGCCATTCTATTAGAATAAATCGGTATTTATTTTTCTATATTTAAGTTAAAAAAACCTTTTGGTGTTTAAGAAGAAAAGGATATTTGTGAAGTAATTTGAGAGTTGGAAAGTATTGAGGTAAATCTCGATGCTTCAAAAAAAATAAAATTTTTAATATTTTTCAAAACTAAAAATTCTAATCAAAGCTTAATTTTTATAATTATTCAACTAACAATAAGAGGTGGGGGCTAATCAGAGTTGCGTCGTAATTGAAAATTTTTTTCGTAATCGTAGTTCATAATTACGACGCAACCCTGGAGCTAACTCGAGAAATTCCAACTCACGGAACAGACAGTTCGCGGAACGACAAGTCACGGAATATTTTTAGAAATCAGAATTTTTAGAATTTTTTAAAATAGTTTTTTAAAAATATTTAGATTTTTCAAAAAATTCCTGTTTTTAAATTATTCCGTGTTTTGGTAATTCCGTGACTTGTCGTTCCGTGCCTTTTCCATTTTCCGTGAGTTAGCCCGACAGGCAACTAAGACTGGCAAGCCATGTCGAATGTATATACTCGCAGTTATATAGAAAATGCTGAAAATATGTCAGAATTATTTGGGGACCCCAACCAGAATTTAAAAAATAAAAAAACCTTAACAAACTGAATTTCCCCATTAACGTCAGCAATTAATTCCAAATGGTCTTTACATTTTAACAATTTAAAATTTTCCTTTTTTGGCAAAATTTGTTCAATAAATTCTTCAATAAGAGGAAATTGTTCAATTAATTTGGCACGAATTGATTTCTTTAAAAAAAATAAAAAAAAATATTTTTTTCAAAAATTATACCTGAACAGATCCTTTAAGTTGTTGACTTCCAATAACATCTTCTGTTGAATCAAATTTTTTAAACATTTTAAATAATTATTTTTTATCAGATTTTGCTCTAGAAAATTTTAAAAATTATTAATAAAAAATTATTGTTAAGTAAATAAAAGGGTGGAATAAAAAAAAGAAATTTAATTAAAAATTCAAGACTCTAATGTTCTCTTTGTACTCAGAAAAAGAAAAAGAAGAAAAAAAGAACAAGATGAACAGAGAGAAGAAAGAAAAAGATTAAATAAGTGTACAACCTAAAACAACGCACGGCCATAACAACGCAGAGCCATAACTAGCCGGCAAATTTTCTGGCGCTTATCAATTTTGATATCAATCTCTTTAGCTTGATGAAAGGAATCGTTTAATACTAAATTTGTTAAGATTTGGAAATTTTGAAGGAAGTTATGGCTTGCGCCGTTATGGCCGTGCGTTGTTTTGGGGGGGACACGCCCGAATAGTCGCGCGGCCATAAGGTCGCCAAGCTATAACTTGTTTCAAGATTTCCGCATCTTACCAAATTTAGTATTAAACGATTCCTCTCATCGAGCTAAGGAGATTGATACAAATTGATAAGGGCCAGAATTTTTTTTAGCAAGTTATGGCTCGGCGACCTTATGGCCGCGCGTCTACTTGGACGTGTCCCAGTAAATTTTGGGAATTATTTTATTTCTTTTTTATTTTATTTATTGATGCAATATTGCAATTTTTTCTTTTAATTTTATTTTTTTAGAATTTAAAAATGTCTTCTTCAACTCAACAAAATCTTTCTTTTGGTACTTATCCAATTATGCAATCAAAAGAAAAACACGAAGATATTAAATTTATTGATATACAAGATATTGGGGCTGAATTGGATGGAGAAGAGGTTTTTTTGGAATTTTTCTTTAAATTTTTTGAGGAAATTTTTTTCTGATTATTTTTTTTTAATTATTAAAATTTAATTTTAAAAATTTCTTTTTTTAAAGATTTGGCTCAGAGCCCGTATTCACGATAGTAGAGGAAAAGGCAAAAATTGTTTTATTTGTTTACGTCAACGTATTTATAGTGTTCAAGGGGTTTTATTTGTTGGGGGAGAAATTACTAAAGAATTTGTTAAATTTGCTCAAAATATTTCGAAAGTATTTTTTTAATATTAATTAATATTTTTAAAAATATTTAAACACAAAAATTTTATAAAAAAAGTAAATGGAAACTGTTATTATGGGCTAGTTTTTAATTTAATTTTTAAAGTATCCCTCAGGGCGTATGTATCTAGGGGGGCTAGAAATTGGGGAAAATGTGGAAGAAGTGTGGTCGAAAAAGTGAGATATATTTTCGCCTACAACCTTCAAAATTCAAAGAATTTGAAAAAAATAAAAATATGGTTCAAAAAAATTTGCGTTCGGAACGCGAGGTAAACATCAAAATTTTTGCGCACGCCCCTTGTTAGTCCCCCCTTAATTCGACCTCTGGATATGCCTTTAGTAGCCCTAATTATTCCTAACCTTTCTGATTTTCTTATTAACTTTGGTATAAAATTTAAATTTCTGACTGGTCTTCCTCGTTTATTTTTAATATAAAATTTATTTTGCAGGAATCATTAGTTGACGTTTTTGGTCAAATTACAAAAACGCCTTCACCAGTCTCAAGTTGTACTCAAAGTGATGTTGAAATTAAAATTCAAAAATTATTTATTGTTTCTGCTTCTGAGCCAAGAATGCCTTTACAAATGGAAGATGCTACTAGACCTGATATTGGAGAAGAAACTGGGGGTTTGGCTGTTGTTAAATTGGACACTAGATTGGATAATAGGTTTGTCTTTTGTAAAAGGGCACTCCTGCAGTTTAAGGGGGCCGCCTTTCTTTAACTATAATTTTGGCACCAAATTTCAATTACCCACATTATATTTGGGGAAAATAAATGTTAGTTAAGGAGTAAAAAAGGATAAATTTTGATTGATAGGAAAGAGAACACTGGTCTCATAATCAGGCCCGTAGCCAGGGGGGGGGGGGGTAGGGGGGGGGGAATTCCCCCCTCCCCCGAAATGGGAAAAAGGGAAAAAATTGGGGAAGGGCTGGGGCAAAAAAAGTGAATTTTTTGGCCTACGGCCTCTGAAATTTCAAAAATTTTCGCCTGCGGCGCTAAAAAAGGAAGAAATCTGGCTTCTTGAGGTCCAAAATATAAAAAATTTTCGCCTGCGGCGCTGAAAATCAAATTTTTGGCGCCTGCGGCGCCGAAAAAGTGAATTTTTTTGGCCTACGGCCTTCTAAAATTCTCAAAATTTTCGCCTGCGGCGCTGAAAATAAAAATTTTTGGCGCCTTCGGCGCCAAAAATTTGGCGCAGAAAAAATTTTCCCCCCTTGGCCCCCCCGAAAAAAAATCCTGGCTACGGGCCTGCTCATAATGGTTAGAGAACTGCGGCCCCTTAAACGGCAAGAGTGCTACTTTTTAGGTATTAAATAAATGAGATTAATTTCTTTATAAAATTCACAAAATATTTTCTGCTATCCTCGTTATTTTTTAATTTTAAAATAATTCTTTCCTCAACTTTTTTAGAGTTCTTGATTTACGTACACCAACTAGTCAGGCTATATTTAAACTTCAAGCTGCTATTTGTGAAGCATTTCGTTCTAATCTTAACAAAAGAGGATTTATTGAAATACACACTCCAAAAATAATTTCAGCAGCTAGTGAGGGAGGAGCTAATGTTTTTGAGGTTTTTTTAAATTATTCTTGTTACGGATTCTTTCTCTCCTTTTTAAGGTTAGCTACTTTAAAGGCTCTGCTTATTTAGCCCAATCACCTCAACTTTACAAACAAATGGCTATTGCCGCAGATTTTGATAAAGTTTATACAATTGGGGCTGTTTTTAGAGCTGAAGATAGCAATACACACAGACATATGACTGAATTTGTTGGTTTAGATTTGGAAATGGCTTTTAAATTTCATTATCATGAGGTTACTTTGAATTATGTTTTTGAATTTTTTGAAATCCTTTAAATAGGGAGAGTTAAAATAAGCACGGAAAATTCCAAAATATGCGTGTTTATGCCGAAAAAGCTTCAAATATGCATTAATTTTGTAAAATTTACCCAAATATGCACTAGATATGCAACAAGACATGGAAAATTTTATGAAAAAATTTAATTTACCCACAAAATTTTTTTAAATTTTTATATCGGGGTTTAATTTTAGAAAAAATTTTAAGGCAATGCTTACAGTTGCAGAATTAATGTGTGAAATATTTGCACACCTTCAAAAAAATTTCCAACCAGAAATTGAAGCTGTTCGTAAACAATATCCAAGCGAGCCGTTTATTTTTACTGAAAAACCTTTAATAATTCAGTAATTTATTTAATTAAATTTTTTTAAATTATTTTTTTAGATATTCACAAGCTGTTTCAATGCTTAGAGAGGCTGGTGTTGAACAAGGAGATGAAGAGGTTATTTTTTTAATTAAAATTGGGTTGATCTTTATATTGGATTTGTCTTGATGAGGTATCTTTTGAAGGGCGTAACCAAGGTAGGACTTCAGGTGCCCTCCTCTCAACCCCCTGCTATTAGGTGGGGACATAATTAGTGACACATTTTTTCAATCGCGGATAAAAATATTAAACTCTAATATTTTTCTCTTAATTTATATACCATTTTAAAGCTTAAAAAGTCCGCTTTCATTTCACATATAACTTGAAAGACTTCTAATTAAATTTCAAATTTTATAAATTAAAGAATGTCTCTAACCCAAACTGAAATTCACAAGCTTTTGCGGAAAATTCTATAATATAAACAAAAATAAACCAATCCATTTGAAATTTTTCATATATGTTCATCATGGGTTTGTCCATCAAATTATTAAATTTGAGATTTTTTGGTTAGGTATTTCAAAAGTTATAGTCAAAAAAGTCGATTCAGGCATATTTTACAAATTTCGAATTTTCTTGAAAAATTTTTGAATTTGATATGACTTGTAATATACCATTCGAAAGCCCTTTCTGAGTTACACAAGATAGTAGTAACAAAATTTTAAAAATTTTTAAATTATGAATTAAATTTACATAAAACTCTAATGTCAATTAATGGAAAAAACGAGTAGAGATACCCCCAAAAACTCAAAATTTTGAACTTTGCGTAGAACTTAGCGTTGCGTTCGTTTTGCGTTCGAACTTTGTGTTATATATGAAACGAAAGCGGACTTTTTAAGCTTTAAAATGATATATTAAATTAAGAGAAAAATTTAAGAAATTAATATTTTTATCCGCGATTGAAAAAATGTGTCACTAATTATGTCCCCACCTAATATTCTGTGAAAAATAATGGGCAATAAAATTTGGAAAAATATCGTTTGGCGCGCCACGTGAAAATTTTGGCGCACAGCCCCGTTGGGAATTAATGATAAAACATGAAAATCGTCGGGGGTTTTCATCTATTCAAGAACAGATATTCACAATTTTTTTTAATTTTAATTTTTTAAAGGATTTGAGTACTCCAAACGAAAAACTTCTCGGCCGTTTAGTTCGTGAACGTTATTCCACTGACTTTTATGTTCTTGACAAATTCCCACTTGCTGTTAGACCATTTTATACAATGCCTGATCCTTTGGATGAACGTTATTCAAATAGTTATGATATGTTTATGAGAGGCAAATTTTTAATGAAGAATTTTTTGTTTTGATTATTTGTATTCATTGTTTAATTAATTTTATTTTTACTTCATTTTTTTATTTATATAATTTTCTGCTACTTTTTTTAGGAGAAGAAATTCTTTCTGGTGCCCAACGTGTCCATGATCCAATATTACTCACTGAACGTGCAAAAATACATAATATTGATTTGGAAAAGATTCGTGCTTATATCGATGCATTTAAATATGGATGTCCTCCACATGCTGGTGGTGGAATTGGTAAATAAAATAAAAATTAAAAGAAATTTTTTTAATTTAAAAAAAGGTTTGGAACGTGTAACAATGCTTTTCCTTGGTTTAGGCAATATTCGACTTGCTTCATTATTTCCACGTGACCCTAAACGAATTACTCCATAGAAATTGTTTCCCAGTTATTTTTAATAGTTTTGAGAGAATGGAATGACTTCTTTTTAATTTTAAATATTAAATTGTTTTTTTGAATGTTTATTGGAAGTAAAGTTTTTGTTTTTAATTTTCTACTAACAGTTATTTCTTTGGAAAAGGATAAAGGGAAGATAAAATATTATTAATCTTTCATCAAAAATGAATAAAATTCCTTTTATTTTCTTATCTATTTATTAAAGACATTTGTGTAAATAAAAGAAAAACAACAATTCCTATATTTTTCACAAAAATTATATGTATATCAATAAGAATAATTTTTTGTATAGAGAGAATGTCACAGAATTCGATCCAACTGTGAAACTCAAAGGAGCATTTAATCTTTTATTTTGCCTGAAAATATAGTCCGCTGATATATAAATTTATTAAGTATGTCTGGACAAATTAATAAAACTTTAAATAAAATAATCTCAACAAAGGCACATCCATTGCTTATTGGAATGATTCATTTACCTGCTTTGCCTGGGTTTTTATCTTAAATTTATTTTTTATTTGAATTATGCCTTGAGAATTAGTAGATGATATTAAAATTAGATTGGTCTTCATTGTGAATACATATTTAGCTCGCCCCCCCCCCCCCCCCCGATTCTTTTTGATTGTTATTACCAAAGGACTGCGAACTATGTAAAATAAATTTATCCCTTTAAATTTCGCACGATTAATTTGCTTAATTAAATTAAAGGCTTTGATTTGCCGACAAAAAAAAGAAAATAATTAAATCTTGTTTATAAGGAAAAGAGCCCATCCATTAAATTATACCTCCTAAATTTAATTATCAATTAAGAACACCAAAACATGTTATGCCTGTTGAGCAAATTGTTGAAAAAGTCCAAAAAGAAACAGAAATTTATTTAAAAAGTGAAGTGGTATTTAAATTAAAATTAATTTAAATAACAAAAAATAATTATTTAAAAGGATGGAATAATTATTGAAAATATGCATGATTTGCCTTATCAAAAATTGGATGAAAATATTGGGCCTGAAATTTGTTCTTGGATGACTAAAGCTTGTTTAGAATGTTTAAATGTTTTGGGGAATAAAAGAAATAATTTTTTGTTGGGAATTCAAGTTTTGGCTGGGGCTAATAAAACAGCTATAGCTGTGGCACATGCTTCGGGTAAGTGTTAAATAAATAAATAAAGCGATAAGCTCCTCCTCTCTATTTTTTTGAAAAAAGAGATAATTTAAAAGCAGACTAGGACATGGATACAGATACAGATATTGTAAAAATGCCTGCGGATATCCGCTTGTATCTGCCGTAAATATCCGGATACGGATACCAAAATCAGTATCCGTGTCCTAGTCTGTTTAAAAGTGTGTAAAGACGACGGCGAAGTTTCTTTTTAGCTTACCGTATTTCCTCTAATAGAGTGGCCGCCTCCATTTGAACGGCCGTCTCTAATAGAGCGGCCCTTTGATACGGACTTTTTACTTACAGATTAACCATTCAGAATTAATCCTTTCTTATAATCTTTTTTTCTCTTAATAAATTTAAAATTAGGATTTAATTTTATTCGAGCCGAATCATTCGTCTTTGGACATTTAGCCGATGAGGGTTGGATGGATGGATGTGCAGGGAATTTACTTAGATATAGAAAAATGATTGGGGCAGAGGATATTGGAATTATTGTTGATATTAAGAAAAAACATTGGTTGCTATTAATTTAAAAAATTATTATTTTTTAAATTAAAGTTCTCATTCAATAACAAAAGATATTAATATTGCACAGACTGCTAAGGCTGCTGAATTTTTCCTAGCTGATGGAATTATTTTAACGGGAAATTCGACTGGGCAAGAAGCTTCCATTTTAGATTTGGAAGGTTTAAAATAAATTCTCTTGAGAATAAGGGGCATGTATGTAGAAATAGGTCCCCTAGTTCCTTTCAACCACAAAATTTTTTAAATAAAAAATTTTTTTGTGTAATTCCAAAATATTTCTTTAGATGTCAACAAAGAATGTCCATCTTTACCAATTTTTATTGGCTCTGGAATTGACGAAAATAATATTAATAAATTTAAAAATGCTGATGGGTTTATTGTTGGTTCTTATTTTAAAAGAGGGGGTTATTGGGGGAATGAAATTGATTCTGAAAAAGTTTTGAAATTAAATGAAAAAGTGAAAAAAATAAAAAGAAATGAGGAAAAAATATTTTAAAATAATTATTTTAAATTTGATAAACAAACAATTTTGTTTTGTTAAATATTTTTGCCTTACAAAATTAAAAGATTAAATACAAAATATATTGTCGAAAACAAATTTTCGTAAACTTTTTTTTCCTTTTTTCATAAAAACAAAGAAAATATGTATATTGGACCTGAAATTTGTTCTTGGATGACTAAGTTTCCTTTTAGCTTACTCATTATTTTTATATGTATTTTCAAGTACTTTTATTAAAAAAATTAAAAAAATAAAAATATTTAATTATTTTAGTGGAACGAAATAAAGGGAAAAAATTATTTTATTTCTACGTAATTTAATTAAATATTTTTCATAAATTAAAAAAAAAGAGAATTTCTTAGAATTAATTATTTTATTTCCCACAAAAAACCCTAGCAACAAAAAATTATTTTATTTAACTACCTAACTCATTCTATTATTTACTAAGACTCTCCGTTTTCTTAAGAACCGAACGGAAAACCAAATAAATCTTTAAATATAAACAGAAATAACTGAGGATTATTCTGCTATCCAGAAAATGGACGGGTTTTTTACTTCTTTGCCTACCCAAAAATCAAAAAAAAGTTTTCGACTGAGATGATTCTTAATTTACATTTATTTCAGAAAAAGTTTGCAAAAGTTTAGCCACCGAGCTAAACTTTTGCTAGGCGCCGTTATTGCTAGGCGCTTTCGCTCAAAATATACAGGAGCTCTACCACTGAGCTACCAGGGCATCAACTCATGTCTCTTTTATCCTTTTAGATCGTTTAACCCCCGCCTAAGCGTTTTAAATGCTGCTAGGTGAATCATCCTTGCATTTCTAATTAAATAAAAAAAATCGTAGACTTTCCCTTAAAGATTAGTCATACAAAAGTAAAGTTTAGAAAAATAATTTAATAATACATACTACAACCTACAAAGAATAATCGTAAATTATTTTATTTGTTTCTCACAAAAACAACCTTCGCAACAAACAAAATGTTTCCTCCTTATTTTTAAAAATTATTCTCTTAAAATAATTTTTTGATAAAAATACTTAAATTTATACGACAATTAAAATAATATTTTTAAAATTATTATTTTTTTAATTTCCAATTTATTAAAAACTTTTCCATTAATCAAAATAAAAAAATCACGTCATACAAATAAATGTTTATAAAAAACAAGATTAATATATATCAAAAACCAATTTTCTAATCACATTTATTTAAGTATTTAAAAATAGGTAGTTTAATAAAAATTATAGTAAACAGGTTTTTTCCTTGTAAATTTTATTTAAAAATATATTCTATTAAAAATTAACCTTTATTAAATTAACCCTTACTAATAAAACAATTATTTAAAACAGTATTTACTTAAATATTTATTAACGTTAACAACAAAAATTTCAAATAATTTGTATTTTTTAAAAATTAATTTCCAAGTTTTGTTCCACTTTTTTAAAACCTCCCCTTTTTAGTCGTATAGGAATGTGCGGCAAAACCCTTAGTACACTTGCACTAAACGCAAACTTTTCAAATTTTTAAAACACGCCAAATGCCAAGAATAACGATAAAACGCCACAACAAAACAGGGTCAGCTAGGCGCGCGGCCATAACAGCGCAAAGCCATAACTTGCTTCAAGATTTTCGAATCTTATCAAATTTAGCATAAAACGATTCCTCCCATCGAGCTAAAGACTTTGGTACCAAAATTGATAAGGGCCAGAGATTTTCCCTCAAGTTATGGCTTTGCGCCTTTATGGCCTCGCGCCTATTTGGGCGTGTCCCGGAAAAACATCATATCCTTTTCATGGGACACGCCCGACTAGTCGCGGGCCAACTAGTCGCGACCGATTAGTCGCCGGCCGATTAGTCGCGCGGCCAACTAGTCGCCGGCCGATTAGTCGCCAAGCTTTTAAATTAAATATTCATATTTGTGACCGGCAAAATTATTTTTCCGGGCCCGGAAATCGGATTTTGAATTCGAAACTCATGCCGGACCAGATCCTGCCGGATTTTCAGGATCAATCCGGTCCGGTTTTATTCCGGTAAAAATAAATTTCGGAACAATTTTTAGAAAACAATAATAATTTATCATTTCAGCGCCGCGGGCGAAAATTTTTAAACTTATTGTTAGATGATCCTTGAGCCTAAATTCCTCCTTCTTTCAACGCCGCAGGCAAAATTTTAGAATTTTTTGAAGGAACATAGGCCAAATTCCCTCTATTTCTGCTAAAAAGTCCATCCTTAGGGGTATATATTTGGCCTATTCCCTTGGCGAGATTCATGGCGAGGACACTTCCTTTATCCTTTTATCACATAACTGAATCCGTTATGGGACATTAACATTTTAAAAAGCTTAATCAGTTGTACATATTTACAAAATATTTAATTAAAAAGCTTGGCGACTAATCGGCCGGCGACTAGTCGGCCGCGACTAATCGGTCGCGACTAGTTGGCCCGCGACTAGTTGGGCTGTACCCCCTTTTCATTTCTTCATTATTTTTCCTTCGAATATCATCTAAAATTTTTCTTCCAATCTAAATATTTGCCCAGCTGAATTTCTCAATTTTAGAACTAAAAACAATCTGAAGTATTTATTAAATTATTTTACTCGAAGTATAATGGCCGACGTTACTCCAAAAAGTTTTGTAGACAGTCTTATTAAGGTTTTTTTAATTTTTAAAATTTTAATTAAAATTATTTTTTAGACAAACAAAGTTGTTGTTTTCTCAAAGTCTTATTGCCCATATTGGTATTTTTTATAAATAAATTAGTGGGGGGTTATGGGTAAGGAATTGACTTTTTTGTAATGATTAATTGTTACAAAAAAAAGTAATTTTTGGTTATTCTTTCCCTAAACCTTTCGTGTCGGGCTAACTCACGGAACGGACAAGTCACGGAATTACCAAATCACGGAATAATTTAAAAATAGAAATATTTTGAAAAATCGAATATTTTTAAAAAATAAGACTTTTTTAAAAATATTTTTAAAAAATTCTGAAAATCTATGATTTCTAAAAATATACCGTGTTTTGGTAATTCCGTGACTTGTCCGTTCCGTGACCTGTCTGTTCCGTGAGTTGGAATTCTCCGTGAGTTGGAATTCTTCGAGTTAGCCCTCACCCAAACAGTTACCTTTTCTTTTTAATTAATTTAAGATGGATTTGTAATTTAAGAGGAAAAATGTTGGGAGAAATAATCGAAAAGTAACAAACTTCCTAAACATCAACTCATAATAAAATTATTTTAAACATTTTCTAGTACAAAAGCAAAGGAAGCATTAACTACTTTTAGTCTTGTACCTGGCACAATGGAAGTTGTCGAAATTGAAGATAGAGGTTTTAAATAAATTGTATTTTTGTTTAATTAATTTTTTAGGAGATTGCGATAAAATTCAGGATTATCTTAAAGAAATTACTGGACAACGGTAATTAAAAAAGGGAAGGGGGGGGGGGGAGGGGTAGAAAATAAAAATTCTTTTTCAAGTTCTGTTCCACGCGTTTTCATTGGCGGGAAATTTTTTGGCGGCGGAGATGACACGGCAGCTGCGGCTAAATCTGGAAAGTTGGAAGCTGAATTGCGCGCTGTTAATGCTATTGCTTGAAGGAAAAGAGAAAAGAAAAATGTTTTGATTTTATAAATTGACACAACTATTATTTTAAAATGATTTTAGGTAAATTTTTTAAAAATTTGGTCTATACATAGTTGATTTTACTAGAGAGGTGATTGAAAAATCAAATAACCCTTTAAGTAGTAAACACTCGTTAAAATTAAATAAAAAAGATACTCGTGTAGGTAAACCTTAATTTCTTTATTAGACATTTAATCAGCAAAAAACATTCAACCAATTAATTTTCGGACAAAATTAAAAATTAATTTAAAACCTAAAAAACAATTTTTCCATTAAAGATTAAATCCAAGTTTTTTAAATAATCTATCCATTTCTTTCTCACTCTTCTTAAAGATTGGGGGAGTTGCATCTTGTTTTCGACGTAATTCTTGTTCCTCTTCCGGCGTTAAAGATCTTTAAAAAATTAATTAATAATAATAATCCACCCCCCCTTTTTTTTTTACTAAAAACGTCTCTTCTAGTGAAAGATCATTATTATTTTTCTTACTCTTTAAGGGGCATTATTTTATAATATAAGGACTACCACCCCCTAACATTTCCTTCTGCCTCCCCTTTATAAAAATTAAAAACCAACTTGTCAAAAGTTGAACTAGACGGGAATAAACCATCAAACTTCAATTCAACATATTTCCAAACTTCTAAAAAAATAAAAATTATTGAGGGATTTATTCAAAGAATAGTTTTTTATAACATAGTAAACAGCTATATTTTCCTACATTTTTTCTAACAAAAATTATTTCAAAAAATTAAACATACTTGCATACCAGGAAAGAGGATTATAATCCTTTTGTGCTTTAAAATAAAGAAGTGTTGGCATTATACCAAGAAAAAGGAAAATCATAGGTCCTCCAAAGGATGGAGGTAATTTTTTAAGTGCTGGGAATCTAATAGCGCTTTCTTCTTTCCAAATAACATGTCCACCTTTTCTTACAAGTCCAAATAATGGTTTTGATAAAATCGGCATATTTCTCTTAAAATTAAGAATTTAGACAAATAATAGCCCCTGAAGTTCCTGAAATTTCTTAAAATTTAAAATTAGGTGGCTACGGACATAAATTATTTAAATCCTTATACAGACGATAGGGAATTCCCTAGGAAGGAAACGTTAAAATCCCAAATAAAAAGACAAAATTTTTATTAATTAGTTAAGTGTTACGGGTTTCCTTTTTAAAAGAAAAATCTGCGTCCTAAACCCCACAAACAACTGAATAAGAATTTAAATGTAGTAAAATTAGCTATATAGAAATTCAAATATTCTATAAGTATATTATCCTTAATATGTCAAAAAAATTTTTGTAAATTGGAAAAAATAATTAAAAAATACAGCATTTATTTTAACTAAATTAATCATTTGTTCCTTCACATTCTCCTTCTTCTGCAAATTCTAAAGTTTTAACTTCCATTCGTTCAGGGCTTGAATCTTCATCTATTTCCTCTTTTAATTTGGCTTCATTACGAGTTTTGATTTTTGCTAATATATCTAAAAATATGTTGATTTAATCTGACGAGCCTCAGAGTACGTAAAAATGAAAAACTTTTCAAGGAAGGGCCACAAATTATTAAAAACTCCATTTAAATTAAAAAACAACCTCTAGCCACATTAAAAACTCCATCAGTCTTTTCACCACATATAGCACATTTTTTAGATTTTTGATAATGTTGGAGTGCACAAACTTCACAAAAATAATGTTTACATCTTTAAATAATAATTAAAAATTACCTAAATTTAAAATTAAAAAAATTTTACTTTGTAACAACTGGCTGCTTAAAATTTTCTCTACAAATATAACAACTATGAGGCAATTTATCCTGTTCTGTATCACTTTCTTCACTGCTAACCAAAAATTCATCATCTTTTGATTCTTTTAATTTCCCTTCCTCCCAATCTCTTTCAATTTCCCATCCATGTTTATAATCTGTTCTGTCGTGCATAAATTTACAAGAATCTAAAAAGAAAAAAATAGAAGAGAAATTTTGAAATACAATAAATCCATTAATTTTAATCAAAGGGGTCTTTAATTTGAACTTTATCTAAAATACAAGGGAGAGTCGATGGAAATCAAATAAAAACATCGCCCCATCCTCCCATCTCAAAGACTGTGAAAAATAAAAAGTAAACCTCCAAAAGTGCAATATCCCGTCTCTTTGTAATCTTTGCAAATATCCGGAGCATAATCCCAACGGACACTAGCCCTCATATATTGTGTTGCACGTATTGGTCCCATTCTGTTTAGTCCACTTGAGGCATTTCCTTTGACGGTGTCCTCTTTTTCTTTTGCCCCATAAAGTGCTAATCCTTGGTAAATTTTTGGTTGTTCCTGAAAAATTACAAGAAGATCAAAATCATTTAATACAATATTTTGTAACCTTTGAAGTTCCAGCTTCTTGTAGTCTGCTTGGTCTTTTAGCCCTTTCTCCATACTTCTTCCGTTCTTCTTCTTCAATAGCCAAATTTTTTTCCATTTCCAATCGTTTATTTTTCAATATTTTTTGAACACGTTCAAATTGCGATTGTGCATCCATAGTATGATCTGTATCTATTTCTGTTCTAGCAGTTGCACCCATGTCATTTGGAACTGTTCGATTTACTCCACTTGATGAAAACTAAAAAATTTATTTTAAAATAAAACAAAGGTTCTTTTGTGTAAGTTATCCAAAAGTCGGTAAAATATGCATGTCACAATGTTTAGTTTCTCTTTGCAATACGGAGGGGGATATTCCTTTTACCTGCCTATCAAAATGAAATAAGGGAAAGAAAAGTTAAAAGACAATATCTAAAAAATTATTCCATTTCCGGATTTAATTTTTAAAAGTATTACTCGAAAAGAAAATGAAAAAAAACCTAAACAAATTTTAAAGTTAACAACCTTCACATCATGATCAAATTTAACCAAATCTTCATTAGAATCAGTTCCACTGGATTCATCCAAATCCTCTGTTCGGCGTTTTTTGATGCTCTAAATAAGTAAAATTTTAAAATATTTTATTAACATCAAGAGCGAAGAGATTTTAAAAAATTTATAGGTTCCATTGAAATATTTCAAGCTTACTTATGATATAGGTTCAAAATCTATATATTTTAAGATAACACCATATAAAATTAAAACTTTCAAAAAAAAACAAACCGTTTGCATTCGATTATTTCGCATTTTCCTCTTTTCACTTATTTTAAGTCTAATTTTCTCAGCTCCAGTTGATTCACCTGAAGCAGAAGAATCATCACTTTCTTCTTTATTAGAATTATCTTCATCAATTTTATTTAAATCCTCCTTCTCAATTTGTCGTTGTCGAATAGAAGTTTGAGGTTTTTGTCGTCGAAAAAATGGAACCCTTGTTGACGAGCCAGAAATTGAAGGGTTTGATTCAGTTGACATAATGGTAGAAATTTTAAAGAATTATTTAACAAATATCAAACTTAAATTTAGGAGAGATTGTAAAAGACCAGCTGACTGAAAACTAGGAATATCCCTTATTTCTAAATTTTTAAAATTATCAGCAAGTAAATATGTATGTGGTGAACAATGTTTAAAAATATATTAAAAATATAATTTTTAGAAATTATTTAAATTAAAAAAAATCAAAAATAATTTTTTTATTTTAAATTAACAAAGGAGGGAAACAACAACAAAGCCAAGAAGGGAAGAAAATTTTTTTAACTCAAATATCATCAAGTGGAAATTTTGCTTTTGTTAAATCCACGTGTTTCCTTTTTGAAATGGCAGAATCCATTAAATAATTAAGTGGATTTTTGAAGTAATATTTACTGGTATCCTCATTTACTTTAGGACGGCCACTCCTTTCATTCCAAAGTTCGGAAAGTTTTGGTGTTTTTATTCCTTTTTCGTTGAGGGAAGTTATTTCCTTAATTTTTTAGTAAAATATTTATTTATTTATTAAAAATAATTTAAACCTTATTAAAGAATCGTTTAAATGCTAAAATAGCAACCAAATTCCAAACAAGTAATTGAGTACAAAATTTTAGAAAATCTCCCTTTTTGGCCAGCTAAATGAAAAAGAAAATTTTTAAAAATTTTAAAGTCGATTGATCTAATTAAAATTTTTCTAATCCAAATTAAGTTTAGATTTCTTCGAACATTTTTAATCGTCTCTCAACAATAAAAAATATTAAAAAACAAAACCAACATCCTCATAAGTCTGATTTGGATGATAGAAAAGTTGTCGTTTCCAACTCCGAAATCGGCGCCGCAATTCATAATAAGTGTAAAAATATTGACGGATAAACATTTAAATTTTGTAAAATAAATAAAAGTTAACTGAAAATTTAAAAAAATAAATGAAATTTTATTTTAAATAAAAACCTTTCAAAATCTATCAAACAATAAAAGTAACAATTTCCAAAATCTCAATAGTTGGGCGCTTCTGTCTGGGTTGGTAACAATCCAAAGCGCTTCTTAATTATTAAGCGATACTTTGAGAATTTGTCATCAGGTGAAAAGCGAGCTGGATGAGCAGAAAAGGTGTTGTGACCGTTAATTGGATCTTGCTTCTGAAAGTAAAAATTTTTTGTAAATTAATGTAGGTATAAAACACGTCATAAAAAACGTTTCATAAATTTAAAAACACTAATACATATATTAAATAACTAAAATATTCTAAAAAATATTAAGGACAAAATAGAAAAATGAATGCTTAAGTTATCTGGGATTTTTGAAATTGATGTTAAGGCACCGGATCATAACATACCAGAACGTTATATTGAATTAGTATTTATTTATTTAAGACTTGATGGCGCGAGTCAAGTCAAAAAACTAAAAAATTTAAATAAACCTTAAGTGTATAAACTCGATTCCCTTGTGCGTCCAAATAATACTTCAAATACATTGAAGACACAAACCAAATTCTAAATAAATTTTTGTTTAAATTTATTCAATCTTAATAAAAAATAAAAATATTTAATTAAAGAAAAGTATTTAAAGAATAATAAAACTTTGAAATAAATTGAAAAATAAATTTTTATTAAAAATAATTTATTTATTTAAAAATATAAACAAATAAGAGAAAGGTTATTAGAGATCACAATAATGGCAAAGATTTCTCAAACCTCTCAATCACGATTTTCATGGAAGCATCGAATTTTTCAGCTCTAATTGGCATGTCAATTGAATAGAAAGGATTTCTAAAATGACAAAATCTTTAATTTTAAAAAGGTAATATTTTGGTAATATTTTGGTGTCTGGAGGACTCCACCCCAGAATATCGACACCCAAAATATCGTTCCCTAAATATCGTACCCAAAATGACGAATTACCCAAAATATCGAAATTTTTAAATTTCATAATTATGTATTCCCGTGATCGAGAATGATGCTTTAACATAGGGGAATTGTTCCAACAATGGAACAAACATCAATTTGATCAATATGTTCAATCAAAGAGAGAGAGTCGATCACCAAAGAGATTCCTGAACGGATGCTAAGGTCAGTTCGATCGAAAAAAACAATTCCTCGATGTTGGAACATCATTCCAGATCACTGGAATACATAATTATGAAATTTAAAAAATTCGATATTTTGGGTCATTCGTCATTTTGGGTGTCAATATTTAGGGTGATGATATTTTGGGTGTCGATATTCTGGGGTGATCCCGTCTGGAGGTACCAAAGTACCTCCAGACAAAAAATAAAATTTAAAGGAAAAAATCCAACAAAATTCAGTTAAAAACATTCAATCAATTAAACAATTAAAAAACTAACTTTAATGCATAATCCGCGTAAAGTTCATAAATTTTCCTCAATAAAGATTCAACATTTTGTGTATTTGTATAGGCAGAAATAACAACAAATTTAATGCCAGTAAATGATTGAAAACATTGTAATCTATAAAAATGAGATAAACTAAAAATTAATTGGGCAGAATTTTAGAATTTCTAAATGAAAAGACAAAACAAAAATAAAATTTTAAAGGAATTGTTATGGGACATCCAAAACCTTATAAAAAAGAACACCAAACCTGAATTGACTTGTTTCCAAAACTTCAACTCCACTACTCTTGGCCACAGGACTTAATTGAGAAGCTATTGTATAGAGTGAATGAAAAATACTGGCCAAAATAATCTTCTCATTAGCACTTAAAGGAGCTATTTGTGGATCGACAGAGCGGCGATTTTCCCAGTCATAAATTAATGAACCAGCACGATTAATAATTAATAGATGATAAACTGTCATTGAATTTTAAAATTCTACCTAAAATTATTAAAAAAGTTGAATTAACAAAAATAATTAAAATCGAAAAACGAGATGAAGAAAAACAACTACAAGAATAGCCACGAACATTTATTTATACGATAACAAAATGAATATATCCAAAGTCAATTGAAAACATATTTTGGTTCAAAAATACTTTTAAATGATTGTGAAATTTATAAAAGTGGCTGACAATGAGATAATTAAAATATAACAACCAAACAATGTTCTTAATTTCCGTCTCTTCCCTTTAAGTTTGTTGTTGACAACATATCCTCATTGCATCGCATCAATAGCCTCGGTCATCTTCTAAATATAAAAAAATAAAAACTGGAATAAATTTAATAATTCATTGTCATCAAAATAAAATTTTTGCTGCACGCAAAAAACTCAAAAATAAAAACCAAACAAAAAGTTAAACAAACCTGATGAAATTCCTCAGCAATGCTAGCATCCTTAAAGCGTGCAGTAAAAGTCTCATCCAAACCACCAACAGTATCCTCAGAAAAATCCTGTATTTTTAAAATTATTAATTAAAGAAAAGTACAAAAAAAACTTTGCAAGCCCAAGTATAAACAGTTGGCATTTGTTCACGTTTATGAAGAGACAAATCATGAACAACAGGAAAGTTTGCACAGATCTTAAAAACCTTCTCACGGCGCATTACACAACGGTACTTTTTGGTAGTTGGATTGAAGAGGATCTTTAAAAGAAATTTCCTTTGTCTTTTGATATTCATTAGTAATATGTTAAAAACCTTAATATCGCCAAGCCCACGTTCCTTGTTCTCTTTTAATTGACGATCATAACGATAAAGCTTGCAGCGAGCAACAAAAGTAACCTCAAAAGGGAAAAATGTAAAATTTGTTTTACTAAAAAACAAATTAAAACCTCTTCGCCTTCCTCCCCACTGACAACTTCAACCTCGGGTGGCAAAGGAACAACGGGCTCATAATGAACATCAGGAGTATAATCCTCAGCAGTCTCATCCTCCTTATCAGATTCATCACCATCACCACGAGTTTCAGTTTTTGTATGAGGAGTAAAAAACTAAAAAAATAATTTAACAAGGAAAACATCAAAATTTAAAACCTTAAAATCTTTTGCAGAAGATCCTGTAGTATTAGATACACTAAATGGCGAAGCGCCAAAAAGAGACTGCTTCGATCCATCAGATGAAATCCCACCATTATTACCGCTTAAGAATCCACCACCAGCTTGTCCAGGCTTTGATTGAGCAGCCTTAGCAGCAAGATTGGCAAAAGTCTATTAACAAAAGAAAATTAATATTTGGTAAATCTTCTATAAAAGATTGTCAACCTTATAGTCTAACTTTTTTGTCAACCTTATAGTCTAACTCCGTATGATATTTTGATTTCAAGGACAGGATCCGAAAAAAATAAGAAAATTAAAAGGCCTATAATTAATTCAATACATTGGTTCCAGCATTATTTCCACCGCCAAATAAACTTCCACCAAAAGGTACAGTGCCAGTAACTCCAAAAGTTGTATTAGTAGTAGTTGACGACATTGTTGAAGTAACAGTCGGTGTAGTGGTTGTAATAGCCGGAGTATAGGTAACAAAAGTAGGTTTTGTTGTAGTAAAACTGGGCGCCGAATGAATAGTATACGGAGACGTTGTACTCAATGGAGTAGTAGAAGCAATAATCGACGGTGCCGTAGTAATAATTGGAGCGATAGAAGTAACAAGTGGCACCGTAGTAGTTGCCTGAATGGTAGCGACAGCTGTCAAAGGAATGGCGACAGGAGCAGCAGCAGGTGCATTGACGACAGGAGCAGTAACAACTGGAGCAGTAGCAGAAGTGGCAAAGCCTCCACCAACAGCTAGAAAAGTTTTATTAGAAAAGTGGTAAATAAAAGTCAAGAAAATGAAAACCACCCACAGAAACGGAAATCTCAAAAACGACGTAATAAAAGATAAAATATGCGAACCTTAAGGTCCGAATAAAAAATATAAAAGGAAACCTTCTTGCGTAACATAACTGCCTGTAGATGTTGAAAGCTGAGGAGGTTGAGCAACCACTAATTTCATAAGCATGTCCTGAAGTCGACTAACATCTTGAAGATGACGGCTTCCCTGTCCAGCAAGTAATTGCTCAGTGTGAGTACGCCACATAGTTGCTTCCTCCTGAAGAGTGCGGTCATTGCGTTGCTGATTCAATTTGATATCCCGAATATCATCACGAAGAGCTTCCTGGAAAATAAAGGAGCTTTAGTCTAGTAATTCGAATATAGGAGTTATGAAAATGATAGCAGTTAGATGCCATTCTGGACGACTATCGGATATCCAGACCCCAAAGATTAATCTCGGCCTCAAGCACAAAATGTAGGGATAACAACTCCAGATCTAAAACAATAGCCAAAGCTTAAAGGATCTGATCCGAAAATTGAAAATATAAAAATAAACCCTTACAATTTTACGATTAATTTCCTGCGTCGAATCCACAATCGTCTTGTAAATAGACAAAATAAGATCATTATTTGTTTGGAGCAGAATTTGCATATTTGCCGAAGCAGACAAATTGGCAGCATCAAAACCAAATCCACCCCCAGGATTGACACCAGCATTTCCACTAGAAGCTCCGTTTGTTAACGTCATTTTGCGATCCATAAAATAAAACTAAAACAATTGCTTGAAATTTTGAAAAAACAAAATTAAATAAACGAAGAAAAAAATAAAAGAAAGAAAATGTTTTACACCATGCAAACTCTCCTTTTTATGCCTTTTCTTTTTTGGGATAGGGTACAGCCCAAGTAGGCGCGAGGCCATACGGCACAAAGACATAACTTGCTTCACGATATCTGAATCTTGCCAAATTTAGTATTAGACAATTCTTTCCATCGAGCTAAAGAGATTGGTACCAAAATTGATTAGGGCCAGAAAATTTTCCAGCAAGTTATGGCTTTGCGCCATTATGGCCTCGCGCCTATTTAGGCGTGTCCTTTTGGGATATATTGTCATGGCCATTTCGGATTTCGGACGGTTCAAAGCAACCTTTTTATTTGTACGGTAGGCTGGTCACTCTCTCTCCTTTTTTCAAAAACTTTCCTAAAACTAATTTATAAACAACATTCGAGAGTTTTTACATTTATTTAATCATTAATTTCATTTAAAATTCTTTGCCGAACGTAAAGTTACAGTTGCAGCTGTATTATTATTAGTTATATTATTTATTATTTCTTTATTTCCTCCTTTATTTTCTTTTATTTCTAATGCTTCTTCTCCACAACATCGTTGCCAAATCATAAAAAGAAGTGCACAATGAAAGAAGGAAATAATTAAAGTTATTATGTGTATTGGTGTATAAATGTTGAGACCAAAATGAGTATAAATATTCAGAATAAATATGAAGAATTGGGTCTGGAATTTGGTTAAGGCCAAGAATAATTTTTTCAAATTTGATATAATTTTATCAAGGATAGGCTCACTTACGCTTTTGCCTATCCGAGGACGACAGGGCCCTTCTTTGATTTCTGATTTAATTTTTTTGTTTTAAAATTAGTTATTTATGAGCCATTTATTCTAGTTAAGTAAATTAAGTTTGAAGAATTTCATTTTACTTTAAATTTTATTCTACATTTTAAGCTTCTTAAAAATTCTTAGACCTTTTGTTTCTCTATACAATTTTATTTTTAAAATTAAATTAAATATTTCGGATTTATTCTAATAGTACCACATGTGGTTCTATTTTTCAACCTCTCAATTTGATGTGGTTATATTAGAGACTGTGGCTCTATTAGAATAAATCCGGTAGTTATTTTCCAACCGTAATTCGTTGTTCAGCATATTGTTTTTGTTGAGTTAAGGCAAATTGAATTGGAGCAGCTAGAGAGCATATAGCAATCCCTAAACAATAAACAGCAAATTCTCTAGCATACATTTCATGTAATCCAGCAATTAATATTTCACGGCGGATCTTTAAATATTTTTTTAAAAAATATCTTTTAAAAATTCACAATTGTATTCAATAAAAGTCCAGAAAATGCAAATTGAAAAAATGAATAAAAGAAAAATATAGTAGAATCAATCCAGAAAAATACTCTTTGCGGGCCAAATCCTGGATACCCAAAATCCATCCAACAACGAGTACGGGCACACATTATCTAATTAATAATTCTGATTTTATTTTATTTATTTACACACCTCAATCTCTTCACTAATTGAACGTTTTGAAGAATTAATTAAAAAATAAAATTCTACAATAAGCCAAATCCCATCAACGAGAAAAGAGCAAGACAAAAACTAAAAATTAATAATTTTTTGGCTCTTGTCCAGATTATGCGTCTAATCAACTTTTACGCAGGTCCAATGAAATGTTTACACATCCAAACATATTCTTGTGTTGTCCATCTATAGCAATAAGTACCCAAATTTATGTTAGAACATATGGTTCAGTATTGCGCGTCCGACCATAACTCAAGGGTATTTATCGGCATAGATCAGACCCATAAAAATTTGTTTAGACGCAAAAACTTTTCATTGGACGCGCAAAGTTTGATTGGACGCGTAATCTGGACAAGAGCCGATTTTTCATAAAAAAATATTTATTTCCTCTCCTAAATTTTATTTAATATTTTTGTCTATAAATTTTTGTAACTATGGAATAAATTAACTGAAATTTTTAAAATTTTTTTTTGAAAATTTATACTCAAGCATTTTTAGTTTTTTTTTAATTTTTTAAAAATTTAATTTACATTTTGTGAGACACGTTGCCCTCTAGCTTTTTGTTCATACAATAAATAGGCAGTGAGGAATTTATTAATAAGTAAAAAAGCAGCGACTAAAACTTTCGAGAACTAAAAAAAATTTTTTTAATTAATTAAAAATATTTTTGTTAATAATTTAAATATAATTTTAGAAGAGGGATTTTAATTTATTTTAATTAATATAAATTATTATTCATTTAAATTTAACAAAAATATTCAAAAATTACCAAAATAACGGGATTTATAGCACTTATAGCATTGTGAGAATTAAAAGAATTTTTATAATGAAAGAGTGCAAAACCAAGCTAAAAAAATTTTTTTTCAAAAAATTAAAGAATTTTAAAATAAAATTTAACATGAAAGGGAGCGGTGTAGCGTTGTAATGTTAAATGTAAATTATCAAAAGAGCCACCAGCAATCTTTTTTTTAATTAAATTATTTATTTATTTAAAATTATTTTTAAATTTGTCAGAAAGTTTGCAAAGTAAAAAAGAAATTTTTTTGATATCTCTTCTCACATAGGGTAAGCTTTGGCCTATCAAACTCGTTCAGATAAGTTTGTGTCTGTTATGAGGGAAAATCTTTCTAGTCTTTCTCACAATGCTTAATAAACTCGTGAAATTTCTGGTAGTTTTGTAAAATATTCCTACAAATTATCCTCAATAATCCCAAGTTTTTGTGGTGATTTAATTATACTGTAAAATGAATAGCTTTTTTGGACTAGTTTTTTGGAGGTTTATAGAAAAAAGAAACCAGGAATCACATATATGCCTTTAGGTTATTTACATGTTATTATCGGTTAGTAAGGTTGTCGTATCCGGATATCCGTAGATTTCAAACTATCCGACAACTATCGGTTAGTTTAAGTAGAGAGATTTTTTAATTTTTTATATTTTACGTTAAATTTTTAAATAATTTTCTTTTCTTTTTTTCTCAATTTAGTATTTATTTACCATAGGTCCATGTAGTAATTGTGGCAAAAATAGAAGAATCAAACCAGAAATTAAGTGAAATAATACTCTTGCATGTAAATGCCATCGAAAACCTTTTGTTACAGAAGCAATTAAACAAGCAGCAAGTAGAAGGTGGGGGGTTTGACAAAAAGTACAGGAAGAAAATAAAAAATTAAAAGCCATTTATTGAATGTTAATTAAATCTAAAATTAATTAAAATAAAGCATTTTTTGTTAAATTAAAAAAGAAAAGAGGAAGGAGATTACTCAAAAATATTCAGGAGAATTATTCTAATAATAGGGCCCAAAACAGCAATAGACTACTAACTTTGTTTTTGTTTAAAATTAATTCTTAGTATAAATCGAGATAAATCGTCAAAAGAAACAAAGTAAAAAAATTGGGTTTTAATAATATTTAAATGATAATTTAAACTACAATGGCTAACAAAAACCTTGTTTCGGTCCCTGGTACCCCGCAGAGAAAATGCTTAAATTTTCAATAGAAGTAGAGTATGATCTATCTGTCTATCAAATTTCATCCCGAAGTCCCACGGACACCCCTCCTTTGTAAGGGGACAACATTAATTTTGATTTTAAACAAATTTATAAAATAATTAAAAATTATTTAGGTAAGTTAGGAAATCTAGTTCAAAACTATGTACTTTACTAAAACATAACAAAAATAGTACAATTAAAATTATTATTTTTTGTTTTTCAAATAAATCAAAAATTTGGATTAATTAGTTTAGTTAATATTTTTGACTAATTTTTATTAAATTTTTCTTTATCTTAATTATTATTTAAAATTAAAGATTCATTCAATTCCTTAAAATAATTTATTTCTGTTTATTTGTCCTCACTGACCTAGAAATAAATGCATTTTTAATTGCAAAAAGCGTAAATAAAAATATATAAAATGCGCAGAAATATACAGCCAAATTCTCTATATTTAAAGCTAAATTATAGAATAGCTTTAACACCAGACATCTGTTCTTATATTTGAACGGAAAAAGAAAAATAAATAAATGGGTGGTAAATAAATTTTAATGACAAAAAAAATTTAAAATAAATTTTAAAAATTTAAGAAAAATATTTTCATTTAAAATTAAATAAATATTACTAAATTTTTTTCGAAAAAAATTTTTTTCTTGAATCTCATATTAAAAAGGATAACTAGATTCGGTTTTGTATATCTGACTTGATCCAATTTATCCAAGTTGCTATAAACCATTGACTGACTTTTTGTCAAACTATATATGAATTAAGCTTCAGAATGATACAGGGAAATTATTTAATTTATTTAATTAATTATCATTACCCAATCTGATCTCAAAAAATATTTACTCAATTTAATAGTTTAGAAATATGTAATAATAAATTTTAAGTAATAATAACTACTTGAAGACTACTTGGAAACGGGTAAAAACTAAAGGACTTATTTTAATTCGAATTAAATTTTAGTTGGTTTTTGTTTTATTTTTATATCTGACTTGCCATATTAAAGATAAAAATCAAATTGAAATAAGCCCATAGATGTTGCAAAAAGGAAATGGAAGGAAGAAGCAAACCCCTAATAACAACATTTTTAGTTTGGAGGTTTGTCTATTGTCCAGTATATGACCACTAGGCATGAAATTTGGCAAAAATAAAGAAAAGAGAATGGGAGGGTTGGCATGAAAAATGGGAGAATTTTGTGTTTAGAGAGTTTTATATGCACAAACAAAGTATAAAAATATTTTTTTGTTTGTGTGGGGTGGAACAAAGTAAGAATATTTAAACTATTAAAAAAATATTTTTCTAATTTTTAAAGTTATTAAAATTTTATTTTATTCCGTTAATAAATAAATATAAAATATTATTAAATGTTTATCTACACCTAAATAATGCTTTAAAATAAAACGAGAACAAAACAAAAGAAAATAAAAACAAAAACCTTTGGGGAATTGTTGCTTTTTAGTTATGGACAAAAAATATACAGAATTTAAAGAATTGGCTATTTAGAATAGAAAAAGTTGACTTGTAAAATATTTAAAAGTTTTTTTGTTTTTAAAAAGGTCGGCAATTTACAAAGGATACATTATTATTTAGAAGATTAATTATAAAGCTTTTAGTATTTTTGAAAAATTTTTAATTTCTTTAATTTACATAAAAGGATAATTATTGGGACAGCCTCTATAATAGGCGAATTTTGACGACGTAAAAGGGAAAGTTATGGAGAGAAAAAGGGAGATGTAATTTTAATGTTTTCAAATGATTGGATCGGGACTAAGTAAAACGAGTAGGGACGGAATTGTCCAAATAGTCGTGGACAAGGATTGGAGTTGAAAAAAACTTTTAACACCGAGGCGAAAATTTTTTAATTGGCCATGAAATCAAAATTTAATTTTTATTCCTCCGTTTCTATTTTTTTATTGTTCTAAAGTACCTAACTATCTTTGATCCTAATGTAAAACATGGAAATTCAATGATAGAATTTTTCTTTTAGGTTTTACAAATTTTATGCCATTAATATCATAACAAAATAATTTTCTTTTTAAATAAAAAAAAGAATCTTCAAAAAAAATAAAATAAAAAATAAAAGAAATGCAACAAATGTAAGGGTAAAATGAAATAAAAAATCCGGTTGTTTACAGCTGTTATGGAACTAGAAAAAAAATAAAGAAAATAAAAAAAGTAGTAAAAAGAGTAATCCAATCTACAAAAAAAAATAAAAAGTAATTCATGGACTCGTTGACAATTGACGATAAATTTATAAAAAAAAATAAATATATTTGCGCGTGATAATTTTTGTATTTATTTTTTAAAAATAGTAAATAAAAAAAATATTTTTTTAATTTAAATATTTTTAATATTATAGCAATTATTTTTTGTGATGATGGGGTCGAAATGTAAAATTGTTTAAAATAAATATGTATATACTTTATTAAAAATATAAAACCTCTGGGATTTATTTAAATTATTTTTAGATTATTTATGTAAAGCATATAGCTATTTAACAGGGGTGTGCGAGTTTCGCGTTTCGCCTTTCGCGGATTTTCGCGTTTTTTGGACTTTCGCGTTTCGCGTGTCGCTTTTTTAAATTTACTTTCGCGTTTCGCATTTCGCGTTTCACTTTTTAAATTTAATTTCGCCTTTCGCGTTTCGCTTTTTAAAATCCGTTTCGGCACACCCCTGCTATTTAATTCCTAAGGCTGTGCAGTAGACGGCGTTGTGTAATGGATAACAACAATCAGTCTGTTCTACTGAAGATCCTGGTTCGCTCCCAATCGCCGATTAACCTTTTGATTTAGCTAAAGGAGAGAAATAGCTATAGACCAGCTTACTTTTAGGAAAAAAACTTATAAATAAATATTTATTTTGAAAATTAATTTTCATTTGACCATTCAAAATATTTCGATATTTGTGTAGTTTCTGATTTCAAATCGCTCTTTACATATACATACACACAAATAATTAATATTTTTAATAAAAATGTTCGAATCCCCAAAAAAACTTTATAAAATAAAAGAAAATAACAAAACATTGCAAAATTAATAAAATAATTGAAAATAATTTTACTTTAAAAATAAAGTTAATTACTTTTTGTGTTCTCTTAAAGAGAAAAACTTTTTAAAAATATTTTGGGGGGGGGGGGGGGGGGGGGGGAGGGGGAGATATTTAACAGGGCTGTGCGTCATGGCGTTTGGCGTTTTGGCGTTAATTTTGGCCGATTTTTGGCGTTTTGCGTTTGGCGTGTTTTTAAAATTTGAAAAATTGGCGTTTGGCGTTTGGCGCGCCACGCGAAAATTTTGGCGCACAGCCCTGATATTTAACCCTAAAAATAAATATTTTAAAATGAATATTAGAGAGATAAATAAAAATAAAGAATTACTTAACAGAAAAATTTAAAAAATAAATTAATTTAAATAAAATAATGGACAAATAGACAGGGGGGACAAAGTAGGTGAAATTAAAATTACTTAATACTTTTTTCAGTTAAAAATTAATTTTAAAAAAGATTTTTTTGTTCGTTTTTAAATATTCACTGTAATTCTCTATTTAAAGATTACAAGATTTGCCGGATTAATAATTTTTAATTTAAAACTTTTTTCTCTATCTTTTTGTCCAATACTGTAAAAGAATTGACTAACTGTGAGACTGATAACTGGATCTACCGTATTTTTTCTATTAATTCCCCTGGGGAATTATTTTTTAAACCTATCATGGCATGGGTAATTAATCGAGGGAAGGGAATTATTCGAGGGAGGGCATTTGAACGTGCAGTTGGGTATTTGGGGGCGGGGAATTTTTGTTTCAACCCAACTCTAGCATGGGGAATTAATCGAGGGAGGGGAATTAATCGAGGGAGGGAATTAAGCGAGAAAATAGGGTATCTTTAAAATAAAATTTTTTGTTGAAATCTTTCTTTCGACTAGAATTTTAGAGCTTTTTACCTACCCAAAAAATTTAAATTTTTAGTTTTAATTCCCATCTACATCTATATACTATAATCAACATATAGTACAACTGCTTTCTTCTTCATAATTTGAATAATTATTTTCATTTTGATTAAAGTTTGGGTCTGTCCATGATTCTATCGGCTCACCATGTCCACTCCCTAAAATTAATAAATAACAGTAATATTAACAACTACAAAATATTTTACTAAGGACTATAAGATTAATAATAATTATATTTCATTTGTTCTGAGAGTTGAGAATTTTATTGTTTTCTCCAAATTATTTAAAATTGATTTGGCCTTTCGCCTTTCAATTCGAATAATAATAATAATAATTTACCTGGATGTACAGGAAGCATGCCCTGTGGTTGCATTGTACCTCCATAATAATTATGAGGAGGGTATACATTGTCTGTATAACCTTGTCCATAATGTGGATAACCAACTCCATGAGGATCATATGTCGGGTGATTAGACACTTCTCCGTAATTGCCTTTTAATTATTTTAATTATTTTTGAAACTAATTGAAAAAAAACTTTTGGGATGTTCAATTGCTTGTTCGTGATTCCCTCCTTGAGAACTTGTACTAGCAATTTCTTCATTTTTTCTCTGGTTTCTTAATTCTTCATCAGCAAGCTTAACTCTTTCAAAAATTTTCGCAAGTTTTTCTTCCTCGCTTAAAATATTTAAATTAATTTTTTTTAATTATTGTAAAAATTTAAAAAAAATTAAAAAAGAATAAAAGAAAATAATTAATTATAATTTACTCTGAAGACTCTCCTCCTTCAAATTCTATAAGTTCTGCATAATTCATAGTATCATCGTCATGTTTGTCGTTTAAATCAAAAATGTATTCAAATTGAGGATTTTCGCCATTCTAAAGATATACCTATTTAAACTGTTTTTAATTATTTTTATATGTATTTACTTGTAAAATTGGATTTTTAATTGTATGGCACATCCCAGCTAATTGTTCCTTACTTAACTTTTTATATTTTCTTTTCTTTACACATTCCGAACACAAATACTTTCCCTTAATTAAATTATTTATTTCTTTTTTTTTTATTTTTTTAAAAGGAATACCCGAACTATGTAGATTGCTTCATCTTTTCTACAAGAACGGCAAAAAGTTTTCTAAATTTTTAAAACATTCTAGGTATTTATTATTCAAAATTTATTTCATAATTATTATTATGTAAATCCCCCAAGCAATATCCCCCAATTTATTAATTCAAAATATATTACCATATACACACAGACATTTAGCACTGGTGTTTTATTATTGGTAAAATAATTTTGTATTCCTTCTGCAGGCAAATAAATGTCAAATACTTCTCCATTTACATGCTGAGTATTTAAATTAATTTCAACCGTAAATCCTTCAACATACGCAAAATAATTTTTAGGTATCATTATTGGATTATGTTCAAAAGTCTAATAATTTTTAAAATTAAGTTTTCATATTGAAAGTTTTTTTATGAATTCTCTATAGTGAACATATGTGATTCACGGGGACTGACCTTTAGATACCTATGTTATTTTATTATAACCTGGGAACAGGGTAAGTAATAAATTTTTTGGACAATTTATAGCCTATAATTTTTGAAGCATGAAAGCCCACTAAATTTTCTATGGGGTAACCCAATTTTTATTTTTCAGAGTAATTTTCCATTCAGTTGTACTGATTAAATTTTTAATGTGTTAAAAAGGTGTCATTTTACGACAATGAATGATAAAGTTAAAAAAATATTTTTATTAATATATACCTTAATTTTTAAAAAATATTCAAATTGTTCATTTGGTTCAAAATAACCAAAATTAAATTGATGTGATTTTAAAAAATTAAAAACATTTAACTTCTCATTATTTTGTTGAGGAGTAAGAGTCCATTCTTGAGACTTAAATAATTTTAATAAATTTTAGTTTAGGCCAATTAAATATTTTACTAAAGATTTTAAATGTTTTTATGCTTTTCTTAAACTTTTTAAATTATGAAAAGTTTGCTAATTTTTAATTATAATTTTGATATTAAAAAAGAAATGTCTTTATGCATCAGATATACATATTTAAATTTTTTGTATAAAATAAAATTTACCCTTTGATGACCAAGAATTTTTTCTGTTGACTTAATTACTACATGTAACCCACTAATACCTTCTTCATGTTCAAGGGTGAATGTTGTACCTACGTAATCTTTGGGTAATACCTTAAAATTAAGTTTTTTACTTTGATGCATTTACTGTATATATTCTATTAATTACCCTGGGTAATTAATAGAGGAAGGGTAATTATTAGAGTTTATTTTAGGCAAGCTAATCATAACTAGTTTTAAGGGGGTAATTAGTGTTTCAACATTTGCTACAGGGATTATTGGGTCAATCTTTCAGACCTTTTAAGTTGAGCAGTTATTAATAAAGAGTGCATTTTTATGTGTATAAAATCTTAAGAAAAATTACTTTTTTGTATTTTTCATTTAAACATTCTTGACAAAATATTTTAATATTCCAAGAATGTTCTTTCGGTACCACCTCCACATGAAAATCACTTTTTAATGCATTCAGGTTTAAAATAAAATTGTTAATAATAAAGAATAAAAAAGTAATCAAAAATTTCATCTTTGTAAAAATAAATAAATAAATATTAGATATTTATTAGGTTGAATGGAAATTTATAATTTTTTTTAACCGTATACCACCCCTAATTTTACCCGTACCTCTTGCTTATAAAATAAAAGAAAAAAGGATATTTCTTCAAATACCAAATATTTGAAAGTCGAGCTAGTTCTGCTCCTACTCGTAGACAGAACCTTTCCTATTATTGGTCTTAATATACACATTCAAAGAGTTTGGAGACATTCTTGGCCTCTTCAGAGATTTTGCTATCTCTCTTCTTATTTTTTTAATTTTATTTTATTTTAAATTTATTTTATTGGAAAGGAGAGAGGGAGAGAGTGAATTTGTGTAATGTTGATTTCTAATAAAAATTATTAAGAATAAATAATTAAGCAATTGCTTTCCCTCCCTCCCTTCATATATGTACATACACATATCCCCTCTCCTTCCATCCCCTCCTCTCCCTCCTCTCCCTCCTATCCTCCCCCCTGCAACGCGCCGCTGAAAATTTCAAAATTTGGCTTTGACTATAAATGTTTTTATTTAAAAATATTCTCTAAAACAAAAAGCTTTATAATATTTGAAGTTTGGAGAGGGTATTGTTGATATTTGAGGGAAAATAAAAAAAATTTGTTTTTAAACATAGAAATGTTTTTTCTTTAGAAAATAGTAGTTTATTTCAGTTAAAAACATTATACTATTTAATTAAGATCCTCTCATAAAACAAAATTTAAAGTTGTAGAAATGTTTTTCAACTAAATTTTTAATTTTCTATTTTTTTCTTTCTATCTCTAATATTCTCTCTTAAATACTTTAAATTTAAATAAAAATCTCTCTAAATATTTACTTGTTGGAAATTAGTCAATCAAAAATAATCAATTGAAAATTTAATTTAAAAAATTATGGCGTGATAGTTAACACGTGAATGTCTATTTTGTTTAAAGATTTTTAATGTTTAAGAGGCCCGGAAATATTGTCGGTAAAATGAAAAGCATAAACAAAATAAATAAAATAAACTTTTGAAATTTTGAAAGCCTACTTTAAATAAAAATTTATTTAAAATAAAAATAAAATACATATTTTTTATTAAAAATTACATAAAATAAAATTTTAATTTGTGAAAATAGTATTTATTTAAATTTTGAATAGAAATCGTAATTTTGAAAAAACCGGGTCCGGGAGCCGGGAAACGGGTTCTGAAAGTTGTCCGGGAGGGACCCGGACCGGGCGGTTGCTTCAAAAAACCGGGAAAGGGGAACCGAAAACCGGGAAACGGGTCCGGGTCCCGGACCCTTTCCGATCTCTAATTTTGAATTCACCTCTCTCTGCGCATTGGCAAGAATTTTAAAATCTGGCATTGACTATAAATGTTTAAAAATTTATTTAAAAATAATTTTTCTGTTGGTAATTGAAATAAACTTTAATAACTTTGGAAAATAAACTTTTGATAAAACTTTTTGATTTCATACAAAAACAATTGTATTTATACTTTGTTAAAATTCTCTAAAACAAGTTTAGGTGTAGACAAAGTAGACTGCATTCATGAATAAATAAATTACCTTGAATGCTTAAATAAAGTAGAGGTGGGACCCCCGGAATAAGATATTACCATGCGGTGGGCCCAAACCCCAGAATGATGGAATACGGGAGGGGATATGCCCGGGACTTCCTAAGAGGAACCAAAGGGTTGATCAGGCCCCCGGTCGATCTCCTGCACCAGGCATACACAATTGAACACAATTTATATATTTATTAAATCCAAATATTAAAAGCTTTATTAAAACATTATTTATTTCATTAAAGTGAATGAACAATAAGACACTTGCAAGGTGATTACAAATCCTTTTAAATGTGTGAGAAAAGTGGGAGGGAAATGAATAATAATAAAATGACTATAAACTATAGGAAACAAACTCCGAGAATACCTTTGACCCTTACACGTCCCTTTCCCATCAAGACCGTCCCTGGTCTTAATCTAGACTTAACAGACTTTATTTTATTTTTCAAAATTTAATTTTTCATCGTTTCCCAAACTACTTAAATAATGACCATTCACATTTATTTTCTCAATCGATAAGCACTCTGGTGAGATGGCGAACCTAATTTAAATTTCTTCTTTATTTATCACATTTCTTTTTGTGCTCTTCGAGCATATCTCTCCTTTTTCCTTTTTTGGACCGACCCTGGTCCATTTTTAGTGCTTATCGATTATTTCATGAGAAATTTCACTTGATATTATTAAGTAGTGGGGTTTGATATAATTGTAATTGTAAGAGTTTCAGAGTCTGTTTAGTCTAGTTGGGGTTGTATTCCTAAAATTTCTTCAGGTTTCAGGTGAGTATGTTTCCTTTTGTATTAAAATATGGGTACGAGTAAAAATGCATATAAATTTCAAAAATTAAAAATAAGGATAAATTGTGACATTGAAATGTTTGTGAAATTATAAAATAAATTAAACGGGTAACGCTTTGAATAAAAATATAAATTCATAAATCAATTGTGTGAAATAAAATTTAAAAAACCCAGAAAACTACCGAAGTGTTTGAAATGTGATAAAAAAATTGGGTACAAATGAGTAAAGTAAAACTTGTAATAGAAAATATTTAGAGAATTGGTAAAGGAATATTCTCAAAATAACGTACAAAATAAATTTGGGTATAAGTGGTTTGGTTGAAAGGTTAATAGAAAAAGTTTTAAGTATTTTGAATAAACATTTAAAATTGATGTAAAAGTTTTGACATAAATAACATTTGATTTGTGGGTATAAATGGGTATATTTTAAAAGTTTGCAAAAACAATAATTTTGAAGTTGGGAATTATATAATAGAAGAGCATAAATAGTAATTTAAAAAAAAATTTGGGATATTTTTAAATGTAATTGTGAAAGATTCTTTAAAAATTAATAGAGTAAATGTAAATAATTTGTGAGGGAGTAAATCAATTGTAAGTCCTATAAATATAATTGTAAAATTTGTAACAATTTAAATGAAATTTGACAATTTAAGAATTTAAAATGTTAAACTAATAAATGTATTAAATTTAATGAATTAGTGGGAGTTTAAGCTTAAAAGTATAATTATAAAATGTACTTAAGTGAGGGTAAAAATTTTGTAAAAAAAATGACAAAATGTAATATAAGTGGATTAATACAAATTGGCATAAAGTTTAAAAAAATTTAAGTATATATTAACAATAGGTAAGAAATATTGGGAAAACATTTTGATTGACATTTAAAATGTATAAATAAATGAACTATGATTAAAATTGAATTAATAAATTTAAATAATTTTGATTAAGTGAAGAAATTGAAATTATAGGTAAGGCATGTTATAAAAAAATTTAAGATTAATAAAACCAAAACAAATAATGGGAAAGATTTGTAAATGACATTACATTAATGAATAAGATTCAGTTTAAAATAATTAATAGGAAGTGAGAATGTGTATTTAAGTACAAAAAAAATTTAATTGATTAAAAACACAAATTTAATATTTTCCTCCTCTGCCTCTCCAACTCTCATTCTTCCTTCAAGTATTCCAATTACAATTTCGAGCAATATGTCCAGTGCGCCCACAGTTGAAACATGTATTGGTCCTGCTCCTCTCAAATGTTGTATTAGCATATTCTTTCCAGTTTCGTTGAGCTGGTCTTTTCCTGTAATTTGATAAATTAGTATTTATATTATTTTTATTAAAATTTAAGTCTTTTTCAAACCACTCATTATCTCTAGAATTCCTATCATTTCTGCTCCAATTATTAGTTGATCCAGAAGTGCGGCCGAAACCATATGAAGATGTTGAAGGCTGTTGTTGTTGTGTTGAGGGGGATACTGCTCATCCACAAAGTCACCGACCATCCGACCCGACGAAGACAACAATTGACCGAACCTATCTCGCATACAACTACCCGACTGGAGGACTTGAAGATATTCCGGACCGACAATTTGAGTGAACTCAGTTGCACAACAGATGAACCGATTCCAGATAATTCTACATCGAAGTGTTTCAAAGTCAGCTATAACGAAGAGACCGTGCTTAGCACGACTCAACGCCAGTGGTCTGATACTCATAAACTGTGACAACCAACACATTCTGACCCAAATTCTCAAACGCTTTCTGGAGAGACTCTTTCTGAAATGTACATAAACAAATAACAGCCAGAGAAATATCGGTGGAAATTTTGTCGTACAACGCAGAAATCAATTTAATGGCAGAAGCCGAATGTTAATCATTGCACAAAGAGTGAGAAGTGTTGTCCTGTCTACAAGTTTCAAGAATATCAAATAGCCAGAGAAAAATGCTATTGCGTTGGAATCCGCCATCGCATGACATCAGAGGACCTCCTCCAACTTCTTGGCTAGCTTTGCCAAAGGCAAATTAGCTGCAGCTACAACACCTTCACATTGTTCAAAATGGAAAGCATCAGTGCATCATAACTGAAGCTAAATGAGTCTTTCAAACGCCTGGTGGCGCCTATTGGAAAACAAACTTGCAATCATCTTCCAAGAGAAATTAGCGGTCTCCTGCTGCTTTCCGTTTAACATATTCATTAGTGGGTGAACAATGAGGACTGCCGAGGCATTTGGTTCTTCATCATCAAAATCTGTTTCAAATTCACGAGCTATTAAGGCGAGGAGGAGTTTACCTTGATTCGTACTCTGGCTGACAACATCGACGGTTAGTGTTGTTCAAAACAATCACGTCGACTCTCAAGACCTTTGAATATTAGTGGATGACAAACAATAAAACCGCCATCTTTCGCGTCTTCGAGTTCCTGCTCAACATCCCTGTTCTTCCGCTTTTGAACATTAATAACCTTAACACTTTTCCAAAAATCAAACTTTTTATTCCCGAAGGACTGAACTTGGGAAAGATTTATCTTTTTAACAACTCTCACTGCAAAATGGGCTTCAGTCACCTCAATTCCAAATAGCTTCTGTCACCTCAATTCCCAGCTCAATCTCTTCATCATCATCTTCTTCCTCTTCGTCTTTTTCTTCTTTATCCTCATTATTTTCTTCTTTCTTTTCTCCTTCATCCTCTTTACCCATTTCGTCAACCTCATTCATTTCCATTTCTTCTGGCCAATCTTCTTCAACAACTTCAATCCAATCTCTGAAGATGTTGACCCTTGGTTCTTCGTCATTTTCAATATTCCTGGGCTCTTCTTCTTCCTCATTAATAATATTTTCTTCTTCCATTTCATCTTTCTTCCATAATTCAGGATCCGGTACTTTGTTGAAGCACATCTCAAAACTATTGAAAATCTAGGAAATTTGTTTAATTAAAGGAATATTATATATTTTTTTATATATTTTTTATATTAAATTTAAATTTTAAATCCATTTGATAGCCGAAGCAATTATAAGTATTATCTGTTTTTTGGGCTTTTTCTTAAATTGTATCTACTTAGTCCCTGGCGAACTACTACTTCAACCTGACTACCTTCTGCTACTTCTGAATTTGGCTCAGCTACTTTACTTTGCGAGAATCCTGGCGTGTTAACTATTTATTCTGCACCAGATTCTTCTAACGCTTCCAACTCTTCTGCTTCTAACCTAGGAGTTGTGCAAACCGGTTCAGTCGGGAGTGGCTCTATACTTTTCTTAAGCTGATTAAATTGGATGAGCCTATTTTACCAGCATAATTCCGAAGAAGCACTCTATCGCCGATTGTTACAGTGGGATTCCTAATCTATCTGTTTTTGACCTTTGCTGTGCCTCAAAATTGGCTTCCGCTGCATATTTCCAAGCGCTTCGCAAAGAAACTATTAATTTTTGTTTAATTTCTTGTGTATCATTTGATGCTATAGGATCTCTAATTTTAGGATCAAGAATTAAATCAACGCAAAAGATTGGATCTCTGCCGTATATCAAAAGGAATGGGGTTTCATTTGTTGAATGGTGGACCGAGGTGTTATAACAAAAGTTGGCGAATTCAAGATGTTCATCGAAATCTGGCTGGTCTTTAGTAATACACTTAGCGAGAATATCGTGGAATTTTCTGAATGACCTCACAGTCACTGCATTGCCTTTGCTCCAATGAGGTATGGCATACGTTTTATTAATGTACAACATTGCACAGACTTTTGAAAAACTCTGAAGTAAATGCCAAAGCATTGTCAGTAATTAATTCCGTGCAGCCGCCGAAGAGTAAATAACAATTCCTGATAAATGCCGAAGCAAAGGTACACTTTTTGGGGCTTAATTTTAAATTAAAACGCCTACATCTTTCAAAAACACTTCTGAGGGCCTTAATATGCTCATCAAAATTTTCAGACTTAGTGAAAATTAATATATCATCAACATAAGCAATCACATTTTCAAGTCCAGTAAGTACATGATCCATTATTCGCGCGAACGCACTAGTAGCATTTTTAAGACCGAATGGTAAATTTATCATTTGATGAATTTTATCCTCAGCAATTATACACATTTTCTTGAGGCCCTTTCACTAAGCTTAATTTGCAAATACCCGCTAGCAAGGTCAAGAGATGAGTAATATCTACAATTACCAACTTTTTCTAAAATTGTTTCAAGTCTTGGGAGAGGAAAGTGATCAGCTACTGTCACTTCATTTAATTTTCTAAAATCAATGCATGGCCTAAGCCCACCATCCTTTTTCTGAACTAATACTATGTTCGATACCCATGGGGTATCAGACTCAACCATCACCCCTGAGGCTAATAGCTGGTCGATATGCTTTTGCAATTCATCTCGATACTTAAACGGTACCCGATGAGGCCTAGAGGCAACTGGTTCCTCAGATGTTGTAATTATGTCATGCTCGCCTGCTGTACAACTCCCTATGTCATACTGGCTTTTACTAAATATATCTTCAAATTCTTCACAAAGTTCTTTTAATTTATTAAGGTCTTCACCCTTTACAGTGGCTTTTTCGAAGTCAATCTTGTAAGTTGGATCAATAGTCACCCCTGACTTCCCTAGAGAAAATATTTCCTGTGTTTCCTCACTAAAGTTAGTTTCTGCTAAAATATTTTCAGATTCAGTTTTTAGTACTTCACTTGCTAACCCTAGGGTCCTTCCTTTAAATAATCTTTTAGTTGTGCCTGTTGGATTGGCTAAAATAATTTGCACTACACCATCCTTGGGATTGGTTACTACTGGAACAAAACTTAAACCTTCTTCCTCAAGTCTATCATCCATTGAGTGAATCCAGATATTATGCCTAAGCAATTCAGGGAAATTTATTTTGGCTTTTATTACACTGCTGATTAGGTCTTATTTCACAAGTCTCTAATGCATGTATTTTCAGATTTCTGAGAGGCCTATTTATTCTATTTTCAATACATATTTGGTTTCCTTCTATACAAAACATTTTATTTTTCAAATCTACAATAAAAGGAGGCAACTGCGCTAGTGCGTCGCACCCCATAATAAAGTGATAATCATGGTTATCCCAGTGGAATTTATCATTAAAAAGATGAATTACAATTTCAACTACTACTCCAGCGATTTTTAATTGCACACTAGTGGCCTGCTTTGCACACATGGAGTGCTCTGAGGCACTTTGGAGGTATGTTTCAGTTCGAAAAATTTTTGTACCCAACCATTCTGCTAAAGCAATGTTAGCTACCGAGGTAATTGCTCCAGTGTCAATTAAACATTTTACAGGTACAGTATTTAAGGGGACATCAACTATTACTGTGTTAGCACTCGCTCCTAATGTTCCTATAAACCCGCTAGTTCTGTTAAATCCTAAAGTAGACCTAGGTCTTGTACTTGTGGTGTTTCTTGGTAAAGTGTTTGCATTTACAGTATTTCTTATTGATGGGGGCCAAGATATTGACAGTGGCCTATTTATTGGCTCTTCATAAATGTTATCTAGTTCTACAATGGGTTCTGGTACACGTTGAATGTCCAATCTTCTCTGTGGAATCGAAGCTTTTGGTGTTTCAGGGCCAAATATTAGTCTACCTAGACGTCCATTTCCAGCATACATTTCAGCAATAATCATTGCGAACCTTATTCCAAAGTCTAGTGCTAAAATTACTACTAAAATTGAGATAATAGTTTCCCAAATGCTTTTATAGTCCCCTATTATTCCCTTTTCAATTTGATTTTCAACTTCCTGCCACTCATTAGACATTGACATGGATATGATAGAATCTTTTTCGTGAATTTGGTAAGTCATTTGACTTACTTTTATTAAATTACTTACAAATGCATGGTTCTTAATATCTGTCATGTTCAATAAAACTAGCTGATGAAACGCATGCGACTCAATATTTGGAATCATGTTAGTAAAATTAAATTTGGCTTCAGGCCATAAAAATATCCTTGGTTTTACCGAAGTAATTCTTCCTTCAACTTGATCAACTTCTAAGACTTGATCATTAATCTGTATAATTATATTCCTAAATTCTTCACAGGGACCCTTTTTGGATGTTGGGGAAACGATCATTGTTACTGGATCGACAAAAGCCAGCTGCTCCTTGCTCTCAGTTTTCAAAATAATTGGCAAGAATTCAAAACATTGGTCTAATTTAGTGGGAGAAAATTCATAATCTTCTTTTTCTAGAGGTACACATGGCCAAACTTTCATTAAAGATCTGGCTGACTTCTTTGCAACTAAATAGGAATTGGAAAAGAGCGAACGGGCCAAGTCAGTTGGATCCGACATGTAAGTAGATTCTACCCAGTGCTTTACCATTTCAGTAAATTCACAAAATGACCTAATTGATTGCGCGAACGCAAAATTTACTGCTTTAGTATGAACGGCATCTAAATATGTGAGCTGCGACGCTAACTGAGAAGAGGTTACAAGTCCGTCAGAAAATGTTCGCTTATAAGCTCTATCCGTATTTCGCTTCCTTCTAGTAAGTTCCAAGGTTGAGATTACTATCGATCCTAAACCCTGATCAGAGACTGAAATGTTCTTCCCACAGTCATGAATGAATGTTTCAAATGTTACATCTGCCTTCTTTTTCTCCGATTGGAATAAAATTACATTTCCTTTGATTGTCCACTTCCCAAATTAAAACGGTTTTATCTTCCAATATACAATTACCCTTAGTATAAGGACAGTCCCTAGTTAATCCTAGCGGCGTTACAACCTCTTCTGCACCGAAATGCGAATCAATTCTGCTCTCAAATAGGAAACAGTTTTCACTCGAAATATTTTTCCAGGAGAATGATCCCATAAACCACATCCTAGGAGTTAAATCAATTTTATTTTCAGTTTGCCAAAGCTTATTATTATCCTTAAGAATGCCGAAGCTACAACTATGATGCTTTATCATCTGATTACACTCTTCTACAGACAAATCTAACTCTTCATGAATTAATTTTTCTTCAACTGGGATTCCTTTTATTGTTGTATATTTTCTCGCATTTTTCTTTATCTTTCTACAGGCCCACGCTTTGGTTGAAAATTCAGTACTATTTGGGACATAAATTCTTCTTCTTTCTACTACCGGAGTATGCTTAGCTGTTAAATTAACCATGGGACAGCTGGGAATTTCAGGCATTTCCCAAATTATTGCCTGTTTATGTTTTTGACATATCATTGGTCCCTTGGGGATTAATACAGGATTAATCGCAAATGTACTACAAAACATTGCTATTAACAAGAGAGTCGTTCCCATAAGTGAAGGTATTCTTACTCTGCGACCTTTATTTTCCCAACTAGGAATTTTATTTGGTTCACCCTTTTCATTAGTACTTTTAGCTTTTTCAGGTGTCCTACTAGACTGTACTGGTTGCAATGACCTTATATTCCCTTGATGATTAGCCGAAGCATGGTTTGCATTCATTCTCATTTCATGCATTTGAATTACTAAATTATCTAGCACTTCTCTAATTTCTTTATTTTCTCTATTTCTATTATCTCTCTGATAGTTATTTCTATTATTAAAAGAATTATTTTGCCTGCGTTCTCTACAATCGTATTGATCATGCCCTGTTCTGCGGCAAAAATGGCAGAACGGTCGGCTATTCCACCTTCTGTCATTTTGTGGAAGCCATTGATTTCTTGCCTGATAGCTTCCATAACCTAATCTTTGCGCGTTGCTAGATGTTGCGTATCTGTTTGAAACGTTCCCATTATATCCCCTAGAGGGTTGCGGACTATTATATGTACTTATTGGTCTCCAAGTTGTGAATCTTCCTTTAGGCAACTGCTGACTAGACATATCTGCAATAGCATGGATACCATCATTACCGGTTCTTCCTTCCCTTTCAGAAGCAACTTCGAGTTCCTGTACATAGGCAGTGAGCTTATCAAAATCTTTACGTCCAATTAATGGGCCTACCATCTGAAGGGTTCTTTGAAATTCAGGCCTAACTTTTTCTGTAAAGCATCTACACATTATTTCTTCTCGTACTTCCACTGGTATATGAGGCGTGGTTGCGTTTACTAAAGGTACTAATCGCTTAATAAAGTCACTAACTAGTTCACCTTCCCTTTGGTAGCAAGCTGCTAACCTTTTATGAGCGAGCTCTCTGAAATGTGGACTGTCTAATTTTGCTCTAATATTTTTAATTGCATTCTCTATGGGACTTCGTTCACTTGGCGATAGGCTTTCAAAAATGTGTCGGGCTTGCGTGCCTAAGTTTAGTTTTAGTCTATTTATTTTATCAGATTCTGTCCAGTTTGCTCCATATACATCAAGATAATCTAGAAATCTAATTGTCCAGTCATCGAAAGAGGATGCAGTTTCTCCATTAAATAATTCTAAATGAGATCCCGAATAGGTTCCTTCACATAACACATTTAATTCAGAATTGCAACTTGTGGATTGTGTTCTTTGATCATTATTAGTACTACATTGTGTTTGACCCTTTTTATTCCTGAGGGAGCTTGTTGCTACGTCTATTCGGTTAAACGAACCAGCCAATTGAGCATGCTTCGGCGGGGGCGGAGGAATCTGCTCTGGACGCTTATTTTGATTGACAAACCTATTTGCATCACTATTTCTTAACTCATCATATTCAAGATTATCCCTACCTTCTAGTTCACTTCTAAAATTTTCAATCCTTTCTTTAGCTTTATTCATTTCTTGCCCGAGGGCATCAACTCTTTCCGCCACTGCCTCAAAACCCTTATTAGTACCTTTTTCTATTTCATCCATATATTTTTTTAATATTTTTTAATTTTAACTATTCTGTTGATTTAAAATTTTATTTTGTTTATTTTTATTTTCTTTTAATTTGTACGTATTTATTACACTCAAATTATATATAGGTATATATTTTTAAAATTATATTTGGTTAATTTATTATATCTCTTGTTTTATTATTTTATAAAAAAACTTTTTTTTTTTATTTTTTTTGACTTTTTAAATATTAAACTTACTTTCTATAACCAACAGAAGACAGACAATAGCCGAAGCCAAAAAAATTAGAATCCAATCAATCAACAAAGAACTAAATTAGGGGGAAAAATTATTTTTATTTTTTAAACTTTTTTTTAATACCGTATTTGCTAAAATAATTACCCAGGGTAATTATCGTTTCGACCTCTCGCTGGAGGGGTAATTATGTGAGAGAGGGGCATTATTTCAGCATTTACGGTATATATTTTTAATTAAATTTAAATTGAATCATAATTAAAATAAGTTAAATCTAATGTTGAAAGAGAAATAGGAAAGTGAAAGAAAAAGAAGAAAGAAAAAGATTTTTTTTAAATTTATTCTCGACTTCTTTTTGAAATCCCGATAGGGGAAGGAAAAATTTTCACTTCTTATTTTTTCATGAAATTCATCGCGAAATATTCATGACGAGAATTTTGGGCCAGATGTATTTCTAAACAAAAGGTCTTTATCACAAATCAAAATGAGAAAGAGAAAACATTTAAATTGGGAATATTTTTCAAAATTTTCTGAATCGCAAAAATAAATCGCAAAAGGAGAGAAAAAAAATTTTCAGAAGTTTCGAATTGGCTTTGATCAACAGAACCCAGAGATTCTGTAACGATAATTAATGTACATATAAACAAAATTGGCTTGAGGAAAAAAATGGCTTCTACGAGATCAAAAAGGAATAGCTAATTAGTATTCAAGTCGAAGAAAAATTTGTTAAGAAAGGAAGAAAAATGCAGTTTAACCCAAAGACAAAACAAACACACAAAACAAAATTCTAAAAAAAGGCGAATAATAAATTCAGTTTAGAAGAAATTTAACTCAATAATTTCACTATAATTAAACTTTTGTCATTAGAAAGAATATTGGCGCCTAAAAACGAAAAAGGCGAAAAAAAAAAAATTTTTTTTGACTCGTTGAACTTAGAAGTGAGTTATTCCAAAAATTTTAACTCATAATATAGCCTAAGCCGTAAGTTTGTTTTTTTTAACAGAATCTAATTTCTATAAATTTTATTTTTCTAATTTCTCTATCTTTCTTTCTTTTTAAAATAAATTTTGATTGAAGAAGGGGAAAAATTGTTATTAAATGAAGTCACTTTTTTGAGGAATATATTTTTGCTAAAAATTTTTTTAACACTATTGTCTAAAAAAAATATGGAATATGTATAACACACATAATTGTTTTTCTTTATCCAGTTTAAGTCCCACAAGCTACTTTAAAACATGAACTATATTTATTTAGACAATAGGTTAGTAAACTCAAAGAAAAGTATTATTACTCATTTTCTATTTCCACTTAATTTTGACAGAATTGATACATTTTCTTTCTTTTAATTACAAGGAAAAAGAAAATAATACAGAAACCGAAGGAAAATATCCATTTGATTCGAACAATGCTTAAAAGATTTTTTTTGAAGCAAAAGAAATGAGAGTACAATGGCACTTATAAATAATAAAAGACCAGAATTGAATTTATTCTTTTTTTGAAGAATTACATTCACTGTATTGAGAGAATTAAAATCAGTACACTGTATATTAACTTAGCACCTTTGAGAGAGAGCAACACTGTATTGGCTTAATGTGTGCATTTGGCACCTGTGCCTATATATAAATTTTTGTACCCACTAATTCCTCTAATATGTGAATTCCGATGTGTAAAGTAAAAAAATGCACAAGTATACACAATAAGCTATTCCATCCATATATTGTTTGTATTGTTGTATTTGTGATAAAATGTATAAAGATTAGAAAAAGGAAACAATGGTTATAGGTGTTTAAAGAAGAAAGCTACCTTATATAGTTAAAAGAGAAAAAAAAAATTTTTTTTTGAAAGAAATTAGAGTGATGCTTAATAATAGAATAAAATTCTAAAAATTTTCCAGTTTATATGTCTATTAAAAACATTTTTTAACTCATATTATAGCCTAAGCTACATGGAAAAAATCTCTTTCTTTCAGTTAGAACAAAATTGAGTTTGAAGATAAAGAATAATCCAAACCAATAATTGAAATTTTTAGAGGGGTTAGATAACAATAGGTACAATATTTCATCTACTCCACTAATTTTTTTTTAAAAATATAATTTCTTTTAACGTTCTCTTCAAAAAAAAAAAAAAATTTTTTTTTTTTTAATCAATAAATAAAAGGATTAATGTTATGAGATTTTGCCTGTAAAAATAATTTTTATTTAATTTAACTTAATTAAGAGAAGAGATTCGCAAAAATGTGGGATCCAGTGATTAAATGAAAGTTTAATTAATTATAATATTCCAGAACCTATAGTGAAGTATATTTTTTTAACAAATTGACATTTATGAATTTTTAATAAAAATCAATATATTCTAAAAACAATTTTAATAAATATTGCTTTGAGCTGACATTTAGATTTTAAAAGGAAATTTTGGAGAAGAATAAAGCCCTATTATTAAAGAATTGCACAATATAAAATTTAAACATCTTAAGAAAATTATGACATTTTTGTTATTCAAAACAGAATTTCTTTTTTTAATAATCTTGTTAAGTAAAAATTCATCTAATTAGAAATAATTATACTACAGGTGTAATACAAAATATTAAACTTATTCGAAAGAAAGGAAAACAAATATTTAAAAGAAATTAAATTAGGCCAAATTTGGCTTAAAACCCAATAAACACCAAATTAACCAAATTTGGCTTAAATAGCAATAAAACATCAAATTTGGAACAAGAGATAACGGAAAATACAAGCGTTAGAATTCTAAAAATAAATTTAATATATTATGACAGTTAAAAGTATAACGTATATTAACAAATAAATAAGTTAGTTATTAATCTTATAGAAGAGAATTAGCGATTGTGTTGTGTTTTGACCCGTCCGATCTGTTAAGTTACGCATCGTTTGGTCGTAGATTAAAAATATAAAATGTGCTATAATTTTTTTTAAACTTTTTTTTTTGATGCTCAATTACCACGTGAAAATTGAAATTAGGTTATAACAAGATTTTGAAGAAAGAAGCATTTAACCATGGGATGCTTAATTTATAGATACCCAATTAGAAATTATTTATTATTAGTTACTCCCAGAGTTTACTAGTTCAGAACCCAAATCTTACTCATATTGTAGCCTAAGCCGAATAAATATTTTTTTTTATATTTCTTTAACTCCTATGAGGGAGTTTTCTTTCCTTCAAAACAGAGTTTAATTTGAGGAGAGACAGAAAAGAAAAAAAATACATTTAATATATTATCAACTAGAATGGATCACAGTTATAAGAGAATAATTAGTTTTCTCTTTTTCTCCTTCAAATTTAAATGTATCTATTAAAATAGGAGTTAAAATTCTTAGAGCAGATTATTATTTTGTTTGTCACAATTGATACACTTTTCAAATAAATTATGATTTTAATAAACAGCAAATAAAATTCTTAATTACAGAATTTTCTTCTGAATAATCGAAGAGTGAATAAATAAGAGTGGTTATTTTCCCCAAATTTTACTAAAAGAATTGTATAATTTTAGTCATTTTGCCCACATATAAAAATAACTCCCAATTTTCAATAAATAGGAGGACCGGATCATTAATCTCTGAATTTTATTATTAATTTTATTTAAAAAGTTTTATTTGCTGTTTCTCTTGTATTATTTCTCTTATAAATTAAGACAGCTTTTAAGAGAAATCCAAATAAATGTAATTAATATAGCACATTTAAATTAAGTTAATACACTAAAGATTGGTGAGTATATTACAGTTTAATGGGTCCAATCTGTTAAGTTACGCATCGATGAGAAACTGTTTCAAAATATGAAAAGAAATTTTAGCCTATTTAGATGAGTGAAAAATATAACTGAAAAATATAACGTAAAGAGCTACTTTTTCTTTTCTTTTATTTCTATTTTTATCGATAAATATCGGCTAAAATTTTTTCATACCAAAAGTTTTTCTTTTTTCAAACTAAGGGGAATATAAATAATGAAACTGAATATGTTTAAAGAAACCCTTATTAAAATATGAAATAAAATCATTAAAGGGTGAAGGTTTATAAGAAGAGAATAAATTAATACTATTTAGAATAATGGAAGGAAAGTATAATGAGAGCATATTCAGTAGAGTGTTTAATACAGTGAAAGATTTGAGAGAAAATAATCAGAAATTAGTAATTTCGGCTAAACTAAAAAAAAATTTTTTTTTAACATTTAATTTCATCCCAGAAATATTTTCTTTTAAAAAAAATTTATTTTCTCACTTTTAGTCTAAATATTTCCATTTATCAATTCCTAAGCTCTCATTTTAATTTCAGCCAATTAAAAGAAAATTTATTTGTATATATTTTCTCTCTTTTCAATTTAAAATATTTACTGTAAGAGGGGGAAAAACTCAATGAAAAAAAAACTATTGAATAGATGAATAGATAGAAAAATAAGAGAGAAAAAGGAACTAATTAGAAAGGAAAACCAATTAATAAACAAACAAAATAATCTATACAATAAATACTTAGAAAGTAATAGTAAAATAACCGGGCATTGCCAAATCCTAGGCCGTAAAATAATTTAAAATTTTATTTTCAGCATTTTAAAATTAATCCAAAATTTTCAATGAAAAAAATAATAATTTTTCTAACTAAGGGAGATATTCTAAAAATTAGATTTTTCTTTAAATACCCTTAAAAACATAGTTTCTAAGTAGAAATTGAAGAAGTGTACAAAAATTTCAACTAAAATGACAAAAATAAAATATTTTAAAAATAATTAAAATGCCAAAAAAATATATATACTGTATAAAATATGTATCAGAAAAATTAAAATGGATTTTAGAGAGTTTTAGAGAGAAGGAGAGAAAATTAAATTTTATTTGAGTTTTTTTTTAAATTTTAACTCACTTCCAATCCAAAACGGTAATTCACGCTCACAGTCACAATAAGTCAACGCCAATCACAATGAGTCAAATTTCTGAAAAATCACTAATTTAGAATTGAAAAGGGTTGGAAAATTTATTTTTAATTTGATAATATTTTTAGGGAATGTTTTTTTTTAACTTACAATGCCAAAATTCAAATCCGGATAGTAGCCAAAGCCAAATAAAAATAAATTTAAAATTTAGTGTTTTTTAGGACTCTGAAATTAGTGAAAAAAATCATTAAATTGATAAGTGTAAATATGTAAAAAGGATTGTTCAAATATTTTTAAACAGATATTTGATAAAAAAATACTTAGGAAATATTAATAGAGACTATAAATTAAAATATTAAAGATTGAAAAATTGTTTAAAAATTATTTATAAAAAACAAATATTCAAAGGATAAAGTTTAAAATGAAAATAGTCGGCGGGAGAAAAATTATTGTAATTTAATGGAAGGAAAAATTAGAAAAGTAAACAAAAGAAAAATCAAGATTGTATCACACCTATATTAACAAACACTTAGGAAGAAGGCTATTGTAAAGTTAAAAATGTTAATGTGGGAAGAAAATGAAATTTTAAAAGCAAAGAATAAAAAAAATGGACGAGAATTTATGAATGAGAAAGTAAACAAATATATTAATAATGCACATAGAAAAATGATCAAAGGTCAAGAATAACCAAATGTATTTTAATAAATATCCACTTAATCCAAAACATCACCTATTTTAACAAAAATTTAAGACTTCTGGAAATAGCTAGATTAAAAAATATAGACCTTGAAGAAAAGACTGAAGAGAAAAATATAGTTTAAATCCTTGAATTTCCCGAAGGAATTTAATCTTAAATCTACTCCCAAAAATAGAATTTAACTAGTCAATAAATTACTAACAAATATACTCTTCCAGAAGATCACTCTTGTTTTTCCTTTTTTTCCGAAGGAGAAGGAAAGAAAATTCTGAAGATTAGACTTTATGAAATAAGAAAATAGAGAGAAAAATATAATATATTTATTTTAAATCCATTTATTTCCCGAAGGAAGTCTATACATGGGTTTACGCGCGCTACCATAAAGCTTTTTTTAAAATTTTATTATTTATTTTTATTATTCCCAAAAATTTATAAATGCCCTGGGTCTTACATTATTTACTCAAAAATTATTTTATAGGCCTTTAACTTAAGTTTTAATATATATAAATTTTTAAAAAAAAATTACACCTACCTCCCGGTTCCACGTCGATGTCGAAGGACCGGTGCTACCAGTAGAGGTGGGACCCCCGGAATAAGATATTACCATGCGGTGGGCCCAAACCCCAGAATGATGGAATACGGGAGGGGATATGCCCGGGACTTCCTAAGAGGAACCAAAGGGTTGATCAGGCCCCCGGTCGATCTCCTGCACCAGGCATACACAATTGAACACAATTTATATATTTATTAAATCCAAATATTAAAAGCTTTATTAAAACATTATTTATTTCATTAAAGTGAATGAACAATAAGACACTTGCAAGGTGATTACAAATCCTTTTAAATGTGTGAGAAAAGTGGGAGGGAAATGAATAATAATAAAATGACTATAAACTATAGGAAACAAACTCCGAGAATACCTTTGACCCTTACAATAATTACTCTGGGTAATTTTTGTTTCAATCTCTTACCGGAGGGGGTAATTATTTGAGAGGGGGTAATTAATAGAGCATTTACTGTATTTAATTAAAGTTTTATTTTCTACTATCTTTTTCTTTCAATCTCTAATATTCTCTTTAAAATAAATTTAAATAAAAATCTCTACATAATATTGACATGCTGGAAAATTTTGACGATCAAAAACCAATCAATGGAAAAATTTTTAAAATAAAATTATAGCAGACTAGCTAATGCTTTAAGTGAATGTCTATTTCGTTTAAAGATTTTTGTCGGGAGAAGGAAAGTCATGACAAATAACTAAATAGACAAACATGCTTTTGAAATTTTAAAGACCGTCGAAGTAAAAAAATTTTTGGCAAATTGTTTAAAAAAAGCTAGAAAAACAATTATAGGTATAATATATTATAATTTTGTTCTCTATATGCAAATCGTGACGGGTTGATATTTTTCCTTACTTTTTCCTTACTTATACATATTTCCTTCTTCCTTGCTTTCTTGGACTGGCTCAAAAAGTCATTTTTCTCAAGTTTCTAATGTTTGCATTTTTGTATTTTTCTACCGATACCCCCTAACCCCCCCCCTAACCCCCCTCAACCACTCTTGATCCTTTGATAATACACCAGATCCATAAATATAGCTTTAAGTTTTAACACAGCTTTCTTCCTTTTCAGCACCGCAAGCAAAAGTTTTAAGATTTTGGAGGACCAAGAAGCCAGATTTCTTTCTTTAACAAAAATAACGGATTTCGGGCCAGGGTTTCAAATAATTCTCGCCTCAGGTTTTAAGTCGAAAAAGTCTCCTTTTATATTCCCGATATTTCCCGATGAACCATCCCGATATTTGTGTATAAATGTTTCTGATTTTTGACCGTTCTCTGCTAAATAAAACTTTAAAAATTCCCAAGAAAAATCTTTATAAAATGAAAAGAAAATTAAATGATATAATAAAGTAAATAATACTTCAAAAATGTAATAACAAAATACAGTTTTTTTGAATTACTTTGATGAAAAAAAATCAGCTTAAAAATTTTTAAAGAAATATTTAATCCAAAAAATAAAAAGAAAATATTTTAAATCGAATAGGACAGATGAAGTGAAAAATAAAAAAATTTAACAAAAAAAAATTGTGAAAAATAAATTAATTTAAGACGGAATGAATTGACTATTTAAAAAATGTATATACCGTATTTTCTCGATTAATTCCCCTGGTGAATTATTTTTCAACATATCATGGCATGGGGAATTATTCAAGGGAGGGGAATTAATCGAGGCTGGGGAATTATTCGAGTTTTGCATTTGAACGTTCAGTAGGATAATTGGGAGTGGAGAATTATTGTTTCAACCTATCTTTGGCAGGGGGAATTAATAGAGAGGGGGAATTATTCGAGGGAGGGCAATTAATCGAGAAAATACGGTAAATTTAGTAAAAAAAGAAAAAGTAATTTTTGTAGATTGACACTACAAATGTGTAGATATACCGTAAATACTCTAATAATTACCCTGGGTAATTATTGTTTCGACTTCTCGCTGAAGGGAGTAATTAATAGAGCGAAGGTAATTATTTGAGAAGGGTATTTAGTAGAGCATTTACGGTATATCTATTTTACTGGTTTTTTCTATTTTAAAAATAAAATTTTTGTGACAATACGATTTTTGTAGAAAACTTTCCCATAACCAAAATTAGGAGTTTTTTAAGCTACCCAAAAAAATTCAAAAGTTTTTTTGTTGTTTTAATTCTCTTCTACATTTAAATATAATCAACAGATAGTACAACCCTGGTCATCATTTGAATATTCACTTTCATTTGGATTATTGAAGTCTGGAGTTACCGAGGATACTGGCGGCCCATCACTCCCTAAAATAAGTAAATTACTTAGATATCCTCCACCTCCATTATAAAACCTCAAGTTTTTAATTATAAAGTCAAATTAACATTAATATTAAGTCTAGAGGGAACATATTTTATTAAGGATTAAGGTCTATTTTCACTGTTTTTTAAAAATATATAATTACAATTTTTAAAATAAACTTGGCCTTTTATCTTTTAATTTGAATATTTTAAAATTACCAGAATAGGTATCTGTATTTGTGTCTGCAAAATGTGTAATTTCATGTGGTTTTGGTTGTATTGGAACAAAATTTGGAGGAAAACCAGAAGAATTATAAGGGTATGGATGCTGCCATCCATGATTATGAGGGTAATTGATGTGGGGTAATTGATAGGGTAATTGATAGGGTAATTGATGTGCAGCATCGCCATAATGATGAGGAGAAGTTAAATGATCTGGATAATTATATCCATGTCCAAAAGATGGGTGAACATGAGGGACTCCAAAATTGCCTTAATTTAAATTATATTTAAATTAAATAATTTAAATAGCTACTTTCATTGTCATTAGAACTTCCTTGAGAACTTGGGCTAACATTTCCAATTTTAGAGTTTTTATTTCCTTTTCTTTTGGGTTTTGGGACTTTATTTGGTGTTATCGAAAGATTTTCAAATTTTAAAGTATTATCGTTATCGTCAGAATTATTTCCATAGGAAGAACTTGAACTTCCTCTATTAGCAGCAATTTCTTTTAATCTTTTATTTTCTTCCTTAAGTTTTCCCATCAACTCTTTAATGAATGGATCATTTTCGGAATAACCAAATGAAGAACTTTAAAAATAAATTTATTTTGAATATTTTAAATTTTGAAAGAAAAAAATTAATTCGAGAATAAATTACCGGTTAATATCAAAATGTTGGGGTATATCTTGTTCATTATTAAATTTACCGCCAAAAAAATCGAATTCATATAATTTATCAAAATTAATATTTTTAATATTCCATTCCTTATCCTTTAAAAATGTTTAAATTTTTTTAATTAAAAAATATTATTTTTTTAATTAAAAATTTACTAAATAACAAAAATTATCAAAAAAAATTATTTTTAACCTCGTCGTCTTCTACCGAAGTTATTTTTATTTTTAATTTTTTTATGTTGTTTCCATTATGAGATAATGTAAACATTGTAATATTTTCTGGTAATTTCTAAAAATTAAATTTTTTTCCTTTATAAATTAAATTTTAATTATTTTTTTGTATTAAATCCCCTTTTAAATAATTTTTATAAAATTAATTAATTAATTACTTCTTGTTCAATTTCAGCACATTTGGGACATTCAACATCAATCTTCCACTTAAATCCAATTGGTAAAACTTTCACAAAAAAATGGTTTTCCAAACAATTAACATTTAAAATAAAATGTTGAAGAAAACAAAAGAAAATAAAATAATAATTTTGTTTCATTTTGAAAAATTAAATGTTTCTTTTTAAAAATTATTAAATAATTATTTTAAAAATTATTAAATATTTTAAAGAATTTCCCATTTTTTGAAAAAAAGTTTTTTCCTTTCATTCAAAAATTTTTTCCGAAAATTCCATGATTAAATAGTTTAATTTATGTAGAATATTTAAATATTCTTTTACAAAATTAAATAAATTTATATATTAAGTGATAGAGATTTCCAATCTGTTGTCACCCACAGATTGGATAAATTGCCTGGGTTTTGACATCTTTGGGCATGTTATGTCCGAGGGTTGTCCGTTGTTGACGTGCACAAAAATAACAGTTTATCCCATGTAAAACAACGGGAATCAGTGACTAGCCCTTCTAGATTGACGCTTTCACGGGATTTTACCTATCGCGACACCACTAAAAACAGGACAGCTCCAAAATTTGGGGATGAAAGAAGTCAAGCAATATATTTATTTTAAAGCTCTTAATAAATAAAATTTCTGATTTTTAAGTAAATTAAATTTGAGTATTTTTCTCTCAATTTAGAGAAAAGGGATTTTCTTAGCTATATTTATTTCCTCCTTTTTAATTGAGTTAATTAAACAATTTCGTTATAATATATTTAAATTTTAAGTTTTAGCTCTGATATTTTATTTTATTTCGCTTCAATTAAAAATAAAAATTCATTTTATTGGGAGGAGGGTTAGTTATATTGTTGATAGATTTTTTTACTAAATGAAAAGAATTAATAATTAAGCAACTGCTTCATCCATCCATCCCTCCCCTCCCTCCCCTTCCCTCCATCCCTCCCCTCCCTCCCTCCCTCCCTTCCTTCCTTCCCTCCCTCCCTCCCCTGCAATGCGCCGCTGAAAATTTCAAAATTTGGCATTGACTATACATAAATGTTCGTTTTTGTTTATAAAGTTTGGAGAGGTTGTTGTTGATATTTGAGGGAAAATAAACTTTTAATGAACAAATAAAAAAAATTTATTTTTAATATAGAAATTTTTTTCGTTAGAAAATGGTTTTATTTTCGGTAAAGACGAAGAAAGATCCTCTAAAACAAAATTTGAATTTGAAGTTGTATCAGAATTTTGAAAAACGCTGAAACATGTCAAGTGAGATAGGAATTAAGCTATTTTTTAAGATTTAGATCTGCCAGATCGGATAAAAATGAACGGAATTACATAGAGTTTACCCTTTCCCTATTTAAATTTCTGCCACTGTAGACATATTCAAACAAGTTTTTAATTTTCTATTTTTTTTTCTTTCTATCTCTAATATTCTCTCTTAAATAAATTTAAATAAAAATCTCTACATGCTAAAAATTAGTCAATCAAAAATAATCAATTGAAGATTTACTTTAAAGAAATTATAGCGTGATAGTTAACACGTGAATGTCTATCTTGTTTAAAGATTTTTAATGTTTAAGAGGCCCGGAAATGTTGTCGGTAAAAGGAAAAACATAAACAAAATAAATTTAAAAAAAATTTTGAAATTTTGAAGGCCCTACTTTAATAGAAATTTATATAAAATAAAAATAAATTTGTTTAAATTTATCTAAAATTTAATTGAGATAATTATTTAATTTTGTATTTTCTCATTTATTTTCTACATAAATAAATAATTTTTATAAAATTAAAAAAAATATTTTAAAAATTATTCTGTACATAATCCACACGATTTTGGACAATTCTCTGTCATCCAATTTCGAGCTCCTTGATTCCAACCTGTACATAAATTCTGGACAGCCCAGGCACCACAATAAACATTCGAGTCAGCACAGGATTCTTTTAATATAAAAATATATTTTTTCATAAAATTAATAATAATTAATAAAATAAAATTAATAATTTAATATTCTTTCAATAAAAATTAATTTAAATTTTGGAGAATAATTTATTCGGTTACTTCTTATATGTATTCTTTTTGTTGCAATTATTTTTTTTATATTCAAAAATATGTATCCAAATCCACCCTTTCTAAAAATTACTAGCAAAATGTTTGTATTCTTTTTGCCATTTTTGGAATATTAAATAAATAATCTGAAATAGTGTCGGCGGTTTTGGATATTCAGATACTAAAAAGGCGCGAATATTTCCCAGGATCTACCAACCCTAGTCTGGAAAATAATAGAGAATAGTAGGAGGAATAATTAATTAATATTTTTAAAAATATTTTTATATAAATTCTCACCAGGAGCACAATACATTCTGTGTAGTTCAGCAATATCCGAAGCAGTCAGTCCATTTCTCTGTCCCATTAAAGGATCATTTCTTGCTGGATTTATCTGTTTTTATTTAAATTAAATTTTAAAAATAATTGAAAAATGCACTTTAGCAGTCATTGTTTTCCTCTGAAAATTCCGTGTTCCAGAAGTACTTGAATAATGCATAATTGAGGCATAGTCGTATTTAATTCATAAAGAAAATATTTTTTTAAATAATACCATAACTCGCATATATTACCATAACTCGTATATTTAGTTTTGTCAACAATAGCAAATTCTGCATAATTTTTTGGATCCAAATTATTATAGTCTATATTAATATAACGATCACGATCTTTTAAATAATTAAATTTATTTATTTATATTTCAATTACCAATCCTCATTTGTTCGTGTTGTAGTCCAAGAGCATGAAGTGTTTCGTGTATAGCAACTCCTATTGAATTTGGACAGGAAAAAGTTAGGTAGACTGCATTGACAGGATCTTGACGGCCAACAGATCCTTGGCCACAACTTGGAAATTTTAAAAAATTTTTTTAATTTTTAAATAATAAATAATTATTTTTAAGTAGAAATTGGATCTAGACAAGATTCTATTTAAAGATTTCCATTTTTGAGATATCAAACTCAAATCCTCGTCTTTATTATGATTGAAAATCAAGTCACGTTAGTGAGTTAAAAACAAGACTCGTATCTCAAGTTATTAAGAATCCGCAATTTTTTATCAAAAATCCTCACACGAGCCCCGATTAAAAAATCTTTTTAAAAATTAATTACGTTCCAGCAACTCCTGCTTTAATATAAATAATTCTCGAATCCAATGCTTGTGTATATTCAATCTCTTCAAAACTCAAACAGGGAACTTTTGATTGAATTTCATTTATTGCTGAACGAATTGTTTCTTTATCACCTTCCACTGAGAGAGAAAATATTTTTTAAAAATTTATTTATTTAAAAATACAAGTAATTGTTGGGTGGAAAGTATCTCTAGGCCAACGTAATGCTGGCACACCTTCGAAAAATACAGAATTTCCAGCTCTTTTGTGACGATGTGATGCTGCCTCCTGATATTTTAAATGTTAAATTGATTAATCCTCACAAAAAATTGGGTGGGATCTCCGAATTTGAGAGCTTAAGCCCAACCTTGAGTTCGGAGACTTAAGCTCTTCGACGAATTTTTGTTTAACATTTAGTTGTAACTGCAGAATAGAGCAAATGACCTTTTATTATTATATTAGTCTGGTCAGTAACGAGATTTAAGTGTTTAAGAGGATATAATGGATAAATTCTCGAATTCCTTCTCCCACCTAACTACCTTTATTTGATTTTCTATTTGAAATATCATAGCATTCGATTGATGTTCGGAAAGTAAAATATCCTCTTGATATACTCCATTATTTGAAGATACCAACTAAATATTTATTAAAATAATTTTATTTTTTTATTTTAATTTTTACAAATTTATCAAGTCCACCAAGCTTTACCAATCCTTCTTTTACTTGAAATGAACGAGATAACCGCAATTCTACTTCAAAATCAATTTCTCCCAAAGGTTTATGAGGACTTAAAAATTAATAATTTTTAGAAGACTTTTAAAAATTAATTTTTTTCCTAACTCTAATCCTCTTGCAATAGAAACTTCTTGTTCTGCAATATTAGCTCTTTGATTAATTGCTTCCGGTTTTTGTGACATACAATCCCCAGTCTGTGCACAGATTCCCTAATTTTTATTTTTTAATTAATTTAAATATTAATTTCAAAAACCATTATTGTTTGTTGAATACTATTTGGGTTTTGAATATTTTCTGTGACTTTAATTACTTTTTTTAATTCTTCGGGGACTAAAATAAAGAATTTTTAAATATTTTTTTGTTTTTTTAAAAGAACAAACCTCCAATTAAAGGATTTTTCTCAATTTTGTAAGGATGAGGAACTGGAGGCAATTTAAAATTTACAATTTGGGGAAATTCGTCACTATCATCATCGTCTGTGAAGGGATTTGAGGGTAATGAACCTTTGGGGAATATCCATTCTGGGTGGGCTCTAAATAAAAATTAAAAGAAAAAAATATTTTTTAAAGGTTTATTGGAATTGGAATGATCTGAGACAAAATCTCTCGTTTAAAAATCTAAAACCAAAATTTATTTTACATCAATCTCGATTATCAACCAATCATTAAATCTCTAATTAATATGTGCACTTATTAAATTAATCTTAATTTAAATAGAAGTTTATACCAGGCCAGGACCTGGAGTCGGATTTTTCTATCCGTATGAACATGCCTGGTTAATACCTGCATTTTGGATGTTCTGGATGTTTATTTGTACAAAAACGCATAATTCTTCTTTGAACATGTAAAGGAATTGGTGAATTTATATTTGGTGCATACTATTAAATATTAATTAATTTAATATATTTTTTTGATTAAAAAATTTTTTTAATAATTAAATAAAAAAAAATTTTGGCAAACAGATGAGAACTAAAACTGAATAAAAGGGAGGAGAATTTTGTATTAAGGATGTTGAAAATTTAATTTAAAAATTGAAAAACAAAAATAGGAATTAGGGAGCAACATCAATATTTCTTAATTAATTACATAAAGTTGAGGCACAGTAGGTTGCTGTTGGGTCTTTTGATGATAGTAGCGCATTGGAGCTTGAAAAATTTAAATAAAAATTTCAGAAAGAAGGGAAGAATATTCGAGAGTTTTTAATCAATTAATTAACAATTAAATACCATGTCCATATCCAGCATTTATATTTGTTGGAAATAAAATAGGGAAAAGTAAACTATAATATGTAATCAACATTTAAATTAACTAAAATATTTTTAGAAATCCCGAGATTTTGTTTATTTGGTAATTATATTTACATAATTAATATTTAAAAAATATTTTTTATTTTCAATTAAAAATTGAAGATTTGAATAATTCTGATTTTAATGAATTTAATTAAATAATAATCAGAATTTTGATTTTTAAATTTTATTTTTTTTTAAATTTTAAACAAATAAAAATATTATTTAAAAATAATAATCTTAAATAATCAAAAATTAATTTATTAACGACCTCTAAAATTGCTTAAAAAGAAAAATTAATTAAAAATATACTGTTATATTTAAATAAAAAATTGTTTAATTAATTAATTTAATTAATATTCCCTTTCTTGTTTTTCGCCAGATTTTGGTGAGGTTCTCTAAGTGGAACGTTTAGAAATAAATTTGGAATTTACAAAATAAAATTAAAAGAATTAAATAATTAATTTAGAAAGAATCTTTAATATGTAAATAATTTAAAATTATTTCAACGGTTAAACAAATATCTTCATATTACAACATAAATTTGGGATAATTCTCAAATATATCTCTATAAGATCAGGGGGATAACAGCCTTTAATGGGATGAAGGGGGTGGGGCGGCCGAAGGCCGACCTACTCCGCTAGTACTTTATCTTTTAATATCAATTTTAATAATCTTGTCAAACCTGATATTTAATTGCTTTTTAAGTCGCATTATTAATAAAATCGAAATTGTCAAATAAAATACATACATATTTATAGAGAAATAGTAAATTTTTAGACAAAATATCCAACCAAATTTACGCGATCCCGTCGAATCGCTATCCAAAAATTAGCGTCACATCGACGCGGTGTGTCCGAGACTTGTCGACGTGCTGGCTTTTATACTAAACACCCATACACAACAGAATGGACGAGCATTTAAAATTCATTTTATTTTCAAAAAGAAAATATTCGATATGTTGTAAATAAATATTCTTTTTCTCTTTTCTAAAGAGAATTTCTTTTTCTATTTTTCTCTAACAAAATGATAGACATTCCTTTAATTTGTCCTTTATTTAATAATTTTAATTCAACCATTTCTAAATTCTGAGTGAAGGTCACCGATTTATAAGTCGAAATCACGTATTTTCATTTAATCGTCTTGCAAAAACGATTGTACATTTTCACGGTTGTTAAGTCGTTTTTATAGACATATTTATTTAAATTTCTTCGTCCGAATAAAAATTTAAATAAAATTAACTTTGACCACAAAAAAAAAGAATTTACGCATTTCCAAAAGGAAATGCTTCCAAAAATTAGGGTAAACCCATAAGCGTCCCCCTGCACGGAAATCTTTAGTAAAAGGCGAAAGATTTCTTCGTCCGAATACAAAGGGACCAGGGATATTTAAAGAATTAATTGTTAATTATTTGTTGTTAATTTTGTTATTTTATTTGACGAGTTGTTCCTCTGCTTAAATTGTTTATATATTAACTGTTCTCTTTCTTTCTATTTATTTCTTTTCTACACATACTATTTCTCTTTTTCTCTCTCTTTTTTTCTTTTCTTTTATATGTATTTCATCTCCTTTTTTCACCTTTATTTTGTCCTAAACAAATAAAAATTGAAATTATATTAAAAACTAGGGTTTTTGGGGGTAGTTAATCTAACCGAACCCGGGGGTCAAACCCGAAGATAACCGAAATCGGGACGCCGGGTTTCGATCTAGAAATATACCCCTAAGTATGGAATTTTTAACTGGAGGTTGAAAATTGGTCTTAACCAAAAACCGGGGAGTACCGGTTAATACACTCGAGACAAATTCTGTAAAGATTAAAACACACTTCCAAACTACCCTCAGCTTCTGAATACAATGCAAGAGACCGCATCCAAACTGACGGTATTCTACCGCGTTATGAATTTTTGAAAATTGAAAAAACACCCGTTTTTGCCATTTTTTGTCGATTTTTTTTAAAAAATCTACTGCTTAATGATGTTAAGAGAGAGAAGCAGCTTCAGTCGATCAAACTATTTGTCTCCCTCAGCAAAAAAAGTTATTCGACGGTTTTATTCGACCAGCATCTTCAGTAGACCAGCTGATATGTTATTCATTACATCACCCCGCCTATATGCTTTACAATTCTAATTAAATTCTAAATCTATCATCTTCGGAAGCAAAATCTACTGTTTAGTAACAAAATCTTCCTTTTTTTATTTCGAACTAGCAGAACAAATAGGCCTAGCATTTAAAATTATCAAACAAATTTATGCGTACCAAAAAGTACGCTTTCCAAAAATTAGCGTCTGCGGAAAAGACGCACTCGGAAAACGGAAAGCGGACACGTCGGAAGACGGCCGGAACACGGAAACAAAATCTCTCGCTTAATAACAAAATTTTCCTTTTCTTTAAAAGAAATTATTTTACGAGTTACATTTACTAGATAAATCTTTTCTCAGTCTCTCTCATTTTTATGTGCTTATTGTGTCTCTCTAAGTATTCTCTCGCAGTCTGTTTGTATGTAAGTGGATTACACAAGGAATGAATAAAAATGATTTTAGAAATTAAAAAAAAATTAATTTTCATTTACAAGTATCAGATTTTATCAAAATATTTTTTGTTAAATTTAAACAAAAACAAGATAAAAAATAAGTTAAAATTGAAGTACTATATACCCAAATACATACGCTAAAAAGAAAAACTTCTACGTGTACCCGAAGGTGCACTACCCAAAAATTAGCGTCTGCGGAACGACGCAATACGGACACTTTGCGGACATCGGACAGTTTAACAAAGGACTACCATTAAATATTAAATTCTTTAAAAGAAAATATTCGATATGTTGTAGATATAAACAAATATATTTTCTTTCTCTTCTTTCACTATAAAAGCAATTTCTTTTTCTATTTTTCTCTAACAAGTTAACTTTCTCTTTTTTAATGGCTATATGAAAAGTTAAAATGGGCAGACATCAACTCAGTCCAGACACAACTGAGTTCCAGCCTCAGTTGTGTCCCAGCCCCTATAAGTTATGGATGGATAGTCAATTCTTAATTTTCTTGGCATCAGTGGATAGTGAATTAAGTACGCTACAAGATACCACGAATTCAATATTTTTTACCATCGGAAAAAAGTTAATTGTTTTCGTTAAAAGTTCATTTTTTTGTTTTACAAAAATTAAAATTTATTTTTTTTTGAGTAGTATGCTGTTAAATTAGATTTAATTATTAATTCGTACATTTCCTCTTAATTTTGTTCTGTTATTGACATATTCTCCAATGTTAGAGCCTGAAGAATTGTGAGAACTGCCGGTGCTGCTATTGCCATTACTCTTAAAAAATTAAATTAAAACTTAATTTAAAAAAATATTTGAAACAAAAAAGAGCATGTCAAATATATTTTTTATAATTCAAAAATAATTTAAAAATTATAAAAATAAAGCTAGCCCCGTACGGGTCTCGATCCCGTAACCTTCAGATTAAAAGTCTGACGCTCTACCAATTGAGCTAACGAGGCTCATGGATAACTTGCTCTTATTTTACGTGAAATAGACTCAAATTAAATTTTTTAAATTATATTTTTAATTTCTTAAATTAATTTAATTTTGTTTAAAAAATAAATTTTAAAAAATTGCTTCAAAATATTTTTTTATTTTTAGGGAGATCAGCTATGGGTTTTCGATTTTCAGGGATATCTCGGTCACAGGCATCTCCGGAAAAAAAGTTAGACTCAGCTCGTCGAGACGAATCGAATGGTAAGGTTTGATGTCGAAACTAAGGCTACGGTATACTAAACTATATCCAACAATTCTATTAGAAATAAGGTAATTTAAATTTAAAAAATTATTTTTATTTGTTTGGAAATTTTTCAGATGTTATTAAAAATATTTTGAATTTCTTAATTTTTAAAATAATTTTATTTAGTAAACAGTTTTTAATTTTACTGTTTTCTTTCCTTCTCTTAACCAGTCAAATTAAATAAAAATTTATTTTCATTCGTGTCCTCGTTAGCTCAATTGGTAGAGCGTCAGACTTTTAATCTGAAGGTTACGGGATCGAGACCCGTACGGGGCTAGCTTTATTTTTATAGTTTTTAAATTATTTTTAGACTTGGGAGCCCAGGTTTAGGTGATAGATCGAACTGGGCATCGAATTTTGGCCCGAAAAAGACTCGACCGGTCCGGCCCGAAAAAATAACGGTTCGAAACCCTAATTATTTTCGAATAATGAAAAAATAAAAAATATCTTTTTCGTTTCAAATATTTTTTTAAACAATCGAAAACAGGCTTGGTAATGGATACGGACACATAATTTCAAAATACCTGCGGATATCCGCCGTACCGGTTACGGATATCAAAATCCTCTAATGCGCGCATCAAAAGACACGCTTCCCAAAAATTAATTTTAAGCGCATTCAGGAAAACTATAACCCCGGTAGAAGGGGTTGTTATCTATAAAACTTCCATTATCCAACTTCCATTTATTTTATACGTTACAAACATTAAACAAATAATTCTTTCTTTTACTCTATTCTTTTTTAAATTCTCGTCGTCTATCTGTTATGTACATACATATTTCTAAAAAAATAATTCTATCCGAGGAAAAAACAAAAAAATTTTCTTTACAATTTCGAATTATTTAAATCAATTTTTCTCAATAAATAATTAATTTATTTTATTTAAAATTAAGTCAAAATTAAGCAGAAAATCAAGACAAAAAAAGCTAAAATATAATAATAATTTTACAGATAACTGTCACTAAAAAATTCAAAATTAAACTTTTTCTAAAAATATTTTTTAAAATAAAGAAATGAGCTTAGAAATTAAAAATAATTTTTATATTTATGTAGTAAATTAAAAAACATAAAATGACAAATAAACAGAAAATTGCGCAGAGAAAAAATTAAGCGAAAATAATTGAAAATTAAATTGGATTTTTTTGGTTAATTAATAAAAATTTTAATTTTTGGATTAAAATTAATTTTTAAAATATTCCACAAAAAATTTCTGTATTTATATTTTTTGAGAAAAAAATATTTCTCCATTTTTATGAAAATAATATATTTAAATATTGAGCAAAAAAACTAAAACAGATTCCCACAAAAAAACATTAAAATTTAATGAATTTTAAGGGGTAAAAAAAAGAAAGAAAATTTGTATTTATTTAAATGTAAGTCGTTTTATATATATAAATATTGCATCATTTAACGTGATGTCGAAGCTCCATACCATTTGCAGTCCTAAAAATATATTTATGTACATTTTATTCATCAAAAAATCCCCCCCCCCCCCTAGAAGACTGAGAGGTTTCTGCCGGGGATTTCTATCCAAGTTATCCCCTTTTAGATGGGACAAGGGGATATTTATATTTTTAGACTTCATATCAGTAAGATTAAAAAAAAACTCGAGAAAATGCCTCGAATGTTAACTCAACTGGAAAGCACCAACCCAATTTCTATAACATTTTTTATATTTTTGTCTAAAATTTACCAAATAACTAGTAGGAACAAAACCCTCCGCATTAGAAATTCTATGTCGAACTCTAGTCCATCCATCGCCCATATCCCTCTCAAGCAATAATAATTCATCTCCTTCATTCATTGTTATGATTGTGCCGCCTGCTTCATCTGGTGTTGCATCGTAGTGATAACTTTAATGGATGGTTGATATTTATATTTTAATTTAAAAAATCACCGAGCTAAAGCAGTTCCCAAAACCATATCAGAATGTTGTATTCCTCCATCTGTTCCATCAATCCCTCCTACAGGCCCATCACATTCCTCGTAAAAATCACCACCGCTAGCATCAGTTATATTGTTTTTGATATTTGTGGAAGAAGTTACGGGAGTTAAAGCAGCAGAGCTTGAGGCTAAAAAGAAAGTGAGGGGGGAATAAATTTAATATAAAAAAAATTTTTTACAAAAGCCACTAGTGCTTATAGTGCTACTAGTTTGTTGAATTGTATTTTGTTGAGAAACTGAAGGAACAATTTGTACTGGAGATGGTTGTGGGGGCGGCAAAAGACGAGTGCCGCCGCCGTTAGTTGCTGAATGTCCAACAATAGAAGTAGTTACTCCTCCTTAATGTGAGGAAAATGTAAATGTGAAAAAAATTATATTTCTGTACCATGAAGAGAGGAACCAGCTCCATCTGCTGAAGAGATAGAGGAAGCCTCAGAATAAGAACCACGTTCCCCGACATTATGATGATTATTTCCGTTTAGACCGTTCAAACGAGAAACTGAAAAGAAAATAAATTTTGGAAAATAATAAAGGATTAAAAAAGCTTGTTTTCAAAAAATCTTTAAAATTATTCACTATTATTATTTCCAATTCCCCCTCCTCCTCCACCACTACATGCACTTCCACGAGGAGATGAATTTGGAGAGGAGCTAATAGTTGAATTTGTTGTTGTATTAAGATGAGCACCACCTCCACCACCGCCTAATGGTTGATTTAATTCACTTTGTGCATCCGAAAGAAGATTCTGAGAAATTAATTAAAATATTTTTTTAAAATTTAAATAATATCATTTTTTTAAGTTTATATTTTCCTTTCCTTCTCTTAACCAGTCAAATTAAATAAAAATTTATTTTCTTTCGTGGCCTCGTTAGCTCAATTGGTAGAGCGTCAGACTTTTAATCTGAAGGTTACGGGATCGAGACCCGTACGGGGCTAGCTTTATTTTTATAATTTTTAAATTATTTTTGAATAATAAAAAATATATTTAAATATTTATTTTTTGATTCTCAATTAGTTTTAAATACAAAAAATATTCAAATCCCGGAGATTTTAATATTTTAATTAATCTAAATTTACCTTAAATCTTCTAATTTGTTCACTTAATGCATCAATTTCACATTTATTATGTTCAATTTGTTTTTCAACAATTTGAGGATCACCCCAAGATCCTCCATTGTTTGAGGATCCTCCATTGCTGTAGACAGATAATAGACGTTCTAATCCTTCCTTTAATGAAATAAAAGATTTTATATTTTTACATAAATTAAATCCAAATGACTTTTAAATGTCCTAACAAACTTTATATACGTCCAATGAAAAGTTTATACGTAGACGGGAATTTTTATGCGCCCAAACAAAGCCATAGATTGGACGCACAGAAATTTGTTTGGACGTATAAAGGTTGTATGGGCACTTAAACTGGACAAGCCCCATTATGTAAAAATAAAGTAAAAACCTTAGAATTTTCTTTAATACTCAATTCATTAGTTAATTCTTCAAGTTTCTTTTGAATGCGACGGCAGCGTTGCTGAGGAGGTAAACTGCCATATTCTCCAATGTTAGAGCCAGAAGAAGTGTGAGAACTGCCGGTGCTGCTATTGCCGTTACTCTTAAAAAATAAATTTAATTAAGAAATTTAATTTAAAAAATATTTAAACAAAAAATAAATATTTAAATATATTTTTTATTATTAAAAAATAATTTAAAAATTATAAAAATAAAGCTAGCCCCGTACGGGTCTCGATCCCGTAACCTTCAGATTAAAAGTCTGACGCTCTACCAATTGAGCTAACGAGGCCACGAGAGAAAATAAATTTTTATTTAATTTGACTGGTTAAGAGAAGGGAAGGAAAACAAATAATTCAAAAATACGTAAAGTTAGAAAATTTGATTAAATAAAGTTTAAAAAAAAATAAAAATACTTATTTAAAATAAAAATATAAAAAATTAAAAAAAAATTTTAACAAAAATAATTTTTAAAAATTTAAATTACCTTATTTCCAATAGAATTGTTAAAAAGTTTCAGAGAATGTTTTCGAGGAATTCCCTTTCCGTTAACATTTTTCCCTCCAATTCGTCTTATTGTAGAACTATCAAAAGATGTTGTATCATCTTCAATTAATTTAGCTGGATCTCCTTAAAAAATAAAAAAAAATTCTTTTTTGAAGTAATTTTTAAAATTTTTTTTTTGAACAAAATTAATTTATTAAAACTTTAAAAATATATTTTTAGAAATTTAATTTGAGTTTATTTGACGTTAAATAAGGGAAAGTTATCCATAAGCCTCGTTAGCTCAATTGGTAGAGCGTCAGACTTTTAATCTGAAGGTTACGGGATCGAGACCCGTACGGGGCTAGCTTTATTTTTATAATTTTTAAATTATTTTTGAATAATAAAAAATATATTGGACACTTCTCTTTTTGTTTCAAATATTTTTTTAAACAATCGAAGGTTCTACTTGACTTTATGAGTCCAATCGAACTTTATGAGTCCAATCGAAGTTTATGAGTCCAATCGAACTTTATGAGTCCAAATAAAACTTTATGAGTCCAATCGAACTTTATGAGTCCAAATAAAACTTTATGAGTCCAATCAAAATTTATGAGTCCAAACGCGCCTCGCCTATGTTCCATAGGTCTAACAACATAATCCTATTCATTTTTAATGTATTATTTAATAAATGTATGTATTATTTAATAAAATCTAATAAAATGTGATTAGACTCATAAAATTCCTATGGACTCTTAAAGTTTTGATTGGACTCATAAATTTTGATTGGACTCATAAAGTTTTATTTGGACTCATAAATTTTGATTGGACTCAGAAAGTTCGATTGGACTCATAAACATCGATTGGACTCATAAAGTTCGATTGGACTCATAAAGTCAAGTAGAACCCAATCGAAAATATTTTAAATTTTATTTGGATAAATTTCTCATAACAAAATTAATTAATTACCAAAATCTTCAAATTCAAAGTCAGCAGGATGTGTATAACCAGTCTTTGTTTGTTCAACAACCAATAAAGTATCGTGTTCTGGATTGACTGTTTTAATTGCATTATTCATATCTTCATAACACCTGAAAATATTTAAATTAATTTAAAGATTGTATTGACTAAATAAAAATAATAATTTTTGTGTTATCTCAAATATATTATTCAAGTCAAACCACTCCTATGAATTTTGTCAACTCAATTCAGTTCAAGGGATAAATACATAATAGAGAGGGTATTTTTTAAAAAACAAATCGAAAAATTGTTAAGAATTTAAATGAAAATTAAATTAAAAATTAAATTACTTAATTACAATCTTTTTTGATTAATTTTTAAAATATTTTTATTAACTTTTTAATTATTTTTAAAAAAACCTTTGTTTAATATGCAAAACATCAGTTTCAGCCTTAACACTTTCCAACATAATTTCTCTAGTAAAATTAATTCGTTCAATTTCGAGTTGTCTCATTTCTTCTAATAATCGAGGCAACAAAATATTGTAAAAATCACTCTTTGCTTGATTTGTGGCAGCTAATTGAGATGCGTAATTCTGAAAAAAAATAAAAAATTATTTCAAATAAAAAAAATTAAAAAAAAAATCAATTTTTAAAATGATTTTTTGTGATAAAGTAAAATTAATATTCTACAATTGGCTTCTGAGTATTTTTGGGACAAATTTAACAATAAACTTTTGAATTTTATAGCTTTAAAAAAACCTGTTTTCCTTGTTCACAAATTGTACTTTTATTGTTTGCTGCCAACTGAGCTTTGTCTACTTCATGGCGAGATAAATAACGATTTTCAAACGCTCTTTTGTGCTTAATATGGGCATTTTGGGCTTCTACATGTGCTTTCCTTTAAATGGAAAATTAAAAATATTAAAAAATATTAAAAATAAATCAAAAAATAAAAAGAAAAATTTTCAAACTAATTTCTTTAATTTTCCATTATTAAATTTGTTAACCTTTTTTTTTAAAAAAAGATAAAAAAAATGTAGACTCAGAGTTGGATTGTTACTACTTAGCACGGAAATATTTACTTTAAACGCTTAGAGCATATGTTCATCATTGTCTACTCATAATTAACAATAAAACTCCCGACAAGAATCGACCTTCCCTCTAACTCCTTCAACACCCCAAAAACACCCAACTTAACCAAACTAATCTTAACAAACTCTTTCAATTAATCCCCTATATTTATTCAAAATTTACTCGTAATTTTTCTTCTGTTTTTGCAATTCATCAACTTTAGCATTATAATCCTTTTCCATTAATTCAAAATTTTGTGAATGCTTTTTACGAACTGTTCGGAATTGACGACATTTATCGTTAATTTTTGGAAGAAGAACATCCCGTAAACACTCAACAACAAGCTTAAAAATAATTTTTTTAATTATAATTATAAAAAATTCTTTACTTCGTGTTGGGAGGCAAGAGATTCTAATTCACCCAAAACAGCATGGAATGCACTAGACGAAGTAAATTCGTCATCAGAAGCCTTTTTACCTCGTGATTTTTTTGATAAATTTCTAAAAAAATAATTTTTAAATTAAAATATTCGGATAATTTAAATAAAGGTAACTGGTATTTGTATCTACATATTACATTAATTTATTATCTTTTCAATGATCTTATAGTGAAGATAAAAATTAAATTTTCAAAAATTAAAAATTTCAAAACAAAAACAAACTTCAATTTATTAGCATATTCCTCTTCAATTTGAGCTCGTTCTTTAATGAACAAGCCGAAACTATCGAGAAAGTCAATTCCCTTTGCTGTGTGCTTTGAAACGAGGGTTGTTTTGTCCTTTAAATATTTAGACATTAATTTAAGGTTACATTTTTTCAAAAATATTTTAAATTATTTAAAAGGTGTTAGAAAAAATATTTCCTCACAAACAGGTTGTCGATTCGGTTCTACAGTTCCGGAGGATATCCGTGGATTTAAAAAAAGCAGAGAACCCTGCCCCCAAATTAATATTTTAATAAAAAAATTCTTTGATTTGTAAATTAAAAATAATGGTAATGTGGATGTCTATAAATATACTATGTATCACCAAAAAACTTTGAATTAAAAAAATATATTGAAGCTTTCCTAAAATTTTTTATAAAAAATTTTAATAAAATTTTTTCAATAACCATCCAATAACAGCCTGTAGAAGATATCACCTCCAACTTCTTCCTTCCTTTTCTCTTACTTCCTTTCTTTTTCCCTAATAATAAAAAATCATCACTTCCAGGTCTAATATTCTCTCCATTTAAACATTTTTCATTAACAAATCCATTATTATTAGAATTATTTCCACTAAAAAGTGCATAAATTGCCGAAGCTGAACTACTTAATTCTGCTGAAAGTGTTCCTCCACTTTTACTCAGTTTAAGTGCTGCTCGTTGTGCCAATTTTTGTGCTCTTCTCCCAAGAGTAGATTTTCCCGTTGTTTCATAAATAAATTCATTTCCCAAAGAAAAAGCTCCAATAGAAGCCCCGCTGTTGCTTTTTAAAGTTCCAAAAGAATTTTGATCATTTTTATTGCTCGTCAAGTTGAAGACGTTCATTTGATTATTATCATTAACTAAACATGTTTGAGGGCCTTCTTGCCTCATTTTTACAGTTTCTTCTTCACAAATTTCATTATTTTTATTTTCTACTATTCCATTATTATTTTTTAATTTTTTCTTTCTATTTCGAGCAGCTGCAGCTGCCCCAAAACCTGCGGTGGCGTAAATACGGCCTTCACGTGTTTTTCCAGCATCAGAACAACCATAGGAACTAATTGTTGCGGTAGAAGAGAATGTCATCTATTTAGGGGGGAGGATTTGGAAATTTAGAGAGGGAAGGAAAAAAAGCTGTATCCGCTTTGTCAGAAATTGTGTGAATTAATTTTTAAAATATTCAAAAAATTTATTCATTCGTTATTTAAAAATTCAAATAAAAGTGACAGCCCTTAAATCGGTCAATTAATTTATAAAATTTAAGGGAAAAATTACTAATTTTTTAGAAAAAAATATTCAAAAAATTATTACAACATTTCTATTTAAGAAACCAGATTGGAAAAAAAAGAATTTGATAAACTAATTTAAAGAGAGAGCAACATTCTTTGAATGATAAATTAAACAAATTAAAGTACATTTTTTGCATAATTTTTATTTTAAGGAATTTAATAATTTTAAAGGAATTTCTAAAGCAAAAAAACATTAAATTGATTTTCCAACAATTTAAAAAATCCTTAAACTATAATCAACCAAAAAATAATTAAAAACAAGCGGATACAACCCTTCAGAATTTTAATGCAAAATTCAACACCTGATTGGAATCTGATATAGCCCCAACTAATGAAAGACGACGTTGTTGTTGTTGTAAAACACAATTTGAAGAATTTCTTTTCCCTTTATCATTCAAATTATTTTGACTTTCACGAAAGCGAGCACGTAAATCTGCTGTTACAAGCGCTGCTGCTACAGACTTAACAGAAGAAGCAGAAGATTCTAATTGATGAGGAGAGGGAGGGGAATTTTTAAATAAATTTTTGTTGTTATTAGGTAATTCTTTTTTAAATTCTTTGTCATCCTTTTGTTCAACAACAGGAAAATAACTTGTACAATTTTTAGTATTTTTAGTACAATTACTTCCTCCCAACTTTTCTGCAATTTCAAAACATGTAGGCTTTCCCATTTTTAACAATTTGTTATTAATTACAACATCTTTTCCAGTTGAAGACTCATTTCCGTAACAAGATTCTCCATAAATATTTTCATAATTACTACAGCTATTTGTAGTACTCCCATCTGTGCTACTATTTTTCTCACTAAAATTGCTGCATTTTTCATTTTTATTGCTACAATTTTCGCTACAATTGCACGATGAATTCTCAATAGAACTATTAATTGAAGGTATTTTTCCACCAATATAAGTAGTTGTTATTGCTGTTGTGGTAACTGTTGTGCTGGTGATAGGTGGGGCATAAATGTGTTGGGGAGAAGAAGAATTAAGGTGATAACGATGTGGAAGTGGTGGAGGAGGAGGGTTATTTCGATGATAAATACTGATACTACCATTAGAATTATTATTTAATTTAGAAGAATGTTTCATTTTTGGGGAATGTTGCATTTGTTGGAGGAATGGAGGCTTTTGATGGCCGTTATTATTTCTATTAAAATCTAAACCATCTTCATAATTTGTAGCTAATTTTACTTTTCTTTCCTCTTCATTTTTATTTTTATTTGACAAAATTTCTTTATTATTTACAACATTTGTAGACGAATAAAATACAGGCTTTTTTGGAATAAAAGGAGGACGGGGAGGATCAACAATTGACAAAGCTGACACCATTGAAAAACGACTGCCATTGCTTTCCTCGGGGATTAATAATTCATTCTGTTTGTTATTAAAATGTTGATATTGTTGTTGCTGCTGCTTAGCAACAAGTTGCGGACCGGATATTGGAGAAAAAATTTGATTGGCACGATAAAGTCCACCACTGTCATAATTGTTCAACGATGAAGGACGGTAATGTGATGAAGGAGAGGATGAAGTATAAGAATGAGAAGATGAGGAAGAGGAGGAGGAGGAAATGATTGGAGGGGGTTGTTGTTGTTGTTCTGATGAATCAGATATAGCTAAATGATGGGGTGAAAGAGAAGAATTGTTGTTGTTTATTTTGTTATTAGTGTTATGATAATAATTAGGCAAAATTGAAGTAGTTCCATAGGGATTTTCCATGATTTTAAAGAAAATAGAAAAAGGGGTTAAATTCAAAGAAATCTGGTAAGGATTTTAATAAAAACTGTAATCTATAGATAAAAAAAGACTAAAAAAAATAAAAGTTTCGATCTTGCGTCCAACATTTTCAAAATAATTTTCCCAAATTAAAAAATTCCAAAAAAATTCAAAAAACAACTACTCAAAAATAATAACATTTTTAAAAGAAAAGAAAGAAAATTTGTTCTTGTTAGAAGCACACAATTAGTAAATGTGGTTAGGCAAAAGTGATTGATGAGCACGAGCAGAGGGGGATATTTACATTTATTTATTAGTGTAGTGGCCGCTACGCATATAAAAATAATAAAATAAAAATAATAAAACATCATAATCATTTAGAGAGACAGTTAAAAATATTAAAAAAAAAACTAAACGGACAATTGTCCGGAACGGACACAGCATGACAAATGACAATACATATTTTTATATTATTATTATTAAGAAGGCGGAGCATAATCAAAAGAATAAAAAAGAAAATATGTAGATAGCAGCTGTTAAAAAGAAAAAAGAATTCTAAAATGCTCGCGCAAGCTTTTTAAAATTGACGAAAAATAAAAATGGTGTTAAAAAATAATTTTTGCAAAAAAAAGAAATATAGGCCAAAAATAAAAGTAGTTAAACCAACGTATAAGTCGTTGGGGGCAGCGGGGTCCAACCATTTAGCTCCTCCCACTATTTAGACGGTCATTTAAACACATGCATTGCGTCGTCAGAGTCAAAAGGTTCAAAAGGCTTCCAAAGGTTCAAATGTTCAAGAAGTAGTTTTAAACCGGTTTAGCCGGTTCAAAACACAATTTCCCACATTTTTCATAAGATTGTGTAATTAAAAATTTAAAATGTTTCCCAAAGGTTCTAGTGTTCAAGAATTGGTTTGAACTAATTTAACCGGTTCAAACATGATTTGTTATATTTTTTCTTCTTAAAACTTTTCTAAACCTTTTTTAAATTTCTTTTCTGTACACTATCTTCTTTTATTATTTTTACCCTTTATAATTAAAAAAAATACAATAATTATCAAAAAGTAGGCGGTGGAAATAGAAATTGTAAAAATAAGTCATGCAATAATTATGTTGCGTAATTATTGTTAAAAAGTGAAAATTGGTTAGAAATAGGTCATGCACGAGAAAAATTTGTAAATTATTGTTGAAAAGTTAAAATTAAGTAAATTTTTAAAAAGTAGTAAAAAATAACGTTAAAAAAGTGAAAATAGGTAAAAAATAGCTATAATTATAAAAACAACTATAATTATAAAAAACAAAATATTACTGTAATAGGAAAAATAAATAAATGAAAATAAATAAAGTTTTATAATTACTTTCTCTCTATTAATTAACCCACTAATAATTAAAAAATTAAGAGTTTAAAAAATAAACTCTACAAACAACATCGTCTCATCGTTCACAAATTGCAAATTATATTCCTAAAAATTTTTCTTTACCAGATATTATGCTAATTTTCTTTATCGAAATATTATTTAAAATTTAAAACATTTCCTAACTAGTCAAATTATGCCAAATTTAATTCCTCTTCTTAAAATAAAAATTCCTCTTCTTAACTGGAAATAAAAGAAAAAATTGTTTTATATAGGAATTTCTCTTTTCTTTGACAACATCCCAAGTGAATAACAACAAAAGTATGTATTAAGAAACGTTCGCTCTCTCTTTATTTTCTTTAAATTCTTTTTCTTTTCATTTTATTCAAAAATTTTAGACTTTCTCCCGCTGTTAATAAAAAGGTACTACGAAATAGAATTTCTTTAAATTCTTATTCTACAACACATCAATTATTCTAGGGAATATTTTCCTTAAAAGTTAAGGATTTGCATTTTCTATCTCATTCTTTGAATTCTTCTTGTAGATTTACTACTTTTGAATTACTCCTAAATTCTTAAATTTATTTTTATTTAACCCCTAATTATTTTCATTATTAATATTATTAACAATGCCTCCTCCACCTTCGAAGAAATCAAGGATGTTCTTGATCAACAATTTACTTGATTTACAATCTGGCGGAGGTGATTTTTTAAAACATTTAGGGGAAGAAATTAAGATCAATAGAAAATTTAATCTAACTAAAATTTCAACCAGATTTTTAATAAATGGCTTACCCGATGAACCAGAGGGCTTACTAAGGGAAATTTTTCAAAAATGTATTGACCAGACCCTAGAAACGAGTCATGATCACCAATTTGAACCTGATCAACTTGGATGTACCGTGAGCAGTCAATTGTTAGAATCAGATATTTGGATCCCCATACGTGAAATTACTCCCAACACGGTGGATTCAATTCTTAACCAATTCCTAAAAGTCGCCCAATCTAAAAAACAGGATCAGGGAATGTTATGGGGTGAACCATTTATTGTTTCTGTTACAGCTATTGACAAAAAACATCTGCCTACAACACGTTCTATTAATGGTAGTGGCAAAAATTCACCAACAATTCGACATAAAGTTAAAGACCACAACCTCATTAAAATTATTAATTCAGACAACTACTGTTTATTTCGATCATTGTCTGTCACATTTATATTTTCAACATTCTCGTGGCCGAAATGGAAGTTCTATGACTATATGCATAGCAGATTAGGAATGAAGAAACGTTTGGAACATGATACAACATACTTGATGGAAAATGTAGGAGCTCCACCTGATCAGGCTAATTATGATGCAAATGAATGGGTACCAAAGGTTGTTGATTACTGGAATTCAAGGAATCAAGGCCTGTTTAAAGTTTTTTTTTTGGAAAATTGGGTGAGAAACCTATTTTTAAATACGGGGCTGAAGATTACACAATTCCAATTATTCTTTATTACAATAATAAACATTTTGATGGAGTAAGAAAGGCATGTGATTTGTTTGGTAAGCCTTATTGCCTTGCCTGTGAAAAAGTGTACAACAGAACACAGAATCATGCGACTACATGCACAGCACGATGTCCCTATTGCTCCAGGATAGGTCCCAACTACCCTTGTCAACAAATTGACAACTTTTTCAAACATTGTTCTGGTTGTGATAAAGAATTCAACAATGGGGAATGCTACGACCATCACCTTACATCTCACTTTTGCAACAACTCCAAAAAATGTGAGAAATGTGGGGTTATTTGGAGTTCTAAACTTAATAACAGAGATGGACGTACTGGACATGTTTGTTCCGAACGATATTGCAACACATGCTTCAGCTTCCATGACCCAAAGAGAGGTTGTTACATTAAACCTCTTACTCCGAGGAAGACAAAACCATATCGATTTATTGCCTTTGATTTCGAGACTATGCAGCACAAACAAGGTGAAAAAGGCAAACTACATGAGGTGAATTTTATAGCAGCAAAAATCAACTGTCCTGAATGCATTAATGGATTGAACAACAATTGCACTATTTGTGGAGATGACAGAACAATTACATTCTCCCATCAACCCTTCTCCAATACATCAGTGGATCAACAAAATATTACCAATGATCCTCTGACCGATTTTGTGACCTGGATTACCAATTTTTCTACTGATACAGTAGCTTTCTCACATTTTGGAGGAAGGTTTGATATGGTCATGGTTTTTAAGGCATTGTATCTTCAAGGACTAACACCAGATATGATAAAAAATGGAAACAAAATGTATGAAATGAAGGTTAAAAATTCTAAGAAGTGTTGGGTCATCTTTCACGACACCTATAATCTTATGCCAATGCCTTTGGCTTCTCTAGTGCCTGCATTTGGACTACAGGTGGAAGACAAGCTATTCTTTCCACACCTGGCCAACAATCCGAAAAATTATGGGAAAGAAATCTTCCCAACTAAAGAAGAATACCTTGCTAATGGGATGATGCCTGAAAAGAGGGCTCAGTTCGATACTTGGTTCGAGCAACATAATAATGAGCCTTTCAATTTAAATGAACAACTTGCATCCTACTGTACAAATGATGTGGAAATACTTATGGCAGCACTTGTCGCCTTCCGAAAAGAATTTTTGGAAGTTTCCAACGGTCTAGATGTTTTACGGGAGTCTATGACAATAGCTTCAGCCTGTATGAAGCACTTTCGCATGAACCATCTTAAACCACAACACGTTGGAATTGTACCCGAAAAAGGATATGATAATGTGGATAACCAAAGCTTGTTGGCTCTTCGATTTCTCAAGTGGTATGCTGAAAAAAACAACGTTACTATTAGGACAGCACACTCAAAGAATGGGGAGAAGAAAATTGGCAATTATAAATTGGATGGTTGGATTAAAGAGAAGAAGCTGGCTATTGAAGTCAATGGGTGCTGCTGGCATGGCTGTATCAAATGCTACCCAGACGACAACATAAAACTTCCTACTGGACTTACCGCAGGACAGCAGAGACAAAAAGATGAACAACGTCTCAACTTTATTAAGAATTTGGGTGTGAATGTAGAAGTTTACTGGGAGTGTGAAATTATGGAAATGAAATCAAATGACTACGAAATGCGCAAAATGTTCAAAAATTATTTGGATGATGGGCCTATCAACATTAGGTCAGCATTCTATGGCGGAAGAACTGGACCTCTGAAGTTATACCACAAAGCAGAGGCAGGACAGAAAATTTCTTACTATGACGTCACATCTCTCTATCCATTTATTAATGTTACTACTAGATATCCAATTGGCCATCCTCAAGTGCACGTCATCAACAAGGATGTAAATTGGACCAAACCAGAAGACAACACATACAATCTTTCTCTTCTCAAACTATTTATCATCCCTCCAAGAAATATTGATATTCCTGTCTTACCCATGAAAATTGGAGAGGATGATGATGAAAGACTGCTCTTCCCTTTATGCTCGACTTGTGCAAAGGAAAACCCAAAAGGAGACGTTAACGAAAACTACTGCTGTCCCCATTCAGACCAACAACGTGGATGGGTCTCTACTTGTACATCTATTGAGTTAAATGAGGCTCTCAAAGAGGGTTATGTTGTCACAAAACTCTTCAGAGTGCTTGAATTCAAAGAATACGACGACAAGCTCTTCAGACCATACATTAGTGAATTTATGGCTCAAAAAATTCACTCCTCAGGTTTTGACAATAGTATCAAGGGGGATAAGTTGAAAGAAGATAAGTTTATGAGGGAATGTATGGAAATGTTTGAAATAAATATTGAGAGGGAGAAAATGTTGGCCAACAAAGGGAAACGGACACAAGCAAAATTGTGTCTTAACAACTTATGGGGAAGATTCTCCCTACGTAACTTCGGTCTGTCGCAATGCAATATTATCGACGATCCAAATGAATTTATTAGAATGAGCGATGATCCTTCTATTACAATTAATCATGTTGATGAGCTTACCGAAGAGATACTACTTATCAACTATACCAAAAAGAAGGATTGGGTGGAAGAACACGACTCATCAAATGTCATCATTTCGCTCTGGACAACCTCAGCAGCGAGAATTCACCTTCTACATGCAATGCAGCATGTCGTCAGGACTCCTGGGTGTCAGTTACTCTACACCGACACCGACTCATTAATTTTTTCACATCCCACAAACTATTGTCCACTTGATCTAGGTCCTCATCTGGGTCAGTTTACAGACGAGTACCCAGACTTTAATATTTTGGAATATTGCTCTGGGGGAGCTAAACAATATGGACTAAAGCTTCAAAAGAAATCTACACCCAACAATGAACCTGACTACGTTCTCAAGGTTCGTGGGATGACGCTCAACTGGGATGTGATCAACAATCAAGGGTTATGTTATGAAAACTTCAAGAAGCAAGTTTTTGATTTCACAAAATCAGATAATATACCAATTTTAATTAAGTACCCTAATTTTCTTAGACCATCTATTAAAAATGGCTCTATTATTACTCAAAACCTTACAAAAATTTATAAACCTTATGTCGGCAAGGGTATTGTTCGCCCTTCCGATTTTGTCGTATTAAATTTTGGCCATATTCATAATCGCCATCCTAGAATTTTGTTGTAATTATAGTGTTGGAAAGTAGTCAGGCGTACGGCACCCAAACTCTATACCAACTATCGAATGTTGCCGTCATACCTCTCATGGATTAGTCAATGAAAATCAACATGTGTCATTCATATGTTGTGAAGTAATCCTCAAATTGAAAATCGGTAGTCGTGGACTTGAGTATATAATTCTCAAGTCCCTGGTTGAGCTTGGTGATGCCTGTCGAATGGCAAAGCCACACTCCTATTACAATATTTTTCTTTTCACTATTTTTTCTAATTAAATTTTAATTTTACACAATTTATTGCGTTAATTTTATTGGAGATAAAATTTTAAAATACAATTTTTTAAAAATTATTCAATAGGAATCACAAGTTTTAGGGGTAAAATTACATAATTAGTAAATCAAAGATACAATTTTAAAAATATTAAAAAATTAATGGAAAGAAGACATAGTTTTTAGTGGAAAATTTACAGAATTAGTGAGACAAAGATGTACATTTCAGAATTTAAGGAAAGGATTTGTTCATTTCAGGGGTAAAATTACATATTTAAGAAAAAGTAGATGAAATTTGCCAATTCAAACAATTTTACAGCGTATGTGATGGTGCACGCGTTTGCATAGGACATGCGTTTGTTGGGAGTGTGCATGTGTATTAAGTGGGTAAATGTAAAGTGTAAACGCGAGTTTTGATTATTTTGATATTTACCATATTTACACACATTTTTAAATGTTTATACCCATCAAATATTCACACTTATATCATTTTCGTAATGGCTATCAGACTCATAATAAACAATATAATGTTTATTTTTACAAAATATTTCTTTTAATTTCCATCTCATATTCAAGATAGAAATTGATGATTAAAACATTAAGGATATCAATTCATAAAATAGATAATCGCTGTCCATCAACTTGATGACTCAATTATTTTCACAAGATTATTTAGTTAGACCTTTCTTATTCACTCCCGTGACTGTTACTGTAAATGGCTCACCGCACAAGGAATTTTCTTTCATCATAATTCCATTCAGAATATCGTACAAAGTATTATTAGCTATTTCACGAATCGGACTGCATACATCATTTTTAAATAAGTGACTACTCACAATACACCCTAATGTATCTGGTTCGATTTCGTTTTTAGAACCTTCTTCTAAGGTTTTTTCTATACACTCCTTGATAATTATTCTCATTGTTTCTTCATAGTTAGAAAGGTTATTAATTACATATTTAAATACCCCTTTAGTTATTTAAAAACGTTTTAAAGTTTTAAATTGTTCACCTAATAGTTTAATCTTTTGATCTTCGATAAGGCTAATTAAACTCATTTTGAATATAGATAGAACTTGTATAATGAAGTGTTAAATGAATTATATTCAACACTTTCTTATGAGAAATAAATAATCGTCATGGCTTAGCTAACATAACTTCCTAAGACATAATTTATTTTCCAAACATGTTCATTCATATTTTCTCCGTCTATACCTCTAAGTAATTATACATTTTGTTACTACAACTGAGTATTAAGGATGTTCCTCTACTTAATTACCCAGGCTGTTCCATGTTCCAATTAATTATTCCATTATTGAACATAGATTATGAATTCCAAAGAATCTTTAGTAGATACAACAATTGAATTCAATTATATCACAGATCGAGTTTCTTCGAGCTTAGTCTAAATTTTAAATTTTCATCAATGTTTTTGGACGTGTAAACGATATATATGTGTGTGTGCATATGTTGAGACTATTTAGCAAGAAAATCGTCAGACAAGTTTTAATAAATGTATGAGTAAAGTGTTAACCGTATAGTATGTCTGTATGTGTAATTTCTATAAGTCGTAAGTTTTACGCAATCCTTACAGACATATAAACAAAATTTAAAAGTACTTTCATCTTTTGTTGTCATGACTTCTCCTCCCGCACCAGAGAACATAAATTCCAAACAATCCGCACACCATTTTGATACACCAAAATAATTGTCTAAAATTCCAAAACGATTTTTACAAATAGGTTTGACTCCAAAATTCCCCCACCCCTCAATGATATGCATTATTGCTTCATCCATCTCTGTGAAGAAATAGTTTGAGCAAAGAATTCTTAAAAAGATGGATGAAATTTAAGGAATTAGAGGAATCCTCGGTAATTTTAATTAAAATTATAATAAGTACACAGACGGAACCTAAATAACAAAGTTTTTAATTCTCTTATAAGGAGTAAGTAACCTATACTTTAGATAAGTTAAATTCCACAATGACAGATAGATCTATTTGTCAACATATTCTTACACTTAAGTTTGTTAGTCACGGCCGTATCTTCCATGCTATAATTAGACTGCTTCAATAATTGATGAGCCACTCTGCTCCTCTTACCATGATTAAAGGACTACCACCAGAGGCTACTACATAAGTAATAATTATATTAAAATATTTGATTTATGAAAAAATGCGAAAAATGTTCAACACATTCTTAATTGTTTTGAACATTTTTCGCATTTTTTCATAAATCAAATATTTTAATATAATTATTAATTATGTAGTAGCCTCTGGTGGTAGTCCTTTAATCATGGTAAGAGGAGCAGAGTGGCTCATCAATTATTGAAGCAGTCTAATTATAGCATGGAAGATACGGCCGTGACTAACAAACTTAAGTGTAAGAATATGTTGACAAATAGATCTATCTGTCATTGTGGAATTTAACTTATCTAAAGTATAGGTTACTTACTCCTTATAAGAGAATTAAAAACTTTGTTATTTAGGTTCCGTCTGTGTACTTATTATAATTTTAATTAAAATTACCGAGGATTCCTCTAATTCCTTAAATTTCATCCATCTTTTTAAGAATTCTTTGCTCAAACTATTTCTTCACAGAGATGGATGAAGCAATAATGCATATCATTGAGGGGTGGGGGAATTTTGGAGTCAAACCTATTTGTAAAAATCGTTTTGGAATTTTAGACAATTATTTTGGTGTATCAAAATGGTGTGCGGATTGTTTGGAATTTATGTTCTCTGGTGCGGGAGGAGAAGTCATGACAACAAAAGATGAAAGTACTTTTAAATTTTGTTTATATGTCTGTAAGGATTGCGTAAAACTTACGACTTATAGAAATTACACATACAGACATACTATACGGTTAACACTTTACTCATACATTTATTAAAACTTGTCTGACGATTTTCTTGCTAAATAGTCTCAACATATGCACACACACATATATATCGTTTACACGTCCAAAAACATTGATGAAAATTTAAAATTTAGACTAAGCTCGAAGAAACTCGATCTGTGATATAATTGAATTCAATTGTTGTATCTACTAAAGATTCTTTGGAATTCATAATCTATGTTCAATAATGGAATAATTAATTGGAACATGGAACAGCCTGGGTAATTAAGTAGAGGAACATCCTTAATACTCAGTTGTAGTAACAAAATGTATAATTACTTAGAGGTATAGACGGAGAAAATATGAATGAACATGTTTGGAAAATAAATTATGTCTTAGGAAGTTATGTTAGCTAAGCCATGACGATTATTTATTTCTCATAAGAAAGTGTTGAATATAATTCATTTAACACTTCATTATACAAGTTCTATCTATATTCAAAATGAGTTTAATTAGCCTTATCGAAGATCAAAAGATTAAACTATTAGGTGAACAATTTAAAACTTTAAAACGTTTTTAAATAACTAAAGGGGTATTTAAATATGTAATTAATAACCTTTCTAACTATGAAGAAACAATGAGAATAATTATCAAGGAGTGTATAGAAAAAACCTTAGAAGAAGGTTCTAAAAACGAAATCGAACCAGATACATTAGGGTGTATTGTGAGTAGTCACTTATTTAAAAATGATGTATGCAGTCCGATTCGTGAAATAGCTAATAATACTTTGTACGATATTCTGAATGGAATTATGATGAAAGAAAATTCCTTGTGCGGTGAGCCATTTACAGTAACAGTCACGGGAGTGAATAAGAAAGGTCTAACTAAATAATCTTGTGAAAATAATTGAGTCATCAAGTTGATGGACAGCGATTATCTATTTTATGAATTGATATCCTTAATGTTTTAATCATCAATTTCTATCTTGAATATGAGATGGAAATTAAAAGAAATATTTTGTAAAAATAAACATTATATTGTTTATTATGAGTCTGATAGCCATTACGAAAATGATATAAGTGTGAATATTTGATGGGTATAAACATTTAAAAATGTGTGTAAATATGGTAAATATCAAAATAATCAAAACTCGCGTTTACACTTTACATTTACCCACTTAATACACATGCACACTCCCAACAAACGCATGTCCTATGCAAACGCGTGCACCATCACATACGCTGTAAAATTGTTTGAATTGGCAAATTTCATCTACTTTTTCTTAAATATGTAATTTTACCCCTGAAATGAACAAATCCTTTCCTTAAATTCTGAAATGTACATCTTTGTCTCACTAATTCTGTAAATTTTCCACTAAAAACTATGTCTTCTTTCCATTAATTTTTTAATATTTTTAAAATTGTATCTTTGATTTACTAATTATGTAATTTTACCCCTAAAACTTGTGATTCCTATTGAATAATTTTTAAAAAATTGTATTTTAAAATTTTATCTCCAATAAAATTAACGCAATAAATTGTGTAAAATTAAAATTTAATTAGAAAAAATAGTGAAAAGAAAAATATTGTAATAGGAGTGTGGCTTTGCCATTCGACAGGCATCACCAAGCTCAACCAGGGACTTGAGAATTATATACTCAAGTCCACGACTACCGATTTTCAATTTGAGGATTACTTCACAACATATGAATGACACATGTTGATATTCATTGACTAATCCATGAGAGGTATGACGGCAACATTCGATAGTTGGTATAGAGTTTGGGTGCCGTACGCCTGACTACTTTCCAACACTATAATTACAACAAAATTCTAGGATGGCGATTATGAATATGGCCAAAATTTAATACGACAAAATCGGAAGGGCGAACAATACCCTTGCCGACATAAGGTTTATAAATTTTTGTAAGGTTTTGAGTAATAATAGAGCCATTTTTAATAGATGGTCTAAGAAAATTAGGGTACTTAATTAAAATTGGTATATTATCTGATTTTGTGAAATCAAAAACTTGCTTCTTGAAGTTTTCATAACATAACCCTTGATTGTTGATCACATCCCAGTTGAGCGTCATCCCACGAACCTTGAGAACGTAGTCAGGTTCATTGTTGGGTGTAGATTTCTTTTGAAGCTTTAGTCCATATTGTTTAGCTCCCCCAGAGCAATATTCCAAAATATTAAAGTCTGGGTACTCGTCTGTAAACTGACCCAGATGAGGACCTAGATCAAGTGGACAATAGTTTGTGGGATGTGAAAAAATTAATGAGTCGGTGTCGGTGTAGAGTAACTGACACCCAGGAGTCCTGACGACATGCTGCATTGCATGTAGAAGGTGAATTCTCGCTGCTGAGGTTGTCCAGAGCGAAATGATGACATTTGATGAGTCGTGTTCTTCCACCCAATCCTTCTTTTTGGTATAGTTGATAAGTAGTATCTCTTCGGTAAGCTCATCAACATGATTAATTGTAATAGAAGGATCATCGCTCATTCTAATAAATTCATTTGGATCGTCGATAATATTGCATTGCGACAGACCGAAGTTACGTAGGGAGAATCTTCCCCATAAGTTGTTAAGACACAATTTTGCTTGTGTCCGTTTCCCTTTGTTGGCCAACATTTTCTCCCTCTCAATATTTATTTCAAACATTTCCATACATTCCCTCATAAACTTATCTTCTTTCAACTTATCCCCCTTGATACTATTGTCAAAACCTGAGGAGTGAATTTTTTGAGCCATAAATTCACTAATGTATGGTCTGAAGAGCTTGTCGTCGTATTCTTTGAATTCAAGCACTCTGAAGAGTTTTGTGACAACATAACCCTCTTTGAGAGCCTCATTTAACTCAATAGATGTACAAGTAGAGACCCATCCACGTTGTTGGTCTGAATGGGGACAGCAGTAGTTTTCGTTAACGTCTCCTTTTGGGTTTTCCTTTGCACAAGTCGAGCATAAAGGGAAGAGCAGTCTTTCATCATCATCCTCTCCAATTTTCATGGGTAAGACAGGAATATCAATATTTCTTGGAGGGATGATAAATAGTTTGAGAAGAGAAAGATTGTATGTGTTGTCTTCTGGTTTGGTCCAATTTACATCCTTGTTGATGACGTGCACTTGAGGATGGCCAATTGGATATCTAGTAGTAACATTAATAAATGGATAGAGAGATGTGACGTCATAGTAAGAAATTTTCTGTCCTGCCTCTGCTTTGTGGTATAACTTCAGAGGTCCAGTTCTTCCGCCATAGAATGCTGACCTAATGTTGATAGGCCCATCATCCAAATAATTTTTGAACATTTTGCGCATTTCGTAGTCATTTGATTTCATTTCCATAATTTCACACTCCCAGTAAACTTCTACATTCACACCCAAATTCTTAATAAAGTTGAGACGTTGTTCATCTTTTTGTCTCTGCTGTCCTGCGGTAAGTCCAGTAGGAAGTTTTATGTTGTCGTCTGGGTAGCATTTGATACAGCCATGCCAGCAGCACCCATTGACTTCAATAGCCAGCTTCTTCTCTTTAATCCAACCATCCAATTTATAATTGCCAATTTTCTTCTCCCCATTCTTTGAGTGTGCTGTCCTAATAGTAACGTTGTTTTTTTCAGCATACCACTTGAGAAATCGAAGAGCCAACAAGCTTTGGTTATCCACATTATCATATCCTTTTTCGGGTACAATTCCAACGTGTTGTGGTTTAAGATGGTTCATGCGAAAGTGCTTCATACAGGCTGAAGCTATTGTCATAGACTCCCGTAAAACATCTAGACCGTTGGAAACTTCCAAAAATTCTTTTCGGAAGGCGACAAGTGCTGCCATAAGTATTTCCACATCATTTGTACAGTAGGATGCAAGTTGTTCATTTAAATTGAAAGGCTCATTATTATGTTGCTCGAACCAAGTATCGAACTGAGCCCTCTTTTCAGGCATCATCCCATTAGCAAGGTATTCTTCTTTAGTTGGGAAGATTTCTTTCCCATAATTTTTCGGATTGTTGGCCAGGTGTGGAAAGAATAGCTTGTCTTCCACCTGTAGTCCAAATGCAGGCACTAGAGAAGCCAAAGGCATTGGCATAAGATTATAGGTGTCGTGAAAGATGACCCAACACTTCTTAGAATTTTTAACCTTCATTTCATACATTTTGTTTCCATTTTTTATCATATCTGGTGTTAGTCCTTGAAGATACAATGCCTTAAAAACCATGACCATATCAAACCTTCCTCCAAAATGTGAGAAAGCTACTGTATCAGTAGAAAAATTGGTAATCCAGGTCACAAAATCGGTCAGAGGATCATTGGTAATATTTTGTTGATCCACTGATGTATTGGAGAAGGGTTGATGGGAGAATGTAATTGTTCTGTCATCTCCACAAATAGTGCAATTGTTGTTCAATCCATTAATGCATTCAGGACAGTTGATTTTTGCTGCTATAAAATTCACCTCATGTAGTTTGCCTTTTTCACCTTGTTTGTGCTGCATAGTCTCGAAATCAAAGGCAATAAATCGATATGGTTTTGTCTTCCTCGGAGTAAGAGGTTTAATGTAACAACCTCTCTTTGGGTCATGGAAGCTGAAGCATGTGTTGCAATATCGTTCGGAACAAACATGTCCAGTACGTCCATCTCTGTTATTAAGTTTAGAACTCCAAATAACCCCACATTTCTCACATTTTTTGGAGTTGTTGCAAAAGTGAGATGTAAGGTGATGGTCGTAGCATTCCCCATTGTTGAATTCTTTATCACAACCAGAACAATGTTTGAAAAAGTTGTCAATTTGTTGACAAGGGTAGTTGGGACCTATCCTGGAGCAATAGGGACATCGTGCTGTGCATGTAGTCGCATGATTCTGTGTTCTGTTGTACACTTTTTCACAGGCAAGGCAATAAGGCTTACCAAACAAATCACATGCCTTTCTTACTCCATCAAAATGTTTATTATTGTAATAAAGAATAATTGGAATTGTGTAATCTTCAGCCCCGTATTTAAAAATAGGTTTCTCACCCAATTTTCCAAAAATAAAAACTTTAAACAGGCCTTGATTCCTTGAATTCCAGTAATCAACAACCTTTGGTACCCATTCATTTGCATCATAATTAGCCTGATCAGGTGGAGCTCCTACATTTTCCATCAAGTATGTTGTATCATGTTCCAAACGTTTCTTCATTCCTAATCTGCTATGCATATAGTCATAGAACTTCCATTTCGGCCACGAGAATGTTGAAAATATAAATGTGACAGACAATGATCGAAATAAACAGTAGTTGTCTGAATTAATAATTTTAATGAGGTTGTGGTCTTTAACTTTATGTCGAATTGTTGGTGAATTTTTGCCACTACCATTAATAGAACGTGTTGTAGGCAGATGTTTTTTGTCAATAGCTGTAACAGAAACAATAAATGGTTCACCCCATAACATTCCCTGATCCTGTTTTTTAGATTGGGCGACTTTTAGGAATTGGTTAAGAATTGAATCCACCGTGTTGGGAGTAATTTCACGTATGGGGATCCAAATATCTGATTCTAACAATTGACTGCTCACGGTACATCCAAGTTGATCAGGTTCAAATTGGTGATCATGACTCGTTTCTAGGGTCTGGTCAATACATTTTTGAAAAATTTCCCTTAGTAAGCCCTCTGGTTCATCGGGTAAGCCATTTATTAAAAATCTGGTTGAAATTTTAGTTAGATTAAATTTTCTATTGATCTTAATTTCTTCCCCTAAATGTTTTAAAAAATCACCTCCGCCAGATTGTAAATCAAGTAAATTGTTGATCAAGAACATCCTTGATTTCTTCGAAGGTGGAGGAGGCATTGTTAATAATATTAATAATGAAAATAATTAGGGGTTAAATAAAAATAAATTTAAGAATTTAGGAGTAATTCAAAAGTAGTAAATCTACAAGAAGAATTCAAAGAATGAGATAGAAAATGCAAATCCTTAACTTTTAAGGAAAATATTCCCTAGAATAATTGATGTGTTGTAGAATAAGAATTTAAAGAAATTCTATTTCGTAGTACCTTTTTATTAACAGCGGGAGAAAGTCTAAAATTTTTGAATAAAATGAAAAGAAAAAGAATTTAAAGAAAATAAAGAGAGAGCGAACGTTTCTTAATACATACTTTTGTTGTTATTCACTTGGGATGTTGTCAAAGAAAAGAGAAATTCCTATATAAAACAATTTTTTCTTTTATTTCCAGTTAAGAAGAGGAATTTTTATTTTAAGAAGAGGAATTAAATTTGGCATAATTTGACTAGTTAGGAAATGTTTTAAATTTTAAATAATATTTCGATAAAGAAAATTAGCATAATATCTGGTAAAGAAAAATTTTTAGGAATATAATTTGCAATTTGTGAACGATGAGACGATGTTGTTTGTAGAGTTTATTTTTTAAACTCTTAATTTTTTAATTATTAGTGGGTTAATTAATAGAGAGAAAGTAATTATAAAACTTTATTTATTTTCATTTATTTATTTTTCCTATTACAGTAATATTTTGTTTTTTATAATTATAGTTGTTTTTATAATTATAGCTATTTTTTACCTATTTTCACTTTTTTAACGTTATTTTTTACTACTTTTTAAAAATTTACTTAATTTTAACTTTTCAACAATAATTTACAAATTTTTCTCGTGCATGACCTATTTCTAACCAATTTTCACTTTTTAACAATAATTACGCAACATAATTATTGCATGACTTATTTTTACAATTTCTATTTCCACCGCCTACTTTTTGATAATTATTGTATTTTTTTTAATTATAAAGGGTAAAAATAATAAAAGAAGATAGTGTACAGAAAAGAAATTTAAAAAAGGTTTAGAAAAGTTTTAAGAAGAAAAAATATAACAAATCATGTTTGAACCGGTTAAATTAGTTCAAACCAATTCTTGAACACTAGAACCTTTGGGAAACATTTTAAATTTTTAATTACACAATCTTATGAAAAATGTGGGAAATTGTGTTTTGAACCGGCTAAACCGGTTTAAAACTACTTCTTGAACATTTGAACCTTTGGAAGCCTTTTGAACCTTTTGACTCTGACGACGCAATGCATGTGTTTAAATGACCGTCTAAATAGTGGGAGGAGCTAAATGGTTGGACCCCGCTGCCCCCAACGACTTATACGTTGGTTTAACTACTAATAAATTAAAATAAGAGCTGTTTTATCTAAAAATATATAAAAAATAAAAAAAAACTTTTGTTAAATATCAAAATTGACACTTGTTAAAAACAAAAATAAGGGAAAGGAAAACACAAACAGAAAACTAAAATCAAAGTCACAATTCAAAACATAAAGATCCAAAAATTAAATCTTTTAGAAATCCCAAACAGTTACTTAATTTCCCATTTGTGGATAACAAATCTGAGAATCAAGGAAAGAGTTATAATCTGTCCAATTTTTTTAAGGAGAAAAGAAAATATAGAAAAAAAGAAGCATCGAAAGAATTTGTTGGTTGGATAATGTTCAAGAATATATTTAAGTAAACGGGAGATTCTTCAAGTGGACTGGAGCGCATTGATTGTTCAAAAATAAATATTTATTTAACTATTTTGTCTCAAAACACAGTTGAGGGGGAGGTTACTTTTGTATGTGTGCAAATTTTGAATAAACTGACAAAGAGTTAAAAATAATTAATTTATTTTTAACTATGTAGTCAAAAATACTCTATTTTCGGGATTGGAACGGCGTGATTTAAAAATATACCTTCCTAAATTAGTTAAATCGCAAAAAGGTTAATTATAAACATCGAATCAGAGAATATCTCCTACTTTTTTTATTTTTCAAAAATTCATGCAGCGATTTTAAATTTATTTAGTAATTCATAATTAAAAAAATACGCAAAAGCGGCTCGATTAAAATAAAAATTTGTTTGGAATTAGAAAGAAAATTAATTAAATAGCTCTTTGAAGTTTTGATCAAATGACCATAAATAAAAAAGAATTAAAAACCATTAAAAATAGAAAATAAATCGAGAAAAGAAAAAAGAAGCGTAAGAAGATTTTGATAAAAAATTAAAATAATAATAAATTTATTTTTGCAAAAAATGTAGAAAAATGTGAGGGGTATACCTATTTAGAAACGTGTATATAGAATTTATATATTATATATTTTTAATTAATGTGTACATGGATATTGGATATTCCCTTAACTTTTTAGGTTGGTTAGTAATTAAATAAATATACGATTTTTACGTCCCCATGGATATACTACATATATTATGTGATAAGATTTACAAAATTTTTAAATCAACTTCAAAATTTTTAGTAAATATTTCAGAAGTTATGACAAAAATAAATTTACAAAAAGTAATGGATCTAGTTTTTGAAGTTTAAAAAAAAGGATAGATAGATACAAAAAAGAAGTATAAGTTAAAAGAAGGGGATATTTATTTGGCAATCGCAAAGGCAATCCAAGCAATTAATTCTATTCTCTGTTTAAAATCTTTCAAAAAAAGGAATTCAAAAATAAATATTTTTAGAAAAACGAAATGAGTAAAAGAATACTTTTTTAAATAAAGATCTACTGAATAAATGAATTTAAAAAAAGAAAGAAGTTCGCGCATATAAAAGAGAAAAAAATAAATTTAAAAATAGGTCATCTGGAACAAAACCGATTAAAGCTAAAGAGAGAAAATAAATTATATGTAGAATATATGTACACACCTATACATTATTTTACTAAAAGAATTTTGGTGATGAGCAAATCTTAAATAAATTTGGATAGATAATTTAAAGAATATACTAGAAGTCTAAAATTTCTTAAAAATAATGTTCTGGTTGCAACACGCATTTTTAAGCATTCTCGGGTTATTGTTCCTATACTGGTTACGAAGAAATGGTTACAAAAAATTTTTTTACTATCATAAATATTAGTTAAATTTTGTTTCAAACTTTGGATATAAATAAAAACAATAAAAAAAGATCATTTTAAATTTACTTCCCAATTTTTAATAAATGCGTGTCGCAATCCAAAACATCATTGTTTGCTTATTTTATTATTTATTCTTTAAACAAATTATTTTTATAAAGCCGATTAAAATTGGACAATATATTTTATATTTTAGTACAATAAATAAAAAAGAAAAATCCCTTTAAATATCGCGCTATATAAAATAGTTTTGTAGTTTTGAGGGATTATTAGAGGATTTAATTGTTAGCAAAAAATTAAATAATAAAAAATAATGAAAATTCTGCTAAAATTTTCTGCTAAAATATTTTAACATTTTAAGAAAATCAAATAGACAATAAAAGAAATCTAACAATTAAAAGAAAAAAAATAAAAAAACATAAGAAAATAAAAATAAGTTCGACATGGCAAGCGAGCGAATTGTCTGTCTGTCTATTTTTCTGGTAGTGTAAAATAGTTTGTTTAATAAAATATACCAAAAATTAAGACAATTCATAAATCGAACCAATAAATCTTAATAAAAACAAACAAAAATTAAGTCAATCCATAAGGAATAAAATTATAAATTAGCCATAACTAAATAGAAAACTCCTTCCATCTTCTATCAAACATTTAAAATACACCACCCACTCAAAAGTAAAAAAAAAGATTAAAAAGAAATCAAGGACAAATTTAAAAATACAAAATGTTTAAACGAGAGCGGTCAATAAATTTTAGTATAGAAAATAAATAAAAATCGTGAGCTCACGTTGTTTGATGAAGAAAAAAGAAAATAAAAGAAGGAAAAAGCTGGTAGTGGCCTAGGAAAAAGGTCGAAAACTGCGCTAAAATAAAAATGTCCTTTAAATTACAACCACCTTTTCAAATGACAGTCCACTATAGTATAAAATACTTAATAAAATTTTATAGTGGGTAGTTAACGATTAAATGGCGGACAACAGGAGAAAAAAGAGAATGAATTTAATTACCTAATTAAAATTTTACTAATTCAATTTTCAAAAATTTACTAAAAAAAATTCAATATTCGTATTTTTAGTGAATTTATTTAAATGTAATTCATAGCTTGAAGCATTACTTTCCTTCTAAATAAAGAGAAAATTGTCTGTATTTAGTGGTCAATCAACATTTCTCTTGTCTACTTTCTCAGCAATTTTTCTACTATTCATCTTCTTCCGTCAACCCATTTATGTGCCCAAAATAGAAAATTTGTGTGAAAATGACCAAAGAAAATAGTAAAATTGAAAACGACTAAAACGAGGTAGAAAATGAGTATTTTAAATATTTTTCAACTGATAAAAATAAACAACCAGACGCTTAAATATTAGAGAAGGGGAAGTTAATTGTGACAATCAAATCTTGGGATTTTGCAATACTTAAAGCAAAATGCTCACAAAAAATCGCATGCTTTTGCGACAAAAAAGATAACGGAAAGAGAAGAGTTGCGCATGATTTTGGCACCCCTTTTAAATGTTATTTCCTGCTACTAGACGCAAAGCGACTTTTATATAAGAATAGCATAATTGTCGTTTAAAAATGCTAAATTGTTTGAGTTAATTACCACCCACCCTAAAAACATCTTCAAAATATATATCCACTTTTAAACAAAACCACAAAATTAGCCGCGTTTATTTTTTCAACCATTCTATAAATATATTTTTGTGTCAGTCAGTTTTCTTTGTCCTTCGAATTTTTCTCATTCGTCGCAGCTGTTTGACCAAAAAAATACTAAAGTATAAATTTGAAGGCTACAAGGAAAATTTTAAACAAGCCAAAAGTGAAATATGTAGAGAAACGACTAGAGAATATGAAGTTCAAAAAGTTTAGAAAAATAAATTGTTAGATATATTTAGATATCAAATATCCTAAATAATTTAAAATAGATTTAACATCAAATAATCGACAATAAAAAGCATCGGTTAGTGTAAGGAAAAAAGAAAATAACAATAAGCCAAAGCAACCCCCCTCCCAAGTATCCATAAAATAGTAGATGTATAGTTGAAGTACAATCAAATACTAGATTAAAGCATTCAACCGTGTTTGATCTCAAACTGCAGCGGTGCGTAAAACAGGGAAGAGTGAAAGCATGAATTCTTATTTAGAAAAGTAAAATTAAGCAATGTTGGAAATTACAGAATATATGAAACTGAACTAACAAAAATCTGGAACTCTTACTATATGTCCAAAAGAATACATACAATTTTTTAGTTTTCTTCATAAGCCAACTACGAAACAATAAACCTAACTAGGAAAGATAATTAAAGTGATAAATTATTAAAAAAAAATATTCTAAAGAGAAATCAGAAAAAAAGATTTGTAATGAAAAAAGAAAAGGATAAAATGAAAAAATAAAATTCAACCAAAACTTAAAAAATCAAACAAAGTAGCCTGAAAATTAAGAGTAGTCTCTTCTCCTACATATTCCCTCCCTCTAATTAAAAATTATTAAAAATAAGAAAATATCCCAAGCATAAACAATTTTCTCAAGGAGTTCTTCTCTCCAAAAAATAATAAATTTACAAATATAACAACCACTTTAAGTAAATAAACAAAACAAAATAACTAGCTGTGACTTAAGTTAAAAATAAGGGACTGGGCCGTTTTGGCGCGGGGCCGTTTTGGCGCGAGCTTATAAGATAGCGAATTGTTTATCAAAAATGATAAAATTTTGTAATAATAACTCTCGTACCTTTATCAAAGTTCTCCAAAAATTTCAGAATTTTTGAGCAAGAATTTTAGAAATTATGGCCAAAAATGTTGATTTTCGGCAAAATGCCTAATTTTCCGAGGCTATCGACTATAACTTCAGAAATAATGGATGAAAAATTCTGAAATTTCTGTAGGGGGTAGTCAAGGATGTTAAAGAAATTTAAGAAAATTTTAAAGAATTTAGCTCCAGCCTAAGTGCCACTTTTTTGTTCTCGCGCCAAAACGGCCCGGCGCCAAAACGACCCCAACCCTAAAAATAATAATAAGTAAAATTAAATGCCGGACAGATGTGTTGGGGTTGTTGAATGTTTTATGGTTACCTAGGAGTTAATTATAAATTATTTAACCATCTCCATCTTTACAAAACTACTACTTGAAGTGCAATAAATATTAGAAATATAAGAACCTAAAAAGAATATCCCAAAAAATTAATTGAAAATATTTAAAGAAAAGTATATACTAAAGACAGAAACCCTAGGATTTAATGAGAACAATAAATTTATTCCCAAAGATTTTTAAATTAATTTTAAAATTCCCTCCCCCCTTTAACTACTGTTTTATTAATTTTTTAAATTTAAAAAATCCAAAAATAAAAAAGTCAAGGGATTGTTTCAAAGGAGTCTTAATTTTTTTATTCAGGAAAGTGTAGAGAAATGAATCAAGAAAGATTTAAAAAATAATCTTTCAATTTTTTGAATTTTTTGAATCTAGAAAAGGATTAATTTAATAAATTTATCCAAAAATAATTATTACTACTAAATATTATTTTATGGGTGGAGCTAGAAAAAAACAAGCAAAAAATCTCTGTGTGTGTGGTAAATAAAGTACATTTTTTTCCCAAAATTAAAAATATTTTATTAAGTATTCTATGCTTTGAGCTTTGAGTTCTCTATGCTTTGAGTTACCATGTTTTGAAATTAGAAATCCAATCCCAACGTTGGTGCATGTACCAGTACTTCTATTTACAATACGCTCACTATATTACCAGAATATTTTAAGGGAATAGAGGGCCCTATTCATCCAGAGTTACTTTAAACAAGCACAATAATGGACAATGGTCCTTAAAAAACCAGAGTTGGGGTACTTATTTAGTCCCCCCCCCAGTCAGTTTTTTCGAAAATTATGTAAAAATGGTCAGTCTGAACAACAATTGTAGAACCCATCGAGCTGTGTCGAATGACACCAAAATCAGCACCAAAATCACTAAATAAGTACCCAGAGTTGGTACCTATCGCCATAATTCTTTAACAGTATCTTAATCGGATTCATGTGTGATTTTTATGGAGAAAAGAAAAGAAAGGAGAAGAAAAATAAAATGGGGGGAGATAACACAAGAGTACCAAAGGTTTAAAGCAAAAGCTTGGTTAAATTGACAAAAATCAAAAAAAAATTTAGTTTGAATTTTGAAATTAAAATTTTGGTAATCGTTAAGATCATTGGTCGCAAGAAAAAAAAGCAAAAATGCTCTTCCGATATTTTTGAGGTTTGAGAGTAGATAATCAAATGTCCGGGTCCGAATCTGACAATGAGCTTATAATTTGTTTAGTTCGAACATTCGATTACCAAACCTCAAAAATATCGGAAAAGCATTTTTTGCTCATCTTTTTCTCAGGACCAATGATCTTAAGGATCACCAAAATTCTTTAAAACCTCTTTTCTTGGCTTTATAAACAAAAATTTGTTGAAATAAATTTCTGGTCCACAAATTTTACAAAATACTTATTTATCTTTGAAGAATTTTTTCTAACACCTTTCCCCATTTAAAATTGCAAATTGGTCAAAAATCAGAATTTAAAGATAAATTTTGATTTTAACAAAAAGCCCCCGATTTAAACTTCTCCAAAATTCAATTCAAAACTTAAAAAAAATTCAAAACTAACCCAAAGTTGTGCCCAAGGTCCAGTTAATTCAACACCTTCCAATGCTGCTTCTCTTTGGGTTTGTTGGGCCATTATTGAATTACTTGTGCTGTTCAACTGACAGAATCGGACATTTTTTGATGAAATTTTGCTCTAAAAAATGGAAATTAATTTTAGATTTTATAGAAAAAAATAAAAATATATTTAACTAAAATATAAATTTATTATTTAAAAAGGGTTCTAAAAAATTTTTCCCTTCATTATTTCTGATAAATATACATTATTATCTGTTAATTACGAATTTGTTAAGTAAAAGGCTTTTTGAATTTTTATAAAATTTAATTTGCAAAAAATTAAATAAAATTTTGCTTAATGCGGAAACTATTCTAAACTAATACGTAAGCCTTAACAATTAGAATTTAGAGAAGAAAGATAGGAAGTGAAGAACTTTTACATAAAAAGACTATTTAGTTTTTTCCCTTTCCAGGTTTTACAAAACTCAAAATTCGCCTCAAGTTGATAAACAAAGTTTCCCAAACCTGCAAACCCAGACTTATACTAGTCTAATTTCCAAAAGGATTGTGGATTTAAAAAATAATTTTAAATCAACTCTTTTACAAGACCCAGATTCGTAATTAACAAATAATTACAGAAAAAACTATTTCCCCATTAAAAACCAATTACCCCTTTAAAAACTACATAAAATTCACAAACCTTTTTAATATTTAAATGTTTTTATTTTTCACCAATCAATAAATTGTGTGTAGAGAAGAATAAATATAATAAAATATATTCTTTACTTTACAATAAAGTGTAAAGATTTAAAATCTGAAAAATAAATATAATTAAATAAAAAAATTCCAAACATAAATTTAATAAAAGTTTTTAACATCCTTTAATTGAAAAAAGCTTCAATGAAAATAATTTTAGATAAATTAAATTTTTATTTAATAAAATTTAACATTTTGAAATTTCATTTTGGAAAATTTCAAAATGTAAAAAACTCAAAAAGTCAACCTGACAAAATGATAAGGATAAAAAATACCGAATTCCTCTAATTGAGCGGCCGGCAGCTCTATTTTTCAATCCCGTCCCAAGGGCCGCTTTATTGGAGACGGCCTTTCAAATGGAGGTGGCCGCTCTATTAGAGGAAATACGGTATTTCAAATAGTCAACGAAGGTAGGGAGAAAATTCTTTTAATTTGAAGTTTGAAAATCTACAGGTTCGCGAAAAAAACAAAGAAAAAATTAAGTCTATTTTAGAGGTCTGAAATTCGATTATGTAATTAGTAGTTTATTCAAAAGTGTTATTAAAATTAAACTAAAAAATCATTGTAATCAAAAATGAATTAGGAGGAGTTAGTAAAAAGTCGAAGATTAGTCATTTTGAAGAAAGAATTTTTGGGTGATTCACCCCTTTATTTTAACTAAAAATTTCCAAAATATTGGAACCTAATAAATTGAAAATAAAAATTAATTTTTAAAAATTAAAGAGAAATCTCCAAACAAATCTCCTCCACCAAAAATCCCCCCCACAAAAATTACTTCCAAAAAAAACCAAAATTTATTTTAAACACAAAGTGTGAAGTATTAAAAATGTACCACTTGAATTTTAATAGCCGCGCATCTCTAAAAAATATTTTTTTAATAAAAAATTGTTGAAGGAAAAACAAAAAAAAATAAACGTTGTGCTTGTATTTATTTAGTACATATTTTGTTGTAGTAATAGCTTTAGAAAGCGCTCGCGAAAAAAAAACAAAACAAAAAAAAATTAATAACAACAACAACATCTATCATCGTTAATTCAAAACGTGTTTGAGTGGACAAGCAAAGAATTTGTGGGGAGGGGGGGGAGGGGGGAGTAGGGAGGTCTTTTTTAAAATGTGGAATTTATTTAAAAGATTAAAAAAAATATTTGGGATTAGAGTTGCCGTTTTCGAGTCGGGCCGACGGTCGAGGCATTTTTTCGGGCTTGTTTTTATCGAGTCAGGCCGGTACGAGTCTTTTTCGGCCCAAATATCTTAGGTCCGTCTCGATCTTTTGGTCCGAGTCGGGCCATTTTGGCAACCCTAATTGGGATGTTTGTTATACAGTCGTGGAAAAAAGTATGGAAGCGCTAGAAAATTTTTTCTTAATTCTTAATTTTTCATTCAAAAAATACGTTCTATATAGCAATCGAAAGCTCTATTCGTATCTCAGTTGACATGTTTTTGCATTTTTCATGAAAATGAAAATTGGCCGAGATAATCCGGATCTACCGGATATACCAAATCCCACTTTTTCGGAAAAATTTTTCGGAACAAATTTAACAAACCCATTTGATAAAGCATATTTTTCTGAGTATTTTCCACAAAATCGCTTAGAAATATCTTTTTCCGGAGCAGAGATATGATTTTTTGAAAATGGCATTTTTCGCTTAAAAATTGAATTTTTTGCAAAAATAGACGAAAAATGCAATTTTCAGAAAATCATATCTCTGCTCCGGAAAAAGATATTTCTTAGCGGTTTTGTGTAAATGCTCACAAAAATATGCTTTATCATTTGGGTTTGTTAAATTTGTTCCGAAAAATTTTTCCGAAAAAATGGGATTTGGTATATCCGGTAGATCCGGATTATCTCGGCCAATTTTCATTTTCATGAAAAATGCAAAAACATGTCAACTGAGATACGAATAGAGCTTTCGATTGCTATATAGAACGTATTTTTTGAATGAAAAATTAAGAATTAAGAAAAAATTTTCTAGCGCTTCCATACTTTTTTCCACGACTGTATGTATGTACATACTGTGGACAACAAAAATATTTTAATTTTTTAATTTAACAAAATTAGTTAAAATATAGAAAAATAAATGAATGAATAACAATAACAAATAAATATATAGCTTTCATTTTCTTTCCTATATGGCCAATGGTTTATGCCTTTAAATGGCTTCTGCCTGGACAGAGGTGCCATTCTCAGCCATTCCTAATACAAATGTGCGCAATGTTTTTGCGTTTTAATTTTAGATTTTTTGCCTTAATTCGGGTTAAATTAAAACTGAAAATTTTTTGTTAATAGTTTTGTCCTCGGCACGATAACCCAGCCAATAGGTTAGTAGATAAAAACAATGTTAACCTATAAACAATGTTACAGATTCAATCCCTATCCGGTAGCTAAATTTTTGCTAAACTCTTGTTAGAACATAGAATCTACACTGTATACATTTACAATGGAACTTCAGAATTTTCTAAGAAATATTTAGTATTATTTTTCTGTATGAATTGCTAGTTCAGAATGGGGTTTCCAAAAGCCGGGGAATTCGGCCTAAAGTTAAAAAAATATTTTTGGCGCACACCCTCTGAATACAATCCTTGACCATTCTCTCTATTCTTCTTTTAATGTGGTTTTGGCCATTTTTTTTCCTTTTTTCAGTCGAGTTGTCTTCTAAAAAAGCTTTAAAGCAACAATGTGTGGGAATAGTTAAAAGTACAAAAAGCTTTTTGTCCATCAAAAAGCCAATACAAAAAAGAAAAGAAAAATATTGATGAATAGAAAAATAAAAAAAAATATTTTTTTGTTAAAAAATAAATGGGAAAACACCCAAAAATGGATAAAAAAATTTAGTAAAATATTTAAAATTATTAAAAATTAAAATCTTTCTTGTTAATTATTTCTATCCTTTCTAGATTTAAAAAATAATTTAATGGTTTAGCTATGTAGCAATAAAAATAAAAAAATAAGTAAATGTAGAGTATGTTTATATTTGCCAGTAATTCACTGGGCCAATGGGAATTGAAAAGGAAACGAAATAAAATAGCCAAAATTATTTTATTTTTGGTGACTAAAAGTATTTAGAAAAATTGATTAATATTAGGGATTTTCATTTAAAATAAAATTATTTTTAAATTAAAAAAAAGAAAAATAATTTTGTTAAAATTAGACTAAAACAAACATAACTACCGTATTTACTCGAATAATTCCCCTGGGAATTATTCGAGTTTTGAAATTTGAACGTGTAGTAGGGTATTTGGGGGAGGGGGATTATTGTTTCAACTCATCTGTAGCAGGGGGAATTATTTTAGGGAGGGGAATTAATTGAGTAAATACGGCAAATTGTAAAACAAAGAAATTGTAAAAAAGTAATTAAAGCAAGTTGGTGTCATTTAAAAGAATTAAAAAGTTTTGATTAAAATATAAATAAACTTTGACAACAATTATTTTCTAATTTAATTAATTTTTCTTGATTTAAGAAAAGAAAGGGAAATATTTTGGAAAATTAAACCTCTTTATTCGAAATAAATTATAAACTAGTAATTAATGAAAGTTAACGAATTGAGACCAAGACAACATGCCCCCCGACTAAAGAAAAAATTCAAAATTTAAATAAGAAAATATTTAAATTTTGAAAATATTTGTTATTGATTTTTAAAAAATGAATCGTTATTTTCTTTTATTAAAAAAATAAAATTAAAAAAAATAAAAAATCATATTAAATAATTATTAGAGAGAGAACAGTCATCAATAAATAAATAAATAAATAAAAATTGTTGGGAATAAATAAATAAATTGAGTGAATTGAATCAGAAATTGTTAAATAATTGAAAGAAAAAGAGAAGGGATATGTATATAAATAAATCCATTACCGAGAATGAAGACGAAAATTATATAAAAAAATATATATATATTTATTTCCCCCCAAAATCCCCCACAACGGTTTAGTCGTTTCTACCCACAAATTCTCTCATTGGCCTTGATTTTAAAGTAAAAGAAATAGTAGAAGAATATATATTGGTTTGTTGCCGTTATATGTATATTTTTGTGTGTGTATCTGCTTTTTTTATTGTAATAATCGAACAGAAATTTAATTGTGGTGTGCGCCAAAAAGCTAACTTTTGATTTTAAAAATTGTAAATTTAAGTAATTATCTTTTTAAATATGTCCAAAATAAATGAAGAATATTAAAAAAATCGAAAAGAGTTTAACCACAAATAAATATATTTAAAGTACTACTATGTAATATGACAGGTGGAGTAATGAGTGGAAAATCCTATGAAAAAAGTAGGAAATAAAAATAAATGGAGAGTATTTTTAGAGTAAAAAATATTTAAACAATTGATTTTTTAGAGGAAAAAATATTTTAAACAATTGATTTTTAGAGGAAAAAATAAAAATTCTTTCAACAATTAGAACAATAAAACTGTGAACTGTTTACTTCAGAATTAGTGAGTGATAATAACGCGGGCATGGGAATGTCCTTAAAAGGTATGCTAAATAAAGTTTAAAGCTTCTACACCGAGACAAAAGTGTTTAACAGAAAATACTTATAATTGGGTATATTCTAAATTAATCCTAAAAATATTAGTAGAACTAAAAGGTGAGTCAAAAAATTTGTTTCAAGGTTTAGAACAGGAGAGTTAAATTTAAAATTAAATAGAATAAAAGATATCCTGAAAAACTAATTTCAACTTCGACTATAAAACAATGGAAAGGGTAATTTCCATATCTTAAGGAAGGTCGGTGCTAGGTATGATTGAGGAAGCTAGAAGCTTCGGAGACATGATTTTGAATGTCCGGAGTCGAAGCGTTTCAATTTGGAAATGAGTAAAAAATTTAAGAACCCACCCAACTGTTATCAGGAATAGGTATATTACAAAACTTTCCAACATTCCGGACTTATCTATTTATTTTAAGGAAGAAATTTTTAAATAAAAAAATTATTAAACTAAAAAATATTTTTTAAACAATTTTTAAGAAAATGAAAAGGAACATTGATTTTCAAAAAGGAGGATGTATGAAAAATATACTGCTAGTGGAGGTGACTAACACAATGGTGGAAAGGGGTTGCACGTGAATGATTAAAAAATGAGAAAAGAGAGAAGTAACAGAACAAAGAATTTAAGAGTATACTAAAATGAATGAGTTTAGTCATGAAATGGTGGTGAGATTGCAGAAAAATTTTTTTTTGAAAATTTTGGAAATGGGAAACTTGATTTTTTAAATTTGGAAAATAATTTTTACCGAAAAGATAACAGGAACGAATAAGAAGAAAATCGAAAGTATTTATCTTTTATGTATTCCACACACCTTCTAAAATAAATAAATTCTTAGTGATTATTAAACGCATCCCGATGGGCCATGATGTCAGTTTCAGAAAAGAAAGATGCATTAAGTTAGGATCGATCATAGTTGCCCTATTGAGTTCGGATTAAATGCTCAGTTGTCTTTATTAAATCCAAAAATTAATGATAAATAAATACATAGGGCTGTCGGGTCTTGAAAAATATTTGAATATCCGGAACAGAAAGATTTTTAAAGGATAGCAGTGTCTCAAAATTTTGAAAAAATATGTATGTTTCCACGCTCAAACTTCGTTTCATTTTTAGCGCCGCAGAAGAAAATTTTTGAGGGTTTCAGGTGTCTAAAATCCTTTATTTCGCCGCAGGTATTTATCTCGAATTTTCTGTAAAATCATTCTAAATTTTTATAATAAATTTCTTAATTAAAAAATAAAAATAAAATAATTTTTTAAAAACCTCTTAACCTACTTTTTGTTAATTTATTGGATATATTTTCTAGCTTGTTATATTAAATTCACAAAAAGCACAAATATAAAGTAAAATGAAGAAAATAAAAAGTGAAATATATGTAGTGGAATTAGAGAGAGAAAATAAATCCTAAACAAAATTAGTATTTATTTATTTGTTAGTTATTTTCGTTGAAGTAAATTTTGGAGTAAATAGAAAATTAAATAAAAATACTAACCATTAAGTCGAAAATAATTTTTAATAAAAATATAATTTGATATCTATTAATTGTGAAAAAATAAATTTAATCGGAGTTTTTGGTAGATACAGTAAATGTACTTGGGGAACCGCAGTTCATATTAAATCGAATCCCCTCAAATAGAAATATGATAAACCCTGATCAATTACTGAAAAAATTGGGAAACTATTTGCAAGAAAATTTTGTGAAAATCTATAAAATGTGGGCAATAGTAGGCTATGCTAATACATATATGTAAGTATGTTCTCCTTTCCTTATTCCTTAATTAATGTTGCATTTATTTGGCAAATTCAGTTTTATCTCACATATAAATTATATACAAATGTACATAGTACAAACACTCATATAATGTATAAAGAAATAATGTATTCTGGACACAATTAATGAAGAAAAAATAGAAAAATGGCCAAAGAATGCCATTTAGTCGATTTGTTTTTGGAATTTAGTGCAATAAATGTTATGACAATAAATATAAATTAATAGAAAAATAATAAAATTCTCCAAAAAAATATCCAAAAACAAAAATTCCAAATACAACCTATAATATACATATCGTAAATGCTGAAATAATTACCCTCTCTCAAATAATTACCTCTAGTTTTTCCTACTCTAATTTTAAAAATATTTAAAAAAATATTATTAAATTTAATTATTAGAAGATTTTAATACTCAACATCAAAAAATAAATCAAATTTCGATTCAATTGGATTGAGATATACCCCAAATCCAGAACATCTTCCTATTAATTACCCCCTATATTGAAACAATAATTACCCCGAATAATTATTTCAGCATTTAATGTAATTTAAATAAAATAAATTAATTTTTAACAAATTCATTCCAACTAATTTTTGTTTTTTCTTTTTTATTTTGTCTCTTTTCTGTAAACTTTGCTTCTTCTATTTTTGAATTACTATCATCATATTTTTTATAAATTTTGAATTTATTTTCCTTCTAAAAATATTTTTTGAGAGAAAATAAAATAAATTACCTTAGGTATTTCATCAATATTTAAAGGAATTTTAATAAAATTATTTAAATCTTTTTTAAAATTATTTTCCTCTTCATTTTCGTCATTAATTTCTTTTTTCCATTCAATTATTTTATTACATTTTTCAATAATTGTTGGGGTATTTGGAAATGTTTGGTAAAAGTTTTTGTTAAAACTGTTATATTGACGTTCATAAATGTTGTCTAAAATAATCTAATTGAAAAAATAAATTTGTAAGACTATTAGGAGTTGAAAACTCTTAGAAAATTTTTATAAAATCCAAGTTTTTACTAAAAACAAAATTTAATAGGAAATTAAATTTGAAAGAAAGATTTTTTAGTTTTTTAATCATTTGTCTACAAAAATACAATTGCAAATTGAATGGAGTAAAGGTTTTATAATAGGTCAAAAAACATTATTAACTCACCAATTTTTAGTTCATTTATCTCAGGACAATTAATTGAATTAAAAATGGAATCAATCCTAAAAACAAAAATTTATTATTTTATTTTAAATGTGTGTAAAATCAAAATTCATATGGATAATGAAGCATTTAATTTTTAATATTTTTATAGGAATTATGAATTTTAATTGGACTTGTATGTCAATTAAACTAAATATGTACTAATCTCTTAAATCTACCCACATATTTTTTAAATTATTTTGGTTAACATAAATAGCATTTAACCAATTATTTTCTTTATTTATTTTCCAAAAATGTTCATTAATTGTTAATAACAATTCTTTTTGTTTATCAATATTTTCTCCATTATTTTCCAAATTTATTCCAATTAACCAAACTGTCCAATGCTCATCAATACCACTTTAATTTAAAATTATATTAAAAAGTTTTTCTATATTTTTATTGAAAAATACCAAATATTACACAGTCTTTCCTCATCAAGGGTGAGCGCAAGAGACAATCTCAAAAAACGCAAGACACGAAACGCAAGGCGCTCACCCATGTTCCTCAAGTCTTGTTTTCGCAAACTTATGTTTTTAAGTTTTTGAGAAAACTTTGTTTTGCTAAACTTATTCTTCACTAAATAATAAACTTGTTTTTTTTCACAAACTTAAGTTTCTTCAAGTTTATTTTTAAGAAATAATTATTTAAAGTTTACAAAATCTAAACTTACTTTATTCTTTTACATTTTTTTTCTCTTTCAAATCCAGAAATTGAATGATATTCTTTTAAATTTATTTTTTCCTTTTTAATTTTTTCTGCCCAATCTTTAAATATTAGTCTTAATTTTGTTTTTAATAATCCACATTTGAAATTCCCAAAATAATTATTTTCATTAATTTCTGTACAAATAACCAAAATAAAATGTTTGTAAATTAATTTTAAATTTATTTTTTTAAATATTTTGTTTTGCCAAAATTCTTTATTTAAATGTTTAGAGTTTTTAAAATTATCCGAAACTTTTTTAATTTCTCTTAAAATTATATTTTTTGTAAATTCATTAACATTAAAAGCAACATTTTGTTCGGGAAATTGAGAGGATATTATTGGCATTACTGAAGAGGGTGTTTCTTTAATATTTGATAAATTCCAAGAATCAATTAAATAATTATTTTCTTTTTTTAAATATTTTGTTTTTATTAAATCTTGATTAGTTAAGGGCTCAATTAAAACAGGAAGTGGCCATTGCCTAAAAATAAGAATAAAATTGTAATAATAGTTTACAAACTTGTTTTTACAAACATCAAACTTAATAAAAATATAACAGACAAAATTACAACTAACTAAGAAATACAAACAAGTTGCAAATAAACAAAACAAAAATACAAACAAGTTGCAAATAAACAAAACAAAAATACAAACAAGTTGCAAATAAACAAAACAAAAATACAAACAAGTTGCAAATAAACAAAACAAAAATACAAACAAGTTGCAAATAAACAAAACAAAAATACAAACAAGTTTGTAAAATAAATTAAAATATTATAGCTTAACAAACCATTCACTATAAAATTTAAAGAATTGTTGCAATAAAAATGTTAATCCTCCACTATTATATAACAAATTAATTTTTGTAGCCATAATTGTTAAAATAGTTCCACTTAAATAACCAAAAACATTAGAATAAATTTGTTTTCCTTAAAAATAATTTTATAAAATTTTTTCAAAATTTTATAATACTTTTTGCCCATAATTTAACAGCTCTCATTAAATCAACAAAGAGGGATGATTGTGTTTCAAATTGGATAAATTTAGATTTGTTTCGATAGGCGATTCTAAAGCCTGAATAAAAGTATAAATTTAATCCTTAAATGCTTGATGTAGTAACAAGTCAAAACTCTAAAACTTAAGTTATTTAGTAAAAACTAAGTTAGTTAGTTAAGTTTATAAACTTAAGTTTTATAGGTTTGTGAATTTTAGACCAAAACAAAGTTTTTGAAAAATAAGTTTGTAAAAACAAAGTTTAATAAAATCAAGTTTGTAAATTAGGTTTGGTGAAACTTTGTTTGAAAAACAAGTTTGTAAAAACTTAAGTTTATAAACTTAGTTTGTAAAAACTTAAGTTTATAAACTTAAGTTTTTGAGAAATAATTTTAATCAAATAAAATTTATAAACTTCAATTGGTAGCCTATTAAATGGCATTAGGGAGGGCAATATAATTATTTACCTGTCAAAACCAAAATACTTTTATTATAAAATTGATCATTTTGTTTGATCATTGCCTCAATTAATTCATTCAATAATTTATTATTTTTGTTCATAATATTTTCATTTTCTATATTTGTTAAATCAAAATTTTCGGGAATATTATCAAAAGGAATGGGTGCAGCCATTATATCCATTTCTACTTCGGATATTGAAATTGATATTATTGGAACTCTGGCATTTTCTATTGAATTTATATATGTATCAGACATTGAATATCCCTTAATTATTATTTAAAATTTACATATTCTGTTTAAAGAAATTATTTTTAAAAAATAACTAAATGGAAATTAAATTTAAAAATAAAATTGCTAAAGTTGCCAAAGGTGTCAAAAGTTATTATTTGCCGGAATCAACACCGGAACCAAAAAATCTATGAACACGAAAGATTTAGATTATTTGGAAGATTTAGAGTATATTCCAAGGAAGATTTAGAGGGCAAGTACAATTTTTGAATTGTCAACCTCTAAATAGAGAGAAAAGTTCGGCCCTGAAAAATATTCTCTTTCAAGCCATGATAACCGATATTTTTATTGTCTTATCGAATCTTTAATTGCAAACTAATTTTCACCTTAAATTGAAATTCCTCGACCGTTTCCACATTATAAATTTCATTTTTTAAATAAAAAGCAAATGATTGAGCATTCGATCCAAAAAATAAATCATGTTTTGTACAAAAACGAATATTTCCATTTTTTTGACATTTTCCACAATCTGCCAAAATATTTGGGAGAGGACATAAACATTTTTGTGGAAAAATAAAAATAATGTCCAAATCAGAATCTGGCCCTGCTGTTTCGAGAAATGTTGAGCCTCCAATTATCATTTTATAGTCTAAATAAAAATTGTAAAATTTTGTTCAATAATTTGTGGGTTCCAAAAACTCGCAATTTCAGAATTTTCACAGTTCCGAATCCGAGGTTTTTTGAAAGATTGGTCTTGAGGCTCTGAAAAATTTCAGGCTTGCACAGTTTTAGAACAGGATTTTAATTATTATTAAATCCTCGGAATTGTTTTACGGCTAAAATAATTTCTTAATTTCAATCTCAACCCCTTAAAATTATTTTTTATTACTTTCATTATCTCCTAATTGATCCTTGCATATATTTCCTAACCAATTTTTGAATTTCCTTTCTAACCATTCTGTCACAATTTTTTTCTTTTCATTTACTTCATTATTACTACTCGTATAAATTGAGTTTAAATAATTTTGAAGCTTTAAAATAAATTAAATAAAAATTATTCAAAATTCCCTTAAAAACAATAACCTCCTCATTTAGTAATGATTTAGAAGGAATAATTATGTTTAAGTTTGATTTTGGGGGTTTAAATATATTTTCTTCAAATATTTCTGTCATTTGTTGAATTAAATCTTTATCTAAAGTAATTTAAATATTTTAATTTTATTAGGTATTTGTTAGGTGGATCAGGATATCCTGATCCAAATAAAGACTGGGCTTAAAAAACGAATTTTGCTTATCATACAGTATAGTGACGTTGTCCTTAAAATTATTGCCAAGGCATCTCCGGGACTTTCCTGCTTTAGATATCTATTCAGGACAGGTAAATTTAATTTTTGATTAGCGGCAAATCTCAAGAATAACTAAAATAAGGTCCGATTTTCGAGGGATGTCCTTCCGTCTTTAAAAAATCTATCCTGTGTTTACCTAGCTTTTCCTGATCTATTATATTCATTTGTCTTTCAATTTTATTCAACAATTTTTTTGTAAATTTTTTCAAATTTAAGTCATCCTTCTCAACAAAATTAATCATTTTATTTTTATTTTCTTTTTCATTTTTTTCTTTAAATAAATAATTTATTTTTTCAAAAAATTCCAAATTAATAATTCCATTTTCTTCAATAAAATTTCCAAAAAATTTCAAAAAGTTGTCCTTTTCAAATATTAAATAATTTTTGTTTTCAAAAATTATTTTGTTTGTATTTTTAGCTAAAAACATAGAAATTGTTTTTATACGAAGTTGTTTTAGTAAATAATCTTTATTAGCTTTATTTAAGTTGTTTTGATTGTTTGAAGTTTTTAAACTTGTTTGTTGTTGTCTAAATGTAAATATTTTTAATAAAAACTTGAACAAAAACTTACAATATTCTCTCAAAATTTTCTACAAACTTTTTATTAATTTCCAAGTTGGAAAACATTCTAAAACTTAAAAACCTATAAACATTAAACATTTTCCCCAACAAAACATTAATATTTATATTTTCTGTTGTTAAACTTGTTAAAACTTGTTTTGTAAAACTTGACCAACTTTTTCTCAATTTATTAAAAAAGTTGCAACTTGTTTGTCTAAAACTTGTTTCTGTTAAAGTTGCAAAGTTTATTTTATTTTCCCCTAAATTATCTTCAAAAACATTTAAAACTTCCAAAATGTTTTTCATTAATATAACAACATCAATTAATTTTATAATATTTTCTTTGTGTTTTTCGTCTTTTTCCACAAAATATTGAGAAAATAATATTTCAAAATTTTTGTTCATGTTTCTCATTTCATTTTTACCAAAAATTTCTAAAATTTATTATAAATTAGAGTAATTTTGAATTTTGTTTCCATAATGGTCAGAATTCCTTCTTAAATTTCATTTTATTTTTTCTAGGCACTTAATCAGTTACTATTTAGAAAAATTCTAGAAATTGATGTATAATTTCCAGACGAGAAAATGTTACGATTAAGAAATGTTAAGTTTATGTACAAAATGTTTAAGGTTGAATTAAATTTTTCAACCAAAAGTCCATTAGTATGGAAGAAATTATGACAATTATGCATCTTTTGGGGAAGGAAAATTATGGGAATGAGATTTAAAATATCCAAAAATACCATTTAACAAAACATTTGTGTTAATTAAATCTAAATTTCGGTCATTAGTCGAAGAAATTGTTGAAGAAACAGAGGAAGCTTCATCAATTCCTTGGTGACTACTATCATCCTTCTCATTATTCTTTTCTTCATTTTCTTTAAATTTATTATTTTTATTTGCTTCTATACATTTTTCTTTATTAGATAATAATGCATTTTTTAATAAACGAGAATGAAGTATTTTTCTATTTATTTCTGAATTATATTTAATTATTTTTTTATTAAGATAAAAATTCGGACATTTTTGGGTAAAACCCCCTAACAATAACCCCTTTGGTTAAATGTGCTGAGCGTTTGGTGTTACGGCAGTTCAGGATATGGCAGTTAAGGATTTAAAATTGTTAAAGAATTTTAAAAATTGTTGAATAAGATCCTTTTTTATCAGTTTCCGACTTCTTACGGTTTCCGAATCAGTTATAGTGATGCAACACTGAAAACTTTAAAAAATTTCCGTTTTTAAAATTTTATATCCACAATTTTCGTCCGGAATTCCCGTACCGCCGAATGTTCTGAAACTTCGATTCTGAAATTTCAGATTTTCGTCCTTTTGAAATGAATAATTTCGACTTGTTAAAGCCAGGAAATAAACTAGGTAAGGTAGAAAAATTAATATTTTTTTGCCTTATATCTATTTAATACTCAAAATTTTCGCCTCTAGCCCAACTTAATAATTATGGTAATTTTAAAATTATTTTTTTTACTTTTTTCACTTTTCTCCTCAATAATTTTTTCTTTTCCTCTATTTTTAATATTTATTTCCCCTTCTTGATTCAAACCTTCTTTACTTTTGTCAAAATCTTCTTCAGAATTTTTTACTTTTTCTTCTTCTTTATCATCAACCTCTTCCAAAATTTTACCCTTTCCTTCTTCCATCACTTCTTCTCCTTTTCTATCTTTTTGTTGTTCCAAAACCCTTCCTTCCACTTCTTCGTTAATCCCCTGTTTTTCTTCCTTTCCAACTCCTTCCTCTTTCATTTTCATAAAATTATTGCTTTCTTCCTTAATAAACAAATTTCTTTCATTATTTTCTTCATTCAGCACTCCTTTTTCTTGCGATTCTAAAACTTTTCCCTTTCCTTTATTCTTCACATTAACTTCTTCCTTTTCCGCAACTTTTCTATCATTTTCTTCCTTCAGTTTTTCTTCTTTCTCAAAATCTCCTCCTTCCTCAAATTCTTCAATTATCTCCTTATTTTTAATAAATTTCCCCTTCGTATACACTTTTTCGATTTCCTTAATTTCCTTATCCAATTCCTCTTTAATTTTTGGATTCAATTCATCCCCAATTTCCTCAAAATTACTTTTAGATGATTCTCCCTTTTTGTTATCTTCCAATGCTTTAATCCTTTTAAGCAATTCTTTAGGAGTTAAATTAAACAATTCTTTTACCTGATCAGCTAAATAAATAAAATAAATTATAATGAATATTGGGCATTGTTCCAATTTAGACTTGTCGAAATTAATATTCTTTTTTCAAGCCAGAAACGAATGAAAACTAGTTAAATAACACTTATTTGGGGTTAAATGTGGATTTTAAATTTTAATGTTATGAAATCTATTTTTTGGTTTTTACAAATAGCTTATTTAATTGGGTTAGTTATCCTTGAATAAATTCTAGGGATCCAAACAAGCTTTTTAAGTTTTAGCCTCTCCATTGACACCGGCTGCAATTTTCAAAGTTCTTAGTTCCGACTCCAGCTTCAGGCATAGCTGCTCCGAAGCCATAACCAGCACTGCTTCCCATCTCTACCAAACAAATCATTAAAACCCCCATAAAAATACTTAAAATATTTTTTTTGAATTTTTAAACTTACTCTTATCTAATATTAAATTTCTGAATTTATTTAAATCTCTCCTATTCAATTCTTTAAAAATCTCAGCAATTTTTTCCATCCAAATTTCCCTTTGTCCTTTTAAATTTTCTTCAATATGATAATTTTGTCCATTCTTTAAATGAATACAAGCACTCCAAACATTCCCCATTTGATTTAAAAATTGTTTTTCAATCTCTTTCTTTTCGTATAAACGTTTTAAACGAATAAATTTATCAATATATTCACAACATTCTTTTACTGTTTCAAGATATATCGGTGTAAATAAATTTGAACGGGCATAATCTTCAGTAAATAAATAGATTTTCTGAATAAATAATTAATTAGTGAAACTCTTTATTAGAGTTTCACCGGAAGTTCCGTTCCGGTCAAAATTTCGGTTCCGTTGAGACACAACTCTTTATGCGGTGGGGGAAGGGCAGGAACGGATCTCTCCCCTTAACTTCAATAATCGGTTGCAGTCGCGGAAATGGAAAAGAACCATTATGAAAGGGCCCAATTACAAATTATTAACATAACATTAACAAAAAGAGTATCAGCAACTCCTATTTAATTAAAAAATTTTTGGGTGTGGACTGGAGAGTTTGGCTTTATAATTTATATTTTTATACTTTAATATCTGATGTAATTTCGTTTGGATTTTTTTCAATCAGGTGATTTGCTACATAATTCTGTAAATAATGTTCACCAAATAAATAAAGCTTGGAAATATATTGCCAGAAAGATTTAAAGTCCCATTCCTTTTCTAAAATATAAAATTAAAAATTTATTTCTTTGTAATATTCTGAATGTTTTAGGCCTCCTAACTAACCTCCTATTAATTTTAATTTAATTTTTACCTCCATTTTTTTCTTCTTTCTCCATCCAGTCAAAATAAATAAAATAATTTAAAGTATTTTTTAATCTCCATTTTTCTATAATATTTATATCTTTATTAAAATATTCTGTAAATAGTTTCAAATAAATACTTTCTCTTGTATTCTCCTAGAAAAATAAAGAGAAAATAAAGTAACATATTTTTTGAAATAAAGCCCCATGGGGGCTCTATTTTTCAGGCTATCCTCCAAACAGAGGCTCTATATATTCCAGCATGGGGCTCGATTTTTCAATGTATTTTCTGAATTGGGATAGGTTTAAGATGCGAATTGAAATTTTGATTTGCCAAATATTTCTGGTAAAAATTCAACTCTTCAGCTTACAAGTTTAAATTAGTAAGAGAAGGGAGAATAGAAATAGAATATACACCGTAGATCCACGGCACTAGTACTTCGTAGAAGCGCATATAGTTTCCCCATCGAAGGATCATTAGACGTAAATCTGTTCAAAACCATCGAATCTACTTGAAGAGTAATATCTAATAATATTACTCCTTTGTTACTCCCTTGTTATTAAATCAAGTTCTTAAATAACCCTTTGGTCTCCAATAAACTCAGTAACTAACGATTATTGGAGATTTATTTTTAGTATGGGGCTCTATTTTAAAAAATACAGTACTCTATAAAAGCAATCAGGATGTAGTTCAGTTAGCAATTCCAGTCGGGCACGTCCAAAAAGCTGTGCCAACCTTTCATTGAAATATAAGAGTTTTGGTATTTCTTTTACATATTTTATAGACTTTCTGAAATTGTAAAATAAATATTATTATTAAAATTTTATTTGTTTATTAATTTAATAAACAAAAACTAAGAGAAGAAACAAAACATTTTGAAGCAGAGTGTTTTGAGTGTTTTGATTTCAATTTAATGTAAAGTTGAAACTAAGAACTTAACTAAAGAACTAAAGCGAATGATACTAACAACGCCCAAAGTAAAATTGAATCAAAATTTAGGAGAGACGGAGGTAAGAATATAAAACTGAAAATTACTGAGGCAAAACTTGACAAAGCTTGGGGTTCAGGGCTAGACGTAATTGCGGATTGCGTACCGTATATCCTTTAATAACTACTCTGGGTAATTATTGTTTCGACCTTCCTCTGGAGAAAGTAATTAATCGAGGGAGGGTAATTATACGAGGTTTGAAAGTTGAACGTGATTTTGGGCATTTGTTTGCTAGTAATTATTGTTAATTAATGGAAGTGGGGTAATTATTTGAGTCAGGGCAATTACATACAGGTTATACGGTAGGTGTGGTTTAACTTGCGGCCTGCGACTGGAGGTTTTTAAAGATTATATTCCGTAAAATCTCCATTAGAATGCCCCCCTTGCCCCCTCTTTATGTAAATTTTTTAAAAATATAAAAATATATTCAAGAGTGATTTCAATCCACTTTTGGCGAGTTAAAGAGGGATAATGAAAGATATCAGTGAATTAGTAGAAATTGTGAGGGATTCTGAAATTTGAGGGAACTAAAAATGATATAAGGGATCAGCATACGACTCAGAACGGGACTATTTGAGTCCAGCCCTGTTAGGGATAAATATCATAATTAATTATCTGAACACCCACCCACATAAATTATATTTATTATTAAATAGTATGTACATATATTACTTACTGCAAATTCCAAGTAAAAGCAAACTGAGTACGAAAGAATGCAACAAAAAATACTTGAAAATTAGCTTCCTGAATTTCCTCTAAATTTACTTTTATTTTATTTTTGGCTAAATTATCCAAAAGTTTTTCTAAATAATTTTTATTTTTTGATGAATTTCTCCCCCGTTTTTTATTTTCGTTTATTTGTAATGTTTGAATATTTTCATTAAAATTTATTTTTAAATTTTCTTCTTCATTTCCAACATTACCATAACGTTTACACAACAAAAGATAAGTACTTATAAATGGGTCGTCCCAAAATAACTTTTTTATTTCATCATCACTATATTAAAAAATAAGATTATTAATTTTATCACAGAAGTGTTTAATTTGTAATATCCCGAATTATCCTTAAAGTAAAATGTAAATATTACAACAACGGTCTCCGTTTTCCCACGACGAGGTACATCGGTGAATGCGAGAAGGAGAACGAGGGCTCTGGAGGAGACCCCTCTCACATCCCCGGAGAATTTCCTTCCTAGGGAACGAGAGTCAACTTAAAAATCTAATTACTACTTGACTCTTTCGTAATCCAATTGCTCACGAGACTATAATTAAGAGATGAAAATTTAGAATTTTTTTCCTTTGGGATAAGTTTTTCCATCAAATTACCGTATTTCTTGAAATAGTACTACCTCTTGAATTAGTACTCCCCCCCTCAAATAACACTCCCCTTTGGAGGAGGGTTGAAAAATAGGGTACTCTTGTGTTATACACCTACATCGTTTATGTCCCCCTTTTCCTTCACCTTTCCTTTTTATGCCTTCATTTCAAATTTCTCTTTCGATTAAAAACGGTCAAAGCAAATTATGGGCAAGGGGTAAAATTCAAGTTCGTTCCCTTTCCTTTTTTCATCCTCAAAGTATTAAAAATGGTCAGTCTGACTCAAGTTATAAAACTCGTTGAACTATGCCGAATGACACCAAAATCATAAAAATCCGACTCGATTTGACCGAGATACATTGAACAACCATAGGGACAAAAAACCATGGAACCGAAAATTTGTACAAATGATTGCCATTTGAGAGAGCTCGTTGAGCTGAGTTTGCTCCAAAAATATTTTTGCTTTTTTATAAATGAATTTAATTCTTGCCAATTAATTGCCTTTGACCATTTTATAATCCAAAAGAGAAATTAGAAATGAAGGCATGAGAAAGAAAGTTGAAGGAAAAGGGGGACATAAACGATGTAGGTGTATAACACAAGAGTACCAAAAATAGTACTCCCGGGAGTACTATTATAGGAAATACGATAATTATCTTACATTATTCCATTTTGTACTTCTTTATTTTTATCATTGTCTATAGTCGAATTGATTAAATAATATTGTGAAATAAAAATAATTTTAATACTTAATTTGTCATTTTCTGAATCAGAAATATTTTTAAAAATTGCTATATTATCTAGCAATTCTGTATAATAACATAAAAGCACTGGAGGTAATATATTGACATCCATAGGTTTTGAGTTTAAAAAATGTTTTGTAAATCCGTCACAAGTTTTTTCTAAAATGAGAAAAAATAATATTTAAAAGAATTATCAAATAAATAGGACCCAAAAGGAGACTGAAATTCCTGTCTGATCTAAAATTGATATACCAAATTTCTTATAAAATAATTCACTCCTTTTAAGAGTTCTCTACTTTTTAGCCCTCAGTTTTTTATTAATTTTATTTTGTCCAACCCTTCTATTTTTGAGATTTTGTTAGTTTATATTTATTTTTAACAGCCTAATAAATTTAATTTTTAACCAGAAAGTCCATTAGTAAGTGCATACTTACAACAACTTTCTATAGTTTCTGGTTACTATTTGCAACCAAAATCAAATTAATTTTTAAAAAGTATTTTCAAAAAATATGTATGTATTCTTAAATAAATTTTAATAAACTTACTCCTCAAAAAATCCAATGTAGACGTGGTTTCTTTTAAAATTGTTGAAATCGTTAATAAAAATAACAACAAAATTTTCATAATAATTTTTATTTAAATAAAAAATTTAAATTTCATTGATTAAACATTTTAAATAAAATTTAATAAAATAAAAGTGCTAATTTAGAGGGGAGGGGAAGGGAGGGGAAGAAAATCTATAAATTTTTTAATAATTTTAAAAGAGGGATTATAGTCTGTGTATGTACATAATCAATATTTTTTAAGTTTATGATTTTTGAATACATAATCTCGATGAATGGAAAACTAAACTTTAATACCTCATTTCAGGCCTGTGATCGAAAAAATGTTAAGTTTAAGTACAAAAAGTTTAATTTGGAAGTACATAGAGAGAAAATTTTTCAAAATAAAAAACGGGCGTAGTGACAGAAGACCCACAGACAGAAGACCCAAGGACAGAAGAACCACAGACAAAAGACCCACAGACAGAAGACCCACAAGGACAGAATACCCACAGACAAAAGACCCACAAGAAAATTTTTTAACTAAAACTTTAGAAAAATTTTTTTGAAATTTCTGAAAGAGATTTCCATTTTTCAAAACACAAAATTAATTCTAAAGTTAACCAATAAAATTTTTACCGTAAAATTTTATGGATGAGTGCGATTTAGATAATTAAATTTGAAAGTGGTTCGAAGAGTCTGGTGATTAATTGGGATATGTAGGAATAGCGCGGGATATTGAGAATATAGGGGTAAGATCTCAAATCCACCGATATTTATTCTTATCTGTAAATTGTGTATAACAGGAACTAGGAGAATGAACACTCCTATATCTTTCTTAACAAGTAAATCGGATATGTCAGGGCAAGTAATCTTAACAAGTAATCGGATATGTCACTTTTTAAGATTTTATAATTCCACTAATCCGCTTATATCCACCGATATCCCTCCATTTACTCATAAATAATTAACTAATCTACTATTCCAAAGATCCCCGATGTACTTGCATATCCTTGATCGCTTATAATTCTTCTATATCCCTCCATGGGTCTTAACTAACCCCGCTATAATCCAGTTAATCCTAAATACCCCTTGATCCTAAATATTCCTTTGATCTACTTTTCCCTTTCATCGTCACTGACAAAAAGTTTGGGAATTTTGAAGAACCAAGAAGCCAGATTTCTACTTTTTTAGTGACACAGGTGCGAATTCTGAGAATTTGGGAAGGCCAATAGTTATTTTTATACTATAATATTTTTATATCTGATTTTTTACACAACATGTACCGGATTTTCTGGATAAAAATACCGATAATCCGGGAAATCAAGATCCCTCTTCGTTAAACAAGCTCTCCGGTAATTGGGACAATATTCCCATCGTTGGAACAACTTAACCCGTTGTTGCAACATTTCCCATTGTTAAAATAACATGCCCGTTGCTGGAACAAACTTCCTTGTCATTGGAACGACGTCCCACATTGTTGGACAACATTCCAGATTGTCGGAACAACCTTCCCTAATATTGAAACAACTTTCCCGTTGTTGGATCAACCCCTTATTGTGAAACAAATAGAACTAACAACATCCCTCGCGCCAAAATTTATGCACGATAAAAGGGAAACAAAAAATAGTTGTGGGTCTTTTGTCTGTGGGTATTCTGTCCTTGGGTCTTCTGTCTGTGGGTCTTTTGTCTGTGGGCCTTCTGTCCTTGGGTCTTCTGTCTGTGGGTCTTCTGCGTCGACACGTAAAAAACGTACATTTTCGCTCAGGTCTCTTAAAAATTTTGGGAATTTCAAGATTAAATTTAATTTTTTAACCAGGAATTCCATTAGTAAGTGCATACTTACAAATAAGTACATTTTAAATACGGTACGGAGTCAATTTCTTTACGATATTTATTAAAGAGGGATTTTTGAGTGTTATATGTATTTTTAGGAAATTTTATTTAAATGTAAAACTTAATTTGGTTAGAAAACTTATTTAGATGAGTTTAAGATTTATACAATGTATGTATAAAGAAATATGTACATATATTCCTGGACACAATTAACGAAGAAAAAATAAAAAAAAATTGAATGGTCAAGGAATAGTTTTTGAATGGTTTTTGGGGAATTTAGTGCAAAAAATTTTATGACAATAAATAGTATATGTAGATTAATAGAAAAATAATCAAATTCTCCAAAAAATATTCAAAAAAACAAAAATTCCAAATAAAACCTATAATATACATATTGTAAATGCTGAAATAATTACCCTCTCCCAAATAATTACCTAACAGTTTTTCCTAAACTAATTTTAAAAATATTTAAAAAATATTATCAAATTTAATTATTGGAAGATTTCAAGACTCAACATCAAAAAATAAATCAAATTTCGATTCAATTGGATTGAGATATCAGCACATCCTCCCTATTAATTACCCCCTCCAGCGAGAGATTAAAACAATAATTACCCAGACTAGTTATTTCAGCATTTAATGTAATTTAAATAAAATAAATTAATTTTTAACAAATTCATTCCAACTAATTTTTGTCTTTTCTTTTTTATTTAGCCTCTTTTCTGTATTCTTTGCTTCTTCTATTTTTGAATTACTATCATATTTTTTATAAATTATAAATTTATTCTCCTTCTAAAAATATTTTTTTTGAGAAAAAATAAAATAAATTACCTTAGGTATATCATCAATATTTAAAGGAATTTTAATAAAATTATTTAAATCATTTTTAAAATTATTTTCCTCTTCATTTTCGTCATTAATTTCTTTTTTCCATTCAATTATTTTATTACATTTTTCAATAATTGTTTGGGTATTTGGAATTAGTTGGTAAAAGTTTTTGTTAAAATTGTTATATTGACGTTCATAAATGTTGTCTAAAATAATCTAATTGAAAAAATAAATTTGTAAGACTATTAGGAGTTGAAAACTCTTAGAAAATTTTTATAAAATCCAAGTTTGTTAAAAACAAAGTTTAATAGAAAATTAAATTTGAAAGAAAGATTTTTTAGTTTTTTTTAATTATTTGTCTACAAAAATACAATTGCAAATTGAATGGAGTAAAGGTTTTATAATAGGTCAAAAAACATTATTAACTCACCAATTTTTAGTTCATTTATCTCCGGACAATTAATAGAATTAAAAATGGAATCAATCCTAAAAACAAAAATTTATTATTTTATTTTAGAGGGGAGTACAATCAAAATTTTATATGGATATTGAAATATGTTCTTAATTTTTTAATGAATCTTGATTGGACTTGTATGTCTAATAATCTTGTAAATCTACCCACATATTTTTTAAATTATTTTGGTTAACATAAATAGCATTTAACCAATTATTTTCTTTATTCTTTTTCCAAAAATGTTCATTAATTGTTAATAACAATTCTTTTTGTTCATTAATATTTTCTCCATTATTTTCCAAATTTATTCCAACTAACCAAACTGTCCAATGTTCATCAATACCACTTTAATTTAAAATTATATTAAAAACTTTTTCGATATTTTTATTGAAAAATACAAAGTGTTGCAAAAACTTTGCATTTCCTCAAATCTTGTTTTCGCAAACTTAAGTTTTTAAGTTTTTGAGAAAACTTTGTTTTTCTAAACTTATTCTTCACTAAATAATAAACTTGTTTTTTTTTTCGCAAACTTAAGTTTCTTCAACTTTATTTTTAAGAAACAACTACTTTAAGTTTACAAACTTACTTTATTCGTTTACATTTCCTTTCTCTTTCAAATCCGGAAATTGAATGATATTCTTTTAAATTTATTTTTTCTTTTTTAATTTTTTCTGCCCAATCTTTAAATATTAATCTTAATTTTGTTTTTAATAATCCACATTTAAAATTTCCAAAATAATTATTTTCATTTATTTCTGTGCAAATAACCAAAATAAAATGTTTGTAAATTAATTTTAAATTTATTTTTTTAAATATTTTGTTTTGCCAAAATTCTTTATTTAAATGTTTAGCGTTTTTAAAATTATCAGAAGCTTTTTTAATTTCTCTTAAAATTATATTTTTTGTAAATTCATTAACATTAAAAGCAACATTTTGTTCGGGAAATTGAGAGGAAATTATTGGCATTACTGAAGGGGGTGTTTCTTTAATATTTGATAAATTCCAAGAATCAATTAAATAATTATTTTCTTTGCTTAAATATTTTGTTTTTATTAATTCTTGATTAGTTAAGGGCTCAATTAAAACAGGAAGTGGCCATTGCCTAAAAATAAAATTGTAATAATACTTTTACAAACTTGTTTTTACAAACAGCAAACTTAATAAAAATATAACAGAACAAAATTACAACAATCTTTAACTAACAAATACAAACAAGTTGCAAATAAACAAAACAAAAATACAAACAAGTTGCAAATAAACAAAACAAAAATACAAACAAGTTGCAAATAAACAAAACAAAAATACAAACAAGTTGCAAATAAACAAAACAAAAATACAAACAAGTTGCAAATAAACAAAACAAAAATACAAACAAGTTGCAAATAAACAAAACAAAAATACAAACAAGTTGCAAATAAACAAAACAAAAATACAAACAAGTTGCAAATAAACAAAACAAAAATACAAACAAGTTGCAAATAAACAAAACAAAAATACAAACAAGTTGCAAATAAACAAAACAAAAATACAAACAAGTTGCAAATAAACAAAACAAAAATACAAACAAGTTGCAAATAAACAAAACAAAAATACAAACAAGTTTCTAAATACAAATTAAAATATTATAGCTTAACAAACCATTCACTATAAAATTTAAAGAATTGTTGCAATAAAAATGTCAATCCTCCACTATTATATAACAAATTAATTTTTGAAGCCATAATTGTTAAAATAGTTCCACTTAAATAACCAAAAACATTAGAATAAATTTGTTTTCCTTAAAAATATTTTTTAAAATTTTTTTCAAAATTTTGCAAAACTTTTTGCCCATAATTTAACAGCTCTCATTAAATCAACAAAGAGTAATGATTGCATTTCAGATTGGATAAATTTAGATTTGTTTCGATAAGCGATTCTAAAGCCTGAATAAAAATATAAATTTAATATTTAAATGATTGATGTACATAATAAACAAGTTTTGTGAATTTAAGACTAAGTTTTTGAAAAATAAGTTTGTAAAGACAAAGTTTAATTAAATCAAGTTTGTAAATCAAGTTTGGTGAAACTTTGTTTGAAAAACTTAGTTTGTAAAAACTAAGTTTATAAACTTAAGTTTTTGAGAAATAATTTTAATCAAATAAAATTTATAAACCTTAATTGGTAGTTTTAACTAGGGTTGTTGGCGGACGGTTAACCGAACCGGAACCGGAACCGTTAACCGGTGTTTTTGGCGAATTAACCGGAACCGAAAACCGGGGGTCGAAAACCGGCGATAACCGAAAACCGGTGACCAAAACCGCCCGGTTTCGGTTTTAAAAATACACCCCTAACGATGGAAATTTTTGGGAATTTTTCGGAAATTCGAATGACTAAAATACATTTTGGCAAAATATTATCAGAATTATTAAAAAAGTCAAGATATATATAATAATTTTTTTTGTTTCGTTGGGGAGATGCATGGTTTAGTGGGTATGCTGGCGGGCAATAACGTTCGTAGGATAGGGTTTGATCTTATTTTGTGAATGAAGTTTATTTCAGTTTTTTTGTTTCAAAAATGAAGTTTAAACTTTTAATTTTGATTTTAAATATGCAAATTTATTTTTAAACATTATCAAAAGTGTAAAAAGTTGAAGAAAATTTTTAAATAGATGAGGAGAAGATATTGAAAACAGCGAATTTTTACCTACTGTTTTCCAAAATTCTCAAAATTTTCGCCTGCGGCGCTGAAAAAAGAAGAAACCTGGCTTCTCGACTTTCCAAAATTCTCCAAAATTTTCGCCTGCGGTGCTGAAAATGGAAGAAATCACCTAGCTTCCATAATTCTCTAGATTTTCGCCTGCGGCGCAAAAAAGGAAGATTTCTGGCTTAAGGATCTTCCAAAATTCTCAAAATTGATAACCAACGCCCTTGATAACTTCTCATCTTCCTAATCCCCGATCATTGATATGCATTAATCCACCGATCATCGATATCACTTAATCCCTCTACCTTCCTAATATACAAAAACAGCCCATTTATCTCGCCATATACCCTTTAAATCCTCGAATTGTTGAGATCTGTAAATTATTCAACCCCTAGTATATAGAATATTTATTTAAAAGCGTTAGAATGTGATAAAATCTCAATGGGATATTCTGGATGAAAATTTGTCCAAAAACCGGTACCGGTTAACCAAAAACCGGGGGTAAATCAAAAACCGGAACCGAAAACCGGGGGTCGAAAACCGGCGATAACCGAAAACCGAGGGTACCGGTTAATAACCGGTCGCCAACAACCGTAGTTTTAACTTATTAAAGTTATGCGCTGGACCTTCCCGGTCCAGGCACCTTCGGAGCGCCGCATGTTTGTGGGGGAGATTTGGGAAGGGGAGGCGCAGAGGACTAAATTAAATAATTAAAAGAATAGTTCATAATATTTATTTCCATTTAAAATACAATTAAATGGGTAGTGTTTTGATAAGGGATAATATAATAGAAGAGGATTAATTATTTGGACATTTATATTGGGATTTGTAATAAACTGAACTGAACTGAGCTGAAGATGAGAATACAATTAAGTGGTTAAATAGAGGGAATAGTGGGTGGGATATAAGAAAGTTGATAGAGTGAATGTGTCTGGGAAAGGTGTGGGCAAAGATATGAGAATGGACTTTGAGAAGTAACAATTGAATAAATATAATTGTGATTAATGTTGGGAACGGAAGAGGTGAACAATAAGTGTACAAAATATAGATTTAGAGGGAGGATAAGCTGGGAAAGAATAATTATAAAATAAACATAAACAGTTATGGGAAATATGGTCGGGGTCGGGACTTGATGAAAAGGGCAAGTATCGAGTCTCGAGACCGGGGGTAACATTAAATAATCGGCATTAGGGAGGGACAAATTATTTACCTGTCAAAACTAAAATACTTTTATTATAAAATTGATCATTTAGTTTGATCATTGCCTCAATTAACTCATTCAATATTTTATTATTTTTGTTAATAATATTTTCATTTTCTATATTAGTTAAATCAAAATTATCGGGAATATCATCAAAAGGAATAGGTGCAGCCATAATATCAATTTCTACACCGGATATTGAAACTGATATTATTGGAACTCTGGCATTTTCTATTGAATTTACAAATGTATCAGACATTAAATATCCCTTAATTATTATTTTAATTTGTTTAAAAAAATTGTTTTAAGAAAATAACTAAATGGAAATTAAGTTGAAAAATTAAAATTGATAAGGATTGTCAAAGGTGTCAAAAGTTCCGATTTTCGGAACCGACCCCGGATCCAAAAAATCTATGAACAGGGAAGATTCAGAGTGAAGATTTAGAGTGTGTTTCAGGGAAGATTTAGGGTGCTAATTTTTGAGTTTCACCCTCTAAATAAATAAAGAGGCTCTGAAAAACATTCTCTCTCCAGCTTTGATAACCGATATTTTCATTGTCTTAGTCGAATCTTTATTACAAACTAATTTTCACCTTAAATTGAAATTCCTCGACAGTTTCCACATTATAAATTTCATTTTTTAAATAAAAAGCAAATGATTGAGTATTCGATCCAAAAAATAAATCATGTTTTGTACAAAATCGAATATTTCCATTTTTTTGACATTTTCCACAATCTGCCAAAATATTTGGAGGAGGACATAAACATTTTTGTGGAAAAATAAAAATAATGTCCAAATCAGAATCTGGCCCTGCTGTTTCGAGAAATGTTGAGCCTCCAATTATCATTTTATAGTCTAAATAAAAAATTGTAAAAGTTTGTTAAATAATTTGTCAGTTCCAAAAACTCGCAATTTCTGAATTTTGACAGTTCCGAATCCGAGATTCTTGGAAAGATTGGTCTTGAGGCTCTGAAAAGACAGACCGACAGACCCGACCCCTTAAAATAATTTTATTATTACTTTCATTATCTCCTAAATAATCCTTGCATATATTTCCCAACCAACTTTTGAATTTTCTTTCTAACCATTCTGTCACAAATTTTTTCTTTTCATTTATTTCATTATTACTACTCGTATAAATTGAGTTTAAATAATTTTGAAGCTTAAAAATAAATTAAATAAAAATTATTCAAAATTCCTTTAAAAAACAACCTCCTCATTTTGTAATGATTTAGTAGGAACAATTATGTTTAAATTTGATTTTGGGTGTTTAAATATATTTTCTTCAAATATTTCTTTCATTTGTTGAATTAAATTTTTATCTAAAGTAATTTAAATATTTTTATTTTATTAGGTATTTGATAGTAAATTTGGTGGATCTGGATATCCTGATCCAAATAAAGACCGGGCTGAAAAAACATAACTGGCTTATCATACAGTATATTGCATTTTCTTTTGAAAATTATTCTCAAGGCATCTCCGGGACCTTCCTGCTTTATTTAGGACAGATAAATTTAATTTTTGATTAGTGATGAGTTAAACGAATTAACTAAAATAAAATTCGACTTTTCAAGGGATGTCCTTCTGTCTTTAAAAAATCTGTCTTGTGTTTACCTAGCTTTTCTTGATCTATTATATTCATTTGTCTTTCAATTTTATTCAACAATTTTTTTGCAAATTTTTTCAAATTAAAGTCATTCTCCTCAACAAAATTAATCATTTTATTTTCATTTTCCTCATTTTTTTCTTTAAATAAATAATTTATTTTTTCAAAAAAATCCAAATTAATAATTCCATTTTCTTCAATAAAATTTCCAAAAAATTTCAAAAATTTATCTTTTTCAAATATTAAATAATTTTTGTTTTCAAAAATTATTTTGTTAGTATTTTTAGCTAAAAACATAGAAATTGTTTTTATACGAAGTTGTTTTATTAAATAATCGTTTTTAGCTTTATTTAGGATGTTTTGACTGTTTGGAGTTTTTAAATTTGTTTGTTGTTGGCTAAATAAATATTTTTAATAAAAACTTAAACAAAAAACTTACAAAATTCTCTCAAAATTCTCTACAAACTTGTTTTTAATTTCCAAGTTGTAAAACATTCCAAAACTTAAAAACCTATAAACATTCAACATTTTCCCCAACAAAACATCAATATTAATGTTTTCTGTTGTTAAACTTGTTAAAACTTGTTTTGTAAAACTTGACCAACTTTTTCTCAATTTATTAAAAAAGTTGCAACTTGTTTGTCTAAAACTTGTTTCTGTTAAAGTTTCCAAGTTTATTTTATTTTCCCCTAAATTATCTTCAAAAGCATTTAAAACTTCCAAAATGTTTTTCATTAATATAACAACATCAATTAATTTTATAATATTTTCTTTTTGTTTTTCGTCTTTTTCTACAAAATATTGAGAAAATATTATCTCAAAATTTCTGTCCAAATTTCTCTTTTCATTTTCACCAAAAATTTCTAAAATTTATTATAAATTAGAGTAATTTTGAATTTTGTTTCCAGAATGGTCAGAATTCCCTCTTAAATTTCATTTTATTTCTTCTAGGCATTTAATCAGTTACTGTTTAGAAAAATTCCAGAAATTGATGATAATTTCTAGACCGAGAAAATGTTACGATTGAGAAATGTTAAGTTTAGGTACAAAATGTTTAAGGTTGAATTAAATTTTTTAACAAAAAGTTCATTAGGATGAAAGAAATTTTGACCATTATACACCTTTTGAGGAAGGAAAAATTATGGGAACGAAATTTCGAATATCCAAAAATACCATTTAACAAGACATTTGTGTTAATTAAATCTAAATTTTGGTCATTAGTCAAAGAAATTGTTGAAGAAACAGAGGAAGCTTCATCAATTCCTTGTTGATTACTATTACCCTCTTCATTATTCTTTTCTTCATTTTCTTTAAATTTATCAGTACTATTTTTATTTCTTTCTTTACATTTTTCATTATTAGATAACAATGCATTTTTTAATAAACGAGAATGAAGTATTTTTCTATTTATTTCTGAATTATTATATTTAGGTAAATATTTTTACTAAGATAAAAACCCGGACATTTTTGGGTAAAATCCCTCTAGCAATAACCCCTTGGTTAAATTAAATTGTGTAGACTGTCTGGTGTTACTACAGTTCCGGTTATGACAATTAACTATTTAAAATTGTTAAAGAATTTTAAAAATGATTGAAACATTCGTATGTTTCCGTAGTCTGACGGTTTCCGAATCATTTCTAGAATGATGCGACACTGAAAACTATAAAAAATCTTAATTTTTTTTAATTTTATGTCCGCAATTGTCGATCCGAAATTAAATTTCAGTTTCGGTCTTTTGAGATGAATAATTTTGACATTGTTAAAGTCAGAAAATAAACTCTAGATAAGGTAAAAAAACAATTAATGTTCCTTTGCCTTATATCTTTGTATGTAATACACAAAACTTTCGCCGCTAGCCCAACTTAATAATTATAGTAAAAATAAAATTATTTTTACTTTTTTCACTTTTCTCCTCAATAATTTTTCCTTTTCCTCTATTTTTAATATTTATTTCGTCTCCTTCCTTCAATCCTTCCTTACTTTTGTCTAAATCTTCTTCAGAATTTTTTTCGTTTTCTTCTTCTTTATCATCAACCTCTTCCAATATTTTACCCTTTCCTTCTTCCATCACTTCTTCTTCTCTTTTATCTTTTTGTTGTTCCCCTTCCACTTCTTCGTTAATTTCCTGTTTTTCTTCCTTCTCGACTCCTTCCTTTTCCCTCTTCATAAAATTATTGCTTCCTTCCTTAATAAACAAATTTCTCTCATTATTTTCCTCATTCAGCACCACTATTTCTTGTGATTCTGAAACTTTTCCCTTTCCTTTATTCATCATATCAACTTCTTCTTTTCCCACAACTTTTCTATTATTTTCTTCCTTCAATTTTTCTTCTTCCTCAAATTCTTCAATTATTTCCTTATTTTTAATGAATTTCCCCTTCGTATACACTTTTTCGATTTCCTTAATTTCCTTATCCAATTCCTCTTTAATTTTTTCATTCAATTCATTCCCAATATCTTCAAAGTTACTTTTAGATGATTCTCCCTTTTTGTTATCTTCCAATGTTTTAATTCTTTTAAGCAATTCTTTAGGAGTTAAATCAAACAATTCTTTTACCTGATCAGCTAAATAAATAAAATAAATTATAACAAATATTGGGCATTGTTCCAATTAAGACTTGTCAAAATTAATATCTTTTTCAAAGCCAGAATCAGATGATAAACTAGTTAATATGTAAATAACACTTATTTGGGGTTAATTGTGAATTTTAATGCTATGAAATCTATTCTTTGGGTTTTAACAAGTAATTTTCCCTGCTTACTTAATTAGGTTAGTTATCCTTTAATAGATTCTAGGGATCCAACCAAGCTTATCTTATCTGACCAATCTAACCTCCCTGTTGATGCCGGTTCCGACTTTTTCAATTCTTAGCTCGGCTCTAGCTTCAGATATAGATGCTCCGAAGCCATAACCAGTACAGCTTTCCATTAGGGCTTTCCATTTTCCCTGGCATGCCGGCAGTTAATCCCTACCAAGCAAAACCTTAAAACACCCATAAAAAGACTTTAAATGTTTTTTTAATTTTTAAACTTACTCTTATCTAATATTAAATTTCTGAATTTATTCAAATCTCTTTTATTCAATTTTTTAAAAATTTCAGCAATTTTTTCCATCCAAATTTCCCTTTGTCCTTTTAAATTTTCTTCAATATGATAATTCTGTCCATTTTTTAAATGAATACAAGTACTCCAAACATTCCCCATTTGATTTAAAAATTGTTTTTGAATTTCTTTCTTTTCGTATAAACGTTTTGAACGAATAAATTTATCAATATATTCACAACATTCTTTTGCTGTTTCAAGGTATATTGGTGTATATAAATTTGAACGGGCATACTCTTCAGTAAATAAATAGATTTTCTGAATAAATAATTAATTAGAGATATCCCTCTGTACATAATAGCTTTTTATTAGAGTTCCGGAAGTTCCGGTTCAAGTTCCGGTTAAAATTTCGGTTCCGGTGAAACACTACTCTTTATATATTGGGGGCGGGGCAAGAACGGATCTCTCCCCTTAACTTCAACTATTATGTGAAAGGGCCCGTTTACAAATAATTAACCTGACATTAACAAAAAAGTCATTAGCGACTTTTTATTAATTAAAAAATTTGAGAGTTTGGCCTTATAATTTATATTTTTATACTTTAATATCTGCTGTAATTTCGTTTGGATTTTTTTCAATCAGGTGATTTGCTACATAATTTTGTAAATAATGTTCACCAAATAAATAAAGCTTGGAAATATATTGCCAGAAAGATTTAAAGTCCCATTCCTTTTCTAAAATTAAAAATTTATTTCTTTGTAATATTCTGATTGTTTTAAGGGTTTCATCCTAATAAGTTTCCTTCTAACCTCGTAATAATTTTAATTTAATTTTTACCTCCATTTTTTTCTCGTTTCTCCATCCAGTCAAAATAAATAAAATAATTTAAAGTATTTTTTAATCTCCATTTTTCTATAATATTTATATCTTTATTAAAATATTCTGTAAATAGTTTCAAATAAATATTTTCTCTTGTATTCTCCTAAAAAATAATATAGTATACAGTCGTGGAAAAAAGTATGGAAGCGCTAGAAAATTTTTTCTTAATTCTTAATTTTTCATTCAAAAAATACGTTCTATATAGCAATCGAAATCTCTATTCGTATCTCAGTTGCATGTTTCTGCATTTTTCATGAAAATGAAAATTGGCCGAGATAATTTGGATCTACCGGATATACCAAATCCCACTTTTTCGGAAAAATTTTTCGGAACAAATTTAACAAACCCAAATGATAAAGCATATTTTTCTGAGTATTTTCCACAAAACCGCTTAGAAATATCTTTTTCCGGTCCAGAGATATGATTTTTTGAAAATGGCATTTTTCGTCTATTTTTGCAAAAAATTCAATTTTTAAGCGAAAAATGCCATTTTTAAAAAATCATATCTCTGTTCCGGAAAAAGACATTTCTAAGCGGTTTTGTGGAAAATACTCAGAAAAATATGCTTTATCATTTGGGTTTGTTAAATTTGTTCCGAAAAATTTTTCCGAAAAAGTGGGATTTGGTATATCCGGTAGATCCGGATTATCTCGGCCAATAAGTATAAATTTATTTAGAATGAAAGAGAAAATAACATAACATATTTTTTGAAATAGAGGATATCCTCCAAAGAGGGGCTCTCTTTCAGTAAGGGGCTCAATTTTTCAATGTATTTTCTGAATTGAGATAGATTTGTCGAAGGTTCGAATCCATTCTTGTAAAATATTTCTGGTAAAAAATTCAACTCTTCAGCTTACAAGTTTAAATTAGTAAGAGAAGGGAGAATAAAATAGAATATACACCGTAGATCCACGGCACTAGTACTTCGTAGAAGCGCATATAGTTTTCCCATCGAAGGGTCATTAGACGTAAATCTGTTCAAAACCATCGAATCTACTTGAGTTCGATCTAATAATATTACTCCTTTGTTATTAAATCAAGTTCTTAAGTAACCCTTTAGTCTCCAATAAACTCAGTAACTAACGATTATTGGAGATTAATTTTTATTATGGGGCTCTATTTTAAAAAATACAGTACTCTATAAAAGCAATCAGGATGTAGTTCAGTTAGCAATTCCAGTCGGGCACGTCCAAAAAGCTGTGCCAACCTTTCATTGAAATATAAGAGTTTTGGTATTTCTTTTACATATTTTATAGACTTTCTGAAATTGTAAAATAAATATTATTATTAAAATTTTATTTGTTTATTAATTTAATAAACAAAAACTAAGAGAAGAAACAAAACATTTTGAAGCAGAGTGTTTTGAGTGTTTTGATTTCAATTTAATGTAAAGTTGAAACTAAGAACTTAACTAAAGAACTAAAGCGAATGATACTAACAACGCCCAAAGTAAAATTGAATCAAAATTTAGGAGAGACGGAGGTAAGAATATAAAACTGAAAATTACTGAGGCAAAACTTGACAAAGCTTGGGGTTCAGGGCTAGACGTAATTGCGGATTGCGTACCGTATATCCTTTAATAACTACTCTGGGTAATTATTGTTTCGACCTTCCTCTGGAGAAAGTAATTAATCGAGGGAGGGTAATTATACGAGGTTTGAAAGTTGAACGTGATTTTGGGCATTTGTTTGCTAGTAATTATTGTTAATTAATGGAAGTGGGGTAATTATTTGAGTCAGGGCAATTACATACAGGTTATACGGTAGGTGTGGTTTAACTTGCGGCCTGCGACTGGAGGTTTTTAAAGATTATATTCCGTAAAATCTCCATTAGAATGTCCCCCTTGCCCCCTCTTTATGTAAAATATAAAAATATATTCAAGAGTGATTTCAATCCACTTTTGGCGAGTTAAAGAGGGATAATGAAAGATATCAGTAAATTAGTAGAAATTGTGAGGGATTCTGAAATTTGAGGGAACTAAAAATGATATAAGGGATCAGCATACGACTCAGAATCGGGATTAAACTTTTTTCTATTTGAGTCCAGCCCTGTTAGGGATAAATATCATAATTAATTATCTGAACACCCACCCACATAAATTATATTTATTATTAAATAGTATGTACATATATTACTTACTGCAAATTCCAAGTAAAAGCAAACTGAGTACGAAAGAATGCAACAAAAAATACTTGAAAATTAGCTTCCTGGATTTCCTCTAAATTTACTTTTATTTTATTTTTGGCTAAAGCATCCAAAAGTTTTTCTAAATAATTTTTATTTTTTAGTGAATTTCTCCCCCTTTTTTTATTTTCGTTTATTTGTAATGTTTGAATATTTTCATTAAAATTTATTTTTAAATTTTCTTCTTCATTTTCAACATTACTATAACGTTTACACAACAAAAGATAAGTACTTATAAATGGGTCGTCCCAAAATAACTTTTTTATTTCATCATCACTATATTAAAAAAATAAAATTATTAATTTTATCACAGAAGTGTTTAATTTGTAATATCCCGAATTATCCTTAAAGTAAAATGTGAATAATACAACAACGGTCTCCGTTTTCCCACGACGAGGTACATCGGTGAATGCGAGAAGGAGAACGAGGGCTCTGGAGGAGACCCCTCTCACATCCCCGGAGAATTTCCTTCCTAGGGAACGAGAGTCAACTTAAAAATCTAATTACTACTTGACTCTTTCGTAATCCAATTGCTCACGAGACTATAATTAAGAGATGAAAATTTAGAATTTTTTTCCTTTGGGATAAGTTTTTCCATCAAATTACCGTATTTCTTGAAATAGTACTACCTCTTGAATTAGTACTCCCCCCTCAAATAACACTCCCCTTTGGAGGAGGGTTGAAAAATAGTACTCCCGGGAGTACTATTTTAAGAAATACGATAATTATCTTACATTATTCCATTTTGTACTTCTTTATTTTTATCAAAGTCTATAGTCGAATTAATTAAATAATATTGTGAAATAAAAATAATTTTAATACTTAATTTGTCATTTTCTGAATCAGAAATATTTTTAAAAATTGCTATATTATCTAGCAATTCTGTATAATAACATAAAAGCACTGGAGGTAATATATTGACATCCATAGGTTTTGAGTTTAAAAAATGTTTTGTAAATCCGTCACAAGTTTTTTCTAAAATGAGAAAAAATAATATTTAAAAGAATTATCAAATAAATAGGACCCAAAAGGAGACTGAAATTCCTGTCTGATCTAAAATTGATATACCAAATTTCTTATAAAATAATTCACTCCTTTTAAGAGTTCTCTACTTTTTAGCCCTTAGTTTTTTATTAATTTTATTTTGTCCAACCCTTCTATTTTTGAGATTTTGTTAGTTTATATTTATTTTTAACAGCCTAATAAATTTAATTTTTAACCAGAAAGTCCATTAGTAAGTGCATACTTACAACAACTTTCTATAGTTTCTGGTTACTATTTGCAACCAAAATCAACTTACTTTTTAAAAAGTATTTCCAAAAAATATGTATGTATTCTTAAATAAATTTTAATAAAATTACTCCTCAAAAAATCCAATGTAGACGTGGTTTCTTTTAAAATTGTTGAAATCGTTAATAAAAATAACAACAAAAATTTCATAATAATTTTTATTTAAATAAAATATTTAAATTTAATTGATTAAACATTTTAAATAAAATTTAATAAAATAAAAATTAAAGTGCTGGTTTAAAGGGGAGAGAGGGGGGGGGAGAAGAAAATCTATAATTTTTAAATATTTTGAAAGAGAGAGAGGAATTATAGTTTGTACATAATTATACGGCGGTACGACAATTGCGGATACGCACGTGCGGATGCGACGATTGCGGATATAAAATTTTTAAAAAGTTTAAGATGTTTTAAAGTTTTAAGTGCCACATCAGTCTAAGAATGATTCGGAAACCGTCAGAAGTCGGAAACTGTCAGCCGGGACTAAAAAACAGAACATCATTTCAATCATTTTTAAAATTAAAAAAATTTTTAATCCGCAATTGTCGAATCCGCACGTGCGTATCCGTAATTGTCGTAACACCAATTATACATAGTCTGTACATAATAATTAATAAATAATAATTAATCTTTTATTAAAACTTTAAGTTTTTAAACTTTTGAATATATAATCTTAATCGTGAAAACTAAACTTACAGGACTCTTAAAAATTTTGAGAATTTTAAGTTAAATTTAATTTTTTATCCAGAAAATCCCTTTGTAAGTCTGTACTATGTACATTTCAATTTCTCAAATACGAAAGTCGATTTGTAAGTACTCCAGTTCCAAAATAAGTACGAATCCTTCCCCTGCCTTATTTTAATGTTTAAATCTTCCAATTTTATTTTTTTTTTGTTTTTAACAAGTCGATTGAATTCCTCCTACTCCAGCGATATCTGGAGTAAGAGGTGTCACTTTAAATCACTTGATATCCCAGATACCCTCCAAATCACTCGATATCTCTACAAATCCACTTTAATCACAGTCCTTAGATATTCTTCTATCACTTCGAACTCACTGTTATTTTTCTCAAATACTCTTGATCCCTCGATATCACGCATAAATCCCCAAATTCCATGTAAACATATTTACTAATCATGAGTCAATCACGTGTCAGAGCTAATAGATCATCAACCTTCCCTGATAAAGGATAAGGATTAGGGTTGTTCTAGTGACTTTGTGATAATTTTTGTGAGCAACACAGGCGGGAACTTACGAGGAAAGTTTTAAACTCTCTAATTTCGACGAATTTATTAAATTTGAGAAATTGACAAATTTTCAAAATAAACTATAAAATTTAAAATTTTATAAAAAAGGGAGCAAGATGTTAAATTCTAAATTTTTATTTAATTCCAAGATGTTTACAAAATATTCCAAAATGTCTTTTACCATTAAAAGGAACCTAGTAATTTTATCTTTTAAAAGTTTTGAATTAAAAAAAAATAAAAAAATTTACTAATTGTTAAAATAAAATGAATGAAAAATTATTCATCTTACAGCAAAATGCTTTTACTAGTTAGGCGTTGTGGTTAAAGATTTACAAAAGATAAAATTGAAAAGCAGACTAGTATGTAGTTTAGCTTGTAGAAACAACAGGGTGTTTGTTGTCCACAAGTCAGTTACTGACAGGTAGAATTTTTTCAAATTAACGTCCAAAATTACATCCAATTTTTTTGTTTCTCCCTTCTTTTTCTAATTTTAATCACAAAAGCTTTATACCTTATAACTTCAAGATTTAATATAAGAAAATTCAAAATTGAGAATATTAAAATTTACTTTCCTCTGTAATGAGAAGAAGATAATATTTTTAATTTTAACTATAAAATCAAAGCTTTAAATTATTACTACTTCAATAATTTATCTCATTTTCTTTACACAATTTAATTTTTATTTAATATTTTTTCTTATGATTTTCCTCGTTAATGTCTCTTCTTATCTCCTAAATTAATACTTATAAACTACCCTTCAATCACAAGTTCATTGATTGAAAAGAGTTTAAAATGATGAAAGGCTAATGAAGTAATTTGATATTTTTTCTAAAGTTTTTTGAGGAAAAACTTTCACTTTCCCCAAAATCTTCACTCTTTCACTCACTCTCACTCTAAATAATAATTAAAATATTATTTAATTATTTTGGTCAATCTATCAAAAAAATGAGAAGAGAATGCAGGGACACTTATTTCTTTGATTAGTCATTTATTTAATGTCCTCTTCTCAACATTTAAAGCACTCTCTCCTAGTGTCACAAAAAATAGAATCAATGCCGCTTTGATTAAAGGCCATTTTAGCCAATATGTGAGAAGAAAAAAAGGAGTAGGAGAGGGGGGAAGTGCTCATCAATTGGAAAACCTTTCGATATATTCACCTACCTACCTACCTACATATGTCTTTTATTTAGCATTTTTATTTTTATCTAGAAAAATATATGTATTTATTTGTTACTACACTCGTGGAAAAAGAGAAAATTTTTTTAGCTTTTTTTCTGATTACAATTTTCTTTTAATATTTATTTTTGTATTTTTAAATGAATAATATAAAACTTAAATTCCCAACTTTACAGAAAAAATTCAAAATAAAGTACAATAATACACAACTAAAAACTTCTAATCAAACTTTAAACTGCATATAAAACTTAAACTTAAAGAAACACTAATACTAAAAATAAGCCTGAATCTCCTCAAAACTTACTAAGAAAGCTCGAATATTAAAAATTTTTTAACAAACTTTTAATTTAAAACAAATAAAACTTGAAAATAAAACATTAACTTTTGAACTTTAAACTTAAAACAAACTCTTACTTTATAACCCTTCAAAAATAAACTTCCAACTTAACAAAAACAAACTTTAATTTAAAAATGAAACACAAACTTTTCCAACTTTTAGAAACACAAATAAACTTGAATTTTCTAAACTTATTTTAGCAACTTTAAATATGAAACTTAATTTATTATTTATTATAAGCATTATCTTCTCAAGTGACTTTGTTTTGAGTTATTATGGTCCTTTAAAAATAAATCAAACACCAAAAATTGGTAATTGGACAGATGCTTGTGATGAATGCAAAATCGTAAATTAATTAAATTAAAAAAAATTAATCCAAAAAATCCAAAGATAATTAACAAAATTGTCGAAGTTGCAAAGGATCCAACAAAATTAGAGGAATTGAAGCTTTTGCTTACTGCTATGTGTGAAACAACTGAATATAGAGAGGAATGCCGTCTTTTTGTTAAAAAACTTGATTTGTTTATAGACAGATTACTTCCATTTTTGGTAGGGGTTGAAAGGGGAAATTTAATTAATTTGGGGTAATAGTTTGGAATTCGAACCCTCTTTTTTTACCATTTTCCTGCCCATTTTGAGCTTTTATGTTTGATACATAATTTATTATATATCATTCGAAAGAGCTCTTCGAGCTTGGTCAAATGATACCAAGATAGGCTTTACCAAAATTATGAAGCTACCGTATATGCTCAAATAATTACCCTCTCTCAAATAATTACCCTCTCTCAAATAATTACCCTCTTTAATAATTACCCTTTCCTTTTCCATCTCAAGTTTTAAAAATATTGAAAAAATCTTTGTCAATTTTAATCATTGAGACAGTTTATTAATCAATATGAAAAAATAAAGCGATTTCCTCCTGGATTTATTGAGATATACCCCAAAGTTAGCACATCCTCTCGATTAATTACCCCCTCCAGCGAGAGGTCGAAACAATAATTACCCAGGGTAATTATTCGAGCATATACGGTAAATCCTAGTTGGGTAAACTTTTTTTGCCAATTCATGGGAATAAAAGGTACAACTAGTGTTCGGCAAATGGATTTTTTCGGTACCGGTTCCGGGAGTACCGAAACGTGCCGAACACTAGTTACAACTTTGTTCACTTAAGTCAGTTTTCATTAATTTTAATGTCATTCGACTCAGCTCGAAGAGCTCTTTCGAATAATATATAATTTACCATAAAAATAAGAAAAAACTAGGAAAAAATAGAAAAAAAAGGGGGGGGGAATTCCAAACTATTACCATTAATTTAAATTAAATTTAAATTGACTTTAAATTAAGAAAGAAGATATTTTGATTTTCCATTATCAACCCAAAAAATAATTAAAATAAATATTTTTAAATTTATAGCAAAACGCAGATAAAGTCTGCAAAGATTTGCATATTTGCAAAAACCGCAAATTGGAACATTTCCACCGTGTTGGAGTCCATTTTGCTAGTCAATTGGAGGATATAGACAATGCTAAAGTTTGGTTAATTTTAAAAATATTATTAAAATAATTTTGTGAAGAATTCCCTTTTGTGTGAAGAATGTCAATTTGCTGCGCATGAATTGCTTGATTTGATTGGAGAGCCGCATGTTCAGGCAAATAAAAATGAAAACTTTTTGTTAACAATTAAAAATAATTTTTAGCAAGAAGTCCACGACTGGCTTGAAGAAAATGTTTGTTCACATACAGGAAAATATAAAGAATTAGTTAATTAATTATTATTAATTAATTAAATTAAATTCTGTTAATTTTTATAGTGTTCTCAATATTTGGATGAAACATTACCAGAATTCTTTTTAGAATTGAAAACTTTACTTTCTGACCAGAAGAAGGTGAGAGAAATTCTGAAAAAATTCTGATTTTAATTAATTCTGATTTTTGCGTTGTTTAAATAAAAAATCAGAATTATGTATTAAACAGAATTACTGCATATTAAATGTTCTGAATTTAAATATTCCTTTTTCTAAATTCTGATTTTTATTTAAAATTCTGATCAAAATATTTCTGATCCAATAAATTCTGATTTTTGATAATTACATACTAAATATGCGTTGTTTAAATAAATCAGAATTATTATTAAACAGAATTACTGCATATTAAATGTTCTGAATTTAAATATTCTGTTTTCTTTTTAAAATTCTGATTTTAATTTCTCAATGCTTCTTTTTCTAAATAATTCTGATTTTTATTTAAAATTCTGATCCAAATATTTTTCTTTCAGTTTTGTGAAGACCTCGAACTTTGCCCAGCAATGACTTTCCCCTCTATTGGAAGTCCTTATCGCCGTGCTAAACTTGGCCCAAAATTTATGGGAATGATGAAGAAAGAGGTAGATAGTGTTGAAGATGATTGAAGGGAAGGGATTTAAAGAATTAAAAGAATTTTTTGCTTTATTTTTTACCACTAAAAATACCACCACATTAAATACATTATTTGTGCCTTATTCAGGCGTGTAGTCAGGAAAAGGAATTTTTAGTAAATAAATGGTTGAATAATTAATTAATTTTGATTTAATTTTGAAACAAAAATTAAAAAAAAATTTTTTTTAATAATTAATTTTTGGAGTTTTAGAGTGAAAAAAAGAGAGGGAGAAAGGAAGGAGAAATCTATTCTTCTTGACTACTTGCTCGAACTTTAATAATTTAAAATTAAAAAGTTGTGATTAACTTTTGTCAGAAAATTTAATTAAAATATTTTTAAATAAAAGTTAATCACAATCTCTTCTTAACCACATAAAAGCAGTCTTGCCATATTTTGCAATGCATTTACTTTAACTTAATGCAATTTATAAATTTATTATTTTTATTTTTAATAATTTACATATTTAAATTAAAACCCATGAAATTTTCCAAACCCCGACTTCTTCGATGGAAATCCCTTTTCTACGCCAAGTGCTTCAGATGTCTCATTGGAAGACAAAGATGCTTTCATTTTTTACTGCCGGAAGCACCACATAATTTTGAAAATTTTGAAATGCCAAGAAGCCTTTTCCTCTTTCTGCGTTTCAGGCGCACCCCCTACACCATATAATATGTATTAGCGCAAAGATCAAAGGATCTTGGTCTCGATTTTTTTTTCTTCATGGAACGAATTTTGTAAAAAAAAGAGTCAAATAAACAAATTTATCAAAAAATAAAAGTCATTGTCCTCATCTCACTTATTAAATTTGTGGCCCTAAAGAGGACCGTTTGGGTTGAGGCTGTTGTTGACGAAATTCCAACATCGCTTCTATTCCATCCAGGAATTCATTAAATTCAGGAATTCATTAAATTCAAAAATTATCTATGTGATTCTTAATTTATGGGATTTCTATTACCAGAATATCAGTTCTGGTTCATCTTTATACACTAATTAAGAAGAACAAACGATTAAAAAAGCTAGAATTAAAAAAAAAATTGAAGACGTGGTGAGACTCAAATGTTCAAAAACCTAAAGGTTTAGGCTTCAAAAGGTTTAGGCTAAAAGTAACCAGGTAACGAAAGAGTCTTAAAATATGGCATCAAAACGAAAGTTTTTGGGATATAACTTTTTTGTTTTTGATTCAATCCAAATAATTTTTGCTTTAATTAAAAGCTCTGGATGTGCTGGTTATTTTTTCAAAGAAATTGTTTAGTTTTACCGTCTTTCAAAAAAGTTAGGAGCCGTTAACTGCGAATAATCGTGATTTAACATACTTAGGCGGGTGTAACTTTCTAAGAAATGATCGGATCCTTTCATAAAGTAAATAAAAAGAATAAAAACAAATATAGATTCTAATTGATAAAGAAAATTTTCTGGAAATGATCGAAATGAAAAAAGTTGTGGCATAGAAAAAGGCGTTTCGATGCTAAGTCGCCGAGACTCTATTGACAAGCAAGCCTAAAGGTTTAGGTTTGTGCTGAGACTGAAAATAAATGTAAAGACAAAAGAGTCTTGCTGACTTTTTGACATATTTCAAGTCAATTAATTGTTTTCATCTGTTTCTTTACAGATTATTTATGCCATTGTAACATAATAACACCATTTCATCATTTTACTAAACAAAACCGAAAAATTAAAGAAAATTTTAAAAATTTTAAATTTTTATTAAAAATTATTTTGTGGCATTGAATAATTGTCTTCGATTGTGCAAATTGTTGTTTATCTCTCTAAAACAATAAAAGGAAACAAAAATAATAAATCAATTGCATTCCAAAAATCTCGATTTCTAGAATATTTTATTGTTCGTACTCTGAATCGCCCGCCCCTTTTCCCCGTACTCTGAATCGCCCCCTTTTCCCCGTACTCTGAATCGCCCCCTTTTCCCCGTACTCTGAATCGCCCCCTTTTCCCCGTACTCTGAATCGCCCCCTTTTCCCCGTACTCTGAATCGCCCCCTTTTCCCCGTACTCTGAATCGCCCCCTTTTCCCCGTACTCTGAATCGCCCCCTTTTCCCCGTACTCTGAATCGGTGGCTCTGAGTCGATCCCCCGTACCCAGATAATTAATATGTCAATCAAAAGCTCTTGATTAGGAATTATTTTTCTAGTCTGATCAGATCAATAAACAAAAGTTTACAGCCTAATAAATTACAAAAGGTCTCAACAGGCGGTACTCAAACGTCTCGTTTCTTTAATTAAGTGTTAATTTTTATTTATTGATGTTTAGTTATTTTAATCTTATTTCTACAAGAACTTAAAAGATTTTGATAAAAATTAAAATAATTTATTTATTTGTAGGTGACTTACTTAAATTTATATTAATGGATAATAAAACTGAAGATAACTTGAAAGGAGCGCAAATTAATAATTCTGACAAAGTTGAAGAACAAAAGGTTTTTACATTTTTTTAGCACTTAATTGGGGTGGAAATTATCTAGTAATAGGAGTTTCCTTTTTTTAGAATAAATATCTTTGATTATGAGCTAGAGCTTTCTAGCTATACTTTTTTTCCATAATTTCTTTGTAAGTTAAATTTCATCAAAAATCTACAATAGGCATGCCATTATTGAAATTGGAAATCTGATTTCGAAATATTGAACCGGACAGACCCCCCTTTTTTTCCTCCCCGATTTTCCCCCATATTTTTGCAAAAATGGTCAGACTTTTTCCTTCCTTCCATCCTTATACTTGTTAAATACCAAAAAATAATCCCTTGCACTTGTATAAAATTAAATGATCCTTTTTGTTTGATTGTAGGCAAAAATTAGAAAGGCAATTTGGATGGAAGAAAGGAAAAATTCTGACCATTTTTGCAAAAATATAGGGGAAAATTGGATAGGAAAAAAGAGGGTCTGTCCGGTTCAATACTACCTCTGATTTTATTTTGTAGCCATTAAAAATTTTTTGGGACCGAAGATTTTTTATTAAATCCAAAAAAGTAAAGTTTCTTTTCTGAAGCACCCTCCAATAAAATCAAAATATTCGTTACATTTCTTACAAAAAATCCCTTATATTTTAATTAAATTCTAGAATGACACATCATTTTCCTCTTCATCTTCAACTGGAAGTTCTTCAAATAAAACGAAAGAAGGAAATCTTAAAAAGCAAAAGCGCAAGTCTGATGAAAGTGGAGGGGATTGTTCAACCATTCTTTCATCGTCTTGCTCAGCTCCTGTCTCTTCTGATGAAAGTAATGGAGTAATTGATGGGAAAGGTGATTCTGAAAATAACAATATTGGTGATGGAACAGGTTTTTTAGATAAATTTATTTAAATTTGGTTGGGTGATTAAATTATTTATGTCTCCTTTTCTTTTCTTATTTTTGTGGGGCCTATTTGTTTTTGGGGTCATTTTACGTTCCTCTAGTTTTAATGCTAATTAAACATTTATTTTAATGATTTGCTCTACGGCACGCGGACATAGCGGGATATTTCAATGTACGAACAGTTACCCTACTGATTTCGGGACCTACGGCTACTGGGTCTTGAATAGTATATTGTGGAATAGAGTTTTTATGTTTTAGAGCAAACGTAAACACGCAAGAAATTATTTTTGTCACCCCAATCCCGATATGTCCATCCCGGTAATCCTGCAGAATCTGGGATCCACTTTTAAAAACCTTAAAAATCATTATTTTTTTCTGAAAATCATTTTATTTAGGTAATCGACCATGCTGAGTCCGAATCTGATATCAGATTTTGTCAAATATGACATTTTATCTATGATTTTTTATCATATGCTTGATTTTAGGTCGCTTTAGTATATGCCCACAGTTTTTCCAGCGAAGATTCCGTTGGTCATAACTTAGTTCAGAATCATTCAATCAAGCTGATTTTGGTGTCATTCAACTCAGCTTGTCGAGCCCTTTCGAATGAGCTATCATTTGTATATTCGAATTTTTTGACCCCAAAAATTTTCTAAGTTCGGGGGTCTATAACTCGGCCCTATGGGGTCGGATCGCGATGATTTCGGTGGCATTCGACTCAGCTCGAAAGGTTGAGTCAGATTAGCCCTAAATTTTAAATTTCGAAATTTTACCCCTCTATTCGACTTGGTCGAATTCAGGTCCGGGGTTAAAAATAAACAAATTCTAAGCTCAGATTCGGACTCAGCATGGTCGATTACCTAAATAAAATGATTTTTAGAAAAAAATAATGATTTTTAAGGTTTTTAAAAGTGGATCCCAGATTCTGCAGGATTACCTCCATCCCGATATGTCCGCACACCGTCCTTTACAAAGTCTTTCTTGGGGTATAGCTAATCTGCGAGTTCTTGAATTCCATCTCTAATTAAATTTCCGCTCGTGTCTTATTTTCACGGTCATACGACACTTGCAGATATGACATTTGCAGACCCGACATTTGCAGACGACTTTTGCAGATCGACATTTGCAGATAACGACACTTGCAGATATGACACTTGCAGATCAGACATTTGCAGATCCGACTTTTGCAGATATTAATTTTTGAAAAAAAAATTTTTTAAAAATTTAAAAATCTTCAAAAATTAAAGGATATAGTATAATATACCGGTGCAAAGTTTTTGATATAAGACCCATACTCTTTTTTCCGGAGGTTCAAAATGTTCAACGTAGACCTATGGAGCGCCGGCGAGGCGCTTGTGCAAAACCCCGCGCTTCGCGCGGGGTTTTGCGGCACGCGCCTCGCGGGGAGTCAACGGTCGCTGGGCTCTGGGCTCGTAACATGATCCTATTCCTATCATTGATGAGATGGGCATCCCAGGATTCCTCCGCAGCAGCAATCACTCCACGGTTTATAGATAAGGTAAAGAAGAGAGCGAAATGGGTCTAATCTGCAAAAGTCGGATCTGCAAATGTCTGATCTGCAAGTGTCATATCTGCAAGTGTCGGCATCTGCAAATGTCGGGTCTGCAAAAGTCGGGTCTGCAAGTGTCGGGTCTGCAAATGTCATATCTGCAAGTGTCGTGACACGATTTTCACGACTGTTCTAGAATTTCTTTAAAGCCTCTGAAATGCTCTCAAAAATGTTACGAATTAATCAATGAACTTTTTATTTTTAAGGAGGTGAAGGTACTGCAGGTACAGCATGTTTTAATGATTCCAAAGCTGAAACAGAGGAGGATGATTATATTTTGGAGGGTTCTGGAATGTCAAATAACACTCACGTTAATGGAATTGGAGAGGGAAGTGGCTGTAATGGAAATAATGAGGGACTTGGTGGTGAACATCTTCAAGCGTTGAATTTAGAAAATGGGGGAACTCCTTGTGAATGTGTTCAATGCGAAGTATTTTTTATTTAAAGGAAATTATAATTAAATTTTTAATTTAAAGGTCTGTATGGCTGAAAATTGGTGGAGAATGGCTGCTTATCAAAATACAATGTTGCAGCAACAAGAGGGTGGAGGAAGTAGTGAAGCTGGAGGTTGGAATATTAAATTATTGGTACTTTTCCGTTATCTATCCTCATTTTCCTTTCCTTCTCCATATCTTTTCCTTCCTTTTTTTGGGTTCAAAATGGTCAAAAGCAAATAATGGTCGGGCAAGAAGAATATGAAAACCAAATAAAACTTATCAAAGTAAAAAATAATTTTGAACGTGATTTTTTCAGAGAACCATGAGTAGATGAAGCGGACGGTAACAAACAGAATCTGACTTCTCTAATTTCCGACTCGAATATTGCCTGAAATCAAATTTAAAAAACAAGTCCAACATGAACGCTTTTCTTTATTTACTGCCTTTTTAAATTAATTTAATCCTTTTTGAACTTTGACCATTTTGAAAGGATAAAAAAGGAAAATGGGGGAGATAACGGAAAGGTACCAATTATTTTTAAAAATAAATTTCTTTTATTTTCTAGCTTCACCAGGGTTTGAAATTACTGAAAATCCGAGAGCTGCTAGCGCGGCCGAAGGTTTAGGATTAATTGGATCAGGTCATTTTTAATTTATTTTTTAATCTTTAAAGTTATTTTTTAAGCTGCTGCAATGATGCTTAGTCAACATTCTGGTGTTTCTGCTCCCACTGAAGAGGAAGTTTTTCGGGCTGATTTTTCAATGCCAAAACTGAGGGAATTTTTTGAGTGCCAAAAACAAATGGGAATCCCAAATTTTCCTGAAGATTTTGGTTTGCGAATTTTTTTATAATTATTTTATTTTGTTTATTTTTTGAGACCGTTTAACCTTTTTCAACTTTTATTCTAAAATCCTACGTCAGTTATAGAATATTTTGTAATTGATCATTGACAGCTTTTCGTTTAAATTTTATGATCACCAATCTTTTTATTTGTCCTTCAATTAGTTTTTACCAGACTTCGTTTTCTCTTACTATTGAATTTTTTTATTACAATTCTTATACTATTTCTCATAGTATTTCGCCCAAAATTTTCGTCTTCCCTATTTGTGAATGTCGCATCCGCCTGGTAAATGATCTTTAAATTTTTCTAATTTTAAAGATGAATTTTGGCTTCTTGTTGTGAAGGCTCGCTTATTTAATATTTTCAAATATCGTGGACCCGAGGCTTATAACCGAATTGTGCTCAAAATTCGAGATATTGCTTTGCAATTTCGTGAACAGGTTTTTAAATTATTTTAAATAATTGAGTAAAATATTTTTATTAAGTGAATTTCATTTTATGTTTTTAGGGGTTTGTTTTTTATATCCATTTTCAAGGGCGTAGACAGGGTGGGTTTCTGGGGCTATAGCTCCCCTCTCCCTGAAATGGGGAAAGTGAACCCCTTTAATCGACCCCCTGACTACGCCATTGTTCATTTTACTGAATCATTGTCAGAATCGAGATCAAAGAATTTTTCTTTAATTTTTCATCTAAAATGAATCTTCCTTGACTTAAGATAAAGGATCGCGGCACTCAATTTCCTTACAAATTTCTTGTTTCTTTGTTTTAAAAAATTTGTTTTAAGGTGGAAGAGCGTGAGCGTCTTGAAGCTACTGCTGCCATTTCTGCCCTTTCAATTCAGCAAAATGGTGGATTAGCCAAACAATTACCTCAAAAACTTCAAAATTCAACAAATGAAGGTGGCGGTAAAAAGAAAAATAAACAACGACGCAAAAAGGGAAGTAGCAGCGGTGGAAGTAATAATAATTATAGCAGTAGCTAATTAAGTTTGTTTTTAAATTTTTTTGATAGAAAGTAGAAATAAGGAAAGTTAAATTTCTCTGTTTCCTATCCAAGTTGTTTGAGGTAATCTTGTTCCTTGGTTCTTTCCAAAAAAAAATAAAAATTTAACTTGGTAAAAATAGCTCTAATTAGAGACCGGACTTGAGTGATCGATCGATAATATCGGTATCGGTCTCGAAAAATATCGAAAAACTTAAAAAATTTATCGATCGATAATATCGACATCGTTATCGTATCGGTCCGGTCTCTAGCTCTAATCTTTCCTTGACTAAAGGTATAGGAAGAGTCGATACACTTTAGAGCCCGAACGGAGGGGTCGGTCGATATCTTTCGAGAAATATAGAAAAAATATTGTTGCGATAATTTCTTATAATTATTTAAAAGAATTTCTTGTATTAATTAAGTTTTCAAATTTATTAAAAAAACTTTTTTCAGTTAACCAAAGGACGTCAATAATCAAAAGTAAAAACTACCATTAAAAACCAAATGTGTGTGGATTTGTATTATTATTTTTACGTTAATAATTAAATATATAGACTATCTTTTTTATATTTATATTTAGAAGGAGAAGTAAAAGGAAAAGTTGATTTTTTGTGATTTTAGCTCCACAAAATAAATTTTAAAAAGAAATTCTCTCTTCTCAAATATTTTGTGGAGTAAAGATTATTTTTTTATCTAACAATAAATAAAGAATTGTTTACATTTTAAAAAAGAATAATCAATATTGTGACTAAAATTGGACAAATAAATAAATAAAATGATTGGAAAAGTATTTTTGTGTTCTTTTAAAAAATAAAAATTAGAGCCTTTAAATTATTTTTAAGAAGGCAAAACTGAAAAAGAATTTTTATTAAATTCTGGACATTAAAAATACAATTGTTTTGAATTTTTCTTTAAAATAATGTCAAATAAATATTAATTTCTAGGCTCTAATTTTTATATAAATTTAAATATGTAATTTAAAATCCTTAATTCGAGAAATAATATTTTTAAATAATTTATTTTTCAATTATTTTCAATATTTAAAGAAAAAATATGGCAAGTTCTGAATTAAAAACAGATAAGAAGGCTATACCTGCTGAAGAGGTAATTTAAAAATTAAATATTTAATTAGTATGCAACCATTGGGCATCGAACCAGGGTAATTCTAATAAGTAGGGTTGGGGGTAGTCTAACCGATCAAGTGATGTTTACTCGAGAAATGAAGATAATTGTTTTAATTATAAAAATAAAATCTTTTTAAATTTTAGATTGAGAAACTAATTAAAGAGCCGGATGAAGCTACAAAAGGATTTTATTTCCAACAAACAATGTATAGAATTAAAGATCCGTTAGTTAGCATTCCTTTTTACACAAATGTTCTTGGAATGAGGTGATTCTTTTAAAATTTATTTTAATTAAAATATACGCGAAAGGACCAAATACTGTTTTGGTGTTAGATTTATTTCTGATGCAATAGCTGTTGACAATTTCGGATATAAAATTTAAGAAAATCATTGAGCTGATTGAGAGGCCCTTTTTTGTAGTGCCGATTTCCTAACGTTTTCTGAATTGACATTTCTGAATCTGAATTTTCTGAGTTTTCTAACTTGATGCAGCGCAGAAAATTTTAATAGATATTTTAAATTTTTAATTTTATATCCACAATTGTTGTATCGCCGGTTTTTCTGAGGTTTGATGGACTACTAGTTTGAAGGGCGGGAGACCTCTTTTTTTCCTTCCTGTTCACTTATAATTCCTTCCTCATATTTGTGATATATAAAAATTTACACCCCCCTTTTTTCAGGCTTTTAAAACAATTAGACTTTCCTGAAATGGAATTTTCACTTTTCTTTATGGGATATAAAGAATTAAGTGAATTGCCAAAGGATGACAAAGAGCGTCGTTATTTTGCTCTTTCTACTCATTCAACAATTGAATTGACTTAGTAAGGGAAAATAATTAATTATTTTATTTTTTCAAAAATATTTTAGTAATTGGGGATCTGAAAAGGATCCAAACTTTGCATATCATAATGGAAATAAAGAACCTCGAGGTTTTGGTCAGTTTTATAAAGTTTCTTTTTGGGTTAGACGGGTGTTTAGGTAATGGAATCCTAGTATACTTTAGGAATCATTTTTACAAAATCGATCCTTGAATTTAAATACCAGATAACCTTGATTTTTTATTCTTTTTAATTTGGTTAATTGTATTTTAATGAAGTAAAGATTGCGGTGGCTAACATTTAAGACGATTCGGCGAGGGTTTATGAGCCTCGTGGTTTCGGTTAACTTAGTAAGGAAGAATAATTAAAATTTAATTTTTCCAAAAGTTCTAGTAATTTGGGATTTGAGAGAGCAGTAATTCACTTAAAAAGTTCCTAGCAATTACTGTTGGAAGGCCGCGGATGCCTGTCCTTGGCTAAACTTTATTTTAACGATTATGGTATAAAGTTTCTCCCGTTATACTCATTAGCTTTTTTTAATTTACAGAAAATTTTAAGGGTTATTCATTTAAAATTACACAATTATTTAAAGGACATATCGGGATTGCTGTGCCAGATGTTTATGCAGCAAGTGCCCGTTTTGAAAAACTTGGAGTTAAATTTGTTAAAAAACCTGATGACGGGAAAATGAAGGGATTGGCTTTTATTGAAGATCCTGATGGTTATTGGATTGAAATATTTAATCCAAATAAAGTGAACGATTAAAAAGGAATGAAAAACTAATTTAAAAAATTATATTCGGAATTAAATTATTATTTTTGAAATTTAAAAAAATTTCCAATTCAATTTTTATCAATTATTTATATAATATTTTCTAGTTATTTAGAATATAAAAATTGGAGTTCTTAATTTTATTTTAAAACTATCTACTAATTTAAAATTAATAAAATATTCTTGTATTTTAATTTTTGAACTACAAAAAAATTCTCTATTACTGATTGCAATTATTCTGATAATTTTTTTGATGAAATAGTTTTGTTTAAATTTGCCTGGATAGAATGATTTTTAATTAAAAATTGTTTGAATTAATATTTTACTACAAGAAATCCCTTTTAATTATAAGCTAACATTAATCACAATTTTGTCTTCAATATATTTAGCTACAAGTTCTTCAACTTTACTTTTAAATTCCAAATATTTTGGATTAATTATATCAATTGAATAACAAAAACTAGGTGTTTTATAACATCCTTCAAAAGCTTTAATTAAAATATTTGTAATTTCTTTACTTATTTTAAATTCTTCCTCACAAATATTTTGAAAGAATTTAAATATTTCAATAAATAAACGGAACATTATTAAAATTAAAGTTTTATATTTAAATTCTTTAAATGTTTCACCTAAAATTTTAAATGAAATTTTATTTTTTACTTTATTTCAAATTTTATCTAGGAGTCCACCCCTGAAGACCTACACCCCCAAGACCTACTGACCCTGAAGACCTACACCCTGAAGATCTATTTACCCTGAAGTCAACTTATGGATCAACACAATTTTTTGCTTTTTATTTCTTTACAAGCTTAATCGATGGGTCTGAGGGATTAAAGGGGAAAAATGAGACTTGTAGGGATTAATGGGATATCGTGTGGATCTAGAGGGATTAAATGGGATTAGGATCCCCATTAAAATCTTCAAATCCATCGATATCCCCCTTACTCACTTCTAGTCCCTCTTTACCTCCTTTAAATCCCCCCTTATCCAGTACTAGTCTTCAACGGGACCGAAAAATTTGAATAGGACTGGGGAACTAAAAATCTCCAATCTTCCACGCCTAGTTAACCACGTGAAAAAATAAAAAGTTTGCAACGAGCCATGTAAACTGAAACTCCTTGTTAACAGAGGTGGGTCGGAACAGTTAGAGGTGTCGGTACTCGGAACTGTCGGAAATCAGAAATGGCTCTCGGAACTCGGAAATCAAAATTTTTTTCGGAAATCGGAATTCCGCCCACCTCTGCCTGTTAACCAACAACACCCAATATATTGTTAATTCTTGACTATAATCTAACTTTAAATAAATGACAAATTAGTAAATTCGATAAAAACTATATTTTAATGAAGTATAACCGAATTAAATTAAAATTAATCTTAAATTAAAAATTACCAATTTTTTTATCTCCAATTTCATTCACAATTTCCTTAATCTTATTCTTAATAAATTTAATTAATTCATTTAATTCCTCCAATTCTCCCCCATTTCTATTATTTAATCCAATAATTTTTTCAAAATTCCTTATTGTTTTATAATCTCCAAAAAATTTAGTAAAACTATCATTAAAGCCTCCTTTATGTTTTTTTCTTATAATTAAATTTATACAAACTTTTACAATAATATTTTTTATTTTTTCGTGTATTTGGTTAATTTTTGATTTTTTGATGGAAATTATATATTTATCTATTAAATAATTTCATTTTAAAAATTAGAGTTCGAACTTTTCAAAATGCCGGGCCCGGGACCCGGTTTTTTTTCTCAAAATCACACCCGGACCGGTTTTTCCGGATAAAACCGGAAAAACCGGTTAGCCCGGAAAAACCGGATTTTTTCAGACCCGGGCCCGGACCCGGTTTTTTCTAAATTTATTAAAAACATAAAAAAATTATCACACATACAAAGGATCGGAAAACATACAAAGGATCGATTAAAGGATAGCTGAATCAAAGGATAGATGCGCTGAAGGATATATAGCAGGGGTGTCCGCAAGTGAAAAAAATTTTCCGCAGCCGCAATTTTATTTTAAAAATCCGAAGTCCTTAATCCGCAATTTTTGAAATAATTTGTAGTCTGGGAAAATAAGTGGTTTTGAAGTATTTGAGAAGGGAAGCCTCCATGTGATATCAGTGATTTGGAGGGATATAGAAAATTATGAATTTGAAGGGTTCATAGTAATTCCAAATATAATATTATCCCCCTTAATCCTCCGATTTCCTGTTCAAATCCGAATTTAACTTAAATCCACTGATGGTGATTAATAGGGATATCGAGAGAATTTGAGTTAATCCCCCGATAACAATAAAAATCCCTTTTCTTTTCAAGCGCCGCAGGCGAAAATTTTGAGAATTTTGAAAAGCCAACGAGTCGGATTTTTTTCCTTTTTTACTGCCGCAGGCGAAAATTTTGAGAATTTCGAAAGGCCAAGAGGCCAGATTTCTTCCTTTTTCACCGCCGGAGGCGACTCTCCGGGCCCGGCAAAAAATTACCGGGCCCGGGACCCGGTTTTTTTACTCAAAATCGCACCCGGGCCGGTTTTTCTGGATAAAACCGGAAAAACCGGTTAGCCCGGAAAAACCGGATTTTCTCAAAAATACCCGGTTCCGGGCCACCGGGCCCGGAAAAAACCGGTCCGGGCCCGGCCCGGGTTCGAACTCTATTAAAAATACTCTAATATTTTAACTTTTGATAAAATTAAATTGAAGTTGATAAGCTTTTTTTATTTGTTTTTAGTAAAGGCGACTCAAGATCAGGGTTGCCGCGGGTACAAAAAATCTTCGGGTACGGGTATCGTGTTGGAGCGTTTCCATTTCGGGTCACGGGTTTCGTGTTGGAAAATTTTCTTTTCGGGTATCGGGTTTCCGCGGCAACCCTGATCTAGATATTAATTTTTTCCTATACAAAAAAATTCAGAAATGTAGGAACTGGCCAACTTTTGTTTCAGTAACAATTTCTCTATTAAATTTCTAAAGGGTCTAATTTATTAATTTTCCTATTTTATTTTTGTCTATTTTAAACTTGCTTTTGTTTTATCAAAATTAAAAAAAAGTTTTTCCTAACCCACAGAAAATAATTTTCAAAGAACGAGATTGAGACCCTATGAGGAGTTGGATTCGATTATGTTCATCAGAATTGACTCAAAATGTTCACTCAAAATATTTTTTGACCTAAAGTCAATTTTAATTACAATTTCAACTTAAATTTTAATTTTATCAAAAGTTCTAACTATCTCCCAAAAAATATTCTTTCAGGCAGGCTGGGATCATACATACATATCCGTATCCATCCGATTTAAAAAAAACAGTATCCATATCCGTCTGTATCCGGATATCCGGATAGTATCCGTATCCATTACTAAGCCAGCTTTTAAATAAAATAATTTATTTATTACCATTTTTAATTAAAGGTTTATAAGCTTTTTTAATATTTTTCTTTACTTTATTAATTTTTTCTAAAATTGCTTCCAAATAATAAGCAAAATTAATATTACTATAAATTTCCAATTTTTTCTTTAAAATTAATTTATTATAAGCTAATAAATTTAATTCTTTCCAAAACGATTTTTCTAACAAATTTTTATAAAAATTAATTTTTTCTTCAATTATTTTAATTTTATCAATATTTTTATTTTCAATTAATAATAATTCAATCCCTTTATTTTTAAATTCTTTATTTTTTTCTTCAATATTTTCCAAAAAAGATAATTTATAAATTTCTTTTCCTTTTTGTATTTTACGTTGAATAATCTTTAAAAATTAAAAAATATCAACCAAAAGTAGCCGGTTTAGAGTTATTTAATTTAAAAATTTTTTTAAGAGTTGGGGTAACAAGTTTTAATTTTATTGGGATTATAGTTGACCGAAATTTTGTATTGTTTCAGCTTGTTCATTCCCCTTTTTTATTTTATTCAACAATAATATTTTTTCATAAATTTTATTTTTATTTTCGTAATCGTAATTCATAACTCAAAAAACGCCGTAATTCGTAATCACAACTCTGCTCCCTCCCCACTCCCCTTCCTTTAAAAACCCCCAAATAAAAACCTGTTTATCCATAAAAGGTATTACAGACTTCAATTGTTCATTTAAAATATTAAAATTTAATAAAATAATATTCTCGTTATTATTATTTTCTTTATCAATTAAATTATCGTCTTCTTTATTTTTAAATTTTAAATTTAAAAAATTTCCCAATTTTAAATCCAAAGAAAAACAATTATCATTATTTTCTCCTTCTTCTTCTCCATTTTTAATTAATTTAAAATAAATTATACCCTCATTATTTATTTTATCAAAAAAACAATTATTAAATTCTTCTCCTTCATTATTTAATATTATTTTACATTCAATTATTTCTCTCATTTTTTCAACATTTTCTAATAAATAAATAAATTCTCTACTTTCTTTCCAATCATTTGAAATTAAAATTTCAATTGAATTAGTGTAATAATAATTTAAAAAATAAATTATTAGAGAAAATAAATTGTTAATTTGGTTTTTATTAAAATTTGTCATTTAAAAATAACTAAAAATAAATTTAGAAAATTTGTATTTTAATTAATTATAGCATAAAATTTAGCCAATTTTAATAGGTATTATGCCGAGATTGCCTATATAGCGCGAGGAAAAAAATTTCATAGGAAAAATTGCTTCTAACATCGAATCGACTTGAAAACTCCTTTCTTGATGGGAAGTTACCTTAATTATTTATAATTTATTTCCAATAAGTTTTCCCAAGAATTCCAACAAAATATATGTAGCAGATGCTCCCTCTAGCCAGTCCAATGCTGTGTTATTAACGTCGAATTTGCCCTTTTAATTCCCTAATGAGAACATTTTAGGGCAACTAAACAATAAGGTCATCACTGATTAGTAGGGCTCGGATTTATATTTAAATAAATCACTGAAGCGGCCCTGCCCGCGAACTGACCACTGTCTCTCCATTTTTTTATTACATCTATCACCGGTCATTTCTGTCTTTCTTCTTCCAGAACTCAATAGTCAGACACCGGTCAGTCAAGGCTTGTTCATGACCAAGGTCGTTTTTGTGCCCTATTTAAATATAAATCCGAGCCCTACTGATTAGATAGTATTTAGAAATACTTTATTCTTTAAAATAATTTTTTAAAGGGGAAAGGGAGGGGGGGGGGAGAAGGGAGAGGGGAGATAAATAAAAAGGGCAAGTCTGTATGTCGACACGTATTAAGAAAGTCGGATTTAATTAATTAAATTATTTTATTTTTTAAGCGGCAATTCTTTATTGCTTAACATGCACTTTAGATTTTTTATAATAAACACTTTTGCCGCATCATTTCAAAATAAACGAAAAAATTAATTTTTTTGACGGATTTTAGACAATATTTTTAATAAATTATTTTTAAATTTCATAAATTAATTCGAGTAAAAAATTGTTTTTTTAAAGTTTGAACAATGGGAAAATGACAATGAAAAAATATTTTTTTTATTTGAATTGGGTATTTTGGTATAATTAGGTATTTTGCTATTCGGCACCCAGAATTTATATTGGTTCAAAAAAGGATTATCATTTTTATTGGGTTTTCAGTGAGTACTACACTTTAGAATTGCCCCCCCCCCCCCCCCATCCAGACAAATATTTTTATAATACATTACATATGAAGCAGAGGTGTGTCGGAATTCCGATTTCCGACGTTTTTTCCTTTCGGTTTCCGATTTCCGAAAAAAATTTTATTTCCGACTTTTGAGCCAGTTCCGATTTCCGGCTCTTCCGATTTCCAACACCTCTGACTGTTTCGACCCACCTCTGATATGGAGGAGGTGAGAGCTCTCTTCAATGAAAATATTTATTTTTAGATGAAACAAAAGAATATTTTTATTTATTTAATTTTTATTAAATTATTTATTATTAAATTAATTTTTTGTAATAATAATATTATTTATTTTGAAATTGAAAAAGATTGGGAAAAAACAAGAGCATTTAATTATTTAATTAATTCAAAGCTTCCAAAACAATTTAATTGTAAATTAATTAAATTTGGAGGAGAAAAAGAATATTTATGTAAAGGGGTTCAATATCGTTCCCTTTATAAAATTGAAGGATTAAATATTACAAAAGATGATTTATTTGAATTAAATATTCAAATACCACAAAATTCTTTAATTAAAAAATTTGTTAATTATTTGGATGATTTTGTAAGATTTTTTAAAATTAAAAATTGAAATTAAATAAATAAGAGGGTAAATATATAATTAGATGATGGAGTTGAAGATTAATTGATATTAGAGGGTAGGGTTGGGAGAATCGATGATCTGTGAATTCTCCAGGATCTTATTAAACCTATTTGAGATCGATATCTAGAAAAACCTCGAAATGGAGATTTTTAGACAAGATATCAGACTTTAAATGAAGTATAGAATTAAAAGGGTTAGTTTAAGGAACTATTTCCTTTCATTTAAAGGCGGCCAGAGAATAAATGTAGAAAAGAAAGTAATGATAAAATATGTAAATATTATATTCTCTAAAACGTTTAAAAACGTCTAACCGAACTAGAACCGAAAATCAAAGGTTAATAATTAATAATCATTTGTGTCAACTCCTAATTTAACTTTAAATTAAATAAAAATTCTTTTTTAAAGATAATTATTCAACGTAAATTAACCGAAGCAACAAATATCAAAAATAATAAATATATTTTTTCAATATTAAATGCAAACAAAAATAATTTTTTAAAAGATAATGAAAAAATAGAAATTGAAAATAAAATTAATTTTTATAAAAAAATATTTAATGAAAATAATTTTTTGGAATTAAATTTGTTAGGTTATAAATTAAAATTTGAGGAAGAAAAAAATGAATATTATTATAATGAAAAATTTTATGAAATAATTAGAAATATTGAATTAATTGGCCAAAAACTTGTGAAAGAAGGTTGGGAAATTTTTATATTAAATTATTTTTTGTTTAAAAAATTATTTTAAATGGAGGAATTAACGATTATTAAGTTATTGTAAATATAATTTAAAAGTTTAATGGGGTTTTGGAGCCTAAGACATTTTATGAGGTAATCAGTGATTTGGCAGGCCCGATTCCTTGCGAATTTAATTTTTTTGTCGGCACAATCCCTGATACTCTTACCTCGCCTAACTAATTTACGATTCCCAAAATTTAGGGATATTTTTAACTATCAGAGTCCATTGTACCTATTAGAAGATCAAAAAACAAAAGGCAAAAACTGACATTAAAAAAATTCGGAACATTCTGAGAATTTAACATAACGGATTCAAAATTAAGACTAAAATTAATCTTTTTTTTTTTAAAAATTAAAAAAAAATTAATTTTCAGGACGTTTTAAAATTAAAATTAATTCTAAACAATTTGACTCGTTATATAAAACAATTAATAATTTAATTAATGAAATTTACAGAAATACATATGTCGATTGGAGTTTAGTTAAAATAATTGAACAATTTCAATATAATAAAGATTTTTATAAATTAATAAAAATTTTAAATAAAAATATTGACGAAACGAAAAACGAATTATTTGAGAGAAACAAAGAAATTGATAATTTATTTTTATTTTTAAGCAAACAAATTGATAGTGAAATATTGCTTGGTTTAAATTTTATATTTAAAGGTTCTGAACTCAAAAATGTTTAATAAATTAATGAAATATTTTTAAAATTCTGAAAAAAAATTTTGGGAAAGTTTTTAGTATATTCTGTAGACTTTATACTATTTATGGGCAAAGAAGGGGCATAAATCTCCCACTTATATTCTAAACTCGCCCAAAAATTCCATCCAATTTTGAAGCTGTTAATTTGGGGGATTCAACAAAAACTGAAACGAATCGTTAAAAATTCTCACAGTAAAACCGTATTTAAAAATTGCTTAATTGGGTAGATTGGGTAGAAAACATATTAGAGGCTTTACGGTATTCAATTTGACCGTTATTTTTTTCATAATGAAAAAATGCTGTTCGATCAAACTGGCAGCTCAAAGCATTGGTAAAAATATACCTTCCAGAAATACAAAAACTCAAACTTTTTTAATACCGTATATACTCTATCAATTCCCTCCCTCAAATAATTACCCTCCCCACCTCTATCAATTACCCTCTACTGATAGAGGTCGAAACAACAATTACCCTGGGTAATTAATAGAGTACATACATATATACGGTAATTCAAATATTGGTTGGAAAATAATTTAAAAAAGACTAGCAAAACTCCTGTAAATAAATGTCTTGAATAATAATACCGTAAATCCTCCAAAATAGCCCGCGGGGGTTATCTTTTTCGATCGACCTCTGGAGGGGGGCTATTTTAGAGGAAATACGGTATGTATAAATTATTTTTTCAGATAAAAATATTTCTGAAAAACTACACAAATTAATTACATTTCGAGCAATTATTGAATTATTTAAATCAATGAAAGTCTACAAAATATCCACAAATGAATTAATAACTAAAATTAATTTTTCAATTAAAAAATTTGATAATTGTTTTGAAAATCCAAGATATTGTCTTGGAATTAGTAAAACTGAGGATTATTTTTTATTTGAAGAAAGAGTAAATAGTTTTATAATTAAATATATTGATGAACAAATTGAAGTAATTAAAGAATATAATAATAAAGAAGAAGCAGCAAATAATTATATAAAAAGTGATTAATAAACAGAATTTAAACTATTTTATATCCTACAGATAATGTAAAAATGCCCCCCCCTCCCCCTATTTAAACTAGAGTAGCGCGCGGTTGAGATTTTTTGACAAAAACGAAACTGAGGATGCTGGAAAAGCCTAGGTCCACGGATCAAAGTTGGACCCGAGGTTTTTAAGAGAACCTTTTAGTAGAACCTTCTTGATTCGTAATTAATAGATAGAAGGCAAAGAAAATTGTAAAAAGTATTCATTTGAACGAAGGAGAAAATATTTACCCTGTCCCTATAATGCTGAATTTCATCATAAACCTCGCTGTAGATTTATGTCCCAAAGGATTTAAAGTTTATGCTTCTACTTTACAACAAGACTGGGCCAAACGTGAATATTCTCAATTTACTGAACTTGAGCATACAATAATTGGGATATTCAAAGATGAGGAAGTTTTGTGTTTTTTTATTCATTGAAAGGGTGATGGAATAGAACCACCGTGGAAGGTCAGACCGAAACATAACCAACTGTGCCACCATCCTGTCAGGTATGTGTGGGTGTTAGGTTTGGGTTTCTACAAGTGCCGATATACCAGAAAATTTTAATAAAAAAAAACAAATTTTCAAAAAATAATTTAACAAAAAACTTAACCAAAATTCACAATTAAATCCCTATTTCTTACTTTCTAAAACAAAAAAATTATCCAGTCAGTCCAGGTGTCCATCCTCTTCTCAACATTAATTTTAATTCTTTTGCTCTTTCTTTGTAATGTTTTGCTCTAAAATTTAATTTTTATTTAAAAGTAATTCCCTTTTTCCAAACTTTTCAATATCTTTGGGGATACCATCACCAATATAATACATTCTAGCAACATTTGAACAGGCCTGGAAAATATTAAAATTGTAAATTTATTTAAATTTCGATAAAAGTTGAACCATTAAATACTTTTTAATTTTTCCTTTTAAGTCTTCTTAAAAAAATTAAGAGAATAAGACATATCTAGCAGACTCGTAACCAGGGGGTAGAGGGGAATCCCCCCCACCCCGAAATAAGGAAAGGAAAAATTTGGAGGGGATTGAGCAAAAAAGGGAAAATTTTTTCACCCATGATCGTCCAAATTAAAAAAATTTTCGCCTGCGGCGCTAGAAATCAAAATTTTGACGCTTCAGCACCAAAAATTCGGCACAAAAAAATTTCCCCCCTTCGCCCCCAAAAAATCCTAGTTACGGGTCTGATATCTTGAAACAAAACAATTTTTCCCTAGAATTAATCCTTTACTTATTGTTAGATTAATTTATTATAAAAAATTTATAGGACAAAAAAGGCTTCCAAGATTGTGAAGAGGAATCACCCAACCGGCACATAGAAACGCCCAATTTTTGTAAACGATAGGAACCATTCAATATTTAAAACTTTTAAATAAAAAAAACCTCCAAAACATTTCCATTATCACAAGCAATTAATCCATATTCCAAAGCTTTATTTGCATCTTTTTCGATAGAACCAGTTTCGCCAATATTTGGTTCTCGTGTAATTCCTCTTTTTGTTTTTATTTTGGCGAATTTTGCATCTGGGCCCAAATACCTTTTAAAAATTAATTTTAAATTAAAAAGGAAATTTTTGTATTTTTTTTGTATGAAAAATTTATCTTATTGTTAGTAACGAAAAAATTAAAAAAAGTTGAGATAAAGGCAATCACGGAGAATTGGAGTTCATGCGAAAAAAAGTTTAAAAATAGGAGAAATGATATTTCTAGAGTGAAAAGTTTCAATTCAGAAATTTTTATTATAAACTTTAAAAAAAACCAATTGCTAAGAGTCCAACAAGATTGATAATCCTCTAATTCACATGATTTTCTCATTAATTCAACAGCTTTAGAAGTATTTGGTTGATTATTTGGAGCAGAAGCGGCCATCCAATAAAGCTGGGAAAGTCGTTTACAGGCTTTGGGTATATTTCCGTTACAGGCAATTTCTAAAGGAGGAAAGGCCTGAAAATTAAAGAAAAATTATTTTAAAAAAGCAAATACTTCCCAAAAAAACCTCTCCCCTCTCAAAAAAAATCCCAAAAAAAACCTTTTCATAACTCGGCTCTGTTGCTTTCCCAGCAAGACAATAAGTAGCATATTTATAACAACTTCTTGGCCATTTTCGTTTTTCACAATTTTCAGCAAAAAGTTTAAAAGCCTCTTCATATTTCTTTTCAATAGCTTCGAAATATTCTCCGAGAAGTTGACAAGATTCTGGCTAAAATTTTTAATTCTTTTTTAAAAATTTAAAAAAAATTTAAAAATAAAAAATCCAAAAATGGAAGGAAACAAGGATAAAAAAATAAAAAAATCTTTTAAAAAATACGAGGGAAAAAATACCTTTTTTTAAAAAATACCTTCTTTCAAAAAATATTTTCACCTGTTTTTCTTCATAACACCCATATCTATATTCAATTCCAATATTTTGAACATATTCTGCCCTTTCTTTTTGCACCTCTTCTGGAGTTAAACCGCTTTCTAAATTGTCTATTAAATCTGGAGATTTTTTCCATTTTGACTTAAATGAAGAAAACATTTCTAGAATTTCAGAAAATTTGAAATGAAATCAAAAAATAAATTTTTTTTCCCAATCACTCGACATTTTAAAAAAATTTTTCTTTGTGGACAATTTGTTAGTGTCATGAAAGATGGTACATATTTTGAAATATTATTTATTTGTTTACATTTTGAAATATTTAGGTAAAATAGTAGAAGTGAAAAGAAGAAAAGAAGAAAAGAAAATTAATTTTAAAGGACGGTTGAGTGCAGCAAGGTTGAGTGTACAACAAGAAGAGAGGAAAGAAGAAAAAGAAAAGAAGGACAAATGCAGAATGAAAAACGTTCAAAAATATGTAAAGTTAGACGGAGAAAATTAGGAGAGAGTTAATATTTTTATTTATCCATTTGTCTTTCAAATAGCAACACATATAATAATTTTTGTTTATTTTAAATATTTTTTGATATAATTTTGTTTTTAAATCCCTGGTCCCTTTGTATTCGGACGAAGAAATCTTACGCCTTTTACTAAAGATTTCCGTGCAGGGGGACGCTTATGGGTTTACCCTAATTTTTGGAAGCATTTCCTTTGGAAATGCGTAAATTTTTTTTTATTTAAAGGTTGGTAAATATTTAAAGAATGAATTTTTCGATTTATGTAGTTCAAAAGCGTTTATTTTCTTAAATTTTTTCTAAAGAATTTCTCTGTTTCAATTAGAGATCAGACTGGCAATGTCGTACACGAATTGAGATTGATATCTAGATATTGAACTCGATAACCGAAATTGGAAAAACTTAAGCGGGCCTACAGTAAAAATGGACAAAACATTTTATTCGAAAGAGAACCAAAATTATGCACAGCCAGAAACCGAAATATAGGGCTCGAATGGTCAGAAACCAAGGGGGATCAAATAATAGCTCATTTGAAAGAGCTCCTCGAGTTGAGCCGAATTTGCGGCACGCGTCTCACAGGGAGTCAACGGATTTTGGGTTCTGAACTTCTAACATAAACCTATTCCTTTTTCTGATTAGCAGCCTTGAAATGCCGACCTACCCCCTCAAAACAGTTATCCCATCGAGGATTCATTGTTCATAATTTAGTTCAGAATGACTTTCAAAGTAAATTGAGAATTCAAAGAAATATGTATATGTATATAACAATATTTTATTTATCAGGATTAACAACAATCTTTTACAAATCTAAGCATTAATATCCTATTCGATTAATAACGTATTTCATTTCAATAAGTTCAGAGCCTTTTTCACTAGCGATTGTGCTTTACTGTTTAGATTATCGTTTGTTCCTCTCACCACCCAATTATTTCCTGAGAAAATAACCACAGTAACACCCGAATCCACACCCCCATTTGTGCCACTACTGTTGATTTGGAGTAATTGGGCAGTTTTGACTGAGGCTTCTCCGAGTTCTCTCGAATCGTTGTTTGAGGTGTCAGTTTTAGAATCACCTTTTTGATTTTAAAATTATTTTTCAAAATTCCCAAATTACCTTGGGTGTCCCCAAAAAAGCTCCTATCGCCTTTCCTTTGAAAAAGAATAACGCAAACTGTAATCCAGCAATATTGTGTTCTTTGTAGAAAAAATATGGGCACGGTTTTGTCTTTTCATGGCATTTATCACCGAGCACATAATATGGAACCCGATGCGCCCCAAGACTTTTGCCGTTTGAATCCTTCCACGCAGTTTCGTCCTGTTTAATTTAACAAATGCCTTTAACTAACGAAGAATCCAACCTGATGGTCGGGATCAGGATCTGAATCGCTTCCATCAGTATCAACTGCCAATCCCGACGCATATGCATAAATGCCGCTTTTCACCTTTAATTTTTTTTCAGTTTAATTAAATCAACCACAAAGGCATGTGTTGGGGGAGTGTTAAGGATTTAAATTAGAATTTAAATAGAAATTAGGAAACTTTAAAAATATTCAAATTTTATCGGTACATACAGTGGCGGAAATTTACTTAAGACCGACGCAGATTTTAAATAACTCCGTTCATCTTTATCCAATCTGGCAGATCTTAATTTAAAAAAATAGCTTGATTTCTGACTTAGTTGACATGTTTCAGCGTTTTTCGTAATTCTGATATTTTCAACAACTTTTCGACCGGTCTAACAGGACCGGTCTATTCAATTTATTTTTAACCTGATATACATTCACACTCTTCTTACTCATAGTATTTATATGTGGCTTTTTGTTAACTTGATTAGATTTTGACATTTTGCTATTTACAAATTTTAACGCCTGTGCAGGGGTGACATCAGCACCTGATTTTTTATAATTATTTAATTATAATTTAATTTTAATTAAATTAAAATACCATAAACACTTAGAAATATGTCGGTAAAAATTAAAATTAAAATACTACAAGAATTGATGAAGTTGTTAAACATTATTAATTTTTTTCTATATTTAAAATTTGTTAATTTTATTGTTAAAGATAAATTAAAAATAAATTATAATTTTTAAATTAAATTTCAACAGCTTTATTTATACTTTTTCTCTTTAGGAGAATTTAATTAAAACGTGGCTTTTCGTTTTTTGTATTCAGACAAAAATATTTATATTTATCTCCCACACATTTTTTAAAATAAATAAATAAAATATGCACTTTAAATAAATGTAAATAAATTATATATTTGAATTAATATTGTTAAAGTGATAAATATTTCTAAATTTTTCCCTATTTTTCTTTACTTTGGGAAATCTTAGTAGGGCTCATTTAAGCCTTATCTAACTGTTAACATCTTAAAGAATTTTGGAAATACCGTACTGTATTTACTCGATTAATTCCACTGGGTAATTATTCAAAGGATGGGAATTGATCAAGTGAATACGGTATTTTCTCGAATTGAACGGCCGTATCCATTAGAGCGGCCCTTTAAGAGGGGATTGAAAAATACGCTCAATTAGAGAAAATACGATACTTTTTTTGGGAAAAAAACACAAAAAATATTAGTTCTGAAAATTTAAAAATCAAGGATTCAGACAGAAAATTTTAATTAAAAATAAAGATTAATAACTAAATTGCTAAAAAAATTCCGTTAAATTTTTTCTTTTCACAAAATGACCACTTCCATCGCTTAACCAAAAATTTATTCTTTAATTTCCTCATTATTGTAAAAATAAATATTTGAGGGCCATTTTCCAACAAATTCATCAAAATCCTCATCCAAAATCGAATAAGCAAATAATTCAACAGAGAAAATTCCCAAAGCTGTACGTAGAGAATAACAATTTAAAGGAAATCCAAAATCACAAATTCCAATTATTCCTGTTGTAGCTTCACAGGCAAGTTTAGTTAATTGTTTTTTAATATTATTTTTATATTTTTTGGAATTTTTATTTTTTGGGAATTTAAAATCATCATTTGAAGAAGTATTTTTTAATTTATTTTTAAGTTCAATTCCCTTCTCTAAATTCATCTAAAATTGTTTTTATTATTTTTTGTAATAAAAAGATTTAAGTCTTTGAGGATTGAGGTTGGTATCAGGGATGGAATGCCTTTTTTACACCGATTTACACCTTCTAACGGCAATTCCTTTTCAAGAAACTTATTTGGCGTTCCAAAAATGGGAAGAAATCTGGAAGAATTGACCTTCCAAAATTTTCATCTTCGGCGCTATAAATGGGAGAAGTCCTACATATCTAAATACCAATTTCCGACATCATGAAGGAGCTCGTGAATACTTCGGTTCCGGATGTGGAACCTTAATATCTCCTTAATCGTTTCAACTCCCTCAATATTCCCTTAATTTAATATCCCTTTAATATGCCTCTAAGCATCAAACTAGAATTCCCCAATTATCTATTTAAATTAAAATTTACATTAATTAATTTTTGCATTTTTTTAACTTTATTTTCACTATAAACGGTAACGTTTTCCTTCCAAATTTTATTTGTTTCAGATAAAATTTTTTCATTTTTATTCAAAATTTCTTCATATTCATTTTTATTTAATCCAAAACAAATTTCATGTTTTTTATGAAAATCATTTCTAATTTCATAAGAAATCTTTCTGATTGATTTAGTATAATCTGGATCTTTAATTATTTTTTTCTTAATATTTACTTCTTCAATTAAAGTATTTATTAAATTTATTTTATCACAAAAATATGTTTTATTGTCTAGTATATTTTTCTTTTCACAAATTTCTTTTAATTTATTAATTAAATTTTTTGAAAACAATTCTAAAAGAAGATAATCATCGTTGTCATTACGATCATCTAAAAATATTTATTTTAAACATTTAACTCAAAAATTGTGCTCGGTAAAATCATCTACACGGAAACGAGGGATTTTGGATTTTGCGCTTATGCTACGCTTACATAAAAATCGCGCGCGACACGCGACAGTCGCTAGGCGACATGTCGCCGGCGACAGTCGCTAGTTGTGTGCTTACATAAAATCGGCGACTTACGCAAAAGCGACTGTCGCAAAGCGACAAAACGCTATTTTTATGTAAGCACAAAGCAGCGACGTCGCTAGGCGACATGTCGCCTAGCGACGTCGCAAATCGCGCGCGATTTTTATGTAAGCACAAAATTATTAGTTTTTCTATCTTTTTCTTCTATATTTTCTTTATTTATTTATCTCTATTTTTCACGTTGGTGAAAGTCAGAGTACTGTAATGTATAGGACAGTTCGTTGCCACTATTTTATTGTGGCTTTTATATTGTGGGTTTTTTTTAATTTTTCCATTGATATTAGAGTTAGGAACGGGTCCGGACCAGACCTGGGCGAAACTCGAAAATTTTTTCAGACGAAACGAAACGAAACAAAATTTTTTAAAAATCGTTTCGTTATGTTGACTTACTTACTCATCTAGTTATCTTGATAGGGATTGGGTTCGAATCCATGTAGGAAGTGGGACTGAGAAAATTTTCTTTTCAAAAATAAATATCTTTAAACTTTGATTTTGATTTTAAATTTGCAAATTTATTTTTTTAATGTTTTAAACCAGGCATGGTCATCGATACGGATAATATCAGGAGATCGAAGGTATCCGGGCTATGGACAGATATGGTCCGCGGATATGGACCCTCTTAATCCCTTAAATGCCTTGATTTTCCCCAAAATTTTTTGTCCATAACTTTATGGGACGAGCCCTGCTCATCAAGAAATTGTCACTTTTTCATGTTTTTGATATCATTTGATAGAGAATCAAAAGCTCTACAACATATCAAAAAATCAGAATTTTTGACCGTTGATAAAAAAGTTATAATATAAATACTCGATGGCATACTGAATATCTCAAAAATATCGAAAAAAAGAACATTTTTTGCAAAAAGTATACCTTTTTCAAAATCAATTTTAACCCACAAGATTTAACTTTAAAAATATAAAATTTATATTGATCGATAGAGAATAAACTGAACTTTCAGAATCTTTTTAAATTTTGAAAATCGGATCAGAATTGATCGAGAAATAGCATGTCGCAAAAAAGTGTCGCCAAAAATTCAAACATGTTTGAATCAAAAAAAGTGTCGCCGGCGACATGTCGCCGGCGGAAATCGCATTTTATGTAAGCACACGAAAAAGCGACAAAATCGCGCGCGACATGTCGCCGGCGGAAGTCGCGGTTTATGTAAGCACTCAAAAAAGCGACAAAGTCGCGCGCGACAAGTCGCCGGCGGAAGTCGCTTTTTATGTAAGCACGCAAAAAAAGCGACAAAATCGCCGGCGACTTTTCTCTCCTCTTTTTCCATTATCTTTTCTGTCGCGTGTCGCGCGCGATTTTTATGTAAGCGTAGCATTATACAGGAAAAATTCCCGTCAGATTTTTTATTAACCCAGTACGGAAATAATCGAAAGAGCACGAAAAAAACCTGGAACCCGGACTCCGCAAAAATTTCTAGGGGGTGGGTAAGAGAGATCAAGCTAGAAGTAGGGGTTTTAAGATCTATTAAAAAAGCAATGCCGTGTTAGCTCAGTCGGTAGAGCACGTGTACGTGATGAGCAGAAACACCCAACACCAACCAAGATGTCTACTAGGGTTGTTGGCACCGGTTTTAGAACCGGAATTTTTGAAATTTTTTGCCAAAAATTAACCGTTTTTAGAAAATTTTAAAAACCGAAAACCGGAAATTTTTGAAAATGAGTGATTTTATTAAAAATTCTCCCAAAATAAAACCGGTATTTGTCTAAAACTCAAAACCGAGTTTCTAAAATTTAGATTAACCGAAAACCGGGGGTACCGGTTAATAACCGGTCGCCAACAACCTTGATGTCTACCCTAACAATAAGATTGAAAATTTAGTTTTACTTTACTCCAATTAATAATTTATTAAAAGTTTTACCTATTTTATGTAAATTTTGAATTATTTCTGCCATTTCAGAACCATTGTATGGTTTGTCTTTTAGAAAAAATATTTTTTAATATCAAAAAAATTTAAAATCTTACAAAAATTTTGTTCGGATTTTGTTGATTTTGTAGTTTTTTCTTGAGTTTCTTAAAAATAATTATTTTCAAATTTCAATTTTAACAAATTCAAATAAGTCAGATCGAGTAAAGTTAAGATAAAATATTCAAAAAGGTTTTGTGTAAATTATAGAATATAATTTATTCAGCCCCAAGGGTGTACTTGACCGTATTTAATTGTAATACTTACCAATATAATCCACTTTTTTATTTTCTTCCGACAATAAATTAAATGAATTATAATTTGAATTTTTTGTTTTGTCTTTATTGCTTTTTATTTCAACAAATAATACTTAAAAATAAAAAAAATTTATCATAAATTAAATTATGTAACTTACAACAATTTAAAAAACAAAATAAAATAAATCCAAACTTTGTTTCATTAAATAAAATCATTTTTCTAAAATTTAAATTTTGATAATTTAAATATTCTCTGTTTACAGTATCTACTTATATAATTACCCCTTATAATTGTTTTACTTAATCACTCGCTGGAGGGGTAATTATTTGATAAATACATTCAAAAAAAATGTTTAGAAAAATAAAAAACACTAGGTAAATAAATTAGCAAACACTCTAGGTAAATAAATTTTGCCTTTAATGGATAAAAAAATAGAAAAATATATAGAGGCAAGAATTATTATTTTGCTGGCAATACATATTGCAAAATCTCTCTCAATGCCTTTTTTCCTCACCCTCTCTCCATTTACCAAAATCCATATCTCCCCCCTCCCCTCCTCTCCCCTCAACCCCCCCCCCCCCAACCCCCCTCCCCTCCCCTCAACCCCACCTCCCCCACAATCCCTTTCTCTCCAATAAAGCATTTCCGGCAAACTATTATCTCCTAAAGCATTTCCGGCAAATTGCTTTAGGAGATAAGCATTTCCGGCAAATTATTATCTCCTAAATTAACTTATGTAACTACTTGTGCCTATTTATTTACTTTGAAATGTCTAAAACTCTTTATAATTCAAATTCCACATTTATTTGTACACAACCATTTTAGTGGTATATTGTATACCCTTTGGTCTGAATAAAATTTATTTATTTATTTATTTGGCATTTTTTTAAGATTTAGCAAAATAGTTTGACCATTAGAGGAAAAAAAGATTGTCCACCTTAAGATACCTCTCAATATGTAAACGATTTATTAGCTCCGTATCTTATATGGAGATCTGACCATTTTTTTATTGAAAAGTATTTTTGAGAGTAATTGTGAATATTAATTAAATTAAATCGTTTAATTGTTTAAACAAGAAAATTAATAATTTAAATAATAAAATAAAAATTTAAAAAAATATTTATTAAAATTTATATTGATACTTCTCATTATATATAATTTTAATTCTAAAGTGCATGAGAATTTCAAAAATTATTTTTAATTTAAAAGATTGTCTCAAATTAATTTTTAATCTAATTTACATCATTTCAAGAAATATTTTTTAATTTCATAAGATAATTAAAGTCTATTCTTCAGAGAAAGTAATTGAGAACTCTCCTTACAATAATACAAGTCTCTCGCCGATCTGAGCTCAAATATGTAAAAATTTTTTGCGGGAGACGAAAACTCGCAAAGATATAAGCCCCTGAAAATCGAAAAACCGCGGACCAAGCTAATTTTTGGGGTAAAAGATTCGATTATACAAATGTTAGCTCGTTCGAAATAGCTCCTCGAACTGAATCGAATGACACTAAAATAAATCAAATCAATGACTTGATTTGACAAAGTTATTTATTTCAACATCCACGTACTTCTATTGTTGGACATCCAGAGGCTTTGAAGGTGGAGGTGCCGCTTGGCGGCGATCGTAGTCAAACACCCCCATTGTGTATAATATACAGTTTAGATTTTTTGACCCCAAAAATTTTTATTTTTCAGGATCTTACTAAAGCGACTCCATATATTTATTTACAAAAGATAATTTCAAAATAAAAAATTCATACTTTTATTTAATTTCAGTTTAATATACTTATATGTACATATAATAATTTCAATATTATGAAATATTTTTAATAATTTATAGCTTTCCTGTTTAATTCAGAAATAATTTTAAAAATTAATTAAATTTTCTCAATTTTTTTTTTTTTTTGTTTTTCAGGACCGTTAATCTAACTGCCTTCTCTATTTATAAAAATTATTTTTCAGGTTTTCCACAATTGCGGATTAGCAAACAAGCGTGGGGTTTTGGACTTCAAGGTTGGAACTGACTACCTTTTATTTTCTATTGTTTGTGCCAATCTCCTCTCCAAATCCTCGATTTCATTAATTATAATTAATAAATACATTTAATGTTAATATATGTACATACAATTAATTTATTTAAAGTGCAACATTTATTAATTTAAAAATAATTTTTTTTTCACGTGAAAAACATCAAAAAAATTTTTTTTTAATTTTCCGCCTTTCTAAATTTTGAAAAAAAAATTATTTTTATTTACATATAAAAGTGCAATTTTGAAATAAATAAAGCGGCGTAAATAAAAAGGGCAAAAAATTATTTTTAAAAATAAAAGGGCAATAATTTGTTTATTTAAAGGAGAGAATAAATTAATCAAAAATAAATTTATTTAAAATTATTTTTTAATTAAAATTTTAAAGAAAAACAAATGTTTATTCGTCTATTTATTTTTTTGTTATTATTTAGTTTGTGTTTAGGTTAGTAAAAAGATATTATATTAAAATTATTTAATTAAATTATAATTTAAATTATTATTGGGAGGGGGGGGGGTTTAATTTACTTAACAAAACTTTTTCTAAAAATTTTTAAAAATTTTTAGGTCTCTTCAATCTCCCCTATTCTCCTCAAAAAGAAAAATCTTCCTTTTCTTTCAACATTTTTAAAAACAAATCGAAACAACAAACAAATAATTTGTTGGTTGAAAATGCTAAAAAAGATTTTGTTTATTTATTCCAACATCCACGTACTTCTTCGATTGTTGGACACCCAAAAGCTTTGAAAGTGGAGGCTTGGCTTCGTTGGAGTGGAATTGAATATTTTGTGGGTAAATTGTGAATAATTAGGATTATGGTTCTGAGAAATTTTTAAATATTCCCAACAAGGCTATGCACATTTCTGTGTAGTATGACAAAAGAAAACGTCATTTTTTAAAATTAAAAAAACAAGACAAATCCAAAAAAGCGGGATTCGCCGGCATTAATCAACTAGAGCTTATTAAAAAAGATTTTTAGTTTCCTTCTATAAAAATTTTCGTATGAATTTTCCACTTTTTAGAATCTTTCTAATGAATGGTTGTTGGGTTCACCCGAAGGACTTTCACCTTTTGCCCAATTTAATGGTAAATACATTTATGGATCTGAAAATATAATCAAAGAAATGCAGAAATGGCAAAGAAAAAATAATAAAAAACAAAAAAAGAAAAAATCTCGAAAAACTAAGAAGGCAGAAAATGAGATAAAAGGAGAAGAAATTATTGAAAAAAATATTAGTATAGCCCCTCTTGATAAAAAGTCGTATAAAAACAGCGAGAAAATTATAAATATGGCTGAAGGCCTGCTTTACGAGTATTTGTTTTTTTGATTAAATAATAGAGATCGAGATTTCAAAAATCCTTGACCATGATTTTAAGTGAGTACCTTGACCAGATTCTTGACCTTGAGTCAAGGAAAAATCAAGTAACACTGAAATATGTTTTGATATTGACTCGGGATCCAGGAAATATCAAGGTCTGGATCCAGATTCCAGCTCGCTCTCTTTAAATGCGTAACACTAATATACTTACAAATGTGTTTATTCGTCCACATTTTCCATTCTTTTACTTTCCTAAAATATACAAATTATAAACCCATTTGATTCGACTCGTCAAGCTTATTGTTAGTCTAACGATATATTAGCTTAAATTATGATTGATCAAAATTACCCTATCGAACTTTTCCAAATTTGATCAAATCTATCTAGTTAGTTTTCGTAGCAATCGAAAAGAAGTTTTGGCGAGTTTGTTTTGAAATTGCAATATTGCGCGGATGTTATAAAAAATATATAATTTATTTTAGTATTTTACTCTGCGACCGTGTCAATTGTAATAAAAAGAAGGAAACATCGGAATTAAGTAATACAAGCACAAGTGCTTCAAAAGGAGGACTTGAATTTTTAATGACAGATCCAGGAGTTCGAGAACAAGTTATCCCAGCAATGGCAATGTCAGATCTTAAATTGGATTTAGGAATAGATTTTGGAATTGGAACTTCATTTACTGTTAAAGGGATAGAAACTGAACATAATTTTATTCTTAAAGGAGTGTATGAAGAATTTTGGCGAGATTATTTTGAATTAGCACGCATTAATGGGGAAGAAATTAATGAAAAGAAAATGAAAAAGATGAAACAAGTTGTGGATGAAAGTTTGGATGATGAAAGTAATTTTAATTAAAAATAACAGAATAAATAGCCTGAAAACTTTGTGTTTGAGGGACAAAGACCAAATCCTCCAAACGCCGCGAGGGACCCCCCACAACAAATGCCCAATGCCCAACTAAGAACCAAACAAAAAATGTTTCTCAGATCTTAAAAATGTTTCCAAACAAAAAATAAATTTAGCATAGCTTAAATGCCACAAGTTTTCAACGATCCAGAAATCTTTTAAATTTTTATTAGGCATTAATTAGTATACACTAGAGATAGGTCTGGATCTGGATACAGTCTGGATTTTTCCTGGATCCAGAGTCCAGATCCAGACATTTTTTGATCTACCTGGACTTTTTCTGGATTCTCTCTGGATCCAGACCAAGAATCCTGTCCAGGTTACTTACTCAAATCCAGATCCAGAATTTTTAAAATACTGATCTCTAGTATACACTACCTTATTTATAACTGGCACTTAATTAAAAATATTTTAAGAAATGAATTTAAACGAAGAGAAAGAAAATACTGATAATGAAGGAATAGAAGCAGAAAATCCTCAAAATTCCAACGGGGCACTAGTTATGGACGAAATTCCTACATATAAATATTTGGAAGGAAAAATGAAGGAAGAAAATCAAGAAGAAGAAAATAATAACATAATTGGGCTAGAAAATATTAATTTTGACGGATCGAGTAATAGTGTAAGAGAACGTATCCCCTCAAAATCTCTATTCCTTAAAATCTCTACTGGTCTAAAATGCCTTATAATCTCTACACAGCTAAAATTCACTAAAATCTCTACTCGGCTAAAAATGATTAAAATAACTATTCCTTAAAATCTCTATTCCTCATAATCTCTACACGAGTAAAATGCCTTAAAATCTCTACAAGGCTCAAAAATGGGCAAAATATCTATTTTTATTAAGAAGCCTTTTGAGTGCCAACGTTAAGTGCGGGAACGTTGTTCTGATTTCTGGATTATCTTTTGATCTGATTTCTGGATTATCTTTTGCTTGAATAGTTTTTGACGCTGCGGATGAACCCAGGCATGTCCAGCGGAACGACAGCAGCCGCTTCGATACGATCACCGCAAGGAAAATGAACACGACCGCAGCGAAGCAGTCGTGTCTTATATTTTCGATATTTAAGGCGGATACAGGCGGATATGGCAGCCATTTTTAAACTAATTGTACCCGTATCCATTAACAAGTCTGGTTTTTCCAGAGAAAGATTCAGATGGTACACTTTTGTTGAGACTCAACCGTCCATTTGCGCGGTGTAGAGATTTTAATTATTTTTACCCCAGTAAAGATTTTAAGGAATAGTTATTTTAAGGAATAGAGATTTTAAGCATTTTTAGCCTAGTAGAGATTTTAAGGAATAGCGATTTTAAGGAATAGAGATTTTGTATGGGAGCCTAAGAGAAAAAGATTGGGGATCAACTGTAGCAGAATCTTCTACTACAAAAATAAAAAATGAAAATGATTTTGAAGAGTCTATTATTAATAAAAATAAATTAAATACAATTTTTGATGAGGATGCAAATAATTATTATAATTATTTAATTGGGGAAATGAATTTTGAGGAAAAGAAAAAAATATTTAATAAAAAATATTTTAATGGATATTTAAATGGATACTGGTCAGAATTTGTTAGAACAATGGAAACACTCATTAAATGGAATATTAGAGAATATTTCATTGACGGGGAAAGAAGTTTGGAGAAAAGGGTTTGTTTTTTATAAAAGGGGTCGATCGGAAGACCTTCATCCAATTAACACCTAATCAATGCAAATCCAGTGATTCTTAATCCGATCTTTATTATCCATTTAATTTTGAAACAGACAGAATTTTAAAATTCGAATTTATTTAAAGTAACATTATATTGTAAGGAAGAGAAAGATTCAGCTGACTAGCATTTAAAACGCTCACTAGACGGGGGTTTAAGATCTATTAAAAGAGAAGATGAACCTGTACGTGGTGAGCGAAAGCGCCTAGCTATACATAACTGCCAGGAGGTCGCAGGATCGAAGCCTGCCCGGAAAAAACTTTTACCTCGCTCTTACTACATATTTAAATAAAGTAACATTATTTTTAAATATTTTAAATTTAGTTAAGTTTATATTTACAAAAGAAAGACTTAATTAAAATGACGGATCATCAGATAATTCAAACATTCTTGAAAGAAATCGAGAAAAATAAAATTAAAGAAAAAATTGAAAAAAATAAATTTCTCTTTGGCGATAATCCAACCAAAGTTTGTTTTCTAATAAAGATAAATTTAAGGAGGGGTTTTTGTGTTTTTAAAAAGGATTTTGTTTATTTAATTTTTATTTTTTAAAATTATCAGAACTTTATTTATGAACACCTTGGACTGTTCTATTAACTTTTAAAAATTATTTAGGCGGATGCTTCATTGTTTGCCATTCTCGTTCAATTTTTTGAGACCCCCTTGAATATAGAATCACTCAAAGAATTATTTGAAATGAAAGAAGATTCACTAGGAATTTATATTTCTGAAGAAGATATAAAAACAATTGAGAGTCTCAAAAATTATGTTAAAAATGTTAAAGAAAGTTTGGGGTATAAGGATGAGGATTGGAAAAAGTTAACCGATGAGAAAGAGAAATGGCCATTGAATCTGGATAATAATGAAATAAATGTATCGAATGATGATAACAGTAAATATAATGGTAAAAAATATTCCTAAAAATAATAAAAAAATATATCAGGAATGGGGCAGTTTACACGAAACCAAGAATTTTTTTACCTTTAAAAAAGCTCGGTAACTAGATTTTAGGCCAGTAGTACCTAAAAGTAACGATATGTTACAATCCGTGCCGGACACTACCCGAAACCGGACCCGCCATTTCTGGTAAACATTCTCAGTAATTTTTGAATTAAATGTAAAAATATCTAAGTCATTGTTCTGTTTACGTAAAGGGAATTGTTCGTTTTAGGAATTGAAAAATAAGAAAAAAGATAGGCTAAGTTCGAGGTTAACCTTTAAAGATAGCGTTAAAAATATTATTTCGACTTTACAATTTAGATTCGATAAAAAAATTTATACTTTACAATTTATATTCGAAAGGAATAATTTTGAAAAATAATTTTTTAAAGGTCCATTTCAAATTGAGACGAATGAATTGAAAGGTTTTGAAAAGGTTTTCGACAAAGAAATTGAAGATAATGAAATTTGGCAATTGTCACGCTCTAACTTTGTTCAAGAGGTGGGGAAGGTTGTTAAAAATAGAAAGAATTAAAAATTAACTAAATTTAATTAAAGAAAGAAACAACAGAATTTGAAAATATAGTTTTAAAAATTGTCTATAACAACATTTTTCATAAATCAAAAAAAGTATTAACTATGTTGGCAGCAATTGCATTCAAAATTTATTTATATCTCGTTGTATGTGTTAAATTTTTTTAGGAAATACCGATACCGATTTTTAAATCCCGATCCCGAGTCGGTACCGGTATCGGGATCGGTATCGTCAATCCGAAAAACCGATACCGTTTTTTCTCGGAATACCGGTACCACTGAACCCTAGTTAAAATATATTTATTGAAAATATTTAAAAAAAATTTTCTGAAATTAGAAAAATTATTTTGGAAACGAATATAACTAACATAAAAAGAATCGTTTTATAACTAGAAATACTTTTTGTATTACAGCTAATTGAAGGGGGAGGGGGGAGTGATTCTATATTAATGCTTCGCCGGAACCACAAATTTGACCGGATCCAGAACCGAATCTAATTTTTTTGTTCCGGCCTACCGGAATAGGAACTTCCGGCGAAGCTCTAGTCTGTATAGTTATTTAGGAGAGCTACTTCAGGCTACCAAAATTTTTTTCTTAAAACTCATTTCAAAGAAACCTTCCTTGTTTTTCCCTAAAATCTTTGTTTCTTCATATTACTAAATTTCCTTAGAAACATTGAAAACGATTAAATAATCCTTCAATTTATTTCCGATTCAGAGAATATCTTAACACTCAATTTAATTTAATTTAAGGAAAAATAACTTAGTTAATCAAATCCTTTTTTATTACTAAAAATCGAAAAATAATTTTGTATTATTTTATATTTGCAAATTTATTTTATTTTTTCCCAAATAGGAAACAAAAAATCTTCAAAATAAATTCATTAGCCGTTTTATGTTAGTTGAAGCAGCTGCATATATTTGCAATATAGGCAATGACAAATCTGAAAAAGATGGAATTGACTGTCGTGAAAAACATAAAAATAATTGGGATAAATGGTATATTTGGTATGTTTTTTAAGAAGGATTTGTACAGTACTTAAGTATAAAGCAAGAGAATTGTGGGACCGATCACCGATCACCCCTTGTTTCAACTGATTAAATGACACAGAATTTATTATTTTCTGTAAATTATTAGAATATTTAAAGTTTCAAAATATCGAATCGTATATTAAATTTATTGAGATTTTTTTCAAAAAAGGAGTCCTAATTAATATAATACCAAAAATTTAATCCGTTTTCTCCATATCATAAGTGCTCTAGAAATTCTGCAAAAAATTCTGTAACTATTTAAATTTAAAATAAAATCTTTATACAATCACTAAAAAGGGTCAAAAAATAATATCAAGTCCAAATGGATTATTATGGGACTTAGGAGGGAAGGTAGAGGGGAGGGAGGGGGAGAAGTCTGTCGTTAGAGAGATTTAAACATACCTTACGTATTATTTCCTTTTAAAGGCAAAAATCCCTTAATCGGATTACAGAAGAACCTATTAATGAAGATTTACATCGTTTACTAAAGTCTGAAACTCGCAAACTTGTTAAAGAGGCAATTATTGAAGAAAATAAACGTTTAATTTCTAAAAATGTTCATGAAGCCGTAAAAGAGGCTGTAAATTTACAACAAATTGAAGGGCGTAAACAAAAAGAAAAAATGAAGAAGAAAAATAAGAAAAGTGGAGTTGGAGATGGAGCTAACAAAAAAGTATTTATAAATGTAAAATTATTGGATGAGGATTGATTTTTAAAAGGAGTTTTTAATCTAAAGTAATTGAAGCTAAAATTTGGAAGAAAAATTTAAAAAATTTAAAATGGAAATTCAAAATATATTTATTCCCTCGGTCTTCTGCCGTGCTTAACGGTGAAATAAAAATTCCATAACTATGTATGTACATAATATTTTTACAAATTCCAGATCATAATTAAGTATTATTCGATAATTTTTATTTTATATTTTATATTAGGGTTGTTGGCGACCGGTTTTAAAACCGGAATTTTTGAAATTTTTTGCCAAAAATTAACCGTTTTTAGAAAATTTTAAAAACCGAAAACCGGAAATTTATGAAAATGAATGATTTTATTAAAAATTTCCACAAAATATAACCGGTATTTGTCTAAAACTCAAAACCGAAAACCGGGTTTCTAAAATTTAGATTAACCGAAGACCGAGGGTACCGGGTAATAACCGGTTGCCAACAACCCTATTTTATACTAAACAATTCTAAATGTCAACTAAGATATGTGGTTCCTGGGTGCCTATAATTGAACCGAAAATTTTGGATATTTGGATACCCGGAACCGCTAAACCGAATGTTAAAGTGACAATTAAAATTGTTTAGTTTTTTACCACAAATTTTGTATTTAAACTACAAAATATCACATTATTATTTTAAAATAAATTTTCTGAGTATACCTATTTTAATCTTAAGTAAAATTTATAAAAATATTTTTTTGTTGCTACAACTTTTTAAAAATATGTAGTTCTATTTAGCTTTAACTTCACTTCCTTTTTTGTTCAATTAATTAATTTATTTCTGATAAACTTTTTGAAAGAGATCTTTGTTTTGTTGGGATTCTTCTTCGAATATAAATACATTTATAGAAGAGGCAACTTTTTATTCCAACTAAAATTTCGATTTTCTCTAGAACCTTTATATCTTGAAGATGTCTTTAGAGACCTATTTAAAAATAAAAATTTCCGATAATCCAAAATCGAGCCGACGTTTGAAGGAGAGTAACGGTGGTGTTACGACAATTGCGGATACGCACGTGCGGATGCGACAATTGCGGATTAAAAATTTTTTTTAATTTTAAAAAAGATTGAAATGATGTTCCGTTTTTTACTCCCGGCTGTCAGTTTCCGACTTGTGACGGTTTCCGAATCATTTTTAGACTGATGTGGCACTTAAAACTTTAAAAAATCTTAAACTTTTTAAAAATTTTATATCCGCAATCGTCGCATCCGCACGTGCGTATCCGCAATTGTCGTACCGCCGTAACGGTTATTATTATATTCCATTTTATTATTTTTATTTTTAATTTTACCATTTATCACCCTACAATTACTAACATATTTCTATATTTGTACATTTATTTTGCATTAAGCAACAGAGGAAAAATATATACAACATATAAATTTAATTTAATTTTTATGTTTTAATAACAATTTAAAAAATATATTTAGAATTAATGGCAATTCATTTCTTGTTGTAAATGCGAAATCTTTTTAAAAATCCTATAAGTTGTTCAAAAATAAATTTATGGGACTTAAATAGGAAATATTTTGATTAAATGGACAAAAATAAAATTTATCCAAAATCCTTTCATGAGGGCAAACTTTGCATAAATTTACTATTTCCGTATAATAATTATGCATTTACCCTACTGATTCTTGAATGTTCAAACAAAAAATCAAGAATTCCCCATTTAACATTCAATATTTTTTTTGAATTTTTAAATTATTTTGTAGCAATTTGTACTTTTGGGCAATTTTTTAGTAATTTTTTCTTCAAATTTTTTCTCAAATTATTCTAAATTTACACTTAATTAACTTACTTTCCCTCGTTTTATTAAAATAAATTATATTTACAAAGAGTTCTTGAATATAGCCAATAAATAATTTACGACAGGTGAATTTAATATAATAAAAGCTAAAATTAAATTAAAGTAATAAATACTTTTAATTTGCTTCACAAAAAACGTTTTTTTACATAAATCTAGTTTTTATTTGTCATTTAATGAATATAAATCTATTTTTAAAATTTAATTAATATTTAAAATGCTTGTCAAATTTTTGGCAAAATATATAGAATTTGGATTAAGTAGTCTATTGCCTTTATTACCTAGTGTTATGTACGTGACTTGCTATGTCTACGTACTAACAAGAATAACAAGATAAGACAGTAACTAACAACTGTGCTTTATCTACAAGACTAAATACAATAGTAGCGAACAATAGGAATATGGCCGACGCCGAATATGTGGAGCACTAGAATAAGACTAAGAATAACACTAACAGACACTAACCCCCGAATGGCTAAAGCCGTAGCCTTTTATACTAAGCACATACCCAACACCTAGAAATCATGATTTTGTGAGCTTTGTTGATTTTATGCTTCATTAACTACTATATTAAAATCAAAAAAATTAATTTAGATTCTAAAATACACCTGTTTAAGAGGAAATAAACTTAGGTATTTAGTTCCTGGTATTTTATGGGTTAATTAAAAAATTATTTTATATAAATACATAATAAATTAGTTTGTGATATTTATATATGTCCAAAAATAAATTTTCTATTTTACTTATAATTTATTAAGGCAATTAATAATTAATTTACGAAAGAGACGGTATTTGGCCCGAATTTGTTCTCTAAAAGTTATTATTTTATGCCCCTCCTATTTCACATGTATTTAATGATTTTAATCACGGTTATTATGTTGATACTTTATTGTCAATTTAAAAATAAAAAATTCTCCAACAGCCGGTATATTTATTTAAAACGGTTAGCTGAAGGGCTGTGTATCAGGGATGGCCCTTGCTTTAAAAATAGATGAAGACGGTAGGCCGAAAAAAAGGGGGAAAGACGGAGCCGGAAGGGATCCCTGCTGTGTATTTAAGGTATGATTTGTAGCTTAGGTATATCTTGTATATAGAAAAGGAATTTCATTAAATAAAGTATAAAAATATTATTCAATAAAAATAGAGAACTGAAAGATAAAAAAAAGTAATTATATCTATTAAAATAAGAAACTTCATATTTCCAAAATAAAAATGAATATTAACAACATAACTAACCCAACAGATTTATTTTTAACTGTGAGAATTGTCGGAGGAAGTATTTCTTCTATTCTTTCAATTTTTTCTTTGTTTGCTAATATTTTGCTGATATTGGCACTTAGAAAGGTATTCAATTAATTAATTTTTTAAAAAATATTTTTGTGAAAACATTATGAATATAGGAAGGTTGGCCTAGGAATTTCCTTTAAGTTGCTAAAAATTGGAATTTTAGTTTTAAAATTATTGTATGGACAAACATATAACAAATCTAAATTTTGCTGGAAAATTGTTTTTGTCAAAATTTAATTTCAGTTTCTAAAGCCAGTAGCTAACCTGTTCTTATACCTTAGTAGAAAATTTAGAAACTTTTTTGTAAATTTTTCAATGCTTGTAGGAATGAATTACTTTCAATTTATTTAATAGGGTAAAATTGTAAAAATCATTTTAATATTTTTAAATTAAACACATTTCAAGTTTAATCCCGGTGATTGCTTCGCTTTCTATTTAATTAACTGGCAATTAATTGTTGCGGATATTGCTAACCAAATTTTTTTTCAACTTTTGCTGGCAATTCCAATTATGTTTACTGGAAATGCTGTAAGTCTGGGAGGGTAGGAGGGGAACTAATTTAATTATAAATATGATATATTGTGTCATATCTATGAAAAATCATTTCGAGATCCTAATTAAATCCTAATTTATATGTAGATATATTTGTTGTAAAATGAGGGTAATTGGGTAACAAAATCATAACAATAAAGAAATAACAACAAAATAGTCAAATAGAATAACACCTAGTACGTAAGCCTGTGTGCCTGTTTCATATATAGCATCTGATATACTTAGGATAACACATAGTAAACATACTAAAATATAATCTCAGATATGATTTAAAAGGACAATGTTGCCTCTGAATTTTTTATTTAAAGTTTTAATTTTAGATATATGGACATGGAATTATGCTTAGAATTTTTGGAATAATGAATACAATAAACTATAGCTGTACTCTATTTTTTAGCGCTTTGATGACACTAAATCGTGCAACAGTTTTTGTGTCACCAAAATTAAATGAAAGTCTTTTCAGCCGTTCAAACATTTTAAAGTAAAATTAAAAAAATTTTTTCCTTAATTTTCTAAAATCTCAGGCCAATTATTGCAATTTGGATTTATGCTTTTGTAATTGGGATTACATTAGATGTTGGGGGTTGCTTTAAATTATATTCAGAAAAAGGCTATTTAGTTTATTTTTTTCTCAACAAAATTAATTTTAGATTTATTGCTTGGATTTGTGTGTAAGGAGGAAACAGTTCATCCAATTATTTGGGCCATTAGAGAAGTATAAAAATATATTTAAATAATTTTTATTCCATTAGTTAATTCCTGGTTTAGGGGAAATTAACGACAAAAAATCTTCGTTTATCATTAAATCAACAAAATTATACCTATTAAAAATCTTAATTTTGGCTCTATTTCAGGGTTATTTTAGGAAGTACAAAATCACATTTCTAATTTTGATTCCATAAATAACTCATAAAATTATCTTAAACGAAGGCTAACAATAATAATTAAAATTTAGGGCAAAAGTATTAAAATTATTTGTTAGAACAAATTAATTTTATAATTAAGTACTTCCATTATTCACCAAGCGCCATGCCAGTCATAATGTTAATCACATATTTGGCGATATTTGTATTTATAAAAATCTCAAATCCATTCAAAAATATACAGAACTCTTTGGAGGCTGAACAGGCTCGCAAACGTTTTCGCTCTGAACGATCTTTCTTATTTCAAGTAAAAGTTACTATATTTATTATTGCCAAGGCTAAATCATTTCTTAGGCTAAATCATTCATCTTAACTCTTAGGCAAATAAAAAGAATTAGACTGTTAACTTTTTCAGTAAAACACTAAAGAAAATTAGGAATTATAAGCTAAGCTAGACAAATTTGCTAGGTATACTGGTTGCGCACACATATTGGGCATACAAATAGAAAAAATACTCATTGTCAGTGGGCAGTCAGATTAAAAATGTACCATAAGTGAGAGAGACGGTTTGTGCGAAAATATAGTTCAAATAATCCAAATTAGTTAACTAGGATTAGAGTAAAAGTCAATAGATGGAGCATGCCAATGCACAACGAGCCCTTGTACCGTCGAGCTATAACTTCGTTCAAAATTATCGAATACGAGACGCCCGGGTATGTTGTAGTTGCAGCAGGAGTGGTCTCTTCAGCTGGAGTTGTAGTTGCAGCAGGAGTGGTCTCATCAGCTGGAGCTGTGGTTGCAGCTGGAGTTTTAGTTTCAGCAGCAGTCGTCTCTTCAGCGGTTGTAGTTGCAGCAGGAGTGGTCTCTTCAGCTGGAGTTGTGGTTGCAGCGGGAGTGGTCTCTTCAGCTGGAGTTGTGGTTGCAGCGGGAGTGGTCTCTTCAGCTGGAGTTGTGGTTGCAGCAGGAGTGGTCACTTCAGCTGGAGTTGTTGTTGCAGCAGGAGTGGTCTCTTCAGTTGCAGTTGTAGTTGCAGCTGGGGTAGTCTCTTCGGTATCACGACTTTTGCGCCGAGAACATTTGCGCCGCGACTTTTGCGCCGCGACTTATGCGCCGGGGGACTTTTGCGCCGCGACTTATGCGCCGAGCGACTTGTGCGCCGCGACTTTTGCGCCGGGCGACTTATGCGCCGCGACATTTGCGCCGCCATAATTTTAAAAAAATAATATCTACAGAGGCACCTAATTATAGGGTACTCCTTAAAAAATGGTATCCAGGAGCTGAAGGAATTTCAGGAAGTGCAATATTTCGGGAAGTACAATAGCCCCCTCTAATAAAACGACCCTCTAGAGGAAGGTTAAAAAATAAACCAGCCCCCTAGAGGGGTCATTTTCAAAGAACTTGACTTTTTCGGATCAGGATATTTGGTCTACTACCCCTATTCAGGCATGATTTTCTGCCAAAAGAGGGTGCACTATATTGTAGGGTCCTGATATCTGGATCTGAAAAAGGCTGGATAGCCGAAAATTGTAGGTCGGATATGGATCCGGATCTTGATATCCGAAGATCTCCAACCATCCTACATCTTCTATAGTGAGGCTCGGCTGTAATTTCTCATAATTAGTAATGATAGTGACGGCGCAAAAGTCGCCCGGCGCAAAAGTCGCGGCGCAAAAGTCCCCCGGCGCAAAAGTCCCACGGCGCAAAAGTCGCTCGGCGCAAAAGTCGCGGCGCAAAATTCGCGGCGCAAAAGTCGCTCGGCGCAAAAGTCGCGGCGCAAAATTCGCGGCGCAAAAGTCGCGGCGCAAATGTTCACGGCGCAAAAGTCACGGAACCGTCTCTTCAGCTGTAGTTGTAGTTGCAGCAGGAGTGGTCTCTTCAGCTGGAGTTGTAGTTGCAGCAGGAGTGGTCTCCTCAGCTGGGGTTGTAGTTACTTTTTTTGTTGTCTTTTTTCCCGAGCATTCCCCACTGTACAAGCAAGTCTGTCCATATGGGCAGTCAAAGCAATCATTGAAATACTCTCCGATACAGCATGCTGTTATAATTATTTTTACTTTTATTTATATTAAATTTCTTACGTTTTTCATATGAATCCACACTAACGATAAAACATAATTGAAACAAAATAATTACTATCAACTAAATTATTTAATTTTTATAATAATTCTTAATTAAATTTACCTTCATTTTTGTTGATTGTTGAATATCTAATATTTACTTCTTGATTTTCTTTGCTTTTATATGTTCATTTAAATGACGAATTCTTTATCATCTCTACGTGGCACTCTGTCTCAAAATTTTTGTTTATTGACATTAGCTACAAATCAACAATTTTACTATCTCTTAAAGATATTTTTTCAAATTTTTTGTCATTCTCTATTCTTCTCTTTTCTCATCAAATATTAATGTATCTTTATGTCAACATAATTTATCCAGCAACTATTTTTATTTTTTCATAATTTTCACTAATTTACTGCCCCACATCATTTTATAAATAAAATATAAATTTTTATATATTATTCATAACTTTTTAGAATTTTATGTATTTTATCATTTGATTTTTTCATGTTTTATTCATAATTCATGTGATGATTTACTTTGGATATTTTTAAAAGACGTGGCGATTAACGTTGCAACTATTTTATTTTTGTTCCTCCTTCATTTTATTTTAAAATTATTTTTTAAATGCCGTGGGTTGTTGATTTTTTGATTTTTATTAAAAAAATAAAGATAAAATTCAAAAAAATATTTCAGGGGTTTCTAATTTGTGGAATGCTTGAACTTGAAGATATTGCATTTAATTTCCTCCTAGCTCCTCCAAATACTTTGGCACAACTTTTTTTAAATATTTTTTGTAATTGGATAATGATAACTCAAAATCTATTAAATCGTAAAAAATTTTTAAAATTTTAAATATTACAAGGAGATTCTTTCATCTTAGAACATTTAAGGTTATTGGGCTTAGGTCAAATAATCTATAATGGGAAAAGAAAAAGCAAAAGTTGCCCGGCAACTTTTGAAGGTTCTAAGAAATAGCCATCAGCTTGGGGTTATTTTTAGTTCCATGACTTTCATTTATCTTTTCTTATGGTACTGGCCAAGCTTTTGCTAAATTCTTACTATATTTAAGAAGACTGTTAGCAGTTTCCTGAAAAATTTTAAAGTAAAAAATATTTAAAAAGGATTCCTAAAGGAGAATTTTAGCTAAAGCTGTTTAGTGGAGGGATAGCCTACCAACCAGAGGTGGGTCGGAACAGTCAGAGGGGTCTGAAATCGGAAGAGCCGGAAATCGTAAGTCGGAAATCGGAATTCCGACCCACATCTGCTACCAACCAAAGTTAAGAGTGTACTACTCCTTTTATTTGAAATTATCTTTAGTAAAAAAATTTTTTTCTATAAAAAATAACTCTAATAATTCCAATTAATTCAGCTATTATTTTATTTTTGTTTAACAATCAAATTCGTAAAGCTACAAAAAATGTTTTGTTTTGGCGTTCATCTGTAGTTGGAATTTCTGCCGTTAGTGGAAATTTAAAAACACAACAAATTGGTGCCAAAATAAATATTCAAAAAGCACAATTAAATGGAAATGAACAAAATTTATTTAAGAAAAATAACAACACAAACTTGCAAAAAATTCAACAAAAATATTAAGAGAAAATTAACTAAAATCTAATAAAAAGCACAGAATTATAACAAAACAGACACACCTTGACCTAAAAAATACTTTGATTTTGCAGTAAAACCCTATTCAAAATATTTGGAAACAAAAATATTCAAAATTCCTTCATTTTAAAAACACCCACAAAAGATATCCGCAACCAAAAAAACTTGTAAATTCACAAGAATACGAGATAACATTATATTATTAAACTGTAAAATTCCGTCATATTATTAGAGATCGAATAAACAAATATTTGAAATATTTGATTGATGTATTTCGAAAAAAATCAAATTTTTTCAAATATTTTCAAATATCAAACTATTTGATTTTTCCGTTTATCTGACATACTCTGGATGGACAAACATCGAAAAAGCTGCGTCGAGCTGAGGCGAATGACATCGACGAGATCTTTCTAATGAAATATTGTTTGTCCGAATCGGAGTATGGGTGGGGGATATGTATTTCCCTATCAATAATTTACTATTTATAATTAAAATCTTCATTTTATTTGTATTAAAATTTATTAAAAAATAAAAAAATATTTTTAAAATTTTTTAATTATTTTAATTAAATTCATTTATTTCAATTAAATACAAATATTATTCATTCCATAATAAATTGAATTTGATTTTGGAAAATTTATCTAAAAAAGATATATTTTTATTAATTTCCATCAAAATACCTGTTTATATTTTTTATTTAATTTTTCAATTAATTCCTGTACATGTTGTTCCCCTCTAGTTTCACAAACAATTTTAACCATAACTGAATGAATATTAGCTGATAACCAGGCACGTTCATGAAATATTTCTTTGATAGAAGCACCTATTTTTGCTATTTCCGCTGTCAATTCGGCAATTCCTTTTTTTAATTTCTTATTTAAATTTATTCAAATTAAATTTTAATTGCCTCCAGGACGATCAGAAACAACAACGTCAAATTTAATTAGTCGACCATCGACAGCCAAACCCCGTTCAATTGTTCTTCCTTTAACGAGAAATTTTTTACTATTTAAAATTTTATTTATTACCAAGAACTGTAGTGTCTATATTTCCACCTGTCAGAATTGCCACTACTCTTTAAAAAATAAATTTTGAATAATTTATGATCATAACAATAATTTTCTTTATAAATGGAAATGATATTTTCGCTTTTTTGTTTTTTAAATTTCGTTTTCTCTTTTTTGTTTTTTATCCCGCTTTTCATTGTTTTAAAATCCCTTTCGACATACCCCTCTTATTTTATAATGCTACGCTTACATAAAAAACGCGCGCGTCTTGCGGCAGAAAAGATAATGGGAAATGAGGAGAGTAAAAGACGCCGGCGTCTTGACGCTTTTTTTGAGTGCTTACATAAACTGCGTCTTCCGCCGGCGTCAAGACGCCGGCGTCTTGACGCTTTTTTTGCGTGCTTACATAACTCGCGTCTTCCGCCGGCGTCTTGACGCCGGCGTCTTGACGCTTTTTTTGAGTGCTTACATAAACTGCGTCTTCCGCCGGCGTCTTGACGCCGGCGTCTCTTTTTTTAATTCAAACATGTTTGAATTTTTTGCGGCAACTTTTAGCGTCTTGATCATTTCTCGGCCAATTCTAATCCGATTTTCAAAATTTAAAAAGATTTTGAAAATTCAATTCATTCTCTATCGATCAATATAAATTTTATATTTTTAAAGTTAAATTTTATGGGTTAAAATTGATTTTGAAAAAGGTATACTTTTTGCAAAAAATATTATTTTTTTTCGGCAATATTCGGGTTCGGGATCCGACTTTTTCAAAATTTGAGTTCAGATTCGTACTCAGCATATTTTTTTACCCTAGAAAAACCCTTTTTCTTATTTTTAAACTTTTTTTCGCAGGGACCACGATTCTCCGGGATTGCTTTTTTCGATATTTTTGAGATATTTAGTATGCTATCGAGTATTTATCTCATAACTTTTTTATCAATCGTGCAAAAATTCTGATTTTTTGATATGTTGTAGAGCTAGCTTTTGATTCTCTATCAAATGTTACCAAAAACATGAAAAAGTGACCATTTCTTGATGAGTAGGGCTCGTCCCATATAGTTAGGGACAAAAAATTTTGGGGAAAATCGAGGCTTCGAAATTTCAAATTTGCTCGTACTGTTTGCTCGTACTGTTTGCTCCCTTGGGAGTCCCCCCTATGGTTTTTCGATTTTATAGGACCTATATTCGGGCCCGGGAACTTGTTCCAAGTTAGTTCTAGTTCCAGATTTTCTTCAAAATTGTTTACGGACAGGATCCCGCGGGATTAATCGCGTAATCCTTTTCTAAAATTTAGCAAAATCCCTTGGGATTTCGGGATTTTCACATAAAAAATTTTTACGTAATAGATATCGGGATATCAAAGGGTTTGAAGGGATTAAGAGATTAAAAAGATATCTGGGGATATCCTTTTAAATCTGGGGATACTTCAAAAATCTGGGGATATTTCAAAAATCTGGGGATATTTCAAAAAATATGTTAGGGATAAATCCCGAGGGATAAATCCCGAAAAAATCCCGGATCCCGAATGATCCCGACAATCACAAAAATCTGGGATCCCGGAAAATCCCGTCGGGATCCCGTTCCGCGCCGACCTCTAATTAGAATATTTTAACAGTGAAGTTGGATCGGTATCATGGCAGGATAAAATGATTTAATTTTATTTGTTTAATTTAATTTCAATAAAATATTTGTTATAAATTTAGTCCGCAATTAGTGCTTACATAAAAAACGCAGCTTTTTGCGGAAGACGCTCGGCGTCAAGACGCCGGCGGAAGACGCTGTTTTGTGCTTACATAAAACTAGCGTTTTGACGCTTTGCGTCTTCCCGCTTAGCGGAAGACGCCGATTTTATGTAAGCACAAAACAGCGTCTTCCGCCGGCGTCTTGACGCCGAGCGTCTTCCGCCGGCGTCTTGCGTTTTTTATGTAAGCGTAGCATAAAGTACCTTTTTCCTCTTAAATGGTCAAGCTTTCCAGATACCAAAGCAGCAAGTCCAACCGCGCCTCCTCCCTCCACAACTGATTTTTCTACCTTTTAATATTTTAAAAATATTTTTCTAATATTTAATCAAAATCTGATAAAAAATTCTTTTATTTCATCTCTTTCTCACCTCAATAAGGCGTAGAATAGCCAAAGCAATAGAGCCTTCAGAAACAGTAATCATTTGATCAATTAACCCTTGAGCAATGAGTAAAGCATTGCTTCCTACTGTGGGGACTGATAAACCGTCGGCTAAACTTTGATCGGGAAATAGAGGGTCGTTTGTGCCATTTAGTGCATTAGCGAAGGATGGGCAGATTTCTGATTCTCTTAAAAAGTATTTTTATATAAATAATATTTCAAAGAAAATTTATTTAGAATAAATATAAAGAGGTCTATGCTCTTATTTTAGGGATACATCCCCACTTTTAGAGTTAATACCAAATTTCAATATAACAAAATCGTCGGTCTCGTTGGGCCTGTCGCACTATATAAGATTTTATGAAATTTGGCCACATTACCTATATTTTTGGGTGTCAAAATCTCGTCATGGACCATATTAGAGATCGGCCTGGGTCTGGACCAAGGCCTGGGTTTTTCCTGTACCCAGAGTTCAGGCCCAGGCATTTTTTGACCTTCCTGGGTTTTTCCTGGACTACAGGCCTAGGATCCGGCCCAGGTCAATAAATCAACAGGCCAAACCCAGGAACAGGCCCAGGCTTTTCAAAAATTCCGATCCCTAGTCCCTGTATTTAATTGGAAAAATTATTTAATATTTCAAATAACCAAATAAATTTTTAAATTTATTTATTTTAATAAAATAAACACAAACATTCCAATAATGGAAACTTCAGGTTTAAGTGTTTTAACAGCTAAAGCAACACCGGCAATTAGACCTCCGCCACCAACTGGAACAAGGATTGCATCAACATCTTTTACCTTTAATTTTTAAATCAAATTTTCTCTCCCATTAATTCCCCCTACCTCCTCTAAAATTTCTAATCCAATTGTGCCTTGTCCAGCAATAACATCAGGGTTATCAAATCCATTAATATATTTTTGTTTATTTTCTTGTGCTAATTCATATGCATGTAATTTACATTCTTGTATATTTAAACCATGTAAAATAACTTGAAATATATTTTAAATTTTTTATTTAAAAAAACCTTTAGCTCCAAAAGAATCACAAGAATTTATTTTCATTAAGGGAGCACATTTAGGCATGACTACGGTAACTGGAATTCCCAATTGTTGACCATGATAGGCTAAAGCTAGAGCATGATTTCCTGCAGAAGCTGCTATAACTCCAATACGTCTAGAAGAAAAAACTTTTTTTTAACAAATACATCAACCCTCAAATCCACAAATTCCTCAACCCCTCGATATAAAAATTAAATTAGTTACTTTTGTTCTTCGTTAAGTCGAATTAATGCAAAACGAGCACCTCTCTCCTTGAAACTACCAGTTACATGTAGATATTCTCGTTTGAGGTATAGATCGACTCCGAACATTGATGAAAAACTTTTGGATCTCTTAAAAATTTTAATAATAAAGTCAAAAATTTTAAAAATAATTTAAAGAAAATTTTAGAAATATCAATTATAGTTAGAAACAATGAGAAATTTTATTATATCCCTCTAGATAATTTGAATTGGAAATCTACTACATTCTATTCTAATAAACTACAGTCAGATAAAGACTTTTTTTCACAATTTTATTTTGTTTTTAAAATTATATCTCGCCTACTATCGAAGTCTTATGATGTACAATCTCTTATACAAAAAATTGTAATTAACAAACCATTGTGGGTGTTCTAACAATTCCATCTCTTATATTAAACGCTGCTGATGAAATATCAGAAAATTGTATTTTAACTGGTTTTTTTGGATTACATAAAGGGTCCACAAAGGGAATAAGTGCTGAACGAGGAGATAATTTTCTTTCATTTACTTAAATTTAAATAAATTAATTTTATAATTTTAATTTGAAAATAGGATGGGCTAAGATAATTTTTCCTTATTTTTAAGATTAGGGCTCAGAGATTTGGTTTCTGATTGAATCAGATTTTGTTTTGGGTAAATTATTTTAAAAATATTCTTCATTTCGCAGATTATCAGTCCTCTATTTTTGAATTTTAATAAATCAGAAGGTCAATTCATTCCCATTAAATCACTCTCAATATCAACTCTGTTCAAAATTCCTTACATTCTTCTGTAGATTCTGAATTGTCAGTTAAAGAACTAAAAGATTCATTTTCATTATTAAATGAAGAAATTGAGAAAGTTGTTTGAATTAATTCCTTTTCTTCATTTAATTTATTAACTGATAACGCTGTTTTGTTATCTTCTTCATTAACATCACCAATGCCGAAATTATTTTCCATTAATTTCAAAAATATTTTAAAATAATCTTATAATATTTTTTAAATTTAAAATAATCAGACTTTTTATATAAACAAGTCTGGTGACTTTAATAAAAATTAAAATTCTATTTGATAATATTATTACATCACTTTTGTTAATTTATAAGAGAATTATGGTAGTGTTAAAAGAATTAAAATGTTATTTAGTTTTTGATTCTATACAGACTAGGAAATGGATACGGATTTTGATATCCGTATCCGGATATTTATGCCGGATACAGACGGATACAGGCTGATATCTGCAGGCATTTTGGTATTATCTGTATCCGTATCCATGACCATGTCTGGTTCCATATATCCTCCAATTATTTAATTTAAATTTAATTATAATTTCTTAACATCTTACTAAATTCAATAAAAACCTTAGAAGTAAACTTTTTTTATTGAAAATATGTTTAATCGACAAAATAAAATTTTTATAAAAATTTTTAGATTAATAATATAGGTAGTAAACTTTCTCAAAAAAAAATTGAACAAAGAGGAGGTAAACTTCAAAAGATTTTGTGTTGAAATATTTAAATATAAAAAAATTGATAATAATTTAAATAAAAAGATTAAATAAACAAAAAATATAAATATCAGATTTTGTGCAATTATTAAATAAATAAAAGACAAAAAGATAAGAAAATTAGAAGACAAAAATCTCACGTGAATTTTTTGTATAAATTACCTATTTATTTTAAAATTGTAGTAAAATAATTTTTTTTATTAATATACAAATTTTTTTTTATTTAATTATTGAGAGTGGGAATGTTAAGTTAGACTCAATCAGTTTTAATTTCAATATAACGAAGGTTTTTGATATGAGGAGAAAGTTCAAAGAACCAAAAGAAATTATTTAGAAAACAATATGAAAACAATAGATTGAAAGAGATATTAAGTTCGGTTAAATTTTATGATTCTGAACAAGATTATGAAGCTAAATTCTTACAGTAAAAACTTTTTGTGCCGTTGCAAGGGATTAAAACAAACACGATTGATTGAAGATTGTTGTCTTTATCTCTAAAAATTTTCTCAAAATATCTCAAGAATCTTACATTAAGTTTATGATCGAGACCACAGTTTATGATCGAGATCTAGTTTCTGTTCAATCTCTCTAATTTTTTTTCTGACATCTATAAAATTTCATTAATATTTTCGAATATTTCTCAGATTCATTTAACAATAATTCCCTTCCTTGTTTATTTAGGCCAATGGTAAATGAATGAAAATAGATAACAGTACTGATAGAACATATTCAACTTCTGTAAGTTGTAATTTATTGAATGGTTCCATAATATGATTAAATAATTTTTAGAGAATTTGCTATTCTATAAGAAAGTTTTAAATAATTATTATAAAAGATTTACGTTTAATCTCCTTTATGATATTCTCCGGCGAAACCAGCAACCAAAGATATCCCACTTGACAAAACTACATATTGTATCAGAGATTTTATTATAGGAAGAATAAGCTAATACCAATAAGTAAAGCGGCATATTATCTGAGTTATCAAACAACCTTTAAAATTCTTGGTATGTATCTCTTTCCCTAATTTTCTCTCTTTCCTTTTTGATGTAAAAAATTTAGTTAAATACCTATTTATGATAATTTACACACATTTTTCTGTGGATAATAACTTAAACAGAAAATAAATAAAAATAAAATAAATAAAATATTTCCAAAAAATTTTAATTCATTTTTATTTACTTTATTTTAATATTAATTAAAATTTGTTTCTATGGAAATAATAATATGTATATAGGACAACATTTTTTAAGCAATTTTGCTTTGTATTTTTAATTGCTATTTTTTAAAATAAATAAAATTTAAAATTTTTTGTTTATTTTTAACGTTTCTGTGTATACTTCTTTAAGTCTGAAATTGTTCAAAAAGACATAGGCGTTGTTACTGAATTATTTAAAAAAATTTCAAATGAGAAACACTGTTCTCCGTTATGGTCAGAATCAAGTAAAATCAGAGTTGAGATTTAACAGGACATGAAAATTATTTAAGGGGGGAAGGAGGGGGAGGAAACTTGTGTTGATCTTTTATTTGAATAAATCTTGGGCAAGTTTAATAAATAAATTCTTTTAAATAAATAATTGAATTTGGGAATTGATTAACTAAAGTTTTAAAAATTAAATTTTATAATAAAAATTAATAAAAAAATTTTAATTTAGCATTCACCAGTCGCACAAACGTTAAACATTTCTCTTTCGACAGCGCTAGTATTCCTTGTATTTTGTGCTTAGTATCAATTAAAGCTCACCATATTCAAACAAAAAAGCTTTTTGGTTAGTCGAGAATTTATTTTAAAAAAGAAATATTTTTTAAAAATTATTTCTTTAACAAGAATTTTGCCCAACAATGTTGTTAATTTTAACTGATTAAAGACTTATAAGAAATTAATAATTATTATCCCTCCACATTTATCTTTAATTAATTTTTAATTCAATACTTTCCCCATTTTTTGCTTAACCAAACTTTAATTATTTTATTAACTTTAAATTTTCTTTCAATTTATTTTTATTAATAAATTCAGTTAAATAATAAATATAAATCTTTTGTAAAATCTAAATTTTAAAAAAATTATTTGTTAGGAATCGATGTATTTCTATAGTCTGTATTTAATTATCAAATTTGGTTCTCCCATACTTCCTTCCATTCATTTTTGGATAAAAATCGCTTTTAAAATTGTCATTCCTCACAATAATTATAGTTCAGAAAATACTCAAAAAATAATTTTTATTTAATAAAAGCTAGTCAAACAACAAATTAAAGTAATATTATCCATAATTCTCTGTCAGTAATTAAATTTAAAAAGGATGTTATTTCTGTATGAATTTATTATTTTCTGAAAAAAATTTTTATTAGAATATCTAAATATATTTCTTTTTATTTAAATAAATTTAATCTTTAATTTCTCCTATCCATGTTTTTATCCAAATATTATTTTACCTTGTTAGGATAGCGTTTTTTGTACAGTATGTGGGTATTTGTCCCCCTAGGGAATGTTTCTATAAAATAATTATCGGGCATAAGGTCCGATAACCAAAAATTCTGAAGCGTTGAAAAATAAGGATTGTACATTTTTAGCGTTGAGACAAAAATTTAAAAAAATCTACTGTAGAGGTTATAATTTTTTATATTTTCTAACCAAAAATATAATTTTCTTAAGAAAATTAAACAATTTCAAATTATTTGATATTTACCTTCTTTATTCTAATATAAAGACAGTCTATTATAACGGCAGTCTCTAATAAAGCGACACCCTAGAAGAGGGTTGAAAATTAAAACGACATGTCGTTATATTAGAATAAATAAGGTAGTCAAGTATTCGACTATTTTCCTTGTGTGACAAATAGTTGATCAAATAAAACAATTAATATATTTGGTTTTGTTATGATTTTAAAATATCAGAATTGTACATATAATTATTTAAAATAATTAAATATATCTTAAATTAAATTAGTAAATATATTTATTATTCTAATTTAAATAAAAAAAATAATTTTTAAACATTTAAAACCCCTTTTTAGAGAAATGTTTTCTAATTCTTCTAATGATTATTATATAGTAAAAAATAATCCAATGAATTTTGTAAAATTTAATGAGGAAGAAAACAACAACAATAATTATGTTAACAATTCACTTCAATCAAAAAATACTAAAAGTTCTCCCTTCCCAACAAAATGTTGTGTTTGTGGATATATTTGTAGTGGATATGTTTATTATAATGTTGTTTGTTGTGATGGTTAGTATTTATGTAGTAAATAATTAATTTTTGATTTATTTACTCTGAAGGATTTATTGTAATCCGAACAGAATTTTATTATTTATTTTATTAAATTTATTAATTAAATACAGGTTGTAAACACTTTTTCCGACGTTGCTGTAACGCAAAAGAATTATACAAATGTAAAAATGGGGGGAATTGCAATGTTGTGGATGGTAAAACTTTAACAAAATTGAAATTTAAGAATTAGGGCTAACAACAATAAAAAGCGTCCGCATTTTCTTTTTTTCATCCCAAGATGCCAAGATAATAGAGATGCCGTTTTCGGATAGATAGGTTAATTAATTAATAGAAGGCATTTAATTAATATTAAATGCTTTCTTCTTGACCCCTGATATCACTCAATATCCTTAGGAGGTGGAGCCAGGGTTCTCAAAAGGCCGGAGCCAACAAATGCCCAATAATACCCAGTACTGATTAAAAAATAAACATTTTAGTCGGAATAAAATGCAAAAGTTGCCGCTTCGATAAATGTATTCTTGTTGGAATGTCAATCCAAACAACAAGAGGATTTTATGCTAAAACTCTAACTGAAATAAATGAACTAATTAAACATAAACGAAATGAACTTAAAGATAGAGGAAAATATTTCGAAAACGAAACGGATATTAAGGTATTTTTATGGGAATATTAATTCCGAACCATTGGAAATAAATAGCCTCCAGACATTCCCCATCTACATATTTATAACAGGGCTTGTATCTCAAATTTTTAAAAATCTGCAATTTTGAGCTAAAAAATCCGCATTTTATATCAAAAATCCGCAAAAAATATCAAACACAAAAATTGAATTAAAATCACCTTAATCATTTTATTTTTTGACTCCAACAATTGAATTTAGCAATTTTTTATTACTAATGATCATCTTTTGAAAATCCAAACAATTCAATGAGCTTGGGATAATATATACTTTCACCGTCTCTACTTGTAATGAATTGCGTACGATAACAGTCTTCCTTTTTGATCCCCGGGCAAAAATTTTGCAGATTTTGGAGGCCATGTAGCCAGATTTCTGAAATTTTGAGGAGTTTGGAAAACCTTAATAGGGAAAAATGGCAATTTATTCTAAATTCTACAAGAAAATATAAAAAAATCCTGTTATCCTCAAAAGACCACAAAAATCCGCAAATACGGATTTTTAAAAATAATCCTCATCAACCTATCAAAAAACCACAGAAGATTAACCCGGATTAATTGCCATTTAAGGTATTTTGGTGATTGAGTGGATTGCCCTAACTCGCGTTTAAAATTTAAAAACTATTCGCGTTTAAACTATTAAAAAATATTTATTTATTTTAGCCTGGATCATTTTTAATCACCAAAGACAATTTAATAATTGACTTTCTTATCTCAGTCGAGAGAAATGCACAACGAGTTAGAAATTCAATTACAAGGGCACCTGTTTGGCATCATAATAATCCCTATAATTCTATCGAAACATTAATTAATCAAAAACAAAATCTTATCGCTAATAGCAACGAATATTTGGTTATTAAAATAGTTAAAATTAAAAAAAAATATTTAAATTTAAAGCATCAACAGCAACAAATTCTTTCATTAAAAACTATTGAATTTATTAATAAAAATGGGTTTTTTAAGACTAGACCTTTGGCGTTAATATTGGATTTTCTCTTAATTATGGATATTGGAAAAACAATGCCTTTCTTTGACAATTTAGATTTATCTGATAAAGTAAATTTTATTAGATAGTAAAAAATAATACAGCTTTGCCTCTAAGTCTAGTTTAAGATAAGGAATATGAATGAGAATGAACTGACGGATATTTAATATATTAAATTTAATAAATTCTTGATTATATACATAACAGTACTTGGCTATTATCCCTCTATAAAAGTTGTGGGGAGTAAATTAAGCAGAGGGCTAACTGAAGAAAAAATATTTATGTGTTTACATATCTAAAATTTTAAGATTTGCCTTATAACTCAAATAACTTTGCCGCTCTCAATTTTATTATCAGCTTATTATTCTTACACCAAGAAATATAATACAGTAATTCTGCCAAGTGGGCTTTCAATGGCTTTCGGTTTCAGTGGCGAATATTATAAAGGAGATGAAACGTATAATTTCCTTAATAACCTCTCCTCTACTATAATTAATTTTTATAGAATATCCAAACTTTCCAAAAAAGTATTTACTGATAGTATGGAACCATTCAATCGAGTACAGCTTACTGAAGAGGAATATGTTCTCCTCCGCGCTATAATTTTTTGTCATTCATTTACTGATGGACTGAGCAAACAAGGAAGGGAATTGTTGTTGAATGAGTCTGAGAAATATTCGAAAATATTAATGAAAATGTTACAGGTGTGTGAATTATAAAGCAGTTCTTGGTTGAGTACTTGGTTCCTCTTAGAACTGAAACACCATAGGTCATTAAACCAAAAACTGGAAACCATTGAACTTTTAAAGGTTTACCATTTCTGTGTCCTATTTTTCGGGAATTTGTTTATCAAAAATTCAGCTCCAACTTTTCACCAATTTTTTACTTTCAGAATCGACATGGAGAAATTCCAGGTGCTAGAAGATATGCTGAATGTGTTCATTTAGCTGAAATTTGCCTCTACTATGGATACCAGAATAGCCTTTTCCTTAATTATTTGGCTAATGTATACGAGCGTGATCGCTTTCAAAATGCAATGCCAGAAGCTTTTGTTAATATTTGCCTTAGAAACAGAATCAAATAATTAACTAGAAGAATTTTTAAATATAATTATTGCTAATGTTTTTTATTCATAACATACTACATAACTAGACCGCTTTGCGGGCTAGTTATGTAGTATGATTCTATGCTCTATATTTCGTACCTATGCTTTATCTATAATGGATAAGCCTTGGCTGTTGATAGATGCCCCTATGGGCGTTGGAACCTAAGCCTTGCCCGTTAGGGCCTTCGGCCCAAACTTCGTCCGCTCCGCGGCCGAATGGGCGCTGCGCGCCCATGGCGGGTTTAGTTACGGTGCTTTTGCGTTCCGGGGCTGTCTCTAGGCGCTACGCGCGGTCAAAAAAATATATTTCGTAAATTTTTAATTTTCAGACTCAAGTGTCGTACTATAAAAAGTTAATAAGTATGCTTTGCAAACGCTCACATGCCCGCTCCGCGGTACCCCAAGCCCTACAATAAAATTTTCCCAAAAATTTTTTCTCAGACTCAAGTGACCCCTTCAAAAATATTTTATTTATACTTTTCATTCGATTCCACGTCGATTGATATATCATTCGACACATTTTGACCATTTTTGAAATTTTCAGTCCCAGACTGAAAACTTTCACACTTGAGACTCAAGTGTACTTTTGTTGGAAAATGATTTTAAGCCCTCCATAACACCATTCTATGGCATCCACAACCCTTCAAAATCATTACCATAGTCCCAGACTCAATTTGAAACCCCCAGACTCTAGTGACCCTTTCGAAAATATTTTCATTAAATTCCCCGTAGACCATTACCTATTCCCCTAAAGTTTCAGCCAGATCGCTCAAGCCGTTCCCGTAATATCCCAAAATATCGAAATACCACATTTGACCAACACCCTATGGGGCGACAAAATGACACCATTTAACTTGGGTTACGCTCAACATAACTCGACTCGAAATCGTCCGATTTTCGAGATCTCTACGGTTTTGGATAGGTAATTCCGAGCGGAGGTACCCTCCAGCAAGCCCAAAGCGATCTGACCTACGGAAAGTCGAAATCGGCATTTTTCGACTCGTTCGACTTCAATTTCGACCCCTTCCGACCCGAAATTATTTTTTTTCCGATTTTTCCCAATAACTACAGACACTCAGAAATCTTATAAAAAAGACCCCATCCCGATCCGATAATGCCTTCCGGGCAATCTTGATTCTTTAAGAATTTTCCAAGTTTCGAAGTCGAATTTCGACCTCTTAACGGCGGAATTTCCGACTTTTTATATTTTTTTGCAAGAGTAACCCATACCTCCGCTATCGAATGGTACCACCCCCGAGGCTCTACGACTTCTGTACGAGGCGGTGGGCAAAACGGCTAAAAATGAACCCCCCTCTTTTTTTTATATAATATATTTTTCTGTTAGCATAGGACAAATTTTTAGCATAGGACAAATTTTCTGTTAGCATAAGACACACCGCAAGTCAATATTTAACAGGCGGATTGGATCATTTTAAATACGATTAAAACATTTTTTGATGAAAAATAAATATTTATTCATAATTTACAAGACTTACTTCATGATCGTCATGGAGTTAGTCCTGTCTCATATTTGTCTTGAGGTGCATATCATTTTAAATACGATTAAAACATTTTTTGATGAAAAATAAATATTTTCAAATTTTCTGTTAGCATAGGACACACTGCAAGTCAATATCTAACAGGTGGATTGGATTAAATGTTATTAAGTGCTATACAGAGGGATTTGATAGATTTTTTCGAAGAGTTTCGTGAGATTAAGTGAAATATCTGGTAATTTGTATGGATATACATATATTAGTTACCATAATTAGGGACTCACAAAACATGCAAATGCATGTTTTGTATGCGGATATGCATTGAAGTAAGAAGCCCAAAAATGGTGTTTTTACGTTGGTCGCAGCACTTTAGGTAGGACCCGGTTCTTAATGCATATTTCGGCCTTCTCATGCATATTTGCATTTTTGTGCATATTTTAGGAAATTTTGCATATTTTGTTCCATATTTCGTCATTTTTTGGCAAATTTTATAGAAATTTGGCAAAATTTTCAAGATTTTGGAAATTTTTGGCCAAATAATTTTTTATAAATCTTTCGAAAAAATTTTTTCGAAAGTCTTTTCGGGAAAATTTATTTTTCAAAAAAAAATTAATATTAATTTTAAATCCATAAAATCTTTATAAATGCTCTTGAAATGAAAAATTAAAGGCTAAATTAGTGTTTTTTGCTTAAAATACTGATCATTAAACAATTTTTCACAATTTTTTAATGCATATTTAGTGCATATAGTGCATATTAGTAACATTAGTTTCTTATGTCTGTTTAAGTGAATTCCAAAAATCTAACTCAGTTTCTGTTCTAAGTATTTGTCCTGGAAAATCTGGGGAATAATCTATTGCTCAGTCCTAGAACCGAGAAAACTTTCTTTAACCCTAGTTTCAGTGTTCAGGATGAAGATATTCTCTTCTCATCTGGGCATCTGTATGTCCTCCTTACTTTGGGAAAATTTGATTTAAAATTTTGAAGGTTATGATTCGTAGTATATACTAGAGTAGTACATATGTCGACATCCAAATTCTTTATAAATTTAACGTTAATAATTTTTCCTTTAGCGAAATGTTATTTATAAAAATCTAATATGGAAACCGATAATAATTAATGTACTACAATGATTAAATAATAGCTTTATCGTCAGTTAAAAATGATAGAAGTTCAACAATTTCTGATCATTTTGCTATACTAATTTGACAGAGTTAAAAAAATATTTAAAAAGGAATGCTAAATTTCTGTTAACGAAATCTTACCGAATCCAATAGGATTGCTTTTTTTATCGTAACTTTGCTGTTCAATAACGTTGATTTTTGTGTCATTCGATTCTTTGAGGTTTTCTAATGAGCGATTAGTTGAATTTTTACCCCAAAATGAGCTTGGTCGTCATATAATTTTCAATTTTAGGGGCAAAACTCGTTCCACAGGCATTTCCTTACCTAGATTTTTTACTCAGCTCAGCTCGATTTAACTCAGCTCGAGGAGAGGAATCGAATGACATAAAATCGCCCCCAATCGAATGACATAAAATCGCCCCCATAAAATCAACCCACTAAACTACATCCGAATAAAATATGACCCGAAAATAAAAATTTTAAAAAAAAAGTTCATCACTATCAACCCATTCTTCAGACAAGCAATGGATAATATTGCATAGCCAATAACATCCAACCAAGAATGAACATCATAAAATTGATTCCGAACCACATTGGGGCCAACCAAATTCCGCAAAATTGAGCATTCAATCGCATTTGACTTGAAGGTGCACTACTTGTTCCAACCATGCGTTTTTGACGGTTATTTGTTCCCAAAAATATTTTCTCGATTGACCGTTTATTGCGATGTCCATGTCTTCGCTTACTCTTTGTGGAGAAACATCCGAAGCATCTAGGTTGTTTTGGTTCATCGTCTGTTAAATTTATTAATTTTGAGAAAATTTTAACTATAAGTATCTAACACAACCAATAATAATAAACAAAATAAGCTAAAAAATACTATTAAGTTACTACCAACATAAAGTTATTAAAATCAAACTTATTTATAGTCAAACTTGATGCAGTTTAACTCCTATAACACATCGCCCGAGTTGTGGTGACATTTGGGGTGGGAGAAAATGACTCTAAAATACTTTTATTCATTCCGCATTGAGAAGACATATGAAGGGTGGTGTGAACGGATGCCATTTTAGAGAAGTTCAACTATGTAGAAATTTAGATATCATTGTGATTGCCGTTTTCGAGTCAGATCTAATCTCAATGCAATTGAACCTTTGTAATGAACAAGGATAGGATTTTTAAGATATAACCTTTTTTCCTGGGATAGTTACATTGTGAGAAGCTCAACCCTACTTATTGTATTTTTAAATATCTAATATTTTCAGAGCTATAAGCTCAATGCATTTTAAATTTTTTAAATTTAATGTAACAATAATCATTACCGCTATCAGATTGTATTTCTCCCATTGGAGTATGCGGAAGAGTCATTCCTGGGATTTCGCCATGAGTTATTTCAGACGGTTGGCTATAAGATGTTGATGCACCTTATTTATAAAAATATATTTACAGTCAAACCTTACTATAAAATAACACAATAATAGATAACCTTAATTCTTAAAATTCCGTATGAATAGAGTGAGAAAAATAGCTTAAAACTTAAAGATACAAATTACTAAAATTGAGGTCTGAATATAAACTTTAACGGAAATTCAACATTCTCTTTTAAACACAATTAAACAACATACCAGCTACATCGGGAGGGAGAGGCGATTGTCCAGGAGTTGTTCCATAAGGCGAAGTCATGCCGGGGGTTACAGCTAAAAATTTTAAAGAAATATGTCAATTTTGTACACAAGTATATGCTATAATTCTGGTTTCTATTCACAAAATATTTTTTAAATTTTGGTCTGAAATTTTCTGTATCCCTTCAATTGGTTTTATCTATTTGAGTGACACTCTCCAAAGATCGACCGACACTTTGGAAGAAAATTGAGAATAACGGTTTAATTTCAAGAAAGATATTACGAAGAATCTCGATATCGACAACGCAGTTTTTAACATCGTCTCTATTCTAACTGAAGTCATCTCACTAACATAGGTAACTTACCAGCTTGTTGTTCAGGCATAATTTCAGCCAAGTTATAATCAAATTCATCTATTTTTCGAGCTAAATAAAACCAGATCCAAATATCCGTATTGAAACTTGACTCCTTTTCTTTCCCTTTTCCTTTACCGCCTCTGGTTTTGAAGTATTTTCTGATATCTCCTTTTCTTTTAATAGCAGTAGTTCTTGCTTTAAAAATATTCTACATTCATTTATTTATATCAGATGGAGAATCCCCCTTCCCTTACACTGTTTTAGTTTTTTTTGAAAATATGGGGATATGGAATTAATTGAATTATAAAAATAAATTACCCCTTCTCATCAATTTTTCGAGCCATGATTCGCTATTAATAATTCCTTCCATTCCAGCATTAATATCTTCATTATCAATCTCCATCTCTTCATCAAAACTAGTGAAATCAAAGCCTCTACATTGCTTCATAATAATTAAATGTTTGGAAATAGGCCATACGACATGCAATAAATGTGCCAGTCCGTGAATCGTGTAATTAACCATTGCCAATCTACCCAATTCAGCTTCCCTGGCTTCAGGCTTTGATTTGCTTAATTATTATTTTTTACTTTTATTTTAAATTATTATTTGTAAGAATTAAATAAAAGTTAAACCGAATACCTTTGTGTATCTTAGCCACCTGGATCTTTAGACAGATCACACTCTCAATTTAGTATGCTTAATTTGGTTAGCTAATTAGTAAGGGTACATACAAAATATTAAAAGGAAGGAGTTAGGGGATACCAATGAGTAAAAGGATTTCGATGTTTATTATTTATCCTCTTAACAAAAAAAATCGGGCGAGTTTTGGATATATTTTGCTAGAATAATAAACATAGATTGATGATTGAAGACGAGCGATTATGGGAATATGGGGAATATATTGAAGGAACCGTTGCGAGATCTCGGATTTGTCATTTATCGCACTTTGGTTACCATTATACTCAAGAAATGAAGGATAAGAAAGATGAATAGAAATAGCGTTGATGTGAATATCTTTATATTTAACATTTCATCAAATGGAGAGGGAGATTAGAGGTAGAGGTAATAATAATAGGTAATATTTAAGGTAATATTTAATTAGAGGTAATACTGTAAAACAATCATTATCTACTTACCTGTTTTGATTGAAAATAGCGCTATCAGATATCGAACTATCACTTATCGACGAATAAAAATATTCCAGTTTTTCCACCGAATCTGTTATTGGATTAAGCTCCGAATCCGTTATAATTTCTAAATTATTAGTAACACGTAGGCCGTGAAAGAATCTAGAATTTATATTGCCCAAGAATTCAGTAAACACATTCTCCTTTGCAAATTCACGTTGTTTATCAGTTGCATCAAAATAGTTCCTTTGACTATAATTTTTAAGTTGTTCAATGAAACTTGAAAGATTATTCATAAATTCTTCTCCATGAATATTTGCATAGTTAAAAAGGCTAGCAAGGAAATGTTTTATGTCCACGCTATTTGAGCTTATATCAATCATAGTTTTAAAATTTTCCTTCAATCCATCATGCCAATTGCTGCGAAGTCTGAATTTTAAGTAAGATTTTAAACTATAACAATATTTAACCTCTAGCTAATGGGTAATAACCCGCCATTCCGAAATGGGCTGATAATAATGCTTAAAGGGCATCGACAACATATTAAAGCAGGGTATTCGTATCTCGAAATTTTTAAAAATCTGCAATTTTGTTCTTAAAAAATACGCATTTTATATCAAAAAAAATATATTATGTAATTTTTCTGTTAGCATAGGACAAATTTTTAGCATAGGACAAATTTTCTGTTAGCATAAGACACACCGCAAGTCAATATTTAACAGGCGGATTGGATTAAATGTTATTAAGTGCTATACAAAGGGATTTGAGAGATTTTTTCGAAGAGTTTCGTGAGATTAAGTGAAATATCTGGTAATTTGTATGGATATACATATATTAGTTACCATAATTAGGGACTCACAAAACATGCAAATGCATGTTTTGTATGCGGATATGCATTGAAGTAAGAAGCCCAAAAATGATGTTTTTACGTTGGTCGCAGCACTTTAGGTAGGACCCGGTTCTTAATGCATATATTTGCATATTTCGGCCTTCTCATGCATATTTGCATTTTGTGCATATTTTAGGAAATTTTACATATTTTGTTCCATATTTCGTCATTTTTTGCCAAATTTTATAGAAATTTGGCAAAATTTTCAAGATTTTGGAAATTTTTGGCCAAAAAATTTTTTTATAAAAATCTATCGAAAAAATTTTTCGAAAGTCTTTCGGGAAAATTTATTTTTCAAAAAAATTAATATTAATTTTAAATCCATAAAATCTTTATAAATGCTCTTGAAATGCAAAATTAAAGGCTAAATTAGTGTTTTTTGCTTAAAATACTGATCCTTAAAGCGATTTTTGACAATTTTTTAATGCAGTTAATGCATATAATACATATTAGTAACATTAGTTTCTTATGTCTGTTTATAGTGAATTCCAAAAATCAAACTCAGAGCTTCTGTTCTAAGTATTTGTCCTGGAAAATCTGGGGAATAATCTATAACTCAGTCCTAGAACCGAGAAAACTTTCTTTAACCCTAGTTTCAGTGTTCAGCACTGAAGATATTCTCAACTCATTTGGGCATCTGTATGTCCTCCTTACTTCGGGAAAATTTGATTTAAAATTTTGAAGGTTATGATTCGTAATATACATATACAGACATCCGAATTCCTTATAGATTTAACGTTAATAATTTTTCCTTTAGCGAAATGTTATGCATAAAAATCTAATGATGGAAACCGTTAATGATTAATATACTACAATGATTAAATAATAGCTTTATCGTCAGTTAAAAATGATTCAGGTTCAACAATTTCTGATCATTTTGCTATACTAATTTGACAGAGTTTAAAAAATATTTAAAGAGGAATGCTAACTTTCTGTTAACGAAATCTTACCGAATCCAATAGGATTGCTTAATTTTTCTATCGTAACTTTGCTGTTCAATAACGTTGATTTTGGTGTCATTCGACTCTTTGAGGTTTTCTAATGAGCGATTAGTTGAATTTTTACCCCAAAATGAGCTTGGTCACCAAATAGTTTTCAATATTAAGGACAAAACTCGTTCCACAGGCATTTCCTAACCTATAGAGCGTTACTCAACTCGACGAGTCCACAGGCATTTCCTTACCTAGAGAGCGTTGCTCAGCTCGAGGAGAGGAATCGAATGACATAAAATACCCAATAAAATCAACCCACTAAACTACATCCGAATAAAATATGACCCGAAAACAAATATTAAAAAAAAAGTCCATCACTATCAACTCATTCTTCAGATAAGCAATGGATAATATTGCATAGCCAATAACATCCAACCAAGAATGAACATCATAAAATTGATTCCGAACCACATTGGGGCCAACCAAATTCCACAAAATTGAGCATTCAATCTCATTTGACTTGAAGGTGCACTACTTGTCCCAACCATGCGTTTTTGACGGTTATTTGTTCCCAAAAATATTTTCTCGGTTGCCCGTTTACTGCGATGTCCATGTCTTCGCTTGCTCTTTGAAGAGAAACATCCGAAGCATCTAGGTTGTTTTGGTTCATCGTCTGTTAAATTTATTAATTTTGAGAAAATTTTAACTATAAGTATCTAAAACAAACAATAATAATAATAAAATAAACTTTAAAAAATAGCAGCTGTTGTTTAAACCCTATGTTACTACCAACATAGAGTTATTAAAATCAAACTTATTTAAAGTCAAACTTGATGCAGTTTAACTCCTACAACGCATCGTGTAGCCGAAGTTGTGGTGACATATAAGGTGGGAGAAAATGACTCTAAAATATTTCCCTTCATTACGCATTGAGAAGACATATGAAGGGTGGTTATATGTAAACGGATGTAATTTTAGAGAAGTTCAACTTCCAGAAATTTAGATCATTGCATTGCCGTTTTCGAGTCAGATCTAATCTCAATGCAATTGGACCTTTGTAATAAACAAGGATAGGATTTTTAGGTTATAACCTTTCTCCTGGGATATTACGTTGAGAGAAGCTCAAACCTACTGTATTTTTAAATATCTTATATTTTCAGAACTGTAAGCTCAATGCATTTTTAAAATTTTTAAATATTAATGTAACAATAATCATTACCGCTATCAGATTGTATTTCTCCCATTGGAGTATGCTGAAGGGTCATTCCTGGGATTTCACCATGAGGTGTTATTGCAGGCGGTTGGCTATAAGATGTTGATGCACCTTATTTATAAAAATATGTATATTTACAGTCGAACCTCACTGTAAGATAACACAATATAAATAGCCTCAATTTTTAAAATTCCATGTCAAAAGAATGAGAAAAAAATAGCTTAAAACTATTAAAGATAAACATTACTAAAATTGAGTTCTGAATAACTTTGTTAACAGGAATTCAACATTCCTCTTTAAACATAATTAAACAACATACCAGCTATATCGGGAGGGAGAGGCGATTGTCCAGGAGTTGTTCCATAAGGCGAAGTCATGCCGGGGGTTGCAGCTAAAAATTTCAAAGAAATATGTCAATTTTGTACACATGTGTATGTTTCTATTTACAAAATATTTTTTTAAATTTTGGTCTGAAATTTGCAGTATTCCCTTCAATAGAAGGTTTTATCTATTTGAGTGACACTCTCCAAAGATCGTATCCTAACTAAAGTCATCACACTAACTTAGGTAATATTTTAAAAATTACCAGCTTGTTGTTCAGGCATAATTTCAGCCAAGTTATAATCAAATTCATCCATTTTTCGAGCTAAATAATACCAGATCCAAATATCCGTATTGAAACTTGACTCTTTTTCCTTCCCCTTACCTTTACCGCTTTTGTTTTTGAAGTATTTTCTGATATCTCTTTTTCTTTTTATAGCAGTAGTTCTTGCTTTAAAAATATTCTACTATTCATTTATTTATATCAGATGAAGGATCTCCCCTTCCCTTACATTGTTTTAGTTTTTTTTGAAAATATGGCAATACGGAATTAATTGAATTATAAAAATAAATTACCCCTTCTCATCAATTTTTCGAGCCATGATTCGCTATTAATAATTCCTTCCATTCCAGCATTAATATCTTCATTATCAATCTCCATCTCTTCATCAAAACTAGTAAAATCAAAGCCTCTACATTGCTTCGTAATAATTAAATGTTTGGAAATAGGCCAAACGACATGTAATAAATGTGCCAGTCCGTGAATCGTGTAATTAACCATTGCCAATCTACCCAATTCAGCTTCCCTGGCTTCAGGCTTTGATTTGCTTAATTATTATTTTTTACTTTAATTTTAAATTATTATTCGTAACCTGTTTTGTTCAAAAATAGCGCTATCTGATATAGAACTATCACTGATTGACGAATAAAAATATTCCAGTTTTTCCACCGAATCTGTTACTGGATTAAGTTCCGAATCCGTTATAATTTCTAAATTATTATTAACACGTAAGCCGTGAAAGAATCTAGAATTTATATTGCCCAAAAATTCAGTAAACACATTCTCCTTCGCAAATTCACGTTGTTTATCAGTTGCATCAAAATAGTTCTTCTGACTATAACCTTTAAGTTGTTCAATGAAACTTGAAAGATTATTCATAAATTCTTCCCCATGAATATTTGCATAGTTAAAAAGGCTAGCAAGGAAATATTTTATGTCCACGCTATTTGAGCTTATATCAATCATAGTTTTAAAATTTTCCTTCAATCCATCATGCCAATTGCTGCGAAGTCTGAATTTAAAATAGGATTTAAACTATAACAATATTTAACCCTAGCTAATGGGTAATAAATCGCCATCTCGAAATGGGCTGATAATAATGCTTAAAGAGCATCGACAACATATTAAAGCAGGGTTCTTATCTCGAATTTTTAAAAATCCGCAATTTTATTTTAAAAACTATAAGAAAATAAAAAACCCTCATAATCTTCAAAAGACCACAAAAATCCGCATTTTTATAATCCGCATCTACTTATAAAAAACCATAAAATAGGGGAAAATCCGCACATTTCGGAGTCCTGTATTAAAGTGAGATCGTTTTTCCATTTCTTCCCTCTTAAATTAACACCCTTCTGATAACCCTAATGTACGATGACCAAAAATATGCTGTTAAACATACCCTCGTTTTGCTGATCTATTTTTGCACATATTATCCACCCATTCATAAAATTTTGTAAAAAATGCATTTGAATCGAATGAACCTCCTTTATATTGGGGAAGACATCGATAGTCAATTTGATCATAATCGGTGAAATATGCGTTAGTTTCTGAAAATTTCGAGTTTATTATGGATAATGAAAGATTTCTTCTAACTTGAGATTTTTTTAAATAATTTTTTCTTACGGTAAATTTCTTCTAACGGTAAATCGAGTAAATTTTAACTCAAAATATGACAATTATTATTTAAATCGTTAACTGGAAGGAGTAACTAAGGGGGGTTTGAAGTGGGTAGTTATTGTTCTCTAGGAGGAAGGGAATATTATCTGAACGAGCTCAATTTATTAAATACAAATGTTGATCTATCAGAGAGAAAAAAGTTTCCAGTCTAAAGAGCATCTGCAAATCAGGCACAGTTCAATTCCTGTGCAGTGACTAAACTTGCTAATCTCGAAATTGAATTTCCTTTAAGTTACATTTTAGTATATGTAATAAAATATTTATTAAATAAAATTTGCTGTTAATTACCAGTTTCAAAGCTTCGTCCTAAAATAGTTCTGAGAAATCGGCCAATATTATTTGAGCTGATTGTTCTAGTTAAAGTTTGTTTTGTATTATTAATAGTATAATGAAAACGAGTTTCAATTTTAGTAACATGAAATGAAAGCATTGTAGCTAGTATGAGGTTGTAAGAGGCCATTTCTTCTTTTATTATCCAGTCGTCTGCTTGCTCATTGTTGTATAAATTATCGAGAGTAATTGCACTAAATAGATAAATTATCTGCAATGTACTGTTGGAACGGTTGTGCAAATCTGTAGTAGTACTCGTACGTTTGTTACAAGTACGAGATAAAAATGGGTATGTGGTACTGGTTAGGAGTAGGAGCAAACTCAGTTTCCCAGAACGTTAAAGCTCATGTCAATGTATGCGAAAACCTATTAGTAGAAAAAAATAGAAAAATAGGCATTTCAACTCTTTTTCTTTAAGGACAAATGTTGTTAAGGATTATAGGCATACTCCTTTACATATCAGATAAAAATCGAAGTAAGGCATATAAAAATCCAAAATTTTACCTACAACCAGCTTTGAAAAACATGTAATGCATAGCAATGGATTTGCGCCTAGCCATTGTCAGGTAGAGTGCCATTGTTGGTATATTTTCAATGTTATCGCATTGAGTTATCAATTCTTCTCTGTTTTGAAATTTTATAAATGGTTGAAGAAATATGCTGGGATCTTCCTGAATTTTATTTGAATGTTATTTAAAGCTTATGTATTTATTTCTATGTTAGCCTAAATCAAACACAATCATCCCATAACAATTGGTAGTTTTCATTTCCTTCTAAAAATCACAACGAAACTGCTTATAACATCAAATCTAAAATTTGTCGAGTCAGCTCTAATACTCGGGTTCGCCCGGTTCTGTGCTTCGCTCAATCTCTAGCTCAATTTTTAGGTACTCAATGCATAGTAACAGGATCAAGCAAAAATTTTGCGCTTTTCAGTTCCGAATTTGTGCATCCGAACTTTTCGATTCGACTCTCGGTTCCGATTTTCGAGGTTATTCAATTTTGATATTTTCGAAATTTTTTTCAATTTACAATTTTCGAAAGATATTTTTATTTAGAAAAAAAACTTTTATCCTCATTTGCTCAATTTAGCTCAATTAAACTTATTTGCACAATTAACTTGTGAAGAACTTAAGTAAAGCAATTTATAAAGCTTTTTATTTGAAATTTTAATTATCTTCAAGTTTTGCAAATAATGCCCTGCCACATTTCTGAGTTGCTGCGCCGTATTTTAGTGTACCTACATATATTGAAGAGAAAATATGAGTTTACCTCATGGTCAATCGTCTCTGACACTTTTTCTGTTCCAAAGTAAAAGCGTTCAAGTGCAAAATGGTAAACATCATACATATTGAAGTCTCCAGAAAGGGAAACATTCATTAATTGATTAATATCAAGCTCTATTCCACTAATAACAAAAATTATTTGTCGAATAAGACGCAATTCCTTGAAGTTAATTTACATATTAATTTTGTTAAATTTAAATTGAATCATTCAGATTCATTAAATTTTATACTTGATACACATTTTATCCCCGAACACATCCGAGTTTTTCAAAAACTCTTAAAAGTATTGAGTAATATTAACTCAAATTCTTGACAATCTTTTAAATTTTGGTAAATAATGGAGGGGTGGGGGATGTTGACTAAGCTTTAATATAATTACATTATACATATGATAAACTTTTCTTATAAAAAGGCCCCACTTTATACACAAACTTTAATTAACCTCAATTGACAAGGTTGAAATCACTTCCATGTATATATCAAATTTCATATCAGAAATCCAAAGAGGATTATCCTTTCCAGTGTCGAGATTAATAAGTCTATTAAATTCAACCGCGAGAAATACTGGTTTCGTGAGAAGAAATGCTCTCATAAATTGACGGAAACGTTTAGTTGATTTGCTCTGTTTTAGTTGATCTAAACTTTTGTTGGTAAGAAATTTGAGTAGGTCCAAGAGTAGGAAATTTGACTAGGTTTACCCATTACATGTTATGCAAGATACATATGAGACACAACTATAACAATTTCCAGTAGGTCGTAGGATCGATGCCTGTCCGGGTCTATAAATTTACTCGGGATCTCGCATGCGAGGGTAACTTTTAGAAAAGTTTGCGGGAGTAACTCCCTCGGGAATAATCCCGTAAAATCCTAAAAAAAGTGCGGGATTGCGGGCCGGTATCTCGCAAAATCCTACGCGCGAACCCGACCCGTGTTGGTCCTTAATAATTGGAGCATTACCAAATGGAGCATCTCCATATTCTGGCACTTTTAATACATCATCATATATAAATTCCACACATTGAATATATTCTTTAACAACCATTAAAAGTTCTCGGTTACCATTATATTCAAACTTTCGTGGAACAAATTGTTTTGTACCCTATGATTATTATAGTGTATATTATTCAAAAAATTTCTAAGAAAATTTAAAAAAAACTTCTAATATGTCCTTAAATGGAAAAATTGTATAATTAAAAATCTGGATTAATTTTATAAAAGAAAGTAGTGAGTTTTCAAAAGAGAATAATACTACCCTATTTAAATAAAAATTACTAACAAATCCTATTTGGCGGCAAAAATCAAGAATCCCTCCAAAACGATAATGTTCACTGTAAAGTGAAAGTCCTTTGAAAACATGCAGAAGATTTGTATCAGCTTCCGGGTTATAATTTCCATTTTTATCAAAACCTTTACATTTACCCAAATTTTCCAATAAAAAATTTTTGACTTGAGTTCGTATTAGGATGTTGAAATGACTATCTTCAGCACTTGAAGCATTTTTGGTGAATAAAATGACAACAATTAATGAGAGGGTAAGGGGTTGAAGATGTGGAAATTTGTTTAAGATTTTGTATCCCATCTGGAAAGTTATAGTAGGATCTTATTTTTATTGTTGAAATTTTCTTTAAAATTTGGTTGGGCATTTCAAACTCGAACCTGATCATACAAGTCTCGACCCCGAAGGATCTACAAGAATGTACGGATTAATGTATTTTGTTATTAATATTTACTTTAGTAATTAATATTAGATTTATTAATTAGGTAATATAAAAAAAATTAAATAAAATATTTAATTAAATAAAATTTTTACTAAATGAATCCCCTTAACCAAGAAAAAATAAATAAAAAAAAAATAAAATAAACTCAAATGGATAAAGACTAGGTAAAATAATTTATTTAAATAAACAACCCAAAAATTAAATATACACTTGTAAAGGCTTTAAAGTCAGCTCGAAATTTCGATTTAGCTCTACTCGTTTTTGTATCCTCTACAGCATTGACTGATCTTTCTGTTGACAGTGATCTTTCCTTAGACGCTCCTTTCCTTTAAATTAAATGATTATTTACTCTCCTCTTTTTATTGTATCTATCGAGAGGCAGGCTTGATTGTAAATAAAAATAAAAAATAAAAAATTAAGAAATTAAATAAGAAATTAATAATAAAAATAAAATTAATAAAAAATTTTTTTATTAAATTAATATTTTTAAAAATAATGACCCTATCCCAAAAGAAAGGCGCAATCGTTTTTTTTCAATACTTTTTTTCTTTCCTTATTATGACATAATGGTCAGCATTTTTTTCCTCGTTCAATTCCATTATATTAGCCTGTGGCAGAATCACCCCTCGAAAATAAACGTTAAATAAACCTTGAAAAGGTTTATAGTGATATTTTTCAGAAAAGATTCGGTAACGATAAATTTCTTTCTATTTTTTCTAATCTTTCGAGAGGGCATTTTATTTTAAACTTTCTATTTTTGCTTATCTTTGTATAATGTACGACCAAGAATAAGACCGTCTGACTTCTTTAATAAATTTTTGAAATGTTGAATGGAAAAAAATAGTTTATAAATTAATTAAACCGAACTTTAAACTTTTTTGCCGGTTATTACAAACAGCTTAAAGATGAAGCGTGTTACCTTAAATCAGAATATTGAAGGTTCCCTTCTGTAAAGCATCTAACTATTTAATTCCTAAGGCTGTGCAGTAGGTGGTGTGATGTAATGGATAACAATTCAGTCCGGTCAACTGAAGATGCTTGTTCGCTCCCAGTTACCAAATAAACCTATTCACTAGCTAAAGGAAAGAAATAGCTCTGCTTTACTCTTCAAATAGAAAAAGTATACTTTTCATAGTTTAATCCCATAACAGAATCTCCTTGATAGCCAAATTTAAAATAAAAAATAATTTTGTTTCAACAAAATTATATCCTAGTTTCACGCCATTGTTAATATACTATAACCCTAAATATTCTTTGTAATACCAAGATAAAACTGGTGATAAGTAAGATTCGCTCAAAATTTAACTCTATAATTTTGTGACTTTCAACTAAATATAATCTTGTAGATAAAAAATTTCTTTAAAGAATAATATATTTTATACAGCTCTACTTTTTAATATTACAATTTATTTAAAATATTTTGTATATATTTATTACTACATATTTTTCTTCAGTTTCCATCTCAACATTTTATGTATGTTATTGTAGCATCTAAAAATATTTTTTTAAAAAAAGTAAAAAAATAATAGTAGTATAACTTGTTGCTCTTCCAACAACCCCGTCCAATGGTTCTAACCAGTCAAATGCCTTTCTAGACAAATCAACATGATTAACTGGGCATCCAGGGCATTCATTATTTATTGGAACTGTTAAACTGGAAATCGAATTAATTTAAATTAAATTATTTATTAAAATTACGTTTTGCCTTTGTATTCAATTTTTACACATTTATTTATGCAAATTTTATCATTTCTCACTACATGCTTGTCTTCAAAACAAGATGGAATCCATTTGGCATTAGCGTCGAAAAGTACATAAGAAGCTGCTGCAGACATTCCTGACTAAATTTTTGGAAAAAAATTTTTAAAAATAATTTTTTCACAAAAAGAACATACAATAGAAGCACTCGCAGTGTCAATTCCACAGGCCCCCTCTCCCCCAACACCATAAAAAGTAAATATTCCATCCCTTGGTGTATCTAAATAAGAGTCAACTACTCCAGAAGCATTCTCTTCACTAAGGCACATATTTTTTGCGACAGCTCTGTCTGGATCGACAGTTAATGTTTTTCCTCCAGGAATGGGAGAATCTGTTGTATCTCTATTATTATTTCCTCCATTTCCTGAAGATTTGGTTGAACTTTTAATTTCATCATTATTGCCTTTCCCTTTATTATTAGATTTTGTTACTTCATTATTATTTGGGTTTATTTCTGTTGTAGTTTTTATTTTTCCGTTTCCCTTATTTTTATCTGATGATTCTGTAGTTGTTGTACAATCATCATCGTCATAATTATTATTATTTGAATTACATTCAGTAACATTTAGAATATACAAAGTAGGCATCCCATTTCCTTTGATTATTAGACCAGCATCATCGAAGGAACTTCCCGGCTGGATTATAACGCCGTTTGGAGTTCTGTATTTATTGTTTCCACGTAAACGAACACTTCTGTTTGATTGAGTTACCGACTGGAAAAAATATTTTTTAAAGGGAATAAATTATATTTTTAATATTTTGAGGATACAAGGCTTTGTTGCTTGGCCCTAAACTTGACATTCTTTCCTTTCTTAATAGGAATAGAATTATACTCCTCTTAATTGCCAGTTGAGGTAACAAGACAGACAGACGTTCTGCCTAGTCAGCGCATTATAGAATCGCGGACACCCCAATATATCTGGATTCATTTAAGCAAGCTAACTCGAACATAGATAATATGAAAGGATACGATATTTCTAGACTAAGTGTCCTCACAAAACAAGGGGCTTTCGATATCCTTCTCCCTGTTTGAGAGAATTTTAAATAAATTATATTTTTAAGGACATTTCCAAATAATTCCAATTTCTCAAATTAACAAAAAATATTTTTTAATAATTTTTAACAAAAAAATTTACCCCATGCGGCAACGAAAGAAAGAATTTAACAGAACATATTGGGGTTTGTCCATTATTTTTAATTACAATTTGGACATTACTACTTCCCTTTTTAGATTCCAAAACATTATAGGAAATAGAAACAGAATTTATTGGGGCTGTATTTATTAATAAAAATTTTAAAGAAATTATTAAAATAATTAAAATTTTATTAATTATTAAAGTCATTCTATTTTTTAAAATTATTTTTAGGAGGATTTTTTTAGTTTTTAAATTAATGACTTTTTTTAAAATAATTATTTCTTGAATATTCACTTATTTATAAATAAATTTAAATTGAAGAAATAAGCTTAATACGTAATTAAAAACCGGATATTTACATTGTAAATTTTTTTAATTAAAAAAAAAATTTTTTTAATTTTTTCCACGTGTTTTTTATTCTCTATTTTTTAATTTCTCTAATTATTTAATAAAAAATTTTATAAAAAAATTTTTTTTGAGTTTCCGCTAATATAAAATTATTTATAGAAAATAATCTTTAAAATTTAAAGCTTCTAAATATAAACTTAATCCAACACTAATATACTAAAATATACTAAAATTATTTAAATTGTTGGAAATATTATTTAAAATTAAATATTAAATAAATTCCAGCTCTAAAATAAACGTGACAAATTTAAATAAATATTAATTTTATTTGAAATCCGACTTGAATATTTTTATTAATAGCTTTATAGTTTATAATAAAATATATTTTTATATTAAACGGATCAAACAATTGTCAGGGTTTCGAATTTCAGATAACTTGTGATATACCTGTTAAGTAGCAGAAACACCCCCCCCCCCCCCAAAAAAAGTTTTCAATTTTTATTTTCTAAAATTATGTTCAGAATCAAAAACTTCTATCAGACACTTAAACCTTCATTGGACTGCTAAACTTTCAGTCCTGAATTTTTACTTCCAAATAAAGCATTTTAATGTCACCAACAAATTTAGAAGTTCTCATTAATACTATTCTCACTAAAGTAAATAAACAAAAGTTATGAAAATATTTATTTGGGTATTTTACAATATGACAGCAAGTTTAAGGCAGATAAGGATACCCCCTATTCACAAACGATTTTAAATAATAAATTTTAAAAAATCAATTTATTTTTAATAATTTTACAAAAAATTATTTAGATAAATAAGCAATCATTGGATACTTCCTTTTTATTTTAATTCTGATTTTCCTAATTCTCACATCCTTCAAAAAGAAAAATATTTTATTAATTTCTACGTCCCCACACTTCTTTCAACCAATCCTGAAAAAATAAAAAGATTTTTGATAACTTTACTATAAGGATATTTATTTTTTTAGCTTATTTAGCATCACAATTTTACTCAATTTTCTTTATTTATAGAAATACCTTATTTGCTTTAATTGAGCGACCGGCCACTCTATTTTTCAATCCCGTCTCAAAGGGCCGCTCTATTGGGGACGGTCGTTCAAATGGAGGCGACCGCTCTAGAGGAAATACGATAATAATTTGTGTTTCTTTGTTTTAAAAGGATTAGATTGATTAGTTTTAATCACATTAAATTATTTTTCCATTATGAAATCATAACTAAAGGTTCCTTTGCACTTTGTTTTTTCCTTACAATAAGGAAATTTATCTTCGTTATTTAATAGAAAAAAGCTGGTGGCCGGTCGCTCAATTAGAGCAAATAAGGTATTTCTATAAATAAAGAAAATTGAGTAAAATTGTGATGCTAAATAAGCTAAAAAAATAAATATCCTTATAGTAAAATTACCAAAAATCTTTTTATTTTTTCAGGATTGGTTGAAAATTTAGCTTTTTTCTATTAAATAACGAAGATAAATTTCCTTATTGTAAGGAAAAAACAAAGTGCAACGGAACCTAGGACCCACACCTTCACTCTCACTTTATGTATGAAAAAAATTAAATATTCAACTAGTCATCCTAGCTAAAGGAAAAATTAATTTTAATTTAAAAGCAAAGGATTTACAAAATGTTAGTTTTACAAGAAAACTTTTAAAAATCGGAAAACTTAATTCGTCTTCCGGAAAGTTAAATTTTGATGCGATAGTACCGAATTTTACTTTAAAAAAATTCCGGTAAAATTCAAAGGAGAATAAATTTTTATTTTAGTTTTAGCTTCAGAAATAATTATTTTAATAATTATGATTTTTGAAAATATTTATTTTTTACCTTTGTGCATTGATAAATAGCAGAAATTTGCAACATATAAGTGTGCATACTTTAATTGAATTTTTTAAAAGAATTTTTAAAAATTTTTATTAAATATTTCCATAAAAATTAATTTTGATTTATTTTTTAATAAATAATTTTATGAAGGGAAAAATTGTAACAATCCAAAAATTAATTTCCTTTCAAACAGTTGTTGGGGACCGTTCAAATACCCTTAAAATTTGCCAACAATAAGACCAACAGGGTACTTATTTAGTTCCCTCCCCCAGTCAATTTTTCGGTAAATAAGTAAAAAATGGTCAGTCTGCCAGACGTTGTAGAACTCGTCGAGCCGTGTCGAATGACACCAAAATCAACGTGATTGGACAAGATTTGACAATGACATAAGTTGCCGACTCCGATAGGTATACTTAATATCCTAATTATATCAAACCATATCCAATCACGTTAATTTTGGTGTCATTCGACTAAGCTCTTTCGAATGAGGTATCATTTGAATAAACTTTTTTACGTCTGCAAACTAAATAAGTACCAACCGTATTAATTAACCGATCGAAACAACCCCAATTTTAAACCCAAAATTATTTAAATATTAAATAAAAAAATTTTTCTATTAAAAAAATACCTAAGAGTCCCGTTATATGTACGTCTACGCCACAGAGAGGGTGCATAAAGTTCTCGTTTTTGTTCTTCCTAAAAAAATTTATTTAATTTGTTTAATTAAAATTTAATTTAAACCGTTCTTTCCGAAGCCATCAAAGAAAAACAGAAAATTTTTTAAATAAAATTCTAAAAAAAATTAGGGGGAAAATTCGAAATTAAATATAAAAAAATATTTAAAAAAATTAGATTTTTTTGAAGAAAACAAAAAAAAATAAATTTATTTTTCCAATTTTAAACCAAAAATTTATGTAAATAAACGACAAAAGGATCTTTAAATTGATTTTTATTTCCTAATTCTCACTCAAAAAAAATTTTCGATTTAATGTTTATTGTTGAACCGTCCATCAAACCAATCCTGAAAATTATCGATTTTTTAAAAGTATTGATAATTCTGAGTTCGGAGCAGTTCAACTGAGTCCCGGCCCTATAACTCAGATAATTTTTAATGTTCTTTTTACCTTGGATAGAGAATCAAAAGCTCTACAACATATCAAAAATCAGAATTTTTGACCGGTTGATAAAAAAGTTATGATATAAAAACTAACTTTTTCAAAAAAATCGGATTTTTCGGCACTTTATCGATCATAACTTTTTTACCAGTCGGTCAGGAATTTTGATTTTTTGGTATATTGTCTTTATAAGTTATAGAGTCCGAGACTCATTATCAGTTGAGTCGGGACTCAATTGAGGTGTACGTTCTGAATTTCGTTCCTCCAAACAGGGATGGTGGGTTACTGGAACCCAAGACCCGGAATATTACCCGACTAAAATCATGATCCAAAGAAAATTCTGCAAACCCTGATTTCACTAGAATTTTTCATTTCTAAAATCTTTAATACAAAATCAAAAAAATTTTTCTCAAATTTAAACAAAAAAATTAAACAAGAAAAACCTTAGCACAACACAAAACAGCAGTAAACACCAAAACACTAGCAGTTCCATAAACAACTTTAGGCCCATTTTTTGTTTTCATCATATCAACAGATTTATCGAGAAGTCGACAAACAAGTGGAGTGCACTTAAAAAGAAAAAAATTTTTACTATTTTTTGATTAATTTAAAAATAAACCGTTTTACCAGCCATCAAGAGAAAATTATTTTTAAATAGAAATTTGAAAAAAACCTAAAAAGAAAATTAAAATTTAAAAAAATCTTTAAATTAGAAAAAAAAGATTGCATGTTGCATTTGCATGTTTTAACAGGTAAGTAAAAAAGCCATTTTGAATAAAAAATTCATTATTTTGTTGTACAAAGAATTGAAAAACAAAAAAAATATTTAGGAGGACGAAATAGGTAAATAACGAACAGAAATACATTGACGCAAAAAACGCCCTTTAAATAAAGGGCTATTTGGTCTATATGAAGACTTCCTTCCGTTAGGCCCAACATAGATGTAGGGAACTAAAAATAAAATATAGATTTAGAAATTGTTTTTAAAATAATTTTAATTTTTTATTAAAAATTTGTGAAGAAAAAATCCTTACGTCTGCAGACATAGTATTTTGCCCAACCAAGCTCTATCCCCTCCATAGCACCAGGAAAGAAATAACCATCGTCATCGGGCATCTTAAAAATTAAAATTCAGACAAATTTGTAAACAAAAATAAATTTGCCTGTATTCGTGGCTGTAAAGTAACAGAAACAGGCGCTTTTGGTGTTACTACATGTATTCTCATTAATTGTGCCATAATTCTCGGCTTTCTGCAAGGACAAGTCAGCCATAAAGGGAGATCAGCATCCAATAGAGGGCCAGCATCTTGGTTTAAAGGCCCATAATCTTTTCGATGTTTGAGAGGTTTGAATGGTTCACCACAAGTAAAACGATGGCCACGAGGACATTCGTAATCGAAACCGACAAAAAGCTAAAATTGTGTGGCGAAAAAATTAAAAATGATTTCAAAAAAATCTTTTTACCTTAACCTTTTCATTACTTTCTGTTCTACCATGTGCAATTCCATTTTGTAAATTTCTCAAACATTGATCTGTTGGATTAGCACCAATTAATTGCATTTCACGAACCCATCTTTCAGTATTAACCGAGAGTCTTACACTCCATGGAAGTAAATATCTATTTAGAAAAAATATGTATTTTAAATTACTCTAAAATAATTTATTTTTACTCTGAGCCACTTCTAAAACGTGCTGTCCTATCATGACCACGAATACCAGTTGAATGATTATATAAAGATGAGTGACCAATGCAGACAACAGAGAATGAAGGGAAGAGTGGAAGTAGAGAAGGTGGTGAATTGGTATGAGGTACGTGATCGAGATATTGGCCTTTAAAAAACTTTGTTATATTTGAATTTTTAGTTTTAATTGTCAACTAAATTTCAAAATTTAAATTTAAAAACCTTTAAAATTTTCTTCCAGTTTTGAATCGTCCATTTTTTCAAGTTTTGATTGAGTCTCTTTTGGAGGGACATCTCTTTTGTTGTCAATATTTATATTTTGTTGTTCAGTTCCAGTTCTAGTCAGATGAGAGTCATATTCGTCTAAATAATGTAATTCTGGAGGTTCAGGTGATGATTCTACATCTTCATTATCATTAGGAATACCCATAGTTGATGAACGGGCATTTGAATGAAATGATGTCTGTTCTTGCTTAAATAAAAAAAATATTTTTTAAATAGCAGATGGGTAATTTTGAAGCCAGTAATTTAGAAGCAAGAAAAATTAAAATCCCTCAAACCTCCTCAATTTCAACATTCATTTCTCTTTCTTCCTCCTCCTCCTCATCAAAATCTTCCTCCTCCTCTTCACTAACTTCTTCATCGGATGTTATTACATTCTTTTTTCTAATAGGTTCATCTTCATCCTCATCATATTCGTTTTCCCCCAACAATAAAGTTTGACTAGGATTTAATTTTGACTTTTCTTTCTCTTCTTCTTGTGATAATTTAATTTTATTTATTTTTTCTCCAATTTCTTCTCCACTTTCTTCATCATCTCCCTCATCAAAGAAACGAACATTAAAATCACTTGGATCTATTGCCAAACCTCCACCTATTTCGTTTGTGATGTCGACTTCCTCATTATTATTGGATTGTGATTGAGGATTTGTTATAGTTCTCTTTACATTTTCTATAAAATGAAAATTATTGTAGAAAGAATTTTTATATGTGGAACGAAAATAGAATTATGATAAAAAAATATTTCCAGTTTTTAGTACTGGAAAACCTCCAACAATATAACAAAAGATTAGTTGCCTTTTCGAATCGGGCCGACGTTCGAGTCATTTTTCCAGGCCTTATTTTTATCGAACCGAGCTGTTAATGTCTTTTTCGAACCAAAATTCGATGCGCGGTTCGATCTACCGAAACGAACCGGTCCGGCAACCCTATAAAAAATATCTTATAAAAACCTTGCATTGAAATTACATCCGAATAAGATTTTTGTTTAATTGATTCATTTAATTTAACATTCTCCACAAATTCCTCAAGTTTATCAACATTTTTTGATTCCAATTGTGCAGTGGATACATCAAACAATTTAAATTTATATTTATCTAAATTTGCACAGCAAGAGCCAAAATTAAAATTATCATCCCCCGTTTCGTTGTAAAAAGTAAAATTTGCTTCCTGAATTAAAAAAATTGGGTAAAAAAATAATTTTTAAAACTTTTATTAAAAACGAAAAACCTTCAAAGTAAAAGGATCATTTCGAATACGTCGAGACATTCCACAGTTACACAATGAAAATATTTTTACCCCAGAACAGTGTTGACTTTTAGATTTTGGTTGAAATTTTTGACGTTTGCGTCCAGTACTTCCACTTCTATCACGGACAACTTTTAAATTACTATCATCGTCATTTTTCAGCAATTCATGATTTACCTTAAAAACAAATTTGGAGAAAAAACAAAAAAACAAACTTTATAAGCACAAAATTGTCCTGTTAAAGAACGTTTCTCACATCGTTGATGCCCATCTTTCCAAGTATTTTCACATTCAAGTTCTAATTGAGATATCAATTTATCAATATGATGATGACCTGCCGATCGGGGAAAAGAGTGGCGAAGATGATCAACAGCCATTTTTAACTAAAATTTAGAAATAAAAGAAAATTTACAAAAAAAATGAAACTGAATATTCATGTTCAATTTTGGAAAAGACAGGATCCCCACCACCAGTCATTTTTGGCTGAAGTGAAAGTTGATTGTTGTAAATGACACGAGATGAGCTAATTGCAGATTCCACAAGACTATTTTTAAATTAATTTGGTAAATAAAGAAGTAGCAAAACCCATGCCCAGTTTATATTAGAGAAGATTAAAACAAAAAAAGCGGAATATGAAAGGAATATAAATTGACCTTTCCTTCGCTTAATCCGTGGATGAAGTTAGCATGGGATAAGAGGGGACGATGGGTAAGTAAATAGAAGATCCCAAATTGATGGCTAGTAGGCGTGGAGATGGTCGTAGCCGGGGGAGGGGCTTATGGGGCTATAGCCCCCCCCTGAAATGGGGAAAAGGGGAAGATAATGTTAGATAAGATGATACACCCTCAATTAATAGATAAAAATCCCTCGATCAAATCCCCTAAAACCCCTCTGTTAGCCCATTCCCGCCTTAAAATAATATTTTTTTAATTTAAAATTAATTTTAAAAAATCCAAAAAATCTAAATAAAAAATAAAAACCTATTAATTGATTCAATTTCTGGTGAAATAGTAACCTTTAAATCAAAACTTTCTCCATTTTTTTCATCATAAATACAACGTCTCAAGAGTTTTGCTGCCTCGATAAATTGACCAAGTGTAGGTAAAGGTGTATTTTGTAGTTTATTTGAAGTTAAATCTTTGCGTAATTTATTTATAGCTTTGTGAAGAAAAAATGGAAAATTGTAGTCGGAAGAGTTTTCGAGTTCTAGAAATAAAATGTTTTGAGAATAATTTAATAATTAATATTTAGCAATGGAAGAGAAGGAATTTTTACGAAAAAATATTTGATTTACCGAGAAAATACCAACCTTTATAAAAACATAAAGGACTACACAAAAACACTCTTTATTTTAATTTCTCAGAGAAACTTATCACTTTCCGGAATGATTTTGAGTGTATTATCACCAGGGGTGGGTGAGAAACACAATAGCAAGTCGAAGGTCCTCTATCGAATGGTACCAAAAAAGTATCAAATTCGCACTTTAAAGGATGGTTCCTTGTTGGTCTCGTATCTCGTTTTATCTCGTTCTCGTGTTTTTTTTCTCATGACTATTTTTTCTTAAATAATATGCTAAATTCCCCAGAAAATTAAAAACATATTTTTCCAAATAGTTAAAAAAGCAGCTAGTATTTAAATAAAACCTTTCCTATCCATTTTTGACGGTTCAGTAATTTGATTAATTAAACGAAGAATTTCTTCTGAATTAATACAATTTCCATTTCCTAAATTACCACTTTTATTACTGCAAACTTCATCTTCTCTCCCTGCCAACCCCAAAGACCCAAATAAAGCTTCAGCCAGTTCATTGTTAACATCAACAGGTATTTCTAACTGATTGAAACAATAAACAAAAGGAGTGCCAGAAGAAATAGTTATTTGGGCAAAGGAAGTATTTGGGCTTAAAAAGGGAGAAAAATAAATTTTTAACTAATTTAAAATTACTGTTTAATGTCCACAAGTCCGTGTTGTTTCAATAAATTTGCAATTTGTGTTTCCAGACATTTTTCCATTTTTTCGAGAAGTTCCTTCTTTAAAAAAATAAAATTATAAATATTTCGTATAAAATTAAGAAACCTTTTTTGTGGCATTTAAATCAGTACGTAATGGATTTCGGTGAAAACAAAAAAGTAAACGAGGAGAGGCTCCAATTCTGCAAGTATTAACAAATGAAGAGGGAAAGTTTGTTGACAGTACAGTTTCTGGGATTGAAGAAAGGGAAGAACGAATACGTCGGGAAATGGATGACCTAAAAATAAAAGGGAAATAAAAATTAGAGTTCGAACCCGGGTCGGATCTGGGACCGAGATTTCCGGGCCCGGACCCGTAAACTGGGGTATTTTAATAAAATCCGGGTTTTCGGGGTTTCCTAATTTGGAGGTTTTATCCCCGAAAACCCGGCCCGTGTCGACTTGGAAGAAAAAAGCACAGCCACCGAGCCCGGCCCGTGATAAGTTCGAACTCCAATAAAAATAAAATAGAAATTTTGCTTTTAAGTAAAATTAAAAATTAAGTTATTTTTAAGAAATTCTAATTAATTAAAAAGTCATAAGTTGAACTAATTCTGATTTTAAAAATTTTGATTAAACATTTTTATCGAAAATTGTTTTAAAAATTTTTGTTAACATTTTTTTAAATATTAATTTTATTTTATGTTAGGCGTGAAATATTATTTAAATTCGAATTTAAATTTAATTTAAAAAAATAATACTCCAAAATTAAATTAAAAAATATTTTCTCTTTTAAAAATTCACAAAATTTACCTCAACTTATTTAATCGTTTCAATAAACAAATCCACTCCAAATCAAACCGACATCCTTGTTCAATAAATAAAAGAGCATGACAAAGAGGGAAAATTTGAGCAAGTGCAAATAATTGTTCTCGATCGACGAAAGACATTTTTTCGAAAAATGACTTTAAATTTAAAATTTATTCCAAAAAATTTATTTAAATTTAATTTTTAGGGCTAATAAAAATTTTGTTTAATTTTTGTATCAAAAATTATAAAATTAATTCAATTAAACCTTATTTTTAAAATTCTCATTTATATTATTAAACAATAAATGTTGGAATTCAATATCATTAAATCCATTTATGATAAGCCAAATAATTGATTCTTCTTTATCAAAATGTATATCTATCTAAAAATAAAAAAAATATTTTTCGAATTAATAATAAACGTAAAATAAAATTACAAAAAAGGTAATATTAAACCGGACAGACCCCCTTTTTTCCTCCCCAATTTTTCCCTATATTTTTGCAAAATGGCCTCATTTTACCTGTTTTTGGCATGTACTTGCACTTGTATAGAATCACTATAAATAGTCCTTTTTGTTTGATTGTAAGCAATAATTAGAAGGCAATTTGGATGGAAGAAAGGAAAAAGTCTGACCATTAGGGGGAAAATTGGGTAGGAAAAAAGAGGGTCTGCCCGGTTCAATATTACCCAAAAAATATTTAAAATTTATTTTTAAAATTTACCAAAGGAGAACTTTCCAGCCGAGCATTTTCAGGATTGTTAACACAATTTAAAAAATTATTTTTGTTCATCTCATCTTCAAAAAATGCTCTCTCACCCAAAAAATCATTTAATAAATCAGCTTTTGTGTTATCAGCAACTTCCTTTTAAAATTAATTTTTTTAATTTTAATTAAATTTAAAGAAAAACCTTTCCGAGCACAGCAATAATTAAAACAGAAGAATTTAATAATTCTTGGTTATCAGAAGTTTGTTGTTGAGAAATAAATTGATCAAAATTGGTTTTAATTGATTCAATCATTTTTAAATTTTTATTTAAATTCTAAAAAGAAAATTATGGAGTATGTAGACAAATACAAGTTTGAATTATTAAAAAAATAAATTAAAAATACAATTTTTCCTGATTAATGCTAAAATTTTGAATGCAATTGAAAAAAAATGAAAAGAAACAAATTCTGCAAGAAGTCTAAAAAATATCATATGGGATTACTGTAACAGAATTCGGCTGGGCGAAATCTAAAAATAAAAAGCAAAATACGAAATTCGAAACTTTTCGCGCTGAAAAATGTGGAATATGCGAAAAATGCGAAACGCAAAATGCGAAATTAGCCCAGTCCAGTTCGGGGCCCACTCTCAATCGTCAGCACTAAACTAACCCTTATTTTTTATTTTTTGACATTTTGTATTTTTCAATTTTTTTATTTTTATTGATTTTATATTTTTTATTTTTTTTGTTAATTTTATATTTTATTTTTTGTTAATTCATTTAAGTTATTCGTTAAAGTTTTGCTTTTGCTATTCCGGAAAAAATACAGTAAGTGCTTTTTCGTAATTTTTGAGCGTTGTCAGTAGGTAACGAATTTGCTGAGTTTGAACATGTGCTGGAATTTCACTCATCGACTCCCTTACCCGAATTCGACTAATAAGACAAATTCGTTTTGGAAATTAAAAATCTTATGCTTAATATAAAAACTTGTCTCTTCGAGCTGAGTCAATGGCTTCATATTAAACAAAGTCAATTCCTCGAGGAAACAAGTTAGAGATTAGATGTAAAATTTGCAATTTTTAGTTCCCAAACCGGTCAAATTTGGGTTTCATTTTGTAATACCCAAATAGTTTGAAATACCAAACCCTCCAAAAGCCCTCGAAATACCAAACTGGAAAAAACGTTATAACATCAAATAAATACCAAACTGCAACTTCTTCAGTTATTTATCTATCTATTTTCACTCTTAACACTGGACGGGTTTGTATAAATAATAGGGGATATTGGAATCTTCGTTGGAAAACTTTTTGTGCTCTACCGAGGGTAGGCCGGGCATGTTCTTTGTTACACGATCGCTGCGTCCTGCGCGAGCGAAGTGAGCTCGCTTACCCGGCTTCATCTATAGCGGAAAAAAGTTTTTATGAGGAAAATCTTTTTACACCGTTCTTTGAACGAGTTTCCCATTTGTTGAAACAACATCTCCAATCGTAGGTATTTCAGTTTTGTATTTTAGGGTTTTTTGGATGTTTGGTATTTCAAGCTTTTTTCCACACAGTTTAGTCTCTATTGTCTTGTGCGATGTTCAAATGAGAAATATTTGAAATTTTAAAGTTGTTCCATGTTGATTTTATTGAGACCATAAGTCTTGGTATACGCTTTTGAAGTAACTTTCAGCACACTCAATTATCTCTTGACAACCCTCAAAAATGTGGAAAGAGTACTTCTTACTAATTTTTTTCTGAATTAGTAAAAGCCACATTTACCAATTTTTTTTTAGTTTAGTATATTTTAGCATTATATTTTTCAATAAATGGCTTATTACAGAAAAAGAACAACTAAAAAGAAAGTAAATATTTTTGTTTTTAATAAAATTAATTTTTAAAAATTTTTCTTATCTTTACACTGAATTATCTTTAAACTAACTTTTTTTAAATTTTTCTTCGTCTTCAAACTTTTTTTTTATTAGGACAATCAACTAGACGACGACTTAATTGCACTTGACAACGTAGATTTGAATGCATGTTGGCGTATTTACAATTTGAACGAGTTTGGCTGTGACGCTCATATTCCACCAAATCCAAAGTATTTTTAAGATTTTTAATTTGTATGGTTTCTTTTTGGCTTTAGTATGGTTTTAGATTTGGAATTTTCCTTGACTCATAATCAGTATCAAAAATTAGGGGATCCTATTTGAAGCGGGGGCTTATTACTTGAACTGTTTTTACCTCTTCTATCTTTTGCTTCCAAGCCTCCCCTTTCCTTCTCCCTCGAATATATTTATAAGACGCATTCTCTTTTTTTTTAATTCAGAACACGAAATTGCCGTCTCAATCCATTCTGTATATACCGCCTTGGATTGGAAAAGTTTGACAAATGTTTACAAACCCAAAAGGAAGAAGCTTCTAGCAGCAATTCTGAGCCTTTGATTCGTCGCAATCCAAATGTACAACCTTGTGGCTTAGTTAATTATGGAAATTTTTGTTATGTCAATAGCTTTTTACAGGTCTTTTAAAAATTATTTTTGTTAAATTTTGACTTTATTCTGAAAACGTTTATTTTACGGGAATGTATTTCTCCTAAGTAACCCATAACAGTCATCCAACTTTATCTGTCGAATCCATAATGTTCATTGTTTCCCGTTATTTTCAGACATATTTCCCATATATAATTTTAGCTCTTTTATAAATCTTTTTAAAGATTTGGTTCAACGATTTACGATTCCGTCAATGTGTTTATGATTGGCGTGCCGATCCTTTTTGGGAAAAACCGCTCGATGCTAAATTGGATATTCAGGAGGTTATGTGTTGCTTACAACGATTGTTTTTAACTCTTGAATTGACGCCTTTTGTTAGTTTTTTTTATATTTTTTATTAACTTTTTATTTTTTACAAAAAATAGGAAACAACCGACGCCAAAGAATTCTGTCAACTATTAAGGCTAGACAATCAACAACAAGACGTCCAAGAATTTCATACTTTATTCTTTGACACTATTGAGAAGAATTTGTTATTTCATCCAAATGGAGAGAAAATACAAGCTTCAATTAGACAACTTTTTCAGGTTTAATTTGTTCTTTTGATTTTCAACTTTTCTTCTTTTCCAGAGTTGTATGCGTCAAACAATCAGTTGTGAATGTGGTCATTCAACAAATGCAGAAAGCGAATATCGTTCATTATTTATCACCATTGATGGATTTAATTCTCTAATCACTGCTATTGACAGTTTTTTTAGGCCTGAATTGTTTGTTTTTTGGATGTTTTTATTTAAAAAATATTTTTTAAGACTTGCTGACTACAAATGTAGCAATTGTCAAGAACAAGGAAAATGTGTGAAAACAATGGAATACACAACACTTCCTCAAGTGTTAATTATTCAATTGAACAGATATGTCTTTAAAAGGTTGTTTTTAAAATAATTTTTTGTTGAATTTAATTTTTTTTAGTTCAAATGAGCGTCATCACAAACTCAAAACGGTAATGCAATATCCACGTCTGTTAAAAGCGAGCAAATTAAAACCTGATGCTCTGTATAATGAAGAATATGAGCTTTGCGCTGTTATGATACACGAAGGGAATAATACGCATTGTGGACATTATTATGATTTAATTCGTGATCCTTACACAAAGCAGTGGTTTACCTATAATGATAAGGTTTTGTTTTTATTTGATTATTTAATGCCTTAATTGCGGTAAAGCGAGGGGCATATTTGAAAAATTTTTGAGGAAAAACTAGTTTAATTTGTTTTTCATTAGGACTTTTATTATTTTGCTTTTAATCTTTCCTTTTTAGCATGTCCAATTAGAAAAACGCGCTCCAGGTTATGAAGGACAACGCGAACCTAAAGAAAATTTTGGTCGCCCAACAGCTGATCAGAAGGGTTGTTATGCTTTAATTTACCAACGGAAACCATCATATACAGCAGCAGAAGTAATGGCTTCTTCAAAAAAATTAAATATGCCTCCAGATGAAGTTGTTCAAGAAGTTAAAAATAAGGTAAAATTTTTGAGAATAAATAATTTAATAAATTAAATTTTAGTTGGAAAGTGATTTTCTTCGGGAAAGTAAAGAAGCTAATCGTTCAATGCATTTATGGGAATTGCGTGTTAATTCACGACATTCATATTTGAATCAACTATTTCGTGAATTAGAGGTATAATCTTTTACTTTTATTTTTTGTTTATATTTTTTTCCTATAATGGGCCATTGAGGTTTAAAAAGATTACCTAGTACCGAGTGGATCCATTATTGATTTTGTTATCGCTTACAATTAGACGCTTTCCTTACCTCATTAGCCAAATTTCGAAAATGTACCTAATATATAAGTGTATCCAACATTGATTGTGAGTGTAACGTCCTATTAATTTATCCTATTATTAATTTTAATGTCCTATAAATTTTTTCTAATTTTAAAAGGTTAGAGACGGCAATGTTTTATCTGAACAACCCGAAGAAATTTCATTTTTACCAACTTCATTATTAACCAATTTGTTTTCCAATGAATACGAGGCAGTTAAAGAAATGCATAATTTGAATGAATTGGACAACAACAATACTTTAATTCCTAACAATAATTTGGAGGATGGAGAGATTAACAGTTTCGATTATGCTGATTATGAATATATTTATACACCGGAACCTTTAAATTCTGTTAAAATTACTTTGTGTAAACATGGAAAAGTACCTTTGGATGCCGTTAAAAAAGGAGAATTGAAAGTTGTGAAAACTGCTGGTTTGAAACGATTAATTGCTGTAGGTTTTATTTTGATTTTTTTAGTTCTTTTTTAAATTATACCATTAATTTCCCTCATTTTCTATAAAGGATTCCAATGTTCAGTGGAAAGTACAAATGCCTGATAGTGATAACGGCGAACAAACGACAAATTCAGATATTGGTGGTGATTTCCAGCTGTTGACTGGGTGAGAATTAAAATTTCATTTATAAAAATTATTGTCCTTTTTTTAAATTTATTAACTTTTAGTGCTGATCTTTGCTCTGAATGCGTTAAGGATTTAAAATTGGAAGCAAATTTTCGACGTTCGCTCGTTGTTACTGAGAAAACGCTGTCTGATGCATTTAAATCACTTCCAACAAGGTTTTTTAAATAAATTTATTTTTCCAAAAAATCTATTTCAGAACTCACGATCCAAGCCGTGCAAGTCCGTTTCCTGTTCTTTCTCCGCCTGAAGATTCTGTATGGGTATCTGTTGATCACTTGAAAAAATTTAAGAAAATTGCCTTAACACAAATGGAAAGTTCGGGTCGTTTGAGCAAAAAAGCGGATGAAGATCCGCCTGCAGGTTTTTTTTATTAACTTTTTTTTAAATTATTTTTTGTTATTCTGAATTTTCTTTTGTCAATTAAAATTTTACTTTTTTCAGAAAAAAGGCTTAAAGCAGGTTCTGATATTGATGAAGATATTGCTGATGAAGGAGAATTTTTAGAAGAACATCACAGGCAATCGACTTCAAATAATTTTCAATCTTCATCTGAAATTCAAATAGTTGCAGAGCATATCAATACTCCACCTCTGGTTTAAAAAACATTTTTTATATTAATTAACTTTTTATTTTTAGAGTGATAATGTCACCGTTCGTAGGCGTAGACTTTCCAGTTCAATGGATAATAACGAAAATGAACCACCAAATTTCTCGAAAATTTATGACAAAAATGAGTCTTTTCAGCCTCTAGAACGTGTTGACAGTTTGTCAGTTACTGAAATCCCTGATGATGTACCTACTACCATTCGCTTTAATGAAGATCTTTTATGTAAACATGGTAAATTGATTACATAATTGCTATTTATTTCCATTTTTTAAATTTAGGTCGTTTATCATATAAGCCAAAGCGTGCTTGGTTGACAAAAGATGAATGGGGTGTTCTGAAATCTAATTTTATGGAGTTTACTAGTCCATTTCTTTGCTCATCACAGGAATGCCCAGATTGTATTGAAGAGTATAATGTAAATTAAATGTTTAATATTTGCTATTTTAATAATGTTTTAGTATTTCTTAATAATTAAAAAATTCTCACCCTTAATTTTGAAAATATTTTTGAGAGGGGTTTACTTCTGGGTGAGGGTTTCCTTCTGCGAAAGTTATAAAGGTTCCAAAAATTTTCTAGGCTAGCTTTTATTTTCTTCTTTTATTATTTTATTAATTTTAGATACTTTCTGAAGTTCGTCAAAGCAATTTAGATCAACTGCAAAAATTATTAAACGAAATTAATCCTCTACTTAAGAATTTATTGAATCGAAAATGGACACAAGAGGAATTGGGACTGACTTACAAATTTATGCTTTGTTCTGATTTTCATAGCAAAATGAAAAATATTACAAATCGTTCAAAGTATTTTTTTATTTTTAAACATTTTTTTAAATATTTTTAAAGACAAAAACAGGTGGTAGAAATCCCTCGAATTTGTCAGGATTGTATACTCTGTCAACATGGCCGTCCATATTTGCCTTTAATGCCATCAGAAAATCAAGAAGAAAATACTTTATTTGATCAAATTTTGGATTCAGGTTTAGACCAACAAAAACAATCGAAAAAACAACCAAATGGGGTACCTTTGATGGAGGATGAATGGCAACAATTGGTAGCTGCTTACAATAAACATGTACCTGAACAGAATGAGCCCAACCCTATTTTATTTCAAGAGGATGGTAAAGAAAATTATTTTATACATTTTGACCTCTGTAAGATACGCCCAATAGTTGGATACACCTCAATTTAAGATCCGTTTTCTATTTGGTTGACCACTGTGTAGGGAAACTGCTAAAGCGATACCCTCTATTTATGTTCTCTAAGTCTTCCAGCTCTCGAATGTATCTTATAATGAGATATGACTATATTTTTGGTCAAAAAATAAAATCCCTGTCTTTATTCAAGGTCAATATATGGAATTCTGTGATGAATGTAACTATGAATATTTTTTAAATGAAGAACAGAAACGCTACATATACCCAGACGGTGCGGAAATTTGGGTTAAAATGGTATGTTTATTTTAAGAATTTTATTAAATTTTTTATTTTAATTTTAGAAAGATGACGAAAGTGAAGAACAACTTCAGGCAAAGGCTGCGGGTCCAGGCACAAGTTCAAGTTCTTATACAACTCGTCGTATGGCAATGCGTACCAATATGTTCAAATTTAAGGTAAAATGTTAATTATTTGGTTAATGAATTATTTTTACTTCAAAATTTCTCTAAAAGTATTTTTGTTAATTAGAAAATAATTTTGATTTATTTTAAAAATTACTAAAATAATTTATTTTCAGATGCGTTCAACACAAACAATTACAGATTTGAAATTACAACTTATGCAAAAAACCAAACAATCACCCAACGACCAATTGTTATACTTGAATAATAAAGCATTAGAAAATGATCAAACTTTGGAGAATGCTCGTGTCGCGGCAAATAATTTTGATAATCCTTTAGTGTTAATTGTTCAGCAACGAAGGGTTGAGGTTTATTAAAAAAAATTTTTTTTTAATTTTAAAATCTTTTAAAAGGACTTGGACACCTCAACAGGTTCAACAAATACAGCAACTCGGCAGTTAGAAAAGGGATTTAGAGACACGGCGTTGTCTGCTTAGAGAAAAAAGTTTAAATTTTGTTTTTTTTATTTATGTTTTTTTTCTTTTGATTTTTTTCTGAACCTTAACTACATATTAGTGACAAAAATTTATTAAAATATTTAAATTTAGTTTAAATTAGCAATAAATGAACTTCAATTTAGCTTAAGTTATTCTTATTAGAGTTTTATTATTAAAAGACCAATTGTTTGGTTAAATTACATAATTTTTTATAGGGTTATTTTTGTTTAAATTTAATTTTTTGTAGCTTTTAAAAGCCTTTTTTAATTAGCAAGATAGATTTACCAATATTATATTTTGCTGCTAATCATTTAAATTTTAACTTTTTTCGCAGAATTCCTTGGTTATAATAAAAAATCAGAAAATAAAAACTTCTGATTCGCATAATCGATTCTCTTTCATTTTCAAAAAATATATTCTCGACTTAACTTTGTTTGAGATTAAAAGAGATTAATTTGTCGGTTTCTGGATTCTATTTTTATTTAAATTGAATTTTTTTGTTTCTCTAGATAAAAATTATTTTTATATTATTTGTTACATAGAGACGTGTGAGACTGAAAATCTTCAATGATTCGGAGACCAACACTTGATCCCAAGGCCATGAGAGAAATCTCGCACGTCTCTATTGTTTATAATGGTCGAACCAATAATAACTCTATTTTTGTTTTATAATTTATTTTATTAGATTATAAAATATCGCAAATATATAAATAAATAAATTTTTTTTAAAATAAATTTTGTTAATTTGTTTTATTAAATTAATTGAATATTTTAATTATTTTATTGTATTTATTTTAATTATTTAAATTTTTTACCAGATTTTCTACATAATAGAAATGTCTACTGTTGTGAACAAAAATATTCTCAAACCGTTCACTGGCCAATTAAATGAAAAGATTGTTAAGGTTTGTTAGTTTATTTTTTCTTACAATTTTTTGGTAAAAGTTAATTTGAGGTTTCTGTAAATATTTTCTAAAAAAAATTTTCGAATCGAATTATTCAAAAATATTTTGGAATTGTTTTCTCGAAGATTTTTCAGAGTTTTTTTTTGGTACTAGGCAAAAATTTTTTATTGGCATAAAATAATTCTTTAAATTCGGAAGTCAAACATTACGTACTAATTTCACATTTACTGTTCATTGCCAAAATCCTTCCCTTCCCACAAACCCAATTTTAACAGAACCAATAAATACATAAATTTCCTTTAAAAATTTTTATTTTTAGAAATTAAACGATCCAAAAACAAGATTATTGGACTATTATAAAATGCAAGAAATTGTTAATTGGTTACCTACAATTAAAGAGAAAATTGATTTTGTAAATCCTTATGAGAGAGAATGGAGTGTTGTTGAGAAAACTTGGCACAGGTTTTTTTGTTTTTAAATTTTAAAATGAATGGAGAGCTTTTAAATGTTTTTGGCAATGGAAGAATACAAATATTTTTTCGATTTTTCTCGTTTTTCATTTTTGTCTTTATTAGAGATCGGCCTGGGTCTGGACCAAGGCCTGGGTTTTTCCTGGGCCTGAGTGTTTCCTGGACTACAGGCCCAGGATCCGGCCCAGGTCAATAAATCAAACCCAGGAACAAGCCCAGGCTTTTCAAAATTTCAGATCTCTAGTCTCTATATTCTTTCCATCCTTGCCCTGCTATTTCTCTAAAAAATTTTTCCAATTTAAAATCACTCCAAATTTTTGTTAAAATTATTTTTTAAACTTTTTTTTTTAAAAACTAAAAATTTATATAGACGTTGGATGCGTCCACTTTCTCGTCCTCGAAAGGCTTGGACATTCCCTCCAATACCCAATTATTTTGATCCACTCAATTTTTACAAATATGTTACAAAATGTCGTTTAGTTGAAGGCTCTGAAGCTTTAAATGAATTGGAAAATAATTATTACAAATCTTTAGTTTTGCCTACAAATGGATTTGAGGTTTTTTTTATATTTTAATAAATTTGTATTTTTATGGAAGGAGGGGAAAAATTATTTTTTGACTGTTCAATAAATTTTTTTTGACATTTCTAGACCTTTTAAGTTTATTATTAAGCGAATTTTTTTGGGCCTTTTTCAAATTTTTACCTTATTTTTGAATTTTTCTATTTCTATCCTTTTTAAAAAATTATTTTTTTAGAAAAAAGTAACGGAATCTTTGTCAATTTTTCTTGAAAACAATCATATTTCTAAAGAAGAGGGCCATTCTGAAGAAGAAATTGCTGATAATTGTGCTAAATTTTTACGTTCCCTTGTGGATGATGCCCATTTGGTTTTGGCTAAAGGAAATTTAGGCAAATTGTTGGATCATAGGGTATATTTTATTTTTTTTAATATCTGAATAAAATTTACAATCCTTTTACTTAAAATTCTGACAAATTAGAAATCAGAAGTTTTTGAATTTTTATTTTAAGAATAAAAATTAAATTTTTAATTTATTAATTAGAATTACGAATTTTATTAACGATTCAATAAACTGTGAAATTAAAATTCAAAATTTATTTCTAAATTTCCAAAAAAACTTTTCACTTTATTTCAATAAAATTTTTTTGTAGATCTCGTATAATCCTCGTTGTGAATCTTTTTGGATTCGTTCTGGATTTACTCATTTATACGATCAATTACCTGTTTGGGAAACTGACAAAGAGGCTTGGCTTGAAGAGGCTAAACCTCATCCTCGACCACGTTTTACTGGAGATGACGAGTAAAGAATAATTTTTTAAATTCAATTTTTCTCTTTTCAGACGATGTTTGGGTGAATTAAGCTTCACAATGCGTGATAATTTTGCTGCCCAAGTCAGAAGCAAATTTCCATTGAAAAATGTATTTTTAAAAATTATTTTTTTTTCAATTTATTTTTTAGATTTTTGATTTTTCTGATGATCGATTAAATTCCCCATTATTCCCTGAAACAACAGAAAATGGAGGAGAACATTTAAATTTGGAAAATGATGTTATTTTTAATCCTCGAGTATTTAATTTACATCCAGAAATGGATATTCTTTGGCAATGTCCAGGGTATGAATATGATTCTGGTTAGTTTTTTAATTTAATTTTTAAGTAAAAATTAAATAAAAATTTCTGTTTTATATAATCAAAAATTATTATCTTTAATTTACTTAAAATCAGAATAAGAATATTTACAAATTGCTACCAAGAATTATAATTAATTTAAAATCAGAAACTAAAAAAACGAATCAGAATTTTCAGACTTATTTCTGAACTTTTAATTTAATTCAGAATTATTAATTCTGATTTTTAGTTTTTGTAAATTTAGGGCCTGTAAAATAAGAACTCGGTTGCTGGTTAGGTAACCACAAACAGCGGTTTTAACCGGTAAAATAAGACGGTCGTAAGGTTAACCATGACCTTGTGGTTAGGTGGCGATGGACCATCGTCAGGTGACCAAGTTCTTATTTTAATTCTGATTTTAAGTTAATTAAGTATTCTTTCTAGCAATTTTAAAATAATTTTCAGAATTTAAAATCAGAATTACAATTTTCTTTTTATATAATTCTTTCATTAATTTCAGAAGAAACACATACTTTTGGTCGTCTCGCAATAAAAGACATTTCACCGATTTTCCAAAATTTAGTTAATTGGAAGGTCGAGCAAGGTTCAGAATGGAACGAGACTTTAAATGATTGTGTTAAAGCTATAGCAATTTCTTCGCTTTTTAATTGGCTTAATGCACAGGCACATTGCCTTGGTTTTGAATTAATTTTTTTTTAAATAAAATTTATTTTTGTAGGTAATACCCAATATACAGACATTACTTCCCCAATTACCTCTCAACTTATACTTAGCGATGGAAAATATTTTTGGTTTGTAGTTGGACAACTCAACACGATTGCAATTAATATTGATGTTGAAGGTGAGGGTTTTTTTGGAAGTTTTTAAAGTTAAAAATTCTTTCTAAGGTTTCAACAATCCTCGTACAAATTGTTGCTATTTTGAGGGGCCCTATTTACTTTATGATTCCTTTGAGCGTTTAGACGATGCCTCTACTATTAGTTACAAATTTGGCCACAAAACTTCAAAAAGTTTTAAAAAGAGCGGTCTAAACCCTGCTGTTTTACATAGAATTTTGCAAATGACTGTAATTTAGAATTTAATTTTTTTTTGTTTTTTTATATTGTTATTTAAAAATTAAAAAATTAAAAAATATCAAATAATTATTTGTTGTTTTTCAAATGTTTTATCAGAATTTATATTTTACATATTTATAAACGGCAATTCCGGAGAATTTCTCCCTTTAAAAATAGGAGAAATGATGTTTCTAGGGTAAAAAATATGCTGATTACGAATCTGAGCTCAACCTAGAAAAACCCTTGTTCTTATTTTTAGAATTTTTTTGCAAGGACCTCAATTCTCCGGGATTGCCGTATAAACAAATCTTATTAATTACTTTTTTTTCAGTCTAAAATAAAATATTTCTAAAATGAAGATTGAAACAGAAGAGCAATTATTGGCAGCTTTAGGTTAGAAAATTTTAGAAATTTTAAAAATTATTTTTAAGGTGAAAACAATGGATCGAGTAAATCTTCATCTGGTACATAAATTTTGTTAGATATTAATATTGAAAATTTATTTTTAGGTTTGTTAGCTTCATTAGGTTTACATACACGCAATTCTATTATTGGAAATAGAGGAAAGGTAGATGAAATTAGGAGATGCTGTTGGGAAGGAACTTAGTTAAGTTTTTGTCTTTTAATGTTTAAATCAGAATTACAAATTAAATATCAAAAGTTACAAACTTAAATTTTTTTAAACAAACAGAATTACAAATTTTAAAATACTTTGGACATTTCAGAATTAATTTATAAGTGAGTCTGCACATGACTAGGGGCCGTAAAATAAGAACTCGGTCACCTGACCATGATGAGTCACCTGACCATGATCACCTAACCATCGGTAGTAGATCGTGGGACCTAACCATCGTTAGGTCATTGTAAACCGGTAAAATAAGAAACCACGTGGTTAACCACCGTCGTAAGGTGGTTAGAAATTCTTAAATTGAAAATTATAAACCAGAATTTTTACAAGTTATTTACGCTTAACTAAATTTACATGATTTTTTAGTCTCGGTACTACTGGCGGTTTTGCTCTTGCAACAAAAGAATTATTATCCTACGAGGGCGCTAAATTGCCTGCTAAAGTATAAATGGAATATTTTTAAAATAATTAAAATATTTTTTAAGAAAATTTTTGCAATTGGAGCCGGTTATTCAATTGTCGGTCTTCTATTTGGCGTAACAACAGGATTTTTTATTGGAATTTTTTCCCATGTTCTCTTCCCTCGTTATACAGCCCCCCTTAGAGCATTGACAAGTGCTGGATTTGATAAAGAAAAAATTTCACAAGTTTGGAAACAAAGGGAGGAACAATACAAAGAAGAAGCGGAAGCATTATTGGGTAAAAATAAAATAGAGATTATTGGGGATGATTATTAAAAAATTTATTTTTAAAAAGTTTATTTGTTAGAATTTTAAATAGTATATTTTTTGTATGTATTTTTTTAGATTTTAAAATAATTTTTTGGTTGAAATAAAAAAAATTTTTTCTATTGGATTAGGGAATATTTATTAAAACATAAAGGTAGATTCTGGTGCGATCCTGTAGCTTTAATTAGCTTTAGAATTTTAAGGTTATTAAAATACCAGACCATACTTCCCAGCGGGAATATCTACTGCGAATATATTCAAAAAATATTTTAAAAGATCGAAAGGAAAAATAAAAATAGAACTGAAAAATGAGAAAAACAACTTTCAATAAATATCCTCAAAATAAGAATGTCCATTAAACAAAAGAATTAGTAGTTTTATGAAATACATATTTATAGGTACAAACTATCTAGAACGGGATATCTTAACATTACACATAAATAATGATCATTACACAATTTTGATCATTACCTCTCCAAATCTGGACTAATTTATTTTCTAAATATTTTCAGTTTAATTTTAAGTGATTATTGTGAGGATGATTCACCTAGCAGCACTTAAACTATCTAAAAGGATAAAAGAGAAAGCATTAGCCGGTAGCTAATGATAGAGCTCCTGTATGCGGTAAGCAAAAGCGCCTAGCAATAACTGCGAGGAGGTCGCAGGGTCGAATCCTGCCCGGTGGCTAAACTTTTGCTAAACTTTTCTTTATTGTCTTAAATTTAACACAAAAAATTCAACAACAACAATCTATGTACATATATTTAAACTAACATCCAATTGGAACTGGATTTTTACTTATTAACATCCTTTTAACAATTCTTCCAGAACTGGTTAAAGCTGAATCTTTCCAAACATCCTTCGGTGTAGATCCAGGCTTTAGAGCAGCACTATTTTCTTTTTTATTACATATAGACCAGTTAATGTAAGAAACTCCATATTTGTCAAGTAAATTCCACCTTTTATTTTAATTTTTCCTCCACATTATTACCAAAAACTTACCACAAATTTGTCTGTTGTTCATTTATTGGGCCATCACCCGTTCCCAAAGTTAAACCATGTTCAGTAACAAAAATTGGAAATTTTCTCTTTAATGCTATCTCCACAACTTTACGTAACTGATCAGCCCCTCCTTCACTTGCATAAAAATGTAAAGTATACCTTTTATTTTAAATTAAATTAATTAAAACAATTATAAATCTTACATTATATTATTGTAATTTTTAATTGGATTACTATACGCATCCAGAATTTTTTGATCATACCAAGGAGTGCCACAATTAATTATAGCATCCTTGTCATTTGCTCGAATTACCTAAATTTATAAAAATATTTTTTTTGAATTTATTACTATTAAATCATTTCTTTTTTGAGTCGATTTATATGAAATAAGTATTCTCAACATGTTGTTCTAGTGTTTGAACAGAAAAACTGTGTAAATTTACCAAGTATTTATAATAGGGTTCAATACCGTCCCCGGGGACGGCGGTTCACCGGGGAAGGTAGGAGGCTCTCCCCCAGAGCCACCGTCCCCGTCCTCGTGGCAAAAACCATTGCAACCACCGTCCCCGTGAAAACAGCCACCTTGCCGTAAATTTTGAACCCTAAGTTATAATCATATCTCCCATAGGATATAACACCGTCCCCAGTGAACTACCCGTAAATAAATATGTATATTATTACTCTTTAAATAACGTGCCTGAATAATTTTTTCATGATACCTCTTGACTACATCCCAAGAATTTTTAACAGGTTCATTGTAAATCTCATAAAGAACATTCGGAACTCCTTTATATTCTGTTGACATTTCTTTAAAAAATTGTTTTGCCGCTTCCTCAAATATTTCATCACTCGTGTAATGCCAATCAACAAGTACATACATTCCGTTTGCAATTGCTGCATCCACTACTGCTTTTATTTTTGCTTTCTCTTTATTTTTGTTTGCCAGGTACCCTGGACTAAACATATAGACACCCATAGCGGCACGAACCTTTTAATTAAATTTAGTTCTATTTAATTTAAAAATAAGAGGATTTTAATTGGCAGTGCTAATCAGGGCTAGAGAATTTTCAATTCTAAGAAACGGAAGGCGGAAGCGGAAGAATTCGGAATAAAATTAAAAAACGGAAGCGGAAGGCTCAAAAAAGGCGGAATTCTACGGAAGGCGGATCCAGCCCTAATGCTTATGTATAGCGAGGAAGATTTTAACCCTCGTCGATGTTTGTTGGAGTTACCCATAGCTGCAGGACATACATAGAAACTGACCCAGAAACTTCATTCTGGAATGAAGTCTTCTGGCTCGATTACTATTTGAAATAAATTTCGGGGGATGTGAATGCATTTATTATCATAATTTATTTATTTATATTTAACATTCAACTCAAAAACTCACAATATTAGCTCTCCAACTACATTTTAATGCACGAACTGTTTCCGCATTGTAAAATATAGTCCCTTCTTGTAAATTGCTATGGAATAAAGACATTCCCCTCAATTGAATAATTTTCCCTTTTTCACTCATTAATCTTCCATTTTGTACTTTTAAACGTCCAAAAGGAGGTGATTGTCCTTTTGCAGTAATTAAATCACATAAATTTAACAAAATAAAAATTAATATAAAAATTTGGGATATTCCACAAATTAATTTTATTAAATATAAAATAATTCCTTTTAAATTTTTTTCGAGTTTAGAGGGCATTTTTATAAAATTAAATTAAATTTTATTTGGAACTAATTCAAATTTGATTATTTATAATCATTTAAGAATGCCCTCAATTTGTAATTTTAACACCTGTTTCTTTCAACTTTTGTCTAGACTTGATAGAAAAAGTACAAAAAAAAATTAAAAGCAACAATTAAGTACAAAAAATCCATTAAAACGGACAGTTCAAATTAAAAACTATAACTTTTTTCAGATCAATCTCAATTTCTAGTTTCACACACCCGTAAGTACATAGTTGAAATTATAAATGAAATTAAATATCAAAGAAATTTAATTGTACTTTCAACAAAAGAAAAACAGTTAATCAAATATTGCAAAGTTTAACTTTGATAAATACATTTAACAATTAAATTGAATAATTTAAAAAATTATTTATAATTTATTAAAAGTACTTAATTTTAAAAAGTAAATTCTAATAAACTTTTTGTAAAAAACTTGTTGTTGAATAAGCTAAGAAAGTCTTTTTAAGAATTTTTTGTACAAGTCAATTGATTTACAGATAAGTTGGAGAATAATCTCGACTTGCCGTTCAAAACTTTATCTCTCATACAGTCGAATTTTGTACTGTAGATGGAGTAAAGTTGCAGATATTGAGACTGAATCACTTTTACACTTACGACAATTACGGATGCGATAATTCTGATCGACAATTACGGATATAAAATTTAAAAAAAATTAAAATTTTTTTAAAGTTTTTAATGCGCATCAGTTTAAAAATGATTCTGAAACCGTCAGTCGGAAACTGGACTAAAAAACTGGATATCCTGGTAACTTCTGTAGAGTATTTTTATAAAACTGGAGAATGCCCTTTTGTCAAAAAATAAAATATAATTAATTAAAATTTAACAAAAAATATTTTTGTTTAGTACTTCTGATTTATTAAGTTTAATTAAGTATTATCAGGTATTATTTAATAATCAAATCAATCAAAATAACTTTTAATTATTTAAATATTTCATTTATCAATTGAAAATTAAAATTAATTAAAAATTCAATAAAATTGAAAATCTCTGGTTTACAAAAAAATTTATTTTGGAACAAAAAAATTTTTTTAGTTTAATGCGTCAATCATTAAAATATTTTAAAATTAAAAAAGAAAATTCTAAAAAAATTTAATTCATTAAATCAAACAACAAATTTTTTAGCAAAATTGGAGGAAGTAAATGTTAAAAAAATTGCAGAAAGAAAAAAATATTTTTTAAAAATATTTTAAATAAAAATGCTAGACAAATTTATGCGAATATTTTTGGTGTAGTTGATTAGGCGTCTTTAAGTATTACCTTGAGAAGGTTAATGAGAGTTAAAAAGTTTAATAATAATCTATATATTTTTTAAAAGTCTAAGGTTCGTAAAAGCAAGCTAGACATAAAAAAGATAGGGAGGAAGAGGGGGGGGGGGAGGGGGGGTCGGTATAACAATATCTGCCAATTGCCAGGATCGGCTTGCGATTTGAAAAATTTCATTTTTTCATTGGTAACGGCACATGGAGTATATTGAAATAACCTCTTGATTGCCTAACTATCGGGGCAGGCCAACTGTTAATTTATTCATTAGTATATTTAGTAAATAAATTGTATAAAATTGTAGAAAATTGTTTGATTGTAGAAAACTACTTCAATAATTTAATAAAATAATTCATTAAAACATGAATTTTTTTGGTTCAATTTTAAATAATTAAAAAATTTTTTTTTGGAAAAATAAAAAAATATTTAAAATAATCATCCACTCAACTTGTGATGTGGCAAATTTTATTTTTATAAAATTCTACACCATATTAGTTGCCATAAAAGAGTTTTTAAAAAAGCAAATTTTATTTTAGAAAATTTAAAAAATTAAATTAAATAAAATGGCTTCGTGTCTTTTAATTAATTTAATAATATTTTTATTTTCTTTTAAAATATTAAACGCTGCTCCAGTTGATTCAGTTTCTACTTCTTGTGATGAAGTAACTGAGGCTGTTACTACCATCAATGAAAATAATACAGAGAGTATTATAACCACAACAGAATTAATTAAAGATAATGACTATGAGGGTGTTGTCTTTCCTGATTCCCTTGAGGATATAAACAAGGAATATCTAAATATTTATAATCATTATATAAATACAAGGTGCTTTGATAGTAAAACAGCTACGGGAGTAATAGAACGACACCTTTACAAACCAATGGGTGGAACATTTACTTTTTATGACCGATCGTTTGGATATGGGGGAGCCTGTGGGATTGACAATAATGTGGTTTGTTGAAAAAAATTTTTTATTTTAAAGACTTGGCACTTTTTTCCTGTTTAAAAAATAACAAATGATTTGAGCATATATACTTTGCCATTTTAATTTTTGTGATTCTAATGTTTATAAGATACTTGTATGGTTTTAATGTATGGCCAGTCTTTATAAGTTCATAGCTTACCGTATTTACTCGATTAATTCCCCTCCCTCGAATAATTACCCATGCCACGGATGCGTTGAAAAAATAATTCCCCAGGGGAATTAATCGAGTAAATACTCTAAAAATAAAATGCCAATATATGTATGAGCGAAAAGGAAATTTATATGTAGGTACGAAATTAATTCCAGAAAAAATTAAAAATTGACTTTTTTTTCGAGACGGAAATGGAATGTAGATGTAAAACAAAAGTTCCCAAATTTTATTTTTTAAGGCTGCTTTTTCCGCTGCAGTTTCAAAAGATCTATTCGATAATAACGCCAAATGGAACACTTGCAAAAACGGCGTACAAGTGCGTAACGACAAAGTTTGTATTAGTAAATGTGTACATATTGAATATAAAGAGAAAAAGTATTTTATTTAAAATAATTTATTCATTTAATAATTTTATTTTAAAAGATTAATCATCCCAATAACTAACGAGTGCCCTACTTGTAAAATTTCTGAAGTAGATTTGTCTAAGACTGCATTCCATATGTTAGAACCGAATTTCGAAGTTGGAAAAGGAACAGGTTGGGTGTTACTTAAATATTCCCTTATATTTTATTGTTTTTAGGCGCAAAATTAACATTTATCAACTGTTGAGATAATTAACGCCCAAGAATTTACGAGATTTTTAACAAAAGAAAATAAATAATATAAATTAATTATTTTAAATAATATTTATCTTTAATTAAAAAAATTATTAAATATTCTTTTCACTCTCTTTCTCTAGTGAAATAAATGTAAATAATAAATACCGTATTTCCTATATTAGAGCCCCATGGAGCTCTATTTTTCAACTATCCTCCAAAGTGGGGCTCTATCTCAGGGTGCTCCTATATAGGAACTACGGTATTTATTATCTTTTATTTATACTATGTATATCTACTAGTGATGTTCGGGAGAAGAAAAAACTCGGGAATCGGGAAACGGGAGTCGGGTCGGGAAATGACCTCGGGAGTTGGGATCGGGAGTCGGGAATTTACAACAAAAAAATTTTTGGCGCCTTCGGCGCCAAAAACAAATTTCCAAACAAATTCTTAACAAATTTCCATAATTTTGGGTGTAGGCGCTAAAAAAGGATGAATTTTGACTTCTGGAAGTCGTGAAAATTTAAAAATTTTCGCCTGCGGCGCTAAAAAGAGATAAACACTTGTTTTTCGGGCCTTAGTTGAATAAAATTTTTGGCGTTTTGGCGTCGTTTTTTGCCGATTTTGGCGTTCTGGCGTTTGGCGTGATTTGAAAAATTGAAAAATTGGCGTTTGGCGCGCCACGCGAAAATTCTGGCGCACATCCCTGTCCCCCACCCAATTGCCAATCAAATTTTAATAAAACTTATTTTAAATTAGAGTTTATCTAATAAGGAGAGTATTTTTGATACTAAATACACCTCAATTTAAGAGACGTTCTAAAATTTTGGGTGGTCATTGGGTGTGGAAGGATAACTATGCATATCTTATATAGAGAGAAATACCTTATCACAAAGGAGAGTGTTTTGGGTGTCCGTGGGACTTCGGGATGAAATTTGGTAGGTAGGTAGATCATACCCTTTCTATTGCAAAACTCGAAACCGTTTCCGCTGAATGGTACCGTGGGCCAAGTTATAAGCTCCCAAAATTTTAGGATCCCCCATATAAACACTTTCTATTCAGTTATAAATGTGTTCATCGGTGGTTCAGTGGTAGCGTTCTTGCATTTTAGTTTTTCCCCCAGGTTCGAATCCTGATTCTGGAAATTAATTTATTTTGACATAATTTTTGCTTTTGTTTTTAAAAATTTTGTTTTAAAATTTCTTAAAAAATTTTCTAAATTTTTTTAAACTTTTGAAATTTATTAAAACACTTTTTGAAGGATGGATTAACCACAAGGTTTTTTCTGAAACACCCTGGGCCCGTATCATAAGAGGCCATTGTACCGCCGAGCTATAATTTTTTATAAGTTATCGAATCCGGGACGCCTTGATTTGGTTCGATGCCCAAGACGAACAAACTATCGCTATCAGGCCGTCTCGGATTTCGTTTTTGTAAAACACAGGAAATGAATAAGTCGAGGGCTTTATAAGGCATGAAATAAATATTTAAAAAATTTTAGAAAATGTTTAAAAAGATTAAAAATTTTGTTAAATATTTTAAAAACAAAATTTTCAAAAAAGAAAAAAAATTCTGTTAAAATAAATTAATTTCCCAATCAGGATTTGAACTTGGGGGAAAAAATTAAATTCAAGAACGCTACCACTGCACCACCGCAGAACACATTTGTTAATATTACAAAATTGTTTATGAGTAGAAAAGAAAACTGAGGGGGATCCTAAAATTTTGGGAGCTTATAACTTGGCCCACGGTACCATTCAGCGGAAACGGTTTCGAGTTTTGCAATAGAAAGGGTGTGATCTATTTGTGTACCAAATTTCATCCCGAAGTCCCATGGACACCCAAAACACTCTCCTTTGTTAGGGGTGTAAAAATTTCCCGACTTAGTCGGGAATTGGCGTCGGGGTCGGGAGGCCAAAAACTCGGGAAATTTCCCGAGTCGGGTGTCGGGAGTCGGGATACCCGAACATCACTAATATCTACTATCTTTTATACTACATATACCGTATTTTTCCCAATAGAAGCGCACGTCCCATTTGAAGCGCACGTCCCAATAGAAGCGCAGTCTACGAGGAGGTTGAAAAATACAAGCGCAGGTCCCATTAGAAGCGCACGTCCTATTATAAGCGCACCTATGAAATACTTATTTGAGCAATTACTTTGTTACACAGTTACTATTTTAAACAACTTGATCTGGATTCTGGATTTAGGTTAGTAACCTGGACAGGATTCTAGATCTGGATGCAGGAAAAATCCAGATACAGAAAAAATCCAGGACGATCAAAAAATGCCTGGGTCTGGACTCAGGATCAAGGAAAAATCCAGACTGGATCCAGATCCAGACCGATCTCTAGATTCTACTTCCGGTTCGAAAATTGGTGTTTAGGTAATGTAACCGGTTCAAGTAATGTAACCGGTGTAATACTAATACTAGAAAACGCAAATCTTATTCTATCGATAAATTTTTTCAATCTTCCCTTTGTACTACTTTCACATTGACGATCCGTCCCTCACTTTTCGGCAGATTTAAGGTTTTTTGAGTTATAATTGGGGAAAAACTTATTTTCTATCTTGCCTTCAACGCTTGCTTATTTGGGTCACCACCAATGAAATTTTATTTGGGATGTATAGTTGAAGCATGAGATGTGATTTCAAAAGAAGATAATGAAATGAAGATAATGAAAACGGAATTGAAATTGATAATTTTATAGAGATTTAATATTTGTTTTAAATTTCTATAATGTATAAAAATTAATTCGCATAGGAGTTGAAAAATACAAGCGCACGTCCCATTTGAAGCGCACGTCCCAATAGAAGCTCAGTCTACGAGGAGGTTGAAAAATAGAAGCGCATGCGCTTCTATTGGGAAAAATACGGTAGTTGGTATTTAAATAATTTCAAAACTCATAAATATGTATTTAATTAAATTAATTAAAATATTTTAATATTAAAATAAATTATAAAATTTGATGAAAAATAATAAAGATTTAGTAATGGGGAATTAATTATATAATATTTAAAATTAATTTTTATTTTGAATATTAATGAAAAAGGATTGAAGAAAATAAATAATTTATTGAAATGAAGGATACATAAGTCGACAGTTAATTCGTTAATTATTTTTATTTTTTACATTTTATTGCCATTTTTTCTTAAATTACTGAATTTATGAATTTTAATTTATTATTTTTTTAAGAGTTTTAGAGCTTTCCACCAAAATTTAATAAATATCAATTAATTTAGATTTTCCATTTTCATTTTTAAAAATTTTTTGAATTTTATCCTCCACATAACGAAACCAAATTTGTTCATCTTTATTTAAAACATTTATTTTATCCCCCAATTCTCTTTTAATTACAAAATCTTTCAAAATATTTTTTGTGTCTTTTAACAACATTCTATTTGACAATAGTAAAAAGTCATTCAGCTTTCCATTTTTGTCAAAATAAATTTCATAACTTCCATCATCAAATAAAGGACCTAATCTTAAGATTTTAGCCCCATTGTAAAAAATTTGGTCAGAATCTGCTAAGTCAATAAAATCCATTTGTCCGTCTTCAAAGCTTGTCTCATCATTAGTTTTGACAACAATAACATAAACAAATTCTTTTAATTCTTCAAAAAAATTCTTTAAATTTTCTGAAATTATTTTAAATTTCCCAAACACGCATTTTTCTTTTTCTCCTTCAATTTTGACAAAAAATCTTAGTGTCTTTCGAGAATGTAGCATAACATAAATAAAATATACTCCCTTATTTTTGGATTTAAAACAAATATTTATATGACTGTCATAGCCTTCTTCAAAATTCAAATTCCATTCAAATTTAGTTAATCGGAACTCTTTATTTCCTTCTTTAACCTCTTCAGGTTCGAAATTAATATTTTTATGAAAGAGAGGCTCTATTTGCATAACATCCTAAAAAACGTTAATTTAAAAATTAGGGTTGCCAGCTCGCTCGACCCGAAACTCGAAAGATCGAGCGAGCCGAGCTTTTCGGCTCAAAAAGCTCGACAACGAACCGAATCGAAAAAACCCAAACTCAAAAAATGCACCGAACGTCGGCTCGAACTAGAGTTGATCAAAACGATACTGTTATCGGCCAACCCGAGACCGAGATTGACCGATACTCAAGAACCCGATACCGAGAAACGATACTGACCGCTAGCTCGAACCGAAAACGGCACCCCTATTAAAAATATTATTTTTTGTTTGATAATATTTTATTTTATTATTCCTTGCTTTACCTTTCTTGCACTTCGGAGCCCAATCATAATTCCTCCGCGAAATTTATTAGATTCAGTTTCTAAATGTTAACCCATTGTTAAGATTTTCTGCAAAAGAATCGTCATTGGTTTCAACAAAACCAATTTGTCTTTTTAATTTTATATAAAGATCAGAACAATCTATTTCCGGTAAAGAACATTCCAATTCAACAGACAAATCAAAATTATTTATGTTTATTCTTTTTATTTTTAAATGATTGACATCGAAAGGATTAAAATAATAAAATCGGAATCGCTGACTTTTTAGTTCATTTGCCAAAGAATTTAAAAATATTGGAAAAATAAATTGAATAAAAAATAAAATTTTTGTCGACATTAAACTCGAAAAGTAATCTAGAAATTATTTATTGTTTATTTTTGAAATAACAAAAATGATGCTGTTAACTGCATTATTCGGTTATCTCCCACCATGTATTCGTCTCCTTTTTCCGAATTTGATAGGATATAACCTTTTTACACTCAATCCAATTCACGAATCTTAGATAATTTGCAATCCCTCGATGAGCGCTATCTTTATTCCAACAAAATAGAGTAAGTCTGATCGTCCATTAAAACATTAGAAGTCGATAAGTCGAAGAAATCGATGTTTTTCACAGTTATCACTTCTTAATGGGCGATCAGACATGATCCATAAAGAGCGCTTCATTCGGATTGGATCAAGCTTATGAAAGTTAATTCGGGAAATCGAGAAGAAAAATAAAATGGTGGGAGATAATCGAATAGTGCCGTTTTAACTTTAAATTGTTAAATTACGTCAGATTAAAATTTTCTCCTCATATTTATTCTAATTTATTTGCACTTTTGTTTATTTATGTATAGACATAAATTTTAAAATATTTCGGCAATATTAATAATGCCTAAAAGGGCATTATTACATTTAATTGCGCAAAGGATTTTAATTTTGAAAAGGGCAAATAGGAAATATTTATTTTAAAATATTAAAATAATTAAACTTTCATCATATAATGAAAAAAATTTTTTTAATTTATTATAAAATATTAATAAACTTAAGCTTTCTATAAATTTTTGTTTATTGTCTTGGCACCAGTGATGGGCAAAGTTCCAGTTCCAGTTCCGGAACTAATTAGTTCTAGTTCCAGTTCCGGAACTAGAACTACGGAACTAACTATTATGTGGAACTAGTTTGGAACTAGAACTACGGAACTAGTAAATGCCTGGAACTAGCTTGGAACTGGAACTACGGAACTGGTAAATGTCTGGAACTAGCTTTGGAACTAGTTCTGGAACTAGTTCCTGGGGGTATATTTTTGACAAAATTTCCCCAAAATTACCTGCAACGCGCTGAGTATGGAAGAAATCTGACTGCTTGAGCTCCAAAATTCTAAAAATTTTCGCCTGCGGCGCTGAAAAAGTGAATTTATTTGGCCTACTACCTTAGAAATTCTAAAAATTTTCGCCTGCGGCGCTAAAAAAGGAAGAAATCTGTGAATTGATCTTTCAAAATTCTAAAAATTTTCGCCTGCCGCGCTAAGAAAAGAAGAAATTTGTGAATTGGAAGAAGAAATCTGTGGAAAGAATCTGTGAACCTCTTATCCTCCATTTTATCCTTCAATCAACTTAAATCCTTTGATATCACTCAAAATCATCTTAAACACATATATCACCAAAAATTTCCCCAAATATCCTTTTAAATCCCTTAATCCCTTCAAATCCTCTGATCTCCCCGATATCTATTACGCAAAAATTTTTTATGTGAAAATCCCGAAATCCCACGGGATTTCGCTAAATTTTAGTACGGTATTATCGGGATTACGGGATTAATCACGCGAGATCCTGTCCCGTAAATAATTTTGAAAAAAATCCCGTTAAGGGATCTCTTGACTGCGATTTTGCCGCAACTATATGATTTTTTAAATTGTGCTTTTATTTATTAAAATTGGTAAATCTCTTCATATTTAAAAAATTTAAAAGTTTGGAAATAGAACTAGCTTGGAACTAGTTCCAGAACTGGAACTGGAACTAAGGAATTTAAAAAATGTAGTTCCGGAACTGGAACTGGAACTAAAGAAATTAAAAACCTGGTTCTGGAACTGTAACTGGAACTACTAAAATTAAAAACCTAGTTCTGGAACTGGAACTAGTTCCAGAGAAATTTTGGAACTTTCCCATTACTGCTTGGCACTGTAAAATATCCATTTTCCCATATATAATTTTCGAACTTCTATCCATCTGACCAGAATTAACTTTATTCTCTATTAATATTTTTATTAACTATTAGGAATATCCAACTAATTTTTGTGTTTGAATTTTTTCTACAAAAATTTCCGGTTCACTTTCCCCATATATTTTCGGAAAAAGTAACCCGTCGTAATTTTGATATTTACTGGGATTCTTGATAAATTCTCAACAATTTTTCAATTATTTACTAATATTTTTTTAACTATAAAGTAGGGTTTAACCCCGCCCCGTTCCCGAACGATTTTTTCACGATTCTCCCCGACCCGAACCCCGCCCCGAAAAAAGTGAAAACCCCGTTCCCCGACCCGAAAAGTTTCGGGGTTATCGGGGTTTTATATACCCAAAAAATGCCATTTTTTGGAGAATTTTAAGAGAAAAATTTTAAAAATTTCCTCCCAATTTACTTTGCTTTTATTATTTTTGAAAGAAAAATGAAAGAAATATCAAAATTCTTTTTCCTACTCTGTAAAGAGACTTGTAGTTGAGTGGCTTAGTTGTTGGTTTTAGCCTATTGGTCCGCTAATAGGTTTGGGTTCGGATCCAAATAGGCAGAAATTCATTAATTTCTCAATAAATTGACGAAATTAAATCGAAAATGTCGTATTTTTAGAGGATTTTTTCTTTAAAAATTTTTTCAGTAAACCCCCGTACCCCGACCAATTTTTCTCCCCCGACCCGAACCCCGCCCCGAAACATTTCGAAAACCCCGTACCCCTACATACCCGCCCCCGAACGTTCAGGGTCAAACCCTAGTTCTAAGAATCGAACGATTATTTTAATTTTTATAAAATTGGGGATTTTAATTGGGGATTTTAATTGGGGATTTTAATTAATCTAATATTTAATTTAATTAATCTAATTTTATAAAATTTTTCTTAACTTTTGATTTTTACTTATAATAAATTTAAAAAATTAAACAAATTCTAAAAACTTCAAAAGTCAAAATAGAAAAAAACAAAAAGTTCTTAAAAATTTTAAATAATTTCAAAAATCTTAAATATTTAATTATGTAACTCTATTAAAATATTTTAATATTAAATAAATTATATCAAATTTTATGAAAATTAATAAAGATTTAGTAATTGGGAATTAATTATATTTGAAATTAATTTTTATATCGAATATTAATGAATGGGAATTGAAGAAAATAAATAATTTATTAAAATGAAGGATAATTCGAAAGTTAATTTTTATTTTTATTTATTTTTTTATTCTTTATGTATTCCACCAAAATTTATTAACTTCAATTAATTTGGATTTTCCATCTTCATTCTTAAAATTCTTTTGAAGTTTATCTTCAATATAACGGAACCAAATTTGTTCATCTTTATTAAAAACATTCTTTTTACCCCCCAATTCTCTTTTAATTAAATAATCTTTCAAAATATTTTTTGAATTTTTTAACAACTATTCGACAATAAAAAGTCATTCAGATTTCCTTTTTTTGTCAAAATAAATTTCAAAACTTCCATCATCAAATAAAGGACCTAAACTTAAAATTTTAGTCCCATTGAAAAAAATTCGGTCAGAATCTGCTAATTCAACAAAATCCATTTGTTTGTCTTCAAAGTTTGTCTCATCAGTTCCGATAGCAAAAACATAAACAAATTTTTTTAATTCTTCAAAAAAATTCTTTAAATCTTCTGAAATTATTTTAAATTTCCCGAACAAACATCTTTCTTTTTCTCCTACAATTTTGACAAAAAATTTTACTTTCTTGGGAGAATAAAAATGATCAAGTATGACAAATATAAAATATCCTCTTTCATTTTTGGATTTAAAGCAAATATTTATATGACTGTCATAGCCTTCTTCAAAATTCAGATTCCATTCAAATTTAGTTAATCGGAACTCTTTGTTTCCTTCTTTAACCTCTTCAGGTTCGAAATTTTTATTTTTATGAAAGAGAGGCTCTATTTGCATAACATCCTAAAAAATGTTAATTTAAAAATTAGGGTTGCCAACTCGCTCGCTTTTCAGCTCAAAACCCAAACTCAAAAAAATGCACCGAACGTCGGCTCGAACCGAAAACGGCAACCCTATTAAAAATATTATTTTTACTTTGATAATATTTTATTTTATTCATTGCTTACCCTTCCTGTGCTTCGGAGCCCAATCGTAATTCCTTCGCGAAATTTATTAGATTCAGTTTTTAAATGAATCTTCGTTAACCCGTTGTTAAGATTTTCTGCAAAAGAATGGTCATTGGTTTCAACAAAACCAATTTGTCTTTTTAATTTTATATAAAGATCAGAACAATCTATTTCCGGCAAAGAACATTCCAATTCAACAGACAAATCAAAATTATTTATGTTTATTCTCTTTATTTTTAACTGATTGACATCGAAAGGATTAAAATAATAAAATCGGAACCGCTGGCTTTTTAGTTCGTTTGCCAAAGAATTTAAAAATATTGGAAAAATAAATTGAATAAAAAATAAAATTTTTGTTGACATTGACATTGAAAAGTAATCTAGAAATTATTTATTGTTTACTTTGAAATAATAGCCAAAAAAGATAGTTATTCGGTTATCTCCCACCATGTATTCGTCTCCTTTTTCCGAATTTAATAGGTAAATATAACCTTTTTACACTCAATCCAATTCACGAATCTTAGATAATTTGCAATCCCTCGATGAGCGCTATCTTTATTCCAACAAAATAGAGTAAGTCTGATCGTCCATTAAAACATTAGAAGTCGATAAGTCAAAGAAATCGTTTTTTTCACAGTTATCACTTCTTAATGGGCGATCAGACATGATCCATCAAGAGCGCTTCATTCGGATTGGATCAAGCATATGAAAGTTAATTCGGGAAATCGAGAAGAAAAATAAAATGGTGGGAGATAATCGAATAGCGCCGTTTTAACTTTAAATTTACTGTTAAATTGTTTAAAAATTTAATTTAAATTACGTCAAATTAAAATTTTTTCCTCATATTTATTCTAATTTATTTGCACTTTTGTTTATTTATGTATAGACATAAATTTTAAAATATTTCGGCAATATTAAAGAAAATCAAAGAAAAATATATAGTTGTTAAACACAAAAAAGAAATATATATCATTCATTAATAGCTTGGAGTTCTTATTAGATTTATTCTTTAGGTAAAAATGAAATAACAAAAGAACTTGGACTCCAACTCGATTAATCGGCATCCATATTTTTCTATATTTTTAGGAAATTGTTTAGATAACTTTTATGTATCTTTTGATATAATTTATTTAAAAAAATTAAAATTATTTAATAATTTTTGTATTTTATTTCTTTAAAAATATTTCTTTAATAAATAATTTTAATAATTCTCTAAATTGATTTTTGATTTTGAATTTTATTTTCCAAATTTAGTAATTTTTTTTATTAACTCCCAATAAAGCTTTTGCTGAACAAATAAATTAAAAAAAGAGAGAATTTCTCTTTTAAATAATAAAAGAAAAACCTTTTTTGAATGTTTGTTTTTGATTTGGCCAAAAAAATTTTTTTGCCATTTAATAATAAATTTCACAAAACGTATCAAACTATACTCTATTCAAATGTATTTGAAAAAATAATATCTTTATAAACTTCAATATTTTACTTTAAAATTTATTCAAATTATTTCTTAAAAACAAAAATCCTTAAAATAATTAAAAAAATTATTTCAAAATTTAAATTTTAATAAATATATTAAAGGTCGGGCATAATTTTTTCTCAGTTTTATTAATTAAAAATTAATTAAACCTTATTTATTTAAAAAAATTAAAGTTATTTAATAATTTTGTATTTTTAATGTCTTAAAAAATAATCACTTCATTTATAGAATTTTTAATACTCTCTAAAATAAAAAAAAATTATTCTGGATTAAAAATTAATAACTAAATTATCTCACAGATTAATTTTTTAGAAAGCTTTATTTTTAATTTAAAATCCTTCCTCTATATATTTTTCCAAAAAATAGATGGAATGTTAATCCACTCAACAATCCCATAAAACTGACGGTTGACGGTTTATCACTTTTATGAAATAAGAAAAATTTGCCGGCCTAAAATAATTAATATAATATATTTTTTCTCATTAGTTTTAAATTTTTAATTAAATTTAAATAACTTAAATAAAATTATTTAAAAGAATATTTAAAAAAATAAAAAAATATTTAAATACTAAAATGCATTCTATTGTGATATTTTCAATGACTGTGATTACTTTTTTGATGATTAATGGTATAAATTATTAAATTAAATAAAAATAATTTTTAAAAACTTTTTCAATCAAAATAATTAAAAAAGTTTGGTCAGAATAAATTAAGTAAGTACATTAACTTTAGTTTATCATGAAAATTCTTTACACCGGGATTTTTGAATAACACAAATAAATAATTTTTAAAAAATATTTATTTTATTAATTTTATCAAAAATATTTAAATTAAATATGCCGTGAATCCTCTAATAGAAGCACATTCGCTTCTATTTTTCAACCCTCTCGAAGAGTTGAATTAATGAATGTGTTTTATTAGAGGATTTACGTTTTATATAATTAAGTTAATGGTGAAAATTGCAATGGTAAAAAATGTAATAACAATCAAGTATGTGCAAAATTTTGTGTTAAAGGTTAATTTTTGTTTTAAAAATTAATTGTTCATTAATTAATTGTGGCAGATTTTTTTAGCTGATGAATTTTAGATTTCTTTTGATTTTCCGAATTACCATAAATGTCTTAATTAAAATATTAAATTCCCTTTAATTTTTGTAGAATATTTTCGAGAAGATTTATTAAATTTAAATAAATAAAATTATTTCAATGCAAAAAATTATTTTAATTAAAATCAGAAACTTAAATTTAATAATTTTAATTAAAAATTCTATTCAATTAAGGTAAAGAAAATAATTTAGTCTGTGGCTTCAATGATCATAAATGTCCAGTGGGATATACATGCCATAATGAATGTAAAGGTCAGTTATGTTATATTTATAACTACTATTTGGTTAAGAAATAAAAAGTTTCGTTATTTATGAGATGGCGAGGGCTTAATATTTCGATTGTCCTTTCTCACATTTATCGGGTAACTTTTTAACGAGTGATCAGACCTGATCCATCAAGTTAGAAAAAGATACAGTTCATTAAGGGCTTTAGAATGATATAAAATTTATTTTTATTGGTCCTGGCAACAAAAAGTTATGGCCGATAAAGAGCTGCTAGCAGTAAGTTTGTGTGACCCAATTTTTATTAAAATACCAATTTACATATACATAATTCCATATTTATTGTGCAATAATATTTTTACTTATTTTAGGATTTCGAAATTTTAAAACTTAATATAATTTAAGATAAATCTGATATGCAACCTTGCAATCCTCAGCAATATTATTGTCCTAAAAATTACAAGTGTAATGGTGGCGGCATTTGCATGCCAAAATAGGTCAGAAAATAATTTTTATTTTGAAATAAAAGGAGAATCTGTGTAAAACAAAATATCTCGAAGTTTTGATTTAGTGGAAAATAGGTTTTAGGACAAAATTTTGACCTGCGTTTATAGTTTTCTGACAGAGTGTACGTACAAAAAGTACATTTTCAATTTTGTAAGTAATTCTAATTAAGTACGAATTGGAGCTCTAAATAAAGCAATAATTACAAGCTTTAAAATAATTTTAATTATTTTTAAGAGCAATAAAAAGAAGTTTCAAGTTTGATGGGATGATTAAATTTAAAAAGAAACCAGTGATGTCCCGATTCTAAGAATCGAACGATTATTTTAATTTTTATAAAATTGGGGATTTTAATTGGGGATTTTAATTAATTTATTATTTAATTTAATTAATCTAATTGCATAAAATTTTTCTTAACTTTTGATTTTTAATTATAATAAATTTAAAAAATTAAACAAATTCTAAAATATTGAAAAGTCAAAAGAGAAGAAAACGAAAATTCTTAAAAATAAAAATTCGCTAAATTTATGATATTTTATTAAATTGTCTTTGGCCAATTGGTTTGTGAGTAAGTTTAGTCTAATAATTGTTTAGAAAAACGATTATAACCAGGTTGGTCAAAATAGTTGTACTTAAAATCGCAAAATACGCTTGAAAGAGACATTGATCCTTGATCCTTAAGAGTCCAATTCGCTGTTAGTTTTCTTTAGTAAAATATATTTATTTTCCCATTATACATTCAAAATTTTTTTGCTTAGTCATGTTATTAGTAATTTATTGCAATTAATTAAAAAAAGATTATAATATTTCTATACAGACATATGACCATTTAAGATAACATTTTCTTATCTAAAAACTAAAAATATTCACTCAATTTAAAATGACAATTTTGGGTGTCTTATATTTTTATTTTATTACTTTTATTAAGGAATGATAAATATAAAATTTTGATTATCAATTTTATAAATTCTGACCCTTGTTAATATTACTTCACAAATACATATTTAAAAACTAATAAATTAAATTTAGAATTAAAAAAGTTGTTTTTACTAACAACTTTAAGGTTTGCTTAACGATTTGTTATCTGATTTTCTTTGTAAGGATGATTCACCTAGCAGCATTTATAACACTTATTTGTTAGGCGGGGGTTAAATTATCTAAAGGGATAAAAGAGAAAGCATTAGTCATCGCCCGGTAGGTACTGATAGAGCTCATGTAGTGGTGATCAAAAGCGCCTAGCAATCGCAGGTTCGTCCTGCCCGGTGGCTAAACTTTAGCTAAAATCTTTCACCTAATTTGGTAATAATTATTGACAATTCTGCAATTTTAGTTTAAGTTTAATTATCTAGATCTTATCTATTTTGATTGCTATAAAATTCCGCTATCACTATTTCAGTCAGCCCTGATCGAAATGTTTGGGGCATTTCTCAGTGACCTAATGCAATTACGGGGTTCTTAGCTTCATTGTAAATCATTGTATTTTAAAGTTTATCTGATGATATTTAATAAAAGAAATTACGTACAACATTTATTTTCTCTTGAATTTTTCCTTTAGATTCTTAACGATGATAAAATTATTTATTATATTATTTTTGTGTACACTTTACGTGTCGAGTTATGGAATGAAGTAAATTTAATTTCTAATTTACCGAATTTCTTTAAAAATTTATTATAGTGTTTAATCGGGAACCAATGTTTAAAATTATAATTAAATTGAATTCATTAATCTTTATTGAAAGTCTAGGGACTAAAATGTTTAGTGAGAGCGAAGAACGCAGTTTCCAATTAAAATATATTGAAGAATATTGTTAAACGAGTCAGAAATTTTTTGATGAAATTTTGTGGCAACCGAAAAATAAAAATTTATTGGGCTAGTTTTAGTTAAACTGAAGCTCTAGAGGTAGACGACCTCAACAAATTTATTAATAAAAGAAGTAAAGGTAGTATGAGATCAAGCACCAACTAACCTCCGATTGGCTCTAACCTTTGGAATACACAGGCTATTAACAAAATTTCTTATAAATTTTAGATGGAGATCAATCCGCTCTCTTCACAGCTCGTTCTCTTCATCATCCGAATCCAATGATCTCGAAGGAATTCGAAATGAGCAAATAAGAGAAAGTGAAAATGAGTATGAGCTTAGACAATTAATTGAACGAGGATTTGCTGATTGGCAGGCATACAAGGAAAAGCATGGTTAATAGCTTTGATTTTTAAATAAAATTATTAAAATATTTTGTAATTTTTATTGAATTCATAAGCAAATTTTGTCTTAAAATAAATTAATTAAGGAAAATCATATCCAAACCAGGATGAGGATAATGAACGTATGCTTGCATATTTAAGGTTAAAGAACAAATTTTTTTTTGAAATATTTTTTAAAAATTTAGTGCAAAACAATTTATTGAAAAGCATCAACGAGACTATACTGAAGGAAGAGTTAGTTTTCAGGTTGGAGAGAATCACATGGCTGATTTGGTAAAATATTTTTATTTATTTTTTAGAAATTTAATAACTACCCAATTTAAACTAACCACTCTAATAAACATTTGAAGTCTGTAATAGAGACCAGAAATGAAGTGTCTCGTATGAGAACGATATCTCGAAAAATTATTTGACTTACTTTAAATTCTTTAATAATCCCAGTGCTTCTATTCTTCAATGAGTTTGAGTTGGTTACTGTCAATGCTTCAACGCTCGTAACAAGATTCGTATTAGTAATTGGTACGAGGTATCAAGTGCGAGCAAATCTGAGATTTCGAATTGCCTGTTACAATTAGAGAATGTGATCTCAGTAGACTCCCCCCTTAAGATACGGGCTTCCATTATATTGAATAGAACACCATTCTCATCGCTTTCCATCTAAAACTTTGCTTTCAAAACCTCACAATTGAAATTCTACACTCACTTTGAATTAACTTAACTTTCATCCTCTCTAATGGAGTCAATGCTGCACATTTTGAAAAAATGCATAATTACCTAACTATAATTCATTTAATTAAAAGCCTTTCAACCAATACCGCAAGCTTAATGGATTCAAACGCCCTCTTGGTGATGCTGTTACACGAAAGAATGCTTCTTCAACATTTTTGCCCCCACTAAATATGTATGCAGTACCAGAATCTGTAGATTGGCGTAACAAGGGATTGGTGACTAGTGTTAAAAATCAGGTGAATTAGTTAATTCAGTAAGTGCTCTAATTAAAGCCACTGACTTCTATTTTTAAATTTAATTAAAAGTACCTAAAATTATTTGCTTAAAAAAGAAACTAACATTGAAAATAAGGATTTTCAATAATCCAATATTTAGGGAATGTGCGGTTCATGTTGGGCTTTTAGCGCAACCGGCGCTTTGGAAGGACAACATTCTCGTAAATTAGGAACACTTGTGTATGTTTTCATTAAAAATTCTAAAATATTTTTATTATTATAATTAAGTTCTCTTTCTGAACAAAATTTAATTGACTGCACCAAAGGAGAGCCTTATGGAAATATGGGGTGTAATGGAGGATTAATGGATAATGCTTTCCAGTAAATTAATTAATTTTTAAAATTTTTGAATAAAAATCTATTTTAATTAAAAATTTAACAATTTAAAGATACATTGAAGACAACAAAGGCGTTGATACCGAGACAAGCTATCCATATAAAGCTAAGGTATGGATATCCTTTTTCACATACTTATTACTAGGGTTTGACCCCGTACCCCGAACCCCGACCCCGTTCCCGAACGATTTTTTCACGATTCTCCCCGACCCGAACCCCGCCCCGAAAAAATGAAAACCCCGTTCCCCGACCCGAAAAGTTTCGGGGTTATCGGGGGTTTTATATACCAAAAAATGCAATTTTTCGGAGAATTTTAAGAGAAAAATTTTAAAAATTTACTCCCAATTTACTTTGCCTTTATTATTTTTGAAAGAAAAGTAAAAGAAATATCAAAATTCTTTTTCGTGCTACGTTAAGAGACTTGTGATTGAGTGGCTTGGTTATTGGTTTCAGCCTATATTTACATTACTATAGGATTGGGTTCGGATCCAAATAAGCTGGGCTCGTTTGTTTTGGGATTTTTCTTTACAAAAACAAGAGTTTTTTTTAATTTAAAAATGTCAATCTTATTTTTAAATATTGTCAAACATAAAAAACAATGTAAAGATTTTTTGTTTAGCTAAAATTTCAAAAATTTTCTTGGTCAGCGCTAAAATAAGCGAAGACATCCGGCTTTTTGACCTAAAAAATTTTAAAAATTTTCGCCTGCGGCGCAAAAAAAACGAAAAAATCTGGCTTCTTGGCCTTATGAAATTCTCAAAATTTTGCCTGCGGCGCAGAAAAGAAAGAGCTACCCTGATATCCTACAAATCCCTAATCACTCGATAACCCTTAAATCTGATATCCCTTGAAACGGCGTAGTGACAGAAGACCCACAGACAGAAGACCCAAGGACAGAAGAACCACAGACAGAAGAGAGAGAGAACCCGCCTTAAAACTAACCTTAGTCCCTATAAATCCTCTTATATCCCCAGATATCCGCTTTAATCCCTCCAAATCCTCCTTAATCACCTCCAGATCCAATTAATCACTCAAATTTCTCTTATTTCCATTTAATAACACCTTATTCTCATTAATTTGTGAATATATTAACGAAAATAGCATTTTTTCTTTAAAAAATTTTTTCCTAAAACCCCGTACCCCGACCCGAACCCCGACCATATTTTGCTCCCCCGACCCGAAACAATTCGAAAACCCCGTACCCCGACATACCCGCCCCCGAGCGTTCGGGGTCAAACCCTACTTATTACTTAAAGTATTACAAATAAAGTATTTCATAAAATTCCAAAACTTATCTTTTGGTATTCCGTACGATTGTATGGTACGATCACTAAAATCAACCAAGATAGAAATTAGATTACATTACTATTTTGTTTATTTTAAATTAATAAATTAAAATAAATAAAATAATAATTGCAGAACGGCAAAAAGTGTCTTTTTAAACGGAGCAATGTTGGTGCTACAGACACTGGATATGTTGATCTACCTTCTGGCGATGAAGATAAATTAAAGGTTTATTGAGATAATTATTTAAAAAATTTAAAATTAATATCATTTGACTTAATGTACTTATAAATACTCTAAAAAAGCTTCAATAGGGTTCAATTGGTCAATATTAGAGAAACACTTACATTAGAAATATGCATAGTAATAAATATGGGCTTCTATTAGACACTAATAATAATACTTGATCAGCTATAAATATTAGAGTTATTAAGAGTCACTATAAAACCAAAATCCAATTTATTAAACATTTTATTACGTCAATTTTACAGATTGCTGTTGCCACACAAGGCCCAATTTCTGTAGCAATTGGTAGACAATATTTAAATATAAATTAAAAAAATATAATTTATAATAAAACTAATATCAGATGCCGGCCATCGCAGTTTTCAACTTTATACTCACGGAGTTTATGATGAGGAGGCATGCAGTCCCGATAATCTCGATCATGGTTAAATTTATTAATTAAAATAAAGTTAATATTTTTTATAAAAAATTTCCAGGTGTCTTAGTTGTTGGATATGGCACAGATGACATCCACGGAGATTATTGGCTTGTTAAAAATAGTTGGGGGGAACATTGGGGAGAAAATGGTGAATTAATTTAAAATAAACAAATTTTAATTTAATTTAATTAAGGGTATATTCGAATGTCTCGAAACAAAGACAATCAATGCGGGATTGCTTCTAAAGCTTCATATCCGCTTGTTTAAAAAATGAATGAAGAATAAAATTAAAATTAAGTATAAAAATTTAAATCTAAAAATATCAATTACTTAAATATAAAAAAATGATTTTATTTTATTAACAGTATTGAATTAATTTAAAATTTGAATTAATTTTTTTATTTTTATATTATTATTATTTTCAAGTTAAAAAATATTAGTAAATAATTGAATATAATTGTTGAGAATTTATCTGGAATTTCAGTTAATTTTTACTTTTTCAGTTAATTTTTATTGTAGAACGGCAAAAGTCAGAAAAAAATCGACATTCGAATATACCCTTAATAAAATTAAATTTAAATCCTCTCTCCTTTCATCGAAAAAGTCTTTAGGCATTCCCCTCAATCCTTCAAAAGCTTCTCATAAATTTCACTGAAATCTTCCTAAAAAGTAAAAATTAATTCATTGAAAATGTCAAAAAGCATCCGTTTTCTTTGTATATTTAGCTTCATTATCTTCATTATTTTTGCCTTGCAAGAATTAATTGGTGGAGTTATTACTACTCCGAATAATGCACCGCTTAATATGGAACTGAAACCCAACTTTTTCCGACAAATAAATGGCCTAAAGTGAACTGGAAAATTTTTGTAGCAAAAAATTCAAACACAAAAATTAACTAATTAGATAATCAGAAAACGAGCAGACACCTATTCCTTATAGTTAATAAAATATTAATAGAGGATAAAGTTAATTTTGTGCAGACGGATAAATTAGTCAGAAAAAATTCGAAAATTGGATATAGGATTTTACAGTGTCAAGACAATAAACAAAAATTTATAGAAAAATTAAATTTATTAATAATAATAAATTTAAAATTTTTATTTTCATTATATGATGAAAGTTTAATTATTTTTATCTTTTAAAATAAATATTTCCTGTTTGCCCTTTTCAAAATTAAAATCCTTTGCGCAATTAATTCTTTTAAATGTAATAATGCCCTTTTAGGGGCATCCCTAAAAATTTCATTATTTCCATTAATAATTCACATGAAAAGGGCAAAGAAATGAAAATTTATAAGAAGGAAAAATTCATTTTGAAATAAAAACACCGGCATTTAACATGCTTTTCACTCTCTAAAGTCCATCCAGTGTGGCAAATTTAACAAATAAATAGCCCCTAAATTTCGATGAAATAACATTAAAGTAAAATCCTCTCTCCTTTCATCGAAAAAGTCTTTAGGCATTCCCCTCAATCCTTCAAAAGCTTCTCATAAATTTCACTGAAATCTTCCTAAAAAGTAAAAATTAATTCATTGAAAATGTCAAAAAGCATCCGTTTTCTTTGTATATTTAGCTTCATTATCTTCATTATTTTTGCCTTGCAAGAATTAATTGGTGGAGTTATTACTACTCCGAATAATGCACCGCTACAAGGTTTGTTTGCCAACAATTAAAAAAAATTAGTGTAATTACTAAACATCATCAAATGATTTACCGAAATTATCCCTATCTCCATAGAATTTAAGATTATTATTGACGGGGACGATAGGAAACGTCTTTCTAAACTGGTGATAAGATGAAGAGAATAATTCAAAAACCCCGTACTCCGACACAACCGCTCCCGAGCGTTCGGGCCAAACCCTAATGATAAGAAATAGTTCCTATTATTGTATAATTAAAAAATAACAAAGGAGAGTTCATTATAATTAAATGACCGCAAATTTTAAACTTGATTCTTAATTTAGCTCGTTTACCCAATCATCCTCTCGACACTAAAATTGCTCCAAACAAAATTGCAATGCAACAGAATTGCAATCCACCAAAACACTCAAAGACTGGGGGGCCACTCCATTGTTCCACTCAGCACCACAGTACTTCTGCATTAATTGCTTCAAAAAATGATAATTCAATTGTGATTGAAAAACAAGTTAAAGGGCAATCTAAAAGTGAAGATAAAAAGATTTTTCCCTCGGAGGAAGAAGAAGTAGGGAAAGAATTAGTAACCATTCAAGAAATTAAAAATTCATTGTTCGAAGCAATAATTAACAAAACCCCAAAAATGGGGAAATATTCGACATTTATTAATCAAATTTCTAAAATGATTTCGAATGATTTAACAACTTCATCAAATTTAGAAAAATTTCCAACTTTTGCTGAGGAGCTACTTGAGAATGGGAGTAAAACAGTCATTAAATTGGCTGAACTTGAAAATATTGTTAAAAACCATTCAGAATTTTTTGAAAAGGCAATGGCTTTAAATAAAGAGGAGGAAAGATTAATTAAATTCCAAATGGCCGGGAATAAATTAACAAAAGAGGAAATTAAAGAAAAATTAAATAAAATAATTTTTGAAGGAACAAATGAAGAAAAATTGATGAAAGAAATTTTGGAAATTTTAAAAATTAAAGAAACGGAACAAAGTTTAATTGGAACAATTTACAAAGAGAAAGTTGAATTAAATGATTGTTATAATAATTTTCTTGTGAAGCTTTTCCCTAATGATTATGATGTTTTTGGAGATGAGGAAACTAAGGAAGGAAGGAAAATTAAATGGGAGATTATTGAGAAGCTTGAAATTTTGGAGAAATGTTTGTTTGGTTTTTTTATTATTAAAACAACTACCGTATTTTCTCGAATAATCCCCACTCTCGAATAATTCCCACTCTCGATTAATTCCCCATGCTAGAGTTGGGTTGAAACAATAATTTCCCACCCCCAAATACCCTACTGCACGTTCAAATGCTAAAACTCAAATAATTCACCTCCCTGATTAATTCCCCATGCCAAGGAAGGGTTGAAAAAATAATTACCCAGGAAAATTAATCGAGAAAATACGGTAAAGGAGTAATATGTACTTTGAGATTGAATTAAAATGTATAATAGGAGGATCTTCTGGTTAATTCTTTATTCTCTAATTTAGTCTAGGTACAAGTATGAGAGATTATATGTAGTCTAGCTTGATATAATTTAAGAGTTTCACGGATTGATAAGGGTACTGACCTACCAACCTCAGTCTCTATGTAGAGGCGGCGGATTCTACTGTTTTTTGTTACTTTTGATTTTTAAGGGCATCTTTCGGGCCTTTAATATCGACAATAATATATGTTTTTTCGAAAAAATTTTTATCTTTCAAATAAAATTCGCTCGTCAATTAAATTCTAATGAAACTAAGTATAAAATATATTTTAACTTCAGTCATGGACAGTACTGAGAAAATTCTTCGTGAACTGAAGCATTGAAGCAATGAAAAATGCGAAATGATGATGGAGAAAAAACATAATAAATATATTTAATAAATATGAAATTTTTAAATTAAAAGTTTTTATTGTAAAAATTGTAGATATGTATTATAAAATGATTTCCTAATAAAAATTTAGATTACTAATTAATTAATTATGCAATAATATTTAAGTGACCACACGTTTTAGATGGATTTATCTAATTTATTTTTAAGCTTATTATAATAGAGAGCTATTCTTTCGAGAAAATGTATTAATTAAATTTAATAAATTGATTAAAGCATTTGAGCAAATAAAAAAGCTTTAAATAAAAAATCATAAAAAACTAAAACTAAAATCCAAAAAAAACTTTTGTATATTTACGTATTACCGCAATTACTAGATGGTAATTTTAATTAAATTGTTTTGTAATATATGGATTCTGAATTATTTATTGAAAATCGCTGCCGTTTATGCTCGAATAATTACCCTCTTTATTACCCTCTCGATTAATTACACCCTCAACGAAAATAATTAATAAGGCAATAATTACCCTTCTTAAACAATTTTTTCGTTACAAAGGTTGTATAAATAAGACAAAATTGTCAAACACAAATTATAAGGATGGCAACTTTATGTGAAAGTATTAAAGTTGAATTTACTTTGTACATATTAATCTCTTTTTTTTGTTTTAGCTTTTACTTATCAATTTTTATTTTTTTAATACACCTTTTCGAAATGCTTGTTCTCTATTAAAGACACAAAATAGTTAAAATTATTTTACCTATCAAAAATTAGATAGAAAATGAACTTTACATTTATTTTCAATGTTCTATCAATTTTATTATTTCTTTGAGTATTTGAACTTAAATGTTTTTTAATTTTTGTTTACCATAAATAAATTCGCGATTTTTTATTAGGGAAAGAGTAATCTTTTTTTATTGTTTTTATTCAGATAGCTAAAAATTTAAAAAAGAAATCCTAAAAAAACTAAAAATTAAAAACGATTAGAAATTAGTACATAATTAAGTTTGAAATGATTTTTCTGATATTTTTCTTATTTCTTTAGAAGTACATTGACCTTTTATATTTTGATCTTATTAATTGTCTTTATAAAATATTTTCCATATATAAAATGAAAAACAATTAAGTTTAGATGACATAAAATTATTTGAATATACCTAATTATGTTTATTTTATTTATTTTTTTAATATTATATTTTATTAATAATATATTTATTTATTATTATTTATTATAGTACTTAACATAACTAAAAACAAACATAATTATTCTAAAAATATATATGTCCAAAATTTAGAAGAACTTGAAAATAGTCATTATCCAATGATCTCGCTATTTAAAACTAAAAATGTTTAGTTTATAGTTGAAAAGGTTTTTAATTTTTAGTTTTTTTAGAATTTTTTTTTTAATTTTTAGCTATGTATCTGAATAAAAACAATAAAAAAAGATTACTCTTTCACTAATAAAAAATCGCGAATTTATTTATGGTAAACAAAAATTAAAAAACATTTAAGTTCAATTACTCAAAGAAATAATAAAATTGATAGAACATTGAAAATAAATGTAAAGTTCATTTTCTATCTAATTTTTGATAGGTAAAATAATTCGAAAAAGTGTATTAATTAATACACATTTCGAAAAAGTGTATTAATAAATTAAAAAATTAATTAAAGCTAAAACAAAAAAAGAAGAAAATACAAACTAAATTCTAATTGGGTGTTTTGATGTTTTCGCGCAGGAGTGAAAGTGTAATAATTTATTTTTCACAATTTTGTGATGTTTAAAATAATTTTTTATCAGCGGAATTGTTTAAGATGGTAATTATATGCTTAAATAATTACCCTGGGTAATTATGTTCTAAACCTCTTGCTGGTGGGTGGAGGGGGGGGGGGTAATTATTTGAAAGAGCGTAATTATTCGAGCATATACGGCAGAAAATTTCAATAAAAAATTCGGAGTTCCTTATTTTATAAAAACTTGAAGTAAGGTAATTTAATTAAAATTACCACCATCTGGTATTTACGAAATTCAATATACAAAAATATACAAACTCCTTTTTTGGCTTTTAGTTTTAGTTTTTTATTATTCTATTTAATATTTCTCTCCAAAACGTAACATTTATTTAAAGCTTTTTTATTTACTCAAATGCTTAAATCAATTTTTTAAAATTTAATTAATATATTTCTTCGAAAGCCTGGCTCTCTATTATAATTAAATTAAACATAAAATAGATAAAAATTAATTTTACCAGTCACGAATCTGATAGAAAAAGACCCTTACATTTATATCAATATTCTTTCAATTTTATATTTTCTTTGACTATTTGAACTTAAATGTTTTTAAATTTTTGTAAATAAATACTCAAATTTATTTATCAATTTATTCATTATATATTTCATTTTTATAAAATATTTAGAAAATTTTAATTTAGTCTACAAGGGGTCTAAAATATTTTTTAAAGACGTTTACCTCCAGTTTTTTGTTGATTTTTGGGTTTTCAGATACCGATGAAGGAGATATATTAGAACTTAGTTTCTTCAGTATTTCATATTGATATAATAGATAATCTCACTAGATTTTTTGTAGATTTTCTTCCTAATGTCGAAAATAGAAGTTTTTTTACATTATCTATTATGTCCACCACATTTCGAATTAATTATGTAGATAATCTAACTACTGAACCATTCTATTTGCATTCCCAATCAACCTACTTAACCTTTCACCTTTCTATTTCGTTCCCATTTTCTGTTTTAAAGACCCTCATTATTTGTCGCCAAATTGGCGACTTTTTTTAGTTTAATATCCCTTTTTTTATCAATTTGTTATTTTTATCCCTATTTTTTGCCAATTTTGGCGACTTTTCATTAAATTGTCTCTTTTTTAAATTGTCCCCCGTTCACTCCTCGTTAATTTTTTAGCCGTTCACCCTTTATTTTTTCACTGTCCACTCAATCTTTTTAAACCTTTTCCCGCCAAAATTTTTTCTCTCTATTTTTTTGTGACAGCTTGCGCCTGTCACAACTTAAATTTTTCCTATTGTTTTTTCCGATTTTTTCTTTGCCCCGTTCTCTCTCCACATTTTGGTTTCTATAACTCTGTTCCAATTATTTTCAAATTTCGCATTTTTTGAGTTTTTATTGCTAAGACCCGCCCTCTTTTAATCTTTATTTAAGCCGAGGATCAGCCCCCAAAATTATTCCAGATTTCCTTTCAACCTTCCATTTTTTCAACTTTCACCGATCCAATCTACAACTTCTGAAATTTTTGCTGATCCTCGGCTCTCTACTCAACTTTCGCTCTGGTTTTAAAATTAGTGTTTTGTTGGCCTTACTGTTATTTTGTGGAAATTTATTTGTTGAAGATAAAACCTTGTTAATCAACTTGTGTCAATTTTTGTGTGTGAAATAACCGCCTGGTTCATCCTTCTCCATTGCTTTTCTTTGATCGGTTGGAACAACCAACCGATCTGGTGCCACGACCTTTCTCCTCCAACCCTCAAAAACCAATTTGTTGGGAGTCCCGACTCCCGACAAACTGGTGCCACGACCCGGGAGCGTCCGTCGTGGTCTTCAACAACAACTTCAACTACTACTACTCTAGTGGTGTGTGAGCTGAGCGACGGCCACAACAACAACCACCACTACAACCACTCCAACTCTTTTTGGTTGAGCTGAGCGACAGCCACCAACACTAGAACTACTCGAGTGTAAGCTGCACTACAGCCACCACCGCACCAACTACAACAACTTCAACTACTTGTGTTTGAGCGGAGCCACCGCCACAACACTCTACAACAATCACTCTATTTTTTGTGTGTGAGCTGCACTACAGCCACCACCACAACACTACTACACCAACTTCCACTCTTTTGGTTGACTGAGCAACAGTCACCACAACAACAACTTCAACTGATTTTTTGTGTGAGCTGAGTAACAGCCACGACAACTACAACTACTTTTTTTGAACTGAAGTGAGTTACAACCACAATGTCTGCAGTTATCCGTCTCCAGTTAGCAACTGTGTTGGCCACCTTAAAAGAAAAAGGGCGTGCTGTTCTGAGTGCCCTCAACGCTAACGACACTTCAACACAAGAAGATGATCACTTGGAACTTTTGGCATTCCAGCTCAAACAAGCTATTGGAAGAGCAGGAGCACTGGTTGATAAATGGTATGGTGTGATTGCCAGGCTACCTCCAACACAACAACAAACCGAAATGGATATTTTACAAGCGTTTCCACCGCCACGAGGTGAAGAAAGAATGGAGGATGAACTTACTCTTTTGACTCAAATTGAACGATCTTATGAACTGGTTGCCTTGGCCAACGTGGAGTTACAACAACGACATGCACTAAATCGGGGTCCTGCCTCGTCTCAACGAAGTGTGAAGTCTGCCACAGTGGTAAACCGTCGAACTGACAATGCACTACACAAGGCACAACCAACACTAGCTAATGCACAAGGAAGCCAATCACCTGAACAACCTGCTCTGTCTACACAACGTGCAACTCAAATTAATGCTAATAGACTTACGGTTGCGGGTGATTGTGCAAATGTTCATCACACTCATTTAGCTAGTCAATCTGGACTTTCGCCGTATCAACAACAAGGGACATACAATGGTGCACCAATTTACTCATCCTTCCGACCATTCAGACTAGAGCCGATGAAATTTGCTGGCGATCCAAAGGAGTGGACTGCATTCTGGTTGGCCTTTGATCGTGCTGTGAACAGACAACCACTCCCGCCGTTCGAAAAGCATTTGTGTTTACTCCAAAGCCTGGTACCTGGTTCGGCTGCACGACGGGCAATTGATGGTTACTCACCGTCGGATGTGAATTACCCGATGGTTGTCAGCATACTACGACGTCAATTTGGTGATGTTAAAGTACTACGCGAAGGACTTATTGCCGAACTTCTTCACCTGCCGTTGGCCAACAACTCACTGTTTTCACTGAGCAATCTTCAAGAACATGTTGAGAGAATATGCCTGCAACTGGAGTCACCTGAGGGAACGAATGTAACACAGGACGAAATAGTGTGTGGCATAATCCGATCAAAGCTACCACATGAAGCTCTGGAGACTCTGATTGGCTGGGAAGAAGATGAAAATGCTCAATGGACTCTGGCACAACTCCGCAAGGGACTTGGACGTCTGGTTCAACTCAAACAAAGACTGGAGACCACCATCACCACTCTTCGTGCAAACACGCTAGAACAACAAACCACGTTTGAGGAACAACCTCATCACAACCAGCTGACTAATCAAAGTGACCACCACGAACTAACTGGCGTCTCTCGTTCATTTATGACCACGCAACCAACAGGCCAGCTAGACGAACAGTATGAACTACATGCTCGTCCACTACAGTCACCACAAGAGGAATATGGTTGCTCACTGTGCCGTACTGGACCACTTCACAAGCCAAGCCGTTGTCCAATGTACAACACGCGCCACAGACGCAAAACTCGTCTCCTGGAACAAGGACGGTGTCTCAACTGCTTACATGATGGCCACCTGCTCAACCGATGTCATGCCGCTAACAAATGCCGAAGATGTGGAGGACGACACCACTTCATGCTGTGTATAACACGTCAACCTAAAAGGCGTATGTACTACTACAATGGTCACCACGATGGACCGTCTGAAACCAATTGGAGACAACCTCAATCAAAAAAGCGTGTGTACTACAAAGCTGGCCATCACGAAGGATCGTCTGAAGCAAACTGGAGAATGCCTACACCAGCGCAATCTGAAGTGACCTACTCTGGAATGGTCATCAATAGCTCAACCACCATCAACTCAAAAGCGGACTACAGGCCGTCAACTACCACAACCGTGCACCACAAGGCAAACAAACGCCACCGTCGACGCAAAATCTGGTTAAATTCAAAGCTGAAGGACAGTCTGCTCAACTCACAAAATGGTCAAGTGATTCCTCAAACCAGCATAGCGTTTAACAATTCAGCCAGTTCCAACCACACCAACTCTAATGTACTTATTGAAAATGCAACAACAGCAACAAAAAGCCAATATACTAGCTCAACCTTGATTAGGATAACTGGTTCCAAACGTCCTGGAGGCACTGAGTGTGAAATTGTACAAGAGGGGAAGTTGGATGAACAATTTGTTAGTGTGGTGAATGAAATACCGACTAAATCACTCTTCGTTGCAAAGAGGTTCAGTTCATTGCTTACCTTGCTTGGAACAGTCATTTTGGTGCTCCGTCTCATCAAACTCAGTCGTGTACATTCTCCAACTTCTACAAATGGCATTTTTATCGCAAATGGTTACCGAATTGCACGTTCTTTGCTCATCCGACTAGCTCAACATGAATATAAACTGGAACCGAAAAGCGAACATAGTGTGATCAACTCGGATGGAATAATTCGGATAAAAACAAAGACGATGTGTCGACCAATCTCAATCGCAATTGTGCTAAGCTTACTAGGATTTGTATGGACTCTATTACTGTGGTTGATTAAAGGAGCGGAACTTGTTTGTCAAATGTTGGCTTGGACTGCCACAGGCCTTGCACTTGTTTTTATCTGGTTTAATATTTGTGGAACGACCACGGCTGTCACAGATCAATCAAAAACGAGCTTTTTAACCGCTGTAAGATATCCATCAATTCACCAAGCTGGAACGACCGCGTCTGCTACATCGACGAGCTTTTTGCACGCTGGAAAATGCTTGTGTCTTAGTCAAGCTGGTATTACCCGGGCTGTTACTGATCAACTGAATATGAACTGCTCTTCAGTCAGAAAAATTGGCACGAGTACTCGACAACAAGAAGTCACGGTATGGAGTGCCGCCCCTCACCAAAAGCTCGAAAAAGGGGAACTAGTGAAAGCGCACTTCATTATCATCGTCACCGATCTGGACGCAATCACCTGTTCCGACGAAACATGCCGTCAACAGTCTCGGGAATGCGGCTCAGCGTCAACACTGGTTGCACTGAATGAGGATGAAGAATACAGATGAATTTGACTGATCTTTTGTTTCTGGGGGCGGGGGGAGTGTCGCCAATTTTGGCGACTTTCAGTGAATCGTCTTTTTTGTTAATAGTCCCCCGTTTACTTTTCGTTAATTTTTTGGCCGTTCACCCCGTATTTTTTGTTGTCCACTCAACTTTTTTCCCTCCAAAATTCCTTTAACTAATTTTTTAGTGACAGCTCGTGCCTGTCACAACTTAATTTTTTTCCTATTGTTTTTTCTGCTTGTTTTCTCTGTCCCGTTCTCTCTCTACATTTTTCTTCTATAACTTGTTCACACATTTTTGCAAATTCGCATTTTATTTTGGAATTTTTCTAAACTCCTCCCATTTCAATCTCTATTTAAGCCGATGAACAAGCCCTTAAAATTAGCTCAGTTCTCAATTCCAACTTAATCAACCATCATCAACTGCTAATTTGTGGGCTTGTTCGTGGCCTCCCATCATTGGCTTTACTGTGCTGTTTTGCTACTATTTTTTGTGAAAGTAAAATTATTGTTGAATTGTTGTTCTATTTTGTTTGAGTGGAAAAGTGAACCGCCTCAAGGTTCACTTTCTGTTCTTCATTCTTTTGACTGTGTCGGCACTACCGACCAGTCTGGTGCCACGACCTTTCCTCCAACTCTCAAAACCCAATTTGTCGGGATCCCGTCTCCCGACATTATTTGTATCTCCATTTGTCAGCCCAATTATAAAATTAATTTTTAGCGGATTTTTCTAAAATTTAAATGGATCCTCTCTCCAAATATAGTAAAAAAATTTGTGGAAATAAACGATTAATTGAAAATTTAAAATATGAAATAAAATGCCATGAAAAAGAAGGAAAATTAGTTTGGACAAAGAAATTACTTACTCCCCCATTTAATTGTTCAATTTGTTCTCAAGTATGTTCGTATCATTATTATGGTGTTTTGTGTTGCGAAGGCAAGTTTTTAAAAAAATAAAATCCGAGTGATATGCTAATTTACAAGGTCCCGGGGATCACGGATATTTACATGGGCTCAACTAATAGTCCACAAAGAATGGTTCCTATTTTCTGTGGATTTTTCCTTAAAATATATAAAATTTAATCATCATATTTAGGATGCAAACAATTTTTTCGCCGAATCATCATTAAACAAAAAATTCCTACATGCATAATAGATTACAGATGCGATATTACACAAGGTAGTTTATAAATATACTAAATTGATAATCTAATAAATATTTTTAGTGTTGTTTTATTAAACAAATAAATAAAGGTTATAGGGGTAATCCGGGGTAAGCTTATCTAATGGGAGCTTACCTGCAGGGTAGGCTTACCGTTCGATTCCTACATGCATAATAGATTACAGATCCTAATACCATCGAACTTCCTATTATGAAGTGATGCGGGTTTTATTGCAAAATGACTTTGGGCCGAGTTATGACCGTTCAAAGTTAGACTGATAGAGTTTGGAAATATAGGGTATTAAATTCAACTGATGTGAGTAGCTTACACCGCTTCTGACATATCCAGAGCCCGTAGAATAAATTCAGGGTAAGGGATATTTACCCCTAAGAAGGTTTAGAAACCTTCGTACAAGTAGAATTTTGCAGAAATGTCGTGTATTTCGACTGTTTAAAATTAATAATGGACATTAATATTTTTAAAATTAATAATATTTGGACAATTTTTTATCTAAAAATAATATTTTTAGGAGATCGTTGTCAAGGCTGTAGATTCAATAAATGCCTTCTAATGGGAATGGATGCCTCCCTTATTTGTGTACAGAATCCAGAGAATTTAGAGAAATTTATTGAGAATTTAAAAGAATATCAATTGGAAGTGATAGCTCGATATTATGAACAAATTGCTCCTAATAGCGATAATCAACTTGATTATGATTGTAATAAATTATGTTAAAATCTTATAAATTTTTTTTCAAAATTTTTTTGCGTAGCATTTTTTGCGTCCAATAATAAAATTTATTATAAAATTTTTCTATCAATTTTTCTATGGTCTTGGGAAGCATTTATTTCGATTTGCTCCGAGGCTAACTAAATTTTTTATTTGCTTTCGATTCGAAACAAAAATTTTATTTCTATCATCCAGATTGGAACATCTGGAATGTTAGAAATCTGAAAAGTCGGGAATATGAACTTCTCAAAAATTTCAGATCGGAAATTGAAAGTTTAAAAAGTTCGAAATCAAAAGTCATACACAAATTTAAATTCTGCTGAAATAAAAATATTATCAAATTTAATTTTTTTAGTTGTTTTTTTAATTTTATTTTTATTACGAAAAATAAAAATTTTTACGTTTATTATCAAATTAAAGTAAAACTAATTTGCAAAAATTTCATAAATAAATGATTGATTGTAGAAAACAAATTAAAAAAATAGCTGAAAATTAATTTAAAAAAAATTAAATTTAACTTGTTATTTAAAAAGAAAATTTTTTTTATTTGTAAAATATTATGCCTTTGTGGGAGGTTTTTTACAAATCTAAATTTTTTAGATGTCCTTTCTCAAATTAATTAAAAAAATTTAATTATTTAAGGGGTAATTAAATAATAAAATAATTCATTTTTTTTATTAAAAATAAAATTTTTAATAAAATAATTTAAATGTCTATAGAGAAGATCCATGCATTATTTATTCCATTTTCTTCATTATTATGAAAATTTATTATGAAATAACCTAATTTAAAATACTACATAAATCCCTATGACGAACTTTCTTATTTTTTGGTTAAAATTAGCATGTAGGAAAACATTATAAATTTAAGCAAAATTTTAAAAAGTGTATCACTATATAATAAATCCTACTCAATACAAGAAAATCTTGATTTCCAATTTAATTCACGAAATCACGGATTTATTTTTTCTGTAGGATCTCTAATAGATACAGGATCTCTAATAGATGTATGTAATTGTAAAAATAAAAAAAATGTTTCTGTTAGGATATCTTAATAGTAAAATTCTATATAATCGGATTAGGACGAGTAAATGGGATCTGAGCTACATATTTAAAAATGATATGTTTAAATAAATTAAGGAAAAATATTTGATATAATAATTATGTCTTCCGTTAATTTCATCGTTTTTCTTTTACTAATTTCCTTGATTTGTCTGCATTTTTTGGTAGATTGTGGAATTATAGGTAGAGAATTTTTATATAAAAATATTTTAAAAATTTTAATTAGGCCTTGCTGGAGCTCCAGTTGAAGCCACATGGTGCGCAGCACTCGGCAAAGAATCAACTCATTGTCCTCAAGGAGCTAATAGTAATCCACTTGTGGGACTTGCGGGGGGACTTACTGGTTAAATAATCAGAATAATTGAAGAAAATTTAAGAAAAATTTTATATGTATGTAAGAGGAAATACAAAAAATATTCTATTTTTGTAATTAATTCATAAATATTGATGTAGCAGGTGTAAATAAATATAAATACAAAAAAATATATTTTTCTTCTGAGTTGGGCCATATTTCAGGGTTTTATAAATAATCAATTTATAAAAATAAAAAAATACTTATTATTATGAAACTTCAATTGTAATAGACAAAAATTAATAAAAAGGCAAAATAAATAGGCAAAATAAACTATTAATATAAATATTTTATATGACTTTAATAAATGAAAATATTATTAATTTTCGCTTGAACTTTGCATTGAGTTTTTATTTTTTTTATAATTCCATGTTTACTGCCAGTTTTAATAATTTAATAATTCTCTTAGCTAAATTTATTTTAAAGCCCCAACTTTATTTAATTACCATTAAGCACTAAATAAAGTTATACTAAATTAGTAAAACGCTGCAACTTTTATAATGAACTTATTATACCTTAAGAAACCTTCCTCTCCTATAATTAAAGCAAGAATAGTACATTTCCGACTTCTTCGCCTGACCTATAGTGAAGTTAGTTAATTCACCTCAAAGAATTGACGAGAATGGAAGCCTCGGATGGATCAATTGGATATTTTTAATTATGAAAAAATTATTTTTTATTACGGCACGGGCTTTGTTGATAGTCCTATTTAGTACAAATAGGAAATTAATTAAGTCTATGTAACGAAAGATTTGTTAAAAAACATTTAATATTTAAATTAAAATACTAAAATTATTTTAAAATAAAAATTTTAATTAAACATTTATTTGTATAATTGTTGTAAATATAAAAACCTCTTTAAATTGTTATTGCGAATTTTCATTTATTTTTATTTATTCCCAACAAAATAAATATGTATACGTGGCTTATTTAAAAATAATTTTACGAATTTGAGGTGTTGATCTTATGATTTTTGTAAATAAATATTATTTAAAAATAACTTTAAAAATTTAAGAAAATTTGATTGTTTTTATAAACAATTATAAGTTTTGTGTAGCAATTATTTAAATTAAAAACAAAAATTTATTTGTTATTTATTTGAGGAATGGCTTTTAATAGACAAATCATTTGATTAACAATTTTTAGTGGTATTTCATGTGAAATTTTGTATGTATTTAAATAATAAACTGTTAAGCAATAACAAATCAGTCTTGATCAGAAAAAACTTCCAGCCAAAATTAATTTATTTATTAAATAAAAATGAAGCTAATTCTCGTATTTTTATTTCTGTTCGCGTTCATAGAATTTGGAATGGGTTTGGTCAGATTTAATTTATTATAAATATGCATACGAAAAAAAATCTGAATATTAGTGGCGTTAAAAATTTAAAAATTTTTTTGATTATCCAATTTTGATTATCCAACCACATTCGACCATTTAAACCCCATGTTCCTCACAAAACGATGAAGATCGCCAAACTACAAAATTTATCAAATTTAATAAATTTTCGGGATTTATGTCGTTTTTAGCTCGGTAAATGTCCAGCTCGGTGTTCACATGTCAGTAAAAGGCATTCTGTATAATGTAAAGATAACTTTTGTTTTTGAACAAATAATATTAATTAAAATAATTCAGATCAGATGCAAATGGGACGGTCATTGTACGGGAAGTGGAAAGCCAGACAGAAACACTCTTTGTGGAATATGTTACAGCTGTACCTACAAGGGATGTTGCCATTGGTTATACACTTTTGTTAATGTGTGCTGCCAAATTCCTGGTTGGCGCCATAAAGATTATCAAAAACGCTTCTGTAAAGGAGTATAAAAATAAGAAAAATATTTAAAAAACGAACTTATTATGAACGATAATTAATTTTATGTGTAATTTAAATTGCTAACATTTTAAAATTATTAATTAAATATAAATTAATATTCATATTTTGGATAATATAATAATATAATAATATATGTGCCTATTATAGCAAAGTTAATAAAATTTGTAGAAAAAAAATAATAAAATTAATAAAGATGAGAATGAAAATATATGTATAATTGATTTAAAAAATGAAAAAAGCTAAACAAATAATAATAAAAAAATAATTATAAATAATAATAAATAAACTAAAAGAAATAATTTCTTCACTGCCACCACAATATTTTTTATAAAGATTTGAAAATTAAACATTAGTGTAAAAAATTAAAAATTTTAAATCATTAAAATTTAAAAATTTATTAAACATTAAAAAAATTTTTTGTATTTAATTAGACCTTCTCCATACTAACCCAATAATCCTGAATAAAATTGATACGTTAAATTTTATCTTAATTAGGAAAATTATCAAAGTCTCCATCTCAAATTAAAATAAAATTTTCTCATATTTTATTACTTTAAGATGTTTAGAAACAAAAAATTAACAAACATTTTAATGTTGCCTTGATTTGACAATTATAAGTTAATTTAATTTTCTTCTCATAACACTACGTAGATTTTTAAAATAATTCTTATGATTACTCGTTCTTGTACATTAATAAAAAATATTAAATTGTTTTCATATAAGCGAGAGAATATTTGTCTTAAAAAAGTAGGAAGTTAATCAAAACAATTTACTCTTTTTTCATACAAAAATTTTACTAAGATTTTATTTGTGTCAAATAATAACCAAAACTTTCGATATTTTCGAATGATGTTTTATGGAAATTTGTAAATATTTAAACAAAGATTTCTATGTAATGGTAAATGATAATTTTACTCAAAATTAAAATCTTTAAAATTTAATTTATTGTCAAATAAAAATGAAGTTTATTTTCATATTATTTTGTCTATTCGCCTTGATTACTTCTGGAATGAGCACGGTCAGATTTTATTAATTTAAATATGCCCAATAAAAGAGAAGTAATGTTTAATTGGAAATAAAAATGTAATGGAAAATATAGAAATTCAAAAATCAGACAGAATTCCAGAAATCCTTAAAATTAAAAAATTCCCTCAAAACATTAGGGGTACAAGTTTTTAAATGTTCTTATAGGAATGTATATACGGTGCTGTTAAAAATAACTAATTCGGGACTGAGTTATCCAAATATTATCAAAATTTGCATTTAAATACTAAAACGAATTAGAAACATGATGATAATAAAAGATATTATTTTAGTATCGATAGATATTATCCAAATAATATTATCCAAATATATAATTTTGAACACGTCAAAATTTACAGAATTTTTAAATTTTTAAACTCTTTATAATAATTTCAAAATCCTTTATTATCATCATGTTCCTAATTCGTTTTAGTGTTACAGCAAAATGTGATATTTGGATAACTCAGTTCCGAGTTATACCATTTTTTCTAGTGGTCTATAATTTTGAACAGCACTGTATACATATAAATAACAATATAAATGTATAAACTTAATTTCAAAAATCAGTTTTTTTGCCTAGAAATTTTAATGCTAGCTAAAAATTAAGTTAAAATACCCCATTTGACATACATATCTAACCTCCCCTCATCTTCAATCAAAATTCTGATCGGAATAAAATTAATTATTTTAAAATTATTCAGATAAATTGTAATCCGGATGGTAATTGTTCTGGGGATGGTGAACCGGGTCCAAGAACTCGTTGTGGAAACTGTTTTAGTTGTACCTACAAAAATTGTTGCCATTTTATATACACTTATTCGTTTATTTGTTGTGATATAGAAGGCTGGCGACATCGAGATTATCAATGGAACTTGTGTAAAACCTAAATAAAGACTTTTAAAAACAGTAAAAATATCTTAAATTTTTTAAAATTTATATAAAAATATTTATATACGTGAAAGAATATTTTAATCTTTTTAAAAAGTGAATAAAATTTTAATTATTTCTATAATTAATTTCAATATTTATTAATTTTTATAGTCTTAATCAGGGCTTCGATTTCTGCGGATTTTTCCTCATTTTGTGGTTTTTTGATAGGGCGATGAGGATTATTTTTAAAAATGCGGATTTGCGGATTTTTGTGGTCTTTTGAAGATTATGAGGATTTTTTGTATTTTCTTGTAGTTTTTGGGATAAAATGTCATTTTTTGTCTTCATGGCCTTCAAAAATCCGCAAAATTTTTGCCTGCGGCGCTGAAAATGGATGAAATCTAGTTTCTTGACCTCCAAAATTCAAAAAATTATCGCCTGCGGCGCTAAAAAAATGAATTTTTTGGCCTACAGCCATCTAAAATTCTCAAAATTTTCGCCTGCGGCGGTGAAAATAAAAATTTTATGCGCCTTCGGCGCCTAAAATTTGGCACAGAAAATTTCCCCCCTTGGCCCCCCATCCCCCGAAAAAAAATCCTGGCTACGGGCCTGGCTCATGTCAACATAATTTTTCATTTAATTGTTCGGATTTTAATAAAATAGTCATTAGTAGGAAAAAATTGCCCAATTCAATTGTTGGAGTCAAAAAATATAACGTATAAAGTGATTTTAATTCAACTTTTGTGTTTGATAATTTTTTGCGGATTTTTCATATCAAATGCGGATTTTTTCGATCAAAATTGCGGATTTTTAAAAATTCGAGATCGAAGCCCTGGTCTTAATTATTTCTAAATAAATAACTGTACATATTTTAATAAAGTTAAATTTCTTTTTGTTATTTTTATGCAAAACATAAAAAAATAACCGAGATTGAAAAAATGGTGGGCAGAAAATATTTATGTATAAATCTAAAAATTTTTCTGAAAAAATTAATTTTATCTATCGTATTCACTCCTAAATATTATATTCACTCCTAATAATATTATTATATTATGTGGGCCAATAAATATTAAAAAATAAATCGGTTTGGACTTTCTTTAATTAAATATCTCATTGCAAATTCTTTTAAAAAAATATCTTAAACCATTGTAATTTATACAAAGGTTTAATTACCCAAGTTTAAGTTTAAGTTATAAGTTAAAAGTTAATAACTTATGGAAATCGATAATTCATCTAACATGTCAACACCGCTAACTATTAATGGTATTAACAACAAAAAACTGAAATTACATCAATTATCTAAAAAATTGACTAATTTCTCTGAGCAATTTTCAAAAGATATGCCACCATGGGCGGCAGCAATGCTAGAAATTTGTAATTCAGTAATGGAATTATGTAAGGATATTCTTACAAGTGAACAAGAACAACAACAATCAGAAACGAATCCTAAATCTTTATTTGGAGACCCTTTCTCTGCTAGCAAAAAACATCAAAATTCCTCTTTTAATGATCAATCATATTTTGCCAACATATTAAACAACGCTATTCTTGATGCTGACGAAATTAAATCTAAATCTAAAAGAGTGGTTATTGAACGTGCTCCAGACAACACAGACATCATTAATATAGCTAAAAAAATTGCAGCTGATTGTGGAGTGGCAGAAGATTTGTTGGAAAACGAAATTCATCGTCATCCACGTGAGTCTAAAGATGTTATAAATAAAAAACCAAGAATCGTTAAAATTCCATTCACCAACAAAAAATCTAGGGATAACTTTTTATACAATTTTCGTAAATGTCTTAAGAAAAATCCAGCTTTTCCGCAGTTCATAACTGCAAGACGTGATATGACTCGTAATGAACTAAATATATTGTATAACTTGCGAAAGCAAGCATTTTCTATGAATCAGGCCGAGAACATGTTTAAGTACATAGTTGTCGACCTGTCAATAATTACACTCAAAAATCCACAACCGCTCAGGGCAACCAAAAATAAATAGGGACACGCAGGCAAACCGCAGACAAAAGTAAATAACGGAAATTTTCAATCATATAAATGTTTGTTATTTAATTCTAGATCCCTAGCTAATAAAATACCGGATTTAAATCAATTAATCGAAAATTCTAATCCACAAATTATATTAATCAATGAAACATGGCTCACAACAGAAAATACAATAAACTCCGAACTATCACATAGGGGCAATTATGAGATTATATTAGCTAATAGAATAGGAAAAAGAGGTGGAGGATCGGCAATTTTATTAAAAAATGACATACCATTTAAAATAATTTTTAATGGCTCTAAATTCCAATCAGAGATAATACATATAAAATTATTTCTCAAAAAAGAAATTAACATTATAAACATTTACCGCCCACCAAATAGTTCAATTATTAATACAAAAAAATTATTTAAGTTTCTTTTAAATCTAACTGATCAAAAAACAATATTATGCGGAGATTTTAATATTAGACACATAAATTGGGATTCTAAAGAATTAACCGACAACTATGACAAGATCGCGAATATGTTTTTAGAGTTTATAGGTCAAAATCAATTAAATCAACTTGTTACTGAACCTACTAGAGAAAATTCAATCCTGGACCTGGTACTCACACCTGCTTCCAATTTAGTCAGAAATGTTTATGTTAGGGAGAATTTTTCAACTTCCGATCACAAAATGATAGAGTTTGAGTTATATGATCAGATCAAAGTCTTTAGAAAACCAAAAATTTATGTCAGAGATATAAGTAAATCCAATTTTAATAAATTGAATCAAGTTATTTTTAAGAATAATTTAGATCTAGGTATATTAACTAAGTTCACTGTAGAAGATAAATATGATTTTCTGACGAAAGAATTGTTATATCTTTATAACAAATATATACCAATGAGAACTTTGAATAAGATAATAAGGAAAACATACCCTAAACGGATTAAGGAATTACACAAAGAAAAACTTAGATTATTCAGAGTCCTTAAAGAAAGAAAACATGATCACGAGTTGAAACTTGAGTATAAAATCGTTTCAAGAAACTTGAAAAAACAATTAAAAATTCACCATAATACTAAGGAAGAAAAAATAATAAATAAAGGTGGAAATTCGATACATAAGTTTATTAGAAACAGACTTACCCAAGATAATAACATACCCTGTTTAATTGATAAAGAAAATAAATTTTACTTTAGTAATGAAGAAAAATGTAATGTTTTAGGAAAAGAATTTCAAAAAAACTTCCAAAATAAAAATATTAATCTATCGAATTATAACAGAAATATAATTCCGAAAACAAAATTTTTAGACATAGATTTAAGTACTAGCACTGTGTGGGATGTCCTCAGATCACTTCCTAATCGTAATTCAACTTCTCCAGATAACATTCCTTATATATTATTAAAATATTGCGCTGACACACTTACAAAGCTAATCACAGATATCTTTAGATGTATTATTGATAATGGGCAAATTCCATCAATTTGGAAATCATCATTTATTATTCCATTGTATAAAAAGGGAGAAAAATCAGATCCAAAAAATTATCGTCCAATATCGCTAACATGCACCTTATGTAGGGTTCTTGAAAGAATTATTGCACAGCAATTAACAAAATTCTTAGAAGATAATAAGTTCTTTAATAAAAATCAATTTGGATTTCTTAAATCAAGATCCACAACCACACAGTTATTATCTACCATGGATGATTTCTATAATGCAATACAAGATGGATATAGCATAGATATTATTTATATAGACTTTGCTAAGGCATTTGACACTGTACCAATAAATATTCTTTTAGATAAATTAGAAAAGGCAGGCATAAGTGGAAAAGTTTATACTTTTCTTAAAAACTTCATATCGGATAGGAATTTCAAGATTAAGATAGGTGACCAATTATCCCAAAACTATGAAACATTATCGGGTGTACCTCAAGGAAGTGTCTTAGGGCCACTTTTATTCCTTATTTTTATAAATGATCTTCCTAATGAAATCCCTGAAAATGTTGGAGTAAAACTATATGCAGACGATGTAAAATTATATATAGCTCATAAAAACGGCATAGAAAGAGATCAACTTAATAAAGCTTTATTTAAACTTGAAAAATGGACAGAAGATAATGGTTTAGAAATATCCCCAAATAAATGCTATGTTTTATATTTAGGTAAAAATAACATGAAAAAAGAGTATAGCATTCATGGATTAAAAGTACAAGAAACAGAATGTATTCGTGATCTTGGAGTATTAATTGATTCAAAAATATCATTTAATAACCATATAAATATGATTATAAAAAACGCATATCTAAAGAGCTTCCAAATAATAAGAATAATTAAATCTAGAGATTTAAATCTCCTCGTTAATATATATAAAACATATATAAGATCCCAACTAGAATATGCAACTGAAGTATGGAATCCACAAATGAAATATCAAATAGATAAAATCGAAAAAATCCAAAAACTATTCACTAAAAATATTTACAAAAAATGCGGCTTAGTTAAGGTCCCATATGAAGAAAGATTAATTACCTGTAAACTCGAAAAGTTAATAGATAGAAGAAAGGTTGCCGATCTATCCACCGCCTTTAAAATTATAAAAGGCTTTACATCTCTTAATTCCCAAAAATATTTTAATTTATCAAATAGATCTCTTCGCAGGCCTCTACTTCTTAGGACAAAAAAATATATAAATAGAACAAAAAATAATTTTTTTCACAGAGTAGTAAATAACTGGAATAATCTTCCAAATGAGTCATTTAAATTAACTGATCCGAAAAAATTTAGAAGTTTTATTAAACAGTATTTTAATGATAAAGTAAAATACTAAAGACATAAAACCCTAGCGTGTGTGTTTTTTAGAGTGTTTTTTTACTATTTTCTTATACATATTTTTTTAATTTTTTTTTAAATTTATTCATGTTTTTGTTTGCTGTTTTTTCACATATTTTTTCAATTTGTATATTTTTTTATGCACCACTTTAATGTATTTTAAAATACCTGTGGTTTGCTGATAAATAAATAAATAAAAAAGAGTTCGAATAATTTTTAAAAGAATATTTAAAAAAATATAAAAATAATTTTATTTTTAAATTAATTTTCAATTTTTTCTTTTGTAATATTTAAAAATTTATTTTGTTCATTTCCTTCAATAATTTCAATATCCTCATTATTTTTGATTGCAATAACATTAGTTTTTGTTTCTTTAGAGAAAAGTTTAAATAACCATTTAAATTCATCTTTTAAAGCCAAATTATGTTCAGTACTTTAAATAATTAATTAAAAATATTTAGTAAATTTAATTCAATCATTCTCTCTACCTTACAACAAACAAAACGGGAACTTCGATAGTTGAACTTAGAGAGGATAAACAATTTATAAATCCGTGAATAATATGAGATTGTATTTCAGTTAAGGATATTTGCCCTACAATTTTGTAAGAGATACAAGAAAAGAAATACCCAAAAATTTGGATGGCCATAATAATTGCGAGTGTTTTGTAGAGGGCTTTACGTAATAAACAAACTGATAAATATAAAATAAAATTTATTTAGATAATTTTATTTTTACTCTGTCCTTTCAATTGGTCATATAATAATTTTAGAAACATCAAAATATAACAGATTAATGTTAAACAAATTAATACAAGCTGTGCATCCAATAAAATATCCTTTCCATCATTACCAACCAATTCGGGGAAATAACATTGAACTTGCCTTTTAGTTAAATATTATTTATAAAATTTAAAGTAGTAAATCTCTGATTGAACAGGAGCCGCGTTTAGATTAGGATTTTTAAACAGGGTTACCGTATTTTCTTGATGAATTCCCCTTGGGAATTATTTTTCACCGTTCCTCGGCATGGGTAATTAATCGAGAGAGGGAATTGTTCGAGGGAGGGGAATTAATCGAGAGAATACGGTAAGCGGTATCGGGATCCCACCCGGTATTATACGGTCTCTTTGAATCTCGATACCGATTTGCTTCACAGAATCCCAGTACCACTTAAATATTTTTAAATAAGGCTGAAACTTAATGTCCACGGAACTTTACAGTAAATTAATTATATTAAACAAAAATAAACTTACAAGAAGGGATCTTGTATAACTGATCTAATAACAAATCCCAAAAATACAAGAGGGAATGAAAATGATATCAAATAAATTAATTTTAAATAATGTTTTTCATTTCGGGTTGAATACCTAAAATATAAAAAAGTAAGAAAACCCCTAAAAGTAAATCCGAGTTGGTAATCAAGTTCTTAATCAAAGGACTCTTTCGAATGCCCTTTGATTAAAAAATATAATAAAATAATTAACCAAATAGGTAAGAAAATAGCCAACATTCTGTCAAATCCAATTATTAGCATTAATGAAAAAACATTCATACTCCCACCAATTAAAAATATTTGAATTATAGCACAATATAAAAGAGGGATTCTTCCATATCCAGGAAGGATAAATAAAATAAATGGAAGTAATATTTGGATTTTTGATAAAAGAGAACAAAATCCATAAATTCCCAATAATAAATGGCAAGTCCCGTGTAAACGCCTTTAAATTTGATTTAAAATTCTAAGAATATTCTAATAGAATGGCAGCCGTTCTATTAAATGAAGAACACAGAACGGGAGCAGGCAAGTGTACCGCGAGCCCAACGCTATAACTTTATCCAAAATTGTCGAATCTGTGGCGCCCTGGTTTGGTTCGTGCATCTCGACCAGCTGAATCGAGCCATACTAGGGCGCCACGGATTCGACAATTTTGAACAAAGTTACACCTCGGCGGTACATTGGGCTCGCGGTACATCAGGTTCAATTGGGGAATTATCAGATTAAGTTTCGATTCTAAATTCTATCAATCCTAATTAATGACTGAGCTTGACTTGGACTAATCTATAGACAATTCATAAAACTCCAACTTCAAATAAAAGCTGCCATTCTATTAATGAAAATAAAATAATTTATTTATACTTTTGTTTAATTGTAACAAAAATTAGAAGAGCGTATAAAACAGTTCCTATTTGGTCAACAAAAGTATTTATTCCAAAAGTTATTTTTGCAATATTTACTTCTCTAACGTCAGTCATAGTTTAATTTAATTCCACTGAATTAACCTTAAAAATGACAAAAGTAACCTTAAAAATGATAAAGTTCATTATTTATTTTTAATAAACAGAAATTGAGGAGAATAAAAATTAAAAAAACCCTGGAAACGGAACAATGAAAAGTTTAAATTTTATTTAAATTTTATAGAAAAAATTATTTAATTAATTATTATTAATAATAAAAGGTTAATGACAAGAAGGAACTAGAATGACAAAATTAATTTAATAAAAGTAACTTTGAAAGAAAATTTAAATAAATTGCCAGGTGTAATATTTTTCTCTTTAGAATTTCGTAAACAAAACTTTTAAAAATTAAATTTTAAACAAAATGGCATTTATTAAATATTCGTTTATGATATTTAATTCCTTCTCAATAATATTTAATTATAATTTTTGGTACATAATACGTAATTTAAATGATATTTCTGAATTAATTATAACTTTATTTACTTACTGATTTACATATGTCTAGACAATAAAAAAATATTTAAAAAGCTTTAAAGCTGATAACTTTTAATTGAAAACAATCTTCATACATAGGCCGGTTAAATTTTCATTCAACGCAAAGATCGATGGAAAATAAACTACATATACAGGAACTTTTAATTTTTTCCAGAAATTTTTGATTTTATTAATAATAATATTCAGAAAATTTAATTCAAATAAAACTAATATTTATGTAAACAGTTTAAGTGAGAGAAAGGACATGGTTCTAAAATGAATCCAGATACTAAATACATATGTCAAAAATCTCAATAAACATTATACTACTATTTATTCGATAATTTATTTTCTATTAAATAATTATTACAAAAATTTAGTTAATATACTATAAATTTTTAAATACATATAGAATTAAAATGTTTGAAGAATCAACTTCTTTGTAAATTGTTTTTTTGTTTACGAAAAAATAAATATTTTATGCAGCGCATGCAGGGTCATAGCCAAATTGATAGCTCATCTCATTCGCCCCGACGCGGCAACGATAGTTAATAGCATTACGTTTCTTCCCGTTTTTGTCCATTATCTCCTCATGGCCCATTTCTATTGAAGTGTCTTGCATATCACCATATGGATGTTGGTCAAATTCATGGCTCATCTCCATATTTGTGTGCATTCCACCTTCTGAATAATTAAGAGATTGATAAATGAAAAGAACAATAAGATGCTCGGAAAGGGAAATCATCTTGAGGATTGATTAAGATTTTAAATTTATATCTCAAAATTTTGTTCGATCACAAGTTTTTAATTCAACATACCATCACTAGCATCTATGTCCATTCCATGTTCGCCTTCGTTCTGTTCACTTCCTTCATGTTCATCTCCTTCCCCCAATTCTTCTGACATATCATTATGAGGACCGTGATTATATTCATGTTTGAAGGAAAATTTGTTGGGATTTTTATAAGCTGATTTAGGCTTATACATCATCTCATTGTCATCACCTTCCTCTGACATATCTTGTTGTACTCCATGATTATATTGATGATTGAAGGAAAAGTTGTTGGGATTTGCAAAAGCGGCTTTAGGCATATACATTTCATTGGTAAACTTTTTTGTTCCAATTTTAGGATTTGAATGAGCGACTTTTGTGATCATTCTCATTTTGTTTCTCCCATCATGCTCATAAATCATTTTATTTTTATATCCGCCTTGCTCGTATTTTACTTTAACTCTCATAGGTTCTGGTTTCGGAGGTGCAGGAATATTTATGCGGAAGCGTTCGGCAACATAATTTTTAACGAAATGATCAAAGTCCTCATTGATTCGACCATGTGTTCGTCCATCGAACCACCCATGCAAATTCTTGATTAATCCCTCTGTGATTTTCTTTATTTCTCTAATCCTTTGACGGATTTTTTCGTATAAACAATGTCTTCGCCATTCAGGACAGAAATATTCATGATCATGTGTACCGTATTGAGCTAGCCAATTTATAATTGCATTGTCGAGTGCCAGGAAAAACTCTAGCTCGGCGCGGAACAGGAAAAGATCATAGGTGCAATTCTCTTCGCTTCCTTCTATAAATTATTAAATGTAATAGCTAAAAGGTGAACTCAATCTTCTCTAATAGAATGACTACCCGATCTTTTTGTACATTTGAAAATAGAATAATAGTTTCTATTAGAATGGCACTTAAATTGGGAAAATTAGGAAGGTAATTTTTATTAAAATGACAAGATCTATAACATATTAGAATTGCCGTTTGGTTGAACTTAGTGACCTTCTTATTTGAAGAAATTTGTTGTTTATAAGTGTTATTCGGGAACATTTGGATCATAAACTGATCAATGTTCCTTTAGACTCCTTAAAATCTATATTACCTTTTCCTGCGGCTTTTACCAAAGGAATTGAATTCATTACATTTGTCAAATTACGAAAAGCGTCGTCCAATTTTGTTTTTTCTGTACCAGCTGTAAACTTCTCGAAGTGGTCGAATAGTTGTTGTTCTGAGTGAAAAGCCGTACAAAAATCACTTGCTTGTTTAGACAAATGAGTGTTGAACTGTTCGATTTTCGTTGCCAGCGTCCAATATGCAACATTTGCTCCTTTCAGAGGAAATGCTATGAGGAAAGCTATAAATTAGTAATTAAATTATTAAAGATATTTTGTATAATAACGTTCTGATGGATGAGGCAATGAACGTGACTTGTGAAATTCATCAAGCAAAATATGGGCTAAATTATCCTTTAATTCATCTTTCGCCAAAGTTCTCGATTCTTTCAACTCATCAGATTCAAATTTTCTAATTAATGCACATACGGAACCATGCGCACCGCTAAAATGAATTATACAAGTTGCTAATTAATTAGCTTTGCGAATCTACCTGTTATCATTGAATTCGATCCCATTAGTAGCTAGTGCCGTTTTGAATCCACCTTCCAAAGGCATATTGAAACAAGAGTGTACACGCCAAAAATTCAAGGTGCAAAACATTTCAACATTCATCACCCAAGTAAAGTTGTTAGCAACAAGAGGCATTTTTTTAATTGACGAGATTAATTTATGCTTCTCCTCTGGTGAAAAAATGACAATATCAGAACTTTTGCATGAATTCTTGTAAGCAGCAATAACATGCTCAATCAACTCATTTTTGTCCCACGGTGTTGATTGTGGAGGTTTAACAGTCTCTTGTTGTTGAGGCACAGGTGCAGGTTGTGAAGGGGCTGGTTCTTGAACAAGAGCTGTCTTTGGTTTTGGTTTAGAGCGGGGTTTGGGATTATACACTTCATGTTGCATTGAATACTCCATTTCATGACCATTTGGTGTAGAAACATGGTTGAAGCTTTGGGTGAATTTGCGCATTTTCATCGCAGATTTTTTGGGAATTTGTTGCTTTGTCTTCGGATTTAAATATCCATTACCTCTAATAGCTTTATTAGGCGTTGAGATTTTGCTTTCAAATCTGACTCGACCTGCATGTCCATTTGACACAAATATTATAATAAAAATTCCAATGAGAAGTTCCAACCTCATTTGGATTAGGTATTTACCTTAAAATCCTTTTAAATTATTTTTTGGATTCGATTATTGGTAATCAAAGGAATGTTGCGAATGATTGATAGCTGCTGACAGACCTCTAATAAATATCCCTAATCATGAGAGTAAGCGTCTCATAAATGATTGAGAAATACAAAAGTGTCTGTGTTTCCCGACTTATCGCCGATGAGAGATAAACAGATTAGAGGGGGATAATCGCTTTAAAATAAAAAATGCCTATGGGAAGGGCATTTTATGAAACCAAAAGTGCAAGTGAGCAGGAAGGAAGATTTTTTATAACAATTAAAAAATGACAGTCTTAAGTTTATCAGCCATAAAGTGCAATTTCATTGTTTTAGACTTTTAGCCTTGTCGCCATTAATAGCAGATGTTTTTTTAAATGTTTCGAAAGGATTTTTAAATTACATAATGCTTATATGTAATATTATGATGTAATTTATGTAATTCTGAAAAAATTTGAGTAATTCGCTTGCTTTATTCTATTACCAGCGAATTGCTTTTAGGATTGAAAATTTTTTGTCTGAGAACTTTAAGCATTAATAAAAAATTTTTTATGTTATTGTTTTTTGATAATATTTTTAAATTTAATATTAAAATTAAATTAATTCCATAAATTTTCTAAAGTAATTATTGAAAAATGAATTTCTATAATTAAATTATTAAAAAATAACGATTTTTGAAATATTTTTAAAAAGTCAAATTAGAAACGATTAAATACTTTATTTTTCAAATACAGCCCATTGGGCTGTATTCTTCAACAGTCCTCCAGATTTGTGCTGTATTAGGGAGTGGAGCTCTAATTGAGAGTGGGGCTCTATCTTTACCTATATTTTTTTCTACCTAGACCTTTAATTCCTACTGACTCTGTGATCAACACAAATAGGGGGATTTGGAATGTTTTATGGAATATGTACATCATTTTGAAATATTTAAACAAATTGATTCTTTATATTAGTTATGTATAATTAATAAATTTCAACTTTTTTAGCTTATTCAATTAAATAAAAAATAATAATTTTCACGCTTTAAAATTTTATGTATGTATAATTACATTTTATGCATAATATTTCAATATTAATAAATTTTTGGGGTCAGTCGGTGGCCTTTCACAGAGTTGAACAAAGCTTAAGATCTTCATATGAAGATCAGGTAAACTTAAAATACCTGACATTAGAATACAGTCTTGTTTAAAGCTACTTCTACTACCATAAATGTTTTATTTCCAAATCTAAAATGATTCAGATTTGAATTTAATTGGAAAGGTAATTGACAAGAATTCTATTGGAAATAAATAAAAAAATTATATTTTGAAACCAATAATTAATAATTAAATATTTATTTCATAATAAATAAATATATAAACACGTGAATTATTCTTGGACATTTTTTAAATTTTTATTAAAGAAAAACCCCGACAGTCTGTAAAAATATGCCCTTTATATTTACGTCGATTTCCGGCAAATATAAAATTTTGCCCTTTTTATTTCCCAATTTTTATCGTCTTCTTTTATTTTTATAAAATTTAATTAAACATTTAAATAAATAAAAATTATTTTACAAAAAAATATGAAAAAATTTTATTTATTTTTCTTTTTGTCATTCATTATTTTCTTTGTAAATTCTGGAATAATTGGTAAAAAAAGGAAGAGAGATCATGTAGGTTTTTTAAAATATAAAATAAGTTTTGATAAAAAAGGGAAGGTCCAATTGTTTTGTATTTAAGGTGATTAAGTAGTGATAATATTTATATGAGAGTATCTGATGCGGATTTATTTTTTAAAGTATCAATTAATAAAATAGTATTGAATTTGAGATGATTGTCTTAAAAATTTGTTAAGTCATTATTTTAATAAATTTATTAATTATAAACTTTAAAATAAATTTTACTTTATCCATTCATCACAAAGAATGACGGAGTTGAAAAGAGTGCAAGCGGAATCCATTCTCCTCGAACTTTGCCTGTTCATGATCACGAATACGATGACGCATTAGAAACAATACAAGCTCCTCCAACGTCGCCCGTCGATGGAAATAACTCCCACGGAAATAACTCTAAAAGTCATGCTCTATTAATGTCTCAAGTAGCCTATCAATTATCTCATATGGTCCCATCAACATCTTATGACGAAGCGGAAATATCGCCACAGCATAATTCAACTGCGTCTCAATCAGATAATGAATCGTCAAATTCTGCAAATCATGGCTCAAGTCCAGAAGAGACTTTCAATGATGAGGTAATTTAATTGTAGGGTATGATGCATAATTATAACTCAGCATTAATTTTTTAAGTTTAAAAAAATTATTTTCTTACCAAAATTAAAACAAAATTTAGAATGCTCTGCCTGCTGCTTTAGAACGTCTTCATATTGAAAGTAAGGAAAAAAGAAATAAAGAGAAGCGAAAATATATGGATGAAGATTATTTAAAGGAGCAATCTTCAAGGAAACTTTGCAAAAGCTCTTCGAAATTGTTTAATTCCACGGACTGCATTAGCTCCTCCTCAAGTAATTACCTAGAAAAATTTTTTTAATTTTATTTTTATATTCCAAGATAGATAAATTTTATATTTTTGACTAATTAATCCTTAATAAAGTTAAAAATTAAATTTTTTTTCATAAAATTATTTGAGAATATTTTTAAAAATTTAGATGAAAACTAAAGCAATTGAATAAGAATTCAACGAAAGGTTAACAAGGAGTTTATGAGAAAAAAAGCAAATAATTTTTGATAAAAGATAATACGTAGATAATTTTTAACAAACTAAAATAAAATAATTTAGTATGAAAACCTTTAAAAATTTCTTTTGTGAAATTTTCTTTTTGAATAAACATTAAAAATTAAAAAGAGATTTTCTTCTAGTAAATTGCTTTCAAATTTTGGAATTTTTCATTTTAATTTAACCAAAATAAATTAATTATTAGAATAATATACAAATTTTTGGAATTTTAAATTATTTTTTATTCATTCTTGATGTGATGATGCGCGAGATTAGTAGAATAAGAATATGTTTTATGTCATTTAATTTTTGTAACTAAAAATGAGTATAAACTAACTAATAATAAATATTAATTCTTCGTAAATTTACTACAAATAAATAATGTAATTAATTTATTTTAATTTTAACTCGATAAATTTAATTTGTTTTAAGGACAATTTATGTATTTGTTATATTTTAAAATTTTGAAATTTTTGCCATTATTTCTTATTGTGTTAAAAGTTTTTTTACAGCTACGGAAGCTGTAAAAACAGCTTTTTATAGCTCCGGAACTCTATACCAAATGACGACCTTAGTTTTACTTTCTTCTCAAAACACGAAGAACAAAAATAAAAAAATAATAAAGGCAACACTGCCATTTTAAATGCAAAAAGCCTCTCAAATAATACCTTTGTATATTATATATTTTTATTAATATTTAATTTAAGATTTAAAATAGCAAAAATAATTAAAAAGTATAAAATAGTTCAATTCAAGTATTTATAAAATTAAATTATAAGGATCTCGTTCAATTTCTTTTATTTATCCAATTAAATTATAAATATAAAATTCCGTTTTCTCTCAAATAAATTTTTTCTAAATATGCAAACAATAATTAATGAAAGAGATGTTTTATTAAATATAATTATTAAAAATGACCAAACTACAATTCTAAACTACAGAAAAAAAATTTTTTAAATCCATTCTGAACTGATATTTAATAAAATAAAAAGTAATATATTTTCTTCATTTCTCGTAAAATTCTCTCAAATTCTAATAGAATTTTGTAGTATTTTTTTGAAGAATTATAGAGATAGATTATTTAAGTTAGTAAATAGATTTGTTTAGCTTATGCTTGCTAAGTTTTTTTTTTAAATTAATTAATTAATTTACTAATTTTCTTGTTTTTCTACAAGTTTTATTAAATTTTAATTTATTATTTAAAATATGAATTATAATAAATTAATTGTAAGAATTCTTTCTTGTGAAATTTGTGGGAAACCAAGTGAAAGTAAAAATTATAATGTTGTTAGTTGTCCAGGTAACTATATACTATTTAGCTTTTTGTTTTTATTTTCTATTTAAAATTATATACTAGAATAAGATTGCGTTTAACGAACCTGATGCAGATAGCATTTGAATAATAGAAATTACAGTTACCGGATACCCATCTAAATATTTGTTCATTTTTTAGTTCCATCATGTAAGGCGTTGACTTTTTATATTAGATATTTCAGAGATTTTCCGTTCGTCAATTACCAAAATATCAAAAATTTTTAATTTACACAATTATTAGTAAATGCGGATCCCATTTCGCAGTCCCATAATTTAACTAACCTCTAGATATAAATAGGTTTGGCATTTTCAACTATCGGCGAGCAAGTAAGGGTCATTACCACCTTGAAAATGTTTAACGTTTGAGAAACAGATAAGGAAATTCTAAACATTTTTTTATAAGTTTTAAGTTTAATTCATATTTTTCTAAGGCTGTAAGCAATTTTTTCGCCGTACAGTTTTACATCAAAAGGTTGTCAAATGTAAACGAAATAGAATGTGTGATATAATGAATGGTTGGTGTTCTTATATTAAGTAAAATAATTAACTGAATTTGTACATATTTGGTACTAAATATAGTATATTTATCTCCTCTCATTTTGCGTTTCATCTGTATATTTTTCCTTAATTTCATACTTTCTAGGGTAGACAAATTTGATTTACCGTATTAATCCCCAGTTCTGGGAACCCTTTTCCTTTTTTAGCTCCCCAGGAAAAATTATTCTTTACTATGACGCTTGCGAGCTCACAATTATATTTTAATTACATTTTACTTGAAATTGATATTTATTAATTACATTAGGTGAAAAATGTAGAGGTTGCCGTTTTGACAAATGTTTAATTGAAGGAATGGATCCTTTGCTGATTAAAATTGATGATATAAATTGCCGAAATGAATTTATTGAAATGTTGGAAAAACGTCGAAATAAATTACAACAAACAAAATCTAACGATTTATATAATCAAGATGATCAAAAAACTATTTGTGTTAAAAATAATAAAAATTTTAATGAATATAAACAGTCAACAAGTAATCAAGATATTTGTATAAGTAATGAATTGTGTTTTAATAACACGACAATTGGTATAATTTTCTTAAATAAAAAAGTTGTTTTAAGAGAGCGCCAAGAGGGAAAGGAAAAGCTTCCAGGGATTGAACTGAAAATTTCCGAATACCCTTTTTCGGATCCGTATACCCGATACCGTCAACCTCAGTTTTAGAGTATATTTCTTAGTGCAAACGGTAGAAAAATATATCTAAAAAAATTTATTATTAAAAATTAAAAAAATTAAAGTTCAGCAAAATAATTTCATATCTTCCAATGTAAATATTGAAAACAGTCAGGTAAGCAATTAAAAATAAAAATTTTTTAAAGATATTTTGTAATTAAAGATGGAATTTTTACTTCAAATTTGTGAGGCACAAAACCGAATTATAAATGCATTTATGGATTATGATGAACAAGAATTTTTATTTAACGATTTTAATTCTTTACAAGATGTTTTAATTTTTGGACCAAATATTATTTCAAAAGTATCAGAATTTACGGTAAACTTATAATTAAAGATGGATTAATGTTTATTAATTTTTTAAAATTAATAATTTTAATACATAAATTTTAATAAAATTTATTAAAAATTTTAATTAACATTAATAAAATAAGGAGGTTTGTCCCATTTTACAATTCCTTTTTGTGTTGTTGGTGTGTGATTTTCTCCCATTCCCGAAAGATTGATTGTCGAAGTGGCTCCAAACTTTTGGGTTATTAAGAGCAGCTCCTTGACTCCAAAATAGACAAACAAAGTAAAAATGGAATTCAAATCCGGTCATTTCGGTGGCCATATTTGAGGCGTGTTAGAACAGGGTAAATTGGCTACGAGTGATTATAATGAAGTAAATAATTGATGAAAAAATCGTGATTTTATTCCAAATAAAATATTAATTAATTAATTATAGGAAATTCCACAGCTGATGAGTCCAACTGAATTTTACCAACTAAGTGCAAATTTTGGTCAATTTAATTATCGAGTTGCTAAAAAGTCTCTTGTTGATAGACTTCTTTGTATTGGAATTTTTAAGTCTTTACCTGTTTTTCCAAAACTTGATATCAATGATCAAGTTTGTTATTATTATTATTTAAGTGTCGAATTATTTAAAGGGCCTTTAGGGGTTCGAAAAAATGAATTTATTAGTTGACGGCAATATCAAATTAAATATTTCGATTATCTTTTTACACATTTAAAAACAATTATCTTTATTTTAAGAAAATTTTAGAAAAATTCCTGCTATAAATTTTCACTAAGTCCCGACTTAGTGAAAATTTTTATAATAATTTTTTTTACCAATTTCTCTAATTTTATTATAAATTAATTAATTTGATAATCAAGGTAATTATTCTAAAATATGTGAAACTTGCAGTATCACTGCTTGGCGTTTACTTTGCTTCATATAAATTGGGTTCTCGTACTATGATGCGAAAAGATGGTTTTTATCCAATGGCTTCTTTCACTGATCAATTTAGTTTAAAAAATGATAAAACGTAAATTTAAATAAATTTAAATAATAAAATTTGCTAGAGTCCGGTTCTATTCAATCATTTTCAATTTAATCAAATCGTTAATTGTCCGAACTCTTGGCTTGTTCTAATACTTAATAAATAGACCTGGTTAATAACAAGTGGCAAAATATCTATAACGCTAATCTGATGCTTAATATGTATGTAATAATGTTGTCAATTAATGTTATCGGTTCGGTACCGATCAAATAAACCGAGTATTCTTAGAATGGTTCGTCATATAACGGAGGCTTATTGGCTTCTTAACCTCTATATTCCAAGAATTTTTAAAGATGTTACCTATTTAAAAGAGAATCATCATTCCTAATCAAATCGAAATTTCAAGGGACAATCTTCTCCAAAAATTTCGAAAAAACGTATATGAAAAAATATCTCCAAAACCTTTTAAAGAACTTATGCTATTTTAATTTTAAGACTTTTCTCTCTGGCAAATAAAGCATTCAGTAAACCAATAGAACCTTTTTTTCGTGTTGGCATTTCTAAAGAAGAATTTAGTTTAATTTTGGCTATTATTTTTTTGAATCCAGGTATTTTAATTAAAATATTAATTAAAAAAATTTTTTAAAAAGATATCCCAAATTTGTCAGAATCGGCGAGAAATATTCTTTCAAAGGAATTTTCTTATTATTCAAAAATGTTACTTAATTATTTACACAATAAATTGGGTATAGATGCTGGAACTAAAAAATATGCTGAATGTTTTCATTTAATTTCAACTTCATTTATTGGAGTAGAAAACTTAATTTCATTAATAACGTATCATGAAGCTTTCTATAAACACCCACCACAACGCCTTGAAATGCCAAATTCTCTTAAAGCTATTTTTTAATTTAACAAAAATCATCAGAATTACTTTGTTCATATTTTTAATTTATATTTTTTAAATTCAGGGGTTGTATGCTTTTATTAATTTTATTTATTATTTTTAATATACTGAATTTTTCTAAATTTTCTAATAATGTAAAATTATATTCTACATATTTATTTTTACCTTTTTTTTAATAATAATTATTTCTTTTAAATTTATTCTTTTTAAAATAAAATTGTTTTCTTTTCAAATAATTAATAAATCTATTCGGTTTCTATTCGAAAATAAAGAAAAAATTCGGCTCTGGTCTAGTTTATACGTCCAGTGAACTTTTATGAGTCTAATAAAAAATTATGAGTATATAATGGATTACGGGATAACAGGATTTTCAAATATCGATATGAAAATTATTTACTTGAATAGACGTGACAGTTTTATCAATAAAATTTATAAAATTTTATTTTTCAGACTAAAAAGTTATTAAACAAAAGATGCTTCCTATTTTGTTTGGAATAAATAAAAACTCAAATATAACAAGCCCTGGGTCTAATATTAGTCTGGATCTTTAAATTTTAATAGATAATAGAATTTTATGGTGATTTTGAGGAATAAAAAAATTATTTTTTAAGTGTGTATATTTATTAACACAGCTTTTTTTGAATTAATAATTTTAAAAAATTTCAATGAAAAAAGATTTTTAAACCTTTCTGTACTCATCTTTTTAATTAAATTCATTTTTCGAAATAATCTTTTAAATATTAAAATAAAATTTAATGGAATAAGTGTTTAAATATATTTATTTAGCTTAAATTAGTCAGGTTTGAGTTTTTAAATTAAATATTTTAATTATTGAATTTATTAATTTTTGAATAAAATTATTTATTGAATTTGTCTAATATATTTAATTATTATGTAAAAAATATGAATAAAAATAATTTAAATGCAAAACCTCTTAGTTGTGAAATATGTGGAAAACAAAGTGAAGGCAGAAATTATAATGTTATTAGCTGTCCAAGTAATTTTTTTTCTGAAATTATTTTGGATGTTTTTGTTTTTAATTAAAATAATTAAATGAAATTTTAAATTTAATTTTTCTAAGGCTGTAAGCAATTTTTTCGTCGTACAGTTTTATATCAGAAGGTTGTCAAATGTAAACGAAATAAAATGTGTGATATAATAAATGGTTGGTGTCATTAATTAATTAAACAAACTGAAATTGTATTAATTATATTAGGTGATAAATGTAGAGGTTGCCGTTTTGATAAATGTTTAATTGAAGGAATGGATCCTTTAATGATTAAAAGTGATGATATAAATTGCCGAAATGAATTTATTGAAATGTTGGAAAAACGTCGAAATAAATTACAACAAACAAATTCTAACGATTTCTATTATCAAGAAGATCAAAAAACTATTTGTGTTAAAAATAATAAAAATTTCAATGAATATAAACAGTCAACAAGTAATCAAGATATTTGTACTATAAGCAATAAATTATACTTTAGCAACACAACAATTGGTATAATATTATTAAATAAAAAGGTTTATACAAAATCTGTCATCACACATTAGGTGACGTGGTTCAAATCTATACTATAGCCGGCATTAATTTTCATATATTCGCGATTCCGAAAAAAGTTTAATTTATAATCGAGGTTTATCTTAAATTGAGTATCTCACAGCTCTCACTCTGTGTCAAAACAAAATATTTAAAATATTGTTTTGGAATATAATTTATTATTAAAGGTCACCAAAATAATTTTATATCTTCCAATATAAATGCTGAAATCAGTCAAGTAAACAATTAAAGACAAAAAATATTTGAAAATATTTTTTACTTATAGAGGGAATTTTTACTTCAAATTTTTGAAGCACAAAACCGAATTAGAAATTCATTTATGGATTATGATGAGCATCAATTCTTATCTATGAAATTTAATTCATTACAAGATGTTTTAAATTTTGGGCCAAATATTATTTCAAAATCATCAGAATTTTCGGTAAAACAGGGGTGAGCTCAGGCTCAGTGAATTAAATAGATCTATTCATTTTACTCAAAATAAGATATTTATTAATTATAGGAAATGCCAAGGCCTATTAGTTCAACTGAATTTTACGAAGAAAGTGCACAATTTTGTCAATTTACTCATCGTGTTGCTAAATTTGTTTTTGTTCAGAAACTTATTTGTATTGGAATTTTTAAGTCTTTACCTGTTTTTCCAAAACTTGATGTTAAAGATCAAGTATGTTATTATTATTATTATTTAGGTCGATTTCTTTCAGAGTACAACCACCAGGAACTTTGACTCCCGGTATCAATTTCATGACTTAGGTCAGAATATTTTATACATAAAAGATTAATTTTCTCAAAAAATTTCTTCATATTAATAGTTATTTTATTTTAGACTTAGTTTCTTAGGCATTTTTCTATAGTATTTTGACAAGTTATTTTTTTACCACTATAATTGTACTTTTTTATGTACTTTGTGGTTCACTCAATAAATTAAATTAATTAAATAATTAAGTTAATTATTTTCGAATATGTGGCACATCCAGTATCACTGCTTTGCAGTTGTTTTGTTTCATATGAATTGGGTTCTCGTACTATGATAGGAAAAGATGGTTTTTATCCCATGGCTGCTTTCGCTTATCAATTTAGTTTTAAAAATGATAAAACGTAAATAAAAATATATTTAAATAATAATATTTAATGTATTTCTTGATTTCGATTCATCTTTTTAATTTAATTTGGAATGGAATTGGAAAAACATTGAACAATTTATTATATGTTATTTTAATTTTAAGGCTCTTCAATTTGTCAAATAAAGCATACAGTAAACCGATAGAGCCTTTTTTTGAAGTTGGGATTTCTAAAGAAGAATTTAGTTTAATTTTGGCAATTGTTTTTTTAAATCCAGGTATTTTAATTTGAATATTAATTAAAAATAATTAAAAAAAATTTTTTTAAAAAGATATCCCAAAGTTGTCAGAATCAGGGAGAAATATTCTTTCAAAGGAATTTTCTTATTATTCAAAAATGTTACTTGATTATTTACACAATAAATTGGGTATAGATGCTGGAACTAAAAAATATGCTGAATGTATTCATTTAATTACAGCCTCATTTATTGCAGCAAAAAACTTTAATTTATTAATAACATATCAAGAAGCTTTCTATAAACGTAAACCAGTGAACATTGTAATGCCAAATTGTCTTAAATATAGCTAGTTTACTTAAAGTTTTACTGAATGATTAAATACCGAACTTTTTTATTCAGCAATTGTGTCATTTAATTTTATATGTATTTATATAAAAAAATCATGTACTATTCGTTTTTATCCTCCCATTCTTCTTTTTTTCTCCTTTTTCCGAATTTAGCGAATATAACTTTTTCATGCTTAATCAAATGAAACTTATATCATTTGAAAGCGCTCGATAAGCTTATCTTTCCTAACCGGATGGATCAAGTTTGATCGCCCGTTTAAAGGTTAAAAGCATTAAGTGTGTAAAACAACTATTTATTACATTTATCGTCTTGTAACTTTTCAAACTTGATTCATCCAGTTGTAAAAAATAATGCTTATCGAGGGTTTAGAACGATATACGTTCGGAATTGATCAAGCATAAAAAAGATATAAACGGATAGTATCCAGAATCATTATAATCTAAAATTATTTTTCTTATAATATTATAATTTTTTGCTATTTTTTGGTAAAATATTTTTTTAATATAATTTTTTGTTAGATAATTTTTTGGTTACTTAATTATATACAAAATAAATTAGAGTAAGAGCAAGGTAAAAGTTTAATCCCGGGCAGGCTTCGATACTGCGACCTCCTGGCAGTTATTGCTTGGCGCTTTCGCTCACCACGTACAGGTGCTATGTATACCAACTGAATTACCTAGGCGCTTTCACCTTATCTTTTAATAGATCTTAAACCCCCGCCTAGTGAGCGTTTTAAATGCTAGCAAGCTGAATCTTCTTTCTTTTCCTTTCATGAGTTATTCCTTACATTAGGTTTAGCCTTCCAAAATTTTCAATGTGTTTTTCTACATAGTGAAGAATCTATAAACCAAAAAAAGAACGAACTTAAAGAAGAAAACCATTATGATTTATAATATATTAAATTATAATTTAACTATCATTTTCATTCTATTTTTTTACATTTACAAAATTTATTTAAGATAATTAAAATAAATAATTTAAATATATCTTGTAATTTGGGGATTTTGGCAATATGTGACTTAAATCTGCCGTAATCTCCGGTTATCTTAGTTTATGCAAGGACTACGACAGGACATTTAGTTTATATTTGTAAAACCAATGGATTAACCAATGGAATTTACAAACAGATTGCCAGACATGTAAATTTCTATATACCAATTAGAGCTGCCTCAACTAATCACCTCGCTAGTTATTTAATTAAGCATAAATTTAAAATTATAATAACTGTACAATTTTGTACCTTTTTGTACCAATATTTAATAAAAATGAATATAAATTACTTCATTTTCCGTAAAATTCTCTCAAATTTTAATAGATTTTGTGGTGGGTGTGGAAAATTGCTTTTTAAGTGTCTATATTTGTTTAGCTTTTTTCTTTTTTTAATATAAATTATTTTCATTCTCGAATTAATTAATTTTTCTCTTTTTTTATAAAAGTAATATTAAATTTGTTTAAATTTATTTAAAATATGAATATTAATAATTTACATAAAAAGCATCTTTATTGTGCAATTTGTGGAAAACAAACTGAAGGCAAAAATTATAATGCTATTAGTTGCCCAAGTAATTTTTCATTTACATTGTTACCACTAATTGAATGCCCGGGCAATCTATTTTTTAATCACCTTCCAAAGGGACATTCTATTAGAGAGGGCATTCAAATGGAGAGGGGCATTGTATTTCTCCATTGTTAATTTTAAATTTTTTCACTACGAGAGATATAATCTATTAAAAATAATTTTTAAGTTAATTCACACGATGTCTGTTTTAATCTCTCCAAATCCTCTAATATCCCCGGTTAAGATCTCAAAAAGTATGAAAAGCAATTTTGAAATTTTGGGTTATTAATAGGGGTCGAAAGAATAAAAGGATTATATTTAGGGATCAAAAAAATTTTAGGGTTTAATAGAGGGGATATTTAAGAATTTACCACCACCTCTCGACTTAAGGAAAAATATAAGGATAGCATTTGGATCTAATGATACCCATCTATACATATTTTTGTTATTTCTCAGTTCCAAAAATTACGTGCTTTAAATGTGGAGTTATAAGTAGGGCTAACATTTAGTTAATAGATGTGGCTGTTGCAAGGCTGTAGATTGAGTTTCTGTTTTAACTGCTTTTTAACAGAAAAAAAATAATTTAATTATTTTTTTCCAAGGCTGCAAGCAATTTTTTCGCCGTGCAGTTTTATGTCAAAAGGTTGTCAATTGTAAGAAAAATAAAAAGTGTGATATAATAAATGGTTAGTGTTTTAACATTTATTGTAAAAATATTTATAATAAATTTAAATTCATCCTCAAATTAATATTTTATTAATTACATTAGGTGATAAATGTAGAGGTTGCCGATTTGACAAATGTTTAATTGAAGGAATGGATCCTTTAATGATTAAAATTGATGATATGAAATGCCGAAATGAATTTATTGAAATGTTAGAAAAACTTCGAAATAAATTACAACAAACAAAATCTAACGATTTATATCATCAAGAAGATCAAAAAACTATTTGTGTTAAAAATAATAAAAATTTTAATGAATATAAACAGTCAACAAGTAATCAAGATATTTGTACTATAAGCAATAAATTATACTTTAATGACATAACAATTGGTATAATATTAGTATTTAATAAAATGGTTGTTTCTGGAGAGGCAGCACAACTTGGGTTAAAGTTCTTTATGTGATACATAAATGAACGCTTCATATAAATGTATGCCAGCAGCGCCTAGGACCCTTAGTCTTGAATCAAGATTTTTTGGACTTATTCCTCGTCTTGCACTGTAAAGGAAATAATCTTCACAAAAGTATCTAAAGTAATGGACCAAAAAACTTCGACCAATTCAAATCAGGCTGAAGTTCCTACTGAATCATCTAGATTTTTTCCTATTTCAATGCTGCAGGCGTAAATTTTTTAATTTAATCTGTGCTCAAGACTGACATTATTTCTAGCATAATAATAAATTACCGAAAATTCCTATCTGCTAGACCCAGGTTATATAAAATTGACATTTTTGTTTTTATGTAATTCGAATTGCGGCTACGAAAAGATATAAAAAACATTTTCTATTAAAGTTTAAAAAATTAAAGGTCAGCAAAATTATTTCATGTCTTCCAATCTAAATGCAGGAAACAGTCAAGTAGCCTATTATAAATAATTTTTTTAATATTTTTTAATTAAAGATGGAATTTTTAATTCGAATTTGTGAAGCACAAAACCGAGTTAGAAATGCATTTATGGATTATGATGAGCATCAATTTTTATCTATGAAATTTAATTCATTACAAGATATTTTAATTTTTGGGGAAAATATTATTTCAAAAGCATCAGAATTTTCGGTAAAAAAAGAAATTTTAAGATATGTTAATGTTAATAATTTGAGATATAAAAAATTTTTTGGAAGAGTAAAACCAATTTAGTTGAGATTAAAAATAGATGAGATTAAATTTATAAATTAAAGAAGTTTGCTGAATCCATCCCCAGTGTTGAGCCCAGGATAATAGAATATGAGGGAATACTAATTACTTAATGCTGATAGCCCGGCCGGACAATGTTCACCGCTCACTTTTTAAGAGCGATTAAGCGGGCGACGACTAGTTCCTCCGATCGGGCAGTAATACAAGCATAATATACACTTAATGACTGAATAAAAGACTGATCTTTGCCTTCACTTATTCCTATAACAGGATTATATTGTTATGGATATGCGGGGTCGATGGGAAAGTTAGTTTAATATTTCTCAATCCTATTTCGGTTTTACATTAACATAAATATTTACTAATTAATTATAGGAAATTCCAAAGCCTATTAGTTCATCAGAATTTTACAAACAAAGTGCACAACTTTGTCAATATAGATATCATGCTACTAAATTTTTTATTGTTCAGAAACTTATTTGTATTGGAATTTTTAAGTCATTACCTGTTTTTTCTAAACTTGATGTTAAAGATCAAGTATGTTATTAGTATTATTACAATATCAGGAAGTCTTTCAGTGTCACCCACTAGGGACTCTAGACTAAAGAAATTTCAAAAAAAGAAATTTTACGAATTTTCGGCTCTCAGTTCCGACTTTAAAATTCGTACTCGCATCTTTGTAAATTTGTCTACGCAATTCGGAAGCAGAATCCAGATTGAACGCTCCATATGTGATTTACGGGAATATACCCTAAACAAATTTGTCCTTAGAAGTTAATCCTTCCTAATCTCTCAGAGTATCAATTTTTAATTTTATTAACAACTTACATATGTAAATTACCAAATTAATAATTTAGGTAATTATTTTACAATATGTGGCACTTGCAGTATCAATGCTTGGCAATTGTTTTTCTACATATGAATTGGGTTCTTTTACTTTAATGAGAGGTGATGGTTTTTATCCAATGGCTGCATTCTCTGATCAATTTAGTTTAAAAAATGATAAAACGTAAATAAATAAAAAATTTACCCCCCCCCCCCCCCCCTCCGGCTTCTAAGATTTAATAAATAGGTCTGAGTTAGGCATAAAAGATAGCAAGTGTCATTATATTTTTAAGTTTAATTCACTAAATTAAAGTAAATAATAGTCGGTATTAAGCACCACTCATATCAATTGATCAACGGGAAAACATTCCAATAAGCTTATTCACAAAAATTTAGCACTGAGAAAAACTACGCCTTCCATGAAAACAGGCCCTATTCAGATATCCTGAACTTGTTTTGATCAATTTACGTTTTAAGGCTCTTCACTCTGGCAAATAAAGCATTCAGTAAACCGATGGAACCTTTTTTTCGTGTTGGCATTTCTAAAGAAGAATTTAGTTTAATTTTGGCTATTGTTTTTTTAAATCCAGGTATTCTAATTAGAATATTAATTAAGAATAATTAAAAAAATTTTTTTCAAAAAGATATCCCAAATTTGTCGGAATCAGCGAGAAATATTCTTTCAAAGGAATTTTCTTATTATTCAAAAATGTTACTTAATTATTTACACAATAAATTGGGTATAGATGCTGGAACTAAAAAATATGCTGAATGTTTTCATTTAATTTCAACTTCATTTATTGGAGTAGAAAACTTTAATTCATTTATGATATATAAAGAAGCCTTCTATAAGAGTTCATCTTTAAACATTGAAAAGCCGAATTCTATTAAAGCCTTATCTTCAATTTTATTAAAATTTCCTTAGTAAAAATTCCTCCCCTTAAATATTCAGCTGACAAATGAGAGTAAAAAAATATTCTGAATGTTTTCATACATTAAAATCACCATCTACTTTTACAAAAAAATTTATAAAATAATAAAAATTTTTTATAATAAAATAAAACTATTTTCAAATATATTTTACATAATCGCATATTTATACATAAGAACGGGGGGGGGGGGTATATGAACGTTGTTTTGTCCCTACATGAAATAACCTTCCTTTAAGAATTTATTTGACGTGACATTTATTCTACAAACAAACAATCATTTTATGTAAACAATAACATTTATAAAATCAAATTTTATAAATTTATTTCTTTAAAATATTCCTCTATTGTAAATAAAAATAAACTTTATTTTCTAAATTAAAATTTAATAAAATGAAATTTCTAAAATATTTTTATTTTTTAATTCTAACCTTATTTTTAACTTTATTCTACTATTTGTATAATAAATATCAAAGTGAAAATTTTATGTTTAAATTAACAATAACGGTTGTTAAAAATAAAATTTATAAAATTTTAACTTTAGAATGAAAAAATTCGTAAACAGATAATGCCGCCTATTTTGGTTTGGAATAGTTTTAATGATGCATCAGCCCCAGGAATTGGATATCCTGAATATCCTGTTGAATTTCCAAATATTACATGTCCATACAAATGCAGTTACATTCGCGATAAGAAATTGAAATATTTTTAAATTTATATAATATTAAATAAATTTATAGGAATCAAAAATTTTAGACAAATAGTTGTTAGAGCCCCATAACGGAGCCCTAATATTTAAAAAAACTTTGAGTAAACGAAACAAAAAATCTCGTCCATCTACAGTCATTTTATATTTTCGAATATTTGTGGCCAGTATCTTTGCGAATTTTCTTCTAAGGAAGAAATTTTTCGATATTCATAATCAGCTTGAAAAATCGAACCCTTTCCAGTAATACAAATATAGAAACTGGGATATGGATCATTATTTTCAAGGGCACTTATCTATAACATCACTCTCTTGGCTTCTTCGGGATAATATAAAAACTATTTTTTTATTTGAAATTCTAGCGAGTCAAAAGCTTCAACTATAATTTTCTTTCTTCATGAAGTTTGTAAAATAAATTCATGGCCTAAAAATAGAAGAAAAGATCAAAATTATATGATGTATACAGTTGAATGTCCTGTTGAAACATTAAAATATTATGACAGAAAATTCCTTACAAATACATTCTTTAATAGTTCAGCAACTTATCGTTTAGATAGCGATGTATATATGCCCCATGATGCTTTAACTAAAATTACTCCAAAAACTCCAAAAGAATATATATGGGACCAAAAAGAAGTAAAAACCACATATGTTAGACTTAAAATATTTAAAATTAAAGGTTCTGGCAAAAGTTAAAAATAAAACAAAATTTGTATTTCAAGCAATTTCACATTGTAATTCCGAATCTGGTCGTGATCTTATAACTAAAAGAATGAGCAAGTTAATTAAATTAGATTTAGTTGGGGATTGTTATGGTGTTTATTGTGATTTGGAATGTTATAATCGAGAATTAGGTTAATTAATATAAAAAATGAAAAATGGGAAAATTAGGAAAATTTCATTGAATAAACTTAAATTTAAAAGATAATATCTTAGGGATTGTTTAAGTTGATTGTCTAATTATGAGTTAAGAAGTTCATTAGTGAACTGATGGATTAAACAATTTTATATGAATTTTGAAATAAATAGAAAGAGTGCAAAAGTTTAGCTACCGGGCAGGATTCTAACCTGCGACCTCCTGACAGTTATTGCTAGGCGCTTTCACTCACCGCATAAGGAGCTCTACCAACTGAGCCTGCTTTCACCTTCTCTTTTAATAGATCTTAAACCCCCGCCTTGTGAGCGTTTTAAATGCTCTAGGTGAATCATCCTTATAAAATTTTCGAAATCGCAATTAATTTGACTAGTTACTGAGCAGAAAATATCCAGATAATAAGGATTTTTTCCAAAAATCCAAATAAAAAGGCCAAAATTTAATATCAGTTAATTTCAGGAGCAAATTAATTATTCCTGATTCTTAATTAACAAATTTATTTAAAATTCTATAAAATTATTTATAGAAAACCACTTATTTTATTTGGCATTTGAGAATAATATCTGCCAAAATTATGTAACAGAAAAATTTTGGAATTCAATAAGATCACTTACCGTGCCAATAGTTCTGAGTAGAACTGTATTTAAAGGAATGGATGTTCCTTCTAATGCATTTATTGCTTTGGATGATTTTGAATCAGTAAATGAATTGGTTGAATACTTGAGGGTTTTACAAAATAATACGGAAAGATATTTAAAGTAAAGTTTAGAATAATTAACAAAATAATTATTCAATTCTTGAACTTTTAAAAATACTATTTTTAAATATCCGTTGCAAATATTCAATAAGACAAAGTATCTATTTTCGAGTATAATATCCCTGAAAAACTCAAAAAAAGGATTTGAAATCATTTCATTGTAGCAGCATTTACACGCTTTAGGGGCTACCGTATATCCTTTAATAACTACCCTGGGTCATTATTGGTGGGAGTAACTAAGAGGAGAGATTAATTAATCGAGGGAGGGTAAGGTTTGAACGTGATTTAGGGCATCTGTTCGCAATAATTATTGTTTCGATCTATCGTTGGATTTGGTAAATAATGGAAGTGGGGTAATTATTTGAAGGAGGGCAATTAATACAGGTTATAGTTAAATAATCTAAAAAGATGCCATAACCAAATTAGGCCAGGAAAAATATGAATATACGGCAGGCCGAAACTTGCGGACCGACTTTTGCGGACCGAAACTTGCGGATCCGACGAATTTCTCAAAACATAGCTCATTCGAAAGAGCTCGACGAGCTGAGTCGAATGACATCAAAATCATCGTGATTATACAAGATTGGACAAAGTTACGATAGAAAAACAAAAACATAAACCCTTGGTCCGCAAAAGTCGGTCCGCAAGTTTCGCACTACCGAATATACATATAAATCAGATCCCTAGATCAGATCCCTATATGTATATGACTGACACTTTCATAGTATTATAAATAAAAATCTCAAATCTTAAATTAGGCATCTTGAATGGACAAAAACATACACAAAAAGAAAATTTGGTTTGGATTATTCACCAATATGCAAAATATGCGAATTTGTTACAAAACAATTTGAAGATAAAAGGCAAAATATAATAAATTTAGATAAATTTTGGAATGAAAATGATTGTAGATATAGTAATTATTCTCGAAGTTTTGTTAAAAATTGAGCGAGTTAATTAAAATTTTAATTAGTTAATTAGTCAATAAAAATGATTTATTCAAAATAATAGGTTGAATTTATTTTTGAAAGATTTATAAATTGAAAATAGTAAAGTCACTTTTAAAATAAAATTACTAATAAATTTTAATTAATTAATTAAGGTCAGGATTTCGATCTTGAATTTTTAAAATTTTGATCAAAAAAATCCGCATTTTAGATCTAAAATGCGCAAAAAATTATCAAACACAAAAATTGAATTAAAATAACTTTATGTTTCATAATTTTTAACTTCAGCAATTAAATTGAGCAATTTTTTATTACTAATGATCATCGCTTAACAAAAAAGTATACATATAGAAAAAGTACAACAATGATAATAATAATCTTCAATAGACCACAAAAATCCGCAAAACCGCATTTTTAAAAATAATCTTCATCGCCCTATCAAAAAAACCACAAAATGAGGAAAAATCCGCAGATATCGAAACCCTGACTATGGTTCATATTTAAATTAATTTATCCTTGAAATTTAAAAGTAAATTTAAACTTTTCCCGTGAAAAATATTAAAAATAAATTTTAAAATAAAATTACGGAAACGATTTTTAAATAATTAATTGGGAAAAATATTTTTGCCAGTCAAAGGGCATTTATTTCATAATTATGAGTTAATATTCTTAAATTTCTTAACGTTGTTTGTTTATTTAATTCACTTAGTCAAGTCTATCAAACTTGCACTTTTATTATTTCTCTGACTTTAAAAGGAGACCGAAAAATTTTAATTATTCAAAAAATATTATTTAAAAATTCCTAAACATTTAATTAAAAAATTGTAATAGAAAGACAACTAAAAATGAGCCCTTCATCATTCACCTTAATGGCGGTAATTCTTGAGGCGATTGTTTTTCTTTACAACCGTCAAGTAGCGGCAATGCTTTCCATGCATCCGAGTAATTATTTTTTAATAAAATTTTTAGAGACAAATACAGTGCCGGAAAAAAGTATTGCACCAAAGAGTGATTTTTTATTTAAAACCCCATAATTATTGAAAAAACTTTTTTCTTATCAAATCTTTTATTCCTAAAATATAAAATTGAATGCCCTCTTTCAATAGGCATTAAAAATATTTTGTTTAATAAATTTTTACTTTTCAAAAACTTCATTTCCGTATGCATACCCAAAAAGAGGCGGAAAAAAGTATTGCACCAAGATGTTTAACTTGTTGTTTGTTCGGCCATAAAAACTGTATAACTAACTATCATAATAGACTGAGAATTTTCTCATAGAATTGAGAAAGTCAAAGAATTTAATCAAAAATTCAGGTTGTTCTGGCCGTTCATCAACCATTGAGAATAAATTGAAAATGAGCGGAGGTGGTAACGGCATCAATAAATTTACACCGGGAAATGTTTCATTCCCGGTAGCATGCCAATACCATTCAAAGAATCTCAAAGCAACAAATAAAAAAGAAAATAAAATCTCAGAAGATTTGCCTATGAATCAAGAAAAGCTTACAAAAAGTGAGGGAAATGATCTCATTCATAAGGTAAAAAAGATAGAAAAGGGCAATAAGGCTGCTGTTCCTTATAATACAAACAAGAACAATAAAATTGGAGAAATTTTTTTTACTGAAGAGCAAAAGAAAATGAGCAGCGAAGAATTTGAGCATTATTTGTATAGTGTTCCATATGACAAAAACAAGAAAAACAAAATTGGAAAAAATGAAAATGATAAAAAAGTTGATAAACCAAACAATGGAGGAGGAGACACAATGCTTTATTCAAAAGCTGGGATAATTGTAAAAAAGATAAAAGAATATGTCCACGTAAGTTTGAATGTCAGCAGGATAATGAATTTATTAAATCCTTTTGTTGTTAATTCCTTTTGTTCGTTTTAAATTTTTGGCGACCTATAGATGTGCTCATTTGAAACCTTTTTCAATAGCTTTATTCCTTAACCAGAAGTGAATTTCCAAGCATCACAAAGTTTAAAATTTAATTATGAATTATACATATTACAGTTATTAATAGATTAACTGTATATCAAGAATATCTTTTTCAGAATATTGGAGAATACAAAATCCAAACTGGACTTGTATATCGTAACAATAGTTTTAATTCTTCCCAAGATGATAGTAAAAATTTATTAAATATTTCGCATATTTTAATGGGTTTAAATGAAAATGAGAGGAATTCTCAAGAAAATTTGAGAAATGCTGCTGATTTGTTTGTGGCACTTCATGAGTGTTACCAACTCTTTTCGGCAATTCCTCTAGTTTTTGAAGTAGAAATGGTTTTGAAAAAACTTGAGGAAGAGGGAAATGGAGACGATCCAATAAAATTGCTCGAATATTTCCGTTTGCCAACAATTAAATATCCATTATTGGATTTACTTAAAATTGAGGTATGTTTATATTAAATATAAAAATAATTTATAATGATAGTCCTCGTTATATTGGCATCCGAAGGATTAAGTTGCCCTTTTAATCACCTTCCCGTTTATTTAATGGTTTTTCCAGCAGATGATTTTTGCTGATTTTTCCAACAGATTTAACAAAGTTTCATATGCTATGAAAAAACCTCTCTTTTTCGACTTACTTCTTAATCAAACCTTAAATTCGAGCCCAAATCCTATGAAAATTTTTATCCTCTCATATCTTTTTTATTGTAGTACTTACTACTTAGTTAACTTTACAATAGTATATTTTCAGAACTCAACAGTGTCTCCAGATGAAGTGATTGAAAACGTCACTAAAACTATTCACAAAGCAGACAATTTTATTGCTAAAAACATCCACGCATTCTTCGTAAATGACAACGAAACATTTTTTAATGAAATAATTTCTCGTCTTGAAACAGCTGATATGGGTAATTTTTGATTTATTTAATCAAAATCAGGAACAAAAAATTCTCCCAAAGCCAAAAATTTCAAAAAGTTGAAACAAATTTTCTGAGAAATTCCTGAGTTAGAAATATTGCCAATCATGTGTGAAGTATGTAAAGGTTGATATAATATGGTTATAATCAAGGGGCCCGCCTATTTAAGAATAAGGAATTGAAGGTGGAAGATGTTTGAATCCCAGAGGTGTTAAGAGCTGAGTAGGGTTTATGGTTTCGGTATATCTAGCACAAGGCTGATCGTAAACAATAATATAAAGCTTATTTGGAATGTTCTTCAACTGGATAAGAGAATGATTCACAGTCCAGGCCGGCTGAAGCGATTTCTCCTATTTGCCTTTGGATTATAAGCTTCTCTATAAGCGGGTTTATCGCTTTTTTCCCACTAATTACACTTTGCAACTTCCTATTGCCTAGCGTATGAATTCCGCTTTTCCCTATTCACGTGAATTTACTTTTTAGCATTTTAAACAAAGTCCACCTAGCTCTCGGATTTAACTTTAGAGTCTAACATCATTAAGCCTGCCCATACTAAAAATATTAGCTTCAATATTAATTATAATTTTCAGTTTTGGCCAGCATCAAAAAAATTCTTAAAATGTTCAATAACTTTAATGATAAAATTCCCGAAAACTTTTCGATGCTAAAACGTTTAAAACCAATTGAAATGTACGATTTATTTGAAAATTCTGAACTGCTTCAAAAACTTCATGCAGCTATTTTGCTTTGAGATGAAATAATGGTTTAAAAAATGGGGGTTAAATTTTTTGCGAACACAAAAATAACAACAAATTAGAAGAATATTAAAATTATTAATGAAACAAGAGTTGCCGCGGCGGATCGGAAATATTAATTAAATCCAATTTAGCTGACGTTGCCTGCTCAATCACCAACTAAATCAATTTATGATTTTGCTCATTCTCTATCTTTACCTTATTTCATATTTGTACATTTTTTCTTTTTTTTTTTAATTATTTTTAGTTTTGTTTTTGAATGTTCGCTTAAATAAATTTTAAAATTAATGTATTGTTATCTACATGCAAAAGGAAAAGAAAGGGCTAGAAATTTAAATATCCATATTCAGATAAAATTTTGGGCAGTAAACGTATAATTTTTTCAGGCCTTCGACTTCGTACATTTTTGGATATGTCACTTCGTGCTTCGGTCTACACCTTTTTAGTGGAATGAGCAAATCGCTCTTGCCAAAAATATTGTTAAATTTTTCAATTTAATTCCAATTTTATTGCTGAAATACCGGTCGGAAATTTTATTGTATCCCATAAAATACATACAAAATGACCTATTGAAAACTATAAACGCAGAGGTTATATTAGAGTATTTACGGTATTCAATTTAATAAATCATTAATATGTATAAAGTTCAATATATGGAACTTACGGTACATTATAAACATGAAATGATGCTAAGAAAAAAAGATAAAGAAATACAAAATAGCAGATAGTATAGAAGAAAATAAATATTATAAGGAAAGATGGAGAAAATAGAAGAGAATTGTTGTTTTTGTATATTAATTTGCATTCAAAAAGAAACACATCTAATAATTTATATTTATATAGAATATAATTTAGTTTAATTATTAATTTTATATCCCTGGTCCCTTTGTATTCGGACGAAGAAATCTTTCGCCTTTTACTAAAGATTTCCGTGCAGGGGGACGCTTATGGGTTTACCCTAATTTTTGGAAGCATTTCCTTTGAAAATGCGTAAAGTCGCTTTGTCTTGTTCTACGATTGTTTTATAAAAAAATTTTCAAAAGAATTTTACTAAACTCATATTTATTATAGTTAGACTATATTTTATTTTGAATTAATGCTGTTTATTTACTTTCTCTAAAATAAATTAATAATTTATTTATCCATAAAAATATTTTATTTATCAGGGTTAACAACAATACACCCTTAAGTATTATTTAAATTAATTTCATTTTCATTTCAATTCAATTTTATTTCAATAAATTCAGTGCCTTCTTGACTAGCGCTTGTGCTTTACTGCTTAAATTATCGTTTGTTCCTTTCACAACCCAACTACTTCCAGAGAAAATAACCACAGTAACACCCGAATCCACACCCCCATTTGTGCCACTACTGTTGATTCCAAGCAATTGGGCAGTTTTGACTGATGCCTCTCCGAGTTCTCTCGAATCGTTACTGGAGGTGTCAGTTTCAGAATCACCTTTTTGATTTTTAAAATTAAAATTTTATTTTTTGAAAGACCTTGTGTATCCCCAAAAACGGCACCTATCGCCTTTCCTTTGAAAAAGAATAACGCAAACTGTAATCCAGCAATATTGTGTTCTTTGTAGAAGAAATATGGGCACGGTTTCGTCTCCTCAGGACATGTGTCCCCTAGCACATAGTATGGAACACGATGAGTAGTAATGGAACCCCCCCAGTCGGCAACAAACGCCCAAGTCGGCAACATAATGCCAAAACCCCAGACTCAAAATTCACATTATTTTTAGTCACTTAGCTTTTGGTCCATTCTCTTTTTGATTCTAAAGGTATAGGACCATATACCTTTAAAAATTGTACAGTATATTTTTGTATAATCTTAATGAGAGGGAGTAAGGGTATATAAAGAATGAAATTTCACATTTCATAATTCAAAAATGAAATATCCCAAAATTTTTCCCGAAGTTGAAATTAACATTAACCTAACCGGAATCATTGTTTCTAGTCCTAGGCTTTCGACGCCTCGATTCATACCCTTTGATATAACAGGCAAATGTCATGAGTGTAAGAGTACTGAAGTAGAATTAGATTTCGTGATAACAAAAGAGGGTGTAATAGTATATTGTACCCGTTTCAATGGAAGCCGTTTCGTCCCCTTTGATTCATTTTTCGATTTACCAGGACACTGTTTTTTCAAAATTAAAAATAAAGGTAGAGTATTCAATATCCCATATAATTCAACGTCTAAACCTTCTGTAAAAAAGGAATTAAAATGCCCACCTCAGCTAACCTCTGAAACACAGCTTAAAGGTCAACCCCTAGAAATAAGTAGCCAAACATCAATAATAAAAAATAATATTTTAAATTCAGATTCTACAACTAGTACTACATCTACAGAAGCTACTCCACAATCAATTACTCTTAAAATTCCCAAACAGGAGATAATTGAACCTTCATCACAACCTCTTGATTCCCATCCCTCACAAGAAAACATTGAAGAGTTTTTCCAAAGTTTAGAAGCATCAGTTACAGGGATCCCAACCTAAATGATATATAATCGATATATTCACACATTCGATAAAATTATTTTATAACAGTATTATGGACTCATTATCATTTACAGATAAAGATATAAAATTTAAATTACCTTTTGGTATGATAATATCTGGTCCTAGTTCCAGCGGTAAAACAACCTTTTTATTGAAATTTATAACCGAATCCAAAGAATTAATTCACCCTAGTCCAAAATCAATAGTTTATTGTTTTGGGGAAATGAATAGTATTATTCCCCTTTTACAGAAAGCAGGAGTTAATGTTATATCAGGAATACCAAATGAAGAACAGATAAAAAATTTTCCGAAACCACTTTTACTTATTCTTGATGATTTATTACTTAGTATAAATGAAAAATATCTGTCAGAATTATTCACTAAAAAAGCCCATCATCAAAATTTCTCAATAATTTTTATTACACAAAATTTATTTGAACGAAAGATCAAAGTGGCTAGGCAAAATTCTCAATATCTTACAATAATGCGTTCCCCTAACTCGATGCTCTCTGTAAGAAATATAGGTGTACAATTATTCCCGCGACAGTTAGACTATTTTCTTGATTCATATCAACAAGCAACTAAGCAACCCTATGGTTACTTACTCATTGATATGCACGCTTCGTCAGATCCATTATTAAGACTTAGGACAAACATATTTAAAGACGACGAAAAAATATTTTTTATACCAAAAAACGGAAATAATGGTTAATCAACTTTTACAAGATAATGTGGACTTTTTGAAAATATTAGCCCGAACAAAGTCAGGTAGAAAACAAAGAAGATTGTTAAGATTAGCAACAACATCCCAGCTTTTAGCATTAACTGAGATTTGTTTAAATATAGTAAAAGAAAGATTTAAACTTACAAATCGACAAAAGAAACGGCTGATACCTTATACAGAGTTTGTACGTCATTTGAGTCGAGTAAGGAGCGAAAGAGGTGCGCGTCATGTTCTTAATCAGAAGGGTGGAGGTGTAGGTGTTTTCGCAGCGCTTTTAACTCCTGTACTACTGGAAATTGCAAAGAGTATATATAAAAACGATAATTCCACGAATCAAACTATTTAAAAAATGGCAAATAAATTTATTTTAGTCCCTGAGGATTTATACAAAGGGCTTACAACACATGACAGTGGTGAACCTAATTTAGATTTTGTGCGTAGGGATCTTGAGAAGGTAAAACGAAAAAAACAGACTCCCAATGCAAAAAATGTTAATTATAATCAAGAATTGAGAAGGTATTTAAAAATGCGACATGAGCAACAAAATAGACCAGTTAAGGTAGAGATGGTAACAAGTTCAAAAGGTATTACAGCTAGACCCACTACCAGTCTAGCTAGTGAAAATGATGATTCTGATATGTTTATAGATGATAACCTTTCATCGATAATTAACGCCCCTGCATTTACTCAGGAGATTAAACCATCTACATCAACCCCCAAACAAGAAATAAGCCCAGAAGAAAAGAAGCACTTTGTACCAACAAAATCTCCTTCTTCTAGATGGGCACCAAGAAAACCATTAGCTAGAGATATTAATAAAAGAAAATCTAAACCTATAAATAGATTCAAACCAACTTTGTGGAAATAAATAATGGCAGATTATACAAAACTTTTACATGATTTATACAATAATCCAGAGTCCCCAGCGGCTTTTTCAGGTGTTGATAGACTTTGGAAGGAGGCTAGAAAAGTAATCAAACACATACCTAAAAACGTAGTACAAGATTATTTAGAAGGACATAGGACCTATACATTGATGCGCCCCAAACGGATTCATTTTAAAAGAGCAAAGACAATACCAGCTGGTTTTATGACAGATGTGCAGGTTGATCTTGCAGATTTTCAAGCAATCTCAAGACACAATCAGGGAAATAGATATTTACTTTTGGGAATTGATGTCTTATCGAAAAGAGTATTCGGTACTCCAGTCAAATCCAAGAGAACTGAAGAAATGATACAAGCATTTAAACAATTATTTGAACAAATGCCTATGAAACCTCATAGAATTTTTTCAGATAAAGGCACAGAATTTAAAAACAAACAAATGGCAGAATATTTTGAAAAAGAAGAAATACACAAAACTGAACCAGTACATTCTATTGTGAAAGCATCATTAGCAGAAAGGGCTATACGTAATATTAAACAGCGTATATATCGCTATTTTGCCCAAAACAAAATACTCAACTGGATTCAGGTTTTACCTAAAATTATAGAAGGAATAAATAAGTCTAAGAGTAGGATTCACGGAATGAGACCTATAGATGTGACTTTTGACAATGCACAAGAGGTGTGGGAGCGGATTTATGGTAACGATTATTCCAAAAAGAAAATAAAATCCAAACTAAAGAAAGGAGATTATGTCCGTATGAGTGTAGGAAAAGGATTATTCGAGAAGGGTTATATCCCAAATTGGGGTGATGAAATTTTACAAATAGAAAATGTTAAAAACCACGTTCAACCAATCCGTTACAAAGTACAAGACGATAAGGGCGAAAGATTCAAAGGATCATTTTATAAGGAAGAATTGGCTCGTGTTAAGAAGGATGCTGATACAGAGTATAGGATAGAGAAAGTTATAAGAAAAAGGAAAAGACCAGATGGCACATTCGATTTATTAGTAAAGTTTATAGGTTACCCTGAAAGAGAATGGATCCATGAGACCCAACTTGTATAAAAGCCAATTTATTTATTTATTTTTCATTTTGATAAAGATGTCAAATACATTTTTTGTTTTTCTTCCTAGTAATGTTTCCGATTACCCAGATAATAAACCAAATAAATTCCGAGTACATTTACCAAGACCACTATATTTTTCTGGAGACTGGGTATGTGGTTTGCATAGTATAAGTTACCCATATTCATGGCCTTCGACAATAGGTACGCTTGACGAACAATGGATTGACATTCATTTTACTAAAAATGATGGAAGGGCAAGTGTTATTCGTGTACCAGTTCCCAAAGGTTCACATACCACTGTGGAGGATTTACACCAATTCTTGTTATCTACCTTACAACATCAAATAGGAGCTATGGAAGGATCACCTTTGGAAAAACACGAGACTCTAGTAAAACCTCCAAGTGTTCGCAGACCAAAACGTAGTGTATCCCCTGAAGGAGAACTTAGAACACCATCTCCTTCATCATCAGCCGAAGAAGAACCCTCTAATAAAAGACTTTCTGTTGAAAGAGATAGAACACCTTCCCCTTCATCATCTGCAGAGAGGGAACTAAAGTCTCCGCCTCGTACTTCATCCCCTAAACTTACCAAAATAATCCCGACCCCTCAACCTCCAAAACCTACACCACAGCCTCCAAAGCCCTCATTAGAACACTCAAAACCTATTCCAGAAACTCAAAAACCTACACCACAACTTCCAAAACCTATTCCAGAAACTCCAAGACCCTCACCTGAACCTCCAAAACCTGCAACACCTCAACCTTCGAAACCCTCTCCTCAACCACCAAAACCCACTCCTGAACCTCCAAAACCTTCAACACCTCAACCTTCGAAACCCTCTCCTCAACCACCAAAACCCACTCCTCAACCTCCAAAGCCTACAACACCTCAACCTCCGAAACCCACTCCTCAACCACCAGAACCAACTCCAAAGCCTACAACACCTCAACCTCCGAAACCCACTCCTCAACCATCAGAACCGACTCCTCAACCTCCAAAACCCACTCCTCAACCACCAGAAACAACTCCTCAACCTCCAAAGCCTATAACACCTCAACCTCCGAAACCCACTCCTCAACCACCAAAACCAACTCCACAACCTTCGCCACAACCTCCAAAACCTACACCCCAACCCCCAAAACCAACACCACAACCTCCAAAACCTACACCCCAACCCCCAAAACCAACACCACAACCTCCGCCACAACTTCCAAAACCTACACCCCAACCCACAAAACCTACACCACAACCTCCAAAACCAACTCCACAACCTCAGCCACAACCCCCAAAACCTGCAATACAACCTCCAAAGCCTATACCACAACCACCTCCTCCGCCACCAAAACCATCTCCTCAAATTCCGAAACCCCCAACATTACCTTTACCAACCTCTCTATCATTGACACAAAATAAAGAGGAAGAGTTAAAAACCCCATCTCCTTCATCATCAGATGGAAATCATTCCTTGCCTAGTTCACCTACACTACCACAACTTCCAAAACCTCAAGCTAGTTTTAGCGATCCATTATGGACTGAAGAATATGAGCGAGTACTTACCTATGTACTTGCTAATCTCGGGCAAAAAGTAACCCCTCAAGCAAGGATAAATTACCTACCAAATATGCCTCTCCTTGTAAAAAAATATGGCAAGGTACACAAAATAGACTCAACAACACAAAAACAAATTATAGATTCAATAGAATTATTGTATCATAGTGACTTTGAACGATTTAAAGTCACATTCACCCATCCAAGCATAAAATATCTTTCCTTTTCCAATCAATTAGGCTATGTCTTAGGTTTTCAAAATCCCAATATGGTTCAAAACAATGAAATTGCCAAATACGGATGTGATCTACGAGGAGGTTTCTCTAGCTTTGCAGTATACTCCAAAGGTCTTACTGAAAATATGATTATAGGCAATTCACTCAGTTCGCTACTGAGAGTTGTTTCTGTAGCTGGAGCTACTCCCGGGGAATATTATGAAAAAATATACGATTCACCCATTTATGCACGAGTTTTGCCAAAAGAAGTAAATGAAATTGAGATTGAAATTAGAACAATGGATAGTGGTCGACCAGTACCATTTGAGTTTGGAACGGTACTCCTGGTCCTTATATTTAAGAAGATAATAAACTTCTGAATTTCATTCATAAACAAAATGGTTCATATAATATTTGACACTAGTACAGTTGGATACGATGATTTTATTCCAATGAGCGGAGGAGGAATTACAGAAGAATATTTCAAAGGATCACCTCCTTTTCAAAGAGGATATGGTCAAAAAGGAGCAGGTATTGGAGATGTTATGAGAGGACTCTGGAGATTTCTTTTACCCGTTATGCGTAGAGTAGGCACAACTGTTTCAGAAGAGGCATTAAACACAGGTCAACGTGCACTGGGAAGGGTTATCCAAGGGGAACCAATAAAAGAGGCACTTGTCAGTGAAGGAAAAAAAGGTATTGATACAGTTTTGGAAAAGGGAGGTCTACCCAAACAGTTTGGATCAGGAAGGAGTATAAAAAGGAAGAAAATACCAGAAACCCAAAGAATTATTAAAAAAAAGAGACAGAGAACTGACGCATTTGGACTGTATTAAAAATGACATTTCACAAAATAGATCGTGATAGTATAAATTCTATTACAAATGCACTTGATTTTTTTCAAGTCCCACCAACAAATGTAAGTATTTCCTCTTCGAAAGTTTTTGAAATTTTACCTAGCAATCCTCTCACTGATACGCCCTACCATTTTAAAATTCATAGCAGCCAGAATTACATTGATCTTTCAAAAATCTATCTATTTACAGAATTTCAAATAAAAAAAGAAGATGCCGATGGGAAATTAGTAAAACTAGATGCAGCAGACAATGTTGCGCCAATACAGCTTATAGGACAAACTTTTATAAATAATATGCGTATTAGTATTAACGGTAGAGAAATATTTAATTCAAATTCACTTTATGCTTATAAATCATATTTCTCACATGAGTTATCTTATTCAACAGGGGCGAAGAATTCACACTTAAATGCTTCGGGCTACTATTATGATTCCGATGCAAATCTTGAGGGTGGTAATGCTTTTAATTCAAGAAAAAAATTATTTTCAGCTAGTAAGACCGCTCAATTTATTTCTAAAATTGATGCGGATTTATTTAACCAACCATTATATTTAATCAACCACTGTGAAATTGATCTCGAAATCTTACCTAATGATACAAGATTCGTATTAATTGCCCCAAAAACAAATAATACAGATGCTACCGTAAATTATCATTTTGAGGTTATAAGTTGCAAATTATATGTCAAAAAGATTGATTTGATGGACGGTCTTGCACTTGACATTGCCAGAAAACTTGAAACTAAACCGGCACGTTATGCTATACGTAAAACAATGATGAAACCCCTTTTCATAAGTCCAGGTCGGTATGAATTTAATGCAAATATATTTATGGATCAGATCCCGCGAAGAATTACTCTAGGGTTAGTATCAAATTCCGATTATGTTGGAACACAAACACGCAGTCCTTTTAACTTCCAACATTTTGATGTTAGAGAAATTAGCATTATAGCTAATGGAAGACCATACCCTCAGGCATCATATGACTTTGATTACAAAAATGGGAGGTATGTAAGAGCATTTCATGATATGAACGAATCTACCGGCTTGGCAAACTCTTCGGAAAATAATGGAATAACATACCAGCAGTATGGTAGAACACACTGTATTTACGTATTTAATTTAACTAATAGTGGGGAAGATAATAGTGGGACATTTGACCTCATAAAAAATGGTACTACTGCCATAAACATCAAATTCAGTCATCCTATCCCTGAAGGTGGGGCTATGCTTATTGTTATGGGGGAGGCGGACTCCCTTATAATGCTAGATAAAAACCGAACAATAGCAAGCGATATTACCATTTAAGAAAATGAGTAAAATTTTACTATTAATTTTTCTGATTCGTTTATTTTCTCCATGCGTTGGACTAACTAAAGATGCTATGGAAAAATTACAAGAGATTCCTGAGTATGCGGAGTATTTAGATAAAATGGGATACCCTAAGAAAAATTCAACCCACCCAAGAATATCCGCTTCTTCACCAGCCTTTGCAACTTTTCCTTTTGAGAATCTACCTACTCTCTGTAAAGAAAGCCCTACGGACTTATACGGCCATGTCTTTTGCTGGGGTCTGATTTGCCTATATATTATGCTCATAGCAAGCTTAATCATTTATCAATTACGATCAATTTTTTGGCTAAAAACAAATTTACCTAAAAATAATGTTCAGCAATCAGATATCAAAAATATTGAGCTCAAATCCACAAACGAGCAAGATATTCCAAGGATGCTTTCCGTGTAACAATTTACCAGACCCCATACCAGGTAAAGCATTAATTGTAAACTTGGACCCGCAAGGATTTGAAGGATCACATTGGATTGTAATTTATATTCAAAAGATGGATGAAATAATTTATTTTGACAGTTTAAATCTACCTATTAGTTTATGTATTATCGATTCATTTTTAAAAAAATTTTCAATTGTTATAAAAAATTTAAAATCATACCAATCCCCAAATTCAAATTATTGTGCTTATCATTGTATTTCCCTCATTTATTTTATTTCTAAAAATTATACATTTCCTATATACCTTAAAATGCTAAATAATATTGATAATCCAGATTTATTTGTAAAAAATATAGTAAATAAAATGATTAAATGATAGTATGTTTAAATTTATAATTCTTATAATTAGTCAATTTTAAGCAATCCGAACACATGTATAGACAAAATTGAAAACGTTCTTCATCGATTACTATTAGATTTTCTCCCCCTGCACCAGAAAATAAAAATTCTAGACAATCTTCACACCATTTATCCACTCCAAAATAATATTCCAAAGCTGTAAAGAGATTTTTAAATCTCACATTTTTTTTGATATTACCCGTTCCCTCTATAATATTCATAATAGCATTTTCCTCATCCATGCTTGAAAAATCAATGGTGGTATGCTAGACAAGAATAATACTCAAAGGACAACTCAAAAATAATTATTGCGAAATATTCCAAAAAGACGTGTCACGTGCGTTGACAAGTATTTATAGGAAAATGACTTGGTTTGACCCTTTCAAAATTTATTTTCCCTCTATAATATTTAAATTTTTTTTCTCTTCATTTCCCTCTTCATTTATTCAATCTAGGAAAAATATATAAATAAATTTTGGGCGTGGCATGTCTATGCAGGGTTTATGCAAATTTATAATATTAGATGGAAAAATGTTAGAGGAAGGATGGATAGAAAATAGTGTGGAATTATTGCGAAATAACCTTTAAAAGGCGTGTTACGTCCTGGAATAAATATAAAATAAATTAATAATAGGTAGAAATATGCAAATTTAACAAAGAGAAATTAAATGTATAGGATTTTAGGTTGGATTTTATTATTGGAAAAAATAAATTATAGATAAATTAGTATTGGAAAAGCATAACATAAAGTTACGTTTAAAATTGATTTATAAACAGAAATTTTTTCAATTTTTATTTTATTCTTTTAAAATGGAGCCATCACCTCCAAAACGTTTTAAACCTTTTACAATAAAAAATATACTTGGACTCCAAGAAGGCGAAGATTATGTAAAAAAACTGGATGAGCAAATTAAAGTTACAAAAAAATTTAATTTTACTAAAGTTCAATCAAAATTCCTTATCACAAACTTACCATCCGATCCTGAGTTATTATTAGCTGAAATTTTTCAATCGTGTATAGATCAAGCAATTGAAGAAGGTCGTCAGCAACAAATCGAACCTGATCACTTAGGTTGCACAATCAGTAGTCAGGTTCTTGAAACTGATATATGGGTCCCAGTGCGTCAAATTTCAAGCAATACACTTAATTCCATTTTAAATCAATTTTTAAAAGTCTCACAAAGCAAGAAACAGGAAAACACGACGTTATTTGGCGAACCATTCACAGTAACAGTATCAGCTGTAAAAAAAGATGGTCTAAGCAGTGGTCTTTCCGGTAGTGGTAGAAAGCTGGCACCAGTTCGTCATATAGTTAACGATAAAAATTTAATTAAAATTCGAAATTCCGATACACATTGCCTATTTTACGCCCTTGTTTCTTCATTTATACATTCTACAAGTTCCTGGTCGAAATGGAAATTTTATGAATATATGCATAGCAGAAGAGGGATGAAAGATCAATTTCAAAGGGATACAGATTTTCTAATGGAAAAAATTGGAGCACCAAAAGGACTTTCCAAGTATGATGCTACTGAATGGGTTCCAAGAGTGGTCAACTTTTGGAATTACAAGTATTCTGGTGGGTTTAAAGTTTATATATTTGGGGAATATGGTCAATATAAACCAATATTTAAATATGGGCAGGATGTTTTTAAGACTCCTATACTTATTTATTATAATAATGACCACTTTGATGGGGTACGAAGGGCTTCAGATTTATTCAAGCAGCCGTATTGTTTATCATGTGAAAGTGTTTATAATAGACGACAAAATCACTCAACAAATTGTCAATCAAGATGTTTGAACTGTTATAGAATTGGGCCAAGATTTCCTTGTAGTCCCTCAGATAACTTTTCAAAATTGTGTGATGGATGTGAAAAGCAATTTTATAATGAAAATTGTTATAATTCACACCTTAATTCAAATATTTGTAAAAATTCTAAAAAATGTACAAAATGCGGTGTAATCTGGAATGTTCACAAAAATACAAATAATGGAAGAAAAGGACATGAATGTTCGGAAAATTTTTGTATTAGATGTAAAGTATTTCACAACCCTAAGCGTGGATGTTACATAGCTCCACTAACTCCGAAGGAACAAAATCCATACAGGATAATAGTTTTCGACCTTGAAACAACGCAACATAGAATCTTTGACCAGAAAAGAATACATGAACCTAATTTTATAGCAGTAAAAGTTACTTGTCCGAGCTGTATACAAAATGGAGATACAACAGACTGCAACATCTGTGGGAAGTTTAAATCTTTAACTTTTTCAATAAAACCTTTTAGAAATACAACCGTGGATAAACAAAACGTCACATTATATCCACTTACTGATTTTGTAAATTGGATCCTAACTTTGGAAAATGATACAGTTGTATTTTCACATTTCGGTGGGAGGTTTGATATGGTAATTGTTTTCAAAGCATTGTTTCTTCGAGGAATAACTCCTGAAATGATAAAAAAAGGAAATAAAATGTATGAAATGAAGGTGAGGAATAAGAAATGTACAATAATATTCAGAGACAGTTTTAACTTACTACCGATGTCACTTGCAGCGCTAGTACCCGCATTTGCTTTAACTGTACAAGATAAGCCATTCTTCCCACATATGGCTAATAGACCCGAAAATTATGAAAAGGAAATTTATCCAACGAAGCAAGACTATTTGGCTGAAGGAATGATGCCAGAAAAGAGGATTCAGTTTGATAAATGGTTCGAGGCAAATAAGAACAAACCTTTCCTACTAGAAGAACAATTGGCAGCTTATTGTGTTAATGATGTCGAAATTCTTTTAGCGGCTTTAATAACATTTCGTAAGGATTTTATGGATATTTCCAATGGACTTGATGTACTACGCGAATCCATGACAATTGCAAGTGCCTGCATAAAACATTTCCGCCTAAATCACCTAAAGCCTAACCATTTGGGAATAGTTCCAGAGAGAGGATATGATAATGCGGATAACCAAAGCATGCTTGCATTGAAATTTCTCAATTGGTATTCAGAAAAGCATAATGTTATTGTGAGAACAGCTCATTCAAAAGATGGAGAAAAAAGAATTGCGAATTATAGACTTGATGGGTGGATAGAAGAAGAGAAGCTTGGAATTGAGATAAATGGGTGTTGCTGGCATGGGTGTAGAAAATGTTATAAAGACAAAAACATGCTACTTCCAAATGGTAAAACTGTGGAAAATCAACGAGAGTTAGATAAAAAACGTCTCGATATTATTAGAAGCTTAGGGGTAAATATTAAAATATATTGGGAATGCGACATTAGAAAAATGTTATTGAAGGATATAGAAATGAGAAGAAAGTTCAAAACATATCGAGATGATGGTCCAATTAATCTCAGATCAGCCTTCTATGGTGGAAGGACGGGGCCTCTAAAACTTTTTCATAGTATTGAGCCAGAACAAAAAATTTCATACTATGATGTAACCTCCTTATACCCGTATGTAAATGTCACCACTCGCTACCCAATAGGACATCCTCAAGTTCACATATTTAATAAAAATGTCAAATGGAACAAGCCTGAAGATAACACTTATGAAATTGCAATCTTAAAAGTATTTGTAGTTCCACCTCGGCAGATAGATATACCTGTACTACCTATGAAACTAGGAGACGATGATGAAAGATTATTGTTCCCTTTATGTTCTACTTGTGCACGTGAAAATCCACGTGGAGATGTTAAAGAAAATTATTCATGCCAACATAATGACGATCAAAGAGGTTGGGTATCTACGTGTACCTCAATCGAACTAAATGAAGCACTTAAGGAGGGGTATTTGGTAACTAAACTTTACAGAGTGCTTGAATATTCAGAATATGATGAACATCTTTTTCAGCCATATATTAGCCAATTTATGTCTCAGAAGATACACGCTTCTGGCTTTGACCATAATATTAAGGGAAATGTAGAAAAGGAAAATCAATTCATAAACGAGTGCAAAGAAATGTTTGGAATAAATATTGAAAAAGAAAAAATGGAATTAAATAAGGGAAAAAGAACCTTGGCAAAATTAAGTTTAAATAATTTATGGGGTCGTTTCTCCCTTCGGAATTTTGGTTTAACACAATGCCAGATTACGGATGACCCTTCAGAATTATGCAAAAAATTTGAAGACAATACAATAGAAATCAACTCAATTGACGAGCTTACTGAAAATGTGATTCTTATAGGATATATAAAAAATAAAGATTTTGTGGAAGAACATCAATGTTCTAATGTAATTATTTCATTATGGACGACTTCGGCAGCGAGGATTCACCTGTTGCATGCAATGCAAAAGGTTGTCAGGACTCCTGGCTGTCAACTTCTATATACGGACACAGATTCCTTAATTTTCACTCATCCAAAGAATATTTGTCCTCTTGAACTTGGTCCCCACTTAGGTCAATTTACTGACGAGTACCCCAATCATGAAATAATCGAATACTGCTCGGGTGGGGCGAAACAATATGGCTTAAAATTACAAAAGAAGTCGAGTACAGAGGTAGAATATGTTTTAAAGGTGAGAGGAATAACACTCAATAATGATATTATTAAAAATCAGGGGTTATATTACGAAACATTTAGGGAACAAATTTTTAATTTTACAAAATTTAATAATATTCCTATACAAATTGTCTACCCAAATTTCTTAAGACCATCAATTCGATCCGGCACTGTGACCTCTTATCCCCTTAAAAAAATTTATAAGCCATTTGTTGGCAAGGGTATAGTCCGCCCTTCGGACTTTACCGTTCTCGACTTTGGATATGTAAGCAACCGTCACCCACGTATTTCATTTTGAATTTTTATTTTCATATTTTTTTATTTGTTCAATTACTTATTTTAAATTGTACACAATTTGAATAAATTTTTATTTTATTTATTTGTTAAAAAATAAATTAAAAATTAAAAAATAAAATTAATATTATAATAATTAAAAATAATTCTAATTTTTAAATCAGTAAAAATTATAGAGTAAAAAATAAAAGAAAACATAAAATTATAGATTAAAAATACATAATTAAGAAATCAAGGATTTTTTAGTGTTTCTTTAATTTAAAAATATAAAATTTGATTAATTTTTATCAATTAATAAATTTTCTAATTGGAACAAGGGTAAGTTTATGTGTAGGAGTGTATGTTATCAGTAAATATTACCACCCGTCCTGACTGAAGTCTCCTCTGTAAATTTCCAACTCGTCGTCAAATTCCTCATTCATAATTATTTCCGGGCTACCAGGAGGAGATATTTTTACTTTATCATAGAACTTTGAAGACAGCCAAGAAGTTTCCTCCTCCTCTTCATCTACAAATTCCAAAAGTTCTAAAGGATAAAAGCGATCCTTCTCCCATGGACGTCGATCTATTATACATTTTAGGTTGGGATATCGAAGTTTAATACGATGTCTCGTATAAAAATGTTGAGAAATTGTAACATTAAATGTACGTCTAAGTGGTCCGTATGCACGAATTTTATTCGCACCTTTTCTTGTTATACCTCCAAATATAAAGATTTTCTTTTCAGAATTTCTATTGAGATAAGTTGTACGAACCTTACGATCCAGAAATTCCTTTAAAATATGAATTCTTGTATGAGGATCGTCTAAATGAACAGATAAGGATAAAGGTGAACAATTTAACAAGTCACAGATTGCATCTATTACAAGGACCATTTTCGAAGAATGAATATTTATACAATTTTTAGTTCTTTAAATACATCTCCCCTTCCCCTTTTTCAATAAATTTATTTAAAAATATCAGTCGCACGACAGTTCTTTGTGACACATTCTTCACAAAGATTAAATTTAATAGTGACCCCATTTTCAAATCTCATCAATTTATCATTAGCTCGGAATAAATTATCTCTACATTCTTTGCAGAAATAAAATTGAAGCACATACTTTGGCTTGACAAGCTTCCACAGATTTTGGTTAAACACTAAACCTGTAGGTATTAAAGATGGTTGTAATTCTTTAGTGTCAGAATTTGAATCACACATTTTTCAAAAGTGAAAAATTCGAAAGTCTATTTATACCCGTAAAGTGGGCGTGTTTAGAATTAAAAATAAAATTTAAAAATATATTAAACTTTTAGAAAATTTTATCCCTCATTTATATTTTGTGAAAGCTTTTGCCTTTCTCTTGGCTTTTCTATCATTGTTCTTTTCTTGATGCCGCGGTTCTCTTGTTGAATGTTTTTCAGCTGACAGTTTAAGATATTACTGTCACCCTTTAAAGACGAAAAACATAAATAAAATATGTAAATTTTTGGTGTTAGGACAAGTGACAGTTGGTAGAAAATTTTTGTTTTCATTAACCCATTTCCTATCTATCCAAAAACAAATCTTACCAAAATAAACCCCAAAAATGAATCCTCCCCAACCTATTTTTATCTGCGATTTTACTCGCTTGATCAAAGAGCATAGCGAGTTCAAATCAGAACTCGCAAATCTTCGTAATGTAGCCAGCTGGCAATATTACGACATGGAAATTTTGCGAAAACGAGTTCGAGATTTAGAGGTATTCATCAACTTGTTTTAAACATTATCTTTCAATTTAGATGAAGTATGGATCGGGCCGTTCGAATACATGGAGTATTCCACAACGTGAATTTTTACAAGCGCGACGATCCCGTCGAGCTGAGGTAATATTTAGCTTTAGTTCACATTTTTAAAAATTTTTAAGGTACCCGGAAATCGCGAAGATGACGAGGCTAACGGGCGTCTTTTACGTGCCCGAAATCAATCGTCAGACCATCAGGGTACACATCCTGCTGGGATCGGTAATAAACTTTAATATATTTAAACAACCTTTTTTCTTTACAGTTTACGCTTTTGGAGATTCGGCACCCGAAGTTGTGCCACCACTTCAGCCTGTTCAGACACAGGATCTTCCACCAAGGAACGCAAATTTGGTTGAGATGCAACCACTTCGTGTACCTTTAGAAGAAGAAGTGGTCCAACCGGTTCCGGAATTAAATGGTGGGCATGTGCCCATTTTTCATCAGGATGGTATAATTTTTACTAAAATAAAAATTTTAAATATAAATCACAGGTAGCTTCCAAATGATTCGGGCATACTCCGCCCCAGAGTGTATTGGTTGCCTGGTTGCGCGACCTCAAATTGTCTACAATTGTGGACACTTAGTCTTCTGTTTGGAATGTAAACGTCGAGCTGGGGAAGAATGGAATAACCGCTGCCCTATCTGTAAAAAGATAGGGCCAACATTTGAAGCGGTTCATATTGTCCGGGGACGACGAATGGACTGATTGGGAGGACAATATTAAAGAAATTAATTTTTCAAAATTCCTTCAGTAAATGGCTAAGATTTTGAAATTTTTTAACCAATATTAACCACTGGACCATTTTTAACCACGTAACCAATTTTAATTTTAATCACCACATTTTAACCCTTACATTAATAATAATTAATAATAACCTTATAAAAATTTTCAAAAAACTGCTTTTATACTAGACCCACATACCTAACACTTAATTTAAGTATTTATTAATTAACAAGTATTTATCTAATTTATTTAATCGTGAATAAACATAAAATTCAAAATATATTTTTTATTTAATTTCTTTAATTCAACTCTATCTCCTCAAAAGTGCCAGATGGTGGTGGTGGTGGTGGTGCCTTCTTTGGGCGGCAGATACGCTCAGCGTTTATAAAAGGGACAGATATTTTTTTGGACATTTCTAAAAAAATCATTTTTTTATAAAATTAAAAATTTAAGTACCAGTAGATATAGTTTGCCTTTTTTTAATAATAAACAGCATTATCAAAATAAAAAGAAGGCAAATAGCCATAAACACCTTAAGATATAATATTTTTTTAATTATTTTAATTAAAGCCCGGAATTTTGTACAATCCCGTTTCCGTACCTACAACAAAATACAAAAAAACCCGATAAATACCGAAAAATACTGTCCCATTCCCTATTTTAAGACTAAAAAATATTTAAAAATTTAAGTTACCTGTGTGATGAAAATGGCCATTGTTGACCAAACAATTGAATTCTCACAAACCTTTGTAGGGTTTGTGAGATATTCATTTAAATTCAAACTAATTTTTTCATCAACACATATAATAGGGTATTTAAGCCCCTTTGGGCGAAGGCACACTTGATTGTTTTGACAAGTGCAATTATATATAATTATCCAGATAATAGGGTTGAACATTTTAATAAATTTAAAAATAATTTTTTAATCTTAAATTAAAATTTTAAACTTAAAATTAAAAATTTTAAACCTAAAATTCATAAAATAAATGTCCAACAAAAGTTTAACCTATTATATCTTATGGTATATTAATTGGGTACAGGTCGTGGTTGTAAATTAGATACACTAGCTAATGCTTTTTCAATTGAAAATTTTTAGAGATGAACTTAAAATATATTTTAAAGAATGTTTAGATTTAAAGGGAATTTTTTAATTTTTCATCCAGATGTTTCAATCCAGAATTTTCCATCCAATTTTATTTACTTAACTTACACAAAAGAATAAATTAATCTAAAAAACTTATTATTACCCCTAATATAAACAACTAAAAAATTTTGATTAAAGTTTATTTTTAAATAAAATTAGAAGAAAATTTAAAAAAATTTTATAAATTAGAAAAATTTTTTAAAAATTTTTAATTTCCATTTTTCTCCTTCAAATTTTTCTCCTTTCTTATCTTCTCCTTCTCCTTCTTTTTCTTTCGACGACCAGCGCCAGTTCGCTAAAATATTAATATTAATAGAAAGCTGTAAATATAATGATTTGAAAGAGAAGCTGGGTCGAATGATACCAAGATCGGTTAAATTTGACGTTTCTGAAAAGCTTAATTTCCCTAAAAAATTGAGAGATTAAAACAAAACTATGTTTAAATATTTTGATTTTGGTGTCATTCGAGTCAGCTCCTCTTTTAAATCATTATATGTTTTACTATAAAAGAAATTTAAAAAATTTAGAAAGATTTAAATTTTTTAAAAACATACTGTATCCTTTTTCTCATTTTGATTACCACCACCGGGTTGTTGAGGACGTTCAGGTTGTTGTTGTTGCTCCAAATAATCATCTAAAAATTAAATATGAGATTACCAAGAAACACATGAAATTCTGGTATATTAAGGAAATATGTCCTAATAATAACTTTTGATCCTTTAAAAATTGACAAAGACACAAAATTAATTAACCCAATGAGGAAGACTTAAACCCATTCAAGTTAAAAACAACCCAATATAATTTAAAAGTATGGCATCCGAAAAATATAATTTTTTAATAAACCTTTCCTATTTATTATTATACTTAAAAATGACCCGTTAGTTAAAAATTATAATAACCTTCAATATTCAGCTCTCCATTTGGTAACGGAGCCACCAATGCTGCAGCAATGTCGGCTCCCAAATTCACTTAAATTTATTTAATTTTCAATAAATCAAAATTTTTTATATACTGACAATTATGCACTTCCAAAATATTTTTAGCATTTTTTGACCCATTCTGAATTTCGTCTCCCAAATTCACTCGATTATTTTCAGCTGACTCATTTGCAACTCTTAAAATTAAACTTTGGAAATTAAAAAATTTTTTAATACATTCCACGTCCAATCAATGTACTAGAAGCATCTTTTACGACCATAGTTTTAGTAGTGCCTGAAAAAATTTTTAATTTTTCAAAAAATTTTCAAATTTTTATATAGCCTTGTTTTCCCTCACTATTATCCACTTCCAAAATATTTTTAGCTTTTTTTGAAGTACTCTCCCCAGTAGGCATTTTAATATGATAAATATCATGACGATCTGGAGCTGGCGACAAAATTGGTTTTGCGGGGTTATAAACATCCTCTTCTTCTTCAAGTATTAGAATATCAGCTTGAAAAAGGTTTTAATTTCCAAAAATTTTTAAAAGTATTTTTAAAAAATTTCCAAAAAATTTTCATAAATCTTTTTCTTTTCCAAAAATTTTAAAATTACCATCAACTGGAGCAGGAGGTGTAGCTGGAGCAGGAGGTGTAGCTGGAACAGGAGGAGGTGTAGCTGGAACAGGAGGAGGTGTAGCTGGAGCAGGAGGTGTGACCGTATTTTCAGGAGGAGGAAGAAATTCAGGCGGTGTTCCGCCACATAATTTTATATACTTGATGATACCAAGCTGTGAAAATTAATTTCAATTTAAAAAAAGCTTATAGAAATTTTAAAAGAAAATTGTTATTTTTAGACTCAAAAAAAAAACTACCTGATCCCCCAAAGCACAAATACCTAATGTACGGAGCTCATCCTTTCCTTAAATTATTCAAAATTAAAAAAATTAGAAAAAAATAACCCAAATCAGGTAGTAGATGTGGCTGTATTCTTTGCTTCACAAACGCAGAAGCATATTTTTTCCTAGTTTCTGTAGGTATATCACAACAAGTCTCAAAAAATTTTTGCCATTTTTCTTCTTTTTCTCGTTTTTCCGACTCCTTATTTTTCTTGGCCTCTGCACGTTCTTTTTTGTGTTCCTCCTTTGCCTTCCCTTTCTTATCTTTTTTTAAAAGAGATTCAAATTCTTGATTGGAGTTAGCTGAAAAATTAAAAAAGTAAAAATTTTCTAAAAATAAAAGTGAAATTTTTCGTGACCATCATTTTTTCGCTTCAGACTAATTCTTAATGGTGTCACTTTTTTAATTAACCCAGAAGAACCAGTACCAGAGGACGTTGGTTGTAAATCTATTGAAGATGCTGGATTCGAAGTAGATTCAGCAAATCGGACAACTTTCTTAATAGAAAGCATATTCTGCAAATTTAAATAAATATAATTTTCATTCAATAACTATGGGTTAAATTTTTCAATTTAAAAATTTTTAAAATTTTTTCACATTAAAAATTTTTAACCACTTTTTTAATTTGTCCAGAAGAACCAGCACCAGATGACGTTGGTTGTAAATCTTTTGAAGTTGCTGGATTCGAAGTAGATCCTACGATTCGGTCAACTTTCTTACCAGCTAATTGTTTGCCACGTCCAGCACGCATATTCTGCAAATTTAATAAAATATAATTTCATTTAATTACTATCAGATTTTTCATATTTTATTTAAAAAATTTTAACCAACTTGAAATTCCTTATATTTTAATAACATAACATCACGAACAACTGGCACACTTGCTGTTGGATTCATATCTTGGAATTGTTGACGAAAGCGAACATTGAACGACTAAAAATAAAAAATTTTATTTAAAGTAAATAGTTTAAACACAAAAATAATTTAAAAGTTTTCTGTATAACCTTTTCAAACGAAATATATTCAAAGTCCTCCTCATTATATTCAAATTGAACATCAATTAGTCCCAGCATTTTGCACAAATCAGTACTTGTAAAAGGGTCTAAAACTTGGAAAATTTTTTTAATTTTAAATCAATCAAAATATATTTTTAAAAATTACTATCTTCTCCAAAAGCAGCTTCCCCCATTCCTTCCATTCCATAATTTCCCCCTTCAAAGTCTTCCTCTAAAAATTTTTTAATTTTAAATCAATCAAAATATATTTTTAAAAATTACTATCTTCTCCAAAAGCAGCTTCCCCCATTCCTTCCATTCCATAATTTCCCCCTTCAAAGCCTTCCTCTAAAAATTTTTTAATTTTAAATCAATCAAAATATATTTTTAAAAATTACTATCTTCTCCAAAAGAAGCATCCCCCATTCCTTCCATTCCATAATTTCCCCCTTCAAAGTCTTCCTCCTCTTCGTCTTCCTCCTCTTTTTGCATTGAATCAACTTGTGCTTCGTCTACAATTTTTCGCCTCATGCAATTGGGAGAATTCTAAAATTAAAAAACCAAATAAAAGGTAAAAAATTTTTTAAATTTTACAATTAAAAAAATTTTTTTTAGAGCTTCTCGTGATGCTCTACGAGAGCATCTATCCAACCGTTCTAGCTTCTCCTCTCTTGCCAACAATTCTTCTTCCTTCTCCTCCAAAAAAAAATTTTTAAATTCGTCCAAGTGCTGTATATTTTTTTTAGGCTCCCAAGAGTCTAAAACAAAAACATTGTTAAAAATTTAAACAATTTTGAAATTACTCCATTCTGGTCCAAATCCAGACCACTTGATCAAATATTGCTCTCTCCCATTTTTTAATTTTTTCCCCAAAATTTTTTCTACTTTATAGTCCATCTTAAAATTATTTTTATAACATTTTAATAAATTTTAACTCAACCTCCTCCTCCCCTTGTTGTAAAGCATCAAATTCAGAGTATTCTCTCATCTTCAAATTATATTTATAAAAATTAATTTTAAAATATTTTTAAATATAATGTTGGTAAACATTAATTAATTTTATATAAATATTCAGAATTTTATCAAAATAAAATTATTTAAATAAATAAAAATAATTAATTGTTGTTATTTCTTTAAATCCTAAATAGAAATAAGTTTTTGGGGGTGGGGGGGGGCTAACCTCGTTCTTCATTAAAAAACATTACCAGTTGAACAACAAGTTGGAATCAGCCAACATTTGTAAAATTCGATCGAGCTATAAATTTTAATTTAGAAAAATTTTTAAAATTAAATTAATTTTCATAAAAGGAATAGGTCCCGGGTATCCTGACCGGTCAGTATCCGGTTTGTATTCGGTCCCGAGTATCCATTGGTTCCTGGTATCCGACCCCCGGGTATCCTGGCTGGTTCCAGTATCCGGTTGTGACCGGTCCCGGTATCCTGACTGGTCCCCAGTATCCGGTCCCTGGTATCCATTGGTCCCCTGTATCCGGTTTATATTCGGTCCCGAGTATCCCCCGGGTATCCTGACTGGTTCCCAGTATCCGGTTGTGGCCGGTCCCGGGTATCCTGTCTGGTCCCACGTATCAAGTTTGAACCGGTCCCGTGTATCCATTGGTCCCCAGTATCCGGTATTAACCGGTCCCTGGTATCCATTGGTCCTTGGTATCCGACCCCCGGGTATCCTGACTGGTTCCCAGTATCCGGTTGTGGCCGGTCCCGGGTATCCTGTCTGGTCCCACGTATCAAGTTTAACCGGTCCCGTGTATCCATTAGTCCCCAGTATCCGGTATTAACCGGTCCCTGGTATCCATTGGTCCCTGGTATCCGGTCCTAGGTATTCTTTCAGCCCCCCCCCCCCCCCCCCCCACCCTCCCATTTTTAAATCATTATTCCATTTTCAACTTATCTTTGTATTTCATTTCATAAAAAATTGTAAACAAGCCAACAATATCCAAAAAATCCATTAAAAAGGAAAAGAATATCATGTTCTAAAGGCTCATTTAAGTGTGCAAAAACTTCCAAAATTTCCATCATAATAGCACAAGAAACGGCATTATCTGTTGCACCGGGAGTGTCGGGTAAGTATCAAAATGATAATTAATTAAAATTACCACGAATTGCTGTAGACCATTCTCGGAAAGTCAACTCCATTGGTGAAATTGCAATCGGAAGTTACCCTAATTTGATTGTGGACTGCTGGACTACGTACAACACATAACAACTAAAAATTTTAAAAAATTCTTCCAAAATAATTGTTGTAAATACCTCCCCTGTATGTAAAGACCAACCACGAACAATTAAATCCTCGCCAACAGCAAATATAAATTGTTCATTTGCATCAACGAAACAAGGAAGTTTATGTGAAGAATTGAGATGTCCAGACTCCATTTGTGTTAATACTTTTTTGCAGAATCAACAAATTCACCCGCGCAATGATTTGAATGCATTCGAAGGTCCAACAAAGAAATATTTGCAGATTTACGACCAAAGAAAAGATTGTTTCCGTCCCGAAATTAAAACATTTTTAATGAATGGACACTAAAAACCTTTGAAAAAGCACACGAAATTACATTTCTTCCCCCACTGGATACAGAGAAATTCTGCCCAGAAAGGACGTTAAATATTCGAGCATTTCTTTCCATTCCAACACAAATCTAAAATAATCTGAATTTTAAAAATAATTCTTTCACCTTCATATGATGAGAATTAAAACAGAGTGACCAAATAGGTTCTGTTGATTTCCATTCGGAGTTGTGAATGGGAGAGCTCATCGATTCACGGCCCTTAAATTTTTTTTATAAAAAATAGAAAAAAATAAAAATAACTTCTTCACTCAAATTAAATTCAATAGGTCGTAAATGTACATTACATTTTGTAACAATTCGTGGGGGAAATTTGTCACAAACGGAATTGTAAAAGGAACTAGCTGTAGCAAAAAGAAGACAAGTAACATCTCTGTCTAAATTTTAAGGAAGAATTTTTATTCCTTCAGAAAAATATCAGTAAAAACCTGCGGGAGCCAGTACCATATCGACAAGTACTTGATTTGTTGTTTCTAGACAAATTCCATTATCAAGAGGGTCAAATTGCAATCTAACAAGTAAACTTAAAATTTAAAAAACAAACAAAAAATAACCCATAGGTGTTACACGAAAAGCGTCCATTTGTGTCGAATAATTTTTTAGGATTTTCATCCAAAAGCTGAGCATGTCGTCTTAAAGAATAATTTTTAGTTATAAAAAATTATTTAACAACCTTGCTTGTTCAGAATTTGAATGGACTTTGAAAGATAATACTCGTGAACATTGATTATGACCAGAAAAAATATCATTCCGCTGAGTTGACCAACACCCCAACAAGGTTTTCCCATCTTCTGAAACATCCAAAAATTGGCAACTGTCAAAACGTTGTGACCAACTATCCGAAACCTCAAAATAATTTAATTTTACTTTTATTTTTGTTAAAACCTCAGAACTATAGCTAGGTGTTTGCTTAACAGACCGTAATCTTGACTCTTCAATTAAACGTAGATTCGTACCCCTACATGAACCAAAAATTTGAAGTCCAGCCAAAGCATTCGGCAAACTTATGTTGTTAAATTTCCGTAAAGAATTATTTGTATTAGAACATTTTAAAATTTCTGAATTAACTGCCAACTTTCGTAAATGTAATAAAGTTGAACCAGAAGGCTAAATTAAATATGTATTTTTAGTTAAATAATTAGTGAAAAAGGTTAACCCAGGGCTCTCATTCGTACTTTATTTGAAAGTACAGTACTTTAAAATCGACCTCCGTACTTACAAAATTGAATTTGTACTTTATTGAAAGTATGTACTTTAAAATCAACATTTTGGATTGAAAATGAAATTAGGGAAGGATTGGGCAAAAAAGTGGATTTTTTTGGCCTACGGCCTTAGAAATTCTCAAAATTTTCGCCTGCGGCGCTGAAAAAGGAAGAAATCTGGCTTAAGGAACTCCAAAATTCTCAAAATTTTCGCCTTCGGCGCTGAAAAAGGAAGAAATTTGGCTTCTTGGGTGCCAAATTTAAAAAATTTTCGTCTGCGGCGCTAAAAATGGAAAAAATCTGTCTTAAGAACCCCGAAATTTCCCAAAATTTTCGCCTGCGGCGTTGAAAATGGACGTAAGAAAGTAGCTTGCTTGAGGTTAAGACTGTCAGGGCTTTACTTCTTGTGACAGCGAATTTTGACATGTCGTGTATGAAATGCACAAAATGCTCAGTGGAAACAAGAGATTATTAGAAAAATTCATTTAGCAGAGAAATAGTATAAAAGATTTGAGGGCGAATAAATATTTTGTAATTTAATTTTGAGTGTCCTTTAAATTTGGAAATTTTGTCCCTATGTACTTTAAAATCGAGATTTTTGTACTCTTGATTGGTATTTTGTCGATGAGAGCCCTGGGTTAACCTGTCCCGGGACATTATCCCAAATTTTATAATATTTTTTGCTGCTTGGATCATAAGAATATCTTTAAATTTTCTAACTTTATAATTAAAATATCCATCAAAATACCCGGGTAAATCACTAAGTTCAGCAGATCTTGTCTGAATGTTTGTGGTAGTTGTTGGTGAAGTATTTGATGTTGAAGAAGTCTCAAAATGTTTTCCTGACCGATTTTGCCCTCTGTAAATAATTCTTTTTTGTTGGTGGCGGTCTACTTTAGATGAAGTTAAATTTGAATGATTCATAATACTTAACAAAAATACAACGTAAAATTAATAATTAGAAAATTTTGTAGAAAAATTTTGTCAATAAAAAATAATGCTTAAAAAAGAAACCTTTTTTATAGTAAGGTGTGGCTACATCCCTTTAGTAAGGTGTGGTTGCATCCGAAAGGAAGCAAAAAGGATGCAACCACACCTAAATCAATAAAAGGTGTGTATGTCTTCTCCACTTTTACAAGCAGAGAAAACATAACTATCGAATAAAAGGAAAAGGAAAAAGGTGAAAGAAAAAATGGGAATTTGAGTCTGGGGTTTTGGCATTATGTTGCCGACTTGGGCGTTTGTTGCCGACTGGGGGGGTTCCATTACTACTACGATGCGCCCCAATACTGTCTCCGTCCGAATCCTTCCACTTGGTTTCATCCTGGGGAATTGATTTAATTTAGCAAATGCCTTAAAAAGAACCCAACCTGATGGTCGGGGTCATCATCGGGATCGCTTCCATCAGTATCAACTGCCAGTCCCGATGCATATGCGTAAATACCGGTTTTCACCTAATTTATTTTAATAAGATTTTTAAGTTTTATCTACATTTAACTAATTTATTTTTTACCTCATATACATTCACATCCTTCTTACTCATAGTATTAATATGTGGCTTTTTGTTAACTTGATTCGATTTTGTCATTTTGCTATTTACAAATTTTAAAGCCTCTGCAGGGGTGACATCAGCACCTGATTTTGTATAATTATTTAATTTAAGAATAAATAAAAATACCATAAACGCTTATAAAAATGTCGATAAAAATTAAAAATAAAATAATCCAAGAATTGATGACTTTGTTGTAAATCATTATTTTTTTATATTTTTAAAATAGTAGGTTAAATGTTATTTTTATGTTATTTGAAAAAAATGGGACCAGGAAAACCGGGAAAATAAAAATTATATAAAACTATGGACAGAGACGGTCTGAAGAGAAATTGGGAGATTAAAAATGAAACAATTAACTTAATAAACTAATAATTTATTAATAAAATTATAATTCTCAATTTATATTTACCAGAAATACAAACTTTGCGGAAATAAAGAAAAGTATGCTATTTCTGTAACAAAAATTTATAGAAACTAAGAAACTCTAAAATTACCCTTAATTAAAATGTTAAATAATTACTCCCACTCAAATAATTACCACATCCAGCCATAGGTTGAAAGAATAATTACATAGTACCCAAGTAATTATTCGAACATCTATGTTATATGTATTAATATTAGCGGATTAAGCTCCTTTAATTTTTAAAAAGAACGGAAAATTTTTTTAAAGTCAAATTTAAAAAGAACGGAAAAATATTTCTACATTAGATATTAGTAGAGTCCGACATTTTAGGTTCCGACCTATTTTTTTTGCAACCTTGTAATGCTGAGTAAAGCTCAAAAAACACTTATTTGGCACGGTACCATGCTCCTACATTGGACCTATTTAAGCCTAAAAAACCTATTTCGGCTTTTTTGGACCTAAAACCTATTTGAACCTATTTTGACCTTTTTTGGGCCTATTTTAGGTTTTTTGAAGATTTTTCTAAAAATTTGATTATTTTTAGTAAATTATTCAACTTTTCCCCATGAAATATCGGAAAATAAAAAAATTTAGTAGGGGAATTATCAAAAAGGTGAATTTTTCCGCAAAATGTATCTAAAATTCTTAAAATTTTCGCCTGCGGCGCCAAAAATTCCCATTGTTTGAGTGATCTTCATATGTGAATAGGGTTGCCAAAATGGCCCGATTCGGACCGAAAGATCGAGTCGGGCCTAAGTTATTTGAAAAAAATGCCTCGACCGTCAGCCCGATTCGAATAACGGCAACCCTTAATGTGAAATCTATTGCGATAAGTTTCAAAACCAGATTTTAATGTTCATGAAAGTGTCACCTTGAATTTAACAGAATTCGATGTTGTCATTTTACTCCGATAAAAATTTACTTCCTTTTAGTGTTAAAAAATAAAATTTTTGGAAAAAAATTTTATTTGGAATAATATGTAGATAAACTGTAGATAGATAAACTACATATTATTCCAAATAAAATTTTTTTCCAAAAATTTTATTTTTTAACACTAAAAGTAACTCAAAAATTCGGACCTATTTTTCAAAATTTGGACCTATTTTGGCCTTTTTCTGATTTTTTTGAACCTATTTTGCTACCTCAAAAAACCTAAAATAGGAACCTATTTCACAATTTTTCGGGCCTAAAATGTCGGACTCTAGATATTAGTAACTTATTTTATTACATAAATAAATAAATTTATTTTGTCTTTATATATTCAAAATTTTGGGAAGTAAATTTTGTTATAAATAAAAATAAAAAAAATTGAAATGACAAATTCAAGAAAAATATTATGATTAAATAAACGTTGACATTTTTATTAAGATTTTATTGGTTTCTTTTATTTAATAACAACTATTATTTGTTATTTTTAAATTTTTTTAGAAAATAAAAATTATTTAATGTTTGAAATTTAAAAAATTGTTATTGAATAATAAATTAAAATTAAAAATAATTTTTTTTATTTTTTGTTATAATTTTTAAATTAATTGTTGAAAATATTTAAAGTCAATCAGCTTTATTTATACATTTTTTAATGAGGATTTATAACGTGGCTTTTCATTTTTTGAGGATCAGAGAAAAATATTTATATTTATCTCCCACACATTTTTTGAATTAAATATTTTTAAAAAATCGGTAACATATAAACTTTAAGAATAATAACAATTTATAATTAAAATTTATCCATAATTTAAAAATATTTGCTTCAGAAAATGCGTGGGAGACCTTCAATAATTTTAACAAATTTATTTTTAATAATTTATAAGTAAGCTAATGTCAGCATTCTTTTATTTGTCAGCATTACAAGTTTAAGGATGATTATACTTCTTAAAGGACAACATCCTAAAGTTAACATTAAAAATCAAAATGTTGTTATTTTCGTTTTAATTTTTGATTCCTTCCTTTAAATTATTTTAAAAATGTTAATTAAAAAATAATGGGTAAAATTTTTTAAAAAATTTTTTAAAGAATATTCAAAAATAATTAAAATTAAGTTAAACGACCAACATTCCAAAATTTAGTTATTTTTAGTCAAATAAATTTCTTATATTTTATCTACATTTAAATAATGTTTTTGTTGCCAAATATCTAAACGGCCTCCTGAGCCTCTAATTGATAAAATTATTTAAATATTTTTGTCATTCTTATTTTATGTATAATTTTTAAAATTTTATAAATTTAATAAAAATAATTTATTTGTAGCTGATTTTCTAAAAAAAATGTTAATTTAATGTTCTTTTTTAAATTAATTAATAAAGTTATGTCAACAAATATTTTTAACAGTTTAATTGTTTAATTTTTGAACTAAATGCTGTAAAATTAATTGCCTGTCATGCTTTTAATTCAAGCTCAAAAATTTAATTAAATTATATTATAATATAGTAAAATTTATATTAGATTTTTGATGTTTTGATTTTTATTTTAATGTTTTGAATATAATTTGCATAATAAGCACTAATTTTATATATTTTAATATTTTTTATAATTATTTATTTAACATTAAATTAAATAACCAATTTTAATTTTATGATTTAATAAAAATTGTATTTAATTAAAAATATTAAATTAATATGTTTATGAAAAGTCCACCTCCTGAGTCTCCTGATGTTACTTTGTGTTTATTTAATCTACATATTTACTTTAAAATTTATATTTTTGATTTTATTATTTGTCCGTTTAATTATTATGCCCTTAATCACAATATTTGCTAATTTCATAAATTTGTATTTTCCATGTTTATTTATTTATAATTTTATTTTAAACTAATTACTCCACCAGATTTTTATTTTTAAAATAATACATTTCGTTAAAATTAACATATTATTTGTCTCCCAGTGTCTTGCAAATTTCTCATATTTGGTTATTTTTATTAAATAATTATTTATTTTTTAAAAATTTTAATGATTTAATTAAAATTGAATGATTTTAATAAATTAGTATTTTAGTAGTATTTCCGAACCCAAATTAGTATTTCCGAACCCGAAACCCAAATTAGTATTTCCGAACCCAAAACATTTATCCTCAATCTCAACATCCACCCTGCCAAAAATAAATATTCGAACTTTATCAAAGGCTTTTTGGTAGGCAACACAGATTACCTAGTTGTAGTTTTGATTATTTTATAATTTTAAATCTTATTTGGGTGGTTATAAATAATTTGCTTCATTATATTTGAGAATTTAATGTAAAATTTTACTTTTTCAAATATAAAACCAAAAATAAAATTATTAAATGACATTAGTCACTAAATTAAAAATGGTAATATTTAATTATTTTTATTAAAAATTAAATTAGCTATATGTCTTTAAAACATTTTGGCATTAGAAAGCTTTCTAATGGACGTTTATAGAATGCTTCTTGGTATGTTATTAATAACTGAAGGTTTTTTGCTCCAATAAATGAGGCTGTAATTAAATGAAAACATTCAGCATATTTTTTAGTTCCAGCATCTATACCCAATTTATTGTGTAAATAATTAAGTAACATTTTTGAATAATAAGAAAATTCCTTTGAAAGAATATTTCTCGCCGATTCTGACAAATTTGGGATATCTTTGTAAAAAAAATTTTTTAAAATTATTTTTAATTAATATTTTAATTAAAATACCTGGATTTAAAAAAACAATTGCCAAAATTAAACTAAATTCTTCTTTAGAAATTCCAATGTCAAAAAAAGGCTCTATAGGTTTACTTAATACTTTATTTGCCAGAGAGAATAGTCTTAAAATTAAGAAATTCATTAAATATTATTGTTTAAATTTATTATATACGTTTTATCATTTCTAAAACTAAATTGATAAGCGAAAGCAGCCATTGGATAAAAACCATCTTTTCCTATCATAGTACGAGAACCCAATTTATATGAAGCAAAGTAAACGCCAAGCAGTGATACTGGATGTGCCACATATTGGAAAATGGTTAACTTGAATAATTAACTCAATTATTAATTTAATAAAGTTAATATTAAAATTTAAAGTATTGGTCTAGTTTAATGCAGAAACTGTTTTTGTGCATTACACTACATCCCGTCTGCAAGAAATTATGCATTTGCATAAAAACCCTGGCTCTAGTTATCTAACAGTAAAACAATTCAAAGGTTTTGCGTAATAATGAAGGCTTAAACATTTTTCATTTATTTGTCCCTGTCATAGTAGCCCTTTAAGAAATCTGTAACCTTTAATAATAATAATAATAATAACATACTTGATCTTTAACATCAAGTTTCGAAAAAACAGGTAAAGACTTAAAAATTCCAATACAAATAAGTTTCTGAACAAGGAAAAATTTAGCAACACGATGAGTATATTGACAAAATTGTGCACTTTCTTCGTAAAATTCAGTTGAACTAATAGGCCTTGGCATTTCCTATAATTAGTAAATTTTTATGTAATACAATTGTCTGACTATTCTCTCCCCAGCTAATGCAAAAGCTATTTAGGCGGCTATGAAAAAAATTTTGGCAAAATTTTTTTATTAAAACATGAAAAAAGTTCCTTTTTTCACAAAATACGTAAATTATTCTCGAAAATCTATACATTTCTATAAAATTACCTATTTTAATTACCAATTTAATACTTTATCTGTACTTCCAGTAGGAAGTTGTGATATACCAGGTTATTTATGTTTTAGATCGCATTTAGTGGTAAATGTCCGATCTACCTGTCCGCAATACCGTCTATAAAATTACCTATTAAAAATAAAGTATTAAGTAAAATAAAGTATAAAGATAAAGTATTAAATTGGTAATTAAAATAGGTAATTTTATAGAAATGTCCACTAAAATGTTATAAAGGAACACTAACATGTTCCCTTATAAATTTTGATACTAATCTCCTTAGCTCGATGAGAAAAATTGTTTTATATAAATTTAGAAAGATTAGATAATCTTGAAACATGTTAGGGATGTTTTAGGCGTGTCCCATTTTAGATTTTTATTTTTTACCGAAAATTCGGATGCTTTTGAAATAATATTTGGTCCAAAAGTTAAAACATCTTGTAATGAATTAAATTTCATAGATAAAAATTGTTGTTCATCATATTCCATAAATGAATTTCTAATTCGGTTTTGTGCTTCACAAATTTGAAGTAAAAATTCCATCTTTAATTTAAAAATATCTTCAAAAAATTTTTAATTTTAATTAATTATTTACCTGACTGTTTTCAGCATCTACATTGGAAAATATGAAATTATTTTCTTGACCTTTAATAATGAATTATATTCCAAAACAATTTTAATTTAAACAATCCGAATTTAAAATATTTTTAATATTTAGGTTGGCACCGGGGAAGAGCTGTTAAATGCTTAAGATACAACTCAATTTAACAGAAAATACCGGAAAAGGTCATTTGCGAACACTAATTTATATATGGGCATGCTAACCGACTTATTGTCATAGTCCTTGGGGTATGTACCTCTTTAATAAATCCGTAACCTTAATAATTAATACATAATAACAAACTCGAAATTTCGAACAAAAACAAATTTAGCAACTCAATAATAAACTGTCAAAAAATACCCCCTGTTTTTTTCAAAAATTCTTTATCAAAGAAAATTAGGTATACCAATTGATGTCATTAAAACATAATTCATTACCTATACAAGCATCTTGTTTACTTGTTGATTGTTTATATTTATTAAAATCCTTATCATTTTTAACACAAATAGTTTTTTGATCATCTTGATGATATAAATCGTTAGAATTTGTTTGTTGTAATTTATTTCGACGTTTTTCTAACATTTCAATAAATTCATTTCGATAATTTATATCATCAATTTTTATCAGCAAAGGATCCATTCCTTCAATTAAACATTTGTCAAAACGGCAACTTCTACATTTATCACCTAATATAATTAATACAATTTCAGTTTATTATTTTAATTAGATCTAACCATTTATTATATCACACTTTTTATTTCGTTTACAATTGACAACCTTTTGATATAAAACTGTACGGCGAAAAAATTGCTTACAGCCTTAAAAACGAAATTAGTTTTTCCTTTTAAAAAATTTTTTTAAGGAGTTAAGCCAGAAACTCTACATATTTACAACCAGCCACAACCCCATCTATTTACAACATTAAATTTTAGTCCAAGTTCCAACTCCACATTTAAAGCACGTCATTTTCGATGTTGGGAATTAACAAAAATATAGATGATAACCGAAGATAGTATCCTCGGGTATACGTTTTCTGTCCTTATCTCTGTCTTTAAGATAATTATAGAACCCCACTTTCCCTCGATTTTCAAGATTTGAGATCTCGATTAAGTAAGCGATTACAGAATAATCTACTATTCCAGTCAATGGAAATAATGGATTTTTATTTTTTAATAGTTTTTTATTTGGCAGTTAGTAATTGTTTAAGAATTTTTTGTAAACTTTTATAAACTGTCTAAAATATTTGGAACACTTAATTTTTTGAAAATTTTTCATAAAATCGGTAAAATTGTTGTTTAACTAAAATCCTTTTGTAGAAAAGAAAGTTTTTGCTATTGAATTATTATAGATAAAATTATAAAAATTTAACAATTTTAGTCGAGATATATGAAAAATTTGGAAGTATCTAGGTTTTTTGGGACAGACCTTAGAAAGGATTTTAGTTAAAATCGAAACATCAAAATAATTTCAGAAAAACAAAAAAAATTACTTGGACAACTAACAACATTATAATTTCTGCTTTCACTTTGTTTTCCACAAATTTCGCAACTAAGAAGTTTTGCATTTAAATTATTATTATTCATATTTTGATAATATAATAGATTTTAAATTAATAATCTTTTAAAGAAAAATGAGAAAATTAATAGAATTAACAATGAAAATTACTTCATTTAAAAAAGGAAAAAAAAAACTCTACGAAAACATGTAAGCTAAACAAATATATCTAATAATCAGTACCAAAAATTTCTATTAAAACGAATGAGTTTTACTTAAAATAAAAAAATTATACTTATTCGTTATTAATTAAAATATTCGAGTACAAAAATGTTTAAAAAATTAAAAATTATTTTTCCATTAGAATTTCCCAAAATAATTCATTAATTAAGCTAAATAAATATGACAAACAAAAAGAACTTTTTTTTTAAATTATACGAAATTCTAAAAAAAAATTAAGTGAATTTTGCTAAAAATTTATTCAATAAAATAATTATTTTAAAATAAATAAATTTGAAATTTTGCTAAGTAATAAATAGGCCTGACAGGCATAATAAAGACAATTTCCTCTTTATATTTTATTTTATCTTCTATTTAAAATCAAAATTAAATTATTTCTAAATATAAAAATTAAAAAATTAAATTAATAAACTTTGTTACATATCCCCGTTGGTAGCTTTTTTTTATAATTCTATAATTATTAATTTTACTTATTAATCTTGCTAATTATTAGTTTTGCTTGGCCTTATAATAATAAATTAAATTATTTTATTAAATTAATTTATTTATTTTATAAGCATACTTAATGATTATTTTTTAATTCTTAAAATTTAAAATAAATGTACATGACAGTCCACCGTTGTCAACCTTATTAAGACCCGTAATAATTAATTAAATATATTTAACCATTTTTATTTAATAAATTTTCAAATTTATTTTATTTTATTATTTTCTTTAAAAAATAATTTAATTATAATTGTTCATTAAACTAATATTTTTCATCAGTTTATTTACGCAATTTCTATCTTTTTTAATGGATTAAAATGGTTGTTGGAACCGAAACCAAAAACATCTTTACAAAATATATTACTCTATTTCGTTCGATAATAATGATTTTTTAATTTTATTTCATGAGCTGTGATGTTGATTAGTTATTCGTTGAATTAGTAATCAACAATAATTTAAAATGAAGTTCAAATAAAATTATTTCATTATTTGCTTTAAAAAATAATTTATGATAATTATAAATTCATAAAGATGATTACATTTATTGTTCATTAAACTAATAATTATTTTTAATTGACTGAAAATGGTGGGATCAACGTTCTCCTTTATAATTTAAATATTTATTAATCTATTTTTTCAGACCTCACATAAATTTAAATAAATTCATCCTAGTTTTTGAAATCGTTTTAAATTTATAATATTAATATTTATTATCCATTTAATATGTTATGTAATTTTGTCTTTGTGTAAAAAATATCTCTACACTTAAGAGATAAATTTACCTTTCTACCTTTTGTAGGGAAAATTAAATCACTTTCAATTCAAACATTTTAAACACAAACTTAAATTTCCAAATCTTATTTTATTTATTTCCAACGAAAGAAAAAATTATTATTTTTAGAAAGAGAAAAGAAACGAAAATTAAAACTAGAAGAAAAAGTGAATATTTCTTTAAAATTCTTTACTTTTATTTATCTTAATGATTCATCTTTTTTAAATTTATATTTTAAACTTTCTTTATTTTCAATTTTCCTCATCTTTTAACGACACTTTGCGAAGCAAATTGATAAATTCATATTTTCTAAATTAAATTATTTTTATTTTAAAATAGCAGTAAATTTTCGTTAATTCTATTACTAAATGATAATTAAACTTTTGTATATGAACTATTACATTATTACATATTAATTTATATGCCAAGATTAAGGGACCGTCCGCATCCTCCCTGTCATGCCGGTTATATTAATAATTTTTATATAATAATTTTTTATTATACAATTTTATTATATAACTTTTATTTCTCCCGATTTATTTTTTAGTTAATTTATATATTTTTTAATTTTTTATGTTTAAAATTTTAACGTATCGCGAAAAACAGTTAACAACAAGCTTTGCTTTATAAAGTCAATAATAAATTTATAAGTTGGATTAAACTAAATCTATTTAAATTTATTTAATTAATACTTAATCTATTTTTATTATTTTATTTAATAAAATCATAAAATAAATTCGTAATTGTTCACATCATTATTTAATTTTTAATGAAGTTGACATCTTTTTCATAGCATTCAATTCAACGATTTGCTCGAATTGCTTCAATGAACAACGATTTCCTTGAAATTAAATCTAATAATATTTTAAAATCTAAATTTAATAAATAAAATAAGCTAAAAAATTTAGTTATATTTTGTAAAATGTAAACGTTTTATTTCAAGTTGAAGGATTAAATCAAATTTTTAATTTTTACCAGTTATTGAAAAATAATACATACAGCAAAATATTACTTAAGGCCTGTTATTTCCATTAATTTCATTGTCTTTTATTTTAATTTTTAAATTGTTTTTAAAGCAAAATCAACTTATTTAAAATATAATAAAAATTAATAAATTTGCTCTTGGTCTTTATTTTACGACTCGAAATAAATATCGTTTTAAATATATTTTCTTCATAAATTTGGGAATATTTTAACACAATCTGTTGAGGACTAATAAAGTTCAATAAAAAATTAAACTTTAATTCATTATTTAAATTTTATTTTAAGCATTTTTAATTATTATATATTTTTAATACTTTTTAAAATTAATTTTATTAATCATATCAATTCAATTTTTCTGTTTTTTATATTTATTATAGTAAAGCAGCTGGGCTATAGCTATTTCTCTCCTTTAGCTAGTGCAAAAGGTTATTCGGCGGCTGGGAGCGAACCAGCATCTTCAGTAGACCGGACTGATGTGTTAGCCATTACACCACGCCGCCTACTGCTCAGCCTTAGGAAATTAATAGCTATATGCTTTACATTATATTATATTTAAAGGTAAATCTACCTATATCAAATTAAAATTTTATTTCACGTGTAAAGATTTAAAAATCACGAATAATTCTATTAAATATTTATTTTATTGTAAAATATTGCCTCTTCTCGAGGAAATTACACCTTCCTATTTATTTGATAGTGAAAAAATATCTCAGAATTAATTATTCCCGCAGAATAATTAATCTAAATAAAACAATTAAACAAAATTAATACAACTAAAATCTTTATCTCTAAATATCACAATATTTATAAAGAAATGAATGTTCACAAAGACATTTAAAAAATAGAAATTTCAGCAGTAAAATTCAAAAGTAAGCACGATGAAAAAAAACATAACAAAAAAGGACAAAATTAACTGAAATTTTAGTCAATCACAAAACATCATCAAAATATATTAAAAATTCTTTATTTTTTAATTTCGTCAGCGACATTAATAGTTTTGAATAACTTTAATAAACATAATGTGATATCCAGGTAATCCGCGTTTTATTAAATTAAAAATTATTATTTTGACTTGTATGTAGGAAAATTTTTTTAATTTTTTTAAGAATAATCAATATAGAAAACAATATTCACATCTTCTTATTAAAATTTAAATTAAAATCGTATTAATTAAAACTTTATTTTTAGATATTTATTTTTCATTTAATTTCTTTCAAAATAATAATGCTTAACTGCATTTAATACAAATCTAAATTTAATTAAAAATTATTTAAATAAGTTATTTTTCTCTGAAATAGGTAGTAATTTAAATTTTATTTTAAAATTTAAATTAAATATGTATAATCATAAATATTAGTACATTAGTAAATATCTAATATCATTAAATGTATAATACATGGTAATGGTATCCTGGCAAGCCTCTTTTTAGAAGTATATAACATTATATTTGTTATGCATTTAAAAAAATCAATTTAAGAGAATTATAATAATATTATACTAATAGTTTTTAAATAGAAGAAAAATTTAAATTGAAGATTAAAATTTTAAATTTTTAGTTTAATTTATGATAAGAATAATTTTTAATTATAAATTTAATATTTAGTTTGTATCTTCAAAACATATAAAATTTAAATTAATAATATTCACTCTTATGTATCATAATCAAAATTTATAACACATTATATAATATTTGAATTTAAGTTAAAAATGAATTGTGCAGTCGTCTTTATTTAATTTAATTTTTAAAATATATAAAAATTATATAATAATAATTTATGATGTTAGGCTGGCTAACGAAATTTTAAAAAGATTTTGTTATATGTATTAATTAATTTTTGTTAATTTATATTAAATTAAAAATGAAGTTTGAATTATGTATTCATAAATAAAAATTTTATTATATAAAAATAAGTGATCCACAATAGCTTAAATACTCCATATTTCTTTTGAAATAATGATTAAAATATTTCAAATATTATTATTAATTATATACACTACATAGATATTATTATAATTTACTTGTTTGTTTATAAACAGAAAAAGTAAATGTGGAATATATTTTAGATGATTAACTCTGTTTAAATAATTTACTTTATAATTTAAATGAGGAAGCCAAATATTAAATAAAATAGGCCATATTACATATCTAATCTTACATATCCCTTTTTAGTCCTGGTTTTAGTAGTATTAATTAATACATTTCATTAATTGAAATAATTAAGAAACAAAGTGTTTAATTTGTTTAAATGTGAGAAGATATTGTTGGGATGCGGCCATAATTATCAATATTATCATATTTTCTTTGGAATTTATATTTTTTAAATTAAACTTTGTTTATCAATTTTTTAGAATCCTAAATTAATCTGACACAGCAAACTATTAATTTGGCACAATCACCGTTTATTTTAAAATATTTTATAATTAATTTGAGATATTGCTCATTAATTGCCAAGCTCATTAATTGTTCATATGATGGATTTGTATAATTTATACATAAAGTGTTTTAAATCAGTTTAAACTATCTTTACTTTAAAAAATGTTTAAAGATTGTTATAAAAATTAATATATTTATTATTAACTACACCTTATTTCATCTTAAAAAATTATTAAACACTGAAAAAGATTTCTTGTAATTAAATAAAATCTTTTCAAATTTTTAAATGACTAATTTATGGGTAAGATTGTTCATAAAATCATTTGTATTATTTTACTTAACCTTTTTTTAAATAAAATTTATAAATTAACAAGTTTCTGACAATTTTAAGTTGTCAGAGAAGTATTTCCTCACGTGATTCTTTGACCCAGTTCATGGCCATGATTTTAAAATTATTAATGAACTTATACATATATTTACCAATATTTAATTTCTAATGTATAATTTAGATTTCTATAGCATATTGTTTATTGTTAGAAGTTTATTTTATTAAATTTATAATTCTGCTATTTATAAAATTTTCTAAATTTATAAGATTAAAATTAAATTTTAACTAATTATCGTATAAAATGTAATTATAAGTTTATTAATTGTTTACTACATATTAATTATTGCTAATTATTTCGAATTAATTTGCCGCTTGTCAAGAATATTTCAGGTTCAACTTTACTGAATTTAAATCTGTTGTACATATTTTATATTTGTAACCTTAATAACTGTCATTATAGATTATTACCTGCTTTTCATGATTTGGTTATTTTACGAGCATTCCAAATCTTTGCAGAATAATTTAATAGTTGGTTTTTATTTTTTAATAATTTTATAATTGTTTAAAATAAATTCATGCTTTCTAGATATTCGGATTATTAATAATTTATTTCCTTTGATATAATTATAAATCTATTAAAAATCAATTCTTTTATAATTATCTAGGATATGAAAGATTTTTTCATATTCAAATTAATTATTTCCAATTATTTTATAAAATATGTACATTTACATAAATGAAAAAAAATATTAATTTGTTTGAAAGAAATTCTTCTTTGTTTTAAAAATAACCTGTATGTATAATTTGTTAATGACCTCATCCATATTAAAGTTGTTAACTTCAAATTTATAGCTTTTAATATGCCCTTATTCGAAATTTAATGTGCCCTTCTATAAATCTGTTAGAATTTTAATTATATATTATTTACTTTTTTATATTGTTTGGTGAAATTAGATTATTAATCCTGTCTTCCTTAAAATAATTTATTGTAGGTTCTAAATCTAAAAATAGAAAAATTTTTATAAGACTTAAATATTTTTAATCTTTAAAAGATTGTCCAATATTTTACGATTATCACTTTTAATTATTTTTTAATTTTTTTGATCAAACAATTAGGTTATTAAAATTTAATTTCTGTGTGGTCTTATTTTTATCAAAATTTTTTATTCACTGATTTATTAACAAAATTTCGATAAACTTTTAATTATTTATTAAAATATCCTATTTTCAATTAAGTCATATCTAATCCTTCATATTCCGTGGGTGATTGATTGTTCATTGTCGAAAGTATAAATAACTTTTATATTAATACCTTTTATCTATATTATAAATAAAGCGATAGAATTATTTTGTTGTTTTCTTGTTTTTCTTTATTCATCGTAATAATCATTATTTCTTGTAAAAATTAAAGCTACAAAAAATTTCACGTTAATTAGAAATATTTATGCTAAATCTAATAAGATAATCCTTTTTGTTAATTTTATTTTTTCGATTTTCGTTATATTTATTTTTGTAAAACACATCAACTTTAAAACACATTAAATTTGAATGTTTTTAAAATACTTGTTTAAAATTGTATTATTTTCCAAGGAAGCATCTAATCACGATATTTAATAATTTGTCTCTGTAATAAATAATTTATAATAATTAAATCTTTTAATTATAAAAGATTATTGTTGTATTATAACGTGGTATTTATGTGAGAAATATGAGAGGGAGCTCAAAAGCAATTTTGTTTTTTTTTTCATGTTTTAAATTTTACTTTTTTGTAATTTATTTTTGAAAATATTATTTATATTAAAAAATTTTTCCTAAAAATTAAAAAAAAATATTTATTACTATGCTTTTAATTATTCTATTTATGATGAAAACTAAAATATTTATTTCTGAGTCATATCTTATATTTTTAATCTTTCAATTTTATTAAAATTTAAAATTAAAATTTTCTTTTTAGATTATTAAATTTTTTTGATCTATCCTTCGTAGGCCCTGTATTTTGGTGTATATGATGATGGAAAAAGTAGATAATTATTTAATAAATATGTATATCTACTTCATTATCTAATTTACAATAATTTTTTTATTATTAGTAAGTAAGAATTAAAATATTAATAAATTTATTTAGGTTTTTTTAATAATTTTAAGTTTTTCTTACAATGACTAGGGAATAGTGGACGATCTTTTTTATTTTGAAGTTTACATATAAATTTTAGAATGATAAAATTTTATACTTTTTATAATATAATAAATTTATGTTTTTAGTTACAAATTAAAATAATCATGAAATGTCATTTAATTCTCATTGTTTTCAAAAAATTCGTGCTTTATATTATATATATAATTTTGTTATTAATTTAAAGTTTTCACCTTGCATACGTTAAATAGGCTTTATGTGGGTAATATGTCTTGAAATTACTATTAGCATTTTATTCATGGAGTTTGAAGTCACCTTTTTTGCTGAGTCTTGATGTTTTAAAAAATTTAATTTAAAAAAATAATTTTTTCATTTCTTGTTTTTATTGTTTATTTTTACATATTAAAATACTTTCTTTATATTTCTAGTAAATATTTAATTCTATATCAGGAGGCTTTTATGAGTACACAAATTTTTAAATGAATTATGATTATTTTAAAAATTTAAACTGCAAGTACAAGTTATAAAAATATTTTATTTCTGTAGAATATTCTTAAAATATTTTAATATTTTTTAAAATGCTAAAATTTTGCATTGAATGGCAATGGGTCTGTTGCATATTCTATTATATGTATTATGTTATCTATGATATTGAAGTTTATTTAATATTAATATATTATTTCGTCGAAATTTTTTAAATAAATTGTGTTCTCATTAGAAAAATTCTTATCATCATTGATTTGTAGTAAATCTTAAATTGCATTGAAATCCATCTAATAAAATAATCCATAATTCATTTTCAAAATTAATCTTAAAATTACAATTTTTAAATTTTAACTAATCAAATAAATGCATTATTATTATTATATAAAATTAATTAAATAAATTATAAGTTTAGTATCAATTAAATTTTTGATTGTTTTTTGACTTTATGATAGTTATGTATATAACTTTATTATTTTGAAAATGTTTATAATAAAAAATCAAATGAGATAATTTATGTATTTAATTTGTAAGTGCTATTTTCGATAGTATTTTAAATGTATGTATTATATAAATATATTTTTTAAACAAATTTATTTAAAATACATATTTATTTAAATTTAGACATTTAACTTGCTAGGTATTTGTTTTTATAAAAAATTATAATTAATGGTGATTTATTCATTAAAAATTTTTTACCTTTATAAAATATCTCCTAGTCGCATTATTGAGATTAATAAATACACAATTTACTTTAGAAATAATACTTATAATTAAAATATTTAGCAATCCTTGTCTTTATTGTTTATTTGTATTATCATACTTTCATTAATAGTTCTAGCTATTGAATTCTTTATCTTCAATATTTTAATTGTTTTTATTACTAATTACTAAAATTAATCAGAATATTTTTTATTAAATAATTAAAGTTTAATAATGTTTAAATAAACTTTGATTGATAAATGTATTTTTATTTATTTTGTATTAAATTTATTGTTAGATCATTAGAATATATATCTATTAAATAAATTGTACTATATTTAGCAATACGTAGAGACAGGTAATGTGAATTTTTATCAATGATTTAAGTACATATAATTAAAATTTAAGGATTTACTTGTTTAACAAATTATTAATTTTTGTTAATATTTTTGTCTTCATTTTTTATCTGCGTAATATACATGATTTATTTAATTAAACAATAATCATCAATAATAGGAATCATAAATGCATTAAAGAACAATTAACAGATTTATTATAAAGTTATTAAATTAATTATATTAAAAATTATTAAAGTATTTGGAGTTTTTAATCTTAATTTATTTTTTTAAGCATTCTAAATTTGATCGAAACATTATATCTATTAGTTGATTATTTAAATTAAATAAAAATATTTATCTTTAAATATTTGAAAAAATATTTTATATATTTTTTAGCTGTACACAAAATATGTATAAATTTATTTCTGTTTAATAAAATTACAATTGATTAAAAAATAATGTGAATGAATAAAGTGTGAATGGACTGATTCATAAAAAGACGGAAAACTACATATGTGAGTAATCAAAAATTGCAAACAAAAGTAAGAAAAGCTAGATAAAGATTATAGATAATGTAATTTTTTAGTAAAATATTTATTGTGGAATGTTTAGTAATGATTAATTTTAAATATATTTAAATTTTTATAATGTTAACTAACGAGACAATTTTATTGAATTATTTAAATAGACAAATCATTTTATAATGATTCAGTAAAATAAATAATTTAAAAAGAAAGTTTAAAAATATATTAATTATTTAAAATAATTCTTAATATTTAGAATTTATTAATTTCTTGCCAATGAAACTTCAATTTCATATGCTTTGAATGAGTTTTAATTCAATAATTTAACATGAAATTTTATAAATTAAAAAGAAAATTTATGTTTAAAAATTATTATTATTTATATTTTAATTACAATTATTATTTAAAAATTATATAATATAAAATTATAACTCAAGAGTATAAGAATATATTGTTTGTTTTTATCAAATATAATTAAATATCATCAAATACTTAGTTAATATTTTCTTATAATTATACTATAAAAATATATCTATACATTTATTTAATTATTTAAAATAATATCAAGTTTTGTTGCTATTTTTATTTTAATATAATTTTTAGATTTAATTGTATTTATAAAAAGCATAGAGATCATTAGTTCGAGTTTCGCAAGCTAAATTTATAAATTTAAATTTAATCAATTAAGCAAATTCTTTAAACATGAAGTTTATAAAATTAAACGATTTAAGTATTTAATAAATAATTAATTCTTATTAAATATTAGTATAAATTATTGTTATAATTTAATGTCATGGCATTGAATTTCGTTACTCAATTTATTGAAGGAATCGCTTTTAAAACAAATTATTTTTAAATAAAATTTTAATTTATAATTATATTATTTAATTGCAAAATAGATATAAAATAACACATTGATAAAATATGTTTTGATACCTGCTGATACCATAATTAGCAATGGATAATTTGAAACACGATTTATTAAAATATATTGTTTCCGCAATTTCATATGATCTATTCAAAACAGTTTAATCTCTAATAATCATAAATAATATTAAAAAATTCGTATAAAGATTAAATTAAATTTTAATATAAATTTTTCATAGCCTTCCTTAATTTGACAAAATATAATTTAGTAATTCATATCAATTTATAATATAAAAATTTGATCTTATTAAAATGCAAGTTATATCGGAAGTAACTTTAATTATTTTTACTTTTAGAGTTGTATATTTAATCATAATTTATTTTAAATAGAAAATCATATTAATATTTAATATTTTAAAAGTTAGCATAATTTTGGGAAATAAAATATTATTTATTTTTTAATCAAAATGAATTAATTATAATTATTAACAAACATTTATGCATGAAGATAATATACATTATAATAAATTGATTAATTTAAAATAAAATATACTTTTAATAAAAAAAATTTACATTCTAATTAAATTTAAATATGAAAGTCGGGGATGTTAATTATATTGTTTTGAATACAATTAATGATTTATTAGAAAGTTTTATATTTTTACTTCAATTTTCTTCTTTATAGCCTTAAAATTGCCATTTTTTCTTAGAATCAACGATTTTCACTCTTTCTTTAGTTGCTCCTTCCTTATCCAAATAAAACTCGTAACTTCCAAGAGTCAGCAATGGAGTTATTGAGGCAACTAATATTCGTCCGTGATTGTTTTCTAACGATTCATCATTATTTACCGTTATTTGGCCATCCTCATTATCATCTAATTCTGTTTTCAATATCCACATTGAAATGAATTGTCTCAAACTTTTCAATAAATCCTTCTCTAAATTATTCATTTTCTTGATCATTTTGGACACACATCTTTCCTCATTTGCTTTTTTAATTTTAACGTAAAATTGAAGCCAACACTCACTATTTTGTTTCGCGACAATTATAAAATAATTCCCTGGATTTTCAAATTTTAAACAAATTTCAATGTGAGAATACTCCATTTTAGCCTCTTGTTTATTAGCCTTTAATGAAGTTGAGTCGGTAAAATTAACTTTTCCATGTCTTTCTCTTTTTAAAATTTTTCTAGGCCCATCAGGATTCAAAAAACATATAAATCTAGTTAATTTATTAGGGTTTTCTGAATTTGTCAATAAAGATGTATATATCCCTTGTATTTCTATATCCATAATCTGATTATTATCATCGTATCTTAAATTATCAACTTTCAATTTATTTACTTCAAAACTGATCTGTGCAGAAATCAAAGGCTCTACGGTTATTAGAATCTAAAATGCAAATAAAATTTAAATAATTTTTATGTATATACTTTTACCTTCTTTACAATTTCTGTTCCATTATTTTCATTTAGAACGATCCTTATGTTAAATACTTCTAAAAAATTAAATAATAATTCAAATAACATTAATTTTTTTCCTTTATGTCCACCAACTACACTTTTATTAAGTGAATAATCTCCTATAAGTAAATTCTGAATGGGTGCATTCATAATCAAGGAAATTTTATCTTTTTCGATATTATCATCAATTTCACACAAAATTTCAATTTTACTTTTTATTTTCCCATCTTCAACTCTTTTAGTAAATTCTATTCTTAATAAAATTACTTTAGGACTACCATCCGTATTTTTATTATCTTCTGTAGGGGTAATCAAAAATCGTTGATTAATTTGTAAATTTGAAGAAGAAAGAGTAAACAAAAGGAGAAAATAAATAATTTTGTTGTTCATTAAAAATTAAAGTTTTTTTTTAAATTTTAAAAATAAATATTTACTTTTAAGCCCCATAATAAATAAATTTCCTTTTATACATGCCCTTTTCTTGACATTAAGAAATTATTTTTTCTCATTTGATAGACTGTCCTTTGATTAGATTTTTATTTTATTACCAAATTAATTTGTCTATATTGGGAAATAATGCCCTTTATCTAAGATTTTGTTTAATTTTCTCACTAAACTTTTGTCGCTCTAACAGTAAACGGCTTAATTCGTTTCTTACGATGGCATTTGTGTTGATCAGAAAGTCTCAGAACCAAAAATTTTCTTAGGCGCATAAACAAAAATTAGAATTTCCTCATCAATCGCATGTAAATTAGAACCCGGCACGGGACGGGACCTCGTACGGGATTTTACGGGATCCCGTCCCGAATCCCGGGTTTTTAGCGACAAACGGGATCCCGGGAATGTAAATACTAGAGTTCGAACTTTTCACTTTGCCGGGCCCGGTATCCGGGCTTTTTTCTTGCAATCCGACCCGGGCCGGGCTTCCGGGCTAAAAACCTCGAAAACGCGGAAACCCGGAAAAACCGGTTTTTTCAAACCCGGGCCCGGACCCGGTTTTTTCAAAATTTAAAAAATTATAAAATTTTAGCTTTTTCGCTGAAATTTTCCTTATTTTGAATAGAAAATAATTAAAATTTGGTTTCATCTTTCATCTAACGTGTTTGTTCAATGGATTTAGACATATTAATATGAAATATTGATGGATTGGCAGAATCTGGAGGGATTAATAGGGATTTACAGGATTAGATAGTCGCCGATATACATCTAACTCCTCGTTATCCCTCTCTATAACTACTTAATCTGGGATTTGATGGGGTTATTGTGGATTTGTAGAATTAAGGCGGATATCGGGGATTTACTTTGTTTGCGGGATAAATTGGGTTTAAATATTTGCAGGACTAACAAATAAGGGGCATATCCGCAATTTGGAACTTGTTTTATTTCTAATCGAAAGTAAATAAAAAAATTTCCCTTAATATATTCACCTAGATACCTATGTCGATATCCTTATTAATCCCCTGTCTCAATTCTCGATATCTCAACTAAAACCCCTAATCTATATTACCCTACAAATCCCTTAAATCTTGGTTAATCCCAATAAATCCCTTTTTAATTACTTCTAGACCACAATATCCCTCCATTAGGAGGGATATTTTTTACTCAAAACTCAAAATTGGACCCGGGCCGGGCCCGGGTTTTTCAGAGGCGACTCGGGCCGGGCTTCCGGGCTAAAAACCTCGAAAACCCGGAAACCCGGAAAAACCGGATTTTATCAAAATACCCGGTTTCCGGGCTACCGGGCCCGGAAAACCCGGTCCCGGGCCCGGCCCGGGTTCGAACTCTAGTAAATACATTAAATAATCAAATATTTGAAAGCATAGGATTTGAATATTACCAAATATTTTTGCACTTTTTGTTTACAAATTATGTAATTTTGGACTAGTTTAGGACTTCCGCCCCATGAATAAGCATCCCATGAGCTTAATTTTTATTTTGATTTAAATATTTTTAACTTATTGTAATGAAATTTTAAAGAAGAAAAAAATTTCAAAGTAAAAAAATGAAAGAAATGTTATATTAAATATCGCCTGATATTTGCTCAAAATGAAATTCTAAAGGAAGGAAAAATTACTAATATTTTTTTCACATTACTAGCATTTTTTAATCAATTACACTCTGTCAGAAAATTACATATAAACACCCCCTACTTATTTAATAAAAAATTTGTGCTTAAAATATCATTATTTTAAATATTTTTAAACAATCCATAATTTATATTCAACTTAAAATTAAAATAAAATTAAAAAGTATTTTATTCAAAGAAATTTCAAAATCACTTTATCAATAAATTTATAATTCATTTAATTATTTAATAATAAATTTAATTAAAATAATTAATTGGCATACGCCTCCATTGAAATTATAAATACCCAAAACATATTTTTAAAAAATTAATAATTTTTAATGTCCCACAATGAAATAAAAATATTAAAATATTTTAATATATATTTATTTAAAATTATCTATTTAAATTAAAATTAAATCAAATTTAATTGCGAAAATTTTTCAATATCGTTATGTAGCATAGCGACAGATAGCTGCCGAAACAATACCATATTATAAAATATAATATAAATTTTATAGATAAATTGTCAAAAGAATTTACAATAATTATTTAATTGAAATAATGTTAATAAGTAATTAAAGAATTAAAAATAAAAAAACAAAATTTGTTAAATATTATTTGATTTTTAAAATAACGCATCTAGACCCACAAAAATACTTTGATTTTGCAGTAAAAGCTAAAAGGAAAATATTTTGTTTAAGGAACAAAAAGTTTAACGGTAAAACTAGAAATAATTTTTTTAATAGAATCATAAATAACTGGAATAGCTTACCTAATGAGATTTTACAAACATATAATTCGCAAAAATTTAGAGTACTTGTTAATAACTTTATAAAATAGAGGTTTTAGTTCGCAACTCCCTTATCCTCCTAGATTGACATTTTTTTTATAAATTTATTATGACATTTTCTTATAGTATTTTGAAAATTTATTTTTAATTTTACCACTATAATTGTACTTTTTTATGTACTTTGTGGTTTACTCAATAAATTAAATTAAATTAAACTTAATCATTCCAAATAAAATAAAAATTCTTTAAGTTATTTATTAGCATTCATTCAAATGATTTGGGAATTATTATTAAACCATCGAGTAAAATTTTGTTTCGACTGGACAGTCTCATTTCGTAAGGAAGTCTTACAACGGAAAGAGGAGTAATTAGAAGTCTAAAAGAAATATAAAATTATTTAATTTCCACTTAATCATACATTTAAATCTTTTAGACTTTGCCCCTTTATTATTTATTTTATATTATTCATTTCCGTTTCCTTAAGATTTCCATTAAAACTTAGGCTTTATTTTTTCCTTACATTAATAAACTCTAGCAGCGACCTTCGATCGCTCAGAGCCTATAAATAATTGTAATCATCTCCCCTTAATCGGTTCGTTCTTTGTATTCTTTTACATTTTAATTCTTTCTTCAATCTACCCATTTTCCTTTGGAAATAAAATTGTGTTTTAAATATTGAATAAAATTTCTTTAATAAATTGGTAAGAAATTCTAAAATATTTTGAATATATTCAGAAAGGAAGTGAATATAAGTGTTGCAAATTAGAGAGTTTGCAACAATTTAAAGTAATTAAAAACAAATTAATATTAGTCTATTTTTAAATTAAACAGATAAACCTGATTATTATAAAATAAATTATAAAAAACGTTATTCCTAATGAATAATTTACAAATAAATAAATTAATAAATTAAATTATTAATAAAATAAAAAATTAATAGAAATAAAAAATCTATCGAGTTAAAATTTATTTTATCTAATCAAAGAAGGGAGTTAATTGTCTTGTGGTAATTGTCACAAATTTTAAAAAACTTGATTAATTAATAAAAGTTATACCTAAGGGTATCCTAAATTAAATTAATGGAAAATAAATAATATACGTGAAAAACAAATCAAAATTTCGCTTTTAAAAAATTAAAAGAAAAATTTTAACAGATAATTACCAAAATGTCTAAAAATTAAATACATACTATTTAATAGTTAATTAATCGGATTACTTATAAAATTGCTGCCATTTTTTAAATTATATTTAGAAAATAGAGTAATAAAATATCTTTAAATTTATATTAATTATTTATTTTTTAAATTAAGGTAATTATAAACTTACAAATATTTTCCAATCGAAATTAATTATAAAAAATAATCTTCACAAATTTTCATTATTAAACTTATCAAAAAATAATTAGAAAAAAATATTAAAAATAACTAAATACTGAAAATAATTTAATAAAAATAAATTATTTTTACAATTTGTGTAAATGTTGGAGATAATTAAAATATTATTAAAAATATTATTTAAAAATAGTTCATTAATATATTTAAAGACAGTTCATTTTGTTTCTAAGGCAAAGATTAACAAAAGCTTCTGGCATCACATTTCGGAAAGTATCACGTTCGTATACATTAGCCAAATAATTGAAGAAAAGACTGTGTTGATGTCCAAAGAAGAAACAAGTTTGAATTAACTGAACACATTCTGTAAATCTTCTAGCACCTGCAAGATCTCCATGACGATTCTGAAAAATTGGCGATGAAGTTAAATGTCACCCTGCCCTATCCAATCTCTCTTTTCTTACCCACCTGTAATATTTTCATTAATATTTTCGAATATTTCTCAGACTCATTCATCAATAATTCTTTTCCTTGTTTGCTCAGTCCATCGGTAAATGAGTGACAAAAAATTATAGCACGGAGGAGAACATATTCCTCTTCAGTAAGTTGCACTTGAGTGAATTGTTCCATACTATCAGTAAATACTTTTTTGGAAAGTTTGGCTATTCTACAAAAATTAATTATATTGAAGGAGAGGTTATTAAAGAAAATATACGTTTCATCTCCTTTATAATATTCTCCATTGAAACCGAAAGCCATTAAAAGCCCACTTGGCAGAATTACTGTATTATATTTCTTGGTGTAAGAATAATAAACCAATAACAAAATTGAAAGAGGCATAGTTATTTGAGTTAAAAGACAAATCTTAAAATTTCAGATAAATATTACAGTGTGACAAAAAAGTAACTGCACAGTTTTTATTTTGCCATAACTTTTTTTCTCATTAAAAATTTTTTTTAATTTTTATCTCGTTTTGTAGCCAATTCAATTCTCTTTCAGGGCTTTTAGACCCTGTTCCATTATTGAACCTTTTTCTAAATGTTTAAGCATTTGCAAAATTTCAACTCCCCCCAAAGTTCAAAAAAGCACTGTCGAAAAAATTTTAAAAAATTCTGGTATGAAATTTTCTGGGAAAATTTTTTCTAAAACTTATTTATTGAAGTAGGCATGAATGTCGACTTTATAAAAAGTAGAAGAATTCTATCAGTAATTACACTTGAGAACGTGAGCATGGACGATTTCCGAGTAATTGTCCATGCTCATGTTTTTCCCTATAATCACAGAAAAATTCAACTTTTTACGTAATAAATGAAAAAAGTTAGGACCCAGAGATGCAAGTGCCTCTGAGGCAAGTACCCTCTCTCAAGTGACACTTTTTTCAGCCGAAAAAATTTTTATGAACAAGAAATTTCCGAATCGTAAAAATGACTGATATTGGGCCGCTAAACCTCCTCTTTCTTGTACAATTGTTAAGGATTCACATCACCCTTAGGTCAAAATGATATGAGCTCTTATTTGAAAAACGATCAAAATCTCTTGATTTTTGTGAACCCTAGGGTCAAAATATATAAAAACTAGTATCTACGGGAAATCCTTAATGGTACTTTGGAGCCTTGGGTCAGAAGCAACTTTTGGTATAGGGACAGGATCTTTCAGCAGAATTCATCCTCTGTGCATAAGACAAAAGCAATGCATGGTTGTTGCACAGCCAATTACCCGGTATTAAACTGTCTCAGATATGGCTACCGTACTCTCTGGATTTTAATCATTGGATTTTTATTTTAGGTCATTTTTTTCTCTGGGTTCTGATATTCTGATTTATCAAAACTCTGAACATTTATTAATAAAATTTACTTGATCAGACAAATCTAAATCGTTGAAGGAAGGCATTGTTTTTCCAATGTCAACGATTAAAAGAAGATCCTCCATCAAGGAAGCAGGTGGAGTTTTAAAAAATCCATTTTTGAGAATAAATCCAATAGCCGCGGATGAAATAAAACCTCGTTCCTGACACTTTAAATGAAATTATTTACTTATTTTTATCTAATTTTAATTTTGAAAACCGAAAATTCATCACTATTTGAAATAAGATTTTCTTTTCGATTAATCAAGTTTTCGATTGAATTGCAAGAATAATTATAATATATAGAAGGCAATCTTGTAACTGAATTTCTAACGCGTTTTGCATTTTTCTCGACGGAGATAAGAACATCAATTATTAAGTTGTCCTTGTTTATGAACAATGGTCCTGGCTAAAATTAATGAATAAATTATTTAAAAGCTTATAGTTATACCCTCAATATAAAGTTGGTCCCCGACCTGTCAATTTAAAACACTTTCATGGAACGGAAATTTCAGGAGAAGGACTGTAGAGGATCGGGAAACATGCCCAATCGGTGGTCTACATCCCCCCTCCCCATAAATACCTTAGTTCCTTTAGCTAATATTTTTCGAAAATACCTTTATATAAGTTTCGCTTTTTGTTTCAACATTTTCTATATATTTTCCTTTATCTCGAAGTTCATTCCTTCTTTGTTCGAGTAATGCATATATTTCTGGTAAACTCCTTGAATAAAATCCCCTGATTGTTTGGATTCTCATTCCAGCCAGAATACACTTATCAAAACGGCAACTTTTGCATTTTATTGCAACTGAAATAAATATACCGTATTTACTCTAGTAATCCCCCAGTCTTTATTAATTCCCCAGTCTCTATTAATTCCCCACCCTGGAGATGTGTTGAAACAATAATCCCCCTCTTTCTACCCCACTCTAATAATTCCCCAGTCTCTATTAATTCCCCACCCTGGGGATGTGTTGAAACAATAATCCCCCTGGGGAATTACCAGAGTAAATACGGTATGTATTATTTTGATAGTTGTTACCCAATGAAAAATAAACAATTAAAGCTTTAAATGAGTACGGTAACTACTATACTAAATTTAATTTTTCAATTTATTTTTTTAAGTTTTACCATTCATAACATTGCAATTCCCACCATCTTTACATTTGTAAAATTCTTTTGCGTTACAGCAACGTCGGAAAAAGTGTTTACAACCTGTATTTAATTAATAAATTTAATAAAATAAAAAAATAATAATAAAATTCTGTTCGGATTACAATAAATCCTTCAGAGTAAATAAACCAAAAATTAATTATTTACTACTACATAAATACTAACCATCACAACAAACAACATTATAATAAACATATCCACTACAAATATATCCACAAACACAACATTTTGTTGGGAAGGGGGAACTTTTAGTATTTTTTGATTGAAGTGAATTGTTAACATAATTATTATTGTTGTTGTTATCTTCCTCATTAAATTTTACAAAATTCATTGAATTTGGATTATTTTTTACTATATAATAATCATTAGAAGAATTAGAAAACATTTCTCTAAAAATAGCCTTGAAATTTTTAAAAATTATATAATATAAAAATTATATAATATCGGGTTTGATGATGAATTGGGTATCTCACACGATACCTATGAATTTTATTTCTTCTCATTTTGTCTCTCAAATTACCCCAAAAAATGATTGTCAAATTTTGCCGGTATGTTGATACAATTTCTACCAAATTTTCTGCTAAAAGAACATCCCTGTTAAAGGAGGAAATACAGTAATCGTTTATATAACGGTCCCTCTGCTTATTTTCAAAAATCCCTTTGACTTGAATTGGAAATTAAGAACATTAATATTTAATTATTTAAGAACATGAAATGATTATATTTATAATTTATAAAATTATACATAAATAATTACTATTAATTCAATTCATTTATTAAATATATACATCTATTCGAATATTTAAAAAATCGAGCTAAAATGGATTTACTGTTAATATTTTATTTAAATTGTTTGAATAGCTTTTTTGAAAGAAAATAAAAATCAAAAAAATCAGTTTTAGCTTGGATATAAATGAAAATAAAATACGAAACGAATAAATATGTAAGAATAGATAAAATTAAAAAAGAGTGAGCTAATTTTGTTATTTAAATAAATACAAACAATAAAAAAATAATTTTAAATACAACACACAAAAAATAGAAACTACAGAAATTTTTAAATAATTTATCGAACAAATTAATAACGATTTTAAATTGATAATTAAATTATGAAGAAATTATTGGAATGGCAATTACGGATAGAAAATCCTCACAAAACTTTTGGATAGAAAATTAAATATTATTGGTTTGAGAATGGTCTTGGAAGCAAAAATTTAAAAATTTATGGCTAATTATTTAATTTTTCTGTTCTTCTTAAGCAAATTAAAAAAATAATTTTGGGTATATAAAAATTAATTCCATAACAATTATCGCCGTTTATTTTATAAAGTCTCGAACGCTACATCGAAATTATTGACAATCAAGTGTATCAAAAATTCTTATCTTTCCACAATTACCACAACAATTACCTAAGTAATTTGAACCAATTCTTAAAATTAAATACAACCCACAAAAAGATAGAAATATTTTCTAAATGAGAAATCAACTAAACAAATAAATTTTTGTTTTATTTTAGATTTTGAGAAGAAAATTTTTTGGAAAATTATTAGAGAAATTAATTTAATGTTTATATTAAATAAAAAAGGTTTGAGCTAAAATTGATACTTTATTTAATAAAATAAGCGAATTTGTATTTTTGGTGTGTGCTAAATTTTAGTTAAGAAACCCGAGATTCGAATAGGATTAGATTTAAACAAATTTTATGAAGAAACCCGAGATTCGAATAGGATTAGAGAAAGAGATTCGAATAGGATTAGAGAAACCCGAGATTCGAATAGGCTTAGAAATTTAAACAAATTTTATCATTTCGAAAATTCAGACTAATATTACTTTTTTATATTACCGATAATATATTTCAATATTTCGGCTTATTTTATTTAGTATAATTTATTTATCTTTGTATAAATTTTCATTGTCATCTTCATTAAATTATTATTTACATCAAAAAGAATAATTATTTTAGTATATTCAGATTTTAAACACAGTGAAATAGTTGAACAAAGCACAGAAGTACGCGCTTTCTTCATGAGTTAAAACATTAGGTATAAAATGATTACATCGAAATCTTTATTTTTTAATTTTTATACTAATTAAACATTTTTAAATACAATATTTTTTTATAATTTTCAGCAGAGGTTGTCTACATTCTTATTTTTATTAAATTAGAATTTTTCAGATAAATATTTTTTAATTATTTTAAATTAACTTATATGATCAAACATATTTTGTCTACATCTTCATTACAAACATGTAGCTATTTATATTCTACTTAACTCATTTTGCTTAAAATTAAAAATCCTCAGATTTTAAATTTTTTATTAATGACCTCAATATAATTTTTCAAAATATTTTTTAGAATTTACATTTCTATTTTGTTTTTTTATAATCAATAAATTGATGGGCAGGAAGTTTAATTATTATTTAAGTTTTTTATTATAAGCATTTATAACCTTTTAACAAAAATTAAAATAATTATACTTGTACATATAAAAATAATTTTGTTTTTTTAATAATTAACTGTTAGATCTAGCATTCTTATTAAAAAATGGATGCTATATCTGCTTCGCAACATTTCTTTATTTCTGTGGCAAATAAATTAATATTATACTATTTTTTATTTATTAAATCATTTGCTTAATTATATTATTTACAGATCTATAGATTTTATTATTTTTTGTGTATTTATTTAATTTTAATATTATTTTATTTTTAATTTAATTAATATCTTTTTGATTATAATTTCATTTGTTTCACAGTGTTTTACACGGTTGGACCATGTTTTTATTATTATTAAATAATTAATTTTTAAATTCAATCATTAAAGATTTTAACAATTCATTTTAAAATTCAATAGAAAAACTAAAAAGTCTATTGGGATATAATCTGCCCCCGAATCTCCGGTGGTTTACATTCTATTTTAAATAATATGTAAGTTTTAATAAATATTTTTATAATTTAATTTCTTTTACAAATTTATATTTATAGTAAACATTAATTAATTTAAATGATAATTAATATAAAACTTGACAAATAATAATAATTATGAATTAATACGTTATAATTTAATAAATTATTTTATTTTTATATAGCGACAAAGTTAATTGCTAAATCAGTTATATTATATTAAAATTAATTTTATTTTATATATTTATTTAATTTATAAATAATTAACTTAAAAGTACACGAGAGGACCGCCTGAGTCACCTCTTTGTAATAGACCGGAATAATATTGAAATTTAATTAATTTTTGTTATTAAAATTTAATTACATTTATAAAATCCATTTCTTCCGTAGACTTTTGATTATTTCTAATTAATAATTGTTGATCTCTAATTATTTCAATCAGTTTAAAATAAAAAAATTTATAATTTTAATTATATTTTATTTAATTAAACGAAATTAAATCACAATTTTTAGAGATTTAATTTAAAAAAAATTTTTAAAAATAATTATATCTTTGAGTATTTTTAACTATATATGTATTGAAAAATATAAGGAGTAATGCGTTCTAAGTTTCTAAGTTTCACGTTTTTAATTTAATGTTCTTTTTTAGTTTTTTTTCAAAATAATTTAATATTAAATTTTTATAGAGTTACAGATAGTCCTAGCTTTTATGTCAAATTGAATTTCGATTTGATTTAATTTTAAAATTGTTTTTAAATTGAAAGTATAAATTATTCAAAATACAATAAAAATTAATTTTCTCCTTTCTTCATTTTTCACCAATATTAAATGTTGTTGTAAATAAATTATTTAATTGATAGATATTTTTTAATTAAAGTACATAATACATACATGAAATACTTTGAATTTTCTAATGATATATTTGAAATAATAATTCAATTAAATTTAGATTATTATTTAAACAAAATACATATATTTCTCATCCCTGTGAAATATTTCCAAAATTTATTGATAATACAAATTTAAGTTTAATAAATAAAATATAAAATAATAGAATAATATTCATTTTTAAATCCAGGTTTAATTAACTAAAATTTAATTTATTTAAATTTTTAATTAAAAAATAGATTTTAAAAATATGTGTATATGTTTAAATTATTTAGTTTTAAATGCTTAAAATTTCGTCCAATGTGTCGTCTACATTGCTTGATGCAATACAAATTCATTTTATTGAAACGAATTAATTTTTTAAATTATTTTAATTATTTAAAAATGAAAAAAAATTATTTTGAATTATGAATTGTTAAATTAATTAAGGTTTTTATTCAATAATTTAAATACTTAAAAATTTATTTTATATTCCGATAATTATGTATAATATTATTATTTTTATTTCTGATAAGCCGTCCGCCGAATCTCCTGTGGTAAAGCCTTTCTAATTATCTTAATATTTCTTATATTTTCTTTTTGAATTATAAATTAAATTTTATTAAATTTAATAAATATGATTTTTTATAAAAATTTTTATTTTAAAATAAATAAAAATTAATAAATATTATAAAAATAAATTCTTAAAACTGTGCTCGATTAAGTCACAAAATTACGCAATACTTGAAATTTAATAGAATTATATTTGAAAATTTTAAAAATGTTATAATTAAGAAATATGGAGGTGGTATAAATTCTTATAAATATTATAAAGGAATATAATTACCCTTTTAAATTTTTAAATTATGGGCATTTTTTATTTAAACATTTAGCTATATTTAATTATTTTTATACCAAAATCTTTATTTTTTATATCATTAAATCTTTATTCTTTATTTTTTATATCTACTATACTTTCTTTAAGTGATTGTAAAATATATTTTTTTGGAATATTAGAATTTTTTAGATTAATTTAATTTTAATTATTTTAAATTAATTTAATGATAATAGGATCGAAAATATTTTTTGTTCCTGCATCATTGCAGAATTGTGCTTATTCATTTTCTAAATCTTTTGATTTAAATTAAACATTTCTGGACCTTTAATTTTTGTTTAATAATTAAAATATATTTCTATAAATTTAGTTTAATTTATTCAAAATATTTTTTGGGATGTAGACATTTAACTGTTTATTTTTTGTTATAAACATTTGAAGCATTCTAATTAAAAGTAAAATACGTAAATATATTTGTCCAAAAATTTAACATTTTTATAATTTAAAAGATGATATAGCATTTATGTTAAGAACAATTTTCATTTTAAGGATAACTACATATGTACATATAATGTTTATTTTATTTCAATTAACTTTTGTTGTTTTTAAATTAAAATTATTTAAAAGGATTAAATTGAAAGAATTTTACTTTATCTTGAAGATATAGTTTTACATTAACAAAATAGAATAATTAGACTAAAGTCTAAAAGAATTGATATTAAATAAAAATTTTATTTAATTATCATTATTTTCTATTTTAATTCAAAAATAAGGAATAGTCTAAAAATAGTCTTTTAATTTAAATATTATAAAATACATTATAAATTAGTTTTTCAAACAATAATAAAATTAAAAATAAATTATTTATGTGAAAGGTTGAAATGTAATGAAAGGTTGAAAGTGTAATTAATTTATTTAAAAAATGCTGTCTGACTGAGTTTCTACTTATATTTTAAATAAATTATTTAAACTATTTGTAATATTTAATCATTAAAAAATTTATTTTATAAATTAATATGAAATTCTGATAGTATCCTAAAAATATTGAAATTAATACTTTAATAGTGATTTTAAAAATAAAAAAATGATCATAAATATTTTGAAGTAAAATTAATTAAAAATATTATTTTATGAATTAAATATTTAAAATATTTATTTTACACAAATAAGGAATTAAATATTTTTGTTAAAAATATTTTTGTTATGAAAGTAATTTAAATTGAAAAATGGATTATTCATTTGATATTTAAAAAAAAATGACATTTTATTAAAAATTAAAGAAAAATATTCTAAAGAATATTTATTTGTTTAATATTTTGATTGATTAAATAAAAGATATGTCTTTACAGATTAATATAATTTATAAATTTTAATTTTAATTGTTTAATAAAATCGAAATTATAAAAACTAAATATTAAAATATAGTTTAATTGCTAGATCAAATATTTTATATTGAATCAAATATTTTATATATAGTTTAATTGCTAGATCAAATATTTTATATTGAAATAAATTTTATTTTATCACTATTCATAATTTATTTATTCAATTTGTAGAAATCTAATTAAATTAAAAGTAAACAAGTGTGCCTCCTGAGTCACCACTTTGTAAATTCCGGAATAATTATTAATTTTAAATTTTAAAATTGTTTTTAAATTGAAAGTATAAATTATTCAAAATACAATAAAAATTAATTTTCTCCTTTCTTCATTTTTCACCAATATTAAATGTTGTTGTAAATAAATTATTTAATTGATGGATATTTTTTAAATTAAAGTACATACATCTTTTTATAATACATACATGAAATAGTTTGAATTTTCTAATAATATATTTATAATAATAATTCAATTAAATTTTGATTATAATTTAATGATAATAGGATCAAAAATATTCTTTGTTCCGGCATCATTACAAAAGTGTGCTTTTTCTGTTTCTAAATCTTCTGATTTAAATTAAACATCTTTAGACTTTTAATTTTTGTTTAATAATTAAAATTTATTTCTATAAATTTAGTATAATTTATTAAAAATATTTTTTGTAATGTAGACATTTAACTGTTAATTTTTTAAACATTTGTAGCATTCTAATAATATTATTTTGTTATAAAATTTATTTTTAATAAATATTATTTAGTTGGTAAAAATTATTTAAATTAATATTTTAAAAATAAATATATTTTATTTATATTTTAAGAATTAAAAAATAATCATGAATATTTTGTAGTAAAATTAATTAAAGATATTAATTTATAAATTAAATCTTTAAAATATTTATTTTACACAAATAAGGAATTAAATATTTTTGTTAGAAATATTTTTGTTATGAAAGGAATTTAAGCTGAAGAAATGATTATTCATTTGACATTTATAAAATAAAATACCATTTTATTGAAAAAAATTAAAAAATATTTATAAAATTATTTATATATTTAATATTTTGATTGATTAAATATAAGATATGTCGTTACAGATTAATATAATTTATAAATTTTAATTTGAATTGTTTAGTAAACTCGAAATTATAAAAACTAAATATTAAAATATAGTAAAATTTAAAATAAAATTTAAAATATTAAAAAAAAGAAATTTTAAATTAATACAGCAATTAACCCAGCTCAGCATAAAACAAATTCACTTCAATAATTTCAAAACATTTAAAAACAAAAATTCAATCACATCATCTTAAGAAAGAGCAAATTGCCATATCGAAAGGATATAATTCAATTCATAAGTTTATCAAGAGAAAAATAGGTGATAATGGTTATATAACATTTCTTACAGATTCCAATGATAAAATATACAAAGGCAACTTAGAAAAGTGCAATATACTAGCTAAGACATTCTTAACTAATTTTAGACATAAGGAGTTGCAAGATGAAGTTATAACTGAAAATAATGAGCTCCCATTGCAAGATCTAGACTTAGATGTAATTCAGATTAGAGACCTATTAAGGAAACTTCCTAACAAAAATTCTACATCCCCGGATGGAATTCCTTATATATTACTGAAACATTCAGCGGAAGAATTAGCTCCTGTACTAACTGAAATATTTAGAATAATATTAGATAGTGGAAATATTCCGGAAATATGGAAAAAATCTATAATTATACCTATCCACAAAAAAGGTGATAAATCAGATCCTAATAACTATAGCCTATATCACTGACATGCACACTTTGTAGAGTACTAGAAAGGCTAATTAGTATTGAAATAATAAAATTTTTAAATAAAAAATCTTATTTCACTGATGACCAATATGCATTCCTAACTAACAGATCAACTTCTACTCAATTGTTAGTAATGTTAAATGATTTCTACAAAGCTATTCAGGAAAATAAATCCATTGATATTGCCTATATTGACTTTGCTAGAGCATTTGATTCAGTACCTATTAACAAAATACTCTACAAATTGGAATCAATTGGTATAGCTGGGACGATATATACGTTTATTAAGAATTTCCTAGAAAATAGGACCTTTAGAGTTAAGATTGAAAATACCCTCTCTGATAGCTATCCAACTTTATCTGGTGTACCACAAGGTAGTGTACTCGGACCACTGCTTTTTCTAATATTTATTAATGACTTACCAAAATATTTACCTGAAAATATAAATATAAAAATCTATGCTGATGATGTGAAGCTATATATTGAACATAAAAATGATTTTAAAACTGAAATTCTATCCGAAGCTCTATCATGTATTGAACAATGGTCTATTATTAATGGCTTAGATATTTCACTAGAAAAATGTGCTGTTCTCTACATAGGGAAAAATAATAATAAAAGAAAATATAAGTTACTAGGAAAACAAATGAGTGAAGTAGATAGTGTTCGGGATCTTGGTATTATAATTGATTCTAGTTTATCATTTTCCCAGCATTATGAGAAAATTATTAAAAATGCTTATTTCCTTACCCACCAGATATTTAGAGTAATTAAAACTAAAGATATAAATAGACTTGTATTTTGCTACAAAACGTATGTAAGGCCCTGTCTAGAATATGCAACCGAAATATGGAATCCATCTAAAGCGGAAACCTTCCACCAAATAGAGAGAGTCCAGAAATTCTTTACACGAATTGCCCTTAAAATTTGCTCCATTACACCTAGGAACTATGAAGAAAGATTAAAATTATGTAAGCTTAAGAAGCTAACTGAGCGACGCTGTATTTCAGACTTATGTATGACATATAAATTTATAACCGGACATACCCATCTAAAACCAGATAAATTTTTTATATTTGCGAAAAGAAATTTACGCAGGAAATATCTAATTCAAAATAAGGGGTACTCATTTAAGACAAAAAATAATTTCTTCATTAGAGTCATTAACATTTGGAATAAATTACCTAAAGAAGTCATTGAGTGTGCAAATCCCAAAAAATTTAGAGTATTAGCTAATTGTGTAGATTTTGGTCTTTAAGGGTTTTTAACATTATTTTTCATTAAATATAATCACATATATTTTTTTAATCACATATATTTTTCTATCCACATTTATTTTTTCAAATATCATTTATTTTTTTTAAAGTTTTTATAATTTTACCAACGCATTTATTTGTATTGTTTTTTTATCCATTGTAAGTGTACATGCTTGTATGTACCTTTTGGTGTTCGTTATAAATAAATAAATAAATAAATAAAGTCTGGCAATCGTAGAACATATAATATTTTATTTAGATATTAATTTTTTTAAATATTTTAATTATTTAAAAATAAATAATTAAATTTTATTTAATATTCCTTTTTTGTAGAAAAATTTAAATATTTAAAAAATAAAAATTAAATACACAAAATGAAACCTTCACAAAAATGAAACATCATACCAAAATAGGCGGTTACTTCTAGTATAAAAAAATAAATATTAGTAATGTTTTATTTTATTCTTACAAATATCAGACGATATTTTAGCATTTCTCTCACATTTCTTTCGAATGCAAAATTTATTTTCAATAATCAATTTTATAAATTTTCTATAATAAATTTTTTGCCATTAATTTAATAAAAATTTAATTCATAAATAAATTATTCAGTTAAAAAAATAAATTTACCAATAATATGTATTATAACACTAAAAATATATTTATTTTGCTAATTAATATAATAAATTATTAATTAAATGTGGAGTGATAAAGATAAGAAAAACAAATGTATGAACTAAAATCTTAATTAACAAAAAAACTATTATCGAAAGTATTACAAGAAGTAAAAAGTTTTCTGGTAAATAACTAAATTTTATTTGATTAGTATCTTTTTTTTTAATTTAATGAAATATACAAATTACTTATAATTATTATAAAAATTGTTAAAAATAATTTAGTTTAAAATAATTTTAATTGGCAACACAACTTTATAACTGTATGCAAGTATTCAAAACATATTTTGAAAATTATGTAATTAAATTTTAAACAATAAATTACAAATATTAAAATATTTTAAATATTTTCAATTATTATATTTTATTTAAAATTATTGAATATTTATTTAAATTAAAATAAATAATTGTTAAAGTATTGTTAAAAGTTGAAACTATTTTTAGAAGCGAATCAAATGTGGGATGAGTGAATGCTTTGGCATGGATTGTGGTGCATGTGAATGCAGCGACTAATTTAAAATTAAAAGGTTACACTTTATTATTATAAAAGTAACGAAAAAATACAGCCACGAATAACGATAAAAATTAAAAATTTAACAAATGAATATTTTTAAAATGAATTATTATAATTATAATGTTAAATGAATATAAATTTAAAATTAATATAGAATATCGATTTAAATATATTTAAATTATATCAAAAGAATAAGGACGTGCTTAATATAAATTAAGATTAAATTTATTCTATAATTAATAAATAAAAAATAAATAAAATGCGTGAGGAACGCAAATATTAGGTGGGGACATAATTAGTGACACATTTTTTCAATCGCTGATAAAAATATTAAACTCTTATATTTCTCACTTAATTTATATATCATTTTAAAGCTTAAAAAGTCCGCTTTCATATCATATATAACGCAAAGTTCGAAAACAAAACGAACGCAACGCAAAGTTCTACGCAAAGTTCGAAATTTTGGGTTTTTGGGGGTATCTCTACTCGCTTTTTCCTTTACTTGAAATTAGGGTTTTTTGTAAATTTAATTCTTAATTTAAAAATTTTATAAAATTTTGTTAAAACTATCTTGTGTAACTCAGAAAGGGCTTTCGAATGGTATATTACAAGTCATATCAAATTCAAAAATTTTTCAAGAAAATTTGAAATTTGTAAAATATGCCGGAATCGACTTTTTCGACTATAACTTTTAAAATACCTAACAAAAAAATCTCAAATTTAATAATTTGATGGACTAACCCATGATGAACATATATGAAAAATTTCAAATGGATTGGTTTATTTCTGTTTATATTATAGAATTTTCCGCAAAAGCTTGTGAATTTCAGCTTGGGTTAGAGACATTCTTTAATTTATAAAATTTGAAATTTAATTAAAAGTCTATCAAGTTATATATGAAATGAAAGCGGACTTTTTAATCTTTAAAATGATATATAAATTAAGAGAAAAATATTAGAGTTTAATATTTTTATCCGCGATTGAAAAAATGTGTCACTAATTATGTCCCCACCTAATAAATTTTCGCACTTCTAAAAAGTTAAAAGATAAATTTTAACAGTTAATCTTTCAAATATTTAAAATTAGATACATACTTTATAATAATTAATACATTTTTTATGCATTTTTAGTATAAAGTAATAAAATATTTTTTGCTCTCAATAAACTCTGATGCCCAAAACATATTTTAAAAACTAACAATTTTAAATTTTCAACAATAAAATAAAAATATTAAAATAATTTTTTAAAATATTGCTACATAATACACTGCCAAACAAGAATATAAATCTTATATAGATATAATTTATCAGGAAGAATTTATATTAATAATTAGATTGAAAAAGTGTTAATAATTAGAAGATTCTAAAGGAAAATATATAATTTGTTTTAAATATTATTTAATTAATAAAATTAATTTATTAAATTTAATTTATCCGAATAAACAAATATTTTAATTATGATTTTATTGTAGATTTTTTGTTATTTGAACATAATCTAGATTGAGGTAGATGTCAATTATTTGGGCATTAGTATATAATTTATAGTGTAAAAACTAAAAAGAGAAATATTTAAAATATTATTTAATTTTTCACATTAGAAAAATTACAGTAAAAATTAATAATTTATAAAATAAATTAGTAATTATATTTTGATTGGAATTTTAAAGAAAAATTAATAAAAATAATATAATAACGATAAATCTATCGGATTATTTAAATTATTTAAAAAGAATAAATAACTCAGATTCGATAGGCGTAAATTATTGCGCTAATGACCACAAATTAAAAAAAAACTTGAATGAGTAAAAATTACTATATGCTTTATTGTATTCTATGCTAATAACTTAATTGAAAATAAATATGGTATACGAATACACAAATCATTATTTTTTTAAAATTAAAAGATAAATTTTAACAAATAATTTCTACAATATTCAAAAATTAATTAAATATTTAATAGAAATAAATATATTAAAAATTACTGGCATTTTTAAGAAATAAAATGATATAATATTTTTAAATTAATATTATTTCAATTTGTGTTAATTATTTATTTTTATAGTCAGTTATAAATTTTGAAACTACAAAAAATTTCCCTGATGATAAGAGAATAATTTTCAATAAACTTTATAAATTTATTCAGAATCTAATTTATTACAAATAAATTATAAAAATCATATCCAATTGCTGATCGTCACCTGGACAAAACAAGAATTATTAAAAGAACATATAAAAATTGATTGGAAATAAATGCTAAATAAAAGCCGACTTTTTTTTGTTCTTGAATAGCAAAAGACATATTTAATCTAAATAAAAAATTTTTTATTTTATTTAAAAAGTTTTTAATAAATTAGAATTTGTCGGATAAAACTTAAGAAGTTGGATAAAGCCTAAGATTGCTTAATGAAGTTCCGACCAGAATTATAAAATATTTTGTATTTTAATTTAAAAATTAGCTTTTTACATGAAAATATAATTTTTGATTAGTAATTTATTTACTTATAACAATTTTATAAGAATTAAATAGACAGGCAATAAAAAATATTTAGTAACTATAACTTTACTCTTCTCTTCCTTTAAATTTTAAATCTTCAAATGTTTATGGGTAAATTACTTGTATAATTTAAATATTGTTTAAAAAGTATTGATAAGTACATATATTAAAAATAATTATTATTTTTTAAATATTTTTTCAATTGATTAAATTAAAATAATAATTTTTATAATTATATGAAAATATAATTTTAACGTCCATTAACGTCGATTTTTTAATGTTTAATATGCTCAAAAAATAGAAGATTAAAAATAAAATTATTACCAATTATATATTTAAATTTACACACGTAGAAAATTAAAAGGCATTAATTGAAGTGAAAATAACTGACATTAAAAAATAAAATTAAAAAAAGCTAAAATAACTAAAATAACTGACATTATTTATAAACATTTAAAAATAACTATTTTAAGATAAATATGATATAAAAATAACTCCTCTAATTATGCGGGAGGCGTTTCAAATTTATTTTATTGAATAAAAATTTACAAAAACAATTTAAATTTCGAATATTTAATTAAATTTAATAGAAAATTTAAATAAAAATATTTTATAAAAAAATGTTAAGTATAAAAATAAATTAAAATTTTATTTTTTCTTTAAAAATCGCCCATAATATTTTAAATTTAAAATTATATAATTAAATAGATTTATATTCAAATAATTTTTAAATATGTTTTAAATAAATTATAATTAAAAATAGATTTTGCCTAGAGAAAAGTTGCACCATGCTAACTGCAAAAATATTATTTGAAATAATTGAAATTATTTATAGACTTTCAATTAAATTTTATCATTTTTTAAATGTTTTAAAATTTAAAAGTATTAAAATATTTTTTATACTATACATTTATTATTTAAAATATATTAAATGATTATTAAATATATTTTTTAATAAATAAATTAGCATATAAAAGTCTGATATCTAAATTAAATCATCAGCTTTTGCAAGGAAACCTATCCTAGAGGTGTCTATAAAAGTCTATAAATTAGCTATATTGTTTATTGAAAATGATTACCTATTTAGTATTGATATTTAAAATTGATTTGTAAAACGATTATGTACAATCAGGTTTCAAACTTAAAGGGGAGATAATTGATTAATAAACAAATTACAGATAATTAAATTAATTAACTAAATTAAATTAAATAATTTTATTAACTTTTTAAATGTGAATTGTTTTATTATATTGTATAAAGTAAACATTAAAATTTAAATAATATAATTATATGAAATTAAATAAATTAAATATTTTCGTCACGCATAATGAGTAGTTGAATTGGAAAGTTTCATAAATTTTTTATTTTACAAAATTGTTAAATTTTGTATTTTATTTAAAATAATTTTTAAAAATATTAAACTATAAAATAATTTAATAACATTATAAAATTAATGACATTATTATTTGACATGATTTTATTTCAATTGTATATTAAGATTATTTTATTTATTTTGATTTAAAAAATTAATTTAAAATTTTAAATTATTTAAATATTTAAAAATTTATTAATTATTGCCAGGGGATGAGTATTAAATAAATCTTTAAATGTACAAAATTGATTATATGTAAGTGTGAAATTAGATAATTAATAAAAAGTTGAATTGTTTTTAAAATTAATTTAAATAAAAATATTATTCTATAATAAATATTTACTGGCAAAATTAAAGTTTGCCTCAAATAAAATTTTTTTTAATTAAAATTTTTCGCTGTTTATTTTATTTAAATCATTTTGTTAATTGTTAATTTTTTTTTTTGAATTATAAAAATTATAAAATTATCTAGTTTTCCATTTTTTAAATAAAACCCAAGCTAAAATAATTATTTATTATTGTTTTTTTGTTTATTTCTTTCTCAATTTTTTGCACGAGGTCATTCTCGGCATTCGAATATAAGGAAATCTTTTCTCATTCATCTCTCTAGTAAAAAATGCCATCTCAAAAACAAGCCAAAAAATGCCAAAGGAACTAAAAATTCACTCTCGCCTATACGATTTGAAGAGAAGTAAAAAAAGCAGAAGCTGGGGTCAAATATTACATAATTTTGGAAAGAGAAGGGGAGGATTTAGTATATTGTAAAGGGAGAGAGAGCATCCTCCTATTATTCTCAAATAATTTTTATTATTTTATTTATTTTTAGGGTCCTCTTTTTTGGCATTTTTTCTCATTTTTTAATCTTATTTTTGCGATGATCCAAAAAATTAGATTTTTTATAGTACATATAAATGATAATTTTTAATTTTTAAGAATAATTTTTAATTTTTAATTATTAAATTAAATTAATTTTTAAGAATAATTTTTAAGAATTTTTAAAAATAATTTAATTTATTTTTAATCCTCTATTAAAATCTTTTTTTATTATTTTATTTATTTTTTGATATTAATTCAATTTAAAATTTAATCTAATTATTAATTTAAATTAATTATTAATCAATTTAATTATTAATTAAGATTAAATCTGGTTTATGAAGTTAATTAAGATTAAAATCTGGTTTTCGGAAGTTAAGCCCAGATCTTTTTAGGGTTTTCAAATTTTCAGGGTTTTAGATAGAATAATCCGGCCGGGGTCAACTTAAAAGAAAAAAGTCAATAAAAGTGCGGAAATTTAAGAATGTCTAATTTTAATCATAATGTTATTCATTTACATAAAATATTTTTAATTAAAAATATTTTCAATTTTTAGTTTTAAATTTTAATAAATTTATAATTAAATTTTATTTTTAATTAATTTAATTAAACAAATGGCACCTCCAAGAGTTCGCCAAAGAGTTCGTTCTCGAGGTAAAATTTTAAATATAATTTAACAAAAATATTAAAATAAATATAATTTTATTTAAAAAATTATTTAAATTGATCTTTATCTTTTTATTGGTCAGAAAATAGAAAAAAATAAAATAAATTTAAATATATTTTTACAATAGCCCTGTATTTTACAATACTTTTCGGTACATCTTTAATGTTAAATAAAAACAAATTTATTCTTTTTTAATATTAAATAATATTCTCTTTATTTTTTTTTTATTTTTTTTCAAACCTAAAACATTTATTTATTTAATTTTTTTGTTTTTTAATTATTTTGGGTACTTTATTAATATCCCCCACCCCCTATTTGAGTTCCTCACTCGGAATTGTCAAATTTCCTTAACTATAAATAAATTCTAATTTCCCGTTGCCGTCTATTTTTTATTCCTATTACTTCCCTTTTACTGTATTGTTTGAAGGGAAAGATGATTTACAGTAAAAAAAGCAAAATTAATCTGACAATGAAACTCAAATAGGGGCGGGCGAGATATTAATAAAGTACCTTATTTTGGAAGGTAGATGACGGGGTTAAGGGGAATTTTGATAAATATTAGGTATTAAGAAATATTAAAGGAATTTTAATGTATTTCGTGGATCAATAGCAAGGAGCTGGGATATAAGTCAAATTACACCATCTCCCCTTAATTTTTTTAACCCTAGATATCTCCACCTAATCCTCTTTCTTGCCTACTAAAGCGGGGATATCAGGGGATTTAAAGGGATATCAGATTTTACTTTGATTTTTTCCTATCTCTAGTTAGGCCTTTGCTAACCACGTTTAACCAGCTTGTAAATCGAGGAAATTTTGGAGAAATGAAATTTTTTTATATTTTTTATTTGATAAATGTTGATTCTTTTTCGTTTCGTTTCTTTTCGGGAAAATTGAGAGTTTTGGTTCTTCTGTTTTGTAAAAGTGAAATTTATTTTTCCGTTTCGCTTTCGTTTCGTACAATGACAAATTTATTTTTTGAGAGTGAGAGTGAATTATTTATTATTTTCGCGCAGCTCTGCTCAAAATTGTGTCAAAAATATCTTTAAAAAACTTTGTAATCTAAATCTAAAATTATTTTCTGCTTTTAAAATTATTCCATTTTATCAATTTGCTTTTTTTTCCTTAAATAGCTACTACTTACACTCAGTTTTTTTTAATTATCTCTTTACATTATCCTTTTTCAAATTATTTTAAATATTATAGTAAATCTTCAAAAAAAATTTTTAAAAAAGGCGCGAATCATCAAAAATATAAATCTTATTATTTATTTTTATTTAAATAAAATACATTAATTCAAGAGCTAAATAAAAAATAATTTTAAAATATTTGATAAAAAAAATTAAATTTAATAAACTCAAAACCAATCAAATGATATTAAAGTACTATAGGTATATTCTCGAATAATTACCATCTTTTAAATAATTATTGGCAAATAATTGAAACAATAATTATCATTTTAAAATATATAGATTAATTAACCTTTCTTAAATAATCTTAGATAGGTCTCCACGATTAATTCGGCTAAAGTTTAAGCAATAAATACTCAGGGTTAGGGTTGCCGTTTTCGAGTCGGGCCGACGGTCGAGGCATTTTTTTTCGGGCTTGTTTTTATCGAGTCGGGCCGGTACGAGTCTTTTTCGGGCCTTACTTTATCGAGTCGGGCCGATACGAGTCTTTTTCGGGCCTAACTTTATCGAGTCGGGCCGGAACGAGTCACTTTCGGGCCTGACTTTATCGAGTCGGGCATCGAGACATTTTCGAGTCTTTTTTTAAAAGATATATTTAAAAATAATTAGTGGATTTGGAGGGATATCTGTGAATTAAAAAGTATATCGATGGATCTGGGAGGTAAAGGAAGGGCTGAAGAGAATTGAAATGGATATCAGTGGATTTGAGGGATTAAGGTGATTTAAATTATCGGAGGATTGGTGTGAGATATTGCTAGATTTGGTTTTATTAAAGGAGATCAGATGATTAAGGGGATCAGGATCGCATATCAGATAATTAAGGTGCTACGTTGTAATAGGATTTAAAAAGATTGAAGAGATTTGAATGGATATCGGAGATTTGAAGGATAACGCAAGATTTAAGTGATATTGAGTTAATCACCAAATCCCTTAATAAAATCCCAGTGTACCATGATTGAACTATTCGTATTTTGATAAGGGCTTACTGGAAAGTCAGGAAACCAGATTTCTTCTATTTTTAGCGCCGCAGGTGAAAATTTTGAGAATTTTGGAGACCAAGAAGCCAGATTTCTTCCATTTTTAGCACCGCAGGCAAAAACTTTGAGAATTTTGGACCCCCTGGATACGCCCTTGACTTAATCACTCAAACTGCCTTATATTCCCAGATTACACCTTATATCCCGGATGGTGGACTGCGGATTGCGTAAGATTGTGTGTTTTTGACTTGTGGACTGAAGATTACGACTGCGTATTTTAAAGTTAAAATTGCGGACTGCGGAAAATTGTAGACTCTCAAAACTGATTTAGTTTCAAAAGTTAAATGATGATGGGATCCCGCGGAATATATCCTATAAATCCCAGTAATCCAGCTTATCGATTAAAGCCAGTAAGTTCGAGATGTGAAGCAAAGTATAGAGCTAAAAATCCTTCATTCAGCGCCGCAGGCAAAAATTTTGAGATATTCGGAAGGCTAAGGACCAAATTTCTTCCTTTTTCAGCGCCGCAGGCGAAAATTTTTCGAATTTTGGAAGGCCAAGGAGCCAGATTTCTCCCATTTTTGTCCACAAATCTGGTAAAAATATTATCGAGTCTTGTTCGAGTCGGGCCGACTTTTTCCGAGACAATTTTTTTCGGGCCTGTTTTTATCGAGTCGGGCCGGTACGAGTCACTTTCGGGCCTAACTTTATCGAGTCGGGCCGTTACGAGTCTTTTTCGGGCCCAACTTTATCGAGTCGGGCCGGTACGAGACTTTTTCGGGCCAAACATCGAGGCATGACTCGATCTTTCGGTCCGAGTCGGTCCATTTTGGCAACCCTACTCAGGGTAATTATTCGAGCATATACTAAGTACTTTAATTAATTTAAAATTAATAGAATATACCTAAGTATTTTTAATATCTTCTAGATACGCCATATTTACCCAGTTACCTTCTTCGAGGTCAGAAATGTAGCGTTTGTGAGGATCTGGCAAAAGGATTACACTATAGGTTTGAATTAATTATCGATGGTTAAATAATTTTATTTCTGAAAATTAGTTTAAATAATTTTTGAAATTATAACATAAATAAAAAAATTTTATAGAAAAATTATTAATTTAAATAATTTTTAGTAAAATATTTTTAAATAAAAAGATAAACATTACAAAAATAAAAAGAAATCTATTTTGTATTTTAATTTAAAAATAAGTTTTTCAAGTAAAAATAATTTTAAATTATTATCTACATAATAAAATTTAAAAATGAATTTTGTAATGAGGCAATAATTTAACAAATTATTGCTTAAATTTAGGTTTGTAAATCCCTATTCTACAAATACCTATAAATTCAATAATTATTTTACGAATTAAAAAAATAATTTGCATTTATATTTAAAAAATTTATTTCAGGGTTCGGATCGACAAAATTCCAATCTAAAGTAGAAAAATCTCGATTTTAAAGTATATAGGGAGAAAATTTCCAAATATAAAGTATAATCCAAATTAAATTAGAAAATATTTTTTCGTGCCCATATCTTCTATATTTCTCTCTAAATGAATCTTTTCTAATAATTTCTTGTTTCCAATGAGCATTTTGTGCATTTCAATGCACTTTTTGTGGGGCCGAAGGCGCCACAAAATTTATTTTTTTTTGCGCCGCAGGCGAAAATTTTGAGAATTTTGGAGGTCCTTAGCCAGATTTCTTCCATTTTTTGCGCCGCAGGCGAAAATTTTGAGAATTTTGGAGGTCCTTAAGCCAGATTTCTTCCATTTTTTCCAAAATGTTAATTTCAAAGTATATACTTTGAATAAAGTAGAAATTCAATTTCGTAAGTATGGAGGTCGATTTCAAAGTAGAATACTTTCAAATAAAGTATGAATCCGAACCCTGATTTATTTTAAATTTCAAACTAGTAGTGTTAGACACGGACGGCTTTAAAAGCAAAATTTTTATTCTTAAGCCAAAAATTAAACGTTTTATGAAATTTTAAAAACCAAGAATTTTTGAAAACAAGTGATTTAGAAACAAAATTCTCACATAATTAAACTGGTATTTATCTAAACTCAAAACCGAAAAACGGTTTTTTTTTATTTTGGATTAACCGGAAACTGGTGTTCGAATTAATAATCGATTCAATCTTATCCTATTTTAAACATAATAATTTATGAAAATATTTTAGCGTTTAATTTCTTAAGCCCTATAAAACTTAAAATTCATTTTTAATTTAATTTTTCACAGACAATAAAAAATAAATTTACTGTTTTGATTATTTAATTAATTAATTATAATTTAAGATTAATTAACGAATAAATTTTTAAGAAAAAAATTTATGGTTTTGGGTTTTATATCAGAATTTTAAACCCGCTAATTTTTGGCAAAAAATACTACATTAATAGTGTGAATTTAAAAATAAATTCCCCCCCCCCAGTAATAATTAATTATAATTAATTTTATTAAAGGGCAATTACTTGTGAGGGATGTAAGGGTTTCTTTCGGAGAGTCTACCAACGTCCAAACCCTCGTTTTGTCTGCAAAAATCAACTTCCCAATCAGCACTGTCCCTGCCCAATTAACAAAAGCACAAGAAATGGCTGCCAAAGCTGCCGCTTAAAAAAATGTTTAGATATTGGAATGGACCCCCAATGTTTGAATTTAAAAAAATTAATTGTTTTGAGGGAATTTCATTTAATAAATTTATATCATAAATTTCCCCAAATTTCACGGAAGGGCCAATTTTGATAGAGAACTATTTTAGCTTTTCGATTTTTACAACTGCATGGATCAAGTCTAATCACTCATTTAAAAGTTAAAAATGTTAAGAGCAATTATTTGGTGTTTCATACATTTATAGTTTTTTATTGTAATCAAACTAGATCCATCCAGTTGGCACAAGATACCGCTTATTGAGGGCTTTCGAATGATATAAGATTAAATTGGAAGGATTTAATAAGTTTTGTGAAAAACACTAGATAATTGCGTATAACAAGCCTTAACATTTAACGTCTGATTAGACTTGATCCATTCAGTTGTAAAAAACACGCTCGAGTGCTTTTGAATAGTATACCGTATATACTGTATTTATTACCCTCCCTCAAATAGTTACCCCACCTGCTTTTATTACCCCCTTTAGCAAGAGATCGAAACAATAATTGCCCTCCCTCAAATAATTACCCCCTATTTTTTCTAAGCTAATGTTGAAAATATTTATTAAAAAACATTATGATTTTAACAATGGGCATTTTAAGGATCATATAAAAAATAAATCAAGAAAATAAAAGGATTTGGAGAGGATAACCCGGATACTTTTAATTTTTAAGCATTTAAGGATCAATATTCTGTCTTTAGTCATATTATAAGAAGTATATTTACAGAATGTAGGGAATATTCCCTAAATAGGAATCATACATACTTTTATACACATGACCATCGTGTCTTTATATCTCCCAGGGAGGAAGCATTGGTGTTATTGTACCGTATTGGGGTATATTATATATGAAAGTATTAAGGGAATAAAAAATATCTGTAAAAATTTACTAATATTTATCTCTGCATTCGGTAACATATTGTATATTACTGTTCATATCTTTACGATAAAATAAAAAATTTACAGGTCGAAATAATAATTGCCCTCCCTCAAATAATTACCCCACCTGCTTTTATTACCCCCTCCAGCGAGAGATCGAAACAATAATTACCCAGGGTAATTAATACAGTATATACGGTAGGATTAATTCACTACCCTCCTTCACACCATTTTAGAAAATCTACTTTATAAGTATATTAAGTAAAATTTGTCTTAATAAATTTTTATTTTGCAGTAGTTTTGAACGAAGTGCAGCGGCTCGCGAAGCGTGGTTTAATTGAGAAGAATAGGTATTAAAATAATTATAAACTTGAATTCAGGCATTAAAATATAATTTTTGTCCAATCATTATCTAAACTTTAATAAACTTTTAAAATTTAATTTTTTAAAGGACAAGGAAACAGATGATGGGAAGGTTAACCCGCATTAAAAAGGCGCAATTTCGCGGATTTCCTTTTCAATTTGTGGTACCAAATTTATCTCAGGTTAATTTAGTTATACCATATATTCTCTAATAATTACCCTTTCTCGAATAAAAAAACTCTCTAGCGAGAGATTGAAACAATAATTACCCAGGATAATTTTTGAGATTATTTGGCATTCATCAGGGATCAGAAAATCAAATTCCCGATTTTCGTGAATCCAACAAATATTATTTTTATTAAATATTTTTTGAGATAGGAAATTCTCTTTTAATTTAAATAAAAATTTTATTAAAAAAAGAATAATAAATTAAATTTAAGATCTATTCACAACACAATTTCTTATTTAACTGGCGTCCAGTTTTGCTTTTCTTGATGGCTTTAAATATTGGGGAAAGTTTTGAAGGGAAGTTTGGGGAAAATAATTTTAAAATTAAAAGGGGGATTTGGACTCCAAAAATTAAAAATTTAAAAAATAAAAGGGAAGTGGAAAAAGAATTTAATGAAGATTTTAATTTTATTAAGCAAAAAATTGAAGAGTTGGAATTAACTAATGAACAGATCTCTTTAATGGCTATTTTGTTACTTTTAAAAATTGAGGTAATTACTTGAAATTTAAAATAATATTACTGGGGGAAAATCTAAAATTAATAACAATTCTTTAAAAAAAATTTAAACTATTGTAAACTCTTATTTCAAAAAAATTTCACAAATTTAAATGAATATAAGATTTATAATATGTATAGCAAACGAGTGTAAAAAAAGTTTAGCTCCGAGAAAACACCGATATACCTCTTCTTATTTTAATGCTTTCAAGTAGGGTTGTTGGCGACCGGTTTCAAAAACACAATTTTTGAAATGAAATTTTTTGCCAAAAATTAACCTTCTTTAGGAAATTTTAAAACCCGGAAATTTGTGAAAATGAGTAATTTTATTAAAAATTCCCCAAAAATAAAGCCAGTATTTAACTAAAACCTATAGCCAAAAACTGGGTATCTAAAATTTGGATTACACGAAAACCGGGGGTACGAGTTAACAACCCTACTTCAACCTCTTTAAGTAAAACCTTATAGTAAGGGTTTTAAATGCTAACTAGCTTGATTCCCCGCTTCCTTAATTTATTTAAATTATTTTAATAAAAAATAAAATTTCTGATATAATTCTATAATATACATAGGTATTTATTCAAAACGATTTTTAAAAAATAAATTTATTATCGAAAGATTAATTTAACTAAATAAATTTCAAAGCAGTCTGATGATGTTTTGAGAGAAGTCCGACAGAAATTATATCACGGTCTTCTATCTTCAACATTAGATAATTTGTCCTCGGGTGAGTCAGAAGAATATAGGATTCTTCACTATTGGCCGGTAGTCTTGCTTCGTCTCGTACAATTAGAAAAGATGGCCGAAAAATATGTGGAAATTTTGGATTTTATGGGGATTAGCGGCGAGTTTAATTTTTTAAATTAAAAAGAAATTTTTTTAAAATTATAGGTAAAAATAATTTTAAGTTCATATCTAAGTAATTCTATTTGGTATCCAGGTTTCTTGGTTTAATTGAGACGGGAAGCTCTCATTTTTCGCAAAATGCTGGAATCTGTACGGTCCAATTCCGAATAGATTTTATAAAAATAAAAAGGTGCATAATTGTTCGGACCATTCAAAGGCCATCCAAAAATTAGGATAAAATTAAGAGGAGGCTAAAAGTAAGATAGGGGCAGATAATGATGCTATAATCAGGGCTGTTTAGAAACTAAAAAAGCTTCAAAAATCAAAGACCGAAATTGAATTATTTATATTCTCACGCAGTTATATATTTATATATTCTCACCTTGCTATAAAGGGTCAGAGATGTTTCGAAACAAAAAAATCTTCGAAAATCGAAATAAATTCAAAAATATCGAAATCGAAAATATTTTTCAAAATCTTCGAAATCGAAAATCGAAACAAAAATAACCTCGAAAAACGAAAATCGATGAACGAAAATCGAAAAAAATTTTTAAATGAAAAATAATTTAAAGGTAAAATATTTGTTATATACGTTAGGTCTCATTTGGAACTCCTTTAATTCTAAAAAATTAGAAGTAGGGACTAGTCGGTAGATCCTGGGAAATAACAGATATCCAAAATTCGAACACTAAATCCAAACCAAAAATAGGTTTGTATTATTGCTCCGGAACCGGGGATTTTCGGATCCGCTCCTTGTTGATCGGCTACAGCCCCTTAAAATTTCCCGATATCACTTAAGGTCCAACTTAATCCATCCAAAACTCAGATATATTCAATTTTACCTTTCTTGCGCCGCAGGCGAAAATTTTGATAATTTTGGAGGACCAAGTTACCGAAAATTTTGAGAATTTTGGAAGACCAAGTTACCAGAATACCACGTTACCGAAGACCAAGTTACCGAAAATTTTGAGAATTTTGGAAGACCAAGTTACCAGAATACCACGTTACCGAAGACCAAGTTACCGAAAATTTTGAGAATTTTGGAAGACCAAGTTACCAGAATACCACGTTACCGAAGACCAAGTTACCGAAAATTTTGAGAATTTTGGAAGACCAAGTTACCAGAATATTCGCAGGTTATATTTTTCCTTCATATGGAAATTTTTCTTTTATACAATTCACTTTTTTCCCTCTGGCATTTTCAATAAGAGACATTAATAAAGAAAATATTATTTTTTACTCAGTTTTTCCTTCAATTAATTTCCCCTAGAAAGGATGAAATCTGACCATTCTGTACGTATGAAGAAAAAATATAAAATATAACCCGCGAATACATGGGAGGGGTGTGGCAGAACCGAAAAGTACCAATTTCGAAAATCGAAAGGAAAAAAACCTCGAAAATCGAATAAATTTTTTTATTTTAGAGAGTATTTTTTTAAAATTCTATAAATGAAGTGATTATTTTTGAAGACATTAAAAATACAAAATTATTAAATAACTTTAATTTTTTTAAATAAATAAGGTTTAATTAATTTTTAATTAATAAAACTGAGAAAAAATTATGCCCGACATTTAATATATTTATTAAAATTTAAATTTTGAAATAATTTTTTAAATTATTTTAAGGATTTTTGTTTTTAAGAAATAATTTGAATAAATTTTAAAGTAAAATATTGAAGTTTATAAAGATATTATTTTTTAAAATACATTTGAATGGAGTATAGTTTGGTATGTTTTGTTAAGTTTATTATTAAATGGCTAAAAAATTTTTTTTGGCCAAATTAAAAACAAACATTCTCAAAAAAGGTTTTTCTTTTATTATTTAAAAGAAAATTCTCTCTTTTAATTTATTTGTTCAGCAAAAGCTTTATTGGAAAAAATTTTTGCTAAATTTGGAAAATAAAATCAAAATCAAAAATCAATTCAGAGAATTATTAAAATTATTTATAAGAGATAAAGCTATTGTTTTTAAAGAAATAAAATACAAAAATTATTAAATAATTTTGACTTTTTTTAAATAAATTATCAAAAGGTACGTAAAAGTTATCTAAACAATATCCTAAATATATAGAAAATATGGATGGCGATTAATCGAGTTAATGACTTTTTATTGTCAAATAGAATGTTGTTAAAAGACACAAAAAATATTTTTAAAGATTATTTAATTAAAAGAGAATTGGGGGATAAAAGGAATGTTTTTAATAAAGATGAACAAATTTGGTTTCGTTATGTGGAAGATAAACTTCAAAAAAATTTTAAGAATGAAGATGGAAAATCCAAAATAATTGAAGTTCATAAATTTTGGTGGAATACATAAAGAATCAAAAAATAAATAAAAATTAAAACTCATAAATTCAGTAATTCAAGAAAAAATGACAAAAAATGGAAAAATAAAACAATTAAAGAATTAACTTTTGAATTATGTCAATAAACAATTTATGTATTTTTCAATCCCTTTCTTTAATATGTACTCAAAATAAAAATTAATTTCAAATTTAATTAATTCACAATTACTAAATCTTTATTATTTTTCATAAAATTTTATACTTTATTTTAATATTAAAATATTTTAATAAAGTTAATTAAATATTTAAGATATTTTAAATTATTTAAATTTATTAAAATTTATGTCTATATTATTAAAATATTTATTAATTTTTAATATACTTAGTGTTTTCTCAACTAATTCCCTATGCCAAGGAAGGGTTAAACAAAAATTCCCCATTGGAAATATCGAGAAAAATCGGTATTATTTATCGGTATTATAATAAATCGGTATTATAATCGAGAAAATTTTATTATTTAAAAGAGAAATTCTCTCTTTTAATTTATTTATTCAGCAAAAGCTTTATTGGGAGTTAATAAAAAAATTTTTCTATTGAATTCAAACTTGGAAGTGATCTTGAAATTTAAAAATTAGAAGATAATTACTTTCATGTATACCCTAAATTCCAAATATTATTTTAAATTAGTACCAATCGACTCGGCACGAAGAGGAGATTCGATCTTAGGTTGAAATTTCACTTGGAAGTTAACTTAACTGTGAAAAACATCGATTTATTATCTAGTTCGTTAATCATCATTCAAAACCCCATATCTCAACTATGGCAAAAACAATTATTATTAAAAGCAAATTATATTATTCTTTTTTTGTTTAAACAAAAATATATTTCGAAATCAACTATATATTTTTGTATCTTTGATTTGACCTTTAATTTGTATCTTCGATTTTTATCTTTGATTTTCTTTAATATTGCCGAAATATTTTAAAATTTATGTCTATACATAAATAAATAAAAGTGCAAATAAATTAGAATAAATATGAGGAAAAAATTTTAATCTGACGTAATTTAACTTAAATTTTTAAACAATTTAACAGTAAATTTAAAGTTAAAACGGCACTATTCGGTTATCTCCCACCATTTTATTTTTCTTCTCGATTTTCCGAATTAACTTTTTTATGCTTGATCAAATCCGAATGAAAATTATATATCATTCGAAAGCCCTCAATGAGAGGCTCTTGAAGTATCATGTCTGATCGCGATTAAGAAGTGATAACTGTGAAAAACTTCTAGACTTCTAATATTTTACTGAACGATCAGACTAGATCCATCCAGTTGGAATAAAGATAGCGCTCATCGAGGGCTTTTAAATTATTTAAAATTCGTGAATTGGATCGAGTATAAAAAATTATAGCCTATTAAATTCGGGAAAGGAGAAGAAAATTAAAATGCTGGGAGATAACCGAATAATACAGTTAACAAAAACTTTTTTATTATTTCAAAGCAAATTTTTTTTAATTTTCAATGTCAATGTCAACAAAAATTTTATTTTTCATTCAATTTATTTTTCCAATATTTTTAAATTCTCTGGCAAATGAACAGAAAAGTCAACGATTCCGATTTTATTATTTTGATCGTAATTTCTCCGATCATTACAAAATAAAAAGAATAAACATAAATAATTTTGATTTGTCTGTTGAATTGGAATGTTCTTTACCGGAAATAGATTGTTCTGATCTTTATATAAAATTAAAAAGACAAATTAATTTTGTTGACACCAATGACCATTCTTTTGCAGAAAAGCTTAACAATGGGTTAACGAAGATTCATTTTAAAACTGAATCTAATAAATTTCGCGAAGGAATTATGATTGGGCTCCGAAGAGCAAGAAGGGTAAGCAAAGAATAATATACATAATATATTATCAAACAAAAAATAATATTTTTAGAATATTATGCAAATAGAGCCTTTCTTTCATAAAAATATTAATTTCGAACCTGAAGAAGAGGAAGAAGAAAATAAAGAGTTCCGATTAACTAAATTTGAATGGAATCTGAATTTTGAAAAAGACTATGATAGTCATATAAATATTTGTTTTAAAGCCAAAAATAAGGGAGAATATTTTATTTATGTTATATTATATTCTCCTACGATTATAAAATTTTTTGTCAAAATTGAAGGAGAGAAAGAAAAATGCGTGTTTGGGAAATTTAAAATTAATTCAGAAAATTTGAAGAATTTTTTTGAGGAATTAAAAGAATTTGTTTATGTTTTTGCTTTCAAAACTAATGATGAGACAAACTTTGAAGACGGACAAATGATTATTGAATTAACAGATTCTGACCAAATTTTTTTCAATGGGACTAATCTTTTAAGTTTAGGTCCTTTATTTGATGATGGAAGTTATGAAATTTACTTTGACAAAAATGGAAAGATTAATGACTTTTTATTGTCAAATAGAATGTTGTTAAAAAATTCAAAAAATATTTTGAAAGATTATTTAATTAAAAGAGAATTGGGGGATAAAAGGAATGTTTTTAATAAAGATGAACAAATTTGGTTTCGTTATATGAAAGATGATATTCAAAAAAATTTTAAGAATGAAAATGGAAAATCTAAATTAATTGAAGTTTACAAATTTTGATGGAAAGCATAAAGAACCAAAAAAATAAATAAAAATGAAAATAAACATTCATAAATTCAATAATTCAAAAAAATGCAAAAAATGTAAAAATAAAAACAATTAAAAAATTAACTTTCGAACTATCCTTCATTTCAATAAATCTTTTTTTTTTCTTCAATTTTTTTTCATTAAAATAAAAATTAATTTCAAATATAATTATAATTCCTAATTACTAAATCTTTATAATTTTTCATAAAATACATATTATAATTTATTTTATTATTAAAACATTACAATAAATTTAATTAAAATATTTAAGATTTTTAAATATAAATTGTATTTTTCTTGCATATTTGCGTGTATATTTTGTGTTTCTTGCATATTTTAGTGCATATTTTGACAATTTTTTACGCATATTATAGTGCATATTTTGCATTTTTTAATGCATAAAATTCACAGCTTTGAGGAAATAAGTCCTCTCGATATTTCCTCAAAACCTGATCCCACTATCATCGATATCCCTTAATCGTCTTTCTGTTATCAAAATCGACCGATATATCAGTTAATTACTCCAAATATCCCTTAATTCCTCAAATTCTTTAAATTTTAGAATTATTCAGTGCCTGATGTACATATACATATTTATATGTAATATTTTTTGATGCATTTTAATTAGATAAAATTTAATGGAAATTTTTGGATGAGAAATTTAGCCATAAACCGGTTTCGGTTAACTAAAAACCGGGGGTCCCTCAAAAACCGAAACCGAAAACAGGGGGTCGTAAACCGGTCATAACCGAAACCCGAGGTACCAGTTTTTAGCCGGTCGCCAACAACCCTAGTTTTAAGGAGTGTAGGAATGGTGATTTTCGGCTTTAAATTATCTTCTTCCTTCTGCATTCTTTTTCTATTATTTTTGTTAAAAAAGAATGACAGCCACTTTTATTTTCTCTTAAATTTATATCTAAAAATCCATGTTTTTTCCAACTCTTTTCATCACATGCTTAATTCTTCTCTCATCTCTTTTTAAGTTTATGTTTATATGAGAGAACAGAAATATTTTTAACATCCTTTTAATTTGAAAGGCTTTTTGAGGGAAATTTTTATTTAAAAAATTTAAAAATTAAAATTCCTTCTCTTTCATTTCTTTTTATTATTGTCTACGTGAATATAAAATCGATTATAATTATTATTTATTTCCACCCTCTCCCCCATTAAAAAAATTAAAAAAAAATTATTTTTAATTTAAAAAATAATGTTAATTTATATTCATTTAATTTTTTATTTTTCTTCAAATAATTTTTGTTTATTTTCTTCGTTTCGTCGAATTTTAATTAAAATATTTTTAATTATAAATATTTTTAAAATACCTTCAACTTCTCCATTAAATAATTTTGAAAATCAAAAAATACTATTTTCTCTTGAAATTAGCGATTTAAAAATTAAACAATTTATTTCTCAATTATATAAAGAAAGTTTAAAATTAGATGTTTTTGTTAACTTTCAAGGACATACAAATAATGTCGATAGAATTGACCGAGCTAAAGAACCGTGAGATTTGATTCAATTTTTTAATTTTTTCCCCAATCAAAGATAAATTTAAATTGAAAATCCAGTAAGAGTGAGAGTTAAAAAGATTTAGTCCTGGAAGGCATAGATTCCGCGACCTCCTGGCATTTATTTGCTAGGCTACATTACCGATAGAGTTATCGTGGGTAACTACTCAATACTCAAGCACTCGGCCCTGCTTTCACCTCCCTTTTAATAAATATTCAATTGTGTTTTATATACTAGCCAGCTGGCCTAATATGTATGTACTAGCCTTATTCCTTGCAAGCAGTTTATTTTTTTGTAGTTTTTTTGGACATGGAATTTCTCAAAATCCACATGAAAATAAGTTTGAAAATACCCATTTTTGGGCCGAAAATATTTTAAAACGACAATTTATCAATATTAGGTAATTCCATATGTTTTGGGGTACTCAAGCACTCTTTTCAGCTCAAATAGATTTGTAATTAAAGTTTTAGCGAGTGATAATGTTTTGTGGAGATATTGAGTGATAGAAGAATTTTTTTCTAAATCCGCAGATATCACCTATATTCCTCCAGATCCACCGATACTATAGAAAAAGTTGAAAGTTCAAGCCTTGTTAGAAGTCAGATTTTTTAGATAATTTATAGTCCTTTAAGTATCCAACTTTTTGTCTAAAATTAAAATCCCTTTACTTTAATTTTAAATAAAAATTTTCTTTAGCCTTTTTCGTGATGTTAATTTAACAAAAGTTTTGTTACTTTCTGAATCTGTTCCAAAATTGTTGAAACTTTACGATAATTGTAAATATTCTTTATTTATTTAAATAAATTTTCCTTTAAATTAAAAAGATGAGCCATTTACTGGGCGGCCAGAAATTGAAACAATTGAAGAAAAAAATGAAATTAAGGATTTTCTTGATGTAATAATTAAATCCAGACCGATGGATATGCTCTATACATTTTTAAAGAGTAAAGGTGTTTTTTAAAGATTTTCTCTAAATTCTCTTTTAAGTTTTCTCAAATTTTTCTCAATAATGATTGTTTCTTTAAAAATATCCGTTAATTACCCTTTAAAGTGTTTTTAATAAATCCCAAAATTTGAGAATTTTTGGCTAGATATTAACCAGTTTCTGATCTTTTATAAGTTTGTTATCGAAAACGAGGAGTAAATCCCCTCCATAAACGTGGTTGGATTCCTAATTTGATTCCTAATTCCCTCCTAACTTTGCCTAAAATCACCCAATCTTGAATTTAAGATCATCCAATCGCTAAAAATCAATCAGTCTTTCGTCACTCGTTAGAACAATTATGGTTTGGGCAATATTCTCGTTCTTTGGGGCAACCAGATTCTTCTGGATTTGAACATGTTTTTATTGGAGAAGTTTCTTTTTATTTTTATAAATTAAAAAAATTAATAATTAAAGTTCAAACAAGGCATAGTTTCTGGCCTTCACAATTGGATAAGATTTTTATATTTGGAGAAGAATAAAAATAATTTTCATTTTGACTATAAAGGATATTTAATTAAACGAGGGGTTTTTAATAAATATTTTTTAAATAATTAAAAAAATTTTTTTAAAGAATATTTTTGGAGTAGTAAAATTCAGTTGGGAAGATTTAATGAAACCTGCAGGGTCTTTTCTTATTGGAACAACACCAGACTTTGAATTTGCTTTGTATACATTTTGTTTTTTATCGAGACGTTTAAATGGAAAGGGGAAAAATTGCAATGTTAGTTTGAATTAGTGAATGGCGCTCGACATGCCCGGACGGATTTTTCCGGAGTTTTTGGTCCCAAACCCGAGTTTTTCCATTATTTACGGATTCTTTCCGGAATGGATTAATCCAGAAAAATTTTAAAAAATCAGATCAGACTCAGGAAAAATCGACTTGTAAATCTAATTTTTCTCAAAAATCTTTTGTATATTTTCAGTTCGAACTTGATGGATGTCAGTTTACTTTAATTAGCTATGAATTGGTTCAACAAGGCCGTCTTTTTATTGGTTCGATGTATCCAAGTGCTGGGCAAATGACAAATGAATGTCGTCGCAGCAGGGATTTATTTACTTGAACAATACAAGAATTAAGATTTATATATTTTCATATACAATATATGTATTTACATGTTTTTAGTTAATAATTTATTGATGACAAAAAAAATAAAAATATTTATAATTCCGATAAATCAAACTTTTTTTTCTCAAATTCTATTTTTTCATATTGATTCTAATTCTGAAAGTCGAAATATCACTGGCAGTTTCTGCAAAAACAAAACACACTTTTGGGTTGAAAATATTGGTAATTTGATAATTTGTATATTTAACACCATTTAATTGCTCAATTTCAACTTTTTCTGCTCTCTCGCTTAATTTAATATTTGCTGAAATATGGAAATCAAAAATAATTTCAGGCACCATTTTCAAACAGTCTCTAGATGTTGCTATATACTTAAATTTTGAATCTATTTTTAATCTAATTTGTAAATATAACTCACTTCAACAATAAGATAATAAAGCAAGGATATATTTAAAGAATAATCCAACTTGTCTAAAAACGCATAAAAGCTCAAATGAAATTTTCCCAAAATATTTCCTTTTGTCAAAATTTTGAATAAAATATTTATATATTTTTCCATGTGTCTATCTTGAAATAAATTTAATATAAGAGTTTCATTAATTAAATGTTTCAAAGTAAATTGAAGTAAATTTTCAATATTGTGAGGAATTCTAGACTGATTGAATATTTGAATATAAAATTGTTTAGCATTTCCAAATAATAATTGAATCAATTCTGGATTGAATATAAATTGTTGTAAGGAAAAATATTCAAAAGAACAACTAAATAATTTATTTAAATAATAATAAACAATTTTGACATCATTTTTGCTTTTAATGATGGTTGGTAGTCGAAGTAAAAAATATTCATTAATGTTGCTAGGTTCTAATCCTAGGTTAAAAGAGGATTTAGATTTCCCAAATAAAAATTGATGCGACTCAAAATAAATGGTACTTTTCCGTTATCCCTACAGACTTTTGCGGACTTTTTATTGGACATATTTGAGTTCCTTTCTTTATCATTATATGACATAAGTCTTTCTCCCTTCCTTAATTTCACTATTTCCCGGTAGCATCATTCAATAAGAAAATTAATAAAGAAGTTTAATTTTTTGTCAACAAATCACTAGAATCGTGTCAGGCTGAAACGCGAAACAAACAAAGGACCGTGTTCTGTCCGACAATATTGTCTGGATTTTATTTGATTTCAGACAATTCAATCTCTCATTGAATGCCACAGGGTAGTGTGAAATTGAGGAAGACTATTTATGTGTCCGCAAGTCTGTAGGGATAACGGAAAAGTGCCAAATAAATTATTGAACAAAACTTAACCTTTAGTCAAGCATATAACTATATCCTTATCCAAATCTTTCTTAGGTAAATATAACGAAATTCGTTTTTCAAGTCCACCCCTCCACTAAAAAGGAATTATTTACATATTTAAATGCTCAAATTTACCTTCTTTTCAAATTGTTTATCCAATGGAAAGTCAAAATTCGCAGTTTTAAGGGTAACTAAATATCGACGAGGTCCTTTGAATCGTTCGAAACAATCCTTAATTAAACTTAAAAATTGAAATTAGTTGAAAACATTACAATATTTATTTCCTTAAATTTCTCCCGAGCAAGTTCTCCTTGAAATTTGTTAATAAACTCATAAAAATATAGATTTGTTTGGTTGATTGAACGTAATTCTTTATAACTGAGGAATTTAAAAATATCAAGTTTTGTTTCTACTGGTAAAGAATAAAACATTTTTTTAAGAAAATTTAAATGAAGAATGCTTAAAAATAATATTAAAATGTGCCTAAAAATATTTAAAAATAAATTGGCAGACATTAAACTGTTAAAAATGAGATGCAAAAAAATTTTTAAAAATAATTTAATTGAAATTCAATGAAAAACAAAAATAATAAAAAAATAAATTAATCTTCTTGAATATTCAAAATATTATTTTCATCTAACCAATAATTATTAAAACGTTTTTGACAAATATTTAAACCATTTTCTTCGTATTCTGAACGAGTCACCGTTTTGGAAGCAAAATTCCAAGTGTCAAAAGATTCTCCACTTTTATCGGAAAAAATATTATTAGCACAATTCCAGGCATGTGCTATTGGATTTGGGGCAAGTAAAACTTCTAATGGAAATGTTTCATCAACAGAACAACGTAAATCTGTTAGACTGAGAATTATGGAAATTATTTAAAAATGTAAAAGTAGAAGAATATTGTTTGCTACAAAAGTTAAAAAGGCCCCATACCCCCTGACTACGGGTCTGATAGGTAATTGGTTTCAAACCAAAGCGAAAATTTTCCGTTCAGTTAACCGAAGAATTTTTAGAAACCAACGACCCCATTACTATATAAGGGCATTGTTCCTTAATATATGACAAAAGATTCCATTTGTCAATGTATCTTAGGAGTGTAATCCTAGCTTACGGGAGATATTTTAGTCGATGTTTTCCTCGCACATCTGTTACGTTTTTAAATTAATAATACCCCCCCCCCCTCCCCCACCCTTACTAAAAAATTTTGTAAAAAATTTTTATTTCTCTTACATCCTCTCAAGATAACCAGCAAAAAGTGAATTTCCTCCAATTAAAACAATATTTGCAGCCATTAATAATTGAATTTCTACAAAAAATATTTTAAAAATATTTTGGGAATTCAAGAAAACCTTTAGGGAATTTAGATAAACAATTATTTATTGCTTCAACTATTCCCATTTGTCCAATTTCTACATCACTAGGATTAAATAAAAGTTCGGTAAGTGCAAAACGTTCAACGCCCAATGAAAGTTTTTGTGTGTTTAAATGTTTTTGAGACAAAATTGATGATTTTGGATTGAATATCTAAATTTAAATGAAAATTATTAAAAAAAAAAACTTTTTTGGATTTATTAGAAAGCTTTTTAAAAATTTTGAAATTTTTTTCTCTAAGGAAAGATATAGGATATAATTCATTCTTTTGATTTATTATTTCTGATTATCCTGATTCGTCGAACTTCTATTTAGCAAATTCCGCGGATGTATTTTAACGAGAGAATTTTAAATAGATGTATGTAGAAGAGAAACAATGCTATAGAATATTAAATAATTAGATGATTTTATGATTTAGTGAAATTATGACGAGAGAATTTTAAAAATATGTATGTAGAAGAGAAACAATGCTATAGAATATTAAATAATTAGATGATTTTATGATTTAGTGAAATTATGACGAGAGAATTTTAAAAATATGTATGTAGAAGAGAAACAATGCTATAGAATATTAAATAATTAGATGATTTTATGATTTAGTGAAATTATGACGAGAGAATTTTAAAAATATGTATGTAGAAGAGAAACAATGCTATAGAATATTAAATAATTAGATGATTTTATGATTTAGTGAAATTATGACGAGAGAATTTTAAAAATATGTATGTAGAAGAGAAACAATGCTATAGAATATTAAATAATTAGATGATTTTATGATTTAGTGAAATTATGACGAGAGAATTTTAAAAATATGTATGTAGAAGAGAAACAATGCTATAGAATATTAAATAATTAGATGATTTTATGATTTAGTGAAATTATGACGAGAGAATTTTAAAAATATGTATGTAGAAGAGAAACAATGCTATAGAATATTAAATAATTAGATGATTTTATGATTTAGTGAAATTATGACGAGAGAATTTTAAAAATATGTATGTAGAAGAGAAACAATGCTATAGAATATTAAATAATTAGATGATTTTATGATTTAGTGAAATTATGACGAGAGAATTTTAAAAATATGTATGTAGAAGAGAAACAATGCTATAGATTATTAAATAATTAGAATTCCTCGGATGTTGATCATTTCTTTTGATTTATTATTCCTGATTATTCTGATTCGTCGAACTTCTATTTAGCAAATTTCTCGGATGTTGATCATTTCTTTTGATTTATTATTCCTGATTATTCTGATTCGTCGAACTTCTATTTAGCAAATTTCTCGGATGTTGATCATTTCTTTTGATTTATTATTCCTGATTATTCTGATTCGTCGAACTTCTATTTAGCAAATTTCTCGGATGTTGATCATTTCTTTTGATTTATTATTCCTGATTATTCTGATTCGTCGAACTTCTATTTAGCAAATTTCTCGGATGTTGATCATTTCTTTTGATTTATTATTCCTGATTATTCTGATTCGTCGAACTTCTATTTAGCAAATTTCTCGGATGTTGATCATTTCTTTTGATTTATTATTCCTGATTATTCTGATTCGTCGAACTTCTATTTAGCAAATTTCTCGGATGTTGATCATTTCTTTTGATTTATTATTCCTGATTATTCTGATTCGTCGAACTTCTATTTAGCAAATTTCTCGGATGTTGATCATTTCTTTTGATTTATTATTCCTGATTATTCTGATTCGTCGAACTTCTATTTAGCAAATTTCTCGGATGTTGATCATTTCTTTTGATTTATTATTCCTGATTATTCTGATTCGTCGAACTTCTATTTAGCAAATTTCTCGGATGTTGATCATTTCTTTTGATTTATTATTCCTGATTATTCTGATTCGTCGAACTTCTATTTAGCAAATTCCGCGGATGTATTTTAACGAGAGAATTTTAAATAGATGTATGTAGAAGAGAAACAATGCTATAGAATATTAAATAATTAGATGATTTTATGATTTAGTGAAATTATGACGAGAGAATTTTAAAAATATGTATGTAGAAGAGAAACAATGCTATAGAATATTAAATAATTAGATGATTTTATGATTTAGTGAAATTATGACGAGAGAATTTTAAAAATATGTATGTAGAAGAGAAACAATGCTATAGAATATTAAATAATTAGATGATTTTATGATTTAGTGAAATTATGACGAGAGAATTTTAAAAATATGTATGTAGAAGAGAAACAATGCTATAGAATATTAAATAATTAGATGATTTTATGATTTAGTGAAATTATGACGAGAGAATTTTAAAAATATGTATGTAGAAGAGAAACAATGCTATAGATTATTAAATAATTAGATGATTTTATGATTTAGTGAAATTATGACGAGAGAATTTTAAAAATATGTATGTAGAAGAGAAACAATGCTATAGATTATTAAATAATTAGAATTCCTCGGATGTTGATCATTTCTTTTGATTTATTATTCCTGATTATTCTGATTCGTCGAACTTCTATTTAGCAAATTTCTCGGATGTTGATCATTTCTTTTGATTTATTATTCCTGATTATTCTGATTCGTCGAACTTCTATTTAGCAAATTTCTCGGATGTTGATCATTTCTTTTGATTTATTATTCCTGATTATTCTGATTCGTCGAACTTCTATTTAGCAAATTTCTCGGATGTTGATCATTTCTTTTGATTTATTATTCCTGATTATTCTGATTCGTCGAACTTATATTTAGCAAATTTCTCGGATGTTGATCATTTCTTTTGATTTATTATTCCTGATTATTCTGATTCGTCGAACTTCTATTTAGCAAATTTCTCGGATGTTGATCATTTCTTTTGATTTATTATTCCTGATTATTCTGATTCGTCGAACTTCTATTTAGCAAATTTCTCGGATGTTGATCATTTCTTTTGATTTATTATTCCTGATTATTCTGATTCGTCGAACTTCTATTTAGCAAATTTCTCGGATGTTGATCATTTCTTTTGATTTATTATTCCTGACCTTTTTTTCTTATTTTTTTAAATTAAGAATAAAAGATGAAAAAACTCACTTCCCCTCTCATTAATGTTACAAAATCAGGCAGTAAGTAATCCAATCTTTTAGACCTCCAATTTTTCATATCCTCTTGGAAATCTGTAGAGACAAAACAAACATCTTCTTTACACTTAAATTTAAAAAATATTTCTTTCAAATTTTTATTTAATTAAAATTCTTACACAATTAATTACATAAGTTTCGTCAGTAACATTTAATTGCCTATAAGAAATCCAATCTTTTAATTGATTTGTAAGAGCTTTGCCACCAACATCGATTCTAAATAATAATTCGAATATAAGGCATATTATAAAAAAATTGGACAGATAGTTGACGTCGTTAATAGTTAAAAAACTGGCGGAACTACCAGATTAATTTACTCAATATCCACTGATCCTGTTTGTCTTCTATCCTTCCTAAAAGTAACCCAATAGAGCTAAATTATGTATGTACTGTTAGACTCACATGCGTCGGATGAGCCTTAATTTGTTATTTGCTCTCCTAAATGGAAAATGGGGGAAAGAAGGGGGTAACTAAAGTAATAGTCCGAAATTAAAATTTTTTAATGGAAAATAGTGGGAGGAACTATAAATAATCCCAAAAAATTTTCTTACAATTTTTAAATGTTAAAAAATAATTAAAACCTCAAAACTCCATTTTTTGCAATTTTTCCTTGAATATATGGAACGATATGAGTAAAAGAATGTCTTAAAATAAATTGTTAAATCATTCTTAAATTTAAAAAAATACCCAGAATCAACAATAATACAACAAGGATTTTCAAAAGAACAATGAATTTGGGCAGTCAAAGAAGGGGCTAAATAAATAAAATAAAAATTAGAAAATAAAAAAATAACCAGAGGTTCTAATTAAAGAATGAAAACAATAATTCTCAAAAATTATTTCTTCTGTGTTGTCTTCAGAAAATGCTCTGAAAAATTAAAAATTTTAGTAAAAATAAATTAAAAAATTTTAATTTAAAAAATATTTTCGATCCTATAGAAAAATTTAAATTTAGAAAATTAAAAAATAAAAAAAATTAAAAATTTTCATAAGATGGCTTATACACACGACAATTGCGGATGTATAGTTAGAGAAATAAAATTTAAAAATAAAAAATATTAAAAAGCCTGACTTGGAGACCTGCCGGTTGGCACCAGGGATCTGGTCGACATAAAAAAATAAATTGGCTATTTTTTTCAATTCCCGATTTTCGAAAGCGGGTCGGCTAGAACCCTGGTTGGCATATGTATATAGCCTAAATTTCATACAATCTTATAACCCTTAAAAGTTTCCAAAACAAATTTTTGGATTATGACCAGGGAATATTTAATTTTTTAAAATTTGTACCCATAATTGTCATCTCCACTAAAGTTGCCGTTTTCGAGTCGGGCCAACGGTTGAGGCATTTTTTCGGGCCTAACTTTATCGAGTCGGGCCTATACGAGTCTTTTTCGAGCCAAATATCTTAGGCCCGACTCGATCATTCGGTCTGACTCGGTCCATTTTGGCAACCCTAAACTCCACAATCCGTTCGAAAAAATTAAAATTTCAATTAAAAAATAACCTCGAAATATCAGAAGGATCAGTCAAAATTATTCTACAATTTTTATAGTCTACATTTAAAATATCCTTTCCAAACAATTTATTCCAAATTTGTAATTGTGTATCCCAATTAACTTTAAAAAATATTTTAGAAAAATAATTTAATTTAAAAAAATAACCTAAATATCCGCGCTCAATTGGAAGGGAAAAATACAAAGAAGTTTTATCAGACAATTGTTCAATTTCATCGGCTATATAAACACGTTTTTTGTCAAATTTGGATTTAATTATGGCATTTGGAAATAATCTAAATTTGAATTTTAAAAAAGATTTTGACAAAAGGAGGTTAAGAAAAAATTAAAAAATGTCGGAAAAAGTAAAGGAAAAATAAAGAAACATATTAAAATAATTTTAGACCTAAAAAAGCTTCGGAAGTCGCCCTCCCCTTATCCTGACCTTGCTCTCCACCCTCGCCCTCTCCCCTTTTCCCTGACCATTTTGAGCTTTATTGCTTGATTTATAATTTATTGTCATTCAAAAGAGCTCGTGAAGCTGGGCCGAATGATACTCTAATCAATTAGATTTGATGATTATGGACAAAATTATGAAGCTGAACCATCGATAGATAAACATTTTGTGATGATGCTAGGGCAAAATGGTCATAACATTATTTTATAAGTCAGATTTCGTTTATTTTAGTGACCCAAAAAATGAAAATAGGAAAAAAAGGAAGGGGGCGACTTTCGAAAAAATAAAAAAAATAATAAAAAAATCTTAACTTTTCATCACAAAAATTATTTTTAAATTTAATAAATTAACCTCGAATTAGAACCTGCATATCCAATTTTAATATTAAAACAACCATTGTCCAAAATCAAAGTTTCAGGAGACATTATATAAAATATATTGATTTCTAAATTGTTTTAAAATTATAAATGATGGAAAAAATATTAAATAAGAATACTTGAATATTAAAATTATTAAAAATTAAAACGAAAATATTTAAATAAAGCTTTTATCAATTTTAAATAATATAAATATAAAATAAACAGATAAAAACTAAAAATGACTGTATTAGTGTAGGAGCAAGGGATTTTGCGAGAATACCCGTCCGCAATTCCATGTACCTTCAATGCATGTCCATGTACTTTTGTGGAAGAATCTTGCAAAATAGTCCGAAATTTTTTTTTATAAAAATCTACTAATTTATTTTTAAAATGTTTAGTCCCGTCCATCCGATTTAGCCTGAATATTTGAAAATGAAAGATTGGATTGTCCACTTTCTTCAGAAAATTGAGGGAGTGTCTAAAAAATAAATTGAATTTTATTGCTTGAAGGTATTCTAGAACGACTGGATTAACACTGAATTTATATTTTAAATATTTTTGTGAACGTCGATGCGTTTTTGATTAAATTTCTAGCTACATATACTTTACAAAAAAATATCCGGTTTTTAACAAAAAAAAATTAAATTAAAAACCTTCAATGTATGTCCATGTACTCTAAATCGATAAAGACATGTCACATAAGAGCCCCAATTTATAAAAGTCTCCAATAATATTTGTTAAATGCTGATCCGAATGCTTTAAAAATTTTTATTTTATCGAAAATTATTTTAAATTAACCTGAACATAAAATATTTTAAAGGATCTCCATAAGCATCAAAAGTAAAGTTACCCAATAATTTACGAGAATAAATGTCGTCAATATCTTGATAACTCTAAAATTTAACAAAAATCATTTCAGTCATTTTTTTATCTAAATACCCAAACGAGGAAATTCTTAGGTGCTGTACTGATATGTCCATCAGGTGATAATTCAATTGGCAAATGTTCGTATGAAACAGCTGTAACATTGATACGATCAGATAATCCAATAGTTAAAAATCCATGCCCTCCATAAAATGCCCAACATTCACCGGCAGAGGCTCCATAACCTTTTCTCTAAAGAAATTTTGAAAATTATTTTTTGGAACAAAATCAGGGGTATATTCAAGCACGAAAATCGTCGACTCCGGTAGGTCTAAATAATGTCATAACTTCGTCAAATCTTGTCCGATTTCGTTGATTTTGGTGTCATTCGACTCAGCTCGACGAGCTCTTTCGAATGAGCTATCATTTGGGTAAACTTTTTTTATTTCGAAAAATCACCCCCATGGTTGTTCAATTTTCAGGGGTCTGTATTTCGGTCAAATCAAGTCGGATTTTGTTGATTTTGGTGTCATTCGACACAGCTCAATGGGTTCTACAATTGTTGTTCAGACTGACCATTTTTACATAATTTACAAAAAAACTGGCTGGGGGTGGGAAACTAAATAAGTACCAAAATTACATTTGGTATAATTTAATAAATTTCTGGTTCCCTGAAAATTGGATAAATTTTTTACAAAATCAGGCTTCTAGACTTTTCTGGTTTGCCCATCCAAAAATCAAAAAAAAATAAAGAAAAAAAAGTAAAATAAGCCTGATAATGTGATAGCACAAAATCGTCCAAATTGAGGGTATCGCACGGATAGGCAGCTCCCCTCCCCCCAGTGGCCAACAAAAATTTAGAAACTACTTGAATGACAGTTCTTGGACTATAACTTGCAAACCAAAGTGGAATACCAAAAAGTTTTTGTGTTCTAGACCTCTCATTATATTGAACAGGGCAACGAGTACTTAATAGAGATCCACCTAAAAAATAAAAAAATAATCTGGTTAAAAGCATTTAAATTTACCAGAACTTTCTAAAGCATAATCAAAATTTTTAGAAAAATATTTTGTTTTTCAATCTGGCCAGGCGTAGAAGTGAATCTTCGACAAAGTCTTGGATGTATATATTCTCTACTTCCATTTGGTTTATACGAATAAGTATAAGAGTAAGTATAATCAGTTTCATAAGGACTTAAAAAAAATAAAAATTAATGCCTTATTTCAAAGCAAAAAACCTTTGCAAAATTTCGTCAATTTTTTCTTTCGTAAGGCGAGATGCTGCTCTGTTTTGAGTTGATGTTGATGGAGAGAAACTTCTAAAAAATATTTTATTTAAAAATATTAAAAGTTAAAATTAAAATACAATCGTCTGTAAGCGTTGGAAACATCCATTTTAATTTAGAAATTTAATTAAACTTTAGCAGAACATTTTATTGAGACTAGAATCTGACAAGACAGAAAATTTTCTTTATAGAAAACCCGAGCGTTTTGAGCTATGCCCAGCTGTATCCAAAAAATTTATTCTCAAATTTAATAATTAACCTTGCATTGAAATTGCATATCCAATTTTATGTCTAAATTAATGTTAGAAGTAGAGACCGGCAAAATCGCGTTTGCGTGATCCCGCATGCCGGATTTTTTTAAAAATATGTGTGGGACGGGATCCCACGAGATAAATCCCGCATCCCGCAAATCGAAAAAAGTGCAGGATTGCGGGACAGGATCCCGCAAAATCCCGCGCGGGATCCTGTCCCGCTCCTGTCTCTAGATAGAAGAGCATTCTCAAGCCAAATTCTCAAATAGCATTTCGATGAATTGAGTATTTTTACTCTGCTAGACATTTTGAGATGAGACGCTTTGGTGGCGGGACATTTTGAGTAGTGCGCGGCAAAATCATTTTTCCGGGTCCGGAAACCGGATTTTGGATTTCTCACTCATGCCGGACCGGATCCGGCCGGATTTTTCCGGATTAATCCGGTCCGGGGTAATCTTCAGCTTTACTGGTCCCTAGAAAAAAATGTGGTAAAGTACTTTTTCGATATTTTTGGGGTCTGCCAGTAGGTAATCGAGTGTGCTGAGTCCAAATATGGGCTTAGAATTTGTTTATTTCGGACCTCGGACCCGAATTCGACTAGTCGAATTCGGGGTAAGAATTCGAAACTATTAGGCTAACGCTATTCTGACCCATCTCTTCAAGCTGATTCGAATGATATCAAAATTATTGTGTTTCGACAACTTTAGACTAAGTTATGATTAATTAAATACACGCTTGGTTAGACTTCCGTATATAAATCAAACACCATAACTTAGTCTAAAGATGTCGAAACGTAATAATTTTGATACCAAACGACTCAGCTTGAAGAGACTAGTCCGATTAGGCATAAAATTTGAAATTTCGAATTTTTACCCATGTTAGACATGGTCGAATTCGGGTCCGGGGTTCGAAATAAACAAATTCTAAGCCCATATTCGAACTCAGCAAACTCGATTACCTACTGGAATGCTCAAAAATGTCAAACTAGCACTTTTTCCTTATTTTTTTCTAGGGACCAGTAAAGCTGAAGATTACCCGGTCCGGTTTTAATCCGGCAAAAATAATTTCCGGAGTCCGGCAGAATTTACCCGGATTCCGGACCGGATCCAGGATTTTTTCCGGATTTTTCAAAAAAAAATTTTTCCATTAATTTTTGAGTTAAAATGTTGTAAGAGGTGTGTTGCTCATGTGTTAAGATGTTTTTAGTGGGGATATCTAAGTATTTTGAGGATTATGAAGGATGATTGGTGGATTTGTGGATATTATAAGGGATAAAGAGGTACTATGGGGGATAAAATGGATAACAGGTGACTTGGGGATTATAAGGGATATCGCGGGATTTAAGTGGTAAGGGGATGTAATCAACCTATATCCATCTTAATCCATACAAATACACTTATATCCCACCTTAGTCCCTCCAAATCCACCTATGTATATCCCTCGTGTTTTGGTAAGACCCTGTTTTGTCTAGCCTTGTTTTGTAACTCCGTGTCGTGTGTTTTGCAGTTCCGTCCCTTGTATTTCCTTAATCCTCCGATATCCTATCCACTTAATTTGCCGTTAGCTTTTCGAATATAATGATATCCTCCTTAACCCTCGATATCCATCCAAATCCATTAATATCCCATTAATCACGAGGGATTAGGGACGGGGGCAAGAGACAATTGCTAGTTTTTTTAAAAGATCGAACGGAACATGATAGCACTCTAATTTTATACAAGGAGGACTCAATCATGAGGACTTAGTTGAACTGTCCCGATTTTGGAAGGCCAATAAAGAATTCATTTCTTTTCAGCGCCGCAGGCGAAAATTTTTGATTTTCAGAAGATCAAGTGTCAAAAACGTGTCTGGTGAAAACGGCAGTGGTGAATTGGGCAGTGAGCAATTTGGGCAGTGAGTGATTTGGGCAGTAAATGTTTTTAAAAAAATAATTTTACACGCAAAAACAATTTGAGTAACGTTAGAAGAATAATTTTGAGTGATTTGGGCAGCTTATTTACACAAAAATTCAAAGAACCGCACCCCTTTTTCATTTTGATAACGTACAACATTACACTTTGTTGAAATCGTCTTGGTCTCAATTTTGACGTTTCCCTAAGTGATAAGTAGATTTAAGGTTTTAAAAATTGAGAAGTAATTCCTATTTTAAGTTTTTAGGTCTCAAGATAGGTCCAAAATACCTATCTGAAAAAGGTCAAAATAGTTTTGGAAAAATATGTTAAGATTTTGAATTTACTTTAGGTTAAATAAAAATTTCGGAATTTTCTTATCAATTTTAAATAATTTTAAAATTCCAAGTTACTGCCCAAATCACTCAAAATTATTCTTCTAACGTTACTCAAATTGTTTTTGCGTGTAAAATTATTTTTTAAAAAACGTTTACTGCCCAAATCACTCACTGCCCATATCACACACTGCCCAATTCACCACTGCCCAAATCACACGGCACCGTCAAAAATCTTCCTTTTTTATAAAAAAATACAAGAAAAACGGGAAAATTCCAGAACCGGACCAAGTCCCAAATCCGGTGTAAAAAATTTGCCGGATTCGGATCCGGATTCCGGATTTGCAACTTGAGCCGGACCGGATCCGGCCGGATTTTTCCGGATTAATCCGGTCCGGTTTTAGTCCGGAAATTTCAAAAAAACCCGGATTTGGGATCCGGACTCCGGGAAAATCCGGCCGGATCCGGTCCGGTGCCGCGCACTAATTTTGAGTGGGACATTTTGTGAGTTGGTCTAAATTTCCTGTTTGACAATTATCGAAATTTTAAAAAATTTACACCATTTTTGTTAAAAAATTATTAAAAATGACACCTTAAAAAATTATTACTAGATCTAAAATTTGGTTAAGGAGCTCAAGACTGAATCCCAATTTAAGGAAACATTTACAAAAAAGAGAATTTATGTATATTAATTAATTAAAATTTATTACTTGAAATCTTAAGGTTTTTATAAAAATACCCGTAAACCGTTTAAATAGGGGAATGTGAAAGTTGGATTGAACAGTTATTGAGGGCCTTGCATCAAATTTCAGGCCTACAAATTTTGGGTGATCTTTCTAGATTTAGAAAGATTTCTAGTAAAAAATTAGCTACCGGACTAGAATAGAAACTGCTAAAGTTGGTTAGAAAAACGCTTAAGTCGAAAACTAAGAAAGCTCAAAATACAAGCATGTCTTGTCTACTCATTCAGAATTTCAAAAAAAAATCGGGCACATCTTTAGAATTTGAAATTTAAAACTTGAATTTATCAACCTCATCTAATCTTAACCGCGGAAATTTTCAAATATATTGTATAGTTTTTCTATTCTTTTTAGTCTAATTTTTAATCAAGTTTATTTTCCTTATTACAAATACTAAAAAATAATAGTTTACCTACCTAAAAATATTGTCAATAAAAAATAATCAAAAATTGGTTAGAAACGAGAGTTACCGTATTTACTCAAATAACTACTCTAATTAAAATAATTACCCCTCTAAAAACTTCAAATAATTATTCCGGCACTATTTATCCCTTTCCAACAATAGAGTAAAGCATTAATTACCCAGAGTAATTATTTGAGTAAATACATAAATAAATTAATTTGTTAAATAATATCAATTTTTAAAAATTTATTTTTCTATATACATCATTGCACGAATTGCCGACAAATTGCACTATGAAATGCACGGCTTTAGGCCCTGTGGGGAGAAAAAAGAAAAGGGAAAGGCCAAATTTTATGACCAAATTATTAATTAAAAATTTAAAAGAAAAATTAGATACTACTATAGCATTATTTGCCCCATTTTACTTTTCTACTCCTTCCTTCGTTTTCATTATTTATGGATGGTCTAAATCGCCGGAATACTCCAGCAGCATTCATAATTTTTTGATAATATTAGGGCTTGTGCTAAACAGGAAAACCTGAAGAACCGGATTTAAAAAAGTTTGGAATGCCCTGTTTAGCCTTGATCTTTGAACTTGACATAAATTTTAAACAAAGCTGTTCCGAAACAAAAAATCGTCGAAATCGAAAATCGAAGGAAAAATAACCTCGAAACTCGAAAATCAAATAGCCCTTTTAATGTAGTTGCAGATATCCCGACCTGGGAAATTCTCAAAATTTTCGCCTGCTGCGCTTAACAAGTGGATTTTTTCGGCCTCTTAATCCTCCAGTTTATCCTCCAATCTCCTTAAATCCTTCGATATCAATCAAAATCCTCTTATAACCCAGATACCACCAAAAATATCCGCAGAATCTTTTTAAACCCCTTAATCCCTTCAAATCCTCTGATCTCCCCGATATCTATTACGTAAAAATTTTTTATGTGAAAATCCCGAAATCCCATTGGATTTCGCTAAATTTTAGAACGGTAATATCGGGATTACGGGATTAAGCACGCAGGATCTTGAAAAAAATCACGTTATGGGATCCCGTGAATGCGATTTTGCCGCACACTAAATGATTTTTTAAATTGTGCCCTTATTTGTTAAAATTGATAAATCTCTTCTTATTTAAAAAAATTTAATAGTTTGGAACTAGAACTAGCTTGGAACTAGTTCCAGAACTTTTTTGAATATGAAGAGAGGAATTTTAAAAATGGAGTTCCGAAACTGGAACTACAAAAATTAAAAACCTAGTTCTGGAACTGAAACTAGTTCCAGAGAAATTTTGGAACTTTCCCATCACTGCAGACAAGGACTAAACTTTTAGTTCTTAAGTAATTTAGATTAATTATGCGCCTTTAATAAATTATAATTTTATGATAAATGAAAAATGAAGGAGAATAAAGGAAAATGGGGGCAGATAATGCGATAAACTATCAAAAAATATTTAAAAATTAACTCAACTTATTAATTTAAAAAACTTAACTCGCCACTTATCCCCATAAAATCCAACATTTCCACATATTTTTCACCCATTTTCTCTAATTGTACCAGACGAAGCAGGACAACAGGCCAATTCTCCAAAAGACATTCTTCCTCGGACTCACCTGTGGTCACATTACCAATTGTTGCTTTTAGCAACATACGGAAGAGTATTTGCCTCACTTCTCTCAAACCATCTTCAAGCTGCTTTAAATTTTTTTAGTTATTTTTCGATAAAAAATTTATTTTCAAAATTCGGTTTAATAAATATAATAATTAGGTACTCTTCTGTTCTGCCACCTCCCCTTAATTATTGCTAAAAATGTCATATATAGCATAGGTTAATAAAAGGTGCTGAATCGAACGGTGCCACTATTTTTTCTGGAAATGCACGAAATGATCAAAAACCAAAATTATATTTTTGAATCATATTTATTTTTAAGAAATTATATTTTAAACAATTTAAAAATAATGGGAGGGATGAATTGAGCCTGGTAGCATCTAAAATGCATACTTATCGGTTTAACGTAAAAAGAAGGTGAAAGCAGTGCCCCGGTATCTCAATCAACAGAGTACCCGGAGCTAAACTTCTCCTTTCCTTCACTATATTTTAAATTTATTTAGTATTAATTTCAATTTTTGAGAAATATTCTTAAATTAAGTATTTAACATTATAAAATTTTTTAGAATTTTTTTTATTAATTTGTTGATTTTCTCCCCAATATTTTAAAGTTCAAGTAATTACCTCAATTTTTAAAATTAACAAAATAGCCATCAAAGAAATCTGTTCATTAGTTAATTCCAACTCTTCAAGTTTTTGCTTAATAAAATAAAAATCTTCATTAAATTCTTTTTCCCCTTCCCTTTTATTTTTTAAATTTTTAATTTTTGGAGTCCAAATCCGCCTATTAATTTTAATTTTAAATTTATTTTCCCCAAACTTCCCTTCAAAACTTTCCCCAATATTTAAAGCCATCAAGAAAAGCAACACAGGTTGCCAATTAAATAGGAAATTGTGTTGTAGACAAAACTGTAATTTTAATTTATTATTCTTTTTTGAATAAAATTTATATTTAAATTAACAGATAATTTTTAATCTCAAGGAATCTTTTAATAAAAATTGTGATATGTTGATATATAGTGATATGTCCCTTTGATTACTAAATAAAAATTTTGTGTATAAAATTTTAGCCCAAAATCACCTAAATTTATAATCCATTTATTAAATTTATAACCCGTTTCTACAGAAATTTAATTAAAACTTAATTTTTAAATTTAATCAAAAAAATTTTTTAAAATTTTTCGCAAATTATAAAATAAGCTTGAATAATTACCCTGTCTAATTATTGTTTCAACTTCTCGCTAGAGAGTTTTTTTTATTTTAGAGAGGGTAATTATAAGAGAATATTTGATATTATGTATACCTGGGAAAATTCTAGCAATTGAGGAGTAGACCCTCGAAATTGTGCCTTTTGAATGCGGGCTAACCTTCCCATCAGTAATTTCCTTGTCCTTTAATAAATTAATTTTTAAAAGTTTATTAAAGTTATATTTTAATGCTTAAAAGTTTATTAACATTACATTTTAATGCTTGGATTCAAGGTTAATATTATTTCAATACCTATTTTTCTCAATCAAACCACGCTTCGCGCGCCTCTGAACCTCGTCCAAAACCACTATAAAATTTTAATTAATTTATTAAAGCAGATTTTTTAAAATGGCCCTCTCCCGAGAGTTGAGAAGAGGAGTAGAGTGACTAAATCCTTTACTATTTTAAAGCTCTGATGAGCATATCTTTTTCCGCATGAATTAATCAGTCCAATCATTCATTAAAAATATTTCGTGTTTATTTTACATTTATAAGGTTATATAATATGGGAAAAGCCAATGAGTGATCAGTTAGACCGCTCATATTCGGACGAAAAATCACGAAAAATGAAAAATTTTGAAAAGTATGGACGGAAAAAATTGTAAAATATGCTGAAAATATAGGAAAAGTCCCGTGTGATATAGGATAAACTTAGAAAGACTAAAAGATATAATCGATTACAACTGGCCCGTTACAAAAAAATCTTCGGGAATTCTTAGTAAATTTGCATAGAAATTCCTTAAAAAATAAATCCCTTTAAATAATTTATTAAAATCCAAACATTGAGGATCCATCCCCACTTTGAGGCATTTTTCAAGTCGGCATCTCTGACAGGCATTTCTGGTGCTCTTACTAATAGGGCAAGGACATTGTTGATTAGGGAGCTGTTTTTTGCAGACAAAACGAGGCTGCTCTTTTTGATAAAAACGGCGAAAAAATCCCTTACATCCCTCACAAGTAATAGCACTTGAATAAAATTAAATTAAACAATATTATAAGGAGGGGGAATTGTTTTATAATTTTGATATTTTTTGCCACAAATTAACAGGTTTAAATTGAAATTCATAAACCAAAAACAAAAATTCTTTTCCTAAAATTAATTAATTAATTTTCTGTTATACATAATCAAAAATTCAAAACTTAAAATTTTTAATTTAAAAGACAAAATAATTCAATAAAAATTATAAGAGTAATAATTTTTGTATAAAATGTTTCTATTTAAGTTAAAATTTTAAAAAATATTTAAATTAATTTTCATTTATAAAATTATTAATTATTCGATAATTCAAACCGATAATGCAGGCCAGTAGCATAATCACTACACACCATACATTTCTGTCCATTTTTCAAATAACTCGGGATATAAGGCAATTCTAAATATATTTTAAAACTTTAATTTATTTAATTTTTTTATTAAAATGCTTAAAAAGTTGTTTTTATCAGTTTTAATTAAGTCCGGACCAAAACAAAATTTCGAAAAAATCTCGGATTTTGAGACGAATTTTGAGACGATAGATTTAGGTACTATTAGGAATATATCAAGGGATATCTTATTAATCCCACTCAATGATTTTTGTTATCTCCCTAAGGATAAATTAAATATTTTAAAAATATCGGAAGCTTTTTTGAGATTCTCGTACGCCAAAAATGTCTGTTCTATGAAATTTTCGAGAATCAAATATCAATCTCGATTCTTGCATGAACCTCGCAGTCCGGGCTCTAATTTTGAATTTATTAACATTTATTTTTTATTTAATTTTTTAAAATAATTAATAGTTTGCTTTTGAATTTTAATTAATATATTCCGAATTAAAATAAATACTGTATGTTATCTAAAATAAACCCCCTTTAAAACAAGCTCCCTCTAGAGGTCGATCGAAAAAACAAGCCCTGAGGCTAATTTTAGAAAATACGGTAATAAATTTAGTTATTCTTTGAAAATCTCGCTATTTTGTAAGGATTTGAAAAATAAATTGTGTAAAGAAGAGAAATAAAAAAACGAGCATATTGAATATAAGGATGGGGAGTAGATTTATAAAATGAAAAAATTTTAAAATCAGAAAAAAATTTTGAATCTAAATTAAAACAAGTTATTTAAGATATGTACTATTTTAGGACATAATTTGCAATCAAAATAAGTTTTTGTAAAAATAGCCGAATAGTTTATTCAAATAATTTTTTAAAATTATTTAGTATCTTTTCAGCTAGTGCATAAGGCTAATCATCGGCTGGAAGCGAACCAGCATCTTCATTAGACCGGACTGATGTGTTATCCATTACATCACTGATGTGTCTACTGCAGAGTTGCGTCGTAATTGAAAAAAATTTTCGTAATCGTAATTCGTAACTGAAAAAACACCGTAATTCGTAATTCGTAACCTAAAATCAAAATTAAAGTTTAAAAACATTTATTTTTGAAAAAAATGAACTGTTAATTCCACACATGGATTCGAACCAAACTTCACAAATTACCAAATGAGTGAAGCTTGACTTTTAACCAACTCAACCACCGATAAACAAATGTAACTCGAGAAAAAATATAAATATTTCAAATATTTCTTCCCCATTTCATTCTAAAATTTAATGGCAAAGTTATTTTCGTAATTCGTAATTTTTCCCTATATTTTCGTAATCGTAATTTAAAAAATTTTTTCGTAATCGTAATTCGTAACTGAAAAAACACCGTAATTCGTAATTACGACGCAACTCTGGTCTACTGCAAAGCCTTAGAAATTAAATAGCTACCTATATTATATGCTTTACAATTTGACCTTAAAGGTATGTGGGTTCTTGGATAATCTTCGGATAAAACATCATTGGTTGTTTGGTTCGGTTCGATTTCGAATATGCTACTCTACTTACATATATGAAAAGCAACTTTTATATATTACATAAATAAATTTTAATAAAGAAGCAGACTTGTTAAATTTAATAAAAAATAATTATAGGCACAATTATTAACAAAAATCATTTATTATAAAAAATTTTTTATTTAATACATTTAAAAAATATCAAAGTAGAGAGAATTTATAATAAATATTATAATTAACATCGATTTGAGAATCAGTTGTTATCAAACCCAAAATTTACACAAAAATTTAAATTTGTAAAATATGCCAAATCAAACTTATATGTATATCCATAACTTTTAAAATACGTAACAGAAAAAACTCAAATTTTACATTATAATTAGAAATTTTTAAGCACTAAAAAGTTAAAAATATAAACTGCTCAAAGAGGAATAAAATCCGAAAAAAGCTAAAATAGGCAATAGTAAAATACATTTGATATGCACAAAATAGACTAAAATCTATCAAAGAAGTTTAATCCAAGCAAAAGAATGTTAAAATTAAATACGACGATCTAAATTACAAAAAGTCAATTTATAGTTATTATTTTGTTTTCAAAAATAATTTGAATAAATTTTTGAGAAAAAATTTTTTGAATTTCTTGCCTCCAAAAAGAAAAAAATTTCAATTTTTGACTTAAAAATACGACAAAAAACGTGTCCGGACAATGCGTCAGTGGACAATGCGTGAGTGGAAAATGCGTCAGTGGACAATCGGTCAGTATTGCTAAAAAGTGATTAAAAGTGTTGATGTGAAGGGATAAAAAGTGATATAAAAGGATTAAAGATAGAATATAAACAGATTAGTAGTATTTATAAAGGGATTTTGGGGGTTTAAAAGAGATATAGAAGAATTTATCGGGATTAAGGCCGATATCACGGGTTTGGGTGGATTAACAGAGATATTAATTTGTTTGATTGGATTAAGATGGAGATCAACGATTTGGAGAGATATCAGTGGATTTTTATCTCTTAATATCATCACTTTTAATCACTTTATATCATCACTGACCGATTGTCCACTGACGCATTTTCCACTCACGCATTGTCCACTGACGCATTGTCCGGGAGCCACAAAAAATTACTAAAAATGTCGACTTTTTTCGTGCTTTTTTCGTCCAAAAATGGAGTTTACGAAACGAAAATCATGAAAATATCCACGAAAATCACGAAAAACGAAACGAAAATTTTCGCCCATCTCTGATTTGGACGTTTAGAATGTGACAAGCAATTACCTAAGAATGCTAGCTCTAATTATGATAGACAAATACAAAACACAAAAATTTAATTTTCTGGGGTTATTTTATAAATGTTCCTATAGAGCTTATAAAATACATTTCAACTCAGTGATATTCAAGAGGTTCTAAAATGAGAAATACAAAACTTTAAACCCTTCATACGCTGAATTATAAAGGAGAGAGAGAGAATGATTAGAATATTTTGAACACAACTTCTTGTGAACAAACCTAATAAGTTGTTCACAAGTTGTATCATGAACTAAAAATCTTTTTTAAATTTTTAGATAATAAATATTCGATCATTTTCTACCTATCCAAAAATAATTAAAAAATAATAAAAAATCTAAACAAATAAAAATATTTTTTTGTGATTGAGCAATATATAAATAAAAATAAGTGTATTAATATTACTAAATAAATTTGCATTATTTTAAAATTAAAAAAATGTGCCAGTAAAATTTTAGGGTTATTGTTCGAGTTTATTAAATCTATTTCCTCTAATTTATTTATTTTAAGATAATTTCTCTATAGTTTTTGAATTTTTATTACTGTATTAAATAAGGAGGAGATGAGTGAAAATAAACGGATATTGATGAGAATATTGAAATATAAGTAAATGGATATTTTATTTAAAAAAAGAAAACTTTTCGAGTTTTATATACTGTATTTATTTTAATAGAATGACAATCGTTCTATTTTTTAATACCCCTAAAAATGTCATTCAATTGGAAGTGACATTCAATTAGAATAAATATAGTACTTTAAATTACTAAATTTGAATTTAATATTATTAATGTAAAAAAGATTTTGAATTAAAAATTTTGAAAAAATTTTTTTAAAACATAATTTGTATTAAAAATAAAAAGAATATTATCATTAAACTTAAAAGGATTAGCCGAATATTTTTAGGGTTATTGTAAAAGTTAAAAAAAATTTTTTTATTATATAGATAGATAACAATCATTTAAAAATAAAATTTAATTGTAATTTTTAAATAGAATAAATATTTTTATTGAATTATATTAAATATGTACATATATTACCTCGGGAACGGATTCTTCGGCGTACTCTTGGTGGTGGTGTCATTTATTTAATTGATTCAAATCAAAAATAAATAAAAATTAATTAAAATTTAAATCTAAAAATTTAACAATAAAAATATACTAATTAAGAAAATATTTTATAAAAATAATTAAAATACATAATAATTATATGTAGTTCGATATTTTTAAATTGCTGGGTTCAGTATCAGGATTTTTCTTTCAAGCTGACTCTGGCTGGCTAAAACTTTAAAAAATGGCTTCTTGGCCTTCCAAAATTCTCAAAAATTTATGCCTACGACGCTGAAAAAAGGAGAAATTTAGCCTCTTGATTTCTAAAATTAGAGGAATGTGATGGGATTTGGACGGATATCGGGGTTGGGAATTTAAGGGATATCTTATTATAAATAAATAAATTAATAAAATATTTTATGAAAAATAAAAAAGGAATTCAATAAAATTTATTATTGTTACTAATTATACCTCATTACTAATTATTTAAAAAAATTCGACCAAAACTAAAAAAATTTATTTTAATTATTTTAATATTCTCAAAAAAATTAAAAGCGAGAATGAAAAAATGCCAAAAAGGACCCTAAAATATAAAGAATAAAAAATATTTGAAAAGAATAGGAGGATGCTCTCCCTCTACAATATCCTCATCCATCTTTTTTCCTCTCTCAAATTGCGCAATAACTTTAACCTCAGCTTCTGCTTTTTTTTGTTTTTTCTTCCTTTTCTTTAAATCTGATGGGCGAGAGTAAATTTTTCTAGTGAAAAACAATTTTTATTATTTTTGGCTTGTTTTTCTGATGCCATTTTTCCTTTATAACGAGAGGGGATGAACGAGAGAAGATGACCCTATATTTGAATAAATGCCAAAAATGATCCCGTCGAGAGTGAAAATTATTATGGAAAAAGAAATAAACAAAAATAATAATAATTTTAGCTTGGGTTTAATTTAAAAAAGGAAAATTAGATGTGTATCTGCATAATTTTTATAATCTAATAATTAACATAATTAACAAAATAATTTAATTAAAATAGAATTTATCTAATTCAAGCAAAATTAAAGCATTAATGGGTATCAGTTGAGGTTAAACTTGTTTTATATTTTTCTTTAATTTTCAAAATTTACTTAAAATAAGTTGCCTATTAATTAAATATTTTTAAAAATTTTGTTCTGTACTGTAGAATATTTAAGCTCTAGTATGTGAGAGATGAGAGAATATAATAGGTATTTGTGTTCCATTTTTATTGCCAATATTTTCAATTTTTTAAACAAAAATTAGTTGATTTAATATAAATTTATTTAATTTTTGAAATTTAAAATATTAAAGATTTTTAAAGAATGAACAAAATCTCAATTTATTTATAATTGACGATTTTTTTATAAAATATTTTCATTTAAATTATTTAATTTAAAAAATAATTTAACTTATTTTAATTATCTGTTTTAGAATTTTTGTAATATATAATCTCGCTGTTTAAATAGGTATCTATTTTACTTTCAACATACTATTCAAAAATAATTTTAATTTTTTAAATATTTTTATCAAAAACTTATAAAATTTAATTGCAAAAAGGTTAAAATATTTGTAGATGATACGATAAATAAAATTGTAATTCTTTAGTGGATTATATATTTTTTAATTAACTAACAATTTTCTAATTAATTTTAAGTTTTTAAATTTTTATCTTAAAAGAAACATAACATTTTGACATTTATTTTATAACTACATAATTAATAAAATTTTAATTTTGCAAGTGAATTAAGTATAATTTGTTGATTTATATGCTTTCTGACAAGCAGAGTAAGCAGTGAAAAATTGTAGTTAATAATCAAAGTTAGACTAAGCATTTAACTACATACAAATGCTTCTCAAAGTAAAAAATATTTTATTAATTTTTATAAAATATTAGAAAATTTTTTAATGATTATTTAAATTTTTAATGATAATTTATTTTTTTACAAATAAACTCTCAAAACATTCTCTCAGCTAACCAAAAATAAAATAGAAACTTTCCCTTGTATGTTTAAAATACAAATTAATATTTAAGCTATTTAAATTATAAAATAAAAATTCAAAATATTTTTAAATAAAAAATTAATTTTTTAAAATTAAAATAAATAAAATAATTTTAGAGTTAAATTTTGAATACACGTTAAATAATTTCATAATATTATACAGAATTTATTTTATAATGTTATCAATTAAATATCGAATAATTAAAAAATTATTTTTTAAAAATTAATTATAAAATTTAATAACTCTTCTAAATAAATTTTTGCTGTGAAAATCTTCCACTGGTGCATCTATAAATCAAAATAAAAAATTTAAAATTAATCAATTTTAAATAGTTATTTTATAAAACATCATTAAATTATTTAAATTATAATTACAATAATTTAATTAAAATTATTTTAATTCAATTTAGTAAAGGTTATTAATCAGTTTCACTATAATGTACAAAAATTCTTCTTGCTCGTTGGAATAATTAATTGAAATTTTAAATATAAAACTAAATAATAAATAATATAAATAATTATTTTTCGATAAATATGTAGATATCTATAAGACTTTTAATGTCGTCGCTCGGATAGATTCCTCTGCAGAAATCGACAATTTAATTTAATTTAGATTTATGTTAATTTATTTATTAAATATATATCTGAAATAATTATTTTATTTTTAATAATAACGGTGTATATACTCTAATATTCTTAAATTTGAAATTTAATATTATAAAAATAAAAAATTTAATTATTTAAAAAATGTCTAAACAATTTACAAATATATTTTTTATATTTTTAGATAATATATTTGTATATTAGCATGTCACAATTTTTATTTTTGTTAAAATTTATTTTTTATTATCATCTCTACAAAACATACCTAAAAATAAATTTATTTAATTTTGAATTATTAAACTTAAATGCTAAGTAATCTTTGGGAATAAGTATTGAAATCTAGTAATATTTCTAATATTAAATGTACCTAATAACGAATCTTTAAAAGTAAATGCTTAATATGTAAATAATTTTAATTATTTTACATTTATTCAATTTTAAATTTTTATTCCAATGGAACTTAGCTTACATGTTTATAATTTAAAATATTATTTCTATTTGATGTAATGAATATTTAATTACATACTTAATTGTTTATAATTTTGTTTTTATTTGTTTTAATTTTTTCAGAGCATAATAATCATTAGTAGTAAATTATAATAAATTATGTAATTCTATGCATACAAGCACAAATGCTTCGCATCCAGAAAAATACTCTAATTTTTTATAAAATATTTTTTTGAAAATATTAATACCTAATTTGTTATTTTAGAAAATATAAAATTATTAATATACAACCATTCTTTTCAATTTAAATCTATTTGTAATAATTTAATTTTTCATATAAATAACGCTATAATAAATATCAATATTAAAGGTTAAATATACAATAATATTTTGCCGTTTTTTTGTAATTTATTCTTTATAAGTCCAAAAATATAAAATTAATTTTTTTATTTTAAAATACAACTTACAACAAATCAATCCCGATATTCATTTTAATATTTAAAATAACTTTTTACTTGTTTTACTGTTAATTTATAATCTCACTTTTTATCTTTTTTTTTAATTTAGCCATGTTAAAAATTTTCATGAAAGTTTAAAATTAATTTTTATCTAAAAATTAATGTAGTATTTATGGAATATGCAGGATTAACAAATCGAATTTATTTTCACTAATTGCCTTAATAACATTTAAAATATTTTTTTATATACGTAATTTATAAAAATTAAATTTTAATCAATTATAAGGTTAATTAAACATAATTTAATATCTTTAGATAAAAACTTAAAAATAATTTATATTTTATGTATATTTAATTTTTGAAATTTGAAATTTAAATGTTAAATAATTTTTTAAAATATAAAAATTTACTTTATACATTCTATTAAAAGTTAAGTAAATATTTGAGACTTCGAATTTTCTGTGTGAATTTATAAATTTAGTACTATTACTCTTCCAGATCTCTAGTCAATTTTAAAATAATTTTATTCGAATTTAAATTGTTTTATTTATATAAAATGAAATATTTTTATTAAAAAAAACAATTTATTGTACATTGTCTTATTTTTGTTTATCACTTTTTTATTTTTTATTTTATCACTAATATGTAAAGTATACAATTTGTGATTGTATATTTAAATATAAATCTTTAGTCAATTTTAAGTTAATAATGTGAAAAATGGAGAGAATTTATAGCTTTTTACCTTATGCACTAAATTTGTACCTATACATATATTTAGTGAGAAAAATTTAAATATTCCAAAATATTTCTTAAAACCAATCAAGTTTATATATGTAAATTTATTCGGCTCTACTCCAGTTATTCTCCTTTTTTAACAAAATTCACCAATATCAGGAGTTTTTTAACGAACAATTTGTATAGAAGAAAATTTTTGTGTTATGTTTCAGTACATTTTAATCTGATATTGTTTAACTATATCATTATTTAACATTTCTTTCTAATATTAAATTTATAAATATAAATAATAAAATTGTAATCGACACAGCTACTTTTAACTTAATTCAACTTGTAGCGATTTTTTGGCATAATTCAGGTAACAATAAAGATACATATATAATCTATAGTCAACTCTCATTAATAATTTTAAAGAAATATGATTTTTTTCTGATTTTCTATTGTTTCACTAGAAACATTTCCTGTCTAATTTTTCGACTTGTATTCAGTAAATTTTTTTATTTAGTTAATTCAAAATATTAAGAAATAAAATGTTTTTACCTCCAGGATTAAATATTTTATTTGCAAAATAATGTTCATCGAAATTTTATTTTATATATTTGTTCTACATATATTGTACTTTATAAATATTTAAATCTACTATGTTTATAATGAAATAATCTACTAAATATTATATTTATCATTATTATTAAAAAAATATTTTTATTTAAAAGGATTATCTTAATTTATTTAAATTATATTTTTTAATTTAATTGTAATAATTCATAAATTGTAAAAAATACATATGTTAATTTATCATTAGTTATTTATAAATTAAAAGATTGAAGATTTATACGTATAATTAAATTAAATAGCCGTGAATTATAGAATTTGTTGTTTATAAAATTATTTATTAAATCAATAATTTATTTAAAAAATAAATAATAAATTTAATTTATTTTATTAAATTTTTAATGTCAATCAAATTTAAAAATTAATATATAAATAAAACAAATAAAATATACTATTGATTAATGCTTAATTTAAAATAAAATAATTTTAACATTTTAATGGAAGAAATAAATAAATGTAAAAGAAATGTTATTTTAAATTAGAGTAAGTCGAGTTCGAGCGAGTTCGAGTTACTCGACTCGACCACTCGGGTTTTTTGCGTAATTACTCGACTCGGAACTCGGGATCATAATACTCGGATTACTCGAGCTCGGAAACTTCCTACTCGACAGACTCGGTTAAAACCGAGTATTTTTATGATCCTATCTGCGGCGCAAAAATGAAGATTTTTAGCTTAAGGATCTTCCAAATTCTCAAAATTTTTGCCTGCGGCGCTGAAAAAGGAAGAAATCTAGTTTCTTGGTCTTCCAAATTTCTCAAAATTTTCTCCTGCGGCGCTAAAAAGGAAGAAAATTTGCTCTCTGACCTTCCAAAATTCTTAAAATTTTCGCCTGCGGCGCTGAAAAAGGAGGATTATATCATTGGATTGAATCAAGTAGGTAATTTTAGTGATATCCGGATATTTCAAGGGATCTAAAAGAATAGCGAGAGATCTGGCCTTCTGAAAATTGGGTGTGCCCACTTGGCCTTTAGAAATTCGCAAAATTTACGCCAGCGGCGCGAAAAGAGACGGATAGAGCAACGGTTAGAGCTACCGCAACCCAATTAATCTTACGAATTTCCAAGATTTTGCTCCTAATACACCCAAATCTCACTATAATCGGCCCAAATCCCGCTTAATCCCTTGATATCCATCTCATTCCTCTTATCACTCGATATCCCCTTAATCTACACGAATCCCCGAAATAATATTATCCATTGATGTTCAACCCGGAGCCCGGATTAAACATGGATCGTGTGCATATCATGGAATTTCTGCGGATTAAGAGGGGTATAGACGGATTAACGAAAATAACAGGGATTTGGATGATGATCTAACGCATTACTTCCAACAAATGCCCAAAACACAGCACTGATGATGAATTGTCTTTAGTAAAAGCATTTTTTATTGAAATTATTTTAAAATACTGTTTTATAAAAATTACTCGATTACTCGAACTCGAACTCGGCCTAAAAAGTTGAGCTCGAGCTCGAACTCGGGTTTTTCAAACTCGGATTACTCGAGCTCGGTTTTTTCCCGATTACTCGGTACTCGACTTACTCTATTTTAAATATAGCCTTGTATTTGCAAAAATGAAGAAAACACATTAGTATTGCAGAATTGTATTCACATAAAATGTTGGTTATTTAAAATTAAAGTTTCCTTTAATAAAATTTTTTTAATTATATCTGTTAAAATAAAAAGTAAATATGTACATCAACAATTATAATATATTGAAATAATTTTAATAAAATTTCTATTTAATAAAACATTTATATAGTTAACCTAAATAGTAAATAATTATATATCGAGTTCATCAACTAAAAAAATGCGATTAAATTTAAATAATTTTTCTGCGAGAAACTTGTTTATAATATTTCTGAAGTAGACAAATCGAGACTGATTTAAATATTAAAACTCTACTTTATAATAAAATAAACATGAATAAAAATTAATATTAAAAATATAATTTATTAAAAATTCTTGCAAAAATAAATAAAATTATTATACCATTAATCTAATTATTATTTAAATTTAATATATTTCATGTAACCTTAAGGCTATTATTGTTAATTTAAATTACAAAAAATTATAAATTTTATTTTGAATTATTCAACATAATCACATGCAAGTCGTTTCAAATTCCAACCTTTTAAAATAAGATAAAATCATTAAAAGTTATGTTTTAAATTATAAATAATTATTTAAAAACAACGTCATAATTTTTAAACTTCTAAGCTTCAAATAAAATTTTAATTAATTATATATCCATTAAATTGAAGATATAATAAATAATATATGTATGAATAAAATTATAATAAACTTATTAAATTAGTATAATATTAAACAAAAAATATGATGCCGTATTTTCTCTAAAATAGGCCCGTGGGATATTTTTTGACCGAACTCTAGAGTGAGGTTATCTTATGGTTAGTGGGGGGAGGCGGGAGTGGAGGATGGGGACATACAGTGGAGGAAATTTACTTAGGACCGATTGAATTTTAGGCTTTAACCTTTAACCTTACACTTTTAAGTTTTTGCTTTATATTTTGGTATTGTACTTGTAATTCAGTAAATAAATTTACAGAAAAGATAGGTGAAAGCTAAGCTATTCAGCAGCCAAGAGACTATTTTATATTTCTATAAAACGTTAAAATCACAATTTTTGTGATTTTTTCTTTGAAAATCCACCCCTTGTTTTTTTGCGTTTTTACCTAGATTAGGTTCTTTTACGACGTTTTTATTCGAAAATGAAAACAATAAAATATTCAAATAAATCATACATTAACAAAAATCAAATTGTATAATTAAATACCAATATAAAAATTATATGTTTAAATTGGCAATAAGGGTTTTTAAAAATAAAATTTAGTATAAAATTTTATTTTTTAGACTAAAAAAGATTATTAAATTTAAATGCCCCTATTTTGGTTTAGATAAATAAAAAGAATTTATTCATCCATTTTTAGTAAAATTCACTTAAATTTTAATAGAATGCTTGTGGTGATTTCGAAAATTAAAAGATTGAGTGTATATATTTGTTTAGCTTCTTTTTTGAGTGAATTACTTTGTAATTAAAAAAACTTTTTTAATCCTTTTTGTACTCATGTTTAATTAAATAAAAACGAATAGGTATAATTTTTTTCATTTTTTAGTAAAGCCTTTGAAGTATTAATAAAATTTAGTGGAGTTTTTAAAAAAGAATATTCATTATATTTGCCTAGCTTTTTCCATGTTAAGTTTTCTCCTTTTTTAAATGAATTATTCTGATTCCAAAATTTATTAATTTTCTCATTCTTTATAAAATTTTTATCAAATTTTACATTAATTTACAATAATATTCTCCAAAATATGAATAAAACTAATTTAAATGCAAAACTTCTTTGTTGTGAAATTTGTGGAAAACAAAGTGAAAGCAGAAATTATAATGTTATTAGTTGCCCAAGTAATTTTTTTAAAATTCTAATTTGTCTGAAGAATAGTTGACCCTTTTTTCTGAGATTAATTAAAAATTTAATCTAAATTTAATTCTCTTTTTTCTAAGGCTGCAAACAATTTTTTCGCCGTACAGTTTTATTTCAAAAGATTCTCAACTGTAAACGGAATAAAAGATGTGATATAATAAATGGTTGGTGTTATTAACAATAAAATTATGTTAGGCACTGGAATTGGTTAATGTATTACGTGCCCAATTTACCGATTAGCTATAATTTCGTACAAAATTATCGAATCCGTGAAGCCCTAGATGGGTTGATAAAGTTCGATGAGCTAAATTAAAACTACTAACTAGGATAATTTTGATAAATGTTATATAGTACAATGGGGTGCACCGTTTGGTACTATGCGTTTATCCCCCTTATTTTATTTCTCTTTTATGCAAAATTCCGACATTACTAGGGTAATGTCGGAATTCTTCATGTGAAACAAAAAGAACTGGAAAATTTGGGGAGATACAGAAACATAATTAAAAATGTTAACTCTTGTACTTTGAGGAATTTCTATATTATTAATTTACTGAAAATTTCTAAATTAATATTATTAATTATACTAGGTGATAAATGTAGAAGTTGCCGTTTTGATAAATGTTTGATTGAAGGAATGGATCCTTTGATGATTAAAATTGATGATATGAATAGCCGAAATGAATTTATTGAGATGTTAGAAAAACGTCGAAATAAATTACAAGAACCAAGCATGAAAAATTATTATCAAGAAGATCAAAAACCAAATTGTGTTAAAAATAATAAAAATTTCAAGCAGTATCAGCAGTCCTTAAGTAATCAAGATACTTGTCTAAGTAATGAATTATACTCCAATAGCACAACAATTGGTAGGATTTTTAAATATAAAGGTTCACAAACCTCTTAACATTCGGTAACGTGGTGCAAAGCCCTGGACGATGAAATGGCACCAAAAGTGGAATATTAAGGCGAAAATTTTGGGAATTTTTAAGTTTCAAGATTAGAGACTATTTTAGAAGGGATTTCCATAATTCAGATTCAACAGAAATCGGATGTTTAATGATTAATTAATTTCGATTTTTAATTTTAACTTTTTTTTCTTTATTTATATTTGATAAGCTTTTAATTTTTGTTGGTTTCAGGTTATTAGTGCTTGTGATATAATAAAAGTTTGATGTTGAAAAAATGCCCATGCTCTTGAGAAACACACTAAATGATGATTTATTATTTATTTAATCACATATTAAATTTTTTTTATTTTATACTAATATCCGTTTACATGGGTTCAATTACGTGTGATTATCCATGCTTTAAAATAAACTTAAAATAAAGCTTAAAAATATTTTTTGAATAGCATTGATAATTTTAATATATGTAATAAGTATAATTAGGACTCGGACGTTACCGACTACTGACGATATTTTTTGATATCACACGATATCAACCTTGATCCACCAAATCGTTAAAAATCAGGATCCGGGTGGAAAAAATCAGTATTTCTTTAAACTTTAACTCTAATAAATAATAAAAATATTTTATTTACTTTTAATGTTTAAATTGAGAATAATTTTATAATTTTTTTAATTGCTTAAAATAAATTTTTTCATATTAAAGTAATGTAGTATAAAATTAAATTTTTAAGTAATTTTTATACAAAAGTATTTATTAAATTAAAAATTATTTTAATAATGTTAAGAGACCATCTAATGTCAGTCCTTCTTCTTTCACCTATATTAAATAATTTTAAAGGATATTATCAAATTTTTCTCTATTTTGATTTTAAATTTATATTTTTTTATTCCTGCCCACAAATCTAGATTACTTTTCTGTCAATTATTTATCATATTTTTTCTTTTTTAATAGCTTATTAATTAAATCAAATAATTTACTTATTAGAAAACAAAATGTTTTTATTTATATTCAGATAAGAATTAAATATTTAATTTGCAAAATATTATTCACGAGATTTTACTTTATATAATTTTGTTTTATAAGATACATTAAACATAGGTATTTATATTAAAATAAACTAGGTATATTTTCAAAAAATAAATTTATGCAATTTTTTTTAAATTTATTTATTGGAAAATCAAACATTGCATTCGGTTATCAAATATGTGATTTGTTAATTGTATGGAATTGCTCAATCGTAGAAATTCTGTAAAACATTTCAATAATTTTAATCCTATTAATTATTTTTCGATATAGATTTAATTTTTTCTTTAATCATACATATTATACTTCTGAACTATGTTTAGTCTAGTTCAATATTCCCAGTTCTATTTTCTGAGGATTTCAATAATTTCTAATTTTCCAATAATATTTTATTCAATTAAAATAATAAGTGGTTTTATAAATTGGTAAGTATAATTAAAGGTAGAGTTGAGGTAAGATTAAGGTGCATTTGATTAACTTGGTTTCTTTATATAGGGATGTGCATGTGAATAACAATATTGGGATGAAGGTACAATAGTCGGGATTTATTTAGTATGCCAAAGGAAGTTGGTAAACAAAATATATTTCCATAAATTTTTATTTTAAATTTAATCTTATTAACACATAAAAATTTAATGATTAATTTATTCATTCTGAAATATTATTAATTATTTTTTTTTCATTCGGAAATTAATAATAAATTCACTAGCTTCATCTACTTTAGTATTGTTTTGGTAAGAATTAAAGCAACTTTTTTATAATTAAACACTTTTTTAATTTTATTTTGTTTGAATTAGGGTTTGACCCCGACCCCGTACCCCGACCCCGTTCCCGAACGATTTTTTCACGATTCTCCCCGACCCGAACCCCGCCCCGAAAAAAAGTGAAAACCCCGTACCCCGACCCGAAAAGTTTCGGGGTTATCGGGGTTTTAAATACCCAAAAAATGCCATTTTTGGGAGAATTTTAAGAGAAAAATTTTAAAAATTTCCTCCCAATTTACTTTGCTTTTATTATTTTTGAAAGAAAAATGAATGAAATATCAAAATTCTCTTTCCTGCTGTGTTACGAGACTTGTGGTTGAGCTATAATGCTAGGAGTTTACCGGCGGATTAGTTGTTGGTTTTAGCCTATATTTCCATTAGTTTAGTATTAGGTCCGGATCCAAATAAGCTGAACTCGTTTGTTTTTGGATTTTTCTTTACGAAGAGTTTAATTTTAATTTTAAATGTTAATCTTATTTTTAAATATTATCAACCATAAAAAACAATGCAAAGATTTTTGTTTAGTGTTAAAATTTCAAAAATTTTCAAATGATTAAAGTTGGCTTCGTTGCCTTCCAAATTCTCAAAATATTTGACCTCAAATCCCTCACCTCAAATCCCTAACCCTCTATACTCTCCAAATCGCTATATCCTTAGTAACCGTCCTTAATACAAAAATCCCTTTATTTCCTCAGCTATAATGCTAGGAGTTTACCGGCGGATTTGATATCAGGCGTAGAAAATGATTAATGGGATTTGAATTGATATAAGGTGTAGATTAAGGTTGGCGGATAGTTGGAAATCTTCGGATATCCGGATCCGGTATCAGAACCGAAAATTTCGGATATCCGGATCCGGTATCAGAACCGAAAATTTCGGATATCCGGATCCGGTATCAGAACCGAAAATTTCGGATATCCGGATCCGGTTATCTCTAATTCCTCTATCTCCCCTTAATTTCTGAATAAATTAACGAAAATAGACCAAAAATGGCTTATTTTTAGAACATATTTTCCTCAAAAAATTTTTCACTAAACCCCCGTACCCCGACCCGAACCCCGAGCATATTTTGCTCCCCCGACCCGAACCCCGCCCCGAAACAATTCGAAAACCCCGTACCCCGACATACTCGCCCCCGAGCGTTCGGGGTCAAACCCTAGTTTGAATTAAATGGTTTAATTATTACATATAAAATAAATCATTATTTAATCATTATTTTATTTAATGGTAAGGAATAAATAATTTAATTTTAACATAATAAATTTTTGGTGTATTATATAAATCAATTTATAAATTATAATATTTAAATTTAACTAAAATTTATTTCATAAAAATGGGATAGATGCCTTCGAGAATCAGTTTCATTTTATATTTAAAATTTTATATATTTTATAAAATTTATCATTTCGTTCATTTAAAAAATACTTTTTCTAAATAAAGTTTTTCTAAAAAAATAATGTTTTTTCGCTTTTATTATTAATGGAGTTGCATATTAAGTATTTGAAGTAAGTTAGGGCTTTAAATTTTGTAAATTTATTTATGTATTTGTGAGGCAACTACATGTGTAAAGAGTCGTTTCGTTTTTCCGCATTATTTAAATTCAAATTTCATTGCTAATACTTTAATGAATTAAATATTAAAATAATTATTGTAAAATTTAATTTAAAAGTTGATTCATTTTAATTAATTCAATTTAATATTTAATTAATAACACAAATTCTTTGGTCAATTTTGTTTAATTAATTTAATATAGTAGTTTCAAAAATTTAAGTAAATCGCTATAAAATTTTTTATTCTAATAAGTAGCAACTTTATTTAAACTTTGTATTCTTAATTTTATGTTTTATTGTATATTTAGATAATTATTTTATTTTCCTAATTATTAATATTTCAATTATAAAGTGTAGCAGGTAATGTAGCAGGTATAATTGATAAATATTATTTTTCTTACAATTAGTATAGTAAATATAAATTTTATTTTAACTTGAAATACTAGTTTATAAGTTCTCTACTTTTGGCAAATTTGACTCCTAAAGCTTCATAACAGCTCACAAAAGCCAAGTTTTAATAAATTTAAAACGCGGTCTTAAATAAATACTTTTTTAAAAAATTAATTATTATTTTAGAGAATGTAGTTGTTCAGCCATTTAAATTTTTGAAAAATGTTTTTGGTTTTAATAAAGTAAGAGTTTTTTGTTTCTCCTAAAACAAATACGTTTTATATGTAGCAATTTAAATAGAATATTTATTTTTTTAAATATTTCAAATTCAAACATTAAGAGTTATTTTTATATATTTTTTATTAATTTAAAATTCGATTAAATACAAAATATTGTTTCAGTCATATCTTTTGTTTTAATGCAAAGCAGTGATATGGCTAGTATTATAAATTATTAAAATAATTTTTATATAAATTTAATTAAATTTGAATTATTTTAACTTGTAATATTTAATTAAATTTATATTTTATTAAATTTGTCTGATTAATTAAAATTAAGTTTTAAATTTAAATTAATTTAAAATAAAAATTTGATCTTATAACGATAACAGTTAAATCAACCAAAATTTTTGTTGTTTATTTTATTTTCCATGTTTATACTAAAATAATTTTTTGATAAATAAAATATATTCATATTTTTTAAGTTGTAAATTAATGTTATCACTTAACAGTACAACATTATGAGTAATGAAAAAAGTATTTCTTCAAATTAACAAGCAATTTTATTAATTAATTTGAAATTTCATACTCTAATTATTAAAGTAATCGTTTGAATTAGGCGCTGTTAAATTTTTAAATTATTTTATTTATAATAATTTAGGTAATAGTTTGGAATTCGCCCCCCTTTTTTCAACATTTCCCTGATCATTTTGTGCTTTTTTTGTTTGATACATAATTTATCATATATCATTCGGCCAAGCTCTTCGAGCTTGGCCGAATGATACCAAGATTAGCTAGATCTGATCATTCTTACCAAAATTATGCAGCTAAATCCTATTTGGGTAAACTTTTTGTGCCATTACAAGTGGATAAAATAAGCGGTCACAACTTTGTTCACTTAAGTCAGATTTCGTTGATTTGAATCTCATTCGACTCATCTCGAAGAGCTCTTTCAAATGATATATAATTTGCCATAAAATTAGAAAAAACTAGGAAAAAATAGAAAGGAAAAAAAGGGGGAGGGGGCGAATTCCAAACTATTACCATAATTTATGGCGGAGAGCATTTAATATTTTGATATGATACTTGTATCTTAATAACAATATTAAATAATTTTATTATTATTCTTCTAAATTTGTATTATGATATTTATTATTAATATTTAATTTAAAAATTATTAATTAGTTGAATTATCACAGTTAATACAAGACGGTCCATCGACACTATTAGATTAATTTATTTTAATTCAATTACTAACACAATTAAATTTTAATCTTTTGATGGATCCTGGTGTAAATGAATTTACTTTAAATAATTTATAACAAAAAAATGAGTTTTTATAAAGTTAAAAATAAAATAGATACAAAGTTAAATTAATATTTTTTAAAAAAATTTAATCATAATTACATAATGTTGTTAATTAAATATATAATAATTAATTGAAAATTATTTTTATTTTAAATATAATACAAGATTTAATATTTATTTAAATTAAAAATAAATATGTAGATTTATGTCTTCCGCTCTTGCACATTCCATTCTTGGTGATATACGAATTTTAATTCATTCAATTCTAAATAATTATTATTTTGAATTAAATAGCTAAATTTAAAATAAATAAAATAATATTATTTTGATTTAGAAATCTATATACTTTAGAAATTAAAAATTTATTATTAATATTTATTTCATAAATTAGATATTATCATCCATGAAATATTTAATAGCACTTATATTTTAGGTAATTTGATTTATTACCAACCAGTATAATTATCATGTCAATATTATAAAATAAATGGATTTGTTTTTTATAAGTTACATATATGTAAATATTATCAAAATTTTTATAAATAAATTACTATACATTTCTTGAGAATGGAATATATCCCTTTGATAATTAAGATTTTACTTTAATAAATTTATCTTTTATTTCTATTAAAGTTCCTAACATATGTATAACATATATTTTAAGTTGTTTTATGTATATCTTGTTTGCTACAGAAAATTTTTTAGAATTCCTCTCTGCAGCTATTTCTGTTCTGTTCGCATAAATAATTTAATATAAACATAACATCATCAAATAACCAGTAGTTATCTTTTAATGTCAAAAGACCATCTATAGGCAATTCTTGCTCTCTAAATTTAAATGAATATTATTTAATCATTTCTTCTAATTTTTTCTTGTTTTGATAAACTTTTTGATATTTAATATAAATTTAAAAATATCTCATTACTATATTTCCTAAAAATTCCATGATAAATTTAGTAACTTTATAATTACTCAAGTTTTTTTAAATTTATGACAATTGCCACATGACAAATCTTGGCAATTTCCACATTTATTTTGGCATTTTCCATATTATTTTTATTAATTTTTATTTAAAATTTATATCTTATTTAAATTTATTATTATATAATAATTTAATAACTTATTTATTTATCAAATTATTAATTATTAAAAGTTGGCAAATATTATATCTTCAATATATCTATATATTCTTATATAAAAGTAAAAATATTAAAAACTTCTTTAATTAAAAAATAAATCTGTCCGGGAATTACTGATATTCTTATTAAATTTTTGGTGATTTTTATAAAAATATTTATAAGGCTAATTTGATTTTGATGTTGATTTTTTAATTAAAATATTAAATAAAAGTAATCAATCTACGTTAATCAGTCGAAAGGCTAAAAATGTCTTAAAATTAATGGATAATTAATGTTTTAAAGTTGTTTTTTTTGCAAGCTACATAATTTAGATGACTCCGATTATTGTTTTTTGAAGTGAGTTGGGATAGGATACATTGGGTATTACATTTAAAAATACCTTGAATAATTATTTTTTCATAAATTATTTTTTAATTTTATTTAAGGTTTATTAATTCTATAGAAAACATGATTTATTACAATACTTTTTAGTTGGCATCTCTAAAATCCTCTCTAACAATATTTTATTTCAAATAATATTCATTTTATTAGACTTAAATATTTAAGAATTTTGATTTTATATGTCCTTAAGGATACTTTACTATTTTTTAATTTTTATAAAACTAAATTGTAGATATTGTAAAATTATTAACTTATCATAGGTCTATTTTATAACAAACCAACAATTTAATTTAAAATTTCCTTAAATGTTTTTAGCTCTGATATGTTGGCTGTGTAACGTTCGTTCTTTATTATAATAAAAATTGTTATATTATTATTTATAATAATTTAAATAACTTCGATTAATTTAAATACATAATAATTATAATTTAATAATTAAATTGCAACTATTATCATAGTTCTTTCCCTACACTCTTCTAAATTTTCGATTATTTTATTACTAATTTTAAAATAAAATTTATATTTTAAATTTTTAACTTGCTATCTATATTTGTAAAATTTAAACTTTCTATAAGATTTTGTAGTTGATTCTTTGGTATTTTAAATATGTAAGTATAATGTCGACTCGACTATATAATTATGAATCAGAGTCCACTCTTACATACTTTTCATTTAATAACTTTTTACAGTTTAAAAATTAAAAACATGTTTTAGAACCTTTTGATGTTATAATTACTAATAAAATTAGTGATTGTTATAATTTTATAATTAATTTTTTTAATTTTTATTTAAATAATTATAATTTACCTGATTAATCTTTTTCAACTAGAAGGGAAAAGAATTCTCATGTATACATAAATTTTACTATTTTTTCATCATATTTCATATTAAATTAAAATTTTTATCTAAAATCTATTTATTATACACATACATTTCTCAATTGTTCCGACCAGAAGATTGTTAGATTTCTTACATCATTGATTACTTAATTTATGTAATTTACTATTATTACATTATTTTTTATTAATTTTTATTTTTTATTGTTATAATATTGTTTTATTTAAAATCTATTCATATGTCAAATTACTAATTTTTTGTTCCTCACACAACTTTATAATTTTCAGAAATTTATTATAGTACGTAATTTTTAAAATATTTGTGGGTTTCAATTTTATATTTATTTTAATTAAGCTATTATTTTCAAGTTTATGACGAGACATAATATACGTAGCTCATTGACAAAGTCAATTAGTTAAAATATAATTTAAAATAATTAAATTTTTAATTATTTAACAAAAATATTTTATTTCAGCTTTATTAATAATATATAATTTTAAAAAACTAATTATTATTAACCTGTATTTTGATTATTGTCCATTCTCGCACTAAATTCAAATTGTTTTTAAATATATTATAAAATTAATGTTTTAATAAAAATAAAATATTTATTTGTGAAAGAAAAAATATTTTTTATTAAATTTAAAAATAAATAATATGGCAATGTTATGGTCCATTTATTTATTTATCCAATATAACATTTTAAATAACAATGCTTACTAAAAGCTATGATTAATTTTTTTATAAATTATAAAATTTGTTTGATATTGAATCTAATACTTAAAAGTTTTAGAATTATTAAATTTTAAAATAAAAGTGAATAATTATTTAATAATTTTGTCAAATTTTTCTAACATATCAACAAAATTAAATTATGTAAAGTTAAAGTTTATCCAAAACTTCAACTTTAATTTAATTTTATAGTTTGAATAAATTTTGTAGTAATTAAATTTATTTTAACAATTAAACATATTTTTAATTAGTATTTTTAAAGTAAAATTATATTAAGTAAATCCATATTTTTATAATTAAAGTGAAATAATGCAAGAGTAAGTTTAAATCATTTTATAGTCCTTAAGATTATTTTTAAAATTGAAGTATATTTATATTAAGCGTATTTACTTTAATAAGTTATAATTAGAATTATTAATGTCGTTCTTATTATATTCTACAATATATAACCACACTTAAAAATCCACGTTGGGGGTAATTTAAAAAATATGTTGGTTAGATTGTTTTATTCAAAAGAATAGAGAAATCATCTATTATTTAGTGATTAATCATTTTTAATTTATTTTAAACTAAATTGTGTATCTATTTTTTATACAAAGCTTATACCATTGCTATCATAAATATAAATCTAACAAAATTAATAGATTACAATTATTTAAATATTTTTATATTTTATGTTATTAATTTTTAAATGTTAATCCTGAATAATTCCATCAAAGAATAATTAATGTCGAGATAATTTTCAATTTTATATGGATAAATTAAAATAATATTTTGATAAACAAATATATTTAAAAATTTTATTTAATTTTTAAATATTAAAATTGTTTTATTCAATGATCATTCTGAATTTATGTAGAAATAACTATAAGATTTATATTCATTTTATAATCAATAAATAATGTTTAAAATTTTAGCTAAAATTCTAAAATATATTATTTAATATCTTAATACTTTGGATAAATTAATAAGTATATTTACATATATGTACATACCAGACACGCTTTTGTGATATTAAGTCCTTTAGAAATAAAATTTAAATTTCAAAAATTATTACATTTTCAGAAATTATTACAATTTTTAATAATTCAGAAATTTTTAATAAAATTTCTAAAAAAATATTGAAAAATTTTAATTTTATAATACAATTATTTATATGTTAATAACATATACATATATTTCATTATCAGTTAATTCAATTAAATTGATAATTTTAATATATTTTTTATACATATATTTCAAATGTTTTAATATTAAATTTTATAATATTAAAAATAATTTTTATTCATTAATTTTTTAAACAAGAAAAATTGAAAAATAAATATTTATAATTAAATTTTTAATGGAATTTCTCTAGAATCTCGTTTAATAAAAATAATGGTATACCATTCAGGCTATAAAAATTTTCGACATTATTTCCATAGAAATTTGGGAATATTAACTAAAAATTTATTAAATCCATTAGAAGATTTATAATTATTGATAGATATTTATTAAATGAAAATTTATTAATAATTAGAACAAAAAAATTATTTATTTATTTTACAATTTATTTGTTTAATAAGAGAATAAAAAAATGATTAAAGAATTTAAATAAAGAATTATTCATAAATAATGAAACACCCATAGTATTTAAATTATAATTTGACATTTCTAACATAAAAATAATTTATAATTTTTTCCAGTTTTTTTATTTTTCAACTACTTAAAAGATAAACATCATATGCTTGATTTTATAAAATAAATTTGACAATATATGTAGATGTATAAAAATTAACTAAATATAATACAATATGACACCCCAAAGTCTTATTTGTCATATTTCTCAAGGGAAAAAAATCTGATTTTATATGACGTTAAATTTAATTTAAATATTTTATTAATAAACATTGTTAAATTAACGATATCAACATTATTATTTATAAATTATTTAAATTTTGGCATTTTAAATATCGCAAACATGTTTACCTTTAAAAAATATACACCTGCCAATTCTTAAAATTTTTTATAAAAGTTAATGTCAAGCGGTGTAAATTGTTACTTAAAACTTTAATATTTACTTACGTAAATGAATTTTTAGCAATTTAATTAAAATAAGTATATAAGATAAACTTTTAAAGGTAAAGCATAAATATTATTATAATAAATTTAAAGTTAAAACAATTAATTAGAATGAATTTAAATAATAATTTATCTGTATCATTGTCGACATATTTACAAAATGGAGATGTTTGTAATTATTTAAATATAACAACACTTTCTGAAGATGACCCTAATAATTTAACACTTAAATTAAATGTATTAGATTCTTTAAATAATAAAACAATTTTTGATTTTTTATTTATTAATATAAATCATCAATTAATTGTTGCTGAATGTTCCGCTAAATTTATTTTAAATATAATTTCTGTATGTTAATTTATTTGGTTAATTATTAAAAATTAATATTTTTTTATTTATTTCAGTCTCCTCAATCTAACAATTTTCAAAATTTAATTAATAAAGGAATATCAACAAAATTTCCTTTTATTGTTGCTCCAGCTATTGTTGCAATTATCTCTATTTTATTAAATATTAGTTTAATATTTGTCTCTTTTAAAAAATTAAAAGTAAAAAAATATTTTAATAAATCAACTAATCTTAAATTTTTATTAATTCAATTGTGATTGAATTTAAGAAAAAAGTGAGAAACAGTAACATACATAGGCGTAGAACATATCAGATTACAAAAATTCACCCCTACTTTATATTTTAAGAGAATACTAATTTTATAAAAATTAATAACGCAATGATCTCGTCTCCTTATAGGAGGACAAATAATTCATTAAGCCATAATTACCATTAAATAGAAACATTAAAATAAGCAATATGAGCTTGTGGGTGTTATTTTCACAGGACAAAGCTTGTTAATTTATTACAAATATTTTATTAAATATTTCAGTCCAATTTATTACTTCCATTTGATTCTTTTTGTCAAATATTTGCTCTAACTCCATTTATTATTAATTTTATTTGTTTCTTATTTGGTATTACAACAATTAATTATAAAATATGTTTTTGGATATCTTTAATATCAACTATTGGGTCTTATTCTTCTTTTTTGGCTATTTTCTTTCTTTCTCTTGAAAGAATGTTGATTGTTTTATTTCCTTTAAGGTTTTTTTATAAATTATTTAATATGGCTTATGAATAGGGTTGTGCCTTCCCCGAAAATCGGGCTATTTCAGGGGTTTCCTTTGCTACCTGCCCGAAAGTATTTAACCGTGGACCCACTTATGAATAAGCAAACATGCCATTTCATGGCTAACATGAGGATACGATGAAAAGAAATCTTTTTTAACTAACTTTGTTTACCAGAATGCATGTAATTCCTGATTCCACAATGTTTCGTTCATATTTAATAATTTATGGAATTTGTTTATTTCTTGGTGGAACTATTTCTTATTTTCAATTTAATATTATTTTAAAAATAAATACACCTTTTGGCAAGTAAAGTGTAAATTAAAAACAAAATTTGTTATATTAATTTCAGTTTGCTTTATTGTAATACTGAAGTATATACTGATTTATTAAATAATTATTATGCCGTAACAATTATTTTACTGTCTGTTTTCAATTATTTTATAATATTTTGTAAAATTATTTGGTCTTCCTTTGGGAAAAAATATTTTAAGCCAAAAAAACAAATTTCACCGAATAATGATCGGCCTGAGAAAGGTAAATTGTTGTAATACTTAACTCCAGAATCAAATTAAAATATAATGTGCTTTCCTTCGGCAAGTACTTATCTTCCATTAGAGATTAATCTAAAATATTTATTTATTAAAAAAACAATTTTAAAGATATAAAAGCAATTGTGAAAAATTCTTCTCGAATTCTCCGTTCTGTTCTGATAATTTCTTTAGTTCTTATTATTGGATGGTTATTTTCTTCTATAGCAAGAAATAATATACTTCAATTAATATTTATAATTAGCAATACTGCTAGCATTATGTATGTGGCAAATATTGTTATAACATTTATGTACATAATTACAACTGGAATTAATGCAATAATTTTAATCATTTGCAAGTAAGGACTTCAGATTTTGGGAATTCCCGATTTTTGGAGATTGGGAAAGCACGTTCTCTGATACCTACCTTAAAGCTGGTCTAAATTATCGTATTTAGCTGGCTGTGAATTATATGGACGAAAAACTTTTATAATTTTGAATGGGGTCTAAAATTCAGAAAACTATATATGTAGTTTCATCACTTTAGAAATAGAAAACATGATTTCACATTGCTGAGAGCGATACCCATACCTAAGACTTAAATTTTAAAGAAATAATTTTACTACATTAACTTTGAATTCTAAAAATTTTTTAAATTTATAGCTCAGAATACAGAAATGCATATAAATCAGTATTTGGCAAATTAATTCCAAAGAACAAAGTATCACCAAACCAGCCATTATTTATTAAAAGTGACAAGGGAAACAATAAAAATAATATTAACAATCTACAAACCTGAAGTTTTGTAAATTTTTAATGTAAATATTTTATGCATTTTAGAGTATATTTTGAGAAAACATTAAAGTTTTTAAAAATATTATTGCAATGATGCTGTGTCAAAATGTTAAATTTAAAAATGAAATATCTCATTACTAATATTCTTTACTAAAATAAATACTAATATTTTTTTTATCAATTTTATTCAATTCTAAAATTTTTTCCGAATATTTTTAAATGCATAAAGCAATCATTGTTTAAAAGAAATTGAACAATTTTCTAAAAGTTTTTTTTACAATTTTGAATTTTTTTATTAAATAAATATGCAGGTCGAACTCCATTAATAATTGAAAAATACCGATTTAAAATTTAGTTTAAAATAATAAATAAAATATATTAATTTATATAACCTTTGTATATTCCCAAAAATCTTCAAATTACAAGATTTATTAAATAATTTGTTTAAAATAATTAGTTTAATTAAATCATTTTAATTTATGTAAAAACAAATAGAAAGAAAATGATAGTTATTATTTAAAGTTGAGAGAATTTTAAGAAGAATGAAGAAATATATACCTATATCCCGGGCTTCGATCTCGAATTTTTAAAAATCCGTATTTTTGATAGAAAAAAAAATCTACATTTTATATCAAAAATCCGCAAAAAATTATCAAACACAAAAATTGAATTAAAATCACCATGCGTTATATTTTTTGACTCCAACAATTGAATTGAGCAAATTTTCACTACTAATGACTATCTTATTAAAATCCGAACAATTAAATAAAAAATTACAGTTAACTAGAGCCAATGCCTTTACCGTCCCTAGTTGTCGTGAATTGTATACCCGAAAAAATACAGAAAATCCTCATAATCTTCAAACGACCACAAAAATCCGTAAATCCGTATTTTTAAAATTAATCCTCATTACCCTATCAAAAAACCACAAAATGAGGAAAAATCCTGTGAAATCGAAGCCATGCTATATCCCTTCTCATTTTAAGAATATAATTGTGACGATTTTTGTTAAATTAATAAAACATTTTTAAGAGAATCTGGCGTTGTAAAACCTTCTGGTGAGCTTTTATAAAAAGCTTCGTGATATGTTATCAATAAATCAAAGTTTTTAGTTCCAATAAATGTATTTGAAATTAAATGAATACATTCAGCATATTTTTTAGTTCCAGCATCTATACCCAATTTATTGTGTAAATAATTAAGTAACATTTTTGAATAATAAGAAAATTCCTTTGAAAGAATATTTCTCGCTGATTCTGACAATTTTGGGATATCTTAAAAAATGTTGTTTAACATTATTTTTAATTATAATTCTAATTAGATACCTGGATTTAAAAAAGTAAGTGCCAAAATTAAACTAAATTCTTCTTTAGAAATTCCAACACGGAAAAAAGGTTCTATCGGTTTACTGTATGCTTTATTTGCCAAATTGAAGAGTCTTTAAATTTAATTTTAAGAATAATAACATAAATTTTTTGAACAGGCTTGGGGAATGGTTTTTACGGATCCCTTCCGACCTACACTTGAGTTTTAAAAAAAAATTTTTCATCAATTTTTTATGTTAAAATCTTTCCTAATTCCAATAATCGAAAGATTTGTTTAAGGAAATCATTTAGATGCCAGACAGAATACATTCTATTTAACGCCACATTCTTAAATTTTTTAAATTTTCTAAGTCCAGGAGAATCAAAAATCTCAGATAAAACTAGTTCAGAATTGATTAAGAAGATTTAAGGGATATATTAGTGGAATAAGAGGGATAATAAGCGTAAGGAAGGATATGAGAGACAATATTTAAAAAACCTCTAAACCGACTCTATCAAAACCCGACCCCTACCACATTTTTCTAACCCAAAACCCAATCGTAATTATGATGCAACTCTGATCGAAATCGAGAAATCCGCCAAATATTATTATTTAAATTTATTTAAATTTACGTTTTATCATTTTTAAAACCAAATTGATCAGTGAATGAAGCCATTGGATAAAAGCCATCTTTTCCCACGATAGTACGAGAACCTAATTCATATGAACTAAAACTATCGCCAAGCAGTACCACTGCATGTGCCACATATTGCAAAATAATTAACTTGATTTTAATTAATAAATTTAGTTAATAATTAAATAAGAAAATTGATAAAGGAATAATTATTAAATGTCCTCAGAGGAACAATTAACTTATGAGGAAGATAAATCAGTACAACCTTGTCCTTGTCCCTAGTGTATTTACTCCTTAGAGAAATTCAACATTTAAATAATATTAATAACTTGTAATAACAAACTTGATCATTGACATCAAGTTCTGGAAAGACAGGTAAAGACTTAAAAATTCCAACACAAATAAGTTTCAGAACTAAAACACATTTTGCAGCACGATAAGTATTAAATTGACAAAATCGGGCACTTTGTTCATAAAATTCAGTTGAACTAATAGGCTTTGGCATTTCCTATAATTATTAAATATGTATTAATGTACAGGATGACCAGTTAGTAATTGTACATGTTTGTAATTTATACAAATTAAAGATAACGAGAGACTTTAATAAAATTATTATTTTTGACCGAAAATTCTGATGCTTTTGAAATGATGTTTGGGCCAAAAGTTAAAACATCTTGTAGAGAATTAAGATTCATAGATAAAAATTGATGTTCATCATACTCCATAAATGCACTTTTAATTCGGATTTGTGCTTCACAAATTCTAATTAAAAATTCCATCTTAAATTACAAATATTTTCATAAAAATTTAAATGGATTACTTGATTGATTTCAACATTTACATTGGAGGATATAAAATAATTTTGTTGACCTTTAATTACAAATTATATTCCAACAAAAAATTAATTAATTTAATCGAATCTCAAATACTTTAAATTTTTATTAGCCACTAAGTAAGAGAATTGTGCGATATTCAAATTTGTGATAACCTGGATTTTACAAAGAATTTTTTCGAAAAAACAATTAATGAAAATTATTAAAATTAAAAATCTGCCTAGATAAAATTCAACCACGTCCCGATAAGGGATGGAAGGCTTGCATCTTGTAATTTCTCACTTCTTCATGCCTTTCCTAAACCCTTTTTATTCAATAAACTTATACATACCAATTGTCGTGTCATTAAAGTATAATTTATTGTTTATACAGATATTTTGATTACTTGTTGACTGGAGATATTCATTAAAATTTTTATTATTTTTAACACAATTAGTTTTTCGATCTTCTTGATAATAATTTTTCATGCTTGGTTCCTGTAATTTATTTCGACGTTTTTCTAACATTTCAATAAATACATTTTGGCGATTCATATCATCAATTTTAATCATCATAGGATCCATTCCTTCAATTAAACATTTATCAAAACGGCACCCTCTACATTTATCCCCTAAAAATATATTTAATACAATTTCAGTTTATTATATTAACTTGAGAACACCAACCATTTATTATATCACACTTTTTATTTCGTTTACAATTGACAACCTTTTGATATAAAACTGTACGCCGAAAAAATTGCTTGCAGCCTTAGAAAAAAAAAGAATTAAATTTAAAATTTCTTTTAATTATTTTAGTTAAGAACAAAACATCCAAAATAATTTCAGAAAAAAAATTACTTGGACAACTAATAACATTATAATTTCTGCCTTCACTTTGTTTTCCACAAATTTCACAACTAAGAAGTTTTGCATTTAAATTATTTTTATTCATATTTTTTAGTTAATAAATATTTAAATATATTAACAAATTCAATAAATAATTTTATTAAAAATGAGACAATAAATTTATTCAATAATTATAAATTTCATTTAAGAAAGAAAGCTAAATAAATATATTGGCACACTCACTCAATTAAATTTTATTAATATTTAAAAGATTTTTACGGAAAATCAAAAGAATATACCTGTTCCTTTTTATTTTATAAAAGCCGAGTACAAAAATGTTTAAAAAATTTTTTAATTAAAAATTTTTTAAAAAAAAGCTATGTAAATAAATATACTCTTAAAAAATAATTTTTTTATTTCTCAAAATTGAGAGAATTTTACGAAAAATGAAGAGAATACCGTAAATTCTCTAATATAAATTTGACTATAATTTCGATTTAAATTCTAATAATGTCCAAATTTAATAATAAAAGTGTCAATACAACAATTTAAATAGTATAAAAATTATTCCTAACTAATCTTGTTTCGTTCTTTTATAATTTTTTTATCTTTTATTACAATTCTTCTTGTAAAAATTACTTTCATTCAATCAAATATTTATACAAATATTTGTTTTTCTTTCTTTATAATTTAGCTTGAATTAATTCGAAAAATGAGTTGCATTTTATAAATTATATGTGTTATATAATGAACAAATTTTCTTTTAGATTAATATTGATACTGATGGTCTTCTAATTATTTTTAATTGTATGTCACATTTAAAAGCATTTTTCTGATTTATTTCCTATAGAAACTTAATTATTATTTTTAATTTATTTATAAACTTACGGTATAATATTTTTAAAACACAATAAAATTATTTAATTTTTATAAATTAATATTTTAAAAATCTAATTTATTGAATATTTTTTGTTAGAATTTTATGAAGAAAATTTATTTCAGAATTTTTATCTGAAAAAAATTAAATTAAGGTATTTATATGTATGTATTTCGAATAAAATTTAAATATGCTCTTTTGAGTAGTAAATACAATATTGTAAACAAGGGGTTTTATTGTTAAAGCAGTAGGTCGATGCATAATAAACACATATGTCTGAGATATATGTAGTGTTAAAAAAAGATGGTAACCAATTATTTTTATATTTTAAAAGATAGAATAATCAATTTAATGCCCATATCTCTTTTATTATTAATTTAATTTCTTTTAACTTAAAATTATTTAATTAAATTAATTAAAAATATAAGAAATGTTTTTGTATCTATGGTGATTATAGAGCAAATTAATTCTGTATTACGATTTTACAATTTATGATTTAAAACAATTTGTGTATAATTATTTTAGTTCATTGAAATTATTTTAGTTTAATTATAATATATTTAAATTAATTATAATAATATAATTATAATTCTTATAAGTAAATATAATTCAAATAAAATTGTTTATCTATTTAATTTATATTTTAATTCATTCTATTGTTAGAACTGATGTCAAAGTGACTTTCTTTTGTTTTAATCTTATATCTAAAGTTTCAATAAACTATATATTCAAATTAATTATTATATATTAGTTTTATTTAATTGAAGAAGAAAGTCTTGTAAATTTGGTATTTAAAATTTAAGAGAATTTAAACTCTCCACGCTTTACTTTTAATAGATTTTACGAATAATCGTTATTTAGTAATCGAGTTGAACTTCTGAATATAATTTATACTTTTATATTTTAATCTCACAAATTCAACATTTTAAATTTTATTACAGCTTTATATACTTTATTAAATAAAAATAATTAAAAAATTGATTTAAATTTTAAAATTTTAAAAAATTATTTAAATTATTTTATAAGAAATTATACAAAAAAATATTTTTTGTACCTCATAAAAATTTTTTAAATTTATGTTCTCAAATTAAATATGTAAGTATTTTTACTTTCTTGGAATTTTCAATAACCTTTTTCATGAAAAATTTCATAAAATATTAATTGTTTGTCTATAAGTTTTATCAGTTCCTCCATATGTGCGATTCTATAGTGAATTTGATGATGGAAAAAGAAATATACATAATAATTATAAATATTATAGAATTATGTATGTGTACAATCTTAATATTGTATTTTTACTATTTATATTTAAAAATGCATACAAATATTTATTTAAAAATATCTATTGTTTTAAATTTAAATAAATTAAAGAGAAATAGCCTTCTAATAACAAATAGTTCAATATATAAAATTTTCAATTTAAAAATTAATTTATAATAAAGAAGTTTAGCTTTTTAATACAAAAATAGAAAATATATTTTATTCAATAGTTTTTGATAAATATGTATACTATTTATCAATGCTTAAACTCAAATATTTAAATCTCAAATAATATTTACTCAAACAATTATTTTTTAACTCAAATTTTATATTTTTATCCATCAAACAATTTTATATAGTGGGAAAGGGTGAAGCTTAAAAGGGAAAAGAATGGCTAAGAAAGTGAATGAATTAATCGTAAAATTGAAACATTTAAATAAACAAGTTTTAGATGATTAAGCAAAAAAAGAGGGAAAGTTTAGAGCAAAATAATAATTTTATTTTATACAAAAATAATATTATGCTTAATGGAAAAATATACAAATAATTTTATAAATATTTTGTTTGAATTTTATTATTTTATAATTCTAGTATAATTATTATATATGTATATAAGCTGTTTCACTTTTGTCTTCTATCCAAAGATTGAATAACAAACATCTGAAGATATTTTATTTCAAATAATTTTATTTTATTCTAATATAAATTATAGTTTATTTTATTTTGTATTTTGTTATTCGTAATGAAATTTTCAATATTATGTTAATAAAATTATTTTAATAAATGACTAACTGCTCTTTTTAAAAGTGATACTTATATGATTAATGTAAATAAATATCTCTAAAATTAATAATAAATCTTTTGCGGCATCTCCTTTTGAATAGTTTTATTTAGGGATGAAGCTGCTTTTACACAATTAGTGTTTAGTTTTAATTACAACAATCAAATGATATAATTTAATTTAGCCATTATTTAATTTATTAAAGAAGAATATTTTTGATAAATTATATAAATTCGTTTATAAATTATAAATTATATTTAAATTATTTAAAAAAGATTAATGTCTTTGAGAATCCTCGTTTTATTTTATATTTGAATTTATATTTTATAATTAAGTTTTTGTTTATTTCTTACTTTTTCTAATCAAAGCTTTTATTTTTAATTTAATAATTTGACCTTAGTTATTTTTTAGTTGATTTATTTATAAATGTTATTCCGGCTTCATCTTTAATAGATTTACATATTAGGTATTTGAAGTTAATTTTTGATTTAATAAATAACAATTTATGAATTTTGATTAAATTTTATTAATTAATAAAATTATTTTTAAAAAATAATTTTTTATAAATAATTATTAAATTATTTTTTAAAATTATTTTATAAATTTTATTAATACATATTACTCTTAAAATAAATTTGATAAAATTTTTAGCCATATTTTAAAAATTTAATTGAAAAAAATCTAATTTTCCCACAAATGTTTTAAATCATCTTATAGTTCTCATCTTTTATTTTCAACTACAGTCAAACAATTACTTTATTGGTTAAAAAATTTAATATTAATTTATAAATTAAAATAAATTTGAAGCACCATTGATTACTTAAATTTTAGTTGTTATATTCTGACAAATATATATTAAATAGGTAAATATAAATATTAAATAAATATTAAATTAATTATCAAGTTATATATAATATAACCTTTAGTAAATGATTCGATTTAAAAATATTGATAATAATATGTCCTGTTCCTTTATAATTTGTTAGTGTACTGAAGGCCAAGTATTTATCTCTAATTAAATTTAGTATATAATTTAAAATATTTTTATGTAATATAAATATATTCAAATATAAATTTAAATTTTTAGTTGCGCTTTTTAATAATTTAAATTTACTTTTTCATTTAAAAAATAATATACATACAATTTGTTTTTATTGTTTCTTATATTGTTTATTAATATTATTCTTTTTTTAATGAAAATTTTACATAATTTATTTGTAAAATTTTAAATGTATTTATACAGGGTGACAAGAAAGTAACTGCACACCTATTTTTTTATAACTCTATTCATTTTTAAGATAATGAGGTCAAACAAAGCTTAAATAATAGAGAATTAAATAAGGAACAGATATTATCCAGAATTTTTGAAGTACGCACCCCTTGCTTCGATACAGAGTCGAAGGCGCGTGGAACAATTTTGGTGAAAAGTTCGCACCTACTCGGGCGAGATTTCCTTCCATTCACGAATGAGTGATTATCGAAGCAACTCAAAACTTTTGGGTTATTAAGAGCAGACACTAGCCTCAAAAATTGACCTAAAAGAAAAATCCGAAGATTCAAATCAAGGGAGTACGGTAGCCATATCTGAGACAGTTTAATACTGGGTAATTGGCTGTGCAACAACAATGCATTGCTTTTGTCTTATACACAGGGGATGAATTCCCTATACCAAAAGTTGCTTCTGAGACAAGGCTCCAAAGTACCATTAAAGATTTACCGTAGATACTAGTTTTTATATATTTTAACCTTAGGGTTCACGAAAATTAAGAGATTTTGATCGTTTTGCAAATAAAAGCTCATATCATTTCAACATAAGGGTGATGTGAATCCTAAACAACTTTATAAGAAAGAGGAGGTCTAGTGGCCCAATATCAGTCATTTTTACGATTCGGAAATATCTTGTTCATAAAAATTTTTTCGGGTGAAAAAAGTGTCACTTGACGTGCGAAGAAAAATTCGTGCGAAGAAAAATTTCCCAGAAAATTTCATACAAGAATTTTTTAAAAAATTTTCGACAGTGCTTTTTTGAACTTTGGGAGGAGTTGAAATTTTGCGGACGCTAAATCATTTAGAAAACGGTTGAATAATGGAAAAGGGCCTATAAGCCCTGAAAGAGAATTGATTTGTCTACAAAATGGGTATAAAAATTTAAAAAAATTTAAATTAAAAAAAAAGTTATGGCAAAATAAAAACTGTGCAGTTACTTTTTTGTCACCCTGTATAATTTTTTTTGTCTAATATTAAAGTTTTTAATTGTAGACGAAATTGGGTTTGTTATTTGTGAACTTTTCATTTTATTTTTTAATACAATGAATCGTAATTGCATAATTGAATTTTTATTTTAAAATTCATTAATATTAAGAAATTAGCTGTACTTTATTGAATTTTTAATCTATTAAAAAATGCCATTTTACGAATAGATGGATTCTATTATTAGCATTTTATTCAATATTTTTGATAATTAGTAATGAAATTATCTCAATTTAAAATAAAATTGTTTTATTTCAATTTATTATATCTAATTCTATTATTTAATTTAATTGTAGGATAATAAAATATTAGACCGCTTTTCGTTAGTTAGAAATTTATAAATTTAAAATATATTCTTAAAATCAAATTAATTAATAGAAAAGTTTAAAATATGTGTGTTTAACGACAATTACATTTGACGAGTTATTTAATTAAAATATATCTTGATATTTAAATTTATTAATTCTTGACAAAGACTGTCATTTCATTAGGTTTGAATGTTTGTCTGTTTTTTTATAAATTTATTTAAACTTTTTACAATAAGTAAATTTATATTTAAAAATTACATAATAATTATAAATATTAATTAAATATTATCAATAATTATCTTTCAAAAATTATATTATAGAACATTAAATAATTTTTCTTTATTTATTTTTAAAATAACGAGCCAAAAGCACTATGCTTTGTAACGTAATTCACTAAACTTTTTTTATCTTTAATAATAAAAATCTTCATTTAAATAATAATTAATTGATCGTGCTATTTTAATTATCTGATTAAATTTAATTTCATTTACTTATAAAAATTATGCGAAATATTATAAAATATGCACACTAGTAAGTGCATGCTTGACTAAATTCAGTGCTCAAATTTAATAATTAAATAGGTATATTTTTAAATTTCTGTAAAAAATTAAATGTTTTTATACACATTTTTTTCTGCTCTCTATTATAAATTCGTTTGTAATTAAGTACACTAATTAATAATATTAATAAAATTTATTATTAATTTAATTTAATATTTTTATATGAAATATTTTAATACTTTGGAATATTTACTTAAATAAAATTGAACTGTATTGAGCTAACTTCTATGATGGATTTTATCATACATGAATCTTATATGTAGGTAATTTGTTTTTAATATAGCTTTATTTTTTATTTATAATTTTTAATAATAATTTAAATTTCCTTATATTTAAATTATGTCTAATTTTTTTTATTTTTTCTTTATTTTTTAATCCAAACTTATTTAATACAGAATTTTATTTTTTGATTCTATAATAGAATATTTTATGTACGGAAATCATATGTATATATTTTAATTGTTGTGCAACGTAGTTATTTATGGAATTTGTAACAAATATTAAATTTTCTTTAAGCATTATTCTTTTCTCACATGCATATAAATAACATATTTTTAAATATACCTATTTATAAAAATTAAGAATATATTTGAAGAATAAAATTTTCATTAATATTTTAAATTTATTTTTAAATTAAATGTAAAATAATCAAAATAAATTTCATAAGACTATTTTAAATTTACTTTAAATAAGTTTTTGTAATTTGTTATTTATTGACTAAAATAAAAATTGTAATAATTGTTTAATTTTTAAAAATATTTATTTAATTACAGAATATTAAATCTTAAGAGTTACATTGGCAGATATAAAATCATTCATAAATATTAGCATTTCAACCAAATCTAAATATATCTTTTAAGTGACAGTGCAACATTTCTTAGAGCAATCTTTATTTTATTAAAAAGGCAAATATTTATTTTTATTAAATTTTAAAAATTAATTTAAAATAATTAATTATTTTTAATTATAAATTTATTATAATATATGATTTTAAATTTATATTAAATTTATATTAAACTTTTTATATAAATTTAATATAAATAATTTAAAATTTTAAATTTATATTAAACTTTAAATTTATATTAAATTTTTAATAAAATTTAATAAATTTTTAAAATGTCCAAATTTTTAGATTTATCGAATATTTATCGTTTTAATTATAACTTTACTTAATTCTAGTTTAATAAAATAACTGTTTAATAAGATAAATAATTTTCAATATTTATAATTAAATATACTATAAATTTAAAAATATTTTAGCCATATTCAATTTTTAACATAATGATGTGGTTATTGCATATGCTGCTGTGTCAATAACTGAATTTTTATCTAAAAATTGTAAAATATTTATAATAATTATTAATACAATATTTTAGTTATAATAAAGAAATACCTATCTTCATTTAAAATAATTGGTCTATTTTAATTTAACTTTATTTTAATTTTTTAATTTAATTTTGGACATAAATTTTATAAGGATATAGTATTTACTTTTCGTTAGAAATAAATTTATAAATTTAGAAACTGTTCTTAAAATCAAGTAAATTTATTAGATAAGTGTTTTTGTATTATAAATATATAAGCCTTTTAAATTACTTATAAATTGGGAACGGTTAGTTAATGAATATTAACCCTCACTGTTTATTAGATTTTAAATTTTTATTAAATTTATTATATTAATTATTTTTAATTTTTAAAATTTACAAATTTTTTCTGATACTATAAATTTATTATTATAATTATAAAGCTATTTTAATTTCATTTACTGAATGTGGAAGCTAAATCTGAAGTGTTTACAGAAATTCGATTAATTTTTAATTTATATTATTATTTTTGGTATAATTATAAATTTTATTTTAAATTATTAATATATAAATATATCAAGTATTTAAAATATCTTTTAATTTTTAGAATTTATTAACTGATGCCTACAAAAATCTCCATTTCGTGTGGCTTAAATCTATAAGAATTTTATAATTTTACTTAAACTTTTTATACTAAACTACAAAATAAATGGATATTTTATTAAAATTTACATTTTAACTTTATTTAAAAATTACACAATAACCATGAAATTAAAAAAAGTTATTAGTATAAAATTCATATAAAATAAAATATTTTTAAAATTCAATTTTAGATAATGATTAGATGGAGTACAGTCATGTATTTGTTATTTATTTAAGCTAATAGATATTTATTACCATCTATTTAATAAATTATAAGGAATATTAGTGAATTTATAATATAATTAATATTCATAATTTATATATTCTTATCTAACGATATTTAATATTGTAAGAAATATCTATTATTAAATGTCGTTAGAAAGAATTAATGAAATAAATATGTATACACAATTTAATAAATTATTCAATTGTGAATCTTATAAAAAAATTTTTAATTAAAATTTTTAATATATTATAATTTAATTTTTACAAAATATTATTTAACAATTATTTTTATTTAATGTCATCACAATGGATCTCGTTAATTAATTTATTGAAGTAATCTTTTTTAAAATAAATTATTTTTAAAATTAAATTATAATTTATAATTACGTTATTTAATGCAAAATAATTATAAAATTCCTTTGTAAATAAGATATGTTTACATGAAATAATAAATAATTTCATAGCTTAAAATATTGAAAATTATTTGAAAATAAATTTAATTCTAAAATTCACTATTTTACATTAGTACAAAATCATATGATCCAAGCCTTAATCGAGTTAAAATCGTTGTTTAATGACGTTTTGACGAATAACAACTATAAAATAATATTTCAAAGAATTAGAATATTAATTTTAAATTATTTTTATTTTTAATATTTAATTAAAATAAACTTTTGTTTAATTAATTAATTAAATATAAGTTTTAAAATTTAAATAAATCTCTATTTAAAAATTTGTTTCAGTGAATAAATCAGATATCTCGTTTGAAATTGTTTAATTTTCATATTATTACCTATTTTATATCTAGATATAATTTATTTAATTAAATACAAAATAGGTATATTTGATATGTCTAATTTTAATTTATTTTTTAAAATAAATTATTATTACAAAACAATATTTATATTAATTTATTTATGTATTTAATTTTTAATAACAAATAATTATTAACAAGCGTCTAATCAGCCAATTGTACTATAATAAGTAAATTGTTATTTATAAAATTCTTTGTTGATTAATTTAGGACGGAATACTATTTTAAAAGTTGTATTTCTAAGCATTTATGCCAATTTTATTTTTAATATTTTAAAAATATTTAAATATTATTTAATTTTTGCATGATAATTAATTTAAATTTTAATTATTATTTAATTTCAATAACAAATGAACTGATTTGGTATTAAAAATAATTTTATAAACTAATTTAATAAAAAATAATTATTTATAAAATTAATTATTGATTTATTTAAAAAAATATTTTAGCAAATAAATTTTTGATTGGAAAGAAATTCTAATTAAAGGAAAATAAACAAATGAAAGAAATGCTATGTTAAATATCGTCTGATACATTACTAATATGTACATATTTTTAAGATTGAATATTTTTTATAATAGAAAAAATGTAATTTTTTTTTATAAACTTAGATGTAATTCTGAAAATAAAAATTTTAGAATTAAATACAAAATTAGAAAATAAATTTTTGATTGATTAATTAATTTTGATATATAGTAAATATCCTAAGAGTAGTCCTGGACGTTTATTTTTTATAGGGTATCAGAGTGAGCTTCCTATAGTACATGGGATTTGAGGCATGAATAATTCAATCTTAGTGGTTTGAATGAATAATAGAGACCAGGTCGAGGTAAGATTCGAACAAATAAATATTTATGTTATAGAGACAGAGAATTTTTGATCAATTTAGACCGAGAGCCTTAACAGTAATATTTTCTATGATAAGTTAAGCAATTTTTTAAGTCTTATCAGTCAAAGTTTGCCCCCAAAATAATAGGAAAAACCAAAGCGAACTCGCCCTAAACAAATAGAAAATTTTTTAAAATTTATTAATAAAATTTGTAGACGTATACAAAAATTCAAAAATTTTTTTTAAATTGTTCCACTCTAACTTCCTCTTTACACTTTACAGTTAGTTTTTCAGAAAAAAATTCTCCATAGCGAAATTACTTTTTTAATGCAATAAAATCAAAAAATAATATTAACCATCTAGGAAACACTAAATTGTTCAGCAAATTACTTAAAATAAGAGGCTATTTTAAAAAAGTTTATTTAAAAAATTTTAAAAGAAAAATATAGCAAAGATAGATAAAAATTGAATAATCACTTTTAAATTAAATTCTTAGCTGCATATAATTAATTAATTAATTTTTTTTTGCCAAAAATCTTGTACTATTCAATGACGTCCACTATTCCTAATTTAATTTTATTTCCCGAATTTCAAGTTACCTCCTTGTTTTTTTATTAATCATAAGAATAAATTACTTAATATATAAGGATTAAATTAATTAAAGAAATTCATTCTCATTTAATTAAAAATCTTAGAAAATAATTACTTAATTAAATTAAAAAATGTCTTCTATTAGCTTCATTGCTTTCTTTCTTTTGATCACCTTGTTTTGCTTGAATACAGTTATAGAATGTGGTCTTATAGGTGAGAATATGTTCATAGGACCAATCCAAACCGGTTTTAACGTTCTGTTTCGGTTTAACGTTCTTTTTTGATTAAACGAAAAATTTCTGATAAATTAAAATTAATTTTATGATATTATAAAAGCTTAGAAATGGTAAAACCGAATCCGGGCCAAGGGAATTGAAAATTCTTTGCTGTCCAGCTCCCGGTCATTTTGTTAATGGTCACGGGATTCTAGATCTTCTCTCGATTTATCATCTGATTTTTACTAACTTTAAATTTATTAAGGTCTTGCTGGAATGCCTGTAGAGACTGCATGGTGTGCAACACTTGGACGTGAGTCAACATACTGCCCAGGAGGATATCGTGGATAAGCTCTTACAGAATGATGTGAGGAATAAAACGTTTATAATGACAAATATATGAAGATAAACAAAAAATTAAAGCAAAATATTTATAAATATTAAGTCAAATTCTATTTTTGTTAAAGGAAAACATTCATTAACTTTTTGAATTTTTAATATAATAAATTGGAAACATTTTAATTGAGTACGATAGTTAGAAAAGTAAAGGCATCGGTCAGGAATCGAACTTGCCTCCCCGCTGGCAGTACTAGCTTGGCCTCGCTTACATATAATGGTGAAATCTTTTTCTTTCTGTTTATAAATCAGGGATGAATTTTCTTCCGCTTAGCCTTCCGCTTTTTAAAATTCAAAATTATTCATCCCTATTATATAAATCGTCAATAAGAGTATCAAACGTTGCTAGATGAATTATTCTTTTAATTGTCCAAATTATTTTGGATTTTCTATTTTAAAATTTTTAGATGATTTTTATTTAGTTTTTCCATGAAATAATGTTGGTGGAGGCCGGATAACTGTATCCGAAAAATTCATGATATCCGAACACATAAAATGTGAATTTTTGGTTTAGCTATTGGACTCAGATATCCGGCGATTTCCCTGGATCTGCCAAATCTAATATACACTACTACTTTTGGGTTACTCGACAAATGCGGTCATACTAATTTTCTTTTATACATATTTTATACACATTCACAATTTTTTTAAAAAATACTTGGAACTCGAATATATTTTGGCTCTTGTCCAGTTTATGCGTCCCATGAAAGTATATGCGTCCCATCAACAAAAATTTGGATATTTCTTGGTGTTGCAAAGTAGGGGTATGGTTCCAAAGCATTTCTTCATGTTCGGGATCTACGTCCACAGGGTCTGGGACCGTTCCTTACCCTATCCTTCGAAATTTCTGAAAGTTATAGTCAATTTTTAAAAATTTCAGAAAAACGATTTTAACTTTTAGAAATTTCGAGGTATAGGGTAAGGAACGGTCCCAGAACCAGTGGACGTAGATCCCGAACATGAAGAAATGCTTTGGAACTAGGGTTGTACCCCGAACGTTCGGGGGCGGGTATGTCGGGGTACGGGGTTTTCCAATTGTTTCGGGGCGGGGTTCGGGTCGGGGGAGCAAAATATGACCGGGGTTCGGGTCGGGGTACGGGGTTTTAGTGAAAAAATTTTTAGAGAAAAAAATGCTCAAAAATAATCAGATCTCGGTATATTTTCGCTAATTTATTCAAAAATTAAGTAGGATTTGGAGAAATTAGAGGGGATTTGAAGGGATTAAAGTGTATAACTTGGGATATAAGTGGATATGGAGGGATTAAGCGGGATTTTTAGGGATTAAATGGTATATCTAGAGGTGCAAGGTGATCTGGAGTGATTTTTGTTGTTTCAAGGGATATCAGTGATTAATAAGAATATTGAAGTATTGCGGATAAGGGTATTTGGACGGATATCAGGAGATATCTTGGATTAATCCTCAAATCTCCCACGAAATCCTTGTTAATTCCGTTAAATTCACGTAATTCTTTCAAATCCATTTTAATCTAAACCTTATATCCCTTTAAATCCCTTTATAACTCCTTAATTCTTCGATATACTACAAATTCCTTTATATCTCTGATTCCCGTTAACAGGACCTCGATAGTTTTCCAACTGTTATGGTTGGGAACCCCTTACTGGTGATACAAGGGGTTTGAAGGATTAAGGGTCGTTCAAGGGATATCAGTTAAAAATAAAATTAATATTTTAAAATTAAAATTTAACTCGTTAATAATTTGTTTTTGTAAAGAAATATAAAAACAAAAGAGTTCTCCTTATATGGATCCGAACCCAATCCTATATTAATGGAAATATAGGCTAAAACCAACAACTAAGCCACTCAACCACAAGTCTCTTAATTAAGAATGAAAGAAAATTTTGATATTTCATTCATTTTTCTTTCAAAAATAATAAAGGCAAAGTAAATTGTGAGGAAATTTTTAAAATTTTTCTCTTAAAATTCTCACAAAAATGGCATTTTTAGGGGTATAAAACCCCGATAACCCCGAAACTTTTATGGTCGTGGTACGGGGTTTTCGAAATGTTTCGGGGCGGGGTTCGGGTCGGGGAGAATCGTGAAAAAATCGTTCGGGAACGGGGTCGGGGTTCGGGGTACGGGGTCGGGGTACAACTCTATTTGGAACCATGCCTCAACTTTGCAACACCAAGAAATATCCAATTTTTTGTTGATGGGACGCATATACTTTCATGGGACGCATAAACTGGACAAGAGCCTATATTTTTATAGAAAATTCTGTTTTTCTGACATAAAATTTATATAAAATTAAAATTTAGAAGCACAGCTTAACACAAAACATTTTTCATTCATTAGTTGATTATGGATCCTACTTTAATCCTATAGCTTCTAGATGATACTCTCTATTTAATATTATTTCCCAATAATTTCCCCAAAAATAATTATTAAATTTTCAGAAGAATTCCAAAAAATTTGAAATTTATCAAAAAATGATAATTCCAAAATAAAAAAAGAAATATATCCAGTGAAGAGGAGAAATAGAAAGGAAAGAACAAGAATTAGTTTGAACGAATCTGTTAAAAATTAATTTATTTTTAAGAAATAAAATTTTTAAACTTCACATAATGAGAATATAACTTTTTTTGAAATTTTTGTTTTTTAACAATTCTCTCATACATATTCTTTTTTCTTTCATTTATTAATTCATTAACTTTTACCAAAAATAAATTTTGTTTATCTCTTAAAAGGTTTTTAACGAAAAACAAAGTTATTATAGTTAAAGGTCAAAAAAAGTTTCTGAGATTCGTGATGAATGGATTTTTAAATTTATAAAGTAATAACAAGATTGGAGGTCGTCAAAACATGTGAAGATTTGGTCGCTTTTACAAAACTTATGATCCCGCGCGTTAACGAATAGTTTAATAAACAGTTTATTTAATAAAAGTACAAAAGATGACCAATTATAACATTGAAATTTTTAAAATATCAAAAATTAACAATTAAGAATGGAAAAAATAAATTATAAAAGGATAAGGAAATTATAAAAATAATTACAAAAATTTATTTAAAATAGAAATGAAAAATTATTTAATTTTAATTATTATTTTGCTTTATTCTATGGCTGTTATAAAAGCTGAAATAAATATGGGAATGAATGGTGATGGAGAGGAGAATGTTGACTTAATTGACATTGGTAATTTAATATTTAGTGGAAAATCTGGCTGATTGTGAGAAAAGATCTCGATCAAAAATTTAGCTTATCAAGATGAGTTTTCGAGATAGAAATTCGATCTTTTCGTTCATTATACAGGGCCATGAATTGAAACATAATTTTGGAGGAAGCATATAGAATTTAAATTAGCAGATTCACCACCTTTACAATTACGTTTTCGTCGTGCTATTTGTGTTCCGGCTAGTTGTCTTAATAACTGTGACTCTGGAAATTGCCCTTATTGGCGAAGAGTATGCCATGGTTGCAAATAATTTAAATATAAAAATGATAAAATAAACAAAACAAAATACAAAATATTAAATAATTACAATGTAATTTTCACACATTATTGGCAAAATAATTCAAACAAAATTAAAGATTAATTGATATTTAAATAATGTTATTTTCGTTAATTTTTTAATGGATATCATCAAAAACTGAAGATCTATATAATTTATTTATTTGGTACTATAGTCTTCTTTCATCATAAGTCAGGAAGTCTGTTCTTTCTTGCTTAGTTCTCCTCTCATAAAGATTAAAAATGGTCAAGGACTAATAATGGTGATACCGTATATCTTGTAATAATTACCCTGGGTAATTATTGTTTCGACCTTTCGCTGGAGGGAGTAATTAATCAAGGGAGAGTAATTATATGAGGTTTAAAATTTGAATGTGTTTTAGGGTATTTGAAGGGAAGCCGGGGTAATTATTGTTTCAATCTATCGCTGGATGGGGTAATTAATGGAAGTGGGGTAATTATTTGAGGGAGGGCAATTAATACAGGTTATACGGTATTTAGTAAATATTAGAGTAGCAACACGAGTACACACGCACAATTAATTTTTTTGTGAATCTTAATAATAAATTGTAAAATTTTTAATTGAGTAGCAAAGTCCGCTGAAAGTGTTTGATTGGCCTTGCTTATAAATTTTTAGGTGCTCTATAACAAGCTAATGGGACAAAAAATTTTGTTTTCTCTTTTCTCATTAACACCGCCTAATCGTTTTAAATGCTGCTAGGTGAATCATTCCTACAATTATCCAAATTTTGGATTTTTTATCTTCCCAGTTTGAAATTTATGTAATTTTTATTTATTTTTAATTCATTCTTTTCAATAAAATTTAATTTTAAAGTAAAATCTCTGGCGAGAGAGATTAAAGGCATACACTTTTAATTGATGGTTCCTCAACAATTGCGGTCAATCTCTCCCTCTCATTTTTATTTATTATCCTTCTCCTAATCCCTTCTTCACCAAAATTCAGCGAAAAATAGAGAAATTGAAAAAGAGAGAAAATAATTTATTGCAAAAAAACATAAGTACATATGTGCATTTTGTCAAGAGTACCAACCACTAAATTATTGGGAGAATTGGTGTGGCCTTGCGAAAAACAGACTGAAAATCGATGCTTTTTTTGCATTTTTTTATTATTTTTATTTATTCAGGCCTGCAATTTACCAAAATAAATAATTTTTATTTTTATATTAAAAGGTGTCATCTCTCCCGAATTTTGTTTTTAAATAAAATCTCGTTATTTGGTTTTTAAGTCGTCCTATAATTTTTTTTCAAACCGAGTTCCATGTCTTTATATCACAGATTAGAACTTTATAAATTTTATATCGAGATAATCTTAAATCTTATAAAAACTGAAGGGGATTCAAGATCAAGAATACGTCGGCCTGCTTCCTTTTGCTTTATCTGACAGTTGATTTTTTATCTAATCGAGGATAAAAAAATATTTTTCTATTTATTAAATTGACTACTTTATTTTCCCAATTAATTACCCTTTTTTGATTAACCAGTCTCTCTTTAATAATTATTTCCATTTATATTTATTTGAAAGATGGGGTGATTTTATATCAATTAAACTCTTTTAAATTTTAGAACAAACATGCAAAATTTATCTAATGAAACAAATCTCGATATCCTAAAATGTCTTGATTTTGACAAATTATGTATTGTTAGACAAACAAATTGTCATTTAAATGCTTTAGTTGAAGACTACAAAAAAGAATTGGCACGTAATACTTTGTCTCCAATTCCTTTAGTTAATTATATGGCTAATTTTATGGGAATACCTTTACAGCGACTTGATGATTCCAAAATAATAATTACTGATAAACAATATGAGGATTTTTCTAAAGGAATTAATGGAGCTATAATTAAAATTACTCATTTTGGACCAAGAGGAAAAGAATATTGTGTTATTGAAGTTCCACATTTATCGGCTCAGAAATTAACGTAATTAAATATATTATTTAAAGTAGATAATCAAAGATGCTATCATAAATAAGATCTGTATCAGAGGCTGTATCAGAATGAATTATTTAAGTTAAATTTAGGTAATGCGCTGCGTTTTGTTTTGATTTTTAGTCTTGCGTTGTTATTGTGTTTTAGCATTTTGAAAATCACAATTGCGTTCATCTTGATCGGTATTAAAGGTTAACAAACTCATGTCTTCCGGTTTTTTTCAAATACCTTTGCGGAACGGGGCGAAATCCCGAAAATAAAAAAGCGGAATTGTTTCGATATCAAATCGGTTTATCCGTAAATCTAACCAAAAGCAAAATTCCTACATATAACGAAAAATATATTGGGCCTCTTTCAACTATCGAAATCTTTCATGTTTTTTTTTAAATTTTAAAGTAAGATTTACTTAATTTCAAAAATATATTTCAATTTTGTGGGCAATAAAGATATGCCCTGAAATAATAAATTGAAGATTTTAAAAAATCGAAAAAAATAACTCGTTATTGATTTATTGATCTTTGAAATATCTAAGATCTTTTAACTATATAACAGTTTTATTGTGTGTTGAATCTTTTTTTATTATGTCTCGATTTTATATTATTATAAAAATTTAATTTTACCAAATAATCGCATAGTTTTGTTTTCAAAATTTGACTTTAATATAAAATTAAAAAAATTTTTAGCTCATATTGAGTTAAAAACAGGAACCTAATAAACTCAACTTTTAAACAAATTTATTTTAATTTTTCAGATTTCCATATCAAGCTTATCACAGCACTCAGACATCGCAACGCTCAGTCGCTCAACATTTTATTAAGCAATATAAGAAGCATTTAAGATTTCCCAATCTTCCTTGTGTTCGCGTCCAGCATAAATTACAACATATGTATTTTCCTGTTGAAGTTTGTGATATTGTTCCAGGACAGAGTGGTTGAGTATGAAAAATAAAAATAAATGTGCAAAACAATAGGTGAGAGTTTTTGAAGACACTAATTTATAATTATTAATATTTAATGATTAATTTTAAATAGAGCCCGGCTCGATACGATATTTTTTCGATATTTTTCGATATTCGGTATTTTTCGATATTTATCGAAAAAATATCGACCGAAAAAATTTAAAAATCGAAACAATCGACCGACCAAATTACAAAAAATCGAAAAAAATATCGAACGTCATTTTCGACAAACATTTGAATTTTTGCGCCAAAAAGGATGCATTTTTGCTTCTTGCCCATTGGAAATTCAAAAAATTTTCGCCTACGGCGCAAGAAAAAAAGAAAGGTGTCTTCTATATTCACGGTTTTAGTTTGCCAAAGCGATATGAGAGTGAGATAATATATGGTCCCATAAAACCAGGTGCATTAAAGAAAAATCTGACTTAATGCTTTCCAAAATTCACAAAATTTTCGCCTTCGCCGCAAAAAAGGGAAGAAGACATGCTCAATGACCTTCTAAAAATCTTTTTTTCTCTGTAGCCGAAAATGGAAATATTATATAACTAATAGAGGATTAAGTGCATAAAATGGATCTCGAGGGATCAAGACGGACTTTGGGAGAGATGGATATCAAAACGGATATCAAATGCCAAGATTTTTTCCTCTGATATCTCGTTATACCCCGATATCACTCTTAATCCACAAATCCCTTGATATCCCTCCTGCTCTCACACATCCACAATATCTCTCTTACTACCTCTAAATTTCTCGATACATACTCAGTCCTTCAATATCCACCTTAATTCCTTAAAATCCATTATCCCTAGTTAAAATCCACTTATATCCCACTTGATCCTTCGATATTAAATACAAGTCCATTGATTTTACATTTGTTGAGAAATTCTTTCCCAACAATAAAATTAATTTTAAACAAATAAAAAACTTTTATAAAAACTTTAAAAAAACAGAAGAAGGAACTTTATTTAAACACAATTAAATTCTAGAAGAGCTCTGGATATTTGAGAAAGCCCAAAATTATTTATAGTCGTAAAAAGGGGCGGATTTTAAAGAAAAATAGAATTTTCACAAAAGTACAAAGTGAATTTTAAAGAATTTGAGAAAGTAGGCGTTTTTCTATGAATAAGCATGATTAAAAGGGGAAAATTAAAAATAAATATTTTTAATAAAAAGACAGGGGACAAAATGGTAAAAAGATAAGTCGCCTTTCGCGACAACATTTAATACGTCCAAATCCACCAATATCCCATTTAATCAATCTTAATCTCATTAAACTATTAGGTCTATTCTGTTATTCATTGGTTATAGAAAAATTTTTGAAAAATCGAAAAATATCGAGACTTTTTTTTTTCGATATTTTTCGGTTTCGATATTCTTCGATATTTATCGAAAAAATATCGACCGAGAAAATTTTGGTTTTTTCGATATTTTTCGATATTCGGTATTTTTCGGTATTTATCGAAAAAATATCGACCGAGCCCTCCGTCCGGGCTCTAATTTAAAAGTTTACTATTTATTAATGATAATTGATATTTTGAATTAATTTTTGTTTTTTTAAATTATTCGGTAAATTTTTTTGAATATGTTTAATAGCTTTTTTATTTGTTTGAGGCATTAGAGGCATCTATTTGAGGCATCTATCTCAGTATCTCATCGTAAGCACATATCTGCCCGAACTTTCGGGATGCAATACTAATTAGGTGCTGCTTAAACTATACAAGAAAACATTTAAACCTTTGAGAAAATTTACTTGTTCATTTAACTTTATGAATAGAATTTGGATTAAGACGTGGACTTGTCCCTAATATAACAAAAATTGTTCAAAAATTTAAAAGATATATTAAAAATCTTTTAAATTTTGACAACGAATTTCCTTGCCGATTTATCTCATCTCTTCTGCAGTTGTTATTATAAATTAAATTTAGTTATGCAAAATATATTTAACTAGTTTTATTAAATTTACAAAAATTATATATTTGAATATGTAATATACTACATACATATACTATTAATAATATGATAATAAAAATAACGAGTCAAATACTTTTTACCGTGGTGCGACACTTGGGGACGGACTTTTGCGGACCGACTTTTGAGGATGGACATTTGAGGATTGCGGACCGACATTTGGGGACCGACATTTGAGGATCGAATTTGAGGAATCGACATTTGAGGACCGACATTTGGGGATTGCCATTTGAGTATAAGAATATTTGTATCTTAAAACAGAAATTATCACAAATTATGCAATACGGTGAAGTTGTTGCACAAGCGGGGGAAGTTGACTTGTCGGCGGGGGATGCTGTTTAACGACGGTGGAAGTTGTTCAGACAATGGGGGATGTTGTTCCAACGACGGGAGAGGTTATTTCAACACGCAGATTACCTTCCACCATTGACGAAAAAATTCTTGCCATTGACGGAACAACTTCCCGCGGTGACTGAACAACATCCCCCGTGTCTGAACAACTTCCCCCGTTGTCGGAACAACATTCCTCGTTGTCTGAACAACTTCCCCCGTTGTCGGAACAACATCCCCCGTTTATACAACTTCCCCCGTGTCTGAACAACTTCCCCCGTTGTCGGAACAACATTCCTCGTTGTCTGAACAACTTCCCCCGTTGTCGGAACAACATCCCCCGTTTATGAAACAACTTCCCCCGTTGTCTGAACAACTTCCCCCGTTTACGGAACAACTTCCCCCATTGTCTGAACAACTTCCCCCGTCGTTTAAACAGCATCCCCCGCCGACAAGTCAACTTCCCCCGCTTGTGCAACAACTTCACCATAGTACATAATTTGTGATAATTTCTGTTTTAAGATACAAATATTCTTATACTCAAATGGCGATCCCCAAATATCGGTCCTCAAATGTCGATTCCTCAAATTCGATCCTCAAATGTCGATCCCCAAATGTCGGTCCGCAATCCTCAAATGTCCATCCTCAAATGTCGGTCCGCAAAAGTCCGTCCCCAAGTGTCGTATAACCCTTTTTACTAGTGTTATTCACGGTACGGTATTACCGCGGTATTTTTCGGTAATACCGCGGTATTTTTACCGAAATACTGATACCGAATACGGTACCGAACAATTTTTAAAAAATCGGTATTTTTTCGGTATCGGTATTTTGCGAAATTACCGATACCGATACCGAAAAATCGCGTTTGAATAACACTACTTTTTAACTAAATTTTGTCATGATTTAGAAAAATTGTTTAAATTCAAGTTTGTTGATTATTTATATTGTTATTTTTATTTTTTCCCTTATCACTTTTAATAAACAATGGCTGATTTGGTGATACTTTATTCTTCGGAATTAATTTGCCAAATACTGATTTATATGCATTTCTGTATTCTGAGCTATAAAAAAAATTTAGATTGAAAAATTGAAGCTTTATGGATAAAAACAGGCATAATGTTTAATTATTTTAAATAGTTTTATATTTAAAATTTATATACTTGCAAATGACCAAAATTATGGCATTAATTCCAGCTGTAATTATGTAAATACAAGTTATAATCACAGCTGACATACTCAGAATATTGCTGATAATTATAGAAAATTGTTGATTAGATTTTGAAATAAATAAGCTAATCAAATTAGAGGTAATGTATATTATTATAGTCAATACATAATTTCTTCCAATAGAAGAAATTAACCATCCAAAAATAATAACTAAGAAAATAATCAAAACAGAACGAAGGATTCGAATAGAATTTTTCATAATTGCCTTTATATCTTTAAAATTGTTTTTTAATTTATCAAATATTAAACATTTAAGATTCAGATTCCTTTCCGGTCGAAATTTTTCCAGTGCCGCAATATTTCGGTTTAGTAGCGCATTTGGCGCTGGTATAGTTTATGCGTTCAATGGACCTTTATGAGTCCAATGAAAAGTTTATGAGTCCGATCAACAAAAAATTGGATTTTTCTTAGTATTGCAAAGTTAGGGTATGGTTCCGAAGCATTTCTTCATGTTTGGGACCATTTCTTGTCCTATACCTCGAAATTTCGGAAAGTTGTGGCCAATTTTTAAAAATTTCGGAAAAACAATTATAACTTTCCGAAATTTCGAGGTATAGGACAAGAAATGGTCCCAAACCCAGTGGGCTTAGGTCCCAAACATGAAGAAATGCTTCGGAACCATACCCCAACTTTACAATACTAAGAAAAATCCAATTTTTTGTTGATTGGACTCAAACTTTTCATTGAACTCATAAAAGTTCATTGGACGCATAAACTAGACCAGCGACGCGCATTTTTCCTCATTTTTCATCCCTCACAAACAAGAGCGGGCGCAAAAGAATTTCATGAAACGTAATTTCCTATCAGGGGTGAGCGCAAGAGACAATCTCAAAAAACGCAAGACGCAAAACGCAACGCAAGGCCAAAATTTAACGCAAGACGCAAAACGCAAGAACGCAAAATTGGGAAAAAAATTTTTTTAATTAAGTATTAGCCATTTTTCAGTTAAAAATTGATGTATTACTATAAGACTATAAGTTAGCGAGTCATAATTAAGTTTGAGGTACATGCAAGTTGGATGAGTAATGTTTTGGAGAGAGATAAAGGATTTAGAGGGATTATGAAGGATATCAGAGGATTTAGAACGATCAAGGGGGTTAACGAAGTGACTGGGGATTACGCAGATTATCATGTAATTTGGAGCGATCAAGTAAATTTAAAAAGATCCCATGAGATTACTAAAGGATGTCGAGTGAGTTAGGGAGATAACGGAGGATAAAGGGCTATCAGTATTTATAAATTGATTCCGGGGATATCAGGTAATTTGGAGGATAACTTGAGATCTGAGCTCCAGATAATGAACCGATATTTTTTGAGCCGTTTCAAGATGTAAAATTGGTATTTAAATATTTAAATACCCTACTTTTAGCGCCGCAGGCAAAAATTTTGAGAATTTTGGAAAGCAGAAGCTAGATTTCTTCCAATTTTTGCCCTCAGATTATAATAATAACAGGGATTTGAGCATATAGTAGTTATCAGGGGTTGCAGAAATATAGCAGGATATCCCTACAAACCCCCGATATCTTTTTAAATCAACCTTAATCGCCGTAAATCGACCGATAGTCTTCTATCACCTCAGTTCCTCCGATATTTTCCACTTAGCCACTTTATCCCTCCTCCATTTTCTGCGCCGCAAGCGAAAATTTTAAGAATTTTGGAAGGCCAGAAAGCAAAATTTTTTCCTTTTTTAGCGCCGCAGGCGAAAATTTTTAGAATTTTGGAAGGCCAATAAGCCAGATTTCTCCAATTTTGTCCTCAGATTGGGTATATTTTTTGCGTTAATTTCACTGAAAATAACGCAAGACGCAAAACGCAACGCAAGGCCAAAATTTAACGCAAATAACGCAATGCGCTCACCCCTGTTTCCTATTAAGTAAATACTATTTACCTTTCTCTGGACGATCATTATTCGGAGAAATTTGATTTTTTTTCTTAAAATATTTTTTCCCAAATGAAGACCAAATAATTTTACAAAATATTATAAAATAATTGAAAAGAGAAAGTAAAATAATTGTTACGGCATAATAATTACTTAATAAATCAGAATATAATCCGGAATTACAGTAAAGCAAACTGAAAAGATTAAAAAGAAAATTTGTTTTTAATTTATAATTTTACTTGTCAAAAGGTGTATTTAATATCATTAAAATATTAAATTGAAAATAAGAAATAATTCCACCAAAAAATAAACAAATTCCATAAATTATTATATATGAACGAAACATTGTGGAATCAGGAATTACATGCATTCTGGTAAAATAAATAAAGTTCGAAAATCCTCAAAATAATTAATTTATGAAAAAACCTTAAAGGAAATAAAACAATCAACATTCTTTCAAGAGAAAGAAAGAAAATAGCCAAAAAAGAAGAATAAGACCCAATAGTTGATATTAAAGATATCCAAAAACATATTTTATAATTAATTGTTGTAATACCAAACAAGAAACAAATAAAATTAATAATAAATGGAGTTAGAGCAAATATTTGACAAAAAGAATCAAATGGAAGTAATAAATTGGACTGAAATTTATTTTAAATTAAAAATGTTAAATAAATTATTTAAATGCGAAATATGTATCAAGTTTTAAAACCTAGTTATTTACAGTTATAATACAAACCAGAATGCTCAAGCTCATATTTATCATTTTAATTATTTTTTCGACTTATAAGCAGTCACTATTATTCTAAAACAAATGTCCTGAAATCAGAAATCCTCCCAGGCTTTTTCTTGAAAAGCCAATTTCAGGTCTGTATTAGGTTCCCCGACTTTCTCTTTGTCAATATCCTTCATTAAATAAACTTTTTATGTATTTTCTGAAATTTAATCAAAATTAATAATTTAATAAACATAATAAAATATTTTTTACTTTTAATTTTTTAAAAGAGACAAATATTAAACTAATATTTAATAAAATAGAAATAATCGCAAAAATTGGCAGAAAAACAACATAAGAAAATTTTGTACTCAAAATTCCTTTATTAAATAAACTTTGCATAACAATGGTGTATTGTGGCGACTAAAATTAATGAGAAAATTTTATTTATTTACATTCAAGCAAATAAATTAACTTACAGCTAAGTATTTTAAATACAATTTATAAGAACATTCAGCAACAATTAATTGACGATTTATATTTATAAATAAAAAATCAAAAATTGTTTTATTATTTAAAGAATCTAATAAATTCAATTTGAGTGTTAAATTATTGGAATCATATTTAGACGGTGTTGTTAAATCTAAATAATTACAAATATCTCCATTTTGTAAATATGTTGACAATGATGCAGATAAATTGTTATTTAAATTCATTTTAATTTTTTAAAAATTATATCTTAAATTATAAATATTATATTATAATAATAATATTATCTTTAAAGAGTTTTATTCACTTTTAAGTTTTAATTAATTTGATTAAAAAATTAAAAGGAATTCTTAGTTTTTCTATGAAATAATTATTAAATAAAGTGTAAAAGTGACAATTTATACTTTAAAATAAATTTTATAAAAAAATTTTTAAAAATTGGCAGGTGTAGATTTTTTAAAGATAAACATGTTTGGTATAATATTTTCATTTAAATTTAATGTTAAGCGCTTTAGATAACCTTTTGGAAATTAAATGAATTTTTTAGATATTTATATGTAAATAATTTTTTAATAAAGTCTAAAGTAACAATTTATGCCGTCAAACATAATTTTTAAAAATTGGCAGGTGTATATTCTTTCAAATAAACATGTTTATTATATTTAAAATGTCAAAATTTAAATAATTAATTTAAAAAATATTCTTAATTATATCATAAGTACTTTTTAAATAAAATATTCATAAAATTAAATAAATTTTGTTGACGTTAATAAAAATTAGATAACATATGGTGTTACGCATGATGCAAATTGTGGTATCAACAAAACGTAAAATTTCAAAATAACCTATCTGATTAAAATCCTTTATTTGTATTTTACCATCTAAGTATACCTATGTTGTGTTTAAATCAAAATTATGTATATTTTTTAGAATATTCATAATTATATTAAAAGTACTTTACTAAATAAAATATTCACAAAATTAATTAAATTATGTTGACGTTATATAAATATAAGATTTACATATTCCGTTACGCATGATACAAATTATGATATCAACAAAAAGTAAAATTGCAAAATAACCTATCTGATTAAAATCTTTTATTTGTAATTTTATCGATTACTGTGCAAATCCATCTATATATGTATGTTGTGTGTTTAAATCAAAATTATTAGGGTTGCCGGCTCGCTCGACCCGAAACTCGAAAGATCGAGCGAGCCGACACTTTTCAGCTCGAAAAACTCGAAAACGAACCGAATCGAAAAACCCAAGCTCGAAAAAAATGCACCGATAAATTTCGGCTCGACTCGAGACTCGAAAGAACCTTGTCAAAATTAGAGTTAATTTTGTAATTTCATTTTGTTAAAAGTTATTCATCTTTTCTCTCTCTACTATTACCCTTTTCTCTAGTTTGTTTTCTATAGTTTCTTTTCTCTAGTTTCTTTTCAATTATTTTTATGGAAAATAGCAAACAGCTTTCACAAAAATTTCCGGAGAAACTAAGGTTAAATACAATAAATGTGGTCAAAATGATTTTTATAATAATGAAGGTGGTGATGGCCTGCAAAAAAGTGAATTTTTCATTCTTAGGCCTTCAGAAATTCTCAAAATTTTTGCCTGCGGCGCTGATAAAGGAAATCTGGATCAATAACCTTACAACATTTTCGCCTGCGCCGCGTGGAACATTTTTTTTTGTTAAAACTAAAATGTCCAAATTATTAAAGACTAGCGAAATCTTTTTAATCCCCCGATATCTATGCTGGTCCTCACTAATCCAACGTTTTCTCATTGAACCCATAAATACTCAGGTCCATATAATATAAAGGGATAATTTCAAATCCCTTTATATGCTGTTAACCTTTAAATAACTTTACTTCTAATCCTTCTATATCCACATGCGGACGATATTATTATTCATTAAATGATCTTTAAATAAACTTAAATCAGCGCCTGGAGTTAATTACCTCATTCAAATACTGATGATGATTGAATAAAATTTTTTTGAAAAAAGACTCGAAAAACTCGACCCGCTCGAAAAAATCTTAGCTCGAAAAGCTCGCTCGAAAAAAACCAAACTCGAAAAACTCGAAAACGAACCGAATCGAAAAAAACTCAGCTCGAAAAACTCGAAAACGAACCGAATCGAAAAAAACTCAGCTCGAACAGCTCGAAAACGAACCGAATCGAAAAAACCCTAGCTCGAAAAAAATGCACCGAACGTCGGCTCGAACCGAAAACGGCAACCCTAAAAATTATATTTTTTGTAGATAAAAAAGTAAAGCATTCATACTGTGTTTATTTCCCTTTTCCTATTTTTCTATAATTAAACATAAATATTTATTTAAATAAATAAACAAGAATTAAAAAAAGATTATTATCTATATCCGCTTTATCCGCAACATTTTATTTATAAAATCAGTAATTATGTATATTACTCAGGATGAAAATTCATTGTTAAAAATAATATTAAAATATTTTAGAATAAACTCTTAAGGAAGCTTAAGCACCTCCAAATTTTTCTCAAAATTCCACAATCTTTAAACATTGAAAGTTAATATTTTTTCCTACATTAACAGTGGTCCTAAACATCAATAAATATAATGTTTCAGAAATTTTTTTATCTATTTTAAAAAATTTAAGGTGAGGTTTTTTAAGGTTTTTTAAAAATTTAAGGTTTTTTAAAAATTTAAAAAATTTAAGTTAAGGTTTTTTAAAATTTAATTTAAGGTTTTTTTTTTTAAAATTTAATTTAAGGTTTTTTTAATTTAAGGTTTTTTAAAAATTTAAAAAATTTAAGGTGCTTAAACTTTCCTAAAAGTGTGTAAGCAATACTTTAAAAAATTCAGGCAGAATTTTCGTTGATATTCTGTAGGTGTTTCTCTGTATATTTATACTCCTTTCTATTCCCTGCCAATTATTTCTCCTTCTCTTGATAATTACTCCAAATACGGATCCCTTAACTGCTATTTTACCTTTCACTTGAAGCTTTTATATCTATAGATGATAAATTTTTGTATTAAATATGACTACAATCAAAAAGAGATTTATTATCTTAATCGTGGCAGTAATATTATTAATATTGTATATACCATTTAAAAAGTATATAAAGATTAATACACAATTAATATTTAATCAAATAAATAAACATTGCTTGGTCAGAACATCAAAATTTTTGAATGCCTTAAATAAACAAAAACTAGGGATTGTCATGATTCGAAACAATAAAACTAACATAACAGACTATGATGCAACAATAAAAAATATGCCAATTCACTTTAATGCAAGTTAATTTTAATGTAGGCTACTCAAACTGGGTTAACCAACGTTAGAATCGGTGTTTTAGCCTAAAAACACGAAAACAAAACAGAATGTTAAATATCGGTAAAACGGAAACAGATATACTAAAATAGGCAAGGTTTATCAATTATGCTTTTCTCTTGATAATTTTTGAAATGCATTATGCTATGTCTAAAAATATGATTAATCAAGACAAGTGAGGGTAAGAAACCCCCATACTAAATACTTTTCGGAAAGATAAATCAAAATATAATAACGTAGTAAAAATGAAAATTTTGATGATATCAATTCATGATGAAATTTGAAAAATCAACGAATTATCCAGAGATAACAATTAACACAAAATTATATTATTTACTAACTGTTAAAATTTAAATCCAGAATATTTGGGGAGAACACTATAATGATCTTAAACCTGTTGGCTTACAAGCAGATTCTGCCGAAAAGAAATACTTCTTAAAGTTTAGAAATTCTACCTCAAATACAGAATGCAATGTAGTTACTTTAGGTACAGTGTGTAACAAAACTATGGCCCCCCTAAAATTTTTTAATTTCTTAATGTTCTAATGAATGACCAAATATTGAAAATGCAATTCCAATCTAGAATTAAAAAAAATTTTATAATAAAATTTTTTTCAAAAAAATTTTTTCGAACTTTTTATGAAAACAAATATACAATCTTTTCTAAAATCGTCAACTTTTTCACCTTGTTTTGGCAATAATTAATAAAAATATTTGCTTGTTTCTTGGAAAAAATCAAATTTTTCATGGTTTTAACATTGAAAATAGGCTTAATTATGTTATCACAAAAATTCCTTGGAACGAAGCAAGAAATTAGAAAAGTCCGATAACTTATCTCTACCTATGAGTTTTAAAGTTATCAAGCATTCGAATTTACGAAGTATATTTCAACAATATACACCCGTTCCAAAAGTATATAGCCACCCAATTTTTTCCTAAATCTCCAGCTAATTAATTTTTAAGTGGGTTATGAATAATTTGAAATATTTTTTAGACCCATTTTAAGGATCTGATAATGTTATTTTATGCGTTATGAAACTATATGAAAAATAATTAGGTGATATTTGACTTTACCCAAAATTAATGCGTTCCAAAAGTATATAGCCACCCTTGTTTTATAGGTTTTTAATGGTCGGAAAAATCCACAAAAATTTTTGTGAACATATCTATCAATATAGATAAGAAATACAAAAGAAATGAAGTTCTGATGTACTTCCATCATTGAGATATTGAAACCCGAAAATCAACGGAAAACCGGGGGTAGACGTCTTTAAAAAATATTTTCGACACCTTACAGGTAAAATAAAAATTTTATTTTAGGCTTATTTAAAAGTCCTTAAAATTTGCTAGAAAATAGCATTGATTTTATTTTCCTAAAAAAATTTAACTGTAAGACCTAATGTGATAAACTCTCAGGTTTTAAAAATCACTCAAATCACCCCAAAAAAGTGATAAAAATGTAACTTATAAACTAAACTCATTATTTCTCAAGGATAGATTTTTTCTAGATTATGTGATGAAAACTATCTTGTAGCAAATTTCAAGGGCTATGAAATAAGCCTAAAATAAAATTTTTATTTTACCTGTAAGGTGTCGAAAATATTTTTTAAAGACGTCTACCCCCGGTTTTCCGTTGATTTTCGGGTTTCAATATCTCGATGATGGAAGTACATCAGAACTTCATTTCTTTTATATTTCTTATCTATATTGATAGATATGTTCACAAAAATTTTTGTGGATTTTTCCGACCATTAAAAACCTATAAAACAAGGGTGGCTATATACTTTTGGAACGCATTAATTTTGGGTAAAGTCAAATATCACCTAATTTTTTTTCATATAGTTTCATAACGCATAAAATAACATTATCAGATCCTTAAAATGGGTCTAAAAAATATTTCAAATTAATCATAACCCACTTAAAAATTTAATTAGCTGGAGATTTAGGAAAAAATTGGGTGGCTATATACTTTTGGAACGGAGTGTATTCTTTATTCTCCACAAATCCATTAATTTATTTAAAAGGAGTTGGACAAACTGTGGAAGCAGAATTGGAACTTAAACAAATTTATCCTCAATGCAAATTTTTAGCATTAGATCCAGTTTCTGAGGTTAATGAGGATTTGGTAGAAAGCAAACTTAATGGGACTTTCGTAAAAAAAGTGATTACTGCTGAAGATAGCTATACTGCATATGCTGGACCAGTTAGTATATGGAATAGTGAAGGCTAGAAAATTATATACTACAAATTTTTAAGTACCTATATCGAGATATATCGAACAATTAAATCTTAATTATTCTAGGAAAGAGCGTTTTGTCGAATCTCTCACTAACGTCACTCCAAAGGGCTGAATTGGGTAAATAACTAAAAATTATAACTTCCCTTATGTTCCCTATTTGGAATGTGTCGTGGAGGACTTTAGAGGGAGATTCGACTGCTTTATAATTATTTTTATCCTAGGAAAAAGTGAATTCAACCAATCATTCAGTGAACTATCAATCGGATTTTTTGATTTCTTTCTCTATTACAATGCTGAATCAGTAATTGACTTGCTTACTATTGATGTCGAAGGAAGTGAATTTCCTATTTTTCAACTCCTTGCAGGTTGAGTTTTGTAAATCTTATTATGATTAGTACTACTTGACGAAATGTTTCTAAGAAGCTGCTTCACAAGGGAGGGAGAAAAGAGGGAACTAAATAAAAGGAACAAATAGGAAATATGTAGTACTGTTATACAATGAAATAATTAAAATTTGCAGCCGCTGCAAAAATTAAAATTGCCGACTATAAATATAATAAATATGGATATACGTTTCAAAATCTGTTTCGGCACATCCCTGGTCTATAACCCTTTTAATTTTTCAGAACAATATGATCAACTTCCAGTAATTATTTGTCAAATAAATATAGAATTTCATCATGTTCATTATAATGCCAATTCTTTCTTAAGAAATCGCTTTTTTCGCAATTTTAATTCGTTTATTCGAAACGATCGTTTTGTGGTAATGAAATCGGATGTTCATGATGTAAATTATTATCCAGTGTTTTTTGTTAATTATGCCGACAAAATTTGCATAGAAAAATTTTTGTGCTAAATGGATCGAGATTTTTAGTTATTGTCGATGACGAAATTAAAGATTTATTATATTTTTGATATTTTTATATTTTTGTGAAATTTTATTTATATTTGTGTGGTGACTCAGTGAGTCACTTTCCCTTTTTGACAATATTTTTGTGTATTTTTTTCAATGTAATTTACATTGCATCATTTTTATTATTGTTATTTTTGCCTATAAAAAGTAGGCAGAAATTTCACTTTTCAATGTCCTTGTGATCATTCATTTCTTTATTTGCAGATAAAGAATTTAGTTGTGTTTGTATTTATTTGTTTAATTTATCTAGTTAATTATTCTGTGTGAATAATTAATCTGAGATATTTTTTCCCTATAATTATAATAAATAGGAAGGTAAAAATAAACTCCTAGAGGAAAGATAATTTTTTACAGTTATAAATTATGTCAATTTTCATTTAAATAAATTATTCAAATGTGCTGATACACAAGCAATATTTAGTAAGATCTATAAGGAGAAAAGGGGAACAAAAGTTACGCTCTGATAGATCATTTGATAAGGCAACTGTAAGCAGAGTCAAGCAAGATTGAGCGAGCATGGTTTGTTTCTTGCCAGGCGACTAAACTTAAGCTAAACTGTTACTGCAAAGATTTTATTTATGTTCATTAAAAATTGTGGAAGATTGGTCGGAGATGCTGAACTGACAGGAACTGAACATTTAAATCTAAAAGGATAGTAAAATTACAGAAATTGCATGTTTCCTTTTGAGAAAATATTAAATTGAAATACAAAGTTCAATTTATAAGTACATAGGGTAAATATCTAAAATAAAAGTACGATACAGAAATAAAATTTAAATAATATATTCTCGCTCAAGTCTCTTATATTTTCTAAAAATTGAGTCTTTTTTAAAAACTCAGGAGAAAATTTTGAGAATTTTGGAGGTCAAGAAGCCAGAATGTTCTCAAAAGGGAATTATATTTTAGAAAGTGGGTGTAAAAATAATTAAAAATTTAATAAAGTTTAAAAAATAAATTTTTAAAAATTATATATTTTATTAAAAATATTTATAATGATGAAATACATATAATACACAGAACAAATATTATTAAAATTTCATTTAAATTATTTATAATTTACAAAAATTCAAGTTTGTTGATTATTTCTAATATTATTTCTATTGTTTCCCTTATCACTTTTAATAAACAATGGCTGATTTGGTGACACTTTGTTCTTTGGAATTAATTTGGCAAATACTGATTTATATGCCTTTCTGTATTCTGAGCTATAAATTAAAAATTTTTTTTATAAATTTATGGTTATGGATGAAAATTAGAGTAGTTAATTATTAAGTATTTTACTTATTTAAAGCAAATTTTTTCCTTAATATATCCTTAAAATAAACGGCATAATTTGAGGATTAACTTGCTGGATAGATAATAAACCTTTAATAATAAACCCTTGGATGATTAATAAATAAAAATATTTTCCCTACTTGAAACTAATTAAAATTATGGCATTAATTCCAGCTGTAATTATGTAAATACAAGTTATAATGGGAACTGTCAAAGAAATAACATTGCCAGTAATTATAGAAAATTGTTGATCAGATTTTGGAATAAATAAGGTTATCAAAAAATTTGTAATTGTAGTTATCAAAACGTTTATATTATTTCTTGCTATCGAAGAAATTAACCATCCAAAAATAAGAATTAAAGAAATAATCAGAACAGAACGAAGAATCCGTAAAGAATTTTTTACAATTGCCTTTATATCTTGAAAATTGGATTTTAAGATTTAAATTTTAAAGAAATATGTATATACTGAATTTATTTTTAAAATAAGTAATTTGGTAAAAGAAATCTTTATACTTTTCTTAAGGTTATTTATACTCGTTCTTAAGGTTCAAAAATAGGATTGGACACTGACAAGTACCAACTGTTTCGGTTATCTTAAGCAATCTGAAAATATTAAAACCCCAGATTCGATTCCGATTTTTGACCTCAATAACAACATGGGCTTGCCTACCACCTTAATTGTATCATCAATTTGTTCTATAATTAAGACTGCAAGAAAATATGGAAATTTTTAACATTTTATAAATACCAAATTTGATAGAATATTTATTCAAAAAGAAATTGAGAAAAATATTTTGACAAATTGTAATTGGTTATTGTTTTTGAGAAATTATTTACCTTTCTCTGGACGATCATTATTCGGAGAAATTTGATTTTTTGGCTTAAAATATTTTTTCCCAAAGGAAGACCAAATAATTTTACAAAATATTATAAAATAATTGAAAAGAGAAAGTAAAATAATTATTTTGCTGTAATAATTACTTAATAAATCAGAATATAGTCCAGAATTGCAGTAAAGCAAACTGAAAAAATTAAGACAAGATATGATTTTAATTTATTATTATTTTACTTGTCAACAGGTGTATTTAACATTGTTGAAATATTAAATTGAAAATAAGAAATAATTCCACCAAAAAATAAACAAATTCCATAAATTATTATATATGAACGAAACATTGTGGAATCAGGAATTACATGCATTCTGGTAAAATAAATTTGTTAAAGTTAAAAAAGATAAGTGGGTTGCGGGTTGTTCCCATAAGTCGGTTGTTCTTTGACTGGGGGGAGGGTGAGTGCCACGGGGAAAAACTTTCGGGGAGGCAGCAAAAGATACTCTCAAATTTCTCGACTTTCGGAGACGGCGACAACCCTATTCATAATCCTCATAAAATAATTTATGAAAAAACCTTAAAGGAAATATAACAATCAACATTCTTTCAAGAGAAAGAAAGAAAATAGCCAAAAAAGAAGAATAAGACCCAATAGTTGATATTAAAGATATCCAAAAACATATTTTATAATTAATTGTTGTAATACCAAACAAGAAACAAATAAAATTAATAATAAATGGAGTTAGAGCAAATATTTGACAAAAAGAATCAAATGGAAGTAATAAATTGGACTGAAAATTTATTTAAAGATTAAATATGTTAAATAAATTATTTAAATGAGAATTATTTAGCTTTTCCATGTGCCAACGAGAATTTAAAAAATTCAAAGCCCCGTAAAAATCTCAACCTTACACTACTGATTCTAATTACCTTCTTCGATTTAATTAAAATTATTGCTTAATAAATTAGAAGCTTGATATAGACGGGAAAATTATGTTATTATTTTTCTAAATTTGTTATGTATATCATGAAATAGATGGGATTTTTATCAATTGTAAGGATGATTCACCTAGCAGCATTTAAAACGCTTAGGCGGGGGTTAAACGATCTAATAAGGAAAAAGAGAAAGCATTAGTCGATGCCCCGGTAGCTCAGAGGTAGAGCTCCTGCATATAGTGAGCGAAAGCGCCTAGCAACAACTAGCAGGTGGTCGCAGGTTCGAATCCTGCCCGGTGGCTAAACTTTTGCAAAAACTCTTTCTCAATCAAATATTGTACCCGAGCTATCTGGAACAGCTCCCTAAATTTTTCTGATATTCAACTAAAATAGTTTTTTAATTTGATAATTATTTAAATATTTTTTTTACTTTTAATTTTTTAAAAGAGACAAATATTAAACTCGTATTTAATAAAGTAGAAATAATTGCAAAAATGGCTGGAACAATAATATTAATAAATTTTGTACTCCAAATTCCTTTAATAAATGAATTTTGCAAAATGTTGTATTGGGGAGACTGAAATTTAGGAAAATTGAAATATATTAATTAATAAACTTACAGAAATTAAATTTAAATTAAATTTATATGTACATTCAGCAACAATTAGTTGGTGATTTATATTTATGAATAAAAAATCAAAAATTGTTTTATTATTTAAAGAATCTAATAAACTCAATTTATTGACTAAATTATTAACATCAAATTTTGAAGTTGTTGTTATATTTAAATAATTACAAATATCTCCATTTTGAAAATATGTTGACAATGAGGAAGATAAATTGTTATTTAAATTCATTTTATTTTTTTAGATATATTAAATTCTAAATTAATAGTATATTTGTTCCCTCTTATTTTTCCTTTCAAAAATAAAATTTTATCAGAAAAAGCCATTCTTAGGGGTGTAAAAATTTCCCACCTTAGTCGAGAATTGACACCGGGAGTCGTGATCTAGAGGCCAAAAACTCGTGAAGTTTTCCCGAGTCGGGAGAAGGGATCGGGATACCCGAGCATCACTAATATGTAGGCATAATCTTAAAGATTGCTCTCATTTTTTATCTCTAATTATTTAAATGAAACAATTATTAAGAAAATTGTTAATAAAACAGAAATAATTGTATGTATAATTAGCGTGACACAAATGTTTACATTTAAATTCTATTTTCCCACAATACGTAAAGCAAAAATGATTAGATTTATTTTAAATAAATTTTAATAAATTTTGACATGAATGTTAAATAGAATAAAAAGACTATATTCAATATAATAAGTTTTTAAATTGGTGAATGTTTTCCTTGAAATAGATGAACTAAAAAAAGTAGAAATTAAACCAATTAAGTCAATTATAAGGTATACTAGGTTTAAATTCGAAAATGAAATAATTAATTTTTTTGTAATTAATTAATGTTGAAGGTTTTGAGGTGTCATGGTGAATTGAGCTTATGTTGGAATGTCCTGCTTGAGAAAATAATAAAAATTAAACTCTTTTTCACACGATATGTAAAGTGCTTGAAATTTAATTGTAAAAAGTGCTTATAAACTTATGATATAAAACTTAATTAATTTAGGTGTTAGAAAATTGAATATAAATTTACCGAAACTTTTATGTTCGGATTTTTTTCAGTATGGTAGAAAAATTATAATTTAGTCTAAATATTTCGGGAAAATTTTCATTTTTATTTTAGAAATTGAGATGAACAACCATAAAACGTCGAATATTTTCTATTTTCGGGGATCATAAAAACAAAGGTCTTGCTTGATCCACAAATTTGATTTTTTTCCAAAATTTATCTCAGAGTTGAAAAGGAGTATTTATATAGATTTCTTTAACAAACTTACTTGAAATTAAATAAAAATTATTTTTTATTTATTAAATAAAATCAATTCAATAAATTATTTTATTTTACTATTTCCCCATTTTAAAACTTAATTTCCATATGACATTATGTCTGGCAATATTTAAAATTCGATGGATGTCTATACAAGAGTTGGGGATTTTTTAATTGTGTGACGTCTGTGCGCGTTTGCCCTCACATGTTTAAGGGCATCCTCAGACTTCTACAGCTTTTTATGCATTTTTATTAATAATCCGCAAATTATGAATTATGCATAATTTTCTATTAAGTGAACAGATGTTGAGGAATGTCGATAAACTATTAAATTAACTTATGTTAAGCTAAGACAAAATTTAATTTAGTTTGTTCGTAGTTCTGGTATAACGTTTCAGGTTGTAAAAATTGAATTTAGGACGAATTTTCAAAAAATTGTTGAGTCGTGCTTCATGTAAGCGTCACCCTATGCTAAGTCAAAGGCTTGAAACCCAGAGGGATTTTGAAAAGTTGAAGAATGAAACAAAACCTAAGCAGGTAATTTACCAATTTGTTACCTTAACTATGTTTCTTCTCATTTTTATTTTATAAAACTTGACGCAAAACAGTTTCAAATCCCCTATAAAAATATGAAAATATATTGTGACCGAGTATTATAATAATACTTATAGAATATCATATCATCATTAGAAATATTTCCATATCTTTTTAATTCATTCCCGATTACACAAAATTTATTTTGGATAATTTGCAATTTTGTCTAAACGCGGGAATCTTAAAACTAAAAAAGTTCGAGTCTGTCACGTCATTTTCTATATTTAACTTTATAATAAGCAACCTATCGGTTAAATATTCCTAATTAAAGGATATCTAATCATTCACAAAGTAATACAAAAACTTTTTTATTAATTTAAATAAATAAATAAAGTTTAAAAATTAAAATAAAATTTTAAACAGAATTGCGGACAATTTTTTAAAAAAATTAAGAGGAAATATAGACGACTTGAATCAATTATTCAGTCAATTATTGAAAGACTATACATGTCGAGAGTTGCGTTAGCGTCGTAAATAAAATATAGCAGGCACTTTAAATTAATTTTAGTTTAAGTAAAAATTTTTCCTCTATAATTTTTTTTAAATAAAATATATATTTAATTAAAAAATAATAAAAATTATAGGATTGATAGTTTTATTTATTAATATTTTAATATATTTTCCTTTTAAAATCCTCTTAAACTTGTAAGGATTGAGGAAAGTATTAAGGAAAAATTTTAAATAAATTAATTTTCAAAAAATATAGAGTGGGATAAAGAGCGCTATGTTGATTAGTAGAATGATTATTAGACATTTTGAGTTTAAAAATAAATTTTTAAACCTCTTGTCCAAATATTCGACAGCAAGAGCTAAAATTTAACCATCTGTCACAATAAGATAAATTCTCAAACTTTTTTGCTTAAAAGCATTAAAAGTCATTTATGGTGTTTAAATTTACTTATAACACGTTTTTCCGGTGTTCGAAAACTCATCAAGCTGTATCGAATTACCCCAAAATCAACCCCCGATCTTAACTTTAGGCCGAGATATAGAGACAAGCGTCTCGCCGAACCCAATATGATTACTTTATGTCGTAATTATGTCAACTCTTGAATTCGGTTTCATTCGACACAGCTCGACGAGTTCTATAATCAATTATCAGACAGCCATTTTTAACATATTTGACAAAAAAAATTGACTGTGAGGCCAAATAAGAAACTTTTTTCCTTGATACGCAACAATGATCGAAAATGTTGTGATTAAAAAAACTAACCTATGAACATGTTTAGATGAGTTGTCCACATATTGCGGGTTTTTTTCACATATTGCGGGCATATTTATACTGCTTTAAAGATTTTCTATTTAAATTATTAATTAATTTAGAGCGTTATTATATTTTCTCGATTAATTCCCCTCCCTCGAATAATTCCACATTTTAGAGTTGTGTTGAAAGAATAAATCCCCAGGGGAATTAATCGAGAAAATACGGTATTATAATTAAGAATGTGTGCTTATAAATATTTGAAATTTTTGATTTTATCACAGCTTGTAATTGTTATTCTCGAGATTAAAAATGTGAATTCCGTTAAAGGCAATAAATTTAATTATTTCTTCATTAAATAAATAAATTTCAGATTCAACTCATTTTTTAAAGCCAACAGGGTCTAAACTAAATGCTAACATTCCGAACAGTAAAACAAATTTTAAGAAAGGCATGATTTTTAATAAATATGCTATTTATTTAACAGTGTATATATAAGATAACACTGAGGCTCAGAATATATAGTGTAAATAAAATATTACGTAGATACTATTGTTATTCACGGTACCGTATTACCGCGGTATTTTTCGGTAATACCGCGGTATTTTTACCGAAATACCGATACCGAATACGGTACCGAACAATTTTTAAAAAATCGGTATTTTTCGGTATCGGTATTTTTCGGTATCGGTATTTTACCGAAAATACCGATACCGAAAAATCGCGTTTGAATAACACTAAGTAGATACTATGCCCGACCGAAGTTAAAAAATATTCTTAATTGGAATGTATTTATTGTATCTAATTGTTAAGTACTTACTAAGTCTGACCTCGATTTTGGTATCTAAATAAAAAAAAGTTTAAATGAAAGTTCAGCTTTAGAAAGATTATCCAATAAGAATTGCTCAAGTATCGGACTGATTCGAAAACGGCATTTCCAGATTAAATATGAATGAGAATTTAAATAAATAAATATATGCATATAAAATAATTTTTCTAACAGGAAATTTGGAACAACAAAAAATTGGACATGTTCGACCTTTCCGGATTTATAATGGCAACACTCTAGCTGAACAGGAGGATGTTCGGCCTTTTCGAATTTATAATGGTGGCAACACAAATTGTAAGTCTGAATAGTTTAATTTATTACTTGAATACTATTATTTAAGTGTCTCCTTTCAAACAACCGGCCGCTTATGTTCAAAAGAGAGGAAATAAAGCTTTTTTTCATCCGCCTGTAAGCGCGAACATTGCTGGTAAAATTTAGATTAAATAAAATTATAGCCAGGCTGTGAGAGTCGTTTGATATTTTTTGACAAATGTCAATAATTGAAATCTAATAATTTGAATCTAATAATTTAACTAAAAATTCTTTTCTGAAAAAAAATATTTCTAGATGAACTTCAAGATGATGCCGATAGTGCACAAGCCAAAGGTATCAAAATTTGATTATAATAGAATAATTTCTAAAATATAAAACATTGAAGATTATATGGCAGAAAAGCGGCTAAAAGGGCTTGATCTTCTTAAAAACTTAGGTTTAGGTAAAGTAATTTGAAGTTTTTAATTTTGAAGATTTAAATTTTTTCACATTTTATTCATATTTGGTGCATGTAATTTAAGTCATATATATACTCGATACTAGGGTTGGTCCCCGACGGGGGGGGGGGGAGGGCCACGGGGAAAATTTTCGGGGAGGCAGCACCACGGGGGGGGGACGGGGACGGGGAAAATTTTTTATTTTTTTACGGGGGGGGGGGCGGGGACGGGGGAAAAATTTTTACGGGGAAATTTCGAGGAATCAAAAATTTTCTTTGGCGCCTTCGGCGCCAAAAATTTTCATTTTTTTGCGCCGCAGGCAAAAATTTTGAGAATTTTGGAGGTCCTTAAGCCAGATTTCTTCCATTTTTTGCGCTAAAGCTGAAAAATCTAGTTTTTTCAGCTTTTTCAGCTTTTTTTTTTCAGCTTTTTCAGCTTTTTTTTTTTCAGCTTTTTTTCAGCTAAAGCTGAAAAATCTAGTTTTTTCAGCTTTAAAAAAGTTAAAATAATCTGAAACTAAAATCAAGTGCCTTAACCACTCAACTAACCGCTCATCTAATTAGTTCTGAAAGAAAATATATTTCTCTTACTCAGTAAAAGAAATATCAAAGAGGAAGAAAATATTTTTAGTTCTGCATAAAAATTTCGGGGGGAGCTCGGGGAAAATTCTCCCACGGGGGGGGGGGGGGGGGGGACGGGGACGGGGGGGGGGGCGGGGAATTTTCAAAAAATCTCTCAAATTCCCCGACTTTCGGGGATTTCGGGGACGGGGACGGGGACCAACCCTACTCGATACACTCTATGTATCAAGCAGGATATTTGGATCGACTAACCCGTACGGCATAATTTTATGCCCAAGAGGTCACACTATATTTAGGTCCGGCTGTATTTATTCATATATTTTTTAATGAAAGTCACGGCGTAAAAGTCGCCGTCGCAAAATTCACGGTGCAAAAGTCAAGGAACTCAAAAATAATTAGTTCTGTTTTCCTTTTCATTAGCAATTAAATACAAATTTTGTGCTTGATAATAAGGTTGTCGGATCCGGATATCCGGATCCGAAAAAAGGCCGGATATCCGGAAATTTTCGGTTCGGATACCGGATCCGGATATCCGAAATTTTCGGTTCGGATATCGGATCCGGATCCGGATATCCGAAATTTTCGGTTCGGATATCGGATCCGGATCCGGATATCCGAAAATTTCGGTTCGGATCCTAGAATTAGGGAAAAAGGAAGAAATCTTGCCCAATGGCCTTCCAAATTTCTCAAAATTTTCGCCTGCGGCGCTGGAAAATGAACAAATCTTGTAGCCCAGGCTTCCAAAATTCCCAAAATTTTCGCCTGCGGCGCTGGAAAAGGAACATCTGGTAGTCTAATCTTCCAAAATTCCTAAACTTTTTGCCTGCGGCGCTGTAAATGGAAGAAATTTGGCTTCATTTATTTCCAAAATTACAAAAAAATTTTCGCCTGCGGCGCTATCAGTCGAAGAAATCTGACTTAAGAACCTCCAGTTTCTCGAAATTTTCGCCTGCGGCGCTTAAAAAGGAAGAAAAGAGTTTGTATGATAACGGAGGATTTACCTGAAAATCCCTCAGTATTCTCTTAATCCCACGATCCCAGCTATCAATTTACCAAATCCAAAAATATGGAAATAGCCTATGTATTTATTACTTCCCCCAAATCCACTAAATTCTCACAAATCATCAGATAAACTACAAAATTTTCCACACATTGATTACACCTAGATAACTCTGTTAAGCATAATTTCCCTCGATAACACTTAATCCCTAAATCCAATCATAATTGCTCCTAATCCCTTTATATCCTCCATAAGACAAATTTTTGGCGCCGCAGGCAAAAATTTTTAAAATAAAAATTTCGGTTCCGGATCCGGATATCCGAAATTTTCGGTTCGGATACCGGATCCGGATATCCGAAATTTTTGGTTCGGATACCGGATCCGGATCCGGATATCCGAAATTTTCGGTTCGGATACCGGATCCGGATATCCGAAATTTTCGGTTCGGATACCGGATCCGGATCCGGATATCCGAAGATTTCCAACTATCCGACAACCTTACTTGATAACCCTTATAATATCTATTTAAACATTATCAACGATCTACTCTAAATTTTAGAAGATTCAGCGAATCAACATGATGCTAGCGACTATAAGACAGGCACTCTTTGGGATGTTGTTAATGACGCTAATTGTAAGGTAAATAACATGTTAAAAATAATTACCCTAGTGAAGCTTATTCACTTATTGATAGAACTACCAAAGTTGACGGAAAAATTCGAAAAAAATTGAAAAAAGCAACCATATTTCATCACGAAAAACATATATCCGTTCATAACCAAATTAAAAAAACTAATCTTATTCTTGGTCACATTTTTAGAATATTATCAGTAAAAATTTCTTTTATTTTATATTTAAGAAAATTTGAACGAAGTTTCAAAAACTGTCAAAGTGCTTGAACTGAGAATGATGTAAAAAGAATTTTTGAGATGTAAAAACAAAGAGCTGGGTCCAGACCATTTTTTTCAGAAAATTTTGTCGTATTATTCTTGTGTAAACTATGTACATATTTATGTAAGCTAGGGATCCTGCTGACATTGGAAATATTTACCGATATTGCGAATTGTGGAATTTACGATTTTTTAAATTACCAATTTCGATAATCAGAACGGCAGGATCTCTAATGTATACTACAATCCAACAAGTACACCCCGATCTTTATGGTTTATCGCAGACATAGCAAAAACTAGTTAATTTTGAACGATTAAATTATCTGTTAGATTGCATTATGTAGTATTCAAACATCTACGTGATATGACTAAACGACTTTGTTTTATGTCCGCGATATTCTCATTGTGTCTTGTTTTCATTCATATAACCAATTCACTTTATGAAGTGTTCATTTCATGATTCATGTTGCATTTGTGTAAATATTTCCAGCATAAAATGTATTTTCTTCGTTCAGTTTTTAAATAGCCATTTTATTTTCTTATACATATTAAGATAACAAACTCTGATTTGATTATACGTTAGCAATTTGCGTTATAAAAATTATATTATTTAAATCCTTTCACTTAACACCATTGAAATTTTTTATTAAAATAATTTTCACTTATATAGATAATTGATAAAGTAATTAATTCAAATAAATTATTTAAATATTTAAATTAACTATTTCACTCTTGGCATTTTAAAAGGACATTTTATAAGAAAATATGTTTATTTCGATAAATATACACCTGCCAATTTTTTAATATTTTACATTTTTTTAATTTGATATTGTTTGCCAAAATTATTGTCTGTTCCACTTTAATTGACGGCTTAAAGTTTTTTAATAAATACATATTTCATAGAATTCTGTCTTTATGCTACCCTTGTATAAAAATCTCGCACATCATGCGACTGAAAATATAATGGAAAATAATGAGAGAAAAGTTTTTTTAAATGTCTAAATAAACCGAGTTTTCCGCTTAAGATCCCCTATCAGCACACTCATTATCAGCTAGATAATTCGGTTCTATTTCTACCGACTGTTAATCCATTTATTCAAACCTTTAATAGATTTATATTCTTTTTGGTTGTTGAAAAAATTTTAAAATATTAGGAAACTTACAAGCATTTAATGTTCACATTAACGATCCCAATGTATATCGAGATTTATCAAAAAGTAATCGAGATAGTGGCTGATATGCTTGCGAAACTTTGAATGTATCGTCTTGATACTACATAACCTTTTTTGCTTGGAGGGTTTCCACATTAATTGGTACAATTATGAAAGTAAAAATAAATTTTATACAGTCATGTTATTCCGCAATATTATGTGTTTGTCATTCGTAATCTTTTAATGTCGTAAAGAAAAAGGTTTATGACGTTAACAAAATTTAATTAATTTTATAAATAATTTATTCAAATTTATTCCATATAATAACATTATTTATTTAAACTTTGGCATTTTAAATGTAACAAACATGTTTATCTTTAAAAAATCTACACCTGCCAATTTTTAAAAAATTTTTTTATAAAATTTATGTTAAAGTATAAATTGTCACTTTTACACTTTATTTAATTATTATTATATTTATTTCGTAGAAAAACTAAGAATTCCTTTTAATTTTTTAATTAAATTATTTAAAACGTAAAAGGTATAAATGAATAAAACTCTTTAAAGATAATGTTATTATAATATTATTTTATTTATAATTTAAGATATAATTTTTAAAAAATAAAAATGAATTTAAATAATAATTTATCTGCATCATTATCAACATATTTACAAAATGGAGATATTTGTAATTATTTAAATATAGCAGCACCGTCTAAAGATGATTATAATAATTTAACAATTAAATTCAATTTATTAGATTCTGCAAATAATAAAACAATTTTTGATTTTTTATTTATAAATATAAATCACCAATTAATTGTTGCTGAATGTTCATATAAATATTATTTAAATTTAATTTCTGTAATTTTATTAATTAATATATTTCAATTTTTATAAATTTCAGTCTCCTCAATTCAACAATGCTTTGCAAAATTCATTAAAAATAGGAGTTTGGAGTACAAAATTTCCCTATATTATTGTTCCAGCTATTTTTGCACTAATTTCTACTTTATTAAATATTAGTTTAATATTTGTCTCTTTTAAAAAATTAAAAGTAAAAATATTTTTAAATTATTATTAAATTTTAAACCGAAGTAATTAAAATCACAAGTGTGGGGTTGAGATTTTTACGGGGCTTCGAATTTTTTGAATTTCATTGCCACATGGAAAAGCTAATTAATTCACATTTAAATAATTTATTTAACATATTTAATTACAAAATTTAAATAAATTTTCAGTCCAATTTATTACTTCCATTTGACTCTTTTTGTCAAATATTTGCCCTAACTCCATTTATTATTAATTTTATTTGTTTCTTGTTTGGTATTACAACAATTAATTATAAAATATGTTTTTGGATATCTTTAATATCAACTATTGGGTCTTATTCTTCTTTTTTGGCTATTTTCTTTCTTTCTCTTGAAAGAATGTTGATTGTTTTATTTCCTTTAAGGTTTTTCATAAATTATTTATTTTATGAGGATTATGAATAGGGTTGTGCAGTTCACGAAAGTCGAGGAAGTTGATGTTTCCTTTGCTGCATGCGCGAAAGTATTTCCCCGTGGACCCACTTATGAATAAGCAAACATGCTATTTCATGGCTAACACGAGTAGTGTTCGGCAAATGGGTTTTTTCGGTACCGGTACCGGTATTACCGAAAAGTACCGATACCGAATTAGTACCGAAAATTCCTAAATCTTATCGGTACCGTACCGGTACCGGTAGTACCGAAAAGTACCGAAACCGAAAAGTACCGATGAAAAATTTTCGGTACTAACAAAAAATGAGATAATATCAAAATTTGGACTTATAAATGTGTTAATTGATGTGTAACAGTTCGATGTCCTAAAGGATCGTTGTTAGTAGGAATATCTAGAGTTTAAGAGGGATATCAGAGGGATTTCGCTGGATTTAAGTGGATTAAGTTTGCTTTATGAGATGTATATCCTTTAACTTCTTTATCCCTCTAAATCACATTATATGACTCTAAATCCGCCGATAGCTACCTTATTTTTTCAATATCCCTCCAAATCTTCAGATATCTCTGCTAAAATTCTCCGATATCCCTTTTAATCCCACTATATATTAATACTGACAAATCCACCGTTATCTCGTTTAACCCCCCTAATATCCTTAAAATCTTCCTAATCCATCTATATTACTTTTAAACCTCTCAAATTCTCTGGTATCCTTCTTAATCCCCGCAAATCCATTTTATACCTGTTAATCCGCAAATATCCTCTTAAGATCTTTTAATTTCGCGGGATATATGTATGCGGGATATCAGAGGATTGTGAGTAGGGATCCCCTGACAATCTTAAGCTTAATCGGGAATATCGGGAATTTGAGGAGAGGGACTCTGAAATTCAAAAACTAAAATTTTGGAAGATCAAGAAGCTTGATTTCTTTTTGTTAAAGCGCCGCAGGCAAAAATTTTCGATTTTTGATAGGCTTAAAATCCAGATTTCTTTACTTTTGAGCGCTGCCGGCGAAATTTTGAGAATTTTTGAAGTCCAAATAATAATATTTTACATTTTTTCCTTCAAATTTCTGTCGTTTTACGAATGTCTAAAATTAAAGAATTCCCTTTTTCTTATTTAAAATTTAAAACCCCTTTTTTTCATTAAACAAAAACATATTTGTTTTTATCAAAACACCTGCATTTTACTTAAATTAAAATGTAATTTTTTTTAACCGCTTTTGTTTGATTGGTCGTTCTTTGTGCCTTTTTTATTTTGTTGTCCAACCCTTTTTTTATATCTGCTCTATCCTTTCTGTTTTTTATTCATTCAAAAAAAAATATTCTAAAATTTGCTTTCAAAAAATATCCTACAATTTTGCTCTGGACTTTACTTAATTTTTTTGCTTTTCAACTTTTTTTGCTAAAACTGAATTTTTACTGCTTTGGATTAAATACATTTTGTTGGAAAATTTTAATTGCTTTAAATAAAATTTCAATTTGTTTTGCTTGAAAAAATTGTGTGAGTTTTTACTAGGCCTTCCCTTTTTTTTGAGTTCACCCAGAACTAAATTTTTTAATATTCGCGGATTTACTTTGCCCCTTTTTCCGCGACAGCTCAGCCGGTGAGGTTTAACACACCTCTTGCACCAATTCAAAAAAAAAATTTTTTTTTAATTCATAGCGGGAAAAAATTAAAAATGTCCTCTGGTTATCGCACCGAAATCATTACCTTGCTTGAGGACGCAGACACACTCCTTGCAGCTCCCAAAACATTCAATGTACCCTTGAAAGGACCCACTCAATCAAATGCCCAATTTAATGATGCCATTCAAGCTTCCCTAGCAGACCTAAATCTTGAGTTCCAAAATTTATGCGAGATAGCTGATGACCTTTCCCAAGCACACACTAACTGGATGTCGCTCAGAAGCAACATGACAGGCCCCGAACGTTTGGCCGATAATTCAATTTATGACCAGTTTTACGCGCAACATCCCTATATCGAAACCCTCAACAAATTAAAGCAATACAAACGAAAATTACGCTCATCACAACGTTTACTAGAGGGAGCGTTACCCTCCTCCTCCACTCAATCCTCCTCGCACGCTCATATACCCAGAATGAACCTTCCGTCCTTCAGCGGCAAATCTGCCGACTTTCTTTCCTTTTGGAACCAATTTTCCGCCGCTATAGGAAATATCTCTTCCCTTTCCGATGCTGTGAAGCTGTCGTATTTAAAATCCTGCCTGAGCGGCCCTGCTCTTTGTTTAATCGAAGCGTTGCCACTTACTGACAATTCCTATGGCCAAGCGATCCACCTGCTAGAGAATAAATTTAATAATAAAGAAGAGATTGTCCGCAGCCTTTACCAGGCAATTAGAAATCTTCCTAACGTTAGAAGGGGAGAATACTTTAATCAGGACTTTGCTACACTTACTGACAACTTGGAAGCTATATTAATCCAATTCAAGCAACATAATTCAGATTCAAATATTCCATCAATATTAATGGACATTGAAAGTAAACTACCAAATTTTGTGCTCGAAGAAATTTATAAAAATAAGGAACAACTTGCCGGGCATTGGACTACCGAAGATTTGAAAGAATGTTTAAAAAATATTCGTAAAAGAAGAGAAGAAATTAATTCAATACACCCTTCTCGGCCGACCACTTTAAAGCCAAATGTCCAACAATCGCCTTGCAATCGATTGGAAACGCCGGTAAGTAATAGATTTTCATTACCTTTTAACAGGCAGCACCCAGCTAGAAATTTGCAACCATCACCGCCTTTAAATTTTTCGGCGGTAGCTAATCAACAGGTCAGTAAAAATCCCGGCTTTAGATATCCGTGCCTTTTCTGCAACGACCCTAGGCACATTACAACTTATTGCGAAAAATTTCCTGATTATAATTCCCGCATCTCCCGACTTAACGAGCTGAAATTATGCACCCGTTGTTTGAAGCCAGACCATAATTTTAAAAATTGTTCTAATCCTTCGCAATGCAAAAACTGTAACAAAACGCATCCACGACCTCTTTGCGGCCAAATTCTTGCTAAAAATAATCCAAATACAAACACGCGAAAAAATCAAATCCCTGCAGCAAATTACACTTCCCGCAATTTTTACATAAATAATGCTCCCCAACAAAAACAAACACGAGTTTATGAAAATAATCAGCAAATTAATGCTAATGAGCAATACATTAACCGATCCAGTCCTCGGTCTCTAATACCATCTACAAGCACAGCAATACCCCCAAACCAACAAAACCAAAATTTTTCAATCCTCCCGCAAAATACAAACATAGAAAGTAGAAATGCGGCCGAATTTTCCGCCCATACTCTGCAAAAAACGGCTACTAATTCAATTAGCACACTAGCCTCTGTTGCATATCCCGTTTTGCTAAAATGTGTTTTAGGAAGGATTTTTAACCCGAGTGATCCGTCAAAGCAAATAATAGTCCCGTGTTTATTAGACGATGGTAGCACGAACTCCTATATTCTCTCTGCGGCAGCGGAAGCGCTAAAATTACCTCTAGAACCGATAAATATACAAATAGGCGTTTTTAACCAGCAAAAATGCGCTCAATCTCCTGCTTTTGCCACAAAAATTGGCATTCAATTAGTCAACGGTCGTACGCTCACCGTTTCAACAACCACGCTAAACTTTCTCACTCATCCCTTGCCTGTAGCGAACATTAGTCCTCACCAATTATCCCCTGATTCAATACCTGCAGAATTGCTAATACAATGGAAGTCACCGATAGTTCTGCTAGGAAGTGATGTTTATTATGATATAGAGCCAACTCCCGTTGCTAAGCTTCCTAACGGCTACAGATTAGTGCACACGCTACTCGGCCCTTTAATTGCGGGAAAATCAGAAATAAATTCCCCTAACCGATTAAGCAACACAATTTACAGAACTCACTCATACTTTACCCAAATTTGCGAAGAACTCACAGACAAAATTTGCGACCGTCAAATAAACGACCTATTCTCGTTAGAAAACATAGGCATAACAACCCCAAATCCCGCTACAGAAAATAATGACGATACAGTACACAAAGCTTTTCTAAAAACAATAAAAATGGTAAACAAGCGATACCAGGTGGCTTTACCTTTTAAAAGCGACACCAAACAAATTTCGCTTCCTTCGAATTTCGGTTTAGCTTGGGGACGCCTCCGATCGACTCTTAATTCACTTAACAAAAACCCAGAAAATTTGGCCAAATACAATGCAATTATTAAGGAACAGCTGGATTTAGGAATAATTGAGCCTGTAAAAAATATTAAAGAATTTTCGCCTCCCTTGCATTACCTCCCCCATCAACCTGTAATTCGGCTAGATAAAAATAAAATACGCATTGTTTATGACGGCTCTGCACGCGAGTCAAAAACCTCTCCCTCTTTAAATGACACGCTCTACCCTGGCCCTCTTTTGATGAATGAATTAATCGGAGTCCTACTGCGCTTTAGATTGCCAAAAAATGTGGTTGTCTGCGACATTTCCAAAGCTTTCCTGCAAATAGAAGTCTCCCCAACTCATCGTGACGCAACCCGATTTCTTTGGGTTTTGGACATAAACAAGCCATTCTCTTCCCAAAATATACAGTGCTATCGCTTTTGCCGTGTTTCTTTTGGTTTAACCTGCAGTCCCTACCTCCTAGCGGCAACAATAACCCATCACCTCCACCAAAATCCATCCGCACTCTCGAAAGAAATAGCCCAAAACATATATGTCGACAATATACTATTCTCTGCAAAAGAAACAAGCCAAGCACAGGAAAAATGTTTAAAAGCGATTGAAATATTCGATGCGGCTTCTATGCCCCTGGGAGAATTTTCCAGCAATGAAAGTAACGCCATTAACCATTTACCCGACTCTTACAGATTGACAGGCTCCAAACAAAAATTCCTAGGCATACCATGGGAAACAGACCTAGATGAGATCTCTCTGGCCTTAAATCCCCTTCCTGAGCAACCACTAACAAAAAGAAAAGTCCTTGCATTCTTTGCCTCACATTTTGACCCTCTTGGACTGATCGGACCCTTATTGTTACCGACAAAAATATTCATGCAATCACTTTGGAATATTACTCCCTCGCTCGGATGGGACACTGAATTACCTCCCGAAGCTGTAAAAGAATGGACCAAACTAAACAAAATTTGGAATGCAACCTCTATTAAAATTCCCCGTAGGAATTTTTCTTTTGATCCGACTAATATAACCTTCCAATTACACGCTTTCTCAGACGCTTCGCAGATTGCCTTCGCTACAGCAATTTACTTAAGAACCACAAATCTAACAAAAAATGAGGTAGAAACCTCGCTACTTTTTTCAAAAATTAAGGTAAAACCAAAGGCTAAAGCTAAAAATTCCCCATACACTATTCCCCGACTAGAATTGTTGGGAACATTAATTGCAACTCGTGCCCTTAATTTTGTCCAAAAACACCTCTCCCCCTCTATTAAACTTGAAAAGAAGTATTTTCTGTGGACTGACTCTTCAACGGTAATTAACTGGCTAAATAATACTGAAACAATCAACGACATTTTTGTCAACAACCGAATTGCTGAAATACGATCCACTAATAATTTGATTGTCCAACATGTAATTGGAAAGGAAAACCCCGCGGACTTAGCGACAAGGGGCGAAATGGACATCAATGCTTTTCAAAACAACAGTTTGTGGTGGTACGGCCCAAGCTGGTTGACTTCTTCTGACTGGCCAGAACATCCGCAAGTTAAAAAATTTTCATCTGAAATATTTAAAAATAAAATTGAAAAATTGCCCCCGACAGCCCCTCTAGAGATTTATTCATTTTCCAACGCAATTACTATAGAAGAACCTGTTTTCCCAATTTTTCGGTTCTCTCGCCTCCCACACCTATTGCGAATTACAACATATGCCTTGCGATTTATTGCCAAGATAAAAAATACTCCGCTAACCCTTTATGCAAATAGCGATATTTTTCGATCCTCCTCCCGAACAATCAGCCCAAAAGAAATAAACGCTTCGCTTTCCATTCTCCTAAAACTAGAGCAAGAGCGAATGCCACCTGACGACAGTGCCCACTCATCTCTCGGTATATTTAAAGGCAATGACCTATTATTGCGATGCAAAGGAAGGATGGCCAATAGTTGCTTACCTAACCCAACCAAATTCCCCATCTACTTGCCACCACATTCTGATTTGACTAAGCTCATTGTTTGCGAAACTCACCTACTAGGGCAACATACTAGTCCCTTACAGACGCTGGCACTCATCCGAAGAAATTACTGGATTCCAAGCGGGCGCCGCACAGTAACCCACATTTTACACAATAATTGCTTTACCTGCCGCCGATATACAGCCAAACCCTTCGATTTACCTAATTTTCCCCCACTCCCCGCTGAACGAGTAAATCCTGCTCCTCCCTTTACCTTCGTCGGACTAGACTTTTGTGGGCCGATATACGTTCATACCTGCTCAGAATTCTCAGCTAAAAGCGCCGATGCTAGGCGAAATAAAAAGAAAAGCGAACAGACAAAAATTTGGATAGCGGTCTTTGTTTGCCTTGTCACCCGTGCAATTGTTCTAGACATAGACCCCGACCTAACAACTCAGTCATTTTTTGAAAGTCTAAGGCGATTTTTAGCAAATTACGATCCGAAAACAATATTTTGCGATAACGCCCCGACTTTTAATCATACAAAAAAGGTATTAAATCTGCACGCAGCTAAATCTGACCCTAAATTTAGCGCAATAAAATTTAAATTTCGATGTCCAATGGCAGCTTGGAAAGGTGGTTTTTATGAAAGAATTATGGCAATAATCAAGCATCATCTAAAACGAACCCTTTCTAAAGGCATTTATCCGAAAATTAATTCATTAAACTCAGTGCGCACATGCTTAACAGAAATAACCACAATAATAAATAGCAGGCCAATTACTTTCGATTCTTCAAACCCAGCAGATCCTCGGCCGCTTTGTCCAATCAATTTCCTGCAGCCATTAAGAGAAATTAAACCTTTACCATTTCCAAATACCGACGCACTGGCTGATCCTACTTACAATCCCTTGCCCCCCCCAGTGACCCATCACACTTGCTTAATTTGTGGTCAAAGCTTAGCACTGCATCAAAATTTTTCTGGAAATATTGGAAAGAAGACTACCTTACATCGTTACGTGAAAGATACCAGAAAATTACCCCAAAAAATCAAAAAACCCCACTAGTTGGGGATCTGGTTCTTATCTCTGAAGATTTCATTCCACAATCAAGATGGGTAACCGGCATAATTTTGCAAATTTCAAATAATACACTCGGCCAACCAGACAAGGCCAAAGTACGAATCATTTCCCCATCGGATAAGGGTCGAGTGTTCGAAAGATCAATCGGCCATCTTTGCCCCCTCGAAACACAAAAGGAAAGTGAAGAAAGAATGTGTAATACAGCAGCTATTTACAAAGGAGAGCAAAAAACCCAGCACCTTTGTATAAAGCAGATAAGCTAAAAATAAACTTTAAATAAAATAAATTGTAAATATTTCCCCTTTTTGTAAATAGGTTAAAATTCCCACCTGCCTACTAAACTATAAACAACTTCACTATAAATTAAACTAATCATTCTTCATTTTTAGCTTTTTGCTGCTTCATTTTAATTTAAACTATAAACTTTCTTCAAATTCATTGCAATGGGATCTATTATTTCCCTAGAGATTTTTTCTGCTGATTTCCTCATAACTCTCAACACACAAAAATCTAATGACCACTTATACATAATAATAGGCCTATTTATTTCTGCTTTAATTTGCTCGAGCCTCCTTATAATTTACAAAATTAAACAAAATTGCAAAAAACGCCAACGAAATGTTTGGATTCCTCCACCCACCTTTATGGCCATAATTTTAATTTTTTTAATTTGTTCCCCAATAATAGAAGCTGGCAATCCCAAACGCAATTCTAAATTGCGCAAAACTGTAAAATGGACCGGGAAAGCTTCTGCCAGCCTTTTAGCCTCCTCTGCTGCTTATTTGGGTCTTGACTACCTCGCTGCATACTTACTCGACAACCCAGATCTAAGCTCACTAATCCTTGCAGCAATCACCCTCCTTATAATAACCCTTCTTGCAGCAATAACCCTTTTTGTTTATAAAACATTTACATCACGCAATCGCTCTGAACCGCCCCTAAACAAAATTAAAAAGTTGAATGAAAGCGAACTAAAAATTTTAAGGCAATTAGCCTCTCAAGTTAACAATACGCCCCAATAATTTAAATAAATTTAAAATTTTTTAATTTAATTTTTTTAACAGCCTTATGCCCAAGGATAAAAAATCTTCCCTCGAAATTATCTTCCAACACCTTAAATTACAGCAACAACCAAAACCGAAGACAACAACAGCCAAAATTGAAATGGAACGACCAAAAACACCCCCTTCACCTGCTCTTTCCATTGAAACAACCATTAGTGAGGCACAAAGCCCAGAACCCCTCCCAGAACCTAAATCCATTATAATTGCTTCTACTGAACCCAGCAAACCCAACAATGACTGTATTGAACCAAACAACAAACGACCAAGAATTTACCCCCCATCAAATACAACAACTCCACCAGCCACTAATACAAATGAAAAAACAACGGCTCCAAATAATGTTTACACAAAAAAGCACCTACTCAATAATTTACCGGTAGCAAAAGCCGTCCTTGTCCATAGAGGTAATGAGACATTTTCCACAAAAAATCCTCTATTTTTTAATTTATCCGGCCGCTCTTATGGTATTCAAAATGGTGGTTTTGGTTCTCCAATTCGAAATTTGGCTGCTGTTGCTTCCACCACCCTTAATGTCCATCCGCATTCCTGGTCCACCAACAATACAACGCCTCCCTCACCCTTACTTTAACAACAAACATCCACCAACAATACAACGCCTCCCTCACCCTTACTTTAACAACAAACATTCACCAACATCATACTATTGGAATAAAAGAAATTGAACTTTCCGTTGCTGGGAATGTCGTTTTACGAATGTCTAAAATTAAAGAATTCCCTTTTTCTTATTTAAAATTTAAAACCCCTTTTTTCATTAAACAAAAACATATTTGTTTTTATCAAAACACCTGCATTTTACTTAAATTAAAATGTAATTTTTTTTAACCGCTTTTGTTTGATTGGTCGTTCTTTGTGCCTTTTTTATTTTGTTGTCCAACCCTTTTTTTATATCTGCTCTATCCTTTCTGTTTTTTATTCATTCAAAAAAAAAATATTCTAAAATTTGCTTTCAAAAAATATCCTACAATTTTGCTCTGGACTTTACTTAATTTTTTTGCTTTTCAACTTTTTTTGCTAAAACTGAATTTTTACTGCTTTGGATTAAATACATTTTGTTGGAAAATTTTAATTGCTTTAAATAAAATTTCAATTTGTTTTGCTTGAAAAAATTGTGTGAGTTTTTACTAGGCCTTCCCTTTTTTTTGAGTTCACCCAGAACTAAATTTTTTAATATTCGCGGATTTACTTTGCCCTTTTTCCGCGACATTTCCCAGTACCGAAAAATCGGTACTACCGCGGTACTGGAAACCTCTTCGGTTCCGTACCGGTACCGGTAGTACCGAAAAGTACAGAAACCGAAAAGTACCGAAAATTCCAAAATTTTAGCCGTACCGTACCGGTACTACCGAAAAGTACCGATTCGGTACTACCGAAAAGTACCGATTCGGTACTTTCGGTAGTACCGCGGTAGTACCGCGGTACTACCGAAAGTGTGCCGAACACTAAACACGAGGATACGATGAAAAGAAAGCTTTTATCTAACTAACTTTGTTTAACAGAATGCATAATTCCTGATTCCACAATGTTTCGTTTATATGTAATAATTTATGGAATTTGTTTATTTTTTGGTGGAATTATTTCTTATTTTCAATTTAATATTTTAATGATATTAAATACACCTTTTGACAAGTAACAAAATAAATTATAATCATATCTTGTTTTAATCTTTTCAGTTTGCTTTACTGTAATTCTGGATTATATTCTGATTTATTAAATAATTATTACAGCAAAATAATTATTTCATTTTCTCTTTTCAATTATTTTATAATATTTTGTAAAATTATTTGGTCTTCCTTTGGGAAAAAATATTTTAAGCCAAAAAATCAAATTTCACCGAATAATGATCGTCCAGAAAAAGGTAATTAATTTTTAAGCGAAGAGGTCTAAGGAGAACTAAGAAGAGCTTGCAGTCTCAATTATAGAAGAAATAGTTGATATAATTATGGTGGTAGTCTCGCCCAGGGTCCGTAGAATAAATTCGGGGTTGGATACCCCGGTTAAATAACCCGGTTAAACAATCCAGGGGCAAGTAACCCTTAGCTACGGGTTAAAATCGGTAGAATAAATTCAACCCGAGTTAAGGGTTATTTAACAGGGAGCTAAAGGTTATTTAACTAGTTGAGTTACTGGGTTATTTGACCCGTTATATTTTATTGCCAAACCCATTTCGCAATATTAGTTTACGCAATAATTATTATTATTAAAAATAGATATAGTCAAATGAAAAAATTTAGCTCTCTGTTAAATAACCCTTAACTCGGGGTTGAATTTATTCTACCGATTTTAACCCGTAGCTAAGGGTTATTTGCCCCAGGTTGTTTAACCGGATTATTTAACCGGGTTATCCAACCCCGAATTTATTCTACGGACCCAGATGTTATTGAGGTATAAAATCAGAATCGAATCTGAGGTTGAGTAATATTTTATTCTTACATTATGTACTTATTTTAACGATAAATTCAAGATAATTCCTTTAAAATTTAAATATTTAAATTCAATTTTCAAGATATAAAAGCAATTGTGAAAAATTCTTTCCGGATTCTTCGTTCTGTTTTGATTATTTCTTTAATTCTTATTTTTGGATGGTTAATTTCTTCTATTGAGAGAAATAATATTATAGTTTTAATAAATATAATTATAATATTTTTGACAACTTTATTTATTCCAATTTCTAATCAACAATTTTCTATAATTACTGGCAATCTTGTAAAGTCGACAAGTTCTATTATACTTTGTATTTACATAATTACAGCTGGAATTAATGCCATAATTTTAATCATTTGCAAGTAAGAATGCCCAATTTCATAATTAAGATTCCCCTTCTACAATTTTATTTTTTTGTAATTATGACTGCAGCATCCTTGCTTTCTTCCTAAAAACCTTGATTTTATATAAATAATTAATTTTAATTTTTCTAAAATTTTTTTAATTTATAGCTCAGAATATAGAAAAGCATATAAATCAGTATTTGGCAAATTAATTCCAAAGAACAAAGTATCACCAAACCAGCCATTGTTTATTAAAAGTGATAAGGGGAACAATAAGAATAATAATAATTTAAATAATAAACAAACTTGAATTTTTGTAAATATTTAGTTAAGATATTTTGATTTTATACGTTTAATTATCTATATTTAATAAAGTTTCACCGGAAGTTCTAGTTCCGGTTCTGGTCAAAATTTCGTTTCCGGTGAAACACTAAGATTTAATACTCTTTATTCATTCTTTATTTTCTATATCATAAAAATTCCCCGATTTTATGTGAGTATGCTATAATTTGTGTTTTGTTCCGTATATTAAAAATTTTGTGCAGAAAAAGAGGGGTCCTAATGTTACCTTGGACATTCGATGGTGATTTAGCGGGAATGGGATCCCGCTTAGTCCCGGGCGGATTCCTATGACATAAAACTGTAAAATAAACAAATATTATTTTATTATTCCAACCTATACCATCTACATATACACTCTGCGTCAAAAAGATTCGGACACCTTATTTTTTGGGTATATTTTCGATTATCTCTGAACAATTATAGAGAATACTATAAAAATATATAAATGATGACCAAAGATATTTGTATAAACAAAAAATTTAAAAAAATTTTGAAATATAAATTTTTTATGGAGTAATTTCTAAAAAACATGTGCGTCAAAAAGATTCGGACACTTAAAAAATTTTTTTTAATGTTCCATAAGGGATCGAGAAATTCCACAAAAATTTATATAAGCATCTCCATCAAAATCGAGTTGAAATGCAAAAAGAACGAAGTCCATAGATGCCTTCTTCATTGAGATCTCAAACCCTCAAAATCAACGGAAAACGTGGTTACAGTACTTCATAAAATATTTTAACCCCCTTAGGGGTGGTATAAAAATTTATTTCGGGACCACCAGAAAGCCCACAAAATTTGCTACAAAAAACATTTGGTCCCATCAATGAGAAAAATCTTACCATAGAGGCCCCATCGGTTAAAGGAGCTTTCACTCAAATTACCCTATAAATTGTCATTTTTTCTAACTTTTAAATCTGACCGATGGGGTGTTAGGTATGTGTTGGGTCTAGTATAAAAGGAGTCGTTAGCGATCAGTCTGGGTCGACACCTGGGTCGACCGGCACCGTCTGTCCTTATTCATTCTTGCCTTTTGTCACCTTCATTATTGTTGTATTTACCATTCGGATAAATGTCATATTCTATTCCTGTGTTATTCTGTTTGTCACTAGGTAAGACCGCTACCCTAGGACATAACAGTGGCGCGGTCGCAGTCGTGAATCTTTTGATTCACAATTCGGACAATTATTCGGACAAGTATTCAAATTCTGGGGAAGTATTCGGATTATTCAGAGAGTCGCAGAGCACATCAGATTCTTATTCAGAGGAGACGGTGTCATTTGAAGTGTGGCAGGCATTCAAGCCGATCGAATTCATCTATTCGACAAGGCCTAGCAAACCTTAGTCAATTCTAGTCGAGTTAGATAGAACACAGTTGGTGTTAAAAATTTTAGATTTTATTCGGACCAATTCGAGATTTGAAAAAGATAGTTAATTATTCGGTCCAGAAGTTAGTATTTTGTTGAAAAGATTATTCGATGAATTCGAGCTTGACCATCAGGAGCAGAGTGAAGGAGCAAGTTGTATTCAGTATTTTGATTATATGAGGAACCGCAGTCATGGGCAAGATGTAAGTCCCGATTATTGTTTATTCAAGGCCGCAATGAGTAAGTCGGTCAAGTGGACGTAAGACGGTCAAGTATTATTCAAGTTTGAATCAATTATTAGTCGCTCCAGAGAAGTTAGTAAATAAAATTTTATTATTCGCTCCATTGATGAATTCCTATGGCATTATTCAGTTTTATTGAGAAAGTATTCAGTTATTCAGAAGATATTATTGAGATTATTAGAGAGTTTAAAAGTTAGTCAAAATGCCATTTAGTTATTCGCCCAAGTATTAGAAAGTAGGGCAGTATTATTCAGGGAATTAGGGTGAATCCCTTACCCAGCCGGGTTTATTCAGATTATTCGATGTGCTTCTGCTTTGGTTTGATGTTTAGAAGATGTTGATGAGAGGTTTTATGGGACATTTGTGATAATTGTGATACATATTTTTGTTTGTTGTAAATTTTTTGTTTTGTTTTCCCCCAAATATTTGTAAATTTTGTCCCATTTGTATTCAAGGCGGTGTCATTCGGTTATTCGATTCGAGAAGATTATTCAATTCGGACCCAACCTAACAATTCTATTCAGTAGCAAATTATTCAAGTTAGTCCCTAACTTTTTTAAAGGAGGGAGATGTTAGGTATGTGTTGGGTCTAGTATAAAAGGAGTCGTTAGCGATCAGTCTGGGTCGACACCTGGGTCGACCGGCACCGTCTGTCCTTATTCATTCTTGCCTTTTGTCACCTTCATTATTGTTGTATTTACCATTCGGATAAATGTCATATTCTATTCTTGTGTTATTCTGTTTGTCACTAGGTAAGACCGCTACCCTAGGACATAACATGGGGTCTCCACGGTAAAATTTTTCTACAAGATGGGACCAAGTGTTTTTTGTAGCAAATTTTGTGGGCTTTCTGGTGGGCCTGAAAAAAATTTTTTATACAACCTCTAAGGGGGTCAAAATATTTTTTGAAGTACTGTACCCCCATTTCCCGTTGATTTTGTGGTTTTCAGATCTCAATGAAAAAAGCATTTTCAGACTTCGTTCTTTTTGTATTCCTACTCGATATCGATGGAAATGTTTATAAAAATTTTTGTGGAATTTCTCGATCCCTTATGGAACGTTTAAAAAAATTTTAAAAAAGTGTCCGAATCTTTTTGACGCAGTTGATTTTCAAAAATTATTTCATAAAAAATTTATACTTGAAAATTTTTTTAAATTTTTTGTTTATACATATATCTTGGGTCCTTATTTATATTTTTCTTAAAGTATTTATTATAATTGTTTAGATAATCGAGAAATATACCCAAAAAACTAGGTGTCCGAATCTTTTTGACGCGGAGTGTATTTCATTTTAAAATTTATTTATTCTTTCCCATAGTTTTTGGTAAGGTTTTTTATTCAATTTAACTATATAATTTTACCATTTTGTCCAAGTTAATCTATTTTTAAATTAAATTTTTTATTATTAAACCTGTTTTTTGGCCATTAAAGAGAATAAATAAATTTTATTAAAATTTTGTTTTGTCTAGATCAGTTTTAATCTAGAAATAAAAATTTTCCTATTTAGTGAAAAAAAAATTTTGATAAAAGTTTTTTTGGTAAGAGTATTAGGATAATTTTATTCCAATCGAGATAAATCTTATTTTTTATATTATTATCTATTGAGATATATTTTATTTCAATCGTAAGGGCTCGACGAGCTGAGTAAAATGTTACAAAAATTTTATTGGGACGACACTATGAGCCGAGATACAGGGCTCAAAATGGTCAAAACGATAGGGTGCCAAGCTATTCCTTGGGTAAAAAATTCCAATATGCGAATTATAGCTCATTCGAAAGCGCTCATCGAGCGAAGTCGAAAAACAATGGAATCACTTTAATTGAAGTTTTGACAAAGTTACGATACAAAAAACAATCAACGTAAACATTTGGGTTTCGGCGAAACGCTTATTGGTCCTAATTCTGATATTTTGTCAACTCCATAATCTCTATTTTTGAGCTATCTAAATGAGAATATTATCTAATTCGTTATCTTAAATTCTACATAATTCCCCTCCTCACAATTCAACTTCATTTCTCTTTACAATTCTTTCCTTCCATTTTTTATTAGTAAATATCCCCCTCTTATAACCATGGAGAGCCGCCATTAAAATTTACTTCTTTCCTCTTTTAACGAGCCCTGTTGGCTTGCTGCCTCCATGAGTATGTTTATAGTTTTATTTAGTGCGCGAATCAATGGTTGAGTGCTTGCGCGGCTGTGTGGTTGTTGGGGGGATATATTTTTATTTATTTTATTTTGGTTGTTTTAGTGTAGAGTTTGAAGAAGTATGTATATTTTTAATTCATCTAGGGTATTTCTTTTCGTTTTTTGTTGTTGCGAAGCAAAAATTGTGTTGAGATATTGCACAATTTTTAAAGAAGAAATCCCTTTTGCCTTTGATTTCATGACTAAGTCGCAGCCTTGCTTAGTTCCAAATTTGAAAATCATTCCTAAGTAGTAGAAAATTCTGATTTAAGCATGAAGGACCAAAAAACGCGATCAGACCCAATAGAAGTTTTGTGCTGTTACATATAAAGGAATTAAAGGGCTGCGCAGAAATACTCGAACTCGTGAGTGGATTTTTCTGTCTTATTATGCCGAAAATTTTGATTCACAATTTTCGTCCCTTTTTTCTTTCGATTATATTTTTCAGAAATTTTTGAAAAATTTCTTTTTTCGTTTTCAAAATTTCTATATTTCTTTCGACACGGCATTTATGGAGATTAAGAAAATCCCCAAGAATGATTTTTTCTTTTTAAAATGCTGAGGACTAATCCTTGTTTTCCACATGGTATCAGTCGAATCTGGATATAACGAACTCTAAGGTACCAAATGAAAGGTTCATTATTTCGAGTGGATCGTTACGTCTCTGGATCCGATGGGTGGTTCCTATATGTTCGAATAGGGACTACCCTTCGGAGTTGATAGCCGCAAATGTCTGCGCCGAAAATTTCTTAGCCGCAAGTGTCGGGACCGCAAGTGTCAAAATAGGGGCGAGCCGCAAGTGTCTGGGCCGCAAATGTCTGAGCCGCAAGTGTATGCGCCGCAAAAGTCGCATCACCATTGGGACTCCCCCTACATATGTTCGATTATTCGCATTTTCCGCTCAATTATTTTACTTAAAAATTACGAGTGAATAGATAGGTATATAAAAATTTTAAGTAAATAATTCTTTTATTCATCTGCGCATTTTAATTTCTCTCAACACATTTCCTGTCCTTTTATTTGTGTCACGAAAAATAAAAGAAATTTTTACTCTAAATAATATTAAATTTTCTCTCTTTTTGATATTTTATTTTTGAGAAAATATAAGTACGTAAATATTCGTATAACATTTCCTGTGTCAGTTGTTTACATTTTATGTTATTAAATGATTTGTTGTTTTGATCGGATTTTTGTTGATGAATGGACAAATTTTTTTTATTTTTTAATATGTACTACATATTATTTTTAAATATTTTTACGAATTCTAAATTCTTGTTTTATAAATTGATAATTTTTGTAGAATTTCAGAAAATCAAAGTTAGGTGTCTTCTTGGCCTTCTAAAAATCCAAAAAATTTAATTTATGTTAACTTATGTGGCGCGACATTTGGGGATCAGACTTTTGGGGACCCGACACGTAGGCACCCGACTATTGGGGACATGACACACCCCAAGTGTCGTGTAGACGTTAACTTAAGTGCCTAAAATTCGAAATTTTCCATTACTGTTGGATACGAGAAGATTCGGACGAGATCGAGGTTGCCAAAATCAATCTCGCCGATAATCAAAATGATTATAATCTCTAGTTGAGTTCGATTTATAATTCAGTTTATTTCAACCATTCCTCAAACTTAAATGAATTTGATAATTTTGAAAATTTCAGTTAAGTTGACAATTTTGAGAAAAAACGGATATATCCACATATACCCACGAATGGATATGTCTAAAAAGTTACTCGGATATAAACAGATACGGATATTGCCCCCGCGGATATATCTGGATATGGGTAGCTAAATCCGTGTCCATGTCCTAGTCTGCTAAAAATTATCAATATTTTTTTATTTTATGCTTTTCTAAAATTTTTATTTATTTTTTATTAAATTAAACAAATTTTTCTTCACCATTCGATTAACTCAACGTGTGTTTCTCACTTACTCTTCCATTATTCCCCCCTTCCACATTCCCCCCCTTCCCCTCCACCAAAAAGCACATCTCCATTATTCACCGCGTTCTATCCCGTTTTTTCTAGTAATTTACTATTTGTTTCAGCCGCGGTAAAAAAATAGAAAAAAATTCCCCCCTTCATGTAAAAAACCCAATTTAATTTTTGTTAGATGGCTGGCCATAAAAACCATCTCTCTCCTCTCTTTATTCACTTTTCTAATTCCGCATCCAAATCCACTTCCCTCACGTAGCTCATTAAAATTCCTCTTTTATCTACCTAAAAAAGGTTTTATGGTATTACATTGTTAACAGAAAAATGGCTGAGTTTAGTTTTTATTTTTAGTGGGATAAGAACTTGTACACTAACCTGTTCTTTTTAATATTTCTGCATTGTATGTATTACAATAGATATCCGCACCCCTATTTTTCTTAAATCCGTATGCCGTAAATTCTCCAAAGCATCATCTAGCTCATTTTACCATTGACAAATTTTCCTTCACCATTTGATTAACTCAACGTGTGTTTCTCACGTTGAGTTCCATTCAGCGCTTTTCCGGTTTCAAACAGATCTCTGGCGTTTTCAATTTTTGATGGCTCCTGTAACCAGGGAGCATCCAACTTTGTATCTTTATAGGCGTCAAATCTCTTCAAAATTTTGCGCACAAGAAATGTTGTTGACCCTCATGTGTGGTATATTCCTTTCCCTTCATTTCCCCTCAACAACATTTTTGGGCGAAGGGCCAAAAACACCCCCGCCCCTCCCTTATACCTATTTACTTTTACTATTCACCCATTCATCCATCGTCAACAACAACAACAAAAACCCTCACAAAAACCAATCAATCAACTACCCTCATATGCCATGCCATCCCTATTTTTCCTCTTCTCCCCTTCAAAAAACTCTTCCACTCTCCCTATTTTATTTGGTCTATATTTGACTTTTTCATCATTTTCCATTCTTTCCCCTTTTTATAATCCCACTTTATATTCCCTATGGGAAAAGAGACGACTTTTTGCTCTGATGTCCCCAAATAGCTCAAAAATCCATAAAATAGTCACAATCGAAAATGAAACTTATTAATTTTGTCTTAATTAAATTTTAAAGTTTTTTTAAATTATTAAGTTTTTATATTGTTTTGTTGATCATTTATTGAAAGGAAAAATCGGAACCGGAACTTTAAAAGCTAAAAATCTTCTAGCTCATTTTAGAAGACTCATTTTAGAAAATCTTTAGCTCCTGGAATTGGTATACTCCATGGATACTACCAAAATTAAAAATAAATTCTTAATCTCGAGAATCGTGAATTTCTTATGGAAATTTAATTCTCGATTTTGAGAATTTGGGAATTCCGAATTCCCTATTTTCGGGAATAGAGTAAGCTTACTTAATATGTATAATCCAGCTCATGTAACGCTAAGACTAACTGACTTTATCTACAATATCGAATCCGACCCTTGTCTATACATAGACACTTTTAGATAAAGTTTTGATCATTTACTAATTACATGGATAGAAGTGTGAGAATGTAACTTCAATTTTTAAAATCTCTGTTCGATCTGCAATTTTCGCTAATATTTTCCTTAAATTAAATACCGTATTTACTCGATTAATTCCCCTGGGGAATTATTTTTTCAACACATCCGTAGCATGGGGATTTATTCAAGCGGGGAATTATTCGAGTAAATACGGTAACTAAATTTTAAAATAAAATTTTTAATAAAATAAATGAAATTTCTAAAATATTTTTATTCTTTCCCAAAAATACTTTTAACAATTTTCATTCTTTTATCCTTTCTCTTTCACAAATAAACCACAAAATCAAATTCTTAAATAAATCACAATTAATACTAATTTCTTTATTCCAATAACATTCCTTTCTCTCAATTATTTTATTAAACCCAAAATATATCCATCCACTAAATCATTAAAAGAAAAATATTTATATACCTCAAAATAATAAAAGTCCACTCAAATCAGTTAAATTCAAGCGGTGATCAATCCTTTTTAAATAAAATAAAAACACATGCCAGCTGACGACAGATTTTTCTTATTACTTTTATTAAATTTTATTTTATATATTTTCCTGATCAAAAATACATTCCTTGCTCTATCTGTTTATTCAGTCCATTATAAAATAAATAAATAAATAAATAAATAAATAGAAATAAATAAATTCATTTCAGAACTTGATTTAAAAAATAAAATACATTTCCAGAAAAGTTTAATTCCAGTTTTATTTATTTTCGGAAATGTTCACCTTATGAAATAAAATACCACGAAGCCAACGTATCGCAGAGCTATAACTTTGTTCAAAATTGTCGAATCCGGGACGCCTTAGTATGGTACAATGCATCTCGATGAGTTGAATCGAACCATATCAGGGGTTCTCGGATTCGACCATTTTGAACAGAGTTACAGCTCTGCGGTACGTTTGCCTCTGCAGTACGTTGGCCTGCTCTCGTATTTTTTCCGGAAAAGAGAAAATACTTTAGTGAATTTCTGTAAATTATAGTATTTTCCTATTCCTGATCAGAGGTGTCGGAATTCCGACGTCCGACGTTTTTTTCCTTCCGACTTCCGATTTCCGAAAAAAATTTTTGATTTCCGAGTTCCGACTTTTGAGCCAGTTCCGATTTCCGGCTCTTTCGATTTCCGACACCTCTGACTGTTCTGACCCACCCCTGTTCCTGATTAGAAACCGGACTTGAGTGATCGATCGATAATATTTGTATCGATATATCGATATTTTTTTCGATATATCGTATCGGTCCGGTCTCTATTCCTGATAATAAATATATATTTCCGGAAAATTAACACACAATAATAGACATGTATTTTAGTTATTTTTATTACTAATAATTGAAGCTATCAATCTTTTTATTTTTCTATTTTCTTTTTATTAAAAATTTAAAATCTCTTCGGCCGATAAGAAAATATTGTCATTATTTGTTGGTGATTCTCTCACCTTTCTTGTATGTTATTCTCGATTACTTTGGAAATTTATTCGATTTTTTTTTGTTATTTTCTTTTTTAATTCTCATTTTTATTTATTAAAAGGTATTTATACATATTCTTAGTTATTATTTTGTTGATATTATCTAATAAAATTAGCACATAGTACATAATAATGTTAATTTTTGTTAGTAATTAACAATTAAGGATAATTATTAATTTTAATAATTATCCGACACAATGTTGGTCAATTTCTATTCATTTTCTTCGTGTAAATACTGAAAGATGGAACCGTTCTAAACCTTAACAGAACTCATTGAAATTTATCAGAATTTACAAGTTAGCCCTGGGATGTGAAACGGTTGGATCTGGAAAGTTGAAGACGAGTTCTTTCTTTCGAAAATGAGAGATGGAAACACTCATTAGTCTTGTTTCTCGCCCAAATACCTCAATCATTTTTCAATTAGCATCTTGAAGATTGAGATTCGTTTAACGGTTTTCGGTTTGTTCGAAACGTTTAGGATTTTCGAAACATGGATTCATTCGGATTGGATCAAGCATATCAAGTTATGGCCGATCGAATTGGAAAAAGAAGAATAAAAGGAAAATACGGAGATATAAACGCATAACACCGTTTTTCGCCCAAATACCTACCTATTACGTTTATCGAGTAAAGATCTTCTGAACTATCAATTTTTAATTTCAGATCCCTTTCTTTCCTCATGTGATTGAAATTTTTGATCAAAAAATTTTTCTTAAAGTTCTATTTTAAATATTTAAAATACATATATCAATCTCAATTAATCCAATCCTTTTTAATAATTGTCTCATTTTTCTCCAATTTCTTTTAAAATTTCTTCTTAAATTTCTTTCCAAAAATTTTAGGTCAAAAAATGAGTAAGCTTTGAACCTTTTTCTTTACAAAACACCTTTAATTCCTTCTGTCCTTGTCCCCTCTCTTCCTTAGGCTCATTTTCCTCCCGACAAGAGCCCCTCTTTCCTCTTCTCTTCCATCAACTACAACAGACCTCACTCTCGCCTCCTCTCTTCTCCAACAAAAAAAATTTCTTTTTACCTCTTTCAACATCGGCAAAATATTTTTATATATTTATTTTTATATATTTTTCTGGCCTTTGGCCTTTCCCTCTTTCCCAACCGGTTCCTTTAACTATTTATGTGTATTTAGATGCATTCTCGATCACCCCCTTCTTCCCTCCCAATTTTTACAACTTTTCTTCCCAACTTTCGAGATTGCTCTTTTTTCTTTTTATTTTTCTTCTTTTAACGTTTTTATGGCCAAAAATATTTGAACAACGCTAATAACATTCTTTTCTTAGTTAAAAAGCATTTATCGCGTTTTTGTGAATCATTTTTTGGCATATAATTTTTTATAAATTATGATTGCCCTTTTTTGATGACTGTCCTTTAATATTAAAGAAATTTTTTAGAAACTTGACATTTCTGGCACCGAATAGGTCTAATATATCTTAAAAGTTTTTATAATTTATATCAAGATCTTCAACCCCCATTACCCGTTCCCTCCGACGTTATTTTTAGGCCATTCACCGACCCCGATACGCGACAGTCTTTTCTTCGACATTCCCGTTCACCGAAAGTTCTATCCGAGGGATCGGGCAATTATTTCCGAAAGGTTGGAGTAACTCATACCTTCTACTGACGAGCTGAGCTTGCCTTCGGGCAGAGGAGGTATGTCGAACCGATTTTGAATAACAAAAAAGCCTAAAAGAGAAATTAGAAGGCTAGGAACCTGTACTAGTCTAGAATAAAAAATTTGCCTAAGCTCTTAATTCACGCCAACCTCGAGAACTAACCAATCTACAAAGGTAGATCTTTCCCGTCTCTCTCTTTATTTTTTATAGTTTAAAGACCATCTTCTTCAACTATTACTTTATTAATAATTTATGAGTATATTTTCTAAAAATGAGGATGTTTCTTATTTCATCTTTTTAGTCTTTAATCTTTAATTTTAGAGCTTTTACCTTTTTATTAATTATTAAAATTAATTCGATCTTTAGATTTTTTGATTTATAATAATTCCTTGGTTTTTAATTTTTTATCTCTATTTTTGAATAAGACTTTCTTAGATAATAACAGGGGACAAGAAAAGTTTAGGACAAACTATTCATGTCATAACTTTATTCAAATTAAAGATATTGAGATCAAGTAAAATTTATATGATAGAGAAATAACTAAGGAACAAATACATATAATCAAGAATTTTCGAGGTTCCCACCCTTGTTTGGATACAGAGTAGAAGTCGCGTGCAGAGGGCACCCTGTAGAAATCTATCATATGATCCATTCTTCTGCCTAGATTTTATAATAATAAATCCAAAATTATTATTATTAAATTTATTTTAAATTTGAAAATTGCGTTTGAGTGATTTTCGAGTGTCGACATCTCCGATTTTTTGTCTTGAGATTATCTTTAATTCTAACCAAAATCTTTATAAATTACAAAAATTTCTACCAAAGATTAAAAAATATAAATATATTTTAATTCTCTACTTTTTTTATCAATTCACTGCTTTTAACCATCAATTTTTGTTTTACAGTTTTTATGTGTTGAGCGATTGCCCCAAATATTTTTTCCAGCCGGAAGAGACCATGTAAAAGAGAAACACACACTTTATTACTCTTTTTCTAAAAATATATTTATTTATCGGCAACAAATATTCTTTGTGTTTTGTGGTTTTTTCACGCACGAGAGCTGCCTAATACACCACACGTCTAAAACTTTTTTTTTAAATTAGCAAACCCCGAATGTATAGTATGGATTGGTGCTTCTAAACAGTCTGAAACCAGCCAGACTATCCATACTTGGCCCTAAATATTTTTAACTAGGTTATAGACCTGCGGCGGAGAGGCTTTCGGCGTAGTTCTAAAAAAAGTAACGCAGTCGTTCTAACAAAAAAATTTTTTGATTTTTTGCAAAAATTTGCTACAATATTTAAATGACAGTTAATTTTTGGGGGAAATTGTTGACACATTCCTCGTTTTTCAATTTAAAAACGAATAGAGAATTTTTTTATAAAATTGTTTTAATTTGCTTTAATTTTTATCTTTCTATTGAGTGAATGACACGTTAGATTTTCTAAAAAATTGTCTAGTCTGATTTTTTATTTCTTTTTTTTATAGGGATAATTTTTAGAAATAATTATTTTTAAATTTAATTTAAATAACTTTTTTCCTCAAATTAGCGATGTTGCCAGAAAAAATGGATTTTTTCGACCCGAAATTGAATCTGAAAATAATTTTTAAAACCCGACCCACCCCTAATTCTTACTTTAATTCCTACTAGTTTTCATTTTAAAATAGGAAATAAATTCAAATTAGTTAGTATTATTTTTTAAATATTTCGTTTTTAAATTAAAAATAATTAATTTAGTAATTTTAAACGAGTATACCGTAATACCTGGATTAATTGCCCTCCGTCAAATAATTACCCCACTTCTATTAATTACCCCATCCAGCGATAGATTTAAACAATTACCCCCGCTTAATTACCCCCACTAATTACCCTCCCCCCTCTTCAAATACCCTAAAACACGTTCAAATTTCAAACCTCGAATAATTACCCTCCCTCGATAAATTACTCCCTTCAGCGGAAGGTCGAAGCAATAGTTACCCAGGGTAGTTAATAAAATAATATTTTTTATTTTGCTTATTTTCCTTTTAAATTAAATTTTATTTAATTTAAACATCTTAAAAAATTATATTCAATTTAATTGATTTCTCTAAATTTCCTCACTAATTTCAAAATTTTTTCCTGTTTAATTAGAGGACTGTCAATTAAATAAATTAATTGAAAATAATTAATTTAATTATATCTATTTTTAACTTTAAAATAAATTTTTCCAAAATACTAGGAGTTTTTCACTCTTTTTCAATAAATTTTTTGCTCTAATTTAATGTTCATTTTTCATTTTTATGCTCCTATACCTCTGCATAAATATATTTTTGCAACATTTAATTATTTTGATTTTTGATGTGTAAATTATTTTTAGTAAATTATTCGTAGGTATTTTTCAATTAAATATTTCAAATAAATACAGCATATTTCCGGGTATATTATCTATATAGAATTTTTCCGGAAAATATATTAATAGAAACTTGGATGTATTTTGAATACATACATCAATCAAATCAATCAAATTTATACGCACCAGCGCGACGATTTCAGACAATAATAACGCGATAAAATAAATAAATGAACGTAAACAAACAATTTCCTTAACATAATTTAAAAATTGTGAAAATGTCTTTTAAGGTGATTTGGGAGTGAGACAATAAATTGGGATATATCAAAATTGACTAGGAGTCGACTAAAATGTTCAGGGGTTGAATTGCGCATCAGGGTTGCCGCCCGAAACCCGAAACCCGATACCCGAAACCCGAAACCCGGCCTTTTTTTGTACCCGAAACCCGATACCCGAATTGAAAATTTTCCAACCCGAAACCCGAAACCCGTACCCGATATTTTTTCCAACCCGAAACCCGTGACCCGAAATTGGTTAAAACCCGAAATTTCTACCCGAAATCTTAGCCTTACCCGATTTTTAAACTTAGAAAAATAGAAAGAAATATGTTTATTTTTTTCCAATCTATTTTATATTGGTGGGTGGTTAATGGTTAATGTGTTAGGCTATACCGCAGTCGTGATGTGGGTTCGATGCCTTGTCAGAAGACGAGGAATTTTTGAATTTTTCTTTCCATAAATGACTTTATTTTATGATTTAATTTTGTTTTTAAAATTATTCTATTTTTACCCTTTAAAATTCTTAAAAAAATTTCCTTTGGCCACTAAAAAGTGAATTTTTTTTGCCTAAGGCCTTCCGAAATTTTCAAAATTTTCGCCTGCGGCGCTGAAAACGGGAGAAAATTGGAGTATTAATGGAAATAAAGCGGAGGCGGAGGGATAGATCAAGGTGGATTTGAAGGCTTCCTAAATTTATTCATTGATATCCTCTCAATACCAATATATCGTTCTTAATCCTAAAATCCCAATCTCTCTTTAATCTCTTTGCCTCTCTCTATATCACACAAAATCCTATTATGCAACATAGCTTGTCGCCTTACAATTTAGATCACCAATACCTGACACCCTAAAATAACCCGAATTTTTCGCCAAACCCGAAACCCGTACCCGAAATTTTTGCCAACCCGAAACCCGATACCCGAAATGAAAATTTTATGACCCGAAACCCGAAACCCGTACCCGATATTTTTGCCAACCCGAAACCCGTGACCCGAAATGAAAACGCTCCAACCCGATACCCGAAACCCGTACCCGAAAATTTTTTGTACCCGCGGCAACCCTGTTGCGCATATGTTGAGGAATAAATTTATATAACCGAGCAGTCCTAACGAAAAAGGAGTGGAATCTGGCTTTTGTGTTACATGCTATAGGTAGAATGTTTTGGAATCCCCTGGTATTAGCTTTATTTATAAAATACGAATTATTGTTTTTGATTGATATAGTCCCACAAACATGTTGATGGAATAAATTTAGATCGGCTTTAATTCGTCTATACAATAGGGATTCTTGTTTAAAATAATTTAGTAAATCAGGATAGTCAGGTAATTTGGTTTTGGGGTTAATACGTCTAAATACCCAACGGAGAAAATCCTTTTGAACTTTTTCAATTGATTTAATATCTTTCTCAAGATGTGGATTAAATACGGGGGAAGAAAATTCTAAAATAGGACGGACATAAATATTGAAAAGATTTGTGAGGATTTTAGGGTTCTTACTTTTGATTGATTTGAAAATGGAATATGAACATCTAATTGCTCTACGAGTGATTATATTGATATGTTTTTCCCATTTGAGGTCGTGGGAGAAATATATGCCCAGATCACGAACTAAATCCTCTGAGGTCTGAGGAATAACAATATTATTAATGAAATATTTGGTTGATGGGTTAAAGTTCCCTAAATATAAAACGGAACATTTTTCTATAGCAATTTTGAGGCCGTTGAGATGACAATATTCTTCGAATTTATTTATGAAAATTTGAAGGGGAAATTCATCTGTTATGTTATTGAAAGTATTATAAGCTTTTAGATCATCAGCGAAAAGTTTGATAGTTATTCCTTTTGTTGAACAATAAGCTGGGAGATCAGATATAAAAGTAATAAATAATAAAGGACCTAAAATGGATCCTTGAGGGACACCGCTAGTGCAGTGTTTTTCCTCGGAGTATTGATTGGATACACGCACAGTAAATGTGCGATTTGTTAAGTAATCATTTATCCAGGAAAGAAGATTCCCTTGAATTCCCACTTTATAAAGTTTTGAAATTAGAAGTGAATGAGGAACGGTATCAAAGGCCTTAGCCAGATCAAAATAAATTATATCAACGGAATTTTTATTTTCCAAAGCAAATGTAAAATCGTCCATCACCTCAAGTAATTGGGTTGAGACTGAGTGAGATTTACGGAAACCATGCTGGCATGCAGGTAAAATTTTATGGGATTCGATAAATGATTGAAGTTCATTTGAGATTATTTTTTCAAGTATTTTTGATGAGGAACAGAGAAGGGAAATTGGTCGAAAATCTATTGGATATTGCGGATTTGTTTTCTTTGGGATTGGATTTATAATAGCTTTTTTCCAAATTGATGGTATTTTAGAGCTGAGAATTGACAGTGAGAAAATATGAGTAAGAGGGATAACAAGTGCGTCTCTACATTTTTTGTAGAAAATGTTTGGAACACAATCAGGAGATGTATTATTGGAATTGTCGAGCTTAGATATTGTATCGAAGACTATTTGTGGGTCGATGGAAATTGTACTGATTGTTGGTATTTGAGGATGGCGTGAGAGAAAAAAGGGTTGAGAAGAAAGA